>CM035845.1:249876151-252587818 GCA_020510985.1 Pholidichthys leucotaenia | reverse complement strand
GTGAGTATTGTGGCCTCCCAGAGTCCATAGACCACGAGACGAAAGAGCATAGCATGTCAGGTGGCCTCCTAAAGTCCATTGACCACCAGACCAAAGAACAAGGCGAGTCAGGTGGCCTACCAGAGTTCATAAACCACCAGATGGAGGGGCAAGCGTGTTGGTTGGCTTCCCAAAGTTCATGGGCCACCAGACGGAGGAACAAGGCGCCGCAGGAGCACAGATCTTGGAAGACAACAGCAGGGGAGCTCCAAACACAGGAGGCAACAACATGGAAACTTTAAACTCGGGAGGTGACAACATGGAAACTTTAAACTCAGGAGATGACAGCATGAAAACTTTAACCCCAGGAGATAACAAAAAGGGAGCTTTAAACCCAGGAGATAACAGCGTAGGAGGCTTTTGTACTGGAGAAAATAACATAGGAGCTTTTTGCTCTGGAGATAACTTAACCTTAGGGGAAAACAAGGAAACCTTTTACTATAGAGGTCACAACATAGGAGCTTCTTGTTCCAGAATCAACAACATAGAAACTTTTAACTCAGGAAAAAACAGCACATGAGCCTTAAACTCAGGCGATACCAACATAGGAGCTTTATGCACTGGAGATAACAGCATAGGAGCTTTTTGCACTGAGGATAACAACACAGGAGCTTCAAACCCAAGAGCAAAATACACAGGAGCCTCTTACACTGGAGATGACATGGGAGCTTCTTGCACTGGGGAAAACAGGACCATTTTGCTTAGGAGACAAGAAGATTCAAGATTCAAAGATTTTATTTGTCAAAACTACCAAACATTCATACAGGACTTACAGGAGAACTGAAACGCTATTTCTCTCTCTCTTCAGTGGTGTGTGAAATATACAGTATATATATATAAAAAAAGGAATAAGGCTGGAAAAACAACAACAGCAGTCTAAGTACAGTAATGCTACCCGTAGTGCAAATAATGGTAAAAGATAAAATCCAGACATCCCATAATGCAAATAAAGACAAATAAAACCCAACAATTCTATATACAGAAAAAGTAGAGCAGTAATACTTGTAGTTGCAGGTTCGATGTGGGAGTGTAGGTGCAGACAGTGACAGATTGGACTTCACATGATCAATATTGCAATAACTGACAGCAGCAGGTATGGCATTTGTGTAAATGGCTGCAGTAAGGTGCAGAGACATACAGCAGCAGATGTATTACTGTTGGTGTGCCAGTCTTTCTGTGCCAAAAGCTGAGGTAGTTATTGTGCGGGTGAGTGCATTACGGTCAGGGGAGTGAGGTGGACAGAGTTCAGGATCCTGATGGCCTGGTGAACAAAGCTGTTTAGCAATCTTGTGGAGCAGGCCCGGAGGATCCAGTACCTTTTCCCCGAGGGCAGGGGGCTGAGGAGGGAGTGTGAGGGGTAAGAGGTGTTGCCTTCAAGGTTGATGGCTCTGCGGGTGAGGTGGTTGAGGTAGATGTTGGGGGGGGGGGGCAGAGGGGCAACAATGATTTTGCTGGCAGCTTTCACTGTGTGTTGTAGTGTGTTCTGGCAGGAGGCGGTGCAGATTCCATATAACATTAATGCAGCTGGTGAGGATGCCCTCAATGGTGTCCTGGTAGAATGACAACATGATGGTGGGTGGGTCTCGTGCTCTCCTAAGTTTGCAGAGGAAATAGATGCAAGTATGAGCCTTCTAGGCCAGTGATGTAGTGTTTGTTGGACCAGGAGAGGTCCTCAGATGTGCACACCCAGGAACTTGGTGCTGCTCACCCTCTCCACAGCTGCTCCATTGATGATCAAAGGAGGATGCTCTGTGTGTCCCCTCCTGAAGTCAACCACAATCTCCTTGGTTTTTCCCATGTTAAGGAAGAGATTATTGTCTTTACACCACTGGACCAGTTGGCTTACCTCATTTCTGTAGTTTGCCTCCTCGTTGTTGGTGATGAGGCGCACCACCATCGTGTCGTCTGCAAGCTTGATGTGGTTTGTTTTGTGGGCTGGTACACAGTTATGGGTCAGCAGGGTGAAGAGCAGTGGGCTGAGCAAGCACCCCTGTGCTCAGTGTGATGGTCTTGGAGGTGTTGCTGCCAGCCCACACGTCCTGTGGCTTCCTTGTGAGAAAGTCCAGCACCCAGTTACAGAGAGAGGTTTTGAAGCCCAAGTGTCTGAGTTTTTGTGTTCGGTGCTGGGGGATGATGGTGTTGAATGCTGAAGTCCATGAACACCATTCGCTCATAGGAGTTCTTTAGCCCAGGTGGATGAGGGCTGGATGAAGAGCAGCAGAGATGGTGTCTTCTGTGGACCTATTTAACCTGTATGCAAACTAAGATGGGTCGTAGGAGGGAAGGAGGATGAACTTGATGTTCTGCATGACCAGCTGGTCGAAGCACTTCATTATGATAGAGGTCAGTTCTACGGGCAGGTAATTGTTGCAGCTGGATGGGACGGGCTTCTTTGGGACTGGTATTATGGTGGCAGTTTTGAAACATGTGGCGACAACAGCTTGACTTAGAGAGATGTTAAAGATGTCAGCCAGGACATTCTTGATGTCCCCCGCACAGTCCTTCAGAATGTAACCTGGTATGTTTTCTGTTCCAGCTGTCTTGCATGGGTTGATCCTGGAGACAGCTATCCAGATCCAGACTTATGGCCTGCCTGTCTGGGGTAGGTGTGGTCTTCTGTGCTGATGTGCTGTTTTGTGCTTCAAAGTGACCAAAGAAACCATTTAAGTTGTTAAGTAGTGTGATGTCACTCGCACAGGTCTGAGGCTGAGGTTTGTAGTTGGTGAGGATCTGGATGCCACACCAGAGAGAACGTTCATCTCTGGTGTTGCTGAAGTGTTCGGATATGTTCTTGCTGTGCTGTTGTTTTACCTCCTTGATGCCATAGGACAGGTTAGTCCTGTGGTGTTGCCAGCCCTGAAGACTGCGTCCCGAGCCCTCGGGACCCTGTGGACAATATAGGAGATTTAAACTCAGGAGATAACATAGATAACAGGTACTGTCCCCAGAGTCTTTAGCTCTGGGGACAGTACCTGAGGCACTCTCAGTGCTGGGGCTGACGGGTGTGTCACAGTTTGAAAGTGCAAATCACTGTGAACACTATAATTATTAAAATATGCGATTCTCGGGCCACAACAACACAAACACTCAGGAAGGCAGAAAAGCAATTATACACTTTATTAAACAATTCTTAAAATAGATCTAGACTACAACAAATCCCCAATAAGAACCATAAATTCACAATGTGCACAATTTAAGAAGATAACCCCACAATAAATACCATAAATACCCTAAAATTCATACAAGAAAACAATGCAATTAAACTACAAGTAAAAGTGACACATTCACTGGCTGTCCGACCATGAACTCTCGCTGTCGTCCTCCTTGACCTGGAAGAAGGCACGATTTGTCCGGGCTCATCCAAGACCCACATGTACACCTCGAAGGTGAAGAACTCCGGACCCGAGGAGAGGAGGCAAACAGGAAGAGAGAAGAGGAGCGGCTCCTACGAATCCGTCGTCCAGGAAAACCTGCAGCAGACAGCGCAGCACAAAAACTCAACCTCCCGTGAACACACCGGGGCTAATAATCACCCATACACACAGACATTAAACACATTCCTTTCACTTAGCTGTGCAAACGCCTTTCTTCCAACACAATGGCGTCTCCGTCGTCTGGACCCTCACGGCGTCTTCGATCCCGTGCTGCCGCTGTCAATCACTGCACCTGCTTTTCCTCCGTCCTTTCTCTGCTCCTCCGCTCCTGCCCTCGTTTCCTCCGTGCTCCTCTTTACTTCACCTCCACATATCCTCAGGTCCTCCGTCAACACATCCTGCTGTCCACATGTCCTTCTGACCTCTTATCCTTCACCTCGTCGGTATCAATAATGACGACGTTCCATCGATCTGTCCTAACTTTGTCACAGTCACGCACCATCCTTAAATAGGTCCTTCAGGACAAAAATTCCCAGCAGGAGCTCACTGATTGGCTCTTGCTGATTCAATCAATCAGCTCAGGTGCAAATCATAATTAATCCAAAACAACAGAAATACACTCACACAAACATCAGAATATACAAAGAAACACACAAAACCATTATACATTGTAATAATAATAACATTCTCTTTCTAAACAGCCCAAAGCTATAACAAACCAAAAAAAAAAAAAAAAAACATAACACACACACACAACCCTAAATTGCTCTACCCTGACAGGTGCACCACAGGAAAAGGAGGAGGAATAATGCACACCTCAGAGATAGCTGGAGCAGTGGCATGCACCTCAGAGACAGCTGGAGCAACAAATATGGACCCAGACAGTATTTTTTCACATTTGAATAAGCAGTTTTGTTGCCAGTCTCGAAAATAATTGTAATTGTCTTAGTAGTGTATATTACCGGAGTGGTGGCCTAGTTGGTAGAGCATCCACCCCACAACCGGGAAGTCGTGGGTTAAAATCCCAGCTGGGTCACACAAAAGACCATATAAAAATGGTACTTTCCACCTTCTAGCTTAGTGCTCAGTATAATAAAATGGGGAAAGGAAAGTCAACACACACAGCTCTACCAGAGGACTGAAGCCCCCCCCACCCCCATTGTAGCTTTCATGACTGACAGTAGCTGTGTGGCCTAGGGTCAGTGAAATGGAGATAGGTGTCACCTCATACACCAGATGGTGTCCCACATGCTGTGGAAGGGATTAACTAAGTTAACTGACTAGTTTGTATATTGGAGAGGATGATCTCTATTGTGCAAAGTTGTGATGTTTAACACAATGACTGGTACAGGCGCTCCATTGCACCATAAGCCCCTAGTGGTCAAGATTTTTTTTAAGAAAATATTCAGTTCAGATGTCAGAGATTTCCAAGGCTATAACTTGGAAGTGGTAAGAGATAATGGCTTACTGTCAATTAGAAAGACGTAGCATGTGATCCAAAGTTTGAGATAGGAGTAAATTTATGCATCTAATTTGCATAATGCCACAGCAGCCATATCAAATTACATAACCTTCAGTCAAAAGTGGACTATGCACATATTTAAACAAAGAATGGTTTTGTTTTTTGTCACCATTTTTTGTTTTGAGAATTTTGCTATCTTATTTTCAAAGTATATGAACCAGAAAATCAGTTACAATGTAAACAAACAAACAAATTTGTCACTTACGGCTGGTCGGGCGGCTCGCTCACTTCGTCCTTTTGCAGTATCCTGGTCGTTTTCTCTTCTGTCGGTCATTTTATTTTTCCCCCTCACATACAGAAACTGTTATGGTTGTTCCACCTCAATTTCACTTTTATCCCGCCGCTATTTATCTTATATGACTACACGGAACTGGCGCGATTGTTCTCTCCAGTCACATGGCACTGGGGGCAATGGCAGGTACAAATCAACCAGCTTCGCCCACACTCTGTTATAACAAAATGTATATATTTACCTTCAAAAGCTAAATAATCTCTTTTTAGAATCATAGTTGGCAAATTTGGGAGCAAATGTTTCCTCAGTCTTTCTCAGTCTTGCGATCGAGTAAGATCTAGATTTGTTTACAAACTCGTCTTCTCTGGTGAGGTTTCAGGATTGTTCTATGGCCGCCATAATTCCTCCAAGGCAAGAGCAGTAAGTTATACGTGTCTGCCACCTTGTGAGGTGGAATTCTTTGTACAACTTACAGACGTGGACAGAATTGTTGGTACCCCTCTGTTAATGAAAGAAAAACCCACAATGGTCACAGAAATAACTTGAATCTGACAAAAGTGGTAATAAATAAAAATTCTATGAAAATTAACCAATGAAAATCAGACAGTGCTTTTGAATTGTGGTTCAACAGAATTATTTTAAAAAACAAACTCATGAAACAGGCCTGGACAAAAATGATGGTACCCCTAGAAAAGACTGAAAATAATGTGACCATAGGGACATGTTCAACCAAGATATGTCCTCTAATTAACATCACAGGTGTCTACAAACTTATAATCAGTCAGTCAGCCTATTTAAAGGGTGACAAGTAGTCACTGTGCTGTTTGGTGACATGGTGTGTATCACACTAAACATGGACCAGAGGAAGCAAAGGAGGGAGTTGTCTCAGGAGATTAGAAAGAAATTATAGACAAGCATGTTAAAGGTAAGGGCTATAAGACCATCTCCAAGCAGCTTGATGTTCCTGTGACTACAGTTGCACATATTATTCAGAAATTTAAGATCCACGGGACTGTAGCCAACCTCCTTGGACATGGCTGCAGGAGGAGACGGATAATATGAATGGTAACAAAAGAGCCCAGAACAACCTCTAAACACATTCATGGTGAACTCCAAAGTCAAGGTACATCAGTGTCAGATCGCACCATCCGTCGTTGTTTGAGCCAAAGTGGACTTCATGGGAGACGACCAAGGAGGACACCACTGTTGAAAACAAATTATAAAAAAGCCAGACTGAAATTTGCCAAACTGCATGTTGACAAGCCACAAAGCTTCTGGGAGAATGTCCTATGGACAGACGAGACGAAACTGGAAGTTTTTGGCAAGGCACATCAGCTCTATGTTCACAGACGCAAAAATGAAGCATACCAAGAAAAGAACACTGTCCCTACTGTGAAACATGGAGGATGTTCTGTTATGTTCTGATGCTGCTTTGCTGCATCTGGCACAGTGTGTCTTGAATCTGTGCAGGGTACAATGAAATCTCAAGACTATCAAGGTATTCTGGAGAGAAATGTGCTTCCCAGTGTCAGACAGCTTGGTCTCAGTCGCAGGTCATGGGTCTTGCAACAGGATAATGACCCAAAACACCCAAGAATGGCTAAGAGCCAAACATTGGACTATTCTAAAGTGGCCTTCTATGAGCCCTGATCTAAATCCTATTGAACATCTGTGGAAGGAGCTGAAACATGCCGTCTGGGGAAGGCACCCTTCAAACCTGAGACAACTGGAGCAGTTTGCTCATGAGGAGTGCGCCAAAATACCTGCTGAGAGGTGCAGAAGTCAGTTTACAGAAATCGTTTGATTGCAGTGATTGCCTCAAAAGGTTGTGCAACAAAATATTAAATTAAGGGTACCATCATTTTTGTCCAGGCCTGTTTCATGAGTTTGTTTTTTAAAATAATTCTGTTGAACCACAATTCAAAAGCATTGTCTGATTTACATTGGTTAATTTTCATGGAATTTTTATTTATTACCACTTTTGTCGGATTCAAGTTATTTCTGTGGCCATTGTGGGTTTTTCTTTCATTAACAGAGGGGTACCAACAATTTTGTCCACGTCTGTAAATCGACTGGGAAATTTTTGTCCACGTCATATAACATCACATGACAGGCGCTGCGCTGCACCTGTGCCAGTGGGGGTGCTATCTGTCCACGAAATTCTGCCACAATAAGGGTTAATTTGGCATCTATGAAGAGCACCGGTTAGATTATAAAGCCTAACAGTCGTAGGTAGGACAAACCTGCGGAACCTCTCCCTCGAGCACTTAGGATAGCACAGCCTACAGCTAAATGACCTCCTCAGTGCGTTCAGCATGTCCCGCATGGGGTGGGACTCGGACTCAAGCAGAGATGACAGCTTAGTCACCATCCTCCTCTCTCCTATCTCCTCCACTGGGTTGAGGTGGCGCCGTAGAACAGAGTTGGCTTTTTTTGATCAACCTGTTCACTCTCTTCCTGTCGATTGTCATGATGCTTCTGCCCCAGCAGACCACTGCATACATGATGGCTGATGCCACCATAGAGTCATAGAAGGTCTTCAGGAGTGCCCCTTGCACTCCAAAAGACCTGCGTCTCCTCAGGAGGAACAGCCTGCGCTGTTCCTTCTTGTAGAGTGCATTGGTGTTGTGTGACCAGTCCAGTTTATTTTTCAGGCTAATACCCAGGTATTTGTAAGATGTCACCATTTCAATGTCTGTTCCCTGGATGTTTACCAGTGTTGTGGGGGATTTCCATTTCCATGCCTGTAGCAGTCCACCACCAGTTCCTTGGTATGCCCCACATTGATCTGGAGGCAGTTCCACAGGCACCAGTCTACAAAGTCCTGGCTCAGTTCTCTGTACTCCAAGTCATCCCCATCAGAGATGAGGCAGACGATCGCAGAGTCACCAGAGAACTTCTGTAGATGGCAGTGTGGTGTGTTGTGTGAAAAGTCAGCAGTGTAGAGGGTGAACAGAAAGGGAACCAGAACTACTCCCTGGGGGGGGGGGGGGGGGGTTGCAGATGATGGTGTCAGACACACAGTCCTGGGTTCTCACAAACTGTGGTCGGTCTGTGAGGTGCTGGTCCACCTCTGCACACAAGCTTGTCCCTCAGGATCACTGGTTGGATGGTGCTGAAAACACTGGAGAAATCAAAGAACATGATCCTCACAGTGCTCCCACACTTCCCCAGGTGAGATAGGGAATGATGTAGGAGGAACATCACTGCATCCTCCACCCCGATGCCATGCTGGTAGGCAAACAGAAGTGGGTCCATCGCTGGTCATACCAGGGGGCAGAGATGGGTGAGGAGCAGCCTCTCCAGGGTCTTCATCAGGAGTGATGTGAGGGCCACTGGTCGGTAGCTGTTCAGATCCTTGGGATGCGGAGTCTTCGGCACAGGTACCACGCAGGATGTTTTCCACAGCTGTGGTACCTTCCCCAGCTTCAGGCTCAAGCTGAAGATGTGCTCCATGATCCCACACAGCTGGTCTGAACAGGATTTTTTTTTTCTTACTTCTTTTGTACCCGTAGGTAGATTTGTCTTGCAGACTGGTGCAAAACAAATCCCTGTGTTTGGGTTTTGTCCCTGGTGACAAACCACCAGCTGCCGGTTGCTGCGTGCGCAAGTGCCCCTTAACTCCCTAACCTGCATGTTTTTGGCATGTGGGAGGAAACCGGAGAAATCCCGGAGTAAACCCACGCAAACACGGGGAGAACATGCAAACTCCACACAGATCACTGTTGGCCGGGGGCAGGGATTGAACCCATGATCTCACGGTCCCCGCGATCCCCCGGCCGAGGGTAAAACTGTGCTGCCACAGTGCTAACCACTGTGCCACCGTGCAGCCTTCCTCACCTAAGATCTTCTTCAGCTCAGATCTCACCTGGGTCTTAATGAGGGACAGACTGGGGCAGAGGGGCTGTGTGCTGGGAGGAGGGGTGTTGGGCATGTGAGGGAAAAAAAACAACAGGGGATGTGTACTGTGAGCTGAGGGATGTAAAAAGGGGGTGAAAGGGGGCAGTGGACAGGGGGAGTAGATGAAGGTGGAGGCAGCAGGGGTTGAAGGGCAGAGGGAGGAGAGGGTGGTTGGTCAAACCTGTTGAAGAACAGGTTCAGGTCATTCACCCACGGCCTGGGAGGAGGCATCCTGGTGCTCAGAGATAATGAGGCTGTCGATGTCTTCTCCATGTGGATCACGGTTACTCTCACAGAATGGATTCAAAACAGCCCTTCAGCACGTCCTCAGCCTCCTCAGACCATCTCTTCACTGTGTGGGTAATAGGAGGTTTTCTGTGTACCAGGGGTTTGTACACAGGCAAGAGGTGAATCAGATTGTGATCAGATCTTCCGAGGGGGAAGGGGTGATGAGGTTTATACTTCTTTGGTGTTGGCATTAAATAAGTCCAGTGTTTTATTGTCTCTGGTGGGGCACATTACATACTGGGTGAGAATGTGCAGAGTGGAGGACAGAAGTGTGGTTAAAATCACCAGAGATAAGCTGGAGAGCAGCGGGGTGTTGAGTCTGCACCCCACTGGTGACTGAATGGATGATGTCACATGAAATTAAAGATCAATTTCATAGGTATTATTATTATTATTATTATTATTATTATTATTATTATTATTATTATTACTAGTGCGTTGCTCATAGAACGCAAGTATTCCTGTCTGAAACAGGTATCCCAATCAGGCTTTACAGGCCCAAATGTAGGCTGTGTTTGAAAGTGGAAAACAAAGAGGTGTAGCCTATATGTAGGCAATCACGTTAGACTTTGACAAATATAAGAGTGAGTGTATGGCACTAAGATTTATTTGATTGTGTAAATATTAATTACAGAATACCTAAATATTGAAAATGAATGAGGCATCCAATATTAGCAACTGTTTCAGATCCCTTGTTTATTTGTTTGTCAGATCACTTATTTGTGTGATCTTTTATCACTTATACTCAAGATAATAGTGTATCTTGCACTTTAGGGAATGGAAGTTGTTCAGTCATCATTATAATTATTTTAGTTTAGTTTATATCACTGCTCAGTGATGGAGTTAAGTGTAATATTGAATTTCTTCTATCGTCAATAAACTCATGAAGTACTATAAAAGGACACGTTTACAAATATTTGAGACCCATTGGCCGCTGCTTTACCTGTGTGCCTGCGAAGGACTGCGATCCACCGGTTCAGCTGCTGCTTCCCCGACAGCCCCCCCACCCCCACCCCGCACACCTCCTGTTTTTCATGCCGAATTATTCATTAGACCAGGGGTGTCCAATCATGTCCCATTGAGGGCCAAGACCATACAGGTTTTCACTTTCACCCAGTCTCTTTAGCAGATGTTTTCACTTATCAGCAATCAATGGGAAAAAATTCAGTGGAATCTGCTGTTGAAGACACTGGTTGCAGGTAAAGCCTGCAGGGTCTTGGCTCTCCATGGCACATGATTGGACACCCCTGCATTAGACCTATGCAATCACAGCAACTTTATGGTATAATTTTTTAAACATTAAACCTTAAGTCTATCTTTTGTCGGTATTTGCACTATGGGTAACAGTACTGTACATGGACTGCTGTTGTTGTTTTTCCAGCCTTATTCCTTTTCTTTTTTATATTGTACACACCACTGAAGAGGGAGAGAAATGACATTTCAATTCTCCTGCATGTCCTGTACATATATCAGCTGTTCTGATAGATATGTCAAAATGTCAGAACACTGGTGGATCCAATCAGTTGATCGCTCAAACCACAGAGCTCAGCGGTTTTCAATGATAAATTAGCCTCAGGGCAAAATCTTTTTTTTTTCAATTTATTGAAAATAACTTTTTTTTTATTGCCATCAGTTAGCGTGCCTTTGAGCCAGGTCGTGTCTGGCTGCTGCTTCTCCCGGCATGTTCTGTGTTGATTTGTCAGACCCTGTCTGCTAACATGCCGCCCAGTCTGCTTGTGCACCTCATTCTCCACATATGGTGAATTATCCTTTAGACCTACGCAATCACTGCTACTTTATGGTATAATTTTTTTAAGCATTACATTTTTCATTTCCTTGTTTTGTCTATGGAACACTGTGGTGA
Source organism: Pholidichthys leucotaenia (assembly GCA_020510985.1). Taxonomy (NCBI): domain Eukaryota; kingdom Metazoa; phylum Chordata; class Actinopteri; order Cichliformes; family Pholidichthyidae; genus Pholidichthys; species Pholidichthys leucotaenia. Next base: position 252,576,599 of record CM035845.1, on the reverse strand, counting down.
CTGACAGGTCGTGATGCTGTGTCTTATCCAATCAGTATGGTCGTGATGCTGCGTATTATCCAATCCGCAAGGAGTCAATCTGAAACCCCGCCCACACTTCTTGAAGCCAGGGCATGAAGAGACATAGAGTGATGACAGAGCGGTGGCTTAACTTTTATTGATAAAAAATTACATATTTTGACTGAGTGACTCCATACTCGGGGATGGACACCCTCGTAACCTCAGGAAACCATGTATAAAACCTTAGGTCAGTCTGAGGAACGGTTCAAGAGATATGCATGGAGCAGACACACAGACAGAAACTTTGTGAATTTAAAGATAGATTCAATTCAATTTAATTCAACTTTATTTATATAGTGCCATTTCACAACAACAGTCATCTCATAGCACTTTCAACTGTAGGGGAAACCCCCACAATTGCAGAAAGACCCCAGCAATCAGGCGATCCCCTGTGAGCAAGCGCTTGGCGATGGTGGAGAGGAAAAACTCCCTTTTAACAGGAAGAAACCTCTAGCAGAACCAGGCTCAGGGAGGGGTTATAACCTGATGTATCCTGATTCCACAGTAATTTCGTTATAGTACTATTTCCACCCAAGACAAACTAGAGTGAAGTGCCCTCGTCTAAAATTAAGTCTTTAAGTTTAAGAAAGCAAAAATTCTGGTATTTATTTTGGCTAAAAAAACAAAAAACAAAAAACATTTATGCCAAAAGTGTAGCTAAAGAACCTTCCGCTATTATGGCCCAAGAGAGGATTCTGTTTATATATGTCTGATGATTACCAGAGTTCACTGCAGGACAATACCCTTAAATCCTGGTCGTCCTACTGCCCTTTCATGGTTACTTGGCATATTGAATATGATCAGATGAGTTGCTGAAATATAAGCAAAATAAACTTTTTCTCACACAAGTACGTGAGGAGATTGGCAACAATTTAGATATACCGTATCATTTAGTTTTTTTCTCATCAGTGACTCCAACTCAAATAAATACTCAGAAATTCATAAAGTCCAACTAGCAAATCCCTTAGACTCAGTGGAGCTTCACACAGAACAACTGCAATGTGTTGCTTCTTTATGATTAGCAACCTGTATCTGCTAAGTGTTGCCTTAAAATGGAACTATAGAAATTAGTGAACATGTAATTACTAAATGGAAAGCCAAGTGTACAACTGTATATACTGTTCAATCAGGGCTGTTTCCTGGTTTTGCGGGGCCCTATGCAAGGTTGTGTTTGGGGGCACCCTAGTGCATCAGTTTGGTACACAAGAAGAAAACAGGCTTCCTATTTCCCAGCAGCCCTTGTGGGTAATGGGATATGTTAAATGTTTGAAAATCAGAATCATCTTCTTAGTTAGACTGGATGTGTATTCTGTTTTACTGTTGTACATACACAGTAGCAGTGACCCCCCCCCCCCCCCAGTCAACTGGGGCCCATAACATTTACTTACACTGCCCTATGGGGAAAAGGACTAGGAGTTCAATTTTGTGAGTCATAAAATTGAATTTAATAAACAGAAAACGATGTAAACAAACCATGTCAAAGGACATTCAAGATCATAGAAACAGAGAAAGCACTGACAATTTCCTCTCAGAAAATAAAATTGCTAGCCATTTTTTTTCACTGTGATTTTGCAATCTGTTACATGTTTATTACTCCTTTACTGGAACATGCATTTATAGTCCCATTATCATCATCCACACTCATTCTGGGAAGTTAAGACAATCTAGACCAAATGAGACTGTATATCTGGGGAAAAGTGGGCATACAAAAACAATTCTACCACTTCAATCCAAAGTAACTACAGGAATGCGATGTTAAGTGCTAACTGCGGGTGTTATTTTCATTGTTAAAGCCATCTTGGTTAAGGGAGGGGAGGGAAACAGAGATTTTTCAAAAAGTGGATTGTCATTTTTGTGGTCTTCTTCACTCAGTTTTATTTGTTTCTAGTTCAAGCTTTTCCTGGCAGCTGTCAAGCTCAGACACTGCAAAATGTGGCAGCCACAAAGTCTGTAAGGTAGGGCTAAACTGAAGGCAGAACACTGATTAACATATTGGGGGAAAAATCACTTTATATCTTTAGAAGCAACATGACTCCTTCTCTTATGATACAGTGTTTTGCTGTTTACCATGAAGGAATGGAGTACCTTGGATGGATCTTCAAAAAATTTCCAGTTCATCAAATGAAATAAATACAAATAACCTTAACCTTTATTTAGATTCACTGAGTACAGTAAAGCCACCATGATTGCATGAAATATTTTGAAGGGAGGCATAGTTTTCCATTACTTCTTTGTGTCTTTGGTCCAAAATGTGGATTGCACTGATTCCTCTGCTGAGGTCTGTTCCAAAAGGGGAAAAAAAAAAAAAAATCCACATAAATTATGCTGGATACTCTGCAATCATAAAAGGTGCAGAGTGTCGCTTCCCCTCATAATATGTCCTTGGAAAAGGTTTGGGTCAGATTTTGTCTTGGCATTTGTTTTAACCTGGATGAACTTCAAGAATGAATATTTTCTATTGTCCAATCCAAACAGGTAACGGAGAAAAAATTCCTTTGCAGGTCTCATTTTAAAGTAAAGCCAATACAAAAGAGCTTTAAACATACAGTACATTCCCTTCTGGGCAGCAGCAGGGTCAAATCCTCTGATAACAACTTGCTTATTCAATACAGCTTGCTGTTTTTATGGCCTGGTTTAGAATAAAATAGATATGTTTTAGGCACGGGTGCTGCTGTTATTTTAGCTAGCTGTTTAGTAGGGATGCACAATAGTAGAACTTTTGCTGATAGCCAATATACTGATAGTTTAAAACTAGTTTTTGCCAATGCTGATATATGCACATTTTTTTCCCACCTATTCACATCTCCTTTGTCTTACAGTGATAATTGTAATAAAGAGGAGATGGAATTAATAAGTGTTCACTTCTTCCTTTTCCCTTTCGAACAGTGTATACTGTTACTTTATTGCATTTGCCATTTGCTTGTATTTGTTATATTTTTGTGTTCGAAATAAACTATCTATCTATCTATCTATCTATCTATCTATCTATCTATCTATCTATCTATCTAATTAACTGACATATAAAAACACATTTCCCAAGGAAAATAAGACAGCTTATACCTCAACTTAATATGAAAATAAATATGTGTTAGGTATTTTCAGACAAATGCACGAGGGAAGAGAGGCACTGTATTCCTTTATAATATTATAATACACACAGTCCAGTGTGTTATGTCCTTTTGTTGTACACTTAATATGTTGGTCAAACCCAGGTTTGTGGCTTGTCAATGGCTGCTGACACATAGCTTAATGCTAAATTAGCATTAACATCTGGACCGCTGTTACCACGGCAACAGAAAACTCCCCTGACAGACTAGAAATTGCCAGCAGCTCCAGCTTCAGTGAGCAGTACTTATCGATGACTACAGAGTTTGTAATCAAGCCCTTATCCACATATATACAAATTCTGCTTCCACAGCTCTTACCTTCAGTGTAGTAAGCAGCACTTAGCTCAACTGCAGCATCTATGATCTTGGGGTGTAGCCAGCTTGATGATGATTAGCAAGGAGCTGTCCGCTGTGGTTGATCAGGTTATATATCCAGCTTTAGTCTGTCAATCTTGTTTCCAAGGGACTGAGCATTTGTGACAAAAAGACTAGGTAGTGTTCTTCTGTTCAGCACCCTCTTAGTCTAGCCAAGTAGCCAGACTAGCTTGCTATTTCTGTTCACATTGTCGCCTCTGTCACCAGTTGCTGCTGCCGTTATGGGAACGTGGCATATTCTCCCAATAGTGAAGTAATTCAGAATCAGAATCAGATTTATTGCCATTGTTCATGTAGTACACAAACTAGGAATTTGTCTCGGTGCAATGCTGCAACATTAAACATGATAAAATAAAAGAAATAAAAAACTATACATGCAATAAAGTGTAGAATAAGAATGAGTAATACTAGTCAAAGCAGTTTTTAAATATATTAGCGAGCAGCAGATATTGTGGAGTACCACATAGTGCAGTCAGTAATGCAAAAGAAAAACAGTGATGATTGACATGAGTCTGGTTGAGCTGCTGTACATAGTGCACGAGAGTCAATAAGTCACTTAGTGTTCAGCAGTCTGATGGCAGAGGGGAAGAAGCTGTTCATGTGACGGGAGGTTTTAGTCTGAATGGACCGAAGTCTTCTACCTGAGGGGAGGGGGGCAAACAGTACGTGACCAGGGTGTGAAGGATCGGCTATGATCCGGCCAGCACGCGTCCGGGTCCTGGAGATGTACAGATCCTGGAGAGATGGGAGCTTGCAGCCGATCACCTTCTCAGCAGCGCGCACGACGCGCTGCAGCCTTAGTCTGTCCCTGGCAGTGGCTCCTGCGTACCACACGGTTATGGAGGTGGTGAGGATGGACTCGATGATGGCTGTGTAGAACTGCACTAACATCTTGGTGGGTAGCTTGAGTTTCCTCAGCTTCCGCAGGAAGAACATCCTCTGCTGGGCCTTTTTGATGAGGGAGCTGATGGTCGGCTCCCACTTGAGGTCCCTGGTGATGGTGGTGCCTAGGAAGCGGAAGGAATCTGCAGTGGTGATGGGAGAGCCTGTGAGGGTGAGGGGGGGCAGAGGGGTTGTGACTTTCCTGAAGTCCACAATCATCTCCACTGTCTTCAGAGCGTTCAGCTGCAGGTTGTTGTTGCACCAGGACGCCAGCTGGGCTACCTCTCTCCTGTAGGCGGACTCGTCGCCGTTGAAGATGAGCCCGATGAGGGTGGTGTCGTCCGCAAACTTGATCAGCTTGACAGACTGGTGGCTGGAGGTGCAGGAGTTGGTATAAAGGGAGAAGAGTAGGGGGGAAAGTACACAGCCCTGGGGTGATCCGGTGCTGATGCTAACAGAGTCTGAGACAGTCTTTCCCAGCCGCACATGCTGCCTCCGGTCTGTCAGGAAGTCGGTGATCCACCTGCAGAGGGAGTCAGGCACGTTGAGCAGGGACAGCTTGTCCCGGAGCAGAGCGGGGCGGATGGTGTTGAATGCAGAGCTGAAGTCCACAAACAGGATCCTAGCGTAGGTTCCCGTGGAGTCCAGATGCTGCAGGATGGAGTGGAGGGCCAGGTTGACTGCGTCGTCTACAGACCTGTTGGCTCGGTAGGCAAACTGCAGCGGGTCCAGGAGGGGAGTGGTGATGGACTTGAGGTGGGGCAGGACCAGGCGCTCAAAGGACTTCATGACTACAGAGGTGAGCGCTACAGGTCTGTAGTCGTTAAGTCCAGTGATCCGTGGCTTCTTGGGAACAGGGATGATGGTGGAGGATTTGACGCAGGTCGGCACGTGGCATAGCTTAAGGGAAGTGTTAAAAATGTCTGTGAAGACAGGAGTCAGCTCTTTCGCACAGTGTCTCAGGGTGGAGGGAGACACGCCGTCCGGACCAGGGGCTTTGCGCGGGTTCAGTCTGGCGAACTGTCTGTGCACGTCCTGCTCACTGATGACAAGGGCAGGGGGGGAGGAGGGGGGCTGCCTTTGATGAAGTACGGACCGTGGAGACAGTGGAGCTGGGGGGAGGGGGGGAGTTGGACACAGCTGACGAGGTGTCAAAATGGGCATAGTGTTGGGACAGTCTTTGACAAAGGGCTTTGTCATCCTGACCCTTAGAAGCCTGAGGCCGATAGTTGGTGATTTGCTTCAGTCCTCTCCACACAGAAGCAGAGTCGTTAGCCGTGAACTGCTTCTGGAGTCTCTCAGAATACACAGATTTAGCTCTCCTCAGCTCTCTGTTAAACCAATATTTAACCTCCCTGTAGCAGTCCCTGTCTCCACTTTTCAACGCTGCTTCCTTCTCCTTCCTTATCTATCTGAGCTTAGCAGTGAACCAGGGCTTATCATTAGAGTACCTCACCCTGGTGCGCAATGGAAGAATGCTCTCCTCACAAAAGTGGATATATGAGTTTACAGTGTCCATGTACTCATCTAGATCATGCGTGGCTCCTTTAAACATGCCCCAGTCAGTTATTTCCATGCACGTGTTCAGCTTCTCCTCAGCTTCACTGGTCCATTTCTTCATAGTGCTCACAACAGGTTTAGTGAGCTTCAGTCTCTGTCTGTATGTGGGAAAGAGGTGGACCATCACGTGATCAGATAGTCCAAGCGCAGCACGGGGAACAGCGTGATACGCGTCCTTCACTGTAGTGTAACAGTGATCCAGCGTGTTCTTTCCTCTGGTGGGGCATTTAATAAACTGTTTGTATCGGAGGAGATCGTGGCTCAGATTGCTCTGATTAAAGTCGCCAACCACAATAACCAGAGAGTCCGGGAAAGTCCGCTCCGTATGTTGAATGTGATCTGCGAGCGCGCGCTGAGCTTCGCACGCGTCCGCGTCGGGCGGGACGTAAACAGCGGCCAGGATGAATGAAGCAAACTCCCGCGGGGAATAAAATGACTTGCAGTTAATAAAAAGAAATTCCAGGGTGGGAGAACAGTGTTTGGAAATTACCGTTACATCAGAGCACCAGCTGCTGTTGATGTAAAAGCAGACTCCTCCTCCTGAGGACTTACCGGAGAGCTCTGTGTCACGATCAGCACGAAACAGCTGAAAACCCTCGAGGAGCAGCGCGCTGTCCGGTGTATTTTCCCTGAGCCAGGTCTCAGTAAAACAGAGGGCAGACGAGGAAGAGAGGTCCTTAAAACGCATCAGCAGTCTCAGTTCATCTACCTTGTTAGAGAGAGAATTGGCATTGGACAGAAATATGCCAGGCAAAGCCGTGCGCGTGCCTCTCCTGCGAAGCCTCGTCTTCCTCTCTTTCGCCGTCTCACTTTTTGAGCTAAACAGTGAACCAGATCGGCGGCAGGAGCTAAAAAAAACTGGGAGTAGGTCCGTGGGAGTGAAAGTCCTGATATTTAGAAGCTCTTCACGGGTGTAAGAGCAGGCAGACACACAACTGACAAACAAAAACAAACAAAGGGCGCAGCGAAACACCATGGCGGCCACTGTGGGCGCCATCTTGGATCGAAAAAATTCCTCTCTGCTGAAAAAGATGTTTGATTTACTTCAACAGCGCTTAACCACAAACAGTAATTCAAAGAACAACCACACGCAGCATTGTTTGAGGGAGTACAGAGCTGTAGCATGCCGGCTTTGTGGGGGCAGCAATGTTAGTTGAGATACGCTCAACTGACGTAATGACGTCAGGCCCTCGCGCCACAGAAAAAGCAAAGCATCACTGTCTGTCATTATTGCAGTTCTGGTTTTCATTGCAAAACTGGTTGGCAACTAATTGCAATAAGAGTTTTGTCATCCCAACCAGTTTTGCAATAACATTATTGCAATTTTGGTTTTATTGCTAAACTGGTTGTAGCACTGCCTTACTAATGGCAAAGGACAGCATGTTTCTACATGCAGCCAAAGGAATACCTGCCACATGTTCTGTATACAAAGACACACTAATAACTCAAATAGAAAGGAATCCATTTATACCTCTGGAATGAGATCTGTCTGGTGACTGGCAAGTTGCAACCGTATGACAGAGCAGTGTCCTTCATCAGAACCACCCTCACCCATGACATCACACTTCTAAAAACCAATCAGTTCTAGGCTTCAGTATAAGACTTTTAAAACAAATAACTGATATAATATCTACATCGATATTTGAACTCAAACTCCTTCCTATGTCTGCTTTACAGAAGAACACTTTCAGTGTCTGACTGGTAATGAAAGGTTAGGAATGTTCATTTCAGTAGCTCTGTACAAGCGGGCCAGAAACATGCTGACGAAGGAGACCAGGCTTGCTAAGAGGAGCTACAGTGTGAAGTTACAAAAAAACTTCTCAGCTAACAACTCTGCTTCTGTCTGGAGAGGCCTACGGAATATCACCAACTACAGGAGACCATCCCCCCACCCTGCGGAAAACCTCCAGCTGGCTAATGACCTAAACAGTTTTTACTGCAGGTTTGAAAAGAACCTACAGTTCTCACCTCCCACCCACACAAAAGGATTATCTGCAGCCCCAGGAACTCCATCCCTCCTCCACTCTGACCTCCCACCAGCACTAATGATCTGTGAAGAGGAGGTGCGCCGGGTCTTTCAGAGACAAAAGATCAAGAAGGCTGCAGGACCTGATGATGTGTCTCCGTCCTGCCTGAGAGTCTGCTCCAACGAGTTGGCCCCCATCTTCACCCGGATCTTTAACAGATCACTGGAGCTGCGTGAAGTGCCTTCCTGCTTCAAACGCTCCATCATCATTCCAGTTCCCAAGAAACTCTCTATTACAGGATTAAACGACTACAGACCTGTTGCCCTGACCTCTGTGGTCATGAAATCCTTGGAGAGATTGGTGCTGAACCACCTGAAGGTCATCACAGGCCCCCTGATGGACCCACTGCAGTTTGCCTACCGGTCAAACAGGTCAGTGGATGATGCAGTGAATATGGGACTACATTACATCCTGCAACACCTCGACTCCCCAGGGACGTACGCCAGGATCCTGTTTGTCGACTTCAGCTCAGCGTTCAACACCATCATCCCAGGCATTCTTCATCAGAAACTCCTCCAGCTCAAGGTGCCCCCCTCCACCTGCCAGTGGATCTCCAGCTTTCTGACTGACAGGTGGCAACAGGTGAAGCTAGGGAGATTTACATCCAGCTCCCGAAAAATTAGTACTGGCGCCCCCCAAGGATGTGTCCTTTCCCCACTGCTCTTCTCCCTCTACTCCAACGACTGCACCTCAGAGGACCCTTCGGTGAAGCTCCTGAAGTTTGCGGACGACACCACAGTCATCGGTTTGATCCGGGATGATGATGAGTCTGCATACAGGCGGGAGGTGGGGCAGCTGATCCTCTGGTGCAGCCAGAACCATCTTGAACTTAACCCAGCCAAAACGGTGGAGATGACTGTGGATTTCAGGCGACACCCCCCTTCATTCCCCCCACTCACCATCCTCAACAGCACAGTGTCCACTGTGGACTCCTTCAAGTTTCTGGGTACCACAATCTCCCGGAACCTGAAGTGGTCCTCCCATATTGACACTGTCCGGAAAAAGGCCCAGCAGAGGTTGTTTTTTCTGCGTCAGCTCAAGAAGTTTGATTTGCCTCAGGAGCTGCTGGTTGTCTTCTACACCGCCATCATCCAATCTGTCCTCTGCTTTTCCATCACTGTCTGGTTTGGATCTGCCACTAAACAGGACAAGACCAGACTGCAGCAGATCATTAAGTCTGCGGAGAGGATCATTGGTACCGACCTACCCTCCATTGAGAACTTATATCGGTCCATAACCAGGAAACGGGCGGGAAACATCTGTGCTGACCCATCACACCCCGGCCATAAACTGTTTGAACTTCTATCTTCTGGTCGTCGTTACAGATCACTGAAGGTCAAAACCACCCGTCACAGGAACAGTTTCTTTCCTCAAGCCATCACTCTGATGAACTCCTAACATTCACCTAGTCCTACCTGTTTGCTGTACTCATGACTTTTCATCCATTATTACATTGCACATAACTCTCACACTGCTTTTTACTTCATTCACATTATATCACTGAATCTGAGTCCACATTGAAATACTGTGTGATTGTATATTTTTTCATATATTTCTGCAAAGTGTGGTTAGTCCGAGTAAATAACTGCATATATTCCTGTATATATTTGCATCCTTTTATAGAAACGTGGACAGACTGTAATTTACTGTACATACTCTGGTTGTCATTGAATCCTTATTTAAATCCTTCACCTGAACAACGAGAGCAAGTTTTTAGCCAAAGTCAAATTCCTTGTATGTGTTGTGCATACTTGGCCAATAAAGCTGATTCTGATTCTGATTCTGATTCTAGAGGGGGCTAAGGGGAGCCTGAAGCAATTTAACATAGACTGCTGCATGTGGCAGCTATTGCAATTGCTGCCAGGGATTTCCATCATTTCTCGATAGTCTAATCATCTCTCACTGATTTCTGTGGGCCATCTTGAAATTATGTTTTTAATTAAGTCACCTCTAGCTTGTTCAGGGTTTTAAGATGTCCTTCAACTTTGAATTTCCTTCTAGGCCTACAGTAGCGTGAAGCTTTTACATCAGCTTTACCTATGATTCCTGCAATGTTAAAACTCAAATTCACCACAGTAGCTGAGCATCCCTTATCTATTAGTCTTGTTTTTCCTTTTCAGGAGCTTAGTCAGACTTTGTTTCATAAGGCCTTGCCCCCTTATCCATGGAGATGATAACTGTTAGAAGACATCTGTTGGGAGCCATTTTTAAGTCATTGATATATGGACTGCTACCAACATGAATGAATGAATGAATGAATTTTATTTATTTCGGATAGTACATTACAGGTTAAAAGAAACTGTATAATATAACAACAAGGTCAAATTAGACAAAGGCTCCTTCTACTATACATACCTTGTCAGTAGGGATCATTTTATTTGTGGGATCTCTTTAAAATTCAGCTTTTAAAAAAATGCAAATGTGAAGCCAAAGCAACTTTATTTTCATGCTAGAATGTACAATCCAATCAGGTGTGAAACCACTGAGAATTGCCAAATATATTTTTTTCCTAATCCTTTCCAAGCCAATGTGCCTAGAGTGTAAACAAAGGATGAAAAAATAAGCCTAAACCCACCTGCCACCCTTGAACTGCATAAAATCCTTATAAAACGTAAGTAATTTCACAAGGATGGAAAAAGTGATGGATTTTTTTCTTTATTGCTTTTTCTTTGCCAGGGCTCTAATTTGCATGCTTGCAGTGATGTTTATCTAGGAGCAGAAGTGTTATTGAAGTTTGGGGCAAGGAAAAAAGTGCCAGTCAATGTCACCTTCTTATTACTTCAAGCCAAGTGTCCCAAATATTCTGTTTCTCCCTTAAATAAATAACACAGAGCACACCATGAATTTTGGCCCTACACCTGGAAGTTCACATTTGAACCATATGTGTGGGATGGCCAAGGAATGGGGGAAGGGGTGGGGCGCTTTTGGGTATGAAATCACATGGCAGCAAGCTAGGTGATGGCAGAGTTCCAGTTTTCCACCTTTTGATGAGCTCCATGTATCTGGTGCAACACGTGAAGAGAAACGATTGGTGCCAGAGAATACCAACAATGTTGCCTCATCCCAACAGCTGGATAGCTTTCTGCTTAGTCTTCTGTTGTGATTGTGTTTTTTGTTTTGTTTTGTTTTTCATCTCATTCACATCATCTGTTGGACTCCTGTTCACATCTGAAGTTAAAATGGGGTCAGGTGGGAATCTGAGTAAGCTTTATTTATGCATAGAGGTGAGCATGTCACAACAGGATTAAACGCTTCCCGGTCCTTAGCAAACCAACCCCCACTCCCCATTCCCCCAGCTCTCTATTTAGATAAGGGGCCTCCCCTAACTCATTTCCAGGGCCCCCCAAGCACTCACAGCTGAGATGCAGGCTGGAGTGATTATTTAGACGAGGAGTCATACATGTGTGCAGCCCCCCACCCCCACAAAAAAGTTTTATGCTCAGAAAGTCACCAGCTCAGCATTGTGAATCTGTAGCCTGGTATTTGCAGGCCTGGGGCTCTTTTTCTCTGTTTGAACAAAACAATCAAGTCATTGTTAATTTACTGCCGGCTTTATTGTAGCATAAAGAATTAATGAAGCTGTTTGTAAAATTGTTGAAGACTGCTGGAATTACCCAGTGAGTTTTCATTTGATAGAAAATGATTCCTTTTGGTTGAACCCCCACCACATACAACCAACTGTATGAAGTGTTAAGTTCTCACCTTTTTATGTCATCTTTAGCACTTACAACACTCTAAAGCAGGGGTTCTCAAAGTTTTGATGGGTGAGGGCCAATTTGGGAATCCAAAGTTGAACCGAGGGCCACCAAAGGGACGGAGGCAAAAAAAAAAAAAAAAGACTGAAAATTCAATTCCATTTGTAATCCTTTTAATTATCAGATTTAATTAGTTTGGGTAAAGTCATATTAACAGTAAGAAATTGGGACTGATGAAAATACAATTTTAGTGTCAACATACCTTTTAACTGCAGTGTGATTTGTGGTGCTGTTTTCGGTTGGCCATGAGTCCTCTGAAGTCTGGCTCCATCTCCGTCGTCGCGATGCGAAGGACTGCATGTAGGTGGGCATCTGTCATCCTGGATCTCAGCTTAGATTTGTTGATGGCCATGGTGGAGAAGGTCTTTTCACAGATGTAGGTGCTTCCGAATAAAGACGCCATTCTGACAGCATGTTGACGAAGAGCAGGGAATGTGGATGGGGAAAGTCCTTTGTAGAACTCGATCAGACTCTTGTCACGATATGCAGCTCTGGCCTCGGAGCTTTCCTGTAGGTCGATGAGCTCAAACTGCATGTCTGCAGGCACTGCCTCGGGCACACATGAGAAGGGATTTTGGAAAAGGTTGAAATCACCCTCGTGGTCCCTGAAGTCAGAGAATCGGTGGTCGAACTCGTCTCGAAGCTTTTCGATGAGGCCATGGTTCTTCTCTGAACGCAGGTGACGCAAAACTTCACTCCCGTCCGTGTCTGGGTCATCTACCAGCGCCCTGCAGGCAGGGGAATGAGCGAGATCTCCTTCTCTGAGCTGTCCCTGGAGCAGTTGGAGTTTTCGCTGGAAAGCTTTCACGTTGTCAAAAAGTGTGGAAATGAGTTTTCCATGGCCTTGCAGCTTCAGATTGAGATCGCTCAGACAATTATTCAGGTCGGCGAGGAAGGCTAGGTCACAGAGCCATTTGCTGTCCGTTAACTCAGTCACGTCTTGTCCTTTTGCCTGCATGAACTCGCAAATTTCTTTTCTCAGGTTAAAAAAACGTTTCAGTGTGGCACCTCTGCTCAGCCACCGGACGGCAGTGAAGTAAATGACGTCTCCAAAATCTGCCTCTGACTGCGCCAAAAAGGTTTTAAATTGGCGATGGTTCAGACCTCTGGACTTCAGGTAATTAACTGTCTTCACAACTACGGCCATGACGTGTTTCATTTCTAGCGTCTGAGCAGCGAGGGCTTCTTGGTGAATTATGCAGTGGTAGCTGACTGGTTTCTTACCACCGCTGTTCACCACTTTCTCAGCCAGCAGCGACACTGCACCTGTCCTACTCCCAATCATTGCTGGTGCTCCGTCTGTCGTGACACCGACCAAGGATGCCAGGTTAACATTGTGTGTGTCCAGACTGCGATACACTGCTTCGCAAATATCCACTCCCTTCGTTGTGTCTTTCATACTCTCCATACTCAGTAGCTCCTCGCCGACGTCAAAATTCTCAGTGACAGTTCGGATGAAAATCAACAGTTGGGCAGTGTCGGAAATATCCGTGCTTTCATCTAGTGCGATGGAAAACGCTCCCTTTTCTAGCCCCTCCACACGTATCGCCAGTTGGTCCTTCAAATCATTTGCCAGATCTTCGATTCGTCTTGTGACTGTGTCATTCGACAAACTTACGTCACGGAACTTTGTTTTTTGGTCTGGGCATACACGCTCTGCCACTTTTAGCATACAGTCTCGAACAAATTCTCCGTCACTAAACGGCTTGCCCCGTTTAGCTATTTCATGAGCTACCACATAGCTAGCCTCTGTTACTGCTTCGCTGGTTTTTGAAAATTGCATGAAGACTGACTGTTGTGCTGTGTAGCCCCTTTTAAGTTGTTCCATCTTTGTGGAGCGATCCATGCCACTGAATTTTTCATAATTTTTGTGTTTTGTTTCGTAATGGCGCCTGATGTTAAAGTCTTTTCGCACTGCGATTACCTGTCTGCAGATGAGGCATACAACTTTATCTGACCCGTGAGGTTCAACGAAGTAGTCCAAAGTCCATTTTCCCTGAAACTGCCTTTTTTCCTCGCTGACAGTTCTCGGTTTCCTCGAGTGAGCGGTCTCCATCTCTGCCTCTTTCTCTCGCTGATCCATCTTTATTTCCACACTTCGACTTCCACAAGCACTAATATTTATTTCTTATTCTTCTTCTGACTCAAAATGGTGCTCCGAAACCGTTGCCAACCAACACTTCTGCACTGTGCGCTGAACGTTCCATCTCCCATAATACAATTGGACTAGCTGCTGCAATGAAGTGATCCCAAGGTCGACAACACATGTAATTACGGCTTGTGCCTACAGATGGCGCCAAAGACCACTAAACGTAGATGTGTATCGGAATTTTTCCAAAGCAATTAGTTCAGATCATATATTGGTTAAAGGCCTCAGACGGTGACATTTTTTTATTGAACCAATAAACTGATTGTATGAAAATATTCCATTCTGGCCATTCCCGTGATTTAAAATGTGTCACCAGCCTCCATGAATGACCTTTATTTGTTAATAGCCCATATTTCACTTAGTGATGCTGCAGTACCGCCATCTCTCAATAGGGGCGTGCAGCAGTGATGTCAGGTCAGGGAGAAACAGGAAATGGCTGCAGGAAATGGATGATCACTGGCCTGCAGAAATGGCTGAACGACAGCAGAGTGATTCGGACAGCGATTATTTTATCGAGTATGACGACCGCAATATAAGTGATGATATTGAAACTGACGAATCTGATGATGAAGTAGTTTTGGGTGGTGCTGATGGGGTTATTCAGCCGTATTTGTTCGAGCCCGAGGGTGCGGAGGAAGAGGCGGACGAAACAGCGACCGGAGCAGAACGAGAGGCAAGAACGAGAGGCAAGAACGAGAGGCTCGCCGATTTATATTGGTAAAATATGCTTTGAAATTTTTTTTTTTAGGCAATATGCATGGTCACACACTTAATTATCAAAATAAAACTGCCAATTTTTCCCTCGCTGCCTTACTTGGCGACTTATAAACATTCTCTTTCTGCTCAAAATTTTTTACATGTTTTAAATATTTTCTAATCAAACTTCATAGACCAATTTATATAGCACTCCCACGAGCCATTAGTTTATTATAAGCATCTGATTATACCATTTTTTTTAACAGGTGCACTTGTGAGAAATGCAACATTATGCCAACATCAACTGAATCTCGGTGCTGCCAGGAGGTATTGAAGGTGAAGAAGTGAGGGTGATACCTGCCTGTGCTGTGAGCCTCATCAGAGAAACATTCCCATCTGATCACAACAAGGGATTTTGCCTAACAAGATTAGATTTGTGATCAATGTTATTTAAATAAAGTTTTTTAAAATCATATATTGAGTTTATTAATGTGCATGTCAATTTTATAATTCTAATATTTCAGCATTCATCAAAGTCGGATCTCATATACATTAGAGTAATTTTTCTACCATTTTATGGTGTAAAATTTGTGTGCAATTTTTAAAAGCACATTTCTCTAAAAATCTTAGGCTTATATTTTTTTGTCTTAGCAAAATATGTTGCTTCCCTAACAATTGAAAGCTGAACTTTCATTGCTAATTGGAAATTTATTCTACTTTTACATGTTTGATTTTGAAAATCTAGATACATGTTGCTCAACAGCATCAGCTTTGATGGGACGCTGAAATTTGGCACTCAGTGTTGCTGGAACTCTGACTTGTACACAGTGCCACTGCTCCAATAAGTGGGTTGGATCAACCAAGGTTTTGTCGAAAAGAGTATTCATCAGATCATCCACATATTCTGAAATAAAATTAATTTAATAAAAATTAGAAATCAAAAGCTCCTTGTAAGTGGTCGTGGAAATTCCAACGATACCGGCTGCATTTAGAACTCTGAGGACCTTGACATATGACGCCCCAGTGAAGAGAATGGCGGATGAAAGCTGTATGTTACCAGCTGGGTTGTCCCTGATCATCTGCTGGCTGTGCCAGGATCGATCCTCAACACAATGTGGACAATGTTGTTTGATCACCAACAGAGAGCCTTTAGTGTGACTTGTTACCTCACATGGATGACTGCAATGAGGACAATTGCTGAATAATCAAATTCAAAAAAAAAATCCACAGTATTTGAAGGTTGAGTGACAGTGGATAACATCTGCAAAAACAGTAGATCAACATAATTTCATTCCAGAGGTGTCAAATTGGATTACATATATAGAAATATAACTTGAGCAAACAGGCACAACCACCTCCCTATACAGCACTGAATATTTCATATTTGATTAGTATGAATACCCTAAAATTCTAATATTTGATAAGTTGTTAAGGCAATGAAATTCATTGCTTGTAAATAATTTTAGTAAATATTGGCAGTGAATATTTTAAAAAGAAAAATTACCCTGTTTACTTATCTTTCTGACAGCAGATTGCTGTCAGAAAGATAAGGTTGATCAGAAAGATAAGGATATCCCAGGTTGGCCTAGGATAGCCGGCCCCGGCCGGTGCTGGAAGGGCTCTCGCGACCGGCCCGGGGGACGGCCGGAAGGCGGCCGCCCCTCCCCGCTCACGGACGCGTGTTCGTGGAGAACCCGGTGCTAAATAACTCGTAAACAACCTGATGCCGGGCGTGACCCGCTCCGGGGACAGTGGCAGGTGGGGAGTTTGACTGGGGCGGTACACCTGTCAAACTGTAACGCAGGTGTCCTAAGGCGAGCTCAGGGAGGACAGAAACCTCCCATGGAGCAGAAGGGCAAAAGCTCGCTTGATCTTGATTTTCAGTATGAATACAGACCGTGAAAGCGGGGCCTCACGATCCTTCTGATTTTTTGGGTTTTAAGCAGGAGGTGTCAGAAAGTGTCAGAAAGATCGCATCGGTAGATCACCCTTGCTTTTCACGCCACTTCACTGACACTGTCTGAGAGTGGGACTTTGAAGTGAACGGATATATAGTAGTTGGAACAGCCGATTTTTTTTATCAGCAATCTTATTGCTAATTTCATTTCAAATTGCATCTTATTCTCAAAATCGTTGTCAACAAAATGTCTAATGCACATGTTGGGTGATTTTGCGACATAATTCCAATTTTTTAGCGTTTTCTGGGGGGCAATGGATCAGCGTTCTCGTCGCGCCCTCCGCCAGTACCCGGGCTTGCCTGGGGAAGCTAATGATCCTACCAGCAGACTAAATTCAAAGAGACGACGCCTCTGTGCCAAGTCAAAGAAGAATCCTAGTCACAGTCCTAAAGCCGAAAGCAAACAGCCCCAAGAGCACTTTGTGGTAGGATCTGCCCTTCGCATATTACAACTAAACGTTGAAGGCCTATCTGCAGCCAAGCGAAGCCTTATCGAAGTCCTCGCCTTCCAACATTCGATTGATGTAATCTGCCTCCAAGAGACTCATATTGGCACAGAGGAAGCTGGCCGCTTCACCATCAAAGGCTTTGACCTCCTGTGCTATGTTCTACATGCTAAACATGGACGTGCCACCTATGTGCGTTCTGACATAGTTGAAGCAAATCACCTGATAACAACACATTTCTCAGACACCATAATCATTGGTGGCTTCCATATTGTCAATGTGTACAAGCCCCCTAATGCC
Organism: Pholidichthys leucotaenia; assembly: GCA_020510985.1. Classification (NCBI taxonomy): domain Eukaryota; kingdom Metazoa; phylum Chordata; class Actinopteri; order Cichliformes; family Pholidichthyidae; genus Pholidichthys; species Pholidichthys leucotaenia. The sequence continues at coordinate 252,559,285 of CM035845.1, read as the reverse complement.
AACTGGGATCTGCAGGTCTTACCCACCCTACCCCACCCTGCCATCTATGTGGGGGACTTTAACAGCCATCACCCTGACTGGGGGTACCCAGCAGTGGACAGTGATGGGGAGGCACTTTCAGACTGGGCATCCAGAAATGACCTCGCTTTGATATACGACCCCAAACAAAGAGGAACCTTCCACTCTGCTAGGTGGAAGAAGGACTATTCTCCTGACCTGTGTTGGGTCAGCTCTTTGAATGGGGAGCCATATCCTACACAGATCCTCATTCTTGATGATTTTCCACACAGCCAACACCGGCCCCTGCTTGTACACATTGGCCTACAACTTCCAGTCATATACAGCCCAAGGAAGATGCGCTGGAACTTCCGCAAAGCCAACTGGAAGAAATTCAGTGAAACTCTGGACCGGAGCATTGTTACCATCCCACTCCACACCATCACTGTAGATGAAGCATACAACCGCTTCTGCAGCGCAATCTTCAAGGCTGCCCATACTGCAATCCCACGAGGCTACCGACCCCTCTATGTCCCATGTTTGGACGGAGAAAGTGCTGCCCTCCTACAATCCTATCAAACATCAGGGGACCCAGAGATAGCAGACCATCTCATTGAATCGCTAAATACAGCCCGGCGAAAGAAATGGGAGGAGACAATTGCTGACCGGAGCTTTACCCACTCTAGCAGGAAATGTTGGAGCCTCATCCGTCGCCTAGGAGCTGCACAGAAGCCCCCTAGCCAAAGCCGAGCATCCGTCACACCCAACCAAGTTGCATCCCACCTACTGATTATCGCCAAAGCACCCCAAGACAAAGACACCAGAAGAGCAGTTACAACTGAGCTAAAAAAACACCAAAAAATGCCTGTAGAGGAAACGAACCCTGAACCCTTCGAGGCTGCTGAACTGGAGAAAGTCCTACAGGGCCTGAAATGTGGAAAGGCAGCAGGATACGATAACATCTTCCCAGAATTCATGAAGAATCTTGGCCCCCGAGCCCTAACCTGGTTGACACAATTCTACACAAGGATCACACAAACGAACTCGATCCCAAAGAAATGGCGGACAGCAAAGGTCATTGCCATCCCAAAACCTGGCAAAGACCACAAACTACCAGCAAGCTACCGCCCAATCTCCCTACTCAGCGTTCCTTACAAAATCATGGAGCGCCTAATACTGCAACGCATTTCCCCAGAAATAGAGGATATTCTAAGTGTGGATCAAGCAGGTTTCCGCAAGGACCGCAGTACAGGAGAACAAGTACTGGCCCTAACCACCTTCATTGAAAATGGCTTCGAGAGCAGACTGAAGACAGGGGCTGTGTTTCTCGATCTTACAGCCGCCTATGATACGGTCTGGCACAAAGGCCTCCTCCTGAAACTTATAAAGGCGATCCCTGCTTGGGCAACAGCAATTATAAAAACCCTGCTGACCAACCGAAGGTTCAGAGTCCACCTCAGTCAGAACACAAGTGCATGGAGAATGCAGAAAAACGGACTCCCACAAGGCTCAGTTCTAGCTCCAACTCTGTTCAACCTCTACATAAACGACCTGCCTACTACAAAATCCCGCAAATTCATCTATGCAGACGACATCTGTTTGGCATTCCAAGCACCAGACTTTGAACCACTGGAACGGGTGCTCACGGAAGATCTTGCTAAACTGGACCAGTTCTGCAAAATCTGGCGCCTAAAACCAAGCCCAGCAAAAACCGTCTCCAGTGTATTTCATCTCCACAATGCAAAAGCTGCCAGAGAACTAAACATCCACCTGAGCGGACTCAAGCTTAAGCATGCCCCAAATCCAACTTATCTTGGAGTGACCCTTGATAGGACCTTATCCTTCAAGGAACATCTAAAGGGGACGGCTGCTAAGGTGAAAGTATGAAACAACCTGCTCTGCAAGCTCGCTGGTGCAAAATGGGGGGCGGCAGTCTCCACCCTGCGCACCTCAGCACTGGCCCTTTCATACTCTGTAGCAGAATATTGTGCCCCTGTCTGGTCCAGGTCATCTTACACACACCATGTAGACACCCAGCTCAACTCAACCATGAGAACTATAACTGGAACAATCCGCTCAACACCACTCCCCTGGCTCTCTGTACTGTCAAACATAGCCCCTCCACACATCCGGCGAGCAGCATTAACTCAAAGGATGCTCCAAAAAGTTAAAGATTTTCCTCACTTACCAATCCATGCAGATATCTACACCCCACCCACTGCCCGACTTTCATCCAGACGGCCGATTTGGAAAAACCCTCCCCCAGCTGACTTTACCATCCAGACAGCTTGGCAAGAGGAATGGGAAACCAAGGAGGTCCCAAACAAACAGCTGGTGATAAACCCCAACCAACAGGTCCCGGGCACCAACCTCCCAAGGAGACAGTGGTCTACACTCAATCGCTTCAGGACTGGACATGGCCCCTGCTTGGCCAGCCTTCACAGATGGGGCAGTAGCCCTAGCCCACTGTGCGCATGTGGAGAGGAGCAAACTATGGAACACATCATAGAGGCTTGCCCGCTCCAAAGACTGGAAGGAGGATTACACACCCTCCATACAGCAAACCAGGAGGCAACTGCTTGGCTTAAGGACTTTGCATTCGCTAAATAAATAAATAAGCGTTTTCTGAACGAAATTCACCCATGGGGTTCTGATTTTCCCAGGCAGGGGAAGTTCCTAAACACTCACCGCGTGCTCCTCCGCGTGCTCCTCAGCGTGCTCCTCCGCCTACTCGGACTTCCGGAAGATGGCGATCCGGACCAGTTCGCTCTTCTAAACCCGCATTCTCCAGCCCCGAAACTTGGACAATAACTCATATTCAGACTGAAAACATTTTCAGAGCTGACAGCTTCAAAGCAAGTAAGTTCAATTGGTGATTTTGAACGCAAGTTTCTGTCACAGGAAACTAATCAAATCCGACTAATATGTCCGGCGGGAAAACGAACGCTAAGCTAACAACAGCTACTACTGACCATGACTACACCCCGATGGAAACCTCTGTTAGTAGCGGTCCTGGTAAGAGAAAAAGTTCTCCCGTCACTCCAACTAAGTCCTCTGCTCCGCCACTTTCCAAGATGAAAACCGCCCAAGAGCAATCTTACGACAACTTGGTAGATGCTATCACAAAACTAACCACCAAAGTTGATGATTTTGGAGCGCAGTTAAGGGAGACCGCCACAATGGTAGCCAGCATCACCCGTCTTGTTGAAATTAATACTGCTGACATCAAAAATTGCCAGACCAAACTACAGAGCTTTGAGAGAGACATCCCCAAGATTATACAAGAAAACGAAGAGCTAAAGGAAAGGATTACTGAGCTGGAGAGGTACAAGAGGCGCTGGAACCTTAAAATACACGGGATCAAAGAAAAGGATAACGAAATGATCCGTGAGGAGGTAATCCACATTCTGTCAGAAATTGCACCGCAGTGGGCAACGACCATGGGCACTATTGTTGATAATGTCCACCGCCTGGGAAAACGTGAAAATGGGAGAAACCGCCAGGTTATTCTTCAGTTTGTCATGAGATACCACTGTGAAGAAATTTGGAGGCTGACCAAAAACTCCAAATTCTGCAGAGTAGCCGGGATCCGATTCAAGCAAGATTTCTGTAAAGCCGACAGGGATGCCCGCGCAGCAGCATGGCCACAGATGGAGCAAGCCCGTGCAGCTGGGAAAAACGTCTGGTACAAAGGCCATGTGGGATACATCGATGGTAGAAGAGTCAGCATCTAAGGGTCTGGTTCACAACTATGGCTGAACAAGCACTTTGACTCTTTAATGTTCTGTACATGTTGCTAAGCTACTTCAATGTTTGCTTTATAGGGAGTCATTTCATAGTCCCCTTTTGAAGTACGCTGTGTTCCTGGCAGCTGGCATTTGGATATGTTTACATGCTACTTTTACTCAGGTTCCTGAATCCTTTTTTTTTGAAGGGTAGATTTATAAGGCAGCTCCTTTTCAATGCCATTTTGATAATTTGCATTACATATTTTCGATAATTTTATAGATTTGGTTTTTGGATTCTGTCATAACAAGCGTGCAGCTTGGGGGAAAAAGAGGAAGGGAAAGGGGAAAGAAAAGGGAAAAAAGGAAAAGAAGGAGAAGGAAAAAAGAGGAAGAAAAAGGAAAAAAGGGAAGGAAAAAAAAAGGGGAAAAAAGTTATGAGTTAAAACATATATTTAGCAATTTAATCAGGGGCTTTCTTCAAGTGTACTTGGTCCAAAGTAACAACCTAAACCGTTTATCTACTTGTTATTTTTATTTTATTATTATTTTAATTTTTTCCTTATTCTTTTTCATCCTTTATGTCTTTTATTACAACCTTTTCTTTTGCATCACTTAATGCTAGGGGTTTACGAGACTCTATAAAAAGAAAGGCTACATTTCTATTCCTTAAAAATGAAAAAGCACATTGTTATCTTATTCAGGAGACTCACAGCAACAATACAGATGAAAAAATGTGGACAAATCAATGGGGAGAAAAAATATACTATAGTCATGGCACAAATAGATCAGCAGGGGTCGCCATACTCCTAAATAACTTTCCTGGGAAAGTAGTTGCAACCAAAAGAGATGACACAGGACACTGGATTATTTGCGTTTTTGAAATACACAAACAATTCTTGATTCTTGTTAACATTTATGGATTTATTAACCACAGTCAGAACAAACAATTAATTACAGACGTGACTAACATATTGAAGGAATTATCCCAAATATATATCAATCCTGTTTTTGTGTTGGGTGGCGACTACAATATGGTTATGGATGAATGGCTTGATAGGCAACCTTCAAGATTTCCTAATCATCAGTATAATACCACTTTACTAGACTTCTGTAACACATTTCAGCTTAGTGACATATGGCGTGCGTTAAATCCAGATACTCAAACCTTTACTTGGTTTAAACCTGATGGCACCATTAAATCGCGATTAGACTACTGGCTTATTTCTGAATTCCAACCTAATATAGACATAAATACCTCAATTTCTGCAGCTCCGCTTACAGATCATTGTATGATCAAGTTAACCATAACTCCATAACTCCATAACCATAACTCCCACTAGTGCAGTCCTTGGAATTTCTTGTTATCAACTGCAAGCCTTTTTATTCCCCACGGGAGTTTGCTTCTTTTATACTGATCGCTGTGTACGCCCCTCCCGACGCGGACACGCGCGAAGCTCAGCGCGTGCTCGCGGATCACATTCAACACACAGAGCGGAGTTTTCCAGACTCGCTGATTATTGTGGCTGGCGACTTTAATCAGTGCAATCTGAGCCACGATCTCCCCCGCTACAAACAGTTTATTAAATGCCCCACCAGAGGATTAAACACACTGGATCACTGTTACACCACAGTGAAAGACGCATATCGCGCTGTCCCTCGAGCTGCGCTGGGATTATCTGATCACGTGATGGTTCACCTCATTCCCACATACAGACAGAGATTGAAGCTCACTAAACCTGTTGTGAGCACTACGAAGATACGGACCAGTGATGCTGAGGAGAAGCTGGAAACGTGCATGGAAATATCTGACTGGGGCATGCTTAAAGGAGCCACGCATGATCTGGATGAGTACACGGACACTGTGAACTCATATATCCACTTTTGTGAAGAGAACATTCTTCCATCACGCACCAGGGTGAGTTACTCTAATGACAAACCCTGGTTCACAGCTAAGCTCAGACAGATCAGGAAGGAGAAGGAAGCAGCGCTGAAAAGTGGAGACAGGGACTGCTACAGGGAGGTTAAATACCGGTTTAACAGAGAGCTGAAGAGGGCTAAATCTGTGTACTCAGAGAGACTCCAGCAGCAGTTCACTGCTAATGATTCGGCTTCCGTGTGGAGAGGACTGAGGCAGATCACCAACTATCGGCCTCAGGCTCCTAAAGGTCAGGATGACAAAGCCCTTTGTCAGAGACTGTCCCAACACTATGCCCGTTTTGACACCTCGTCATCTGTGTCCAACTCCCCCCCTCCCTCCAGCTCCACAGCCTCCACATTCCCTACTTCATTTAAGGCACCCCCCCCACCTCCCCCCCTCCCCTTATCATCAGTGAGCAGGATGTGCTCAAACAGTTCTCCAGACTGAACCCGCGCAAGGCCCCCGGCCCAGACGGCGTGTCTCCCTCCACCCTGAGACTCTGTGCGAAACAGCTGGCTCCTGTATTCACAGACATTTTTAACACCTCCCTTAAGTTATGCCACGTGCCGTCCTGCCTCAAATCCTCCACCATCATCCCTGTCCCCAAGAAGCCACGGATCACTGGACTTAATGACTACAGACCTGTAGCGCTCACCTCTGTAGTCATGAAGTCCTTTGAGCGCCTGGTCCTGTCCCACCTCAAGTCCATCACCACCCCTCTCCTGGACCCGCTGCAGTTTGCCTACCGAGCCAACAGGTCTGTAGACGATGCAGTCAACCTGGCCCTCCACTCCATCCTGCAGCACCTGGACTCCCCGGGAACCTACGCCAGGATCCTGTTTGTGGACTTCAGCTCCGCATTCAACACCATCCGCCCCGCTCTGCTCCGGGACAAGCTGTCCCTGCTCAACGTGCCTGACTCCCTCTGCAGGTGGATCATCGACTTCCTGACGGACCGGAGGCAGCATGTGCGGCTGGGAAAGACTGTCTCAGACTATACTAGCATCAGCACCGGATCACCCCAGGGCTGTGTACTTTCCCCCCTACTCTTCTCCCTTTACACCAACTCCTGCACCTCCAGCCACCAGTCTGTCAAGTTGATCAAGTTTGCGGACGACACCACCCTCATCGGGCTCATCTCCAACGGCGACGAGTCCGCCTACAGGGGAGAGGTGGCCCAGCTGGCGTCCTGGTGCAGCAATAACAACCTGCAGCTGAACGCTCTGAAGACAGTGGAGATGATTGTAGACTTCAGGAAAGTCACTACTCCTCTGCCCCCCCTCACCCTCTCAGGCTCTCCCATCACCACTGCTGATTCCTTCCGCTTCCTAGGCACTACCATCACCAGGGACCTCAAATGGGAGCTGACCATCAGCTCACTCATCAAAAAAGCCCAGCAGAGGATGTTCTTCCTGCGGCAGCTGAGGAAGCTCAAGCTACCCACCAAGATGTTAGTGCAGTTCTACACAGCCATCATCGAGTCCATCCTCACCACCTCCATAACCGTGTGGTACGCAGGAGCCACTGCCAGGGACAGACTAAGGCTGCAGCGCGTCGTGCGCACTGCTGAGAAGGTGATCGGCTGCAAGCTCCCATCTCTCCAGGATCTGTACATCTCCAGGACCCGGAGGCGTGCTGGCCGGATCATAGCCGATCCCTCACACCCTGGTCATGTACTGTTTGCCCCCCTCCCCTCTGGTAGAAGACTTCGGTCCATCCAGACTAAAACCTCCCGTCACATGAACAGCTTCTTCCCCTCTGCCATTAGACTGCTGAACACTAAGTGACTCTCGTGCACCATGTACAGCAGCTCAACCAGACTCATGTCAATCATCACTGTTTTCTTCCTGCATTACCGACTGCACTATATAGTTCTCCACAGTATCTGCTGCTGGCTAATATATATTTTAACTGTTGACCAGTATCACTTAATCTTATCCTACACTTTATTACATGTATAGTTTATTTCTCTTATCTTATCATGTTTAATGTTGCAGCATTGTACCGAGACAAATTCCTAGTTTGTGTACTACATGAACAATGGCAATAAACCTGATTCTGATTCTGATTCTGAGAAGAAATAAAGGCTACTGGAAATTTAATTCAAATCTTCTAAAACATGACCCTTTCTGTCAGGATGTTAAAAGGACAATCGACAGTATAACTAAAGATACATTATTGTCAACTTACAGGGAGAAATGGGAATTTCTTAAATTTAAAATCCGTCAGATTTCCATTTCATACAGCAAAGTCATAAGCCGAGCCAATAAACAAAAAGAAATGGATATTGTAAAAGAGATCCATTTAATATGCAACAAACATTCCTTATGTGAAGAGGACAAACAAAAACTGATTTTATTGCACTCTTCCCTAGATAACATCTATATTAATAAAGCCAAAGGAGCATATATTAGGTCAAGAGCGAAATGGATAGAGGAGGGAGAGAGAAGCTCAGCATACTTCTGTAGGCTTGAGAAAAGAAGACAAGAACGAAATGCCATTAAGTCTCTTATAATTGATGGTAAAGAATGTACTGATTCTGTGAGGATCTCTAAAGAAATATTTAAATTTTACAGTGAATTATACTCCTCCTCTTACTCGCATACTAATGCAGAGGGTTTCTTTGAATCCATTTCAGGACGGATACCGAAAATTGATGAATATTTTAGAAAATCATGTGACACAGAGATCCAAATGGAGGAAGTTGAGAAAGCTTTAAAATCCTTAGCTCTAGACAAATCACCTGGCTCAGACGGCTTGACAGCCAATTTTTACAGGCACTTCTGGATTAACCTAAAAGACTTATTTTTTAATATGTTAAAGGAGATCCGTGCTACATCAGTTTTACCAAATACTATGAAACAAGGAGTCATCACATTAATTCCCAAACCTGGCAAGGACCCAAAATTGATTGATAATCTCAGACCAATTACTTTACTTAATAATGATTACAAAATTTTAACACATATTTATGCCAACAGACTCAAAACTGGCATCACTGATCTTATCTCAGAGACACAATCAGGTTTTATTAAAGGGCGCTCAATACACAACAATATACGCCTTGTATTGGACTTACTTGACTATAGGGACCTAATTGACGAGGGGTTTATTTTATTTTTGGATTTTTTTAAAGCTTTTGATATGATTGAACACAAATTTATGTTTAGGACCTTAGAGCTTTTTGGTTTTGGGGAGCACTTTTTAGACTTTATAAAACTAATTTACACGGATACCAACAGCTCAGTTCTATTACCGCATGGTACCTCCCCTAGATTTTCAATAGGCAAAGGAATAAAACAAGGCTGCCCGATTTCGCCTATGTTGTTCATTGCAGCAGCTGAAATGCTCTCAATTTTTATAAAAAACTCTGACTTTGATAAATTAACAGTATTTGGAAAACAACTAACAATCAGCCAACTGGCTGACGACACAGCCATATTCATGCACAACTCTGATCAAGTCCCTAAAATTCTTAATTATATAGATGTTTTCTCTAAAGCCTCTGGGCTTAAACTGAATCTAGGTAAATGTGAATTATTACCTATTCATGATTGCAATCTATCAGCCATTCATACCATTCCCGTCAAACAAACAGTGAAATATTTGGGCATGCATATCACTAAAGATGTTGATCAATTAGTCAAGCTCAATATATGGAATTGCTTGGAGAAATCAAAAACTTATCTCAACTCCTGGTCTCAAAGAGATATTTCCATCTGTGCTTGGCCCTACTCTTTTTAGTTTATATATGCTTCCGTTAGGCAACATTATTAGAAAGCACTGTATACATTTTCACTGTTATGCAGATGACACACAATTATACCTGTCAATGAAGCCAGATGATACTAATCAATTAGCCAAGTTAGAAGCCTGTCTTAAGGAAATCAAAGTTTGGATGACTTGTAATTTCCTGCTATTAAATTCAGATAAGACTGAAGTCATTCTTGTTGGTCCAAAAAACCTTAGAAATTCCTTTCCAAATCAAACTTTCAGTTTGGATGCAGTTACTCTTTCTCTTAATAGCTCTGTGAGGAACCTCGGAGTTATTTTTGATCAGGATTTGTCCTTCAATTCACATATTAAATTTGTTTCTAAGACTGCCTTCTATCATTTGCGTAATATTGCCAAGATTAGGAGCATCTTGTCTCAGAGTGATGCTGAGAAGCTGATCCACGCTTTTGTTAGCTCGAGATTAGATTATTGTAATTCTTTATTATCAGGCTGTCCTAAAACATCTTTAAAAAGTCTTCAGCTGATCCAAAATGCTGCAGCAAGAGTTTTAACAGGTACTAGAAAGAGAGATCATATCTCTCCGGTTCTGGCCTCCCTTCATTGGCTTCCCATAGAGTTTAGAATTAAGTTTAAAATCCTTCTTCTTACTTACAAAGCTCTAAACAATCAGGCTCCTTTTTATTTAAAAGATCTGATACTACCGTATCATCCTAACAGAGCACTACGCTCCCAAAATGCAGGTTTACTTGTAATACCTAGAATCTCCAAAAGTACAATGGGAGGCAGAGCCTTCAGTTATCAAGCTCCTCTCCTGTGGAATCAGCTGCCAATCTGGATTCGGGAGTCAGACTCGATCTCTGTTTTTAAGAATAGGGCTAAAACCTACCTTTTTGATATAGCCTACAATTAGGGAGGGATCATGTGTTTTCTGAACCCTCCCTTAGTTATGCTGCTAATAGGTTTAGTCAGCCGGGGGACCTCCAGTAATGCACTGGGCCTCACTCCTTTCCTCACTCTCTATGAAATATTTTTTTTTTTTTTTTTTGCTGGTCATTAACATTTGTTTGTTCTCTCCCATAGACTGAGTCCCCATCGTGCTGTTTGCTCTCTACATGTCTGTTCTTTTCTTCTTCTCTATCCCCTCACCCCCCAGCCAGTCGCAGCAGATGACTGCCCCTCCCTGAGCCTGGTTCTGCTGGAGGTTTCTTCCTGTTAAAAGGGAGTTTTTCCTCTCCACCGTCGCCAAGTGCTTGCTCACAGGGGATCGCCTGATTGCTGGGGTCTTTCTGCAACTGTGGGGGTCCTCCCTACAGTTGATAGTGCTATGAGATGACTGTTGTTGTGAAATGGCGCTATATAAATAAAGTTGAATTGAATTGAATTGAATCATAGGAAGAACATTTCTGACAAAAATGGAATGCATCTCCCGATTTATTTATCCAGCCCATTCATTACCAATGCCCAAAGATGCCGTTAAAGCCATCAACCAAACCATTTTCAATTATATCTGGAAAGGGAAAACACATTATATTAAAAAAGGTACCATGATTCAAGAATATGAGGAAGGTGGTGTTAAAGCAATAGACTTTGAATGCATTAATGGCACCATCAAAATTAACTGGCTGAGACAATTTATTAAACAACCCAAACATTTCTGGTTTCATATTCCCAATGAAATTTTTGCTAAATTTGGGGGCATTGAATTCCTGCTCAGATGTGACTATGACCTAAAAAAGCTCCCCTATAAACTCTCCTCATTTCATCAACAGGTCTTACTATATTGGAGATTGATTTATAAACATAATTTTAGCCCTCATATGACCCCTCTGTGGAATTGTAGATATGTACTATATAAACACAAATCAATATTCCTACAAAACTGGCAAAATAAGGGCATTTGGTCTGTACTACACTTATTAGACGGCACAGGGAATATTTTAACTTTTGAGAACTTCTGTGCTAAATATAACATAAATGATAAACGAGAATATAACCAAGTAATGGAGGCAATACCTCAGACAGTTATACTAATGGCCTCAACTTTAAATAGATTTGGCTCTTGCCCAAACCTCCCTTTGCTTTTGGTGAATGGTTTCCGCCTAGATGACTCAAAATTAAACAATTTAACGATTAGGAAAATATTTAATAAAGAAATCTTCCCAGCAACAGTTTCTAGAGCTGCTATTCTTAATTTTTTCTCCAAAAAAGAAGCTCAAATTCTAAGATCTAAATTCTTTAAATTTCCTATTTCACCGAAAGCAAAAGAGATCCACTATAAAGTTTTAAATGGAATTTATCCTTCTGCTGAGTTTCTAAGTAAACGCTTTGGCTTTGAGAACAATAACTGTTCCTTTTGTAATGAACATATAGAAAGTACAGATCACATTTTCTTTTACTGTATGTACACCATTGCGTTTTGGGATGATTTTCATCACTGGTTATCTAAACATGTACCAACCCCTGTTTTTAACTGTCAGAATATTTTGTATGGCTTTATTATTAAGAACTCATTGCATGATATGTCTATTAACACCCTCGTAATCTTGGGAAAATTTTATGTACACAAAAATAGATTTTTAAAATGCAAGCCAAATTTTAATGTATTTCATAAAGAACTCTGCCTTTTTTTCTCATCACTGAAACACATGAAGAAGCGGAATGCTGTGAAACTCCACTGTTTGGTCGATGATCGGAAACTCATGGAAAACCCCTAGAACTCTGGACACTCTGGACTGAAAAGAACCCCCCGTTTCTCTTTTTGTCTACTTTTATTATGCTTTTAGTTACTTTATCTTATTATTATTTACTATTCTTACTAAAAAAAAAAAAAAAAAAAAAAAAAAAAAAAAAAGCTCCTCCGCCTACTCAGGTCGCTCCTGACCTGACGTCACACAGTCAGTGGCCATTTTAGCCGCTGATCGCTTGGCAGACAGACAGCTCTCAAGGAAATCATACTTCAATAGCGCATTGTCACCTTATGCGACATTTGTTGACACCAAAACATGTGCGGTTCAAATTAGCTCGTCTCACACACAAATTTAAGATATGATTTAGCGATATTGTAATTTCGTCCGGCCGAGGCCTTTAAGATGTTAACAGATTGGCTGCGGGCCGCCATAAATGTTTTCGCGGGCCGCCATTGGCACGGGGGCTGCACTTTGAGAAACATTGCTCTAAAGGAATCCATTTCAACTTACGTTAAGGGATACGCATTAGCACCAGTATTTACAATATACTGGATAGTGCTTTTCCTGTCTCAGGGCGTTTTCACACCTGAAAGTTCACACCCAGTCCAAAGTTTTTATTTTATTACATTGTATACACTTGGTCTGGTCCAGCTCTGCCTCCTGTCTTTTTGTCAGTGCCACTGTCTCCAAACCATACATCATAACAGGTCTCACTACCATCTTGTAAATCTTACTTTTCACTCTAGTTGCTACCTTTCTGTCACAGATCACCCCTGACACTCATCTCCATCCACTCCACCCTGTCCGCACTCTCTTCTTCATTTCTGTTGTGCATTTTCCATTGCTTTGGATGGTTGACCCCAGGTATTTAAATTCATCTACCTTCACTACATCTACTCCTTGCATCTTCACCCTTACACCTGCCTCCCTCTCATTCACATTCATGTATTCTGTCTTGCTTCTACTGACTTTCATTCCTCTTCTCTCCAGAGCATACCTGCACCTCTCCAGGTTCTCTTCCACCAGCTCCCTACTTTCACTACAGATCACATTGTCGTCTGCAAACATCATGATCCACGGAGACTCGCACCTGACTTCATCTGTCAGCCTGTCCATCACCATCTCAAACAAGACTGGACTCAGAGCCGATCCCTGATGTAATCCCACCCCCACATTGAATCCATCTGTCATTCCTACAGCACCTCATCACCATCTCACTGTCCTCATACATGTCCTGCACCATCCTCATATACTTCTCTGCCACTCCTCACTTTCTCATACAGTACCACATTTCCTCTTTTGGCATGATATCATATGTTTTCCCTTGAGCCACAAAGACAGAGTGCAAGTCCTTTTGCCCTTCTCTATGCTTGTCTATCAACACTTGAGAGCAAACATTGCATTTATAGTATTTTTTCTTGGCATGAAACCGTACTGCTGCTCACTGATTGTCACCTCTCCTCTTAACCTGGCTTCAACAACTCTTTCCCATATCTTCATAGTGTGACTAATCAGCTTTAACTTTGCCTCTGTAGTTACTACAGCTCTGAGCATTGCCACTAGGTGGTGCGTGAACATGCAGCAGCCTCCCTTCTCTCTTCATGTTTTGTGCCATTTAGTGTTGTTTAAATTATGCCTAAGTGTATATTCTTGTGTTTAATGTCTGTATATGATGCTGCGCACAAGCTACAGTCACCACTGCCTTCTGGAGATAAGGAATATGACCAACCATTACGTCTTGGATCAGAGCATTACAGAGGAGCTCCGTGGCCAAGGTCTTATCCACCGGACCTCCACACCCCCAAACTCAACTGCTCCGTCCCATCCCAAATGGAGATGCCATAGACAGTGTGAGCGGTGACAAAAGAGGAAAACGCGGAGGTATCCAAACAAAGCTAACTGCTAGCCCACACAAACTCCCGATTCCTTCCCTCATTCTGGCCAACGTCCGCTCACCAGACAACAAAATAGACCACATACAGCTCCTGAGAACTATGCAACGTGATGTGCAGAACTGCTGTGTTTTTATCTTTACAGAAATGTGGTTAAATGACAATATCCCAGACTCTGCCATTCATTTAGCAGGGCAAACATGGTATTGTGCTGATAGTGTTCATGGAAGGAGGGAAAACCCAAGGTGGAGGCATCTGTGTTTGCATCAGTGATGCTTGGTGCCGAGATGCAACTGTTGTGCATAAACACTGTTCTGCGTTGGTGGCGTTTATGATCATCAATCAATCAATCAACTTTATTTATAAAGCACTTTAAAAAGCAACACTTGCGACACAAAGTGCTGTACAACAATAACACACATAAAAACATAAAAACAAGGAGTAGGACACTAGCACAAAAACAATATAAAACCAACAAGAGAGTAAAAAACTCAGCACAAGTAGAAACCACAGTCAATAAAATCAATAAAATAAAAGGTAAGGGAAGTAAATAAATAAATAAATACAAATCCATTTCATTCAATAAAATCAATATCTCACACTGGGTCAAAAGCCAGGGAGTAACAATGTGTTTTAAGATGGGTTTTAAAAATGGACAGTGAAGATGCTTGTCTAATGTCCAGGGGTAAATCATTCCATAACCTGGGTTCCATGATCAAAAAGGCTCTGTCCCCTCTGAGCTTCCACTTCGCCTTTGGTGTCCTCAGGAGCTGCTGTTCAGCTGACCTGAGGGACTGGGTGGGAGCGTAGTGATGCAAAAGCTCAGAGAGGTAAGGCGGAGCAAGACCGTTCAAGGATTTAAAAACAAATAAAAGAATTTTAAAATGGACTTTAAAATGCACAGGCAGCCAGTGGAGCAAAGCTAAGATGGGTGTGATGTGATCTCTCTTACGTGTACCTGTTAAGATGGGCAGCAGCATTTTGTACTAGCTGCAGACGCGAAAGAGATGACTGGCTGACACCAGCGTAAAGTGCGTTACAGTAATCCAGCAGAGATGAAATAAAAGCGTGGATTACTGTTTCCATGTGTGTGTCTAGAGAGAATGGGTTTTACTTTTGCTATACGCCTTAGATGAAAGAAGCTGGATTTTACCACAGAACGAATCTGACTGTCTAATTTAAAATCACTGTCCATGATAACTAACTAACTAACTAACTAACCTGCACTTATATAGCGCTTTTCTAGTCACAAAGACCACTCAAAGCACCTTCATTAATACTAACCCTCTATTCTAAGGGCCTATAGGAAACAGATATCTAGGGACAATTTAGAACAGCCAATTAACCTAACATGCATGTTTTTTACCTAGGGCCACTTTAGAGTCTCCAATTAACTTAACCTGCATGTTTTTGGCATGTGGGAGGAAACCGGAGAAATCCCGGAGTAAACCCACGCAACACGGGGAGAACATGCAAACTCCACACAGATCACTGTTGGTCGGGGGCTGGGATCAAACCCACGATCCCACGATCCCCACAATCCCCCGGCCAAGGGTAAACTGTGCTGCCGCAGTGCTAACCACTGCGCCACCGTGCAGCCAAAACCAAGGTTCTTGACTGTGGGTTTCACATAAGGTGTGAGGGGGCCCAAGTTTACAGGAGGGGAATCACAGGGGCCACTAGGTCCAAACACCATCACTTCTGTCTTCTTATCATTAAAATAAAAAAAAAGTCAAGTCTTTTACATACTGAGAGAATTTTCATCTGTCCTGCTAGCCGCCATGCATGTCCCACCTACCGCCATCGGCGAGAGGAGTAAAGCACAAAATGAACTCTATCAGGCCATCAATAAGACACAAACAGCATATCCAGACGGATTCCTCATCACAGCAGGAGACTTCAACCATGCAGATTTAAAGGCCCTCCGACCAAAACTACACCAACGTGGACTTCCCAGCAAGAGGAGACAATTTGCTGGACCTGGTGTACACAACTCACAAGAGAGCATACAGATCCTCCCCCTTTCCACACCTGGGTCTCTTTGATCACATCACCATCTTGCTTAGGGCTGCATATAAACCCAGAGTGAAAACAATCAAATCGACAAAAAAGTAAGTACGTGTGTGGCCAGAGGACGACTCAGATGCTCTGAAAGACTGCTTCAGCAGTACAGACTGGAACATTTTCAAGCATGCAGCCACTCACAGTGGACACACAAACATAGAGGAGTACACTGAGGTTGTTGTAGCATACATAGCTAAATGCATTGATGATGCCACTCACTGCAAAACCATCACTGTTCATGCTAACCAAAAGCCATGGATGACAGCAGAGGTCCACATATTCCTTAGGGCTCGGGACGCAGCCTTCAGGGCCGGTGACACTGTAGGACTAACAGCAGCTAGGGCCACCCTGTCCCGTGGTATCAAGGAGGCAAAACAACAGTACAGCAAGAAAATATCCAGACACTTCAGCAACACCAGAGATGCACGTTCCCTCTGGCGTGGCATACAGACCCTCACCAACTACAAAGCTCCGCCTCAGACCAGTGCAATTGACATCACACTGCTAAACAACCTAAATGACTTCTTTGGCCACTTTGAAACACAAAACAGCACATCAGCAAAGAAGACCACTCCTCCCACAGATGAGCAGGCCATAAGTCTGGATCCAGCCAGCATGAACACAACCCTCTGAAGGACCAACCCATGAAAGGCAGCTGGACCAGACAACATACCAAGTCGCATCCTGAAGGACTGTGCAGAGGAGCTCAAGAATGTCCTAGCAAACGTCTTCAACATCTCCCTGAATCAAGCTGTTGTTCCCACATGTTTCAAAACTGCTACCATAATACCAGTCCAAAAGAAGCCCATCCCATCCAGCTACAATGATTATCGGCCTGTAGCACTGACCTCCATCATAATGAAGTGCTTCGAGTGGCTGGTCATACAGAACATCAAGTTCATCCTCCCTCCCTCCCACAACCCATCTCATTTTGCATACAGGTCAAACAGATCCACAGAAGATGCCATCTCTGCTGCTCTCCATCCAGCCCTCATCCACCTGAATTCAAAGAAGCATTCCGACGTGCGAATGGTGTTCTTGGACTTCAGTTCTGCGTTCAACACAATTGCCCCCTAGCACCTAACACAAAAACTAAGACACTTGGGACTCAAAGTCTCTCTCTGTAACTGGGTGCTGGACTTTCTCACAGGGAGGCCACAGAATGTGTGTGCTGGCAGCAACACCTCCAAGACCATCCCACTGAGCACAGGGGCCCCACAAGGGTGCTTGCTCAACCCGCTGCTCTTCACCCTGCTGACAAATGACTGTGTACCAGCCTACAGCACCAACCACATCATCAAGTTTGCAGATGACACGACGGTGGTGGGCCTCATCACCAACAATGAGGAGGCCAACTACAGAAATGAGGTGAGCCAACTGGTCCAGTGGTGTAAAGACAATAATCTCTTCCTGAACATGGGAAAAACCAAGGAGATTGTGGTTGACTTCAGGAGGGGACACACCCAGCATCCTCCTTTGATCATCGATGGAGCAGCTGTGGAGAGGGTGAGCAGCACCAAGTTCCTGGGTTTGCACATCTCTGAGGACCTCTCCTGGTCTAACAACACCACATGACTGGCCAAGAAGGCTCAAACTCACCTCTGTTCCTCCGCAAACTGAGAAGAGCACGAGTCCCACCCCCCATCATGTGCTCATTCTACCGAGGCACCATTGAGAGCAACCTCACCAGCTGCATTACAATGTGGTATGAAAGCTGCACCGCCTCCTGCCAGAAAACACTACAACACACAGTGAAAGCTGCCAGCAAGATCATTGTTGCCCTTCTACACCCCCTCTTGGACATCTACGAGACCCACCTCACCCGCAGAGCCATCAACATTGCAGGTGACACCTCCCACCCCTCACACTCCCTCCTCAGCCCCCTGCCCTCAGGGAAAAGGTACCAGAGCCTCCAATGTGAAAATTCTCGGCATTCTCCACCCATTTGAACTGAGATCCCCAGACTATCTTGGTCTGAATGCAGCCTAAATGAACCGGACCACTCAGTGACCACTCAAAGTGCTTAACTAGTAACTACATTCACCATCTATATAGTGGACTTAAAAGACCCCTAGGGCCATTTTAGAATTGCCACTTAACTTAATATGGATGTTTTTGGATTACACACACGCAAACACAGGGAAAACAAACTCCTCACGGAAAGGTTTCTATCATTTTCCATCTGGAAATTTGAACCAGGATGCTTCTATCTCTGAGGCAATGTAGTACTGGCCATTGTTTAATGGCACCAAGTAACAGAGGTAACAAGTTTTTTTTTGAAGAAAAACTGTGAGAAAGAAACAAGATCCTTATTTGAGGAGTTGACTACAGATGGGCTTAGCATCCGTTAGGTGTTCATGAAAGAGATAAGGATATCTATTTCAATAATATGAGGGACACCTATAATGGATCTAGTGATGGACCCATGTTTCGTCCTACAAGATTGGTCTGTTAGAGAAGTTGTCCTGGGTTTCTTGACGCATGGCCAAAACAGCCTGGGAACTCTTGACTTGTTCCTGCTTCTGGAAAGGTGAAGACAACTTCCACATGTCGACACCTCACACTGACCTTAACATCTTGGCTTAGTTGGTGAATGGTTATGGAGTGATCCTCCAAAATAGTGGTCTCCACTTCCTGGATGGTGTCTCCATCAGTGGTGCTGTGCCATCACCCATGAATGGGTCCCATTTCCATTGATGTCCAACCACACTTGAACTGTTGATGCCTGAGTGCTTGACGTTGAGTTGATGTTGAGTGCTTGACTATGTCATACGATGGGGCATCCTCTCAATAAGTCACTTTCATCTCACTGAACGTCTACCGTGGTGTGTGACCTCTCAAGTACAGGAACCTGATGACCGCTCTGCATTCAACTGGCTCCATTACCACATCTTACTCCACCTTAGCACCTGTAAAAGAGAAACTCTTATGAGTTCAGCTCTGCAAAATGTGACCTATACAGACATGTATCCCCATTGTGGGACTAATAAAGGCTTATCTTATCTTATCTTATGTGCAATTTCAGCCTCCTACAATAGCCGGAAGTGGATCAGGGGAAATCTTTAATGAGCAGCACTACTTTAAAATTTACTTGGGTCTCGGAGACTTCCGGGAAGATGGCGGAGAGACATAACGCTTAAACAGAGAGCTCTCCCTAGCCGGATTAAAAATCATCGGTAAATGGCCAACTCGACATAAGCGGATCAATAAACTAAGGGATGAAAACACGAAGGAGCCGGGCACAAGGACAAAAACAGAGTAAAATTAAAGAATTCCTCTTCAACAACGCAGGAGAAACCGCTGAACACGGGGCCCAAAAAAACGAGGTGACCGCAGCAGAGAAAATGGAAGACACAAAACTCGATACCATGAACACCGGCATCGCCAGTTTGGGAAAAGAGTTGAGAGACTTCAAACGGCAGCTACAACAGGATTTAGCGGCTCTTAAGGAGGAGCTGAAAAAAGAGATTAAGGAAGAAATTATGGGCCTCCGAAGAGAAATGGAGCGCAAGCTAGCAGAAAACATGGAGGAGCTGCGCTCCCAGCGGGCGTGTATGACAGAAGCGCAGGCCCGAATATCAGAGCTGGAAGACTGGAATAGCGAGGCAAGCGAACAGCTGCAGACCCTGACGGCACAAATGCAGAGGATGCAGGAGAAAGTAACCGACTTGGAGAGCAGGTCCAGACGGGGCAATATACGCATCTTCGGGATCCCGGAGGGCATTGAAGGCAACTCGATGACGAAATTCATGGATCAGTTCTTAAAAAAAGAGCTGGAACTGCCCAGCGAAGCGGATCTGCAGATTCAACGAGCGCACAGAGCCTCGGCACAGAACCCGAACCCACGCTCTACACCCAGGTCAGTTGTGGTAAACTTTCTGAAATATGATGTAAAGGAAAGAATCCTGACACGAGCGTGGAAAAAAAAGATACGAATCGGCGACAAGCAGATATTCTTTGATCATGACTACCCGGCGGAAATTGTGCAGCAGCGGAAGAAATATGCCAACATTAAAAAAACGCTGAAAGAAAAAAAAATTAGATTCCAAACGCCGCTAACGAAGATGAGGATTCATTGGGAGAACGGCGTAAGAACCTACAACACAGCCAGAGAGGCAGCGCAGGACATGATGGAGTGGGGCCTTGAGGTGTACGTGCCGGAGGAAACGGTAGGAGCAGCGGAGGCCCTGAACGCATCACGACAGCCGGAGTGGAGGCGAGTGAACGGCAAAAGACGGGGGGAGACGTGGCGCAGCGGGCCCAGGAAAGACTACAAGGCTTTCAACTGAAAGCCTAGATTATAACAAAGATTAAGAAAGACACAGAAGAAATGAAGGCCAAGAAGACAAGGTAAAAGAGAAACAGACGGCTAGGAGAGGTTTAAGTGATATTTGTTGGACATTTCTAGACTAATGACTATTTCTTGGATAGTAAATACAGGTCTAGGGAGGGCCCTACACTCGGTGAGGACAATCCCTCCACCCACCAACAGGGACCAGTGGGCAGAAGAAAGGCCCAAAGTACGGAGGTCGAGATTTTTTTAATGTGTTTTTATATAAATATGTGTTATTTTTGTTGTTAAAGGGGCTAGGAGCACAAGTTAAAAAAATGGAAAAACATGATTATGGGTAAAAATCTTAAAATAACACTAAACGTGAATGGTCTGAACTCACCTGTTAAAAGGGAAAGAATAATAAGAAAATTCAAGAAAGAAAAAGCCGAAATTATATTTATGCAAGAGACACATTTGAGCAAGACAGAACATGTGAAACTAAAGAGATTTGGCTATAAGAACTCCTACTACAGTTCATTTAAGGGAGGAACTAAAAGGGGGGTTATGATACTAATCTCAAATAAAATACAATTTGAATGTGAACAGGAAATCCAGGATAAAGAAGACAGGTATGTAATAATAAAGGGTAGAATAGATGGAATGCAGATCACATTAGTGAACATCTATGCCCCACCAGAAAGTGACAAGGGTTTTTTTCAACATCTGTTTGATCTCATAGCAACACACAGTGAAGGAGTCCTAATTTGTGGAGGAGACTTAAATGCTGTCATGGATCATGAAATTGACACAACAAGTGTTAAGAAGACAAAAAAACATGTAACAAAATTCATAAGAACCTCACTGGCAGAAATGGGTATGGTAGACATTTGGAGGGACCTGCACCCACTCGAAAAAGACTATACACATTATTCAGCAGTCCATAAAGTACACTCTAGAATAGATTACTTCCTTATGAATGAAGATGACAGACACAGGGTGAGAAATTGTTGGATTGGAGGGGCAGAAATATCAGATCATAATCCTATATACATGGAAATAAATTTAAACAATAGAAAACGACAAACAACATGGAAACTTAATGTAGGACTGTTAAATGATGATAAAATGAAAGAAAGAATAAAAGTAAACATAAATGAATATATCCAAGAGAATGACAATGAAGAAGTGGACCCAACAATACTATGGGATGCACTAAAAGCCGTGTTAAGAGGTAAATTAATTGTTGAAACAGGAAAAGCAAATAAGACTAAACTGGAAGCATATGAACAAAGATGTGAGAGACTGAGGGAATTAGAACATAAACATCAAAGCACAAATGACCCAAAAATATATCAAGAAATTAAAGAAGAAAAAATAAAGATAAAAGACAATGTTATACAGGCTGAGGACAGATATCTAGTTAAAATCTTGTTGATTGCATGTAAAAAAACAATCACAAAAAAATGGCGATCAGAAGTTCTTCCTGACCAAGAGCAATGGACTGACATTATTGAGGACATACGTATGATGGAAAAACTAACATATCGACAAAGAATGCAAGAAGGACTATGGGAAAAAAAATGGCGGAAATGGACACACTACAAAGTGCAACAACGAGACAAATATTGAAAGAATAACCAAAGACGCTGGAAAAACCAGAAGAATTAAGAGATGGAAACTAAAAACTTGATGCTCCAACATTTGTCCCCCCCCCCTTTTTTTTTTTTTTTCTCCTTTTTCTTTTTTACTCTAGCCCCTTTGTTTTTTTTAAATGTAGACTGTGATCTGAATGCAATATATATAATGAAAAATGAATAAAAATCTTAAGTTACAAAAAAATTTTACTTGGGTCTCACTACAAAATTACAGAAGTGTTTATACGTTGTATAAAAAGGCACAGAACCCTTTATCTTCTCACTGTCTGACATTAAATCAGACTAAACTTTTCCTGTTTTAGGTCAGTTAGGATTACCAAAATTATTGCTATTTGCAAAATAATTTTTATATTTACTAAATAGTTTGTTTAGATAATTTTTTTATTACTGTACTTTCTTCACAGTCAGAAGTTTTCATACATTTCCTTAGTATTTGGTAGCATTGTCTTTAAACTGTATGACTTGGGTCAAGCGTTTTGGGTATCCTTCCACAAGCTTCTCACAGTAGTTTGCTGGAATTTTTGTCCATTCCTCCTGACAGAACTGATGTAACTGAGTCAGGTTTGTAGGCCACCTTGCTCACACACGTCTTTTCAGCTCTTCCCACAAATTTTCTCTGGGATTGAGATCAAGGCTTTATGATGGCCACTCAAAAACACTGGCTATGTTTACATGTACATGAATAAACTGGTTATGATTGGATTTCTGGAGTTATCTGATTATTCAAGTGGCCATGTAAACAGAATAATCTGATACAGGCCATGTAATCGGGGTCATTAACTGAAGTGGTTTATCCTCCAATAATCTGTGTATTAAGTGCATGTACAAAACTGATTATTGGCATTATCAGTTTATCCGCAGTCATCAGTTTATTGTGACCATGTAACCGGGGTTACTGACTTTGTTGTCCTTAAGCCACTTTGCAACTAATGTGGCTGTATGGTTAGGGTCACTGTCCATTTGGAAGACCCATTTGCACCCAAGCTTTAACTTCCTGGCTGACATCTTGAGATGTTTTAATTTTTTCCACATAATGATCTTTCCTCATGATGCTATCTAGAGTGGTGCTTGAAAGTTTGTGAACCCTTTAGAATTTTCTACATTTCAAAGTAGATAATGAGAATGCAGTTAAATATATGAGTGGAAAAAAATTATTTTTTTATTTATTTATTTATTAAAATTATTCAATACTACATATCTGTGAACGGCAAAACTTTGTCAACTTTTGATTTCAGTATCTGGTGTGACCCCCTTTTGCAGCAATAACTGCAACTAAATGTTTCTGGTAACTGCTGATAAGTCCTGCACTTCGGCTTGGAGGAATTTTAGCTCATCCCTCCGTACAGAGCAGCTTCAACTCTGGGATGTTGGTGGGTTTCCTCACATGAACTGCTCACTTCAGGTTGTCACAGGGCAGATAAGAGGACTCGGGTGTGAGGCGAGCGTTTGACATTTTATTTAAGAACAGAAATTAAACTCAGCTCGAGGGCTGGAAAATAAAATAAACAGGCTAGACAGAAAAGAATGGGCAGAAGCATGTTGCTCACGCAGAATAACGACAATGACACAGCACCCAGGTGAGGGGCTGCATCCATTAAATAAAGACAGAACTAATTAGCTCAAAACACAAACAGCCGTGAGTGATCAGGAAATTAACAGAACAAGAACCAAGCTAGACTGAGGTGAAAATAACAATACACATTAACTAAGCCCAAGACCAAAACAAAGAGCACAAACATGACTGAGATAATGATAAACAGAACAATGGAAAACTAAGGCAAGGATAATCAAAACTAATCAAAAATAATGTGGTTGAGGACTACAAATATCTGGGTGTCAGGATCAGCAACGGGCTGGACTGGAGATCTAACATTGATGCTGCGCACAAGAAGAGGATGATCAGACTCTACTTCCTGAGGAAGCTGAGATCCTTCAATATGTGCAGCAGGATGCTGGAGCTTTTCTCCCTGACCATTGTCACCAGCGTCATCTTCTCTGTTGCTGTCTGTTGGGGTAGCAGTGTCAGAGCCAGCGACACCAACAGACTTGACAAGACTAAGAGGGCTGGCTCTGTAATTGGTCTCAGGCTGGAGACCTTTGAGACAGTGGTGGAAAAGAGGACACTAAATAAACTGTGATCCATCATGGACAATCCTGATCACCCCTACACCACATAATGGACAGACAGCAGAGCACTTTCTCCAGCAGACTACTACAGCTTTGCTGTGGAACGGTTAGGTACAGGAAATCTTTCCTGCCGCATGCCATTTCACTGTACAATGACTCACTCTGATGTTGTATTCTGGTCATAACTATGCTGCCATACTGCACCTTACAGTCTAATTGGTACCTCACATCTCACTCTACTCCTGATTGTCCTGCATTGTGCAGCAGGTATGATTCATGTGTTTATACTGACATGTTATCTGGCCCAGGAAACACACACGCAGGCTCAGGTGAGATTTAAGAGTTTTATTCAACAGACAGGTGTATGAATGCGTGAGTGAGGAATGTGAATGTCTTCTTGGGGACTGAAGAGCGCCGGGGGCGGAACAGGACACCGTGCAGCCAGGCAACCCTGAGGACAGAATAGAGGACAATTCATGAGCTAATAACACAGTGTAGCGCCGAAGATTGTAATGTGGCTTACTTGCAGGTGTCTTGGTGGCTGGCGTTGGCAAGATATGCTCCCGCCTGGAAGACAGCGCCCTGCTACGCTCGACGGGGAAGAGGCTGAAGAGGAGAGGCGATGGAGGGATTCTTCCGCCGCCAGAAGGATCCACCTGTGCACAGGGGAAGATCTTGGAAAGCAGGTAAGTGATAATCTTACGTGTATCCGACGAGTTGAGGCGTTGGCCGAGGGAAACAGGCGAATGCAGAGCTTGATCATGGAGAAGAGCTGATGGCTCCGAAACAAACTACCCCCCCACACACAGAGCCCAAAACAAAACAATATTGGTGTGGTTAACCAAGTCCACAACCCCAAACTTTAACAAACAAAAAAAAAAAACGGTCAGGTGGTCTACCCAAGTCTGTGGGCCGCTGAACAGAACAACCAGGCAGGTCAGGGGGCCGACCACAGTCAAAGGGCCCCCGTACTGGAGAACAAGGTGGATCAGGCAGCCTCCTAGAGTCCCTGGGCCACCAGATTATGGGACAAAATAGTTGAGGGGTCCACAGGCTCCACAGTCAGGGTGCCGGGTGTGCTGGGCAGATGCTGAGGGGCGCCGACCTCAGTGACAATGGGTGAAGGCCCGCCGGCCTCTGGGATGATGGGTGGAGGCCCACCGACCTCTGGAACACACAAAAAAAGGCTCACCACTTTCTAAAACACACAGAGGAGGCTGATCAGCGGTGAACCCAGATGGTGCACGCTGATCAACGACGAGCCCAGGTGACTTGGGATGAAGAACCTTGAGCCCAGCCACTTGAGGATCCATCACCAACATAGCCACCTCAAATGGGGAGGAAAAGACACACACTTGGTCACTACAACTGATGGCAATGTAGCTCGGTGGGGAAAGCCCAGGAGAAATAGTAGTTGCAACCGGGTCCCCCCACTAAGAGCTAGACAAGACCTCTCTAAGACTGATGTTAAAAATGCAAAGAAGAGGACTTGCCTTAGCTCTTGCTCCACTGCCGAGGAGGACCCTGATGACTCTACTGCTGGGGTGATGTCCTCTGGAGGAGCTGCCACCTGGATGGCTGGCATGACGACCGGTGCAGCTGCAGGCGAGATGACCAGGACTGGAGCTAGAGAGCATCATGGTGCTGGTACGGGAGCTAGGGAGCAACATGGAGCCAGCACTGGAGGCACAGGACGACATGGAGCTGGCACTGGGGGCACAGAGCAATGTGGAGCCAGCACTGGAGCTGGGGAGCAATGTGGAGCAGGCACTGGATGATCCTCCTAACCCCCAGATGCAGAAACAGCAGCCAATGGAGAAGCAGATCTAAAAACTACAGCTGCTTGGAATCCACTCCTGAAGGCAGCTGCAGCTGGTGGAGGTTCTGGGACAGCAAGCTCTTCCCAGACCAGCCCCCCCCCCCCCCCCCCAGTATGGGCAAACACTCGGAGAAGAGCAGAGGAGAGAGGGGAGATGCAGGTGAGGATGGGTGGATGGAGGCGGCAACAGAGAGAACGGCAGAGGCGAGTGTTGAGAGTCCTGCAGCAGGCCCTCCCACCCAGAATCAGGCAAGACCTATCATTAATTGGTGTTAAAAAATGAAAGGGTACTTTCTTGAGTTCCCGCTCTGCTTCCACTGATGATTCAGATGACTGCCTCTCAGTGGCTCTGGAGATTGTCTGATTGAGAGCTGCGGGTGTAGGGGCTGAGCGACAACAGGACCGGCGCCTCCTCGAATCATCCTTCCAGCCGGGGCCCCCAAACGCCAGCTTGCTGCCAATGAACTCTCTCCGCTCCGCTGGAGAGAGAATTGGTGTCCCAAAAGCTGAGTCCGGCAAGGAGGAGGCAGCTGGTAATGCAGGAAGCGCAAGTCTCTGTACCTGGCAGTGGGAGTACAAACTCGGTCTAGCAATCATCACGTTTGCTACTCCCCACCCCCCGCCAGCAATCCCTCACGTCCTCCGGGGATGAGCTGCTTCGAGCTGTAGCCGCCAGGTCCTCCATCGCGGCCACCACCTCTCGCTCATTGTGGCTCCACTTCCTCCTTCTCCTGCCAGGCTCACTCACTGAGTCCATGACTGGCTGCCTCATTCTGTCACGGTGTGCCCCTCAGAGAAGATAGGAGAACTCAGGTGCGAGGTGAGCATTTGACATTTTATTTAAGGACAGAAATTAAACTCAGCTCGAGGGCTGGAAAATAAAACAAAAGCCTCAGCAGAAAAAGCACACAGGCTTGACAGGCTAGGCAGAACAGAGTGGGTAGAAGCATGTTGTTCACGCTGAATGACGACAGTGACCATGTTTACATGATAAACTGATAAAGGTAATTAACAGCTTCTGGTATTTACATACACTGAGTAAATGGTTTACTGGGCAAATAAACTAGGTGTGCTAATCTGTTTTCTCATAAACGGTTATTGAGCCTTTGACCCTGTTTACATGGTCACGAGTAAACCGATTACTAGAGTAAACTGATAAAGGTAATCAGATTACTCTGTTTACATGACAATTTGAATAATCAGGTAACTCCAGAAAGCTGATTGTAATTGTTTCACTCATGATCATGTAAATAGGGTCTTTAACTGATAAAGGTAATCAGAGTACTCTGTTTACATGACAGTTTGAATAATCAGGTAACTCCAGAAAGCTGATTGTAATCGGTTTACTCGTGACCATGTAAACAGGGTCACTCGGTGTGTTAATCTGTTTTCTCATAAACCGCTAATGAGCTTTTTTGACCCTGTTTACATGGTCATGAGTAAAAGGATTAATGGAGTAAACCAATAACGGTAATCGGATTACTCTGTTTACATGACAGTTTGAATAATCAGGAAACTCCAGAAAGCTGATTGTAATCGGTTTATTCATGACCATGTAAACAGGGTCAATGACACAGCACCCAGGCGAGGGGCTGTTTCCCTTAAATAAAGACAGAACTAATTAAGTCAAAACACAAACAGCCGTGAGTGATCAGGAAATTAACAGAACAAGAACCAAGCTAGACTGAGGTGAAAATCACAACACACATTAACTAAGACCAAGACCAAAACAATGAGCACAAACATGACTGAGAAAATGATAAACAGAACGACAGAAAACTAAGACAACGATAATCAAAACACAACCGTGACCATGATAATAAACAGTAGTGAATACAGAAAATCCCAGAACATAAACTTAAAGCAGGGATGTGGGCTGGGGACCATGTCATGGAGACAAGGAATATAAACTATAACATAAGACGAGGACATGGCTCCAACCCACGATCTGACACAGGTCCTTCCACAACAGCTCAACTGGATTAAAGTCAGAACTTTGACTTGGTCATTCCAAAACATTAACTTTATTCTTCTTTAACCCTTCTTTGGTAGACCAGCTTGTGTGCTTTGGATCATTGTCTTGCTGCATGACCCACTTTCTCTTGAGATTCAGTTCATGGACAGATGTCCCAACATTTTCCTTTTGTATTTGCTGATATAATCCAGAATTCATTGTTCCATCAATGATGGCAAGCCGTCATGGCCCAGATGAAGCAACACAGGCCCAAACCATGATACTACCACCACCATATGTTACAGATGAGATAAGGTTCTTATGCTGGAATTCAGTGTTTTCCTTTCTCCAAGCATAACGCTTCTCATTCAAACCAAAAAGTTCTATTTTGGTCTCAGTAGCCTTCTGGTTTGTCCACATGATCTTTAGCAAACTGTAGATGAGCAGCAGTGTTCTTTTTGGAGAGCAGTGGCTTTCTCCTTGTAACTCTGCCATGCACAGCATTGTTGTTCAGTGTTCTTCTGATGGTGGACTCATGAACATTAACATTAGCCAATGCAAGAGAGGCCTTCAGTTGCTTAGAAGTTACCCTGGGGTCCTTCGTGACTTCACTGGCTATTACACGCTTTGCTCTTGGAGTGATCCTAGTTCGTCGACCACTCCTGGCCAAAACAGCCTGGGAGCATTAAATTCTCAAAAAAAAAAAAAAAAAATCAAATTTAAAAATTATTTAGCAACTAGAAATAATTTTGGTAATCCTAACTTACCTACAACAGGAAAAGTTTAGTCTGATTTACAGTGAGGAAAAGAAAAGGTTTTGCATCTTTTTATACAGTATATGCAAGCTTCTGGTTTCAACCGAACATGCATAAAAGATGGATGTGGCTACTTTAATTAAAAACAGCATTATATCTAAAATCCAGCAAGTCCCAGAAAGCATGGCCCCAAAAATATATATTCCTCCTCATTTGAACTCTCTGGGTAATTATTTAAGGCTGGACTTGGAATTAGTTTTAGAATACCTAGAAACCAATTTTCTGTTTGGTGAAGTTGTGTTTATCTTTTCTTTTTTTTTTTTTTTAAAGTGGATAAAACACTTCCCTCCAGCATAAGGGCATAACAGTTGAGTTTAATCTTGAGATTTATGAGTGTATGCACATTTTCACTCCAAACAGAATATTTATATTGGAGAAAAAAATCAATGCAACCACAAACAGTAAACCGTTGTTGAGAAAGTCCTCTCAAAGTTTTATATTGCCTATTTGTGAAGTGCTTTCACTAAGATACAGATACAAGAAAGAAATGTATTTTTTGAAAATGTTTGTCAGGGTCCCCAGCAGTTTTAAGTGAAGGTAAGACACAGCAACATTTGGAGCAAATCCAACAACCACAACTGACTGTATGTAATAATAAGAGCAGTATTTGACTGTGATTGTGTGATAACTGATTATCATTAAATGGTGAATAGAATACTGTAAATGCACCTATGTCAATGTGGAAAGACAGTGTGTTTCATTTATTTCTGCCTGCTTAAACAAAATGAAAGGAAGGAATCACAAGTGCAACCACAATATACAATATAGTCGCAAGTGGTAATCATCGAGTTCCAGGCAGGTGTAGACTTCAAAGTCTTGTACTGCTTAGCAACAGCATTTAAAACCTAAAATTTGCTACACATTAGTTTTTAAAGCAGCATTATGCAACTTTCTTGTTCCTTGTAGGAACACTCAAAAGACCACAGCGACCACAACCCCAGTCCCAACAGCCAACCACAGGGCATTTTGTTGTTGGTGGCTAAAGTCACACCTTGTGATTCGCTGGTGGGACCAAGGAAGCAGCGGCCACAGCTGCTGTCCCCCCAGTGATCCCACCAAAAAGAGCTCTTACCCTCTTGCCTGCCTCAGGGACTACAGATTGAAATTAGTGAGAACACTATAATCTGGTACGGTGTGGGGGACCCATGCTGTGATATTCATCTCAGACTGAAAGGCATGGAGATGCAGTAGTTTCCTCTGACGGAACAGCATGGAGATCAAAGGGCTGGGGGACAAAAGGAATTGTCATGGGGGAGTGAATTGTAATGCAAGACCTCAGGTAGCAGGGACGTGTGAGTGTTGTGATATAAAGGAGAGTCCCTACTACATGAGGTTAATGTTTCTGATTCTGGAAGATGTGAGACAGTGAATAAAGTTCATCTGCTCGGAAAGCTCGGTCTGGTTATTCCTTTCTCCACACTGGTGACCCTTGACGAATAATGGAACATGAGGCGAACACCCCGGAGATGACCCGGACGGGAAGCCCCAGCAATGCGTGCACCGTTTCAGTCAAACTACCAGACTTTTGGCTGCACAACCTGAAGTCTTGATTCCTCCACACTGAGGCCCAGTTCACGCTCCGGGGAATAACGGCAGATGACACCAGATATTACTACGTGGTCGCAGTGCTGGACGCTGGCACGACTCAGCAGGTAGCGAGCCTGCTCCAACAGCCCCCACCCGGCGACAAATACGGGGCTCTCAAAACTGCGCTGACGCGGCGCTACAGGCTCTCGGACTGCGAGAGAGCGGAGAGGCTCCTGACACGCTGCGAGTTAGGAGATGGGTCGGCGGTCGAACTGATGGAGAAGATGTTGGCGTTGATGGGCACGGACGACGGGCATTTTCTATTTGTCCACCTTTTCCTCCGGAACCTCCCAACGGTGGCCAGAGTGGTCCTTGCCAACTCGCTGCTGCTGGCCGTGCTTGACTACCGTGCACTAGCCCAGGAGACAGAGCGGATCATCCTCACCACCAGAGCCCTCACAGTGAACGCAGCAGCATCGGAATCCAGCGAGACAGCCAGCGGAGGCGAGAAGCCAGCGATGGTAGCAGCAGCGGGGGCAAGGAAGCGCCAGAGAGACACACTCTGCTCCTACCACTGCCGTTTTGGAGAGGACGCATGCCGATGCGTGCCACCGTGCCAATTCAAGCGTTCGGGAAACGCCAGGACCGGCAGTCGGTAGCGGCTGGGACCACCAGTGAAGAAAGCAAGTTGCTCTACGTGACAGACTCACGCTCAGGGAGACGGTTCCTCGTGGACTCCAGCTCCCAAAAGAGCCTCATCCTGCCATCCTACGCCGACCGGCTAGCGGGAACTCGCGGCCCCGAGCTAATGGCCGCAAACGGCTCAGACATTAGGACTTTTGGTGAGAGGACACTGACTGTATCCCTGCATGACCGTACGTACCAATGGACATTCGTCATAGCAGCATGCAGTTTCCCAGTCTTAGGCGCTGATTTTTTGTGTGCACACGGACTACTAGTCGATGTTGCTAACAGACGCCTGATTAATGCAATGTCTTTTGATTCTCTCCCCTGTACAGCTCGAGGAGCCGGGCCAGCAATGCTAGCCAACGTCACAGCTCCAGGTGGTAAGTTCCACACACTGCTCACCCAGTTCCCAGCACTCACAGTCCCGACGTTTTCGGTGGTCATCACTAAACACGGGGTGAAGCACTTTATTACCACCACCGGGCCACCCGTTTTCGCATGACCTCGGCGCCTGGACACAGCTAAACTGGCCATAGCGCACGAGGAGTTTGCCAACTTGGACAGGCTGGGCATCATCAGACGATCAAACAGCCCATGGGCATCCCCACTACATATGGTTCCTAAAGCCGAGGGATCGGGGTGACCTTGCAGAAATTTCCGCAGATTAAACAACACCACATCGCACGACCGCTACCCGATCCCCCATATTCAGGATTTTTCTGTTCACCTCGCCAGGGCACGTATTTTTTCTAAGATAGACCTGGTCCGTGGTTACCACCAGGTCCCGGTGCACGTGGAGGACATACCTAAAATTCCCCTTTTAACGGCAGATGACACCAGATCGGGCTGCACGGGCTGCACGGTGGCGCAGTGGTTAGCACCGCGGCAGCACAGTTTTACCCTCGGCTGGGGGATCGTGGGGATCATGAGATCGTGGGTTCGATCCCTGCCCCCGGCCAACAGTGATCTGTGTGGAGTTTGCATGTTCTCCTCGTGTTTGCGTGGGTTTACTCCGGGATTTCTCCGGTTTCCTCCCACATGCCAAAACATGCAGGTTAGAGAGTTAAGGGGCGCTTGCGCACGCAGCGACCGGCAGCTGGTGGCTTGTCACCGGACTGCAGAACAAATCTACCTACAGGTACAAAATAAGTCAAAAAAACAAAAAAAAAAAAACAAAACGGCAGTAATAACCCCGTTTGGTCTGTTTGAGTTTTTACGCATGCCTTTCGGGTTAAAAGGCGCGGCACAGACAATCCAACGCATGATGGATGCAGTGTTGCGCGATCTGCCATTTGTGTTCGTCTACCTGGATGAAATCCTGGTGGCCAGCGCGTCCAAGGACGAACATGTAACCTTCCTCAGGACGGTTTTCCAGAGGTTAGAGGAGCACGGGTTAATAATCAACCCGGCGAAATGCCAGTTCGGGGTGATGAGGATCGATTTTTTGGGACACCGCATCTCACCGGAGGGAGCGATACCCTTGCCGGACAAGGTGCGCGCAGTGGCGAATTTTCCCCGGCCTCAGACGGTCAGGGCGCTGCAGGAGTTTTTGGGGATGGTTAACTTTTATAACCATTTCCTCCCCCGCGCAGCCCAGCTCATGCAGCCGTTGTACGCCGCGCTCAAGAAACGGAAACCGGCGGACAGAGTCGACTGGACTCCTGAGCGGGAGCTGGTGTTCTCTGAGGTTAAAACAGCCCTGGTGAACGCTGCACTACTGGCACACCCAGACCCGGTGGCTCGGCTAGCACTCACTACCGACGCCTCGGACATGGTTATAGGGGCCGTCATGGAGCAATGCGTCGCTGGTTCTTGGCAGCCGCTCTCCTTTTTTAGCAGGTCTTTGCGCGACAGTGAGCATAAATACAGCTCATTCAACAGAGAGTTACTGGCTCTCCACCTGGCCATACGCCACTTCCAGTTCTGGCTGGAAGGGCACACCTTCACTGCGTTCGTGGACCACAAGCCGCTAACGTACGCAATGGCCAAGGTTTCGGAACCATGGTCGGGCCAGCAGCAGAGACAGCTGGCTGCGATCTCGGAGTTTACGACCGACATTCAGCATGTGGCCAGTAAACTCAACATGGTAGTGGACTGCCTCTCGCGCACATTAGTGGCCCCAGTCTACGCAGGGATAGATTACACGGCCATGGCCGCGGAGCACATCGGCGATGCGGACGTGTGCGCGCTCCAGTCTGGACCAACAGGGTTAAGGCTGGAGAGCAGAGTACTGCAAGACAGCCCCCCCCCCAATCTGTGACGTTTCCACAGGATGCCCGTGCCAGGTGGTCCCACGTGCTTGGCGCCACCGCGTTTTGAGTCGGTTCACTCCCTGGTGCACCCAGGAGTGCGCGCGTCAGTCAAAATGGTGGGCGCAAACTTCGTCTGGCCGAGCCTGTGCAAACAGGTGAAAGAGTGGGCTGCAGCCTGCGTAGCGTGCCAACGAGCCAAAGTGCACAGGCACACAAAGGCCCCCTTGGAGCCGTTCCATATCCCAGCGAAGAGGTTCGACCACATTCACGTGGACCTCGTGGGCCCCCTCCCGCCATTGCAGGGGTTCACACACCTCCTGACAGTGTTGGGCCGCACCACACAATGGCCAGAAGCAGTCCCGCTAGCTTCCACCGCATCCGCAGATGTGGCACACGCTTTTTTGACAACATGGGTGGCACGTTTTGGCACCCCTTCAGACATCACGTCTGATTGGGGCCCTCAGTTTGTTTCCGACCTCTGGTCCATGATGGCCCGGAGCCTGGGCATCTCAATTCATCGCATGATTGCGTACAACCCACAGGCCAATGGGTTATGCGAGCATTTCCATAGGTCACTGAAAGCAGCGCTCAGGGCTTTGCTTATGGATGCAAATTGGGTGGACCAGTTGCCATGGGTTCTATTAGGGTTGCGTTCCGCACAGAAAGAGGATTTGGCAGCTTCCCCAGCTGAGCTGTTTTTTTTCTCAGCCGCTGTGGCTCCTCTGGGAATTTTTACCAGATAACCCCGCACCGAACACCCATCCGTCCCTGCGTTCATGGCATAGCGCAGATGCAGGGATGCTACCTGGCTCGGCCCACCACTGTTTTCCCCACGCTTTTGTGCCAAAAACCTTGAAGGACTCAGCATTCGTGTTTGTCAGGCACGATGCCCACCGGCCCCCACTGCGCCCACCCTACGATGGCCCGTTTAGAGTGCTGGAACCCGGGGACAAACATTTTGTGTTAGACTTGGGGGGTCGCTGGGAGAGAATCTGTATAGACAGACTTAAGCCCGCCTTTGTTGTGGCAGACGAGCAGGTGGTGTTGGCCCGAGCTCCTCGGAACGGAAGACCCCCCCCCCCCCCGAGAACTCCACAGGTAAACAATTCATCAGAGCAGTCACACGAGCATGCTGAATGTCCCCCCCTCACTGTCCCCCCACAGACGGAAACACCCCCAGGAACCCCCCACCGGCACAGCAGCGCAGCGGAGCCGAAGACCCCCCGTTACAGCAGCTATGGGCGGAGGCTGAAGCCGAGAGGACATGAGGGTTAACACTCAGTCTGAGACTCTGGGGGGTGGGGCGGTGTGGGGGACCCATGCTGTGGTATTCATCTCAGACTGAAAGGCAAGAAGATGCAGTAGTTTCCTCTGACGGAAGAGCATGGAGATCAAAGGGCTGGGGGACAAAAGAAATTGTCATGGGGGAGTGAATTGTAAAGCAAGACCTCAGGTAGCAGGGACGTGTGAGTGTTGTGATATAAAAGAGAGTCCCTACTACATGAAGTTAATGTTTCTGATTCTGGAGGATATGAAAGTGAATAAAGTTCATCTGCTCAGAAAGCTCGGTCTGGTTATTCCTTTCTCCACAACAGCGCATCTTTTCCCTGTGTTTAATGTTTTGTTTGTTTTTTTTTTGCCTGCGCATGGTCCCTGACAAATAAACCATTAAACTCTAAACTATGTGGGCTCACTCAGGCTATAGAGGAAGTGACATTTACACAGTCAAATGTTGGTGTACTATCAAAATAATTTTGTTAACATTACTTTGAGATGAAAATCTAACATAGTGTTGGTTTAAAATGCACAGGAGAAGCATGGTGTACTTCAATTGCTGTTCAGAAGAATAAGACTTGCCTGGTAAGATTCAAACCTGGGACCTCCTGTATAACAAACTATCAACTTAACCATAACACCACACAGCTGCTTCAGCTTGCACTCAAAAATTCCCAAATCATAAATCCATCCATCCATCCATCCATCTTCTACCGCTTTTCCGGAGGTCCGGGTCGCGGAAGCAGCAGTTCAAGCAGAGAAGCCTAGACTTCCCTCTCCCCAGCCACCTGCTCCAGCTCTTCAGAGGGGATACCAAGGCGTTCCCAGACCAGCTGGGAGACATAGTCTCTCCACCGAGTCCTGGGTCTGCCCCGGGGTCTCCTCCCAGTGGGACGTGCCTGAAACACCTCAAGTGGAAGGCGTCCAGGAGGCATCCTAATCAGATGCCCATACCACCTCAACTGACTCCTTTCAATGTGGAGGAGCAGCGGTTCTACTCTGAGCCTCTCCCGGATGACTGAGATCCTCACCCTATCTCTGAGGGTGAGTCCAGCAATCCTACGGAGAAAGCTCATTTCAGCCGCTTGTATCCGCGATCTCGTTCTTTCGGTCATTACCCAAAGCTCGTGACCATAGGTGAGAGTAGGAACGTAGATTGACTGGTAAATCGACAGCTTTGCCTTAGAACTAAGCTCCCTCTTCACCACAACAGACCGGTACAACGTCCGCATCACTGCAGATGCTGCTCCAATCCATCTGTCGATCTCTCGCTCCATTTTCCCCACACTCGTGAACAAAACCCCAAGATACTTAAACTCCTCCACTTGGGGCAGGAGCCTGTCCCCAACCCGGAGAGGACAATCCACCTTTTTCCGGCTGAGGACCATGGACTCGGACTTGAAGGTGCTGATTCTCATCCCAGCCGCTTCACACTCAGCGGCAAACCGTCCCAGCAAGAGCTGTAGGTCATTGCTGGATGAAGCCAACAGGACAACATCATCTGCAAACAACAGAGATGAGATCCTGTGGTCACCAAGCATGACACCCTCCATTCCCTGGCTGCGCCTAGAAATCCTGTCCATAAAAATTATGAACAGGATCGGTGACAAAGGGCAGCCCTGGCGGAGTCCAACTCTCACTGGGAATGACTCCGACCGAGTGTTGGCAATACGAACCAAACTCTCACAACGGTTGTACAGAGACCGAATAGCTCGTAACAACAAGCCCGATACCCCATACTCCCGAAGCACCCCCCACAAAAATCCACGAGGGACGCGGTCAAATGCCTTCTCCAAGTCCACAAAACACATGTAAACTGGTTGGGCAAACTCCCACGAACCCTCAAGAATTCTCGAGAGGGTAAAGAGCTGGTCCGATGTGCCACGGCCAGGACGAAAACCACATTGCTCCTCCTGAATCCGAGGTTCGACCAACGGCCGGACTCTCCTCTCCAGTACCTTGGCATAGACCTTCCCAGGGAGGCTGAGGAGTGTGATCCCTCTAAAGTTGGAGCACACCCTCCGGTCCCCTTTTTTGAAGAGAGGAACCACCACCCCGGTTTGCCATGCCAAAGGCACTGCCCCCGACCTCCACGCAATGTTGCAGAGGCGTGTCAACCATGACAACCCAACAACATCCAGGGCCTTGAGGTACTCAGGGCGAATCTCGTCCACCCCCGGGGCCCGGCCACCAAGGAGATTTTTAACCACCTTGGCGACCTCAGCCCCTGTGACAGGCGAGTCATCCCCCTCGTCCCCAAACCCTGCTTCCTCTGTGGAAGGCGTATCAGTGGGATTGAGGAGATCCTCAAAGTATTCCTTCCACCGCCCGACGATATCCCCAGTTGAAGTCAACAGTGTCCCATCCGCACCATACACAGTGTGGACGGGGAGCTGCTTTCCTCTCCTGAGCCGCCAAACAGTTTGCCAGAATCTCTTTGAAGCCGACCGAAAGTCTTGTTCCATGGCCTCACCAAACTCCTCCCATACCCGGGTTTTTGCTTCAGCAACCACCCGAGCTGCACTCCGCTTGGCCTGCCGGTACACCTCAGCTGCTTCGGGAGTCCCACAAGCCAACCAAGCTTGATAGGACTCCTTCTTCAGCTTAATGGCCCCCCTCACCACTGGTGTCCACCACTTGGTTCGGGGGTTGCCACCACGAGATGCACCGACCACCTTGCGGCCGCAGCTCTGGGCCGCCGCTTCAATAACAGAGGTGGAGAACATGGCCCATTCAGACTCCATGTCTCCAGACTCCCTCGGGATGTGGTTGAAGTTCTTCCGGAGGTAGGAGTTGAAGACGTCCCGGACAGGGGCCTCAGCCAGACGCTCCCAGCACACCCTCACTATACGTTTGGGTCTACCAGGTCTGAATGGCTTCCTCCCCTGCCATCGGATCCAACTCACCACCAGGTGGTGATCAGTTGACAGCTCTGCACCTCTCTTTACTCGGGTGTCCAAGACATACGGTCGCAGGTCTGATGATACGATAACAAAATCGATCATCGACCTGCGACCTAGGGTGTCCTGGTGCCAGGTGCACATATGGACACCCTTATGCTTGAACATGGTGTTCGTTATGGACAGACTGTGGTTAGCACAGAAGTCCAATAACTGAACACCACTCGGGTTCAGATCGGGCAGGCCGTTCGTCCCAATCACCCCCCTCCAGGTTTCACTGTCGTTGCCCACGTGCGCATTGAAGTCCCCCAGTAGGACAATGGAGTCTCCAGGAGGAGCACCCTCCAGCACCCCAGTCACAGACTCCAAAAAGGGTGGGTACTCTGAAACATCATTTGGTGCATAGGCACAAATGATGGTCAGGACCCATTTCCCAACCCGAAGATGCAGGGAAGCAACCCTTTCGTCCACCGGGGAAAACTCCAATATAGAGGCAGCAAGGTGGGGCGATACAAGAATACCCACCCCTGCTCGTCGCCTCTCGCCCCGGGGCAACTCCAGAAAAGGCCAAGCTCCAGCCCCTCTCCAGGAGACTGGTTCCGGAACCGGAGCTGTGTGTTGAGGTGAGGCCGACTATATCTAGACGGTATCGCTCAACCTCGTGCACCAGCTCAGGCTCCTTCCCCACCAGAGAGGTGACATTCCACGTACCAAAAGCCAGTTTAGAAAGCTTGGGATCAGTCTGCCAAGGTCTCCGCCTTTGACCGCCACCTAATCCACATAGCACCGGACCCCCATGATCCCTCCTGCAGGTGGTGAACCCACTGGAGGGCGGACCCATATAACTCCTTCGGGCTGAGCCCGGCCGGGTCCCATGGGTGGAAACCCGGCCACCAGACGCTAGCCTTCGAGCCCCTCCCCCAGGCCTGGCTCCAGGGTGTGGCCCCGGTAACCCCATACCGGGCGGGGTACACTGAATCCTTGATATACAATTTATCATGAGAGTCTGTTGGATCGTTCTTAGTCTGGCCCTTCACCCAGGACCAGTTTGTCTTGGGAGACTCTATCAGAGGCAAATTGCCCCGGACAACATAGCTCCTGGGATCACTGGGGCACGCAAACCCCCCCACCACGATAAGGTGACGATCCATGAGGGAGCAAATCATAAATCATAAATCATAAATCATAAATGATAAATGATCATAAATCATAAATCAAAGCAAATCATAAATGGG
Organism: Pholidichthys leucotaenia; assembly: GCA_020510985.1. Lineage (NCBI taxonomy): Eukaryota > Metazoa > Chordata > Actinopteri > Cichliformes > Pholidichthyidae > Pholidichthys > Pholidichthys leucotaenia. The sequence goes on along the minus strand of CM035845.1, from coordinate 252,520,745 downwards.
ATTCCAAGCAGAAGTAGAAAAACAACATTTCAAACTTAATGTGTGCTACACATTGTTCTCAAATAGACAAAAGAGGTACAGTATGCTGCACTTCAGAAGAATGATACTTTGCCCAAAGGATTTTAACTTTGGTCTCCAGCATGACAGACTATCACCTTAACTACGACACTACAGTAATAATTTGGGTTGCATACTGACTTTTCTGACACACTAAAAACATATTCCATTGACAAGACAACAGCTGACAGACATTTCATAAGCACAATTTTTGGAACATGAACAGAAATGCTTTAAATTTGGTGTTTTGCTGAAGAATATCGCTGTGACTGTGAATGTGAAGTTTCATCAAGTTTGGATTACTGCATTAGACGTTAAACCCAAAAATGCAAGTCAAAGAGAAACTTTACAACTTGACTGGCCTATAAAATCAAAACCGATTAACTTTTCATTATCAATATCTGTAGATGATGTCTGCTTAATTTCAACCAATTTAGAGGAATGGCCTAGGAGGAACAGCGCGGTGGCAGAGTGGTTAGCACTGCGGCAGCACAACAACTCACCCTTGGCCGGGGGATCCCGAGTTCGATCCCAGCCCCTGACCAACAGTGATCTGTGTGGAGTTTGCATGTTCTCCCCGTGTCTGCGTGGGTTTACTCCGGGATTTCTCTGGTTTCCTCCCACATGCCCAAAAACATGTAAGTTAGGTTAATTGGCATCAAACTGGGGATTCTAAATTGTCGTTAGGTATGACTGTGAGAGTGAATGGTTGTCTGTCTCTCTGTGTTGGCCCTGCGATGGACTGGCGATCTGTCCAGGGTGTACCCTGCCTCTCGCTGGGATAGGCTCCAGCCCCCCTGCAACCCAAAAAGGAGTAAGTGGAAGAAGATGGTTGGATGGTCTAGGAGAAGCTCATTTTGAGTTCACTTGCACATTTTTCAAAATATGGTGCAGAAAAATTCATGTTTAGAGTGGGCATCATTAGACCACTGAAGAAAACTTACAGAAGATTTCAGAGAATAGAATGAAATAATTTTGAGCCTAGGCCCAGTTATTCTCCAGATATTTGTAAAAACATACAGTAAAACTGTTGTATAGTGCCACATACAGTGGGGAAAATAAGTATTGAACACATTGTGGAGAGTGTTGGAAATGAGGAGGCAGGTTTACGAACAGACGAAGTTTATTAACACTCACTCATCAGTCATACACATAAAAAGTAAGAAACAGCCAAGCCTGGTTTCTCCTTATAAACACAACAGATCATCTTACATCTGCATGACATTTCACATCACACAACATGACATCTAACCCCACAATAAATTTCCCTTAAACCCCCAGCTCCCTCTTCCTGCCAACTCCCCATGACGTCCCTGTCTATTACCCTCTTATGTTTAACCACTGCATCCTGACTGAGACGCTGTCTGCTGACTCGTCTACAATATGGATTGCTACACCACCCGCCCCCCAGACCGAGTTTCAGTCACCTCGTCTTTTGGGCTTCAGTCTCCTCCCATATCTGCTGTAACGGAGGTCTCTGTGCTGGCGGGGGGCTGCTGGACGTGTGTCTGACTGTTGGCGGGCCAAGGCAAGGGGGGGGGGGACTTCGCTTTGCCCGTGTGGCTGTCCTGGTGAATCGTTTGCCTGGGGAGTTCTCAATGGGGGTCTTCCACGCCGAGGGGCCCGAGCCAGCAGCACTTGCTCGTCCGCCACTACAAAGGCGGGCTTAAGTCTGTCTATGCATATTTTCTCCCGATGCCCCCCCAAGTCTAACAAAAAATGCTTGTCGCCTGTTTCCAGCACTCTGAACGGGCCATCATAGGGTGGGCGCAATGGAGGGCGGTGGGGATCGTGTCTGACGAATACGAACTCCGTGTTCTTCAAAGTTTTTGGCATGAAAGTGTGTGGAAAACAGTGGTGGGCCGGGCCGGGCAGCGTGCCTGTGTCTGCACTACGTTGCAAACGCTGAGACGGGCAGCTGTCCGGTGCGGGATTATCTGGCAAAAATTCCCCAGGCAGCCGCAGTGGCTGAGAAAAAAACAGCTCAGCAGGGGAAGCCTCCAAATCCTCTTTTGGTGCGGAACACAACCCCAATAAAACCCACGGCAACCGGTCAACCCAATTTGCATCCGTCAACGAAGCCCTGAGTGCTGCTTTCAGTGACCTATGAAAACGCTCGCATAACGCATTTGCCTGTGGGTTGTACGTGGTTGTGCGATGAATTGCAACACCCAGGCTGCGGGCCATCGCGGACCAAAGTTCGGACACAAACTGAGGGCCCCTATCAGACGTGATGTCCGATGGGATTCCAAAATGCGCCACCCATGTTGTCAAAAAAGCGCGCGCCACGTCCGCGGATGTGGTTGCCGCCAGCGGGACTGCTTCTGGCCAGCGTGTGGTGCGGTCCACCACTGTCAGAAGGTGCGTGCACCCCTGCGATGGTGGGAGGGTGCACACGAGGTCCACGTGAACATGGTCGACTCTTTTAGCCGGTATACTAAACGGCTCCAAAGGAGCCTTTGTGTGTCTGTGCACTTAGGCTCGTTGGCACGCTACGCAGGCTGCCGCCCACTCTTTCACTTGTCTGCGCAGGCCTGGCCACACAAATTTCGCTCCCACCATTTTGACTGACACGTGCACTCCTGGGTGCGCCAGAGCGTGAACTGACTCAAACATGTGGCGGTGCCACACGACCGGGACCATCGGGCGCAGGCATCCCGTGGATACGTCACAGATTAGGGGGGGCTGCCATCTTGCAGTGCTCTGCTCTCCAGCTTTAACCCTGTTGGTCCAGACTGGAGCGCGCACACGTCCGTATCGCTAATCTGCTCTGCAGCCATGGCTGTATAATCTATCCCTATGCAGACCGGGGCCACAACCGCAGGCGAGAGGCAGTCCGCCACCACATTCAGTTTACCCGACACATGCTGAATATCGGTCGTAAACTCCAAGATCGCGGCCAGCTGTCTCTGCTGCCGGCCTGACCATGGTTCCGAAACCTTGGCCATCGCGAACGTCAGCGGCTTGTGGTCCACGAACGCGGTGAAGCTGCGCCCTTTCAGCCAGAACTGGAAGTGGCGTATGGCCAGGTGGAGAGCCAGCAACTCCCTGTCGAACGCGCTGTATTTACGCTAACTGTCGCGCAAAGCCCTGCTGAAAAAAGCGAGCGGCTGCCAAGAACCGGCGACGCGTTGCTCCACGACGGCCCCTATGGCCACGTCCGAGGCGTCGGTAGTGAGCGCTATCCGGGCCGCCGGGTCTGGGTGCGCCAACAGTGCGGCGTTTGCCAGGGCTGCTTTAACCTCAGAGAACGCCTGCTCTCGCTCCGGAGTCCATTCGACTCCATCCGCGGGTTTCCGTCTCTTGAGCGCCGCGTACAATGGCTGCATGAGTTGAGCTGCACGGGGGAGGAAACGGTTATAAAAGTTAACCATCCCCCAAAATTCCTGCAGCGCCCTGACCGTCTGAGGCCGGGGAAAGTTCGCCACAGCGCGCACTTTGTTGGGCAAGGGTATCGCTCCCTCCGGTAAGACGCGGTGCCCCAAAAAATCAATCCCTGTCACGCCAAACTGGCACTTCGCCGGGTTGATTATTAACCCGTGCTCCTCCAACCTCTAGAAAACCGTCCTGAGGTGGGTTGCGTGTTCGTCTTCGGATGCACTGGCTACCAGGATATCATCCAGGTAGACGAACACAAATGGGAGATCGCGCAGCACCGCGTCCATCATGCGCTGGAACGTCTGTGCCGCTCCTTTTAACCCAAATGGCATGCGCAGAAACTCGAACAAACCGAACGGAGTTATTACCACTGTTTTGGGTATGTCCTCCGCGCACACTGGGACCTGGTGGTAACCACAGACCAGGTCTATTTTAGAAAAAAATGCGTGCTCCGGCGAGGTGAACAGAAAAATCCTGAATATGGGGAATCGGGTAGCGGTCGTGTGCTGTGGCGTTATTCAACCTGCGGAAATCCCCGCATGGTCACCATGACCCCTCAGCCTTAGGGACCATGTGTAACGGGGATGCCCATGGGCTGTTTGATCGCCTGATGATGCCCAACCTTTCCAGGTTGGCAAACTCCTCGCGCGCTATGGCCAGTTTAGCTGCGTCCAAGCGCCGAGGTCGTGCAAAAACGGGCGGCCCGGTGGTGGTGATAAAGTGCTCCACCCTGTGTTTAGCGATGGCCGCCGAAAACGTCGGGACCGTGAGTGCTGGAAACTGAGTGAGCAGTGTATGGAAATTACCGCCTGGAGCTGTGACGTTGGCTTGTGTTACTGGCCTGGCCCCTCGAGCTGTACAGGGGAGAGAGTCAAAGGACAGTGCATTAACCAAGCGCCTGTTAGCAACATCAACTAGTAAACCATGTGCACACAGAAAATCAGCTCCCAGGATTGGGAACTTCAGTGCTGCTATGACAAAAGTCTACTCGTATGTACGGCCGTGTAGGGATAAAACCAGTGTTCTCTCACCAAAGGTCTTAATGTCCGAGCCGCTTGCTGCCACCAGCCCGGGGCCGGTAGGTCCTGCCAGTCGGTCGGCGTAGGTCAGCAGGATGATGCTCTTCTGGGCTCTGGTGTCTACGAGGAACCGTCTCCCCAAGCGCAAGTCCGTCACATAGAGCAGCTTGTTCTCTTCACCAGCGGTCGCAGCTGTTACCGACTGCCGGCTTTGGCGTTTCCCGAGCGCTTGAATTGGCACGGTGGCGCGCATCTGCGTGCGTTCTCTCCGAAGCGGCGGTGGTAGAAGCAGAGCACGTCTCTCTGGCGCTCCTGGGCCCCCGCTGCCGCTACCGTCGGTGGCTCCTCACCTCCTCTGGTCGTCTTGCTGGGTACCGACGTCACCGCGTTGACTGTGGGCGCTCTGGTGGTGAGGATGATCTGGTCTGCCTCCGGGGCTAGCACACGGTAGTCACGCGGGGCCAGCAACGGCGAATTGGCCAGAACCGCTCTCGCCACTGTTGGGAGGTTCTGGAGGAAAAGGTGGGCGAACAGAAAATGCATCTTCTCCACCAGATAGACAGCCGAACCATCTCCTAACTCGGAACTCCTCAGGAGCCTCTCTGCTCTCTCACTGACCGCGAGCGTGTAGCGCCGAGTCAGCGCAGTTTTGAGAGCCTCGTAGCTGTCGTGGGTTGGGGGCTGGTCGAGCAGGCTCGCTACCTGCTGAGCTGTGTGAACATCCAGCGCTGCAACCACGTAGTGAAACTTGGTGTCGTCTGCCGATATTCCTGGAGGGTGAACTGGGCCTTGGTGTGGTGGAACCAAGTGAGCGGGTTGTGCTGCCAAAAGTCCGGTAGCTTGACTGAAACAGCGCACGCGTTGCTGGGGGTTCCCGTCCGGGCCGTCTCCGGGGTTCTTGCCTCGTGTTCCATAATTCATCAAAGGGTCACCAATGTGGACAGTGTTGGAAATGAGGAGGCAGGTTTACGAACAGAGGAAGTTTATTAACACTCTCTCATCAGTCAAACACATAAAAAGTAAGAAACAGCCAAGCCTGGTTTCTCCTTATAAACACAACAGATCATCTCACATCTGCATGACATTTCACATCACACTGCATGACATCTAACCCCACAATACATTTCCCTTAAACCCCCAGCTCCCTCTTCCTGCCAACTCCCCATGACGTCCCTGTCTATTACCCTCTTATGTTTAACCACTGCATCCTGACTGAGACACTGTCTGCTGACTCCTCTACAATATGCATTGCTACAACATCAACATTTTTCTCATTAAACATATTTCTGATAGACCCATTGACCTGAGATTTTCACTGGATGTCGGTAACAACCAGTGTTGGGCAAGTTAGTAAAACATAGTAACTAGCTACAGTTACTAGTTACTTCTTTTCAAAAGTAACTGTTACTTACCAATTACTGCATGATTAAAGTAACTAGTTACTTGGAAAAGTAGCTTTCACGTTACTTTTAAATGCATACTTAAATCATCTTGCACACAGCAAGATAATTTAATTAATAGATTACATTACAGGCTTTTTAATGTCAGGCTGAAAACAGACTGTTTCAGACAGAGCTTTTAGAACATGTTCAGTCTGTTTTATCCTGCCTTGAGAGCTCTTATTGTGGGAAAAATCTGAGGAAAATCAACACAAAATTGCCAGTAATTTCCTTATTTTGGAGTGAGAAATAGGTTTTGTGGTGTGAGAGAGAGGGAAAAAGAGTGAGAATCACTCCAGAAGAGTGAGTTGTCAACACTGCATAAAGCTGTCAATGTTTCTTACCTTTATAGATTTAATCCGACGTGCAGTGATCCAAAGAAAATGTACATTATCCACAGTCCATATGTCTGCTGTGACAGAAACAGGATCCAGTCCCATAAATTCCTTTTTGAAATCAAAATCCATTTTTGAATAATCTTTATCCATGTAGCAAGTAAATGTGTTTTAACTTCAGTGGCTCACAGTCTCAGCTGTTTGATGGAAAATGACTGTTATCAGATCTTCATTCTGTAATGACGTACCTGGCAATCAGTTGGTTTAATTCTTGCTGTGTCACAAACTGTCCAGATCCGTACCTGTGCTTGAAATCCAGCGTGGCTGTTCAGATGGCATCAATCCACTAAAATCATGGTGCTAGCATAGCATAGCACTAGTTTCGATCTTGTTGCTGTTCAGGCGCTTCTGAAGATTGCAATTAGTCTCACACAGCACTTAGCTTCCAACCCATTAATATGCCTTTGTCCTTAAAGAAAAAAATAATCTGTCTATTTCCACAAAATCAAAGTGGCTTCATCTTTTCCCAGCAGGAGCAAGCTCCATTTGTGGTTGCTGGCTGCAGCAGTGAAAAGGCTCTTTGACTGACGGCTCGTTGACTGACAGCTGCATCAGCTACGTAGGGTCAGTTTGTATTTATTTGTGCTAAAAATATCTATCCATTTTAATAAAACAGGTAACATGAGTGACGCATCTGATCAAATTTCAGTAACTGTAACAAATTACTGAATTTTTAAACAGTAATTTTGCTACGAAGCACATTACTGCAAAAGTAGTGGCGTTAGAGTAACGCGTTATTTTGTAACGTTTTATCCCCATGGTAACAACCCACATAATCCATACATATAAAGAAATCAAGGCAACTGTGTTCACAACGCAAGTTATATTTAATAAAGTGGAATGACACAGGGAAAAAGTATTGAACACATGAAGAACGAGAGGTGCAAAAAGGCATAGAAAGCCAAGAAATCAGCTGAAATCCATCAGAATTTAGGAAGCCATTCCATCCCCCATCAGTCCAGGTTCATTTCAGCTGGTTAAGTCCTGACTGATAGCCTTTAAAAAGGTCTGTGAATATCAGATTGTCACACCACAAAGAACTCATGATGGGTAGAAGCAAACAGCTCTCTCTAGAGCTTTGCAACCTTATTGTTACAAAACATGATGATGACATTGGTTACAGGTGCATTTCTAAACTGCTGAATGTTCCAGTGAGCACTGATGGAGCCATCATTTGGAACTGGGAAGAACATCAATTTACCATAAACTGGCCACGACCAGGAGCTCCTTGGAATATTTCTGACAGAGGAGTCAAAAAAATTATCAAAAGAGTTATCCAAAAGCCAAAGGCCACTGGTGGAAAGCTCCAGAAAGACCTGGAGTTAGCAGGTACTGCTGTTTAAAAGAAAGCAATGATTAATGCATTCATCCGACATGGGATCTATGCTGGCTCACCTCACAAGACTCCATTACTGAAAAAAAAAAAAAGCAAGCTGAAGCTCATTTAAAGTTTGCTGCACAACATTTGGGCAAGCAAGTAAAATACTGGGAGAATATAGTCTGGTCAGATGAAACCAAAATTGAACTTTTTGGATCTCACAACACACAGCATGTTTAGAGGAGAAAGGGAACTGCACATCCCATCATGGTGTGGGGGTGTTTTTCAGCACATGGTGCAGGTAGACTTTATATAATTGAAGGATAGATGAATGGACAAATGTACAAAGACATCCTTGATGAGAACCTGTTGCCATTAGCCAAGATCCTGAAGATGAAACAAGGGTGGACATTTCAGCAAGACACTGATCCAAAACACACAGCCAAGGAAAGTCTCAACTGGCTCCAGAGAAGGAAAATACAGCTGCTAGAATGGCCCAGTCACCTGACCTGAATCCAATTGAAAGTCTATGGAACAAACTGAAGATCAGAGTTCATAGAAGAAACCCACAGAATCTTCGAGATTTGAAAACAGTTTGTGTGGAAGAATGGGCTAAAATCACTCCTGAGCAATGCCTGCGCATAGTTTCTCCATATAGGTGTCTGGAAGCTGTTATTACCAACAATGGCTTTTCTACTAAATATGAAATGAAGTTCACAAGCATGTTCAATCCTTATTCCCTGTGTCATTTCACTTTATTAAATACAGTTAGGCCCAGAAATATTTGGACAGTGACACAATCTTCATGATTTGGGCTCTGCATGCCACCACATTGGATTTGAAATGAAACAACTACAACGGAATTGATGTGCAGACTTTAAGGTTTAATTCAAGGGGTTGAACAAAAATATATGATTAAACATGTAGAAATTGTAGCTATTTTTATACAAACGCTCCTCATTTCAGGGGCTCAAAAGTAATTGGACAAATAAACATAACCCTAAGTAAAATGTTACTTTTCAATATTTTGTTGAGAATCCTTTGCAGGCAATGACTGCCTGAAGTCTGGAACCCATGGACATGGGTTTCCTCCTTTGTGATGCTTTGCCAGGCCTTTACTGCAGCTGTCTTCAGTTGTTGCTTGTTTGTGGGTCTTTCTGCCTTAAGTTTTGTCTTGAGCAAGTGAAATGCATGCTCGATTGGGTTGAGAGCTGGTGATTGACTCGGCCATTGCAGAATATTCCACTTCTTTGCTTTATAAAACTCCTGGGTTGCTTTTGCAGTATGTTTTGGACCATTGTCCATCTGTACTGTGAAGCGCCGTCCAATCAAGTTTGCTGCATTTGGCTGAATCTGAGCAGAAAGTATATCCCTATACACTTCAGAATTCATCCGGCTGCTTCTGTCTTTTGTCACATCATCAATAAACACAAGTGACCCAGTGCCATTGGAAGCCATGCATGCCCATGCCATCACACTGCCTCCACCATGTTTTACAGAAAATGCGGTGTGCTTTGGATCATGAGCTGTTCCAATTCTTCTCCAAACTTTCTTCTTCCCATCATTCTGGTACAGGTTGATCTTAGTCTCATCTGTCCAAAGAATACTGTTCCAGAACTGGGCTGGCTTCTTCAGGTGTTTTTTGGCAAAGTCAATTCTGGCCTTTCTATTTTTGAGGCTGATTAATGGTTTGCACCTTGTGGTGAATCCTTTGTATTTACTCTCATGAAGTCTTCTCTTTATGGTAGACTTAGATACTGATACACCTACTTCCTGGAGAGTGTTCTTCACTTGAGTGGATGTTGTGAAGGGATTCTGCAATCATCCACCATTGCTGTCTTCCGTGGACGTCCAAGTATTTTTGAGTTCCCAAGCTCACCAGTGCACTCTTTTTTTCTCAGAATGTACCAAACTGTTGATTTGGCCACTCCTAACATTTCTGCTATCTCTCTGATGGATTTCTTCTTTTTTTTTTCAGCCTCAGGATGGTCTGTTTCACCTCCATTGAGAGCTCCTTTGACCGCATGTTGTGTGTTCACAGCAACAGCTTCCAAATGCAAACGCCACACCTGGAATCAACTCCAGACCTTTGAACTGCTTAACTGATGACAGGTTAACGAGGGAAGAGCCCATGCAGCCTTGTTATTTTTTTTTTTTTTTGCAGCCTTCTGAGTCAATTGTCCAATTACTTTTGGTCCCTTGAAAAAGAGGCAGCTGTGGTATATATCACTCATATATTCCATACCTACATTTGTTAGAGCATGTGGAAATGTTTGGGACAGAATATACAAAGGAACTTCACACCTCTGAAAGAACAAAGGAATCTCACCGCCGTGTGAAGAACCATGACGTCACAGGACGCCATGGCAACAGACTCGACACCTTCACCCCTGAGGGAGGAAAAGTTTTCCCATCACCTCCCAAGGCGAAGGGAGGAGTTAACAGGACTTATAGGGGATTTAGATAACGGGGGATTTCAGCTTGTGTTTTGCATGTCTTTGATGTGTGCCTGTATTTAACCAGCGAGCGGGGCAGAATTCTTCCTCTTTGCCTTCTGCCAAGCTCTGCACCAGATGAGACAAGATAGAAGAGTTTGTTCATTAAAGACTCTACTTTTGTGATACAAAACCGCCTCATTATTTCCAGCTCTTCTACACTGGTGACCCCGACGTGATGTGAACACGCAAAAGCCCCTCTGGAGCCTTTTCCAATCCCTGCTAGAAGGTTCGACCACATTCATGTCGACCTCGTGGGGCCGCTGCCTTCCTCCCAGGGTTTCACACACCTGCTAACAATGATAGACCGCACCACGCGCTGGCCAGAGGCAGTCCCTCTAGCGGCAACTACAGCGGAGGAAGTCGCTCGCGTTTTTCTAACAAATTGGGTGGCACGTTTCGGCGTCCCATCAGACATCCCGTCAGATAGGGGGCCTCAATTTGTCTCAGAGCTCTGGTCAGCCATGTCCAACAGTTTAGGGGCAACAATTCACCGTACCACCGCTTATCACCCTCAGGCTAATGGGTTATGCGAGCGTTTTCACAGGTCCTTAAAGGCCGCCCTCAGGGCCTCATTAATGGACACAAATTGGGTAAATAAACTTCCCTGGGTTTTATTGGGGTTGCGTGCGGCACCTAAAGAGCATTTAGACGCTTCCCCTGCAGAATTAGTCTTTGCTCAGCCTATTAGACTACCAGGTGAATTTTTACCAAAAAACCCGGAACCAGGGCACCTCCCAGTCCCAAGGTTTTTAGGCAGTAACAGTCCGGACTCTCTCCACGGTCCAGCTCATCACTCCTTTCCACGAGTTTTTGTTCCTCAAACTTTAAAAAACGCTGAGTTTGTTTTTGTTAAGCATGAAGCTCTAAAACCAGCGTTACGCCCAGTATACGATGGCCCGTATAGAGTGCTGGAAAATGGTGACAAACACTTTGTGCTTGATTATGGGGATAGAAATGAAACGGTCAGCATTGACAGACTCAAACCTGCCTTCTTGTTGAGAGACGAACCTGCACAGCTGGCTCGAGCACCTCGGCGAGGTAGACCCCCCAAGGAAAAAGTCTCAGCCCCCAGGCAGGGAACAGATAATCTCTCTCCTTCCCACACTGCAGATTCCTCACAACAAGGTCCCAGCAGGACGCCTAAACCGACCTACAGCAGCTTTGGGAGAAGATTGAAACCCAGACTACACAGGGACTGATTACACCACTCTGCAAATTTTCGCTAATTGTGCCGCAACAGTTTAGGACTGATTTATGATTATACTATGCTGTTATGTTTTCACTGAACTCTCTTAGGAGCATGACTGCTTGAAAGTTTCTTCTGTGGCAACAGCTGTAACACGTAGTATGTCTTAGTAATTACCCTAGACTGTGAATCTTTCTGTGTTCTTTCATAGTTGTTTGGGGGGCCTGTGGTATATATCACTCATATATTCCATACCTACATTTGTTAGAGCATGTGGAAATGTTTGGGACAGAATATACAAAGGAACTTCACACCTCTGAAAGAACAAAGGAATATCACCGCCGTGTGAAGACCCATGACGTCACAGGACGCCATGGCAACAGACTCAACACCTTCACCCCTGAGGGAGGAGAAGTTTTCCCATCACCTCCCAAGGCGAAGGGAGGAGTTAACAGGACTTATAGGGGATTTAGGTAACGGGGGATTTCAGCTTGTGTTTTGCATGTCTTTGACGTGTGCCTGTATTTAACCAGCGAGCGGGGCAGAATTCTTCCTCTTTGCCTTCTGCCAAGCTCTGCACCAGATGAGACAAGATAGAAGAGTTTGTTCATTAAAGACTCTACTTTTGTGATACAAAACCGCCTCGTTATTTCCAGCTCTTCTACACAGCTATGTATTAAAGAGCTGTAATTCCTAAACCCTTGCTCCTATTTGGATGTGAATACTCTCAAATTACAGCTGAGAGTCTGCACTTTAAGCCCATATTGATTATATAATTGTATCCTGAATATGTTTTCGTAAACAGCTAAAATAACAAAACTTGTGTCACTGTCCAAATATTTCTGGGCCTAACTGTATAACTTGTTTTGTGAACACAGTTGCCTTGATTTTTTTTTTTTTTTTTTTGTATGTATGGATTACTTGGATATCTGGTGAAAATCTCAGGTCAGTGGCTCCATCAGAAATATGTTTAATGAGAAAAATGTTGACGTGTTCAATACTTATTTTCCCCGCTGTATGTTTCCCTTGATTTTTGGTCTCTGAGTAGTGGGGAGAATTTCTGATCAGACTGTAAAATTTTGTGGTTCTCCGTATTGCCGCATTTGCTCCCCACAAACTTTTAGCAAAGAAGAAGAAAAAGAATTACATTATGTTTCCCACAGCACAGCTGCTTGGAACCCCAATAACAATGATAATCAAAGGGATATCTGATCAGACAATGAAAGCAGCACTGTTGAACTTTGTGAGTTTACTGCTCTCATTAGAGAATATATAGTTTGGAATCATTAACACATGCTCTCATATTCTACCTTCTGTACTATTGTTGCCTTTCTGTTACATGTTAAGTGAAAGAAGGGATGCATCATTACAGATTTTTTGACAGATATTTTTCTTTTAGCCATCTGGCTTCAATAAGACCGTCCGTGTGGGCTGAATTGGTACTTTGACATGCCAGAAGTCATCTGTTTGAAACATGTTTATTCACTAAAAAAAAGCCAGTCAGCAATGATGAAGCTGTTAATCTAATGAGTAAACTGCCCAACAAATGTGTATTTCAGACTGATCTAATCAATGCTTTTGTAAGGTCAGAACACAAAACTTTTTTGGAATAGGAGACATTTGGATAGAGCTGACCTGATTCCAAAATTGTGATAAGAACAGCGAGTAACAAATTCTGCTGCTGAAGCAAGGGCAGTTGAAAAGGAATTTGCATTGGTGAAGAAGTTCAAGATATTGAAATCCAAATCTAAGCATACGATCTTGAAGTCAAAACTCAAGCAACACTTCAAAAAGCACTTTGAGAAGAGGGAGTGTGACTTCTTACATCTCAGTGATGAAGCCATATACATATATCAATGAAGAGGTACCAGATTAGGAGGAGGTTTGTGACATTTTGAAAAGCTTTAAGAACAACAAAAGCGCAGGAATGGATAAGCTAAAAACAGACTAATGTATAATGAGAGTAAATACCTAATTAGTGTGATCCTATCTCTGATGGTATATTGATATGGACACTTGTTAAGGTCCCTATCTCGTGGCTTCACTCCAATATTATCTGTTTATATAAGAAGGGTAAACTGAGAGTCACTGAGAACTATTGTGGTCTGTCCATTGGAGCAAATATGAGTTGTATTCTCACAAAAATCAACATAAACTGATTTAAAGAAGTGTACGAAACACACATTAGTGAAGCCGTACAGTGGGGCAAAAAAGTATTTAGTCAGCCACCAATTGTGCAAGTTCTCCCACTTAAAAGATGAGAGAGGTCTCCAATTTTCATCATAGGTATACCTCAACTATGAGAGACAAAATGAGAAAAAAAAAATCCAGAAAATCACATTGAAGGATTTTTAATGAATTAATTGGTAAATTCCTCGGTAAAATAAATATTTGGTCACCTACAAACAAGCAAGATTTCTGGCTCTCACAGACCTGTAACTTCTTCTTTAAGAGGCTCCTCTGTCCTCCACTCGTTACCTGTATTAATGGCACCTGTTTGAACTCGTTATCAGTATAAAAGACACCTGTCCACAACCTCAAACAGTCAGACTCCAAACTCCACTATGGCCAAGACCAAAGAGCTGGCAAAGGACACCAGAAACAAAATTGTAGACTTGCACCAGGCTGGGAAGACTGAATCTGCAATAGGTAAGCAGCTTGGTGTGAGGAAATCAACTGTGGGAGCAATTATTAGAAAATGGAAGACATACAATACCACTGATAATCTCCCTCGATCTGGGGCTCCACGCAAGATCTCACCCCGTGGGGTCAAAATTATCACAAGAACGGTGAGCAAAAATCCCAAAACTACATGGGGGGACCTAGTGAATGACCTGCAGAGAGCTGGGACCAAAGTAACAAAGGCTACATCAGAAACACACTACGCCGCCAGGGAACTCAAATTCTGCAGTGCCAGACGTGTCCCCCTGCTTAAGCCAGTACATGTCCGAACACCATGTGGCCAGTGCAATAGCTAAATTCAATGAGCTACGTATTGTGCTGACTGACTGCAGGGTATCCATGTACTGTACAAAAGAACGTAGACGCATGCAATCGGTCTAGACTTGTCTATGGTACTCAAGCATGGTTCCCTAATGAGAGGAAAATTGCCAAACTTGAAGTATGCTGGACACAATACCTGAGAAGCAGGGGTGGGCGATATGGTCCAAAAATGACATCACAATATTTCTGTGAATTTTCAAGATAACAATATTCTTCATGATATATCACAGAATAGTTTTGTTTTTTTCTTTTAAATTTATAAAGTACAGTTGCACAGGCCAGCAATATTTCTGTTCAACATATTCAGTAAAGACAAAAACTCTTATTTCTCTAGTTTATAAAGAGCAGTTTAGAATGTGTTTCAAACTTTTTTTATTCTGTATCAAATATTACCAGAAAATATTATAAACCACCACATCTTAAGTGCACTATGGGGTGGACTGGGACAAAAATTCAGGCCGGGAATTTGACTTCATCCTAGGCCACACTTTTGTTGGAAACCAGAAACCACCACTGTTTTAGAAGGCCAGCATTTTAAAATAACAGGTATCAAACTAGTTATAAATGTAATTATAACCTTCAGCTGGGAGGAAAATTATAAATTTGGATTTTAATAGTCAACTGATCTATTGATTATTAAAACAACTGATAGACTAGTCTTAATTTTAATCTGGTGCTGCTTCTGATTTCTTCACCTTTTCTGAATAAAAAACACAAGGTAAGAAGCATTAGGTAAAAAGTTACAATTCTGCATGAAAAAGGTCACAAATTTGTCACCAAAAACATTCACAATAAAAGAATGTACCTTTATGAAAAGATGTTTAAAAAATGAGAAAATAAAACAAATTTAGGAGAGAATGGTAACAACCAGATCAGAGTAAAGTTGGTACTGCAGATTACATATAGCCCATAGTTTTGAAAATTATAAAGGTTTGTCTTAAAACATCTGAATAGGCCTGAAAGCATTGCCTTATGAACGTAAGAGCAATTTAGCTCTGGTTAAAGCAATCACTTTACTACATTTAAAAATATAAGCCCTAAACTACAGTATAAGCAGCTACAGCAGGATAATGTAACCACAGACATTCATTCACCACATTACTTCTGTCTTCATCTCATTTCTATGCTTTGGGGCATGAGGGGATTTTGGTCATTTTAACATATTAAATGAATTTAGTATGTTATTTCACCTGGAAAGGAAGGGGGTCTAAATAAAACAGGGAGGGAGTGGGCTTATTTAAAAGTACTAGTGCATACCTGTGCATGCCCGTAGAAACCAAGTTTAAGCAAGTATTTCTGCATGCACATAGAAAGCAGGTGTAAGCAAGGGTGAAAGTCAGCATGTCAGCACTCGTTCAGTGATGCCTGTCTTCTTGTTCTTGTTCTTCTTCTTCTTTTAGATTTGATTGGCGGTTGGCAACCAGCTTACAGGTGCATAACCGCCACGTACTTCACTCTATATCATCACGCTATCTGGTCAGGAGCTCTACTCTTACAGGTCTTCGATCTTTGATAGTGTCATAGTGAGTCCTCTGCTCTTTGACGATGCCATAGCGAGTTCTATGATTGTGAGTGATGACTGCATTTGAACTTTGATGATGTCATTGTGAGTCTCATGATCTTTGGTGATGGCATAGCAAGTCCTATGATACCTGCATTTGATTTTTGATGACGTCATAGCGAGGCTTATGATCATGAGTGATGCCTGCATTTGATCTTTGATGTCCTATGATCGTGATTCCTGCCTTTGATCACACACAGACACACGCACAGATTTTCTTGAATCACTCTATGCTATGGTGTCTATACAACGTCATATAGACATCACGTAGCCATTATAGGCACATCATAGGCGATCCTATGATCTTTTAGCGAGTCCTTTGGTTGTGACAGACAGACACACAGAGATTTCTTGAATTATATATAGAGTGAGAAGCCCGAGGACAGATAATTGATAGACCAGAGGGACTGTGGCTCCTGACCGGATGGAGTGATGATATAGAGTGAAGTATGAGAAATCTAAGAGAAGAAGAAGAAGAGACAAAGAAGAGTGATGTCTGAAGATAGAGTTGAGGTTCAACTGGACACAGCAATGATGATAGAAGGACTACAGCTCCTGACCAGATAGAGTGATGATAGAGTGAAGTACGTGGTGGTAATGCACCTGTAAGCTGGTTGCCAACTGCCAATCAAATCTAAAAGAAGAAGAAGAAGAAGGATGGATATTTTTTTCACACATAAGGAGTTGTTCAGAACTCCTTATAAGAACTCCTGACACAGTCCAAGGATGGATAATTTTTTCCACACATAAGGAGTTGTTTGAGAATTCCTTATACAAAGATATAGAGTGATGGTAATTGAGTCAGTGGCGGTGATGCACCTGTAAGCTGGTTGCCATCTGCCAATCAAATATAAAAGAAGAAAAAGAAGAATATATAGAGTAGTTATTTCATCATTTAGCCTACCTGTCTTCCGTTTCCCCAAACAAGACAGGTAAATGGCCGCTGCATCAGACCTCTCGTCTCTCTTTCTCCCAGTTTACCCACGTTAGAAATTTCCGTTGCACAGACAACTCCTGGGGCTGTTAACATTTTTTTTTTTCTTTCGGTTGGTTGAATAAATCAATCTGGTGCAGCCACAAGGGAACAAAAATAATCCTCTGGACACTTCTGAGTCCAGATGTCAACAACACTGCTTCAGGGTGAAGTAAAACTTTTCACTGAAGCCGTGTTACTGACTTGCGGAAAAAAATGTGGGCAGATAATCCACATTGCTGCACCATTTTTAAAAAAAAAATTTTTTTAAAGAAGGCAGCAGTCTGAAACAGCCTTAAAACTAAATTACTTCCTCACAACTAGACGCAGATGTTCCAAGCATGGAACATCGCTTCTCGCACCATGTTTCTTTTGTCATTTCTATGGTAACGTGTAACTTTCATTGGCAACGAAACGGACCCCAAATATCGTGATATTCATTTTTACACTGGTATCAAAAATTATATTGGTATTATCGTGAACGATACGATATGGCACACTCCTACTGAGAAGTATGGTGAAAGGAGGCTTATGCCGGAAGGCTTGTAATGTTGAGGAAGACGCATTTCACTTTGTTTATTCTAATAAAGATATTTTTAAATTGACAAAGACTGTGGCCGTCAAAGATTGTATCACAGTTTAGTATCTCAAGTGGATTGCTCATGTGTGTAGGGGTGAAAACACCAGGCTTACGAAAAAGGCTATATTTGCACTGCCACCGAAGAAATATCATAGAGATCCCTGGCTGAAGATCAGCAACCTGCTGTGTGTAACATCTGAACAGGTATAAAAGGTTACCCAGTCCAAATCTGAGTTCTGCAAGATCATAAACATTCGTTTTGGCCTGCCCCCATAGTGACTAATGTCATCAATTGGGGACTTAACTGTACTGTACTGTAAAACTGTATAAATCTGATCAGTGACCTCCCAGCCTTCAGCTACTGAAAGGTTAATTTGTGGTAAATTGGATAAAAACACAAACACAAGAGGGCTTGACAAACTGGAACCAGTTTATTCATCCCTGAGTTGATATATGCAAATATCTGTCAAAATACAGGAGAACATAAACAGAATGTGTGCACACATGCGAATGAATACAACAGAATTTACTGGTGAATGCTCAAACAGAACCCAGGTGTTTTTAACACTGTTGTCAGACTTTCAGTGTCAGTAGTGGTTCCAGTCATTGCTCACAGAAGGGCTCAGCCAACAACTCCTCCACAGTCCATGTGGATGCAATTCTTGGGTATTTAGAGCGGAAAGTCTCCACAGGGCTACTGGAGAGGAGTTGAAATTAAAACACGGCTCACACAGTACATCTCCCATGCTAATTAGCACTCCCAAACCCCTTGCATCCGCTGTTTGACGGTGGATTGTAAACACAGACACTCTTTGTTGATTGATTATTGTGGATAAACTTGGATGTGGAGTGGCTCTGGACATGTGGGATTAAAAATTTGCCCCCTTTCGGTGCTTCAAAGTCTCCCCATTCAGTGTCTCACTGATGGTGTGCGGTGAGGCAAAAATAAGCTTTCATTCAGAAGATCAAACACACAAGAGACAAAAAAGAAGAAAAAATAACTGGCACAATGTTTTGTCTTCCATGTTGATGAGCTGCACCTCGAATTTCCCTGCACTCTGGTGGACCTGGCTTTGATCGTGCTTTGTCACCTGTCTGTGGCCTCATGGTCTTTGCTCACAAGCAGCAGTTTACTGCAGTTAACAAAGCCTGGTTTATTTCTGGCAAATCTTTTAATTAATAACAGGCCTCACATTTAATCCCAACACCAGTCTGGTAATCTAAGAGCCCCTTCACACAGCACAGAGATCGTTGAGAGATCAGGCCAAATTTTAATCTCTCAACGATCTCTGAATGATCTCCATGTTGTGTGAATTACCACAGCCTGAAGACAAAAGTTTTACACTGATGAAAGTTTCTTTGTGTGTGTGTGTGTGTTTGTGTCCATGTGTGTGTGTGTGTGGGGGGGTAAATTGTGCTTTTTTTCAATGTGCAAAGCACTTTGCGTTGCATGTTTTTGTATGAAAAATGCTATATAAATAAAGCTTTGATTGAGAGCTCCTAAAGCCTCAAAAAAGCTATTTCTTGTGTATTTTGGAGGTGAGTCAAAACTTTGAGGAGGCCATGGTGACCATCGAGATCACTGGAAGATCACAGAGAGATAATTGAAAGATCTGGCCATTTCTTGAGCTCTCAATAATTTCCACCCCTGTGTAAAAGGGGTATAAGCAATCGTACAGCTGCTTTATTGTGGAGTTGTTGGTTTTTGCCATTTACAAAAGCTGATTAAGGCATCTACTAACCTCATCCTCTGACTCAAAAAACTTACAGCCAGGATGTCTAGCTGACTCCTGCCTCTATGTGGCACAAGTTTGCCCATATGCTGTCTCATCTTCCTCTTCCTTTTATTCATTTATATTGCTCACTCACTTCCTTTTCTCTATCCTGTCAGTGATGAAGAAGGTTTTCTTTGTTGTCAAACCAAACATTATAGTTTCACACTGTAACCCAGATCTAGATTTTCAGTTCACAATACTTCTCAATTTTTCCACACTTTTTCCATCCAGACTTTATGATGGATTTTCCCCCCTTACAAGCAGATTCTAAAAATCTTATTAAATATTTTCCCCATCTATGAAAAAATCAATTATCTCTTTTTAAGTGTTTAAACCAGAAGGCATGAATATGCAGTTATAATTTGAAAAAAAAAATACTAATGTGAGAGAAAAATAAAACATCTGTAAACTGGGGTAAATGGGGTACTGTATATAAGAATATATTTAGAAAAAATGGCTATAGTAAATACACAATTCTGGTGTCACTATGAAAAATATAAAATGTGGTAAAATGTAATATAGAGTAAAATTAGTGACTTGCAATATAGTAAATTGAGTCAAAGTGTGAATTTAATCATTTGGATCAAATAGTGAAAACAGTAAATTTTAACAAATAGTGAATTTAATAACAATAAAAACAAAGCAATTAATATAGTCATTTATAAAGTGGCACAATGGAAACTGAATGATTTATAGTGAATGCTCCCTCATTTTTGTGCGGCCTAATGGTTAGGGAAGAGGACTGGTGACTAGAGGGTTGCTATTCATTGCCTGGACTGGCAGAATCAAATCTGGGTTGGACAGGTAACAAAGCAATGTTTTCCCCACCCTCATGAACCTCACTGTGGCACCCAACTACTCCAGTGGAACTGCTCAGTGACCACAAGTCAGTCTGTGGCTTTACTGTTCAGTTTCCAGGTGTGAACATGTAACTGTGTTAATGTGAATAGGGTGTCCTTGAAAAAGAGAGGTTGCCTCTCAATTGACCTCCCCTGTATAAATAAAGGTTGAATAAAATAAATAAATAAATTTGATGTTTGGCTTGAGGCAAGGATACCTGTAAATGGGCTACAGACAGTTTTTTGTTTCTGTAAGTCTGTGCATTGGAAATTTGTTTCTAATGCACAGACTGTTATGGATCTGGGTGAGCACTGCACAATCTGTCTGTTTACCTCCCAACTCCAGGAGCAGCGGGAATGCGAATTACCTGTGGATGAGCCTCACCTGCCTTTGATTGCCTCACACTGCTACTTAAGCTTCACTCTGAGCTTGTAGCATTGTGGGATCGTCATGTTGGACTGATTTCTGCCTGCCTACCTGTCATCTCCTTCTCTCCAAGCTCCTGTGCTCTCACCCAGATTACCTGCCCGCTCTCCCTGCCTCCTATCTCCTTGAACCTCCTCACTCTGGACCCTGTCTTCCTAAAACAATTAACTAAGCGAGCAAAATCTGCATTCTCATCATCATAACCTAACCTTACCTCAGGACCCTCTTTCACCCATGATCTACAAGTTGGAAACTAACTCCTAAATTTGCTACTATCCTCTGGACTGCAAGTAAGAAAAGATATCATTCTAAATAAAATATGACTCAGGATCTGAGTCATAATCTGACTCAGAATCGTCTCAGGATCCTCACAAGCTATACCTCACCTGCCTAAAACCTCCACCGCCTGTTTCACTGAACTACAACTAAGGACTCGTATATCTAATCATTACACACCTGCCTGGTTCCCCTGCCATTAACCATATCCTCTTCTCCTCCCAACAGGAGTAAACCTCCGACTCAGTTGGCTGAATCCAACACAAACCTCTGCAATAAAAACCTTCCTTTGCCACTATGTTCTGGTCTCTGTGTGTTTGTGTCTGCTATTGGGTCCCCCTCTGTTAACCACGACACAGATTAACAGGAACAAGTAATATTCCTGTCAGTTGTCTCCCATTTATCCAGTGCATACTTTGTTGAGGGTCAAAAGGCAGAAATTGAAATAAAACATTTGCTAATGTTATATCCCTCTACCTCTCTCTGTTTTGCCTTCCTTAATGCTGAGCCAGCACCTTTCCCTCCATCAACTGTAATGGAAAGTTCTGGAGAAGTTCTAATTGAAAAATAACCTTGACAAATCTGACACATACGTCTAGCAATTAATTGAAGGAATGCAGTTCAGGCAGCAAGGATGCAGTGTTAACACTGAGGGGGCTACTATTACTTTAGCAATAAGACAACATAAACTTTGGCAAATAAAAAGTGACAAAAGGGGTTTATCCAGACTACGAAATTACCCTTGTGTTGCATACCATTGCATGGCTTGTGTCCATCCCTTCCAACTCACATTATACCAGCAGCCTTTGTTTGAAAATTGTGACTTTGGAGTATTGTCAGTTGGAGCAGTGAAGTGATTTCTCTGCCAACCTCCACTTTGATTCCAGAAACTCTGCATTCCACTGACTCCACAGCCCCACTGATCACCCAAATTTTAGTACTTAGAAAAAAATCTGAGTAACAGAGACTCTTTCTTTGGCCTTTTCTTTAGCTTGGAAAGCCATTTCCTTGCTAGGCATTCTTCTCATGTCATATTGCTGCTGTGAAGTTGACACTGAGGTGCCCAATCAAAGGTTAATTTGTCTGTCTGTCATGATAATTATAACTGGAAAAGATAAATCTGATGCAATACTGAAATGATCCCCTCCAGGGATTTCCCCCATATTGTAATGGAGGGGGTTGCACGCCCTAATGATCCCAGGAGCTATGTTGTCAGGGGCAACGTTTCCCTGGTAGGGTCTCCCAAAGCAAATTGGTCCTGGGTGAAGGGCCAGACCAAGACTGGTCCAGTTGATCCACATGAAAAAGTTACAAGGATCCAGTACACTGCTGGTTACCTGTAACCCCCTACCTGTCACCTTGTATCCAGGTCAGTGGGAGAGGCTCAGTGGCAATGGTCTGGTGACTGGGTTTCTGCCCATAGGACCCGGCCATGCTCAGCCCAAATGAGTTACAGTGGTGCTTGAAAGTCTGCAAATCCTATAGAGTTTTCCACATTTCATCATACAGTAAATATGACCTAAAACATCATCACATTTTCAGTCCTAAAAGTAGATAAAGGGAACCCAGTTAAATAAATGAGACCAAAAAAATGTCCTTTTTCATTTAGTTATTGAGGAAAATGATTCAATATTACATATCTGTGAGTGGCAAAAGTTTGTGAACCTTTGATTTCAGTATCTGGTGTGACTTCCTTTTCAAAGATTCAAAGATTTTTTCTGTCAATACTATTATATGTACAGGACATACAGGAGAATTGAAATGGCGTTTCTCTCTTTCTTCAGTGGTGTGCACAATATAAAAAAAGAAAAAAGAATAAGACTGGAAAAACAACAACAGCAATCTATGTACAGTAATGCAACCCGTAGTGCAAATGGTGACAGAAAATGGACCCAGACCCCCCATAATGCAAATAAAGATAAACAATAAATGATGAGACCCAGCAATCTTATATACAGAAAAGCAGAGCAGTAATACTTGTACTACCAAGTTCAATGCGGTAGTGTAGGTGCAGACGGTGACAGATAGGACTGCACATGATCAATATTGCAATGACAGACAGCAGCAGATATGACATTTGTTCAAATGGTTGCAGTCAAGAGCAGAGACATACAGCAGCATATGTATTACTGTTGGTGGGTCAGTCTTTCTGTGCCAACAGCTAAGGTAGTTATTGTGTGGATGAGTGCATTACATTCCAGGGAGGGAGGGAGAGAGGAAGTGGACAGAGCTCAGGGTCCTGATGGCCTGGTGAACAAAGCTGTTTAGCAGTCTTGTGGAGCTAGCCGGGTGGCTCCAGTACTTTTTCCCTGAGAGCAGGGGCCTGAAGGGAGTGTGAGGGGTGGGAGGTGTTGCTTGCAATATTAATGGCTCTGTGGGTGAGGCGGATGTGGTAGATGTCCGAGAGGGGGGCAAAGAGGCACCAATGGTCTTGCTGGCTGCTTTCACTGTGTGTTGTAGTGTCTTTGGGCAGGAGGACATGCAGCATCCATACCACACCATGATGCAGCTGGTGAGAATGCTGAGGTTTTGTATTAGGTGCTGGGGGATGATTGTGTTGAATGCTGAACTGGAGTCCAAGAACAACATCTGCAACATTTGCAGCAATAACTGCAACCAAATGCTTCCAGTAACTGTTGATCAGTCCTGCACATTGGTTTGGAGGAATTTTAGCCCATTCCTCCATACAGAACAGCTTCAACTCTGGGATGTTTGTGAGTTTCCACACATGAACTGCTAGCTTCAGGTCCTTCCACACCATCTCAGTTGGATTAAGGTCAAAACTTTGACTTGGCCATTCCAAAACATTAACGTTATTCTTCTTTAACCATTCTTTGGTAGAACGACTTGTGTCCTTAGAATTGTTGTCTTGCTGCAAGACATCAAGTAGAATCATCCAAGAGTCACACTTACTCCTGTTTTTTTCACTTTGACATTCAGGGCAGAAATCACATCAATAATGGATTGCATTACTGTATATAGCACCTTTCCTGATACCCAAAGTGCTTACAGTGACTCCATTATTCATTCACTTCACAGAGAGAAGGTAACAGTAGTAAGCTACCTCTGTAGCCACAGCTGCCCTGGGGCAGACTGACAGAAATGTGGCTGCTAATCCATGCCAACAGCCTCTCTGACCACCACCAAACATTTATTCACATTCAGACTCCAGTGTCATGGACACTGGAGGCGAGGTGGGTAAAATGTCTTGCCCAAGGACACAAAGGCAGGATGGCTGGGGAGGGAGGGAATCAAACCGCCAACCTTTCAGCTATATGATGACCCACTCAAACTCTTGAGCCACTACCACCCCATCTCAAAGACCCACATTAGCACAGACTGTAGGCCTTGTTGTAGATTGATCACTCAGATTACACTGGTCCACAGTGAAGGCAACATTGGGATTTGATCTCAGGATCTTCTACTTACTAGTCAGGCATTTTAACTAGTGGTGGGAGAAATAAGATTTTGAATCGATGTCAAATAATCGATTTTTAAATGTCCAGACTTCAGCCAGAACTAAAAAGGAAGTAACCAGGTCAGTGGTGGGTGATACAGTGCATCCGGAAAGTATTCACAGTACTTCACTTTTTCCACATTTTGTTATATTACAGCCTTATTCCAAAAGGGATTAAATTAATCTTTTCCCTCAAAATTCTAAACACAATACCCTATGATGACAATGTGAAAAAAGTTTTTTTTTATATTTTTCCAAATTTATTAAAAATAAAAAAAAACTAAGAAATCACATGTACTGTACATTAGTATTCACAACCTTTACCATGAAGCTCAAAATTGAGCTCAGGTGCATCCTTTTTCCACTGATCATCCTTGAGATGTTTCTACAACTTAATTGGAGTCCACCTGTGGTAAATTCAGTTGATTGGGCATGATCTGGAAAGGCACACACCTGTCTATATAAGGTCCCACAGTTGACAGTGCATGTCAGAGCACAAACCAAGCATGAAGTCAAAGGAATTATCTGTAGACCTCCAAGACAGGATTGTCTCAAGGCACAAATCTGGGGAAGGGTACAGAAAAATTTCTGCTGCTTTGAAGGTCCTAATGAGCACAGTGACCTCCATCCATCCATCCATCTTCTACCGCTTTTCCGGAGGTCCGGGTCACGGAGGCAGCAGTTCAAGCAGAGAAGCCCAGACTACCCTCTCCCCAGCCACCTGCTCCAGCCCTTCAGAGAGGATACCAAGGCATTCCCAGACCAGCTGAGAGACATAGTCTCTCCACCGAGTCCTGGGTCTGCCCCAGGGTCTCCTTTCAGTGAGACTTGCCTGAAACACCTCAAGTGGGAGGCGTCCAGGAGGCATCCTAATCAGATGCCCATACCACCTCAACTGACTCCTTTCAATGTGGAGGAGAAGTGGTTCTACTCTGAGGCCCTCCCGGATGACTGAGTTCCTCACCCTATCTCTGAGGGTGAGTCCAGCAATCCTACAGAGAAAGCTCATTTCAACCGCTTGTATCCGCGATCTCGTTCTTTCGGTCATTACCCAAAGCTCGTGACCATAGGTGAGAGTAGGGAATGTAGATTGACTGGTAAATCAACAGCTTTGCCTTAGAACTAAGCTCCCTCTTCACCACAACAGACCAGTACAACATCCACATCACTGCAGATGCTCGTGAATAAGACCCCAAGATACTTAAACTCCCCCACTTGGGGCAGGAGCCTGCCCCCAACCCGGAGAGGACAATCCACCTTTTTCCGGCTGAGGACCATGGACTCGGACTTGGAGGTGCTGATTCTCATCCCAGCCGCTTCACACTCAGCGGCAAACCATCCCAGCAAGAACTGTAGGTCATTGCTGGATGAAGCCAACAGGACAACATCATCTGCAAACAACAGAGATGAGATCCTGTGGTCACCAAGTATGACACCCTCCATTCCCTGGCTGCGCCTAGAAATCCTGTCCATAAAAAATTATGAACAGGATCGGTGACAAAGGGCAGCCCTGGCAGAGTCCAACTCTCACTGGGAATGAGTCCAACCGAGTGTTGGCAATACGAACCAAACTCTCCCAACGGTCATACAGAGACCGAATAGCTCATAACAATAAGCCCGATACTACATACTTCCGAAGCACCCCCCACAAAAAAACCACGAGGGATGTGGTAGAATGCCTTCTCCAAGTTCACAAAACACATGTAAACTGGTTGGGCAAACTTCCACGAACCCTCGAGAATTCTCGAGAGGGTAAAGAGCTGGTTCGATGTGCCACGACCAGGACGAAAACTGCATTGCTTCTCTTGAATCCGAGGTTCGACCAACGGCCAGACTCTCCTCTCCAGTACCTTGGCATAGACCTTCCCAGGGAGGCTGAGGACTGTGATCCCTCTAAAGTTGGAGCACACCCTCTGGTCCCATCCCCTCATGGATCATCACCTTATCATGGTGGGGGGGTTGCGTGCCCCAGTGATCCCAGGAGAAATATTGTCTGGGGCAATTTGCCTCTGATAGGGTCACCCAAGACAAACTGGTCCTGGGTGAAGGGCCAGACTAAGAACGATCCAACAAACTCTCATGATAAATACTAGATCAAGGATTCAGTGTACCCCACCCGGTATGGGGTTACCGGGGCCCCACCCTGGAGTCAGGCCTGGGGGAGGGGCTCGATGGCTAGCGTCTGGTGGCCGGGTTTCCACCCATGGGACCCGGCCGGGCTCAGCCCAAAGGAGTTACATGGGTCCGCCCTCCAGTGGGCTCTCCACCTGCAGGAGGGATCATGGGGGTCCGGTGCTATGTGGATTAGGTGGCAGTCAAAGGCGGAGACCTTGGCGGACTGATCCAAAGCTTTCTAAACAGTGGCCTCCATCATTCATAAATGAAAGAAGTTCAGAACCACCAAAACTCTTCCTAGAGCTGGCCGGCTGTCTAAACTGAGCGACTGGGGGAGAAAGACTTTAGTCAGGGAGGTGACCAAAAACCCGATGGTCACTCTGTTTGAGCTTCAGTATTCCTCTGTGGAGAGAGGAGAAACTTCCAGAAGGACAACCATCTCTGCAGCAATCCACCATTCAGGCCTGTATGGTAGAGTGGTCAGATGGAAGCCATTCCTTAGTAAAAGGCACATGGCAGCCCACCTGGAGTTTGCCAAAAGGCACCTAAAGGACTCTCAGACCATGAGAAAAAAATTCTCTGGTCTGATGAGACAAAGATTGAACTCTTTGGCATGAATGCCAGGCATCATGTTTGGAGGAAACCAGGTACCACTCACAACCATGCCGATGGTGATAGGAGCATCATGCTGTGGGGATGGTTTTCAGCGGCAGGAACTGGGAGACTAGTCAGGATAGAGGGAAAGATGAATACAGCAATATACAGAGACATCCTGGATGAAAACCTGCTCCAGAGCGCTCTTGACCTCAGACTGGGAGGACGGTTCATCTTTCAGCAGGACAACGACCCTAAGCACACAGCCAAGATATCAAAGGGGTGGACTTCAGGACAACTCTGTGAATGTCCTTGAGTGGCCCAGCCAGAGCTCAGACTTGAATCCAATTGAACATCTCTGGAGAGATCTGAATATGGCTGTGCACCGATGCTTCCCATCCAACCTGACAGAGCTTGAGAGGTGCTGCAAAGAGGAATGGGCCAAATTGCCCAAAGATTGGTGTCCCAAGCTTGTGGCATCATATTCAAAAAGACTTGAGGCTGTAATTGCTGCCAAAGGTGCATCAACAAAGTATTGAGCAAAGGCTGTGAATACTTATGTACATGTGATTTCTTAGTTTTTTATTTTTAATAAATTTCCAAAAAATTCAAAAAAACTTTTTTTCATGTTGTCATTATGGGGTATTGTGTGTAAAATTTTGAGGAAAAAAATGAATTTAATCCTTTTTAGAATAAGGCTGTAACACAGCAAAATGTGGAAAAAGTGAAGCTCTGTGAATACTTCCCGGATGCACTGTATACCAGAGTAATGTGACATTCCAGTTGACAGTTGGGTCACATCCCTCTTCAATTTATCTACTGTGGGCGACCCCCACAGCCAGTAATCCTGCTATTGATATGTGTGACTCTAATGCAAATGTCCATGCTTTACTGCTGTGCATGTATTGTCTGTAGCTGGGTATATAAGTCTACTGCATATCGCTTGCTCTCTCTCTCACTCACTTTTTGATCACACGCATTGCCTGTTTGCTGACTAGAGACACAGGGCTCGCTCCAGCGTGCTCCCACAGCGCTAGAGCGAGTCTCGTGATGGAGGATGAAATAAACACCCTTTTAAACTTCAGTTCTCCGTGTCCTGCCTGCACTTATTCCATGCCTCCACACTGGGTTCCCTTATTTTATCCGCCACACTGGTGACCCCGAAAGAAAGAACACACTGATGACGAACGAGCGCAGCCCCCGGCGGTGACTCCGACGACAAGCGAAC
Source organism: Pholidichthys leucotaenia (assembly GCA_020510985.1). Lineage (NCBI taxonomy): Eukaryota > Metazoa > Chordata > Actinopteri > Cichliformes > Pholidichthyidae > Pholidichthys > Pholidichthys leucotaenia. Next base: position 252,492,627 of record CM035845.1, on the reverse strand, counting down.
GCAGCTGCCTGACGCAAATGGACTGCCCTCCCTTCTGCCACACGGGAGACCTTGACGCAGAACCGACACCAGGCGAACTCCCTCGGAGATCATCCACAACCGGGAAGGCTGCAGAAAGCGTCATGGTGCGACCCTCGCCTGAGATCAGACATCCACGCTGGGACCGGCGGAGGGACAATGAACGTCTACTCCCTCTCACCGCCCCTCCGCATCCACACGAGCGCGCACGCACCTCATCCTCTCCCCACAACGGAGACCTCCAGGGCCGAATGGAGAACGCAGCGCGTGGACCAGAACGCACCATGACCCGGCACGAGCGAACAACAGCAACAGCCCGAGCAGGGAATACCATCGGCGCCGGCGACGCTGATTTCCATCAAGCTCCCTGACCCTGACTCACCTCTTAACAGTGGACCACCCACGCACCGAACCCCTGCACGCACACCGGGGGGTTACGAGGACAGCGCACCATGCACGGGACAATACCGACAATACTCCACAGACTGCCATCGTCCTCCGCCGCTGCACACGCCCGAGAAACACGGCTGACCGCCATCCTCGGAACCGTCAGGGCTGCCCACGCACCTGAAGCAGACACGCAGCCCGCACACAGGATTTTGTATGGGTCTCAGCCACGGCGCACAATGGGAATTCAGCCGTCAGCTGTCCCCGAGGGCTTTAGGGCTGCGCCCGCACCGAAAGCCAACACGCCAAGTCCCGCACACAGCTTCAGCTCCAACTCTTGTTTTTTTCTTCATGGCTGCTACGCGTCCTCGCAGGACTGAACCGCGAGGGGAGTCAGAGACAAATTTTTCTTCTCACAGCTGCTGTGGATCTCCGCCACATTCAATGGGACAGCCCCTCAACATCGGGGATCCACATGCAATTTTTGCGCGGCCCGGACAACTTCGCCGTCCCGGGCCGGCACTTGCTACCCCCACCCCCCTCCCTCCACCTCCGCTTGCACAGAGCTTTTCCCGCAGCTTGCTTCCAAAGCCGGACGATCGACGCCTCAGCCCCCTGCTGAGCCCTCTGGGGGGGAATGGTGTGGGCGACCCCCACAGCCTACGGGTCAAGCAGAGTGCTCAGCTGGAGCAATTAGCATAACAGTGAGATGTATGGTCTGATATCAATAGGCAGCCTCTCTTTGTCTAACTCCGGCGCCAGTAATCCTGCTATTGATATGTGTGACTCTAATGCAAATGTCCATGCTTTACTGCTGTGCATGTATTGTCTGTAGCTGGGTATATAAGTCTACTGCATATCGCTTGCTCGCTCTCTCACTCATTTTTTGATCACACGCATTGCCTGTTTGCTGACTAGAGACACAGGGCTCGCTCCAGCGTGCTCCCACAGCGCTGGAGCGAGTCTCATGATGGAGGATGAAATAAACACCCTTTTAAACTTCCGTGCCTCCACACTGGGTTCCCTTATTTTATCCGCCACACTACAAAAATTATTGGAAATAAATTTGTTATGGGTCATTACAAATACTTTGCTTTGAAAGTACCAAATAGTCACACAGTGAGATAAAAACAATCCTGAATTGGGAAAAAAAGATGCATCAAGAATTGTTATATAACCACCCCTCTGAATCGCAAGGTGGACAGAGATTCCCACCATTAATTTTAACCAACTCCGCAGCCTTCTTCCTAATGTTGGGGCTCAATCCCATGACCATCCAATTAACTGATTCATGCTTTCCTGACTGAGCTAATTATAGCTATCGCAATCACAAATATTAAATAATGTGTATTTTTGTGTCACCAATTCCAATATGTAGATATGAATTTGATTTATATCCATCTTGCTTCTTTAGTATGATTTAGGGCGGATTCACATGGTCACTGTTTGGTCCGGACCAAAGGACTATATACGGATAGTTCGAGTCATTTGGGTGCCATCTGAATGTGCTTTCGAACTCTGGTGCGCACCAAACAAGCAAAGTCTGGTCCGACTGAAAACAGGGGTGTTGGTTCACTTGCAAACAAAATCTGGTGCACTTCACTTGCGGTGTGAATGCAAATGAACAATGCAGCGGACCAAAGCGCGGAAGTGCCTCTCTGCATTTGTGTAACCATAGCAACACGTAGTCTGAGAAGAGGAAGTGGCATTTACCATAATGCATTCTGGGTAGACAATAACAATAAAGACAACCGCATGGATCCAAGAAATCTTTTCACTGGAGAAAGCCGAGGAGAAAAGTTAAAAAAAAAAATGTCTCCTTTCTGGCAGACAAACAACCCGGCAGAAGGGAACAGATTTTCGTTTTTCGTCCCATTCAATTGATGAGCCAAATTTTTCTTGTTCGTCAAGATTTTTTTCTTCCTGGTCAGTGGTGGTTTTGGCTCCAGCACCCCAAACGAGCAGTTGTTGTAAATGCGTGTCGTTGTCCAGGCAGTTTGGTCCACTGCCGTGTGAATGCAAATCAAACCAAACAAAGGTGCAAAAATTCTCAGCATTCCCCACCCAATCGAACTGAGACCCCTGGACTATCCTGGTGTGAATTCAGCCTTAAAGAAGAAAGTTTTATTTTTTTTGTCAATGTCAAAATCTTCCTTTGTGGAAGGCGTATCAGTGGGATTGAGGAGATCCTCGAAGTATTCCTTCCACCACCCGACGATATCCCCAGGGTTTGGGGACGAGGGGGATGAATCGCCTATCACAGGGGCTGAGGTCGCCAAGGTGGTTAAAAATCTCCTTGGTGGCCGGGCCCCGGGGGGTGGACGAGATTCGCCCTGAGTACCTCAAGGCCCTGGATGTTGTTGGGTTGTCATGGTTGATACGCCTCTGCAACATTGTGTGGAGGTTGGGGGCAGTGCCTTTGGCATGGCAAACCGGGGTGGTGGTTCCTCTGTTCAAAAAAGGGGACCGGAGGGTGTGCTCCAACTTTAGAGGGATCACACTCCTCAGCCTCCCTGGGAAGGTCTATGCCAAGGCACTGGAGAGGAGAGTCCGGCCGTTGGTTGAACCTCGGATTCAGGAGGAGCAATGTGGTTTTCGTCCTGGCCGTGGCACATCGGACCAGCTCTTTACCCTCTTGAGAATTCTTGAGGGTTCGTGGGAGTTTGCCCAACCAGTTTACATGTGTTTTGTGGACTTGGAGAAGGCATTTGACCGCGTCCCTCGTGGATTTTTGTGGGGGGTGCTTCGGGAGTATGGGGTATCGGGCTTGTTGTTACGAGCTATTCGGTCTCTGTACGACCGTTGTGAGAGTTTGGTTCGTATTGCCAACACTCGGTCGGAGTCATTCCCAGTGAGAGTTGGACTCCGCCAGGGCTGCCCTTTGTCACCGATCCTGTTCATAATTTTTATGGACAGGATTTCTAGGCGCAGCCAGGGAATGGAGGGTGTCATGCTTGGTGACCACAGGATCTCATCTCTGTTGTTTGCAGATGATGTTGTCCTGTTGGCTTCATCCAGCAATGACCTACAGCTCTTGCTGGGATGGTTTGCCGCTGAGTGTGAAGCGGCTGGGATGAGAATCAGCACCTCCAAGTCCGAGTCCATGGTCCTCAGCCAGAAAAAGGTGGATTGTCCTCTCCGGGTTGGGGACAGGCTCCTGCCCCAAGTGGAGGAGTTTAAGTATCTTGGGGTCTTGTTCACGAGTGAGGGGAGAATGGAGCGAGAGATCGACAGACGGATTGGAGCAGCATCTGCAGTGATGCGGACGTTGTACCGGTCTGTTGTGGTGAAGAGGGAGCTTAGTTCTAAGGCAAAGCTGTCGATTTACCAGTCAATCTACGTTCCTACTCTCACCTATGGTCACGAGCTTTGGGTAATGACTGAAAGAACGAGATCGCGGATACAAGCGGCTGAAATGAGCTTTCTCCGTAGGATTGCTGGACTCACCCTCAGAGATAGGGTGAGGAGCTCAGTCATCCGGGAGAGGCTCAGAGTAGAACCGCTGCTCCTCCACATTGAAAGGAGTCATTTGAGGTGGTATGGGCATCTGATTAGGATGCCTCCTGGACGTCTCCCACTTGAAGTGTTTCAGGCACGTCCCACTGGGAGGAGACCCCGGGGCAGACCCAGGACTCGGTGGAGAGACTATGTCTCCCAGCTGGTCTGGGAACGCCTTGGTATCCCCTCTGAAGAGCTGGAACAGGTGGCTGGGGAGAGGGAAGTCTAGGCTTCTCTGCTTGAACTGCTGCCTCCGCGACCCGGACCTCCGGAAAAGCGGTAGAAGATGGATGGATGGATGGAATGTCAAAATCTGAAAAAAAAAGAAAAATCATATAAAGGTCCTAGTTCCAAAGCTTATACTTTTTCTTTTCAACTAATAACTTTTAATCCCAAGTTCAATAAACTTGCAGAAAGCTGGAGGAAAAACCAGACAGTGTTTAAATGTCTACAATTTTAACATTTTAATACTCAGAGTTCTCAAAGATCAAAATTTAAAAAAATTCAAAAACTTTGAGTTAAAATGAAGACGTAAGTAAACATACGTAACTAAAGAGGGCTGTTATTTTTGGAGTGTAGGAGACATTGTTTTGTCTTTTGATGCAGATGAGAGAGATCTTTACTAGGCTCTGTCCATTGGCTGAGGTCCTCATGATATTTCTAAGGCTGACTCCAACCTCCCTATAGAAAGAGCTCATTTGAGTCATCTATACTTATCAGTCTTATTGTTTTGGTCCCAAAGATTGTAGACATAGGAAGGCAGATTGAACAGTAAGCTGAGATCTTTGCCTTCATGTTCAGCTCTCAATTCACCACAACGGACAGTACAGCATTAGTACTGCCGCAGACACTATTGGAGTTCCTCTCAATTGACCCAATACAGCCCACTATGGATGGCATGGCCAAGGGGATAAGCCTGCAATTGTGGCATTGAAAACTCAAGGTTCCTCCTACCAGTATTGAGCACACAAGACAATAGACCCATGAGCTTTGCTCATACTGGGCATAGCCAGATTTCTGTTCTCAAGGCCAAATGTGCACAAGCAAGTCTCTCCCCCAGACCTGGCTTCAAGATTGAGTCTCTGATGTCCCCGTTCCAGGCAATGTTTCTGGAGTTCTTGTTATTATTTTCTCAAGAGTTTTGTGAACTAGTTAGCCAGGCAGTCTTATTTAGGAAAAGATCATTGATCTGAGGTGTGGGAAAGTGTTTCAAGGCTCAGCCATTATAGTTCCAACATTAATGATTTACAGCAAAAAGCATGACATGTGACAGTCAAAGCTTGTTTCAGCATTTAACTGGCATTGTTGAAAAAACATGTTTAAAAAATTTTATGGAACGTGTAAACAATGATTTGGGTTTGCTGCTTTAAAACTGATATAAATTTGTCTTTTATATTTAAGTGCTCAATCGTCATAGAGACATTAAGGGTGTCCCACATCACATCAACCTCCAGGAAGTGTGGCACAATCGCTAGAGGAGTCATACTGCCCCCTACTATTGACCAGGGAGTTGTAACACACACTGACTGGATATTAGTCATTCCTCATTGCTTCCTCTTTTGTTTCCTGATGACCCATGGTGAGGTTAACAAGCTCCAGTAAAACGCCTCTTTCCCGCTGCTGTCTCCATTCTCTGCCCATCACCTCCCACGGAAAAGGGGTGGCATGGAAGTATGATGAGAAATGGATTGTCGTCATTGGTGATATCATAGGGGAAGTTGTGGTTGGGTGGTCAAAGCAAAGGGGCATTTCCCTGTTCTTGGTATATGCTAAGTTTTGTGTGGGTTTAATGGGGAACTTGGTGGTTTGGTCATTTCAAGAAGGATTTCCCCCATCCTCTGTATACAGTTAGGCCCAGAAATATTTGGACAGTGACACAATGTTCATGATTTGGGCTCTGCATGCCACCACATTGGATTTGAAATGAAACAACTACAACGGAATTGAAGTGCAGACTTTAAGGTTTAATTCAAGGGGTTGAACAAAAATATATGATTAAACATGTAGGAATTGTAGCTATTTTTATACAAACGCTCCTCATTTCAGGGGCTCAAAAGTAATTGGACAAATAAACATAACCCTAATTAAAATGTTACTTTTCAATATTTTGTTGAGAATCCTTTGCAGGCAATGACTGCCTGAAGTCTGGAACCCATGGATATCACCAAACGCTGGGTTTCCTCTTTTGTGATGCTTTGCCAGGCCTTTACTGCAGCTGTCTTCAGTTGTTGCTTGTTTGTGGGTCTTTCTGCCTTAAGTTTTGTCTTGAGCAAGTGAAATGCATGCTCGATTGGGTTGAGAGCTGGTGATTGACTCGGCCATTGCAGAATATTCCACTTCTTTGCTTTATAAAACTCCTGGGTTGCTTTTGCAGTATGTTTTGGATCATTGGTGAAGCGCCGTTCAATCAAGTTTGCTGCATTTGGCTGAATCTGAGCAGAAAGTATATCCCTATACACTTCAGAATTCATCCGGCTGCTTCTGTCTTTTGTCACATCATCAATAAACACAAGTGACCCAGTGCCATTGGAAGCCATGCATGCCCATGCCATCACACTGCCTCCACCATGTTTTACAGAAGATGTAGTGCTTTGGATCATGAGCTGTTCCAATTCTTCTCTAAACTTTCTTCTTCCCATCATTCTGGTACAGGTTGATCTTAGTCTCATCTGTCCAAAGAATACTGTTCCAGAACTGGGCTGGCTTCTTCAGGTGTTTTTTTGGCAAAGTCAATTCTGGCCTTTCTATTTTTGAGGCTGATTCATGTTATGGTAGACTTAGATACTGATACACCTACTTCCTGGAGAGTGTTCTTCACTTGAGTGGATGTTGTGAAGGGTTGTTCTTCACCATGGAAAGGATTCTGTGATCATCCACCACTGTTGTCTTCCGTGGACGTCCAGGCCTTTTTGAGTTCCCAAGCTCACCAGTGCACTCTTTTTTTCTCAGAATGTACTAAACTGTTGATTTGGCCACTCCTAACATTTCTGCTATCTCTCTGATGGATTTCTTCTTTTTTTTTCAGCCTCAGGATGGTCTGTTTCACCTTCATTGAGAGCTCCTTTGACCGCATGTTGTGTGTTCACAGCAACAGCTTCCAAATGCAAACACCACACCTGGAATCAACTCCAGACCTTTTAACTGCTTAATTGATGACAGGTTAACGAGGGAAGAGCCCATGCAGCCTTGTTATTTTTTTTTTTGCAGCCTTCTCAGTCAATTGTCCAATTACTTTTGGTCCCTTGAAAAAGAGGTGGCTATGTATTAAAGAGCTGTAATTCCTAAACCCTTGCTTCAATTTGGATGTGAATACGCTCAAATTACAGCTGAGAGTCTGCACTTTAAGCCCATATTGATTATATAATTGTATCCTGAATATGTTCTCGTAAACAGCTAAAATAACAAAACTTGTGTCACTGTCCAAATATTTTTGGGCCTAACTGTATACCACATTTTCCTTTTTTCGTATTGTTTGGATTAATTAAAAAGGGAATATAATCTTGGACAGTGTTTTTCCAAACTTTTTCGAGCCAATGAACCCTGTTTACATTGAAACAATCTTCCGGAACCCCACCAACCAAAAAATGTTACAAAATGACACATGAATTGTAACCTTTTTACAGCATATGTAATGACAGTAAGTCTTGTAATTAGTTTATACTCACTCTGTGTGAAACTTGGATTCTGTTTAGATGAAGACAAAGCTGATATCTTGGCAGGAACATATCAAGGTTGGCACTTTTCAGATGTTGCTCCCAGAGTGTACCTTTGAATGGAGTCAATTTATTTTGCCTGTCCTTACATTTGTGCACTCACTTCATTAGGCTGAAATATATTTGTCAGGTATGCCAGCTTTGCACACCACTTATCATCATGCATCAGCTTTCAACTTTGTTTCATCACACCTTTGCCACACGACAACCATCTGACCTTAGTATGGAGCAATAAGGTTTTATACTCCGCTCCCATTTCCTCACATAAAGAGCAAATATGTGGCTTTTCAGAGGTCTTGTCTTTACAAAGATTACCATCCACATGACATCATCCTACACAGGAGCTAGCTCTGCTGGTAAAGTCTTGACAACAACTCCCTCCATCAATCATTCCATCAATGCAGGGCCCAGTTCAAAGTCTGAATCTTTCCTCTTCAAATATTTATCCATAGCTGTTTTTCATCTAGTCACAGCAACCTCTAGCACATCTTAATAAGGTCATTAACCTCTGTAAAATACATGAAGAAGAAGAAGACAGACATTATTGTGACATTATACAGTGGGGTAAAAAAGTATTTAGTCAGCCACCAATTGTGCAAGTTCTCCCACTTACAAGATGAGAGAGGTCTCCAATTTTCATCATAGGTATACCTCAACTATGAGAGACAAAATGAGAAAAAATAATCCAGAAAATCACATTGAAGGATTTTTAATGAATTAATTGGTAAATTCCTCGGTAAAATAAGTATTTGGTCAATAACAAAAGTTCATCTCAATACTTTGTTATATACCCTTTGTTGGCAATGACAGAGGTCAAACGTTTTCTGTAAGTTTTCACAAGGTTTTCACACACTGTTGCTGGTATTTTGGCCCATTCCTCCATGCAGATCTCCTCTAGAGCAGTGATGTTTTGGGGCTGTCACTGGGCAACACAGACTTTCAACTCCCTCCATAGATTTTCTATGGCGTTGAGATCTGGAGACTGGCTAGGCCACTCTAGGACCTTGAAATGCTTCTTACGAAGCCACTCCTTCGTTGCCCGGGCGGTGTGTTTGGGATCATTGTCATGCTGAAAGAGCCAGCCACGTTTCATCTTCAATGCCCTTGCTGATGGAAGGAGGTTTTCACTCAAAATCTCACGATACATGGCCCCATTCATTCTTTCCTTTACACGGATCAGTCGTCCTGGTCCCTTTGCAGAAAAACAGCCGCAAAGTATGATGTTTCCACCCCCATGCTTCACAGTAGGTATGGTGTTCTTTCTCCTCCAAACACGACAAGTTGAGTTTTTACCAAAAAGTTCTATTTTGGTTTCATCTGACCATATGACATTCTCCCAATCCTCTTCTGGATCATCCAAATGCTCTCTAGCAAACTTCAGATGGGCCTGGACATATTCTGGCTTAAGCAGGGAGACACGTCTGGCACTGCAGGATTTGAGTCCCTGGTGGCGTAGTGTGTTTCTGATGTAGCCTTTGTTACTTTGGTCCCAGCTCTCTGCAGGTCATTCACTAGGTCCCCCCATGTGGTTCTGGGATTTTTGCTCACCGTTCTCGTGATAATTTTGACCCCACGGGGTGAGATCTTGCATGGAGCCCCAGATCGAGGGAGATTATCAGTGGTCTTGTATGTCTTCCATTTTCTAATAATTGCTCCCACAGTTGATTTCTTCACACCAAGCTGCTTACCTATTGCAGATTCAGTCTTCCCAGCCTGGTGCAGGTCTACAGTTTTGTTTCTGGTGTCCTTTGACAGCTCTTTGGTCTTGGCCATAGTGGAGTTTGGAGTCTGACTGTTTGAGGTTGTGGACAGGTGTCTTTTATACTGATAACGAGTTCAAACAGTTGCCATTAATACAGGTAACGAGTGGAGGATAGAGGAGCCTCTTAAAGAAGAAGTTACAGGTCTGTGAGAGCCAGAAATCTTGCTTGTTTGTAGGTGACCAAATATTTATTTTACTGAGGAATTTACCAATTAATTCATTAAAAATCCTTCAATGTGATTTTCTGGATTTTTTTTTTTCTCATTTTGTCTCTCATAGTTGAGGTATACCTATGATGAAAATTGGAGACCTCTCTCATCTTTTAAGTGGGAGAACTTGCACAATTGGTGGCTGACTAAATACTTTTTTGCCCCACTGTAAGACATTATTGTGTTCATACTGCCACCAACTGACATGGAAGAACTAACACAGGCACCCATGGACAACAACAACAAATTATCTGAAGTTTTTTGGACCAATTAAAAAGCAAAATTAGACAATTTCCTGAGGAACCCTGAGCATTCTCTCAAGGACTCCCTGTGGTCCTATAGCCCCTGGTTGAAAAACAAGAATATAGGAGGCTACATAATTTAAAGTATTCTATTATTTATAATGCAGTATGTGTATTCTTAGAAAATCTACTGCTCCACATAAGCAAAGGTTTGGATATAAACTGCAGATTTTAATTATTTCAAGAAACCCTTAAGTATTCTCTATAAAAATACCCCCTGCCCTGACTTTGCCTCTCTCTGATTGTCCCTAAAGGGTAGAGTGGTTAGGTGACTCCATTAGTATTTTGACTTTTCCTGGGAAATGTTCTCATAAACAGCTGGGAGTCACAGCGGGGACCTTGTACATAATGCACAATGTGTGTCTACGTGTGTTTGCGTGTGGGTGTCTGTGTGTGGCGGGGGGAGGGGGCAATAAATAGACCGATACCAAGTCACCTTTATTAACTGACTGAATGCTTGCGTCAGTGTTGATTTCACAATGAGACACCCAGTGGTGCACAGCAAGAAACCTAGCATCGTATAACACAAGTCATGATGTAGCTGGCACATAATGCATGAGTGAATGGGGATGAGTCTCACAATAAAGAATCTCTTTATAAAAAATGAGACATTTTCAGTCCTAAACACCTGCACCATTTAGGTAATGATCTTTTAGAAATACCTTTTGGTTCCTGGTTAAAAGCTCTATTCATTTTTTTTTTTTTTTCCGGTTCCGGTTCCGCCGGACCGGCGGCGCCACACGAGTCGGCTGCCTGTTGCAACAGCCTTTTTTTTTTAATCTTCCTTCTTCTTTCTACACCTTTCACTCTGTATATATATCACGGACGCACGGATCACCCCGGGGGTCTCCCGGGTCGGCGGACGGAGCCACGGTTTGCAGCGGGAGACGTTACAGCGGGGAGGAGCTAGTGCTAGCTAGCACTTGGCCGCCGCCCGGTGCTAATGGGAAACTCGACATACCGGGAGCTGTAGCGAAAATGACGCGGGTACCGGGCTGGAGTTTAGGCGGCGTGAAAGAGATATAAGACAGAATAATAAAGAGCGATGGCAAGAACCAAGCAGACCGCCCGTAAAATCTACTGGAGGAAGAAGCCCCCCCCCCCCCCCCAGGAGACAGCTAGCCACCAGGGCTGCTCGGAGAGGCGCTCCGGCCACCGGCAGAGTGAAGAGGCCTCGCCGTCACAGGCCCGTGGCTCTGAGAGAGATCTGTTGCTGCCAGAAATCCACGGAGCTGCTCATCCGTAAGCTGCCCGTCCAGCGCCTGGTGAGGGAGATCGCTCAGGACTTCAAGACCGTCCTGCGTTTCCTGAGCTTCGCCGTCATGGTTCTGCAGGAGACCAGCGAGGCCCACCTGGTGGTCTCTTCTTCGCTAAGGGGGTCACCATCATGCCCAAAGACTTCCAGCTGGCCCGCTGCATCCGCGGAGAGAGAGCTTAGACTTTCTGCTGCACATTCACCAGCCATAATGCTCTGCACTGTGTGTCTATATATATATACATTTATAGTAATATGGACATATGTTTACTAGATGTTGTTTTTTCTTGCCTTCTGATTGTTGCTCTGAGTGTTGCTATCCCTGTGCTGTTGCAATCCTGGAATTTCCCCATTGTGGGACTAATAAAGGCTTATCTTATCTTATCTTATCTTATCTTATTTCATGCCCAGGGGCATGTTTGTATTTTTTAAAAAAATGTGAGGCCTTGGAAAAGTTTAAGGATTCAGCTTATTCATAAACTATTTAATATATCACACATCCTATTTATTTATCTATAATGTTTTGAATTTGAATGTGAATGTGTGACATTTATTCTTAAAACCTTAAACTTGTCTGACTCATTTTCCATTTCCAGGCTGGCCAATTCATTGCTGAATATGTAGGCTTTAAATAATTCTCCTTTGTCACAATTATCTATATATTTCTGCCTAGAATATATTCTTCATAGACATTCATCTTTTGAATCTATGAGTTGTTCTGAATTTCCACTGTCGGCCTCCTTCTGGTTTCCAAACCATCATGATCTTTACTTTAACATATCAGATGGTTTTCCCTGCATTAAAATTAATGAAACTTTTAAGGCATGTGACTGGAGCTGCTACTAATAACAGTAAAGAAAACCTTCATTTGTTGTGATTTGAATTTAAACTAAAGAAGTCTTCTTTGTAGAGACAGGGTTTGTTTTGCTTTTGTGTTACTGTAGAAATATAGACAAATGTCTGTTTCCTGTATTCCAGAGATGATTTCCCCCCTTTTCATAAGCTAACTGAAACATAATATATGAAGCTATTTTGTGGGTTTCCAAAAATATGCAAAAAAGTGCTGGTGAAACCAGTGTGTGAATCACCAATAGCAACATTACAATAGAGGGAAAGAACTACTTCAAAAATAGCTATCAATACCCAGTCAAAAGATTATTTCTGCTTTCAGTGATTTAATTTTTCTGGTATTGCTTTGTTATGAGACTTTTCCATGGCAAAATACTATGCAGAAGAACTATACATCAAAGGCAGAACATATGACACAACAGCTTCTTCTGCTTTCGGCTGCTCCCTGTAGGAGTCGCCACAGCGGATCATCTGCCTCCATCATACTCTTTCCTTTCCATCTCCATATCCTCCTTCACTACATCTATGAATCTTCTCTGTGATCTTCCTCTTGTTTTCCAGCCTGACTGTTTTTTCTTCAGCATCCTTTGTCCAATATATCTGCTATGCCTTCTTCTGCACATGTCCAAGCCTCTGTTACATAACAGCAAAATAATGCCAGTAAAAGAGTTCAGGTAGACGCATTGCAGTGTTTACTTCTATTGTTCATTTTTTTTTATTTATAATCCTCTATTAGTCCCACAATGGGGGAATTACAGGGCATCCACCTGGATGGATGAGGCAGCCACGGTGCAGTGCCAATCCCTTCACCATTCACACACACGCATTCACACTTAGGGCCACTTTAGAGTCTCCATTTAACCTAACCTGCATGTTTTTTTCGCTGTGGGATGAAACTGGAGTACCCAGATTAAACCCATGCAGACACGGGGAGAACATGCAAACTCCACACATTGATAGTATATACTGTAAGTATGAGGCAAGAATAGTGAGATGAGGTGGAGCTGGGTTGCAGAATGGCAGACAGATATACATTGCACTCTCTAGCCTTATAACGGTGCTTGGTGGACCCACAAACCAAACACCTGGGTGATCCCGGGGCAGCCTCATTCTCACAGCATTAGTGTTTTCTCCATCTTCCATGCCATCATTGCTGTCCGGGTCCACTGCCTGCGCCGTTGACTGTGGTTCAAAATGGCGGAGCGCTGCTCTCTCGCCGAGCTCTCGTGATAGCCTGTCTGCCGCCTCACACTGCTGAGCTAACTCGATAGCCATGGGTAACATCAGTCCGCCCGAGTGTGTTAGGATCTTCAACCTTGCCGCCGAGCAAAGAGTATGTTCTGCCAACTGGTCACGGACCATCTCTTCCTCTAATGCTCCAAAATAACAGTCCTTGGCTAGCTGACGTAGGTCTTCCACATACCGCTTCACTGACTCGCTGGTCTGCTGGTGGCGCTGCCGAAACTGAATCCTCCTGATGATGACCTTTTCTGGGGCGCGAAAATGTCACACCATTAGCTCAACCACTTCATCAAAGCTATCACTGTCACCCAAGGAACTAAGGATACGCTGTCCTTCCATTCCCAAGTTGTGAACCAACAGTGCCCGTGCTCGCAACTTCTCCAGACTACCAAGGTTCAACGCCACCAAGTAATTTTGAAATGCGATGAACCACCTCTACCAAGGGACTGACGGCTCACCAGGGAGCTCCAAAAACGGCCGAATAGTAGAAACCCCCACGTCCATACTTCTACCCTCGTCACCAAATGTTATGTTGGTACCGCGAGAACCAAGGACGAGATGGAGTGTTGAACTGAACACGACTTTATTGTAGACTCAGTTTTATAATACAAGGCGCTCCCATCAGGCTTAGAGGAGGTCAAGAGACCACCCCTCTTCCTCTCGGCCCTCTTATACCCAGGGAGGCGGCGGAACCGGAAAGGTGGAGCCACCACCCGTGTCACACAATAATACGTCCCAATAGCAACATAGCACAAAGCAGAACATAAAACCATTAACATCAACTGCCATCAGAACTGGTAGAACAGGAGTATTTTACAGCCATGACACGAGAGACTCTCTATAATTATTGAAATTTTCACTGACAGAGCAGTGGCAAGACTCATCTGATAAAATATGATATGACAGCTAGTATCTGCATAGAAGCAGTACACCAGGGCTATCTGTAGATGCACACTGAATGAATTGTGTTTAAAGTTTGACTTTGTGGCCCATCTGGAATAGAGTTGTGCTTAATGCTAGAATTGATTGTAGGAAAACTAACATCAACTTAGGCATCTTGGGGAACACAATGGTTGGGGTTATATAAATATAACAGATTTGTTTAGTGAAGGGGCCATTGAGACATAGTCTATGATGGAAGGAGTGGTGACAGCTTGCCCTTTGTCTTGCCTATTGATGGACATTGTGGTAGAGTCAACAGCAAATTCTCTAATCAGACCATTATGAGACATGGCTGCTTCTTATGTAACAGGCTGTCTGTAAGAAAGTGGATCCTATTTGGTCAAATGGCAGCAGGACAGTAGATTCTCCAGCAGATAAAAGCCAGCATTTGTATAGGCGTAACATGATTGAAATTTGCAACAATCACACTGGACCAGACTGGCCTGTACACTTCCGTGGTTGTGTAACTGAAAAGAGCAGAACCATGTTTGAAATACAGATAGTGGCAGGAGGCTGACACTACACTTCGGGTATCCACTAAAATGGAGGAGGTAGCTACATAAAGTCAACAGCTCATCTTCAGACACGTGAAACGTCAGAGCCTTTTCCCCAGGTGTTTCACATTCCTCCTCCACACTGCTATTCCCAAAGTGGATAATAATGCCTCAGGACTCCACAGCAAGTAGAGTTACATAACCAGAATGAGAAGCTGTCTATCATCATGACATACTGTATTTACCTGGAATAGCAGGACCTCTGCTTGAGTGTGAGTTGTGACTGAGTTTTTTTTTTCTTTATAGTGATCAGTGTCTGCCAACAAAAGAAAAAACTTTTTGATGATTAGCTAAGCTGTAAGTCACTTCTTTTTATCTCAAAAACAAGATGTTTCACTGTATGGCACAAAGAGGTATTCCGTCAGGTTATAAACTCGCCCTACACTGAAGACTCAAACTTGTCAAGGGGGAAGGCAGCCCTACAAACAGTACACAACCTTTAAATTTACCACTATGAGGGAAGTGACCCTTTCTAATCTGCTGGGCAGGCGAGCAGACAGACGGACGGACGGACGGACATCTTACATGTACTCAAGTCTTAGAAAAAATCTGTTCTTAGTTCAGATCTTTTATTTTCTTTCATGCATTGTTGTTTTGCCATCAAGCTGTTTTCTTTTGTCTTTTATCTAAATTTTTTGTAGTTTATCTTGTCCATGAGCTTTTTGTTGTCTTGTTTCTTGGAAATAAAGACCTCCATTAGTCCACCCACCATGAAAGTAATTGGGCCCATCTTTTTAATCCGTTGCCTAAATGTGGCAATCTATCCAAAACTTGTGTCATACGTCATGATGTGGCAATGCAGAATAAAAGCAAAGAATCAATTTGCTATCCCCGCCGGTCAAAGACCTAAAGAGGATTATGTTATGGAGCTGTCTGCTTGTCGGTCCACCTGTCTGTCCCACAAAAGATACCTGTTTTGTGAGATTTACTCCTCCTACAGTTTTGTTCCAAATGTTTTGAAATTTTGTACCAAGGTACCAATCACTTCTTCTTCTTTCAGCTGCTCCCTTTAGGGGTTGCCACAGTGGATCATCTGCCTCCATCTTACCCTATCCCTTGCATCTTCCTCTGTAACACCAACCCTCGCTATATCAGCCTTCACTACATCCATGGATCTTCTGTGGTCTTCTTCTTTTCCTCCTGCCTGGCAGCTCCATCTTCAACATCCTTTGTCCAATATATCCACTATCCCATCTCCGCACATGTCCAAACCATCTCAGCCTTGCCTCCCTTACTTTGTCTCCAAACCGCTCAACCTCAGCTGTCCCTCTGATATATTCATTTTTAATCCTGTCCCTTCCAGTCACTGCCAATGAGAAACATAGCATCTTCAACTCTGCCACTTCCAGCTCCACTGCCTGTCTTTTTGTCAGCTCCACCATCTTCAAACCATAACAATAATAACTAGAAAAGCACTCGGAGATAACGCAGACCTCCGCCAAGCACCACAGTTCCCCCCATACAGTGTTTGTGTGTACGTTTTCAGATTCCTTGACCATGAAAACATATGACTAGCAATTGGATTGACAATGATAGGATTAGTGGTTCAGTAGTTATTCATGAAAATGGCATTTTACGTAATGGCGGCCACAGTTCCCCCCATACAGTGTTTGTGTGTACGTTTTCAGATTCCTTGACCATGAAAACATATGACTAGCAATTGGATTGACAATGATAGGATTAGGGGTTCAGTAGTTATTCACGAAAATGGCATTTTCCGTAATGGCGGTTTTCTTCTGGACGGTGATCCGGATCACCACCAAAATGTAATCATCTGTAGGATACCCTATTTCTGACAATCTGTGAAAATTTCATGAAAATCTGTCCATAACTTTTTGAGTTATCTTGCTAACAACAGACAAACAGACAGACAGACAGACAGACAAACCAACGTTGATGATCACATAACCTCCTTGGCGGAGGTAATAATGGATTAGATTTATATGGCACTTTACATGTCAAGTGACATCTCATAGCACTTACAGTGAGTCCATAATTCATTCACTCCAGACAGACATTGATAGTGGTAAGCTACTACTGTAGCCACAGCTGCCCTGGGGAAGACTGATGGAAATGTGATTGCCAATCCATGCCACCGGCCTCTCCGACCACTACCAAGCATTTATACACATTCATACCCAGTGTCATGGACACTGGAGGCAAGGTGGGTAAAGTGTCTTGCCCAGGGACACAACAGCAGGATGGTTGGGGAGAGCGGGATTCGAACTGCCAACACTCTGGTTATTGGACAATCTGCTCTACCTTCTGAGCCACTGCTGCCCACATTTCCCTTCTCCGTTCCATTTTAACTGAGCACCAAGCTGGACGGCAGGAAATTCCAATTTTATATGACCAAGTCAGGACTTGAACCCCGACCTCCCGGTTGTGGGGCAGATGCTCTACGTCTAGGCCACCATTCCGGTGGGGGCCTAGATGTAGCAGGTGTGACATCATAGTAGGTCTCACTACTGTCTTGTGAATCTTCCGTTTCACTCTAGCTGGTATCTTTCTTTCACAAATAACCCTTGACACTCATCTCTACCCACTCCACCCTGCCTGCCCTCTCTTCTTCACCTCTCTTGTGCATTTTAAGTTTAAAATCCTTCTTCTTACTTACAAAGCTCTAAACAATCAGGCTCCTTTTTATTTAAAAGATCTGATACTACCGTATTATCCTAACAGAGCACTACGCTCCCAAAATGCAGGATTACTTGTAATACCTAGAATCTCCAAAAGTACAATGGGAGGCAGAGCCTTCAGCTATCAAGCTCCTCTCCTGTGGAATCAGCTGCCAATCTGGATTCGGGAGTCAGACTCGATCTCTGTTTTTAAGAATAGGGCTAAAACCTACCTTTTTGATATAGCCTACAATTAGGGAGGGATCATGTGTTTCTGAACCCTCCCTTAGTTATGCTGCTAATAGGTTTAGTCAGCCGGGGGACCTCCAGTAATGCACTGGGCCTCACTCCTTTCCTCACTCTCTATGAAATATTTTTTTTTTTGCTGGTCATTAACATCTGTTTGTTCTCTCCCATAGATTGAGTCCCCATCGTGCTGTTTGCTCTCTACATGTCTGTTCTTTTCTTCTTCTCTATCCCCTCACCCCCCCAGCCAGTCGCAGCAGATGACTGCCCCTCCCTGAGCCTGGTTCTGCTGGAGGTTTCTTCCTGTTAAAAGGGAGTTTTTCCTCTCCACCGTCGCCAAGTGCTTGCTCACAGGGGATCGCCTGATTGCTGGGGTCTTTCTGCAACTGTGGGGGTTCCCCCCTACAGTTGATAGTGCTATGAGATGACTGTTGTTGTGAAATGGCGCTATATAAATAAAGTTGAATTGAATTGAATTGAATTTTCCATTGCTTTGGATGGTTGACCCCAGGTATTTAAACTCATCTACCTTCACTACCTCTACTCCTTGCATCTTCACCAATGCATTTACACTGATGATGCATGTGGAAGAGCTGAAATCTGCTCTCCTTCAGTAAGGTATTGGGCTCTTCAAAAAAAAAAAAAAAAAGAAGCAGGGGATTGCACTTGTGCTCTTGTTTAAATTTTAGTTATTTTGCTATTGCTATCATAGCAAGCTTAACCTTCACAACTATGGCAAATACAGCTCATAATGTTCAGAATTTTTTAAAATAATTGACAAATCCAGCAAAAAATTAGTCACCAGTCCTCATGAGTGGTGAGTCAGTTAATTTTTAACAATTTTACTAACAAGCTTAGACAAAGAGTAAGTGAATTTTACATCTACTACCTTTATTCCTATTGTAACACATTCAGTAAATAAATAAGCAAGCGTTAAAATATCACTGGGCAACAACTGTTGAAGGCAACAGGCAGGATGGCTATGTAAGATAGCTCTTAAGTGGGTATAGATGTGAAAACTTAAATACAAGTGTTTTCTTGAGGAGTTCTAAAAGTAGAGTGTCTCATGACCCCACGGTATTTGTTCACAGGATTCATAATTTCCATGTATGCTGTCCATTTTCTATACAACTCACTAAACAATGCATTCTTGAGGCACCTGTATCTCATTTGTATAAAGTAAAATGTTACGCTACTAAGTATTAAGCACTTTCCTAACCTTAACTCGTGGCTACAGTGGACTTGCACTAAATCATTAAATTAGGCATTGCTATCTAAAATGAAAACATGGTTAGTAACTATACAGCTTATTTACAGTATTACCTCATATGTTTTCAGAGAAACAGTTCACTCCTCAGTTCTTGAGATATACAAGAAAGATTTCAGAGAAGTTGCCATGTTGGATGCAATTGAAATCTAGGTACAAATTGCCCAGAAGTGCATGCATCATCCAACCGGGTGCAATGAATGCTGGGATCTAGTGTCATCCTGTCTTGTGGACGTGTATTATTAATGGAACCAAATTTACATATATAGAGAGAGGTTCATGTGTGTGCACATGATAATCTAGATATGAAAGTTTGGCAAAATATGGACCAGTCTCCATTGTTCTATGAGGCCAAAGTATGAATACTGTGAAATAGCTAATTATTCTATTGAATCTCACACAGAACATGGTGACAACCTATTGTCCCGCAGGGCTGCAAACAATGCTTTAGCAAAGATTTGCATCTATCTCAGACATTTCACAACAGGCAGCAGTGCTGGTGGGGTTCTGCTACATAGTAAACAAAACACCCCACCGCCACTACCAAAACCAGAGTCAATGAAATATAATTAAGAGATCCTGAAGTAACACTATGTAAGATTTCCACCTTAAAGTTTCCAAAATCATGGATGGCCAATCAGTCTTTGATCAGGGGAATGTCACTTCCAACATGTGTGAGTGGGCCTGCATTGTCTGAAACAATTACATAACTTTCCTCTTCCTGGTGTTAACAGTGAGAAGACAACAACTGGCATGTTTTACGGCCTGTGCCCTGAGAGCCAACCATACAGTGTGACAAGTTGTTGACTAAAAAAGCACCCTGTGAATTCCCTATATTTCTCATGTGCAAATATGGATCATTTCCTGCTTTATTAATATTACTTTGTCATCACAATTTATCCCAAATTCAGGAGTTGTTCTGAGGACAAAACTGTTTATTAGATACACAATATCCTGCTTCCCTTTTTGCCAACATGTCTGCTGCTCATGATCACAATGCTTTTTACCCACACTGGTGAAGTCGAGGCATGGGTAGGGCAGTCGCCTGAATCTGCATATTTGTCCATCTGTCTGTCTCTTTATCCGTGCTCTAACTCAAGAGGAAATGATGCTAGGGTGACCAAATTTAACCAAATAAACCAAATAACCAAATAAACCAAAACAACCAAACCAAATAATAAAATTTAACCAAATAAACTCTTAAAAAAGGCTGAGTCAGTCGTGGGTATCAGACTGGCTACACTGGAGGAGGTGATTAGAGAGAGAATTCTGGATAAAATCAGGGCAATCGTGGACAGTGTCTATCACCCCCTCAACAGCACACTCACCAGACAGTCTACGGAGCAGCTACAGCAACAGACTATATTGCAGGCCAGATGTCTAAAGGAGCATCACAGCAAGTCCTTTCTGCCTGAAGCTATCAGGCTTTACAATACACATATAGCCTCCAGAACTGCGCACTGAACTCTATTTTATTAGGGCCCGAGCCACTGGCAGCATCAGTGGGCGAAAGCCCTATTGTATTTGTTAGAGCCTGAGCCACTGACAATGTCAGTGGGCGAGAGCCCTATTGTTATCAGGGCCCAAGCCACTGACAACATCAGTGGGCGAGAAAACGTGCATGAAAACTTACCATTTTCTCCAGGGACCTCAAGATGGGAAAAAAAAATTAATATTTTGGAGGAAATATGAATGACCCCACAAAAATGGCTCTACAGCGCCACCTAACATGTGGTCAGTGGGCAGTGGCACATGCTTACTTTCGCGTAGCAAGATGAAAATCGACTGAGATGTTTAAAAAATCTCCATAGATGCAGAAAACTCCATAGAAGTGATGGTCTACACCCAACAGGAAGTTGGACATTTTGGCAGAAAGTTGCAGTATCTGATTTTCACCTCGTACGTTTGATGGAACTCGTCCTAGGGATTTTGTCCGATTGAGCTCATTTGTGGTGACAATCATCTATTCCCATGTGCCAATAAAAGTTATAAAAAACTTTTCCAAAAGCTCAAGGGTTTGGCCATAGGGGCATGTCAAATTTTGATGCCTCGCCAAAATCATTCTATGACCATTCTGACGGCAATAACTCTTGTAAGCAAATTCAATATTATGGATATTGAATATTATGGCCCCTCATGGATCATCACCTTATCGTGGTGGGGGGTTTACGTGCCCCAGTGATCCCAGGAGCTATGTTGACCAGGGCAATTTGCCTCTGGTAGGGTCACAACAGACAAACTGGTCTTGGGTGAAGGGCCAGACTAAGAACGATCCAACAGACTCTCATAATAAATACTAGAACAAGGATTTAGTGTACCGCTCCCAGTATGGGGTTACCGGGGCCCCACCCTGAAGCCAGGCCTGGGAGAGGGGCTCGATGACTAGCGTCTGGTGGCCGGGGTTCTGCCCATGGGACCCGATCGGGCTCAGCCCGAAGGAGTTACATGGCTCCGCCCTCCAGTGGGATCACCACCTGCAGGAGGGATCATGGGGATCCGGTACTATGTGGATCAGGTGGCGGTCAAAGGCGGAGACCTTGGAGGTCTTATCCAAAGCTTCCTAAACTGGCTTTTGGGATGTGGAATGTCACCTCTCTGGTGGGGAAGGAGCCTGAGCTGGTGCGTGAGGTTGAGAGACACCGGATAGATATAGTCGACCTCACTTCAACACACAGCTCCAGTTCCGGAACCAGTCTCCTGGAGAGGGGCTAGAGCTTGGCCTACACTGGAGTTGCCCCGGATGAGAGGCGATGAGCAGGGGTGGGTATTCTTGTATCCCCCCACCTTGCTGCCTCTATAATGGAGTTTTCCCCAATGGACAAAAGGGTTGTTTCCCTATGCCTTCGGGTTGGGAAACGGGTCCAGATCATCATTTGTGCCTATGCACCAAATGATGTTTCAGAGTACCCACCCTTTTTGGAGTCTCTGACTGGGGTGCTGGAGGGTGCTCCTCTTGGAGACTCCATTGTCCTACTGGGGGACTTCAATGCACACGTGGGCAACAACAGTGAAACCTGGAAGGGGGTGATTGGGAGGAACGGCCTGCCCGATCTGAACCCGAGTGGTGTTCAGTTATTTGAATTCTGTGTTAACCACAGTTTGTCCATAACAAACACCACGTTCAAGCATAAGGGTGTCCATATGTGCACTTGGCACCAGGACACCCTAGGTCGCAGGTTGATGATCGATTTTGTTATCATGTCATCAGACCTGCGACCGTATGTCTTGGACACTCGGGTAAAGAGAGGTGCAGAGCTGTCAACTGATCACCACCTGGTGGTAAGTTGGATCCGATGGCAGGGGAGGAAGCCATTAAGACCTGGTAGACCCAAACATATAGTGAGGGTGTGCTGGGAACGTCTGGCTGAGGCCCCTGTCCAGGAAGTCTTCAACTCCCTCCTCTGGAAGAACTTCAACCACATTCCGATGGAGTCTGGAGACATGGAGTCTGAATGGGCCATGTTCTCCACCTCCATTGTTGAAGCAGCGGCCCAGAGCTGCGGCCGCAAGGTCGTCGGGGCATCTCGTGGTGGCAACCCAGAGCCAAGTGGTGGACACCACTGGTGAGGGGGGCCATTAAGCTGAAGAGGAAGTCCTATCAGGCTTTGTTGGCTTGTGAGACTCCCGAAGCACCTGACGTGTACCACAGGCCAAGCGGAGTGCAGCTCGGGTGGTTGCTGAAGCAAAAACTCGTGTAAGGGAGGAGTTCAGTAAGGCCATGGAACAAGACTTTCGGTCGGCCTCGAAGAGATTCTGGCAAACTGTCCGGTGGCTCAGGAGGGGGAAGCAGCTCCCTGTCCACACTGTGTATAGTGCGAATGGGGCGCTGTTGAATTTGAATGGGGATATCATCAGGCGGTGGAAGGAATACTTTGAGGATCTCCTCAATCCCACTGATATGCCTTCCACAGAGGAAGCAGGGCTTGTGGACGAGGGGGACAACTCGCCAATCACAGGGGCTGAGGTCGCTAAGGTGGTTAAAAATCTCCTTAGTGGCCAGGCCCCGGGGGTGGACGAGATTCGCCCTGAGTACCTCAAGGCCCTGGATGTTGTTAGGCTGTCATGGTTGACATGCCTCTGCAACATTGCGTGGATGTTGGGGGCAGTGCCCTTGGCATTGGAGCCAATTGAAGGAGCCAGTTGGAGGAGTTTAAGTATCTTCGGGTCTTATTCATGAGTGAGGGGAGAATGGAGTGAGAGATTGACAGACGGATTGGAGCAGCATCTGCAGTGATGCGGATGTTGTACCGGTCTGTTGTGGTGAAGAGGGAGCTGAACTCTAAGGCAAAGCTGTCGATTTACCAGTCAATCTACATTCTTACCCTCATCTATGGTCATGAGCTTTGAGTAATGACCGAAAGAATGAGATTGCGGATACAAGCGGCTGAAATGAGCTTTCTTCGTAGGATTGCTGGACTCACCCTCAGAGATAGGGTGAGGAGCTTAGTCATCTGAGAGAGGCTCGGAGTAGAACCGCTGCTCCTCCACATCGAAAGGATTCAGATCAGGTGGAATAGGCATCTGATCAGAATGGCTTCTGGACGCCTCCCACTTGAGGTGTTTCGGGCACGTCCCTCTTGGAGGAGACCCCGGGGCAGACCCAAGACTTGCTGGAGAGACTATGTCTCCCAGCTGGTCTGGGAACACTTTGGTATCCTTTCTGAAGAGCTGGAGCAGGTAGCTTGGGAGAGGGAAGTCGGGGCTTCTCTGCTTGAACTGCTGCCTCCACAACCCGGACCTCCAGAAAAGTGGTAGAAGATGGAATAGAATGTTGGATTGGCATCAAGATAACGTAGATGCATATGGATTTGCCTCCGAACAGTTGCAGCTATGAATATTCATGAGTAGCAATAGCACCCTGTCTTGGAGACATGAAGGTAACGCCAAGGGTTTTCTTCAATAGTAGTAGTCTGATTGGTACCATTTATGGTGACAATCACGGAACATCGGAAAGTTGTAACTTGGACAAACTTTGTCTCATTTTCACCAAATTTTCTACGATGGATGTTAGTCCTGCCCCACACCTGCCTACACAAAAATTATTGACAAAAGTTGTAGTGCCACCTACTGTTCACAGGAAGTACTTCGCCAAACGCTTAACTTTAATATTCACGCAGTGCTTGACCCGACAACAGGAAATTTTCTGAGCCAGCTAGGTACAACGGGTGCTGGGATCCATGGTTGCACAGGGGGAGAAAGTCCGCTTACAGCTGCAAGCAGCTTTATTTGTTCGAATTTTTATTTTTTTCTTCTTCTCCATCGAAGATCTCATTTTTGGGGTAGTCAACGTGCACGAAAACTCACCATTTTTTGCAGGGACCTCAAGAGTGGCCAAAAATTTAATATTTCAGAAGAAATATTAATGACCCCATAAAAATGGCTCTACACCACCACCTAACGGGTTGCACGGTGGTGCAGTGGTTAGCACTGTGGCAGCACAGTTTTACCCTCGGCCGGGGGAGCGCGGGGATCGTGGGTTCGATCCCAGCCCCCGACCAACAGTGATTTGTGTGGAGTGTGCATGTTCTCCCCGTGTTGCGTGGGTTTACTCCGGGATTTCTCCGGTTTCCTCCCACACGCCAAAAACATGCAGGTTAGGGATACGGGGCGCTTGCGCATGCAGCGACCCCTAGCTGGTGGCTTGTCACCAGACTGAAAAACAAATCTACCTATGGGTACAAATAAGTAACAAAAAAAAAAAAAATCATCTATACCCATGTGCCATAAAAAGCTGTTGAAAACTTTTCCAAATGCCCGATGGATTGGCAGAAGTGGCATGGCCAAGTTTGCTGTATCGCCATCACCTTTTCAATGACTTTTACTCTGGCATACATTGACTGATTTCAACCAAATCGATGTATTTCCGTGGAGAATAGTTAGCCAGTCCTGATAATTTCTGAAATAAAAAATGATAAATAGCAACAGTACCCCCTACCACCAATGGACAGGAAGTTTCCATAACTCACATGCCATACTCACGTGCCACTTGCCAGAATGACATGAAATTTTCTGAGATTTATCAGACATCCTGGTTGATCATAATTGCAGATCACCATTAGCATGGCATCACTGCTGTTACCATTTTTTTTTTTTTTTTTGTTACTTATTTGTACCCGTAGGTAGACTTGGTTTGCAGTCTGGTGACAAGCCACCGGCTGCTGGTCGCTGCGTGCATGAGCGCCCTAAACCTACATGTTTTTGGTGTGCGGGAGGAAACCGGAGAAATCCCGGAGTAAACCCGCGCAACACGGGGAGAACATGCAAACTCCACACAGCTCACTGTTGGTCGGGGGCTGGGATCGAACCCACGATCTCATGATCCCCGCGGTCCCCCGGCCGAGGGTAAAACTGTGCTGCCACAGTGCTAAACCACTGCGCCACCGTGCAGCAGAACACGCCCTCCTCGCCATTCAATCCGTGATCTTGTCGGGATGGTTGGGAACAACATGGACACATGAAATCAGGAACATAGGTTGAGGTGACTATCATATGTAGTCCTATATGGGTGGGCAACACATAACTGACAGGGAAGTGTTGCCATGATGACATGGCAAAGGTTGACTCCTCGCCACGGAACATCGGAAAGTTGTAACTTGGACAAACTTTGTCTCATTTTCACCAAATTTTCTACGATGGATGTTAGTCCTGCCCCACACCTGCCTACACAAAAATTATTGACAAAAGTTGTAGTGCCACCTACTGTTCACAGGGAGTACTTCGCCAAATGCTTAACTTTAATATTCACGCAGTGCTTGACCCGAAAACAGGAAATTTTCTGAGCCAGCTAGGTACAACGGGTGCTGGGATCCGTGGTTGCACAGGGGGAGAAGGCCTGCTTACAGCTGCAAGCAGCTTTATTTGTTCGAATTTTTTTTTTTTCTACTTCTCCATCGAAGATCTCATTTTTGGGGTTGTCAACGTGCACGAAAACTCACCATTTTTTGCAGGGACCTCAAGAGTGGCCAAAAATTTAATATTTCAGAAGAAATATTAATGACCCCATAAAAATGGCTCTACACCACCACCTAACATGTGAAGTCAATGGGGAGTGGAAGACGTTAAACTTTTGCGTAGAAAGATCAAAATCGTATGAGATGTTTATCATGTCAGGACACGCAAAAAACTTCATAAAAATGATGGTCTACACCCCACACGAAGTCGGCCATTTTGGCAGGAAGTGGCGGTGACCTGATTTCCACCTCGCGCATTTGATTAATTGCACTCCGGGATACCGCGGGCGGTCACGTCTCTGCGTCCTAGGGTGCACTGAAAAAAAAAAGAAGCTGCATTTCCGTTCTTCCACTACAGACACAGCCGCGAACAGAAAGCCAAAGTAGTGCTTTGATTGGTTTAGATTTGATTGACCTCTCATTCGACTAATAAGAGCCTTGAATTGGGTTTCTGAAACCTTGAAGAACCAATGACTGAAAACCTAGCAAGAAGGACCCGCCTACCAACGACTGCGAATACAGCGAGCCAATTGAAGCAGAGAAGTTCAAAAGCATGCGTCCCGTGCGTAAAATCTGTTTTGTGTAAGCCGTTGGGTGACACACACACGTTCGCCAGTCTTTTTTTCTTACTACTGTTCTTATTTGTTTTGAAAAATTGTTCGCCAAAACTGCAATCATGGAAGCGCAAAACCACAATAATGGAATCATGGTTTGACCGGGTCGCATGACCAGAACCACGAGTCCGTAACAAGCGGACCAGCGTCATGTTCATCTGACAATGAGGAAGAGATGTTCGCTAGCGACACTGCTGTTGTGGACAGGTAAGTGTTATAAGCTAAATTATTCTTTATCCCTGAAAACTGTAATCAAAATGACTTTTGACCGATCCGTAAATTACAACTGTGCATCATTGCCACATGACAGACCGTTGACGGACCAGTCCGTGCGCCGCGTCCAGACCGTGAATGCCCCCCACCCCCGGCTACAGCGGATTGCAGATATTTTAGTACAACTGTGCGTAGTAGACCGCGGCGCACCGTCCCCGCTGTCCGTCATGTAACGATGGACGATGTCTGTCCTCTGTAGCGGGGTGTTGGGGGGGGGGAGTTGTTATCCTCTACATTAGATATTTTAGTATAATTTTTAGTGCACTGTAGGTTATTTTTTCTTGTAAAAAAATAAAGGCCACACATTTTTTACATGGCATGCTTCTTTGTGTGTGGGGGCTTGTTTGTTCTTTCATTCATTCATGAATGAATAAACAACCCCCCCACACACACACACACATAGCCCTGAGTGTCACCTTTCATTAGAGCCCAAGATCAAGCTTCTATATTGAATCATTCAAAAGTTACAGATGTTTTTCCAAACTGTGCCATTTGGCACAATTTGGCACAGTTCAAAAATGCCTGGGAACAACCTGAGGAAAAAGCTGTGTAATATATTCATTTTTTGTGGTATTGTTACAAAATTTTGACCTCAGCTGGATAACACTTGGTTCTACATTTCTGTTGCATTTTCCAGCCCGGATCTGACAGCTGTGTGTTATTTACAAGCATTTGTATCCAAAAAAACACCCAGGCAGACTTTATTTTCTTCAAGTTTAGTATGTTTAGATGACTGTTACTCAGTGGCAGGAGCACTTAGAGAGACTATGACTATTTTGCCAAAAAATTCAAAGTGTTTTCTTTTAAATGAGACCAACCCCATGAAGATGCAGCAAGGGGTTGAAGAACAGCTTTTGATTTACTTTGGGTACGTTATTTTTAGGCGTTTTTAGGGAAATTGACCAGAGTGCAAGGGGTTAAAGTCGTCCTTGGGTTTTAGTCCGTTTGAGCTCAATTGTGGTGACAGTCATCTATACCCATGTGCCATTAAAAGTTACTGAAAACTTTTCTTAAAGCTCAACGGTTTGGCCATAGGGGCGGGTCAAAGTGTAATGCCTCGCCATGATCATTCTATGACCATTCTGACTACAATAACTCTTGTATGCATTGTCGGACTTCAGCCAAATTCAATATTATGGATATCAGTCGGACTTCAGTCGGGCTTCAGCCAAATTCAGTATTATGGATATCAGTCCCCCCCCTCATGGATCGTCACCTTATCGTGGTGGGGGGGTTTGCGTGCCCCAGTGATCCCAGGAGCTATGTTGTCCGGGGCAATTTGCCTCTGATAGGGTCACCCAAGACAAACTGGTGCTGGGTGAAGGGCAAGACTAACAACGATCCAACAGACTCTCATGATAAATTCTATATCAAGGATTCAGTGTACCCCGCCCGGTATGGGGTTACCGGGGCCCCACCCTCCAGCCAGGCCTGGGGGAGGTGCTCGAAGGCTAGTGTCTGGTGGCCTGGTTTCCACCCATGGGACCCGGCCGGGCTCAGCCCGAAGGAGTTACATGGGTCATCCCTCCAGTGGGGTCACCACCTGCAGGAGGGATCATGGGGTCCGGTGCTATGTGGATTAGGTGGCGGTCAAAGGCGGAGACCTTGGCGGACTGATCCCAAGCTTTCTAAACTGGCTTTTGGGATGTGGAATGTCACCTCTCTGGTGGGGAAGGAGCCTGAGCTGGTGTACGAGGTTGAGAGATACCGGATAGATATAGTCGGCCTCAGCTCAACACACAGCTCCAGTTCCGGAACCAGTCTCCTGGAGAGGGGCTGGAGCTTGGCCTTTTCTGGAGTTGCCCCGGGCGAGAGGCAATGAGCAGGGGTGGGTATCCTTGTATCCCCTCATCTTGCTGCCTCTATATTGGAGTTTTCCCCGGTGGATGAAAGGGTTGCTTCCCTGCACCTTCGGGTTGGGAAACAGGTCCTGACCATGATTTGTGCCTATGCACCAAATTATGTTTCAGAGTACCCACCCTTTTTGGAGTCTGTGACTGGGGTGCTGGAGGGTGCTCCTCTTGGAGACTCCATTGTTCTACTGGGGGACTTCAATGCGCACATGGGCAACGACAATGAAACCTGGAAGGGGGTGATTGGGTGGAACGGCCTGCCCGATCTGAACCCGAGTGGTGTTCAGTTATTGGACTTCTGTGCTAACCACAGTTTGTCCATAACAAACACCATGTTCAAGCATAAGGGTGTCCATATGTGCACCTGGCATCAGGACACCCTAGGTCGCAGGTTGATGATCGATTTTGTTATCGTGTCATCAGACCTGCGACCATATGTCTTGGACACCTGGGTAAAGAGAGGTGCAGAGCTGTCAACTGATCACCACCTGGTGGTGAGTTGGATCCGATGGCAGAGGAGGAAGCCATTCAGACCTGGTAGACCCAAACGTATAGTGAGGGTGTGCTGGAAATGTCTGGCCGAGGCTCCTGTCCGGGAGGTCTTCAACTCCCTCCTCCGGAAGAACTTCAACCACATTCCGAGGGAGTTTGGAGACATGAAGTCTGAATGGGCCATGTTCTCCACCTCTGTTGTTGAAGCGGCGGCCCAGAGCTGCAGCCGCAAGGTGGTCGGTGCATCTCGTGGTGGCAACCCCCGAACCAAGTGGTGGACACCAGTGGTGGTGGGGGGGCATTAAGCTGAAGAAGGAGTCCTATCAAGCTTGGTTGGCTTGTGGGACTCCCGAAGCATCTGAGATGTACTGGCAGGCCAAGCGGAGTGCAGTTCGGGTGGTTGCTGAAGCAAAAACCCGGGTATGGGAGGAGTTCGGTGATGCCATGGAACAAGACTTTCGGTCGGCCTCGAAGAGATTCTGGCAAACTGTCCGGCGGCTCAGGAGGGGAAAGCAGCTCCCTGTCCACACTGTGTATGGTGCGGATGGGACACTGTTGACTTCAACTGGGGATATCATCGGGGTGTGGAAGGAATACTTTGATGATCTCCTCAATCCCACTGATATGCCTTCCACAGAGGAAGCAGGGTTTGGGGATGAGGGGGATGACTCGCCTATCACAGGGGCTGAGGTCGCCAAAGGGGTTAAAAATCTCCTTGGTGGCCGGGCCCCGGGGGTGGACGAAATTCGCCCTGAGTACCTCAAGGCCCTGGATGTTGTTGGGCTGTCATGGTTGACATGCCTCTGCAACATTGCGTGGAGGTTGGGGGCAGTGCCTTTGGCATGGCAAACCGGGGTGGTGGTTCCTTTCTTCAAAAAAGGGGACCGGAGGGTGTGCTCCAACTTTAGAGGGATCACACTCCTCAGCCTCCCTGGGAAGGCCTATGCCAAGGTACTGGAGAGGAGAGTCCGGCCGTTGGTCGAACCTCGGATTCAGGAGGACCAATGTGGTTTTCGTCCTGGGCATGGCACATCGGACCAGCTCTTTACCCTCTCGAGAATTCTTGAGGGTTCGTGGGAGTTTGCCCAACCAGTTTACATGTGTTTTGTGGACTTGGAGAAGGCATTTGACTGCGTCCCTCGTGTTTTTTTGTGGGGGGTGCTTCGGGAGTATGGGGTATCGGACTTGTTGTTACGAGCTATTCGGTCTCTGTACAACCATTGTGAGAGTTTGGTTCGTATTGCCAACACTCGGTCGGAGTCATTCCCAGTGAGAGTTGAACTCCGCCAGGGCTGCCCTTTGTCACCAATCCTGTTCATAATTTTTATGGACAGGATTTCTAGGCGCAGCCAGGGAATGGAGGGTGTCATGCTTGGTGACCACAGGATCTCATCTCTGTTGTTTGCAGATGATGTTGTCCTGTTGGCTTCATCCAGCAATGACCTACATCTCTTGCTGGGACGCTTTGCCGCTTAGTGTGAAGAGACTGGGATGAGAATCAGCACCTCCAAGTCCGAGTCCATGGTCCTCAGCCGGAAAAAGGTGGATTGTCCTCTCCGGGTTGGGGACAGGCTCCTGCCCCAAAGGGAGGAGTTTAAGTATCTTGGGGTCTTGTTCACGAGTGAGGGGAAAATGGAGCGAGAGATCGACAGACGGATTGGAGCAGCATCTGCAGTGATGCGGATGTTGTACCGGTCTGTTGTGGTGAAGAGGGAGCTTAGTTCTAAGGCAAAGCTGTCGATTTACCAGTCAATCTACGTTCCTACTCTCACCTATGGTCACGAGCTTTGGGTAATGACCGAAAGAACAAGATCGCGGATACAAGCGGCTGAAATGAGCTTTCTCCGTAGGATTGCTGGACTCACCCTCAGAGATAGGGTGAGGAGCTCAGTCATCCGGGAGAGGCTCAGAGTAGAACCGCTGTTCCTCCACATTGAAAGGAGTCAGTTGAGGTGGTATGGGTATCTGATTAGGATGCCTCCTGGACGCCTCCCACTTGAGGTGTTTCTCCACTGGAAGGAGACCCCGGGGCAGACCCAGGACTCGGTGGAGAGACTATGTCTCCCAGCTGGTCTGGGAACGCCTTGGTATCCTCTCTGAAGAGCTGGAGCAGGTGGCTGGGGAGAGGGAAGTCTTGGCTTTTCTGCTTGAACTGCTGCTTCCGCGACCAGGACCTCCAGAAAGGCGGTAGAACATGGATGGATGGATGGATGGATATCAGTCCAATTCCAAACAGTTCTATAGAACAATATTCATATAAACCTACAGCACCACCTATTGGTTAAAGGAAGAATTGCTTAAAACTGCTTTATTTATTACTCACGCGCCACTTGCAAGAATGATCAGGTTCAGGTTCGGGTTACTTTAGTTGTACCCATAGGTAGATTTGTTTTGCAGTCTGGTGACATCCATATTTACAAGCGACAAATTACATTCAACATAGACACAAACACAGGCACACATGAAATTGACTATAAACATGATAAAAACACTCAAGGCTCCATCAATCAGGGTATAAAAAGACAACGAGAGGAGAGAAAAACCAGAGGTAAGAGAGAAGTGTCATATTAAAAGTTAAAAACTAGTCAAAGAGGTTCAAAACTCAAAGGTCTAAAACTCAATAAAATATTTAGAACTCAAGTAACATCCTACAAAAATAAGTAATGTGTAAGTTGTGGAAATGTGAAAATGACGAGGCAGAGTTTATCTCACGAGTCAGGTTTATTCACATCTTCCATCATCAGCAAAGCAGAAAGAGGAAAAACACAAACATTCGTCCTTTATATATCCAGGACCTTCAAAGCTCACAGTCACATTGCATTTAATCACAAATAACAATGCACCTTCCCTTAAATCCTATAACATCCTCCTCATAGTCTCTGGCAGACCAGGAAATCCCCCAAGGCCGTCTCTTGCATACCAAAGACTAAATTTTCACATCCTCCTGTTACCTCCAAGGAGGCCCAGTTCTTTGTTCTACTCTGAGATGTGAAGCTTTAAAGTGATACATATGTGTCCCACATGACCCCCCCCCCCCAAACATCTAAGATGGAACAACAGAATAACAGTCTGCATGTCATGATAAAATCATTACACATTAACCCACGTGCTGCTTGGGCCTCAGTCTCCTCCCGTATCTGCTGTAAGCGGGCTTTGCCACTTCTGCGGCGCCATCCTGCTGGGGAGCTGCTGTCTGGGGGTGAGAACTGTTTGTCACTCCCTGTGGGTGTTCTGGGGAATGTTCCCGAGGGGGTCTGCCGCGCCGAGGAGCCCTGGCCAACAGCACATCCTCGTCCGCCACCACAAAGGCAGGTTTGAGCCTGTTTATGCCAATCTTTTCCTTCCTGCCCCCCAAATCTAGCAAAAAATGCTTGTCCCCTGTTTCCAGCACTCTAAATGGTCCATCATAAGGTGGTCGCAGCGGTGGGCGATGGGCATTGTGTCTGACAAAAACAAACTCCGCGTTTTTCAAAGCCTTAGGCACAAAAACTCGCGGAAAACTGTGGTGAACGGGGCCAGGCAGTGTGCCCAATTCCGTGCCACGCTGCAACCACTGAGATGGGGAGCTATCTGGCGCAGGATTATCTGGGAGAAACTCCCCGGGCAGCCGAAGTGGCTGCGCAAAAACTAGCTCAGCCGGGGAGGCTTCTAAGTCCTCTTTAGGTGCAGAACGCAACCCCAATAAAACCCACGGTAGCCTGTCTACCTAATTTGCATCCGTCAGCGACGCTCTGAGAGCCGCTTTCAATGACCTATGAAAACGTTCGCATAACCCATTAGCCTGCGGATTGTACGTGGTTGTGCGGTGGATCGTTACCCCCAGGCTGCGGGCCATTGCTGACCAAATTTCGGAAACAAATTGAGGACCTCTGTCGGATGTAATGTCCGACCGGACTCCAAAGCGCGCTACCCATGCTGTTAAAAACACGCTCGCCACCTCCTCGGCTGTGGTTGACACCAGTGGGACCACTTCCGGTCAGCGCGTGGTGCGGTCCACCATTGTCAGAAGGTGTGTGCACCCCTGTGATGGCGGGAGGGGGCCTACGAGGTCCACGTGAACATGATCGAACCTCTTAGCCGGGATGTAAAACGGCTCCAAGGGAGCTCTCGTGTGTCTGTGTACCTTGGCTCGTTGACAAGCCATGCTGGCTGCTGCCCACTCCTTAACTTGTTTGCGCAGGCTCGGCCATACAAATTTCTCTCCTATCATTTTGACCGACGCGCGCACCCCCGGGTGCGCCAGAGAATGAATCAAGTCAAAAACGCGGCGGCGCCACGCGGCCGGTACCACAGGACGTGGTCGCCCAGTGGAGACATCGCAGATTAGTGGGGGCATACTGTCTTGCAGCACCCTGTTCTCCAGCCTTAACCCTGTTGGTCCAGACTGGAGCGCGCGCACGTCCGCGTTGCTAACCTGATCCGCGGCCATGGATGCATAATCTATCCCTACGCGGACTGGGGCCACCACGGCGCGCGAGAGACAGTCTGCCACTACATTCAGTTTACCCGCCACGTGCTGAATATCGGTAGTAAACTCTGAGATGGCAGCCAACTGTCTTTGCTGCCGGCCCGACCACGGTTCTGAAACCTTGGCCATCAAGAATGTAAGCGGCTTGTGGTCAACGAACGTGGTGAAAAGGCGTCCCTCCAGCCAGAACTGGAAGTGGCGAATGGCCAAGTGGAGAGCTAACAACTCCCTGTCGAATGCGCTGTATTTACGTTCACTATCGCGCAAAGTCCTGCTGAAAAAGGCGAGCGGCTGCCAAGCCCCGGCTACATGCTGCTCCACGACCGCCCCTATGGCCACATCTGATGCGTCAGTAGTGAGCGTTATGCGGGCTGTTGGGTCTGGATGTGCTAACAACGCAGCGTTTGCCAGGGCTGTTTTGACCTCCGAGAATGCTCGCTCCCGCTCCGGAGACCATTCGATCTTATTTGTGGGTTTTTGTTTTTTGAGTGCGGCATACAATGGTTGCATGAGCTGTGCTGCGTGGGGGAGGAAATGGTTATAAAAATTCACCATTCCCAAAAACTCCTGTAATGCCTTGACCGTTTGTGGCTGGGGAAAATTTTCTACCACGCGCACTTTGTCAGGCAATGGAACCGCTCCTTCTGGAGAGAAACGATGCCCCAAAAAATCAATCTGCGTCACCCCGAACTGACACTTCGCTGGGTTGATTATTAAACAGTGCTCTCCCAACCTCCGGAAAACTGCCGTGAGGTGGTTTTCGTGTTCGTCTTCGGACATGCTGGCTACTAAGATGTCGTCCAGGTAAACGAATATGAAGGGGAGATCACGCAACACCACGTCCATCATGCGCCTTTAAGCCCAAATGGCATGTGCAAAAACTCGAATAGACCGAACGGAGATATTACCGCTGTTTTGGGTATGTCCTCACCGCGCACTGGGACTTGGTGGTAACCGCGGACCAAGTCTATCTTAGAAAAAATGCGCTCCCCCGCCAAATGAATGGAAAAATTTTGGATATGCGGGATTGGGTAGCGGTCGTGCGCTGTGGCGTTGTTCAACCTGCGGAAATCTCCGCAAGGTCGCCACGAGCCGTCAGCTTTCGGGACCATGTGAAGCGGGGAAGCCCATGGGCTGTTCGAACGCCTGATGATGCCCAACCTTTCCAGGTTGGCGAACTCCTCGCCCGCTATGGTCAGTTTAGCTGAATCCAAGCGCCAAGCTTTTGCAAAAACGGGCGGTCCGGTGGTAGTAATAAAATGTTCCATCCCGTGTTTAGCGATGGCTGCTGAAAATGTGGGAACCGTGAGTGCTGGAAACTGAGTGAGCAGTGTGTGGAACTTACCGCTTGCAGCTGTGACATTGGCTTGTGCTGTTGGCGGGGCCACTCGGGCTGTACAGGGAATAGAATAAAAAGAAAGCGCATTAACCAGGCGCCTGTTAGCAAGATCAACCAACAAATCATGTGAGCACAGAAAATCAGTCCCCAATATATTGAAATTCACTGCAGCTATGACAAAAGTCCACTCAAATGTACGGCCGTGTAGGGACAGAAGCAGAGTCCTCTCACCAAAGGTCTTAATCTCCGAGCCGTTCGCTGCTGACACCCCGGGACCTCTGGAAACCGCCAGCCGGTCAGCGGAGGAAGGTATGATGAAACTCAACTGGGAGCCTGTGTCCATGAGGAAATGCCTCCCCGAGCGCGCATCCTTCAAGTAGAGCAGCTTGTTCTCCTCCCCGAGAGCCGCAGCTACTACCGACCCCCAGTCTTGGCGTTTCCCGAGTGCTTGAACTGGCATGGTGGTATACATTTGCGTGCCTTCTCTGCAAAGCGGCGATGGTAGAAACAGAGGGTGTCTCCTCCGCAATCCTTGGCCCTCGCCGCAGCCATCATCGGTGGTTCTGCTACCGCCGTCTCTGGCCCCCCACCATCTCCGGCCGTCGCGCCGAACTCCGTCGCTGCCGTGGTGGCTGTGCGCTGTTTGCTGGCATTGAGAATCCGGTGCGCCTCCTGGGCCAGCGCGCGGAAGTCCCGCTTGGCCAACAATGGCGAACTGGCCAGGGTCGCTCTCTTGGCCGACGGTATGGTCCTGAGGAGAATGTGGGTGAAGATGAAGTCGTCATCGTCTGAGCCCCTCAACCTCAGCATGTTCTCCATCAGGTCAATGGGCATGCCATCTCCCAAGTCGTTCAGAGCCAGAAGCCTCGAGGCTCTCTCCTCGACTGAGAGAGTGAAGCGCTGGATAAGTGCAGCCTTCAACCCGCCGTATTTGTCGTTGGCCGGTGGCCACTCCAATAGGCTCTCCATATGCCGAGCCGTGCGGTTGTCGAGCTTTGCAATCACATGGTAGAACTTCGTGTCATCTACCGTTATCCCCCGGAGGGCGAACTGGGCTTCGACCAAGTGGAACCAGGATCGCGGGTTGTCCTGCCAAAAGTCCGGTAGCTGGACCTTAGCGGCATACGCTTGGCTGGGAGCTCCTGACTCGGCTGGCCTGGGGGAATTTCTTTCATCCATGATACGTCTTAGGGTCACCAGTGTGGAAATGTGAAAATGACGAGGCAGAGTTTATCTCACGAGTCAGGTTTATTTACATCTTCCATCATCAGCAAAGCAGAAAGAGGAAAAACACAGACATTCGTCCTTTATATATCCAGGACCTTCAAAGCTCACAGTCACATTGCATTTAATCACAAATAACAATGCACCTTCCCTTAAATCCTATAACATCCTCCTCATAGTCTCTGGCAGACCAGGAAATCCCCCAAGGCCGTCTCTTGCATACCAAAGACTAAATTTTCACATCCTCCTGTTACCTCCAAGGAGGCCCAGTTCTTTGTTCTAATCTGAGATGTGAAGCTTAAAGTGATACATATGTGTCCCACAAAGTAATGAATAAGTAATGATGTGAAATTTTTGGAGATTAATCAGACTACAGGGAAGACCATAACTGCACATCAACTTTAGCATGACGTTGCACTTGTTTCCATGGACACGCCCTGCTTGCCATTCAATCCGTGATCTTGTAAGGAGGGTTGGGAAGATCCTGGAGTCATGAAATTTGGAGGATAGGTAGAGGTGATTGTCATCTGTAGTCCTATATTGGTCAGCAACACATAGCTGATAGGTAAGTGTTACCATGGCGACATGGTGAAGGTTTGCTCCTCGCCATGGAGCATGAAAAAGTTGCAACTTGGACAAACTTCATCCGATTTTCACCAAATTTTCTACCATGGATATTAGTCAGACCCCACAAGTGCCTCCATAAAAATGGTTGACAAAACTTATAGCCCCATCTACTGCTCACAGGAAGTACTGCACCAAATGGTTTACTTTATTATTCACACAGCGCTTGCCCCAACAACGAGAAATTTTCTGAGCCAGCTAGGTATGACAGGCGCCGGGGTCCGTGGTTGCGCGGGAAGTGAGGGTCTACTTACAGCTGCTTGCAGCTTTAATTGTTTGAATTTTTTTTTCTTCTTCTCCATCTAAGATCTCATTTTTGGGCTAGTGAATGTGTATGAAAACTCATCATTTTTTGTAGGGACCTAAAGTTTGGCGAAAAATTGAATATTTTTGAAGAAATATGAATGACCCCACAAAAATGGCTCTACAGCACCACCTAACATGTGAAGTCAGTGGGAAATGACACGCTTTCTTTCACATAGAAAGATGGAAATCGGTTGAGATATTTATCGTGTCAAGACATGCAAAAAACTCCATAGAAATTATGGTCTAAACCAAACAGAAAGTCAGCCATTTTGGCAGGTAGTGGCAGTGACCTGATTTCCATCTCGCGCAATTGACGTATATTTGATCGAACTCGTCCTAGGGTTTTTGTACTATTGAGCTCATTTGTGGTGACAATCATCTATACCCACATGCCATTAAAAGTTTTTGAAAACTCTTCTAAAAGCTTGACAGTTTGGCCGTAGGGGTGTGGCAAAGGTTGATGCCTCCCCATGATCATTCTATGACCATTCTGGCGGCAATAACTCTGGCATGCATTCTTGGATTTAAACCAAATTCAATTTTTTGGACATCAGTCCAATTCCAAACAGTTCTATAGAACGATATTCATATAAATTTAAAGCACCACCAACAGGAGGCAGAAAGTTTGCATCATTTTGTTTTTTTTAAGATCTCTGGAATGGAATGTTGGATTGGCATCAAGATAAGGTTGATGCATATGGGTATGCCTCCAAACAATTACAGCTATGAATATTCATTAGTAGCAATGGTGCCCTCTATTGGAGACATGAAGGTTACACCAAGGGTTTTCATCAATATCTCTGAAATAAATAGCCTGATTGGTACCATTTATGGTGACAATCATCTATACCCGTGTGCCATAGAAAGCTGTTGAAAACTTTTCTAAATGCCCGATGGTTTGGCTGAAGGGGCATGGCCAAGTTTACAGTATCTCCATCACCCTTCCAATGGCTTTTACTCTGGCATACATTGACTGAATTCAACCAAATTTTGCGTTGTGAATAGTTAGCCAATACTGATAGTTTCAATAATAAAGAATGACACATAACAACAGCACCCCCTACAGCCAATAGACATTAAGTTGCCAAAACTCACATGCCATTACTCACATGCCATACTCACACACCACTTGCCAGAATGTCGTGCAATTTTTTGAGGTTTATGTTACCATCTGGTTGATCACACCTGCACATCACCTTTAGCATGGCATCACTGCTGTTTGCATGAACACGCCCTCCTTGTCATTCAATTCGTGGGATGGTTGGGAATGACCTGGACTCATGAAATCTGGAACATAGGTCGAGGTGACTGTCATATGTAGTCCTATATGGGTGAGCAACACAATACTGACAGAGAAGTATTGATACGGCGACATGGCAAAGGTTGACTCCTCACCATGGAACATCGGAAAGTTGTAACTTGGACAAACTTTGTCTGATTTTTTATTAAATTTTCTACGATGGATATTAGTTCCACCCCACACGCTCCTACATAAAAATTATTGACAACAGTTTTTGCACCAAACGCTTAACTTTATTATTCACGCAGTGCTTGACGCAACGACGGGAAATTTTCTGAGCTAGCAAGGTATGATGGGTGCCAGCATCCGCAGTTGCGTGGGGGTGGGTGCCTGCTTACAGCTTCTTGCAGCTTTAATTAGGGCCTGAGCCACTGACGTCAGTCGGCGAAAGCCAGGTTGTAATTGTTCCATTTATTTATTTTTCTGCATTGCATTTTTCGCAATGCATTTTTTAACCCTCTGAACGTTAACCAAAACGTTTTTGGGTTTTTTTTGCCAAACCCCATAGACCCGTTGAAAAATTCGATAATCTGGAAAAGATATGTAACCCCCCATGCCAAATTTTTGTGGGAGGGGCCAAACATACAAGGTCTATGGACACTGCCGACCGTAAACTTTGGCGTAGAGACAAAAAATTTGGATGAGCTTTGCATCACCTCAACACATACAAAAAATATAATTGTGGCCAATAACCACCACCAACAGGAATGTCGCCATCTTGCCTCAAAGTCATCCCACATCCAAATCAGAAAAAAACATCACAGCTCGCATTTGAACGAACTAGTCCTAGGGGCCTCCTCCAATTGAATTCATTTTCACATGGCAGCATCTATAGGAATTGGCCATTAAAATGTATTCAATTTAAGTGAAAATCTCAAAAGGTGTTGCCAGGGTGCCATGGCGAAGTTTGACTCCTCCCCCTATAATATCAAACAGCTGTAACTCAGGCAAAACTTGTCCAATATCCACCAAAGTTTCCATGATGGAAATTAGTCCCCCCCCCCCCCCCGAATGCATCTACATAAAAATCCCTAATAAAAGATATAGCACCACCTAGTGGTTAAAGAAAGAATTGCTGAAAACCTTTTTATTTATTACTCACATGTCACTTGCCAGAATGGCATGAAATTTTCTGATATTCATCAGACCATAGGAATGATCATAACTGCACATCATGTTTGGCATGATGTCACACGTTTCCATGGACACGCCCTCCTCGCCATTCAATCCGTGAGCTTATAAGGAGGGTTGGAAAGGTCCTGGAGTCATGAAATTTGGAACATAGGTAGAAGTGACTCTCATATGTAGTCTGATGTGGGTCAGCAACACATAACTTATAGGTAAGTGTTACCATGGTGACATGGCGACGGTTGACTCCTCGCCATGGAACATCGAAAAGTTACAACTTGGACAAACATCATCCGATTTTCACCAAATTTTCTACAATCGATATCAGTCCCACCCCAAACGCATCTATGTAAAAATAATAAACAAAAGTTATAGCACCCCCTAGTGATTAAAGGAAGAATTGCTGAAAACTGTTTTCTTTATTTTCTCTTACCAGGTGAAAAAATGGCATGATGGAATGACTAGGGCTCATTGACAGTATATGTACATTGTACATAACTGTTTCCATGGTGACCACCATGCTTCAATGACTTCCTCGCCATGCAAAACATGACAGTTACAGCTCAAACAATCTTCATCTGATTTGGACCAAACTGCACAAATCATACAAATCCCAATCTGAACATGTCTGTATGTCAATATTCACAAAAGCGTCACACAACCCCCTACTGCTGACATGAGGTACTGCAACAAATTGTATCAACTTTCATGCAAAGACCAGTAGTGAGAATGACGACATTTTCAGTGGTTGCTCAGAGCACACTGGGTTACCCTCAGTGAAAGTCACTTTTGTCCTGCAATAATCACAGTTGCCATGGAAACCCAATCCTTGCAATTCAATGTGTTTTATACTTTGGAGGGTGGGGAAAGTCCTAGGGTCACCAAATGTGGAGCGTAAGTCAAGGTGACTCTCTTCTGTAGTTCTGTATGGCTCTGCAACATGTACCTAAAATGTAAGTGTTGCCATGGCCACATATCCAAGTTGACCTTATCGCAATATGTTGGACAGTTGTAACTTGGACAAACTTTATCCGATTTTCAGCAAATTTTCTACTACAGATCTTAGTTCGACCCCTCATGTTACTACGTTAAAATGGTTGACAAAAACATAGAGAACCACCTTGTACTCACAGGAAGTACAGCGCCAAATGGTTTTCATTATTATTCACGCAGCGCATGCCGTGATGACGGGAAATTTTCGGTGCTGGCTGGATACGATGGGTGCCAGGTTCTGCGGGTGTGTGGGGGTGAGGGTCCACTTACAGCTGCTGGCAGTTTAAATTAGGGCCCGAGCCACTGACAAAGTCAGTGGGCAAGACCAATTTTTTAATAGTTAGAATTTTTTTTTTCTTCTCCATTTAAGAACTCATTTTTGGGGTAGTGAATGTGTATGAAAACTCATCATTTTTTGCAGGGACCTCAAGACTGGCAAAAAATTTTACATTTTTGAGGAAATATGAATGACTCCACAAAAATGGCTCTACAGCGCCACTGAACATGTGAAGTCAATGGAGAGTGGCACACGCTTACTTTTGTGCAGAAAGATGAAAATAGGATGAGATGTTTATCATGACAAGACATGCAAAAAACTCCATAGAAGTGATGGTCTGCACCCAACAGGAAGTCAGACGTTTTGGCAGGAAATGGCAGTGAACTGATTTCCACCTCGCGCATTTGATCAAACTCCTCCTAGGGTTGTCCGATTGAGCTCATTTGTGGTGACAATCATCTATACCCATGTGCCATTAAAAGTTATTGAAAACTTTTCCAAAAGCACTATGGTTTGGCCGTAGGGGCATGGGAAAGTTTGATGCCTCACCATGATGATTCTATGACCATTCTGACGTCAATAACTCTTATATTCATTGTCGGATTTCAACCAAATTCAAGTTTATGGACATCAGTCCAATTTCAAACAGTTCTATAGAACAATATTCATAGAAATCTACAGCACCACCTAGTGGTTTTAAGGAAGAATTGCTGAAAACTGTTTTATTTATTAACATTCATTTTATCATCAGAATGACGTGAAATTTTCTGAGATTAATCAGACCACAGGGACGATCATAACTGCACATCAACTTTACCATAACGTCACACTAGTTCACACTAGTTCCATGATGGAAAATAGTCCTGCCCCGAATGTGTCTATATAAAAATACCTCACAAAAGATATAGTGCCACCAAGTGGTTAAAGTAAGAATTGCTTAAAACTGTTTTACTTATTAGTCACGTGCCACTTGCCAGAATGACATGAAATTTTCTGAGGTTTATCAGACAAAGTGGTTGATCATAACGACACATCACTTTTAGCATGTCGTCACTTCTTTTGCCATTTACATGCCCTCTTCGCCATTCAATCCGTGATCTTGTTGGGATGGATGGGAGCGACTTGGAGTCAAGAAATCTGGAACACAGGTTGAGGTGACTTTCATATGTAGTCCTATATGGGTGGGCAACACATAACTGACAGGGAAGTGTTGCCATGGCGAGATGGTGAAGGTTGACTCCTCGCCATGTAATATCGGAAAGTTGTAATTTGAATAAACTTTGTCTGATTTTCACCAAATTTTCTACAATGGATGTAAGTCCTGCCCCACACACTCCATCAAAAAATGATTGCCAAAAGTTATAGCGCCACCTACTGCTCACAGGAAGTACTTTTTCCTTCTTCTCCATCTAAGATCTCATTTTTGGGGTAGTGAACATGCATAACAACTCACCATTTTTTTTCAGGGACCTCAAGACCTGCAAAAAATTGAATATTTTGGAGGAAATATGAATGGCTCACAAAAATGGCTCTACAGCACCACCTGACATGTGACATCAATGGGGAGAGGCGAATGCTTACTTTCGCGTAGAAAGATGAAAATCAGGTGAGATGTTGAGCATGTCAAGACATGCAAAAAACTCCATAGAAAATATGGTCTACACCCAACAGGAAGTCGGCAGTTTTGGCAGGAAGTGGCAGTGACCTGATTTCCACCTCTTCACCATTCAATTCGTGATCTTGTGGGGAGGATTGGTAATGTCCTGAAGTCATGAAATTTGGCGCATACATAGCAGTGACAGTCATTTCTAGTCCTATATGGGTCAGCAACACTTAACTGATAGGTAAGTGTTACCATTGCAAAATGCGAAGGTTGTCTCCTTGCCATGGAATATCGAAAAGTTATAACTTGTACAAAATTCATCTGATTTTCACCAAATTTTCTATGATGGATAGTGGTCCGACCCCGCACGATCCAACTTAAAAAAGGTTGACAAAAATTATAGCACCACCTACTGCTCACGGAAAGTACTGCGCCACTCGCATATGAACAAACTCCTCCTGGGATCCTACTTCCATTGAACTCATTTTCATATGGCACCAGCTATAGACATTGGCCATTAAAAGTTGTCAAATGTGAGTCACAGTCTAAAAAGGCATTGCCATTACACCATGGCAAAATTAGTCCTATATGGGAGGGCAACAGATAACTGACAGGGAAGTGTTGCCATGGCGACACGGCAAATGTTGACTCCTCACCATGGAACATCGGAAAGTTTTAATTTGGTTAAACTTTGTCTGATTTTCACCAAATTTTCTACAATGGATATAAGTCCTGCCCCACATGCTCCTACAGAAAAATGATTGACAAAAGTTATAGCACCACCTACTGCTCACTGGAAGTACTTTGCCAAACTGTTTATGATTCATGCAGTGCTTGCCGCAACGATGGAAAATTTTCTGAGTCAGCCAGGTACAATGGGCACTGGGGTTTGCGGTTGTGCGGGGTGCGATGCCCCACTTACAGCTGCTTGCAGAATTAATTAG
Source organism: Pholidichthys leucotaenia (assembly GCA_020510985.1). NCBI lineage: Eukaryota > Metazoa > Chordata > Actinopteri > Cichliformes > Pholidichthyidae > Pholidichthys > Pholidichthys leucotaenia. The sequence goes on along the minus strand of CM035845.1, from coordinate 252,449,377 downwards.
ATTTGTTTTTCTTCTTCTAAATCTAAGATCTCATTTTTGGGGTAGTGAACGTGCATGAAATCTCATCATTTTTTGCCGGGACCTTAAGACTGTCAAAAAATCAAATATTTTGAATGAAGTATGAATGACCCACAAAAATGGCTCTACAGTGCCACCTAACATGTGACATCAATGGGGAGAAGTGAATGCTTACTTTCGCGTAGAAAGATGAAAATCAGGTGAGATGTTGAGCATGTCAAGACATGCAAAAAACTCCAAAGAAAATATGGTCTACACCCAACAGGAAGTCAGCAATTTTGGCAGGAAGTGGCAGTGACCTGATTTCCACCTCGCGCAATTGACGCATATTTGATTGAACTCGTCCTAGGGTTTTTGTCCGATTGAGCTCATCATCTATACCTATGTGCCAATAAAAGATATTTAAAACTTTTCCAAAAGTTTGATGGTTTGGCCATTGGAGCGTGGCAAAGTTTGATGCCTCGCCATGATGATTCTATGACCATTCTGAAGGCAATAACTCTTATATTCATTGTTGGATTTCAACCAAATTCAAGATTATGGACATCAGTCCAATTTCAAACAGTTCTATAGAACAATATTCATAGAAATCTACAGCACCACCTAGTGGTTTTAAGGAAGAATTGCTGAAAACTGTTTTATTTATTATCATTCATTTTATCATTTTTATTGTCATGTGCCCTTGCCAGAATGACGTGACATTTTCTGAGATTAATCAGACCACAGGGAAGATCATAATTGCACATCAACTTTACCATGATGTCATACTTGTTACCATGGACACGCCCTCCTCACCATTCAATCTGTGATCTTGTGGGGAGGATTGGAAAGGTCCTGGAGTCATGAAATTTAATACATAGGTAGAGGTGACCGTCATCACTAGTCCCACATGGGTCAGCAACACTTAACTGATAGGTAAGTGTTACCATTGCAAAATGCGAAGGTTGACTCCTCAACATGGAATATCAAAAAGTTTTAACTATTACAAACTTCATCCGATTTTCACCAAATTTTCTACAATGGATTTTGGTCCAACCCCACATGCTCCAACTTAAAAAAAAAAAGTTGACAAAACTTAGAGCACCACCTACTGCTCACGGAAAGTACTGTGCAACTTACATTTGAATAAACTCCTCCTTAGGGCCTACTCCCATTGAACTCATTTTCATATGGCACAATCTATAGGCTTTGGCCATTAAAAGTTGTCAAATGTGAGTCACAGTCTCAAAAGGTGTTGCCACGACACCATGGCAAATTTTCACTCCTCCCCTTACAACATCAAACAGCTGTAACTCAAGCACAACTTGTCCGATATCCACCAAAGTTTCCATGATGGAAAATAGTCCCGCTCCGAACGTGTGTACATAAAAATACCTGACAAAAGATATAGCACCACCGAGTGGTTAAAGGAAATATTGCTGAATACTGTTTTATTTATTAGTCACATGCCACTTGGCAGAATGACGTGAAATTTTCTGAGGTTGATCAGACAAGGTGGTTGATCATAACTGCACATCACTGTTAGCATGGCATCACTGCTTTTACCATGGACATGCCCTTTTCACCATTCAATCTGTTATCTTGTTGGGATGGTTGGGAGCAACCTGGAGTCATGAAATCGGTAACATAGGTTGAGGTCACTGCCATGTGTAGGCCTATATGGGTGGGCAACACATAACTGACAGAGAAGTGGTGCCATGGTGAAGGTTGACTCCTCGCCATGGAACATCAGAAAGTTGTAACTTGGACTAACATTGTCTGATTTTCACCAAAATTTCTACAATGGATATTAGTCCCCACACGCTCCTACTTAAAAATGATTGACAAAGGTTATAGCGCCACCTACTGCTCAAAGGAAGTACTTTGCCAAACTGTTTATTTTATTATTCACGCAGCGCTTGCCGCAACGACAGGAAATTTTCTGAGCCAGCTAGGCACGACAGGCGCCAGGGTCCACTGTTGTGCAGGGGGGAAATGCCCTCTTACAGCTGCTTGCAGCTTTAATTGCTAGATTTTTTTTCTTCTTTTTCTCAGTCTAACATCTCATTTTTGGGGTAGTCATCATGCACAAAAATGCACCATTTTTTGCAGGGACCTCAAGACTGGCAAAAAATTTAATATTTTGGAGGAAATATTAATGCCCCCCAAAAAATAGCTCTACAGCACCACCTGACATGTGAAATCAATGGGGAGTGGCACACGCTTAACTTTCACATAGAAAGATCAAAATCGTATGAGATGTTTATCATGTCAAGACATGCAAAAACTCCATAGAAGTGATGGTTTACACCCAACACAAAGTTGGTCATTTTGGCAGGAAGTGGCGGTGACCTGATTTCCACCTTGTGCATTTGATCAAACTCATCCTAGAGTTTTAGTCCGATTGAGCTCATTTGTGGTGACAATCATCCATACTCATGTGCCAATAAAAGTTATTGAAAACTTTTCCAAAAGCTAAACAGTTTGGCCATTGTGGCATGGCAAAGTTTGATGCCTTGCCATAATCATTCTATGACCATTCTGACTGCAATAACTCTTTTATGCATTGTCAGACTTCAACCAAATTCAATATTATGGATATCAGTCCAATTCCAAAGACTTCTATAGAACAATATTCATCGAATTCGACAGTGCTACCTATTGGAGGAAGAAAGTTTTACTTCAGAAAGTTTGCATCATGTTTTTTTTTAATACCTCGGGAATGGAATGTTGGATTGGCATCAAGATATGTATGGTGTATATGGGTATGCCTCTGAACAATGACAGCTATGAATATTCATTAGTAGCAATAGCACCCTCTTCTGGAGACATGTAGGTTATACCAAAGGTTTTCTTCAATATCCCTGAAATAGTCTGATTGGTCCCATTTGCGGTAACAATCATCTATATCAATGTGCCATCAAAGGTTTTTGAAAACTTCTCCAAATACCTGATGGTTTGGTGGGAGGGGCGTTGCCATATTGGCGGTTTCACCATCACCCTTCCCATTGCTTTAACTCTGGCATACATTGACTGTTTTCAACCAAATTTTGTGTGATGAATAGGTAGCCAATGCTGATAATTTCAATAATAAAGAATGACACATAGCAACACGTCCCCTACCACTAGACAAAAAATTGCCAAAACTCACATGCCATACTCACGCTCCCCTTGCCAGAATGACATGAAATTTTCTGAGGTTTATCAGACCACATGGTTGATCATAACTGCACAACACCTCTTGCATGGCATCGCTGCTGTTACCATGAACACGCATTCAATCCGTGATCTTGTTGGGATGGTTGGGAGCGACCTGGAGTCATGAAATCTGGAACATAGGTTGAGGTCACTGCCATGTGTAGGCCTATATGGGTGGGCAACACATAACTGACAGGGAAGTGTTCCCATGGCAATATGGCAAAGGTTGACTCCTCGCCATGGAACATCAAAAGGTTATAACTTCGACAATCTTTGTCTGATTTTCACCAAGTTTTCTACGATGGATATTAGTCATGCCCCACATGCTCCTACATAAAAAATGATTGACAAAAGTTATAGTGCCACCTTCTGATCACAGGAAGTACTGCACCAAATGGTTTATTTTATTATTCACGCGGTGCTTGCTGTGACGATGGGAAATTTTCTGAGCCAGCTAGGTACAACAGGTACCGGGGTCCATGTTGCATGGAGGCAAGGGCCTGATTACAGCTGCTTGGAGCTTTAATTAGTGCCCGAGCCACTGACAAAGTCAGTGGACAAGAACCCTATTGTAATTGTTAGAATTTTTTTTTTCTTCTCCATCTAAGATCTCATTTTGGGGTAGTCATTGAAAGCCATGAAAACTCATCATTTTTGTCAGGGTCCTCAGACTGGTGAAAAATTTTATATTTTGGAGGAAATATGAATGACCCGACAAAATTGGCTCTACAACGCCACCTAACATGGGAAGTCAGTGGGGAGTGGCACACGCTTACTTTTGCCTAGTAAGATGAAAATCGGTTGAGGTGTTTACCATGTGACGATATGCAAAAAACTGCATTGAAGTGACGGTCTCCACCCAACAAGAAGTCGGCCATTTTAGCAGGAAGTGGCGGTTACCTGATTTCCACCTCACACATTTGATCGATCTCGTCCTGGGGTTTTAGTCTGATTGAGCTCATTTGTGGTGACAATCATCTATACCCACGTGCCATTAAAAGTTATTGAAAACTTTTCCCAAAGCTTGATGGTTTGGCCGTAGTGGCGTGGCAAAGTTTGATGCCTTGCCATGATCATTCTATGACCGTACTAACGGCTATAACTTTGGTATGTATTGTGGGATTTCAACCAAATTCAGTATTTTGGATATTAGTCCAATTCTAAACATTTCTATAGAACAATATTCATATAAATCTACAGTGCCACCTATAGAAGGCAGAAAGTTTTGTATCAAAAAGTTTGTGTCATGTTGTTTTTTTAATACCTCGGGAATGGAATGTTGGATTGGCACCAAGATAGATATGATGTACTGTATATGGGTCTCCCTCAGAACAATTATAGCTATGAATATTCATGAGTAGCAATAGCGCCCTCTATTGGAGACATGAAGGTTACACCAAAGGTTATCTTCAATATCTCTGAAATAAATAGTCTGATTGGTACCATTTATGGTGACAATCATCTATACCTATATGCCATCAATAGTTGTTGAAAACTTTTCCAAATTCTTGGTGGTTTGGCGGGAGGAGCATTTCCAAATTTGCAGTATCACCATCACCCTTCCAATGGTTAAAACTCTTGCATTCATTGACTGATTTCAACCAAATTTTGTGTGGTGAATAGGTAGGTATCCAATACTGATAAATTCCTTAATAAAGAATGACACATAGTGACAGCGCCCCCTACTGCCAATGGACAGGAAGTTGTCATAACTCACATGTATATTGTCCGAATGCCACCCTAAGTAGCTCTCGCTACTTGGGGTGTTTACTACTGAATGTGCTACCCCAGAATGTGTGAGGGCCCCTTCAACACTGCTTGCAGTTTTAATTATTTAGTTTATTGCAATTTAGTGATTGTTTTTAAACTGTTTAGGGGTATTTATATTTGTGGGGAGTCTTTTTTGTGTGTATGAGTTCGTGTGTTGCTAAGACAAATCAATTTACCCCTAGGGATTAATAAAGTTTATCTATCTATCTATCTATCTATCTATCTATCTATCTATCTATCTATCTATCTGGCAGAAAGGTTGACCACAGGAGTACCACTTTGGCTATCCTTTTGAGATCAAAAGGTCAAAGGTCAAGGTCACATGTTAATAAAAAGTCAAAATCCCTTTTGACTTAGAGTGACTTTATTATAACAGATAGAAGCAATAAATTTTAACACAAGCTAGAATGGGATCAGGGACACCTCTTGGATGTTCAGTGACCTTGACCATGCATTTGACCTTGAATATTGGTAAGATCTAAAAATTGGCCATGCGTCCCATCAGAATTGAAGCAGAAAGTCAACCAGGGATTTTTCCTACGATATAACATTTCAACAGGGATAGGGCTGTAAGGTGTAGGTCTGCATCTCTGTTGAGTGCAATTCTAAAAAGGTGAAAGTACAGTCTTGTGGCCCTACTGAATATTTTTACATGATAGATTAATTATTTAAAGACTAGAATTTTCAAGGAAAGAAATTATCCCCCAACCAACCACCATAAATGCTGTATTAAATTCCGTCTCATCACTTCATTCCATATTTAGCCTTGGCTGTTTGAATAAGAGCAAACTCCTGACTTGCAATGATAGATATGTTTTGCAGTGGATGATATAGTACTGGGCAGGACTCCACATTCCTTCTGCTTCTGGTTGTGAGAGGTATTTGGGGGAAAAAAAAGTATTAAAATGTGTCCCCAATGAATCCAGAGTATGCAAGGGTATAAACTCTAACTTTGGAAAAACACTGAGGGTGTGTTATTAAATGCGGAGAGGAAATATGACAGATGGGCAAGACAGTTTTATGAGTTATCACCAAGAGTGAGACACAGCGTTAACAGACTCTGTAACTCACTCAGTTGGCTCTTGGCCCTCTTCTCATGATGGATGTCTGCTCGTGACCAGTGGTGGTAATCCTCCTCTCCATTGGCGGCCCACAGAATGCATGCTTAGATAATTACTCTGCAAATCATGTCATCAATTATCCAAGAAAGGGAGGTTAGAAAAACAGCCAGCACATCTGATGAGGCCTTTGATGGAAAACAAGTCTGGTGAATTTTATACTGGCACATGCATGCAAAATTAAAAAAAACATTCTGTAGGTACAACACTTCAATTGATCCATTTTAATTGTCTTGTGATCAGTGATTAAGGAGTGTTTGTCAAGATCAAGTGCAATATGGCTGCTCTCAGTTTGGTGGGCAGCATATGAGTAGTGCTGCGTGGGAGTCTGACTGCACATACGCAAGCAGACGTAAACATGACATCAGCACTGCTGCTCACCTCCTTTTTTACCCCACTACTCTTCCCAACTGGAGTCCAAATCCACTTGTCCCATGTGTAAACAGTTATGTAATTGTACTGGTGCAGATGATATACAGGCAGAGGTGATGATGGGAATCTTGTATCTGCCTACGTCAGAATGGAGTGAGAGACCCCAGTACCAAACATATCTCTGAGTAATGGAGGGGGGAGGAATAAGAGATGCAGTGGCTATTCAGGCCAAGGATTACAAGCAAGCTCGTAAAACAGAACAAAAATGAAATAAATGACTCAAAGTGAGGCCAAAATGAGTGCAGATAGTATCTGTCACAAAGCAATGAGCCAAGGGAGGGATTAAAGTTTCACTTTAATGTGATTATTATTGTGTTCTTTGTGGTGTACCTGTTCTGAACATTCTGGAGCGAGCACAGAAATCTTAACATACAGACCAAGTTAACAGATAGTTATCTTCTTGTTGTGTTGTTAAACTCATAAAATCACTTCTCTCTTTCCAAGCTATATTTTTACATCTTGGTAAAGGGAGGTGTTTCCAAGAAATAAAAAAATAAAAAAGGAGGAATTAGGGCTTTTCTCTGTAAAAGGGAGGCAATGACATTTTTTTCTGTTATGATGGATAAATGTGTAGACACATACTGGAATGGGAACAACAACAAAGGTCAGATGACTGGTATGTCTGTTTCAATATCAGTGGGCAGACTGTATCAGTGGCATGACTGTGTGTCATGAGCTCTCCAGCTGTTGTATTGTTGGTGCCTGTTACTTGTCTGTTTATGTTTTGGTTGTTTGATTATCTCTTGCGTTATTTGTAGTTACTTTTCAGTCTGCTTTTGGTTTTGTTTATATTTATTTTGTGACTGGCAGCAGTCAGGGGTCTTTCTGGGTCTTGTTGTGCCACCTGTCAGCTGACAGTCACTCCTCCCTCTCCTGTCATTGCATGACAGCTGGTTCCAGTCATTAATTGTTTCTTCCCTCTCGGCTCAGGTCAGCCCACACACACACACACCTTTGCTCACTCAGCTTGTTATATCACTTATTATTTAAGCTCTGTTTGTTCACCTGGTTTTTGCCAGTTCATTGTATTGTCTTCTCCACCAGAGCACGGGCTGCTCTGGTGATTTTCTTTAAGTAATTGCTTCCCCCTGCTCACCATTTCTCTTGGAGTGCCTTGTGTTTTTCCTCTGTTGTCCATTACCAGTAAGCTTGGGGACATTTTGTGTTACTCTTTACTTTTCTAGCTCAGCAGTTCCTTTGTTGAAGCTTCTGTTATTGTCTTTTCATGTTAATAAATGCACAACATCATCCTGCGAGTGGTTTTCTTCATCTCTTTGGGGCAGAAATCATGACATTGTGAAGAATAAAGTCTACAACAGTACCAAGAAAACACAAAACAGTTCACTCAGTATTCACAAATTAAGCATACCCAGCCCCATTACACAGATGCACTCCTATCTTTCAATATATCTGCAACTGAATTGGTTATTGTCAGTTATACAACAGTTTGTTCTGACCAAACAATTTAGCTGGACAATAGGGATTCCAGAAGTTACTATATTCCCCGATAATCACACTCAGACATTTCACAGAATATGTGTCACTCTGCTTCAACTGTGTTTTAATAATCTTTAAATTATTAATGTCAATGGCTTTTTATATGTGAGCATTGTAATACTGTATTGGAAACAAACTGTATAACTGATGATATCCTCCAGGCTAGTTAGCATTTTTTTTAACAAACTGCTTTGAAAACTTGGCACAAATTAAGATGGGTTTTACCATTAAACTGTTTTTAAGGACCGATGCAGTTAAAGTCATTATCCTGGGCCACCGTGCATACAACTGGGCATGTCCTTCAGCCGGTAAGTCTTTTTATCACAGGATTTATTCTGATAATGTAGTGCTAGCTGCTATTAGCCTTGGGGTACATGGTTGGGCCTAGTAATCACCGATTCTGGTGTTTGGTGAAAAGATTTTGAGATGAAACTGTAAGACAATGAAAGGTTTTTTGTAGAAAAACAGGGCATAAAATACCATTTTAGTTAATGTAGATTTGTTTTTAGAGGGGATTTATATCCACCAGGGTGTGTGTTTATTTACTTATTATCTTTGACATAAGGTGAGAAGATGATGAAAGCTTAACATAAGTGAAAAATAATGCTGGATTATTGCCTTATTTGACTTCTACTCCAACACCACCTACATAGTGTTGAGGTTAACAAATTTTATTTATGTTTAAAAAGCTCATCACAATAAATTATTCTAAATCCAGATCAGTGTGTCCTTTCATTTTAAGACCTTTAAGACATGCTGGTGTTATGGGCATACAGTACAGTGTGTGAAGAATGCTCATGAGAATAAGACCTGTAATGCATTTGATATGTAATAGAGTTCACTACAAGCCCACTCCATCAATAATTAAAGGTGAGAGTGCTGTGCAGCCTTTGCTAGCTTTTTTTCCCTGTTTTTACCCAAATGTCAGAATAAATTTTCCCTTTCACTTTCTGGATAGAATTAGGTGTCAAAATTGTGGGCTTGTTTTAAACATCCACATTTACAACAACAGTGATTCCTTTGGACTACATATAAAATATGCATTGTTGAACCATTTTTTTCTACTGAAACATAATGCATGCTGTTTATGAACAGTTCTTGCACTTGGTTAACCTCTTGCACTCCGGGATACCGCAGGCGGTCACGTCTCTGCATCCTAGGGCGCACTGAAAAAAAAAAGCTGCATTTCCGTTCTTCCACTACAGACACAGCCGCGAACAGAAAGCCAAAGGAGTGCTTTGATTGGTTTAGATTTGATTTACCTCTCATTCGACTAATAAGAGCCTTGAATTGGGTTTCTGAAACCTTGAAGAACCAATGACTGAAAACCTAGCAAGAAGGACCCGCCTACCAACGGCTGCGAATACAGCGAGCCAATTGAAGCAGAGAAGTTCGAAAGCGTGCGTCCCGTGCGTAAAATCTGTTTTGTGTAAGCCGCTGGGTGACACACACGCGTTCGCCAGTCTTTTTTTCTTACTACTGTTCTTATTTGTTTTGAAAAATCATTCGCCAAAACCGCAATCATGGAAGCGCAAAACCGCAATAATGGAATCATGGTTTGACCGGGTCGCGTGACCGGAACCACGAGTCGTAACAAGCGGACCAGCGTCATGTTCGTCTGACAATGAGGAAGAGAAGTACACCAGTGACACTGCTGTTATGGACAGGTAAGTGTTATAAGCTAAATTTGACATGATTTCTGGCCCAGGAAACACGCACACAGGCTCGGGTGAGATTTAAGATTTATTTAACAACAGGTGTATGGATGAATGAGTGGGAATGTGAATGTAGTCTTGGGGACAGGAGAGCACCGAGGGCAGAACATACACCGTACAGCCAGGCAACCCTGAGGAGTAGGCGAACGCAGAGCTTGAGCGTGGAGAAGAGCTGACGGCTCCAGACCGAGGCTGCGGGCAGAGCAGATTAAATAATGGCAGTCTGATGAAGCCCAGGTGTGCGCACGGCTGGAGCGGATGACAGGCGGGAGCGAGTTGTGACAGTACTCCCCCCCCCGAGCAGCGCCTCCTGGTGCTGGCTTGTCGGAATGCGCCCAATGAAACACCTCAATGAGCTGCTTGTCCAGCACGACGGATGGGCGCACCCAGCATCGGTGCTCAGGACCATAACCCTCCCAGTCCACCAAATACTGCAACCCCCGGCCCCGGCGTCGGGAGTCCAAGATGGAAGTGACGCACCATGCCGGGTGTCCATCGATCATCCTAGGGGGGGCGGCACACTGGGGGGGGGGGCAGAGAGGGTTAGAAACCACAGTTTTAACCTGAGAAACATGAAATGTGGGATGAACACGGGGGGAGGGGAGCGCCAAACGCACAGCCACCGGGTTAACCACCTTCGTGACAGGGTAAGGTCCAACGAAGCGCTGAGCCAACTTCTTCTTCTCCCCCTTCAGATTAATATTCTGAGCAGACAACCCACCTGGTAGCGTGGCGCAGACCTCCTGTGGCGATTCGCAGACTTGGCGTTGCGTGATGCGGCACGAACCAGGGCCTGACGCGTCTTGGTCCACAGCCGTCGACACCGTCTCACGTGGGCCTGGATGGAGGGAACTGTCACTTCACCTTCTTCCTCAGGGAACAGCGGGGGGTCGTAACCTAAAGACGCCCGAAAGGGGGATATCCCAATGGCCGAAGACAAAGTGGAGTTATGGGCATACTCCACCCAGGGAAGATGAATGCTCCAGGAAGTGAGGTTAGAGGAGATGACGCAGCGCAGAGCAGCCTTCAGCTCCTGGTTGGTGCGTTCGCACTGCCCATTGGATTGGGGATGGTGTCCAGAAGACTAGAAGGCTAACTGTGGCTCCCAGAGCGGTGCAGAAGCTCCTCCAGACTTTAGATACAAATTGTGGCCCCCTATCAGAGACAATGTCAGCGGGGATGCCATGCAGCCTGACCACATGCTGCACCAACAGATCGGCCGTCTCACACGCCGAAGGAAGCCCAGGGAGAGGCACGAAGTGGGCCGCCTTGGAGAACCGGTCTACAATAGTCAAGATGGTGTTAAAAGAGTTGGAGACCGGCAGACCGATGACGAAGTCCAAGGCAATGTGTGACCAGGGCCTCCCGGGGACCGGCAAGGGATGACGAAGACCCGCAGGAGGAGCATTGGACGACTTATTCATGGCACACTGTGGGCAGGTGTGCACATAGTTGGAGACATCCTCCCGGAGTCCGGGCCACCAAAAGGACCGCTGGAGAAGAGCTACAGACTGGGAGACACCAGGGTGGCAGGCGAACCTAGAATTGTGAGCCCAGTGAATGACGTCACCTCGGACTGACGAGGGCACAAACAATCTTCCCGCTGGGTCGCCGCCAGGATCAGGTTCGGACTCCAGAGCCTCCAGGACTTTATCTCTGATGGCCCAGGAAACAGCCCCCACGACGCACGAAGCGGGCACGATGGTATGGAGCTCATCTTCTGGGCTTCAGGGGCGTACAGCCTGGACAGCGCATCAGACTTCTTATTTTTGGAAGCTGGGCGGTAGGTAATGGTGAATTTGAACCTGGCGAAGAACAGTGACCAACGCGCCTGGCAGGCATTCAGGTACTTGGCCGTCCTGATGTATTCCAAGTTCTTATGATCGGTCCAAACCACAAAAGGCTGAGCCGCCCCTTCCAACCAGTGACGCCACTCCTGCAGCGCGAGCTTCACGGCCAGGAGCTCTCTGTCGCCGATGTCACAATTGCGCTCGGCCGAGGAGAGACGCTTGGAGAAGAAAGCGCAGGGGCGCAGCGCCCCGTCAGTCAGGGAGCACTGAGACAAGACGGCCCCGACCCCAGTGTCAGACGCGTCCACCTCGACAAAACACTGGCGCTCAGGATCCTCAAGAGACAGGACCTGGGAGGATGCAAATTCCTTCTTGAGGGTTTCAAAGGCTGTCTCTGCTTCTGTCGTCCACTGAAAGCGCACCTTCGGTGAGGTGAGGCAGGTCAAAGGGGGGGTGATGGCACTGTAACCAGGGACAAAACGGCGGTAAAAATTAGCAAACCCCAAAAATTGCTCCACCTGCTTCTTAGAGGAGGGGGTAGGCCACTCGACCACAGCTTTAACCTTGGCAGGGTCGGGGAGGAGCTGATTGTGCGAAACAATAAAACCCAGGAAAGAGGTGGTATTGGTAAAAAACTCGCACTTGTCGGCTTTGACATAAAGTTTGTTCTCCAAAAGACGTTGCAGAACCCGCCTCACATGGACCAGATGCTCCTCCCGAGACCGGGAGAAGATCAATATGTCATCCAGGTAGACGAAAACGAAGACCCCCAGGAAGTCACGAAGCACGTCATTAATCAGGCGTTGGAAGACAGCAGGACCGCTGGTGAGCCCAAACGGCATGACAAGGTATTCAAAGTGGCCGCTGGGCGTTCGGAAGGCTGTCTTCCACTCGTCACCCTCCCGGATCCGGACAAGATGATAAGCACTGCGGAGGTCTAATTTGGAGAACCAGGACGCCCCCTGGAGGGAATTAAAGGCTGAGTCCATAAGCGGCAGCGTATAACGGTCCTTAACCGTGATGTCATTAAGGGCACTGAAGTCAATGCAAGGCCACAAAAAGAACCATCCTTCTTTGCCACAAAAAAGAACCCAGCACCCAGGGGGGATGAAGAGGGGCGGATAATTCCGGCACTGAGAGATTCCCGAATATAGGTGTCCATGGCCTCCCGTTCTGGGGCAGAAAGGCTATACAGGCGACCAGAAGGGAGGGGCGCCCCCTGCAGGAGATCAATAGCACAGTCATATGGGCAATGGGGTGGGAGGGATAACGCCTTAGACTTACTGAAAACCCAGCCCAGGTCGTGAAACTCCGGTGGCACAGCAGAAAGGTCCGGTGGGGCGGAGTCAAAGGCGGGTGCAGGCACAGATGGGGCACAGGCCGCAGACTGGAGGCAGGTTCCCAAACAGAAGGTGCTCCACGATAAGATGCACCCGGTCTGCCAATCAAACACCGGGTTGTGGAGGCGTAGCCATGAGTAGCCAAGAATGATGGATGCCACCGAGGTGGGAAGGACATAGAAACGGAGGTCCTCACGGTGGTTGCCAGAGATAATGACGGAGATGGGTTTGGTAATGTGAGTGACCTTTTCCAGGGGAGAACTGGTCAGGGCGACGAGATGAAGGGGTGTGGGCAAGGCTTGGCAATGGATGCCCAGGCGGGTTGCCAGGCTCTTAGAAATAAAACACTGTTCTGCCCCCGAGTCCACCAGTGCCTGAGATGTATGACCATTAGAGTTGTGGCAGAGTCTAATTTGAACCTGACATTTGGAGAGAGGATTAGACTGAGAAGCGTCTGCGAGGCCCCCTACATTGACTCGCGGACCTCCCCTTTTGGCTTCACCGGGCAGACTTCCACGGGATGTTGGTCATCTCCGCAATACATGCAGAGACCCAACTCCCGGCGGCGCTGTTTCTCCACTAAGGAAAGTCTAGCCCGCCCGATGATCATAGCATTGGGATCATCGGCGGCCTCCGGAGGAGGTAACGCCAGGGGGCGATGCTGGGGAGCGCGGAAAAGAGCTCCGCGCGAGTGGCTGGATGGCTTCCGCTCGGCGGCCCGCTCCCTCAGCCTGTTATCCAAACTGATGGCTAAAGAAATTTATTCTGGCAGCCGATCCAGCTGTTCCCGGCTGGCCAACTCATCCCGCAAATCAGAATTTAGACTACGGACAAATAGGCTGCAAAGGGCAGCATCACACCAACCAACCTCTTCTGCTGCCACCCGGAAGTTGACAGCGTAGTCGGCCGCTAAGCAGCTACCCTGGCGGAGGCTAAGAAGCCGCTCGGCCAACATGCTATCGCGATCCGAATGATCAAAGACCTCGAGGAAGTCTTGCACGAACTGGGCATAGGTCAGGGTCGCGTAGCTGGCCTTCGCCATAACGGCGTAAGCCCAGGCTAACGCTCGCCCTTCCAGAAGATTGGAAACATACCCAATTCGGCTTTGGTCTGACGGAAAATCCCCGGGCACGCGCTGAAACACCGTCTCACACTGTAGAATAAACCCACGCGCTTTGCCGAGTTTTCCACTAAAGCGCGCGGGAGTGGGAATTGGGGTGAGACGGGTCGGTGGACCTGGGGCAGAGGAGCTGGCCTGAGAAGCGAGAGGAGCTGGCCCACCGAGCTGAGACGGAGGGAGCGCCTGCGGAGGATCGAGGCGATCCAACCGGCTATTGATGGAGGTAAGCTGATTAAGAATTACCTGCTGCTGGTGAACAATTAAGTCCACCCGAGCCTCGAGATTGGAGAGTCGGCGTACGTACCCGCTGTTCGCTGGGCCGCTGGGCTGGAGCCGTACTGACATGATTTCTGGCCCAGGAAACACGTACACAGGCTCGGGTGAGATTTAAGAGTTTATTTAACAGCAGATGTATGGATGAATGAGTGGGAATGTGAATGTAGTCTTGGGGACACCGAGGGCAGAACAGACACCGTACAGCCAGGCAACCCTGAGGACAGAACAGAGAGCAGGGGATGAGCAATTGTCACAGCAAGGCGGTGAAAGTAACAATAAGGTTTACTTGCAGATGTACTGGTGGCTGGCGTTGACAAGAGAAGCTCCTGCCTGGGAGACAGCGCCCAGCTGTGCTCGATGCAGTGAGGATGAGAGGAAAGGCGACAAAGGGAATTTCCGCCGCCAGGAGGGTCCACCTGTGCACAGGGGAATAACTGAAGAGAACAGGTAAGAATACCTTACTTGAGGGCGATGAGTAGCGGCGTTGGCCGAGAGGAGTAGGCGAACGCAGAGCTTGAGCGTGGAGAAGAGCTGACGGCTCCAGACCGAGGCTGCGGGCAGAGCAGGTTAAATAATGGCAGCCTGATGAAGCCCAGGTGTGCGCACGGCTGGAGCGGATGACAGGTGGGAGCGAGTTGTGACAAAATTATTCTTTATCCCTGAAAATTGTAATCAAAATGACTTTTGACCGATTGGTAAATTACAACTGTGCGTCATCGCCGCATGACGGACCGGTCCGTGCACCGCGTCCGGACCGTAAACACCCCCCCCCCCCGCTACTCTTCTGTAGCGGATTGCAGATATATTGCAGATATTTTTGTACAACTGTGCGTAGTAGACCGCGGCGCACCGTCCCCGCTGTCCGTCATGTAGCGATGGATGATGTCCGTCCTCTGTAGCGGGGGTGGGGGGGTGGGGGGGGGAGTTGTTATCCTGTACATTACAGATATTTTAGTATAATTTTTAGTGCACTGTAGGCTATTTTTTCTTGTAAAAAAAAGCCACACATTTTTTACATGGCATGCTTCTTTGTGTGTGGGGGCTTGTTTGTTCATTCATTCATTCATGAATGAATAAACAACCCCCCCCCACACACACACACACACAGCCCTGAGTGTCACCTTTCATTAGAGCCCAAGGTCAAGCTTCTATATTGAATCGTTCAAAAGTTACAGACGTTTTTCCAAACTGTGCCATTTGGCACAATTTGGCACAGTTCAAAAACGCCTGGGAACAACCTGAGGAAAAAGCTGTGTATTATATTCATTTTTTGTGGTATTGTTACAAAATTTTGACCTCAGCTGGATAACACTTGGTTCTACATTTCTGTTGCATTTTCCAGCCCGGATCTGACAGCTGTGTGTTATTTGCAAGCATTTGTATCCAAAAAAACACCCAGGCGAACTTTATTTTCTTCAAGTTCAGTATGTTTAGATGACTGTCACTCAGTGGTAGGAGCACTTAGAGAGATTATGACTGTTTTGCCAAAAAATTCAAAGTGTTTTCTTTTAAATGAGACCAACCCCATGACGATGCTGCAAAGGGTTGAAGAACAGCTTTTGATTTACTTTGGGTATGTTATTTTTAGGCGTTTTTAGTGAAATTGACCAGAGTGCAAGGGGTTAAAGTACAGGCATGTGCACAGATAGACCTCAGGTGGTGGTCTAGCACCTGCCCCTTTGCCCATTGCCCCCTGAAGTGCCCTTCCAGAAAGTTTTTTTTTTTTTTAAGATATTATACTTAGATTTTAACTTTCCTTCACAGAAATACTAGTTGCTGATCAAATAAGTTTTAATGTCCAATAACTATATTTTGACATCCAATTACAGATCAGCAACTTTACTTTTTCAGTATTTGGGAGTGCCCATTTCTTTGTTGAGCACACGCCCCCCGAAATGTCTATGCACGTCACTGTTCAGGTATCTCATGCTACATATTTATTGTATGCAATGAAACCTCCAGTCCATCATATGAGGTGGACACTGTTGCGTGCATGTGTCTTGCCTTCTGCATTATCACGTCAATCACATTTCTGTGAGCGCTAGCTATCACCCATGCGGATAACAACTGAATAGAATCAGCTGCCCATAACAGACCTCTAATAAACTGTTACTCCCACTCATCAAACGTTTCACTGCCTTCACACACAACAATCTTTACTCTCAGAAAAACAAATCTGAAATTTCCCCACCACACGCTACAGCAGGCTGAAGACGAGCACTGGAGAAGGCAAACTTCCAATTCTGGAAAGTACAGACAAGGGCAGGGAAACTCTGAAATGATGCTCATTAATGCAAGGGAAACAATTTCTCCCTCCAAAGGCTGTTGTAACACAGAGGAAGGGTACAATTTTCTGTGGGGGATCCCGCTTTTGATGCCGCCCCCTCTGGTCATTCATTTTTTATCCCGGGAGGGACATATAGTGCCCCCCCCCCCCCCGGTCAAACAGAGCTGCGTGTCCAAGTTTTTTCTGCTCTGGGCAGTGGTTTTCTATTCATTCTCTATGTAGTCCAGTGTTTACAGCGCTGAGCGCCCACGGCGCTGAAACACTTTGAGCGGTGGCCGTCTTACGTCGTGGCGCTCAGGGAGCTCAGCCTTGAAAAAAGTTCAACTTTTCAGACTGCAGCTGAGCTCATCAGTGTCAGACCTTTCTAAGTAACCAATCAGAATTGAGGAAGGGCGGGACATAGGATGCCTATACAGTCTCTGCTCAGACTCCTGTTTTCCATGTCATTATATTTTACATCCAGAGCTCCTAGAATACGTTTCCTGTCCATTGTTATTTAGAGACTGCTATTAAAAAAATCAGTAGAAAGTGTGACCATAGGACAAGAGGAAGTGCTGAGCTGTGAGTGACAAGCTGTTGCTGGGATACAGGGCACAGGCTTCTTTTTTTTTTTTTTTCCAGAGCGCTGCGCACAAACACTGAAAAAAATATGTTCAGGGCGGTTGGGTGACAAAAACGTGTTTGGTGGACACGCAGACTAAGTGATTTTCCGGCTTTTGCTCGTAGTACATTAAATGCATTTCATCCTCCCGACAGCAGATGGTGCACATTGCTATTAAGCAATAAACATAGTTGCCAAGTCCGCTTATTATAAGCGACTTTGGGCTTGTTTTTTTTTTTTTTAAGTCATTTGTAAATCTTGTCAGTTGCTGGTTTTGGGGCTTGTTTTTAAATGTGTAGTTGTTTATTTGGGCTTGCTTTTGTGACCGCTCTCCCAGCTCCCCACAAAACATGAGCACAACAATAAGTTTTTTTTACAGGACCCATCCACACCCCCGTTTCCTGGTTGTTGCACCTGCCCCACTGATCTCTATAGAGAAACTAGATAGTTCATTGGCCACCAGAAGTGAAGCCATCTGTCCGGCATATTAGTACTTCCAAAACACTAGTACTGTGGAGTGTGTAATTGACGAGGCATGTTTGTCTCAAGGCAGTTTATTACACGTCTCCAACATGAGCATAGCAGAAAGAGGACATCTCAGAAAAAACTCACCCCTTATATACCCAGGTCTCCCCACAGCTCACAAGTCACATTGCATTCACATCAAAGGTAACTTTGCATTTCCTCTTTAATCCCTTGGCATCCCCCTCACAGTCTTTGGCCCACAAAGGATCCTCCAAGCAGTCTCTTGCATATAAAAGATTACACTTTCACAGCTTCCTGTTATCGCCAAGGAAACTCTGCACTTTGTTCTTATCTAAGATGTGAAGCATTATGCAAGGCATTAAATAAGTCACATGTGTGGCTACACCCCCCCCCCCCCAAACATTTTAGATCGAACAAAAGAATAACAGTCTGCATGCTGTGATAGAATCATTACACATCAATCCCCATGCTGTTTGGGCTTCAGTCTTCTCCCGTATCTGCTGTAACCAGGATTTGCCGCCTCAGCGGCGCTGTCATGCTGGGGAGCTGCTGTCTGGGGGTGAAAACCTTTTGTCAGTGCCTGCGGGTGTTCTGGGGAAACTTTACTCTGGGAAGCTCCTCGTGGGGGTCTTCCACGCCGAGGGGCCCTCGCCAACAACACTTGCTCGTCCGCCACCACAAAAGCGGGTTTGAGTCTGTTTAAGCCAACCTTTTCCCTCCTACCCCCCAAATCTAGCAAAAAATGCTTGTCCCCTGTTTCCAGCACTCTGAACAGTCCATCATAAGGCGGTCGCAATGGGGGGCGATGTGCATCGTGTCTGACAAAAACAAACTCCGCGTTTTTCAAAGTTTTAGGTCCAAAAACGTGCGGAAAACTGTGGTGTGCAGGGCCCGGCAGCGTGCCTGTGTCGATGCTACGCTGCAACAGCTGAGATGGGGAGTTGCCCGCCGCAGGTTATCCAGGAGAAACTCCCAGGGCAACCGAAGTGGCTGCGCAAAAACAAGTTCGGCTGGGGAAGCCTCTAAGTCCTCTTTAGGCGCAGAACGTAACCCCAATAAAACCCACGGTAGCTTGTCTACCCAATTTGCATCCGTCAGTGACGCTCTGAGAGCTGCTTTCAATGACCTGTGAAAACGTTCGCATAACCCATTAGCCTGTGGATTGTATGCGGTTGTACTGTGAATTGTGACGCCTAGGCTGCGGGCCATTGTTGACCAAAGTTCGGAAACAAATTGAGGGCCTCTGTCAGATGTAATGTCCGACGGGACTCCAAAACGCGCCACCCATGCTGTTACAAACACGCGCGCCACCTCCTCGGCTGTGGTTGACGCTAAAGGAACCACCTCCGGCCAGCGCGTGGTGTGGTCCACCATTGTCAGAAGGTGCGTGCACCCCTGTGATGACGGGAGGGGACCCACGAGGTCCACGTGAACGTGGTCAAACCTCTTAGCCGGAATGTGAAATGGCTCCAAGGGAGCTCTCGTGTGTCTGTGTACCTTGGCTCGTTGGCACGCCCCGCAGGCTGCCGCCCACTCTTTAACTTGTTTGCGGAGGCCCGGCCACACAAATTTTTCTGCTACCATTTTGACTGATGCGCGCACCCCCGGGTGCGCCAAAGAATGAATCGAGTCAAAAACGCGGCGGCGCCATGCTGCCGGTACCACGGGACGCGGTCTCCCTGTGGAGACATCACAGATTAGAGGGGGCATACCGTCTTGCAGTACCCTGCTCTCCAGCCTTAACCCTGTTGGTCCAGACTGGAGCACGCGCACATCCGCGTCACTAACTTGCTCCGCGGCCATGGCTGTATAATGTATCCCCACGTGGACGGGGGCAGCCACGGCGCGCGAGAGGCAGTCTGCCACTACATTCAGTTTACCCGACACGTGCTGAATATCGGTAGTAAACTCTGAGATCGCGGCTAGCTGCCTCTGCTGCCGACCCGACCACGGTTCTGAAACTTTGGCCATCACGAATGTTAGTGGCTTGTGGTCAACGAACGCAGTGAAACAGCGCCCTTCTAGCCAGAACTGGAAGTGGCGAATGGCCAAATGGAGAGCCAGCAACTCCCTGTCAAACGCGCTGTATTTACGTTCACTATCGCGCAAGGTTCTGCTGAAAAAGGCGAGTGGCTGCCAAGCCCTGGCTACATGCTACTCCACGACCGCCCCTATGGCCACATCTGACGCGTCAGTGGTGAGCGCTATGCGGACCGTTGGGTCTGGATGTGCCAACAACGCAGCGTTTGCCAGGGCTGCCTTGACTTCCGAGAACGCTCGCTCCCGCTCCGGGGACCACTCGATCTTATTCGCGGGTTTCTGTTTTTTGAGCGCGGCATACAGTGGTTGCATGAGTTGCGCTGCATGGGGGAGGAAACGGTTATAAAAATTCACCATTCCTAAAAACTCCTGTAATGCCCTGACCGTCTGCGGCCGGGGGATGTCTGCTACCGCGCGCACTTTGTCAGGTAGTGGAACCGCTCCTTCGGGGGAGACGCGGTGTCCTAAAAAATCGATCTGCGTCACCCCGAACTGACACTTCGCTGGGTTAATTATTAACCCGTGCTCTCCCAACCTCCGGAAAACTGCCACGAGGTGGTTTTCGTGTTTGTCTTCGGACGCGCTGGCTACCAAGATATCATCTAAATAGACGAACACGAAAGGGAGATCGTGCAGCACCGCGTCCATCATGCGTTGGAACGTCTGTGCAGCCCCTTTAAGCCCAAATGGCATGCGCAAAAACTCGAACAAACCAAATGGAGTTATCACCGCTGTTTTGGGTATGTCCTCAGCGTGCACTGGGACTTGGTGGTAACCGCGGACCAAGTCTATTTTAGAAAAAACGCGAGCCCCTGCCAAATGAATGGAAAAATCTTGGATATGAGGGATTGGGTAGTGGTCATGCGCTGTGGCGTTGTTCAACCTGCGGAAATCCCCGCAAGGTCACCACAAACCGTCAGCTTTCGGGACCATATGTAGTGGGGAAGCCCATGGGCTGTTCGAACGCCTGATGATGCCCAACCTCTCCAGGTTGGCGAACTCCTCGCGCGCTATGGCCAGTTTAGCTGCGTCCAAGTGCCGAGGTTTTGCAAAAACGGGCGGTCCGGTGGTGGTAATAAAATGTTCCACCCCGTGCTTAGCGACGGCTGCCGAAAATGTGGGGACCGTGAGTGCTGGGAACTGAGTGAGCAGTGTGTGGAACTTACCGCTTGCAGCTGTGACGTTGGCTTGTGCTGTTGGCCGGGCCGCTCGAGCTGTACAGGGAATAGAATCAAAAGAAAGTGCATTAACCAGGCGCCTGTTAGCGACATCAACCAACAAACCATGTGAGCACAAAAAATCAGCCCCCAATATATTGAAATTCAATGCTGCAATGACAAAAGTCCACTCAAATGTACGGCCGTGTAGAGACAGAAGCAGAGTCCTCTCACCAAAAGTCTTAATCTCTGAGCCGTTCGTTGCTGCCATCTCGGGGCCGCTGAAACTTGCCAGCCGGTCAGCGTAGGGAGGCGTGATGAAACTCAACTGGGCGCCTGTGTCCACGAGGAAATGCCTCCCCGAGCGTGCGTCCGTCAAGTAGAGCAGCTTGTTCTCCTCCCCGAGGGCCGCAGTTGCTACCGACCCCCGGTCTTGGCGTTCTCCCGAGCGCTTGAACTGGCACGGTGGTACACATTTGCGTGCCTTCTCTGCAAAGCGGCGGTGGTAGAAACAAAGCGTGTCTCCTCCGTATTCCTTGGCCCCCGCCACTGCCGTCGTCGGTGGCTCTGATACCGCTGTCGATGGCTCCCCGCCATCTCCGGCCGTCGCGCCGAGCTCCGTTGCTGCTGCCGTGGCCGTGCGATCTCTGCTGGCCATGACAATCCAATTCACCTCCTGGGCCAGCGCACGGTAGTCCCGCTTGTCCAGCAACGGCGAACTGACCAGGGCCACTCTCGTCGCTGACGGCAGGTTCCTGAGGAAGAAGTGGGTAAAGATGAAGTGGTCATCGTCCGAGGCTTTCAACCTCAGCATCTTCTCCATCAGGTCAATGGGCGTGCAATCTCCCAACTCGGTCAGCGCCAGGAGTCTCTCTGCTCTCTCCTCCACCGAGAGTGTGTAGTGCTGGATGAGTGCGGCCTTCAACGCGCCGTATTTGTCGCTGGCTAGTGGCTGCTCCAGAAGGCTGTCCACATGCTGAGCCATGTGGTTGCTGAGCTTTGCGATCACATGGTAGAATTTTGTGTCGTCTACCGATATTTCCCGGAGGGCGAACTGTGCCTCAACCAGGTGGAACCAGGAGCGCGGGTTGTGCTGCCAAAAGTCCGGTAGCTGGACCGTAATGGCATATGCTTGGCTGGGGGCTCCCAACGCGGCTGGCCCCGGGGAATTCTCTTCTTGCTGCATGCTACGTCTTGGGTCACCAGTGTGGAGTGTGTAATTGACGAGGCATGTTTGTCTCAAGGCAGTTTATTACACGTCTCCAACATGAGCATAGTAGAAAGAGGACATCTCAGAAAAAACTCGTCCCCTATATACCCAGGTCTCCCCACAGCTTACAAGTCACATTGCATTCACATCAAAGGTAACTTTGCATTTCCTCTTTAATCCCTTGGCATCCCCCTCACAGTCTTTGGCCCACAAAGGATCCTCCAAGCAGTCTCTTGGCACACAAAGGATCCTCCAAGCAGTCTCTTGCATATAAAAGATTACACTTTCACAGCTTCCTGTTATCTCCAAGGAAACTCTGCACTTTGTTCTTATCTAAGATGTGAAGCATCATGCAAGGCATTAAGTAAGTCACATGTGTGGCTACAGTACATCCAAATCGACGGCCGCTAAACATGATGCCAACTTGATTTCTATAGTTCACCGGTTGCGCAAGATTATAAGCTGTGTCTCCATACCAAGAAGTTCAAAATCTGTTCATTTTTGGGGAAGTTATTGAGGTAAAAGTGGCCGGCCAGGGGCTTCACTTCTGGCGGCCAATGATTCATCCAGATTTGCTATAGAGATCAGTGGCCCGCTCGAATCCACTCGGCTCTGTACTCGCTAATGGGGCATGAGCTATTCAGGGTTTTTTTTTTATACACATGAGTGCATATAGTGGTTTATACATAATATATCATATATACGTAACAGCTGCAAAAAAAACCCAACAGGCTTCATACTTATTATAGGCATGCTGTTCTTGAATTATTTTTTTGAATGAATACGTTTCAAAAATATCCTCCCGTTTTTTTCACAAATTGCACACTGCACAGAGGCCATCATGATGACGGGATCACACTCCCACTGATCAACTGCTTTGGCCTGATGTAGATCTGTGTGTGTGTGTGTGTGGGGGGGGGGGGGGGCTGATAAATTTAAGGAATATGAAGCTGTTAAAGCAGATATTTTTCCTTATAAACACTGACTCTGCACCCTGGTCTTGTTTTTTTGTTTTTTTTTTAGCTTTTATTTATGCAGGGTAGTTCCATTAAGATGCAACCTCTCTTTTTCAAGGACACCCTGTTCATACTCACACATTCACACCAGAAAACTGCCTAGTACAATCACAGACTGACCTGTGGCCAATGACCAGCTTCACTGAAGCAGTTGGGGTTAAGGGCCTTGCTCAAGGGCACCACAGTGGGGTTAAGGAGGGTGGAGCAAATACTGCTATGTTATCTGTCCCACACAGATGTAATCCTGCTGGTCCAGGGATTGAACCCGTGACCCTCCGCTCACCAGTCCACATCCCTAACCATTAGGCCACCACTGCCCACCATGTGCATGATTTGGATAGTAGTGTTCGAGACCAGTCTTGAGACCACTTTTTCAAGGTCTCGGTCTCATCCTCCAAGCCATTTCGACTCTGTCTTGTCTCTGTCTGTTTTGTCTCAGACACAACAGACTCAGGATTTTAAATCAAAACGATTACTGACCAGGACTGGTTTATTTGTCCACACAATTATTATGATTGCAAACAAATATTCCCCTTAAATGTAGCAAAGTATTTTGCACATTTAACTTTATGTCACTGTTAATGGTTGCAACCAGGTCTTGACAATACCACCGGCCAATGGCAGGTGGATTTCAGCAGTGGCCAGTAAGAAAGCCACTCCCACTGTCAGACCATTATCTGTTAACTTTTGATTTTACCATTTCTGACTATTTGACTACTAAAGAAAAAAATATTACTACAGTGGATGTCTCTCAGATGATGGTGTTAGCAAATTTAAGCAGATGATTTCTTCAATGCCATTTGTCAACACAATGGAGATAAGTTATGGCGATTTTACTCCTTCTGTAGTTGATAGCATGGTAGATAGTGTTACAGCTTCTCTGCATCAGACGCTAGCCATGGTAACTCCTTTAAAAAAGAAAGTCTAATCAGAGATTTCTGACTCTCTAGTTCAACACTGAAACTCGCAGCTTAAAAGAGAAGACTCGTCAATTAGAAAGAAAATGGCACTCCACTAAATTAGATGAAATCCATCTAGCTTGGAAAAATCAACTTCTAATTTATAAAAAAAAATCTCAGGAATGTCAGAACAAGCTTTTATTCTGCATTAATAGAAGAGAATAAGAACAATCTGAGGTTTCTTTTCAGCACTGTAGCCAGGCTGACAGAGTCAGGACTCTGTCAAATCTAGCATTCCCTTAGCATGGGTGTCAAACTCATTCCATGGATGGCAAAGACCCTGCATGTTTTACTTTCACCCATTGTCTTCAGCAGGTGTTTTCACTGATCAGCATCAGTGGGAAGAAATTCAGTGAAATCACCTGTTCAAGACACTGGGTGGGGGTAAAACTAGCAGGGTCTTGGCCCCCCACGGAATGAGTTTGACACCCATGTCTTAGAGCTTACTGTGTTGTCCATAACTCACTCCCACAATAAGCAGGCCGGAGGTGAAGTCAAACGTACTTAATGAACTACAATAGTAATACCGCGCTCCGTACAGGCCAAGGGGTCGACGGCGAAAGAGACAATGTCCCTTCCGCCCTGGCCCTTTATACCCCGGGTGACGCCACCACCGGAAAGGTGGGTCGTCTACCACTACACCCAGGGTGCCACAGCCGCCATATTACTACACAACATTTTCCCTCCCCTGTAGAAAAATTCAAGCAAATTTGTAACCCAACTCACACGCTAATCAGCAAAACATATATGTACAGAAATAAATATACAAACCTATCCATTCACCAAAAATAACTAAATTAGAGGGACCAGGTGGACTGCTGGCTAACCCCTACATGGCCAGGTGGATTATTCTGCCACCATAATGACCAAAGTCTCAAAAGAAAAATAGCCATGCTTCTGAAACAAAATTAATCCCAGAACAGTGTATGTACTGTATATACAATCAAACTTTTATAACAAACTAAACAGATAATATGTACATTCACATTGCTAATGTCAGCCCCCACCCCAACACACCCACCCCACAACCTGGGCATACCACACAAAACACACATCATCATCTTTTTTTTTTTGAATATTAAACAAACAGTGTTGGGGACTTTCTCACTGTTTTTTTTTTTTCCAAAACACAGGGCAACCACACCAAAAGAAAATGTGAAACATATAAATAACAAGACTTGGGGTCATGAACTAAAACAACATTTATCAGAAGTAACCCCACAATCACTTTACAGACCCGGTGGATGGGCCACCCCTCAGACTTCCAAATGGTGGATCCTGCCCAGAGTGCCTCCGCTTCTTGGCCTCCAGGGAAGGGCTGCGTCAGCGTTCCCTCTTCCCCACGTGCTGCAGCTCATTTGGGTGCCGCCACGAGTCATCAGATAGCCTCAAATAGCCATCTTCCCAGGCAGCCATTACTCTCAGCCGCCCCGTCCATCACGACATCTTCTCTTTTCATGGGCCCCCCTCAGTCGAGCCTCTCCTCTGGGCCAAACCTCATCCTCGACCCGTAGTGGCGCCTGACTCTGCTTCAGATGCCCCCAACGTCCAATCCGGACCGCTTCTCTGGGTCGCACCTTTCCTTCGACCCAGTCCACAGCTCTCTTCGGCCTCCAGTGTTGCTGAGTGGCTCATCGTCCTATCGCACCAGCCAGTCCTGCCACACTCACTTTCATTTTATGCACCGGCAAAGCCACTGTAGCGGCTTGCTTCTCATATTCCTCAGGCCGCACTACGGAAGCAGAGGGGGCTAGCGTTTTGGCTCCATCTGTCCTTGCAGGTGTTCCACCATGCCGTCCAGTTCCCACACCAAGGGCAACATAGACAATGGCACCAGAACCCTCCTGCAGCGATCCATGGTGGATCTCATCCTGCTCCATTCCCAGACTACTAGGCCAGTCAGTGTCCCAAACCGCATCATTGTCCACATACGGGGCAGGTCGGTCCCACAGACCACAGCCTAACACTTCTCTCCGGTGCCGCTGGCAATCTTGAAGCCCAGGCCAAAGAACATGTCACACCCTATGATGTCCGACCCTCTAGCTGTTACCTCAAATCGGACATTTGCCATAATTGCTGACTTGTACTGGACCGTTAAGTCCAGCCAACCCACGATGGCTAATTTGTTTCTACTATAGCCATGGTACAACGCCAACAGTGCTGTCACGCGATAGTATGGGGACAGATTCCTGACAGTTGGCCAGCTCAACACTGAAGCGACCACTCCCGTGTCCACCAACAACGGCACTTCCACGCCATCCAGCAACACATTGCAATAAATGTACCCATCTGTGCTCGGAGAGACAGTATGAACAACCGTAGGAGTCACGGCGGGGGAATCCGCTCCACGTCTTCGGTCCTCTGGCTCAAAATTTCTGCACGCCCTGGTGAAATGATGCAGGAGACCACGCTTGCCACAATGCTTGCCTTTCACTGGGCACTCTCTTGCCTTGTACCGGTGCCTCATGGACCCACAGCCATAACATCTTGGCGAACCCGAGGCGGACCTAATTTTTATAGTGGCAGCATACTCTTCTTCATCCTCACTGTCCTCGCTATCCGGGTCCACAGCCAGTGCTTTCATCTGTGGTTTGGTGTGCCCCAGCGAACTTCTCTCTCCCAAATCCTTTGATTGCTTCTCCACAGCCTCGAACTGTTGGGCTATCTTGACGGCCGTGGCTAATGTCATCTCACCCATGTATGTCAGAAGCGTTGATTATGCCACAGAACAGAGGACATGCTCCGCCAACTGGTCATGCATCATTTCTTCTTCTAACGCTCCAAACCGGCACTCCACCTCCAGCTGACGCAGATTTGCAATGAACTGTTGTACTGACTCGCCGGTCCGCTGGCAGCACTGCCAAAACTGAATTCTTTTTACTGTGACATTTTCCGGGGTGCAAAAGTAGCACACTATTAGCCCCACCACGTCGTCAAAGCTATCGCTAGCACCAAATGTGCAGAGATTTTGCTGGCCCTCCATGCCAAGATTATGGACTAAAATGGCTCTTGCATGCAGTTTTTCCAACTTACCAAGGTCCAGGGCCACCAAATAATTTTAGAAGGCCGCGTACCACCTCTCCCAAGGAATGAGCGGCTCGCCTGGGACCTCCAGAAATGGCTGCAAGCCAGAAAAACCCCTCTCCATTCCTTTTACCTCGTCACCAAATGTTATGTCCATAACTCACTCCCACAATAAGCAGGCCGGACGTGAAGTCAAACGTACTTTATTAATTAACCACAATAGTAGTAAAAGTACTGTGCTCTGTGCAGGCCAAAGGGTCGACAGCAAAAGAGACAATGTCCCTTCCGCCCTGGCCCTTTATACCCCGGGTGACGCCACCACCGGAAAGATGGGCCATCACCTCCCACTACACCCAGGCTGCCACAGCCGCCATATTACTGCACAACACTTACTAGTCAGAACTTTAAGAACTTCTTCAGTAATAAAATTTTGTCTATGAGAGATAACATCCGTCAGACCGTTCCCACCATTAATTTAAATACAGTAACAACTACAACTCTTTCAACTGACATTCATTTGAATGAGTTTACTCCCATTGAAATTTTAGGGTTAGATAAAGTAATTTCCTCATCCAAGACTTCAACTTGTCTACTAGACCCTATTCCTACCAGGTTATTTAAAGAAGTCTTCCCATTTATTGGTAGATCTATCAAATAATCACTTCTTCATTAACATTAGGCCATGTATTTCAGGTTTTTAAAATTGCTGTAATTAAACCGTTACTTAAAAACCCAATGCTGGATCCAGGAGTTTTAGCTTACTATTGACCAATCTCTGTCAGGACGTGAGTTGGAGCCATGTCCTCGCTTTGTGTTATAATTTACATTTCATGTCACCAGGACTTGGTCTCCAACTCACATCCTCGCATTAAGTTTATTTTCTGGATTCTGTATTTACTATTGTTGTTTTTGTTTTGTTTTTTTTTTTATCTTGGTCCTGTTTGTCATCTTGATTTTTATATTCTATCTTGTTTGTAGTAATGTGTGTTTATTTTCACCTTAACCTTGCCTGGTTTGTGCTCCATTTATTTCTTGATTAGTCACAGGTGTTTTGTGTCTCAATTGATTCGTATCTGCCTTATTAGGGGCTTCTTAGGGGATGCAGCCCCTCAGTTGGGTGTTGTGTCATTAATTGTCATTTTTGCGTTCAACGTGCGCTTCTGCCTGTCTTGCCTGATCTGCCATGTTTGTGAGTTTTGCCTGCCAAGCCTGTGTTCAGTATTTTTTGTGTTTCAGCTTCTGAGCTGTTTTTTAAGTTTATTATAAAAATGTTTTTGAATGCTCGCTACACATCTGGGTCCTGCTCTCTGCCCCGAAGGGCGATCCATGACAATCTCTAATCTGCCTTTTATTGCAAAAATTTTAGAAAGAGTTGTTGCTACGCAATTATTTGACCACTTGCAGGGAAATGGTTTATTTGAAGAGCTTCAGTCAGGGTTAAGAATCCATCATAGTACTGAAACAGCTTTAGTGAAGGTCAGTAACGATCTCCTCACAGCACGTAATAATGGACTTGTGTCTGTACTTGTCCTTTTAGACCTTAGTGCAGCTTTTGATAATATGATATTTTACTTGATAGATTAGAACACCTGGTTGGACTTAATGGAACTTCTTTGCAGTGGTTTAAATTTTATTTATCTGATAGGTTCCAGTTTGTTCATGTCAATAATGAGTTTTCTTCTAATTCAAAGCTCAGCCATGGAGTTCCACAGGAATCTATGCTAGGCCCTATTAGGCCCTATTCTTTTTAGTTCATACTGTATATGCTTCCCCTAGGCAATATTATTAAAAAGCATTGCATACATTTCCATTGTTATGCAGATGACACAATTACAGCGGGGAAAATTAGTATTGAACACATCAACATTTTTCTCATTCATTCATTCATTCATTCATCTTCTTCTGCTTAATCCTTTTCGGGTCGCGGGGGGGCTGGAGCCTATCCCAGCATTTTTGGGCGAGAGGCAGGGTACACCCTGGACAGATCGCCAGTCCATCACAGGGCCAACACAGAGAGAAAGACAACCATTCACTCTCACAGTCATACCTAAGGACAATTTAGAATCCCCAGTTTGATGCCAATTAACCTAACTTGCATGTTTTTGGCATGTGGGAGGAAACCGGAGAAATCCCGGTGAAGCCATTGACCTGAGATTTTTGCCAGATATCAGTAACAACCCAAGAAATCCATACATACAAAGAAATCAAGGCAACTGTGCTCACAAAACAAGTTATATTTCGTAAAGTGGAATGACACAGGGAATAAGTATTGGATACATGAAGAAAAAGGCATAGAGAGCCAAGAAACCAGCTGAATCAATCAGAATTTAGGAAGCAATCCCTTCCCCCATCAGTGCAAATTAATTTCAGCTGGTTAAGTCCCGACTGATAGCCTTTAAAGAGGTCTGTGAATATCAGATTGTCACACCACAAAGAATTCATGATGGGTAGAATTAAAGAGCTCTCTCTAGATCTTTGGATCCTTATTGTTCCAAAACAAAATAATGGCATTGGTTACAGGTGCATTTCTAAACTGCTGAATGTTCAAGTCAACAGTGTTGGAGCCATCATCCAGTAGTGGAAACAATATCATTTTACCATAAACCAACCACAACCAGGAGCTCCTCCGAAGATGTCTTAGAGAAGTCAAAAAAATATCAGAAGAGTTATCCAAGAGCCAAAAGCCACTCGTGGAAAGCTCCAGAAGGACCTGGAGTTAGCAGGTACTGCTGTTTCAAAGAAAACAACAAGTAATGCACTCAGTCAACATGGGATCTCTGCTCGCTCACCTCACAAGACTCCATTGCTGAAGAAAAATCATGTTGATGTTCGTTTAAAGTTTGCTGCACAACTTTTCGGCAAGCCAGTAAAATGCTGTGTTATGCCCCCCCCCCCCCCTCCAGACGGAAAGGAAAGTTGGTTGCTAATGGGGAAACTAACAAAATAAACACAGAAAACTAACCCACCCACTAAATCTATCAAAATGACAGAAGAACTTAAAGGTAGTGATGGGAAGGCAGGCTCCGGAGCTCCGAGCTTATCCAGGAAATATTTGGCGAAGCACATTTCGAGGTGTGCATTGTGATGTACTGTAAGAGCTCATTATTTATCATTTTTGAAGCATGCAACCTGGAACATTTTCTGCAGAAAAAGTGCATTGGTGTGGCTTGTTCTTTAGAAAATGTGAAAAAGTTGTCAAAAATATGTGAGTAAAGTCCGCAAATGCCTACTTAAGTGCAGTAATTCAGTACTTGTACATTCACTTCTCACCACTACAATGTTACATTGATTTGCATTGTTTATCTTAAATAGCTTTACATTTCATGCATATGTTTGGTGTGAGGATAGCAATTACTTAATGTGGAAGCAGAAAAAAAACACTTAAGGAAAGAAAGCTTTTATTTACAAAATGTGCAAAAACTTAAGACTGCTACATATGAAAATATTATGTACACACAGCCAAAAATATCAATGCTGTGATAGTTTTTTTGCAGTCCCTCAAGCACAGACACAACGTGTTCCATCAGCCCAGCAAGGGTAACGGTACTGTCCTCCATCTTCTAGATGCTTTGCAGCAAAGAGGAGGTCAGCTGCTCCTGCCTCCTGCTCTGCTCCTGCTGTCTCTCATCTGACCTCTCCAGGTAGTCAAGAAGGAGGTCCATGTTTGTGTCCCACTTCCATTTCCTTATTTTAAAGTACAAAAATAAGAAGCAAATTAAAATAACCACACACTGAAAAACATAGGAATCGTCAGTCAAGATTGAATGTGTCTATTCAACATCCATTTACTGTTGGTGGCATCAGAACATTCAATTCAAGTGTGTAATCGGTTTAATTCACTCCTTCCTTTATGTGAATGGGTCATGATCTGAACATAGATTACACATTCTGGTCTGACGAGAAAAGGAGGAAGAGCAGGAGGAGGACAAGCTTGGTGCTGGTGATGGAGAGCTGCTTACCACAAGTCTGGGTGGTTCTCCCTCATCATCCAGGTGTGAAAATTCTGTAAATACAAAGGAAGTGTTTTAGTTTGTATAGTGTACAACTTAAGCTTTCCATTAAGAAATGTGCAGATATAGAAGGCAATTTTATTCAATATCAATATTACCAAAGCTTACATGTCTGATTATAGAAGAATAGGAATAGAATAGGCTTTACTGTCATTGCACAGTTGTACAGTACAATGAAACTGTAGGTGCTCCACCAGGCTGTTGCACAATAGAGTAAGAGAAGGATTAGATAAAACAAGGTTACAGAACGCACGATTAAACACACAACTGAAATAAAAATAAAAATGGCCCAGGATTATGGAAATATTACCAAAATAGTAAAAATGACGACGTTACTAGAGTCTCTGGGAGAAAAATCCCCCATCATTCTCTAATCACTCTATAAATTCAAGAAATCTTTCATCAGTTTGTCAGTGTGTCACGATCATTGGACATCATAGGACAGCCTATGATGTTCCTATGATGTTCCTTTGATGTCTGCATCATAGGACATCAGGCCTGCCTTGATGTCTTTATGATGTCATATACAGTGATGCCTGCCTTGATATTATAGACCATGTGGTCCTATGATGTTCCTATGTGAGTCATGCCTGCCTTGCTGTCTATATGATGTCATATAGACCATCACTCACATTCATAGCACTCGCTATGTCCTACATAGGGACATCATGTGAAGCAGTAAATCAGGAAATCTCACTCAGTGGAAAAGTGCCAAGAATATTCAGACTCCATAGATACAGGAAGACACCTTTAGGACATTTAAAAGCAGGTAAACTCTGGAATGAGAGTTAGCAGAAACAGGAAAGCAGAGATACTCATCACCCGATTAAGAATAGGACACACTAATTTAATCCAGACGCTACATAAATGGACAGCAATAGAGTGAGGAGAACTGATGCACATCAGGAAAGATCAGGTGATGTTAGCTTGTTAGCATAGATAACGGAAAAGACTGTAGGCACAAGAGTGAGTAAAAAATATCTGCACTTTGGTTGTTACATATCAATACAAGTGGATATGTAAAGAGTTTGTAAAAACCGATTAATGCCATTTCAATGAAAATTTCACTCTTCATGTCATGAACTGAGCTTGGTTTCCTCCCAAGCTCAGCTTCATGGCTTTTCTGTTTTCATACTTACTGTATCTGTGTATTGTTATGCCTTTTGAGTTTTCTTATTGTCTCCCATTTTTCCTTGTCATTGTTTAGCTTGTTTTTGCCATGTCCTGTTTTATTTGCCATTTATTTTTAGTCTGTCTTAGAGTTTGTTTTTCCTATTGGTTCTCTGACTGACAGCTGTCAGGCAACACGTTCGGGTCTGCACTTTGAGTGGGCATTGCCTGTCAGACTGCCAGCCTGACTACTCCCCTCTCATTATGGTCAGCTGATTCCACGGACGCCGCTGACATACGGCCAAGATGTGTAGAGTGATAATATAGAGTGAAGTGATGATATAGAGTGAAGTACGAGGAGACGAAGAAAAGTGATGTCTGAAGATAGAGCTGAGGTTCGATTGGACACAGTAATGATGATAGAAGGACTACAGCTCCTGACCAGATAGAATGATGATATAGAGTGAAGTATGTGGCGGTAATGCACCTGTAAGCTGGTTGCCAACAGCCAATCAAATCTAAAAGAAGAAGAAGAAGAAGAATCCCTATTATGATTCTCTCCTTCCCCTCACTCAGGTGCATCCACACCTGTGGTCACTTACTTCGTAATCGGTATGTATTTAGTCTACTCATGTTCAATCATTCCTTGCTGCACCATTGAATGTCAACGTGTATATTCATCTGTATTCCCTCTCATCTCTCCTGCGTTCGCTGGGCGATGTCGGCCCAGGGACGTCAACTGTAAGTTTGCTCTTGTTTGCATTTTTATGTTTGCATAATTTTTGGGACTTTAGTTCTTTTCTTTAATAAAATTTTATGGGTGTAATCCAGCGCCTGAGTCTGTCTCTCTTTGCCTTGTAGAGGTGCTTCATGACAGAATGGTGCAGCCAGAAGAATAAGACTCAGCTGTTACACTCAGGCATTATTTTCCTTTTTGTGTTTTTCACTCACCTGCCCTTTGGAGGTTTTTATGGATTCAGCAGGCAATCCAGGAGGAGGAAGAAGTGGAGTTGGGACAAGCTGGAGCTCGTCTCCATGATCGAGGATCTGGCGAGAGGGACTCAGAACTGCAGATCCCCCAAGTACGATACGCTATGTTGGGGTGGAGTGGCGAATCAGCTGGAGGTCAGACCCAGTCTGCGTTTCCATCCCCGGGTGCTCGCTCTCCTCCTGCCTCCGCTACCACCGATCCCTCCGCCTCTTCCATCTGCCCCACGGCGTCATCGTCATCCCTCGTCATATCATCGGAGGAAGCCCTTCTCCTTCCTCGTCAGCAGCCATTTCCCAGATGTCATGCCCGACAAATCCTGCGGCAAAGCCTCTTCTCTCATTTCCTTCGCTGGCTGTCCCACCAGTCTGCGCCCTCCCCACTGTTGCTGCAACTCCCGTCGCCATGACGTGCCCTCCTGCTGCCGAGAAGTCCTCCAGGGTTTCTCCAGTTTTTCCCATTTCTGTACCATCAGAGCCGGCTCCTCAACAATCCATTAAGGTGGAAAGGATTACCGCAGACACGAAGAGGGATGACTGCCCGTCACCTCAAGCTGTCAACATGAAAATCCGTGATGACAGGCAAGTGCTTTTTCATTCTATTCAATTTTGTAATGATAGGCCTTGTCTGACCTTGTGACAGATGTGCTTATCTGCCAGGATGTCCAGTCTCACCCCGTGTAACTGGGAGTGGTCCACCACAGAGCTGTGACAGATATTGTTTTTAGTTCTGCCAGGATGCCCAGTTTCACCCTCCACGCCCTTGGAAGGGCGGGGTTGTTGGTTGAGTCGCCGACAGCCCGACCCATGAGACAGGTAGTACCAGTTTTCATGGTCATCCGGTAGCAAGCAAAGCAGTGCCTGACCTGACATAAATAATACATATTGATATTAATACATTATTAATATCAATAATAATGTAGATAATATGGAATTTTTCTATCATACTCCCCCTTAATGATGATGGTCTTGTCTGTCTCCCGGGAGAGAGGCTCAGTTTAAGCAGTCCGCTGGACTCTCTCCTCCTGCTGCAACTGTTAAATCTTTTCCTATCCTCTCCGTGTCTCCCCCATCTCTCCCTGAGTGTCCGTCGGTCCCAGAACAGAGCCGTCGGACAGTGGAGGACCTGGTGGCCCTGGAGGACCCTACTCCAGAGCCCACAAGTAGCCTACCCGAAACTTCCTCGCCGGATGACCCACCAGTGTGGGAAACTTCGCCTGGGGGCTTAAGGACTGCAATTACCATCACACCTGCTGCGGATGCCACTGCAGCAGAGAGGGAATCGGAGCTGGACCTCCTCGGGACCGGGCCCGAGGCGTCATTATGGCTAGGATCGATGGAGTCCTGGACGGTAGTGGAGCTCGAGCTCAGGCAAGTGATCTTTCTTTTTTGCCCTGGAGAGATCTTGCCTGGCTCTTGGTGAGGAGAGTAGGGTGCACCTGAGCTCCCCTTCCAGGCTCCACCGCTAGTGGTAACCACGTTCTTCTCCCTATGTCTCCTGAGCATTCTCCTAGGGTCGCCGGGGAAGATTGACCATTGCCTGATGCCTCCGTGGATCCATGCCTACCATCAGATGATGTCCCCCCTCTGAGGTCGTTGGGGACCCTCCTACCTCGTCTTCACCTGGGGTCCCTGTGATTGACTGCTTCCATGGTCCAGTGATCTCGTGGATTGGCTGGTTCACCATGGGTGCAGCGTTGCTCCTGCCAGGAGCCACCGAGGGTGCAGCATTGCCCCAGCCCGGAGCCGCCAAGGGTGCAATGTTGCTCCAGCCTGGAGTCACCGCGGGTGCTGCCATGCTCCAGCCCGCTGCCATGCCCCAGCCCGGAGCCACCGCAGGTGCTGCCATGCTCCAGCCCGCTGCCATGCCCCAGCCCGGAGCCACCGCAGGTGCTGCCATGCTCCAGCCTGGAGCCACCGTGGGTGCTGCCATGCTGTGGTCTGGAGCCACCACCGGTGCTGCCATGCTCCAGCCCAGAGCCACTACAGGTGCTACTTTCCAGCCCAAGGCCACCCAGGGCGTCATGGTTCCACTTCCTCCACTGCCAGACGTTGTTGTGGTCCCCCTTCCTCCACTGCCAGACGTCGTTGTGATCCCCCTTCCTCCACTGCTAGATGCCGTCGTGGTCCCCCTTCCTCCACTGCCAGACATTGTCATGGTCCCTCTCCCCCGGCCCTGCTTCCCTCCATTAAGTTTTCTGGGGGAAGGCAGCCTCCTGGGTTACCTCTCCAGTACTGGTGGTTAAAGAACTCAGGCCGCCCGCCAGAACGACTGAGCCGCTGGGTCGGTTGGCCCATATTTTCAAGCAGGCCACTCGATTCATTCCACTTGTCCGTCTGGTTGGCTTGGGACTTTGGCAGGCCGCCTGACCGGTTCCATCTTGCTGTCCGCTGGGCCTGGGACTCTGGTCGCCCGCCTCCCCACCCCGAACTTTAAGCTCCCTGGTCTGGGGGTTTACTCTTGTGTTTTTGAAGGTGTGGGACCTGAGTGGTTTTTGTTTTTTTGTTCCTTCCTGGCCTGTTCCCCCCACCACTCGCCCTGGGTAATTTGTTGTCGCTCCTGCTGGGGGGGGGGGGGGGGGGGGGGGTTGGGCAGGTTTTTCTTTTTCTTTTGAGGTTATGTTGGGGTGTCTGGATTCCACCCTTTGGGAAGGGGGGGCTCTGTCATGAACTGAGCTTGGTTTCCTCCCAACTCACCTTCATGGCTTTTTGTTTTCATACTTATTTGTCATGGGCAGCGAGAGCACGCCCCCTCCGTCCTGTTCATCTCTCCCCAGCTCGTGTATCGATTACCGCAAGCTCAACGCCATAACAGTTAAGGACAAATATCCTCTGCCCTTGACGAATTCAGCGTTCGAGCTCCTTCAGCACTCGTGGGTGTTTACCAAATTAGACCTGTGCAACGTGTACCATCTCATTGGCATTTGTGAGGGGGACGAGTGGAAGACAGCATTTAAAACACCTGGGGCAAATTGAGAATTTGGTTATGCCATTTGGGCTCACCAACGCCCCTGCTGCTTCCAATGGTTGATTAACGACGTCCTCCGTGATATGCTCTACCAATTTTTGTTTGTCTATTTGGATGACATTTTAATTTTCTCCCGCTTGCCAGAGGAACATGAGGTCTATTTGAGAGCCGTTATACAATGGCTCTTGGAGAACCAGCTCTACGTTAAGGCCGAGAAGTGTGAGTTCTCCACAACATCTACGTCCTTCTTGGGCTTCATAGTGGCTGAAGGGAGACTGATTGCTGACCCGGCCAAGGTGAGGGCAGTGCTCGAATGGCCAACACCCCACTCCCGCAGGGAGCATCAACACTTCCTCGGGTTTGCAAACTTTTATCACCGGTTCATCAGGAACTATAGTAGGGTAGCACTGCCCTTAACGCAGCTGACCTCTGTTAAGGTCCCCTTTTGGTGGACCGAGGCAGCGGAATAGGCATTTTCCAACTTAAAAGGCCTGTTCACTGAAACACCTATTTTGGCCCAGTTCTACACGCAGCTCCAATTTGTCCTTGAGGTGGACACATCTGATTTGGGGGTGGGTGCTGTCCTCTCACAGCACACATCCTCCAATCAGAAGCTCCACCCGTGCGCGTATTTCTCTCATCGGCTCTCGCCGGCCAAGAGGAATTATGACGTAGGATACAGAGAGCTGCTCGCCATTAAGTTGGCACTAGAGGAATGGAGACATTGGTTAGAGGGGGCTATTCACCCCATTGTCGTGTGGACCGGTCACAAGAACCTCGAGTACTTGCGGTCAGCCAGCCGTCTTAACGCCAGGTAGGCTTGCTGGGCTTTGTTTTTCCCGCGGTTTAATTTCTCCATCACTTACCTGCCTGTCTCTCGAAACACCAAACCGGATGCACTTTTGTGCCAGTTTGATTCTGAGGACAGAGCGCCCCCTCCCCACCCCAATCCATTCTTCCCCACTTCTTGCGTCCTCAGTGCCCTTACGTGGGATATCGAGGGGAGGGTCTGTCAGGCCCAGTCTCGGGAGCCTGTACCAGCAGGGTGCCCCCGGAACCGCCTGTACATCCCCGCTGCCCTCTGTAGTGATGTCATCCAGTGGGGTCACACCAGCCGCTTCGCCTGTCATCCTGGTATCACCCACATGATGGATCTGGTTCGGCGGGTGTTCTGGTGGCCCATGCTGTGGCGGGATATGTGGGAGTACGTGCAAGCCTGTCAGACCTGCGTCCGGGGCAAGTCCGATTCCTTCTCCCCCCCTCCCCCCGGCTGGGTTTCTCCATCCTCTCCCCATCCCCAGTCGCCCATGGTAGCACATCACTGTGGACTTTGTCACTGGACTTCCCCCCTCCCATGGAAAATCAGTGATCCTGACCATCATGGACCGCTTCTTCAAGGCTGTCCACCTTGTGGCACTTCCCAAACTCCCCTCGGCCTTGGAGACGGCCATCCTCCTGACTGAACATGTGATCCGACTCCATGGGATCCCTGTTGACATCGTGTCTGACCAGGGCCTACAGTTCACATCACAAGTTTGGAGAGCCTCCTGCCGCACCCTGGGGATGACAGTGAGCCTCGCCTCTGGGAACCAACCCCAGAGCAATGGGCAGGCAGAGCGCGACAACCAGTCCTTGGAGGCCACCCTGCGATGCGTGGCAGCTGAACACCCTTCATCTTGGAGCTTGCACCTGACCTGGGTGGAATATTCTATGAAGTCAGCCATCTCGATGGCAACGGGGCTCACTCCATTTGAAGCATCATTAGGCTACATGCCTTCACTCCTACCCATGACCAAGAGGGAGGTCGCAGTTCCCTCCATGGGGGCTCCCGCTCACCACTGCAGGCAGCTCTGGAGATCCACGTGCGCCGCCCTCGCCCGCTCTGTCAAGCGCAATTGGGCCCTGGCTGATAAGCGACGTGTGCCTTCCCCCAAGTACACCGTAGGGCAGCAGGTCTTGTTGGCAGCCAGTCAGGTTCCGCTGAAGACGACAGCGAAGAATCTGTCTCCTTGGTTCATCGGGCCTTTTCCAATCTCCAGCATTGTCAATGATACCTCAGTGCGGCTCTAACTTCCACCAGCCCTGCGGGTGAACCCGACCTTTCATGTCTCTCACATCAAGCCCCTCTTGGTCAGTCCTCTCTGCCACCCCTCCCGAAGCCGCCTCCTCCTCCCTGGATTATCAACGGCCACCAGGCCCACACGGTCCACCGGATCTTGGATGTTCACCGTCGAGGCTGGGGCCTCCAGTATTTGGTTGATTGGGAGGGCTACGGCCCGGAGGAATGGTCCTGGGTTCCCTCGTCCCGAATCCTGGACAAGGAGATGTTCTGGTTGTATCATCGTCCCCATCCCAACAAGCCGTATGGACCGCCAGGAGGCGCTCCTAGAAGGGGGGGCCCTGTCATGGGCAGTGAGAGCATGTCCCTTCCGTTCCGTTCATCTCTCCCCAGCTCATCATCACACCTGAGGGACAGGACATACCTGTGCCCTCTCATCAGTCAGTATACTTAAGGAAGCATCCTTCAGTGATTCGCGGGCTGGCTCATGTGGGTATACTGCCACAAAGACAGCAAGTCATTTAACACTGGGTAAAGAAATTATTAACCTGTGTGCTTTATTCCTTTATTCAGGTTGCTGCCATCATGCGGGTGTGTCACTGGGTCTGTGCTCGCTCTTCTGTCACATCATCCCACACCAACAGTAACCTCTACCCGGTCAGGCACCACAAGCTCATTCCCTACCCTGCTGATTCATCTGTTCCCCGCTGGAGTCCTGCTGGTGCTCCCTTGGAGCCCATGTAAGTGGTAATTTGGCTTGCCCATTTTCCCTTTCTCCATTCCTCTGCTTACAGCTCTCATCTTCTTCCCACAGACTCCTTCCTCTGGCGAGTGACTGTTCTGTAGCAGTGCAGATTTTGCTATTTAATAAAAGATACTCAAATGTGTGTAACAGTTTGATTGTCTCTTTGTTGCTGCACCTTGCATGTGGGCTGAATAATCTAATCAGTCATGACACTTACAGTGGGGCAAAATGGTATTTAGTCAGCCACCAATTGTGCAAGTTCTCCCACTTAAAAGATGAGAGAGGTCTCCAGTTTTCATCATAGGTATACCTCAACTATGAGAGACAAAATGAGAAGAAAAAAAAATCCAGAAAATCACATTGAAGGATTTTTAATGAATTAATTGGTAAATTCCTCGGTAAAATAAATATTTGGTCACCTACAAACAAGCAAGATTTCTGGCTCTCACAGACCTGTAACTTCTTCTTTAAGAGGCTCCTCTGTCCTCCACTCATTACCTGTATTAATGGCACCTGTTTGAACTCGTTATCGGTATAAAAGACAACTGTCCACAACCTCAAACAGTCAGACTCCAAACTCCACTATGGCCAAGACCAAAGAGCTGTCAAAAGACACCAGAAACAAAATTGTAGACCCGCACCAGGCTGGGAAGACTGAATCTGCAATAGGTAAGCAGCTTGGTGTGAAGAAATCAACGGTGGGAGCAATTATTAGAAAATGGAAGACATACAAGACCACTGATAATCTCCCTCGATCTGGGGCTCCACGCAAGATCTCACCCCGTGGGGTCAAAATTATCACGAGAACGGTGAGCAAAAATCCCAGAACCACATGGGGGGACCTAGTGAATGACCTGCAGAGAGCTGGGACCAAAGTAACAAAGGCTACATCAGAAACACACTACGCCACCAGGGACTCAAATCCTGCAGTGCCAGACGTGTCCCCCTGCTTAAGCCAGTACATGTCCAGGCCCGTCTGAAGTTGCTAGAGAGCATTTGGATGATCCAGAAGAGGATTGGGAGAATGTCATATGGTCAGATGAAACCAAAATAGAACTTTTTGGTAAAAACTCAACTTGTCATGTTTGGAGGACAAAGAACACCATACCTACTGTGAAGCATGGGGGTGGAAACATCATACTTTGGGGCTGTTTTTCTGCAAAGGGACCAGGACGACTGATCCGTGTAAAGGAAAGAATGAATGGGGCCATGTATCGTGAGATTTTGAGTGAAAACCTCCTTCCACCAGCAAGGGCATTGAAGATAAAACGTGGCTGGGTCTTTCAGCATGACAATGATCCCAAACACACCGCCCAGGCAACGAAGAAGTGGCTTCGTAAGAAGCATTTCAAGGTCCTGGAGTGGCCTAGCCAGTCTCCAGATCTCAACCCCATAGAAAATCTTTGGAGGGAGTTGAAAGTCTGTGTTGCCCAGCGACAGCCCCAAAACATCACTGCTCTAGGGGAGATCCGCATGGAGGAATGGGCCAAAATACCAGCAACAGTGTGTGAAAACCTTGTGAAAACTTACAGAAAACGTTTGACCTCTGTCATTGCCAACAAAGGGTATATAACAAAGTATTGAGATGAACTTTTGTTATTGACCAAATACTTATTTTACCGAGGAATTTACCAATTAATTCATTAAAAATCCTCCAATGTGATTTTCTGGATTTTTTTTTTCTTATTGTGTCTCTCATAGTTGAGGTATACCTATGATGAAAATTGGAGACCTCTCTCATCCTTTAAGTGGGAGAACTTGCACAATTGGTGGCTGACTAAGTACTTTTTTACCCCACCGTATCTGTGTATTGTTATGCCTTTTGAGTTTTCTTATTGTCTCCCATTTTTCCTTGTCATTGTTTAGCTTGTTTTTGCCATGTCCTGTTTTATTTGCAATTTATTTCTAGTCTGTCTCTGAGTTTGTTTTTCCTATTGGTTCTCTTGCTGACAGCTGTCAGGCAACACGTTAAGGTCTGCACTTTGTGTGGGCGTTGCCTGTCAGACTGCCAGCACGACTACTCCTACTCCCATCTCATTATCATCAGCTGATTCCAATCCCCATTATGATTCTCTTCTTCCCCTCGCTCAGGTGCATCCACACCTGTAGTCACTTACTTCGTAATCGGTTTGTATTTAGTCTACTCCTGTTCAGTCACTCCTCGCTGCACCATTGAATGTCAACGTGTATATTCATCTGTATTCCCTCTCATCTCTCCTGTGTTCTCTGGGCGATGTCGGCCCAGGGACACCAACTGTAAATTTGCTCAGGTTTGCATTTTTATGTTTGCACATTTTTTGGGACTTTAGTTCTTTTCTTTAATAAATTGTCATGGGTGTAATCCAGTGCCTGAGTCTGTCTCTCTTCGCCTCATAGAGGCGCTTCATGACATTTTACATCAAACAACTGTTAACATTATCTACTTATAGAGGTTCAAATCGTTTTGTCTCAAAAGCCAATATGTCCTATGTTAAAGACATTACAAATTCATGTGTTTTTTCAAAAGCCGATAAACACCGGGAGCAGTTTTTTTTTTTTTTGCAAAACCAGATAATTCCATACAGCAAATCCGAGCTTGGTATTTGGGTCACGTGACTCATCTTGTCTGCCATGCCCCCCCCCCCCCCCGTCTGCTCACTGTGACTGATTTCCCTGCTTGCGGTGAGCAATTTCCCTGCCAGTTTGTTTTTACAATTTTGTTGCATTTTATGTCAAGTGTGGATAACTTTGATAAAGCAGATGAACCAGTGATGCGCTCACCAGGAGGGCGCAAACGAGGTCAGAACAGTGAACAATATTCACAAAATAGACCAAGTCTGCTCGGCACAGTAGTGGAGGCAAATTCCCAGTTGTGGCCTGTACTCACAGTCCCGGGCCCCTGTGTGAAGCTACCACGATCTCACCAGAGGATTTGTCCTATATGCATGTACTCTTATATGCAACATCTGAGAAGGAAAAACAAGATGCACTGTTGCTTAGTTACATGGACATACAGAAAGTAAAACGCAGAAGACCCAGAAAGCACGATGGATTAAAACAGAGGCAGAGGAAGACGAGCATTAAGTATTATGTCATGACAATGGAGAAGCGCCGGTGTGCAAGGCTTCTTTCATGAGCATTTTCTGTGAGTAGTTGGTATACTTTCTGTCATTTTGTTTCTAAATGCATTGATCGTACCCTTATTTTATTTCCCCAGTTGTACTACTTTTCAGAATAAGATGAATTTGGACGAAAAGAGGATTCATACATGGATAATTGATGGTCTTGGCATGGTGCCCAAGGCCCTTAGCTTAGTAATAATAATAATAATAATAATAATAATAACATAACTAATAGCCTCTTTCTGTTATTGTTGGTGCGGTGGGGTCTGGAGCACAAGGCCTTTACCTTAATAGTGATAATAATAATTACAATAATAACATAAATAATAGCCTCTTTCTGTTATTGTTGGTGCGGTGGGGCCTGGATCACAAGGCCTTTACCTTAGTAATAATAATAATAATAATAATAATAGCATCTTTCATTAATAATTTTTATAATAAATGTTATATATTTAATAATTTTATAAATTTATTTTTAAATTTATCTGTTATAATAAT
The DNA here is from genome assembly GCA_020510985.1 of Pholidichthys leucotaenia. Taxonomy (NCBI): domain Eukaryota; kingdom Metazoa; phylum Chordata; class Actinopteri; order Cichliformes; family Pholidichthyidae; genus Pholidichthys; species Pholidichthys leucotaenia. The sequence continues at coordinate 252,406,866 of CM035845.1, read as the reverse complement.
AATGTCTTATACTGTGGCTTTTGTATGAGACTAAAATTTATCAGGTCCTCATCGTTCTTCTGATTTTTTTTCATTCCCTTTTTCCAGGTGTAAAAAACGACCATCTTTCCAATATTGCAAGGCAATGGTTGGATCACGGGGTTTCCATACCTGAACGTCGTGGTGGTGTCAGGAATAATGACAAAAGACAGGCTAAACAAAAGAATGTAGTCAATCATATCAAGACATTTGCCTGCAGTGCCAGTCATTACGCCTGACGTGGGACACCTGGGCGAAAATACCTGCCTGCTGACTTGTCTGTCCAAAAGCTGTATGAGCCCTTCCATCAACAGAACCATCAACATGTGTCATACTCCTTGTATTATTCTGTGTTCATGTACGGGTTCAACTTGGGATTTGGACATCCATCCAAGGATATCTGTAGTACTTGTATGTCATAAGCTGAGTTCTGGATTTTTTTGCCAGACTCAGTCTTGTGGCTCTTTCCTTGTATTTATATATATATTCATTGTATTTTGTGCCTTTGAGTTTTTGTTCTGGTTCCTATTTTTCTGTTTAGGCTCCAGTTTTGAGTCATGTCTATTTGTAATAATTTATTAGTCTGCATTTGATTATGTTTATTTCCTATATTCTTTGGGCTGAAAGCTGTCAGACAACATTTCTGGATTTGTGCTCTGCGTGAACGTCATCTGTCAAGCTGTCAGTCCAGCCGTTCCTCCCTCATCTCTCCCAGCTGATCTCAGTCACTATTCAGTGTTCTCTTTTGCCTGCTCATGTGAACCCACACCCATTACTAGTTATGTAATGGCTTTGATCCCTATTTAAGGGAAGTTGTTTTTCATTTTGATTGTTGCACAACAAGGTGTTCAAATAATAAAAATGTTTTTGTCAATAAATTTCACAAGCTCACAGTCTAGCATCTGGGTCTCATCTCTCTGCCCCGAGGGGCATTCATGACAGTAGGCAGTGACCAGTTAGAGACCCAGCTGCTGTGAGTTTGTGGATCTTTTTGTTTTTTCTTTTTTTTGCTCACCTGTGCTCTGGAGCTTAGCATGGTCCCGGCTTGCCGGGCTCACAAACAAAAGGAGATTGGCACCGGGGTCTACAAGCCTGGAGGAGGAATGGGCGGCGGACTTTATCCAGAGTTTTGTGGATGAAGCACTCGCCACCTGCCGTCCCAAGAAAACCTGGGAGAGTGTGAATGGAGGGGTGGGGATTCTGGAGGCACACCCTGGCCTCTGGAAATATCCTCAATATGCGGGACTGCTGTCCACGGTCCCCGCGCTTCAGCGATCATTCCCCAGGCTGATGATGGGGCCGCCTCCCACTGGACCGAAGCCGTCATGGAGGCGCTCACCTCACCAGAAGTCCATTCCGTCTCCCGGTTCACCGGCTCCAATTCCACCGCAACAGCCACCACTAAAGCGTTGTCCCGCTCCGGACCACCAGAGGAATTCTCCTGCCTCTCTTGCAGCCATTTCCCTTACGCCGAAGCAGAAGCCTCCCTCAGCAGCTCAGCCCTCCTCTCTCTCTCTTCCGGCTGAATCATCAGCTTCACTCCTCTCTGTAGCTGCTGTTCCCTGCTCCACTCCGGCATCCTCTCCTGCAGCCGAGAGGTCCTTCATTTGTTCCCCGGCTACATTTGTCTCCGTGACAACAGGGGCGGCTCCTCCACAATCCTCAGGGTGGCCCACATTCACCTTAGCCACGGAGAGGGATGACATTTCACCCGCTGCAGCAGACAACAGCGAACACCGGGAAAACAGGCAAGTTTCATTTCATTCCATTTCAATTTATGATGATATGCCTTGCCTGCTTCCCGGTGGGGAGGCTCAGGAAATGCAGTTCCCTGAGCTCTCCCCACCTGTTGCAGTAATTAATTGCTCACTTGCCATCTCCGTGTCTCCTCCTTTGGCCCCTGAGTGTCTGCTGACCCCGAGATTGAGCTGTTGGATGCGGAAGGAGCCTGTGGCCCTGGAGGATCATCTGGCTCGACGGAGTCCTGGACGGCGGTGGAGCTCGAGCTCAGGCGAGTGCTCTCCCTTGTTTTTCACTTATCTGTTCTGGAGAAATCTTTCCTGGTTCTTGGTGAGGAGAGTCGGGCGGAGCCATCAGCTGCGCCTGAGCTCACCTTGCTGGGCTCCGCCTCTGCCGGTGACCCTGACCCTGTCTCTTTGTCTGTACCATCTGAGCTTTCTCCCAGGGTCACCGAGGAGGTCCCAACACTGCCAGATGCCTCCGTGGGTCCAGGCTCATCGCCTGAGGTCACCAGGGGTCCAGTTTACCCCGCAGTGGAGGTTGTCGCAGGTGCTCCATCCCAGCCCAGGACCTCCGTGGGTGCAGCTCCCCCTCTGCCCGAGGCCATCATCTGGGTTCCTCCTCCTCGGTCCAAATCTCTGTGGGTGCTGTGTCCCGGTCGGGACCCTTGTGTGTTCTGCACTCCAGCATAAAGCCAACGTGGGTGTTGCGCTCCAGTATGGGCCCGCCATTTTTTTTTTTTTTTTTTTTTTTTTTTTTTTTTTGTTACTTATTTGTACCCGTAGGTAGACTTGGTTTGCAGTCTGATGACAAGCCACCGGCTGCTGGTCGCTGCGTGCGCGAGCGCCCTAAACCTACATGTTTTTGGTGTGCGGGAGGAAACCGGAGAAATCCCGGAGTAAACCCGCGCAACACGGGGAGAACATGCAAACTCCACACAGCTCACTGTTGGTCAGGGGCTGGGATCGAACCCACGATCTCATGATCCCCGCAATCCCCCGGCCGAGGGTAAAACTGTGCTGTCACAGTGCTAAACCACTGCGCCACCGTGCAGCCAATGAGTGCTACGCCCCAGCCCAGGGTCCACCATGGGTCCAACATAGGCCCAGCCTGGGACCACCGCGGGTGCTGCCATGCTCCAGCCCAGAGGCACCACGGGTACTGCAATGCTCCAGCCCGGAGCCACCGTGGGTTCAACTTCGTCCCAGTCCGAGACCACCGAGGTTGCAGCTGGCCAGATCGAGGGCATTGTGGTTCCCCTTCCTCCTCTGCCAGATGCCGTTGGGGTTTCCCCTCCTCCTCTGCCTGATGCTGTTATGGTTTCCCCTCCTTCTCTTCCAGATGCCGTCGTGGTTCCCCCTCCTCAGCTCCCAGTGGGGGAGCCACCTCCCAGGCCACCCCTTTTATTCAGGTGGCTTAAAAACTCTGGTCAGCCGCCTGACGGACTAAGCCATTGGGTTGAGTGGCCCATGCTCTCCGGCAGACCACCCGACTTGGACCACCTCACCATCCGCCAGCCCTCGTACTTTGGTTGCACCCCTGAATTCTCTAGCTCCTTGGCCCGGGGGGGGGGGGGCTAATTCTGTGTTTTTGACTGGTCTGGGTCCTGAGCGGGGTTTGGTTTCTTTCCCTCCTAGCCTGTATCCCCCACCACCCACCCTGGGTGGGTTGTTGTTGCGCCCCTGCAGGGGGGACAGGCTTTTTTCTTTTTCTTTTGGTGTTACCTTGGGGTGTCTGGGGTCCACCCCTTGGGGTGGGGGGTGGGGCTTTGTCACAAGCTGAGTTCTGGATTTTTTGCCAGACTCACTCTCGTGGCTCTTTCTTTGAATTTATATATATTTGTTGTATTTTGTGCCTTTGAATTTTTGTTCTGCTTCGTATTTTTCTGTTTAGGCTTCAGTTTTGTGTCATGTCTATTTGTAAATGATTTATTAGTCTGCATTTGATTATGTTTATTTCCTATATTTTATTCTGTGGGCTGACAGCTGTTAGACGACATTTCTGGGTTTATGCTCTGCATGGGTGTCGTCTGTCAAGCTGTCAGTCCAGCCGCTCCTCCCTCATCTCTCCCAGCTGATCTCAATTACTGTTCAGTGTTTTCTTTTGCCTGCTCATGTGAACCCACACCTGGTACTAGTTATGTAATGGTTTTGATCCCTATTTAAGGGAAGTTGTTTTTCATTTTGATTGTCGCTGTCTAGTCTTACCCAGTGTATTCTCAGGCTCTTTTTGTCTCCGCCAGAGCCCTGTTCTGCTCTGGCGCTCTATTCCCGTAAGTTTTTTCCCTTGTTATTTTATTATTTGAACAACTTGTTGCACTTTATGTTTGCTGTTTTTGTTAATAAATTTCACAAGTTCACAGTCCAGTGCCTGGGTCTCATCTCCCTGCCCCGAGGGGCATTCATGACATTGTTTCAAATTTTGGTTGAAACTGAAGCCTTCAGAACTGAGTGATGAAGAATAGCTAACTCAATCTGCCATGTATATTTTGCACCTTTGCCGGGGCAGGAAATTTTAAGACATCCTCAATGCAGTGGAAGACTCCTTCACTGTTTGCTTTGATAACATGGAGAACTTGGTCTTACCAAAATCCCCAATAGGCCAAACATACTACTCAAGGCAGCTTTATATGTATGTGTTTGGTGTAGTACACCATCGTGGATGAGGAAAAACTCAGAGAAAAGAGGACATACACCTTTTTGTGTGGCTGGAGAATGAAAATCGAAAGGACAGAAACATGGTTGCTTCAGCTCTCTGCTATTATTTTGAAGTAGTTGTAAGACAAAAACTACAAAATTATGGCACTCTGAGAATGTTTTCAGACTCATGTTATGGGCAAAACAAGAACATCAGTGTACTCTCCATGCTCTTTGCTCTGCAAAAGCAGTGGTATAACAATCTGAGGATCGAGTATAGCTTCCCTATTCGGGGGCATCGTTTCATCCCTGCAGACCGTGCATTTGGATGGATAGAGCAAGAGATCCGCATACATAATACAATTCTGTTTCCCTCAGAGTACATCAAAATCCTACAGAGGTATGGGAATGTTCATGTTTATGGCGAGCACTGGCAGTGTTATGACTTCAAGGCTACAGCCTCTGCTTATTGTACATCAAGTCGATCATTTAAAATCAGCGAGGCAAGAGTCCTTGAAATCAATGGTACTAAACTGGGTTTTAAACAATCCTACAGTTCAGAATTTTGTTAACATGGTCTTCTCAAACGTGGCAAATTGTGGGAAAAATTCAAACCTCCCATCACTCCTCAAAATAATTTTGTTAAGGAGGCAAAGAAAGCAGATGCTTTGAAATTCTTAGATGAGACAGGGCCAGTGCCTCTGCTCGCCAATTCTCTTACTAGTTAACCACGCCCATGGCAGTGGACGTTAACAACATCAACTGGTTCACAGCTCTGGCCCAACAACGGCTTGGGGCCAGGTTAGCACCACTTTTGAGAGCCTGGGACTAGTGCTTAGCTGGTCAAAAACCAAAGAACTGGTGCCAAGTCAGGCTCTGGCTCCAATTAAGTACTGGAACTAGCTTGGTGGAAAAGGCCTATAAGAGACTCCATTGTCCCACTGGGGGACTTCAATGTGCATGTGGGCAACAACAGTGAAACCTGGAGGGGTGTGATTGGGAGGAAAGGCCTGCCCGATCTGAACCCAAGTGGTGTTCAGTTATTGGACTTCTATGCCAATCACAGTTTGTCTATAACGAACACCATGTTCAAGCATAACGGTGTCCATATGTGCACCTGGCACCAGGACACCCTAGGTCCCTGGTCGATGATCGATTTTGTTATTGGATCATTAGATCTATGACCATATATCTTGGCCACTAGGGTAAAGAGAGGTGCAGAGCTGTCAACCAAGCACCACCTGGTGGTGAGTTGGATCCAATGGCAGAGGAGGATGCTATTCAGACCTGGTAGACTCAAACGTATAGTGAGGGTGTGTTGGGAATGTCAGGCTGAGGCCCCTGACTGAGAGGTCTTCAACTCCCACCTCCAGAAGAACTCTGACCACATTCCAAGGGAGCCTGGAGACATTGAGTCTTAATAGGCCATGTTCTGTACCTCCTTTATTGAAGCGGCTTCCCAAAGTTGCAGCCACAAGGTTGTTAGTGCATCTCAAGCTGGCAACCCCCGAACCAAGTGGTGCACACCAGTGGTGGTGGTGGGGGGGCATAAAGCTGAAGAAGGAGTCCTATTGAGTTTGGTTGGCTTGTGGGACTCCCAAAGCAGTTGAGGTGTACAGATAGGCCAAGCAGAGTGCAGCTCAGGTGGTTGCTGAAGCAAAAACTCAGGTGTGGGAGGAGTTCAGTGAGGCCATGGAACAACACTTTCGGTCACCCTCAAAGAGATTCTGGCAAACTGTACAGTGACTCAGGAGGGGGAAGCAGCTCCCTGTCCACACTGTGTATGGTGTGGATGGGGCACTGCTGACTTAAACTGGGGATATTGTTAAGCAGTGGAAGGAATACTTTGAGGATCTCATCAATCCCACTGACACACCATCAATAGAGGAAGCAGAGCCTGAGGACAAGCGTGTTGACTCGCCCATCACAGGGGCTGAAGTGGTTAAAACTCTTCGGTGGCCGGGCCCCAGGGATGGACGAGATTTGCCCTGAGTACCTCAAGGCTCTGGATGTTTTAGGGCTTTTATGGCTGACACGCTTCTGCAACATTGCGTGGAAGTTGGGGACAGTATCTTTGGCATGGGAAACTGGGGTGGTGGTTCCTCTCTTTAAGAAGGGGGACCGGAGGGTGTGTTCCAACTTTAGGGGGATTACACTTCTCAGCATCTCTGGGAAGGTCTATGCTAGAGTACTGGAGAGGAGAGTCCAGCCGTTGGTCAAACCTCAGATTCAGGAGCAGCATTGTGGTTTTTGTCCCTGCCATGGTACATTAGACAAACACTTTACTGTCTCAAGAATCCTCAAGGTTTCGAGGAAGTTTGCCCAACCAGTCTAGATGTGTTTTGTGGACTAGGAGAAGGCATTCAGCCATGTCCCTTGTGGTTTTTTGTGGGGGGTGCTTTGGGAGTATGGGGTATCGGGCTTGTTGCTATGAGCTATCCGGTCTCTATATGACCATTGTGAGAGTTTGGTTTGTTTTACTAACACTCAGTTGGACTCATTTCCAGTGAGAGTTGGACTCCGTCAGGGCTGCCCTTTGTCACCGATCCTGTTCATAATTTTTAGGTGCAGCTAAGGAATGGAGGGTGTCATGTTCGGTGACCACAGGATCTCATCTCTGCTGTTTGTAGATGATGTCGTCCTGGTTGGTTTCATCCAGCAATGACCTACAGGTCTTGCTGGATGGTTTGTTACTAAGTGTGAAGCACTGAGATGAGAATCAGCACCTCCAAGTCTGAGTCCATGGTGCTCAGCCGAAAAAGGGTGGATCGTCCTCTCTGGGTTGGGGATGAGCTCCTGCCCCAAGTGGAGGAGTTTGAGTATCTTGGGGTCTTATTCACGAATGAGGGGAGAATGGACCGGGAGATTGACAGACAGATCGGAGCAGCCTCTGCAGTGATGCAGATGTTGTACCAGTCTGTCATGTGGAAGAGGGAGCTGGGCTCTAAAGCCTTATTCATGCTGCATTTCCCCTCTAGTCTGCTTTGGTCAGCATGCACTTTGGACGAGCCCAGCACGCACGCAGTGCTGTCAAGCTCACTTTATTCATCTACCCAGCCCAAGCGGTTGACGCATGCGCACAACCATCATTTGTAGTTTCATTCCCGCTGGATAGGTAGCACCAATGCATTGACACGCCAGAATTTTCACCAATGTAGAAACGCTACTTGTTTTCTGCTGCTTGACTTCCCGGTTTTCACTCCTTTTCCACAAAGATGCTGCTGCTTCTGCTGTTGAAGTTGTAGCATCATCGTCTCCTCAAACCAAGACAGAAGATCACTTCTCTCCATTTGACAGGAATTTCACTTTATTCCTTATACAGGAATACCACTTTTCTGCATTTTTACAGGAATATCACTGGCTTTCATGTGGACTCATCCAGGCCTCTTCCAGGCCTGACCAAAGGTGTTTGCTTTCCCAGGACCCCAATGTAAACAGTTGCCTCTTGCAGAGATTGTAAGGATCAGAATTTGCTTTTAAAGGCTCAAAGGAACATAAACTCGGGAGACCAGACCTCCAACGTGAACACTGCATTTGGATAACGTACCTTTTCACAGGAAACCAATGTTCTTAAAAGGGTTGTAAACGGCTTAATCAGACAAGTTTATAGCCCCGATGCTGTTCAGACTTCCTCCCAGATACCATGGACCTAAAAGAAATCATCCACAGCTCAACAGTACCTCCTAGCGGATACCTACGGAATGTGTTTTCAGTATGTAGGATGACTTTTAATTTGTTCTAAACATTAAGTTTCTTTCAGCTTATCCTCTTCTTATTCTTGGATCCTAAGGACACTGAAAATCATCCCTCTTTTATCACCAACCATGGTTTGCTGTACTACATTAAGCTTTGATCTAAATATGAATGCATGTATTATAATTATGTATAAGAAATGTTATATTCATGAGTGTTATTCAAACAAATGTAATATTGGAGTAATGGTATAAATGCATGATCACCAAATATTAACCAAGTCATTTAATCTAGTTAGATTTTATATTGAGCACCGGAGGCAGCATGTGCGGCTGGGAAAGACTGTCTCAGACTCTGCTAGCATCAGCACCGGATCACCCCAGGGCTGTGTACTTTCCCCCCTACTCTTCTCCCTTTATACCAACTCCTGCACCTCCAGCCACCAGTCTGTCAAGTTGATCAAGTTTGCGGACGACACCACCCTCATCGGGCTCATCTCCAACGGCGACGAGTCCGCCTACAGGAGAGAGGTGGCCCAGCTGGCGTCCTGGTGCAACAACAACAACCTGCAGCTGAACGCTCTGAAGACAGTGGAGATGATTGTGGACTTCAGGAAAGTCACAACCCCTCTGCCCCCCCTCACCCTCACAGGCTCTCCCATCACCACTGCTGATTCCTTCCGCTTCCTAGGCACCACCATCACCAGGGACCTCAAGTGGGAGCCGACCATCAGCTCCCTCATCAAAAAGGCCCAGCAGAGGATGTTCTTCCTGCGGCAGCTGAGGAAGCTCAAGCTACCCACCAAGATGTTAGTGCAGTTCTACACAGCCATCATTGAGTCCATCCTCACCACCTCCATAACCGTGTGGTACGCAGGAGCCACTGCCAGGGACAGACTAAGGCTGCAGCGCATCGTGCGCACTGCTGAGAAGGTGATCGGCTGCAAGCTCCCATCTCTCCAGGATCTGTACATCTCCAGGGCCCGGAGGCGTGCTGGCCGGATCATAGCCGATCCCTCACACCCTGGTCACGTACTGTTTGCCCCCCTCCCCTCAGGTAGAAGACTTCGGTCCATCCAGACTAAAACCTCCCGTCACATGAATAGCTTCTTCCCCTCTGCCATCAGACTGCTGAACACTAAGTGACTTATTGACTCTCATGCACTATGTACAGCAGCTCAACCAGACTCATGTCAATCATCACTGTTTTCTTCCTGCATTACCGACTGCACTATATGGTTCTCCACATTATCTGCTGCTCGCTAATATATTTTAACTGCTGACCAGTATTATTCTCTTATTCTACACTTTATTGCATGTATAGTTTATTTCTTTTATTTTATCATGTTTAATGTTGCAGCATTACACCGAGACAAATTCCTAGTTTGTGTACTACATGAACAATGGCAATAAATCTGATTCTGATTCTGATTCTGATAATGTCATAAGAACTGACTGAGTGTTGATTTTTCTCTGCAATTTCATGGGATGGTGTCTTCGTTTGATTGGCTGCTCTCAAACAAAGAAATGTTCTCACATTGGATGGCAGCCATTTCAAACTGCTTTTGATATAGTCGATTGGTCAGTCTTGCGATTGACATCATCAGTTTTACGACCCGGCGAGGTAACTTTAAAAGAGAGAAGTTAGATTTGAGTTTTAGATTAGTAACGAAGTAACAAGTAACAAGAAAAAGAGAACGGTGAGAGAATTAAGAATTAGAAACACAGAAAGAAGAAAGAAAGAGATTTTGAGAAAGATTAGGAACTAAATTAAGATTAAAGAAGCAGAATAGTAATCTAGATCTCAGAAGAAGATTTTATTCCACCGTTTCAAGGTCCTGTGAAGTTTTATTCTATCTAAACTGTTCTTTGTGAAGTTTGTCAAGTCTTTCGTTATTTTCTGGTTACTGAGGAGAAACCACTTTTTCTTTAGAGCTCGTTTTTTTAGAGAATCAAATTCTCAAACTTTTTCCTTCACCTCAGAAGCCATTCTTATCCTAGTAAATGTTTTTCTCATTTTTTTTATGACTTTTCACGCCGTTTAAGTGGACCTTTAATTTTCCTAATTTAAAGTGAACAGAGACTGAGAAGTTTCTCCTTCAGTTTTTTTGGTCTATCCCGCTACAAGAGACCTCAAATTTGGACTCTTTTCCAAGGACTTTTCATGCCGCTCGGGGACAATCACTCTGCTGCCGACGTCCTGAACAAGCCCCCGGCTGGGTCAACACTCCTGACTGCTGTGAGGAAGCATTGCAGCAGCCACTTCCTCTCGATGTCCCGACCCCAAACTCGGCCGGTATCGACCCGCTGAACACGTGGACCTTCAGCTGTCTTGTGAGTGAGGCTCATTTTACTATCTGCTGGGTTAAAACATGATGTCCTAACAATTAAATTACAATTGAATATGGCCCGTATTTCAGGGCTCAATTAATCTCTCAGCCACAGGATAAAGCTATAAACTGAAGGAAAACTCTTAAGTCATTTTTAAGTAACTGCCTTTAAATTTTTGTAGATTAATTCAGAAGTCATTTTTAGATAATTAGCTTATGAATTTTCCCCATAAAATTGCGTTGTTTTCAGCCTCATTTACCGTTGAAACATAAGTCTGGTTCCTCCTTGGTTCTACAGAGGTGTAACGCTGGATTTTATGTTCAGGAATCCAATATTAGTTGATGTGATATCTTACGCTGTTATCATTTGAATCTGCTTATCCATCATTTGAACGCCATGCCATGTAACCTGAATGAATTAAATAAAAGGGTGAATGAGAGAAGTTGAAGCATTTTTCTTTCGCATATACATGTTTCCTAATCACGACAGGAAAAGAACTCACTGAAACTTTGAGACTGATTCATTAAGTAATTGAAGGTACAAAATTAATTAAAATTAAAGTTAATATTATTGTCCGTTAGGACTGGTGCCCCTTTTACGAGTGCTTTTATTTAATTTAGGGAAGAAGTGTAGAAGTGACGGTTTAACTCCGCCCCCTTTCACACCCACTATTAAATAAAATAAATAATTCCTGTACCTTATGACAAATATTTTATTATAGGCAATTCATTCTACAAAGTATTTATGTATGATTCATGTATGTTTATTCTCGTCTTCCGCTTCCTCGTTGTCTTCTTCGTCTACTTTGTCATGGTATGCTGTGCTGATTACGCCACCTTGTGAATGGGACGTTCAGTCTTGCACATGCGCTTTTCTTTTGTAATTTGAATTTTATTGGGTTTTCAATTTAGAAAATAAAACAGAGACAAACAAACACAAAAAAAACCAAAGAAAAAAAAATGAAAAAACAAACAAACAAGTATACCCAGTGAGAGGATAAAATATTCCATTTCCACCCTAATACTCTTAAGATGATTAGCTTAATCTACTACACCTATAAAGGTAAGATAGGATCCCCACTTATTATAGAAGCTGTCCATCCTGTCCAGAAGCTTATATGAAAGGCGTTCTAGTGCAGCAAGCTTGCCCAACTCCCTGAGCCATTGAGCTACGGGTGGGGCAGAGGAAGATTTCCAGTAAAAAGTGATCAACTTTCGGCCCAGCATCAAAGCAGTCTGAATCCACTCGGCATCAGAGATTGGGTCCTGAATCATTGATGGATCCCCAAGGACAAAAAGTCTCTGAGTAAATGGCACTTCTTGCTTAACAATTGTCATAATATGTTTATGGATCTGCAACCAAAAGTCCTGTATTACCGGACAACTCCAGATCATATGGATTAATGTCCCCTCCCCCTGTAGACATCTCCAGCAGCTTGAAGAGTGAGTGAGATTCGCTCTCAACATTTTACGAGGTGTCCAGTAAAATCGATTCAAAATTTTAAATTGAACAAGTCTGGTTTTCAATTCCCTAGACACTTTCTTCCCATTCTTTAAAATATTTGCCCATTCAACATCAGTAAATTGTGAATTCAGATCTTTTTCCCATACGTGTTTAAGGAATGTAGAATCTTTATTTGAGCTCTTAAGGAGCATTAAATAGAAATTTGAGGCCTTAGATCTTTTGCCACAGGAACTCAAAGCCTGGATGAGCCAATCTACATCAGGAGGAGGGGTAGTTGTAGATCCAAAGACTTGACACAGCAGATGTCGAAGTTGTAAATATTTCCAAAACTGATTCTGTGGTAGTCCATACTGTGCCCGTAGAACATCAAATGATTTGAGAGCTCCCCCTTCATTTAGATCTTTTAACATCAAGATGTCCTTTTTCACCCAGATTTTCCACATAAATGGGGATTTTCCAATATGGAGACTTGGGTTAAGCCAAATAGAAGCCATAGAATGAAGATGAGAGCTAAACTCTAGTATAGAAGCAACTCCAAACGTATTGTAAAAAGGATATAATAGGATGCGACTGAAATTCAGGAGACAGTTTAATTGTGATTAGATGTACTAGGGGAAGAGGGCTGCTCAAATAACTCTCCAACTAAAACCAAGGGGGAGCTCTCTCAGGGGGGAGAGCCCAATGAATCAAATGTCTAAGACTAAAAGCGTAATGATATAAAACCAAATTTGGGACCCCCAAACCTCCTGAATCTATAGACTTCTGCAATCTTTTCAACTTTAATCTAGGGCGCTTACCATTCCATAAAAACTTATTGCACAACCTATCAAATTGTCGAAAATAACCAACTGGGATCCTAAGAGGAAGAGATTGCAGAAGGTAATTAAATCGGGGTGCACAAATCATCTTAATAACATTGACCTTGCCCCAGAGAGACAAAAAAAGAGGTGACCACCTTTCTATGTCTATTTTAAATTTTTCAAGCAAGGGTTCAAAATTAATCTGAATCAGATCTGATAAAATGTGAGGAAACAGGATGCCAAGATATTTAATTCCTAATTTTGGCCAAGAGAAGCCTATATTTTGACCAAATGTAAACAGTGTTTTAGGGCAATAAGATGTTAGAGGGAGAATTTCTGATTTTATCCAGTTAACTCTATAACCAGACAAACGTGAAAATTGGTTAATAATTTTAAGGAGAGCTGGAATTGATTTTTGAGGTTGTGTAATCAGTACCAATGCATCATCAGCATACAACATTATCTTATGGGTACTGCCATGGACCTGAATACCTGGAAAATTGCCGTCTTTGCGGATAGCAACAGCTAATGGTTCTAATGCCAAAGCAAAAAGCAAGGGACTTAAAGGGGAGCCCTGGCGCGTACCCCTATAAAGTCTAAAAGATTGTGATGTAACCCGATTTGATATCACTGAAGCTCTAGGTTCATTATATAGTAATTTAATCCAAGAAAGAAACTTTGAACCAAAACCAAAAGTCTCTAGAGTTGCAAAGAGATACTGCCACTCAACCCTGTCAAATGCTTTTTCAGCATCCAGGGAGAGGGCTGCCACTGGAGAGAGGTGTGCAAGTGAGGGATCATTTTGAACTAACCATATGATATCAATAAATCGCCTAATATTGTCTGCCGCACCCCTGGAACGAATAAAACCCACCTGATCAGGATTTATAAGAGATATCATTACTTTATCTAATCTTAATGCCAAAATTTTGGAGAGAATTTTACAGTCACAGTTTATAAGACTAATTGGTCTATAATTCTTACATTCTAACGGATCTTTATTGCTTTTTAAAATAAGCGAAATGAAAGCCTCTGTTAAAGAAGGGGGCAAACGGCCTTGTTCAAAAGATTCCGCAAACATTTCTAAAAGTAAAGGAGAAAGCTCATCAACACAGGCCTTGTAAAATTCTGCAGTGAATCCGTCAGGGCCCGGTGCCTTTCCAGTCGGGAAGCTCTTAATCACTTTCACAATTTCCTCTTTAGTAATTGGGGCGTCAAGTAAGTCTATTTGTTCCTTCGTTAAGGAGGGCAAAGATAGGGATGATAAAAATGCATAGATCTCTTGAGATCCAGCCTCCATTTCAGAAGAATAAAGCGAGGTGTAAAATTCTCTGAAAGCACCATTAATTTCATTTAAGTCTGACACCAGAGTACCATCCTGTGTCCTAATAGCAGATATAGTACACTGAGCTTCTTTCATTTTAATATATCTAGCCAGCATTTTGCCAGCTTTATCCCCCTCCTCAAATTGTTTGTGCCTAAGACGAAGTAGGGAAAATTCAACTTTTTGTGTTAGAATTGAATTCAGCTCATACTTAAGCTTCAGAAGGGGTAACAAATTTACTAAATTTGTGTCTTGTTTGAATGAAGTCTCTAATATAGCTATTCTCCTCTCCAAATCAATCTGTTTAGCAATGTTAGTTTTCTTTTTAAAAGATGCATATTGAATAATATGTCCCCTAATAAATGCCTTAAAGGCCTCCCAAGCAACCCTGGCAGAGGGAGCAGAATCCCAGTTTATCTCAAGATATAAGGAGATCTCTGCTTTCAAAGAGGACACAAAATCTGGATTAAAAAGAAAGCTTGAATTAAGCCTCTATCTAGAATCTTTTTTCAACTGACAAGGCGGGATCATATGTAGAAAAACAGGGGCATGATCTGATAGTATTATGCTACCAATGAAGCTCGAATTTACAGAAGAAACAGAAAATTTTGACATTAAAAAATAATCAATCCTGGAAAACACATTATGAACAGTGGAATAAAAAGTGTAATCCCTTGTGGACGGATTAAAAAGCCGCCAAACATCTACCAAACCAATTGCATTACACATGTCTTTCAATATAGAGCCAGATTTAGATGAACGCTGTGAGGGGGTGCTCCGATCTAAAATGTTGTCCATGACCTGATTAAAATCCCCGCCTACTAAAATGGGATAATTACCCATTTCGCTTAATTCATGTTCCAATTGTGCAAAAAATGCACAATCAACTATATTTGGTGCATAAACATTAGCGAGTATCATCCTATGGCCCTGAATTTCTATAAGAATTATAAGGAGTCGTCCATCATCATCACTAACCTCTTTTAGACACTTGAACTGCAAATGTTTATGAATAAGGATTGCCACTCCCCTGCTCTGGCTATTACCACAAGACGCAAACCCATGGCCCACCCAGTCCCGACGGAGTTTTTTAGATTCTGTTTTAGTGAGGTGGGTCTCTTGAAGCAACGCTACATCCACTTTTTTTGATTTAATAAACGCCAAAATTTTTTTCCTCTTAATTGGGTGGTTAAGGCCTTTAACATTCCAAGTAATGAGGTTAAGAAAGCTCTGACAATTAGCCGACATCATAAACGGTACATATTACCATCCAAAATATCCACCAAAAACCCCCTCACTGGGCAAAAGACAAACACAATAAAAATTAAAAATACAAAAAAAAAAAAAAAAAAAACGAAAACCACATAATCATAAAGTAACATAATCGGTAACCTGAAACCAATGTCACCCATCGGTGCACAAAAACCGCACCAACCAAAAAAAAGAAAATAAAAAACTCTAGGACCGTGACTGTGAACAGTGCAACAAACTTAGGGAGAGCCGCAACATCGCAGCAGCCTCATGCCTATAGACAATATAGCGTGGGCAAAAAAAAGGAACCTTACATTAATACTGCATCAAATCCTCAGTCAAAAATATATAACAAATAAACATATAGCATATATTCATACCATTGTTCATCAATGTCTCACGGTAGTGAAAGAATCAGGTTCAATGCTTTTTTAGGGTCAGTGAACTCCTGTTTACCACTTGCCAACTTCACAACGAGAACTGCAGGGTACCTGAGAGAGAATGCAATCTTCTTCTGGTGCAGCAGGTGTTTACACTGCTTGAACGCCGCTCTCATCTCGGATACTCGTCTGGAATAATCCGGGAAAATCATGATGTGATGACCATTCCAATCCAGCTTTCCCATCCTGTGTGCTGCCTCCATAATACGCTCCCTATCCTGGAAGCGCAGAAGTCGAATCAGGATAGCCCTGGGTGGCTGGCCGTCAGGTTTGCGTCTGGCGAGGCTCCGATGCGCACGGTCAATTTCCAGCCCTCCAGGGAACTCCATTTTCAGCAGATGTGGGATAGCTTTGCGCATGAAGGTAAGGGCATCTGATTTTTCACAATTTTCTGGAAAGCCGACAAAGCGTAGATTGTTTCGGCGTGATCTATTTTCTAAATCATCCAGCTTCAAAAGTAAATCTTCCACCTGCGTCTGGGTTGCGGGGGGATTAGCATCCAGAGCTGTATTAGCATCCTCAAGAAAAGCGATGCGAGACTCCACATCTCCCAGCCGGGTAGCTAACTCCATTAGCTTGGTGTCCACCGCCCTCATTGACGCCTCAATAGAGTTGAGTTTGGCGTCTTGCCTCTCCGATATTTCCTTCAACAGTGCAAAGATCTTAGAGATGTCCTCCGCCATTTGGTCTTTGGCAACACCTGCACCCGTTGAAGGTGGCGGAGAGGGAGGAGGGCTCGATGTGGTATCACCAGCTCTAGCCAGATTTTCCTTGCTAGCACCGGCTTTGGGGCAAAGATTAATTTTCTGCTGTTGCGTTGGCATACTAATCCTGTTCTCCACAAATCCAGTCTCGATGTAAAGTGTAGTAATAATAATAATTTCAACTGAGGAAACAAGAGAAAAACGCCCTTGTAGAAGAAAAAAAAAAGGCTGTCTGCACTGCGGTGCTCCTCACCTAAGCAGCCATCTTCACTGCCCGCGTCTCTCCCCTGCACATGCGCTTTTCAATGCGTTCAGGTCATGGGCAGGCGGCGCGGACACAAAATTTGGGTTGCGTGCGATCGTCCGTGGTGGAGCACTGCAGACACTAGCAGAGTGGAGACGATGACATAAATGTCGTCACGCGAGGTTTCCAGTTACATGTACACAGACAGGAGAGGTGCAGCATTAATCCAGCTTAACACAAAGCTGTTGATTTACTGGTCAATCTACATTCCTACCCTCACCTATGGTCATGAGCTTTAGGTAATGACCAAAAGAATAAGATCGTGGATATAAGTGGCTGAAATGAGCTTTTTCCATAGGATTGCTGGACTCACCCTTAGAAATAGGGTGAGGAGCTCAGTCATTCAGAAGAGGCTCAAAGTAGAACCGCTGCTCATCCACATTGAAAGGATCCAGC
This sequence comes from Pholidichthys leucotaenia, assembly GCA_020510985.1. Taxonomy (NCBI): domain Eukaryota; kingdom Metazoa; phylum Chordata; class Actinopteri; order Cichliformes; family Pholidichthyidae; genus Pholidichthys; species Pholidichthys leucotaenia. Next base: position 252,389,766 of record CM035845.1, on the reverse strand, counting down.
TGAGGTGGTTTGGGCATCTGATCAGGATGCCTCCTGGACTTGAGATGTTCCGGGCACGTCCCACTGGGAGGAGACCCCAGGGCAGATCCAGGACACACTGGAGAGATTATGCCTCCCAGCTGGCCTGGGAACGTCTCGATATCCTCTCTGAAGAGCTGGTGCAGATAGCTGGGGAAAGGGAAGTCTCAGCTTCTCTGCTTGAACTGCTGCCTCTGTGACCCGGACCTCTGGAAAAGTGGTAGAAGATGGATGGCTGGATGGATGGCTGGATGGCTGGATGGCTGGATGGTGTTATTTAGGAGTTGTGTGTCTTGTTTCTTACAGCAAGAATGGCTATTTGTTGTTACCTCTTCACCGTCTGTGGTGCAATATTGCACCAGGCAACCCCGCCCCCCCGGTGGTCCAGATTGTTTGCAAATGTTCCATGCATTCTCTCTCTTTGTATGACATGTATAAAAGAGCTTGCTATATGTACATGCCTCACAGACACAACACACACAGCATACACAACACACACAGCACACACAGCACAACACGGCGCACAGCGCTACAGTGTTTCTCGTGATGTTGGAGGAAAACAAAATCCTGCTACCTTCCAGCTCGCCACATCTCTCCTGAACTTATTTGTTCCTCCACACTGGTGATCCTTGACGAAGAATGGAACATGAAGCGAACACCCCGGAGGTGACCCGGACGGGAAGCCTCAGCACGCGTCATGGTGCGCCCCTCGCCTGATCTTTTACCTCCACACTGGTGACCTGACGAGTGAGAATGACCGTCTCTTCCCTCTCACCGTGCTGTGGACACAGAGGACCAGAGAACGCCTGCAACCTCTTCATCCTCACCGGAGCGCAGCGCTGGGACCAAAACACACCATGAATGACACGAGCGAAAGAAGGAAGCAGCCTGAATGGGGAAATCATCGATGCCAACTGTGTTGATTTCCACCAAGCTCCTCGACCCTGACTCAGCTCGCGACAAGCGGACCTCCCGCACACAGAAGCCCCGCACGCACACTGCAGGATTATGAGGACAGCGCAACTGTCAGCTAAGTGGTCACTGCGCCACGCGTGCGCCACGCACGGGGTCAAGCCGGCTCCACAGACCGATACAGCGTCCTCTGCTGCTGCACATGCCCAAGAAAAATGCCCGATCGCCACCCTCGGAGCCTTCAGGGCTGCTCAAGCACCTGAAGCAGACATGCAGCCCGCACACAGGACTTTGTATGGGTTTCTCAGCCACGCCGCACAACGGCAATTTTGCCGATTGCTTTCCCCGATGACTTTAGGGCTGCTTCCCGCACCTAAAAGCCAAACCGCCTCACACCCTCACACAGCTGCAGTTGTTTCACAGCCTTTACGCATCCTTGGAGAATTTGGCCGCTCGCCTTCCCCACATCCTCGCTGGATCGAGCTGCGAGAGGAGTCAGATAAAATGGTTTTTTTCACAGCCGCTGTGGATCTCCGCCAGGTTTACCGGGAAAGTCCCTCACCATCGCAGATCCACACATAATTTTTTCGCGGCCCAGACACCTTTGACGTCCCGGGCCGGCACTCACTTACTCCCACCCCCCCTCCCCCTCCTCCTCCACAGGGCTTTTCCCGCACCTCACTCCCTAAAGGCGTCCAATCACCGTCTTGTTCCATTACGCACGAAACACACCGACCCGGGCACCCACGATCCATGGCCTTTCAACATGCTGGAACCCGGAGCGGAGCACACTGCTTTTTTTCCACTCCTCCCCCGTCCTCCTCACGGACTGATATGCCCTCCGACAGTTCTACCGAAGCTGGAGCCAAACGATGGGGAGAGGGGGGGTCACAGCCCCTGCTGAGTGTTCTTGGGGGGAGCCCTGTGGTGACCCACCACAATCTACATGGACATTCTCTTCACACTCAGTCAGCCTGCACTAAGCAGAGGACAATTTGCATAAGGACAGAGAGTCCCTAGGAGACAATCAGAACAATGGACTAGTGTTATACATCCCCGGATTAAGGAGAGGAAGTCCGGGCGCCAGTTGGTCACGCGATTGATATGTATTGACTGATATGTATATCAATATGCAAATGTGCCACGCATTCTCTCGCTTTGTATAACATGTATAAAAGAGCTTGCTATACATACCTCACAGACACAACACACACAGCATACACAACACACACAGCACACACAGCACAACACGGCGCACAGCGCTACAGTGTGTCTCATGATGTTGGAGGAAAATAAAATCCTGCTACCTTCCAGCTCACCGCATCTCGCCTGAACTTGTTTGTTCCTCCGCAATGTAGAATATGATCCAAAGTTTGCGATAGGAGTAAATTTAGGCACAATAAAAGACTGTTCTACCGCTACACATATGCACATGAAGCTTCACAGTAATGTAATCACTGATGAAGTCATTTTCTCCTTATTCAGTTCTTATTTAGAACTGTTTACCTTCATTTTGTCTCTCTGTTAAAACCATTGTCTTTTCTATCACTTTTTATTGAGCTTTTCAGCTGTTTTCCTGTGAAAACTGTGTTACTGATGGGGGTCAAGATTTTTTTCAAGAAAATATTCAGTTTAGATGTTATGAGATTTCCAAGGCTATAACTTGAAAGTGGTAAGATATAATGGATTACTGTCAATTAGAAAGATGTAGATCCAAAGTTTGAGATAGGAGTAAATTTATGCATCTAATTTGCATAATGCCAAGGCAGCCATATCGATTTAGATAACTTTTGGTCAAAAGTGGACTTTGGACATATTTACACAAAGGTTGGTTTTGTTTTTTTCTCACCGTTTTTTATTTGGTTTTTTTTTGTTATCCTCAAAGTATATGAACCAGAAAATCAGTACAATGTAAACAAAGAAATTTGTCAGGCTCACTGCTGGCCAGGCGGTTTGTTTCATCCATTTTCGTCATCCTGGTCATTATTTTATCTTCTGTCGGTCATTTTCGCTTTCTCTCCCACATCCAGAAACTCTTTTGATTATTCCACCTCAATTTCGCTTTTATTCCGCCGCAAATTATCTTATATGACAACACGGGACTGGCGCAATTGTTCTGTCCAGTCACATGGAGCTGGGGTCGATGGCCGGTGACAATTAACCAGCTTCAGACACCTTCTGTTATAACAAAATGTAGATATTTACCTTCAGAACCTAAATAATCTCTTTTTAGAATCATAGCTGGCAAATTTTGGAGTAAATGCCTCCTCCGTGTTGCAATGGAGCACATCAACATTTGTTTACAAACTCTTCTTCTTTGATGTCCCAGAAGTGAGGTTTTCGGGTCGTTCTTTGGGAGACATCAGTCCTCCAAGGCAAAAGCAGTAAGTCATATGTGTCTGCCAACTTTTGAGGTGGAATACTTAGTACAACTGGGGATTTTTTTATGGTTTATGGCCACATCACATAACACATCACATGACGGGCAGAACTGCGACACAGACAGTGAAGTCGCTGTCTATGCCCATGAAACCCAGACACAAGAAGGGTTAACATATAAATCATTTGATTTTTGGGGGAGTGCTTGGTTGGCTTTTGGTGTCCCATAAAAATGATTTCATTCATTACTGGTCCCATTAGTGAAACTGAGCACCAATGAAAAATATTTCCCACAATCATTTAAAGAGTTGAAAATAAAACAGCATACAGGAGAGAAACAGATTTTTAACTCACCGGTTACCATGTATTTACATGGATATGAATAAATTTCCTGTCATCAAATCCAGTTTTAAATTAATGGTTGCAAAATGCAGAGCCAAGGCTAGAAGAGAGTTGCTCAGTGGTCTAGCGCCACTCATCCAGGTATCCTCCTGAGCGTTGTCCAGCTGCATCCTGACTTATTTATAATGTCCAGATTAGGGGAAGGCCTTGAACAGTTTTTATCCAAAGCTGGTGTTCAAATTGTAGTTTCCTAAACTTGTTAAAAAAGTAAATAGTACTGCTGGATATGAACATCTGTTTTATTCAGCGCGTTGAAAAACATCACACGGGGATGTTCTCAAAAGACGGACTTTTATTGATTAGAGGTTCGCCTCCTTCCAAGTTTTTTTATTCAATGCAAGGGAATAGTGAATTTTCTGTAGCAACAAATATAAACTGATTTCTGATTGGAAAAATTATTATTAAAGTATTCTCGCGTCCATAGTTACAAAAACAAATTAATTTCTGATTGACTGATTAATGTTCCCAAAGTGGCAAGCCTGTTTTTAACTCCTGCGGACTTCTGACAGGTTTCTGACTACATGTTATGCAATAATATACAGTGCATCCAGAAAGTATTCACAGCGCTTCACTTTTTCCACATTTTGTTATGTTACAACCTTATTCCAAAAGGGACTAAAGTCATTTTTTCTTCAAAATTTTGCGCACAATACCTCATAATGACAATATGAAAAAAGATTTTTTGAGATTTTTGTAAATTATTAAAAATAAAAAACTAAGAAATCACATGTACATAAGTATTAACAGCCATTGCCATGAAGCTCAAAACTGAGCTCATGTGCATCCTGTTTCCACTGATCATCCTTGAGATGTTTCTACAGCTTAATTGGAGTCCACCTGTGATAAATTCGGTTGATTGGACATGATTTGGAAAGGTACACACCTGTCTATATAAGGTTCCACAGTTAACAGTGCATGTCAGAGCACAAACCAAGTATGAAGTCAAAGGAATTGTCTGTAGACCACCAAGACAGGATTGTGTCAAGGCACAAATCTGGAGAAGGGTACAAAAAAATTTCTGCTGCTTTGAAGGTCCAAATGAGCAGAGTGGCCTCCATCATCCATAAATGGAAGAAGTTCAGAACCACCAGGACTCTTCCTAAAGCTGGCCGGCCGTCTAAACTGAGCAATCGGGGAGAAAGGCCTGAGTCAGGGAGGTGACCAATAACCCGATGGTCACTCTGTCAGAGCTCCAGCATTCCTCTGTGGAGAGAGGAAAACCTTCCTGAAGGACAACCATCTCTGCAGCAATCCACCAAATAGGCCTCTGTAATAGAGTGGCCAGATGGAAGCCACTCCTTAGTAAAAGGCACATGGCAGTTTGCCTGGAGTTTGCCAAAAGGCACCTGAAGGATTCTTAGACCATGAGAAACAAAATTCTGTGGTCTGATGAGATAAAGATTGAACTCTCTGGTGTGAATGCCAGCGTCATGTTTGGAGGAAACCAGGCACCACTCATAACCATGCCAATGGTGGTGGCAGCATCATGCTGTGGGGATGTTTTTCAGTGGCAGGAACTGGGACATTAGTCAGTATAGAGGGAAAGATGAATGCAGCAATGTACAGAGACATCCTGGATGAAAACCTGCTCCAGAGCACTCTTGACCTCAGATTGGAGCAACGCTTCATCTTTCAGCAGGACAACGACCCTAAGCACACAGCCAAGATATCAAAGGAGTGTCTTCAGGACAACTCTGTGAATGTCCTTGAGTGGCCCAGCCAGAGCTCAGACTTGAATCCAATTGAACATCTCTGGAGAGATCTGAAAGTGGCTGTGCACCGACGCTTCTCATCCAACCTGATGGAGCTTGAGAGTTTCTGCAAAGAGGAATGGTCGAAACTGCCCAAAGATAGGTGTGCCAAGCTTCTGGCATCATATTCAAAAAGACTTGAGGCTGTAACTGCTGCCAAAGGTGCATCAACAAAGTATTGAACAAAGGCTGTGAATACTTATGTACATGTTTTTTAATTTTTAATAAATTTGCAAAAATCTCAAAAAAAAAACTTTTTTTCACATTGTCATTAAGGGGTATTGTGTGTAGAATTTTGAGGAAAAAAATGAATTTAATCCATTTTTGGAATTAGGCTGTAACGTTACAAAATGTGGATAAAGTGAAGCTCTGTGAATACTTTCCGGATGCACTGTACATATAATATAGAATATGTTTATTATCACAATGTTTCAATTATTTCTTCCCCTTCTCAAATTTCTGAGGAAGCTCCACCTCCTTTGTCTCCTCGCATGAGCTGCCACTGGACAGAGGCTAAATTGAGGGGTGGTGGGAGGAGAGAAGCTGCAGAGACATTTGCAAGACTGTGACTCTTCTTCTTGGTCCCAACTCTAAGCAGTGATCAGCGCCACCAGCGGACAGGAGAGTCGTGGGGAAGTTTGTGGAGGACCTCCGTTAGCTGGCGGCGGAATGTAAATTTTGTGTTCTGCAGGAGGAGATGATTCGGGACCAGCTGGTGGAACACATACGCTGTCTGGCTACCCGAGCATGCCTCCTGACCTACCTTGGTGAATTGGACCTGAACACTGCCATTGTGATTGCCCAACAGGCAGAAGAGAGTGAATACGTGGCAAGGGAACAGGATTGTGATCTCCCCATTTCACAAATTGCGTCCCGGTTAAAGGCACTGACAGCGGACCCTGATGACAAGATGGAAGACAACGTTGAGGAGGAAGAGGAGTACACCTCCATCGTCAGAACAAGGTCTGACCTGGGAACACCGAAATGCTATGGCTGTGGGTCCACTAATCATAAATATAGATCCAGAGAGTGTCCGGCAAAGGGGAAGCGCTTTGGGAAATGTGGCCTGCTGCACCATTTTGCATGGTCCTGTGCACAGTTTGAAAGAGGGGAACATCAGAAAAGAGGGGACTCTTCAGTGAAAGCTCCCACTGTGGTCCATGCGGTGGCACCAGAGACAGGCGGCCGGATCTACTGCACGATATCGTTGGACAGAGTCGACATATCAATGCTGGTGGATACGGGAGCGGTGGCCTCGGTGTTGAACCTAGCTATGGTGAAGAGTTTGTTTTCCCGGCACCACATCTATAGAACTGATGCTCCATTCTACGGCTATGGCAGGAGGGAGATCGCCGTGGTGGGGTATATAGAATTAACGGCCAGATATAAGTCGAGAGGAATATCGGCAATCCAGATGGTGGTGACCGCTATGGGCTCCAACAAAATGGGCTGTGATATGTTCTATGGCTTGGGGTTTTCCATCGCCAGTGATACCGGAGAGGAGTGGTCCGGTTGCAGGCTGTGGAACCAGCCACCTCTGGACGAAGATAGTGGCGATGTGGTGTGGGACCCTGACTGGACCGCCATGGGGGAAGACAGCAGGGAAGGATGTCACGGGGCGCCTCCCCGAGACAGACCGGATGCCGGAACTCAAGCTGCCCTGGATGTGGGAGCTGGGTGGCAGGACTGGGCCCCTGGGTTGGTAGGCAGTACCGGGACTTCAGCGCTGAACAGCACCGGGGAGAGACCGGCGAGTGCACGCTCTAAAAGAACAAAGAGACGGCCTTCAAGAAGGGCTTCAGGCCGGACCAGGAGCGTAACCGGCTCTGAATGGGAGGCCAACCCATGGCAGGCAGATCTGGATTGACCTGGAGCTCCTCCGGGTGTGATTGAGGGAGTTTACACCAGAGTTGACGCTCGGTCGAGGAGGGACCGTGAGCGCAGTGGGCGAAATAACAGGAGTGAATGGCTGCAGGTGGCAGAGACCCGGGCTGAGGACTATCTATACCTGGCAGAGTGGATGCGGAGGCACCCCGGCGAGCTGCGTTGGGCGGTGGTAAGAAGTGCACGATGCGGCCTGTCTCCAGACATGAGGAAGAGGAGGTATCCTGGCTGGAAACCACTGGATGGTAATCCAGGGAGTGGCCTTTCTGGTGTGAAATGACTGTGGACTTTATTAATATAGAGAGGTTGTTTTTTTTTTTCCATTGGTCATTTTTTATATAGGTTTTTGCTACTGAGTTGTGCCCCAAGTATGTCTTAGGTAAACTTGTTTGATGGTTTGAAGTATATATATATATATATATATATATATATATATATATATATATATATTAAAAAAAATGATGGGAAGATGGAATCTTGTGACTGATTGTCTGTGTTGGCTAATGGGCCCTGAGGTAAAACCTGTTTTTTTTTTACAAGTGATGTGAGTGAATAGGTGCTCTGAGGCGTGTCCTGGGGCGTGTTAGCGGGTGAATGGTATTAATGATGCTGGTTACCCACACTGTATGTTATTTCATGTGCCCAGTGTGGGGTGGGTATGTTGGGGTGGGGGCCACCAGTAGGGTATGTTGTGTGAAGATTCTGTATACGGTTGTTTTATTGCATATTATCTGTTCTGGGGTTAATTTGGTTTTAGAAATACGGCTCATTTTATTTTAAAGACTATTAGGTGGAGGCGGCAGAATAATACACACAGCCGTGTAGGGGGCGCTGGCAGTCTGCCCGACACCCCCCCCCCCCCCCCCCAAGCCTTGGTTGTATGAATTGATAGGTTAGTTGCCTATTTATGTACATACTGTTTTCCTCTGTTAGAGTGAGAGTTGGGAGGCAAATTTGGGAGGGTTGATTGTCTGCCTGATTTTTTTTGAAGGGGGGGGTGGAATGTTACGTCCGAAAACAGTAGTAATATGGTGGCTGGGGATTGACCGGGAATAGAGGGTGGTTTGCGATCTACCCTTTAGGGGGTGACATCAGCCTGGCTATAAAAACCCACGGCCGGAAGGGACACGTCCTCTTTTGCTGTTGGCACCTGGACATAGAGAGCTGTAGCCTACTGTTTGGTCTGAGAGTGTGGTGTTAATAAACGTGGTAAACTGCCTTCCGTCCTCCTCATTTTATTGGTAATTATGGACACAACACCCTCCCTTAAAATACCTACTGTAAAAAACAGCAATAGCATATCAGCCCTGCTATACATAAGCCAACTTTTGAAAGTTATACAATGCATCATATACTTCAGGGCATGCTAGTTGTTTGCTAACTTTGTAATTTGTAACCATGCTAGATGCACAAACTAAACTAACAAAACCCAATTTAAACTGATCTAAGACATATTGATGATGGTGACTGATGTCAGTGGTTTAATGATTTGTCATAAGTGACTGATGAGATCAATGAGAATAATGAAAATAATGAGATCTGTTTTTGTTTTGTTTTTTTTCTGAAAAAACAGAACGGTAGGATGATATATCATGCTGTTATAGTATGGGGATAATACACTATAGTATGTATTCAAACACAATTCATGATACCGTATTTTTTGTCCAGATGTGTGGCAGCAGTCTACATTAAGAACATTAGGGGGACATTGAAGGGAGGTTTATGGGTGAAGGTCTTGTTTCTACGATAACACAAAAACACCATTAACCCCACGACACTTGAGAAGTACTTCCTGAACTTTAGCTATACCAGCACTTTTTCTGTGGCAGCTAGAACTAGTAAGGGGGTCCATTGTAAAAAGGTGTGCTTATTTTGGCCCATGCTCACCTTGTCCCCCCCACACCACCACCACCATCACCAACAACGGCACACATGCACTCACTCACTGGAGATTTTGCTGATGAAATCTATTGCAAATTACCTTGTCAGTGACCCAAAAAAAAAAAAAAAACATTCCTGTGTTCTCTCCAAGAATGTAAATGTTTTACTGAAATCAAAATTTGTGATGCCTCCCCTGAAAAAACAAGTGTGCACACATTCTTGGCAAAATCTTGTAAAATAAATGGTGGGGAACTAAATTTCAACCAGTTGGGATGGAGTAGGTAAGAGAGGAAAACAAGCATATGCCGACCTGAAAATGAGCAACTGGTAGAATGACTGTTTTTACAGGTAGCCACACTCCAAGCAGGCCTCTGTTAATTGTCGTTGTGAAGGAGTAGAGTTTAAGAAAAGACTTTCACATTTGACATCTCTCTCCTCATTATTATTATATAGTGCACTGTGCTCACCATTTCTCGTCATGCCAAATGTATATTGAGCATAGTGAAAAAAGGGGAACTCAAAGTTTCCCCGCAGCATATCTTTAAAATTCACACTTATGATAATTACAGTAGCATTCCCATCATGCGCTGCACAGAAGCAGATGACAGAAAGTCTAGCAGCAGAACAGGAATGAACCCAAAATGTGTCTGTTAATAGAGTACCACAGATGCAATATTTGTAGAGTTGATGGAGAAGTGCAGAAGAGGTCAGAAAGAATTGCACTGTGTCTCTGTAAATCTAAAAAAAAAAACAAAACAAAACATGATAGGGTGCAAAGAGAAGAACTGTTTTGTATGAGGGAGCAACGAGTGGCAGAGAAGTATGTGAGGGTGGTGCAGGACATGTACAGTGCATCTGGAAAGTATTCACAGCGCTTCACTTTTTCCATATTTTGTTATGTTACAGCCTTATTCCAAAATGGTGTCACAATCTGCCCTCCGGGCAGACAAAAGTGCAGAAGGAGGACTCAGAGATGCAGGTAGGGTCAGGTGCGAACAGTGATTTATTAACAGAACTTAACTGAACTAAAACTTGGCAAACATAACTTAAACATAGAATGGCATAATGTGGCAAAAACTTACGTGGCATGGACATGGAACTTAACATAGAAACGGAGCAATGCCTATGCAAAAAACATTGAACGGAGACAGACATAAATAGGGAACTCATAATTGAGGAAACACAGAACAGCTGGGATGGTAATCAGGCCAACAGGTGGACCCACGGAATGGGAGGGGCAGCACAATGACACACTTACAGACAGGGAAGACAGACAAACACAACACGCAGGCCACCATAGAAAAATATATTAGAATACAAAAGGACAAACACAAGACAAAGACATCAGACAACAGGGGAAGACATGATAACAATAAACAAGGGACTAAATCATAAACAAACTCATACTAATAATAAAAATAATAATAATAAAAATAATTAAAGCTGCAAGCAGCTGTAAGCAGGCCCTCGCCCCTCTGCACACCCGTGGAGCCTGCCGCCCATTGGACCCAGCTGGCTCAGAGAATTTCTTACTGTCATGGCAAGCACTGCGTGAATAAAAAAGAAAACCGTTTGACACAGTACTTCCCATGAACAGTAGATGGTGCTATATGTTTAGTCAACAATTTTGACATACGAGTGTGTGGGGTGTGACTAATCTCCATCATAGAAAATTTGGTTAAAATCGGATAGTTTGTCCAAGTTACAACTGTCCGATGTTCCATTGCGAGGAGTCAACCTTCACCATATTGCCATGGCAACACTTACCTATCAGTTATGTGTTGCCCACCCATATAGGACTACATATTATTCCATCTAGCTACAATGCTCCGCACTGTGTGTGTTTATATATTTACATATTTATTTCATCTAGCTATAATGCTCCGTACTGTGTGTGTTTATATATCTACATATTTATTCCATCCAGCTACAATGCTCCGCACTGTGTTTATATATTTATATATCTATCCCATCTAGCTACAATGCTCCGCACTGTGTGTCTATATATATATATATATACAGTGGGGCAAAAAAGTATTTAGTCAGCCACCAATTGTGCAAGTTCTCCCACTTAAAAGATGAGAGAGGTCTCCAATTTTCATCATAGGTATACCTCAACTATGAGAGACAAAATGAGAAAAAAAAAATCCAGAAAATCACATTGAAGGATTTTTAATGAATTAATTGGTAAATTCCTCGGTAAAATAAGTATTTGGTCACCTACAAACAAGCAAGATTTCTGGCTTTCACAGACCTGTAACTTCTTCTTTAAGAGGCTCCTCTATCCTCCACTCATTACCTGTATTAATGGCACCTGTTTGAACTCATTATCAGTATAAAAGACACCTGTCCACAACCTCAAACAGTCAGACTCCAAACTCCACTATGGCCAAGACCAAAGAGCTGGCAAAGGACACCAGAAACAAAATTGTAGACTTGCACCAGGCTGGGAAGACTGAATCTGCAATAGGTAAGCAGCTTGGTGTGAAGAAATCAACTGTGGGAGCAATTATTAGAAAATGGAAGACATACAAGACCACTGATAATCTCCCTCGATCTGGAGCCCCACGCAAGATCTCACCCCATAGGGTCAAAATGATCATGAGAACGGTGAGCAAAAATCCCAGAACCACACGGGGGGACCTAGTGAATGACCTGCAGAGAGCTGGGACCAAAGTAACAAAGGCTACCATCAGTAACACACTACGCTGCCAGGGACTCAAATCCTGCAGTGCCAGACGTGTCCCCCTGCTTAAGCCAGTACATGTCCAGGCCCGTCTGAAGTTTGCTAGAGAGCATTTGGATGATCCAGAAGAGGATTGGGGGAATGTCATTTGGTCAGATGAAACCAAAATAGAACTTTTTGGTAAAAACTCAACTTGTCATGTTTGGAGGAGAAAGAATGCTGAGTTGCATCTAAAGAACACCGTACCTACTGTGAAGCATAGGGGTGGAAACATCATGCTTTGGGGCTGTTTTTCTGCAAAGGGACCAGGACAACTGATCCGTGTAAAGGAAAGAATGAATGGGGCCATGTATCGTGAGATTTTGAGTAAAAACCTCCTTCCATCAGCAAGGGCATTGAAGATGAAACGTGGCTGGGTCTTTCAGCATGACAATGATCCCAAACACACCACCCGGGCAACGAAGGAGTGGCTTCATAAGAAGCATTTCAAGGTCCTGGAGTGGCCTAGCCAGTCTCCAGATCTCAACCCCATAGAAAATCTTTGGAGGGAGTTGAAAGTTTGTGTTGCCCAGCGACAGCCCCAAAACATCACTGCTCTAGAGGAGATCTGCATGGAGGAATGGGCCACAATACCAGCAACAGTGTGTGAAAACTTTGTGAAGACTTACAGAAAACGTTTGACCTTTGTCATTGCCAACAAAGGGTATATAACAAAGTACTGAGATGAACTTTTGTTATTGACCAAATATTTATTTTACCGAGGAATTTACCAATTAATTCATTAAAAATCCTTCAATGTGATTTTCTGGATTTTTTTTTCCTCATTGTGTCTCTCATAGTTGAGGTATACCTATGATGAAATTTAGAGACCTCTCTCATCTTTTAAGTGGGAGAACTTGCACAGTTGATGGCTGACTACATACTTTTTTGCCCCACTGTATATATATTTATATTTATATGTACATATGTATACTTGCTGCTCTTGTTTTTTTCTCTTGCCTTCTGATTGTTGCTCTGAGTGTTGCTATCCCTGTGCTGTTGCAATCCTGGAATTTCCCCATTATGGGACTAATAAAGGCTTATCTTAGCTTATCTTATCTTATATGACAGTCACGTCGACCTATGTTCCACATTTCATGACTCCAAGACTTTCCCAAGCCTCCCAACAAGATAACGGAGTGAATGGCGAAGAGGGCGTGCCCATGGTAACAGAGTGACGCCATGCTAAAGTTGATGGGCAGTTGTGATCAGCCATGAGGCCTGATGAATCTCAGAAAATTTCATGTCATTCTGGCAAGTAGCACGCGAGTAATAAATAAAACAGTTTTCAGCAATTCTTCCCTTAACCAGTTGGTGGCGCTATATCGTTTGTCAATTATTTTTATATAGACGCATTCGGGGTAAGACTATCATCCATCATAGAAACTTTGGTGTACATCAGGAAAGATTTGCTCGAGTTACAGCTGTTTGATGTTGTAAGGAGCAGAGTCAAACTTCATCATGGTATTGTGGCCACACCTTTTGAGATTGCAACTCATATTTGATAACTTTTAATGGCCAAATCCTATAGGTGTCACGCGCGGCTCTAGGGAGCCATGCAATAAGAGCCAAGGGCGAGCCAGTGAGTTGTGATGTTTTATTAAAGGTGAGGGATGAGGGATGAGGAGAGCACAGATACTCGTACAGAGGTACACTCACAGGTTGCACAGCGCAGGAGCAGGGAGCTCGTACCGGACATAGGGGTAACAAGGCGTACATACTCACAGCGGGTTACAATCACAGGAATGCTGTAAGGGGAGTAGAGGCTGATACCAGACGAAGGGGCTTCAGCCTAGCAGTGCTTATGTCGCAGCCCCGAGTCATCGAGGCTGCTCCTATTTATTCTCATTGGCAGTGCCCCAGCTGATGAGGACTAATTGGCCCCAGCCGTCCGTAATGCTGCCAGCTGGGAGCCTGCTGAGACGCTGCTCAATGAGAAGCAGGGATGAAGGAAAACATGGGCTGAGCGCTGAGACGGCATCTCATCCCATGGTGACAGAGCCTGCCCCTCAAGGTCGGGCTCCTGAACGACCAGGAACATCCCAGCCCCCCCCCCCCCCCCACCTAGGGTGGGAGGAAGGGAGGCAGGACCGGAGGGGAAGAAGCAAAGGGAAGGACAACACCAACAGACCAATGTAGGGTAACAGGGCAAAAAAAAACAAAAAAACAAATACAGTACTCTACATCGCACCAAAAAAGAGGAAAAAAGAAAAACCAGGGCACAGATAGTAGTAGATTAGTTTATTTGACAGGGACAGTGCAATAAACATAGACAATTAATCAAAGACAATCAATCTGATGTGTTGCACATAGAGTGTATAGCTATTAGCTAATTTGCAACTCTTGTCCCTGGATGGGCTTTAGAAAAAAGAATCAAGATAAAAAATATACACAATAACCACATACATCAATGCAGAAAAATTATAAATACACAATTATAAATATTATAAATATTATAAATACACAAATATAACAGCCTGACTCACATTTAACATAAATATTATAAATATTATAAATACACAAATATAACAGCCTGACTCACATTTAACACATATAACATAACTCACATTTGCCTATTTCAGGCCTTCCTCCCTCCGTCACTCACTATAAACAAACACATTTATTCCTTCCCTTCATTCACTCTCACTTTGCAGACAATTAATTCATACATGAGTACATTCTTGTTTATTTTTCAGCCAGTTTTTAACATTTTTAGTGAATGTTTTAAAGTCCGTTATTATTTTAATTTCATTTGGCATTGTGTTCCAGATGTGACTGCCCTTTATAGAGAAAGCTGTTTGTCCAAATGTGGTTCTGCGGTGGAATATTTTACAGTTATTGTTAACAGAACTCCTGGTGGCTCTGCTGCTGTCCTGTCTTTGGACAAAACCAGCAAGTGGCTCGGGTGCTGATTTATGGAAACATTTGAACGTTAATTTCAGAAGACAGAGGTCAATGAAGCTCTCAAAACTCAATAGGTTGTATTTTTTTAAAACATTACAGTGATGCCACCTAATGGGCTTTTTGTCCAAGATTTTTAGGGTTTGATTATATAATGAACCTATATGTCTTATTGTGGAAGGGGCTGCTTGAGCCCAGACTGTCAAACAGTATGATATATGAGAAAAAACCATAGAATGCATATACAATGCAGCTGCTTCGTAAGGTATGTAATATCTAATTAATTTAAAGCAGTTCAGATTTTTTTTTACTGTTTTTGAAATTTTCTTTATATGAAGATTAAATTTGAGTTGAGGATCTAGTACAATGCCAAGGTATTTGAATTCTGTAGCTAAACTGATGTCATGATCATGTATATTAACTTTAAAATGTTGCAGGTTACATTTTTTGATTGAAAAGCACATTGAGACTGTTTTCTGAAGGTTCAGCAATAGATGGTTCTTGAGGAGCCACTCTTGGACATCAACCATACTTGTAGACAGTACATCTGCAGCCTGTGCTGGAGTCTTGGCAGCTGTGTAAATAACTGCATCATCTGCATAAAGTTGGCATGTTGCAGCTGAGCAGTGTAACGGCAGGTCATTAATAAAAATGCTGAAAAGTAAAGGACCAAGAATGGACCCTTGTGGGATACCCATGCGGTTGTTTAAAAATGAGGATTTATCCTGGTGAACTTTTACACACTGTTCTCTATTCTGGAGATAAGATGCAAACCATTCTAATGTATTTGGGGAGAAGTTAAAAGATACCATTTTGGATAAAAGCAAACTGTGGTTTACAGTATCGAAAGCCTTTTTGAGATCTAGAAAAACAGCTCCTACCACATTACCCCTGTCCAAGGACTGTTTGACGTTTTCAATAAGGCAACAATTTGCTGTTTCTGTTGAGTATCCTGGTCTAAAACCAAATTGATGTGGATGAAGAAGTTGATTGTCTTGTAAGTAGTCTATCAGCTGTGTAGCTACAACTTTTTCAAGAACCTTAGATAGGACTGGTAAGATAGAGATTGGGCGGTAATTGCATATATCGTCTTTACTGCCTGATTTATGAACTGGTATGACGACAGCTTTTTTCCAGCCAGATGGAAATGTACTAGACCTAATGGAGAGATTAATGAGATGAGTCAGTGGTTTGATTAATATTTTGCTGTGCATTTTGAGAAAGGAGGTGCTCATATTGTAGATATCATTAGTTTTTGAGTTTGACAGTGTTTTAACAATACCAGCAATTAACTTCTCATTTACCTCATCGATGTGAAAAGTATCTGTTGGAAGTATGGAATTTGTGTTGTTGAGCACATTTGGCAGCACAAAAATTTTTGTTAAGTCTTCCACAGAGCCCACAAAGTGTGAATTAAATTCATTTGCCAAAGTAGCCTTGTCACTGACGGTCTTGCCATTGATTCTAAGTTCCTTTACCCCCTTCTGATCGTTTTTTTTATTAGTTAAGTTATTTAAATGCCTCCATAGGGAACTGTTGTTACCCTTTGCATGATCTATCAGTTTATTGTAATAAGATATTTTTGATTTTCGCAGCTCATGTACCACTTTATTTCTTAAACTTTTGTACACAAGGTGATCATTTTGTAGTTTGGAGGTTAGTGATGTTTTCAGTGCATAGTCTCGCCTCTTCATAAGTTTTCTTATTTCATTATTTAACCATGGTAGGCTAATCTTCTGTTGTCTATTTTTAATTTGCTTTGAAAATTTTTCTATAGACTTTGTGATTGTTGCAGTTATAAAATTACAACAATCATCTACTTCACATGTTGACATGAGCTGCTCCCAATTTTGATTCTCTAAGTAATGTTCAAACTCCTCATTTTTTGATTTGGGGATAATAAAATTTGATTTGTCAATATCGACTCCCCCAAAATACTGTAGTCGCTTTTTAGTAAGTTTCCTGACAGCAAGAACCATGTTATGATCTGAGAGACCAGTTACAAGATTATAGGTTCTGGTTATTCGTTCTGGTTTATTAGTAAATACCATGTCAATAAGTGTTCTGGATTGTTTGGTTATCCTGGTGGGTCCTTTGATGATTTGCTGGTAATTAAATTTAGTCATGAGGCTTTTCAGTTTTTGTTTGTCTTTTTTATCAGACCAGTTGATATTAAAGTCACCATGAATTATTGTTTCTCTGTTCTTCTCAAGTTGTTTAACCAGATCACTTAATTCATTATAAAAGGAAGAGTTGTGTGACGGTGGGTTGTACACTACTGCAATGTTGAAATTCATTACCGGAGAGAGACATACATTAACAGCTAAACATTCAAGTGAAGTATTCAAATCAACCAGTTGACATTTATATTTGTCTTTGATGTAAATTAAAACACCTCCTCCCCTCCCTACCTGCCTGTCTTTTCTGGGTGGGGAGAATACAGAACATGGGAACAGATAACCCACCAAAAGAATGACAAAAAATGGATAAAGCAATTACAGAGTGTGGATAACAGAACAAACACTACTCCATAATGCAAACAAAACTAAGAACAGGACAAGAGTGATAAAAAACGCTGAGTACGGGTAATGAAGAGGGAGAAGAAAAAAAAACCCACAATACACAGCACCATATATATATATATATATATATATATATATCAACACGCACAGTCACCTAAAGGAGTGAAAGTGACTGGGACAAACGGACAACGACAGAGCATGGTAAGATGGAAAACAAAACACATATCTCTATAATGCACAGACAAAGCTAAAAACAAGGCACAAAAAGGAAAATGCTGAGTACGGGAAATGGAAAACACACAGCACTATGAATATATATCCACCAACAGGACAAAAATAATGGGAATGACATGCACCGGTAAATAAAAAGCTAACAGAATACCCGGCGCCAAATACAAAGAGGGACACCTAGGAGAATAACGGTGACAGGGTAAAAGAACAACAATAAGGTAAAAAGCTGAGTATGGTTAAGGGGAAAACACAATACACAGCGCGAAATCTACAGGAGGTCCCCTAGAGGGAAAATGGGACAGGTTAACAAGATAATGAGGTAAGATGCCGAGTACGGTTGATAAGGGGAGAACACAATACACGGCGGCAAATATACGGGGGGTCACCTAGGGAAATACTGGTGACAGGTACATAAGATAACAATGGGATAAAATGCTGAGTACGGTTAATATGGGGGGAAAAAAAAACAATACACAGCACTATGAATATGTATTTATCAAAAGGACAAAATGTCTCACCCGAGTGACCATAACAAAAATAAGCGGCACCCGAGGAATATGACAGGAAGAGTCCAAAAATGGCCGAGATGGCTCCGGAGATCTCCCCGCCCATTGTCCAGTTGGCGAACCAGGGAAAGGGAAATGTTCGGATGGCGAACTCCGGACCCAGATCCCAGGAACCCAGTCCACCGGCAGCCGAACCAGGCCACCCAGAGGCAAACACAGATCATCGGGGGGAACCAGATCACCGAACCGAAAGTCTTGCGGGTCGGGTCGTCGACCCGCATCACTCAACCACCAGGACCGTTGAGACGGACGAAGGGTCAAAACGGGTCCCGGTGGAAGAGGCTCAGGGGAGAGCGGATGACGAGGGCGACGAGCGTCAGGCCGCAGGGAAGCGGCCACCTCCTCACCGGACCTGGACAACACTGGGGCAGCACCCACGTCGGACCCCGATTGGGTCTCGGGCGAACCCACGTTGGACACCGCACCAGAACCGACCTCCAACGTTGAACCCGGACCCTCCAGCACCACGAGGAACAGCAACTCCTCGCCGGTGACCCTGGGAGAAGGCTCAGAAGAGAAAACAGAACCGGGAACAGGATCACCGGCAGCGCCAGAACCCGGCGAGACGAGCTCAGATGCAGCGGGCGGCTGCACCCGGCTCATCTCCCCTAGAGACAGGCTAAAGTGCTCAAAGATATAAAGGGAGAAAAGAAAGGAGAGCACTCGCCTGATCTCGGGTCCTGACGCCGTTCAGGACTGCGAAGATCCAGGATCCGTCGTCAGGAGGTCGTTGTCAGGCTCCCATCCAGCCGCGTCGGGCCCCGCAGCCAGCATGATGGTCAGCGCAGCTTGAGGTTCCTCCAGCTCCGGTAACCCCGCCAATGATCCACTCGGCGTGAGGCCAGAAGAATCTCGTCCCGCTGGACCGAACCGCTCCTCCGTGGAGACCCGGGGACGCTCAGTCGTCGGCGCAGACTCCACGCAGCAGTCAGTCCCCCTCCTCCGTCCGCAATGAAGCTGCGGAACCACAGGCCCTCTCCTTATCCCACCACGTTGACCCGGAGCCGGGGATCGCTCGGCGGAGAGAGACACAGGATGCAGGATTAGGAACACAGGTTACAGCAGGTGGGGGGAGTTCAGGGAGCTGCGAACCCTGGACTCCTCCTCCAGGAATGTGACAGAGCAAATCATTAAGCTGATGTGAAAAAACTATGACTTGCATGTCTCCTGGAGGTTGAATATCGCCTGCTGTGGTGGATACCGCTTCTTCCTCTCCCCGCCCGGCGATAACGGAGGACCCCCTGGGGAACCGTCTGAGGGTCGCTCACGTAGTCTCCAGCAGAGAGCTCACCAGGCCGGGATTCCAGGCACACACAGCAGTCAAGAAGCGCGTCGAGGAGGAGGGGGAAACAGCAGGGGTGAACCAGCCCAAATGTCCAGGAATGATAGCGGGGGAATGAGGCTCAGGGAACGAGGCTGTGAAATCTCCACACTGACGAGACGAGGAGGTGACAGCTGCATGGGGGGAACGGTCCTGGCGGCAGCCCAGAACTGGATCCGGACGAGGTTCGTGCAGAGGTGACTCGGCGATGTGATGACGGCTATTCCCAGGGGACGAAGCGAGGGGGGAACCCAGGAATCGCCGCTCCTGATCGGAGATCGAGGCAAGGAAGGCGTCGAGCACGGGAAAGCTTCGTAGCCCTGGAGTCCTCTCCACCAATCTCACTGCCGCCGCCACATGCCTGAAGATGGTGACAGGACACACAGTGGAGCTCGCGACAGCCACTCGGCCCCAGACGTAACTGCTGTCAGCTGCGGCTCCTTGAAGGGAATCCCGAGTGACGTGGCGCAGGTCGGGGGAAGCCCTCTGGTTGGCGCGAACTCCCGGACTGGAATGGCAGCAGGAACAGGATCCCGAAGCGGGGGGCAACGTCATCCACTCCGGCCTCCTGCCGGGATTTCCATCCAACCCGCGGAGCTTCTCTCGCTGTGTACCTGTGGCGTCTATCCTGGCACTGTCCTCGAGATGGAACACAGAATGAGGGTAACAGTCCAGGAGTTCCTCAGCATGGCCCGGATGCCAGCGTCTCGCGTTGGAGGCGTCATGCAGGGAGAAGAGCGTCCCATCGACAGCCCCCGAGATGGACCTCAGCTCGTCGCCCTGGCGCCGGGAGTGACTCCTGGGAAACGGCATGCTAGCAGCGCTGACACCCGGACAGAAGGGTACAATTCCACAGCGACTCACGGCCGCTGGTAACTCGTCGGGCTGCGACATACTGTCACGCGCGGCTCTAGGGAGCCACGCAATAAGAGCCAAGGGCGATCCAGTGAGTCGTGATGTTTTATTAAAGGTGAGGGATGAGGGGTGAGGAGAGCACAGATACTCGTACAGAGGTACACTCACAGGTTGCACAGCGCAGGAGCAGGGAGCTCGTACTGGACATAGGGGTAACAAGGCGTACATACTCACAGCGGGTTACAATCACAGGAATGCTGTAAGGGGAGTAGAGGCTGACACCAGACGAAGGGGCTTCAGCCTAGCAGTGCTTATGTCGCAGCCCCGAGTCATCGAAGCTGCTCCTATTTATTCTCATTGGCAGCGCCCCAGTTGATGAGGACTAATTGGCCCCAGCCGTCCGTAATGCTGCCAGCTGGGAGCCTGCTGAGACGCTGCTCAATGAGAAGCAGGGATGAAGGAAAACATGGGCTGAACGCTGAGACGGCATCTCATCCCATGGTGACAATAGGTGCCACCATGTGAAAATGGGCTCAATTAGAGCAGGCCCCTAGGAGGAGGTCATTCAAATGCGAGGGGTGGTTTTTGGCCAAATTGGAGGTGAGGCAACTTTATGGCAAAATGGCAGACTTCCTATTGGCCTATGGGTAAGAGCCACAATTATGTTTTTTTGCATATCTTGAGGTGATGCACACCTCACCCGAATTTCTTGTCTCTACGGCAAAGTTTACGGTCACCGGTAACTTTAGACCTTGTATGTTTGGCCCCGCCCACAGAAATTGGGGGTGGGGTGCACGTATTTTTTATAGTTTATCGAATTTTTCACTGGGTCTGAGGGGTTTGCAAAAAAAAATTGCGTTCTGATTAACATTCAGAGGGTGAAAAATGTGATTGTTTAGGCGGAATAGTAATAATAATAATAACAAGCAGCTGTAAGTGGGCCCTTGCCCCCCCAGTCCGCCCACAGACCTCGCAGCCCATCGGACCCAGCCAGCACAGAAAATTTCCCGTCGTCACAGCAAGCACTGCGTGAATAATAAAGAAAAGCATTTGGCACAGTATTTCCTGTGAGCAGTAGGTGGTGCTATAAATTTTGTCAACCATTTTTATGTAGAAGCATGTGGGGTGTCTGTAATATCCATCATAGAAAATTTGGTGAAAATCGGATAAAGTTTGTCCAAGTTACAACTTTCTGATGTTCCATGGCGAGGAGTCAACCTTTGCCATGTCACCATGGCAACACTACCTATCAGTTATGTGTTGCCCACCCAATAGGACTACATATGATAGTCACCTCAACCTATGTTCCAGATTTCATGATTCCAAGACCTTCCCAAGCCTCCCAACAAGGTCACGGAGTAAATGGCAAGGAGGGCGTGTCTATGGTAACAGAGTGATGCCATGCTAAAGTTGATGTGCAGTTATGATCAGCCATGAGGCCTGATGAATCTCAGAAAATTTCACGTCATTCTGGCAAGTTGCAAGTGAGTAATAAATAAAACAGTTTTCAGCAATTCTTCCCTTAACCAGTTGGTGGCGCTATATCTTTTGTCAATTATTTTTATATAGAGGCGTTTGGGGCGGGACTATTATCCATCATAGAAACTTTGGGGTACATCGGGAAAGATTTGCTCGAGTTACAGCTGTCTGATGTTGTAAGGGGTGGAGTCAAATTTCGCCATGGTGTCGTGGCCACACCTTTTGAGATTGTGACTCATATTTGTCAACTTTTAATGGCCAATGCCTATAGATGCCACCAGGTGAAAATGGGCTCAATCAGAGCAGGCCCCTCGGAGGAGTTCGTTCAAATGCAAGGGGTGGTTTTTTGCCAAATTGGAGGTGGGGCGACTTTGAGGCAAAATGGCCGACTTCCTGTTGGCCATGAGTAAGGGCCACAATTATGTTTTTTGCATGTCTTGAGGTGGTGCCCACCTCACCTGAATTTTGTGTCTCTACGGCAAAGTTTACAGTCTCCGGTGTCCATAGACCTTGTCCATTTGCCCCGCCGACAAAAATTGGGGGTGGGGGGCACATGTTTTTTTTTCCAGTTTATCGAATTTTTCACCGGTTCTGAGGTGTTTGCCAAAAAAAACAAAAAACAAAACGTGTTTTGGTTAATGGTCAGAGAGAGAAAAATGTGATCGTTTAGGCGGAAGAATAATAATAAGAAGAAACAGAGCAATTACAATTGGGCTCTCGCCCACTGACTTTGTCAGTGGCTCAGGCCCTAATAATAATAATACATTGAAAACTAGAAAAGCACTCGAAGAGCGCAGACCTCCGCCAAGCACCACAGTTCCCCCCATACAGTGTTTGTGTGTACGTTTTCAGATTCCTTGACCATGAAAACATATGACTAGCAATTGGATTGACAATGATAGGATTAGTGGTTCAGTAGTTATTCACGAAAATGACATTTTCCGTAATGGCGGCCACAGTTCCCCCCCATACAGTGTTTGTGTGTACGTTTTCAGATTCCTTGACCATGAAAACATATGACTAGCAATTGGAATGACAATGATAGGATTAGTGGTTCAGTGGTTATTCACGAAAATGGCATTTTCCGTAATGGCGGCCACAGTTTCCCCCATACAGTGTTTGTGTGTACGTTTTCAGATTCCTTGACCATGAAAACATATGACTAGCAATTGGATTGCTAGTCATATGCTAGTCATCAATTGTATTGATATATATTGCTATATATATCACGGACACACAGATCGCCCCAAAGGTCTCCCGAGTCAGCGGACGGAGCCTCTGTTTACAGCAGGAGACGATACAGCAGGGAAGAGCTAGCTAGTACTCAACCGCCACCCGGTGCTAACGGAGAAACTCGACATACCGGGAGAACTGAAGCGAAAACAACGTGGGTGCCGGGCTGGAGTTTAGGCAGCGTGCAAGAAATATAAGACAGAATAATAAAGAGCGATGGCAAGAACCAAGCAGACCACCCGTAAATCTACTGGAGGAAAAGCCCCCAGGAAGCAGCTGGCCACCAAGGCTGCTCGGAAAAGCGCTCCGGCCACCGGTGGAGTGAAAAAGCCTCACCATTACAGGCCCGGTACCGTGGCTCTGAGAGAGATCCGTCGCTACCAGAAATCCACGGAGCTGCTCATCCGTAAGCTGCCCTTCCAGCGCCTGGTGAGGGAGATCACTCAGGACTTCAAGACCGACCTGCGCTTCCAGAGCTCCGCCATCATGGCTCTGCAGGAGGCCAGCGAGGCCTACCTGGTGGGTCTCTTCGAGGACACCAACCTGTGCGCCATCCACGCCAAGAGGGTCACCATCATGCCCAAAGACATCCAGCTGGCCCGCCGCATCCGCGGAGAGAGAGCTTAGACTTTCTGCTGCACATCCACCAACCACAATGCTCCGCATGTGTCTATATACTGTATATATATATATATATATATATATATATATATACAGTATATATATATATATATATATATATATATATATATATATATATATATATATATATATATATATTAATATGTACATATGTATACTAGCTGCTCTTGTTTTTTCTTGCCTTCTGATTGTTGCTCTGAGTGTTGCTATCCCTGTGCTGTTGCAATCCTGGAATTTCCCCATTGTGGGACTAATAAAGGCTTATCTTATTGACAATGATAGGATTAGTGGTTCAGTAGTTATTCACGAAAATGGCATTTCCTGTAATGGTGGCCACAGTTCCCCCCATACAGTGTTTGTGTGTACGTTTTCAGATTCCTTGACCATGAAAACATATGACTAGCAATTGGATTGACAATGATAGGATTAGTGTTTTTTTTTTTTTTTTTGTTACTTATTTGTACCCGTAGGTAGACTTGGTTTGCAGTCTGGTGACAAGCCACCGGCTGCTGGTACCTGCGTGCGCGAGCGCCCTAAACCTACATGTTTTTGGTGTGCAGGAGGAAACCGGAGAAATCCCGGAGTAAACCCGCGCAACACGGGGAGAACATGCAAACTCCACACAGCTCACTGTTGGTCGGGGGCTGGGATCGAACCCACGATCTCATGATCCCCGCGATCCCCCGGCCGAGGGTAAAACTGTGCTGCCACAGTGCTAAACCACTGCGCCACCGTGCAGACAAGTGGTTCAGTAGTTATTCACGAAAATGGCATTTTCCATAATGGCGGCCACAGTTCCCCCCATACAGTGTTTGTGTGTACGTTTTCAGATTCCTTGACCACGAAAACATATGACTAGCAATTGGATTGACAACGATAGGATTAATGGTTCAGTGGTTATTCACGAAAATGGCATTTTCCATAATGGCGGCCACAGTTCCCCCCATACAGTGTTTGTGTGTACGTTTTCAGATTCCTTGACCACGAAAACATATGACTAGCAATTGGATTGACAATGATAGGATTAGTGGTTCAGTGGTTATTCACGAAAATGGCATTTTCCGTAATGGCGGGTTTTCTTCTGGACGGTGATCCAGATCACCACCAAAATGTAATCTTCTGTAGGATACCCCATTTCTGACAATCTGTGAAAATTTCACGAAAATCCATCCATAAGTTTTTGAGTTATCTTCCTAACAAACAGACAAACAGACAGACAGACAGACAGACAAACCAACGCCGGTGATCACATAACCTCCTTGGCGGAGGTAACGTTTTCAGATTCCTTGACCATGAAAACATATGACTAGCAATTGGACTGACAATGATAGGATTAGTGGTTCAGTGGTTATTCACGAAAATGGCATTTTCCGTAATGGCCGGTTTTCTTCTGGTTGGTGATCTGGATCACCACCAAAATGTAATCATCTGTAGGATACCCCATTTTTGACAATCTGTGAAAATTTCATGAAAATCTGTCCATAAGTTTTTGAGTTATCTTGCTAACAAACAGACAAACAAACAGACAGACAGACAGACAGACAAACCAACGCCGATGATCACATAACCTCCTTGGCGGAGGTAACGTTTTCAGATTCCTTGACCATGAAAACATATGACTAGCAATTGGATTGACAATGATAGGATTAGTGGTTCAGTGGTTATTCACGAAAATGGCATTTTCCGTAAGGGCGGGTTTTCTTCTGGACGGTGATCTGGATCACCACCAAAATGTAATCATCTGTAGGATACCCCATTTCTGACAATCTGTGAAAATTTAATGAAAATCCGTCAAGTTTTTGAGTTATCTTACTAACAGACAAACAAACAGACAGACAGACAGACAGACAAACCAACGCTGATGATCACATAACCTCCTTGGCGAAGGTAACAAACCCATAAATGAACATAAAGCATGGGCACGGTCCTAATTGTAACAATACCCCATAATGACGATGTGAAAAAAGTTTTTGCTTTTTTTTTTTAGATTTTTGCAGATTTATTAAAAATGAAAAAACTAAGAAATCACATGTACATAAATACTCACAGCCTTTGCTCAAGACTTAGTTGATTCACATTTGGCAGCAATTACAGCCGCAAGTTTTTTTTTTGAATATGATGCCACAAGCTTTGCATGGTTATCTTTGGGCAATTTCACCCGTTCCTCTTTTGAGCATCTCTCAAGTTCCATCAGGTTGGATGGGAAGCGCTGGTAAACAGCCATTTTTTTTAATTTTTAAAATTTTTTATTTAACTTTTATTTAAACATTGCGAGGCAAACTCTCTTTTTCAAGGATGCCCTGTTTATATTCACACAGTTGTACTGGTAGTATTAAATTCTGAGAACAGACAGATATAAAATAAGCAGTTAACTGGTAAAGGTATAGATATTATGTAAAGTTGTCTGCTGTAATAAAAGATAATTCAGTGTTTGAAAATGCTAAACTGCATTTTCAGAGACAAATTTATCCCATCTTCTCTGCCATATAGCCAGTGCTTTCACACCAGGAAGCTCGTTTTCAGATCTTTTTCAGATCAGAAATTTTAGATCTCTCCAGAGATGTTCAATTGGATTCAAGTCTAGGCTGTGGCTGGGCCACTCAAGGACATTCACAGAGTTGTCCTGAAGCCACTCTTTTGATATCTTGGTTGTGTTCTTAGGGTAGTTGTCCTACTGAAAGATGAACCATCACCCCAGTCTGAGGTGAAGAGTGCTCTGAAGCAGGTTTTCATCCAGGATATCTCTGTACATTGCTGCATTCATCTTTCCCTCTATCCTGAGTAGTCTCCCAGTTCCTGCCGCTGAAAAACATTCCTACAGCATGATGCTGCCACCACCATTCTTCACTGTTGGGATGGCATTGGCCTGGTGATGAGGGGTGCCTGGTTTCCTCTAAACATGATGCCTGGCATTCATGCCATAGAGTTCTATCTTTGTCTCATCAGACCAGAGAATTTTGTTTCACATGGTCTGAGAGTCCTTCAGGTGCCTTTGGCAAACTCCAGGAAGGCTGCCATGTGCCTTTTACTAAGGAGTGGCTTCCATCTGGCCACTCTACCATACAGGCCTGATTGGTGGATTGCTGCAGAGATGGTTGTCCTTCTGGAAGGTTCTCCTCTCTCCACAGAGGAATGCTGGAGCTCTGATAGAGTGACCATCGCGTTCTTGGTCACCTCCTTGACTCAGGCCCTTCTCCCCTGATCACTCAGTTTAGACGGCCGGCCAGCTCTAGGAAGAGTGCTGGTGGTTCTGAACTTCTTCCATTTACAGATAATGGAGGCCACTGTGCTCATTGGGACCTTCAAAGCAGCAAAATCTTTTTTGTACCCTTCCCCAGATTTGTGCCTCGAGACAATCCTGTCTCGGAGGTCTACAAACAATTCTTTTAACTTCATGCTTGGTTTGTGCTCTGACATGCACTGTCAACTGTGGAACCTTATATAGACAGGTGTGTGCCTTTCCAAATCATGTCCAATCAACTGAATTTACCACAGGTGGACTCCAATTAAGCTGTAGAAGCATTTCAAGGATGATTGGTGGAAAGAGGATGCACCTGAGCTGAATTTTGAGCTTCATGGCAAAGGCTGTGAATACTTATGCACATGTGATTGCTTTGTTTTTTATTTTTAATAAATTCTCAAAAATCTCAAAAAAACTTTTTTCACATTGTCATTATGGGGTATTGTGTGTAGAATTTTGAGGAAAAAAATGAATTTTATCCAATCTGGAATAAGGCTGTAACATAACAAAATGTGGAAAAAGTGAAGCGCTGTAAATACTTTCTGGATGCACTGTTTGAAGACAGTGAGCAGTTCTAATGTATTATTTATTTGCATATGAACAATGACTGCTACAACAAGCTGTCAAATATCAAGATCAATAGGAGAGAGCCAATCTTTAAAAGCCCCGTCAACATGCTTCATGTCTCCTTGTATGTTGATTCATTTCTTCAAATTAAAATGTGTTGGGCAGTCTGTTGTTGACCGGACTTACAGAGGGGTCATTTGCAAGGCCAGTTTTATCTACAGATACTTTAAACTGACTATATCCTGAGCAGAGGTGATTCAGCTTGACCCAGTGGGCACATTGCAAGTCGTGACCTGGTGGATGGTTGAATGTGATTGAGATGAATGTCTTTAGCTGGCAGTCAATGTTGTTTCATTGCATTTGTCAAGCACTTTGTAGCACTTCCACATATTTTATTGCATCGCCTCTTTTATGGTGAAAATGGTAAATACATAAGGGATCAGCCTTGGTATCATAAATGATAAGATGCCGTATTTAAAATGCTCCATTCATTGTTTGTGCCTCTTTAATAGTTAAGTTCCACTATCAAGTTGCATGTACGTATAATGAAAAAATAATCAACCTGTCACAGCGTCAGCTGGTCATGGGAGGAGTAATCAGCTGATTTCCAGCAGCTGGCAGCAGTTTAAGAGGAAGGTGGAAGTCGTCGCGAGACAGAGAACACAGAGGAGGAAGGAGAAAGGAGAGACGCGAGGAGGAAATGTCTTTCCAAGACGACTGGGGCAACCAAAGGAGTGTCGGACCACAGGAAGGCTACGAGAAACCTCCAGATATTGGCTTCCACTCAGAGGAAGGCATCCACTCAGAGGAATGGGGAGTTGGTTTGGTCCAGGAAGTTGGACGCCTGGTTGTGGGGAATCCACAGTGCTCCTGGAGTGAGTGGCGACTGGACCTTAGGCCGGTGAGAGCGTTCCCTACATGTCTATCTCCTCATTTTTTTCCATCTACACTTTGACTGAGCTCAGGGGGTTTTTTGTGACTAAACAAACAGTGACGTCCTGTTAATTTTTGGGTGACATTATTTGAACACTTCCTTTTTTCTTCTTTTTTGGGTGCCGGCGAATATTTGGGACTTGGTCATGGACAGTTTGACGCCGAGACTGGGTTGTAAAAACAAGGACTACAGGTTGTAAATGAAACGGGTGTGTGGGGGATAAGGTATAAGGAAATTTTTTGTTGTGCCATTATTATTTTGTTCACTTTGACTTTAAATAATAACCCACAAAACCATACGAGCTTGTACAGGGTGGAATCATTTCAACCCTGTGTTTTTGGTAATATTCTGTATTTAATAGCAGAGTGTTACAAACTGGGGATTCTAAATTGTCCTTAGGTATGACTGTGAGAGTGAATGGTACTGGCGATCTGTCCAGGGTGTACCCTGCCTCTCGCCCAAAGATGCTGGGATAGGCTCCAGCTCCCTCGCAACTCGAAAAGGATTAAGTGGTAGAAGATGGGTGTGTTACATATGGTGGCCAGTATGGGGCATATGATTTATGGCTTTATGGTGTAGTGGTGGTGAATTAATAATGGCAACAAAAAAGGGGAATGTATGGGCTGCTTTGTAAAAGCAGTTTGATAAAAATAGTGAAATGAGGGAAGATGTGGCAAACCCTGCAAAAAATGATGATGAGGAGCTAAAAAATCAGGTGGTAGTCTTAACACAGCAGCATAACCTGCTTGATGGTAAAGTGAAGGACTTTATTAACAGCACTGTTAACAGAGAGACACTTTTCCAACAGTACGTTGACCATAGTTTTGAAGAATTCAATAAGAAATTTATAACGTTGGAAAAAAGTATTCTAAATTGCCGGGGGCGGAGGGACAAACAATGGAAATGGCAACTTAGCCAGTTGAGGCTCGCTTGCAGTCCCAAAGCTCAGAAAGCAGTTTCAGTCTCTAAAGACACTAGTCCTGTAGCTCCCATTTTATTGTTAGGTCTGCCTGGTGCACCCGCCTACGATCCCAAACCTCCAGAGGACCCTGAGTTTCCTACAGTGAGCGCCGCTGGTGACGCCACAGAGGTCCACCAATTACGTGATGGAAGGAGGACGAGTAAACCACCCAGGTGCACCACTCAGGGGGATACCTGCCTTTACTATGCCTTGCCGGTAGGGGGTGTCCTACCCTGTTGGACAGCCGCCTCAAGCACGGAGCTTTCACCCACCTATGAAACTGATTGCCTGGAGGAGCTACAACAACTCATCCAGGAGTGGCCCACCGTCATGTTGGACATATTGGGGAGGACTATGGTGGAGAGGCACCACATTTTTACCCAGGATGAGGTGCCCGTGAGGCACAAAGCATATCGGGTGTCTCCCTGGAAAAAGCAAATGATTGAGGAAACAAATGCTTAAAGACAAGATCATTGAACCATCCCAGTCAGCATGGGCCTCACCAGTGGTACTGGTAAATAAACCAGATGGCTCCTACAGGTTCTGCGTGGATTACAGGGGAGTAAATTCCAAGACCTTACCTGATGCATACCCAATGCCCATCATTCATGACATCTTGGAATCGATGAATGGCGCCTCCTGGTTCAGCACGTTGGATCTGCAATCGGGTTCCTGGCAGGTGGCTATGGCGGAGGAAAGCAAGCACAAAACAGCTTTCACAACCTCTCTCGATCACTTCCAGTTCAACTGCATGCCCTTTGGCCTCCAGAATGCAGCTGTGACCTTCCAACAACTGATGGAGAAAGTGTTGGCAGAACTGAGAGGAACAATTTGTTTTGTATATATAGATGACATCATAGTATGCTCACGCTAACGTGAACAACATCACTGGGATCTGGCAGCAGTTTTCCAGAAGTTACAGGCAGCCAACCTCAGCCTGAATATGAAAAAAATGCCATTTTTTCAAAGGTGAGCTGAAATTCCTAGGCCACATGGTGTCACACAAAGGGGTTGAGGTGGACCCAGCCAAGACACAGGCAGTGAGAGATTTTCCTGCCCCACATGATGTGAAGGCCCTACAGAGGTTCCTGGGGTTGGCAGGCTTGTACCATAAATTCATACCCCACTTTGCAGACCTAGCGGCTCCCTTAAGCCATCTTAAGAGGAAGGGAGTGGAACTGAACTGGACCACAGAGAGCCAGACAAGCATGGATGCCCTGAAGCAAGCTTTACAAAGCCCTCCTGTGCTGGCACAGCCCAACCCATCCTTACTCTTTCAAGTCCATACAGATGCAAGCGAAGTGGGGCTTGGTGCGATCCTCACCCAAAGCACACCAGAGGGAGAACGAGTGATCGCGTATGCCTCTCGAGCTCTACGAGGACTGGAGCTGAACTATTCCACCTTGGAAAAAGAATGCCTTGCAATGGTATGGGCTGTAGAGAGGTGGACACTTTATTTGGAGGGGAGGAGTTTAGCATGTTCACCGATCATGCAGCATTGTAGTGGGCTTTCAACTGCCTGAAAAAAACATCAAGGCTGACTCAATGGACACTGTGGCTGCAGCAGTTTAACTTCAAGGTGCACTATAGATAGATAGATAGATAGATAGATAGATAGATAGATAGATAGATAGATAGATAGATAGATAGATAGATAGATAGATAGATAGATAGATAGTTTATTTCGAACACAAAAATATACCAAATACAAGCAAATGGCAAATGCAATAAAGTAACATTATACACTGTTCGAAAGGGAGAAGGAAGAAGTGAACACTTATTAATTCCATCTCCTCTTTTCCATAGATACACCCATGTGAATTTTATACAAATTACCACCTTTAAGACCCCAAGTAAACAATTTACTGTATTTTTTACAAATCAACATTAACACCCATCCATTCTAACATACAATGATGTCCATACAACAAAACCAGCCTCAAACAACACAGATATACACAGTGCTGTCCTACCCACCATTCCATAGTGTCCCATAATATCCCAGAGTGAACATAATGAATCGTACATATAACTACTACCCTTCTAACATATACCCTTTCAGCAAATGATGCTTATACCTCTTTTTGAATTGATTTCTGTTTGTACATAGTTTCAGTTCCGGCTCTAGACTGTTCCACAAATCCACCCCACAGACAGATATGCACATACTTTTCTTGGTAGTACGTATCTTGGGTTTTGTAAAGTTTAAGTCTCCCCTCAAATTATGATCATTGTCTCTTTTTTTAAATATTTTTTGTATATTAGTTGGTAGTTGATTATTAATTGCCCTGTACATTACTTGTGCTGTCTTAAATTTAACTAAATCGATGAACTTTATGACATGTGACTTTAAGAACAACGAATTGGTATGGTCTCTATATCCTGCATTGTTTATTATCCTTATAGCTCTTTTTTGTAATGTGCATATTGACTGTGGGTTGGTTTTGTAGGTGTTTCCCCAGACTTCTACACAGTAGTTAAGATAAGGTAAAAACAATGAATTGTACAATAAGACCAATGATTTATAGTCCAAGAAGTGTCTCGTCTTCCCCAGTATGCCTATACATTTTGCTAATTTGGCCCGGATGTGACTGATGTGAGGTTTCCAGCAGATTTTATTGTCTAGCGTCACCCCCAGGACCTTATTTTCCTGTACTGTTTCTATTCTGGTATCATCTATCGTTACCAATATTTCATGATTTATTTTATAATTTCCAAACAACATAATCTTTGTTTTTTTTAGATTTAGAGATCATTTATTTTTGTTGAACCACTGCGTTAATTTTTTCATTTCAGTTGTGACCACCTCTAAAACCTGCTGCAAATTCTCACCAGTGCAGAGGATATTTGTGTCATCCGCAAACAAAATAAATTTCAGAATTTTTGATACTTGGCATATGTCATTTATATATAAAATAAAGAGTTTGGGTCCCAAAACTGACCCCTGGGGCACACCACAAGTGATGCCCATGAAGGGTGATTTGTGCTCTCCAATTTGTACAAATTGTTGTCTGTTACTTAAATAACTTTCCACCCAACTCAGTCCAACCCCTCTTATCCCATACCTTTCCAGTTTCCTTAGTAGTATTCTGTGGTCAATGGTGTCAAAAGCTTTCTTTAAATCTATGAATACTCCTACAGCAACATTTTTTTTTATCTATACAACTAGTAATTTCTTCTATAACTTCGATCAGTGCCAAAGATGTAGATTTATCTGCTCTAAAACCATACTGGCTATCTGTAAGGAGGTTGTGTTTTTCAGTGAAATCATCCAGTCTTTTAGTGAAGACTTTTTCAAGTATTTTGGAGAATTGTGAGAGTAAAGAGACTGGCCTGTAATTTGTGAAGCGATGACTGTCTCCTGTTTTGTATAGAGGTATTACTTTTGCTATTTTAATTTTGTCTGGAAATGTACCAGTTTGAAATGACAGGTTACAGACGTGGGTGAGTGGCTTAACAATTCCCTCAATTACTTTTTTCACTATTGTCATGTCAA
This sequence comes from Pholidichthys leucotaenia, assembly GCA_020510985.1. Lineage (NCBI taxonomy): Eukaryota > Metazoa > Chordata > Actinopteri > Cichliformes > Pholidichthyidae > Pholidichthys > Pholidichthys leucotaenia. Next base: position 252,356,865 of record CM035845.1, on the reverse strand, counting down.
TTTCATTCCAGTCCGTTGATTTTTTGTTCTTAAATTTACTCACAGTCTCGATAATTTCCTTTTCAGTAACTGCACCCAAAAAGATTGTGTTTGGATTTCTATCTTCTATTTCATTCACAGAACCACTGTAGTTTGTTTCTGGTGTCACTATTGATTTTGCTAATTCAGGACCTGTAGGAGCATGCTCAAATAACGAGGCTGAGTTTCAGTCATAAACCAGCTTTATTTGACAGAACACAAGCTCCTAGCATTCTCAAAGCAGGAAAGAGAAAGAATCATACTTCAACCCCCTTTTATACATTTCCAGCATCAGAATTCAAGTCACATGGTGTCTTCAGTCAACCTACAGTTACAAAGCATCCCTTTGAAGCTTCACCATTGTCTCTCATTTCTTGATGAACCGGAATACCCTCCGGGGCGTCTTCTGTGGGACAAAGAGACAAATCTCACACTTCCTTGTTACCTCCTGTAGATTTGAGTCCTCAGTCCTTGCAGACGTGACACTCCACAATACACATTCAGTTCTGTCTCTGTGGCAGCGTGAGCCCACAATGTGTGTCAGCCACACTACCCCCCCCAAACGTCGAGTAAGGCAAAATCTGCATGGCATAACAAAAAGAGAAACACAAAGCACTCCATACATCGCTAATCAATCCACCAACTGCCTAGGTTTTAATCTTCTGCCGAATCTGCTGCAACTTGGCTTGGCTGCCTCTGCAACATCTCTCTGCACCTGTGGATTAAAGCTGTTAGCACCTCTCTGTGAAGACTTTGGAGAATGTCTTCTCGGCGGCCTGCCCCGGCGGGGGGGCCTCGCGAGCTGCACCTCCTCCTCAGCCAGAACAAAAGCGGGTTTGAGCCTGTTAATGCAAATCAGCTCCCTTCTGCCCCCTAAATCTAGCAGAAAATGCTTCTGCCCGGTCTCCAGCACTCGAAACGGTCCGTCGTAAAACGGCCGCAAACTTGGACGCTGGGCGTCATGTTTAACAAAAACAAACTCTGCATTTTTTAAAGCCTTGGGCACAAAAACGTGTGGGAAACTGTGATGGACCGGGCCAGGAAGCGTGTTTGTTCCTGAGCCGCTCTGCCACGGCTGAGCGGGGGGGCCATTAGGTGCGGGATTATCAGGAAGAAATTCCCCGGGCAAACGGAGCGGCTGAGCGAAAACTAATTCAGCCGGGGAAGCGTGCAAATCTTCCTTAGGTGCAGAACGCAACCCTAATAACACCCATGGAAGTTTGTCTACCCAATTTGTATCCGTTAGCGACGCTCTGAGGGCTGCTTTCAATGACCTGTGAAAGCGTTCGCATAAACCATTGGCCTGGGGGTTATACGCGGTGGTGCGATGAATCTTCACCCCCAAGCTGCGGGCCATCGATGACCATAGCTCGGAAATAAATTGGGGACCCCTGTCGGATGTTATGTCCGACGGTACACCAAAACGCGCAACCCATGCTGCTAAAAATGCTCGCGCAACTTCTTCCGCTGTGGTTGATGTCAGAGGAATCGCCTCTGACCAGCGCGTGGTGTGGTCTACCATTGTCAAAAGATGTGTGTGCCCGTGTGATAACGGAAGCGGGCTGACCAGGTCAACATGCACGTGATCAAAACGCTTAGCGGGGATGTGGAAAGGTTCTAACGGGGCCTTAGTGTGTCTGTGTATTTTAGCTCGCTGACACGCTACGCAGGCTGCTGCCCATTCCTTGACCTGTTTGCGCAACCCGGGCCAAACAAATTTCTCCCCCACCAATTTGATCGATGCGCGCACCCCCGGGTGCGCGAGAGAATGGACCAAGTCAAAAACACGGCGACGCCACGTGGTTGGCACCACAGGGCGGGGCCGTCCCGTGGAGACATCGCAGATTAGCGGGGGCATACCGTTTTGTTGCACCCTGTGCTCCAGCCTTAACCCTGTTGGTCCAGACTGGAGCGCGCGCACGTCCGCGTCGTTAACCTGCTCCGCAGCCATGGCTGCATAATCTAACCCAACACAGACCGGGGCTGCGCGCGCTCCTGCGTCGCTGCCCGGGCCCGCGGCCATGGCTACAGAGTCTGCCCCTATAGGGCTTGGTGGTGCTATTGCACGCGAGAGGCAGTCTGCTACAACATTGTGTTTACCCGCGACATGCTGAATATCAGTAGTAAACTCCGATATTGCGGCTAGTTGCCTTTGTTGCTGGCCTGACCAGGGTTCTGAATTTTTGGCCTTCGCAAACGTTAGCGGTTTATGATCCACAAAAGCGGTGAAACGTCGCCCCTCTAACCAGAACTGAAAATGACGGATGGCCAAGTGTAGGGCCAAAAGCTCCCTGTCAAATGCGCTGTATTTCCGTTCACTATCGCGCAAGGTCCTGCTGAAAAACGCGAGGGGTTGCCAGGTACCTGCCACAAACTGTTCAACTACCGCCCCCACCGCTACATCGGAAGCGTCAGTGGTGAGCGCCATGCGGGCCGTTGGAACTGGGTGCGCTAACAAAACTGCATTTGCCAGGGCTGATTTGACCTGGGCAAAAGCGCGCTCCCGCTCCGGAGACCATTCGACTTTATTTGCGGGCTTTTGTTTTTTTAACTCGGTGTACAATGGCTGCATGAGTCGTGCTGCGCTTGGGAGGAAACGGTTGTAAAAATTAACCATCCCTAGAAACTCCTGAAGCGCCTTAACCGTTTGAGGTTGCGGAAAATCTGTTATGGCACGCACTTTATTTGGAAGGGGAACTGCTCCCTCTGCCGAAACGCGATGTCCCAAAAAATCAATCTGCGCCACCCCAAACTGGCATTTCGCTGGGTTCACTATTAACCCGTGCTCTGCCAACCTCTGGAAAACTGCTGTGAGGTGTTTTTCATGTTCGCCTTCGGACGTGCTGGCTACCAAAATATCGTCCAAATAAACGAACACGAAAGGCAGGTCGCGTAAAACTGCATCCATCATGCGTTGGAAAGTCTGCGCGGCCCCCTTGAGGCCAAAAGGCATGCGCAAGAACTCAAAAAGGCCGAAAGGAGTTATGACCGCTGTTTTGGGTACATCGTGCGCGCGCACTGGAACCTGGTGATAGCCGCGCACCAAGTCTATTTTAGAAAAAATGCGCGCCCCCGCCAAATGAACAGAAAAATCCTGAATGTGCGGAATCGGGTAGCGGTCATGAGCTGAAACGTTGTTCAACCTGCGGAAATCGCCGCAAGGCCGCCACGAGCCGTCAGCCTTTGGGACCATGTGTAACGGCGAAGCCCAAGCGCTCTTGGAGCGTCTAACGATGCCTAGTTTTTCCAGATTAGTGAACTCCTCGCGCGCGATGGCCAGTTTAGCTGGGTCCAAACGCCGAGCCTTTGCAAAAACGGGAGGGCCTGTGGTTGTTATGAAATGTTCTACCCCATGTTTGGCCACCGTTGCTGAAAAAGTGGGGACTGTGAGTGCTGGAAACTGAGCAAGCAGAGTGTGAAACTTACCACCCGCGGCTGAGACGCTGGCATGTGCAGTTGGCGGGGCCACCCGAGCTGTGCAGGGAATAGAATGAAAAGACAGTGCATTAATCAGACGTCTATTAGCAAGATCAACCAATAAACCATGTGAGCACAAAAAATCAGCCCCTAACATGTTGAAACTGACTGCTGCTACAATAAATGTCCACTCAAATGAACGACCCTGTAAGGACAGAAGCATGGTCCTCTCACCAAACGTTTTAATCGTGGAGCCGTTCGCTGCTGACACTGACACCCAGGGGGCTTTAGAAGGCGACAGCCGTTCCGCGTAGGTGGGCGTGACGAAGCTCAGCTGCGAGCCCGTGTCCACGAGGAACTGTCTCTGTGGCAGCGTGAGCCCACAATGTGTGTCGGCCACAGACCAACATTTACAAAAAATGTATTGAAACCACTGACCACATCTTCCATATTATTTATCAAATTGCCATTTTCGATAAAATATTCTGGATAATTTGCATTCTTAGGACGATTACTAATAATCCCATTGAGTACTTGCCATATTCCTTTTATGTTATTTTTGTTATCCTCTAGTATTCTGTTGTAATATTCTTTCTTACAGGTCCTCATTATAGTAGTAAGCTTATTTTTGTATCTTTTATATTTGATCTCAGCTTCCACCGTTCTGCATTTAATGAATTGTTTATATAATGTATTCTTCTTTTTACATGCATTTATTAACCCCTTGGTGACCCAAGGAATATTTTTTTTTGTTGTTGTCTGTCACTGTATTGTTTTATAGGACAGTATTTATTGTACAATGATTGAAATATTTGTAAAAATTTATCATATGCTCTATTTATGTCATTTTCATCATAAACTATCTTCCAATCTTGTATTAATAATTCCTTTGTCAGTAAATGCATTGATTCTTCGGTTCTTATTCTTTTATATTTAATATTTTTGGTATACTTTTTCTTCCTATAATCACATTGATAGACAACAAAAATCGGCAGGTGGTCACTGATATCATTCAATAAAAGCATCAGGGATGTCTGAATGTGGCTCCTGATGCCCTTTCCAGAGCTTACGAAGAAGCTTACAGAAGCTTACTCTTTCCAGCCAGCCTGCATCATGCCTTATGGTCTCCACCAGGAGTCGCTTGTAGCTCCCCACTTCCTTGGGGTGGAGCAGGAGAAAGATCTGGTGGTATGTGACCTTAAACAGGACAAGTTGAATGACTCTCAGCCTGACCATATCAGTTTTGTTGTACACCAGGGGGTGCTGTATCGACGGGTCCCTTTAAAAGATCACAGAGAAAAGCACCAGTTTGTGGTACCACAGTCCTTAGTCCCAGAATTCCTCCAGTATTACCATGATCATCCCCTGGGGGAGCATCTGGGGCAATTGAAGACACTGTTGAGAGTTTTGGAGGTACCCTGGTGGCCTAGCATCCGGCAAGATGTCTGGAGTCACACCAAAACCTGCATAACCTGTCAGCAATATAAGGAAGAAAATACCAAGCCAGCTTGGTTACTGCAGAGCACAGACATCTCAGTTCTGGAGGAGATGGTGGAAATTGACCTTATGGGTCCTTTTCCACAAAGTAAAAAGGCTAATACTTATCTCCTAGTGGTGGTGGACCACTTCAGCAAGTGGGTTGAGATGTTCCCCTTAAGAGACAGCAAAACACCTCATCTGGTCAAGATTCTTAGGGAGGAAATTTTCACCCACTGGGCAGTGCCACAGTACCTGGTTTCTGACAGAGGACCACAATTTACTGCCAGTCTCCTGATGGACCTCTGTAAATCCTGGGGAGTTGTGTAGAAATTAACCACGAGCTGCCATCCTCAGACTAACCTCACAGAACACTTTAACAGGACCATAAAGTGTAGTGATCCACGCTGCTTACTAATTTTCATCCTCAGCTGCGCCTGCTCTCACACGTGCTCTCTCCAATTAGGCTCCCTTTATTAGGAGTGGATTCCTGCATTCCTGCACGGAGACGTCAACGCTCCTTGGGTGAAGCCATCCTCGTCCCGACTCACCCTTCTCTAATGCTGGGAGTTTCGCCTCCCTTCCTTGCATCGTTCCTGCATCTATTTGCCTGGGAGCTTCGCCTCCCCAACTCTACAGTAAGCTTATCTCACTGGACACTTCTCCTCCTACTCCTGCTTTCCTCCTCCTCTCTCCCCTATGCACAGGTGGATTTTCCTCCAGGCGACGGACTCACCTCTGCTTCAGGCGGCAGACCAGACTCTTTCCTGTGGGCTGGAGGCTGCTCCCACTCCCTGCACAGTAAGAGCCTCCTCTAACCAAACTCACTCTTTCCTCTCATCCCTCAGCTGTGGCTGCATCTGCTCTATCTCCCCCTTCACGGATACTGCACCTCCCAAGCGAGACGCTGGGAATCTGGAGTGGACAAAGCTACTCTTCAGCGCTTCTACAACTCCTGAACTCTGTAAGAGAACTTATCGCTCAATCCATTCAACCCACAGTTGCTGAACTGTTATTAATTTCCTCTCTCCTCTCTTCCCGCAGGGTTGCCAGTTCTCTCCCACTCTGCACTCACATCCATCCACTCACTCACTCATCCACTTTATTAATAAAGATCATTGTGATTTATAATCGAGTCTGTGTCTGCATTTGGGTTTTCATGCAAACATGTCAGTACATCTCCGAGTGGAAAACCCAACAGACAGTGCTCTTGCACAACGCCTTAACAACATGGAGGCTCGATTAGATCAGCTCATTTATCAGCAGAAGGTGATTCTGAGTCAGTTAACACAGGTTAATTCCCGGCTTGACCAGTTTACCCTGGCACGGCCCTCTCAGTCTGAGCCCAGGGGGTCAGCCCGGCCATTGCTTTCCACCCCCCCTCCCACGCAGCCCACTCGACTCACACCAGTTCCCACTCCTACTCGTTTCAACGGTAAGCTGGGGGAGGCTCGTAGTTTTTTGCTTCAGTGTAATCTGGTGTTTCAGTGGGTACCGGGGGATTTTCCTGCTAACCACAGCCAGATCAGTTACCTTGTTAATTTACTGGAGGGACAGGCAATCGCATGGCCTTCGACCGTTATGGCCCGCCCCGATTATCCTAATTACACATACAATCCGTTTATTTCTGAGTTTTCTGAGGTTTTTGACCACTCTGACCAGGATAGTGTCCTCACCTCCCGTCTCCTTAACCTCTGGCAGGGGGCTAGGTCTGTAGCCGACTACTCGGTTGACTTCCGGGTTGTTGCAGCGGAAGTGGGGTGGGAGGATGCCTCTCTCTGTAGCATTTTTACACGCAGCCTCAGCCCGAGTCTCAGAGATGAACTGGCCTGTTTAGAAAACCTTCTTCATTGCATGATTTTAATTTCCCTGGCTATTAGTATTGATAATCGCTTAAGGGAGCGGGCTAGCGAGAGCTGTGGGTCCAATCGCCCAAACTCACAGTCTTGTCCTCCCTCTCAGTCTTCACTCCTCGCCCTCCCTCCCCTGGAATCCTCAGAGGCTGAGGAGCCTATGCTGGTGGGTCGCTCCAAGTTGCCTCTTGCGGAGCAACAATGCCGCCGGGCCCTAAGGCTATGCAGTTACTGTGCTAGTGCCGAGCATGAGATCACCTCTTGTCCCAATCTGCCCAAAGCGGGGGTCCGTTTGTCACAGTAGGGGGACTAAAGGACACGATCAAAACTAAAACCCTTACACGACTGATCTTACCCATTCACTTTCAACATGGTCACATTGAAATCACCACCAAGGTTCTTATTGATTCGGGAGCGGAGCAGAGCTTTCTTTCTGAAAGTCTGGCAATACGGCTGAAACTCCCCTGTCACAACCTCAACACACCATTGAAGTTAATTGCACTTTCTAATGTGCCCCTCATGACTGTCTCCAAGCAGGCTGCCCCCGTGTCAATCTTGGTCTCAGGTAATCATCAGGAACACATCAGTTTTTTTGTTTTACCTGTCTCTGCCTCCCCTGTTATTTTGGGTTACCCCTGGCTCAGGCTCCATAATCCTGTTATTGATTGGCAGACAGGGAACATCATTTCATGGAGTACCTTTTGAATGAATATGTGTTTAAAGTCAGCTCCCTGCTCTCCCTCGGTGCCCATTTCTGCCCCATCTACGCATGTGCCTGATCTCTCCTGGTTCCCTCGGAGTAACATGACCTCACTCCAGTATTCAGCAAGACCAAAGCTCTCTCTCTCTGCCCCCCTCCCCCACCGCCCTTATGACTGCTCCATTAACCTCCTGCCAGGGGCTCCTTTGCCCTCCAGCCAACTTTATAGCCTTTCAGCCCCTGAGCGAGAAGCAATGGATAAATACATTAAGGAATCTTTAAACTCGGGCATTATTAGGCCCTCTTCGTCGGCAGTGGGGGCTGGGTTTTTTTTTGTTGGTTAAAAGGACAGCTCCCTCCAACCCGGCATTGACTTTAGGGAGCTTAATAACATCACTGTGATGGACAAGTACACTCTGCCCCTTATTAATTCTGCTTTTGATTTTCTCCAGGGGTCCTCTGTCTTCACTAAGCTTGACCTGCGCAATGTCTACCACCTGGTCCAGATTAGGGAGGGGGACGAGAGGAAGACGGCTTTCCGGACTCCTAGTGGCCATTTTGAGTACCTTGTGATGCTGTTTGGACTCACCAACGCGTCGGCCGTGTTCCAAAGGCTCATCAACGACGTGCTGAGGGGCTTCCTGGGTTTATTTGTTTTTGTGTACTTGGATGCCTCTCGCCCAAAGATGCTAGGATAGGCTCCAGCACCCCCCCCCCCCGCGACCCAGAAAGGATTAAGTAGAAGAAGATGGATGGATGGATGGATGGATGGATGACATCCTCATCTTTTCTCGTTCTCTCGAGGAGCATCAGGTACACGTTTGAAGGGTCCTTCAGCGGCTGCTGGAAAATCAGCTATTCGTCAAGGCGGAAAAGTGTAAGTTCCATACGTCATCCACCACCTTCCTGGGATTCGTCATTGGCTATAAGGAGGTTCGAGCAAATCCGAGTAAGCTTAAAGCTGTTGTGGAGTGGCCGGTCCCCTCTTCCCATAAGCAGCTACAACAGTTCCTGGGTTTCGCCAATTTTTACCGCCGATTCATCCGCAATTATAGTTTGACTGCGCTGCCACTCACCCGTCTCACCTCCACCTTCCCTTCCGTTGGTCCGATGAGGCTGAGGCAGTGTTTTCTGAACTGAAATCTTGTTTCTCTTCCCCCAATCCTTGCCCAGGTAGACCCATCCCTAAAATTCCTGGTGGAGGTGGACGCCTCAGATTTCGGAGTTGGGGCGGTGTTGTCTCAGCACTCTCCGTCAGACAACAAGGTCCATCCTTGCGCCTTCTTCTCCAGACGCCTGTCCCCGGCCGAAAGGAATTATGATGTGGGAGATCAGGAGTTACTAGCCATCAAGCTAGCCTTGGAGGAGTGGCGCCATTGGCTGGAGGGGGCTTCACTGCCGTTCGTGGTTTGGACAGACCACAAGAACCTGGAGTACCTTAGAACGGCCAAGCATCTGAATTCCAGGCAAGCTCACTGGTCTCTGTTCTTTAGCAGATTCAACTTTACCATCACCTATCTCCCGGGTTCCAAAAACACCAAACCTGATGCGCTCTCCAGGCAGTTCTCCCCTGATACTACCACACTGGAGCTGCACGCCATTGTCTCCCCCTCGTGCGTTGTCGGCATGCTTTCCTGGGAAATCAAGGAGAAGGTTAAGAGAGTGCAAGTAGCCAAACCCGACCTGGGTGGGGGTCCAGCGGGACAGCTGTATGTCCCTTCCACTGTGCGTGGTGAGGTCATCGACTGGTTACACTCCTCCAAGGTCATGTGTCACCCCGGGATGGCTCGCACCCTGTCCCACATTCAGAGGACCTTCTGGTGGCCGTCTATGAGAAAGGATGTTAATGACTTCATTCGGTCCTGCCTCCAGTGCGCCACCGGGAAATCATCCTCCTCTTCCCCTTCAGGACTGCTGCGCCCCTTTCCCATCCCCAGCAGGCCTTGGTCTGACGTCGCCATGGACTTTGTGACGGGTCTTCCTCCCTCCATGGGTCACACAGTGATTCTCACGATTGTGGACAGATTTTCAAAGGCTGTTCACTTCACCCCCCTTCACAAGCTCCCTTCGGCCAAGAAGACAGCCAACTTGTTGGTCCTGTACATGGTACGTCTATACAGGATTCCCTTGGACATCATGTCAGACTGGGGTCCTCACTTTGTGTCCCAAGTATGGCGGGCTTTCTGCAAGGCCATTGGAGCAATTGTCAGCTTGTCTTCAGGTTATCATCCGCAGAGCAATGGCCAGTGTGAGTGCACTAATCAAGAGCTGGAGTGTTACAGCCTCTAACCCTGCTTTGTGGAGTACACACTTACCTTGGATTGAGTATGCTCACAACTCCGCCATTTCTACGGCCATGGGCCTCTCCCCTTTTGAGGCGTCGTTGGGCTACAACCCTCCGTTGTTCCCAGAAGAGGAGGAGGAGATCGCAGTTCCATCTGTGCAAGCCCACATCAAATGATGTCGTCAGATCTGGAGGTCTGCCAAGGCCGCTCTTCAATGCACTGCTGGTCGCAATTCTGAAATCGTCAACCGTCGGAGGATCCTGGCTCCGCCTTACAGGGTCGGACAAAAGGTATGGCTATCTACCAAGAACATTAACTTGAAAGCTGAGTCCAAGAAGCTTTCTCCCCGATTTATTGGTCCTTTTCCCATCGCTGACATTGTCAACCCAGTCGCTGTCCGCCTGTCTCTCCCCCCTACTATGCGTATTTGTCCTACCTTTCATCTCTCCCAGGTAAAGCCTGTTTCTTCGAGTCCTCTCTGTCTTCCACCCAAGCTGCCGCCCCCTCCAGTCATGATCAATGGTGGTCTGGCCCACAAGGCCAAGCGCATCTTGGACGTGGGACTCCAGGGTCGGGGTCTGCAGTACCTGGTGGACTGGGCCGGGTATGGTCAGGAGGAAAGATCCTGGGTGCGGTCATCCTTCATCATCGATAGACAGCTCATCAGGGACTTCCATCAGACTCACCCTGGGAGGCTGAATCGGCCGCTAGTAGACGTCCCTTGAGGAGGGGGTACTGTAGTGATCTGCACTGCTTACTAATTTTCATCCTCAGCTGTGCCTGCTCTTACACCTTCCATCCATCCATCTTCTTCCGCTTAATCCTTTTCGGGTCACGGGAGGGGGGGGGGGGGGGCTGGAGCCTATCCCAGCATCTTTGGGCGAGAAGCAGGGTACACCCTGGACAGATCGCCAGTCCATCGCAGGGCCAACACAGAGAGACAGACAACCATTCACTCTCACAGTCATACCTAAGGACAACTTAGAATCCCCAGTTGATGCCAATTAACCTAACTTGCATATTTTTGGCATGTGGGAGGAAACCGGAGAAATCCTGGAGTAAACCCACGCAGACATGGGGAGAACACGCAAACTCCACACAGATCACTGTTGGCCGGGGGCTGGGATCAAACCCAGGATCCCCCAGCCAAGGGTGAGTTGCTGTGCTGCCACAGTGCTAACCACTCTGCCACCGCACTGCCCAGAAAAAAAAAAGAAAGAATAAGAACTACAGGTTGTGAATAAAATGAGCGTGTGGGGGAAAAGGAATAAGGAAATTATGTGTTGTTCTGCGGCGGCATGAAATAATGCGGCGTTGTAGAAGGTTTTAAGTAGAGTTTTATTATCATACCGCCGTCACAAGCTCTGCTCCCGGCGCCGTGCATGCGCACCGAGAGCGAGCCCACGGCTCTCAGAGAAGGAGGAGAGGACACAAAGTCTGTGTCCTGCAGCAGAGGTTGAAGTCAGATTGAGAGAGGATGAGAGCATGATTACAATGCAGTATATATACACCCAACTACAACAATACATCAAAGCATTCACAGCAGTTGGTCTGATCAAAGAGATAACAGGACAGGCATGAGACATTTGCATGAAAGGCAACAATTAACATCACAGAAGTGAGCCAGACGAAACGGGGCTGCCTGTAGACATTAATACACATTTCACTGTTCTGTTATTTGCTCTAGCCGAGCGCTGTGTTTGACCAGTCTGTTTGTGGGGATTTACACCAAAGCACATCTACATATGTAAGATGCTCAGAAGAAGCACAGTAAGGACAAGATGCATGAACACTTTAACTTCACGGCTGTAAATGCAGCATGCAGCGGAAAAAAACCCAGGAGTGCGAGCTGACTGTCTCTGTGTTCTGTCTGTGTGTTGTGGGGGGTTGAATTAAACCGCTACACTGCTCCCCCCCCAGAGGGAACGGTAGGGGACCGTGACCTTGATGTTGCAGTCTGGGCAGCGAGCAGGGAAAAGCTCTGTGCAGGAGGAGGGGGGGGTAGTACATGCTGACCGGGCGCGGGAAAATCGTTCGAGTTGCGCCAAAAGTGTTTGCTGCTCCGCGATGTCCCGTCTGAACATGCAGAGATCAGAAGAAGAAAAATTAGTCTCTGGCTCCTCTCGTGGCCATGAAGAAAAGCAGGAGCGGCTGTAAGAAAAAAATAAACAAAAGCAGAGGGACTGGCGTGTTGGCTTTAGGTGCAGAAGCAACCCCAAAGCCCCCTGGGAACAGCTGACGGCTGAAATCCTTTTGTGCCATGGCTGAGACCATTAAAAAATCCAGTGGCGAGCTGCGTGCTTGCTTCAGGTGAACGGGCAGCCCTGAAGGTTCCGAGGGTGGCGATCGGCCGTTTTTCTCGGGCGTGTGCAGCGGCGGAGGACGATGGCGGTCTCTCGTAGCCTTTATTGTCCCGTGCGTGATGCACCGTCCTCGTAACTCCCCGGTGTGCGCGCGGGGGTTCCATGCTTGGGTGGGCCGCTGGAGAGGAGAACCAGGGTGCAGAAACTTGGTGGAGATCGGCGCAGACGGCGCCGATAAAAATCCAGGTTGAGCTGTGGCTGTAGATTGGCCATGGAGCGTTGGAGCGGTGAGAGGAAATAGACGATCTTTTGTCCCTCAGGCTCGTGCAGATGCGTTGGAGCGGTAAGCGGGAATAGACGATCTTTGTTCCTCAGGCTCGGGCGTGGTGCGTTCAGGTCCACGCGTTGCGTTCTCCGCCGGCCATGGAGGACGCCATCGTGGAGAAGAGACGAGGTGCCCGCGCTCTCGTGTGAAGGAGCTGCGAGCGCGGCCGGTCCAGCGTGGATGAGCAGATCTCAGACGTGCAGATCTCATCCTGAAGAATGGATCACCAGTGCAGCTGTCCAGCTCAGAAGGTTGCTTCGCACAAAGCGTGTGCTTGTCCGGGTGCTGCGTTCGCTGGCCGCTCGTTTTTTTTCAGCGTCGGTTCACCAGCGTGGCCGTCCAAATCAGAAGGCTGCGTTGCACAAAACGTGTGCGTCTTCAAGGGGTCACCAGTGCGGCGGCATGAAATAATGCGGCGTTGTTGGAGGTTTTAAGTAGAGTTTTATTATCATACCGCCGTCACAAGCTCCGCTCCCGGCGCCGTGCATGCGCGCCGAGAGCGAGCCCACTGCTCTCAGAGAAGGAGGAGAGGACACAAAGTCTGTGTCCTGCAGCAGAGGTTGAAGTCAGATTGAGAGAGGATGAGAGCATGGTTACAATGCAGTATATATACACCCAACTACAACAATACATCAAAGCATTCACAGCAGTTGGTCTGATCAAAGAGATAACAGGACAGGCATGAGACATTTGCATGAAAGGCAACAATTAACATCACAGAAGTGAGCCAGACAAAACGGGGCTGCCTGTAGATATTAATACACATTTCACTGTTCTGTTATTTGCTCTAGCCGAGCGCTGTGTTTGACCAGTCTGTTTGTGGGGATTTACACCAAAGCACATCTGCATATGTAAGATGCTCAGAAGAAGCACAGTAAGGACAAGATGCATGAACACTTTAACTTCACGGCTGTAAACGCAGCATGCAGCGGAAAAAACCCAGGAGTGCGAGCTGACTGTCTCTGTGTTCTGTCTGTGTGTTGTGGGGGGTTGAATTAAACCGCTACAGTTCCATTATTATTTTGTTCACTTTGAGTTTCAATAATAGCCCACAAAACCATACGAGCTTGTACAGAGTGGAATCATTTCAACCCCATGTTTTTGGTAATATTCTCGATTTAATAACAGAGTGTTGCAACGTGTCACCCAAATAAGATAAGATAAGATAAGATAAGCCTTTATTAGTCCCACAACGGGGAAATTCCAGGATTGCAACAGCACAGGGATAGCAACACTCAGAGCAACAATCAGAAGGCAAGAAAAAAAAAAAAAAACAAGCAAGCAAGAGCAGCTAATAAACATATGTACGTATTACTATAAAATATATATATATACACACACACACAGACACACAGTGCAGAGCATTGTAGCTGGATGGAATAAATATATGAATATATGAACACACAGTGCAGAGCATTGTAGCTAGATGGAATAAATATGTAAATATATAAACACCCACAGTACGGAGCATTGCAGCTAGGTGGAATAAATATGCAAGTATATAAACACACACAGTGCGGAGCAATGTAGCTAGATGGAATAATATGTAGATATATAAATATATAAACACACCCAGTGCTGAGCATTGTAGCTAGATGGAATAAATATGCAAATATATAAACACACACAGTGCAGAGCATTGTTGCTAGATGGAATGAAACAGCATAACCGTCTACTTAGTTATCCTACATGGTATGATTATGTGCCCATACATATTCTCACCCTCCATAGCGACCGGTATGTTCCTAGTTGTATGCCGGAGGGGACCATTGTGTAAGTCTATTGCATCTTTTGCATTCAAAAACTATTAGTTTGTTACGTCTTTTTGCTATCTCTGCGAGCAGCCCTGCTTAGGTTGTACAGTCTGACAGCCGTTGGTAGGAAGGACCTACGAAACCTCTCGGTTGTGCACCTGGGATGATGTAGTCTGCTGCTAAATGAGCTCCTCAGTGCATTCAGTATGTCCTGCATAGGGTGGAACTCGGACTCCAGCAGAGATGACAGTTTAGCCACCGTCCTTCTCTCTCCTATCTCCTCCATTGGATCAAGGCGCTGCCCCAGGACAGAGCTAGCTTTCTTAATCAGTTTGTTCAGTCTCTTCCTATCGGCTGCAGTAATGCCACTGCCCCAGCAGACCGCTCCAAAAGTGATGGCTGATGCCACCACCGTGTCATAGAATGACTTCAGCAGCGCCCCTTGTACACCAAAAGACCTGAGTCTCCTCAGCAGGAACAGCCTGCGCTGTCCCTTCTTGTAGAGTGCATCAGTATTGTGTGACCAGTCTAGTTTATTGTTCTGATGAATACCCAGGTACTTATAGGATGTCACCATCTCGATGTCTGTTCCCTGTATATTTACTGGTACTGTGAGGGGCTGCCCATGCCTGCGGCAGTCCACCACCAGCTCCTTAGTTTTCCTCGCGTTGATCTGGAGGCAGTTCCGATGGCACCAGTCCACGAAGTCCTGGATAAGCCCTCTGTACTCAGCTTCATCTCCATTGGAGGTGAGGCCAACGATCGCAGAGTCATCAGAGAACTTCTGTAGATGGCAGTGTGTTGTGTTGTGTGAGAAGTCCGCAGTATAAAGAGTGAACAGGAAGGGAGCCAGCACCGTTCCCTGGGGGGCCCCCGTGCTACTGATGATCGTGTCGGACACACAGTCCCGGGTTCTCACAAACTGAGGCCGGTTCGTGAGGTAGTCCAGGATCCATGATGACAGGTGCTGGTCCACCCCTGCGCGCAGCAGCTTGTCCTTCAGGATCATCGGTTGGATGGTGTTGAAAGCACTGGAGAAGTCAAAGAACATGATCCTCACCATATTCCCGGGCTTCTCCAGGTGGGACAGAGAACGGTGAAGGAGGAAGATCACCGCATCCTCCACCCCAATGCCATGCTGGTAGGCGAACTGGAGTGGATCCATCGCTGGTTCCACCAGGGGGCGGAGGTGAGCAAGGAGCAGTCTCTCCAGGGTCTTCATCAAGTGGGACGTCAAGGCCACCGGTCTGTAGCTGTTCAGGTCTTTGGGGTGGGAAGTTTTTGGTACAGGTACCACACAAGATGTTTTCCACAGCTGTGGTACCCTCCCCAGTTTCAGGCTCATGTTGAAGATATACGTCACAATCCCACACAGCTGGTCTGCACAGGACTTGAGGAGCTTTGCGCTGATGCCGTCCGGTCCCGGCGCCTTCCTCGCCTTGATCTTCCTCAGCTCCGTCCTCACCTGGGTCCTGGTCAGGGTCAGGATGGGGGGCTGTGTGTTGGGAGTGGGGGGGTGTTGGTGGAGTGGGGAGTGGGCAGCAGGACTTGATTTCTTTAGAGGCAGCAGTGGTTGTTGTGCAGTCAGGGGGGAGGGCGGTTGGTCAAATCTATTGAAAAACAGATTCAGGTTGTTCGCCCACTCCCTGCCCCCTGTGGCCTGGGGGGAGGTATTCTGGAGCCCCGAGATGGTTTTGAGGTTTCTCCAGACCCCGCTGATGTCGCTCTGTTGCAGCTTGTCCTCCATCTTCTTCCTGAAGCTGTCCTTGCCTTCTCTGATCTTTCTCCTCAGCTCCCTCTGTACGGACTTCAGCATCTCCCTGTTCCCTGACCTGAAGATCCTCTTCTTCTCTCTCAGAAGTGTTTTTATTTCAGGGTTGATCCAGGGTTTGTTGTTTGAGTGACGCCGTATGGTCTTGGTGGGAACGGATTTGTCCACACAGAAGCTGAGGTAGCCCGTGAAGGTGTGAATGAGGCCATCGATGTCCTCACCATGTGGATCACAGAGCTGCTTCCAGGCGGTGGCTTCAAAACAGCCCTTTAGGGTGTCCATTGTCTCCTCAGACCATAACTCCACAGTGTGCATGGCCGGAGGTTGTCTGTGCACTAGGGGTTTGTACACCGGCCGGAGATGAACCAAGTTGTGATCCGATCTCCCGAGTGGGGGGAGTTGTGATGAGGTGTACGCCTCCTTAGTGTTTGCGTAGAATAAATCCAGTGTTTTATTGTCTCTAGTGTGGCATGTGACATACTGGGTGAACGTGGGTAGAATGGGAGACAGTGAAACATGGTTGAAATCGCCTGAGATGAGGAGAAGAGCATCTGGGTGTTCTGTCTGCAGCCTGCTGGTTACTGAATGGATGACGTCACGTGCTGTCCCAGCGTTCGCCGTCGGATTTGCATAAACAACAATGCAGATCACGTGTGAGTGTTCTCTCGGGAGATATGTAGGCCTCATGCTAACAGCTAGCAACTCAATGTCTTTGCTGCAGTGTCGTTGTTTAACAGTGATATGTCCCGGTCTGCACCAGTTGTTGTTAACATACATTATCACTCCACCGCCCCTAGCCTTGCCACTGTCTGGTGTTCGGTCAGCTCGTATCATGTGAAAACCCTCCAGCTCAATGTTAGCATCTGCTGCTAGTTCAGTTAGCCACGTCTCAGTAAACAAAAGGAGAGAGCACTCCCGGTATGTGCTATCATAACGGGAGATAGCCGCTAGCTCATCTAACTTTCCCAGTATCGACCGTACATTTCCCATGACAACAGATGGAAGGGAGGGTCTGTACCTTATATTTTTTGTCCTCCGCCTTACTCCAGCCCGGCAGCCGCGGCGTTTTCGCCTCAGTTCTCTCGGTATGTCGAGTTTTTCCAATGGGACCGGGTGGCGGTTGAATGCTAGCAGCTGTTCTCTGCTGTATCGTATCCTGCTATAGACAGTGGCTCCGTCCACCGGCTCAGGAGACATTTAGGACGATCTGTGTGTCCGTGATATAAGTGGGGTGAAAAAAAAAGACGGATCAAAAGAGAGAGGAAGGGAAAAAGACTCGGAATCGAGCCGCTGTTGCAAAAGGCAGCCGACTCGTGTGGCGCCGAGAGAAAAAAAAAAAAAAAAAAAGAAATGTCAAGTGATCTGCCATTAGCTTGTAAAACAAGAGGCCACCAGCACTGAGATAGGGGTTTCTTGACTTCATTCAAGCAGGAGTATAAGTCCTTGTGGTGGTCTAGAGGTGTAAAAGGTGGGAGGTGTTCTCATTGGCCCTATTAAACAATTGGGTCGGAGTGGACTTGATCGCACCATTGATCAGTCGTAGAAATTTGTTGAGGCAACGGTCAACTTTTTTTGTAGGTGGACTGTGAGACCACACTGGAGCACAATTTTCAGCAGCTGAGAAGCAGAGAGCCAGAGTGGAAGTGCACAAGTCATTAAAGTCAGCTCTCCTATAATCCATCCAGAGGATGGTGTTCCTTCACATGGTGCCTCAGTGCCAAGCTATGTCTCTTCTATTTTATGTGTGTGTGTGTGTGTGTGTGTGTGTGTGTGTGTGTGTGTGTGTGTGTGTGTGTGTGTGTGTGTGTGTGTGTGTGTGTGAGAGATAAATAGGGAGTGGTGCTGCCTCTTTGTGTGTGTGTGTGTGTGTGTGTGTGTGTGTGTGTGTGTGTGTGTGTGTGTGTGTGTGAGGGCTGGGAGGGGTGGGATGTATTGTGTAAATATATGTACAGTTTTTAAGTTTGTCTACTGCTTTTATCTATGTAAAGCGCTTTGTGCACCATCCAAAAGTTTGAAAAGTGCTTGAAAAGTGTTATACAAATAAAGTCTGAATGAATGATTGATTGATTGAATAATTTCCTGTGAGGCAGCGAAGGACAATACATCATGCATTTACATTCTTAGCTACTGCCTCAGCATGGTGCAACTCTGCAAAGAAGAGTTTGCAAATATTGCAAAGTCTAGATGTGCAAAGTTGGAAGAGATTGATTCCCAACAGACTGAAGGGTGTAATTAAAGCAAAAGGTGGTTCAAAAAATAGTGACCCAAAGAAGTGATCCTTTATCCAATTAATTTTTTTTTGTTTTTTTCTTCTGACTTGTTATACTTTCAGATGGATATTGTAAGCTGCACTGAGTGACAACAGCCTAATAAAACGAAAATTGTGTCCAGCATCATTGTTTGAAAACAGTAATCTTGTGATTCCTAAAAGAAAAAAAACCCAAAACATTGAATTGCATCACTGTGTCTTCTTTGAGTTGCGTAAACCACAGTATACATCAAGGTGTTACAGTTAAGAGCAGGATGCTGGGGTTTACAGTGAAGAAAGTGAGGCTCCGCACCATCCCTGGACCATTATTAGGTCTCTTTTTTTACTGCTGGTCTTTAAACACTATATTCTGTGGAACTGCTGACACACAAAACCATTATTAGTGGTCGTCTGCACCATACAATCTGTAATCAGAGATTTGCCCTGCGGAAGTTGTAAATGTACACAAGCACACAAGAATACCAAAGCCTGTAAGTGTGCAGTACTTGGGCATAAGTGATTGTCAGTCTTTCCTGCATCTACAACTGCATTTATGCATGTTTTTTTACCCTCTCCCCATTTCCTTTTTTTCTTTTTGCATGACAGAGAGTGGATGAGGGAAAAGGCAAACAGCTGGTCACAACTTCACACTCTTATCACATGGCAGCAAAAGCAGCTGCATCTTTTGCTATTCAAAAGCACCATCTTCACTCACCCAAGGGGAGATAAGGAAGGAATAGGAAAGTAAATTACACAGGGTTACAAAAATAATTTTTTTGTAAGTTGTCTGTGTTTTTTCAACTGATTTAAGACAATTTTGCACCGCTGAATCCGAAAATATCTGTTTCTCTCCATCAGGTGCTAAGTAAAAACTTAGTACATGTAAATTGAATGTTTCGTCATCATTGTTCAAAATTCAGAGAATTTCAAGACATAAAGAATAATTTTGCATCATATAAAGCGAAAATACCCGTACATGTAAACAAAAATGTATAAAACAACATGTGGTCATAATTCCAAAAGTTGACCTGATTAAGCAAAACCAATGTGATTTTTGGATTCAGCACATCAAAATTGTCCTAAATCAGCTAAAAAAAAACTTTGACAATAAATTTGGTGTTGACCAGTGTTATTAAGAATCAGACTGAAGTGAGAAAACATCTGATTCTATACTGTATGTAAGCAACATAAGAAGATCAGAATGGCATAAAAATTAACGAGAGGCAGCCTTAAGACATGAAAACAGATCAGGAGGAAATGACAGTAAGGATAGTTCTCTTGAGGTACAATAACAAAGAGCTTTATCATAACCATAAAGAAAATGGTGGAAGACTTCCAGGATGAAGTTCAATTTCCCCCTCCTCTTAACTCTGTGGTTGCAATTTCTCCCTATTCACTGTAACCTGAGCACAGGCATCTCATATAAAAACACTCTATCTGTGGGCTTGGAACGCACTTGACGTCAAAAGGATTTTCCCTTGTGGCTACGGTGACCCTTCTCAACAGTGCCTGCCCACGTCAGCAGAGGTAAGACCACCAAATCTTTCTCATCCAATTGCCAAACTGCACTTATACTCAGCCTCTGCTGATGTATTGCACTCATTAGGGATAAAGAGCATTTGGACATGCAGGAACCAGCACACTGATGTAGGCCACATAATTCAGAGTTTTTAGGACTGGACTTCCTATAATGTTTTTCTTTTTAAAATTCCATGCAAGAGTTGACATGGCTTATTGTCACACATGTAGATCAGCTTTATGCCAGCATGTAAAAGGTACTGCAAAAGGTGGAGTCAATGCACTTACGAGGGGGTCCTGAAAAGTTCATAGACTGAAAAGTTCACAATGGTCAAATTTGATCAAATGTGGTGTATGTTTCAACATAGTCTCACCTTCGGTCCACACACTTCTTCCATTGATGTTGCAGTGCTTGGATCCCTGCAGTTGTAAAATAAACCACATTTTGTCAAATTTGGGCACGATGAACTTTTCAGCACCCCCCCCCCCCCCATATGCACTTCCGTTCAGGATTTTTATTATACAAGCAGCACGAATAAAGTCAGTTACGAATATAGTGTGTGTGAGGTTATTTATAGTGGTGTGAAAAAGTCTTTGCCCCCTTCCTGATTTCTCATTTTTTTGTACGGTTGTCACACTTAAATGTTTCAGATCATCAAACAGATTTTAAAAATAGACGAAGATAACACATCATCATCATCATCATCATCATAGCAGTCTGTCGGGGGTGACAATGACTGTTCCATTTAGGTCTGATCAGATTCCTTTGCGCAGCTCTGTCCTTCGCCCTCCACTGCCAGGAACTCCTGGCCTCGTTAACCCGAGTGACGTCCGAGCAGGAATGAGTTGCTTTCTGACTGACCATTTCATGAAACTGCTTGCAAAGTATTTGAGCATTGCTAGATGTTGCTGGACTAGCGGCATATTCTTGGCAGATAGAGGTATTATCAGTGGAAGGGACAGGCCAAGACAAATTGCCTTCAGTATCTGTTGCAGTGACTGACCAGATGATAAGTTTGTTTATCTCTGCTCTTTGTGCAGTGCATGTCACGATGCACCGACTGGCAAAAGTCCACCACACACCTTTCGACAGATGTGCTTATCTGCCAAGCTGTCCAGTCTCACCCCATGTAACTGGGAGTGGTCCACCACAGACCTGTGACAGATATTGTTTTTAGTTCTGCCAGGATGCCCAGTTTCACCCTCCATGCCCTCAGAAGGGCAGGGTTGCCAGTTGAGTCACCGACTGCCCGACCCATGAGACAGGTAGTACCAGTTTTCATGGTTATCCGGTAGCAAGCAAACCAATGCCTGACCTGAAAAAGATAACACAAGTAAACACAAAATGCAGTTTTTAAATGAAGGTGTTTATTACTAAGGGAAAAAAAAAAATCGAAACCTACATGGCCCTGTGTGGAAAAAGTGATTGCCCCCTAAACCTAATAACTGGTTGGGCCACCCTTAGCAGCAACAACTGCAATCAAGCGTTTGTGATAACTGGTAATGAGTCTTTTATAGCGCTGTAGAGGAATATTGGCCAACTTACACTACCGTTCAAAAGTTTGGGGTCACCCAGACAATTATTTTGTGTTTTCCATGAAAATTCACACTTATTTACCACCATGAGTTGTAAAATGAATAGAAAATATAGTCAAGACATTGACAAGGTTAGAAATAATGATTTGTATTTGAAATAATAATTTTTTTCCTTTAAACTTTGCTTTCGTCAAAGAATCCTCCATTTGCAGCAGTTACAGCATTGCAGACCTAACATAATTGCACAAGGGTTTTCTAATCATCCATTAGCCTTCTGACGCAATGAGCAAACACATTGTATCATTAGAACACTGGAGTGATAGTTGCTGGAAATGGGCCTCTATACACCTATGTAGATATTGCACCAAAAACCAGACATTTGCAGCTAGAATAGTCATTTACCACATTAGCAATGTATAGAGTGTATTTCTGATTAGTTTAAAGTTATCTTCATTGAAAAAAAGTGCTTTTCTTTCAAAAATAAGGAAATTTCTAAGTGACCCCAAACTTTTGAACGGTAGTGTATCTTTGCAGAATTGTTGTAATTCAGCCACACTGGAGGGTTTTTGAGCATGAACCACCTTTTTAAGGTCATGCCACAGCATCTCAGTCGGATTCAGGTCAGGATTTTGATTAGGCCACTCCAAAGTCTTCATTTTGTTTTTCTTAAGCCATTCAGAGGTGGACTTGCTAGTGTCTTTTGGATCATTGTCCTGCTGCAGAACCCAAGTACGCTTCAGCTTGAGGTCACAAGCAGATGGCCGGACATTTTCCCTCAGGATTTTTTGGTAGACCGCAGAATTCATGGTTCCATTTACCACAGCAAGTCTTCCAGGTCCTAAAGCAGCAAAACGGCCCCAGACCATCACACTACCACCATCATATTTTACTGTTGGTATGATGTTCCTGTTCTGAAATGCTGTGTTACTTTTACGCTGGATGCAATGGACACACCCCTTCCAAAAATTTCAACTTTTGTTTTGTCAGTCCAAAGAGTATTTTCCCAAAAGTCTTGGGGATCATCAAGATGTTTTCTGGCAAAACTGAGACGAGCCTTTATGTTCTTTTTGCTCAGCAGTGGTTTTCGTCTTGGAGCTCTGCCATGCAGGCCATTTTTGCCCAGTCTCTTTCTTATGAAGGAGTTATGAACACTGACCTTAACTGAGACAAGTGAGGCCTGCAGTTCTTTGGATTTTGTTGTGGGGTCTTTTTTTACCTCTTGGGTGAGTCATTGCTGCACTCTTGGAATAATTTTGGTCAGCTGGCAACTCCTGGGAAGGTTCGCCACTGTTACATGTTTTTGCCAATTGTGGATAATGGCTCTCATTGTGGTTTGCTGGAGTCTCAAAGCTTTAGAAATCACTGTATTGTGGTGGCACTGTGTGGGGGATTCTCCACCCAGAGTCGGGAGCCGGGGGGAAGAGGGAACAATGGACTGAAGGAGGAAGTGGTACCAGGGGGTCTCAGACGGAACAGAAAGTACTATTCCCCCCCGGGGAGTTCAGGAGGCACCAGAGCCGACGGAGGAAGAGAGGGTGTGAGTGACATAATGATGGGCTCAGGGAACACACACACAGGCTCGGGAAGATTTAAGGCTTTTATTCAAACAACTGGTGGTGTTTGAGTGTGTGAATGGAAGTGTGGATGTGGTGTGGGTGAACAGCGTGCGTCAAGGGCGGAACAGCTCGCCGTGCAGCCAGGTAACCCTGAGGACAGAGCAGAGCAGGGAGTTAGCAACAGTCACACGCCCCGCGGGAAAATAATCACAATGTACTGCTTACGTGCAGGCGAGAAAGTGGCTGGCGTTGGCGATGCAGCTGTAGCCTGGAGGACAGCGCGGCTGCGCGCTCTCGACGTGCTGGTGAGAGACAGGCGAGGAGGAGGAATTCCGCCGCCTTGGAGATCCACCTGTGCACAGGGGAGAAGCTGGAGAGAAGGTAAGATGAAAAGTGCAGCTTACGTGCTTGGAGAGAGATGCGCTGGAGGGTAACGAACCGGACGGGCGCTGGAGGTTTGGGAGCGTTGTCAAGCAGACGACTCCAGGCCGAAGCAGAGGGCAGAGGGGTTTATATAGGCCGATGCTGATGAGGCGCAGGTGTGCGCGCCGCTGGCACTGATGACTGGCGAGAGCGAGGTGTAACAGTGAGAAGCAGGACTGGCGTTATGTGATGTTAATGTGCCACACATGTCTTCGTTCCACTGAATGTATTGTTGTTGGGCTCCCTGGGTCTCATGGCGCGGAATTATAGGTTTTAACCCTTTAACTGCAAAGATTAAATGGACGGGTCACGTGCCCCCAGTGGCACAGCGCAGCAACTGCTCGTGTCAACTTATTGAAGTCCCCCGGCTATACTGAGAACTTGTACTAATCTCTATTGATCTGACAGTTTAGAAGGTGGCAGACACGTGCCGAAGGAATCATGGCTGACATGGAATATAGCAAAGAAGGAGAAATCCTCATTACTCTTCTTCCTTTTTCCACTTTGAGCTCACACACCAATGTGGATGCCGCTATGTTTGGTCATCGCGACAGCGATGATGACCGAAACTGCATGCTGCATGAAATGGGAAAAATAGCCGCGTAATACAAAAGAAATTCACGTGGGATAATCTTAAGAATTTGTAGATGTGGTACACGGTGTAAATGGCTGAGCAAACACACAAACATTGGCTACGATGGACGAAAATGGACCAGTCACGTGGGCAGGCGAGCCCCCCTCCTGGTAACAAGTAAGAGAGAAATATGTTTTTCTTTTGACATTTTATTGATTTTCTGGTTCATATACTTTGAAGATTAGATAAAAGCATACCTCTGTAGACAAATCGGCGTAAAAAAAAACAAAAAAAAAACATTCTTTATGTAAATGTGTCCAAAGTCCATTTTTGACTGAGTGATGTAATTTCTATAGCTGCCGTGACATTATGCAAATTAGATGCATAAATTCATTCTTATCTGAAATTTTGGACCATATTCTACATCTTTCTAATTGACAGTAAGCCATTATATCTTGCAACTTTTAAGTTATAGCCTTGGAAATCTTTACTGTTTTATTGACAAAATTTTTTAGCACTGTTGACCACGGGGGGGGGGGGGAGGCTTGAGTTGCCTTGCATTGTCCCAGGCGCCACATGGCGCCTAGGGCAATTAAAGGGAAGGTGCCCAGACACCCAGATAGAGTTGTACTGTACTTGATGTTGGAAGAGAAATAAAGTTCATGTGTCGTCAGCTCGCCGCCTCATCTTCTTTCTTCTTCCACAGTATAACCTTTTCCAGACTGATAGATCTTAATTACTTTGTTTCTCATTTGTTCCTGAATTTCTTTGGATTGCAGCATGATGTCTAGCTTTTGAGGATCTTTTGGTCTACTTCACTTACTTTGGTCTAGAGAAATTGAACTCAGCTTTCCAAAGATGTGATAAACCACAGTTAATTTATGTTTTAATGGGGGAAGTGGGGGGGATGACTTTTTCACACAGGGCCATGTAGGTTTGGATTTTTTTTACCCTTAATAATAAACACCTTCCTTTAAAAACTGCATTTTGTGTTTACTTGTGTTATTTTTGTGTAATATTTAAATTTGTTTGATGATCTGAAACATTTAAGAGTGACAAACACAAAAAAAATGAGAAAACGGGAAGGGGGCAAACACTTTTTCACACCACTGTTTATACTAGTTAAATACATTTATTTATGTAATCATTAATTACTCATTAACACACAGTACCAGAGGACTGACCCCTGTAGCCTTCAATACTTAAAGCAGTTGTGTAGCTTAGGATCATTGAAACTGAGATAGGCACTGCCCCTATAGACCACATGGTATCTTACATAATGTAGAAGGGAATTAACTTATGATTCATTTGAACAGTTGCACACAATTAAGGGTTTCTTTCTATCGGCCGCTTTGACCCATGCTCAAGTCCCGGGGGAAAAATGATCTCACCCAATTTTTTAATTTCAATCTTGACCCATAAAAGGTCAGGCAACTTTGCAGATAACATCTGTTTAAAAGCAATCTGTGGCAGTCCAAGGACGGGATATGTCCAAGGATGGATAATTTTTTTCAAAAATACAGAGTTGCTCAGAATTCCTTATAAGAACTCCTTATACAAAGATATAGAGTGATGATAATCAAGTTAGTGGCGGTAATGCACCTGTAAGCTGGTTGACAACCGCCAATCAAATCTAAAAGAAGAAGAAGAAGAACGGCACAACAGCAGCAGCAGCAGCAGCAGTGGCCCAGCCCCCTTCACAAGTATCTATGCATCAGAAGATGGGAGGATCATCTTTGCTCTGTAATCATCGTGCCTTCTCCCTCCTAAAAGACAGCTGCGTAACCAGGTGAGTCTCCTTGCTTTCATCCTAATGACAAACTCTGGCTCACTGCTGTCAGTGGGTCTGACAGGGCTTAGGGCCAACTGCAGGGAGGATTAGGAACAGGAGCAAGAACAGCAATAGGTTTTCTTTTCAGCACTTGGTTTTGCTACATAAAGTCTGCCCTTTAGACAAGCAGGTAGTTTTGGTGATAATTCTGCTGATGATCCAGGTGCTGGCAGCAAGCTTCATACAGAGATGTTATAATAAGCGGTGCTGAGGTGTTTTCACACCACAGCTACACAGAACCAGATGTGACTGACCAGTAAGATGACTGACATTCTAAAATATATACAGAACTGTATATTTAAACTTCCATATATGACTAAATCAAGCTACATTCCTCCATTCACGTTTGACACTCCCACGCCATGCTTCGCATAACAGGAACAAAATCTGCACGTGTGCATGTTCACTTCACACTGACAGAACTAACGGGTGGAGTGTGATTCAGGAAATTTCTTGCTGCCAATAAAGTTTTTAATGTCCTCAGGGAAACCAAATGTTCCCCCCCAAACTCGTTCAGCATGAACAAACACCACAATTATTCTCAACGGAGTCATCATGTGTAATCAGATCTGTGTAGGTGTTACGCATGTATTGTGAACCGCAGAACTGCTTGGATTTTGTTTCCAATACAGTATGTTCCATCACATAATATTAACATAAGCAGCATGAACCATAAACACAATTGTCTTCCAGATAGAATCTGTTCCTCGCAGTGGCCCCTCAGAAAAATATCTGCTGGAAGTGAGTTGATTTTTATTTTTATGGATGCTTTTAGAGTCTACTGTCAGCATGTGTTGACATTGACAAGGTCCAGCTTTATGATCCCTTCACACACACACACACACACTCGCATACCTCCCTCCTCTAGAGAACTGTAGAATTGTAAACAGAGCCCTCTCTTGAGGGTCACCACCACCTAGTGTCTCATTGATAAATATGGTAAATGGTGTTCACTTATATAACGTTTTTAATCTCATCGCTTGATGACCAAAGCGCTTTACAGATCCTGCCATCCACCCATTCACACACACATTCACACACTGATGGCGGCATGCTGCCTAACATGGCGCTTCCAGACCCACCAGGAGCAATTGGGGTGAAGTGTCTTGCCCAGGGACACAACGGCAGGATACTGGGGAGAGCGGGATTCGAACCACCAACCATGTGGCTATTGGATGACCTGCTCTACCTCCTGAGCCACTGCCGTCCCTATAAAATCAAAGCTTCTGTTTATCCATTGTTGTAAATATGAAACATTGTATATAGTGAATATGCTGAAAGAATTTTTAGTAAGTATTTTTTTTTTACACTTTCCAAGTTGATTTTAGTAAATAGGGTAAAAAATCTGGAATAAGAAAATGGAAGTCATGAATACCACAATTCATTCTGTTTTAGCTAAATGACATTACCACTGATTGCAGTTGTTGATTAGAATTTCATTTTTTGACTTGTTTTACAACTACTAGATGGACAGTAAAACATTCTATGGTGGAAGACCACGCACTCTTCTGGCCCTTGTACCTGAAAATCCTCAAGACTCTGATGCTGATCTGAGTGATGATGACCCATTAGAGGATCCTGATTAACACCCGACACAAGCAGAAGGTACAGGTGACAGTTCTTTTGAATCCCTAGATGAAGAGTAGGCTTCCTCAACAAGCACATCTTCCACGCAGCTGCCTCGTACGAAGAGCAGAAAAGGCAAACGGACCCTAAAAACTGTTTCCTTGGAGGAACCAGGGGACAGCCCTGACTCAAGTTCCCAGTCAGCCCCAAACAAAAGCACAAGAAGAATCTGGAAGCATGAAGACATTTTTGAATTCCAGATTCTGGATTCAAGATGTGAACCCCCTGAGGCTATACAACACACCCTTTCAGTACTTCAAAATGATCTTCACTGATGAGATGAACATATTGCTCATCATCCAAATTTGGACATTTCAAGTGTTGGGAGATCCAGTTAAGACTAGCCCTGAAAAAAATAGAGAATTTCTTGGCTATCCTTCATCCTTGCCCACAGTTTGAATCAAGTCAACAAGCCAGCATCCCGAGTTGGCCAACCATCTTTCAGCTCTCCACCACCACAGAAGAAAAGCTACACCCGAAGACCCTCATCCACAACCAGATGTGCATTATGAGAACTTGTTACACCGGCTTCTTCACTCTGACCAGCGGAGACGATGCAACCTTTGTCTAAAGGGTGTATCAAGGTGGAAATGAAAGAACTGAACAATGAGAAGAAAAGAACACAACCACACACTGCCTGTACAATATTTAAGCAATATTGCACTGAAGGGCTACGCATCAGGCATTCGACATATCACACCCACAGCTGCGATATTCACTGATACATTAACAACCTCGAGTTTAATATTGATTTTATGCAACAGTTCTGCAAGCACAATTTATTAAATGACAGCAATACTGGATAAAATATTATGATTTGTTTCTTCAACCAGTTATTTTGTGCAGCTGAGAAAAAAATAATCCCTTCTAAATGTAGCCAGTAACTGTTGCTAAACATCTCAATCAGCATGAAGACATCTATTGTCATTTCACACACATGTAAACAAATTAAATATTGTCAAGTACAAAAGTAATTGTTGATTAATACATACCGGTCACCTGTTGAGTTGGTACCACAAAAGGGTCAAGATCAAAATGTGGTCAATGCCGATGGCTAGTTAGCATGCTCGCAATTTGGCTTTGGCACACTTTGCTTGCTTTTTCTTGGCGTTTTCAGATTAAATAGAGAGTTCATCTGTCACGAATTGCCCCTCAGGGCAGAGAGAAAGACTCAGATGCTGAACTGCAGTTTGTGGTATTTATTAACAAAAAAACCCCACAAAATCCCAAAAAGTGCACCAACAGAAAAATCCAAACAGATGACAAAGCAAACTTACATACGGGAGAATTGCAACAAACTCACCAGAACGGGGAAAGGGTTCTGGTGGCGAGGAAGAAGTGAAACTTAAGACTGTGGCAACCAGAAATGAAAATAACTGCCCTTAAATAGGGTTAGAAACAAATCATACAAGTAATGACAGGTGTGGGTCACATGAGCGGGCAGAAGGTAACAAAGATCAATAATTTGGACCATCTGGGAGCAATGAGAGGGGAGCGACGGGAGCTGACAGCTGACAGGGGCAACACCCACACAGAGCACAAACCCAAAAACACCAGTGACAGCTTCCAACCCAGAGGGAGAACACAACAGTATGGGATATAAAGAAGAAAATATCAACAAATGCAGACTGAGGTATAAATACAAATTAATACAAAATAAGGGCGTAACGAAACTAAGACATAAACAGGAAAACAGAAAACAGTATGAGAATTACAGAAACCAAAAGGCCCCAAATACACAAATATAAAGAAAAAGCCATGAGACTGAGCATGGCAGAACCTCCAGTGCTCAGCTCATGACACCATCACCACAAAGGTATTGTGGTTTGTTAATCGAGGCAATAAATCCAACTCTGGCAAAGCCTAAAAAGATGTGAAATAGGCTAATGATGTTTATAGAGGGGATGCACTGGAACAGAATTCTTGGCAGTTACAGTACAGCTACCTTAGCAACACAAAACTGAGTGGCAGTCACATGTGACAGCTTTATTTTGTATGAAGCAAACATAAAAATCACACAAAATATTTAGTCACAGCAGTATACAAAGTACCTTTTTTTTACATTACATGCACACCATTTACTTGACTCTAGTGATGTGTACGTAAAGACCAAGGAGCACATGGTAAGTGAAGAACTGATTCAAACCCTTTAATTATGTTTTTTTTTTTTTGCCAATTAATACAAGGTGGAATAATATGATTAGATCTCCACAATGCAAGGATGTACTCTGTGTACTGCTGTGACTGAATACTCTACATTTTGTGTTTTAATGCATACACCCGAATGCTGCCACTCATTTTTGCCACTCAGTGCTTTTTAAATACCATGAGTTCTGATCAGTGACATCATACGCACACACTCTATACAAGGGCAGACTTTGTAAACTCAATAAAGTTTTTTTTTTTTCAAAAGGGTGGTACTTCCAGGTCACAGAGGATTATTCTTTTCAAACAGTGCCTCACTGCAGAAATAAAGGTATCCAACACAGTATTGCAATTCTCAAATCTGCAGACTTGATAGTAAATTACTTTTAGTAATTAACAGTAATTAAGAGGCTGACAAACTATTGATAGCAATGGAGAAAGTGTCAAAATGGCTTAATCAATCATGCCTCACTCTGAACGTAGGGAAAACAGCTGCCATGTACGTTACCAACAAACAAAATCATACGCACTATCCGACCATAACTGTAAATGGAGCAAATATAGAAACTGCAACAGAGTTTAAGTATTTGGGTGTCACATTAGATCCTACGTTCAACTTTATAACGCACATAAAACAATAAGCCGCACTCTGAAATATAACCTTGCAAACTTTCATTGCATTAGAAACTCACTTACTCTAAAAGGATCAAAAACCTTTCTGAATGCCATGATTTTGACACATTTCTCCTATTGCATCTCTTGCTGGTCACAAGAAAACAGCACCACTCTGAAACCCTTGGAATCCCTCTATAAACAAACCATCAAAATTCTGGATAAGAAGACACGACAGTATCACCATTGTGGTATACTTGCCAAACACAAGATGTTAAGCTTTGAAAATATGATCATGTATGCAAATATACAGTTGGTCTTTAAAATTTTCCATGGTTCTGCACCCCCACCCCTTAAGACTTTTGTGTACCTAACTTCTGAACAGAGTACCAGAGTATCAAGGACTTCCTCTAGGTGGCATTGTTGCATCCCCCTAAGTAAAACTGCTTTTGGACAATCAGCCTTCTCATACAAAGCTAAAACAGAATGGAACAAGCTCCCCACTGCTTTGAAGACCAGAACAAATTACAGAGACTTTCCACAAAGACTTAAAAATGGATTTTAAGTAATCAAGCCTGCCAGAATTGACTATCCCCCTTAAATGGGATTTGAAATTGCACTCTTAATTTTTTTTTTTATTTTATTTTTGTGTGCTGTCTTGTAATGCAGTTTTCTGTAAGAAAATTTTACTTGGTATAAGATATTTTTACTTGTTTTAAGAAATTCAATTTGGTTTTGCATGTCAAACCCCCTCCCGCCAAAACGCCAGAATTGATGATTATTAGGCCCAACCACAAACCACAAGACTAATAGTGGCAAGCACTACATTATCAAAATAAATCCTGTGATCAAAAGACTTACAGGTTGAAGGGAATGCCCAGTTGTATGCACGGTGGCCCAGGATAATGACTGAAACTGCACTGGTACTTAAAAGCAGTTTAATGGTAAAACCCATCTTAATTTGGGTCAAGTTTTTTTTTTTTTTTTTTTTTTTTTTTTTTTTAATTTCAAACATGGAAACAACAAAAATAAGATAAAATGGAAATTTAAAAAAAGAAACATTGTAGAAAAAAGATCTTCAACAACCTTTTTCTATCAAATCTAATCAGCAATGTATGTTTGAAAACACATTTAAATTTAAAAAAGAAATATAGACAAAAAATCTTCAACAACATTCTTCTGTTAAATCAGATCAGCAATGTATGTTTGAAAAGGAGTAGGATGAAGTTTAAAAAAAAAAAAAAACTTTTCCTAGTCCTACCCCCTTTTACAGCTTTTTTTTTTCAAAATGAAACTCAAATATCAGTCACTCATATCACTGACTTCAGTCATTGACAAACCAGAGAGGAAACACTGCACACACAATCAGAAAAGGAAAATAATAATAATAATTAATACAATATTCACTAGAGCCATACATTCAGGCCCAGAAGAAATCAGTCCAACATAAATCTTGTAACTCAAGGAGGTTCATTTTGTCTTCTTTTAATTATTTACCTTTTGTTCTTATTAAAGACAAAAATAGAAAGGAGATGTTTTTACCTTCTTTACATGTTTCGACTGTTCACTGCAGCCTTTGTCAGAAGTGTCAGCTGACTGCTGCCAGGTGTCATTTTATCAGCTGACTTTCGTAGGCGGGGCCAGCCCTGCAGACCTGTCAGATCCATTGAGCCGGCCCCGCTTTCTGCCGTCCAATGGTCTTTGTAGAATGTGGTCCCAGGTGTGGGAAAGCATAAATGCCCCCTCATCCCAGTTCATGCTATCTTTTCCCCGCTTCCTGATTTCTATGGCCTCCTTGATCCAGCGTTTGTGTCTATTGCTCTCCGATCCAACATTTTTTGCGTTGTCCCAGTCCATGATGTGATTATTTCTTTTGCAGTGATCTGATATAGCTGATTTTAATGTTTCTTGTTCTGCCTTTTCTTTTTGTGATCTTGTGAGTCATCCTTGTGTTTCCTTTTTACATTCCTTCTGGTGTTCTTTTTTCCTTGTGGTGAATGATCTTCCGGTTTCTCCAATGTAGGTTTTGATGCATGATCTGCATGATATTTCATATAATACATTGCATTAATTAATTAATAAGAACAAAAGGTAAATACATCTTATAAGTCCATTTCATAGCTGTTCAATATATGATTTTTAAAGACTATTTTAAATTTGGTGAGTGACCTATGTTATGTATGAAATGAGCGAGCCATGAACCATCTTATGCCGAGGAACAAACTGATCTTTATTGCAGGAACACAGGAATACATACAGCGGCCACAGCCCACCTGACATCATCCCGTCTGACACCTGACATCAGCTACAGCAAGCCCCAGGTGTCATGTACTGAGTTTGGGTTTGTCCCAAACTCAGCTCCATGACTCCCCTGTTCGTTCATATTTGTCTATTATATTATTTTGTCTTCCTTGCTGTTATGTTCTTGTGCTCCTCGCCTGATAATGATTTATATTTGTTTCCTGTATTTTGCCTTTTCTCTGTAGTGTATTCTCCAGGTTGTCGTTATGTTTTTCTTTCCCCTTTGACAGCAGTCGGAGCTGTCAGTTTGTGTGGGCATGCCTGGCCGCTTGTCAAAGTGCCAGCTGCCCTTCCCTCACTGTTTGCCAGTGGCCACTGTTCCTCCTCATTATTCCCAGCTGTGTGTCATTGTCTATCTTCCCTTGCTCAGGTTACCCACATTTGCCCCTCATCATTAATCAGTTGTTCTCCTATATTTAGTAGTTTGCTTGCCATATTCTTTGTGACCGGCTCGTCGTCAGTTTCCTCTGTGTTGTAAGGACTGATCCCCTTCAACCCGCCAGAGCCTTTCCGCTCTGGAGAGCCACTTTGTAAGTTTCTACTTGTCTTTTTCCTCGTGTGTTCACCTTGCACTTGTGTTGTGTGCATCAAATAAATTCACAAACTCACAGTTCAGCAATTGGGTTGTTTTTTCCCTCCATGCGCCGCTTAAACGCGTATCTGACACCAGGGTCCAAACCCACATATTGTGGTGGAATGATGTGACGAGACACAAGAGCTGCCGATTCAGAACTTTATTCACTTCAACAAAAAAGACTCACTCCTGGCGACAAGGCGTATACATGTATACCTTCTGACTCCTCCTCCTTGGCACCAAGAGAGCATATATTTAAACCTCCAGCCCCAAGTGTCAAGGCACATATATTTACACATTTCTCCCCCCTAGGCGCCAAGGCACCTACATTTACATCTCCTGCCCCAGGTGGATATATTTACATTTCCTGCCTCTTCCCCCTACTCCCCAAGTCACTGGGTGAGAGTGAGACCTCCTGGTGGTCCACCACACATCCCTCCCGAGCACCCAGAAGGGGCCTTAACTGTCCAGTACCTTGGGCTTGAGCAATCGCCCATAACAGCTGTAACGTGGAGCAGCCAGGCCCACCGAAGGATCTTCCTGTCGAGGTGGGGAGGGAAAAGACTCAGTCTCCAGTGAACAGTCCTCTGAAGGGGGAAAAGGTGGGGAAAGAAAAGACTCCTTCCCCTGCAAGCAGTTCTCTGAAGGGGGAAAACCAACCTGTGAGCCCACTGCATCCGGGGAGCCTGGCCAGCACCACCTGCTCATCTGCCAACACATAAGTGAGCTTAAGTCTGTCTATACAGACAGTTTCCCTGTGTCCCCCAAAATCAAACACAAAATGTTTCACCCCCGTTTCCAAAACTCTGAAAGGCCATCGTACGGTGGATGCAGTGGGGTTCTGTGGGTGTTGTGTCTGACAAAAACAAACTCAGTTTTCTCCAAACACTTTGGAACTAAAGTGCAGGGAAAACAATGGTGCACCGGCCCGAGAAAACTACTTGCCTCTGCCCTAGGAAAAAGGCGCCCAGATGAGTCGGTACCGGGCGCGGGACTTTCCAAGAAAAATTCACCCGGGATCCACAACGGTTGACAAAAAACGAGCTCAGCCGGGGAAGCTGCCAAATCCTCCTTGGGCGAGGAGTGCAACCCCAGTAGGACCCAAGGCAGGCGGTCGAACCAATTCGCGTTGGTCAACGAGGCTGTGAACATGGCTTTAAGTGACCTGTGGAACCTCTTGCACAAACCATTAGCCTGCGGGTTGTATGTGGTGGTACGGTGAACTTTGATCCCCAGGCTCTTGGCCAGAGCAGACCAGAGTTCCGGAACAAACTGGGGGCCCCTGTCTGAGATGATGTCCGATGGGAAACTGAAATGTGTGACCCAGGATGACAAAAACGTGCGGGCAACGTCGGCAGATGTGGTGGAAGCCAGCAGAACTGCCTCTGGCCAATGCATGTTGTGGTCCACTATCATCAAAAGGTGCATGAAACACTGTGACGGTGAAAGGGGGCTCTCTAAATCCTCGTGGACATGGTCAAACCTCCTGCTTGGAATCAGGAAAAGTTCAAGGCGGGCCTTGGTGTGCCTCTGAACCTTAGCCCGTTGGCACGCAATGCACGTCGCAGCCCACTCCTTCACATCCTTGCGTAAGAGGGACCAGACAAATTTAGACCCCACCACCTTAACCAAAGTCCATACGCTAGGGTGTGAGAGAGAGTGGACGGATTCGAAAACCCAGTGGTGCCAAAAGCCCAGAACCACCGGGCAGGGACGGCAGATGGAGACATCGCAAAGCAAGGGGGGGGCAACCCTCTTGTACCACCCTGCTCTCCAGTTTAAGTCCCGTACTCGCAGATCGGAGCGCGCAAATGTCTGCATCCCCCGGTTGTCGGTGGCCATGGCGGAAAAATCAATACCCACGTAGACTGGAGAGACCAGCGCACGCGACAAACTGTTGGCCACAACATTGAGCTTACCACATGTTGAATGTCGGTAGTGACCTCTGATATTGCGGCTAGGTGACGTTGCTGCTGCGCCGACCATGGTTCCGAGATTTTGGACATCGCGTAGGTTAGAGGCTTGTGGTCAACAAACACAGTAAATTCGAGGCCCTCAAGCAAAAACTGGAAGTGACGCGTGGCCAGGAAGAGGGCTAACAACCCTCTGTCGAAGGTGCTATACTTACGCTCGTTGTCACGCAGAGTACGGCTGAAAAAGGCGAGAGGTTGCCACAAATCAGAGACATATTGTTCCACTACTGCTCCTACTGCGATGTCAGACATGTCTGTAGTAAACATGATCCACGCCGAATGGGATGGGTGGACCAGCAAAGCCACATTGGCAATCGTAGCTTTGGCGCCTGCAAAGGCCTGGACCCGATTGGGGGTCCAATCGCTCTCTGCGGGTTTCTTCTTCTTGAGCATGCCGTACAGCAGTTGCAGCAGCTGGGCTGCCTGGGGGAAGGAAACAATTGTAAAAATTGACCATCCCCAAAAATTTCTGCAGCGCTATCACAGTCTGTGGATGCATGAAATCTGACACCGCCCATACTTTATCCAGCAGCAGAATTGCACCCTCATACACGATGTGGTGGCCCAAGAAATCAATCACCGGCAGCCCAAACTGACACTTTGCTGGATTAACTATCAGTCCGTGTGCTTCCAACCGACAGAAAACTTGGAAAACAACCTCCGCAGCAGGGGCCTCTCGGAGTGGACCTTCGGCCCACTGCATACGCCTCATAGGCTTCTGCCATGTACTCTTCGTCCTCCATGTCTACCACGTTAACTAGCATCAACTGTCCGGCTAGTCCCTGTGTTTGGTGCCCATTTAGTTCTGTGACTAACTTCTCTGCCAAATCTAACTGGAGTCCTAGTTCAACTGCTTTAGCTAGCATCAGATCATTAGGCACCGTTAGCAACCTAGCTTGTACCCCAGTGTTACACGTGTGTTTGGCCAATTGGTCCAGCACCATTTTGTCTTCCAGCAGCCCAAAACAGCACACACTTGCCAATTGTCTGAGGTCAGCAACGAACTGCTATATTGGCTCACCGACTCTGTCATCTCTGGCGAAAGCAAATCCGTCATTCCGTCATGCTGTCCAGTGCGGTGAAATAGCAAGCTAGCCGCTCCACAATTTCCTCATATGAGTCCATTGCACTGAGTGTGTGGAGAATCCTTTGGCCCTCCAAGCTGTCGGTAAAATGACATGATTGGCC
Source organism: Pholidichthys leucotaenia (assembly GCA_020510985.1). Lineage (NCBI taxonomy): Eukaryota > Metazoa > Chordata > Actinopteri > Cichliformes > Pholidichthyidae > Pholidichthys > Pholidichthys leucotaenia. The sequence goes on along the minus strand of CM035845.1, from coordinate 252,320,858 downwards.
TGTCTTCCTCACACTTATTTTTCTGCTTGTTTCACACACCACACTGCAGAGTTTAGGTTACACCTTATAATTCACTTGCTGAAACCAGTCAGAATCAGTTCTGCACACAGCCGAACTGCCACATAAGCGGAAATGTACTGATACAATGAGGGAAAAACCCCTCCCTCTTGCAAGAGGGAGTGGTTAAGCTTTACACAAACTATAGGGCCCACTTTTTGAGTAGCACTCTCTTGGGGAATTGCCTAAAGAGTTGTGTTCCAGCGCTGCTTGTATCCATATCTCAATTTCAGTAAAATAAGTGAAAGTATACTTCATCTCTCAGTCTGGTTATTTGGCCTTGGTATAAAAGAACTGGGGGTTAAGGTATTTAGATGCAACAATTTGGTGTTTCCACCCGGTTACGAGGCTAAATTTTAGTTTTAGTTTTGTAAATGGCATGAGGATTTTTTTTTTCTCTACAGACTGGCGGCCGCAACATCATAAGAGGTGAGCAAAAAACCTTTTTCAATAAATTTCTGCCTGTCCCTTCTGGGACAGCCCTTTCTGTAGAGATTAAATATTCATGCACGTGTGATTTTATTTGTGGAATGAAACTGAGATATGGTCTTGAATTTATGATGTGTTGTTTTAAGAAATATATTTACTGAGTTTGATGAGGAAATCTCCAAATGGTTTTGACCCCGAGGGATAAGTCAGACGCGTTAATACTGTCTCTGAAAGTCTGGTGGACATATAAAAAAGACAAAAAAAAAAAAAAAAATCCTGTAAAGCCACCAGAAAGGTTGGAGATAGCTTGGGCAAGAGGTTTAAACCCCGAGGTGGACATATAAAAAAGACAAAAAAAAGTCTGTAGGGCCACCAAAAAAGAAGTGCTGCCAAGTTGAGCATTGCATAGTCTGGGTAAAAGGTTTAAATCCCAAGGTGGACATAAGAAAAAAACAAACAAAAAAAATCCTATAGGGCCACCTAAAAAGGTCGAGCGGACATAAGAAAAAGACAAAAAAAAATCCTATAGGGCCGCCGGCAAAAGAAGTGTTACCCGGCTGATGCATAGCTTTGCCAAAAGGTTGTAACCCCTGAAATCATTGCTTAATTTCAAAAAGGAGAAGGTTGGCACCCCTAGCGTATTTAGCTCAGACCAAAAGGTTGTAATTCCTTAAGAAATTGCAACACGCGCAACTCTGAAATACAGTTGGCCTTACTGCAAAGAGTTTTAAAATTGTGGAAAAAGTTGGTGTGAAAAAGTTGAGATAAATAAGATCATAATAATAATTTTATTCTATGTTATAAGATATTGATATTAGACTATAACATTTAAAGACGGTTGGATTAAAATGGCAACAAAACTGGATAACGATAAAGATAATGATAAAATGGATAATGATAAATGCAGCTCTGAATACCCTTTGGGAGGTTTGGGATATGCTGTAAAGGAAATGGAGGAAGTGTTAAAAAACCACTGTGCATCGAGAGAAACTAAATGAAGAGTGAAAACAGCTTAAAACATGGGTAAAAAGGTTACAAAGAGATGGCTTGTTTGGCAATATGGGGGGCCCCCTCTCAAATAAATCAGACAAAGCCGTTTATGTGGACTATTGCAGTTTGGGTTGTTTTGTCTTTGTGTAAATCTGCTCTGGCATGGAAGAGAAAAAAGTGAACTCTCCATGGAGGCAGGGGGAGCAGGCTGTGAAATTGTTTGTGACTTTTTTTTTCCTTTTTGATATTTGTGGAGTGTAAAAGAGTTGGTTAATTAATTGTTATCCTTTTGAGAAATGTTTAAAATTATAGGTATTTGAAAATAGTAGCTTTGAGCAAAAGGAGTCGACTAGTGTTGTGTGTATCACGGCAGTGTAGGAAAAATGGAAGGACCTTCATGCTGCTTTGACCTTGTGGAGATAACGTGAAAAGACAGTCTTCTGTCTGTGTGTGTGTGTTTGTGTGTGTGTGTGTGTGAGAGAGAGAGAGAGAGAAAAAAAGGGAGAATGAAAAAACAGGCTGTGTGGGTGCTGACCTGTGTGACGGGAGTGAATGAGAAGTAATCTAAATATGGGTATTTCTGCAAAGTTTGGGGGTTTAACTTTTTCAATCTAACTTTGCGGGTGTTTAACTAATGTTGTGTACGTGATAAATTATTTACATATTTTTTAAAGCAATTTTTTTGGCGTATTACTGACTTTTTTCTTTGACTGAAGCATAACAGCGCACTTTACAGGGAAAAAGGACACAGGACTAACGATTTCCCTGCTGTTGCCAAAACAACTGGCCTCAGTGACCAGCAGCTGTCCATGCCTACCTCGATGTGACCATAGGTACATAGAACACTAAGTTAAGTACAAATGTTTACATCTTAATCAATGTTACCAGCATGACAATGATGAAATTAATTGAATATTTCAACATCATGCTGCCACTTAATAATGCCTAATCACTGAAGGCTTTATGTATACCCTATATTACATGATTTAAAGCATAGAGGTTCAAAAGAGATTGATAATTAATGTGTTTGTGCATATGATTTGCTAGAGACTACGGATTATCAAACAGAGGTCTTGGAAATTGTATGTTATATTGTTGCTTTGTTTAAATAATACTATACTCACCTTTTAATAAATGACATATGCAATCTTATTTACATTTCGACCCTAGGCCTGACCATGTAATAAAAAAAAGGGGGAAAACGTGAGAGCAGGATCTGAGACAGTCAATGTTGTGACTCTTTCCCTCCTAAAGAACATAGCAAGATGATGATGAAGTTTTTATTATCGGGAGATGGTAAATTTATGAACAGAAAAGACAGAAATACCACAAGAATTCTAATAAAATGGAGAAAGGGAATTTAATTTCAGTGGTAAATTGAGGCTGATTAGTGAGCTGTGTCAGTCTGACCTAGATAAGAATAGACAGAATCAGCCTTCAAAGGAAAAAACACACAGGCCACAGATTGTGGTCCTGTGTCATAAATTCCTGAAAACAGAGATTAGGTTTACACCTGCAGTTACTAATTCTAAATGCTGTACTGGTCAAAGGTTTTTAATATATGATACTGTTTTTTTTTAATATAATCCTAAACTAAGTGATTACCCATGTCAGTTGGTAAAACTTTAATAGATTCACAGAATATTTAGTGAATATTTGTTGTGAGTAGCGAACTCACATTCAAATTGTGGAAGCTTTAGGTGTGATTTAAAGGTTTTTCTGCTATTTTTTATTCTTTGTTTTTCAAAAGGAAAGGGAAAAGCATTTACAATTTTTTTTTTTTTTTTAGCTTTCACCAGGAATTAGATTTGTCAAATTAACAAGGAATCATAATATCATCATTAGTTTTCAATTTAATAAATCTTTGGTGACATATGCAATATGTAATAAAATAATAAAAAACAATAATTCACTTGTGTTTCTTAATATTAATAAACAACTGGGATAAACATTTAAAGGATGCAAATCTAATGATGATTGCTGGAACATAAGTAAAATCAATTTATGAGGTGATAAAACTTGCACTCCTGTTGATGTAAACACTGATGTGCAGACTGGGAAGCCATAAGGTTTTCCCCAAATTTTTCTTTGCAGGATAGCACCGAGATTTGATCTTTGTGGGAGATGGAGAGGCCGGACAGTGTGTGTGTGTGTGTGTGTGGGGGGGGGGGCAACATTAACTGACCACAGGAGGAAGGACCCCTAAATTGACAAGCATTTTTTGAAGCTAAGTATGACTTTGCATGACATTGTAAATGACATAAAGTATAACAATTTATATGACTCTGACTTTACAAATGTAATGTTTATTTGATTTTGCACTGCAGGATACATCTGATGTTACTCACCACATAATGGTGTGACAACATCATATTTCAGAAATGTGACAGTAATAAGGAATGCATTTTCCTGATGCTCAGCCGTGACCAAGTTGGGCCTTGGGACTACATCCCACCCCATAATTTACCAAGGAATGTATAAAATGAGGCATTCCTTGTACAAAATTAAGCCAAATTCTAATTAGGCAAAATGTCCTCCTTTCCATTGACTGAAGGAGTGTGACACAACCTTTCACAAGGATTCAACCTGTCTGTGCTCAACTGGATAAAGTGATATTAGTTATCAATGCTAAAGCATATCAAATCTGCACAGACAGCTATTTTGTTTTTCTTAAATGGAATTTGTAAATTAGTTCAAGAGACATCACAAAAGAAGCCATGATTATTGAAATCTCATTTTGAAGGAGCTGTACTACCCACAAATTTTCATCTAAATTAACTGTGTATAACACATAAAAGTGTTAACAAGCTTCCTTCCAGTAAAAGACACTACCCATCAAGCAAATACCCTGTAACTTTGTTGTATGTTCAATTCAGTTCAATTCAGTTCAATTCAATTCAATTCAATACAATTCAATTCAATTCAACTTTATTTATATAGCACCATTTTACAACAACAGTCGTTTCATAGCACTTTCAACTGTAGGGGAACTCCATGACTGAGCTTTGAGTTGAAAGAAAACTCATTATTGACATGAACAAACTGGAACCTATCAGATAAATTACTAGAACTAGAACCCTACTCTTTTTAGTTTATATATGCTTCCGTTAGGCAACATTATTAGAAAGCACTGTATACATTTTCATTGTTATGCAGATGACACACAATTATACCTGTCAATGAAGCCAGATGATACTAATCAATTAGCCAAGTTAGAAGCCTGTCTTAAGGAAATCAAAGCTTGGATGACTTGTAATTTCCTGCTATTAAATTCAGATAAGACTGAAGTCATTCTTGTTGGTCCAAAAAACCTTAGAAATTCCTTTCCAAATCAAACTTTCAGTTTGGATGCAGTTACTCTTTCTCTTAATAGCTCTGTGAGGAACCTTGGAGTTATTTTTGATCAGGATTTGTCCTTCAATTCACATATTAAATTTGTTTCTAAGACTGCCTTCTATCATTTGCGTAATATTGCCAAGATTAGGAGCATCTTGTCTCAGAGTGATGCTGAGAAGCTGATCCACGCTTTTGTTAGCTCGAGATTAGATTATTGTAATTCTTTATTATCAGGCTGTCCTAAAACATCTTAAAAAAGTCTTCAGCTGATCCAAAATGCTGCAGCAAGAGTTTTAACAGGTACTAGAAAGAGAGATCATATCTCTCCGGTTCTGGCCTCCCTTCATTGGCTTCCCATAGAGTTTAGAATTAAGTTTAAAATCCTTCTTCTTACTTACAAAGCTCTAAACAATCAGCTCTTTTTTATTTAAAAGATCTGATACTACCATATCATCCTAGCAGAGCACTACGCTCCCAAAATGCAGGATTACTTGTAATACCTAGAATCTCCAAAAGTACAATGGGAGGCAGAGCCTTCAGTTATCAAGCTCCTCTCCTGTGGAATCAGCTGCCAATCTGGATTCGGGAGTCAGACTCGATCTCTGTTTTTAAGAATAGGGCTAAAACCTACCTTTTTGATATAGCCTACAATTAGGGAGGGGTCATGTGTTTCTGAACCCTCCCTTAGTTATGCTGCTAATAGGTTTAGTCAGCCGGGGGACCTCCAGTAATGCACTGGGCCTCACTCCTTTCCTCACTCTCTATGAAATATTTTTTTATTTTTTTATTTATTTTTTTTTTTTGCTGGTCATTAACATTTGTTTGTTCTCTCCCATAGATTGAGTCCCCATCGTGCTGTTTGCTCTCTACATGTCTGTTCTTTTCTTCTTCTCTATCCCCTCACCCCCCAGCCAGTCGCAGCAGATGACTGCCCCTCCCTGAGCCTGGTTCTGCTGGAGGTTTCTTCCTGTTAAAAGGGAGTTTTTCCTCTCCACCGTCGCCAAGTGCTTGCTCACAGGGGATCGCCTGATTGCTGGGGTCTTTCTGCAACTGTGGGGGTCCCCCCTACAGTTGATAGTGCTATGAGATGACTGTTGTTGTGAAATGGCGCTATATAAATAAAGTTGAATTGAATTGAATTGAATAGAACTTCTGGTATTTTGATAATTTAAATAACCAGAGGGAGTTGATTCATTTAAACCAACAATATAACATAATCCTCTAGCCATAACCAAGTCTCTGTAAGGGATATTAAATCAATCAGGATGATCAATTAACAGATCATGGACTAACAGAGACTTAGGAGTTAGAGACCTAATATTTAATAGGATGATGTCTCAATTTTTGTAAAGCAACTAAGCTATCCTGCCTCTCGTCCAAAGATGCTGGGATAGGCTCCAGCCCCCCCGCAACCCGAAAAGGATTAAGCGGAAGAAGATGAATGAAAACAGTTCATATATGGATAAAAGTTACAGTCATATGTTGTAACGCACACACACACTTATAAAACATGTGATCTCAACAGATAAATGCATAATCAGTAAATTTCTATTACCATGTATTATTCATTCATTCATTCATTCATTCATTCATTCATTCATTCATCTTCTTCCTCTTGTTGTTAACTGGAGGTGGTCCAGACATATTGTTCCATTCAGGACGTGAAGTCAATCCACACATGCAATCTCCAGCATCCCCTTAATGCTTAAGCATATGTAGGCAAAAATACATGGGCTACATAACCCCCCCCCAAACGTCGAAGAATGGACAATATATTAAAATTAAGAGAACATGTTAATATCAACAGCACAGTCTATACCAAATGACCACATCAAAAATCAGTGATAACATCAATAGCGTAGTTTATACCACATGATCACCTCAAACATCAAACACCAAACAGTCAGTCTGTAAGCCGTCTGGGCTTCAACCGTCTTCCGAATCTGCTGTAAGCAGGTCTCGGCGTCCCTGCAGCGCCGTCCTGCAAAGAATCTGCTGACTGAGGAAGAGAGTGGTTATTTGATCCCTGCGGGGGCTCCGGGACACGTTCCCTGGGGGGTCTGCAGCGTTGAGGTGCCCTCGCTACCCGTACAGACTCATCATTCATCACAAAAGCAGGCTTTAGTCTGTCAATACTGACTGTCTCTTTTCTGTCTCCCAAATCTAGCACAAAATGCTTATCACCTGTCTCCAGCACCCTATATGGCCCATCATATGGCGGTCGAGGGTTGGTCTTAGAGCCTCGTGCCTGACAAAAACAAACTCAGCATTTTTTAAAGCTTTGGGAACAAAAACGCACGGAAAAGTGTGATGAACGGGGCCCGGGAGCATGTCCGCTCCCGTGCCAATCGGTGGACCAAGAGCCGGGAGGCGTCCCGGTTCCAGATGCTCTGGTAGAAACTCACCGGGCAGCCTGAGAGGTTGAGCAAAAACTAACTCCGCTCGGGAGGCATTTAAATCCTCCTTAGGCGCAGAACGCAACCCTAATAAAACCCATGGTAGTTTGCTTACCCAATCTGCATCCGTAAGCGACGCTCTGAGGGCTGCCTTCAAAGACCTATGAAAACGCTCGCACAAACCGTTAGCCTGAGGGTGATAAGCGGTAGTGCGGTGAATTTTCGCTCCTAAGCTGCTGGCCATCGCTGACCACAGCTCAGAGACAAATTGAGGCCCTCTGTCAGACGTAATATCCGATGGGACCCCGAAACGTGCTACCCAGGCCGTCAAAAAAACGCGAGCCACCTCTGCGGCCGTGGTCGATGTCAGTGGGACCACTTCCGGCCAGCGTGTGGTTCGGTCCACCATTGTCAAAAGATGTGTGAACCCCTGCGACGACGGTAGGGGGCCCACTAGGTCGACGTGCACGTGATCAAATCTTTTGGCCGGAATGTGGAACGGTTCTAAAGGGGCTCTTGTGTGCTTATGAATTTTGGCCCGCTGACAAGCCACGCAGGTCCTCGCCCACTCTTTCACGTGCTTGCGCAGGCTCGGCCAAACAAACTTCTCCACTACCATTTTCACAGAAGCGCGCACCCCTGGGTGTGCCAAGGAGTGAACCAAGTCAAAAACGCAGCGGCGCCACACAGCCGGAACTACCGGGCATGGCCGCCCGGTTGACACATCGCAGATTAGGGGGGGCATACCGGTTTGCAAACACCTGCTCTCCAGCCTTAACCCTGTTGGTCCAGACTGGAGCGCGCGCACGTCCGCATCTCTGCCCTGCTCCGCTGCCATGGCTGCGTAATCTATCCCCACGTGAACTGGGGCCGCGTGCGCTTCCGCACTGCTATTTTGCTTCACGGCTGCTGCAGTATAATCTGCCTCTGCGCGCGCCGGTGCTGTGGCCGCGCGAGAGAGGCAGTCTGCTACTATGTTGAGTTTACCCGCTACGTGCTGAATATCAGTGGTAAATTCTGAAATTGCGGCCAGCTGCCTCTGCTGCCGGCCCGACCACGGATCTGAAATTTTGGACATCGCGAAAGTGAGCGGCTTATGGTCAACAAAAGCGGTGAAACACCGACCTTCCAGCCAGAACTGGAAATGGCGGATGGCTAAATGGAGCGCTAACAGCTCCCTGTCAAACGTGCTGTATTTCCGCTCAGCTTCATTCAAGGATTTGCTGAAGAATGCTAGCGGCTGCCAAACACCGGCAACGTGCTGCTCTATAACTGCCCCTATGGCCAAATCTGATGCGTTGGTAGTTAGCGCGATGCGGGCCGATGGGTCCGGATGAGCTAGAAGCGCGGCTTCAGCCAAGGCTTTTTTTTACCTCCGTGAATGCGCACTCCCGCTCCGGGGACCACTCGATTGTATTGGAGGGTTTTTGCTTTCTGAGCGCGGCGTAAAATGGCTGCATGAGCTGCGCTGCGTGGGGTAGGAAATGGTTATAAAAATTTACCATTCCTAAAAATTCCTGCAATGATTTGACCATTTATGGTCGGGGGAAATCTGCTACTGCGCGCACCTTATCCGGCAGCGGAACTGCCCCATCTGGGGACACGCGGTGGCCCAAAAAATCGATCTGCGCAACGCCAAACTGGCACTTGGCTGGATTAATTATTAAGCCGTGCTCTCCCAACCTCCGAAAAACCGCAGTGAGGTGTTTTTTGTGTTCTTCCTCTGAAGTACTGGCGACCAAAATGTCGTTGAGGTAAACGAACACGAATGGAAGATCACGTAACACGGCATCCATCATGCGTTGGAATGTTTGTGCGGCGCCTTTAAGGCCAAACGGCATGCACAAAAACTCAAAAAGTCCAAAAAGGGTTATAGCCGCCGTTTTAGGAATGTCCTCCAGCCGGACTGGAACCTGATGGTAGCCACGAACCAGGTCTATTTTAGAAAAAATGCGTGCCTCCGCTAAATGCACCAAAAAATCCTGGATGTGTGGGATGGGGTAGCGATCGTGTGCCGTGGCGTTGTTTAGCCTGCGGTAATCGCCGCAAGGTCTCCAGGAGCCATCGGCTTTCGGGACCATATGCAGCGGCGAAGCCCATGGGCTTTTCGAACGGCGAATAATGCCCAGCCTCTCTAGGCTGGCGAACTCCTCGCGTGCCATGGAGAGTTTAGCAGCATCCAGGCGCCGAGCTTTCGAGAAGACGGGGGGCCAGTTGTAGTGATAAAATGCTCCACCCCGTGTTTCGCAACTGTTGCCGAGAATGTGGGAACCGTGAGTGCTGGAAACTGGGTGAGTATTGTGTTAAACTTACCACCTGCTGTGGCGACGTTGGTCTGCACTGGTGGCGGGGACACTCAAGCTGCACAGGGAATAGAGTAAAAAGAGAGTGCATTTACCAGCTGCCTATTGGCAAGATCAACTAACAAACCATGTGAGCATAGAAAATCAGCACCTAATATGTTGAAACTCACCGCCGCTATGACAAAAGTCCATTCATAAGTGCGGCCATGTAAGGACAGCGACAAAGTCCTTTCCCCGTAGGTGTTGATGCTCGAGCCGTTCGCCGCCGTTGCCCCGTTTCCACGGGGGCCAGCCACCCGGTCAGCATAGGTTGGGGTGATGAAACTCACTTGGGCTCTGGTGTCTATAAGGAACTGCCGCCCGGAGCTCGTATCTGTGATGTATAGCAGCTTATTTCTTTCGCCGAGAGCCGAAGCTGCTAACGATTCTCGGTCCTGCTGTTTCCCGACTTCTTGAAGTTGCACAGTGGCACACACCTGTGCGCCCTCTCTGCGAACCGCCAATGATAAAAGCAGAGATCCTCTCCTCCGCTGCGTCGGGGTTGCGCCTCTGCCGCTGGGCCATCACCTCTGCCGCGTCGGGGCCGCGCCGCTGCCATTGTTGGTAGGTTCGGCTCGGCTGTCTCCGGCTCGTCGCTGCCTCGGGTCGCCGCCGCAGTCGCCTGCTCACCGCAGGAGCTGAGGAGCCTCTGCGCCTCTTGGGCCAGGTCACGGAAATCCTGCTGGGTGTCACAACGCACGCTGGACAGCGTTCCTCTCATATGCGTCGGGAGGTTAGTCAGGAAGATGTACTTAAAGAGGAAATCGTCGTCATCTGACCCCCTCAGCTGCAGCATGTCTTCCATCAGGGCGACTGGCCTGTGATCTCCTTGGTTGAGCATAGCCAGGAGCCTCCTAGCCCTCTCTTCGGGTGAGGGCGTGAAACACTTGGTGAGGGCAGCCTTCAATCTGCCGTATTTGTCTTCGGCGGGTGGCTGCTGTACCAAGCTCCGCACGCATCGAGCTGTGCGGTTGTCGAGTCTAGCGATGACATGGTAGAACTTAGTGTCATCTGCCGTTATGCCTGCGAGCGTGAACTGTGCCTCCGCCTGGAGGAACCACGAGTCTGGATTGTCCTGCCAGAATTCCGGCAGTTTGACGGTGATGGCGCTCGCTAGGGCAGACTCCATTGAGTCCTGATCGTGGAGAGCATTTCCAGGCATTCTCACACGTCACTGGTCACCAATGTGGGGAGCGTGAAATAACGAAGCTGAATTGGCTCTTAATTCAGGTTTTATTCAAGCACTTCATCCCCAGCCTTCTCTCAAGAACAAAAGAGAAAGAGCTGAATCAGACCTTCACATTTATACCTCTCACACAAAGGGAGAATCACATATCCCTGTCAAAACCCCCTATTGACATTAACTCCCCCTCCAGTCTCTCAGTCCTCCACCTGTCTCCCAGGAGGTTGGGAAGTCCTTTCAGCCCCTTGCTGCCATACCTCCGTCCTCTTGTTGTTAACCGTAGGTGGTCCAGACATATTGTTCCATTCAGGACGTGAAGTCAATCCACACATGCAATCTCCAGCATCCCCTTAATGCTTAAGCATATGTAGGCAAAAATACATGGGCTACAGAAACAAGTAAACATTTTGTGGCAAAATATATACACTTGTTTTCAGCAAGTTGATAAGTAAACCTTCATTGGCAGTTTTTTTTTTTTTTTTAACTTGAAATCAAGTGAAAAATATCTTACAACTAAAATTTTCTTACACAAAACTGCACGACAAGAAAAAAATATCTTGGCAGACAAAAAGCAGGAATTATATCCTTGATTTAAGATGTTTTTTCTTACTAATATTTCATTTTTTTGCAGTGTAGGTGACATGATTTATGATGCAGAGGCAGACACAGACTCCAGAATAAACTCAATTATCGTTTTATTATGCAGTGTGAGTGTGGATGTGTGCGTGAGTGCAGGAATGTAACAGCCGGGGCGAGCAGAGCACCATTCTGACTGGCAACCCTAGGGGAGAGCAGAGACAGGTGGATTAGTGACTGGGATCGGGAGGAATGATTCAGAGAATGTTCAGTCTTACTGTTGACGAGTTGGTGTTTAGCACAGGTGAAATCCCGGAGGTTCCTGCCAGAGAGACAGTGACTTCAGCTCCGGCTGCTGAGGAGGTGAGAGGGTGAAGAGATGTGCAGTGAGCCGGTGAGGTGCAGGTTGAGCTCAGTCATGAAGGCGACGAGAAGGCAAAGAGGTCTTGCCAGACCAGGGAGCTTGAAGTCTCCGTGCAGACCCGAGGGCAGCACGGCTTAAATAGGAAGGCTAATGAGGAGAGCAGGTGTGCGCGCAGCTGTGGAGGAAATTAGGGCAACAGGCAGACAGCGCAGATCACTACAGTAGGCATGCATTGTGAGATCAAAAGGTTAAAGGTCAAGGTCCCAGGGGTACCAAGTGTTTGTTTTCCAAGCTCCAAAACAAGAGTGAATATCAACAGTCAGGCAGCACAGATCACTACAGTACTCCCCCCACTACGGGACGCCTCTCGGCGGCCGATCTAACCTACCAGGGTGCGTCCGGTGGAAGTCCCTGATGAGCTGAGGATCCAACATGAAGGAGGGGTGCACCCAGGACCTCCATTCAGGGCTGTAACCCTCCCAGTCCACCAGGTACTGGAGGCCGCGACCCTGGCGCCAGACGTCCAGAATGGAGTTGATCCTCCACGCGGGGTCGCCATCGATCACTACCAGTGGAGGTGGCGTCTTGGGAGGAGGGCACAGAAGGCTAGAGCAGAATGGCTTCACTTGGGAAACATGAAAGGTTGGACAAATGCGGAGGGAGGGGGGGAGAGCCAGGCGCACAGCCACAGGATTCACGATGTGTGTAATAGCAAAAGGACCAATAAAACGCTATGAGAGCTTCCTGGATTCAGCCTTGAGATTGATATTTTTGGTGGAAAGCCATACCTGTTGCCCAACCTGGTAGGGTGGAGCCGAAGTCCTGCGGCAGATGGCAATGACAGAGTTGCAGTCTGTTGTACATCGAAGAGAGGCCCAGGTAGCCTTCCACAGCCGGCGACAGCACTTCAGATGAGCCCTCACTGAAGGCGCCGCAATGTCCCCCTCCTCTTCAGGAAACAGTGGGGGGTTGTAACCCAAAGAAGCCTCAAATGGTGACATGCCTATGCAGACAAAACCGTGGAGTTGTGAGCATATTCGACCCATGGCAGACAGGAGCTCCAGGATGCCGGGTTGTTGGTGGTGACGCACCGTAGTGCTGCCTCCAGCTCCTGATTGGCACGCTCACCCTGGCCATTGCTCTGGGGGTGAAACCCCGAGGACACGCTCACCATAGCCTCAGTGGCGTTGCAGAAGGCTCGCCATACCTGCGAGACAAACTGGGACCCACAGTCGGACACAATGTCCAGGGGGATACCGTGGAGCCATACCACATGGAGGACGAGCAGGTCCGCAGTCTCCTTGGCTGTGGGAAGACCCTGCAGGGGAATGAAACGGGCTGCCTTGGAGAATCTATCCACTATGGTGAGGATAACGGTGTTGATAGCACAGGATGGGAGGCCGGTGATAAAGTCCAGTGCCACATGGGACCAGGGCCTGCCAGGGATGGGAAGTGGATGAAGCAGACCAGCCGGAGAAGAGGAGGACGTCTTACCGGTGGCACACTGGGGTCAGCCTCGGTCTCCTGCACTCTATGAACCTTCTCCTTAACACCCCACGAGAGGGTGCCCACGATGCACGAAGGAGGAATAATGGGGTGAGATGGCGCCTCAGCCACATCTGAAATGAATTGTCTCGATAGAGCATCAGGGTTGGTGTTCTTGGACCCCGGTCGGTAGGTGATGGTAAAATCAAACCTGCCAAAGAACAAGGACCAGCGGGCTTGGCGCACGTTCAAACGCTTGGCCGTCCTGTGGTACTCCAAGTTCTTATGGTCAGTCCATACGATGAACGGCTGGGGGGCCCCCTCCAGCCAATGGCGCCACTCCTCCAAAGTCACTTTCACTGCCAGGAGCTCCCTGTCCCTGATGTGATAGTTCCTTTCAGCCAGGGAGCGACGGCGGGAGAAGAACGCACAGTGGCGAATCTTGTCATCCACAGGGGAGCGTTGAGACAAAACTGCTCCAACTCCGGAGTCCGAAGCATCCACCTCCACCAAACACAGCAGAGCGGGGTCCACCTGCACCAGAATCGGAGGAGATGAGAATAATGATTTTAATTCCAAGAATGCAGCCTCAGCCTCCTCCGTCCACCGGAAGGGCACCTTGGTGGAGGTGAGGTGAGTGAGAGGAAGGGCAGTGAGACTGTTATTCTTTATGAAGCAGTGGTAGAAGTTGGCGGATCCCAGAAACTGTTGTAACTGTTTCCGGGAAGAGGGGGTCGGCCACTCTACCACCGCTTTTACCTTAGCCGGATCGGCGATGATCTCATTGTGTGAGATGACAAATCCCAAGAATGAAGTGGATGAAGTGTGGAACTCGCTCTTCTCTGGTTTAACAAACAGCTTGTTCTCCAGCAGCCACTGCAGCACTGGCCTGAAGTGCACTCGGTGTTCATCGAGGGACTGAAAAAAAATGAGAATATCATCAAGGTACACAAATACGAAAGAGCCCAGAAAATCCCTCAACACATCGTTAATCAGCCGCTGAAACACGGCAGGGGCGTTGATCAGCCCAAACGGCATGACGAGGTATTCAAAGTGGCCACTAGGGGTATGGAACCCATTCTTCCACTTATCCCTCTCTTGAATCCATACCAGGTGGTAAGCGTTGCGGAGGTCCAATTTTGTGAACCAGGAGGCCCCCTGGAGGGAATCGAAAGCCATGTTGATCAGTGGAAGCGTGTACTTGTCCTTGATAGTGATATTATTTAATTTCTGGAAATCGATGCAAGGCCTCAGGGAGCCATCTTTCTTGCCCACAAAGAAAAACCCTGCCCCCACCACCGAGGAAGATGGGTGAATTATGCCGGAGCTCAGGAACTCTTAGATGTAAGTTTCTCATGGCCTCCTGCTCCGGGACCGACAGGCTGTAAAGCCAACTTGATGGCAACAGAGCCCCAGGCCGGAGGTTAATGGCATAATCGTTTGGGCGGTGGGGGGGGGGGGGGGGTAGTGCTTGGGATGTGCTGAAGACGGCACCCAGATTGTGGTATTCAGAGGGAACCCGAGACAGGTCAGGCGGGGGGGGGGGGGGTGTCACGGGCACCGAGAGCCATGGAGGGTGAACATGCAGCGGACTGAAGACAGGCACTTAGGCAGAACGAGCTCCACAAGATGATATTTCCAGAGCACCAATCAATGGAGGGGTTGTGCAACTGGAGCCAGGGATACCCCAAAATGACCAGGGAGGTAGAGACTGGCAGCACAAACAATCTGAGCTGCTCTTGGTGATTACCAGACACTAGGACAGATACCGGAGCAGTCTGTTTGGACACCAACGCCAGTGAAGCCTTGGACAGGGCAATCAGCTTTAATGGCATTCTTAACTGGTGGCAGGCGAGCCCCAGTCGGGTTACCAGGTCTTCAGAAATGAAACACTGCTCGGCCCCTGAATCAATGAGTGCATGTGTGGAGATTTCTTGATGGTTATGTGAAAAACGAATGGGCAGCAGGAACTTGGTGAGGGGATCTCTTTGGAGTGAGTCCGTGAGCCCCCCTACTGCGACGCAAGGACTCCCACTTTTCTTCCTGCCCTTCAGAGAGAACGGTCACTTTTTCTTGTGCTCCCTCTTTCACCCTCCTCCACCGTCCCTAACTGAGAATCCCAGCTTGCTGTCTTGTCTGTGTCGCTGTTCTTCTGGCTGAATCTTGATCCAAATGAAAAAAATGGATTTGGTGAGCGGCTTTAATAAAATTAACAACTTTTTACATAAATTTGGGCCAGGGGGAGCCCCTATGGAGAGACCCATGGATTGGAACACATGTGTCTGCATGATTCGACTGATGATGTGGAAACATCTATCTGGTTTGGCACGATCACAGGATTTTTCTGCTGATTGGCTCTGGAGTTTTCCTGGTGTATCGAAAATTTAACTAGAAGAGCTAATCAAAGCGGTCCCGGCGTAGCTGCTTCTTCAACAATTCGACTAGACGGGGGAGAGCACTAACTAACGGCAGGACTAACATGGAAATTACCATCTGGCATGCACTGTAGAGGGATGGACTCTGCCGGACATGCTTCCCATGTTTAGAAGGGAAACATCTGGAGTCGTTTTGGTGCCCTCCAAGAATGGATTTAAAGCCTATGTATGGAAATTATGAACACAGGATTGCAAGAGCAGTAAATTCTATGCTCTGAGTGATCTGTGTTATCAGACCTTGAATTCGGTGCCCTGTTCACTATTTTCCTCCTGGATTAAGACAAAACAGAAGATTGCTTCTCTTCATAAACATTCTGGTGTGCTGCAATCTGAACTCTCAAGGACAGTGACTGGCTCAGGAAATTTCCATCTGCCATGCCTCAAGGACATGCTTCCGAGTTTCAGACACTTAGACATAACATCTCGGCTTGGAGAGATTTGCTGCCTCCAGTAACTGATAAACGCCCACCTGCATTCAACATACACGAACACACTGATTCACATATACTGAATTACATCCATTCATTCACTGATCCTCTCTGACTTTTGGTTTTGTTGTCTGCTAAATGTGCATTGAGGGTTTTTTTTCCGGCAATCAAAATTTCGCTCACTCACTGAGTGCCATTTTGATAAACATGTTTTTTTCTCTCGCCTACTGTGTCATTCCATATCCCTTCCCTTTTTCTTTCTTTACCACCACTATGACTGGCGCCTAGCGGCTTCCCCGGCCTTGGATGCGCTCTGCAGAGCGTGCCCAAATGCCAAGTCACGTTTCGTTACCTTGTATTCATACATGTGTAATGACAATAAAGTTGAATCTCATCTCTCATCTCATCTCTTTTGGTCGAATGGGACAAGTAGTCAGTTCATGCTCCTCACTGCCACCATATAAACACAGACCTAGCTCCCGGCGGCACTGTTTCTCAGCCGGCGGCAACTTGGACTGGCCCATGGCCATACGCTCAGGGGAATCTAGTGAATCAGATAGAGGAAGGGCCAGCAGGGGGAGCTGTGGGGAGCGGCGAAACTGTGAGCCTGAGCGACCGGAAGGTCTACGCCAGGGGTCACCAACCTTTTTGAAACCAAGAGCTACTCCATGGATATCGAGTCATGTGAAGGGCACCAACTTGACACACTCCTCTAAAATAACAAATTGTATATATATATATATATATATATATATATATATATATATATATATATATATATATATATATATACATAAATAAATAATTATCAATAACTTAGAGTGGGTAACAGACAAGATCAATATTCAACACTTTATTTTTATTAATCTCAGCAATTGTTCAGATGATCACTTCTACATTTCATTAAAAAAATGTCCAGTTTTCACCAGTCCCTTTTAACCATAAAAAACTAAACCCTTTTAATTCATGAACTATGTTGAACCATGTTTGAAAAAGTTATGCAACATTTAAGAAAAATCAACTTTCATATTAAATAAATCATCACATTTTTAACTGAACACATCTGCTGCAATTCTGCTCAAAATCTGTTACATTTAATAAACACACTTTTGTGTGTTCTTCTTCACTGGAATTATATCCATACAGTTCTTGCCAAGAATCATGCTGGAGTAATAACCAGCACCGCGGCAGCAGTTTACCCTCGGCCGCGGGATCGCGGGGATCGTGGGTTCGATCCTTGCCCCCGGCCAACAGTGATCTGTGTGGAGTTTGCATGTCCTCCCCGTGTTTGCGTGGGTTTCCTCCCGCATGCCAAAGACATGCAGGTTAGGGAGTTAAGGCTTGTCACCGGACTGCAGAACAAATCTACCTACGGGTACAAAAAAAAAAAAAAAAGAGTGGGCAGCAGTTTCATGACGCGTATTGAAGTTTTTTTTTTTTCCAAAACTTTATTGAGAACTACGTCCACATAGTCCCGCTTCGCCGTCGCCCCGCAAATGAAACACACGCAGCTTCCTTTCACGGTAGGAAAAAAGAACTCTTCCTCCCGCTCACTTTGAAAATGATAAATTTTCTCTTTTTTTTTTTGCCATGTTTTTGGGCTAGGAAACTGCACTGCGCTCACCATCTCCACTGCCCGCTAGCTTACTCTCCACAAGCGCGAAGGTTTTGTCATGCGCACAATACTGACCTTTGAACTAGGTCAGAGTTCACCTTAACTTTACGTATAATAAACATATTTTCATTTTTTTTATTTTTAAGACATTGTCATTTTAGCTCCGTCTTCTTAGTCTCATTTAGCAGCAGACTACATCATCCCAGGTGCACAACCGAGAGGTTTCGCAGGTCCTTCCTACCAACGGCTGTCAGACTGTACAACCTAAGCAGGGCTGCTCGCAGAGATAGCAAAAAGACGTAACAAACTAATAGTTTTTTGAATGCAAAAGATGCAGTAGACTTACACAATGGTCCCCCTCCGGCATACAACTAGGAAAATACCGGTCGCTATGGAGAGTGAGAATATGTATGGGCACATAATCATACCATGTAGGATAACTAAGTAGACGGTTGTGCTGTTTCATCCCATCTAGCAACAGTGCTCTGCACTGTGTGTGTTTATATATTTACATATTTATTCCATCTAGCTACAATGCTCCGCACTGGGTGTGTTTATGTTTATATATCTATATATTTATTCCATCTAGCTACAATGCTCCGCACTGTGTGTTTATATATCTACATATTATTCCATCTAGCTACATTGCTCCGCACTGTGTGTTTACATATTCATATATTTATTCCATCCAGCTACAATGCTCTGCACTGTGTGTCTGTGTGTATATATATATTTTATAGTAATATGTACATATGTATATTAGCTGCTCTTGCTTGCTTGTTTTTTTTTTTCTTGCCTTCTGATTGTTGCTCTGAGTGTTGCTAGCCCTGCGCTGTTGCAATCCTGGAATTTCCCCGTTGTGGGACTAATAAAGGCTTATCTTATCTTATCTTATTTTAAAATCTATATAAATGCAAGTGTGATTTTAAAAAATAGCGGCAGAAAAAATTACATCTTAGACGCAGCTCACTTGCGAGTTGTGCTATTTTTAGAACAGGCCTGCGGGCGACTCATGTGGTCCTTGTGGGCGACATGGTGCCCGCGGGCACCGCGTTGGTGACCCCTGGTCTACGCTCATTGGCCTGCTCCCTTAGCCGATTGTCTATGCTAATGGCTAGGGAAATTAGTTCATTCAGCTTGCTAGGTTTGTCAAGACGGGCTAGCTCATCCCTCAGGCTAGGGCTAAGACTTCGGACAAAAATGCTACAAAGGGAGGCATCCTCCCACCCCACCTCCGCTGCCGCCACCCGGAAGTCCACGGAGTAATCGGCTACCGACTTATTCCCCTGTTTTAGGTTGAGTAATTGGGTGGTGAGCATGCTATCGGTCCGAGTGATCGAATACCTCATTGAACTCACTCACAAATTGATTACACGTCAAATCACTATAATCAGGCCTAGCCATAACCACGTAAGCCCAGGCTAAAGCCCGTCCCTCCAGAAGATTGACTACATAGCCTATACGGCTGTGACTGGTGAGAAAATCCCCTGGTACCCACTGAAAAACTATCCCACACTGTAACATAAAACCCCTAGCCTCTCCTAGCTTACCGCTGAAGCGTGTGGGCGTGGGAACTGGAGTCAGCTGGGACAATGGAGAAGGAGAAGGGGTGGAACTGGCTGGGCCGGCCATGTTCCCAGGGGCAGGTGGGAAGGACTGAGGAGCTGTAAGGCGATCCAGCTGTGTGTTAATCTGTACGAGCTGTGTAAGTATGACTTGTTGTTGATGAGATAATTGGTCTACTCGAGCCTCAATGATGTTAAGCTTCTGCGCTAATGCACCGTCTGCTGGGTCGTTTTGACGGAGATGTACTGACATGATTTATGACCCAGAAGGCAGACACAGACTCCAGAATAAACTCAATTATCGTTTTATTATGCAGTGTGAGTGTGGATGTGTGCGTGAGTGCAGGAATGTAACAGCCGGGGCAAGGAGAACACCGTTCAAACTGGCAACCCTAGGGAAGAGCAGAGACAGGTGGATTAGTGACTGGGATTGGGAGGAATGATTCAGAAAATGTTCAGTCTTACTGTTGACAAGTTGATGTGTAGCACAGGTGAAATGCCGGAGGCTCCGGCCAGAGAGACAGTGTCTTCAGCTCTGACTACTGAGGAGGTGAGAGGGTGAAGGGATGTGCAGTGAGCTGGTGAGGTGCAGGTTGAGCTCAGTCCACCGCCAGGAGGAGGAGGTCCGCCGCCAATGGATTTCCACCTGTGCACAGGGGAGCAGAGCGAAGCGTGGAGATGAGGGAATGATGAGGGCTTACTTGTCGTTGGGGAGCTAGGACTCCCAGGAGGATGACGAGGCTGGAAGGATCAGAGGAGATGGAACTCCGGATCATGAAGGCGACGAGAAGGCGAAGAGGTCTTGTCAGACCAGGGAGCTTGACGTCTCCGTGCAGATCCAAGGGCAGCAGGACTTAAATAGGCAGGCTAATGAGGAGAGCAGGTGTGCACACAGTTGTGGAGGAAATTAGGGCAACAGGCAGACAGCGCAGATCACTACAGTAGGCATGCATTGTGAGATCAAAAGGTTAAAGGTCAAGGTCCCAGGGGTA
Source organism: Pholidichthys leucotaenia (assembly GCA_020510985.1). NCBI lineage: Eukaryota > Metazoa > Chordata > Actinopteri > Cichliformes > Pholidichthyidae > Pholidichthys > Pholidichthys leucotaenia. The sequence continues at coordinate 252,300,665 of CM035845.1, read as the reverse complement.
CCAAGTGTTTGTTTTCCAAGCTCCAGAACAAGAGTGAATATCAACACCAAGGATTAGCACATGCAAGGTTCTAGATGTGCTTTTCCTTGGTGTTGATATTCACTCTTGTTTTGGAGCTTGGAAAAAAAAACATGCAAGGTTCTAGATAGGGCAGCGTGGTGGCGGAGTGGTTAGCACTGCGGCAGCACAGCAACTCACCCTTGGCCGGGGGATCCTGGGTTTGATCCCAGCCCCGATCAACAGTGATCTGTGTGGAGTTTGCATGTTCTCCCCGTATCTGCATGGGTTTACTCCAGGATTTCTCCGGTTTCCTCCCACATGCCAAAAACATGCAAGTTAGGTTAGTTGGCATCAAACTGGGGATTGTAACTTGTCCTTAGGTATGACTGTGAGAGTGAATGGTTGTCTGTCTCTCTGTGTTGGCCCTGCGATGGACTGGCGATCTGTCCATGGTGTAACATGCCTCATGCCCAAAGATGCTGGGATAAGCTCCAGCCCCCCCACAACCCGAAAAAGATTAAGCGGAAGAAGATGGACGAAGGTTCTAGATATGCATTTATTTTGAGATTAAATGGTCAACGATAAAGGCCACAGGTTTGACGTGGGTCTACAGCTCCACTTAGCGCCTTGTTGATATTTTTCCCATTTGGTAAAGTAGACCAGATATTCAGATTAGAAGTTAAATGAATGAATTTTCTCTTTTGAGGGGTCATCATCAAGTCTTAAGGAGTAAGGTTTATCATTAACCTAAGTGTTTTCCCAACCTTACAAAGCAGCACTACTCCAGAACTGTAAGACATATTTAAACCTGATCAGCTCAGGTGTCAAATTATAATGCTGGCTTTGTATAGCGATGGCTTCCACTGCAGAGTCCATAACAAAGCAACCACTAAAACAAGATTTAAGCTATTTAAATGTGCTAACTGATTGACACATTGGTGCTTGCTATTGTGACAGAGATCATCCTGCGCAGTTCGCCCCACACGGGACACGAACCCGCGACCTCTCAGTCAACTAACAGTTCGAGCATGGGAGACACAGCACGATCGTGCTGAGCTAAAGGTCCGACCGGTAGCTCAGCGCTACCGATACTGTATGAGGCTTTGGGAGGGAGGTTTTTTTACTAACGTTCTACGCCGAACAGCACTAGTTGGCATCCATTACACTCTCCCCCTTAAACCTCACTCCCATGCCGGGTTCACGGCACCAGTGTGACAGAGATCATCCTGCGCAGTTCGCCCCACACGGGACACGAACCCGCGACCTCTCAGTCAACTACACAGTTCGAGCATGGGAGACACAGCACGATCGCGCTGAGCTAAAGGTCCGACCGATAGCTCAGCGCTACCGATACTGTATGAGGCTTTCGGGAGGGAGGTTTTACTAACGTTCTACGCCGAACAGTACTAGTTGGCATCCGTTACACTCTCCCCCTTAAACCTCACTCCCATGCCGGGTTCACGGCACCAGTGTGACAGAGATCATCCTGCGCAGTTCGCCCCACACGGGACACGAACCCGCGACCTCTCAGTCAACTAACAGTTCGAGCATGGGAGACACAGCACGATCGTGCTGAGCTAAAGGTCCGACCGGTAGCTCAGCACTACCGATACTGTATGAGGCTTTGGGAGGGAGGTTTTTTTACTAACGTTCTACGCCGAACAGCACTAGTTGGCATCCGTTACACTATGTTACATCTTCAAGCGACATACAGATATGGATATCAAAGCTGTGTTGAAATAAGCTGCTTTGCCTTTAAAAAATGCTTAGAAAAAAGTCTTTATATGTGTGATATCTATATTTTTGACGCATCTATGATTATGTAGTATGTGCTCGAATGTGATTCTATTTGGTAACTAATTTAAACAAAAGAAAATTTTGCATGGCTTATAAATCATTAAATAGGTACGCTTCACTTTACAAAGGACGGTAGTCGCTGAATGTGACAAACTCTCCTTCTCATACTAGTAACTAGTTCTGAGTACAAAACATGCAGTACTTAAATTTGATAACATTTTATCATTTGATTTATCCATTGCCATTAAAGAACAAAGCTGTATCTGTAATTTCATGGTATCGTTTATAGGAGGAAATAGATGGAATATTAATAAATAATAATATGATCAGGTATGAATTATTTAATTTATATTGATGTATTGGAATCTGAGATCAAATCTCATTTCATATACATCAGAAAAGTTAACACTCGTAAGGGGCACCAGCTTCTATCTTTAAGAAGCAATTTAATCTTTAATTTCACTTTATACCTGTTTAATCACTCAATAAATTAATCAATAATCAGTCTCAAAAATTGTCCGTGAATTCGATACCTGGGCTTGAAACAGACTCAGAATGAAATAAATTCTCAACAACTTCTCATTTTTACAGATTTATTAAATGAAATGATTAACAGACATTGCAGTAATTTCATTAATCATAGAATCAATCTTGTAAATGACAGATTAACAATGTCAATATTTTCGGAACCAGGGTTAAACTGAGAAATGAATCTCTATCAGTTTGAGTTAACAGATTATGGAAACAACGCAAATTTATGGAGAAAGTTTACTAATTATATGAAAAAGTCCTGAATTAATCTTAAGAAAATAAAAACGGAATTTTATTGAAAAGAAGAGTTATGTTAAGGGCTTCTTAATTTGCATCTGATTAGATACACAAATTATTACCAAACCTCAGACGTTTAATTCAGCAGATGAATTAAAGTTGCAGCTCACATGATCCTCGTTCGGCGTCGTCCTCAGCCAAAGATTTCGTGGACGTTAATATCTGCCCGCAGACATTTTCAGGGTCCACATTTCGACCTTTAAATTCAAGCAGTCGAAGGGGCTGGATTCTGGGCCGTATGACCCACAGTTGAAACTGGGTTTGGAGCCAGATGATGACGCTTCTTCAGCATGTGAACAGCTGCGCATTGATTCCTCAGCTGCAACTTTTCGTCCTGGTAGACAAGCAGCTGCAGAGGTCTTCGGGAATAATTAAAGATATCTAATCCGATCTCAAATTAAAAAAAACTTTCGGACTTTAGATAAAAATAGTAGCTTCTGGTGGGTGCTTGGTCAAGAAAAATATTATAAAAATAAAGTCAAGATTAAAGTTTACATTAAAATAAACAAACAGTGACTTTACAGAAAGTTTAATAAAGAAAAAGTGATGAATAAAAATTGGAGTTTAACTCCGATTAAGAATTGAGCTCAAAGAAATAGGAATTCCTAGGCATTTAAGAGAAAAAGAAAACATTAAGATACAAAGTTACATAAACAAATTACGAGTTATCTGCTCTGTGTTCAAAAAAACGACACGTGGTCGAAGTCTTTGTTCAGACGGTCCTTTGTTCTTCCTTGCTGTGTGTAGACAATAGAGAGAGACGGACCAGTGAAAGGGGAGCCGGAAAGAGCAGCCGAAAAGACGATCCGGAAAAAAGAAAAGCGAAAAAGAGACTGAAGCAGGGGTCTCTCTGTTACTTATAAGTTCTGTTGAGCTTCGCGGGCTTCCGGGATCTCAGCCAATGAGTGTCTTTCGTGGGAGGCCCGATGAACTTTCCGTCCAATGAACAAACAGTCTATTGTTTGGAGCTCTTTGGGATGAAGAGTTGTCATACAGAGATTGGCTGCTGGAGTCACATGGTTTTAGAGGCAAACTTTGATACATACTGGAAGTTAATATTTCCCCTTATGTATTCAACTAAGATAACTTTAGTGATTAGTATAAATTATAAGCAGTGCTTCTAAATCAACATGCAGGAATAAACATTCATTTAAACATTAACATACATATATATAAAATCACAGAGTAATGCATTTCACACATATTGATTTTCCACATCAAAAACATCAGAGTCCATCTGCATTTTCATAGTTCTGAAAAGAATGAAGGTTTAGAATTGAGTTTGTAATTTTTGTTTAAAGTTCACTGGTTAAATCCAGCATTTCCCAGAGTTTAAGGGAATTTGTGGGTCTGTTGCATGTTTATGGGGGCAATAAAAGTGAAGCCGGACATTGGGGAAATTCCTTAGGCTGGTTTTAACAAAAGAATGGGATTTTAGCTGTAGCCTGGGGAGAAAATCCATTTCTTTGTCTTACTCCTGGGTGAAACAAAAATGTCTTTAAGCAGGAGAATAATTATTGCTGAGCCAAAGTGAGATGATGCTACAGTCCCCCCTCTGGTATCAATGGTGACGTTGATTCAGCGTTGATAGCAATCCTAGGCATCAAATCCCAATTTTGCGAGGCTTGATCCAAATGCTGAACTAAAGTTCTGATGTCGATAAGTCTTAAGCTTGTAAACAGTAACTATTCCATAGTGTAGGTCCTTAAATTTGGTTTTCTGAAAAACTTCTGGAAATTTCAAAAATAATTTGGGCATGACCAAATATAAACATTGTATAATTGTCTAGGATATACTAAAGTTCTGTATAAGCCTGTAAAGACTTAAAAATTCTCTGTACAAAAAAGTGAACTAGAAGTATGTGGGTTTCGACATACTTGATATAAATGTTTTGGGTTTGCTGAAAAATATCTATTCAAGATTTCAAAAACAGTTTAAATGTGCATAAAATCTAAATAAAGTATAAAGGATTATTTGTATATACACAAGCATGTATCCAAAAATCTTAGTCAAAAGCAAAAATAAAATTCTTTCATATTTGAGGTAGATTCAGAATAATCAATATTGAGGTGACTCAAGGAGGTTCAAATTGAATTTGTTTAGTTAGTCTAAAGTTTGTCTAAAGTTTAGTGTCTAAAGTTAGTCTAAAGTTTAGACTCTAAACCATGGTTCCACAGATGTCCAAATCATAGGGTGTTTGAGGCTTTTGTTCAGAAAAACTGAGTGGGCATAGGATGTCGTTATCATTCTTTGGATGGCAATGAGAAGTAAATTTGGATTTACTGCAAAAAGGATATGATGAGAGAGCATATTCATTGCTAAAGTGTTAACTGAAAAGCTAATGTTTCTAGCTACTTCTGAGAGTAACATAGACATTGGCTGTGTGTGAGCATAGTCAACCTTTCACACAAAGAGCAAAGAGTTCAAGACCTTGTTGAGTTTGATTGAAGCTTCGGAGCAAGCATTCAAAACCAACACAGTGTCTTGTAAGATTTTGGTAACCATTTGTGGTTCGACAACCTGGCGTTTCGGTTTAGCGGTGTTGACCGAGTTAACAGTGGGCATGTTAAGGTTAACTAGAGGCTCTAACGATGAGGCTGTTATTAAGAATCCACCCGAGGATCTTTGACCTTTCGTTTTGGCTTGGCCCAATTCTGACTGGGTAACAGTGGGTGTGATTGCTAGGCAGATGGCTAAACTGATAAACAGGAGGGCCATCATCTTGGCAAACATAAAAGTGAGTGGTTTTGGATCTTAATCTTCTTATTGATCTTTCTTTAGATATCTGGTTGGCAAATGAAAATTCCTCTTAGAGGGGGAATGATTTCTTTTAGATGGATGTACTTTATTGGTCCCAAAACTGGGAAATTACAGAGTAGAGATAGAGATTGAACTCTAAACCTTGTGCTTGTTTTTCACCTTTGATGGGAGTTTTAAGATTATTAGCTCAAGCTAATGGTGTTGAATGTCTTGTGTATACTATTTGGTAATAGTAAGTTGATTGAAGTTTATTAGATTTTACAGAGGTCTTTGAAATTAGTTTAAGGGCTTATTTGGTTTTAGAGCTTTGTATGTCGTTTTGACGCTTTTGTGCTCTGCAGCTTGAGTGTTATGGACATTGGCAGTCATCACCCCTCTCTGGTTTCGAGGAACTCTGAGTGGTGGCGATGATGGTTCGTCGGAAGCATGAACAGGAGTGCCATTGCATAGCTGCAGAGAAGATTGTGTCGCATGAAGTGGTTTCAGTTTTGGTATGTTATAGGGTTTAGATGCGGGCAGCGCATGTACCGTTTTATCCGACCGGTGTTTGACGGTTTTATGGATCATTTGTTTGCAAGGTTGAGTGAGTGTGCGCCTTGCGTTTGTAAAAGTTGGGTTCTTTGTCGCAAAAACTTGAGGTTTCAGAGGGTCTAGAGAGCCGGTTGGTGTGGCTCTTGTGACCATGCAGGCCTCATGGGTGGGTGGGTGGGATTCAAAATGTGACACCACCATTGAATCATGGGTATCAAGGGTTTCAAGAGGGCCATTTGGGGTTTTCTGCTCGGCCATTGAGTTTTCAAGATCATTTGATTCCTTGGTGTGACCTTGTATTTGAAGGTGACTTGACTTCTTGTGGACAGTACTCACCTTGGTCTTGGCGGTCGCTTTCATTCGGTTGCAGTTGTTCCAACAGTGCTAGTTGTGTGAGACTTGGGGTGTCCAAAGTGTTCAGAACAAAGCACTGTGATTGAGTTGTTCTTGTTGGGTCAAATGGGTGAGGGTGTTGCGTTTGAGCCCATAGTTTGAGGTTCTTGAAATCAATCAGTGGCTCAAAACGGTTCAGTAGGTCTTTGCCAACAAGCAATGGAATGGCGTCAAGTTTGGACACGTAGACCGGATGTGTCAAGGTCATGGGTCCAATGGACATGTTTAGTAGTGATACGCCCAACAGGGTTGTTTTAGTGAGCGCATATGGTCGCACGGCTAATGAACAGGGTTCCAGTTTCAAATGTTTGTTAGCGCGGTTAGCGGCTACACGTAGTTTGTCAAAAAGGGTGTGTGACATGAGAGTGATGTCAGCAGCGGTGTCTAAAACAGCGTCCTGACACACCATGCCTTCAAGGGTCAGTGGAAGGTAGAATTTCCGTGCCACCCCCCTCTCGTTTAAATCGCATAGGAATTGTGGAACCGGTGGTTCGACACAAAGTTGCGAAACGTTAGAGGAGAGGTCTGTGACCTGTGGTTGGGCTGCCATAACAGCATTGGACTGCGTTGAGTCCTTTGGTCCTTCCTCATTTGCATGAGGGATTTTCTTCTTGCGTTTCCTCCGTTTGGAATGCTTGTTTTGAGTTGGCACAGCTGATATAGCTAGAATGTTGGCAGTTTAATTCTCTTTGTAGCTTTGAATCTCTGCTAGGAGGTGTTGGACAATTTCAATATCTTCTCTACAGAAAGTAGGAGTTTCTTCTTCCTTCCAGGGTTTGTGATAGGTCTCTGCTTCTGAGCTTCTGTGATGGGATGGAGACCATTTGTCGTAGTTACGTGTGTCTTCGTATCAGTATCTGTCATCATGGTAGTCCGTATTGCATTCTCGTGACCTATCCCGTGGATATGGTCTACGACGGTAGTCGGGTTTTCGCAAAGTTGGTCCAAAGTGGTATCCAGAGGACCTAGTGTGGTTTTGACCTTGATGAGGTCGGTTGGAAAAATGCTTCGGCTGTTGATGTACTCGCGGTGTAAGAGGTGGAGTAGAGCGAGGGGCTCCTTCCAACTCCAAGGTGTTAGATGCATCGCTAATAGCTAGCACTGTAGCAGGTTTAGCGTGCTTGTTGCGACTTTGTTGCTGTTTTTGGAATGCGTAGTGTGCAAACTCTCTCAGCTGACTTACTGAGTTTGACCTTGGGTTAGCTGTAACTCCTAGGTAATGGCTCACAGTGGGATGGAGGTTTTGGATGAAGAGGGTCTTGAAATTGTGGTCTTCTTCCATCCCTGGTGTATTTTGAGATCCAAAATATGCAAATAGGAGTCTCTGGTAGTAGGCTTGTGTTGGCTCTGAGCGTCCTTGCTTCACGGCTAGGGCTGCGGTTAGCCCTGCTTGTAGGCAGTCGTCGGAGAACTCCTTTTCTATGGCTTTGCGGAGCAGCATGTAGTCTGTTTTGATGTTCTTGGGCACCACCGTCACCCAGGACCTCAAATGGGAGCCAACCATCAGCTCCCTCATCAAAAAGGCCCAGCAGAGGATATTCTTTCTGCGGCAGCTGAGGAAGCTCAAGCTACCCACCAAGATGTTAGTGCAGTTCTACACGGCCATCATCGAGTCCATCCTCACCTCCTCCATAACCGTGTGGTACGCAGGAGCCACTGCCAGGGACAGACTAAGGCTGCAGCGCGTCGTGCGCACTGCTGAGAAGGTGATCGGCTGCAAGCTCCCATCTCTCCAGGACCTGTACATCTCCAGGACCCGGAGGCGTGCAGGCCGGATCATAGCCGATCCTTCACACCCTGGTCACGTACTGTTTGCCCCCCTCCCCTCAGGTAGAAGACTTCGGTCCATTCAGACTAAAACCTCCCGGCACATGAACAGCTTTTTCCCCTCTGCCATCAGACTGCTGAACACTAAGTGACTTATTGACTCTCGTGCACTATATACAGCAGCTCATGTCGTTCATCAATGTTTTTCTGTTGCATTATCGACTGCACTGTGGTATCCCATATTATCTGCTACTTGCTAATTTATTTAAAACTGCCTTGACTAGTATTACTCATATATTAATATATAAACACCCACAGTGCTCCGTACTGTGGGTGTTTATATATTTACATATTTATTCCATCTAGCTACAATGCTCTGCACTGTGTGTTCATATACTCATATATTTATTCCATCCAGCTACAATGCTCTGCACTGTGTGTCTGTGTGTGTGTGTGTATATATTTATTTTATAGTAATATGTACATATGTATATTAGCCGCTCTTGCTTGCTTGTTTTTTTCTTGCCTTCTGATTGTTGCTCTGAGTGTTGCTATCCCTGTGCTGTTGCAATCCTGGAATTTCCCCGTTGTGGGACTAATAAAGGCTTATCTTATCTTATCTTATTATTATTATTATTATTATTATTATTATTATTATTATTATTATTATTATTACTTATTATTCTACACTTATTGCATGTTTTTAGTCTTTTAGTTTTTAGTTTATCTCTTTATCTCATCATGTTTTTATTGTTGCAGCATGGCACCAAGACAAATTCCTAGTTTGTGTACTACATGAACAATGGCAATAAATCTGATTCTGATTCTGATTCTGATTCTGATGTTTGTCAGCTGTCTGTCTATGAATTTTGATACTGACCTGTTAGATGTTAGCTTAATCAGATAGATGCAATCGTCAATTGTAGCATCAGGGTACTTACGGAGGTAGTAATCAATGTCCTGTAAATAGACTTTGGCGTGAGGTGAACCCGTAGGCCCTGGATCAAATTTGGTGATATTTCGCGCGATCTTGTCAAGGTCGCGGTCTGAAGGGGTACACGCATGCTGTCCACGCAGTCGTCCGTATTCGAAATGGGAATCAGGCGAGGGAGCGCGGTGGATGTCCCGGTGTTCATGTCTTTCCTTTAGGAGCAGTTGACATTCCTTGTAGTCCTTCTTCACATTTTCAAGTTGACCTTCAACTCTTCTGAGTTCCTTCTTTGTGTCTTGAAGGGCATCTTCCAGTTCATTGTTGTCTTGGTGAAGCATGTCATTGTTATGCATCAACCATTCCTTTTCTGACTCTGCACGGTCCAAATCTTGTAATGCTTCATCCAGTTGATTTTGAATTTTGTCATTCTCCTCTTGAGATTGTTCCAAATTTTCCTTCAGTGTTTCATTCTCTTCTTGGAGAGATAGGATCATTGTTTGTTGATTTGCTAGCTCGTTCTCGGCTACCTTTAATCTTGCGACTAATGTTAGCGCAAACTTACCTAACACACTGGTGAGGTACTTGCCTTCTGGTGGTTTTTCCAGTGTGTTCATTCAAAAGTTCTTCAGTGAGTTGCTCCAATTCTTCGGGCTGTGTTTCCTTGACCCGTGTTGTGAAGCTAGAAATTAAATTAGAAGTCCATGCTTCCAATGTTGTTTGAAGGTCATCCAGTTTGGTAAATTGGTCGGTTGTCTGATGACTCGTCATGTTTGACTGTTGTTGTTATTTAGCCTTTATAAAAAATTCAACTTGTTGATTATTCTTAAATTTGTTCAACAAGGTTTAACCTTGAGATTTTTATGTTACAACCGTGATAGTTGAAAATTCCTTTTAGAATTTGTTTCAACTTGTAGGCTTGCAGGATGGGAAATAGAATTTTGAAATTATTTAGGAATGTAGAGATACTTCAATTAATTTGTTTGTTGAAACCGTATTTTGATAAATAAAGTTGAATTGAAATTAGGTTGAATTTGTTTCACAAAACAAAACAGGAATTTCAATTGTGTGGATTGACTTCTTTCCTTTGATTTTCAAAGTCTAGTATTGGAATTTGTCATCAATAACTATCTTTGGGATTTTGCAAAATGTCACTTTTAAAGTGAGGATTTTATTTACAAAAGGAATACAAAAACAAAAGAGGCTAAATGCTTTAAAGATTTAAGATTATAAGTTTCCATTTTCTTTTAAAGTTAAGGCTTTCCTTTGGTTTTATTTGTTAAAGCCCATTTTCATTTGAAGCATTAAATGTTTAAAAATTTACAAATTAGAAACAAGTGAATTGTTTGAATATTTGGGTGTCCAAGGATTTCTTAGGAGTTAAGCCAATAGTGATCTGTCTTGATTGTTATCTATAAATTTCTTATTTACAGAATAATCAATGTTTGCACCTTTTTGACTTTTCTTTTAAATCCTGGAAAAATTTTGAAAATTAAATTTTGAAAATTATGCAGGTTGGTTAAATGTTTTTCTTTTCCTGTAGAGAAAACATGAATCCAGAAATGACACAATGAGTTTAAATAGCACCTAGAGCTTCGCTTAAGTGTTAATTGCTTAATGTGGTTTCCTAAATTTGAGAGAGAGGAAAAATTATAAATATTCAGTAAGTCTGTAGATTTGTCAAAATGCACAGGATTAATCCTACTTTAACGTTACTCTTGAGTAAACATCAGCATTAGAATCCTTAATCTAAAACTGGGTTTCTGTGGGAAGGAAATCACACCATATCACATTTAAAAACAGCAAAATAAGCACACATATAGCTTCAAAGTTTGCAACTTTTTGCTTAAAAGTGTGTAAATATGTTTGCTTTTAGATTAAAAGATTGTAATATGTGGTTACATAAGTGATTAAATACAATAGAGGTGTTTGTATATGTTCCTGCTATAGGTATCTATGCAGTGAGATACCACTGAGAAAAACTTTCAGAAGCCAACAGGTCCTTTTCCTTTTATTCTTGGCATAAAATTTTGGATTAGTGTTAAATTTAGTTTATTCCAGATAATATGAATTGCTTTGAAGTTACTTTGAAGACTTAATTTGGTTATAAATCGTCTTTAAAGATTAGAAGTTTAAATAAAAATTGCAGTCCCTATGTTTCACCACAAGATGGAGGCAGTTTTCGTCTGCACTTCCAGAAGAGGAAACCCAATGACGTCACTCAAGAAGTCAAGGATCTCTACTCAAAATGGCGGCTACAGGGAACTTTTACCTAAACTTAAGATGACATCGCTGAGCCGATCTACACATGCGTAGTTTTTCATGCACAGCTTGACGGTCGCGTGCATGACTGAGCGTGCATGTGCCACGTGGATGCAGCTCAAGCTTCAGTCCATAAAACCACGCCTTGCTTTCCAAAGGCGGGAAAACTTTGGTCTCCCTAAACTTTATTCAACAAGTTTATACAATGGTTAATTCAATTAAATCCCACAAGGGTTTGCTTCGCCTGCGGGGTGTTGAAGTAATGGGGAAAACAAATAGGATTTCTTCGCTATTTTGTTCCCAGGCCTATTTTAATTATTCAGTGTGTAATCACGCTTCTTAAGCATGCATTGAACAACAAAAAAACTAAAAACTGACTAGAGTGGGGTCTCTTCACCCCCACCTTCTCTTGGTCAACAGACACACACACACACAGCAGTAATCAGGGGGGTGAATTCACCCCCTCCCCTTGTGACACAGAGACAAAGAGCTGCAGACAATGAGCTACTTTTGTGAGTTAAGAATTTGACCAAAATCACATACAGCTTATGTATTAATTTTTCATTCTGAGTCGAGTCAAGTTCAACCAGGCCTTCATGCGGGACGCACCAAAATATATAGGAGGAAATAGATGGAATATTAATAAATAATAATATGATCAGGTATGAATTATTTAATTTATATTGATGTATTGGAATCTGAGATCAAATCTCATTTCATATACATCAGAAAAGTTAATAACACTCGTAAGGGGCACCAGCTTCTATCTTTAAGAAGCAATTTAATCTTTAATTTCACTTTATACCTGTTTAATCACTCAATAAATTAATCAATAATCAGTCTCAAAAATTGTCCGTGAATTCGATACCTGGGCTTGAAACAGACTCAGAATGAAATAAATTCTCAACAACTTCTCATTTTTACAGATTTATTAAATGAAATGATTAACAGACATTGCAGTAATTTCATTAATCATAGAATCAATCTTGTAAATGACAGATTAACAATGTCAATATTTTCGGAACCAGGGTTAAACTGAGAAATGAATCTCTATCAGTTTGAGTTAACAGATTATGGAAACAATGCAAATTTATGGAGAAAGTTTACTAATTATATGAAAAAGTCCTGAATTAATCTTAAGAAAATAAAAACGGAATTTTATTGAAAAGAAGAGTTATGTTAAGGGCTTCTTAATTTGCATCTGATTAGATACACAAATTATTACCGAACCTCAGACGTTTAATTCAGCAGATGAATTAAAGTTGCAGCTCACGTGATCCTCGTTCGGCGTCGTCCTCAGCCAAAGATTTCGTGGACGTTAATATCTGCCCGCAGACATTTTCAGGGTCCACATTTCGACCTTTAAATTCAAGCGGTCAAAGGGGCTGGATTCTGGGCCGTATGACCCACAGTTGAAACTGGGTTTGGAGCCAGATGATGACACTTCTTCAGCATGTGAACAGCTGTGCATTGATTCCTCAGCTGCGTCTTTTCTTCCTGGTAGACAAGCAGCTGCAGAGGTCTTCGGGAATAATTAAAGATATCTAATCCGATCTCAAATTAAAAAAAAACTTTCGGATTTTAGATAAAAATAATAGCTTCTGGTGGGTGCTTGGTCAAGAAAAATATTATCAAAATAAAGTCAAGATTAAAGTTTACATTAAAATTAAACAAACGGTGACTTTACAGAAAGTTTAATAAAGAAAAAGTGATGAATAAAAATTGGAGTTTAACTCCGATTAAGAATTGAGCTCAAAGAAATAGGAATTCCTAGGCATTTAAGAGAAAAAAAAACATTAAGATACAAAGTTACATAAACAAATTACGAGTTATCTGCTCTGTGTTCAATAAAACGACACGTGGTCGAAGTCTTTGTTCAGACGGTCCTTTGTTCTTCCTTGCTGTGTGTAGACAATAGAGAGAGACGGACCAGTGAAAGGGGAGCCGGAAAGAGCAGCTGAAAAGACGATCCGGAAAAAAGAAAAGCGAAAAAGAGACTGAAGCAGGGGTCTCTCTGTTATTTATAAGTTCTGTTGAGCTTCACGGGCTTCCGGGATCTCAGCCAATGAGTGTCTTTCGTGGGAGGCCCGATGAACTTTCCGTCCAATGAACAAACAGTCTATTGTTTGGAGCTCTTTGGGATGAAGAGTTGTCATACAGAGATTGGCTGCTGGAGTCACATGGTTTTAGAGGCAAACTTTGATACATACTGGAAGTTAATATTTCCCCTTATGTATTCAACTAAGATAACTTTAGTGATTAGTATAAATTATAAGCAGTGCTTCTAAATCAGCATGCAGGAATAAACATTCATTTAAACATTAACATGTATATATATAAAATCACAGATTAATGCATTTCACACATATTGATTTTCCACATCAAAAACATCAGAGTCCATCTGCATTTTCATAGTTCTGAAAAGAATGAAGGTTTAGAATTGAGTTTGTAATAATGTACTTTAAAGTTCACTGGTTAAATCCAGCATTTCCCAGAGTTTAAGGGAATTTGTGGGTCTGTTGCATGTTTATGGGGGCAATAAAAGTGAAGCCGGACATTGGGGAAATTCCTTAGGCTGGTTTTAACAAAAGAATGGGATTTTAGCTGTAGCCTGGGGAGAAAATCCATTTCTTTGTCTTACTCCTGGGTGAAACAAAAATGTCTTTAAGCAGGAGAATAATTATTGCTGAGCCAAAGTGAGATGATGCTACACGTTCTAAGAATTATCAATAGTAAATTCTGGAGTGGAATATCACATTTTCACCAATGTTAAGCAGTGTTGGGTAAGTTTCTAAAAAATAGCAATTAATTACAGTTATGAGTTACTTCTTTTCAAAAGTAACTGAGTTACTTTACCAATTACTGCATGATTAAAGTAACTAGCTACTTGGAAAAGTAACTTTCACATTACCTTTACATGCATATTTAAATCATCTTGCTCACATAGCAAAATAATTTAACTAATGGATTACATTACGAGCTTATTAATGTCAGGTTGGAAACCAACAGAGCTTTTCGCACATGTTCAGTCTGCTTTATCCTGCCTTGAGAGCTCTTATTGTGGGAAAAAATCTGAAGAAAATCAACATGATATTGCCAGTAATTTCTTCATTTAGGAGTGAGAGTTGGCAACACTACATAAAGCTATCCATGTTTACCTTACCTTTATGATATGGATTTAATCCAATGTGCAGTGAGCCAAAGAAAATGTCCATTATCCACAGACCAAATGTCTGCTGTGACAGAGACATGATCCAATCCCTCAAATTCCTTTTGGAGATCAAAATCCATTTTTGAATAATCTTTATCCAGGTAGCAAGTAAATGTGTTTTAACTTCAGTGGCTCAAAGTTTCAGCTGTCTGATGGAAAGTGACTGTTATCATGTCTTCAGTCTCTAACGGCGTATCTGGCAGTCAGTCGGTTTAATTCTTGCTGGGTCACAAACTGTCCAGATGCATACCTGTGCTTAAAATCCAGCCGTGGCTGTTGAGACAATTATTTCCACTTTACTTCCTGCCACGGCTGTAAAGATAGCATAAATCCACTAACACGGTATTGTTAGCATAGCTAGCCATTACTTAGCACTAGCTTTGTCGGATCTTTGTTGCCGTTTTCAAGCGCTTCTGAAGATTGTGGTAGGTCTCAACCGGCACTTAGCTTCCAACCCACCAATATGCTTTTGTCCTTAATTACGACAAAGGAAAAATAATCTGCCTATTTCCACAAAAACAAAGTAGCTACATCTTTTTTTTCTCTCAGTAGTGAAGACTCGGCTCTCTGCAACAGGTCACATCAGCTGACAGCTTGTCTCAGCTACAGTAGGGTCAATTTGTATATCCATTTCATGTGTGAAAAATATCTGTCCATATTAATACAAAGAGTAATGCGTAACACATCTGATCAAATTTAAGTAACTGTAACGCTGTAACAAATTGCCCTTCAAATTTAACTTTCTGGGGTGCCAGCTTGAGCAAACTTCAACAAAAAAATAAATTGTTTTAAACTTAGGACAATCCCCAGCACGGATGCAGATAAATAAGACAAATACCATGGACCCTTAAGTAACTCAAATATCTCAACTTCACAAACACATTTTGGCAGTTAATATAAAGAAAGCTGTATATTTCAAAACAACTCAAACCATCAACCCAAATGTCCTTTTCAGGCAAAACCAGAAAATTATATCAAAGGCAACAAAAATCTCAACCCATAAACCATTCAAATGGTACAGTTTTTTTTATTCAGCTCACTTTTTCAGTTCACTCAGTTCAAAATTCAATATAATCCTTTTAATCAATTCAGTTCTTTGTATCCCTTTTGGTTCTATTCAGTTCCATTGTTCAGTTCAACAGTTCAGCCCTGCTGTGTTTTTCTTCTTCTTCTTCTTCTTCTTCTTCTTCTTCTTCTTCTTCTTCTTCTTCTTCTTCTTCTTCTTCTTCGTGTTTGTTTAACAGTGCTTGACACCAAATTAGTGCATAACCGCCACCCACAGGTGAATGATCTCCTATGACTTATAGGAATGATCTCCTATGACTTACAGACTTATCAGAAAAAAAAAAAATCATATCATTTTGTACAGGCCACGTTCTCTCAGAAATTTAAATAAATACTTAGAAGTTTTCTCCCTTGATGATTTACCTAATACGCCTCTTAAGTTAAAACTTTCCCCCATTTCCTCATTTCCCTCTTTTTAGCATCTCCCTTTCCTTTGTATTTTTTACATTCTATAATAACACGTTCCACTGATTCAGTCAAATTACAAAAGCTACAATTCCCGTTTTCATGTTTCCCCAAAATTAACAGTGTCTTATTTAAAACAGTGTGCCCCACTCTCAGTCTAGTGAAAGTGGTCTCTTGTCTTCGATATGTACTTTCTTTCTTTACTTTCCCTACAACTTGACATATTGCTGGACCCAGGGAGCACACACACAGGCTCGAGTGAAATTCAATAACCTTTATTGTGCCAACAGAGGGTGTGTGGGTGCGTGTATGCGTGGTGTGAATGTGATGACGGTGGCGATGTTGCAGCCGGGGGGTGAGACAGAGCGCCGTTCAGCCTGGCAACCCTAGAACAGAGCCAAAGCACAGGTGTTAGTTCTTTCCACAGCACTGTGAGCAGATTAATGACTGAGGTTTACTTGCAGGTGGAACGATGGATGCGCAGGTTGGCCCGAGGGGCTCCAGCCAGGAAGACAGCGTCTGTGAGGCACTCCCAGAGGTGAGCAGTGAGGCCTGGAGAGGCGAGAAGAAAGCATTCCGCCGCTGTGGGGGATTGGTTTCGCTGCCAGAGGAATCCACCTGTGCACAGGGGAGAGACTGAGAGGCAGGTGAGTAGAGTAATGCTTACTTTAGACGAGAAGGGTCTTCCAAAAGACGAAATAGAGACCTGGACATTGACAGTCAGGTGAGAGACGAAGGTCAAGGAGAAATGACAGACGGCTCCGTGCCGAGGCTCAGGCAGAGCAGGCTATAGAGCCCGTGAGTGATTGGAAGCAGGTGTGCGCACAGCTGAAGCAGGTGATGGCCCAGAGTGAGTCATGACAGTACTCCCCCCCTCCCGGCTCCTCCCGGCACCAGCCTACCTGGGTGCGTCCGATGGAAGTCCCTGATGAGGCGCTTGTCCAGCACGAATGACGGACGCACTCAGGACATCCACTCAGGGCCATACCCCTCCCAGTCCACCAGGTACTGCAGGCCGCGACCCCGGCAGCGGACGTCCAAGATGGAGTTGACCCTCCATGCCGGGTCACCATCGATCAACACTGATGGGGGTGGGGCCCTAGGAGGGGGACAGAGAGGACTGGAAGCGACGGGTTTGACCTGGGAGACGTGGAACGTAGGACAAACACAGAGGGGGGGGGAGCCAGGTGCACAGCCACAAGATTCACAACACGAACAATAGGGAAAGGCCCAATAGAGTGCTGAGCCAGCTTCCTCTTCTCAGCCTTCAAGGCGATATGCTGGGTTGATAACCATACCTGTTGACCCACCTGGTACTGAGGAGCAGATCTTCTGTGACGGTTCGCTGTCCTAGAGTTGCGCTCGGCCGTGCGTAAAAGGGCCCAGCACGTAACAGTCCAAAGCCGGCGGCAGCGCCTCAGGTGTGCATGGATGGATGGCATGGCCACCTCCCCCTCCTCCTCGGGAAAAAGCGGAGGATCGTAACCCAGCGAGGCCTTGAAGGGGGACATGCCAATCGCGGAGGATAAGGTCGAATTATGGGCATATTCAATCCAGTGAAGATGACTGCTCCAAGATGAGGGGCTAGAGGCGATGACGCAGTGCAGAGCAGCCTCCAGCTCCTGATTGGCCAGCTCGGACTGCCTGTTGCTCTGCGGGTGATGACCAGAGGACAGGCTCACCATCGCCCCCAGTGCATTGCAGAAACCCCTCCACACGTGGGACACAAATTGGGGACACCGATCGGAGACAATGTCACTGGGAATCCTGTGAAGACGCACAACATGCTGTACCAACAGGTCCGCCGTCTCTCATGCCGTAGGGAGCCCACGTAATGGGACGAAGTGGGCGGCCTTAGAAAAGTGGTCCACGATGGTGAGAACGGTGTTGAAATGGTTGGATGACGGGAGGCCAGTCATGAAGTCCAAGGCGATGTGGGACCATGGTCTTCCAGGAACCGGCAACGGATGGAGGAAACCAGCCGGCGGTGACGATGTTTTCCCAGTGGCACACCGGGGGCAGGCACGGACATAATTGATGATGTCACTCCGGTGGCCCGGCCACCAGAACGATCTCTGGAGCAGCTCCACCGAGCGGGTAACCCCTGGATTGCAGGCGAGCTTAGATGAGTGGGCCCAGTGGATTACCTCACCCCTGACAGATGAAGGAATGAATAATCTCCCCGCAGGCCCCCCGCCTGGATCCGGCTCAGCCTCCTGTGCCCTCAGGACCTTGTCCCTGATGCCCCACGAGAGGGCGCCCACGACACACGAAGCAGGGAGGATGGTGTGCTCATGCCCCTCCAAAGCCTCCAAAGTGAACTGCCTGGACAGAGTGTCAGGTTTGGCGTTCTTCGCCCCGGGCCGGTAGGTGATGGTGAACCTGAAGCGCCCGAAGAACAAGGACCAACGGGCCTGGCAGGCATTCAGGCATTTAGCCGTCCTCAGGTACTCCAAGTTCTTATGATCAGTCCACACCACAAAGGGTTGAGCGGCCCCTTCCAGCCAGTGATGCTGCTCCTCCAACACGAGCTTCACCGCCAGGAGCTCCCTGTCGCCGACGTCATAATTTCTCTCCGCTGGGGATAGCCGCCGGGAGAAGAAGGTGCAGGGGCAGCTCACCCCATCCACTGGAGAACACTGTGACAGAACTGCCCCCACCCCCGAGTCAGAGGCATCCACCTCAACCAGACACTGGAGAGGGGGATCCACCTGCGTCAGGACCCGAGAGGATGAGAATTCGGTTTTCAGGGCCGCAAAAGCCGCCACAGCCTCCTCCGTCCACCGGAACGCCACCTTGGGGGAGGTGAGACGGGTCAGGGGGAGAGCGATCGTGCTGTAGTTGGGGACAAACCTGTGGTAAAAATTGGCAAACCCAAGGAACTGCTGCAGCTGCTTCCTCGACGAGGGAGGGGGCCAATCCACCACCGCATTAACCTTCCCAGGATCCGGGATGACTTGATTGTGTGAGATAATGAATCCAAGAAAAGAGGTTTCTTTGGTACACAACTCGCACTTCTCCGCTTTAACAAATAACTTGTTCTCCAGGAGCCGTTGGATGACCCGTCTCATGTGGACCTGATGCTCCTCCCGTGACTGAGAGAAGATCAAAATATCCTCCAGATAAACGAAGACAAAAGACCCGAGGAAGTCCCAGAGAACATCGTTAACCAGGCGCTGGAAGACGGCCGGAGCATTGGTCAGCCCAAACGGCATTACGAGATACTCAAAATGGCCACTTGGTGTCCGGAATCCCGTCTTCCACTCCTTGCCCTCCCGGATCCGCACGAGATGGTAGGCACTGCAGAGATCCAACTTCGTGAATCAGGAGGCCCCCTGGAGGGAGTCTAATGTAGAGTCCATGAGCGGGAGGGTATACTTGTCCTTGATCGTAATATCGTTCAGGGCCCGGAAATCGATGCAAGGACGAAGGGAGCCATCCTTCTTACCTACGAAGAAGAAGCCCGCCCCCACCGGCGAGGAAGAAGGCCGACTGATGCCAGAGCTGAGCGACTCCTTGATGTAAGCGTCCATTGCCTCCCGCTCCGGAGCCGATAGGCTGTAGAGGCAGCTCGACGGCAGCGGAGCGCCAGGCCGGAGATTAATGGCACAGTCGTACGGGCGGGGGGGTGGGGGGTGGGAGACAGCACCTGTGACTTGCTGAACACAGCTCCAAGGTCATGAAACTCCGGTGGCACTCTGGACAGGTCAGGAGGAGGAGGGGGGGTGGGGGGGACAGGGGCACCGAGGGTGAACATGCTGCCGACTGCAGGCAAGCACTCAGGCAGAAGGGGCTCCAAGCGACGACGCTCCCTGTCTGCCAATCAAAAGTTGGATTGTGGAGGCGGAGCCAGGGGTAGCCCAGGATGATGGGGGCGGCCGAGGTGGACAGCACAAACAGCCGAAGGTCCTCCCGACAGTTACCCGAGATGATAGCAGAGACTGGGGCAGTCTGCCGTGTCACTGTCTCCAGGGGAGCTTTTGACAGAGCGACGAGACTCAGGGGAGACGGAAGGGTATGGCAGGGAAGCTCCAGTCGGGTTGCCAGTTTCTCCGAGATGAAGCTCTGCTCAGCCCCCAAATCCACCAGTGCATGTGTGAGAATCTCTGTGTGTTTGTAGCAAAATCTAATGGGGAGGAGACACTTTGAGAGGGGATTAGGCCGAGATGAGGCCGCGAGCCCCCCTACTGGGACGCGCGGACCCCCTCTTTTGGCCGAACAGGGCAGGACTCGAGCTCATGCTGATCATCCCCACAGTACATGCACAGACCTAACTCCCTGCGGCACTGTCTCTCGGCCAGCGAGAGCTTAATCCGCCCCACTATCATTGCCCCGGGACCGTCTGCGGCCTCAAGCGCGGGCAACGCCAAAAGTGAAGACTGAGAGGAGCGCCGAAACTGACTGCTCGAGCGGCCGGAAGACCTCCGCTCGGCAGCCCGCTCCCTCAGCCTGTTATCAAGATTGATAGTTAAAGAAATGAGCTCCGTGAGAAGCTCAGGCTTATCTAAGCAAGCCAGCTCATCCCGCAGATTAGGGTTCAAACTTCTAATGAAAATGCTGCATAGCGAGGCATCCTCCTACCCCACTTCCGCTGCCACCACCCGGAAGTCGACAGCGTAGTCGGCGACTGACCAGCTACCCTGTCGAAGGCTTAATAGCCGGGTGGTGAGCATGCTATCGTGGGCCGAGTGGTCAAAAGCCTCGTGGAAATCATGTACGAATTGGGCGTAGGTTAAATTAGCATAGCTGGGTTTCGCCATAACGGCGTATGCCCATGCTAGCGCTCATCCCTCCAACAGATTAGCCACGTAGCCTATGCGGCTGTGATCAGTGGGAAAATCTCCCGAAACCCGCTGAAACACCATCTCGCACTGAAGGATAAAGCCCCAAGCCTCCCCGAGCTTTCCGCTGAAGCGCGTGGGCTTGGGGACCGGAGTGAGACGGGTTAAAGGGCCCGGACTAGCCTGGCTAGGAGGGGAGCTAACGGGGGCTGGCCTAGTGCTGGAAGCCGGAGGAAAAGCCCGTTGTCCTTCCAAGCGATCCAACCGGCTGTTGATCTGAGCTAGCTGATTGAGTATGACCTGCTGTTGGTAAGTCAGTTGGTCCACTCGAGCCTCTAAGTTGTTAAGCTGGTGTGCAAGCCCGCTGTTCACTGGGTCGCTCTGACGGAGCCGTACTGACATATTGCTGGACCCAGGGAACACACACACAGGCTCCAGTGAAATTCAATAACCTTTATTGTGCCAACAGTGGGTGTGTGGGTGCGTGTATGCGTGGTGTGAATGTGATGACGGTGGCGATGTTGCAGCCGGGGGTGAGACAGAGCGCCGTTCAGCCTGGCAACCCTAGAACAGAGCCAAAGCACAGGTGTTAGTTCTTTCCACAGCACCGTGAGCAGATTAGTGACTGAGGTTTACTTGCAGGTGGAACGATGGATGCGCAGGTTGGCCCGAGGGGCTCCAGCCAGGAAGACAGCGTCTGCGAGGCACTCCCGGAGGTGAGCAGTGAGGCCTGGAGAGGCCTGGAGAGGCGAGAAGAAAGCGTTCCACCGCTGTGGGGGATTGGTTCCGCTGCCAGAGGAATCCACCTGTGCACAGGGGAGAGACTGAGAGGCAGGTGAGTAGAGTAATGCTTACTTTAGACGAGAAGGGTCTTCCAAAAGACGAAATAGAGACCTGGACCTTGACAGTCAGGTGAGAGACGAAGGTCAAGGAAAAATGACAGACGGCTCCGTGCCGAGGCTCAGGCAGAGCAGGCTATAAAGCCCGTGAGTGATTGGAAGCAGGTGTGCGCGCAACTGAAGCAGGTGATGGCCCAGATTGAGTCATGACACAACTGGCTCAATTATATATAGATCTCTTCCCTTATCACCATTATTCCAGAGCTCTTGCAACATTTCTGTAATTCCCTTTTTTATTATTGATTTAATCTCTGAGCTACCAAGGCTAATATACTATATTCTGAATGAATGGTGGTTTTTTGCATATTTGTCTGCCAACTCATTTCCAAGAATCCCTATATGAGTAGGGATCCAGACAAATCTGACCACTATGCCTAACTTGCAAATTACATTTAGATATGTTAACAGCTCACAGACTAGAGCTTGTCTTTAACTTGTATTACCTGATTGTAGATTTTCAAGAACTGGGAAACAACCTGTACATCTTAGGCGGTTGGTTTCCTCAATCCAGTGCAATGTCATAATTATTGCTATTAACTCTGTGGAAAAGATTTATACATGGTCCGATATTCGAGCTGAATTTTTGACTTCAAGTTGTAGAATGACAAAAGCCGCTGCCATTCTACCTGAAGCTGGATGTTTTGAACCATCAGTGAATATTTGCAAAAAAACATAAAATTGATTTATATATGATGTGGCTGTTCTACTATGACTCTGCTTCCTATCATGCACTGATAAATCAATGTCTGGATATGACATCAGCCATGGGGGATGTAGAGGATGCACAACTGATGGACTGACTGACATATCACATAGTGCTAACACATACATTAGCGCTAACTAAAGCCTCCTTAAATGTAATGGCATTTCCCCCATTTCTGTCTGCAACACAGACATTGGAGTTGTTTTAATGGTTCCCAAATATATTCTTAATGCTGTATTTCGAACTACTTCAATTTTCCTTAACTGAGTTTTTGCTGCTGTTCCATATGCTATGCTGATATTGTGGTGATCCGCGCTGTGTGTGCCTTTGCCCTAATTATCCTTCACAGCTGCGGACACACCTGCATCCCCTCATTAAGCACCCTTTTTAAGGAACACTGCCCAGAAGGCAGCACGGAGACATCTACGCTCTTTTCCAGGAAGAACTCCTACCTACAGTCTTCCTCCACTACTCTACGAGTTTCCTCGCTCCTCAACTGCTTCTCGCCTCACAGGAGTTCCGTCTCCCCAACGCCACGTAAGCCTTACAGAGTGTTTCTCTGCAATCCCCTATTTTCCCTTTGTTCCCTGTGCACAGGTAGACCACCCTCCAGGCAGCCTTTCCCTTCCTCCTGGCGGCGGACCGGCCCTCATCTGTGTTCAGCAGCTTCCCTCTTCTCACTAACGGTGAGCTGGAGCACAAGGCACGCATCCTTCACTCCAGGCTGCACTGTAAATACTCTACACCTGCACCACGGCACCACAGTGGAACGCTGGACCGGTATTGGTTAATCATCTCTTTGGAGCCAGATTAACTCTTCGCTGCCTTAAGACTATAAAATCTCTGTTAACGTCATTATAAGATAAGATAAGATAAGATAAGATAAGATAAGCCTTTATTAGTCCCACAACGGGGAAATTCCAGGATTGCAACAGCACAGGGATAGCAACACTCAGAGCAACAATCAGAAGGCAAGAAAAAAAAAAAAAAAAAAAAAACAAGCAAGCAAGAGCAGCTAATAAACATATGTACGTATTACTATAAAATATACTGTATATATATACACACACACACAGACACACAGTGCAGAGCATTGTAGCTGGATGGAATAAATATATGAATATATGAACACACAGTGCAGAGCATTGTAGCTAGATGGAATAAATATGTAAATATATAAACACCCACAGTACGGAGCATTGCAGCTAGGTGGAATAAATATGCAAGTATATAAACACACACAGTGCGGAGCAATGTAGCTAGATGGAATAATATGTAGATATATAAATATATAAACACCCACAGTACGGAGCATTGTAGCTAGATGGAATAAATATGCAAATATATAAACACACACAGTGCAGAGCATTGTTGCTAGATGGAATGAAACAGCATAACCGTCTACTTAGTTATCCTACATGGTATGATTATGTGCCCATACATATTCTCACCCTCCATAGCGACCGGTATGTTCCTAGTTGTATGCCGGAGAGGACCATTGTGTAAGTCTATTGCATCTTTTGCATTCAAAAAACTATTAGTTTGTTACGTCTTTTTGCTATCTCTGCGAGCAGCCCTGCTTAGGTTGTACAGTCTGACAGCCGTTGGTAGGAAGGACCTACGAAACCTCTCGGTTGTGCACCTGGGATGATGTAGTCTGCTGCTAAATGAGCTCCTCAGTGCATTCAGTATGTCCTGCATAGGGTGGAACTCGGACTCCAGCAGAGATGACAGTTTAGCCACCGTCCTTCTCTCTCCTATCTCCTCCATCGGATCAAGGCGCTGCCCCAGGACAGAGCTAGCTTTCTTAATCAGTTTGTTCAGTCTCTTCCTATCGGCTGCAGTAATGCCACTGCCCCAGCAGACCACTCCAAAAGTGATGGCTGATGCCACCACCGTGTCATAGAATGACTTCAGCAGCGCCCCTTGTACACCAAAAGACCTGAGTCTCCTCAGCAGGAACAGCCTGCGCTGTCCCTGCTCATCTCAGCCAGAGTCTAACCTCTCTATCTCTGCTGTCATTCCAAGGTTGCCAGACCTGTCCCGCTGTGCACGCTCCTGCTCCTGCTACACTTCACTCTCACAACACCATATGCACACACAAACCTACGCTCTCATTCAATAAAGGATCATTATTGTTGCTGAGCCTGTGTCTGCTTCTGGGTGTTATTTGTTTACCTGGGGTGGAACGACCGCAGTGCCTAAGGTTCCGCTGCTTACTCTTAAATATTTATACAGGGCTACATATCAAATGTTAATATTATTGATCGTCCACAATCTCAAAATATATTTAGATACTCTTAAAATAAAAATAAAATGACAGTCTCTCTGTATTATTTCCAAATGTGGTGCCCTATTTGGGTGTACCACACTATCATACAATCTTTTCATTGAAATCTGACTCGCTCCCCATTCTTTACTAGCTACACACATCATTATATTTGGCTGTTTGCATTTTTGTATGTGTATCTGCCAAGTGAGATGGGAATCAAACCATACCCCTAGAAACTTAACAACACCAACTCTTTCAAGTATTTTACCGTACAATTCCAATTTGAACTTTTCATCTGTTTTCTTCTGTGAAAAGAAAATTACTTGAGTTTTTTTCTACCGAGAATCTAAATCTCCATTTAGATGCCCATGCTTCCACTGCTTTATTTGCTTTTTGTAGATTTTTAACCACATATACTATGTTTTTCCCTCTCTTCTATAATGCCCCATCATCAGCAAATAATGATTTTCCTATATTAGAATCTATTTGTTCATAAATTTTATTTATCATGATTGAGAATAAGATAGGACTTATGGCACTATCCTGAGGAACCCCATTTGCCACCATCTTACACTCAGAAAGACTATTTATTCTAACTTGTATTTTCCTGTTACTAAGAAAGTCCCTGATCCACCTGCACATTTTAGTGTGAATTCACCAATCTTTATAAATATCCCTTCTTTCCATAGAAGATCATATGCCTTCTCGACGTCAAAAAGTACAGCTGCCACTGTTTCCCTGCTAGCTTGAGCTTTCCTTATTTCTGACTCTAGATTAATGATTGGGTCCATTGTTGACCTGCCTTTCCTAAATCCACTTTGATACCCTGATAATAGGCTTCTAGACTCCAAATAATAGTTTAGTCTTTCAACTATCATTCACTCCATGATTAAGTGAGAAGTCTCACTTAGTGAGACTAAGGGTGCCTTCACACCAAACACGAACGGGCGGCACAAATCTATAGAAAGTCAATGGAAAGAGGCGAGCACACGCAAAATCACGCATTTGCACATTCACATCCAAGGGATGACGCTATCTTTGAGATTCTGCCATCACCGGAGTGAAAGTGTCAACATTGGAGAGTAAACTAGTTTGAAAATGAGACTGCCACTTACCTGGAGACAGAAGGACCAGGGGCTCTTCAGCTGAATCGGGATGTCACAGTTATTTACCCATGGATTCCTGCCATGGATGTGCCAACAAGGTTAGCAAGCTAGCAACGGAAACACTCATCATCTTGTAAAGTTTTGGAGACAGGGACAGCTTTTTCAGGTGAGCCCCAGTCGGATAATGTAAACTTTAAGAATGACATTATTTTGGGGATTTCCACAGTAGGTTGAACACTACTGCAGAGGTTATAAAGGCAACTTTGCCTGTCTGCATCTCACTCAGATGGTGAATTAATGTCTTTGTATGTTTACATTGAGTTATAATGTAATCGTGCTGCACGAAAAATTCACCCATTCGCGTTTGGTGTGAAGGCACTTAAGGTGAAAAATAAATACCCATTACGGCACCCACAGGTGATACAATAAGCCAAAACACTGCTATAAAAGACTCCATTTTCAAAAAGAACACAGACCAGAGAGAGGTCATTGAAATTGTTAAATCGTTTAAAAGTAAAACATCTACAGACTGTGATGATATTGACATGCTCTTAGTCAAAACTATTATTGAATGCTTAGTGAAACCACTGATGTATATCTGTAACCTGTCTCTCCAAACAGGTATATTTCCCAATGCAATGAAAATAGCTAAAGTAATTCCGATATACAAGACGGGTGACAGAGGGGAACTTTCAAACTATAGACCAATTTCACTATTGCCACAATTTTCCAAGATACTTGAAAAAATATTCTATAAGAGAATTGACAACTTCATACTGAAGAATAATTTATTGTGTGAGCAGCAATATGGGTTCAGACACAAGAGGACAACTGCATTTGCTCTAATGGAATTTATAGAAAAAATATCAACTGCCGTTGAAAATAAAGAGTATTCAGTTGGGGTATTCCTGGATCTTAAAAAAGCATTTGATACAGTGGATCATAACTTATTATTAAAGAAACTACAAAATTGTGGTATTAGGGAGTAGCACTGTCCTGGTTATGTAGTTACTTAAAGAATAGATATCAGTATGTATGTGTTGGTAACAAAAAACTCACAGTTACTGAAGGTTACTTGTGGAGTCCCACAGGGTTCAGTTTTGGGGCCATTGTTATTCAATATGTATATAAATGATATATGTAAAGTTTCAGAAAAAATGCATTTAATATTGTTTGCCGATGACACTAATTTATTATGCAGTGGAAGCAATTTGGAACAACTTTTGGATACACTCAGAAAGGAATTAGGAAAGCTTAAACTGTGGTTTGAGTCAAACAAATTAACGCTCAATTTAAGTAAGACAAAATTTATAGTTTTTAACAACCATCACAACAACTTAGTATCTAAACTCAGTGTAAATGGTGTAGAGATTGAAAGGGTATCCAAAACTAAATTTCTTGGTGTAATAATTGATAATAAACTGTGTTGGAAGTCACATATTAATTATATTAAATGTAAAATATCCAAATCAATTGCAATACTGCACAGACTGAAATATTTGCTGAATCGACCCACACTATATACCTTGTATCATTCATTAATACTCCCATACATGACATATTGTACTGAAGTATGGGGAAATACATATAAAACAAACATATATCCAGTCTTGATGCTTTAGAAGAGAGCCATTAGGATAATAAACAAAGCAGCTTACAGGGAACCAACAAACCCACTTTTTCTTAAATTTAAAGCTCTCAAGTTGAAAGATCTGGTTGACTTTAAAACTGCAGTAATAATGTTTAAAGTGAAGAATCTATCACTGCCCACAAATATCCAAAAGCTGTTCCAAATAAGGGAGAAACAATATCATTTCAGAGGAACATGTATATTTCAAAAACCTTCAGTGAGAACTACCACCAAGCAACACTGTGTTTCAGTGCAAGGAGTCAGATTATGGAACGATTTTGGACCTGAATTAAAATCATGTACAATGCTTGGACAATTTAAACAAAAATGAAAGGAAGAAATACTCCAAACATATATACAAGATGACATATAAAATCACATTGTCGGCCTCCGTCGGTCTATGATGACCATGGAAGAGAATCCTAAATGTCTGCTCTGCTGGAACAGCACCGCCTGTGGCTGAACAGGCCGATGCGCGAATGGCAGTCCCTGTCACACAGGTCGCACTTGTGGGTGGTTTCCGTGCTGCTGGGTCTGTGGCGGTTCTTCCTGCGGGTACTTTTTTCATCTGCTGCAGCAGTCAGTCTCTCTTCACCCGCCTTGAGCTGTCTGGTCAGGGTGCCTCTCCATTTGGAGCGGTCCGTTGCAAGGTCCTCCCAGCGCTCTGTGTTG
Source organism: Pholidichthys leucotaenia (assembly GCA_020510985.1). NCBI lineage: Eukaryota > Metazoa > Chordata > Actinopteri > Cichliformes > Pholidichthyidae > Pholidichthys > Pholidichthys leucotaenia. Next base: position 252,272,655 of record CM035845.1, on the reverse strand, counting down.
ATCTCCAGGACCTTCATGTCTCTCCTGCAGACGTCTCTAAAGCGCAGCTGTGGGCGGCCAGCGTCTCTCCTGCCAGTCGCCAGTTCTCCGTAGAGGACATCTTTGGGGATTCTGCCATCCTCCATACGGTGAACGTGGCCTAGCCAGCGAAACCTGCGCTGCCTGAGTAGAGTGAACACGGAGGGAAGGCCGGCGCAGGACAGAACTTCTGTGTTGGGCATTTTGTCCTGCCAGGATATGTCCAGGATGTGGCGAATGCAGCGCAAGTGGAAGGAGTTCACTCTCTTTTCCTGCTGGGCGTATGTTGTCCACGTCTCACTCCCATAGAGCAGTGTGCTGATGACGCAGGCATTGTACACTGCCATCTTCATCTTGACAGAGAGTTTGGGATTCTCCCACACTCGTGTGGTGAGGCGAGCAAGTGTGAAGGCTGATTTTCCAATCCTCTTGTCGATCTCTGTATCAAGGGAGAGGTTGTTGCTGATCGTGGACCCCAGGTACGTGAACTGATTCATGACCTCTAGCTCGTAGTCATCGATGGTGATGGTTGGTGGTGCTTCCGTGCCTTGCACCAAGACGTTAGTCTTCTTCAGGCTGATGGTAAGCCCGAAGTCCTTGCATGCCTGGGAGAAGCGGTCCATCAGGGTCTGAAGCTCCTGCTGTGTGTGGGTTGCGACTGCAGCGTCATCTGCGAACAGCATGTCTCTGATTAGAGCCTCGCGTACTTTGGTTCTGGCTTTCAGGTGGGCGAGGTTGAAAAGCCTGCCGTCAGATCTTGTGTGCAGATAGATTCCCTCTGTTGCTGTGCTGAAGGCATGCCTCAGGAGCATAGCAAAGAAAATCCCAAAGAGGGTTGGCGCAAGTACACAGCCCTGTTTCACTCCGCTGCGTATGTTGAATGGCTCTGAGACGTTGCTGTCGTGCTGCACTATCCCCTGCATGTTGGTGTGAAACGATTCAATGAGGCTTTGCAACTTTGGTGGGCATCCTATCTTTGGCAGGATCTTGAAAAGGCCCTCTCTGCTGACCAGATCGAATGCTTTGGTAAGGTCGATGAAGGCGACGTACAGGGGCATGTTCTGTTCTCTGCATTTCTCCCGGAGTTGGCGGATGGAGAATATCATGTCTACCGTCAATCGCTCAGTGCGGAAGCCACACTGAGACTCGGGGTAGACAAGTTCGGCAAGCTTCTGTAGACGAACGAGAACAACTCATGCATAGACTTTACCAACAACGCTGAGGAGGGAGATGCCCCTGTAGTTGTTGCAGTCGCTTCTCTCCCCTTTGTTTTTGTAGAGGGTGATGATCTTGGCGTCCCTCATGTCCTGTGGTATGGCACCTTCCTTCCAGCACTGGCAGAGGACGTCATGCAATGGCAGCAGTAGGGCGGTCTTGCAGTGCTTGATCAGGTCGGGGGGTATGCCGTCGTTGCCGGGTGCCTTGCCAGCGGCCAAGCTATCAATGGCCTTGCTGAGTTTGTCGATGGTTGGCTCGGCGTCAAGTTCATCCATGGATGGCAGGCAGTCGATAGCATCAAGGGCTGATGGTGTCACGGTGTTCTGTCTGGAGTAGAGGTCGGAGTAGTGTTTCACCCATCTCTCCATCTGCTTGTTCTTTTCTGTGATCATCTCCCCAGTGGAGGATTTGAGGGGGGGCCATCTTGCTCTGAGCCGGACCAAGTGCTTTCTTGATGCCATCGTATATACCACGGATGTTCCCTATTATGGCAGCGGTTTGAATGTCTTGGCTGAGCTGACTCCAGTACTCGTTGGCACAGCGCCGAGCAGTCTGCTGAACTTTGCTTCTCGCAGCCCTGAGAATCTGGAGATTCTTCTCATTTGGGTACTTCTTGTACTCAGCAAGTGCTGAGCGCTTGGCTTCAATGACGGGGGTCATCTCAGTCAACTTGGCATCAAACCAGTCCTGTGACTTTGAGGTCTTCCTCCCAAAGGTAGCCTAGGCTGTGCGGTGGATGGTGTTTCGCAGCTCTTCCCACTTCTGCTTTGCAGATTCTCCTTCTTGTGGTACACCAAGTTCCTTCTCAAAGGTGGAGGCAAACTGCTCAACAAGTTCTGGTTGGGCCATCTTGCTGGTGTCAATCCGTGCCTTTCCAGGCTGTCTAGCATGATGGAATTTCTTCAGCTGCAGCTTGACCTTGCAACACACCAATGAATGGTCTGTGTCGCAATCTGCACTCTGGAACGAACGGGTGATTAGCACATTCTTCAGTGAGGTGCGCCTGGGCAGGATCAAGTCCAGCTGGTGCCAGTGCTTTGAGCGCAGATGTCACCAGGAAACCTTGTGTTGGGGCTTGGTCTTGAAGAACGAGTTTGTGATGCACAGATCGTGATATGTGCAGAACTCGAGCAGCCGCTGTCCGTTGTCGTTCATTCTGCCCACCCCAAATGGTCCAAGAAAGGAGGGCCAGGAGTCGTGGTCAGCACCCACTCTGGCATTGAAGTCTCAGAGGAGAATGAGTTGTTCAGAGTTGGGGATGATCCTGACAGTTGTTGCGAGATTCTTGTAGAACTCATCTTTTGCCTCTGGTGTGGCTGTCAGTGTTGGGGCATACACACTGAAGAGGGTGACTGGGCCTTGAGTGGTGTTCAGACGGAGGGTGAGGAGTCGTGCAGAGTCATTGCTGCCCGGTTCCACCATCTTCAGCAAGGTGTTCTTCACTGCGAAGCCCACTCCGTGTTATCTGTGTTCGTCACTGCCCTTTCCCTGCCAGTAGAATGTGTAGTCCTTCTCTCTCAGTGTGCCTGCGTCAGCCAACCGTGTTTCCTGGAGAGTGGTGATATCCACTTCCAGTCTCTTCAGCTCATTATTGATGATGGCAGTCTTCCTGGTGTCGCTGATGTCCTTGAGGTTAGCAGCGAGTCCTGTCATCATAGTGTGGACGTTCCAAGTTCCCAGTTTTAGAGTTGGTCTATTTTGTTTTTTTGTCTTGTCTGGTGCGAAGGTTCTCAGCCTGCCATTCGGACTTCTCCTCATCCCCATGCACCCAATGAGGAAAGCAAGCTGTGGCGGGACAACACCTTATTGGCTGGGGGCTGCCCAGCTTGAGGCGGGCAGTAGCTGTCCAGTGAAATCCGATGATCCCTCCCACTGTCGGGAACAACCCCTGGTGCCGCGCTCTACGCCAAATGAGCGGTGGCTTATAACCGGTAACTGTCATTCTGTTATGACCCGAGCGCTGGGTTCTGTTCGCGCTCGGGTCTAAGCTCAACTTGCTGCCGGCCTTGACAGCTGTGGGCTGTATTCTGGCCTCACCGTGCTCTTATTGTGAAGGTGCTCGGTGGGGCTTCTGCCTGTCAAGGCTGGTCAGCTGTGTGTCATTACTGCTCGTTAGTGTTCGCCTTCATAAAGCTGGCACTAACGGCAGTAATGTTGCAGGAGTATTGTCAACATCTTGTCACTTATGGTCAACATCTTGTCAGTTATGGTCAACATCTTGTCAGTTATGGTCAACACCTTGTCAAGATCTCGTCAAAGCATCATTAGACCTTCATGTCAGGTTCGTGCTTTTCATGTCACAGTTTAGCTTGTAGTGGCTGGGGTCAGCCCTGCGAGCCCATGTATTGATTTGTGTGTGTTTTTGCCGTGAGCGGCTCACAGTCTTGTCCCGTATTGTTGTGTTAATAAATCACCATCTTCGCAAAACTCACTGCTGGACTCTTGGCGTCTTATGGTGATCTGTGATGGTCACTGCATGACAGTATACTCCTGCCAGGACGACTGAACGGAGACGCCACACCGAGACGCCTTTCACCATGAGTTTTTGCGGTAACTGGACAATTGTTCTTCCCTGTTTGGGTGTCAACGTCTGGGAGAATGCCGTCATCCAGGGGCCGCGGTCGGCGCCTGGGCAAGGAGCTAGCGAGTGCGCTGGAGTACGTCGACGGGGCTCTCCTCGCCACTAACTTCCACGTCAACTCCCGTTATATGCGCTGGTACCTTGGCTGTGCTGAGGAACTCCTGGACAACCTCCCTCTCCATTATGACAATCACCCAGAGGTGATTTTGAGAAGAGAAGAACTGGCTACGCAGCGTGAGACACTTCGTGGGATGGAGGAGGAAGAAAGCAGGAAGCAGAGGAGGAGGCATCCTCGCTCCTCGTGTTGGAGTCCCGTTCCTGTCCCGGAACTGGTCCAGGAGTGCGTGCCATCTGGGGGCCGACGACAACGTCGGCGCAACGGCCCAGGTCACCCTCAGCAGAATCCCCAGCTGGACCTGCTGCCGGCAGAGTCCGTCAGCAAACCGCTGGGAGCAGCCCCACCTCATCCTTCCAGGGGGGCCCTCTGTCGCCATCCAGCGGGGAGAAGGAGGAACAACGTCCCCTACAGCAGGAACCATCTCTTCCCTGGGAGAAAGGCAAGTGCTTGATAATTTGTTACATCTTGATTATAATCTGCCTTGTCTGACTCCTGGGGGCGGAGTTCGGGGTTCGCAGCCCCCCGAGCTTCCTCCACCTGCTGTAGAAAAAATTACTAAACCTGCTGCCTCTGTGTCCCCCCCTGTTGAGCGGTCCGCAACGCCAGGCCAACGTTGTCAGATGAAGAGGGGGCCTGCAGTGCTGGAAAGCCTGGATCCGGCCCTGCAGCCACGTCATGGACAGAGGAGAAGAGCGGACTGCGGCCCGGAGCCTGAGCCGACCAACAAGCGTCCCCGGGTCTCCTCGCCGGAGCGGTCCGAGCCAGTGGGTCGAGGGTCCCCTGCCCCCACACCATATGGGTCATCGGCGTGGACAGCAGTGCGGGAGGAACCTCAGGCTGCAGATGACATCCTGCCAGCTGCGGAGCCCGACGCAGCTGAGTTCGAGCCTGCTGACGTGAGTCACCGCCCTGAACCTGGATCGTCGGAGTCCTGGGTGGCAACAGAACCCAGTGCAGGCAAGTGCTCCCTCTGGTGTCTCTGTCCCCTGTGTTGGAGCATTTTTTCCTGCCTCTCGGGGAGGCGAGTGAGGAGCAGCCGCCTGCTGCGCCCGAGCTCGTCTTGCTGGGTTCTGTTGCTACCGGTGATTCTGATCCCGGTTTTCTTGTTTCTGAGCCTTGTTGCAGTGTCGACGGCTTGGAACGAGTCGGAGTCACTGGGTTGGAGGTCCCAGGTTCGGGGGTGGAGATTGTCAGCAGAGCTGCACCGACCCAGTCGGGGTCCGTCGTGGAGGCTGCTGTGGCCCAATTGGGGTCTGACGTGGGTGCACCAGAGGCCCAATTGGGGTCCGTCGTGGAGGCTGCTGTGGCCCAATCAGGGTCCGACGTGGGTGCACCGGAGGCCCAGTCGGGGTCCACCGCGGGTGCGGTTCTGGCCCAATCGGGGTCCAACATGGGTGCACCGGAGGCCCATTCGGGGTCCACCGCGGGTGCGGTTCCGGCCCAATCGGGGTCCGACGTGGGTGCACCAGAGGCTCGATCGGGGTCCACCGCGGGTGCGGTTCCGGCCCAATCAGGGCCCGACGTGGGTGCAGCTGGGACCCAATCGTCATGAGTTTGTTTTTTAAAATAATTCTGTTGAACCATAATTCAAAAGCATTGTCTGATTTTCATTGGTTAATTTTCATAGAATTTTGATTTATTACCACTTTTGTCAGATTCAAGTTATTTCTGTGACCATTGTGGGTTTTTCTTTCATTAACAGAGGGGTACCAACAATTTTGTCCACGTCTGTATATAGAATATCACTGAAGTAAACTGGAAAAAAAAACAAAAAAACATCTGCTTTAAAATTTGTAGTTCTTCCCACAACTTTTAGTGCAAAAAAATACTCTAAAAACACTACAACTTTTATCGCAGCTTTTTAAAAAAGCCCCCATGAATTCGTGCTTTTTGGGCCGCAATAATCATAAAAACATCCCACAAAATCCTGGAGGAACTGGTTTTTAAATTGGAAACATTGTCTACTTCCACCCTGTGTTTCCCCTAATTACTAATCAGCAGCACCTGTGTTGATTGGGGATGTGGAGCACCTGTGGCTGCACGTGATAAGAGGTGCTCTGGTAGTCCAGAGGAGAGAGTTTTTGCCAGGAGGAAGGAGCCCTGCTTGAGAAGAGAGCCCAAGGTGGGGGCCCTGCCTGATGAGAGCTTTTTGCCAGGAGGAGAGAGCCTGCTTGAAGGAGCCCTGCATAAGGAGATAGTCCTGCCTGAGGGGAACCCAGCCAGATGAGGACCTGCTTGGGAAAGAGCTTTGCCTGGAGGAGAAGCCCTGGCCGGAGGAGAGGCCTGCCAGGATAAGAGGAGGCTGCTGGTCCCAGGAAGATGGCTGAAGGAGGGAATGACTGAGGAGGAGGATGAGTAATGGCCCAGGACCACCATGATGCCGAAAGTTGGTGGGGGGGGGGGCACTTCTGTGTGGAGCAGTTGGGGTGCTGCAGGTGAAGGACAGCAAGAGGCAGAGTGAGGAGCTCTGCTTTTGCTGTAGGTATCTGGTTTCCAGATAGCAGCACCCCATGCTAATGACATTGTTGGTGATGAAGAGGAGGAATATGGACATGCTGGAAAGTGTCTTCCCCTGTACAGGTTTCCTGAGGGCGTCTGTGTCTTGGTGGCAGACAGAGCGTGGCCAGGAAGAGTGAATCCTCCTCCTCAGCTTTAATGGACTATTTGTTTTTAGCCCACTTTTAGTCTTCATTTTTTAGTTTAGGTTTTAGTTTAGGCTTTTTATTCCTTTGGTGGGCATTTGTATTTATTTTATGTAAATAAATTTCTTTGAACATCCTCATTTTAAAATGTCCCCTTTGATCGCTTCCTGTGACTCTTCACCTGGTTTAAAAAGAACCTTGCAGAATGTTTTTAATTAATTACCCCTCGGTCCTACATTACATTTTCATTACTGTGGATCTTAGTCAATTCACTAACTATCATATTGGTCTTTTCCTCATCACTTATAGCTATAATTTCTTCTGCCTTTTTAACAGAGTAGTTCCAGTCATTTTGTATTCCATTCAGTTTCTTAATAATTCCCCAAATTTTATCAATAGGAGTGTTTCTTTCAATCGATTCACAATACTTCCTCCAATATTTCCTTTTTTTCTTGTCTTATTATCCTCCTCATTTGTGCCTGTGCCCTTTTTTATTCTACTAATTTGTCGCAATTCATTGAATTCTTGAACACTTTAAAGGCTTTATTTCTACTTGCAATTGCTTTCTTACATCCTTCTGTCCACCAAGGGACTAACTTTTTCTTGTTGCCTACTGATCTTAGTTCTATTGATTCCTTTGCTGCCTCAACTATAGTATTAGAAATGCTTTCAGTTACTTTTTCAATGCAGTCACACAGGTTAACTCCAGTCTGCTTTGCTAAGCATCCATCTCTTTACTAATTTTATTGACAGCATATCATTTCTATCCCAAAAGCCAGTTTAGGAAGCCTGGGATCAGACTGCCAAGGTCTCTGCCTTCCACTGCCACCTGATCCACATAGCACTGGACCCCCATGGTCCCTCCTGCAAGTGGTGAGCCCACTGGAGGGTGGACCCATGTAACTCCTTCGGGCTGAGCCCGGCCGGGTCCTATGGACAGAAACCCGGCCACCAGGCACTAGCCATCGAACCCCTTCCCCAGGCCTGGCTCTAAGGTGGAGTCCTGATAACTCCATACCGGGCGAGGTACACTGAATCCTTGTTCTAACATTCATTATGAGAGTCTGTTGGACATTTCTATCAATGAATCTGGGAAGCATTTGCAGTGATGCGGACGTCGTACCAGTCCGTTGTGGTGAAGAGGGAGCTAAGCTCTAAGGCAAACCTGTCGATTTACTGGTCAATCTACATTCCTACCCTCACCTATGGTCATGAGCTTTGGGTAATGACCGAAAGAATAAAATTGCGGATACAAGCGGCTGAAATGAGCGTTCTTCATAGGATTGCTGGACTCACCCTTAGAGATAGGCTGAGGAGCTCAGTCATCTGGGAGAGGCTCAGAGTAGAACCGCTGCTTCTCCACATTGCAAGGAGCCAGTTGAGGTGGTTTGGGCATCTGACCAGGATGCCTCCTTGATGCCTCCCACTTGAGGTGTTTCAGGAGCGTCCCACTGGGAGGAGACCCCGGGGCAGACCCAGGACTTGCTGAAGAGATTACGTCTCCCAGTTGGTCTGGGAAAGCCTTGGTGTCCCCTCTGAAGAGCTGGAGCAGGTGGCTGGGGAGAGGGAAGTCTAGGCTTCTCTGCTTGAACTGCTACTTCTGTGACCCGGACCTCCAGAAAAGCGGTACAAGATGAATGGATGGATGGATATCATTTCTATCACCTATCCTACCTACAGTTGGATAGTGATCACTTCCAATAGTTGATTCTGTATTTATTTCCCAGACTGCTTTATCTGCTATTGAATGTGACACTAATGTTCATTCATTCATTCATTCATCTTCTACTGCTTAATCCTTTTCGGGTCGCGGGGGGGCTGGAGCCTATCCCAGCATCTTTGGGCGAGAGGCAGGGTACACCCTGGACAGATCGCCAGTCCATCGCAGGGCCAACACAGAGAGACAGACAACCATTCACTCTCACAGTCGTACCTAAGGACAATTTAGAATCCCCAGTTTGATTCCAATTAACCTAACTTAATGTTAAATCTATAACTGATTTTGTCTGCAATGTAGCACTGATTCTTGTAGCCGATCCATCGTTGAAACATACCAGATTTCTTCTATCCATTAACTCCTCTATTACCAGACAATTATGATCTGATCCCCCCCCCCCCCACATACACACAACACACAATGTATTATGAGCATTAAATCCTGGCCTTCTATTGATTCTATTGCATTCATTTCTAGCTTTCTGCAAGGATTATAAAAATTTACAACAACTAAATTACTTTTCCCCATCCAAATTTCCACTACCAAGTATTTTAATTGTTGTCCCCTGACATGAATCGAGCCGGCTTGGTTTTCCCCGGCTCAGCCCTGATCTCTCTGTGGGTTTTGGCTCCTCTGTCTATTTGCACTTTGTGTATTTCCATATCCTTAGCCACTGCCTGACCGGCAGCTGTTAGTCAGCATGGTGACCTACTTTCTCTCACGCTGCTGACAGTCTGTCAGTCCAGCCACGCCTCCTCACTCTCCCTCTGACTCCATCACCTGTTTCCAGTCCCGTTAATCAGCCTTTCCACGCCTCGCCCAGGTGTTCTCAATTTGCTACGTCAGCGGCGTTTATTCATAAGCAGCTCTTTGCTGGACAAACGCCGCTGGATTATTGTACGTGTTGGATGGTCGTTTCCCCTGTCTAACCGTCACGTCACTGAGGACTATTTGTGTGTGCTCGTTGTTATTCTCTGTGACTACTCGGACTGCCCCCGCACTGTGAGTAACTGCCTGTGTTATGTTTGCCGCTGTAAACCTCCAGTGTGTGTGTTGGGCGTCCTAGAGAACTCTTAGTGCATCTGAGTTGTCTTGTGTCTGTATGTTTACTGTTGTGTTAATAAATGTGTGTTTAGTGTAACCCAGCATGTAAATCCATTCGTCTTTTTTCTCTTCCTCCGTGTGCTGTAGAGAAGCGCATGGAGACTTTATGACAGAATGATCTAGCCGTAAAAACGATTTAGCGAGTTACACCCACACGAATCATTTTTTCACCTTTTGGACTGTTCCGTTTTTTCTCACCTGCTTTCTCCACACTATGGCTGAGCTGCTGGAGAGGGAGCTGTACTTGTTTTGCCTGCTGGAGGATATTCTCTCGTGGGCACTGGAGCCCTGTGCCTCCAAAATGGCTCTGGACACAGCAAGAAGGGTGATGGAGCGGGACAGCCTCTGGGATCATCTCGAAGCGATGGAGATTCTCCGGAACATCTTTGCCGTCCCATGCGAGGATGAGGATGAGGATCTCCCGATGCTCGAGCTCCTTGCGGCCATGACACTCATTTCTCCAGGTAGCACGGAGTTCTTCTGCATGGGTGACTCACTGCCCAGCACAGTGCTTCGCATCTCAGACTATCTGGTTCCCGAGCCGCTCGTGAGGAGGAGGAAGAGGAATTCCCGCTGGAAAAAGCATCCAGCCTCGCCGACGACAGCCCTGCCTCCTCGTCCCAAGCTGTGGTCTGCTCCGTCCCCAGAGGAACTGGAGGAACAAAGACAGGTTCTCCTGGCGGAGATAGAACTCCTCCTGGAGGTGAAACCATGGCTTCTTCCGGAGTTGGCCGAGAGGTTGGCGGAATATTCCCTGAGGAGGTCGGAGCTCCAGCCGGACGACGAGCATGCCCAGACCACGGAGACAACAGCTGATGTCATTGACCCACAGGAATTCAGGCAAGTGTTTATTCAGTCACTGTTAATGACACCTGAAGCTGCTTGCCGGATTCCTGATGAATTGTCAGCTGCCGATCTTGTTTGTCTCTCTGTTTCTCCCGTTCCTCCCATGCCCTTGTGTTTCCTGGGAGGTGAATTCCGGACGGAGGAGGGACCTTCTCTGGAGGAACCGGAGAACGCGTCGCCCGCTTCCTCTCATCGCCGCCGTTCCCAGAGGATTCATGATAAGGGCCTCGCCAATCCTCAATCTGCTATGCCCACCTCCACGTCATCGGAGCCAGCTCCTCAGCTACCGTGTGAAGGGGCCGAAACAGCCAGTGACATGGGGGGGGGAGACTGTCAACTTCCTGCAGCTGTCAACATCGAGCACCGGGAGAACAGGCAAGTGTTTTCTCATTCAATTCTATGCAATGATGATAAACGTTGCCTTTCTCCCAGAAGAGAGGCTCAGCTCCAGCAGTCAGCTGGGCTCTCTCCTCCAGCTGCGGAAGTAATAAACCCTTCTCTTGTCCTTTCCGTGTCTTCCCCTTTGATTTTCGAGTGTGAGGAGTCATCGGCATCGGATCATGCTTCCCAGTCACCATTGGAGAAGACCGGTATGGCCATGAATATGGAGAGGGGTGACAGCCAGTCAGCTACAGCTGCAAACATCACACGCCGGGATGATAGGCAAGGGTTCTTTCATCTAATTGAACTTAATTATTCTCAACCTTGTCTGTCTCCCGAGGGAGAGGCCCAGTTTCAGCAGTCCGCTGGGTCCTCTTCTCCAGCTGCAGGTGTGAACTCATCCCCTACTCCCTCTGTGTCTCTTCCCTTCATTCCTGAGTGCCTGCCGGTCTTGGAACTGAATCGCCAGACGGTGGAGGAGCCGGTGGCTCCGGACGTTCCCTCCCCAGAGCCAGCATGGAGAGGTCCCCCTGCAGCCACACCGGTGGAATCCCCTGCATTGGAGCTGCTGCAGGAGGTTAATAGGACTGCTGTCGCCATCACGCCTGCTGCAGGGACCACCGCAGCAGAGCCACCCCCTGGATCTGACCCCCAGCTGACAGGATCCGGACCGCCACTGTTGACAGTATCGAAGTCCTGGATGGCGGTAGAGCTCGAGCACAGGCAAGTAATCTCTCCTGTAGTTCATTTATCAATGATTGAGAGATCTTGTCTGACTCTTGGGGAGGAGAGCCAGGTGCGGCTCCCAGCTGCACCTGGACTCCCCTCGCCGGGCTCTGCCACTGCCAGCGACCCTAACCTTTTCTCCTCTCCCATGCCTGTCGAGCCCCTCACTACGGTCGCCGGAGAGGAACTGCCATCACCGGGGTTGCCAACTGATGACGACGAGAGGTTGGCGGTCCCAGAGGAGGTCGGCGGGGACACAGAGTTCAGGCAAGTGTGCTCCATTATGTCAACTCCTCATTTGTCAATGTCACACTGCCCGACTCATGGCAAGGAGGGCCCGGGGCAGCTCATAGTAGCCCTCAGGGCTGTCTCATCAGGCTCTGCCGCTGCCGGCGACCCTGACCCGGTCTCTTTTTCTCTCCCTCTGGGGTTGGAGCCCCCAGCCAGGGTCACTGGAGAGTAGCTGACTTTGCCAGAAGCTGCCGAGGATTGGGATCCAGCGCCAGGAAGCGCTAGGAGCACCACCTCCCTTGCTGGGGAGGCCACAGCGGGAGCAAAGAGGTGCAATGGTGCTCCAGCCGGAGCCCATCGTGGACCGTCATGGGTGCAGCTCTGGCCCTATAGGGGTCCACCGCGGGTGCTGCAGAGTGGCCGCCGGAGGGCGCCGAGGGTCTGGCCCTGCCTAGGGAAGACGTCACTGCTTCAGCCCCTCCTGCCAAGGTCGTCAGGGCTCCCCCCATCGATCACCTCCCCTGCCTGGTGTTTATCCGGGTCGATCCTCTCACTGCCGGTGCAGCTTCGACCCAATTGGGGTCCACCGCAGGTGCAGCTGAGCCTCAGTCAGAGGCCATTGTGGGTGCAGCGGAGCCGGCCCAGTTGGGGGCCATCATGGGTGTAGCTGAGTCTCAGCCAGAGGTCACCACTGGTGCAATTAGGCTCCCGCTGGAGTCCATAGTGGGTGCAGTGGAGCCGGTCAGGTCGGGGGCCACGGCAGGTACCACTACGGACCACCCTGAGAACGCTGTGGAGGTTCTCTCTCCCCGGTCTGGTTGCCCACCAGTCAACCTTACAGTGGGCAGGCCGCCTCCTGCTTCACCCCTTCAGTCCTGGTGGCTGAGCAACATCAGCCGGCCGCCAGAGGAATGGACTCCTCAGGTCAGGTGGCCCACGTTTTCCAGCAGGCTGCCGGACGCCATCCACCAGACCTTCTGCGGGGCCTGGGACTCTGGGCAGCCTCCTGAGCCCCAATGTCCGTGGACTTGGGGGGGGGAATTGTGGGCCCTGGGCGGGGCATTGTGTTCCCTCCTTCCTGTTCCCCCTCCTGCCCACCCGGGTTTGTGTTGTTTGTTGTTGTCGCAACTGTTGGGGGGGGGGGAAGGGGGCCTTCTTGATGTTACCCTGGGTGTCTGGGATCCACCCTTTAGAGGGGGGGCTCTGTCATGAGCCGAGCTGGCTTGGTTTTCCCCGGCTCGGCCCTGATCTCTCTGTGGGTATTGGCTCCTCTGTCTATTTGCACTTTGTGTATTTCCATATCCTTAGCCACTGCCTGACCGGCAGCTGTTAGCCAGCATGGTGACCTACTTTCTCTTACGCTGCTGACAGTCTGTTGGTCCAGCCACATCCCCTCACTCTCCCTCTGACTCCATCAGTTGTTTCCAGTCCCGTTAATCAGCCTTTCCGGGCCTCGCCCAGGTGTTCTCAATTTACCACGCCAGCAGCGTTTCTTCATAAGCAGCTCTTTGCTGGACAAACACTTGTAGGATGAAGAGCCTATAAAATTATTTGTCATAAGGTACAGGAATTATTTATTTTATTTAATAGTGGGTGTGAAAGGGGGCGGAGTTGAACCGTCACTTCTACACCCGCTAAATTAAATAAAAGCACTCGTAAAAGGGGCACCAGTCCTAACGGACAATAAGATTAACTTTAATTTCAATTAATTTTGTACCTTAAATTACTTAATGAATCAGTCTAAAAGTTTCAGTGAGTTTTTGTCCTGCCGTGATTAGGAAACCTGTATATGCGAAAGGAAAATGCTTCAACTGCTCTTATTCACTCGTTTATTAAAATCATTCAGGTTACATGGCATGGCGTTCAAATGATGAATAAACAGATTCAGATGATGACAGCGTAAAATATCACATCAACTGATATTGGATTCCTGAACATAAAATCCAGCATTACACCTCTGCAGAACCAAGGAGAAACTAGACTTATGTTTCAACGGTAAGTGAGGCTGGAATGTTTTAACAAAACAACGCAATTTTATGGGGAAAATTCATAAGCTAATTATCTAAAAATGACTCCTGAATTAATCTACAAAATTTTAAGGGCAGTTACTTAAAAATGACTGAAAGTTTTCGTTCAGTTTACAGTCCTATCCTGTGGCTGAGACTAATTGAGCCCTGAAATACGGGCCATAATCAATTGTAATTTAATCGTTAGGACATCACCTGTTAACCCAGAAATAGGAGGAATAAGTCTCACCACACACGGCCGTAGGTCCAAGTTCCGCGGGTCGGTACCGCTGGATTTTTGAAGTTAGGACGCCGGGAGGAAGCTGGTGCTGCAAGATGCCTCCTCACTCACAGCCGTGGGGCGATAACTTAGCTGGGGGGCCCTTCAAAGAGACATTTGCAGCCGTGGGTGGTTTGTCTCAGGGCGGCGTGAAAAGTCCTTGGGAAAAGAATCCAAATTTGGGGTCTCTTGTAGCAGGATAGACCAAAGAAACTGAAGGAAAATCTTCTCAGCCTCTTCACTTTAAACTAGGCAAATTAAAGGTCCACTTTAATGGCGTGAAAAGTCATTAAAAAAAAGAGTTAGAAAAACATTTACTAGGATAAGAATGGCTTCTGAGGTGAAAGAAAAAGTTTGAGAATTTGATTCTCTAAAAAGGGACGAGCTCTAAAGAAAAATGGTTTCTCCTCAGTTTCCAGAATATAAGAAAAGATTTGACAAACACACAGAGAATAAAATAAAACTTCACAGGGCCTTGAAACGGTGGAATAAAATCTTCTTCTGAGGTCTAGATTACTATTCTGCTTCTTTAATCTTAATTTAGTTCCTAATCTTTCTCAAAATCTCTTTCTTTCTTCTTTCTGTGTTTCTAATTCTTAATTCTATTTCTAGCTAATCTTCCTGCCTGTTGTCTGATCTCTGACTTTTTTTTTTTAACTCTTAACTGTGCTGTGACTCAACTGTTAACCCTGTTTTCCTGTATACTCAAATCTAACTTCTGTCTTTTAAAGTTACCTCGCCGGGTCGTAAAACTGATGAGGTCAGTCGTCAAACGACCAATCTACTCTTTCAGAATCAGTTTGAAATGGCTGTTATCCAATGTGAAAACATTTCTTTGTTTGAGAGCAGCCAACCAAATGGAGACACCATCCCATGAATTTTCAGAGGGAAAAATCAACAGTCAGTTCTTATAAGATAAATGCTCAATATAAAATCTAACTAAATTAAATGACTTGGCTAATATATGGTGATCATGCATTTATACCATTACTCCAATAACACTCATGAATATAACATTTCTTATACATAATTATAATACATGCATTCACATTTAGATCAAGATTAGAACAGCAGAACATGCAGCAAACCATGGTTGGTGATAACAGGGATGATTTTCAGTGTCCTTAGGCTCCATAGGATAAGCTGAAAGAAACTTAATATTTAGAACAAATTAAAAGTCACCCTACGTACTGAAAACACATTCCGTAGGTATCCGCTAGGAGGTACTGTTGAGCTGTAGATGATTTCCTTAGTATCTGGCGAAGGCCTGGACAGCATAGGCTATAAAACCGTCAGATTAAGTGGTTTATGACTCTTTTAAAAACATTGGTTTCCTGTGAAAAGGTACGTTATCAAATGCATGTTCCTTTGAGCCCTTAAAAGCAAGCTCTGTTTACATTGGGGTCCTGGGAAAGCAAGCATCTTTGGTCAGGTCTGGAAGAAGCCTGCATGAGTCAGCAAAAAGCCAGTGATATTCCTGAGAAGGCAGAAAGGTGATATTCCTGTGTAATGAATAAATTGAAATTCCTGTAAACTGGAGAGAAGTGATCTTGTCTTGGTTTTGAGGAGGACGATGATGCTACACACTGCTGGATCATTGTACGTGTCGGATGGTCGTTTCCCCTGTCTAACCGTCACGTCACTGAGGACTATTTCTGTGTGCTCGTTGTTAATCGCTGTGACTGCCTGGACTGCCCCCGCACTGTGAGTAACTGCCTGTGTTATGTTCGCTACTGTAAACCTCCAGTGTGTGTGTTGGGCGTCCTAGAGAACTCTTAGTGCATCCGAGCTGTCTTGTGTCTGTATGTTTAATGTTGTGTTAATAAATGTGTGTTTAGTGTAACCCAGCGTGTAAATCCATTCGTCCTTTTTCTCCTCCTCCGTGCGCTGTAGACAAGCGAACAGAGAGCTTGACAGTCCCCTACCTAAAACTCTATATGGAATGCCCTGTTTAATGAATGTTGCACACCTGCTCCTGCTGCTATCAATTCTATCCATTCGCTCACATCAATATCCATTTATCACAAATTTGAGATGTGATTTTATCCAAGTTTCTTCTATACATGTTATATCAGGTTTATTTCTTTGCTCATAAATAAATCGCTTCTGGCATTCCACTTGTTTTAATAAATAAATAGTGAAGATTAGTTAGCTAGATATTACACAAAGTGCCTGCATCTACACACATCTACACACTACATCTACACACTACATCTACACACATCTACACACATCTTTAGCTGCACTCACACAACCTCTTGTATCTGCTTTTGCTTCCATATATGGGCATGTATTAAGTGGGGTCACTAGTGCTGGAGAGACAAGAAACAGACAACAGGATGTGGAGTCGTAAAGTGCTGAGGAGAGGAACATCTGTGAAGATAACACCGGTTGGAACTAGCTTGGACAAGGACTAGACTTTTGTTGGAAAGTTACTGGGAACGCCCAGTAACTTGAAGTCTATGTATAGTATAGTGTATAGTCTATGTATAGTTTAGTGTATCTGTTTGAATCCATTGTTCTTGGTTCTTCCGCCAGATTGTGCTGAGAGGAACCCACAGCTGTGTTTGACTCTCTGCATGCTTCAATAAAAGATAAGCTGAGAAATAGTATCATACTTGTCATTATTGATTGGTTAACTGAAAAGATCCTGCTGTCTAATTTTGAATTCTTACAGTTTATGGTGGCAGATGCAGGTATTTAGCAACTGCATTGACAGACATTGAGACACAAAGCTTTGCCTGGTTACTGTAGATGATCCGGGGCCCCAAATCAAAAGATGAGCAGTGGACCTTTTCTAAAAATCACTGTAGTATTGTCTGTAGTATTCAGTAAAGTAAGTCTTTTGTCCTTTTTTTAAATTTTATTGAAAAAAAATTAATACAAAGATAATGTTATATTTTGCAGCTGTTTTTTTATGATTGTAAGAACATGCAGAGTGTCTCATAAGCATTCACATGTTAGGGTCGGATCAATGAGCCACTTTTTATTGATAAATAGGAAATGTTAATACAATGCAAGAACTTATTTTACATCAACAAGTGAGCATAAATAAGGAACTCTAATACATTACAAGACTCTCAAGTTTAATCAATGAGTGAGTAATCTAAGAATAATGGAAATGAAGAGATACAGTACAAGAACTTAGAAATAACAAACAGTGAGTAACTGCATCGCCAGTTTGTTAAAAAAAATTAGTCCGGGACTATATTTTTATGATAAGTTACCTCTTGTTTTGAATCTGGATGCAGACCAAGGAAAGTAGCCTCTGCATAAAGTTAACCTGTTGAACTCTGTTCAACTTCCCTAAAAACGCCTAAAAATAACATGCCCAAAGTAAATCAAAAGCTGTTCTTCAACCCTTTGCAGCATCTTCATGGGGTTATCATTACATCTTCAGTGTCCGTCTCTGATCGTCGGAGAGATCATGCTATATGGATTATATTACATTGCCCGTCTGTGGTGTGACCATCTTATCCTGTGGACCCGTGAGTGAGCTTGTTAGCCTTACGCCTCCCTGTGTGTGTAGACTTGTATTTGTCATAGCCTCAGCGGCTTGTATTATTGTGATTTCACCGTGAATAAAGACACTAACACAACTCTCTGGTGACGGTGTGGCGTCTTATGGTGGCTCGCGAGGGCCACCACATGACAGTTAGTCTCATTTAAAAGAAAACACTCTGAATTTTTTGGCAAAACAGTCATAATCTCTCTAAGTGCCCCCGCCACTGACTAACAAGAAAGTTCGCCTGGGTGTTTTTTTAGATACAAATGCTTGCAAATAACATACAGCTGTCAGATACTGGCTGGAAAACACAACAGAAATGTAGAACCAAGTGTTTTCAAGCTCAGGTCAAAATTTTGTAAAAATACCACAAAAAATGAATATATTACACAGCTTTTTTTCTCAGGTTGTAACAAGGCTGTGTCTGTACTGGAAGACCGGAAATACAGCTTTTTTTTTCAGTGCGCACTGAGACGCACTAAGATGCAGAGACGTGACCGCCCGCAGAATTCACAGAGTTCAAGGGGTTAAACTGGTTCAGAGCAGCAGGGACTAACACACAATAACTCTACAAATGTTGTGCATGTTGATGTTATATGTGGGAACTGTGTGGGTGGTTTCACCTCTCTATTCTTATTAAAAGACAAAAGTGGTGGTGTAGATGAAGGGACATAGTTCCTGATTTGAATTCCCATCATCTGTTTGTCTTGAAAGAGAGGAATTCTGCATTGTGGGTTGGGAAATAAAGGCTGAACACCCAGGGAGTGTATTTTTTTTTTTTATTTTGGTCTACCAGAAACAAAGAATTTACAATTTCCACTGGTATCGCAGGCCATATGCTCTCCGCCAGCTTCATTAGGATTCTGGTAGATACTTGGAGAGGCTGCTTTCCAGAAAGGAGTTGAAATTCGGAGTTTGGACTGTGGGTTGTGTACAGTATTAACTTTTGCCTCCATATAACTAAATACAGGTTCTGTACTTCTGACTACAGGAAAGTCAGCATTTACTGTTGGTGAAACAGTAGATAGGACACAGAAAGTCATTGAGGGACAGACGGTTGAGAAAGATAGAAAAGAGGAAGTAAGAAAGGTGTAAAAAATGGGTGAATGAATTACATGATTTAGGATATTTGCCAGGATCATCAAAACCGATGCCCTCGCCAGTTAAACTGGCAGAGATCCTGCAAATAATTATACAAAGCTATAATACTGCCAAGGAAAACCATGAGAAAGAAGGAAATCCCAGGTGGGGATTGATACAGAAAAAAATGAAAAATTCAGAGAAGAGGAAAATTAGGGCCATGTGTTATATTCCTAAGCTCGTGGTTGTGCTGCGAGGGGGACAAGTGATAGTCAGTGATAGTGGAAGGGTCATATTACAAACACACAGGCAGCAAGTAGTGTCAGAATCGCCGCCCCAATATAACAATGTTGCTCTGCCTCCATCAGCTCCACCTCCACCAGTTCTTTCAGCCCCCACTCTGGCACAGTCAAGCCCCTATACTGATTGTGTGGACATGTTATCTAACTATATTTCCCTCACATCATTCAAAAAAAAAATAATGGTGATCAGGTGAGGGCAGTGACAGGAATATTGCAGCTAAGACCTATGTTGGATGAGAAAAACGCTGGAAAAGGAATGCATGGTGTAATAGCTGCTCATTCCCTTAGTGAGCCCACTGACCCACCACAGTCAGGATTAAGTCAGCATTATAAGGTTAGAGTGTCCTTCACTACAGCAACTCCAACATATCTTCAGGCTAAGCCAAAAGATGTTGTGGAGGAAGAGGATTTACAGGATGAGAAAGGTGAACCAGGAAGGGAGGTTTCACACATGATAAGTCAGTTGTCTGAGGATGATATAAGCAGACTGCAGAGTGTGTTGGAAAAAAGACATAATGGAGAATGTGATGAATCCAGGAACAAAAACATTGGTCCAAGAAAGTGGAAATTTAATGCTTATGGTACCACACATGATAATCTAGATGAGAGAACTACTTGCACTAAAGCAGGCGACATACCAAGGAAAACTATTCAAATATGGCACCTATGATTGCAACTGAAGATGGGACTGCTCAATACGTGGAATGGTCATTTAAAGACCTGAAGGAAGTGTGCGACACACTACCTCCTTTAACTTCAGGAGGTTCTCCCTGAATTAGGGCTATGCAGAAGGCTACAGTGGGCTGCCGACTTTGCATGGCAGACCTCAGACGAATTATTGCCAGTCGTACCTCACCCTCTATGTTGAAGAATACAGAGGAGGAGGCATCCACTATTGACATAGCAAATGAAGCACCATTCAGAGATCACAGTGATGATTTTTTTTACAGTAATGAGGAGAATGTTCCCTGTTGATCCCACAACGTGCTGAATTAACAGATATACCTATGAAACCAGGAGAGGATGCTGGAGCTTATGTAGACAGATGTTTGGCACTTTGGGCAGATATGACTGGAGAGAACCCTCGTAACAACCCTACCACACTTGCGGTATTCCGCAGTGCGATACAGTCATCAGTGCCACCACCCGTAAGGACTGCACTGGAGGGTGTTGTTGGCTTAAACATCCAACCCTAGGCAACATGGCTCTAACATGTGCACCGTTATGTTAATCAATATCATAAGAAACAAACTGAAAAAGAGGCTGAAACTGCAGATTTGTCAAATCAGTTGGTGAAAGTTCAGTTGAAAGCAGTGCGAGAAATATTAAATAAAGATAAAAAGCAAAAAACTACTGTACAGGCTCCAGCCATTACAGTGGCGACCCCTCAGGCCATCATTGGTCAAGTCCCTGCTGAACCCTATGTGTTGGCACCCCAACAACAATGGAATCCTCACCCATCTCAGAGAGGACGTAGTAGAGGTCCATACAGAGGAGGCATGAAATCACCTGTCCTGGCACAAGACATGTGTTGCCGGTGCGGAAGACTGGGACACTGGGCACGTGACTGTAGAAGTCTTCCTGCTAATAGAGGGCACTCACAGATGATGTACATGCCCATCCAACCGCCAGCACCAGGGGTGCTGGCGGTTGGATGGGCATGTACAGGGACCAGTCTCCATGTACAGGGACCAGTCTTCTGCATCACAACAACTACAACAATGTCATATGGCTCCCAACCAGAACATGATGCCCAGCCAACAATGACAGGGCCTAGGGAGCCACACTGCAGAGGGGGCACTTTCGGATCCAATGCTATCCCTCAAGGTGGGAGACAAAACTTATGAAGTTATGGTAGATACAGGAGCTCGTTTTTCATCAATATCAACTTCTCTACCCCGTCCACTAATTATACATCAGTTGTTGGCATCTCTGGGACCCTGAAGCATCTCCCTTTCTCAGTACCATTGAACTGTTCATTAACCGGACTTGATTTTGTCCATTCTTTTCTGTAGTCCCCAGACTGTCCTTTAAATCTTCTGGGAAGAGATGTGCTTCTGAAAGTAAAAGCACACATCTACTTTGCTTCTACTGGAACTGTGGTGTGTCTGCCTGATGGTCCCATGCTCTGGTGTATGTCAGCTCTGTCCACTCCCCTGAAGGATCCTCAGCTTCAAGCTCAGGACGTTGGACTGGAGGAAAATCAAACCTCTTCAGCAACTGTTTGGCGGTTACAAGTGAATGATGTGAGCCCTGACAAAAATCAGTTGATAAACAAATATATTTCCTGGGCCCCATGGATAGACTCTGTTCAGCCATATGACCCCCCCCCCCCACATGATCCACTCCACTGTACAATGAACTATTCACATGATGACCAAGAACTGTATGATGATCAGTGGGAGACTCTGATGGGGGCTCAGGATTTGGTGTGCCAGGATGTTTATGTTGGCCCACAAGGAGTGGCTGCTGCAGTCTGAATAAAGCCTTTTTGCCTCTGGATGCCCTCTCAGACACTGCTGCACCTCATGTGACACCAGGGGTGTCCGCAAGGGAGGAGGCAAGGGTATTGGGACCAATGGTGAAAAACTGTCTTTAGCTGACTGACTGGGTTGCTACACAATGTAGGGATTTACATTATTCACCATCTGAAGATTGTTATCATATATCAAGCAATGTGACAATACAGGCCACCCCACAAAGGTTACACCTTGACCAAACACATGGTAGAGAAAACACTGATCACCCAGATTCTGATGCACTGTTGGAGTCTATGCCTTCCTCTCTATGGTCAGACGGCTCTGTGGATGTTGGTCTGATTACCTATACACCAGTAAAAATCTCACTCAAACCAAACACTCAGCCTATATGGCGAGGACAATATCCTCTCCCAAAGGAGAAAGAGACAGGAAATACAGGGACAATACAGAGTCTTCTCCAGGCAGGGGTCCTAGTAGAAACACAATCCCCCTGGAACAAGCCAATTCTTCCTGTAGAGAAGCCTGGGAAACTGGACTACAGGATTGCTCATGATCTGTGACCCATTAACGCTGTAGCGGTGCCTAGAAATTGCACTGTTCCAAATCCTTTCTTGCTGCTGAAAAACATTACTCCACAACATAAGTTTTACACTGTAGTGGATATATCTAATGTTTTTTTTTAAGTATCTAACTACAAACGGACAGCAGGCCTCTTTTTGCAATCACCTGTCAGGGTCAGCAATATACTTACAGCAGATTACCACAAGGTTTTGTTGACTCACAGGCTATTTTGAAGGTACAGGGTCCAGGTCAGTTCTAATGTACTACAGCTCAACATTAGATAATATAGAGAAAGGACACTCACCATGCACACGTCATGTAGCAGCGATTGCTAAAGCAATGGAAAAAACTTCACACATCACAATGCAGCATACCGTCACAGTACACACCATGCATGGGGTAGGTTCATACCTACAAAGTGTACTGTTCACACTCTCATCCAAACGAACACAAAGGCTGAAAAGAATACTGCAAGCACCAAATGTCATTTACACAAGTGAAGGGACAAATATGGCAGAGGACATGCTTACAGGTGAACCTCACGACTGTTGAGCAGCTGTGGAGGTTCACATGAAAGCAGTTTCTAATCTTTAATCTGAACGTATCGATCATCCAAATTTGAACCTTTTCAGTGACGGATGTTGCCACAGGAAAACAGATTTGTCCTTGAGTGCTGTATATGCCGTAGTGCGGCGGCATGAAAAATAAGGCAGCAAAGTGAGGTTTTAAATAGGTTTATTATCATACCGCCATCACGGAGCTCGCCCCATGGGCGAGCCCGGAGGCTCTCCAGCAAAGTGTGCAGATGAGCAGTCGTCAGAGTGAGAGAGTGAGTTACAGAGTAATGCAGCTTATATACCCAACTACAGACAATACATGAAAGGCATTCACAGCAGTAGGTATGGGCATTTGCATTTGAGAGACACACATAACAATAAGGAGATTGCCGGCCGTAATTCGCCTCTGCTCCGGAGCTGTAGGACAAAAGAGGTTACAAGGCACATCTACATATTGTTATCAGTCATTGGATCACAGTAAGGGCAGGAAGCATGAACAATGCATGAATGGCACATTAACATCACAGTACTGAGCCGGAAAAAGCCAGAAGAAGCGGGGCTGCCTGTTGACATTAATACACACATTTCACTATTCTGTTAATTGCTCTAGCCGAGCGCTGTGCCTGACCCAGTCTGTTGTGGGGGTTACGCCACACGCTTCCCCCCAGAGGGCTCGGCAGGCGGCCGAGGCCTCGATTGTCCGGCTTTCGCAGCGAGCAGGGAAAGCTCTGTGCAGGCGGAGGTGGAGGGGGGTGGGGGGTAGTAAATGCCGGCCAGGGACGGTGAAATTGTCTGAGCCGCGCAAAAATTGCTTGTGGGTCCACGATGTTGAGGGGCTGTCCCGTTGAACGTGCGGAGATCCACAAGAAGAAAAATTAGTCACTGACTTCTCTCGTGATTAAGTCCTGCAAGGATTAATAGCGGCCGTGAAGAAAAAAGGAGCGGCGAGGATTAACAGCGGCCATGAAGAAAAACAGGGGCGGCTGTAAGAAAAAAAAACAAAAGCAAAGGGACTTGGCGTGTTGACTTTAGGTGCGGGCACAACCTTAAAGCCTTCAGGGACCGCAGACTGCTGAATTCCAGTTGTGCACCATGGCTAAGACCATTAGAAAATCCAGTGAGCAAGCTGCGTGCGTGCCTCAGGTGTACGAGCAAGCCTGAAGGCTCTGTGTGCAGCAGCGAAGGAGGATGGCGGTCTGGGGAGCCGTATGTGTCCCGTGCGTGGTGCGCCGTCCTCATAACTCCCCGGTGCATGTGCCGGGGTTCCGTGTGTGGGTGGGCCTGCTGGAGAGGGAGAGTCAGGGTCAGGGAGCTTAATCATCCCTGTTGTAGTTGTTGTAGATGGGTCATGGTGCGTTCAGGTCCACGCGCTGCGTTCTCCGTCGGCCATGGAGGTCGCCGTCATGGAGAGAGGACGAGGTGCGTGCGCTCTCGTGTGGAGACACAGAATCATGTGTCAGAAGCTGTGAGAGCGGCCGGTCCAGCGTGGATGTGCCGAGCTAGGCGTGCAGATCTCACCATGAAGTTTTCCGCAGCTGTCCCGGATATGGGTGGTCTCCGGAGAGTTTCGCCTGGTAACTCTGCGTCAAAGTCTTCCTGAAGCAGAAGGGAGGGCAGATAATTTGCGTCAGGCTGCTGCGTTCGCTTGTCGTCAGAGAATCACCACCGGGTGCTGCGTTCGTTGCCATCAGGACACCAGCGTGGCTGTCCAGACCAGAAGGTTGTGTTGCACAAAGCGTGTGCATTTTCGGGGTCACCAGTGTGGCGGCATGAAAAATAAGGCGGGGAAGTGAGGTTTTAAATAGGTTTATTATCATACCGCCATCACGGAGCTTGCCCCATGGGCGAGCCCGGAGGCTCTCCAGCAAAGTGTGCAGATGAGCAGTCATCAGAGTGAGAGAGTTACAGAGTAATGCAGCTTATATACCCAACTACAGACAATACAAGAAAGGCTTTCACAGCAGTAGGTATGGGCATTTGCATTTGGGAGACACACATAACAATAAGGAGATTGCTGGCTGTAATTCACCTCTGCTCCGGAGCTGTAGGACAAAAGAGGTTACAAGGCACATCTACATATTGTTATCAGTCATTGGATCACAGTAAGGGCAGGAAGCATGAACAATGCATGAATGGCACATTAACATCACAGTACTGAGCCGGAAAAAGCCAGAAGAAGCGGGGCTGCCTGTTGACATTAATACACACATTTCACTATTCTGTTAATTGCTCTAGCCGAGCGCTGTGCCTAACCCAGTCTGTTGTGGGGGTTACGCCACAGTAGTGAGATATGATGTGGAAACTGGTTCGTTTCAAACTGTATCTCACAAAAGTGAGTACACTCCTCACATTTTTGTAAATATTTTATTATATCTTTTCATGGGACAACACTGAAGATATGACACATTGATACAATGTAAAGTAGTCAGTGCACAGCTTGTATAATAGTGTAAATTTGCTGTCCCCTCAAAATAACTCAACACACAGCCATTAATGTCTAAACCGCTGGCAACAAAAGTGAGTACACCCCTAAGTAAAAATGTCCAAAGTGTGCCAAAACTGTCAATATTTTGTGTGGCCACCATTATTTTCAAGCACTTCCTTAACTCTCTTGGGTATGGAGTTCACTAGAGTTTAGTAGGTTGCCACTGGAATCCTCTTCCACTCCTCCATGACGACATCACGGAGCCGGTGGATGTTAGAGACCTTGCACTCCTCTACCTTCCGTTTGAGGATGCCCCACAGATGCTCAATAAGGTTTAGGTCTGGAGACATGCTTAGCCAGTCCATCACCTTTACCCTCAGTTTCTTTAGCAAGGGAGTGGTCCTCTTGGAGGCGTGTTTGGGGTCGTTATCATGTTGGAATACTGCCCTGCAGCCCAGTTTCCGAAGGGAGGGGATCATGCTCTGCTTCAGTATGTCACAGAACATGTTGGCATTCATGGTTCCCTCAATGAACTGTAGCTCCCCAGGACTGGCAGCACTCATGGAGCCCCGAACCATGACACTCCCACCACCATGGCTGACTGTAGGAAAGATACAGTCTTTTCACCCCTCACCTGGTTGCCGCCATACATGATTGACACCATCTGAATCAAATAAGTTTATGTTGGTCTCATCAGACCAAAGGACATGGTTCCAGTAATCCATGCCCTTAGTCTGCTTGTCTTCAGCAAACTGTTTGCGGGCTTTCTTGTGCATCATCTTTAAAAGGGGCTTCCTTCTGGGACGGCAGCCATGCAGACCAATTTGATGCAGAGTGTGGCATATGGTCTGGGCACTGACAGGCTAACCCCCCACCCCTTCAGCCTCTGCAGCTATGCTAGCAGCACTCATACGTCTATTTTCAAGAGACAATTGGCATCAAACTGGGGATTCTAAATTGTCCTTAGTGACTGTGAGAGTGAATGGTTGTCTGTCTCTCTGTGTTGGCCCTGTGATGGACTGGCAATCTGTCCAGGGTGTACCCTGCCTCTCGCCCAAAGATGCTGGGATAGGCTCCAGCCCCCCCCCCCCCCCGCGACCCGAAAAGGATTAAGCGGAAGAAGATGGATGGATGGATGGATGGATGGAACCTCTGGATATGACGCTGAGCACGTGCACTCAACTTCTTTGGTCGACCATGGCGAGGCCTGTTCTGAGTGGAACCTGTCCTGTTAAACCGCTGTATGATCTTGGCCACCATGCTGCAGCTCAGTTTCAGGATGGTGGCAATCTTCTTATAGCCTAGGCAATCTTTATGTAGAGCAACAATTCTTTTTTTTCAGATCCTTAGAGAGTTCTTTGCCATGAGGCACCATGTTGAACTTCTAGTGACCAGTATGAGAGAGTGTGAGAGCGATAACACCAAATTTAACACACCTGCTCCCCATTCACACCTGAGACCTTGTAACACCGATGAGCCACATGACACCAGGGAGGGAAAATGGCTAATTGGGCACAATTTGGACATTTTCACTTAGGGGTGTACTCACTTTTGTTGCCAGTGGTTTAGACATTAATGGCTGTGTGTTGAGTTATTTTGAGGGGACAGCAAATTTACACTGTTATACAAGCTGTACACTGCCTACTTTACATTGTATCAAAGTATCATATCTTCAGTATTGTCCCGTGAAAAGCTATAATAAAATATTTACAAAAATGTGAGGGGGTGTACTCACTTTTGTGAAATACTGTAGATGCAGGAATGGTAGCCCCTCCTAAATTGTTGTTCTTATGCAAAGAGGCACATGAGAGAGGTCACATGTCAAAGGTTAATCTAGTGTGAAGCATGTTAAAAGGTCAGCCCAAAGTACACACTGGAGGCCTCCCTTGGTACATTCCCTGCCCTTACAGGGCCATGGAAAGAAATAGTGATTGATTTCACAGATAATTTTTGATCAAGATCTGTTTTTTAATTCACATATTAAACTTGTTTCTAAGACTGCCTTCTATCATTTGCATAATATTGCCAAGATTAGGAACATCTTGTCTCAAATTGATGCTGGGAGACTAATCCACGCTTTTGTTTTGCTCTAGATTACATTATTGTAACTCTTTATTATGAGGCTGTCCTAAAACATCTTCAAAAAGCCTTCAGCTGATCCAAAATGCTGCAGCAGTTTTAATAGGTACTAGAAAGAGAGATCATATATCATCAAATCACAAATGCATCTGCACTCTAAACATCCTCCCACACTACAAACAAGCATACTCTGAGGGAATCACTCCATTTCATCTGCACAGCACAGCTCCATCTGTACAGTATAAGGTCAGCATGAGGTCATCACATCCAGTGTGCCCTTCCCCTTCATAATAATTTCACGTAGATCTGCAGGCAAGTATTCTATTATGGGCTAACTAACTAACTAACTAACCTGCACTTATATAGCGCTTTTCTAGTCACAAAGACCACTCAAAGCGCTTTCATTAATACTAACCCTCTATTCTAAGGGCCTATAGGAAACAGATATCTAGGGACAATTTAGAACAGCCAATTAACCTAACATGCATGTCTTTGGCATGTGGGAGGAAACCGGAGAAATCCCGGAGTAAACCCACGCAACACGGGGAGAACATGCAAACTCCACACAGATCACTGTTGGTCGGGGGCTGGGATCGAACCCACGATCTGCTGCCAGGCTGCCAGGTATGCATAAAAACTGTTGTTTTCTTTTCGTTTGACACTAAGCCTTTGCATTGGCAAAACTCTAAATATTTCTTTGTACCACTGAGTTACAGTAGGTGGGTTCTCGTGGATCCAACTACACATTTTACATTTTCTAGCTAAACCTAGGAGTTTATTTAGTAATTTAGATTGTTTGGCATTCATGCTTCTTTCTTTAGTCGGCAGCACCAACAGAAACTGGCCCGAATCTTTACATATCTTATGCTTTAATATAGCACTGATCTCTTTGGACACATACAGCCAAAACTTGGACAAGACCAAAAACAATGTATATATGTCCCCGTTGTCAGTTTACATTTAAGACATAGTGGTGATTTACTAGGATCAATTTTATTCAATATATAACTTGTCTTGTGTTGTCTATGTAATATTTTATACTGCATTTCTTTAAATTTATTGCTGATAAATAATGAATGGATAGTTTGAATACACTTTCTCCATGCTTCTTCATCAAAGCCACTTTGAAGGTCTTCCTCCCATCTTTTAACTAATTTTACCATATCATATTCTTTATAGTTCTACAGGCATTTAAAAAAAGTATGAAATGTGGCCTTTATTTAATTTAACGTTTATTATAAATCTCTCAACTGGCCCTAACAAAGTTGCATTCTGTAAGGGTTTATTATTTGTTGTGGTAAAGTGCCGGGCTTGGAGAAAGGCAAAAAAGTCTTTTTTTTTTTGATAAGTTAAAGGTATTTTGAGCTTGTGTAAAGGACATAAGTAAATTATTCTCATCAAAAAAGTCTCCTATCATTCTCACTTCTGCTTCATACCAAGATCTAAATATGGCACTGTTAACGCTATTGTTCATAAGTGGAGTGAGATGTGAAAAGGTACTTTTTCTGTCGGTGAATTTATTCATGTCTTGCCAGATCTTTATGGAATTTGATAAAATTGGATTATTCCTTACTTCTATTGGCATGAGCGCTCCGTGCGCCTCTCCAACGGCGCACGGAGAGCATTATTCACTGTGGGGGGGGTGGGGGCAGACCAAGTTGTCACAGTGAGAATCCAAGACACACAGACAGTCCTTAGTGGCGTGACGGTTGACGGCGGAGAACAACCATCCAACATGTACAATAATCCAGTGGCGTCTGTCTAGAGAAGAGCTCCTTTAATACAGACGCCGCTGACGTGACAAATAGGAATCACCTGGGAGAGTCATGGACCGATAATTACCGGGGACTGGGAACAGCTGATGAGCCAGAAGGAGAGCGAGGGGGTGTGGCTAGGCCGGCAGCCTGTCAGCAGCATGAGAGAAAGGTGATGACAGATGCTGACTAACAGATGCCGGTCAGGCAGTGGCTAGAGGCATGGCATAAGTACAAGAATACATCAAGAAACACATAACCAGCAAAGCCAACCCCACAAAGAGATAGAGGCCGAGCTGGGGAAAGCCAAGCCGGCTCGGCACGTGACAGAGCCCCTCCTTCTAGGGGTGGATACCAGACACCCACGGTAACACCGTAAGAACCCCACCACCACCACCACCAATCCCCACAGGCAAAACAGTGACACACAAACCTGGGTGGGAGGTAGGGGGAACAGGAAAGGAGGGAACACAATACACCGCCCAGGGTCCTCAATTACCTCCCCCTTCAATCCACAGGTGTTGGGGCTCAGGAGGCCGCCCACAGTCCCAGCCCCAGCAGAAGGTCCGGTGGATGGAATCCTGCAGCCTGCCGGACAACATGGGCCACCAGACCCGAGGAGTCAATTCCTCTGGCGGCCGGCCCACATTGCTCAGCCACCAGGATGGAGGGAGTGAAGCAGGAGGTGGCCTGCCCACCGGAAGGCTAACTGGAGGGCAACCGGACCAGTGAGAGGGAACCTCCATGGCCTCCTCAGTGGCACCCGCGGTGGACCCCGACTAGGCCGGCTCCGCTGCACCCACAACGGACTCCAGCGGGAGCCTCACTGTGCCCACTGTGGCCCCTGAGTGGGCCGGCTCCGCTGCACCCACGGTGGACTCCAGCGGGAGCCTAACTGTGCCCATGGTAGCCACTGACCGGGCCGGCTCCACTGCACCCACGGTGGACTACAGCGGGAGCCTAACTGTGCCCATGGTGGCCCCTGACTGGGCCGGCTCCACTGCACCCACGGTGACCTCCGGTTGAGGCTCTGCAGCACCCACGATGGACCCCGATTGGGCCAGAGCTGCACTCACGGTGAGCAGACCAACCCGCAGGAGCACCAGGCTGAGGAGACGATCAATGGGAGGAGCCCTGATGACCCTGGCAGGCTAAGCTGGAGTAGTGACGTCTTCCTTTCGCAGGACCGGACCCTCGGTGACCTCCGGCGGCGACACACCCTCTCCGGCGACCCTGGTTGAAGTCTCAGGGGAAGCAGGAGAAGAAAGATGGTTAGGGTCGCCGGCAGCGGCAGAGCCCGGCGAAGGAAGTTCAGGCACAGCTGTGTATTGCGCCTGACTCTCCTCACCCAGAGCCAGGCAAGATCTCTCTTAAAACTGACATAAGAAAAACAAGAGAGATTACTTGCCTGAGCTCAAGCTCCACCGCGGTCCAGGACTCCATCGATCCCGGCGATGAACACTCGGGCCCGGCCTCCAAGAGGTCCAGCTCCGGCTCCCAGTCTGCTGCAGACGCATCCGCAGCTGGCAAGATGGTGTTGGCAGTCCTGTTGTCCACCTGCAGCAGCTCCAACACTGGGGATACCACCAGCGTGGCTGCAGGGGGACCTCTCCATGCTGACTCCGGGAATGCAACGTTGGCCCTCGGCCCTGACTCCAAGGGCCAACGTTGAAAATGCAACCTTGTTCCAACATTGAGCACACTATGTTGATACAATTTATGAATACAATGTATTTTCAACATAGTTTCAATGTTGGCAATAACTGTTCTTTCAGCATTGATCCAACGTCTTGTGCCTGCTGGGATATGGCTCCCTTTTTATCCGAAGTTTTGCTCTTCTTCTGCTAAGTGCTTTTTCCAACAGTATGCCGTTTCTAGCTCCAGGAAGTTTTTGCAGAGTGTCACCATCAGCACTGGAAAGTCATTTGAAAAGTCAATTCTATCCTCAGAATGATATGTTTACCAGACCCAGGGAACAGACACAGGCTCAAGTGGATTCAATTATCTTTATTGATATCATTTAAGTGTGTGAGTGCGTATGTGTGTAGTGAATGCGGTGATGGCTGTCAGCAGTGACGTTGTAGCTGGGGGTGAGCAGAGCGCCGTTCAGCCTGGCAACCCTATGACAAGACAGAGGCACAGATGTTAGCGCAGTCCACCAGAGAATGTGCGAAGCAATGACTGGGGCTTACTTTGCAGGTGGAAGAGGGACGCTCAGGTTGGCCCAGAGGCTACTGCCAGGAAGACAGCATCTGCTGTACACGCAGGTGATGGACAGGTGGCCCGCTGGAGCGAGGAAGGCATGTTCCGCCACCGAGGAGAACTAATTCCGCCACCAGAGGAATCTGCCTGTGCACAGGGGAAAATAGCTGGAAAGGGTGAGTAGCAATAGCGCTTACTTGGTGTGGTGAGGCCAAATCCTTCCAAGGGATGAAGCCAGGATGAGGAGGTCCTTGACAGGAGCGAAGAGACCTGGATGTAGGCTAGAAGACGAGAGTCGGGCTTCTGTAGACTCCAGGCAGAGCAGGTTATAAAGCCCGTGAGTGATGGGGAGCAGGTGTGCGCGCAGCTGTAGAAGATGATGGCACAGAGCGAGTCATTACACAGAAGCTGCTGCTAAGAAAACCTTATATTTTTTAATACTTTGTGTTCTTTTACCTTTCCAAAAAAAAAAAAAAAACTAACCTCAATCTCATGCCACTATAAAAATTTATACTACACCCCCCCCCCAACAAACTTGTTCCTCCTCCACACTGACACTATTTGTAGGATATAAATTTGCAGGATATACTAGTAAACATGATAAAACATGAAGCCAAAGTGTCACACTTTTATTAATTATAGCAAAACACTACAAATATGATAGATGTCATAGACATACCAAAGAAAGTCCCCCTCCCCCATATGAGGTCATATAAGGTCACGTTAAAAAATACAGTATCAGTGTTACGTATATCACTCTTCACTCTATTAAAGCAAGAAATCTGTCTGTCTGTCATGTTTATAGAACATCATAGGAGAGCCTATGATCTCTGCCTGGACACCATAGGACGTCCTATGAACTCAGGCATCATAGGACTCACGATGCCGTCATAAAGATTTGGTGTCTATATGACGTCACATGTCTATATGACGGCACATAGACAAATGTGTCTTTATGATTTCATATGCACCATCACCATGTCTAGATGACAGCACATAGACAAATGTGTCTTTATGATGTCATATAGACCATCACTCACGATGCCTAGACTAATGTGTCTTTATGATGTCATATGGCTCAAAATTGGCAAGGTGAATAAGTCACAGGGCCAGTCTTTACAGCGCGTTCGTGTTTTCTGCACAACAGATTTCTGCAGCCATGGCCAATTCTACATTGCCGCGAGCAGAGTTGCCAGATCAAGCGGTCTTCATATTATTGTTCAAGATGAAGAAACTAAGCCAATGCGCCGCTTTCTCACCAGTGTCATTTTTAAAGAGGTGCTGACAGTAAAAATGTGTAACCTTGAAGAATGCCAGTCTACACTACAAATGTGTAAAATGCCAAGCAAAGCGCTGATTTTCTCCGGGTGCTCCGGTTTCTACGAGCATGCACGGGCCTTCCTGAACAGGGTCAAAAGCCACTTTTTGCTCAAATCTATTTTCATGATCCTGCCCATGAACTGGAATTACGACGCACCTATCCCTCAACCAGTGGTCTGAACGAAGAAGAAGAAGACCCACCAGATGGAGAGCAATAGAATGAGGAAAACTGCTGCACGTCAGAAAAGATGCTGTGAACATGAAACACCTCAGGTTCCAGTAGTACGCCACAGGCATGACTGTGAACAACACAGCCGTCTGAGACAGGAGGAGACCCTTCAGCAATGGGCATGCAGAAATACTTGCTTATACTTGGTTTCTACGGGCATGGACGGGTATGCACAGGTGTGTACTAGTATGATCCAGTGGATAAAAAAACCATGACAGTAGGTTATCAGACCTAAAAGGTCAGGTAACCTAAAACATATATGCTGGGTTTTCTTATCTATAGATTTGATGACTGCTCCTGGTTCTTCATGCCACCTCCAGCCCTGCTGGGGGCATATTTCAGGAAGGATGTACAGGCTGCCTCTACATCTTTTTGTGTTCCTTTATGATGCTGAAGGACACATTCTGAAATAGACAAAAAATTATATATGATACATACCTTTATTTATATAAACTATATATATATACAAAATTATATTTATATAAATGCTTGATTTACTCACATGGCATATGTTGTATATAAGTTTATATTTAAACACCTATTAGGTATTTCCTTCAATAATTTTATAAAGTTTGGCTCCTCCCAAAACAAACTTTCCCTCTTCCCCTGAAAGTTCATTCTTGCCATCAGGTCATTGCTCATCAGTCTATTTTCCGAATACAAAATAAAAAAATGTATATTTGCGTATAGCATGAAATACCTGTGAGATATGAGATTGGGTGTACTAATATGGCGGCATCTTGGGTGTAATAGGAGGTGACGCTCCACCTTTCCGGTGGTGGCGTCACGGGGAGTATAAAGGGCTACAGCAGAAGGGGCTCATCTCCTCTGGCTGAAGACCCTTTGACATGTACGGAGAGACTTCTGTTGGCACCTGTATATAGTTCAATAAAGTGAGTTTAACTATCACCCTCGCCTCCTCCTTTGGACACCATGAGTAGCATCATCTTGCATTGGCTCATCAATAAAATTATTCTTCAGCTTAAAGACATTGTTTCACCCAGGAAAAGGACAGTCAAGAACTGCTCTTTCATACCAGGAACACAGCTGAACTAACATTCCTTTGTTAAACCATCCATTCATCCATCCATCTTCTACCGCTTTTCCGGAGGTCTGGGTCGCCGAGGCAGCAGTTCAAGCAGAGAAGCCCAGACTTCCCTCTCCCCACCCACCTGCTCCAGCTCTTCAGAGAGGATACCAAGGTGTTCCCAGACCAGCTGGGAGACATAAGCCCCATTTCCACCAGTATCACCTGGGCTTTACTTTTTTTTACTTGTTTCGGTTTTTCGCCATTTCCACCCAAGTCCTCACGGTTTAACCGTTACGATTTTCGTGCCTGTTCAGAGGCAGGGTACAGCCGAGCAAAAAGCGAGGTGTGATTTGACGTCAATCGACTGCTAAACGCTGATTGGTCAGGGCGTAATGTCACAAAACGCGTCCGTTTTGTTTTCTGTTGAAGCTACACGACCGCCATTTGTAATTTCAGCGAGTAACCGCGGTGACTGGATTCACAATTGTGTTCTCATATAACGATGTCCACGCGCAAGTTTATTCCATGAACAAACGAGGAGGTGCGGACTTTTCTGTCCCTCGTAGACGATGACTACATCCAGAGCGAGTTGGTGGGGCAACTCGCAATGAAAAAATATACCAGGAAGTGTCCGGACTGCTAATGGCAGAGAATTTGGACTCGACACGGCCACGTAATTGGAAAACGGTGACGGTGAGTATTGTTTTGTTATTGTCCGTCTTCTTGCCTTTCGGTCAAAAGCGCACTTTATTTAAGCAATAAAGAAAGTTGTTTGATTGTGGGCAATTGTGGTGATGGCTAGCCCGCTTATAGCTAACTACCTCTTTACCTTGTTGTTACCTTGCATCAAGCTGCTGAATCGCGCTTTTATTTCAGTATTCACGTGAACAAAACGCTGACGTAAGCTTATTGTATTCTGGTTAAAAAGTTTTGTGTTTGCGGTACATGTTGCACTTTGTTTGTGAGCTTTATTGTGTGTTTTTTCCTTCTATACACAGTTTTCAAATCCCTTGGGGTCCGCCTCACTGGACTGCCCCGGCATCTCCCGGTCAAGTGCTGGTAAGGCACAACAAACTGAAAATTACCACCCGGTTGTTTTTATATGTGATTGTTATTTTCTATAGATGCATAATAAGGAATTTAAAATGTCTTTCTACGTTTATAAAAATACTAGATTCAGGGGTGTTCATAGCCACAGTGGCCCAGTGTTATAGGTGTGTTGATGGTGGAAATACTGTTGTATTTTCACAAAAAAAAAAGAAGCACATGTACCGACTTCAAATCAAAATGCTTGATTGAAATTCTTCAAGTCAGCTAACACTATTAACCCATTCTGATTTATGAGGCCACAGTACAGAGAAATTCTTTTAAAAATAACCCATTAAATCAAAATACTTTTTACAATTAATCCTTTTTGAAATGAAGGGGGGCCTAACCACATCACCACAGAAGTTGCATATAGTCCACTCTACTGAAGGGCAACAACATGACAGTTGAGCTTAAATACAGCAACGAAGCATCCTACCACAGGCTTTCAACAGTTTAATTCCATAATATTTTTTCTGACATGTTTTGATCCGGTGTTATCTAAATACAATGACTTCTGTCTTTCATATAGGCAAGCTGAAAAGCAGCAACATTGCAGACCTTGCATCACTGATGGCCCAGAATCATGCTGAGGAGATGCGGATCCATGAAAGGATGCTCGAACAGCATCAACGGCAGCACGAACAGCGCGAAAGACACCTGCAGTTAGCCCAGCAGCAGGAAGCCGCATTAAGAAGGGATGAGCTGACAGAGACGGCTTCCTTCCACGGATCCTTCCTAAACCATTTTGGCAGTCTGGTCGAAGTACTGAAAGCTCCCCATTTGTTAACATGTTTTGGAAACATTTGTAATGTAATAAAATGTTAGTCTTTTGGATAAAAGTGTGGTTTGTATATTATAACACTGGATGATAAAGGCGAATAATTACATACACATTCCATTGCCTCATATGACCCTAATCCTGCTGTTCAGCCATAAAGGTGTCAAGATTTTTAATGGTAATGTAATTGTTATTGTTAAATTTAATAAATATTACCACTGCTGTATCCATTGCTCTACATTGGGTACAGTTTTTAAGTAAAATTGTAAGCAGTTGCACAGGTGTAATTTACATTCAGCAGTAGACACTGATAAAGGTAAAAGTCGAATTAGGTAAAAGGTAAGTACATGTGAATTGAATGTTATATCGGCATTCCAAATTCTGAGAATTCCAATAAATTATAAGCAGTCTAGTATAATATAAAGCAAAAATACCCATACATGTAAACCCAAATATAACATTTTCGATGTTGTAAACGTTGACATGAATATGATAAACCTATGCTATTGTGATTCAATAGATCCATAGTGATCTTTGGTTTGAAAAAGAAAATTATAATTTGGTGTTGGGCAGTGTGACAATGTCACAGTATTTAGTAGGATTAAAAAAAAGTTTCATCATAAAATTTCTAGGTTCATTGGCAATTCCATCAAACCAAAAGTGAGTTGTCTAGCTGCAGCATTTTTTTTTTTTTTGGAGTCATTTCTACGTTGTTTTAGTGTGTAATTAGCCACCACTGAACAGATAACCCTTATAAATAACAATAGATGGGAAAAATGATACTCAAATGATACACAATGGGCCTAGATTTGGATTGGCTTTTTTATAATATTATAAATTATTTGGTAAGTTAAAGTTAACTGGAAGTATAACAAGTTTCCACATATAATTCCAAGGTCAATTGGCAATTCCATCAAACCAAAAGTGAGTTGTCTAGCTGCAGCATTTTCTTTGCAGTCATTTTCTACGTTGTTTTAGTGTGTAATTAGCCACCACTGAATAGATAACCCTTATAAATAACAATAGATTGTACAATGATACTCAAATGATACACAATGCAAAAAATGGGCCTAGATTTGGATTGGCTTTTTTATAATATTTTTAATTATTTTGTAAGTTAAAGTTAACTGGAAGTATAACAAGTTTCCACATATAATTCCAAGGTCAATTGGCAATTCCATCAAACCAAAAGTGTTTTGTCTAGCTGCTGCTTTTTTTGGGAAGTCAGTTTATCATCAGTGTATCATTATTACACAATACACAAAATGGGTCTAGATTTGGATTGGCTTTTTTATAATATTATAAATTATTTGGTAAGTTAAAGGGGTTTAGGATTAAGCTTCTGCATTATTTTAAATTACCCCGGTGTTTCAGCATTTAATTAACCATCTGTTAACATTTAACCGTTTTGAACAACAGAGGCGACGTAGTTTAAAAGTGCACAACATTTTATTTAAAAAACACGTTTGACATATGTATGCACATGAACACTGAACAAATGAAATGATCTCTGAATGATCTCTGCTTCATATTCAGCTGCTTCAGATTCCTCCTGGGCAACCGCTATTCTCCTCTCCTGCTCCAACGTGTGTTGTCTCAATCCACGTCGTCTTCGCCTGTAAAATTCTCTTGTCTCGTTAAAGATATTCATTGTGTTAAAAACCCACAGAAGAATAGTGACCACTGTGGAAATCCTCCGCTCGTAATCCGCTATTTTTTTCTTTGTTGTTGAGGAGTCAGTCGCGTCCTTTACTACGTCAGCAGTGTAGCGCCACCTCGATCCCGCCCACCCCAGCAATACTCGGCTTTCCGCGGTTGTGATGGAGGCACAGCCGCGGGAGAAACAAGTAAAAAAGAAAAGAAAAGAGTAGAGCAGAACTATATAGTGGAAATGTGGCATTTGTCTCTCCACCGAGTCCTGGGTCTGCCCTGGGGTCTCCTCCCAGTGGGACATGCCCAAAACACCTCAAGTGGGAGGCGTCCAGGAGGCATCCTAATCAGATGCCCATTGGGCGGTGCGGTGGTGGAGTGGTTAGCACTGCGGCAGCACAGCAACTCACCCTTGACCGTGGGATCCCTTGTTCGATCCCAGCCCCTGACCAACAGTGATCTGTGTGGAGTTTGCATGTTCTCCCCGTGTTTGCTTGGGTTTACTCTGGGAGTTCTCCGGTTTCCTCTCACAGGCCAAAAACATGCAGGTTAGGTTAATTGGAGACTCTAAAGTGGCCCTAGGTGTGAATGTGTGTGTGAATGGTAAAGGGATAGTGCCGTACTGTGTCTGCTTCATCCATCCAGGTGGATGCCCTCAATTTCCCCTCTGGGGATCAATAAAGTATACAAAATCAAAAATCAAAAAAAAAATACCACCTCAAATGACTCCTTTCAATGTGGAGGATCAGCTGTTCTACTCTGAGCCTCTCCCGGATGACTGAGCTCCTCACCCCATCTCTGAGGGTGAGTCCAGCAATCCTACAGAGAAAGCTCATTTCAGCCGCTTGTATCTGCGATCTCGTTCTTTCGGTCATTACCCAAAGTTCGTGACCATAGGTGAGAGTAGGAACGTAGATTGACTGGTAAATCGACAGCTTTGCCTTAGAACTCAGCTCCCTCTTCACCACAACAGACCGGTACAACATCTGCATCACTGAGGATGCTGCTCCGATCCGTCTGTCAAACTCTCGCTCCATCCTCCCCAAGACCCCAAGATACTTAAACTCCTCCACTTGGGGCAGGAGCCTGTCCCCAACCCGGAGAGGACAATCCACCTTTTTCTGGCTGACGACCATGGACTCGGACTTGGAGGTGCTGATTCTCATCCTAGCCGTATCACACTCAGCGGCAAACCGTCCCAGCAAGAACTGTAGGTCATTGCTGAATGAAGCCAACAGGACAACATCATCTACAAACAACAGAGATGAGGTTCTGTGGTCACTAAGCATGACACCCTCCATTCCCTGGCTGCGCCTAGAAATCCTGTCCATAAAAATTATGAACAGGATCGGTGACAAAGGGCAGCCCTGGCAGAGTCCAGCTCTCACTGGGAATGAGTTCGACCAAGTGTTGGCAATATGAACCAAACTCTCACAACGATAGTACAGAGACCGAATAGCTAGGAACAACAAGCCCGAGACCCTATACTCCTGAAGCACCCCCCACAAAAAACCACGAGGAACGCGGTTGAATGCCTTCTCCAAGTCCACAAAACACATGTAAACTGGTTGGGCAAACTCCCACGAACCCTTGAGAATTCTCGAGAGGGTAAAGAGCTGGTCCGATGTGCCACGGCCAGGATGAAAACCACATTGCTCCTCCTGAATCCAAGGTTCGACCAACGGCCGGACTCTCCTCTCCAGTACCATTGCATAGACCTTCCCAGGGAGGCTGAGGAGTGTGATCCCTCTAAAGTTGGAGCACAAACTCTCGTCTCCTTTTGTGAAGAGAGGAACCACCACCCCAGTTTGCCATGCCAAAGGCACTGCCCCCAACCTCAACGCAATGTTGCAGAGCCATGTCAACCATGACAGCCCTACAACATCCAGGGCCTTGAGGTACTCAGGGCGAATCTCGTCCACCCCTGGGGCCCGGCCACCAAGGAGATTTTTAACCACCTTGGTTACCTCAGCCCCCGTGATAGGAGAGCCACCCCCCTCGTCCACAAGCCCTGCTTCCTCTATGGAAGGCGTATCAGTGGGATTTAGGAGATCCTCAAAGTATTCCTTCCACCGCCCGACGATACCCCAGTCGAAATCAACAGCGCCCCATCCACACCATACACAGTGTGGACAGGGAGCTGCTTCCCCCTCCTGAGCCACCGGACAGTTTGCCAAAATCTCTTCAAGGCCGACCGAAAGTCTTGTTCCATGGCCTCACCGAACTCCTCCCATACCTGGGTTTTTGCTTCAGCAACCACCTGAGCTGTACTCCGCTTGGCCTGCCGGTACACCTCAGCTGCTTTGGGAGTCCCACAAGACAACCAAGCCTGATAGGACTCCTTCTTCAGCTTAATGGCCCCCCTCACCACTGGTGTCCACCACTTGGTTCGGGGGTTTCCACCACAAGATGCACCGACTACCTTGCGGCCGCAGCTCTGGGCTGCGGCTTCAACAGTAGAGGTGGAGAACATGGCCCATTCAGACTCCATGTCTCCAGACTCCCTCGGAATGTGGTTGAAGTTCTTCCGGAGGTGGGAGTTGAAGACCTCCCAGACAGGGGCCTCAGCCAGACGTTCCCAGCACACCCTCACTATACGTTTGGGTCTACCAGGTCTGAAGGGCTTCCTCTCCTGCCATCAGATCCAACTCACCACCAGGTGGTGATCAGTTGACAGCTCTGCACCTCTCTTTACCCGAGTGTCCAAGACACACAGTCGCAGGTCGGATGACACGATAACAAAATCGATCATCGACCTGCGACCTAGGGTGTCCTGGTGCCTGGTGCACATATAGACACCCTTATGCTTGAACATAGTGTTCATTATGGACAAACTGTGGTTAGCACAGAAGTCCAATAACTGAACACCACTTGGGTTCAGATCGAGCAGGAAATTCCTCCCAATCACCCCCTCCAGGTTTCACTGTCGTTGGCCCACATGTGCGTTGAAGTCCCCTAGTAGGACAATGGAGTCTCCAAGAGGAGCACCCTCCAGCACCCCAGTCACAGACTCCAAAAAGGGTGGGTACTCTGAAACATCACTTGGTGCATATGCACAAATGATGGTCAGGACCCATTTCCCAACCCGAAGGTGCAGGGAAGCAACCCTTTCATCCACTGGGGAAAACTCCAATATAGAGGCAGCAAGGTGGGGGGATACAAGAATACCCACCCCTGCTCGTCGCCTCTCGCCCGGGGCAACTCCAGAAAAGGCCAAGCTCCAGCCCCTCTCCAGGAGACT
Source organism: Pholidichthys leucotaenia (assembly GCA_020510985.1). Taxonomy (NCBI): domain Eukaryota; kingdom Metazoa; phylum Chordata; class Actinopteri; order Cichliformes; family Pholidichthyidae; genus Pholidichthys; species Pholidichthys leucotaenia. Next base: position 252,232,505 of record CM035845.1, on the reverse strand, counting down.
GGTTCCGGAACCGGAGCTGTGTGTTGAGGTGAGGCCGACTACATCTAGCCAGTATCTCTCAACCTTGTACACCAGCTCAGGCTCCTTCCCCACCAGAGAGGTGACATTCCACGTACCAAAAGCCAGTTTAGGAAGCCTGGGATCAGACCGCCAAGGTCTCTGCCTTTGACCGCCACCTAATCCACATAGCACCGGACCCCCATGATCCCTCCTGCAGGTGGTGAGCCCACTGGAGGGCGGACCCATGCAACTCCTTCAGGCTGAGCCCGGCCGGGTCCCATGGGTGGAAACCCGGCCACCAGATGCCAGCCATCGAGCCCCTCCCCCAGGCCTGGCTCCAGGGTGGGGCCCCGGCAGCCCCATACCTGGTGGGGTACACTGAATCCTTGATCTAGAATTTATCATGAGAGTCTGTTGGATCGTTCTTAGTCTGGCCCTTCACCCAGGACCAGTTTGTCTTGGGTGGCCCTATCAGAGGCAAATTGCCCTGGACAACATAGCTCCTGGGATCACTGGGGCACGCAAACCCCCACCACGATAAGGTGACGATCCATGAGGGGCCTTTGTTCAACCGATCTCCGGAATTCCTCCTAATGCACTTCCTCCTGAACATTTTATTGGCCAATAAAACATGGACAAAGAACAGACCTTTGTGGAGTGTCTCAAATGGTCACTGCATAATATCCACAGCTCAACATTGCCCTCTACTGGCAACTCCGGGACATGCTGGATTTAACCAATGAACTTTTTTTTTACTGCATTCATTCATTTATTCATCTTCTTCCGCTTAATCCTTTTCGGGTCGTGGGGGGGCTGGAGCCTGTCCCAGCATCTTTGGGCGAGAGGCAGGGTACACCCTGGACAGATCACCAGTTTGCATGTTCTCCTCGTGTCTGCGTGGGTTTACTCCAGGAATTCTCCAGTTTCCTCCCACATGCCAAAAACATGCAAGTTAGGTTAACTGGCATCAAAACTGGGGATTCAAAATTGTCCTTAGGTATGACTGTGAGAGTGAATGGTTGTCTGTCTCTCTGTGTTGGCCCTGCGATTCTTGTTACAAAACTCAATTCTCACATTATCCTTTTTTCAGGACACCATGGGAAAAAAAATAGGGAAATGGACTCTGTTTGGTGTGGACAATCAATAATGGGTTTGAAATATATTAATCCTTGATTTTAAATATGTGTATGTTAAAATGTTTAAATGAATGCTTATTCTTGCATGTTAATTTAAAAGCACTATTTATAAAGTTGCATGAATCACTGAAGTAGGTTAGATTTTACATACAAGTATACTGATGAATCCTCAATATTAAAATATGTCATTCTGTGAAGACCGGTATCAGCCAATCATCAAACAGCAAATGCTGGGCATCAGCTCTTTCATTCGATTGGTTCCTTACAGACAAAAGTCTGTTTGTTCAATGGGCTAAAGTTCATAAAGCCTGCCCACGAAGGAAGACTATTGGCTTGAGCTTTTGTCAGTCCCCGGAAGCTCGGTTGGAGTTACAAGGAGGGGGAAGACGTGATCATGGCAGATGACTACGGGGAAACAAAGGAGACTTCACACACCTTCTTCTTCTTCTTCGAGCACTACTGGAGAACAAAGATCACTTCACTGCCACAGAACAAAGGAGATTTCTCGCACATACTTCTTCTATGAACACTACAGACCAGAGAACATGGAATATTGTGTTTGTGTAAACTTCTGTGTATTTTAATGTTTTTCTTTAAACATCAAGGAATTAATTTTTTTTTCTTTCCTGAGCTTAAATTCGGAGTCAAACTCCTGTTCCTAGACATCCTTTTTCTAACTTTTTCCCTGTTCAACTTTATTTAAACTCACCGTTGCATTTATATATATATATATATATATATATGGCCGAGGGAGTCTGGAGACATGGAGTCTGAATGGGCCATGTTCTCCACCTCTGTTGTTGAAGCGGCAGCCCAGAGCTGCGGCCGCAAGGTGGTCGGTGCATCTCGTGGTGGCAACCCCCGAACCAAGTGGTGGACACCAGTGGTGAGGGGGGCCATTAAGCTGAAGAAGGAGTCCTATCAAGCTTGGTTGGCTTGTGGGACTCCCGAAGCAGCTGAGGTGTACCGGCAGGCCAAGCGGAGTGCAGCTCGGGTGGTTGCTGAAGCAAAAACCCGGGTATGGGAGGAGTTCGGTGAGGCCATGGAACAAGACTTTCGGTCGGCTTCAAAGAGATTCTGGCAAACTGTTCGGCGGCTCAGGAGGGGAAAGCAGCTCCCCGTCCACACTGTGTATGGTGCGGATGGGACACTGTTGACTTCAACTGGGGATATCGTCGGGCGGTGGAAGGAATACTTCGAGGATCTCCTCAATCCCACTGATACGCCTTCCACAGAGGAAGCAGGGTTTGGGGACGAGGGGGATGACTCGCCTATCACAGGGGCTGAGGTCGCCAAGGTGGTTAAAAATCTCCTTGGTGGCCGGGCCCCGGGGGTGGACGAGATTCGCCCCGAGTACCTCAAGGCCCTGGATGTTGTTGGGTTGTCATGGTTGACACGCCTCTGCAACATTGCGTGGAGGTCGGGGGCAGTGCCTTTGGCATGGCAAACCGGGGTGGTGGTTCCTCTCTTCAAAAAAGGGGACCGGAGGGTGTGCTCCAACTTTAGAGGGATCACACTCCTCAGCCTCCCTGGGAAGGTCTATGCCAAGGTACTGGAGAGGAGAGTCCGGCCGTTGGTCGAACCTCGGATTCAGGAGGAGCAATGTGGTTTTCGTCCTGGCCGTGGCACATCGGACCAGCTCTTTACCCTCTCGAGAATTCTTGAGGGTTCGTGGGAGTTTGCCCAACCAGTTTACATGTGTTTTGTGGACTTGGAGAAGGCATTTGACCGCGTCCCTCGTGGATTTTTGTGGGGGGTGCTTCGGGAGTATGGGGTATCGGGCTTGTTGTTACGAGCTATTCGGTCTCTGTACGACCGTTGTGAGAGTTTAGTTCGCATTGCCAACACTCGGTCGGAGTCATTCCCAGTGAGAGTTGGACTCCGCCAGGGCTGCCCTTTGTCACCGGTCCTGTTCATAATTTTTATGGACAGGATTTCTAGGCGCAGCCAGGGAATGGAGGGTGTCATGCTTGGTGACCACAGGATCTCATCTCTGTTGTTTGCAGATGATGTTGTCCTGTTGGCTTCATCCAGCAATGACCTACAGCTCTTGCTGGGACGGTTTGCCGCTGAGTGTGAAGCGGCTGGGATGAGAATCAGCACCTCCAAGTCCGAGTCCATGGTCCTCAGCCGGAAAAAGGTGGATTGTCCTCTCCGGGTTGGGGACAGGCTCCTGCCCCAAGTGGAGGAGTTTAAGTATCTTGGGGTCTTGTTCACGAGTGAGGGGAAAATGGAGCGAGAGATCGACAGACGGATTGGAGCAGCATCTGCAGTGATGCGGACGTTGTACCGGTCTGTTGTGGTGAAGAGGGAGCTTAGTTCTAAGGCAAAGCTGTCGATTTACCAGTCAATCTACGTTCCTACTCTCACCTATGGTCACGAGCTTTGGGTAATGACCGAAAGAACGAGATCGCGGATACAAGCGGCTGAAATGAGCTTTCTCCGTAGGATTGCTGGACTCACCCTCAGAGATAGGGTGAGGAGCTCAGTCATCCGGGAGAGGCTCAGAGTAGAACCGCTGCTCCTCCACATTGAAAGGAGTCAGTTGAGGTGGTATGGGCATCTGATTAGGATGCCTCCTGGACGCCTCCCACTTGAGGTGTTTCAGGCACGTCCCACTGGGAGGAGACCCCGGGGCAGACCCAGGACTCGGTGGAGAGACTATGTCTCCCAGCTAGTCTGGGAACGCCTTGGTATCCCCTCTGAAGAGCTGGAGCAGGTGGCTGGGGAGAGGGAAGTCTGGGCTTCTCTGCTTGAACTGCTGCCTCCGCGACCCGGACCTCCGGAAAAGCGGTAGAAGATGGATGGATGGATGGATATATATATATATATATATATATATACTGTATATATATTGTCATGGCAGCCTCTGGGCCGTCATTAACATCATTAACTCCAGCTGCGCACAGACCCACAGGTGTTAATCAGCAGTTGTTAAAAGCCAGCGTTGCTGACAGCCCGGCACGGGGTCGCCTGTCCTCCTCGTCGGAGAAAGAACCTGAACTCCGCTCTCTGGCCTCGTCAAGTTACTCTCTCGTCTCGTCAGGAACTTCTCTGGCTTCGTCAAGAACTTCTCTTACCTCATCAAGGACTTCTGTTTAGAGTCAAGCACGTAAGAGAACTGTCTGTTACTCTACTCCTAACCTCTACCCCTGTGCAGAGGTGGACCCCCCTGGCGGCGGACCTGCGGCCCCAGCTGACGGGGTCACGCCAACACGCACACGTAGCGGTTCGCTACCACCACGACTACCGGTACATCTTGCTCCTCAAATTCCTGAACTACTACTGTATCAGTTGCAGGAGTATTGGCCACCGTTATCAGTGGAGTTACTGTCATCAGCATCTGTTGTTTCATCGTCACCACGCTCTGTGGAATCACTCACCTCGTCATCATCTGGATTGTCATCGTCCCGGCCTGTGGTGTCACAGCCGGAGTCACTGGAAGATCTGTCCTTACTACAGCCACGGGTGGAAGCCCTAGCACGTTCACGGACACCTTCACCTCCACGTTGCACGGCCGCTGGTACTCAGCAGGACGTAACCTGTGCTTCCGCCAAGTAAGCCTCACTACCCTTAGCTTGTCACTTGCGTGGGACAAAAGTAATTGTTTGTGCTTGTATGTTCCAGGGTTGCCGGGTCTCCGTCCAGCGTGGTCAGCTCCAGTGACCAGAACTCTATCCACGCGCTCACACTTGCACTACACACCCTTTCACTCTAATAAAGATTATTGTTCACTATCTGCCTGTGTCAGTGTCTGTCTCCTGGGTCCCGAAACATGTCAGTACGACTCCGTCCCGTTGACCCAGCGGACAGCTCACTGTCGTGCTTAATTAACACTCTTAGCGCCCGGGTAGATTTACTAGCCCACCAGCAGACAGTAATCTTAAACCAATTAACTTCAATTAATAGTCGGATGGATCGTTTGGAAGGACACCAGACGTTTCCCCCGACCGCAAACATCTCAGCCCCTGCAGGCTTAGCGTCAGGACAAGCTAACACCTCCTCGTCCTCTCGTCTCACCCCAATTCCTACACCTGCCCGGTTCAGCGGTAAACTCGGGGAAGCCCGAGGATTCATATTACAATGTGAGTCAGTTTTTCTGCGTGTGCCAGGGGATTTTTCTCTCGACTCTAGCCGGATAGGCTATGTCATAAATTTGCTGGCAGGAAGAGCGTTAGACTGGGCGTATTCGATCATGGCTAAACCTAGCTATTCCCTTATACTGTCCCTTTATACTGCGGACTTCTCACACAACACAACACATTGCCATCTACAGAAGTTCTCTGATGACTCTGCGATCGTTGGTCTCATCTCCAACGGAGATGAAGCTGAGTACAGAGGGCTTATCCAGGACTTTGTGGACTGGTGCCATCGGAACTGCCTCCAGATCAACGCGAGGAAAACTAAGGAGCTGGTGGTGGACTGCCGCAGGCATGGGCAGCCCCTCACAGCACCAGTAAATATACAGGGAACAGACATCGAGATGGTGACATCCTATAAGTACCTGGGTATTCATCTGAACAATAAACTAGACTGGTCACACAATACTGACGCACTCTACAAGAAGGGACAGCGCAGGCTGTTCCTGCTGAGGAGACTCAGGTCTTTTGGTGTACAAGGGGCGCTGCTGAAGTCATTCTATGACACGGTGGTGGCATCAGCCATCACTTTTGGAGTGGTCTGCTGGGGCAGTGGCATTACTGCAGCCGATAGGAAGAGACTGAACAAACTGATTAAGAAAGCTAGCTCTGTCCTGGGGCAGCGCCTTGATCCGATGGAGGAGATAGGAGAGAGAAGGACGGTGGCTAAACTGTCATCTCTGCTGGAGTCCGAGTTCCACCCTATGCAGGACATACTGGATGCACTGAGGAGCTCATTTAGCAGCAGACTACATCATCCCAGGTGCACAACCAAGAGGTTTCGTAGGTCCTTCCTACCAACGGCTGTCAGACTGTACAACCTAAGCAGGGCTGCTCGCAGAGATAGCAAAAAGACGTAACAAACTAATAGTTTTTTTGAATGCAAAAGATGCAATAGACTTACACTATGGTCCTCTCCGGCATACAACTAGGAACATACCGGTCGCTATGGAGGGTGAGAATATGTATGGGCACATAATCATACCATGTAGGATAACTAAATAGACGGTTATGCTGTTTCATCCCACCTAGCAACAATGCTCTGCACTGTGTGTGTTTATATATTTACATATTTATTCCATCTAGCTACAATGCTCAGCACTGGGTGTGTTTATATTTATATATCTATATATTTATTCCATCTAGCTACAATGCTCCGCACTGTGTTTTTATATATCTACATATTATTCCATCTAGCTACATTGCTCCACACTGTGTGTGTTTATATACTTGCATATTTATTCCACCTAGCTGCAATGCTCCGTACTGTGGGTGTTTATATATTTACATATTTATTCCATCTAGCTACAATGCTCTGCACTGTGTGTTCATATATTCATATATTTATTCCATCCAGCTACAATGCTCTGCACTGTGTGTCTGTGTGTGTGTGTGTGTGTATATATATATTTTATAGTAATATGTACATATGTATATTAGCTGCTCTTGCTTGCTTGTTTTTTTTCTTGCCTTCTGATTGTTGCTCTGAGTGTTGCTATCCCTGTGCTGTTGCAATCCTGGAATTTCCCCGTTGTGGGACTAATAAAGGCTTATCTTATCTTATCCCTGCTTTCTTACCAGGAATTTGTGTCAGAATTTTTGTCTGTATTCGATCATACGGATAGGGGTGAGGTGTTGACTGAACGATTTCTAAGCTTACAGCAGGGAAAGAGAGCAGCTGCAGATTACGCCATTGACTTCCGGGTCCTGGCCGCAGAGATTGGGTGGGGGGAGCCATCACTTTGTGGCATTTTCCTATGTAGTCTCAACGACGAGCTAAAGGATGAGTTAGCGGCACGGGATAAACCAGATAATTTGCAGGATTTGATTGCCCTAGCAGTTAGTATTGATAGCAGATTAAGGGAGTGGGCGGCTGGACGGCGAGTTACTTCCCGTTCGGTTAAACCCCGCCCTCGCGTTCCTAACTCTCCTCTTCTCACTCTACCCGTGTCAGAGGAGGCCCCGGATCAGGAAGCCATGATTATTGGTCATTCTAAGGTATCTGCAGCTGAGAAACAACGCCGTAGGGATCAAGGCCTATGTTTCTATTGTGGGAAGGAGTCACATGGGGTTTCTGAATGTCCAAGTAAGTTAAAAGGGAAGGCCCGTGGATCACAGTAGGGGGATTCACGGGCAAGAACTCAGAGGCACCCCTTACTTGTTGTCATCTACCCCTCAGACTCATTCATACACACACTGAACACTCCACTCTAGCGTTAGTTGAATCTGGAGCTGAGCAGAATTTCATTTCTAGAGACCTGGCAACCCGAATGGGCCTTAGCTGTCAGACTTTAGAACCCCCTGTCAGATTGATCACCCTGTCTAAGGCTTCCTTGACCACCATAAACCTTCAGACAGTCCCTGTGTCAATAATTGTCTCAGGGAATCACAGGGAGGAGATTCAGTTTTTAGTGCTGCCCATTTCTTCTTCGCCCGTTATTCTGGGGTACCCTTGGCTGCACCTACATAACCCCACCATAGATTGGCAAGCTGGGAGAATAACGGCATGGCGTACGTTCTGCCTTAGCGCCCGTCTCCAATCTGCGGCGTGCGTCCCATCCGTTAAGGTGCCTCTGCCCGATTCATCCCCACCGGATTTGTCTAAAGTGCCAGAGGTTTATCACGATTTGGGGCAAGTGTTCAGCAAGTCTCGGGCGTTGTCTTTACCCCCCCCCCCCCCATCGTCCGTATGACTGCGCCATCAATCTGAAGGCTGGGGCCCCTCTGCCTGCTAGCCACCTTTACAGCCTATCAGCCCCGGAGCGCGAGGCCATGGATACGTACATTAAGGAGTCCTTGGCCTCTGGTATCATCCGCCCGTCGTCTTCGGCAGTGGGGGCCGGATTTTTTTTTGTTGGAAAAAAGGACGGTTCACTACGCCCCTGTATCGACTTCCGGGGACTGAATGAAATAACAGTCAAGGATAAATATACTCTGCCCTTGATGAACACTGCTTTTGACTCCCTCCAGGGGGCATCCTGGTTTACTAAACTGGACCTTAGGAATGCCTACCATCTAGTGCGCATTAGAGAAGGAGATGAGTGGAAGACGGCTTTTCGGACCCCCGGCGGTTATTTTGAGTACCTGGTAATGCCGTTTGGGTTAACTAACGCTCCGGCCGTCTTCCAGCGTCTGATTAATGATGTACTTTGGGATTTTTTTGAACTCGTTTGTTTCCGTTTATCTTGATGACATCCTCATCTTCTCCTGCACACTAGAGGAACATCGGGTGCATGTCCGCAGGGCATTACAGCGCCTCCTGGAGAACCAGCTGTTTGTCAAGGCCGAGAAATGTGAGTTCCACACTGATCAGACCTCCTTCCTTGGATTTATTATTGCTCGGAACCAGGTGCTTCCTGACCCTGCCAAGGTCAAAGCAGTGGTGGAATGGCCTGCACCCACCTCCAGAAAACAGCTTCAGGGTTTCCTGGGGTTTGCTAATTTTTATAGGAGGTTCGTGCCCAACTTTGGTAATATTGCCCGTCCTTTGACTGCTCTCACCTCCCCTAAGATCCCATTTTGCTGGAGTAAGGAAGCAGCCGGTGCATTTGAGAAGCTCAAGAGGGAGTTCGCCTCGGCCCGAGTCCTTACCCAGGTGGACCCGAAGCTGCAGTGATTGGTGGAGGTGGACGCGTCTGATGCGGGAGTTGGAGCTGTACTCTCCCAACGGTCCCCTGAGGATGGTAAGATTCGCCCTTGTGCTTTTTTCTCTCATCGTCTCACCCCTGCAGAGAGGAACTACAGCATCGGGGACAGGGAGTTACTGGCTGTGAAACTGGCCTTGGAAGAATGGAGACATTGGCTGGAGGGGGCTGCTCAGCCGTTCGTGGTTTGGACTGATCACCGTAACCTGGAGTACCTCAGGACGGCTAAGCGCCTGAATGCACGCCAGGCTCGCTGGTCCCTCTTCTTCGGCCGGTTTAACTTTGCCATCACGTACCGGCCAGGAAGCAAGAACGGTAAGCCGGACGCCCTCTCCCGGCAGTTTGACACCCCATCCTCCGAGGACCAGGAGACCCCTATCCTGCCGCCTTCCTGCGTCGTGGGCGCCCTGTCCTGGGGAATCTGCAAGACGGTTCGCCAGGCTCAGAAGACCGAGCCGGACCCCGGGGGGGGGGGGGCCGCTTGTTTGTTCCACGCGCTGTCCGAGGCAAGGTGATTGAGTGGGGTCACGCTTCCAAGTTGGCTTGTCATCCTGGAGTGGGTCAGACTGTGGATCTTCTCCAAAGGACCTTCTGGTAGCCAGGGTTATGGAGGGACGTTGTAGGCTACATCCGGGCCTGTGCTCAGTGCGCCACCGGGAAGACGACATCATCCCCCCCGGCGGGCTTACTACATCCGTTGCCGGTTCCTTCACGCCCCTGGTCTCACGTAGCGATGGATTTTGTGACTGGGTTACCCACTTCGGATGACTACACCACGGTGTTAACCATCGTGGACCAGTTCTCGAAGGCGGCCCATTTTGTGCCACTTCGGGGTCTGCCTTCGGCCCAGGAGACTGCGGACCTCCTAGTGCAACATGTGGTCCGTCTTCATGGCATCCCTGCGGATATTGTGTCTGATCGAGGACCCCAGTTTGTATCTCAAGTTTGGAAGGCTTTCTGTGCGGCACTAGGAGCCACAGCCAGCCTCTCTTCTGGTTATCACCCCCAAAGTAATGGTCAGTGCGAACGGGCTAATCAGGAGCTGGAAGCCGCCCTTCGTTGTGTCATCTCCTCCTGCTCATCCTTCTGGAGCAAGTTCCTGCCCTGGATTGAGTACGCTCACAACGCCACGATCTCCACGGCCACGGGCGTCTCCCCGTTTAAAGCTACTTGTGGGTTTGATCCTCCGTTGTTTCCAGAGGAGGAAAAGGAGGTAGCGGTTCCTTCAGTCCAGGCACATATTAAGCGCTGCCGGCGAGTTTGGCTCCTCGCTCGTCAAGCCTTGCTGAAGACCACTAAACGTAATATCCAGGTGGCCAACCGGCATAGGAGACCCGCCCCGGACTATAAGGTGGGTCAGAAGGTTTGGTTGTCAACCCGGAATATTGGTGTGCCGGCTGAAAAACGTAAGCTCACTAAGCGCTTCATTGGCCCCTACACCATTAATCGTATTGTTAACCCTGTGTCTGTGCGCTTGTCTCTCCCCTCTTCGATGTGTATCTGCCCCACCTTTCATGTCTCCCAGGTCAAGCCGTACGTCTCTGACCCCCTGTGCCCTGCTCCTGCGGCTCCCCCACCCCCAAGGATGATCGCTGGCCATCCGGCCTGGGGGGTGACTGCCATCTTGGATGTCCGCAGGCGGAGTCATGGCCTTCAGTATTTGGTGGACTGGGAGGGCTTTGGACCGGAGGATCGTTCTTGGATTCGCCCAGCGTTGATCTTGGATAAACAGCTGATTCGTGATTTCCATCGGGCGAATCCAGGTAGGATTGGGCAGGTGCCTGGAGACACTGCTAGAGGGGGGAGTACTGTCATGGCGGCCTCTGGGCCGTCATTAACATCATTAACTCCAGCTGCGCACAGACCCACAGGTGTTAATCAGCAGTTGTTAAAAGCCAGCGTTGCTGACAGCCCGGCACGGAGTCGCCTGTCCTCCTCGTCGGAGAAAGAACCTGAACTCTGCTCTCTGGCCTCGTCAGGTTACTCTCTCGTCTCGTCAGGAACTTCTCTGGCTTCGTCAAGAACTTCTCTTACCTCATCAAGGGCTTCTGTTCAGAGTCAAGCACGTAAGAGAACTGTCTGTTACTCTACTCCTAACCTCTACCCCTGTGCACAGGTGGACCCCCCTGGCGGCGGACCTGCGGCCCCAGCTGACGGGGTCACGCCAACACGCACACGTAGCGGTTCGCTACCACCACGACTACTGGTACGTCTTGCTCCTCAAATTCCTGAACTACTACTGTATCAGTTGCAGGAGTATTGGCCACCGTTATCAGTGGAGTTACTGTCATCAGCATCTGTTGTTTCATCGTCACCACGCTCTGTGGAATCACTCACCTCGTCATCATCTGGATTGTCATCGTCCCGGCCTGTGGTGTCACAGCCGGAGTCACTGGAAGATCTGTCCTTACTACAGCCACGGGTGGAAGCCCTAGCACGTTCACGGACACCTTCACCTCCACGTTGCACGACCGCTGGTACTCAGCAGGATGTAACCTGTGCTTCCGCCAAGTAAGCCTCACTACCCTTAGCTTGTCACTTGCGTGGGACAAAAGCAATTGTTTGTGCTTGTATGTTCCAGGGTTGCCGGGTCTCCGTCCAGGGTGCTCAGCTCCAGTGACCAGAACTCTATCCACGCACTCACACTTGCACTACACAGCCTTTCACTCTAATAAAGATTATTGTTCACTATCTGCCCGTGTCAGTGTCTGTCTCCTGGGTCCCGAAACATGTCATATGTATATATATATATATATATATATATATATATATATATATATATATATATATATATATATATATATATATATATATATACTGTATATATATACTGTATATATATATATATATATATATATATATATATATATAGAGAGAGAGAGAGAGAGAGAGAGAGAGAGAGAGATGGCTGCGCAGTGGTGGAGTGGTTAGCACTGCGGTAGCACAGCAATTCACCCTTGGCCGGGGGATCCTGGGTTCAATTCCAGCCCCCGACCAACAGTGATCTGTGTGGAGTTTGCATGTTCTCCCCGTGTCTGCGTGGGTTTACTCCGGGTTTTCTCCGGTTTCCTCCCACATGCCAAAAACATGCAAGTTAGGTTAATTGGCATCAAACTGGGGATTCTAAACTGTCCTTAGGTATGACTGAGAGAGTGAATGGTTGTCTGTCTCTCTGTGTTGGCTCTGCGATGGACTGGCGATCTGTCCAGGGTGTACCCTGCCTCTCGCCCAAAGATGCTGGGATAGGCTCCAGCCCCTCTGCGACCCGAAAAAGGATTAAGCGGAAGAAGATGAATGAATATATATATATATATATATATATATATATATATATATATATAACTTGAATCTGACAAAAGTGGTAATAAATAAAAATTCTATGAAAATTCATTCATTCATTCATCTTCTTCCACTTAATCCTTTTTGGGTCGCGGGGGGGCTGGAGCCTATACCAGCATCTTTGGGCGAGAGGCAGGATACACCCTGGACAGATCGCCAGTCCATCACAGGGCCAACACAGAGAGACAAACAACCATTCACTCTCACAGTCATAGCTAAGGACAATTTGGAATCCCCAGTTTTGATGCCAATTAACCTAACTTGCATGTTTTTGGCATGTGGGAGGAAACCGGAGAAATCCCGGAGTAAACCCACGCAGACACGGGGAGAACATGCAAACTCCACACAGGTCACTGTTGGTAGGGGGCTGGGATTGAACCCAGGTTCCCCAGGCCAATGGTGAGTTGCTGTGCTGCCGCAGTGCTAACCACTCCGCCACTGCGTCGCCCTTCTATGAAAATTAACCAATGAAAATCAGACAATGCTTTTGAATTGTGGTTCAACAGAATTATTTTGAAAAAACAAACTCATGAAACAGACCTGGACAAAAATGATGGTACCCTTAACTTAATATTTTGTTGCACAACCTTTTGAAGCAATCACTGCAATCAAATGATTTCTGTAACTGTCAATGAGACTTTTGCACCTCTCAGCAGGTATTTTGGCCCACTCCTCATCAGCAAACTGCTCCAGTTGTCTCAGGTTTGAAGGGTGCCTTCTCCAGACGGCATGTTTCAGCTCCTTCCACAGATGTTCAATAGGATTTAGATCAGGGCTCATAGAAGGCCACTTTAGAATAGTCCAATGTTTTTGTTCTTAGCCATTCTTGGGTGTTTTTAGCTGTGTTTTGGGTCATTATCTTGTTGCAAGACCCATGACCTGCGACTGAGACCAAGCTGTCTGACACTAGGCAGCACATTTCTCTCTAGAATACCTTGATAGTCTTGAGATTTCATTGTACCCTGCACAGATTCAAGACACCCTGTGCCAGATGTAGCAAAGCAGCCCCAGAACATAACAGAACCTCCTCCATGTTTCACAGTAGGGACAGTGTTCTTTTCCTGGTATGCTTCATTTTTGCGTCTGTGAACATAGCGCTGATGTGCCTTACCAAAAAGTTCCAGTTTTGTCTCGTCTGTCCATAGGACATTCTCCCAGAAGCTTTGTAGCTTGTCAACATGCAGTTTGGTAAATTCCAGTCTGGCTTTTTTAAGATTTGTTTTCAACAGTGGTGTCCTCCTTGGTCGTCTCCCATGAAGTCCACTTTGGCTCAAACAACGACGGATGGTGCAATCTGACACTGATGTACCTTGACCTTGGAGTTCATCATGAATGTGTTTAGAGGTTGTTTTGGGCTCTTTTGTTACCATTTCTATTATCCGTCTCTTCCATTTGTCATCAAGTTTCCTCCTGCAGCCACGTCCAGGGAGGTTGGCTACAGTCCCGTGGATCTTAAATTTCTGAATAATATGTGCAACTGTAGTCACAGGCACATCAAGCTGCTTGGAGATGGTCTTATAGCCTTTACCTTTTACATGCTTGTCTATAATTTTCTTTCTAATCTCCTGAGACAACTCTCTCCTTTGCTTCCTCTGGTCCATGTTTAGTGTGGTAAACACCATGTCACCAAACAGCACAGTGACTACAGTACTTGTCACCCTTTAAATAGGCCAACTGACTGATTACAAGTTTGTAGACACCTGTGATGTTAATTAGAGGACACATCTTGGTTGAACATGTCCCTATGGTCACATTATTTTCAATCTTTTCTAGGGGTACCATCATTTTTGTCCAGGCCTGTTTCATGAGTTTGTTTTTTAAAATAATTCTGTTGAACCACAATTCAAAAGCGTTATCTGATTTTCATTGATTAATTTTCATAGAATTTTTATTTATTACCACTTTTGTCAGATTCAAGTTATTTCTGTGACCATTGTGGGTTTTTCTTTCATTAACAGAGGGGTACCAACAATTTTGTCCATGTGTGTATATATTTTTAAGACCTTTGACTGACCATCTCCACGAAGTCCGAAAAATCTTTTAATTTTGCTATTGGATCAGATTTTGTAATTATTCTCAAATTCCCTTGGGAAGAAACTGATCCATGAACACCACCACGCGCCACTGAAGAAATCAACGTCGCCACTGAGAAGAGGATACACCGCAGCCACCTTGGCTGGACTTCAGCCCAACTGATCGATACAATCAAAATCTCATCTTGTGACAATAGACTGGAAAGCTGCCGTACCTTGTCCAAATATCTGCTGTCAAGATATTCTGGTTTTGGTGCCATCTACAAACTAAAGTTTCAAGGAGACTACGATGAAGGATCTCCACCACGTCATGGGTCACGTGAGCTTTACTCGTCATTCATCTGCTGAATAAAACGTCTGAGATTTGAGAATAATTCTGCATCTGATCAGATACAAAATTAAAGACCGGGATCATGGCTCCCAGGAAAACTTTGCAGACTGAGGAGGTGGACGAAATAAAAAAAGCGCTGGATTTCTTGGCGGAAGAGATTTCTGCTGTGAAGACGCAGCAAAGAACCATCCTGGACCTGGTAGAGGAGATAAAAGCGCTGCGGAGCCAGAACACTGAGAAGGAAAAGAGGCTGGCATATCTGGAGAGCAGAATGTCGGAAATGGAGCAGAACACTCGGGTGAACGACGTGATCATCACGGGGCTTCACATTAAACCCCGATCATACGCGAGAGCAGTGGCCGCGGACAGCAGTGGAAGTGAGCTAGAAGAGGAATCCACTGAGCAACAAGTGGCGGCCTTCCTGCAGTCCAAAGGAATTCAGCTGGACTGCAACAACATTGAGTCCTGCCACCCTCTACCCAGGAAAAACGGTGACAAACCGGCTGTGATCATGAGGTTTGTGAACAGAAAACACAAGACTGCGCTGCTGAAACAAGGTAGGAAATTGAAAGGAATGAACATTTACATAAACGAGCACCTCACGAAGGAAAACGGAGAAATAGTCAGAAAAGCAAGATACATGAAAAAGCAGAAAAAGATTCAAAACACCTGGACATCAAACTGTAAAATATTCATCAAATTAAATGGATCACCTGAAGAAGCCAAGGTCATTAACATCCGTAATATTATGGAACTGGACAAATATCAATGAATATTATGAACTGGAGTCACAGTAACAATCAGACAACTGTAGGACACTGAAGGATTATACTCATCTGCTACAAGACATTCAACAACATGAAACAAAAGATCAACAAACAGGAACAACAGGAACTGAAAGTTTTTGAATATACAGATCACAACCCACAGGACGTAGAATATAACATAGACCCTGATAATAATTAATTTAGCTCCATCAATAATTACTGTAATTACTACACAGATGATCAATTTAACACAATGGTCACATCTGATTTCAATATTTCTATGATCCATTTCAACAGCAGAAGTCTCTATGCCAACTTTAATAACATTAAAGATTATTTACATCAATGTAAAGAGCCATTCAATATTGTGGCAATATCAGAGACATGGCTCAGTGAAGAGAAAGGAGTGGATTTCACCATGGATGGCTATGAATTAAATTATATAAATAGAAAAGCGAAAAAAGGAGGAGGAGTTGCAATTTATGTTGACAAGAGCTTGAAATACAAGGTTGTGGAAAATCTGTCAGTAACTGTGGATGATTTATTTGAATGTATTACAATAGAAATCTGTCTGGACAATGTGAAGAATGTAGTAGTGAGCTGTGTATATAGAACACCTGGATCAAACATTGACTTATTTAAGGACTGGATGGAAAAAATGTATGCAAAACTAACTCATAAAGTTATGTTCATCTGTGGGGATTTCAGTATAGATCTGATGAACTCAAAACAACACAGTTTGACAGAAGAATTTATCAACACAATGTACAGTATGTGCTTACATCCAACAATTACCGGACCTAGCAGAATCACGTCACACAGTGCCACACTAATAGATAACATATTCACAAACATTATGGAAAATAATATCAGGAGTGGGCTTTTATTGAATGATATCAGTGACCACCTGCCGATTTTTGTTGTCTATCAATGTGATTATAGGAAGAAAAAACATTCCAAAAATATTAAATATAAAAGAATAAGAACAGAAGAATCAATGTATTTACTGACAAAGGAATTATTAATACAAGATTGGAAGATAGTTTATGATGAAAATGATATAAATAAAGCATATGATAATTTTTTACAAATATTTCAATCATTGTACAATAAAAACTGTCCTATAAAACAATACAGTGACAGACAACAACAACAAAAAAATATTCCTTGGGTCACCAAGGGGTTAATAAATGCATGTAAAAAGAAGAATACATTATATAAACAATTCATTAAATGCAGAATGGTGGAAGCTGAGATCAAATATAAAAGATATAAAAATAAGTTTACTAATATAATGAGGACCTGTAAGAAAGAATATTACAACAGAATATTAGAGGATAACAAAAATAACTTGAGGAATATGGCAAGTACTCAATGGGATTATTAGTAATCGTCCTAAGAATGCTAATTATCCAGAATATTTTATTGAAAATGGCAATTTGATAAATAATATGGAAGATGTGGTCAGTGGTTTCAATAAATTTTTTGTAAACGTTGGTCCTGAATTAGCAAAATCAATAGTGACACCAGAAACAAACTACAGGGGTTCTGTGAATGAAATAGAAGATAGAAATCCAAACACAATCTTTTTGGGTGCAGTTACTGAAAAGGAAATTATCGAGACTGTGAGTAAATTTAAGAACAAAAAATCAACGGACTGGAATGAAATTGACATGACAATAGTGAAAAAAGTAATTGAAGGAATTGTTAAGCCACTCACCCACATCTGTAACCTGTCATTTCAAACTGGTACATTTCCAGACAAAATGAAAATAGCAAAAGTAATACCTCTATACAAAACAGGAGACAGTCATCGCTTCACAAATTACAGGCCAGCCTCTTTACACTCACAATTCTCCAAAATACTTGAAAAAATCTTCAATAAGAGACTGGATGATTTCACTGAAAAACACAACCTCCTTACAGATAGCCAGTATGGTTTTAGAGCAGATAAATCTACATCTTTGGCACTGATCAAACTTATAGAAGAAATTACTAGTTGTATAGATAAAAAAAAGGTTGCTGTAGGAGTATTTATAGATTTAAAGAAAGCTTTTGACACCATTGACCACAGAATACTACTAAGGAAACTGGAAAGGTATGGGATAAGAGGGGTAGGACTGAGTTGGGTGGAAAGTTATTTAAGTAACAGACAACAATTTGTACAAATTGGTGAGCACAAATCACCCTTCATGGACATCCCTTGTGGTGTGCCCCAGGGGTCAGTTTTGGGACCCAAACTCTTTATTTTGTATATAAATGACATATGCCAAGCATCAAAAATTCAGAAATTTTTTTTTGTTTGCGGATGACACAAATATCCTTTGCACTGGTGAGAATTTGCAGCAGGTTTTAGAGGTGGTCACAACTGAAATGGAAAAGTTAACGCAGTGGTTCAACAAAAATAAATTATCTCTAAATCTAAAAAAAACAAAGATTATGTTGTTTGGAAATTATAAAATAAATCATGAAATAATGGTAACGATAGATGATACCAGAATAGAAACAGTACAGGAAAATAAGTTTCTGGGGGTGACGCTAGACAATAAAATCTGCTGGAAACCTCACATCAGTCACATCCGGGCCAAGTTAGCAAAATGTATAGGCATACTGGGGAAGACAAGACACATCTTGGACTATAAATCATTGGTCTTATTGTACAATTCACTGTTTTTACCTTATCTTAACTGTTGTGTAGAAGTCTGGGGAAACACCTACAAGACCAACCTACAGTCAATATGCACATTACAAAAAAGAGCTATAAGGATAATAAACAATGTAGGATATAGAGACCATACCAATTCGTTGTTTTTAAAGTCACATGTCATAAAGTTCATGGATTTAGTTAAATTTAAGACAGCACAAGTAATGTACAGGGCAATTAATAATCAACTCCCAACTAATATACAAAAAATATTTAAAAAAAAGAGACAATGATCATAATTTGAGAGGAGACTTAAACTTTACAAAACCCAAGATACGAACAACCAAGAAAAGTATGTGCATATCTGTCTGTGGGGTGGATTTGTGGAACAGTCTGGAGCCGGAACTGAAACTATGTACAAACAGAAATCAATTCAAAAAGAGGTATAAACACCATTTGCTGAAAGGATATATGTTAGAAGGGTAGTATTTATATGTACGACTCATTATGTTCACTCTGGGGCATTATGGGACACTATGGAATGGTGGGTGGGACAGCACTGTGTATATCTGTGTTGTTTGAGGCTGGTTTTGATGTATGGACATCAATGTATGTTAGGATGAATGGGTGCTAATGTTGATTTGTAAAAAATACAGTAAATTGTTTACTTGGGGTCTTAAAGGTGGTAATTTGAATAAAATTCACATGGGTGTATTTATGGAAAAGAGGAGATAGAATTAATAAGTGTTCACTTCTTCCTTCTCCCTTTCGAACAGTGTATACTGTTACTTTATTGCATTTGTCATTTGTTTGTTTTTGTTATACTTTTTTTGTTCGAAATAAAGTATCTATCTATCTATCTATCTAAAGAGCAATTAATATAACTCTTCTTTTCATTAAAATCCCGTTTTCATTTTCTTAAAAGTAATCGAGAATTTTCCATATTATTAGCTTTATTTTCCCCCATAAGTTTGCGTTCAGTTTTCCATAATCCATTAACTTCAAACTGATCTAAATTCAGCTTACATTTTCACCCTGGTTCTGCAAATGTTCACAGTGTTACTCTATCATCTACAAGTTTAATTTAATGATTAATGCAAATCATTTCAATGTCCTTTAGTCATCAATTCATTTAATAAAGACATGAAAATGAGAGAAGTTGTTGGGAATTTATTTCATTCTGAGTCTGGTTTCAAAGCCCCAGTATCGAATTTACTAAAATTTTGAGACTGATTATTAATTAATTCATTGAGTGATTAAACAGGTATAAAGTCAAATCAGTGACTATGTGTTCACTAAAGAGGTGAGCTGGTGCCCCAACGAGTGTTTACTATAAACTTTTTCTATGTGTGGACCCAGAGTAAATCTCAGGTCCCGATACATTAATACAATTTAAATAATCTTTATACCTGATCATAATTATAAATCACATATCGCTACACCATGTTACAGACGTAAGATTGATAGATAGATAGATAGATAGATAGATAGATAGATAGATAGATAGATAGATAGATAGATACTTTATTTCGAACAAAAAAGTATAACAAAAACAAAACCAAATGACAAATGCAATAAAGTAACAGTATACACTGTTCGAAAGGGAGAAGGAAGAAGTGAACACTTATTAATTTGGCAACGAGGAGCAAAGGTATGGACCGAGCTACCACCGCTTTTTGGCCATTTTTGGAAGTTCCTGGGGAGCCACCCGTGCCATTGACCAGGTGGTAGGCGGCCTTTGAGAACTATCTAGTGGCCTCAACCTTGGTGAGCTCAAAAAGCTGCATGCGAAGGCAATTCTGGTTCACAATCTCAGAATGAAGTCCAGAGGATCCTGAGTACGTTGGGAGGTGGTGATAGTTTTCAAGACCTTGTGAAGCTAATGGCGCGTTATTTTCACGCTCCAGAAAACATCATTGTGCGGCGAATTCAGTTTCGGCAGCGCTACCAGCGACAGGGCGAGTCAATGCAACACTTCCTGGCTGACCTGCGCCAGCTGGAGGGGGAGTGCCAATTCAGAGCTTTGGAGGAGGAAATGGTCCGCTACCAACTAGCAGAACACATCCTTAGCTCCTTTGTGAGAGCACGGCTCCTGATATTCACCGGAGAACTATTGCTGACCACGGCTGTGGAGTTGGCACAACAGTATGAGGCAGCAGACATGCTGGCCAAAAATCTCGGCGAAAAGGAAGTGCCACAGAAGAGTGAGCAACAGTGGAAGGCACTGGCCACGGACTTGGATGGCGATGCCGGCATGAGTGATGAACAATATGCTGCCGCCGTAAAAGTTAGGTCCGTCCCGGGAATGCCAAGGTGTTATGGCTGCGGGTCCGCTAGGCACCAATACAAAGCAAGAGAGTGTCCAGCCAAGGGGAAGCACTGTGGAAAGTGTGGTCTGTTTCATCACTTTGCACGGGCCTGCAAAAACTTTGAATGAGGAGACTGGAGACCAGAGTGGGGCTCCTCTTCAAAAGAACCTACGGTAGTCCACACAGTCTCACCGGATACAGATGGACGGATCTACTGTAGTGTTGAATTGGACGGAGTCGAGATACCGTTGTTAGCGGACACGGGATCAGCGATCTCCATATTAAATGTGGCCATGGTGAAAAGATTGTTTCCACAGTACAAAGTGGGCAAGTTGGAGGCGACCTGCTACAGCTACGGTGGAAACCCGTTTAACATCGTCGGCTTACTGCGGCTGTAGGTAAGATACAGGTTGGCTGGAATGTGTGACATCCATTTTGTGGTGTCTGCCGAAGGGCTGAACGTAATGGGATGTGACATGTTCTATGGGCTCGGTTTCTCAATAGCCAGTGGCGCTGGTGAGGAGTGTTCCGGCTGCAGGCTGTGGGACCGGCCTTTTCCAACGGTGGAGGATGACGAAGTGTGGGGCAACGACTGGCCTGGGACAACAGAAGACGGGCCGAACCAGCACTATGGGGCATTGCTGCGGGATGATCCCGGTGCAAGAGTTCGAGTTGCCCTGGATGAGGGAACCGAACGGCAGGGAGGAACACCCAAGGTGGCAGATAGAGCCAGCAGGCAGGCACCTCCCAATTCCGCAGTCCAGCAGAGTGATACCAAAGAACGGGACCCAGCCATGGCTGATTCGGCTCACAAAATGAAAGACAGCGGGGCGAGACCGAGAGGTGTGATTCCCAGATGCACCTATGAGCAGGATCCGGGGCGTATCTCGGACTGGGTCGGCGGAACTCTCCGACACCAAAAGAAAGCTCGGTCACGACATGATAGATTGAAGAAGCCAGTTGGCGCTCCCCTACATATTGGCGACGAGGTCCGCCCTAAGGTTGAAGCTCGGCTCAGAGAAATCCACAGATCATGGGAGCAGAAAGATGACCAGGGGTGACTGCGGGTAGTGACAACTGGCGAGGATGGCTACTTAGAGCTGTCTGATAGATCTAGGAGGAACCCTAATGAGCTGTGGCATGTGGGAGAGGACAGACAGCAGCACAGCTTGTCTCCAGCGAGGAAGAGGCAAAGAAGCTCAGGGAGAGAACCGCCAGACGGACATCCTAGGGTAGGTCTCCATTGGGGCCCATAATGTAACTTTAAAGGTGTGTGTGGGGGTTAGCGACATGTTGTGTTGTTTTGAATAGAGTACTAGTTTTAATTTTCTGAAGCCGCTTAGCCTATAAATGGGACTGTGTGATTTCCCTGTGGGTCTGAAAAAAAAGAGAGAGAAGAGAAAAGAGTTTGTGTGAAATGGGAATTTCCCAACACTGTTTGTTTGAGTTGCCCATGTTGTGGGGTGGGAGTGTTGGGGTGGGGGCCACCATTAGGTACTTGTACATATTGTTTATTAGCATTTGATGTTTGCTGTGTTATGACAATGTATGTATATATGTTCGGGGTTAGTTTCTTTTAGTACAGGGCCATTTTGTTTTCATGGACTTTAAATGGTTGAGGAGGCAGAATAATCCACTGGGCTGTGTAGGGGGCACCAGTTGTCTACCTGACCCCTCTAGAGTTGTTTTGTTGTGTGTATGGATAGGTTATATTTATATTTATGTTGTATATTTTGATGCTTAGCGTGTGAATCGGGTTATACATTTTGGGAGGGTCTAATTGGTGTGTCTGCTTATTTTTCTACTGGGGGGAGAATGTGAGATATGAGATTGGGTGTACTAATATGGCGGCATCCTGGGTGTAATAGGAGGTGACGCTCCACCTTTCCGGTGATGGCATCACGGGGAGTATAAAGGGCTACAGCGGAAGGGGCTTGTCTCCTCTGGCTGTAGACCCCTTGACATGTACGGAGCGACTCCTGTTGGCACCTGGTGGCCAGGCTAGCACCTGTGTGTGTATGGCAGCTCTGCCGCCATCAGTGTGTGAATGTGTGCATGAATGGGTGGATAGCAGGATCTGTAAAGCGCTTTGGTCATCCAGAGATGAGAAGAAGCGTTATATAAGTGAACGCCATTTACCATTTACCTGTATATGGTTCAATAAAGTGAGTTTAACTATCACCCTCGCCTCCTCCTTTGGACACTGTTTTACAGACGTAACAATATCCTCATGCATTATTTAATATATGCAATAAAGACCAAATAATTTATTTCAAAACAATGTATGTACCTGTGGCAGATCCACATTTTCTTTGAGGCTCACCTCTCCTACTTTTATCAGCTGGTTTATCTGTGAAGTAAAAAAACAAAAAAAAGAAATTGATAAAACTGCATGTGTTTGTTCACAGATGAATGCGATGATACATTCAGTTCAACTGAAAATGATCACTTTCTAATGTAAGAAAAAAAGTAAATTGCACTAAAACTAATGTAAATGAACTATTCAACCTGAAGTATTTCAACGAAATAATTATAACTCATTCTCCAGTCCCCCGCCCTCAACATACACATAAAAATAAATAGGCCTATTTATTTGTCAGATTGGTCAGAATTAACCTCTAAATCTAGAAAATATGCTATTAATGATTTTTTTGTCTCCAACATTTCTTGAGCAACATGTATACAACTTTGTCCATGTACTACTACTTATTGCATGATGTGGGATAAAAACTCAGATTAAAAAAAATAGTTTGGCCAGGTTGTATTAAACAGGCATTGCCAGCCTCGACAGCCAGCGGGAGGAGGCGCCTTCTACAATCTAGCCATGCAGATTATAGCACTATGCTAAAAAAAAATAAAATAATACTTTTAGGGCTGTCACGGTGGAGGAATTTCCCCTGCAGTGACGGTGGATAGCTGAACACTGCGGTATGTGGTATTATTGCAAATGTTTTTAGGACCCTGTGGGCTGATTCCGATGATGGTCTGTGGGCTGATTCCGTTTTAAAAAAACGATCATTTTCATAAAGCAGTGTCAGTAATTCTAGTATTTCAATTACAGGGTGTGTGGACTGGAGATTGCAGCAACATTCAGCTTATTTAAACAGGACAGCTACTTTTAAAGTGAATTTTTCAAAACCAGAACAAAAAAGCGCACGTTTGTTACAATCAGCATGATCAACTGGTAAATTCACTTTGAACAATACAAAATGAAAACGCTGATCATCACAGATGATGTAGATGGGCCCAGGCCTACATGCTCAATCACTGGTATAATTTCGCCATGTAGAATGGGTACTGGGAATTTCTATTTATTTATGAAATTTTGAATAACAAAAACAACAAATGTATGCTGTTTTGCCATTATAATATTTAGATTAGTGGATGCATTACAAATATTAAAAAAACATTCCTACACTGCTTGTTTCACATGTGAGCATTGATAAACACAATGCATGTTACAGATCGTTTGCAAGAACAAAATGTGGTCTTATCTGAGTACATTATAAACTCCTTGAAAGAAATAACACCCCTGATGGTCAAGATTTTCTTACCTTTGAGTATTAATCTGATTCTCAACAAACAAGGTATCTCCTTGTTTCTTTCAGAAAAAGTTCTTCTTTTTGGGTAAGGCAGGGTAAATGCATCAATGGCGTATTGCTGCCCTCCATAGTTCATACATCAGATTGGCAGCTATATCTCAAATTCTCCCATACAATCCAGTTCTGTGCAGAAACTCCAATAGTTTTTTAACTTTCCTCCAGCTGTCTAGGTTCATCAAAGTGTGCGTGTTAAAAACAGTTTCTCCGGCAGATTCCAGGTCTCTTCAGAAAAGTTTCCAAAATGGCACTTGTTTGACAAAACGATGCAATGAATCATGGGATACATAGAACCAAACGTACAGGTACGGCTGCTTGTTGAGCATCCGACCATGCATCAACGTTAATACAATGATTCATACAACGTTGTATGAATCAACGTTGATACAATGCTGATTCATCACGTTGTTTAGACAAAACAAATCAATGTTTAAACAACGTTGATTTTACATTGCACAATGTCACAACATAGATCAACGAGAATACAAATCTGAATCAACGTCTTGTGCCTGCTGGGGGGTTAAAACCTTCCTTTTTTGCTATTACCTGTAATTAGGGTGAGATCATGTGCCCCTGAACCCTCCCTTAGTTATGCTGATTATAGGTTTAGACAGCCGGGGGACCTCCAATAATGCACTGGGTTTCACTCCTTTCTTCACTCTCAATGAAATAGTTTTGCTGGTCATTAACATCTGTTTGTTCTCTCCCATAGATTGAGTCCCCGTCATGACGTTTGCTCTCTACATGTCTGTTCTTTTCTTCTTCTTCTCTATCCCCTCACCCCTCAGCCAGTTGCAGCAGATGACTGCCCCTCCCTGAGCAGGGAGGGGCAGAAAGGGATAAAAGGGAGCTAAAAGGGAGTTTTTCCTCTCCACCATCGCCAAGTGCTTGTTCACAGGGGATCACCTGATTGCTGGGGTCTTTCTGCAATTGTGGGGGTTTCCCCTACAGTTGAAAGTGCTATGAGATTACTGTTGCTGTGAAAGGGTGCTATATAAATAAAGTTAAATTGAATAGATATGGGCCAGAAAATAGGTGTGGAGGTTACAGATATTTGTTGGTCTGTGTGGACACATTTTCAAAATGGGTTGAAGCCAAAGCTTGAAAAAATGAAAGTGCAAAAGAAGTAATAAAGTGGCTAACAGCAGAAGTTATTCCTAGACATGGTTTCCCCAGAACAATCAGATCAGACAATGGAAGTCATTTTGCCAATAAACATTTGAAGGAAATTGAACAGGCTCTAGGCATAAAGCATAGGTTTGGTTCAGTATTCCATCCAGCCTCTCAGGGCCTGATAGAAGAGGCAAGTGGCACTTTAAAGCAAGCGATAGCCAAATAATATATGGGAACAGGAGTTATTAACAGGAAGAAAAATGCCAGGACTATTTACTACCTCACCCTTAGCACTCAGGAATAGCCAAACTGTAGAACTGTCACAGTACATCAAGAGTCTAAGGAAAGTTTCTGAAACCCTCTACCAACAGGTGCCGGAGATTCTTAATAAGGGCATACAGGAGCAGACTGCTCCATTGGAACCTGGAGACCGGGTGTGGCAAAAGGTGTCCAGGTCCTTTTAAAATAATTAAAGCCACCTCACACACAGTACAACTGTGGAAAAAAGGAAAACTCAGCAATTGGATTCATGTGACTCACTGTGCTAGAGCTGTTGAGCCAAATCGACCTCTACTGCAGACTGTTGCTGACATAGTCAGTGCAAACAGCAGTAATGTCACCTATAAGTATTAGACTGTGGTGAACACTCAATGGACCTGTTGGACCAGTTCTGTGACTCGTATTTTAGGTCAGAACAAAGGCAGGAAGCTTAGTCTTGTTTTGCAAGGCTGGAGACTGTGGGGGGTCGATTAAAGGATGTGTGGGAGACAGTGGAAGTGATATCATGAAGGGAAATGCATTGTGACTGTCTTTATTATGCCAGGTGGTGAAATGCATTGTGACTGTCTTTATTATGCAAGGTGGTCTGTGGGACATGTGATCTATGAGGTGTGAAGTCCCTGATATTTAAGGACGAGAGTTACTGTTTCATAGTCTCTCTTTTTTCTGCTTTGAAATGATGGAGATGTGAATAAAGCTGACTCTGAGAAAGAACGCTGCCTCATCATTTTTACATCTTCCACACTGGTGACTCTGAGATGTCTCATGGAAGAAAGAAATTCCCCCGGGCAAGCCGCGTCAGGAGCCCCCAGCCAAGCGAACGCCGCTACAGTCCAGCTACTGGACTTCTGGCAGAACAATCCACGCTCCTGGTTCAACGCAGTTGAGGCGCAGTTCAACCTCCGGGGGATATCGGTAGATGTCACGAAATTCTACCACGTAGTCGCAAAGCTGGACAACAACACGGCCCAGCATGTGGAAAGCCTGATCGACCAGCCGCCGGAGAGCGACAAATACGGCGCGTTGAAGGCTGCACTCATCCAGCAATTCACCCCCTCGGCGGAGGAGCAAGCAGAGAGGCTCCTGGCGCTGACGGAGGGGGAAAACAACATGCCCGCTAGCCTGATAGAGAAGTTGTTGAGGTTGAAAGACTCTGACGATGATCACTTCATTTTCACCCACCTCTTCCTCAGGACTCTACCGTCAGCAGCGAGAGCGGCTCTGGCCAGTTCGCCACTGTTGGCCCTACGGGACTACCGCGCGCTGGGCCGAGAGGCGCAGCGGATTGTCAACGCTACCAAGCGGCGCACAGCCACGGCCGCTGCAGCGGAACTCGGCGTGACGACCGCAGACGACAGGAGGCCAGAGACAGCGGTGCCAGACTCACCGACGACGGCGGCGGCAAGGGCCAGGGAGCGTGGACCGGACGTCTTTTGTTTCTACCATCGCCGCTTCGCAGAGAGGGCACGCAAGTGTGTACCGCCGTGCCAGTTCGGGCGTTCAGGAAACGCCAAGACCGGGGGTCGTTAGCAGCCGCGGCCCTCGGGGAAGAGAACAAGCTGCTCTACTTGTCGGACGCACGCTCCGAGAGGCAGATCCTCGTCGACACAGGCTCCCAGTTAAGTTTCATCACTCCTTCCTACGCGGACAGACTGGCGGGTTCCGGAGGTCCCCTGGTGACAGCGGCGAACGGCTCGGAGATTAAGACCTTTGGCGAGAAGACTCTGCTTCTGTCTCTACATGGCCGTGCATATGAGTGGACTTTTGTTGTAGCAACAGTAAATTTCAATATGCTGGGGGCTGATTTTTTGTGCTCACATGGGTTGTTGGTTGATCTCGCTAACAGGCGCCTGGTTAATGCATTTTCGTTTGATTCTGTCCCCTGTGCAGCGCGAGTGGCCCCGCCTACAGCACAAGCCAACGTCACAACAGCAGGCGGTAAGTTCCACACACTGCTCACTCAGTTCCCAGCACTCACGGTCCCCACATTTTCGGCAACAGTCGCTAAGCACGGGGTGGAGCATTTTATTACCACTACCGGACTGCCCGTTTTTGCAAAGGCTCGGCGCTTGGATGCAGTTAAGCTGGCCATAGCGCGCGAGGAGTTCGCCAACCTGGAGAGGTTGGGCATTATCCGACGTTCAGACAGTCAGTGAGCTTCCCCCCTACATATGGTCCCGAAAGCTGACGGATCATGGCGCCCTTGCGGGGATTTTCGCAGGTTAAACAATGCTACAGCGCACGACCGCTACCCAATCCCACATATCCAAGAGTTCTCGGTTTATTTGGCAGGGGCACGCATTTTTTCTAAAATAGACTTGGTCCGCGGTTACCACCAAGTCCCAGTGCACGCTGAGGACATACCCAAAACAGCGGTAATAACTCCGTTTGGTTTATTCGAGTTTTTACGCATGCCATTTGGACTTAAAGGGGCTGCTCAGACATTCCAACGCATGATGGACGTGGTGCTTCGCAATCTCCCTTTCGTGTTCGTCTACCTGGACGATATTTTAGCAGCCAGCGCGTCCGAAGATGAACACGAAAAACACCTGGCCACAGTTTTCTGAAGGTTGGGAGATCACGGGTTAATAATCAACCCAGCGAAGTGTCAGTTCGGGATGGCGCAGATCGATTTTTTAGGACACCGCATCTCCCCGAAGGAGCAGTTCCGCTGCCTGACAAAGTGCGCGCTGTGGCAGATTTTCCCCGGCCGCAGACAGTCTGGGCGTTGCAGGAGTTTTTGGGAATGGTGAATTTTTATAACCGTCTTCTCCCCCGCGCGGCACAACTCATGCAGCCGCTGTATGCCGCGCTCAAAAAAAAGAAACCCGCAGATAAGCTCGAGTGGTCTCCGGAGCGGGACCAAGCATTCTCGGAGGCTAAAGCAGCCCTGGCAAACGCTGCGTTGTTGGCACATCCAGACCCAACGGTCCGCATAGCGCTCACCACTGACGCGTCAGATGTGGCCATAGTGGCGGTTGTGGAGCAACATGTAGCCGGGGTTTGGCAGCCCCTCGCATTTTTCAGCAGGACCTTGCGCGATAGCGAACGTAAATACAGCGCGTTCGACAGGGAGCTGCTCGCTCTCCATTTGGCCATCCGCCACTTTCAGTTCTGGCTGGAAGTACGCGCTTTCACCGCGTTCGTTGATCACAAACCATTAACATTCGCGATAGCCAAGGTCTCGGAACCGTGGTCAGGCCGGCAGCAGAGACAGCTGGCCGCGATCTCAGAGTTTACCACTGATATTCAGCATGTGGCGGGCAAACTCAATGTAGTGGCAGATTGCCTCTCGCGCGCTGTGGCGGCCCCAGTCAGCGTAGGGTTAGATTATGCAGCCATGGCCGCAGAGCAGGTTAATGACGCGGATGTGCGTGCGCTCCAGTCTGGACCAACAGGGTTAAGGCTGGAGAGTAGGGTGCTGCAAGACGGTATGCCCCCCCCCTAATCTGCGATGTCTCCACTGGACGGCTGCGTCCAGTAGTACCGGCCGCGTGGCGCTGCCGCATTTTTGACTCAGTTCATTCTTTGGTGCACCCTGGAGTGCGCACGTCGGTCAAAATGGTGGGAGAGAAATTTGTTTGGCCGAGCCTCCACAAACAGGTCAAAGAGTGGGCAGCAGCCTGCACGGCGTGTCAACGAGCCAAAGTACACAGGCACATGAGAGCTCCTTTGGAATCATTTCACATTCCAGCCAAGAGGTTCGATCACGTTCATGTGGACCTCGTTGGACCCCTCCCGCTGTCACAGGGGTGCACACATCTTCTGACAATGGTGGACCGCACCACGTGCTGGCCTGAAGTGGTCCCGCTGGCATCAACCACGGCCGAGGAAGTGGCGCGCGCGTTTTTAACAGCTTGGGTGGCGCGCTTCGGCGTTCCGTAGGACATTACGTCCGACAGAGGTCCTCAATTTGTTTCTGAGCTTTGGTCGACAATGGCCCGCAGCCTGGGTGTCACAATTCACCGCACAACCGTGTACAATCCGCAGGCTAACGGGTTATGCGAACGTTTTCATACACTACCGTTCAAAAGTTAGGGGTCACTTAGAAATCTCCTTATTTTTGAAAGAAAAGCACTTTTTTTCAATGAAGATAACTTTAAACTAATCAGAAATACACTCTATACATTGCTAATGTGGTAAATGACTATTCTAGCTGCAAATGTCTGGGTTTTGGTGCAATATCTACATAGGTGTATAGAGGCCCATTTCCAGCAACTATCACTCCAGTGTTCTAATGGTACAATGTGTTTGCTCATTGCGTCAGAAGGCTAATGGATGATTAGAAAACACTTGTGCAATCATGTTAGGTCTGCAATGCTGTAATTGCTGCAAATGGAGGATTCTTTGACGAAAGCAAAGTTTGAAGGAAAAAATTATTATTTCAAATACAAATCATTATTTCTAACCTTGTCAATGTCTTGACTATATTTTCTATTCATTTTACAACTCATGGTGGTAAATAAGTGTGACTTTTCATGGAAAACACAAAATAATTGTCTGGGTGACCCCAAACTTTTGAACGGTAGTGTAGGTCATTGAAAGCGGCTCTCAGAGCGTCACTGACGGATACAAATTGGGTTGACAAGTTACCATGGGTGTTATTGGGGTTGCGTTCTGCACCTAAAGAGGATCTAGAAGCCTCCCCAGCAGAGCTCGTGTTTGCGCAGCCACTCCGGCTGCCTGGGGAGTTTCTCCCAGATAACCCTGCGCCAAACGCCTCCCCGTCTCAGCTGTTGCAGAGTAACATAGAATCAAGCACGCTGCCCGGCCCCGCGCACCACAGTTTTCCACGCGTTTTTGTGCCTAAAACTTTGAAGAACGCAGAGTTTGTTTTTGTTAGACACGATGCGCATCGAACCTCGCTGCAACCGCCTTATGACGGACCATTCAGAGTGCTAGAAACAGGGGACAAGCAGTTTTTGCTAGATTTGGGGGATAGGAAAGAGAAAATTGGCATAGACAAGATAAGATAAGATAAGATAAGATAAGCCTTTATTAGTCCCACAACGGGGAAATTCCAGGATTGCAACAGCACAGGGATAGCAACACTCAGAGCAACAATCAGAAGGCAAGAAAAAAAACAAGCAAGCAAGAGCAGCTAATATACATATGTACATATTACTATAAAATATATATATACACACGCACACACAGACACACAGTGCAGAGCATTGTAGCTGGATGGAATAAATATATGAATATATGAACACACAGTGCAGAGCATTGTAGCTAGATGGAATAAATATGTAAATATATAAACACCCACAGTACGGAGCATTGCAGCTAGGTGGAATAAATATGCAAGTATATAAACACACACAGTGCGGAGCAATGTAGCTGGATGGAATAATATGTAGATATATAAAAACACAGACAGATAGACAGACTTAAACCCGCTTTTGTGGTGGCAAAGGAGGAAGTGCTGTTGGCAAAGGCCCCGTGGCGAGGTAGACCACCACGGAGGGTTTCACACAGTAATGTTTCCCAAAGTAATGTTTCCCCAGAACACCCGCAGAGACTGACAAAGGGTTTCCGCCCCCAGACGGCAATTCCCCAGCAGGACAGTGCCGCAGAGACGGTAAACCCCAGCTACAGCAGATTCGGCAGGAGGCTGAAGCCTATCCAGCATGTGGACTGATGTGTATTGATGCTATCACGGCATGCATGTGGTTATTTTCTTGTTGTTCTGTTTTTCTAAAATGCTGGGGGGGCTTGTGTGGTGAATACTCAATGGACCTGTTGGACCGGTTCTGTGACTCGCATTTTAGGTCAGAACAAAGGCAGGAAGCTTAGCCTTGTTATGTAAGGCTGGAGACTGTGGGGGGTCGATTAAAGGATGCGTGGGAGACAGTGGAAGTGATATCGTGGAGGGAAATGCATTGTGACTGTCTTTATTATGCCAGGTGGTGAAATGCATTGTGACTGTCTTTATTATGCAAGGTGGTCTGTGGGACATGTGATCTATGAGGTGTGAAGTCCCTGATATTTAAGGACGAGAGTTACTGTTTCATAGTCTCTCTTTTTTCTGCTTTGAAATGATGGAGATGTGAATAAAGCTGACTCTGAGAAAGAACGCTGCCTCATCGTTTTCACATCTTCCACAACACGTGCTATAGAGGCTTCAGAAGGCCTACGCACAGAATTTGTCCAAAATATTGGATGTGCGCCAGATACTTTCACATCTTGGCTCCAATCCATCTTTGGACGTTGGGGGGGGTGATACGTTTAGTAATCCTGATTGTAGTCATCTCACTAGCAGTGATATTTGTGATGGGTTGTTGCTGCATCCTATGCTTGAGAACATTGCTGGAAAGATGCATAATCATAGCCCTATCCAAAGAGCCAGTCCAGAGGATGCTGGCTCAAATCCACTCCCAAGAGGAGAAAAAGTCCCTTCTCGTCAGACTGACAAAGGCTGCAGTGCACAGTCGAAACATGTTAAGAAGGTAAAGACATCTCCTTTCTATTTTTGTCTTTAATAAGAACAAAAGGTAAATAGCTACAGTGGGGCCTCAGTCCTCTGGTAGCTCTGTGTTAACTTTCCTTCCCCTGTTCTATTATGCTGAGCACAAAGTTAGAAGGTAAAAAGTACCATTTTTCCCTGGTTTTTGGTATGACCCGGCCAGGATTTCAACCCCAGCCTCCCGATTGTGGAGCAGATCCTCTACCAACTAGGCCACCACTCCAGTGGAGAGGACTGCCCTCAATTACCTCCCTGGAGAACCAAGCAACTGGCAGCAGGTTAATAAATCTTGGGCACTTGTGAAAATCCAGTTCTATGGAGGTGTGGAGGCTTGTTATAAACCCAGATTACTTCTGGAAAATGCCAGGGATAGGCATGGCACTTAATGGAATTCACAGATAGACTTGCCACCTCTGTTGGTTCCTTTGGCCACCATTTTGTCTTCTGCCATCAGCGTATGAAGGCTTGGTTCTAATTAGTAGAAAGGAGGTGGGAAGCATGCCTTAAAGAGGTAGCACTTCAGGAGATTGCCATAACGCATTATTGAATTTTTAAACAGTAATTTTGTTACACAGCACGTTACTGCAAAAGTAGTGGCGTCACTCTGTAACACATTACTCCCAATACTGATGTTAAATGATCTAAAAAAAGAACTTTATTTCTGTACCTTCTCTGGCCTTCTGTGCTACACAAATTTGTAGATAGCAAAAAGGCATCTAGATACTTTAAAAATGATAACACAACAAAACAAAAATAATTTTTTTGTAAGTTGTCTGTGTTTTTTCAACTGATTTAAGACAATTTTACACCGCTGAATCTGAAAATGACATCTGTTTCTCTCGATCAGGTCAGGTTTTTATGCTAAGTTGTAAGCAGTTGTACAGCAGTTGTACAGTTGTACTGTAAATTGAATAGTAGACATTGATAAAGGTAATACATGCAAATTGAATGTTACATCATCATTGTTCAAAATTCAGAGAATTTCAAGAAATAAAAAGAATTTTGCATCATATAAAGCGAAAATACCCGTACATGTAAACAAAAACGTAAAAATCATGTGGCCATAGTTCAAAAATTTGACCAGATTGAGCAAAACCAATGTGATTTTTGGATTCAGCACATCAAAATTGTCCTAAATCAGCAAAAAAAAAAAAAACTTAGACAATAAATTTGGTGTTGACCAGTGTAAACAATCAATCAACCAACATTTATTCAGAGCACAGAAATATATGGTCCATAGCAAAACAAACAAACAAAAAAAAATGATAAAAAATAAAATTAAATCAAAGAAGAAAAGGAAGAAACAACATGACCTATTAAACAGATTTCTCGTGTGACTGTTGTACACGTAAAGAAGAGTTTAGTGATTGTCCTAGATAGGTAAGCTCCTAAGGATTGTGTAGATTGATTATTAACATGGACAATGAGTGTACTTTTGCATATTGCACAAAGAAGAGTGTGCATGTTTTGTAAGTAGGTGTTTGGCCAGAAAACGGTATGGGGAATCAAAACAATGCTACTTTAAACAATGACATTTGAAAGCAGGTGATTAAGGGTAAGGACCTGTACTTGTATAGCAATTTTCTCATCTCAACGACCACTCAATGCATTAAACTAGTATTTACATGAACCCTCTGTGCAGTGAGTGGGCTTATCTAGGGCCACTTTAGAATCACCACTTAATCTAACAAGCACGTTTTTGGCAGGAAATTTAGAGCATGTGGAATATCTCCATACAAGCACAGGGAGAACATTCAAACTCCACACAGAAAGATTCTTACTAATGGTGAAAGTTGATTTTTAAAAATGTTAATCATGATTAATCTCCAAAATTTGTCAATTAATCGTTATTACTTGGAATTAATCGTGACTTTTTTTCCTATATAATGTCCCTTAAATTGGTATTTTTTCAGCTTTTTCATCCTCTTATTAATATGGGAGTGGACAAATGTACTTGCTTTCTGCAACTGCAGGTTTATTATTATTTCAACATGCCAATATAATGACAAATATTATCCAGAATACTCTCCACAAAAACCTCACAAGTACTGCCTGTGCAAAACAGATGGGTCTCACGCTCATGTCACAGGAATTTTGAACATGTTCAAAAAAATTTGTGCGACAATTTTTCTCGCAAAATAGTCTGAGTCATCACGACTGTTTCAAACCCATATAGAACCCATCTCCAACCCTTCTCAGTTTAGTTTGATTTAATGATCCCTGGTTCCTAGCCAGAGTGATATTTCCTGTGTCTCTCCCCTGCCCTTCACCTCCATCTCCTCTCTTTCTTCACTGTTCTTCACTAAAGACCAAAAATAAATCTTTAAAAAAATAAGCCTAGCATGAAGAAATAACTGCATCAGAAATGGTAGTGCTTTTTGAGGTTCAAATGCTAGTATTTTGACCAGTGGTATTTTGCAGTCATATGTGACCACATTTAAATTAGTAGATAATGTGCTAAGTTGTCCGCTAACCCTTGCTAACTTTGTTTCCTAGATGCTTCCACAGACTAAAGGCTTAATAAGAAATGTAAAAATCTAATAACTAATGGTAATTATAAGACTAATAAAACATGAAATTTTATCTAGCAAATCCTGAAGATCAGACATCTTGGACAGACAGTAACTTTAAAAGTACAGCATGGTTAGTTTTATTTGTTATTGTTTTTCTTATTTCAGACAAGAATTAAAAGGAAATGTTTTTTTTCCCTTTACATGTTTCGACTGTCGACTGCAGTCTTCCTCAGAAGTGTCAGCTGATCGCTGTGAAGCGTTATTTATCAGTGTCATTTTTTTCCTAGGCGGGCCCAGCCCAGTGGAACTGTTTGAGCCACTGGGCTGGCCACGCCCTCCGCCATCCGATGGTCTCTGGAGAATGTAGTCTCAGGTGTGAGAAAGCATAAATGCTCCCTCATCCCAATTCATGCTGTCTTGTCCCTGCTTCTTGATTTCTATGGCCTCCTTGATCCAGCGTTTGTGTCTGTTACTCTCAGAGCCAATGATTTTTGCATTGTCCCAGTCCATTATGATATTATTTCTTTTGCAGTGATCTGATATTGGTGATTTTAATATTGCTTGTTTTGCCTTTTCTTTTTGTGATTTTGTGAGTCGTCCTTTTGTTTCCTTCTCACATTCCTTCTGGTGTTCTTTCTTCCTTGTGGTGAGTGAGCTTCCTGTTTCTCCGATGTAGATCTTATTACATGATCTGCATGATATTTCATATATTACGTTGTAGAGGGTAAAAGGAAAGGATGTGAGGTGAGGCACAAGCATAGGACGACAGAATCTTTATTTATCCCTCTAACAACATGTACAGCCATGGACCTTGGCGCAGCCGCACGAAGGCTGAGAACTCCTTCCAGTCTCTCTGCACTCTCTTTTATACCTTTATTCTTCCTGCATTGAGACTGGAGCTGCTGATATTACGCATTGGTGCATGAACAATAGATTTGTGTGAAACATTATCATAACAGCTTGAACATTAGTTACAATACATTCACCACCTGTGTTTTCACGCGCCAGCCCATTGCTGCAGGTGGCAAAAGGCGCCTCCTTGTCTGATCTGGTTACATGTAAATTTTCCACTCCCCGGGAGGTGTCTAACTCTGTCCAGTCTGAACCTCTCTGTGAGTTTCCTCACCCGGTCCATTCTCCTTGTGTTTCCTGGGTGTGAGAGAATGCTAAACCTGTGTGTTGTATCCCTCCACAACATTGCATTTTTTGCCTTGTTCTATTTTGTCCTTGGGGTGTACTAATAACTGTCTTTATTTTTTGTGTGGTTTTACTGCTGTGTTTATTTTGTGTTTTTTCATGACCCTTTGAATTGGTTCTGTTATCTCTCAGATGTATGGTATGGTTATGAAGTCCTTCTTTTTGATTTCGGCTTTTGGTCTGTGTCTTTTTCCCATTTGTTTTCTTTGTTTTTGACTTGCTGTTTCCCTTTATTTATGGCCCATATCGGATACTGGCAGGATGTGAGGGCATGTCTTGTGTAGTTTTCCTCCTCCTCTCTGTCTTCTTGGTTTGTAATGATGGTGGCCCGTTCGTATAACGTCCTGACAACTGATAGTTTGTGTGCTGTGGGGTGTTTTGATGACCATAGTAGGTACTGATTCACGTAGGCTGGTTTCCTGTAGACTGAGATTTTTATACTGCCGTTGTGGCGATGTTAAAATAAGGCACGGCGACTAGAGTTTTAGTGAAGTTTATTGATCAAATCATCGCCATCACGGAGCTCACCCCAGCTGCTGTATAAGCATGCTGGGGATCGCTCTCAGGCTCTCATGAGCTGTAGTCAGAAGCAGTCAGAAGAAGAACAGAGGGTGAACATATGAATTCAGCCACTTAAATACCCAGCAACGGACAATACATCAAAGGCATTTTATCATCAAAGGAAATGCATTCAGACATGTGACATTTGTACCACAATGCGAGCAGGAAGCATGAATGTTTGCATTTGAGTCATACATATCCACAGGATGCTGGTGCCTGAACTAAGCACAGGAAGGCTGCCTATTGATCTCAACACACACATCTCACTGTCCTGTTAATTGCTCTAGTCGAGCGCTGTGTTTGTCCGTGGCTGCTGTGGGGGGGTACCCCATACACTCCCCCCCCAGAGGGCTTAGCGGGGAGCTGAGACCTCGGTAGTCCCGCTTTGGTGGCGAGCTGCGGAGAAAGTCTGTGCCGGGGAAGGGAGGAGGGTGGGGGTAGCAAGTGGCGGGGATGTCCATGGCTGTGGGAAGAAAAGTTAGTCTCTGATTCCTCTCGCGATTCAGTCCGGCAATGAAGAAAAACAGGAGCTGAAGCTATGTGAGGGACTTGGCGTTTAGGCTTTAGGTGCGTTCGCGGCCCTAAAGCCCTCGGGGACAGCTGACGGCTGGATTCCCGTCGTGCGCCGTGGCTGAGACTTACACCAAATCCTGTGTGCGGGCTGCGTGTGTGCTTCAGGTGTGTGAGCAGTCCTGAAGAGCCGTGTGCAGCGGCGGAGGATGATGTATAAGTCTGTAGAGCCAGCTTGTCTCTGGTGCGTGGCACGCGCTGCGGCCACGTGCCTTCCAGCTGCGCTGTTCTGATGCGAGGCTTCTGTGCATGGCTGGTCCGCTGTCGCGAGGCGAATCAGGGTCAGGGGGCTTGATGGAGATCTGCGCAGTCGGCGCCGATTGTGTCCCCTGTTCGGGCTGTTGGTCGTCGCTCGTGCCGGGTCATGGTGCGTTCAGGTCCACGCGTTCTCCGTCGGCCATGGGCCGCCGTCGTGGAGAGAGGACAAGGTGTGTGCGCTCTCGTATGGAGACACAGAATCGTGTGTCAGGAGCCGTGAGAGCGGCCGGTCCAGCGTGGATGTGCCGATCTAGGCGTGCAGACCTCACCATGAAATTTCCTCAGCTTTCCCGGTCGTGGGTGGTCTCCGAAGAGCGTCAAAGTCTCCCTAAAGCAGAAAGGAAGGGCAGATCAGTCGGGCTGCCGCGTTCGCTCGTCGTCGGAGAATCACTGCCGGGTGCTGCGTTTGCTGGCAGCGTGTTCTTTTCAGCGTCGGGTCGCCAGCGTGGTTGTCTAGACCAGAAGGTTGCGTCGCACAAAGCGTGTGCGTCTGCGGGGTCACCAGTGTGGCGATGTTAAAATAAGGCACGGCGACTAGAGTTTTAGTGAAGTTTATTGATCAAATCATCGCCATCACGGAGCTCACCCCAGCTGCTGTATAAGCATGCTGGGGATCGCTCTCAGGCTCTCATGAGCTGTAGTCAGAAGCAGTCAGAAGAAGAACAGAGGGTGAACATATGAATTCAGCCACTTAAATACCCAGCAACGGACAATACATCAAAGGCATTTTATCATCAAAGGAAATGCATTCAGACATGTGACATTTGTACCACAATGCGAGCAGGAAGCATGAATGTTTGCATTTGAGTCATACATATCCACAGGATGCTGGTGCCTGAACTAAGCACAGGAAGGCTGCCTATTGATCTCAACACACACATCTCACTGTCCTGTTAATTGCTCTAGTCGAGCGCTGTGTTTGTCCGTGGCTGCTGTGGGGGGGTACCC
Organism: Pholidichthys leucotaenia; assembly: GCA_020510985.1. Lineage (NCBI taxonomy): Eukaryota > Metazoa > Chordata > Actinopteri > Cichliformes > Pholidichthyidae > Pholidichthys > Pholidichthys leucotaenia. The sequence continues at coordinate 252,194,659 of CM035845.1, read as the reverse complement.
CATACCGTCATCATTGTGATGGATTTTCATGTCCAGAAAGGCTATGGTACCATTTTCTTCCTCTTCGTGTGCGAATTTTATGTTCCCAGTGCTACCCATGTTGTTCAGATGGTCTGGGAGTTCTTGTGTGTGTCCTTTTTTTTATTTTTTTCCAATATGTCATCCACATATCTCTTCCAAAGGGTGGGTTTGCATTGTATAGGTGTTGTGTTGATGGCTTTATTTTCCAGATCCTCCATGAAAAAGCTTCTTATGATAGCTGATAGTGAGTCTCCCATTGCAAATCCTTTGTCTGTAGATTTTTTCTCTGTATTGAAAATAGGTGGATTTTGCAACAAATTGTAATAATCCAGACACTGTATGTCGTCAGCTGTGAGGTTTGTGCATCTTTTAAGAGTTCTGTCATTATTGAGGCACTCTTGCATGATGTGTAGTGTGACATCAGCAGGGGTCTTTGTGAATAGCAAAATGATATCATGTGAAATGAGGATCTTGTCTGATTCTATTTTCATGTTTTTGAGTTTTTTTGCCAGTTCTTTTAAGTTTTTGCAGTAGTAGTCTGATAGTCCAAGTAGGGTTTGATGATTTAAACCAGGGCTTTTTGTTATGATCTGGTGAGCGCATGCGCCCACCCGTTCTGTGGGAGGGTCCCCAGCTCTGCAAGTAATCAATACATCTGCTTGAGTGGACACATCTGCTGTCTCCTCGCTGCCAGCGCTTAAAAGGACCAGACTGTGAATGTTCCAGCGCTGGCTCGTTGGGTATACTGCCATAAAAGAATTAAGTAAGTAAACTATTAATTTTCTTGGAACCCAGAGAATAATCCGTCTCTCTCTTCCTCCTTCTCAGGTTGCTGCCATCTCTACAGGTGTGTCCCCGGGGGTTCATTGTGCGCTCACCTGCTCCTTCATCATAGTCTCCACTCCAGATCGCCTTCTCCACCCAGTCAGACTTCTCACCAGCCCTACTCATCCGCAGCTTGTGTTCCAATTCATCCTTGCCTTCCTGGGTTCCTCGTCGGGCTCTCTGTTCTCACTTGTAAGAGTTTTTCCTGTGATTTATTATTACCTGCCTCCCTCCTCGTTCTAATCTGCCCTAGTCTCCCTCACTACAGGCTGGGCGCTCCTCTGGCAAGTGAGGTGTTTTTTCAGCTAACTTTGCAACAACTCTTTTCAATAAAATCGTGTTTAAACTTTGCCTGTCTGTGTTGTGTGCATTCTCTGGTGTAGCATCTTGCAAGTGGGCTGATATTTATAGTAATCATGACAGAACGAGCCAGCCACGAATTAGGCTCAGCAGGTGCTACATCAGCAGAGCGCTCTGCCCTTTTCTCTCTCGACGTTACAGAGAGGCAGGTGGCTGTGCTGACTGAAGAGCTGCAGATCATTACACAGCAGCTGAGCACAGTCACCAAACACCTTAGTCATATGTCTCATTTGGGCCCTCTCCCTCCGCCTGCCATTCCAGTTTCTTCTACCATCCGCCGAACCACCTCTATTCCCTCACCTACCCCGTATGCGGGGGAGGTGGGGAAATGTAAGGGTTTTTTTATGTCAGGTTCAGCTGTATCTGTGGCAGGTGGGCGGGAAGTACCTGGATGACACGTCTAAAATTCACTTTATGACCCTCCTGCTACGATACCAAGCCCTCAGCTGGGCTCAGTCTATTTTAGATAGCGTGGAAGGCCCTCATTACACTTTTGATAGATTTATAAGCAAGTTTTCCCAGGCTTTCAATCGCTTGGAGAGTGAGGGCAACATCATGAGTGGTGTGTTGTCACTCCGCCAGGGTAATCGGTCAGCAGCCGATTACGCTGTGGAGTTTCAGGACGTCGTGGCAGATTCTGGTTGGAATGGTGTTTCCTTTAGAAGCACCTTCCTCCAGGGTCTCAATGCCAACCTTCGCCACGACCTGGGGATTCATGCTGCTCCCTCCTCCCTGGATGAGCTTATCAATCAAGCTGTTGGTTTGGATAATCGCTACCGTGAGCCGCGAAGGAACAGAAGGCCTCCTCTGGCCCACCCGTCTCATATATGTTCTCCCTGGCTACTGGCATAGGTGAGACCAACTCCTCCTCCGAGGCTATGGTGCTTGGCTGAGTCCGACTGACTCCGGAGGAGCACCAGGGACAGAGATCCGGTGCTTGCATGTATTGCTGCTCGCTTGAGTACAAAATATTTAATTGCCACCTTAAGCCCAAAAGACATGACCCGTCAGTAGCTGTAGGGGGTCTGATGGGCAGGAACTCTATTCATCCCCCTGGTAACTTTTCCATTCCAGCCCTCATTCAGTTGCCGGGGGTTGAGAGGAGGGTTTCAGCATTAATTGATTCAGGGGCAGAGCAAAATTTCATCTCTTTGCGGCTTGTGCAGGAAATTGGCACTCCCACAACCAAACTGCCGGCTTCGCTAAATGTTGCAGCGCTATCCAGGAGTTGTGTGGCATGTATTACTGAGCGTACAGTGCTGATTCCCGTCCTTCTGTCCGGGAACACTGGGAGACCATTTTGTTCTTTATTCTCCCTAGTTCGTCTTCCCTGGTGGTTCTGGGGTATCCGTGGCTCCAGAAGCATAACCCTATCATCAATTGGGCATAAAATTCCATTTCTTCCTGGAGCCCTTTCTGTTTAGCTCTTGCCTCTGCTCAGCCAAGTGTTCACTGTCCCTTTCCGTCTCCTCTCCTCTGGTGGAGCCGCAGGATCTCAGCCTCGTACCCAAGGTCTACCATGACCTTGGGGAGGTCTTAAGCAAGTCAAGAGCCCTTTCTTTGCCTCCTCACCACTCTTATGACTGTGCTATCGACCTCCTCCCAGGTGCGTGGTTGCCGTCCAGCCGGGTCTACAGCCTTTCTGGACCAGAGAGAGAGGTGATGGAAAGTTATATAAAGGACTCATTGAATGCCGGTCTCATTCGGCCCTCCTTGGCTCCTCTTGGGCAGGGTTTTTCTTTGTCAGAAAAAAGGACGGATCTCTGCGGCCGTGCATAGATTTCCGTGAGTTAAATGCCATTTCTGTCAAAGATAAATACCCTTTGCCCCTGATCAACTCTGTGTTCGAGCTCCTTCAGCACCCGCGGGTGTTTACTAAATTGGATTTGCATAATGTGTATCATTTAGTCCGCAGGAGGAATGGAAGATGGCATTTAAAACTCACCTGGGGCAGTTTGAATATCTTGTGATGCCCTTTGGCTCACCAGCACCCCCCGCTGTCTTGCAACAAATGATTAATGGCGTCCTGCGCGATATGGTTAATCAATTCGTTTTTGTCTACCTTGACGATATTTTGATTTTTTCGCGCATGCCAGAGGAGCACTCAGTCCATGTCAGGGCCGTGTTACAGCGGCTCCTGGAAAACCAGCTCTTTGTGAAGGCCGAAAAGTGCGAGTTTTCCACCAGCTCCATTTCCTTCCTGGGCTTTATTGTTGCTGAGGGAGAGCTGAGGGCCGATCTGGCCAAGGTGAAGACTGTGCTTGACTGGCCAACACCCCAGTCCCGTAACGAGCTTCAATGCTTCCTAGGATTTGTTAATTTCTACCATCGCTTCATTAGAAATTACAGTGGGGAAGCACAGCCTCTTACGCAGCTGACCTCGGTCAAGGTGCCTTTTACCTGGTCCGAGGCAGCTGAATGGGCCTTCCTTAAACTGAAGAGCCTATTTTCCAACACTCCCATCTTGGCCCAGGTCGACCCTCACTCCAATTCATTGTAGAGGTGGAGACTTCTGATTTGGGGGTGGGCGTGGTCCTCTCACAGCGTTCAACCTCCGATCAGAAGCTCCACCCATGCGTGTATTTCTCTTGGCGGCTCACGCCGGCAGACATAGGGGACCAAGAGCTCTTGGCCATTAAATTGGCTCTGGAGGAGTGGAGGCATTGGCTGGAGGGAGCAGTTCATTCTATCGTTGTGTAGACCGACCATAAAAATTTAGAATATGTTCGGTCTGACCGCCGATTAAAAGCCCGGCAGGCCCGTCGGGTCTTATTGTTTATTAAATTTAATCTTGCCATCATCTATAGCCAGGCTCTCGCAATATCAAACCTGAAGCTCTCTCCCACCAGTTTTCCTCTGACCACTCAGCCCCTCCTCCCTCCCCCAATCCATTGTGCCCCCCTCATGTATCTTAGGTGCTCTTGCCTGGGAAATCGAGCAGAGGGTCCGACAGGCCCAGGTCACTGAGCCCAAACCCGAGGGAGGACCTGAGGATCGACATGTTTGTCCTGGCCGGCCACCATAGTGAAGTTATCAGGTGGGGTCACACTAGTCATTTTGCCTGTCACCCAGGGGTTTCCCGGACCATCGACCTTATTCAGCGGGTTTTATGGTGGCCTACGCTGCAGGCGGACAGCTGAGATTATTTTATAACATGTCAAGTATGCACCAGAAATAAATCTGACTCCTCTTCTCCCGCCGGTCTTCTTCATCCCCTCCTGATTCCCAGCCGCCCTTGGTCTCATGTAGCCCTGGACTTCGTCACTGGACTTCCTCCCTCTAATGGTATCACTGTCATCCTCACCATTGTCAACCGATTTTCTAAGGCCATTCATTTAGCACCCCTCCCCAAACCCCAAACAACTCTAAATATTTTTATTGACCCCAGCCTTTTGTCTTTGTGTCTGGAGTCCAGTTGTCCAAAACATTTCTGTAGCTCTTTGGGCAGTCATTCACAAAATACCTAAGGGGGGTTGACTTCCATTCTGATGGAAGATTTTTTGGGGTTTCATGATGAAAGCATATTACAGTGCTACATTTTATTGTCTGTAATTTTAACCTTGTTTTATAAAAGCACCAATTTAGTGTTGTACATCATGATTCACCTTATAGATTAATTCCCCTCAACTCAATTCTTTACAAAGTGTCTTTCACATTAGAGGGACTGACCTATTAACATCGATTTGATTTGTGTCAGTGGAGAGTGGCTACATGAGATCTCAAACCTCTGTAACCAGGTTGCGACTGTGGCTTGAGGGTTTGCAATGCTGTCTATGGACTACCAGACTAGAGGTCAAATCCCAGGTTTTAAATTCTTACTTATTAATCAAACCTCAGTGAATTGCATCTTTTTTAACATAGTGAATACTTTTCGGTGTAGCAAAGCCAATGTTTTTTTGCTTCAGCATTGGCTGAGGACAGTTTCGTTGATTCATACATGGGGATACTACTACAGCGAGAAATATCTGTAACTTGGTTAAACATTTAATTAGAGTGCATACAGACAGTGCATACCTCCACCAAGGTTCCATCTGTCTGTTCGACCCTCCATCCATCTGTGTGTACTGCTGTCCATACCTCCAAATTCATCCAGTAGTTTTTGTGTAATCCTGTGATGGACTGACAGACGGATGGACAATCACATTACATTGTGATATAGGGCCTTGGAAAAAGTATGTGCTCACGGATCACCTCCAAAATCTAATGGATTCATCTGTTGTCCAAGAGCCACCTCTGGGGAAGATTTCACTAAAAATTCATCCAGTAGTTTTTTGCGTAATCCTGCTAGCACACTGCAAGATGATAGGGCTTTGGCAGAGGTATGTACTCTCTGATCACCTGTAAAATCTAATGGGTTCATCTGTAGACCAAGGGCCACCTCTTGTGAAAATTTGAAAATTTCATCAAAGTAGTTTTCGCGTAATCCTGCTAACAAATGGCCCGGATCACGTGATCTCCTTGGTGGAGGTAAATATTTGAAGTAGAGGACATGCAAATACTCACACTTTCAACAAACTTTCATGATCTCTTTCTTCCAGAAATGGCTCACTGGAACAAAAATTGGACATTGCTTTGATGCATGAACCCTTAAAAGAACTGTTACTCCACAAAAGACTTTTTAAGAGGGAAATGCTTCTGGGTAGACCCCTGCTCTTCAAGAAGAACCATTTTGGAACCTTTAGTTTTTAGAGTGTTTCAGTAAAAACTGAGTAACCAAAAAAATCCATGGAGTTACTTTGAAGAAAAACTTTGTGAACAAAACATTTTAGTATATTAAATATGTTATTTCTATTGTAGCTGAGCATTTTGGGAAACTGCAGTTTTTGGTATTCTATGAAAGGTTAAATTTTTCAGCTCTATCAGATAACATCAACAATCTATCGTTTCCACCAACTCCCCAAAGGTCCCACAGTTTCTGAAAGTAAACTGTAAGTGAGTTTCTGGATTTAAGTGATAGTAGAATTTTCAAAGAAATCAACCAAGTAAAATGAAGCATCCAATGTTCATTTTAGACAAAAATCCTTCCACAGTTAAAAAAAAAAAGCAGCACTGTCTGACTTTAAAAAGACACTGTTTACCACAATAACCACTATTAACAGCCATGAAAGCTCCAAACACATTTTATACATCTAATAAATGATTCGACATGGCAGCTGCTCACACGTGGTTCCGTGCAAACGTCTATATTATTTCATTCAATGTTTGACGCCCACTGGCAATAAAAAACATACATAAAACTTTTTTTTATAGCTGGCCATTAGCTGGAAACATGTTTGGTGTAATAAAGAATGTTTAATTTTATTGCAGATTAATGGAGGGCACCACTGTGTAAGCATCTTGCTGCCTTTTTTGGGCCCCTTTGATTTGGAACTAAATGAATTTATAAACAGTCGTCTAATGTTGGTTCGTAACAGGGAGCGTGAGGTTAGTATTGGCATAAATTAGCACTTTGAAAGTTTGGTGTTGCACGTGATTGAAAATATTTTGTGATTCTTTTCCAGAGAGTCACAAATGTCAGTCTCAAGGATCAGATTTTCTTGGGGTTGAAAGATCATCCTCAAAGGCTGGGTTATACAAGCCACCCATCTGTATTTGAAGGATGAAGCTGACATGATAAAACCACTTTTTCTTTCTGAACTGTCACTCTCATCTGTCACCATCTAGCTTAAAAGATCCTGCACTCATATACATGTCCCTCCAAATCTCCTACCCTTCTATTTTTTCCTTGCTCTGTTTTCCTAAATCGTTTTCCCGTGGGACGAGTGGGCAGGTCGTGGCAGTTAAGAGTCATAACAAGCCGGAGGAAACGAGTCAGACATGGAAGCAAGAAGAGGAGCCCCACTGCTTCGCCCACCTCCTGATGGCTTTACAATGTGACAAAACCACTCATCTTTGTTTTATAGAAGGGGAACGGGTGTGACTGCATGATGCCAAGTACATGAAGACAAGAAGAGCTGAGAAACAGCATTAACAATTTGATGGGAGGTGGAAAAAAAAGCAACTGACATGCTGAGTTTGCATCTGAACTTTTGCGTGCATGAGTGTGAATCCGCACACGGCTGCTTCCACACACTGAGCAGAACCCAAAAGGTCCGGGAAGACTAACAACACATCAAACTTCCTTCCTTTGAGAAAATTAAGCATCTCATTGACTCACTGATGAGCTCAGCAGGCATCAAGCGCCTCAAAAGTATCCATTCATTTATAGGCAGTAGATTATACTTCTAGACAGTAGCAGTGAGTTACGCTGTTGAAATGTCAAGTGTGCATGCTGTATTGATGTTAACATGTACTGAAGGTGCAATATGTAATGCAGAAAAATGCTGAAATTTGACAGAACTGACAGTTTTCAAGAGGCCACTTCAATGTTACAGTAAGAAATAGTCCAGTTGTCATGATTACATTAGACAGGAACCAAAATGGAGGCAGAAATCAAGGCAAGCAAGTGATTTTTATTAAACAGGTACAATAAGTTATAGAATAGAGGGACCCACACTGCGATATTTCTGTCTGCAGGGTAGAAGGAGAGTGTAAGTTATTGGAGCACAGAAGGCAGTGGGTGTATTTGTTAATGAAAGAGGGCTCATTGTTGTTTTCAGTAAACCTTTGGGCTGGTGAGGGTTCCCAGCAGGTACAGTGGTGTGAACTACCACTGTACTACCACTGTAGGTAGTGGGCCATTGAGGTACAATTACCAGGAGGTGCCAGCAAGAGTCCCAGCAGATTTTGAGACCAAACAGAATTTCCAGAGCCAAATATTGATTGTTTCTAGGTGAGGCACAGAGGGGAATTGATCCTAAGATTGAGGGGTAATTAGGAAATGTTTGAACATTAGAGTTGAGCTTATGTGAGTCCTTATTTTCAGAGAGGGTCGAGATGACCAGGTGGGCTTTTCCTTAACAAGGAGGTAAGTGGTTTGTTGTCAAGTGAGTGTGCATGAAACAAGTGGACATGTCAGCAGGCTGGCAGAGAGGTCTTCCTAGGACCAAGGGATCAAAGAAGCAGGTGAGTAGGATGCATGGACAAAGCACAGAGGGTTTTTTCAAAGCGTTCAGGAACAGGTTTACAACTTGATGATCCCGTATAGAGCAGATCATAACTGTGACCTCTTATACCAGGGACCATTGATTACCCACAGGTGTGAGCAGTCAGCCAGCTGCACGTAATCAGCCCTGCATGGTGCTAGAGAGAAAGCTATGCAACCACATAGAGCTAGAACGACAATTAAAAGGTGCATGCTACATGTCCACTACATCAGCAGGAAGTCCTCAAACCTGAGAATATTCAGGAAGAGCAGGCTGCTGAACACAAGGAGGAAGGGGAGACATTCACCTGTGACACAGACACAGCTTAAATCTTATGGGGGAAGGGGGGGGGCTGAAAAGTTCATAGGCTGACTAAGGAGTTATGCTGCAGCAACAAATCTAGTTTTGCACCAAATTCAACCTTTTCTGATACTAACTGCATTGCTTCTTTTCAGATAGACTGACACTGGAGACTATGTTGAAAAATAAACCACATTTGGTCAAATTTGACCACTGCATCACGGTCAGCCTATGAACATTTCAGCCCCCCTTGTATCTCCATTTTCATATACGTAACAAACAAGTTAAAGGTGTTACTATACTGTGTATTATTTATTAATTTATTTAATATGCATAAAGAGATGTGATACAACAGTTATTTCCAACCAAGCAATTTGACTGAACAAAAGGTGTATCAATAGCATTGATATTTCACTATAATACACCTGGGATGTTTGACATGATGTGCACCATTCTGCCTCACAGGTGTTCTATAAAAAAAATCATTGATTACACCATCTGCCAGTTGTTGTTTTTTTACAGTATGAAAATTATAGTTTAAATGTAATGCTGTGCACTGTACCTCTTCCACAGTGGGTAGACACTAATGTCACTTTCCATATAGGTTTTAACTGGTGAAGAACCCGGACATCAGTTGTTGTTTCAGAGTCTTTTCCATCTCAGCTGCTGAAGATTTTAACTTCTGCCGAATAATCGTGGGTGTCTTGGGGGCCTTCCTCACTAGTTTCTCTCTTGCATGGTCACTCACTTTGTGAGGACAGTTTGCTCAAGGCAGATTTACTCAAATGCCAGATTCTTTTCACTTCTTCAAATGGATTTAGCTGAACTCTAGAGGAGATTCAGTGTCTTGGCACATACGTATTCTGTATCCATTCCTGACTTTTACTTGTCCGTAACTTTTTCATGCAGTTTCCTTGGGCATTTTTTTTTTTTATCTTTCTGTAATTTTAGCCAGCAACACTGACTTATCTGTGCGTCTTCATAGTACAATCACTTGAAACACATTTACTGCACTCAGACGATCTTATTTATCTTAACTGTTAGACTGCTAGGACTAGTTGGTTTGAACTTTTTTGCTTTAGGTTATTGAGTTTAAAGGGGTTGAATATTTTTCCTACCAATTATTTTGCACATTTCTCTTTTGTAAGTTAAAAAAGCCAAGTATTATTGATTGCGACTCCATTTATAAAAGCAATAAATGGGAAAATCATTCAAGGACGTGAATGCTCTTCGCACCAGTTACAACAACTGGGTGAAAATATTCTTTTAGTACTTTTAATATTATGACTCTTAAATAAATGTGCTGTGGAACCAGAGCCTTGACAATGGACGTGTGCTTGCTCTTGGCCTACTGCAGGGGTCCTGCTCTGATCAGTCTCCAAAAGCAGACTGGTATCCCAAGGATGTGGTCTCTCTCTCTCTCTCTCGCTTCTTGTTTCCGGCGGCCGAAGGAGGAGGGCGGAAATAGGGAACTCGTGTTTGGACTTTTTTTTTGTTTTCTACTACTGGCCGCTTTTCCAGTTTTTGATTTTTTGTGTGGAGGATGGCGACCTTGGAAAGGCCACCTCCATCTATCCACCAGGGGGTGAGAATCGTTCCCCCGGACGGCGCGGTTGCTGTGGAGGAGGTCCTTGGGGCTGTGGCCGAGCGGGTGGACCATGATGCGATCTGCTTTGCGTCCCGAATGAATAGAGCTGTAGTTGTGTTTCTTGCAGCTGAGGACGATGTCCACACCCTGATTGTGAGCGGTGTTGTTATCGGGGAAGCGTATGTACAGGTGTCCCCCTTGTCTGTCCCATCAACGAGAATCACCGTCTCAGGTGTCCCACTTTTCGTCACTGGCGAGCAGTTGGCGACGGACCTCCGCAGATTTGGGAGGTTTGCGGGCCCGTTTGCAACTCTGGCTTTGGGATGCAGGGCCACCAAGTTAAAACATGTGAAATCACTCAGGCGACGGGTGTTCATGTTTCTCGACTCACCCACTTAAACTCTGGAGGTGTCCTTCGGGGTCGGGCACGGGGACGGATCCTATGTGGTGTGTGCGAGCTCAGGACAGATGAGGTGTTTTGAATGTGGAGACGTGGGCCATGGACGGTTCGCTTGTCCGCACAGGCAGCGGGCGGAGGGCCCTGATGGAGCCGCGGATGGTGCCGGCGGCGAGCCCTCTGCTCACGCCGCAGCTGCGGACGGCGGCGCGGCCTCCGCTCCCGCCGCTAGTGCAGGCGATGTTGCGGGGCCTTCCGCCGCCCCTGCTCTGGAGCCTGCCGCTGTGTCTGTGGACGGCCCGGCTGTGGCGCCCGCGGCTCAGCTTGCGGCCGGGAGCGTTGATGGCGATGGCGCCAAAAAAGTCACTGATGGTGCGTCACAATCATCTCGCTGTGTGACGTCAGCAGCTGTGCGTCCGGCAGCTGCTTTTGTTTCGGAGGAGGAGACGGAGCACCGACCTGATGGTGCGTCAGAATCTCGCTGTGTGACATCAGTGGCTGTGCTTCCAGAGGCTGCTACCGTTACACAGCAGGGGATCAGAATCAGAATCAGAATCAGAATCAGGTTTATTGCCATTGTTCATGTAGTACACAAACTAGGAATTTGTCTCGGTACAATGCTGCAACATTAAACATGATAAGATAAGAGAAATAAACTATACATGTAATAAAGTGTAGGATAAGATTAAGTGATACTGGTCAACAGTTAAAATATATATTAGCCAGCAGCAGATACTGTGGAGAACTATATAGTGCAGTCGGTAATGCAGGAAGAAAACAGTGATGATTGACATGAGTCTGGTTGAGCTGCTGTACATGGTGCACGAGAGTCACTTAGTGTTCAGCAGTCTAATGGCAGAGGGGAAGAAGCTGTTCATGTGACGGGAGGTTTTAGTCTGGATGGACCGAAGTCTTCTACCAGAGGGGAGGGGGGCAAACAGTACATGACCAGGGTGTGAGGGATCGGCTATGATCCGGCCAGCACGCTTCCGGGTCCTGGAGATGTACAGATCCTGGAGAGATGGGAGCTTGCAGCCGATCACCTTCTCAGCAGTGCGCACGACGCGCTGCAGCCTTAGTCTGTCCCTGGCAGTGGCTCCTGCGTACCACACGGTTATGGAGGTGGTGAGGATGGACTCGATGATGGCTGTGTAGAACTGCACTAACATCTTGGTGGGTAGCTTGAGCTTCCTCAGCTGCCGCAGGAAGAACATCCTCTGCTGGGCTTTTTTGATGAGTGAGCTGATGGTCAGCTCCCATTTGAGGTCCCTGGTGATGGTAGTGCCTAGGAAGCGGAAGGAATCAGCAGTGGTGATGGGAGAGCCTGAGAGGGTGAGGGGGGGCAGAGGAGTAGTGACTTTCCTGAAGTCTACAATCATCTCCACTGTCTTCAGAGCGTTCAGCTGCAGGTTGTTATTGCTGCACCAGGACGCCAGCTGGGCCACCTCTCTCCTGTAGGCGGACTCGTCGCCGTTGGAGATGAGCCCGATGAGGGTGGTGTCGTCCGCAAACTTGATCAACTTGACAGACTGGTGGCTGGAGGTGCAGGAGTTGGTGTAAAGGGAGAAGAGTAGGGGGGAAAGTACACAGCCCTGGGGTGATCCGGTGCTGATGCTAGTATAGTCTGAGACAGTCTTTCCCAGCCGCACATGCTGCCTCCGGTCCGTCAGGAAGTCGATGATCCAACTGCAGAGGGAGTCAGGCACGTTGAGCAGGGACAGCTTGTCCCGGAGCAGAGCGGGGCGGATGGTGTTGAATGCGGAGCTGAAGTCCACAAACAGGATCCTGGCGTAGGTTCCCGGGGAGTCCAGGTGCTGCAGGATGGAGTGGAGGGCCAGGTTGACTGCATCGTCTACAGACCTGTTGGCTCGGTAGGCAAACTGCAGCGGGTCCAGGAGAGGGGTGGTGGTGGAACAGCGACAGTCAGCTGCTGTGGGTGGCGTCCAGGAAAATGTGGCCCATGATGAATCCCCAGGCCCCGGAGAACCAAACAGTCAGCTGAGTTGTGCTGACGAGGAAATGGAATCTGGTAACGACACTGTGTCTAATATTGAGTCTATTGAGGCAAAATGCAGTACAAACACGAATTTGTATTCACTGGAAGAAATAAATGCTTTTCTGGATGAAACCTATAACAAAGCCATTAAGGTCACCGACTACTTCAGTGACACTGATAAATTCATTAAGTCTGTTGATGTGCTAAGACGGCAGGTTGGTCTTGACCTCCTGGATGAAAGGAAACGTTTTCGCCTGAAGAAACACCTGACAGCCCTGCGTAAGGCAGCAGGGAGAACGGGGGTCAAGTGCGCCCAACAGGAGGAATAAATGGCGGTCGTTCCTCTGCCTGTTTTACACATTTTTGGGATATTGTTTGATCAGACTTGTATATGACGTTTCTAATTGACTGTAATTGACTGTCACGGAACTGGATCTTTACCTGCAGGGCATGGACGCCCCACCGTTTTCTTTCTACACTCTGGACGAGCCTGCTACACAGTTGACTTGCTTGAAAAACCCACATGGTCTAAGGACTCCAATCCATCTGAGATGGGGAAACTGTCTCTGGGATGTGCAACGGAACTGGCGGGGGCCTCTGGCTCATCTTTGCACGGACTACGAGGAGGACTCGCACTACTGCCACTGCCAATGTGGAATAGGTGGACTGCAAGGAATGCTCTGTGTTGTGTGGGGGGGGGGAACACTTCAGTTTGCACTTTTTCCAATGTGACACACTTGGTGGAATGATGTTGGTGTGCTTACATTTTTTTGAAGTGTGCAATAAAGGCTAAATTGTGCAATAAAGCCTTTTTTTAAAAGTCAAAGTCTCTCTCTCTCTCTCTCTCTCTCTCTCTCTCTCTCTCGTGCGCATGCGTGGGCGTTTGTGGGAGCAGGGGTGTGGAGTGGTGTCGAGTGAGTACTTTAAACTTTGTATTTTCTAACTTTTTCTCTATCTTGTGTGTTTGAGGTGTGTGTGTTTAATATAGTGGGTTGAGTGTGTGTGTGCTGGGGTGTGAGTGTTGGAGTGAGTGTGTTGGGGAACGGTAGCTTCTGCTGCCGGTTTTTCCCAGCCGGCATCATGCCGGTGATTGATGGTGGTGTGGAGTTTGAGCGCTTAACCCGGCGTCATGGTGTGAGAATCCTCCCGACAGTTCCCTGTTCTGTGGAGGAGGCCAGCCTCGCTGTAGGACAGGTGGTTGGGCATGGCAGCATAAAATCAGCATCGAGGATGAACAGCGCAATTGTGATCTTTCTGGATTCGACTGAGAAAGCTGATCAGGTGGTGGCACAGGGGGTGGTCATAGGTGACACTTTTACTCCCGTTTTACCGCTGGCGAATCCGTCTAGGAGGATCACCATCTCAAACGCTCCTCCTTTCGTTAAAAATGATCAGCTGATTAGAGAGTTGTCCCGTTTTGGCCAGGTTGTGTCCCCTATCAGAATGGTCTCTCTGGGTAGTAAATCACCCCTGCTGAAGCATGTTGTATGTCATAGGAGGTAGTGTTTCATGGTGTTGAAAGACAGCTCTGCTGAACTGAACGCGTCTTTTAATTTCAGGATTGATGGCTTTAGCTACTTGGTGTTTGCAACATCTGAAACCATGAAGTGTTTTGCGTGTGGCGCAGAAGGCCATCTTATTAGGTCATGTCCTGAAAAGGCGAACACAAAGAGCACTGGCGGTAAGAAAGGTGACGCCGCTGTTTCTGGTGGTCCGGAGGGTAGCGCTACATGTGGTGCGGCGGATGCCGCTGCGGCGCCCGCTTCTGCTGGGGCGGTCGTGGCCGCGACTGCCGGTCCGCTTCTACTTCTGCGGGGGCGTCCGCGTCCGCGTCCGCGTCCGCGTCCGCGTCCGCATCCGCGTCCGCTTGTGCTGGGGCGGCCGCGGCCGCCTCTGCTGGGGTGGCCGCGGCGGGCGCGGTAGTTGTCCCCCCAAACAGTGATGGTGGGGAATTTCTGTCTGGCGGCAGCTCTGATCATTGTGACGAGCCTGTCGCCCGGGGTAAACAGGTGGAGGGTGTAAGTAAAAGTGCAGTTAAACGAAGGAACGTGAATGAACAGACTTTGCAGGCGGGGGAGGAGCGGTTTGAGGCTGTAGCGGACACACAGAGCAAACACTGCATGACAAACGTTGCGTTTCATGAAGAAATGCAGGAATGTAGTTTTGTTGAAGAGGATCCTTTTAAAGCTGCACAAAAAAGGAAAAGTGCGGAAAACTTGCAGAGCTCTGCTAAATCTAGTAGGGTTGGGAATTTAGATTTACTGAATGAGAGCGCTTCTGACGAAAGTGGAGATGAGTCTGAACTGATGCAGACGCAGACGCAGACGCAGGAGGAGCAAAGCTCCTATTGTTTTACTAAAATTAGACAATTTCTCCAGGTGACTAAGGGGAGCAGAGCTGTGAAAGTGGAAAATTACTTTCCAGATCTGGAGTTATTTGTGGCATCAGCTCGCAAGCTGATGAAACCGAATGATGGGAATGAGACTTTTACTGATCAGGAATTTTTCGTTTAAAGAAACTGGTTGTCAAACTGAAATCACAAATTACTAACAGTCATGTTGACTCTTAGTTTGTTTCTTCCCTTTTATGCTATGTGTGTGTTTTTTTACTGTACCTTATTTTTATCCTTTTTAATGCCCCACCTTAGAATTGGCACTCTTAATATAAACGGGGCCAGGGATGATGTAAAAAGGGCCTCTTTATACAAGCTTTTTAATTTAAAGGCACTTGACGTGCTGATGGTCCAGGAGACTCACAGCACTGTAGACATTGAGTGCCAGTGGAGAAAAGAGTGGGATGGCTGCATTTTTTTTAGCCACAAATCCAATAATAGTGGAGGGGTGGCTGTACTTTTCTCTCGGGGTTGTGTGCCTGTCTCTTATGAGGTAGAAGAGGTGGTGAAAGGACATGTACTCTTGCTAAAGGTACAGCTTGAAAACGTAAACTTGGTTCTTATAAACGTGTATGTGCCAACCCAGAGAGCAGAAAGGATCAGGGTCTTTAATATGCTATCAGATACGGTTAGATCCTGTAATCCAAATAGTTTTTTATTTCTGGGGGGTGATTTTAACTGTACATTAAACCACAGACTGGACAGGAACCATCAGGAACCTCACCCTGCTTCTGCCAATAGGCTGAGGGAACTAGTGAAGGCGCATGAAATGGCCGATGTGTGGAGATCACATCATGGGGACCAGAGGCAGTACACCTGGAGCCATGCTAAAGATAACCTCTTATCTATGGCTAGGTTAGACCGTTTCTATGGTTTTAAACACCAAATGAGTGTTTTTAAAAATAGTTGTATCTGTCCTGTTGGTTTCACTGATCACTGCCTGCTGATTTGTTCTGTTTTCATTGAAAATGTAAAGTGTAAGAGTGCTTTTTGGCATTTTAATAATACACTTTTAAATGATGTGTTTTTTAAGGGAGTTTTTCATGATGTATGGAAGTCACACAGGGAACAAAAACCCTCTTTTAGTTCTCTCCAATTGTGGTGGGATTTTGGTAAGGCCCAGATAAAACAACTCTGCCAACAGTACACTCAAAATGTCACTCGTAGCTTGACCCAATCCTTGAAAGTTCTGGAGACTGAGGTGGTAGAACTAGAGGAGTTGCTCAGTTCTACAGGAAAACAGGAGCACTTAGAGGCTCTCAAGTCAAAAAGGTCAGCCTTGGCTAGCTTGCTAGGGGTCACCGCACAGGGTGCTCTGGTCCGCTCACGCTACATGGATGTAGCTCTGATGGACTCGCCCTCCCAGTACTTTTTTGGACTGGAGGGGAAAAATGGACAGAGAAAGCTCATTCACTCCTTGTTGGGCGATGACGGGAGAACAATCTCCACAGCAGCAGAGATCAGGAAACACGCTGCTAGCTTTTACAGTGAATTGTTTAGAGCAGAGTGGAGGGAGGACACGTCACTGGGCCAGGTTTTCCTTGATGGTCTTCCAGTGCTCTCAGAGGACCTTGTTGCCGGCTTGGATGCTCCACTGTCTCTGTCTGAGCTGCATACGGCGCTAATGAGCCTCCAGAATGGAAAATCACCAGGCATAGATGGTCTCTCTGTGGACTTTTTTAAGGAATTCTGGCCCCTGCTTGGTCCAGACCTGCTGGAGGTTCTCCAAGATAGCTTGGAAAGGGGGACCCTACCCACGACCTGCAGGAGGGCCATCATCACACTGTTGCCGAAAAAGGGGGACCTCCAGAGCCTAAAGAACTGGAGGCCAGTCTCTCTGCTCTGCACAGACTACAAGATTCTCTCAAAAGCTCTGGCCCGAAGACTGAGAAAGGTGATGAGCGAGCTCATTCATGTAGACCAGACTTACTGTGTGCCTGGCAGGCTGATTAGTGACAACGTCACTTTAATTCGGGATATTTTGGAGGTCTCTGGTTCATTGGCGGTAGAAACTGGTTTGATTTCAATTGACCAGGAAAAGGCGTTTGATCGGGTTGAACACCAATATTTATGGACAGTTTTAACAGCTTTTGGGTTCAGCCCAGGCTTCATAGCCAGGATACGGGTCTTGTACAGTGACATTGAGAGTGTGCTGAAGATAAATGGGGGCCTGTCTGCCCCTTTAAAAGTCCAGAGGGGGGTTCGGCAGGGCTGCCCTCTCTCAGGGATGCTGTACTCCCTCGCCATAGAGCCTTTGCTTCACTGCCTGAGAAGGGATCTATCAGGAGTTACTTTTCCTGGCTGTGACACCACGTTCAAGCTGTCGGCCTATGCAGATGATGTAGTCATTCTGCTAAACAAGCAGAGTGACATTGACGTTCTGGTTAGGAGTGTCAATCTTTTTGGCCAACTTTCCTCTGCAAAGATAAACTGGGGAAAAAGCGAGGCTCTGATGGTGGGGGAGAAACTAGAAAATCAGCTTACGCTGCCGGGTGGGTTGATTTGGAAAAAAGGAGGTTTTAAGTATCTTGGTGTCTTTATTGGAAATCAGCAGTTTGAGCAAAAAAATTGGGATGGGGTCATAGAGAAGATTAACGGGAGACTAAACAAGTGGAAGTGGCTAATGCCAAGAATATCTTTTAGAGGAAGAGTGCTCATTTTAAATAATCTTGTTTCCTCATCCCTGTGGCACCGCCTCATGTGCATGGACCCCCCTGCTGGTTTGTTGTCCAAAATTCAGTCTGTTTTGGTGGACTTTTTTTGGGGGGGTGGACTCCACTGGGTTCCTCAAGCCCTGTTATTTCTTCCCAAAGAGGAGGGGGGGCAAGGAGTGATTCATTTAGCTAGTAGAGGTGCTGCTTTTAGACTGACTTTCATACAGAGACTGCTGACGGGCCCCCAGGACCTGGTATGGAGGCCTTTGGCCTGTGTTATTTTACAGAGAGTCCTTGGGCTTGGGCTAGACCTCCCTGTGTTTTTAATGGATTTTAAGAACTCTAATGCACTGTCTTTACCCAGTTTTTACCGCAGTCTCTTTTCAGTGTGGACTCTTTTTAAAAAACAAAGAGGGCCATGCGATTCCCTCTACTGGTTGTTGAGGGAGCCGCTGGTTTTTGGTGGTCGCCTTGGTGTCCTGCCGGGAGTTGGAAGGACCTTCCTTGATAGGCTGTGTTCCAGGAACATTCTCACTCTGAAGCAAGTGGTGGAACTGGCTGGTCCTGGCCTCAACAACGCCTCAGCTTTAGCAGCTCATCTTGGTGTCAGGTCGAATCGTTTCATCGATGGTCTTCTTGCACACTGGAAACAGGAGCTTCATGGACTTGAGCACTCCCTACTCTTGGACTTTTGCAATGGCACGCTGCAGCCAGAAAGCACTGACCCCTTTCCCTCTCTCACGCTCTATATGGACTTTGACGTCGCTCCTTGCTCCTTACTGGCATTCTGTGCTCCCACTGGTGTGGACTTTGGAGGAGCCAGTGGTAAGGCACTCTACAGACTGGTGGTGATGGCACTCAACAAGGACCGATTGAACACCTGTGTGGACACTCCTTGGAGAGCCTATTTTAAACTAGGAAAAGGGCATCGGCCTGCCTGGAGGGCTCTTTACAAAGCCCCTCTCCCTAAGAGGCATGGAGACTTACAGTGGAGGGTCCTGCATGGTATTATAGCTGTCAATGCTTTTGTTTCTGTGATTAACAGCAGTGTCAGTGATCAGTGTGTTTTTTGTTCCTCTAGGGAGACAGTTTTTCATTGTTTTATTGAATGTCAGCGCCTGAGTGGCCTCTTTGAACTTCTCACAAAACTTTTTCATATTTTTAAGGAAGTTTTCTCTAAGCAGGTTTTCATTTGTGGTTTTATGTACAATCGTCGTTTTAAGCAGAAGTGTCAACTACTGAACTTTGTTTTAGGGCAGGCAAAGTTGGCTATCTATGTAAGCCGGAGAAGAAAACTTGAAAATGTTGAGAATGATGTTGATGTCAAAATTTTATTTGTGAGGCTACTTAAAGCCAGAATCAGGCTGGACTTTCAGTTTTTTATGGGGAATGGGGATGTGGAAGGTTTCAGGACCCTCTGGTCCCTGGAGAATGTCCTCTGTTCAGTTCATGATGGACAGCTTTTTTTGGGGCGTTTTTTGGGGGATTAATTTTCTGTGTAACATAGCATGATATAGAAATTGTATTGACTGATGGACAAGTGTGTTTATTAAAGATCTTTAAAAATCAAAATCAATCTCTCTCTCTCTCTCTCTCTCTCGTGCGCATGCGTGGGCGTTTGTGGGAGCAGGGGTGTGGAGTGGTGTCGAGTGAGTACTTTAAACTTTGTATTTTCTAACTTTTTCTCTATCTTGTGTGTTTGAGGTGTGTGTGTTTAATATAGTGGGTTGAGTGTGTGTGTGCTGGGGTGTGAGTGTTGGAGTGAGTGTGTTGGGGAACGGTAGCTTCTGCTGCCGGTTTTTCCCAGCCGGCATCATGCCGGTGATTGATGGTGGTGTGGAGTTTGAGCGCTTAACCCGGCGTCATGGTGTGAGAATCCTCCCGACAGTTCCCTGTTCTGTGGAGGAGGCCAGCCTCGCTGTAGGACAGGTGGTTGGGCATGGCAGCATAAAATCAGCATCGAGGATGAACAGCGCAATTGTGATCTTTCTGGATTCGACTGAGAAAGCTGATCAGGTGGTGGCACAGGGAGTGGTCATAGGTGACACTTTTACTCCCGTTTTACCGCTGGCGAATCCGTCTAGGAGGATCACCATCTCAAACGCTCCTCCTTTCGTTAAAAATGATCAGCTGATTAGAGAGTTGTCCCGTTTTGGCCAGGTTGTGTCCCCTATCAGAATGGTCTCTCTGGGTAGTAAATCACCCCTGCTGAAGCATGTTGTATGTCATAGGAGGCAGTGTTTCATGGTGTTGAAAGACAGCTCTGCTGAACTGAACGCGTCTTTTAATTTCAGGATTGATGGCTTTAGCTACTTGGTGTTTGCAACATCTGAAACCATGAAGTGTTTTGCGTGTGGCGCAGAAGGCCATCTTATTAGGTCATGTCCTGAAAAGGCGAACACAAAGAGCACTGGCGGTAAGAAAGGTGACGCCGCTGTTTCTGGTGGTCCGGAGGGTAGCGCTACATGTGGTGCGGCGGATGCCGCTGCGGCGCCCGCTTCTGCTGGGGCGGTCGTGGCCGCGACTGCGGCCGCATCCGCGTCCGCGGCCGCGTCCGCTTCTACTTCTGCGGGGGCGTCCGCGTCCGCGTCCGCTTGTGATGGGCGGCCGCGGCCGCCTCTGCTGGGGTGGCCGCGGCGGGCGCGGTAGTTGTCCCCCCAAACAGTGATGGTGGGGAATTTCTGTCTGGCGGCAGCTCTGATCATTGTGACGAGCCTGTCGCCCGGGGTAAACAGGTGGAGGGTGTAAGTAAAAGTGCAGTTAAACGAAGGAACGTGAATGAACAGACTTTGCAGGCGGGGGAGGAGCGGTTTGAGGCTGTAGCGGACACACAGAGCAAACACTGCATGACAAACGTTGCGTTTCATGAAGAAATGCAGGAATGTAGTTTTGTTGAAGAGGATCCTTTTAAAGCTGCACAAAAAAGGAAAAGTGCGGAAAACTTGCAGAGCTCTGCTAAATCTAGTAGGGTTGGGAATTTAGATTTACTGAATGAGAGCGCTTCTGACGAAAGTGGAGATGAGTCTGAACTGATGCAGACGCAGACGCAGGAGGAGCAAAGCTCCTATTGTTTTACTAAAATTAGACAATTTCTCCAGGTGACTAAGGGGAGCAGAGCTGTGAAAGTGGAAAATTACTTTCCAGATCTGGAGTTATTTGTGGCATCAGCTCGCAAGCTGATGAAACCGAATGATGGGAATGAGACTTTTACTGATCAGGAAATTTTTCGTTTAAAGAAACTGGTTGTCAAACTGAAATCACAAATTACTAACAGTCATGTTGACTCTTAGTTTGTTTCTTCCCTTTTATGCTATGTGTGTGTTTTTTTACTGTACCTTATTTTTATCCTTTTTAATGCCCCACCTTAGAATTGGCACTCTTAATATAAACGGGGCCAGGGATGATGTAAAAAGGGCCTCTTTATACAAGCTTTTTAATTTAAAGGCACTTGACGTGCTGATGGTCCAGGAGACTCACAGCACTGTAGACATTGAGTGCCAGTGGAGAAAAGAGTGGGATGGCTGCATTTTTTTTAGCCACAAATCCAATAATAGTGGAGGGGTGGCTGTACTTTTCTCTCGGGGTTGTGTGCCTGTCTCTTATGAGGTAGAAGAGGTGGTGAAAGGACATGTACTCTTGCTAAAGGTACAGCTTGAAAACGTAAACTTGGTTCTTATAAACGTGTATGTGCCAACCCAGAGAGCAGAAAGGATCAGGGTCTTTAATATGCTATCAGATACGGTTAGATCCTGTAATCCAAATAGTTTTTTATTTCTGGGGGGTGATTTTAACTGTACATTAAACCACAGACTGGACAGGAACCATCAGGAACCTCACCCTGCTTCTGCCAATAGGCTGAGGGAACTAGTGAAGGCGCATGAAATGGCCGATGTGTGGAGATCACATCATGGGGACCAGAGGCAGTACACCTGGAGCCATGCTAAAGATAACCTCTTATCTATGGCTAGGTTAGACCGTTTCTATGGTTTTAAACACCAAATGAGTGTTTTTAAAAATAGTTGTATCTGTCCTGTTGGTTTCACTGATCACTGCCTGCTGATTTGTTCTGTTTTCATTGAAAATGTAAAGTGTAAGAGTGCTTTTTGGCATTTTAATAATACACTTTTAAATGATGTGTTTTTTAAGGGAGTTTTTCATGATGTATGGAAGTCACACAGGGAACAAAAACCCTCTTTTAGTTCTCTCCAATTGTGGTGGGATTTTGGTAAGGCCCAGATAAAACAACTCTGCCAACAGTACACTCAAAATGTCACTCGTAGCTTGACCCAATCCTTGAAAGTTCTGGAGACTGAGGTGGTAGAACTAGAGGAGTTGCTCAGTTCTACAGGAAAACAGGAGCACTTAGAGGCTCTCAAGTCAAAAAGGTCAGCCTTGGCTAGCTTGCTAGGGGTCACCGCACAGGGTGCTCTGGTCCGCTCACGCTACATGGATGTAGCTCTGATGGACTCGCCCTCCCAGTACTTTTTTGGACTGGAGGGGAAAAATGGACAGAGAAAGCTCATTCACTCCTTGTTGGGCGATGACGGGAGAACAATCTCCACAGCAGCAGAGATCAGGAAACACGCTGCTAGCTTTTACAGTGAATTGTTTAGAGCAGAGTGGAGGGAGGACACGTCACTGGGCCAGGTTTTCCTTGATGGTCTTCCAGTGCTCTCAGAGGACCTTGTTGCCGGCTTGGATGCTCCACTGTCTCTGTCTGAGCTGCATACGGCGCTAATGAGCCTCCAGAATGGAAAATCACCAGGCATAGATGGTCTCTCTGTGGACTTTTTTAAGGAATTCTGGCCCCTGCTTGGTCCAGACCTGCTGGAGGTTCTCCAAGATAGCTTGGAAAGGGGGACCCTACCCACGACCTGCAGGAGGGCCATCATCACACTGTTGCCGAAAAAGGGGGACCTCCAGAGCCTAAAGAACTGGAGGCCAGTCTCTCTGCTCTGCACAGACTACAAGATTCTCTCAAAAGCTCTGGCCCGAAGACTGAGAAAGGTGATGAGCGAGCTCATTCATGTAGACCAGACTTACTGTGTGCCTGGCAGGCTGATTAGTGACAACGTCACTTTAATTCGGGATATTTTGGAGGTCTCTGGTTCATTGGCGGTAGAAACTGGTTTGATTTCAATTGACCAGGAAAAGGCGTTTGATCGGGTTGAACACCAATATTTATGGACAGTTTTAACAGCTTTTGGGTTCAGCCCAGGCTTCATAGCCAGGATACGGGTCTTGTACAGTGACATTGAGAGTGTGCTGAAGATAAATGGGGGCCTGTCTGCCCCTTTAAAAGTCCAGAGGGGGGTTCGGCAGGGCTGCCCTCTCTCAGGGATGCTGTACTCCCTCGCCATAGAGCCTTTGCTTCACTGCCTGAGAAGGGATCTATCAGGAGTTACTTTTCCTGGCTGTGACACCACGTTCAAGCTGTCGGCCTATGCAGATGATGTAGTCATTCTGCTAAACAAGCAGAGTGACATTGACGTTCTGGTTAGGAGTGTCAATCTTTTTGGCCAACTTTCCTCTGCAAAGATAAACTGGGGAAAAAGCGAGGCTCTGATGGTGGGGGAGAAACTAGAAAATCAGCTTACGCTGCCGGGTGGGTTGATTTGGAAAAAAGGAGGTTTTAAGTATCTTGGTGTCTTTATTGGAAATCAGCAGTTTGAGCAAAAAAATTGGGATGGGGTCATAGAGAAGATTAACGGGAGACTAAACAAGTGGAAGTGGCTAATGCCAAGGATATCTTTTAGAGGAAGAGTGCTCATTTTAAATAATCTTGTTTCCTCATCCCTGTGGCACCGCCTCATGTGCATGGACCCCCCTGCTGGTTTGTTGTCCAAAATTCAGTCTGTTTTGGTGGACTTTTTTTGGGGGGGTGGACTCCACTGGGTTCCTCAAGCCCTGTTATTTCTTCCCAAAGAGGAGGGGGGGGCAAGGAGTGATTCATTTAGCTAGTAGAGGTGCTGCTTTTAGACTGACTTTCATACAGAGACTGCTGACGGGCCCCCAGGACCTGGTATGGAGGCCTTTGGCCTGTGTTATTTTACAGAGAGTCCTTGGGCTTGGGCTAGACCTCCCTGTGTTTTTAATGGATTTTAAGAACTCTAATGCACTGTCTTTACCCAGTTTTTACCGCAGTCTCTTTTCAGTGTGGACTCTTTTTAAAAAACAAAGAGGGCCATGCGATTCCCTCTACTGGTTGTTGAGGGAGCCGCTGGTTTTTGGTGGTCGCCTTGGTGTCCTGCCGGGAGTTGGAAGGACCTTCCTTGATAGGCTGTGTTCCAGGAACATTCTCACTCTGAAGCAAGTGGTGGAACTGGCTGGTCCTGGCCTCAACAACGCCTCAGCTTTAGCAGCTCATCTTGGTGTCAGGTCGAATCGTTTCATCGATGGTCTTCTTGCACACTGGAAACAGGAGCTTCATGGACTTGAGCACTCCCTACTCTTGGACTTTAGCAATGGCACGCTGCAGCCAGAAAGCACTGACCCCTTTCCCTCTCTCACGCTCTATATGGACTTTGACGTCGCTCCTTGCTCCTTACTGGCATTCTGTGCTCCCACTGGTGTGGACTTTGGAGGAGCCAGTGGTAAGGCACTCTACAGACTGGTGGTGATGGCACTCAACAAGGACCGATTGAACACCTGTGTGGACACTCCTTGGAGAGCCTATTTTAAACTAGGAAAAGGGCATCGGCCTGCCTGGAGGGCTCTTTACAAAGCCCCTCTCCCTAAGAGGCATGGAGACTTACAGTGGAGGGTCCTGCATGGTATTATAGCTGTCAATGCTTTTGTTTCTGTGATTAACAGCAGTGTCAGTGATCAGTGTGTTTTTTGTTCCTCTAGGGAGACTGTTTTTCATTGTTTTATTGAATGTCAGCGCCTGAGTGGCCTCTTTGAACTTCTCACAAAACTTTTTCATATTTTTAAGGAAGTTTTCTCTAAGCAGGTTTTCATTTGTGGTTTTATGTACAATCGTCGTTTTAAGCAGAAGTGTCAACTACTGAACTTTGTTTTAGGGCAGGCAAAGTTGGCTATCTATGTAAGCCGGAGAAGAAAACTTGAAAATGTTGAGAATGATGTTGATGTCAAAATTTTATTTGTGAGGCTACTTAAAGCCAGAATCAGGCTGGACTTTCAGTTTTTTATGGGGAATGGGGATGTGGAAGGTTTCAGGACCCTCTGGTCCCTGGAGAATGTCCTCTGTTCAGTTCATGATGGACAGCTTTTTTTGGGGCGTTTTTTGGGGGATTAATTTTCTGTGTAACATAGCATGATATAGAAATTGTATTGACTGATGGACAAGTGTGTTTATTAAAGATCCTTTAAAAATCAAAATCAAAATCTCTCTCTCTCTCTCTCTCTCGTGCGCATGCGTGGGCGTTTGTGGGAGCAGGGGTGTGGAGTGGTGTCGAGTGAGTACTTTAAACTTTGTATTTTCTAACTTTTTCTCTATCTTGTGTGTTTGAGGTGTGTGTGTTTAATATAGTGGGTTGAGTGTGTGTGTGTTGGGGTGTGAGTGTTGGAGTGAGTGTGTTGGGGAACGGTAGCTTCTGCTGCCGGTTTTTCCCGGCCGGCATCATGCCGGTGATTGATGGTGGTGTGGAGTTTGAGCGCTTAACCCGGCGTCATGGTGTGAGAATCCTCCCGACAGTTCCCTGTTCTGTGGAGGAGGCCAGCCTCGCTGTAGGACAGGTGGTTGGGCATGGCAGCATAAAATCAGCATCGAGGATGAACAGCGCAATTGTGATCTTTCTGGATTCGACTGAGAAAGCTGATCAGGTGGTGGCACAGGGAGTGGTCATAGGTGACACTTTTACTCCCGTTTTACCGCTGGCGAATCCGTCTAGGAGGATCACCATCTCAAACGCTCCTCCTTTCGTTAAAAATGATCAGCTGATTAGAGAGTTGTCCCGTTTTGGCCAGGTTGTGTCCCCTATCAGAATGGTCTCTCTGGGTAGTAAATCACCCCTGCTGAAGCATGTTGTATGTCATAGGAGGCAGTGTTTCATGGTGTTGAAAGACAGCTCTGCTGAACTGAACGCGTCTTTTAATTTCAGGATTGATGGCTTTAGCTACTTGGTGTTTGCAACATCTGAAACCATGAAGTGTTTTGCGTGTGGCGCAGAAGGCCATCTTATTAGGTCATGTCCTGAAAAGGCGAACACAAAGAGCACTGGCGGTAAGAAAGGTGACGCCGCTGTTTCTGGTGGTCCGGAGGGTAGCGCTACATGTGGTGCGGCGGATGCCGCTGCGGCGCCCGCTTCTGCTGGGGCGGTCGTGGCCGCGACTGCGGCCGCATCCGCGTCCGCGGCCGCGTCCGCTTCTACTTCTGCGGGGGCGTCCGCGTCCGCGTCCGCATCCGCGTCCGCGTCCGCGTCCGCTTGTGCTGGGGTGGCCGCGGCGGGCCCGGTAGTTGTCCCCCCAAACAGTGATGGTGGGGAATTTCTGTCTGGCAGCAGCTCTGATCATTGTGACGAGCCTGTCGCCCGGGGTAAACAGGTGGAGGGTGTAAGTAAAAGTGCAGTTAAACGAAGGAACGTGAATGAACAGACTTTGCAGGCGGGGGAGGAGCGGTTTGAGGCTGTAGCGGACACACAGAGCAAACACTGCATGACAAACGTTGCGTTTCATGAAGAAATGCAGGAATGTAGTTTTGTTGAAGAGGATCCTTTTAAAGCTGCACAAAAAAGGAAAAGTGCGGAAAACTTGCAGAGCTCTGCTAAATCTAGTAGGGTTGGGAATTTAGATTTACTGAATGAGAGCGCTTCTGACGAAAGTGGAGATGAGTCTGAACTGATGCAGACGCAGACGCAGGAGGAGCAAAGCTCCTATTGTTTTACTAAAATTAGACAATTTCTCCAGGTGACTAAGGGGAGCAGAGCTGTGAAAGTGGAAAATTACTTTCCAGATCTGGAGTTATTTGTGGCATCAGCTCGCAAGCTGATGAAACCGAATGATGGGAATGAGACTTTTACTGATCAGGAAATTTTTCGTTTAAAGAAACTGGTTGTCAAACTGAAATCACAAATTACTAACAGTCATGTTGACTCTTAGTTTGTTTCTTCCCTTTTATGCTATGTGTGTGTTTTTTTACTGTACCTTATTTTTATCCTTTTTAATGCCCCACCTTAGAATTGGCACTCTTAATATAAACGGGGCCAGGGATGATGTAAAAAGGGCCTCTTTATACAAGCTTTTTAATTTAAAGGCACTTGACGTGCTGATGGTCCAGGAGACTCACAGCACTGTAGACATTGAGTGCCAGTGGAGAAAAGAGTGGGATGGCTGCATTTTTTTTAGCCACAAATCCAATAATAGTGGAGGGGTGGCTGTACTTTTCTCTCGGGGTTGTGTGCCTGTCTCTTATGAGGTAGAAGAGGTGGTGAAAGGACATGTACTCTTGCTAAAGGTACAGCTTGAAAACGTAAACTTGGTTCTTATAAACGTGTATGTGCCAACCCAGAGAGCAGAAAGGATCAGGGTCTTTAATATGCTATCAGATACGGTTAGATCCTGTAATCCAAATAGTTTTTTATTTCTGGGGGGTGATTTTAACTGTACATTAAACCACAGACTGGACAGGAACCATCAGGAACCTCACCCTGCTTCTGCCAATAGGCTGAGGGAACTAGTGAAGGCGCATGAAATGGCCGATGTGTGGAGATCACATCATGGGGACCAGAGGCAGTACACCTGGAGCCATGCTAAAGATAACCTCTTATCTATGGCTAGGTTAGACCGTTTCTATGGTTTTAAACACCAAATGAGTGTTTTTAAAAATAGTTGTATCTGTCCCGTTGGTTTCACTGATCACTGCCTGCTGATTTGTTCTGTTTTCATTGAAAATGTAAAGTGTAAGAGTGCTTTTTGGCATTTTAATAATACACTTTTAAATGATGTGTTTTTTAAGGGAGTTTTTCATGATGTATGGAAGTCACACAGGGAACAAAAACCCTCTTTTAGTTCTCTCCAATTGTGGTGGGATTTTGGTAAGGCCCAGATAAAACAACTCTGCCAACAGTACACTCAAAATGTCACTCGTAGCTTGACCCAATCCTTGAAAGTTCTGGAGACTGAGGTGGTAGAACTAGAGGAGTTGCTCAGTTCTACAGGAAAACAGGAGCACTTAGAGGCTCTCAAGTCAAAAAGGTCAGCCTTGGCTAGCTTGCTAGGGGTCACCGCACAGGGTGCTCTGGTCCGCTCACGCTACATGGATGTAGCTCTGATGGACTCGCCCTCCCAGTACTTTTTTGGACTGGAGGGGAAAAATGGACAGAGAAAGCTCATTCACTCCTTGTTGGGCGATGACGGGAGAACAATCTCCACAGCAGCAGAGATCAGGAAACACGCTGCTAGCTTTTACAGTGAATTGTTTAGAGCAGAGTGGAGGGAGGACACGTCACTGGGCCAGGTTTTCCTTGATGGTCTTCCAGTGCTCTCAGAGGACCTTGTTGCCGGCTTGGATGCTCCACTGTCTCTGTCTGAGCTGCATACGGCGCTAATGAGCCTCCAGAATGGAAAATCACCAGGCATAGATGGTCTCTCTGTGGACTTTTTTAAGGAATTCTGGCCCCTGCTTGGTCCAGACCTGCTGGAGGTTCTCCAAGATAGCTTGGAAAGGGGGACCCTACCCACGACCTGCAGGAGGGCCATCATCACACTGTTGCCGAAAAAGGGGGACCTCCAGAGCCTAAAGAACTGGAGGCCAGTCTCTCTGCTCTGCACAGACTACAAGATTCTCTCAAAAGCTCTGGCCCGAAGACTGAGAAAGGTGATGAGCGAGCTCATTCATGTAGACCAGACTTACTGTGTGCCTGGCAGGCTGATTATTGACAACGTCACTTTAATTCGGGATATTTTGGAGGTCTCTGGTTCATTGGCGGTAGAAACTGGTTTGATTTCAATTGACCAGGAAAAGGCGTTTGATCGGGTTGAACACCAATATTTATGGACAGTTTTAACAGCTTTTGGGTTCAGCCCAGGCTTCATAGCCAGGATACGGGTCTTGTACAGTGACATTGAGAGTGTGCTGAAGATAAATGGGGGCCTGTCTGCCCCTTTAAAAGTCCAGAGGGGGGTTCGGCAGGGCTGCCCTCTCTCAGGGATGCTGTACTCCCTCGCCATAGAGCCTTTGCTTCACTGCCTGAGAAGGGATCTATCAGGAGTTACTTTTCCTGGCTGTGACACCACGTTCAAGCTGTCGGCCTATGCAGATGATGTAGTCATTCTGCTAAACAAGCAGAGTGACATTGACGTTCTGGTTAGGAGTGTCAATCTTTTTGGCCAACTTTCCTCTGCAAAGATAAACTGGGGAAAAAGCGAGGCTCTGATGGTGGGGGAGAAACTAGAAAATCAGCTTACGCTGCCGGGTGGGTTGATTTGGAAAAAAGGAGGTTTTAAGTATCTTGGTGTCTTTATTGGAAATCAGCAGTTTGAGCAAAAAAATTGGGATGGGGTCATAGAGAAAATTAACGGGAGACTAAACAAGTGGAAGTGGCTAATGCCAAGAATATCTTTTAGAGGAAGAGTGCTCATTTTAAATAATCTTGTTTCCTCATCCCTGTGGCACCGCCTCATGTGCATGGACCCCCCTGCTGGTTTGTTGTCCAAAATTCAGTCTGTTTTGGTGGACTTTTTTTGGGGGGGTGGACTCCACTGGGTTCCTCAAGCCCTGTTATTTCTTCCCAAAGAGGAGGGGGGGCAAGGAGTGATTCATTTAGCTAGTAGAGGTGCTGCTTTTAGACTGACTTTCATACAGAGAGACTGCTGACGGGCCCCCAGGACCTGGTATGGAGGCCTTTGGCCTGTGTTATTTTACAGAGAGTCCTTGGGCTTGGGCTAGACCTCCCTGTGTTTTTAATGGATTTTAAGAACTCTAATGCACTGTCTTTACCCAGTTTTTACCGCAGTCTCTTTTCAGTGTGGACTCTTTTTAAAAAACAAAGAGGGCCATGCGATTCCCTCTACTGGTTGTTGAAGGAGCCGCTGGTTTTTGGTGGTCGCCTTGGTGTCCTGCCGGGAGTTGGAAGGACCTTCCTTGATAGGCTGTGTTCCAGGAACATTCTCACTCTGAAGCAAGTGGTGGAACTGGCTGGTCCTGGCCTCAACAACGCCTCAGCTTTAGCAGCTCATCTTGGTGTCAGGTCGAATCGTTTCATCGATGGTCTTCTTGCACACTGGAAACAGGAGCTTCATGGACTTGAGCACTCCCTACTCTTGGACTTTTGCAATGGCACGCTGCAGCCAGAAAGCACTGACCCCTTTCCCTCTCTCACGCTCTATATGGACTTTGACGTCGCTCCTTGCTCCTTACTGGCATTCTGTGCTCCCACTGGTGTGGACTTTGGAGGAGCCAGTGGTAAGGCACTCTACAGACTGGTGGTGATGGCACTCAACAAGGACCGATTGAACACCTGTGTGGACACTCCTTGGAGAGCCTATTTTAAACTAGGAAAAGGGCATCGGCCTGCCTGGAGGGCTCTTTACAAAGCCCCTCTCCCTAAGAGGCATGGAGACTTACAGTGGAGGGTCCTGCATGGTATTATAGCTGTCAATGCTTTTGTTTCTGTGATTAACAGCAGTGTCAGTGATCAGTGTGTTTTTTGTTCCTCTAGGGAGACTGTTTTTCATTGTTTTATTGAATGTCAGCGCCTGAGTGGCCTCTTTGAACTTCTCACAAAACTTTTTCATATTTTTAAGGAAGTTTTCTCTAAGCAGGTTTTCATTTGTGGTTTTATGTACAATCGTCGTTTTAAGCAGAAGTGTCAACTACTGAACTTTGTTTTAGGGCAGGCAAAGTTGGCTATCTATGTAAGCCGGAGAAGAAAACTTGAAAATGTTGAGAATGATGTTGATGTCAAAATTTTATTTGTGAGGCTACTTAAAGCCAGAATCAGGCTGGACTTTCAGTTTTTTATGGGGAATGGGGATGTGGAAGGTTTCAGGACCCTCTGGTCCCTGGAGAATGTCCTCTGTTCAGTTCATGATGGACAGCTTTTTTGGGGGCGTTTTTTGGGGGATTAATTTTCTGTGTAACATAGCATGATATAGAAATTGTATTGACTGATGGACAAGTGTGTTTATTAAAGATCTTTTAAAAATCAAAAAAAAAAATCTCTCTCTCTCTCTCTCTCTCTCTCTCTCTCTCTCTCTCTCTCTCTCTCTCTCTCTCTCTCTCAGGCCTACATGGAGGTCCTCTACAGCCTGCAGCAAAAGTGATGGAGATAGAGGCCTGGGTGAGCTTTGTATGGCAATTGGCCAGTTGACCCACTTTCTATCTAAGAAGTTGTTTGGCCTCACACAACAAATAACGCATGACGGATTTGTTCAACTGCTCATAAAAAGAGAAATGTCTAGGTGTGTGTTGAATCAAAAGTTTTATAAGCTACAGCCCGTATAGTGGCTTTCCCTTCACAATCAAGTCTAACAGATGGTTGGATGTCTGTTGTCTTGGGGTTTTTTTATTCCCTTTTGTGAACTCAGTGTCCAGGCTTGAAGCAATTTTAAGCATATTGTCATCTCATCAAAGAGAGAGCAAACCACTGGAACAGGCGATCATCTGCATATTCTCTGCTCCCTAGAGTCCCTTTTAGCATGTGCCATATTGATGAAGACTGATCTATCTGTGACTAGACTAAAAGGAGAAGCTGGTATGGTTGATTTGCTTTACATTGGCTCAGTCCAACACTATGTGTCTGTGCTTGGTTTCCTCTTGCGTCTGTATTGCTTTTTCTCTCACTCTGTCAGATAAAGGCTCCGGCTGTTGTCCAAGTTTTTCCCAAGGCAAACTGCTTTGCAATTTCTGCTTTACTACCAGTCACCCACTATTTTCTGACCTATTGACCATGAAAACCTTTTGGACTCCATATTATCTAAACTAATGACAGAGTGGGGTCCTGACCTTGACACTGAGAGCCATATTGCAGTGACCCTGTTTACATGGTCACAAGTAAACCGATCACTGGAGTAAACTAACAAAGGTAATAAATGGCATATGGTGTTTACATGCACCAAGTTAATGGTTTATTGGGCAAATAAACAAGGTGTGTTAATGCATTTTCTCATAAACCGATAATGGCCTTTAACTGATAAAGGTAATCGAATGCCTCTGTTTACATGACAGTTTGAATAATCAAGTAACTCCAGAAAGCGGATTATAATCGTTTTGCCCATGACCATGTAAACGGGGTCAATGATATGGTCCATAATCAGTTGATGCAGGACGCATTTATGGGCATTTCCAAGTGCGATTCCTTATCACAGTGATGCAAAAACAAATTTTCTGCATAAGGTGTAAAAGAGGCTGGTCTAATTATTCAGAGGTGTGTATTGTATAGTCCAATCCACAGTGCTCCTGCCCATCCCTTTAATGCACAGAGGCACATTATCTAAAGTGAACTCTGATCATAAGTGCTTGTTTAAGATGGGTTTTGTGCTGGCCAAAGGGCATGCACGTGAGTGAAAATGCATGTGATAGTAATGTTGCTTGGTAATAAGGAAGACATCAATCACAGTTGATGTCCAATTAGTTATTTAATAGAGAACAAATGGGTAAGAGATAATGCTGAAAAATCAGCTGAATGGTTTAATTTTTTTTTTTTAATTTTGTATACTTTATTGATCCCCAGAGGGGAAATTGAGGGCATCCACCTGGATGGATGAAGCAGCCATGGTACGGCGCTATCCCTTAACCATTCACACACACATTCACACCTAGGGCCACTTTAGAGTCTCCAATTAACCTAACCTGCATGTTTTTCACCTGTGGGAAGAAACCGGAGAAATCCCAGAGTAAACTCACACAGACAGGGGGAGAACATGCAAACTCCACACAGATCACTGTTGGTCAGGGGCTGGGATCGAACCAGGGATCCCATGGCCAAGGGTGAGTTGCTGTGCTGGTGCAGTGCTAACCACTGCGCCACCGCACCGCCCATGAATGGGTTTGAAACTTCAGGAAAAAAGGATGATGCCTGTGCAAACTTTTATAAAATTGAAGTATCATAATTGAAGTATCATTAGCGGTGGTGTGGAAGTCACTCTTGACCAATGGGGAGATGGAGTGCTCCCTCTCCTGTTGCTTTCACCAACCAAGGGTCTCCCCTGCCTCATGTGGGTGTCCGCCAAGGTATTTGGCTCTCTCATTAATGCCTAATCAATAGACTCCAATGGTAAGTCTGCAATTAAAATGAGAATGTGTATGGATTAAAAAACAACTATTTAGTGTATCATCATATAAATAAAATGAAGGGTGATTACTGTATATTATGACTGTTACAACTCTTTCTATTAAAATAACAGAAAATCCCAGTGCATGCCTTCCTCATGGACTTCGGAGCTGCGTGATTTTAAAACATGCCACTGTAAAAACAAACAATGCCCTTCTGACAACGGACCTCCTTTTTCCTGATCAAAAGGATATTGTCAATAAATGCACCATAATACCAGTGGGGATGAGATTGCGTGTTGCCACACCTCTTTGAAATGACTCTAATCCAGGGATGTCCAATCGTATGCCATGGAGGGCCAAGACCCTGCAGGCTTTATCTCCAACCAGTGTCTTCAACGGCAGATTTCACTGAACTTCTTCCCACTGATTGCTGATCAGTGAAAACACTTGATGAAGAGACTAGGGTGAAGAGAAAACCTGCAGGGTCTTGACCATCCATGGCACATGATTGGACACCCCTGCTCTAAACCTTCCAGTGCAAAGCTGGCACAGTCTACTTTTTTAGATGGTGTGATGCAAAGCATAAAAAACAAGCAATGGGCTGACAGAAACTAACAAAAACACTGGGTACAGCAGGAAGTCTGGTGCAAAAGTCAGCCGATGACCATCAAAATAGGGCCCTGAGAGACAAAAGGGCAGAAGTATTGAGCCCCTGAAGATTATAACTCGTCACCCTAAAATCCTGCCCCATCACCTTTCTTATCTTGGCATGGGCAGGGCGAAACTCAGAAGTCCATAGGTTGGACAGGAATGGATGAACCAAAATGCATATACATTCTGAATTATTATGCAAATAGGATTTTAGTGTCATAAACATTATTTTTTTTGTTTTTCAATTAAACTTATGAATGGTACTGTGTCTCAGTGCTCTTTGGAACACTGATATCAATCTCAGACAACTGTCATAATTAGTTTGCCAGGTGAGCCCAATTAAAGGAAAACTACTTTTCCTTAAGCATGCCACAGGTTTCAAGCAATATGGGAAAGAAAAAGGATCTCTCTGTTGCTGAAAAGCATCAAATAGTGCAATGCCTTGGACAAGGTATGAAAACATTAGATATTTCACAAAAACTTAAGTGTGATCATGGTACTGTGAAGAAATTTGTTGCTGATTCAGAGCACAGACAGGTTTGTGCAGAAAAAGGCATAATGAGGAAGGTTTCTGCCAGACAAATTCATCAGATTAAGAAAAGTTAAGTTAAACCCTTCCACAGCATGTGGGACACCATGTGGTGTATGTGGCTGCGCCTATCTCCGTTTCACTGACTCTATTATAATAATAATATAATTGTGGGGAGACTTGAATAACGAAACCGAATTGCATTTAATTCCAGTTTATTTCAAGTAATCATCCCACTGTCTGCTCTCATTCCTGAGCAGCGAACAAAGAGGGTGAACACACCAAAGTTCTCCCTTTTAAACATTCTCACATCAAACCATCTCCCTCGCAGGGGAGATCACACATCTCTACCAAAATCCCTTCATTTACATTCATCAACCTTCTATTTACATAACTCCCCCTTCTCTCCTCTCAAGCCTCAGCGGTCAGGAAGTCTTCTGTCCCCTGTCCTCCGCAGGGGGTCCAGGCTCTGCGGCTCCGCACCGCAGGGGACTGCAGCTCTGTGGCTCTCCTTCATCGTGAGGTTAAATCACATATGCAGTGTCCAACATATACATGTCTAACAACACAGCCATAATAATAATGGATTAGATTTATATAGTGCTTTACATGTCAAATGAAATCTCAAAGCATTTACAATAAGTCTATTATTCATTCAGACAGACATTGATAGTGGTAAGCTACTACTGCAGCCAGAGTTGCCCTGAGGCAGACTGACAGAAATGTAGCTGCCAATCCATGCCAACGGCCTCTCTGACCACTACCAAACATTTATACTGTGTCATGGACACTGGAGGCAAGGTGGGTAAAGTGTTTTCCTCAGGGACACAACAGCAGGATGGCTGGGGAGAGCTGGATTCAAACTACCAACCCTCTGGTTATTGGATGATCAGCTCTTCCTCCTGAGCCACTACCACTCTAGGCCACACAGCTACCATAAGTAGTTAAAGCTACAGTGGGGAAGGGGGGTCAGTCCTCTGATAGCTCTGTGCGTAAACTTTCCTTTCCCCATTCTATTATACTGAGCACCAAGCTAGAAGGCAGAAACTACCATTTTTATATGATCTTTGGTATGACCTGGCTGGGATTTGAACCCACGACCTCCTGGTTGTGGAGCAAACGCTCTACCAACTAGGCCACCACTCAGGATTAAGAAAGGAGCTGTGAAAATTCCATTACAAAGCAGTAAACAGGTATTTGAAGCTGCTGGTGCCTCTGAAGTCCAACAAACCTCAAGGTGTAGGATCCTCCAGAGGCTTGCAGTTGTGCATAAACTTACTATTCGCCCAACCCTAACCCATGCTCAGAAGCAGAAACGGTTGCAGAAATAAATGAAGACTAATTTTCAGTCTTATTTACTGATGAGTGCCGTGCAACCCTGGATGGTTCAGTTGGATGGAGTAGTGGATGGTTGGTGGACGGCCATCATGTCCCACAAGGCTGCGGTGGGAGTCATGTTTTGGGCCAGAATCATGGGGAGAGAGCTGGTAGGCCCCTTTAGGGTCGCTGAAGGTGTGAAAATGGCCTTGGCAAAGTACATAGAGTTTCTGACTGACCATTTTCTTCCATGGTACAAAAAGAAGAATTGTGCCTTTCTTAGCAAAATTATCTTCATGCATGACAATGCACCATCTTATGCTGCAAATAATATCTCTATGTCATTTGCTGCTATGGACATAAAAGGAGAGAAACTCATGGTGTGGCCCCCATCCATCCCTGACCTCAACCCTACTGAGAACCTTTGAAGCATCCTCAAGCAAAAGATCTATGAGGGTGGAAGGCAGTTCACATCAAAACAGCAGCTGTGGAAGGCTATTCTGACATCTTGCAAAGAAATTCAAGCAGAAACTCTCCAAAAACTCACAAGTTCAATGGATACAAGAATTGTGAAGGTTATGTCAAAGCAGGGGCCCTATGTTAACATGTAACTTAGCCTGTTAAAATGTTTTCGATTGAAATAAAATTAAATTTAAATTAAATCACCCTTATTGTCATTCAACCGTACAACCAATCATGTACAGCAGAACGAGATTGTGCTTTACCTATCTACTGTGTTAATCACACACACCCCAAGTGCAGAATCAGAGGGCCACTGCCATGCAAGGCGCCGCCACAGAGTTCCCTCCTCCATTCCATTTATTGCTGAGCACCAAGCTGGATGGCAGGAAGTTCCACTTTTATAAGGTCTTCAGCATGACCCAGCCGGGATTTGAACCCCTGCCTCCCGGGTGTGGGGTGGATGCTCTACCAACTAAGCCACCACTCCGGTAAATAGCTTTTGATTTCAGTAAATATGACCTCCTAATGCTGCAAATTCAACAAATGACTATTTTCAGTTCTTTACAACCAATAAAATGTCTTGAAACTCTGTTGTGCATAATAATTTGGAACAGTGCATTGTGATTTTTTTTATTTTTGTAAAAAAAAAATAGTTATCATTGGGAGGTTTGTTCAATAAAATTTAAATTATGCTCTAACGGTTGATGACTTGAAAATTATACTGACTGTCATTTGCATTGACTATTTAGAAAAATCAGAGACAAATATCATTTGCATAATAATTTGGAACATGGTGTAATGTAATATTATAAGTTTGACTTGTGATTGTGGATGTGCATGCAATATCAATGCAAAGAAAAACTGAATCTTTCTCTGCTGATCTCTGATGCAGAACTCTCATATTGCCAATGCTCATTACAGGCTAAAGTAGACGCAGCAGATCAAGGGAACTCTCTAGCAGGTTAATTTCCTCAACTAACAAAATCTCTTACAGCAAAGGGATCAGGTTTCACT
Source organism: Pholidichthys leucotaenia (assembly GCA_020510985.1). Taxonomy (NCBI): domain Eukaryota; kingdom Metazoa; phylum Chordata; class Actinopteri; order Cichliformes; family Pholidichthyidae; genus Pholidichthys; species Pholidichthys leucotaenia. Next base: position 252,157,953 of record CM035845.1, on the reverse strand, counting down.
CTACCTAAGCTCTCAAGCTCTGAAGTCTGTTACTGAAACTCAGAGGACCTCCAACTTCTACTTTGAAGTTGAAAAAAAATCAAAGTAAATGTCATTTGAGTAGCAATACCTTGAAAGAGCATTTATAAGAAAGATAAGCTTTTCAAATGAGATGCAATTTTCCTATGAAAGCTACAGTGCACTCCAGTGTAATCTTGAAAGGTCTTGAATTCTCAGTGATTTCCCCATACTGTTTTAAATTTCTAACTCCCCCTTTGAACTTTTGCTGAGTCACAGTGCAGTTCCCATATTTCCTGAGGGCTATTGTGATGGACTTCCTGACCCCTCTCCCATATATTCTAATGCTACCTCATCCATTTCCCAATTCCTGACACACACACCCATGCCCTTCCCCATTTGGTCATGGTATTGCTGGTAATTACCAAGGCTTGGCTTCCACCTAACAGGCCACATCTGCAGCACTTTTCATGGGTGTCCCAGGACAACAACTCTTCCTGCATTACAAGTTAAAGAAAGGAGGTATGAGGTGTGGGAGGAAGTAGGAGAAGTTTTCCCATTCAGTGACGCAAAGTGACCTGTTCTTACTGATCATACTCAGATAAGTTGCTCAACTCTTCCTTCCCTCAGTTTCCCACAACTGAGTAATAATAAGATTAATATATTAAAACAACAGGAAGAAAATAAAAAAAAAATAGGTGGACAAAATACATTTAGAACAGAAGTGAAGGACATAGATGGAGATAAAGTGTATCATTTATGCTCATTTGCAGCTTACCAAATTCATTTTTGGAACAGACTGGCTTTGCTAGTGTTGCAGTTTAAAAGCATCTCCTACTTATTCATCTTGATGCAACCATACACTAAATAAAGATGGACATTATGGGACCTCTTTAAAAGTGAAGCCCTTACATTTTGATCGCCCTCTGTTGGCTGGCTGTAGTAGACTTTAAGCCCCACCACTTTCTCCGATTATTGTGCGAGGATCTACTTGAATAAATTTTTCCAAATTCTGATTTTTGTTCTTGTATATAGTTCTTATCACGCTGATGTATGTTAAAGTGTTTGTTTTTCATACCAGTTCAGTTTGAACTAGTTATTTGATGGTATACAGGTGTGGTCTTGACTGAGTGAAGTTATAACTGAGCAGGGTCCCCTATAGTCTGCCACATACAGTCATGTGAAAAAATTAGGACACCCCATTAAATATTCAGTTCTTTATTAAGAAATGTTCACATATTGATGTCTAATCATGTTTTTAATTATCTCTAGAAAAGGTGATTTAATTGCAGGTAAATATCAAAATTAACCTTGTTTTACACATTAAACAAAAGATATCAACAAAAATGTGTATTCCAAATGAGGAAAAGGTTAGGAAACCCTTCTGCCTAATAGCTAGTGTTACCCCCTTTGGCTGAAATAACTTTAGTGAGACGCTTCTTGTAGCCATCTACCAGTCAATCAATCAATCAAACTTTATTTGTATAGCACTTTTTAAACATTAGATGTTGCACAAAATGCTTTACATAGATAAAAACAGTAGACACATTTAGTTACATATTTTACACAATACATCCCCACCCCTTCCAACCCTCCTATAAACGTACACACACACACACACACACACACACACACACACACACGTACATCACCCCCTACTTCTCTTACACACATATAAAATAAAAGAGACATTGCTTGGCACCGAGGCACCACATGAAGGAGTAACAATCCTGTGAAGCGCCCCACACCAGGAGACCACACAGCCCATAACCACATAGGGCGCCACAAAGGCCGCCCCAACCAGGAAAGGCCAGGGCCCACACCGCAGCTGTAGGCAGTGGCATAAAGCTCCCACCCACCCAAGCTAGAGCGACCCCCGAGACCAGCACCCCTGCAGATGGGCCAGGCAGCATCCATCATGAGGGGCCCCACTGAGGAAACACTGGAGCTAAAACACATAAAATACAAGATAAAACTAAGAATACATAGAACAAAGGGAACTAAAGACCCATACTTAGAAACTGAGCTAAGGACTCATCGAAATAAGAAAATCTAAAAGCAGATGGAGCTAAGAAGAATGTAAAACAATGGAACATAAATGACTACTTCAATAATAGCTAAACAGTTTGTTAAAACCCAAATTTAAAAAGGCACAAAGAGAAACTAAGAATACATAAAAACAGGAACTAAAAACCCATACTTAAAAACTGAACTAAACACATCAATAAGAAGATGAGAAAATCTAAGAACAAATGGCACCAAGAAAAACATAAAACAATGGAACATAAATGACTACTTAAGTAATAGTTAAACAGGTTTATTAAAAGCCAAATTAAAAAGGTGGGTCTTGAGCCTGTTCTTAAAAACATCTATTGACTCTGCGGCCCTGAGGCTCTCTGGTGGGGCTGTTCCACAGATGAGGACCATAATGGAGAAAGGGAGCTTCACCAAAGGTCTTGGTCTTGACTTTGGGAACCATTAAAAGGCCAGTACCAGAGGACCTCAGGGACCACGAGGGCTCATAAGATAAGAGCAGCTCAGATAGCTAAGAAGGCCCAAAACCACTGAGGCATTTAAAAACTACTAAGATAACTTTAAAATCAATCCTAAGAGGACTTCCGGTCTGGACGCCATGGCGACTGCAGCTTAACACTGAAGCTCTCAGACCCAATCCAAGATAACACCTTGAAAATCAAACTTAACAGATTTTTGGAGGAGTGAAAATTAAAAGACAAAATCATCATGTCTAAAGGAAAACAGAAGAAACTGAAATTCTCCAGGCCAGGACACGTATCGGCCGGAGAATCTGAACTGGAAGATCTCCGTTCAGAAGACGAGGAACTGGTGATAGCTAACAAAAAGGTTAGCCTGAAATCACTATTTGAAGAGCTACGACGATTTCGCCGAGAAGTTACGGCCGAATTTCGGGAATTCAGAGAAGAATTGAAAAGGACAAACAGCAGAGTGGACCAGGCCGACAACCGAATCTTGGAAACAGAGGAACGAATAAAAGTGCTCGAAGATTCTGTGCTGGACCTACGCAAAAGACAAGCATCTATAGAGGCTAAGCTAGCCAACCAAGAAGGAAGACAAAGAAGAGACAACATAAGAATTCATGGTCTGATAGAAGGAGCCGAAAACGGTTTTAACTCAATGGCAGAATGCGTAGAATCCTTACTAAGAGAGAAATTGGATATTCCACAAACCACCGACTTGAAGATAGAAAAGGCACATCGTTCATTAGCCGCTAGGCCGGCGGCGGAAGCGCCCCCACGTTCGGTGTTGGTAAGATTTTCCAATTTCAAAATAAAACAAGAGGTTGTCAGACTGGCCTGGCAGAAAAAAGGATTTATGCACCAGGAGAGAAAAGTCTTCGTGGAACACGATTACGCCCCGGAGGTCCTTAAAAAGCACAGGGAATACAATGACGCGAAAAAGGTGTTAAGAGAGAAGAAATTGCGCTTTCAGACTCCATTTCCTGCGAAGTTAAGGGTCTTCTACGGTGAAGAAACATGTCTCTATAATTTGGCGGAAGAAGCAACAGCTGACATGGCGAGAAGAGGGCTCCCGGTAACGGTATTTAAACCCGCAGCAGACCCGAGTGAGAAGATCAAAGCGCAAACATGGACAACACAAAGACCTTCAAAATCCACGGACCAGCAGCGGGAAACCCAGCGCCAGAGCGTCGCGGATAAACTGTCCGTTTTCAGGTTGGAATAGCGACCTTTTTTTTTTTTTTTTTTTTCTCTTGAATCAATCCGCACATCCAACCCCCCTCATACAAGGTAACAAACATTAAAGGAGATGCGTATTCAGCATGTGGTAAAACATTTCATGGAACAGTCATAATATTTGAAACAAATAAGTCTTTTTAATAAAAATTAAAAAAAAAAAAACTTGTTAAAATAGAAATGTGACAATAATCCACATGTTCTCCTCATACTAACAAATACTGTTTTTGCGTGAATGTTTGATGTGATGGGGGTGGGAGGGTGCACACAATTTCACAGGGTTTAGGCATAAAAGGAAAAAAAAAATCATTACAAGTTTGGATTGGGTTCTGAAACTCACGTTAAAAGCATGGGACAACTTACAGGGGTAAGAGAGGGCCCTCAACACGGAACAGAGTTTGAGGAATTTCCCTCAGGGCCTTCACTCCATCAAGGCTCTTCCAGGGTCTTTAAAAAGACCTCAGCTCAGGAAATTCTTCTGACAGCTTTTTGTTTTAAAGTTTTATACACTATGTTCTTAATGTTTTTCTTGTTTTTAATGTTCTTTCAGTTTCTGAGTAGCACAAAAGACGGCCATCACACAGTTATACTAAACAAAACAACACAATGGAGAAACAGGGTGTAACCAAAATAATTTCATATAATGTAAAAGGAATCCTGAATCCAGTTAAAAGATCCAAGATTCTAGGCAAAATGAAAAAAGACAAAGCAGGAATAATATTTTTACAAGAAACCCACCTAACAGACGTGGAACACAATAAACTCAGTAGACAAGGGTTTAAAATGATCTCTTCATCTTCATATAAGTCAGGGAGGAGGAGGGGAGTAGCGACATTGATATCAACCAAAATTACATTTGAAAAAAAATCAGAACACAAAGATAAAGAAGGGAGATACAGTTTGGTAACTGGGCGGCTAGAGGGAGAAGATATCACCCTGCTGAATGTGTATGCTCCCCCAGGGGCTAACTGGAAATTTTATAAAAATGTATTCGACCTAATGATAACTAAAGCTCAAGGTTTAGTGATATGTGGTGGGGACTTCAATCTTAGACTGAATCCATACTGGGATGCTTCTGGTAATTCTCCACATCAAAATAACACCCAAAGCAGGAAGACTCGGATGCTACTAAAAGAAATGGGAATCTGTGACATGTGGAGGGAACTCAACCCCAGTGTAAAAGACTATACATTTTACTCAACTCCACATTCATCTTACTCAAGGATTGACTATTTTTTTATGTTTAATAGAGGCATTGGAAGAGTAAAAACATGTAAAATAGGACTGATGGATCTCTCTGACCACAGTCCGATCTACATGGACTTAAATATCCAAAAATACACAAATAATACATTTTCTTGGAGGTTAAATTCAAATGTCCTGAAAGGACCATTGAAAGATGAATTGGAATCCGATATTCTCAGATATTTGGAAGAAAACGATAATGGAGAAGTATCCCCTTTAATACTGTGGGATGCATGCAAAGCTGTAATAAGAGGAAAGATTATTGCAAAACTGGCAACCCAAAAGAAACTAAGACAAGAAAAACTATCCACATTAGAGTCAGAACTTAGGAACCTAGAAAAAGAACACAAAGGCAACACTCATTCTACTGACTCGCTCAAGATTAAGGAAATTAAAAACCAAATAAATGAGATCTACACAATAGAAATCCAGAAGAAACTTACATTTTTGAAACAAAAATACTATGAAGCAGGCAGTAAATCGGCAAAATTGCTAGCCTATAAATTGAGGAAACATCAAACAGAAAGAGCAATCTACAAAATCAGAGACCCAGTATCAAAGGAAATAAAATTCAGAATTCAGGATATTCTTAAAAGCTTCGAGAATTACTATAAGAACTTATACTCCCACAAAAAACATAAAAACGCATCCGAGGCATTCCTAAACACATTAAACCTTCCCCAACTTACGGAGTCACAAAATAAAACACTACTGTTAGAAATACATCCTAAAGAATTGGAAAAAGCAATTATGAAACTTAAAGCTAACAAATCCCCAGGAGCTGATGGCTATACAGCAGAGTGGTACAAAACCTTTAAACAGCAACTATCTCCTCTCCTCCTGAAAACATTTAATTATGTCCTCCACACAGGGGAAATCCCCCCCCTCCTGGAGAGAAGGGGTCATTGCAGTTATACCTAAACCTGAAAAGGATAAACTAGAGTGCTCCAACTACAGACCAATCAGTGTACTAAATCAGGACTATAAGCTTTTTACCATTATCCTTGCCAAAAGGTTAGAAAATATACTGACAGACCTAATTCATTTAGACCAAACAGGTTTTATAAGACAAAGACAGACACAAGACAACATTCGACGCACTTTACACATAATTCATCATATAAAAAAATATAACTTAAATGCAGTCATATTGGGATTAGATGCTGAAAAAGCATTCGATTCGGTTGACTGGTCTTTTCTATATAGAATCTTATCCAGTTTCAATTTTCATAACAACTTCATTAGAACTATACAGGCATTATATAAAAAACCAACAGCTAAAATAAGGATTAACGGTAATTTATCATCATCTTTTGAACTGGAAAGAGGATGTCGTCAGGGCTGCCCCCTGTCTCCACTGCTCTTTGCAATCTTCATAGAACCTCTGAGCCAATGGATAAGACAAAATCAAAAAATTCAAGGTATTACACTTGGTCAGAAGGAACATAAAATAGCACTCTTTGCTGATGACATTTTAATATACCTAGGGCAGCCGGACACTTCTTTACCAGAACTAACCTCAATTTTTTCAAAGTATGGAGATTTATCGGGGTACAAATTAAACATGCATAAAACCCAAATTTTAACATTCAACTATGACCCAAATCATTATTCACTAAGCAAACTCAAAACTAACTGGGAGTCGGAATCTATGAAATATCTGGGGGTCAATATCCCGAAACAACTCAACAAAATTATATCACTAAACTATGATCCACTGGTGACAAAAATAAAATCTGACCTAACAAGATGGAATATGATACCATTCTTGGGTACTGCACAAAGAATTGAAGCAGTCAAAATGAATATACTTCCACGTCTTCTATACCTTTTCCAAACAATACCGGTAGAACCTCCCAAAAAAACATGGCAGGAACTGGACAGAAGGATCTCTAGATTCATATGGCAGGGCAAGAGACCTAGAATCAGATATAGAACCCTACAGCTAAACAAAGACAAAGGTGGGCTTGCGCTGCCAAATATCAGGGACTACTTTAAAGCCGCACAAATTAAAACTTTAGTAGAGATATGTAACCCAGTCTACACTGCACAATGGAAGGAGATCGAATGCCAAATAACAAGTGACATCCCCCTACAGGCGATAATAGGGAACAATGCCTTACCTAAGCTTTTGAATAACACTAACCCGTGGATAGAGACCCCGCTAAAAATTTGGTTTAAGATAGTCAGAGAGAATCAAACTAAAGAGCCCTATCGACTTCTGCAATGGATTGCCTATGATCAAGACTTTACTCCTAATAAAACAGACTCCAGATTTAAAAAGTGGAAGGAGAAAGGGCTGATAAAATATTACGATTTTTTTAAAGGGCAAATCTTAAGAAGTTTTGAAGATTTGAAAAAACAAGGCCTAATAAATCAAGACCTTTACAGGTTCTTCCAGCTTAGACACCACATAAACAATATACTTAAAAAGGAGGATTTGGAAAGGGCCCAGTCAGGTGTTCTGAAGGTCTTCTTAATGGCATATAAAGGGATTCCAGGGATCAGATACATTTCTAAAATATACCAAGGTCTTCAAGACTTAAAAGGAGACAACACATCTTATATAAAAGAGAGATGGGAAAAAGAGGGGAATTTCACTTTACAACTGGAAATATGGGAAAAGCTAAATAAACAGCAATGGAAAAGTACCTCATCCCTGCAGTGGAGAGAATTTGGATGGAAAAACTTGGTAAGATTTTTCAGAACACCTGCACAAAACAAATTTACCCATAAGGGGTTGAACTGTTGGCGCTTGTGTGGTGAAAAGACTGCAAATCATTTTCATGTGTTTTGGTCATGCCCAGTTATCCACCAATATTGGACCAATGTACAGACAATATTGGGGAAAATATTCAAAATAACAGTTCCCTTTTCTTTTGTAACTTTGTATTTGGGTTTACTACCGGACTCACTGGAAAGACGAGGAGAAAAATACTTATTCAATGTTTTAATATTGGCAAGCAAAAAAGCTCTAACTAAAAAATGGATGTTGAAGGACTGTCCTACACCTGAAGATTGGATTAACGTGATCCAAGACATTTACTCGATGGAAAAGTTGACATTCGCACTGAGACAGCACAAGGATGGGTTCATGAACTTTTGCCAACCCTGGATCGCATATGTGTCTTCCATTAGATCTAATCTTTTACAAATACCATTTCAATAATGGTTCCGCTCTTTGTTCCAATGCTACTCAGATGCTCTTTTACCTTTATTTACTTACTTTTTCTTTTTGTTTGTTTTTTGCTGGTTTGTTTGGGTTTTTTTTGGTTTTTTTGTTTTTTTGTTTCTTTTTTTTTCTCTTTAATTTCACTTTTTCTTTCACTTTAAAAAAAAGGGGGTGTTGTAAGAATTAATCTTCCAATGTTGTCAGATATCAGAAAATAAGGGAACATGTGATGAAAATGTAAACAATGCACTGCTGTAACGACCTGTATACCCTTTACAAAAACTTAAATAAAAAAAAAAAAATCAATCCTAAAATGCACAGGGAGCCAATGCAGCGATTCTAAAACTGGTGTAATATGCATCCGCCCCCTGGTCCTCGTCAGCACTCATGCTGCTGAATTTCGGAGCAGTTGGAGATGTGATATTCTTTTTTGAGGAAGACCAGAGACCAGGGCATTACAATAGTCTATGCAACTAGTAATAAAAGCATGCATCAAGACCTCTGTGCTGGCAAGAGAGAGAAAAGGGTGGACTCTGGCTATATTCCTAAATTTTAAAATCCGATATTTGTTACATTTTTAATGTGTGAGATAAAATTAAAGTCAGAGTCTACAAAGAACACCGAGGTCCTTGACACAATGTGTTGGTTTTAGACCTAGCAATTTTGGTAAAAGTTTCCCTCTCTTGTCTTCAGGGCCAATGATTAAAACTTCTGCTTTGCCCTGGTTGAGCTGTAGGAAGTTCACTGCAATCCACGACTTTATATCTAAAATACAGTTCAAAAGGGCATTAATTGGTTTTGTGTCATCAGGAGACGTGGCAATGTACAGTTGAGTATCATCAGCATAGCTATGAAAATCGATGCCATGTCTCCTGACAACATCCCCAAATGGTAACATAGATAGATTAAAAAGTATTGGCCCTAAAATTGAACCTTGGGGTACCCCAAACTTGATTTCAAGGATTGCCGAAGAACATGTATCCATACTTACAAAATAGCGGCGATCTGTGAGATAGGAATGAAACCATTCAAGAACAGTATCTGAGAGATCCACCAGGTGTTTGAGTCTGCTTAATAAAATGTGGTGATCTACGGTATCAAAGACAGTGCTTAAATCCGGCAGCACCAGGACTGACAGTTTATGGGAGTCCATGTTACACCTGATATCATTAAGAATTTTTAAAAGGGCTGTCTCGGTACTGTGGTTTGTCCTAAAACCAGATTGAAATTTTTCAAAAATGTTGTGGTCAATAAGAAAATTATTTAACTGGAAGAATACCATTTTTTTCTAAAACTTTACTTAAAAATGATAAGTTGGATAGAGGTTGAGAGGCTGAGAATATCAGGATCTAAATTATTCTTCTTCATAAGGGGCTTCACTGCAGTCGTTTTAAGGACAGCGGAGAAAACATCAGTCTGAAGAAAGCAATTTACAATGTTTAAAATCTCATGTTCAAAGAATCCATAAAATGTTTTAAAAAATGATGTGGGAATCGGATCTAAAAGGCAGGAGGTCACGTTTATATGGGAGAAAACTCTACCAAGCATCTTAGCATCAACCAGGGCAAAACAGTCCAGCATTTCATCAGCTAAACGTGAGTCTAAGATTCCTTTAAAAGCAGTCTTCTGGTCAGATAAAATGTTGGATCTAATAGAATCAACCTTGCACCTAAAGTGGTCTGCAAAATTCTCACAGAGAGAGTTGGATGGCAGGTTTGTGTTTTTATTAAAATCTGGGTTGATTAAGTGATCAATGGTTGCAAAAAGGACTTTAGGGTTATTGTTATGGGTTGAGATTATGTTTGCAAAATACTCTGTTCTCGATGTCTTGACTGCATTATTGTACATTTTTAATTTATTCTGTAGTATTTGGTAATTGATAGTTCATTTGTTTTTCCTCTATTTCCTCTCAGCCATCCTGCACTCTTTTCAGTTTTTGGATTTGTGTTTTTTTTCCCCCATGGAGGCTTTGGTTTATTCCTAACTGTCCTTGTGATTATTGGAGCAACTCTGTCAATTGATCTTAATTTTCTGTTAAATTATCAACAATAAAATCACACGAGGGCAGTGTGGTGGCAGAGTGGTTAGCACTGCGGCAGAACAGCAACTCACCCTTGGCCGGGGAATCCCAGGTTCAATCCCAGCCCCCGACCAACAGTGATCTGTGTGGAGTTTGCATGTTCTCCCTGTGTCTGCGTGGGTTTACTCCGGGATTTCTCCGGTTTCTTCCTGTTAAAAGGGAGTTTTTCCTCTCCACCATCGCCAAGAGCTTGCTCACAGGGGATCGCTTGATTGCTGGGGTCTTTCTGCAATTGTGGGGGTTTCCCCTACAGTTGAAAGTGCTATGAGATGACTGTTGTTGTGAAATGGCGCTATATAAATAAAGTTGAATTGAATTGAATTGAATTAAGATCTGGGCTTTGACTCAGCCATTCCAGGACTCTCCATTTCTTAGTTTTTAGCCAGTCCTTGGTGTATTTACTGGTATGTTTTAGGTTATTGTCATGTTGCAGGGTCCAGTTACACTTCAGCTTTAATTTTTTTTACAAATGGTCTCATGTGCTCCTCAAGGACCCTTTAATACAGGATAGAATTCATGATGGATTCTATGATGGTGAGCTGACCAGATCCTGCTGCAGCAAAGCATCCTCAAATTATCACCCTTCCGCCTCCATGCTTTACAGTTGGTATGAGGCTCTTTTCCTGGAATGCTGTATTTGGTCTATCCCAAACACGTCCTCTGTTCTGGTGTCCAAATAATTAAATTTTAGACTCATCTGTCCAAAGAACATTATTCCAGAAGTCCTGGTCTTTGTCTACATTCTCTCTGGCAAACTTAAGTATGGCCTTCATGTTTCTCTTAGAGAGCAAAGGTTTCCCCCTTGCACGCCTCCCATGCAAGTTAAACTTGTACAGTCTCTTTCTGACTGTAGAAGCATGCACTTCCACATCCACAGTAGCAAGAGACTGCTGTAGGTCCCATGATGACATTTTAGGGTTTTTGGAGACTTTTTTTTTAGCATCTTGCAGTTTGCTATTGGGGTGAATTTGCTTGGACAGCCAGACCTGGGCATGTTGGCTGTTGTTTTGAATGTCCTCCACTTATAGACTACTTTACGGACAGCGGAATGGCTGATTTCAGATTCTTTTGAAAATCTTTATTAAATCCCTTACCAGACTCATAAGCTGCTGCAATCTTCTTTCTGAAGACCTCAGACAGCTCTTTCAATCTCATCATGGTGCTCGCTCTCACTTCGTCAGAAGCACACCAAACTAAATGTCTAAGTTTTAAATAGGGCAAGCTGTAGGGAGCTTGAAATAAGGAAGCGAAGTGATTTTATAAATCAGGTTTATTGTCGGCTTCCAATCCTCAACATGTCTCATCTCAATGCAGAAGCAGAAAAGAGGCTGAGCGCTGTCAGACCTTCATACTTATACATCACATAACAAAAGACATCGCATCACAAAAGCTGACCTCACACATCCGTGTTATCTCCTTCTATTGTCCTCTCTCTCCTCCACCTGACCCTGGGGGGTCAGGAAGTCCGTTCGGGTCTCCACCGCTGGGTCTCCGTCTGCTCGTTGATCTCCGCCGGTGGTCGAGACCTATTGTCCTGCTCTGAGACGTGAGGTCATTCCACATATGCAATCTCTAAACATTCCTCTTGTGTCTATACATATGTAGGTATGGATATATGAACAATATAAGCCACAGCCCCCCCCAAAAAAACGTCTAAGAAAAGGACAATAAAATTAAGTTCACAGCTTAAGGTAACATCCATGACACATTATACCGTTAATCACATCAACAAAAAAAAAAAAAGGAAAAATATTCTCAGCAGCTATGCCAACCTTCTAGCTATATGGCATGATCATGTTAAAAATTCAGTGATAACAGCAACAGTATAGTGTATGTCATATGTCAGCCCTAAAACTGCAACGGCAAAATTCGACAGCATAGCTTACAACCCCTTGTCAATTTTACATCAGTCTATGTGTCGTCTAGGTTTCAATCTTCTCCCAAATCTGCTGTACGCCTGCCTCGGCGTCCTGGCGGCGTCATCCTGTGAGGAAACTGCAGCTTGGGGGGAAGAGTGGTTATTTGGTTCCTGCAGGGGGGCTGGGGTGTGTGTCTTGGGGGGTCTACCCCATCGAGGTGCCCTCGCCACCCGTGCAGGTTCGTCGCTCAACATGAAGGCAGGTTTAAGTCTGTCAATACTGACTGTTTCTTTTCTGTCCCCTAAATCAAGCACAAAATGCTTATCACCAGGTTCCAGCACTCTATATGGTCCATCATATGGTGGGCGGAGGGTTGGTTTTAAAGCTTCGTGTCTAACAAAAATGAACTCGGCGTTTTTCAAAGCTTGGGGAACAAAAACCCGCAGAAAAGAGTGATGTATGGGTCCGAGGAGCGTGTCCGGTCCGGTGTTGCTTAGGGGCCTCAGGGCTGGGGGGCGCCCGGGCTCTGGATGTTCTGGTAAGAACTCACCCAGGAGCCTGAGAGGTTGTGCGCAAACTAATTCTGCGGAGGAGGCGTCTAGATCCTCTTTAGGCGCAGAACGCAACCCTAATAAAACCCAGGGAAGTTTGTTTACCCAATCTGCATCCGTCAGTGAGGTCCTGAGGGCGGCCTTTAAAGACCTATGAAAACGCTCGCATAACCCGTTAGCCTGAGGGTGATACGCGGTGGTGCGATGAATTGTCGCCCCTAAGCTGCTGGCCATGGCTGACCAGAGCTCTGAGACAAATTGAGGGCCCCTATCGGACGTGATGTCCAATGGGACGCCGAAACGCGCCACCCAGGTTGTTAAAAAAACGCGAGCGACTTCCGCGGCTGTGGTTGACGCCAGCGGCACCCCTTCTGGCCAGAGTGTGGTCCGGTCTACCATTGTTAAAAGGTGTGTGAACCCCTGAGACGACAGCAGTGGGCCCACGAGGTCGACGTGTACGTGGTCAAACCTCCTGGCCGGGATTCGGAAGGGTTCCAGAGGGGATTTCGTGTGTTTGTGAATTTTGGCGCGTTGGCAAGACATGCAAGTCCTCGCCCACTCCTTTACATTTTTACACAGGCCTGGCCAAACAAACTTCTCCGCGACCATTTTCACCGAGGCGCACACCCCTGGGTGCGCGAGGGAGTGCACTGAGTCAAAAACGCGGCGGCGCCACGCAGCTGGGACTACCAGGTGAGGTCGACCGGTTGACACGTCGCAGATTAGGGGGGGCACACCGTCACGCAAACCCCTTTCCTCCAGCCTTAACCCTGTTGGTCCAGACTGGAGCGCGCGCACGTCCGCGTCACTGCTTTGTTCTGCTGCCATGGCTGCGTAATCTATCCTTACGTGAATTGGGGCTGCGTACGCGTCCGCGTTGGCCATGAGCTCTGCAGCTGCGGTAGTATAATCTTCTTCCTCGTGCCCTGACGATGTCACGGCGCGGGAGAGGCAATCTGCCACCAAATTAAGTTTGCCTGCTACATGTCGAATGTCTGTGGTAAACTCTGAAATTGCAGCCAGCTGCCTTTGTTGTCTGCCCGACCACGGTTCTGAAATTTTAGCCATCGCAAAAGTGAGTGGTTTGTGGTCGACAAAAGCCGTGAAACGCCGCCCTTCCAGCCAGAACTGGAAATGGTGGATGGATAAATGAAGCGCTAGCAGCTCTCTGTCAAAAGTGCTGTTTTTGCGCTCGGTTTGGTTTAAGGATTTGCTAAAAAATGCTAGCGGTTGCCAGGTTCCGCCGACATATTGTTCCACAACCGCCCCTATGGCCAGGTCTGAAGCGTCTGTGGTCAGCGCTATGCGTGCCGAGGGGTCGGGATGGACCAACAATGCGGCATCTGCTAGGGCTCTTTTTACTTCCGCGAAGGCGCGTTCCCGCTCCGGGGTCCATTCGACCGCGTTGGAGGGCTTTTGTTTTCTGAGCGCGGCATATAGGGGCTGCATGAGTTGAGCTGCGCGAGGGAGGAAACGGTTGTAAAAATTTACCATTCCTAAAAATTCCTGTAGCGATCTGACCGTTTGTGGTGGGGGAAATTTGCTACTGCGCACATTTTGTCCAGTAATGGAACTGCCCCCTCTGGCGAAACTCTGTGTCCCAAAAAATCAATCTGTGACACGCCAAATCGGCATTTGGCTGGGTTAATTATTAATCCGTGCTCTTCCAGCCTCTGAAAAACCGTAGTAAGGTGTTGTTCGTGTTCTTCCTCCGACATGCTGGCTACCAGAATATCGTCGAGGTAGACGAACACGAAAGGGAGGTCGCGTAATACTGCGTCCATCATACGCTGAAAAGTTTGAGCAGCGCCTTTGAGGCCAAACGGCATTCGCAAAAATTCAAAAAGACTAAAAGGGGTTATTACGGCCGTTTTAGGGACATCTTCAGGTCGAACCGGAACTTGGTGGTAGCCGCGGACCAGGTCTATTTTAGAAAAAATGCGCGCACCCGCCAGATGTAGTGAAAAATCCTGAATGTGAGGGATTGGGTAGCGGTCATGTGCTGTAGCATTGTTTAATCTGCGATAATCAACGCAAGGTCTCCAGGAAACGTCGGTTTTCGGGACCATATGCAGTGGCGAGGCCCAAGGGCTTTTCGAGCGCCGAATAATGCCCAGTTTTTCCAGGCTGGCGAACTCGTCGCGTGCTATGACAAGCTTGGTCGCGTCTAAGCGCCGAGCTTTAGCGAACACGGGTGGGCCCGTTGTGGGAATGAAGTGTTCCACCCCGTGTTTCGCTACTGTTGCTGAAAATTTGGGAACTGTGAGTGCTGGAAATTGGGTGAGGAGTTGGTCAAACTTACCTCCTGCTGTGGCGACGCTGGCCTGCATGGGTGGTGGGGACACTCGAGCTGAGCAGGGGATAGAAGAAAATGACAGTGCATTAACTAAGCGTCTGTTTGCAAGATCAACTAACAACCCATGTGCACATAAGAAATCAGCGCCCAACAAGTTAAAACTCACCGCCGCTATAATAAAGGTCCACATATAGTTGCGGCCGTGAATGAACAGAGGCAGGTTTCTTTCACCAAAAGTGTTGATGATCGAGCCGTTAGCTGCCATCGCTCCGTTTCCACGGGGTCCCGTTGCCCTGTCTGCGTAGGACGGGGTGATGAAGCTCACCTGAGCTCTGGTGTCGATGAGGAACTGTCTCCCGGAGCGTCCGTCAGTCACATAGAGCAGCTTGTTTGTCTCGCCGAGAGCCGTAGCTGCTAACGGTTCCCGGCTTTGAAGTTTCCCGAGCTCTTGAAACTGCAGGGGGGCACGCATTTGTATGCCCTCTCGGCGAAGCGTCGATGGTAGTAGCAGAGGTCGTCCCGTTTGTTGCGCCTTGGTCGCGTCGCTGCCATGGTGGGCGGGTTCTGCTCCATCGCCTCTGATTCTCCGGTGCTCCGGGGTTCCGCGCCGAGATCTGCCGATGCTGCTGTGGCCATCTGCTCGCCGCAGGAGTTGATGAGCCGCTGCGCTTCTCGGGCAAGCGCGCGGAAGTCCTGCTGGGTTTTACACCGCATGTTGGCCAGGATCCCTCTCATGTGCGTCGGCAGAGTGCTGAGGAAGATGTGTTGAAAAAGGAAGTTGTCGTTGTCTGCCTCCCTTAGCTGCAGCATGTCTTCCATGAGGGCCATCGGTCTGTGCCCCCCGTGGCCGTAAATTGCCAGTATCCTCCCGGCCCTTTCCTCGGCCGAGGGGACGAAACTCTCGATGAGGGTCGCCTTCAGTTCCTTGTACTTGTCGTTGGCGGGCGGCTGCTGTATCACGCTCCGCGCGCACCGTGCTGTGGCGGCATCGAGTCTGGCGACGATGTGGTAAAACTTGGTCTCATCAGCTGTCACTCCCGCGAGTGCAAACTGAGCCTCAGCCTGCTGGAACCACGAGTTTGGGTCATTTTGCCAAAACTCTGGGAGTTTGACGGCGACGGCGCTTGCTTGGGCTGCCTCTGACGAGTCTGCAGCGCGAGAACGCCTTTCCTCCATTCTCACGACAGGGTTGGGGACGGCGCTTGCTTGGGCCGTCTCCGATGAGTCTGCTGTGGGGGAACGTCTTCCATCCGTTCCCATGTCTGGGTTGGCGACGGCGCTTGTTTGGGTCGCCTCTGACGAACCTGTAGCGGGAGAACGTCTTTGGTCCATTCTCACGTCTGGTCACCAATGTAGGGAGCTTGAAATAAGGAAGTGAAGTGATTTTATAAATCAGGTTTATTGTCGGCTTCCAATCCCCAACATGTCTCATCTCAATGCAGAAGCAGAAAAGAGGCTGAGCGCAGTCAGACCTTCATACTTATACATCACATAACAAAAGACATCGCATAACAAAAGCCGACCTCACACATCCGTGTTATCTCCTTATATTGTCCTCTCTCTCCTCCACCTGACCCTGGGGGGTCAGGAAGTCCGTTCGGGTCTCCACCGCTGGGTCTCCGTCTGCTCGTTGATCTCCACCGGTGGTCAAGACCTATTGTCCTGCTCTGAGACGTGAGGTCATTCCACATATGCAATCTCTAAACATTCCTCTTGTGTCTATACATATGTAGGTATAGATATATGAACAATATAAGCCACACAAGCTTCCTTTAAAATGCTGAGTAATGATGTTCGATTCATGTGCACCTGATGTGATACACCTGTGTGATTTTAACCATTTTAAGTAGGAATAAATGTGGGGCTGTCCTAATTTCTTCCTCACTAGAAATTGCATGTTTTTAGAATTACATTTTACAGAAAATTTTAAAAAGTGTTTTTTTCAGTTTTAATTGTTTAGTTATATTACTTGAATCTCCCAGTATTGTTAAAATTGATATTAAATATTTATATGCCCAAATATGGAAAAAAACCACAGGCTTTCATAAGGTTTTCACATGACTGTAGACTTCAATTTTATGTATGGGAGCTTGACAGTGCGGCTCAACTTTACAATTACTGCTCCACAGCCTCTGGCTGTAAACGCTGTCACCAGAGCGAGATGGCAGTGCTCAAAATCCAGGAAGCACAGCTTGATTTTTGTGTAATGGATATAGTTTCAAGTTTCAAATTATAAGCTTTAAGTTGCTTCATTGGGGTGACCCTTTCACACATCTACTCAAAACTGAAATGTTAATTTAGATGTATTTGACTTGTGATGTGTGAATAAACTTCAAAACTTGAAACAGCAGGTGGATGAACTACTATACTGCTGTGTGTCTGAGATGTGGAGGTCATGTAACCATATCTCCTATTTTTGGCATCATAAAGGGGAAAGAACAAATTGCTGTTTACACAGAAGAGAGAAGAGACTACCAGTGGTGTAGCCACTATAGACAGTGAAACACCAGTGATAGGACAATATTATAGGAAATTATCCAATAAGGGAATAAAGTGCAGTATACTGTAAACAACTGTTAATAAAAACAGGTAAAAATTTGTATAAAAGCCTTTGTAGACAAAGCAAAATACAAGCTGAGGGCCTGAACCCGCCTGCTGAAAGGCTAACATTGATAGAGACTGACTGTAGCAACTTCGTTGCAGTCTTATCAATATGAAAGGATTCCAGTTTTATTTTAGCTTTATAGCAGTGAGATAAGCAGTGTTGTACAGTATATCAGACAATTGCAACACTTTTGGCCAATTGTAAATATGAATTTGCATATAGACAGTTTTTAAAATCTTGCCAATATCTTCTTTTTTACCTGTAACCATATTTCAGTTTAGTTAGCCAATCTGTGACACTTTTCTTACTTTATCTAACTGTGTTGCCTATAAATAGACAGAGCTTCCTGTCTGGAAAAGTAAAGCCTATAAGAAGTGCCATAAACCAGCTACATACTCTTCAAATGTCAAGCAAGTGCAGCATGAGTTATTACAAAAGACATCTGGTCTATTAGTTTATTGACAACAGTTTCCTTACAAATTTATCTCCTTAGCCACTAAGGGATAAGGGATAAGGATCTGTACTTATATAGCACTTTTCTAGTCTCAAAGACCACTCAAAGTGCTTCACTAGAACTGACCCTGTATTCTAAGGGGCTATCAAAGATGGCTACTGTTATGAAGGGGTTAATAACAGGGAGCGGCGTGATGACGCAACCAGCTGGTAACATCATCATGCCAGCCTATATAGGGAGACAGTCGGCCATCTAAGGCCTCGCTCAACTCATAGCGATACAGACAGCAGATGCACAGAAACCTGTACTGTAATAATAATTGTTCTGTTTTGACCCGAGCGCCGATCTCGTCCGCGCTCGGGCCATGCATCATCTCTGCCAGCTTTGAGAGTAGTGGATTACATTCTGGCTCCCCGGGCTCTTATTGTGACAGCGCTCGGTGGGGCTTCCTGCTGTCAGAGTCGATCAGCTGTTCTGCATCACTGCTCGTTAGCGGCCAGCTTTATTAGCGGGCGCTGACAGCGGGATGATGCAGGAGTATCGTCAAAACATCCTGAGAGACTCCTGGTGTGATATCCTCATTCACGTCAAGGTTCGTGCTTATGTTCTTGTTCATGTTCTCAGTGAAGAATCGTAAGTGGCTGGGTGAGCATTACAATCCCATGCATCTTGTATAGTGTGTGTTTGCCCACAGTGGCTCATAGTTTGTGTCTTGTGTCTTGTTAATTAAACATCAATGCAAAACTCACTGGCGACTTTTGGCGTCTTATGGTGGCCCGCGAGGGTCACCGCGTGACATGTTCATGATAATAAAGTTCGTGTTCCAGCACAGCTACTCTCTCTGTTGGTCATTCCGGGTTTCTGGACATAGCATTTGGTGACAAGAGTTAAACCATGGAGGCGTGCGTGAGGCCACCACAGACGTTTCTGGAAAAACCCGGTGAGCCACCCAACTTGCCGAGCGTCATTCTGATAAAACATGTTTTTTTCTCTCGCCTACTGTGTCATACCCATTCTCTTTTTCTTTTTTTTCCTTTCTTCTTTATGACTGGCGCCTAGCGGCTGCCCCGGCCTTGGATGCGCTCTGCAGAGCGTGCCCAAATGCCAAGTCATGTTTCGTTACCTTGTATTCATACATGTGTAATGACAATAAAGTTGAATCTCATCTCATCTCATCTCATCTCATTCCTGGCGCTGGTTTGATGCTTTCACCACCTATAAATCAGGCGTTTGGCCCGGACGAGATAAACGAGGTATGGAAGACGCCTATACTGGTTCATGATCTGGGCTTTTGTATTTATGGTGCGATAAGACCAACAGTATCGTGTGCTGAGGCAGTCAAGCTGCTAGCTAGCCACTGCGCTTCACCTTACGGTGACCACGATGAGTGTGTTGGTTTGCTAACCAAACACTTCGATGTTCCAGAGAATGTGATGGCCTGGAGGTCCATGCTCTACCAGCACTGAGAGCAAGAGGATAAGTCACTAATGCAGTACGTGGACGCTCTTTGCTGTTTGGCTAGCACGTGCAAGTTCGGACATGTGAAGGACAGACTGTTAATGTTACAGCTGAAGCAGTTCATAGCAAGTTTGGTGATGCGGGCCATGCTGGAGGAGGGGCTGGATGACCAGACAGTGGCAGACACAGTGAAGAAGCTGCAGAAAATGCTGCCAGAACTGGCACACTACCTATCACTGTCGGAGGCAATGGAATTGGCATTCCAACTGGAGATGACGGCTCAGGTGGCGTCGTGACTGGCAGGACCACACCTATGTTCCCTGCAGCTAGTTTTGCTGGTGCAGACGGCTGAGCCAGTTGCTGAGCCCACTGACTCCACATCATTTTTGGAGGGCCCCAAGTAAGACACCGCGGGACAGCAGGGCACCACGGAGCTAGTCCACGACAAGCTAACCGAAGAGTATGACACAGAGAGTGAACACGGTATGGAGAGAGAGCAGCAACCGGACTCACCTCCAATCCTCGCCAGGCATGAGCTTCAGACAGCCGCTATGGAGCCGCAGGTGAGGGAGTTCATGGAGAAAAGGGACCCCAGTGACCGAAGATGGCCCGGCGTGCTTCCCATTACCAACAACAGAGACACATCTCCCCGACTGCAACCAGAACCAGGTGAAAGAGAGAAGGAACCAAACTACTTCCGAATCCACGAACAGCACCAGTCTACGGGAGCCATAGCTGAGCCACTGGATGAAGAGTCTGTGATCATACAGAAAGCAGAAGAAGCACCGGATGTCTTCCGGATCCATGACTAGCATCGGCCTCCAGGGACTGCCGCAGTAGTGCTGGATGAAGAGTCCGTGACCCAACAGGATGTAACAGAACCACCACACATCCTGGTGGATGCCGCCCAGCAAACGTGAGAGTCACACTATCCCAACCACAATGCCGAATGCAGCCATACAGAGCACCACTCACAGTGATGAACTTGGTTCGGGTCCATGGGACAAAGCGACCGGGCTTGCAGTCAGCCGTAACATCGTCACCACCACCGACGTGTATGAAGATCGTGGCACAGCTGAGACCAGCCGCCATTCAGATGGCGGATGGCTTGAGATGGCAGGCCAGCCGTCTGCGGCAGGTGAGAGCAGCAGCTGCAGATTGAGATGCAGAGTTGGAGCCAGCTGGAGTGGGATCAAGGTTGGGACATTGTTGACGAGCGTGCCGTGGCTCCAGATGGATGGCACCCGGGCCTGTTGAAATTGGAGCCTTATGGGGCGCGTCCACCATGGGTTTGCTACAAACCCCTCCAGCAGAACTACCTTCCCCATGGAAGAGTATAAAAAAAGGGACTGGTTAGCTAGGGTCACGGCTGCAAACTACAGAGTGGCAGAATAACCCACTCAGCAGCGCTGGGCTACGCAGTGGTCCACCCGCTAGCTCTAGCTAGGGTTCCTACTATTTACCATGACAAATTGGGGAGGGTTAAAATTTGGCAGTGTGTTCTGTGTTTTTTCCAAAGGGGGGGTGGGGGGGATGTTATGAAGGAGTTAATAACAAAGAGTGGCATGATGATGCATCCAGCTGGTAACGGGAAGGGGGGGCAATCACATTTTCACACAGGGCCATGTAGGTTTGGATTTTTTTTTATCCCTTAATAATAAACATTTTCATTTAAAAACTGCATTTTGTGTCTACTTGTGTTATCTTTGTCTAATATTTAAAGTTGTTTGATGATCTGAAACATTTAAGTGTGACAAACATACAAAAAAAAAGAGAAATCAGGACAGGGGCAAACACTTTTTAACTCTACTGTAAATAGGACCTGCCTGACAAAGTGAAGTACATCAAAACATCCTCAAATGCTAGATATCATGCTGTGATCCAAAGAAATTCAGGAACAAATGAGAAACAAAGTAAGTGAGGTTATAAAGCCATTTTTAAAGCTTTGGGACTCCAACGAACCACAGTGAGAGCAATTATCCACAAATGGTGAAAAAGGAACAGTAGTGAACCTTCCCAGGAGTGGCCAGCTGACCAAAATTACTCCAAGAGCGCAGCGACAACTCATCCAAGAGGTCACAAAAGACCCCACAACAACATCCAAAGAACTGCAGGCCTCACTTGCTTCAGTTAAGGTCAGTGTTCATGACTCCACCATAAGAAAGAGACTGGGTTCCAAAACAAAAACCACTGTTCAGCAAAATGAACATAAAGGCTCATCTCAGTTTTGCCAGAAAACATCTTGATGATCCCCAAGACTTTTGGTAAAATACTCTGTGGACTGACGAGACAAAAGTTGAACGTTTTGAAAGGTGTGTGTACCATTACATCCGGCGTAAAACAGCATTTCAGAAAAGGAACATCATACCAACAGTAAAATATGGTGGTGGTAGTGTAATGGTCTGGGGCTGTTTTGCTGCTTCAGGACCTGGAAGACTTGCTGTGGTAAACAGAATCATGAATTCTGCTGTCTACCAAAAAATCCTTAAGGAGAATGTCCGGCCATCTGTTCGTGACTTCAAGCTGAAGCACACTTGGGTTCTGCAGCAGGACAATGATCAAAAACACACCAGCAAGTCCACCTCTGAATGGCTTAAGAAAAACAAAATGAAGACTTTGAAGTGGCCTAGTCAAAGTCCTTACCTGAATTCAATTAAGATGCTGTGGCATGACCTTAAAAAGGCGGTTCATGCTCAAAAACCCTCCAATGTGGCTGAATTACAGCAATTCTGCAAAGATGAGTCGGCCAAAATTCCTCCACGGCGCTGTCAAAGACTCATTTCCAGTTATCATAAACACATGATTGCAGTTGTTGCTACTAAGGGTGGCCCACCCAGTTATTGGGTTTAGGGTGCAATCACGTTTTCCCACAAAGCCATGTAGGTTTGGATTTTTTTTTTTTACCATTAATAATAAACACCTTGATTTAAAAACTGCATTTTGTGTTTACTTGTGTTATTTTTGTCTAATATTTCAATTTGTTTGATGATCTGTAACATTTAAGTGTGACAAACCGAACAAAGTGAGAAATCAGGAAGGGAGCAAACACTTTTTCACACCACTGTGTCTGTTTATGGTTTGGGCTGTATTATTTTATCTTAGTTTGCCTTTTGTTTCTGTTTGTTTTTGAGTTGTCCTGTTATTGGATCTTAGTTTGGTCATTATAGTCTTATTTATTATTATTATTATTTGTTTTTGGATCATCTTGTATTTTATATTTTGTCTTCCTGTGTTTGTATTTGATCCTTCTCTCGCCTCCGCTTTCAGCTTCCTTTTGTAACACTGGTAGTCATTAGTATTGTATTATTTGGTTTGAATCTCATTTTGTTATCAATTCATGTTTATAGTCATTTACCTTTTTGTTTCTCCTGTGCTTTTATTTTGACAGGTTCCAAGGTTGTCATAGCCAGGAGCGGTACTGGGGTTAAGCTCCCAGCGCTCATAAAATGCTCCTTACGGCGTGCGTCTCAAAAAGCCTCTGACAACTAAGTCCAACTCCTAGCCTGCCCGTGTGGTTTAGTCTCTAAGCCCGGCGGAACTGCTTTTACTAATAAGAGAAGGCGCGAGGGCGGATCTCTGTCGCCTTAAAACCAGATGCTTCGAGTAGATGGTGGCTCGTCAACCTGGGAAGGTAGCCCATCTAGGGGAAGGTAAACCCTGATTTCAAACCTCCGCTGCCTTGCGGCACACCCAGTCACGGGAAAGGCTTCGGGAGTCAACCCTGAGGAAAAATCCGGAGTCGGAGCCCCTAAGGCAGTTCTCTGTTGTGCTCAACATCGTTCTGGCAGCTCCCGCAACGGCGCTGGTGCCAAACTATAGCAGCCCTGCTGTTCCTTTGGATTCATCAGTGACGTGGAGAGGGGGGACATGCTGCATGGGTAACATCTTGTCCTCCATATCTTCCTGCCCAGGCTTGAATCCTACCAACGCCCGACGCTGGAAGATAGAACACCGGTGCGCATCGGCCTGTTCAGCCACAGGCGGTGCTGTTCCAGCAGAGTAGACGTTTAGGATTCTCTTCCATGGTCATCATAGACCGACGGAGGCCGACGACGACAACTCTTTGTTTCCTTCCTCTGTTAGCTCAAGTTCACGGTTATCACAGCTTTCATTATTTTACACTAATTATCCTCGCTTCTGTTTCCCACACCTATTGATCATTTGTTAATTTCTCCTGGTCCTATTTAAGGGACGCTGTCCCACAGTTCGGGGCGACGTCCTTTACTTTGTCTCCCAGATGTGAGTCCCACATCTAGTTCACTTTGTATCCTAACGTGTGTCCCACACTT
The DNA here is from genome assembly GCA_020510985.1 of Pholidichthys leucotaenia. Lineage (NCBI taxonomy): Eukaryota > Metazoa > Chordata > Actinopteri > Cichliformes > Pholidichthyidae > Pholidichthys > Pholidichthys leucotaenia. Next base: position 252,134,216 of record CM035845.1, on the reverse strand, counting down.
TAGCTACTTGTTAATCTGGCATTTCCACATGCCTTAGCCTGCCTGTTCCTTGTAAGTTTTTGTCGCTGTGTGGATTTTGTGTTTTGAATTAAACTTTTACAAACTCACAACAAGCATTTGGGTCTCCATTTCCACCGCGCCTGGGTGGTTCATGACACTTATCTTCTCACAGAGTGTTGGCAACAATATTCCAAAACTACTGGATGGATTTGGATGAAATTTTCACATGAAGTGGTTCTTGGTCCAAAGATGAACTCATTAGATGTTGGAAGTGATCCTTGAGTGCATACCTCCACCAAGGCTCTATCTTGCAATGTGGCGATATGGATGGCCAAAGTGACAGAGGGGAGGGACGGAGCCTTGGCAGAGGTATGTGCTTTCTGAGTGGCCTCTAGTTATTGTTGTATTGCTTAATCATTGTATTGTTTACTGTTGTTGTACTGTGTTATCTGTTCGGTTCCGCCGGACCGGCGGTGCCACACGAGTTGGCTGCCTTTTGCAACTGCCTTTTTTTAATCTTCCTTCTTCTTTCTACACCTTTCACTCTATAAATATATACGTATATATATCACGGACACACAGATCGCCCCAAAGGTCTCCCGAGTCGGCGGATGGAGCCTCTGTTTACAGCAGGAGACGATACAGCAGGGAAGAGCTAGCTAGCACTGAACCGCCACCCGGTGCTAACGGAGAAACTCGACATACCAGGGAACTGTAGCGGAAACGACGCGGGTGCCGGGCTGGAGTTTAGGCGGCGTGCAAGAAATATAAGACAGAATAATAAAGAGCAATGGCAAGAACCAAGCAGACCGCTCGTAAAATCTACTGGAGGAAAAAGCCCCCCAGGAAGCAACTAGCCACCAAGGCTGCTCGGAAAAAGTGCTCTGGCCACCGGCGGAGTGAAGAAGCCTCACTGTTGCAGGCCCGGTACCGTGGCTCTGAGAGAGATCCGTCGCTACCAGATATCCACGGAGCTGCTCATCCGTAAGCTGCCCTTCCAGCGCCTGGTGAGGGAGATCGCTCAGGACTTCAAGACCGACCTGCGCTTCCAGAGCTCCGCCGTCATGGCTCTGCAGGAGGCCAGCGAGGCCTACCCAGTGGGTCTCTTCGTGGACACCAACCTGTACGCCATCCACGCCAAGAGGGTCACCATCATGCCCAAAGACATCCAGCTGGCCCGCCGCATCCACGGAGAGAGAGCTTAGACTTTCTGCTGCACATTCACCAACCACAATGCTCCACACTGTGTGTCTATATATATATACACTACTGTTCAAAAGTTTGGGGTCACTTAGAAATTTCCTTATTTTTGAAAGAAAAACACTTTTTTCAATGAAGATAACTTTAAACTAATCAGAAATGCACTATATACATTGCTAAGGTGGTAAATGACTATTTTAGCTGCAAATGTCTAGTTTTTGGTGCAATATCTACATAGGTGTATAGATGCCCATTTCCAGCAACTATCACTCCAGTGTTCTAATGGTACAATGTGTTTGCTCATTGCATCAGAAGGCTAATGGATGATTAGAAAACACTTGTGCAATCATGTTAGGTCTGCAATGCTGTAATTGCTGCAAATGGAGGATTCTTTGACGAAAGCAAAGTTTGAAGGAAAAAATTATTATTTCAAATACAAATCATTATTTCTAACCTTGTCAATGTCTTGACTATATTTTCTATTCATTTTCAGAATCAGAATCAGAATCAGAATGAACTTTATTGCCAAGCATGTTTACACATACGAGGAATTTGACTTGACATTAGGTGCGCACATATTAGGCGCTCACTAATGACGCGGCAGCCGACAAGGCGCCTAGTACAGTGGGGGTAAAGAGGGAGAGGGGAAGGGGATGACACATTGGGCAGAGAGAAAAAAACATAGTTATCAGAATAGCGCTCGAATGAGCAAGATTATAATCACATAGAAAAAAAACCCTCAATGCACACTTAGCAGACAAGTTACAATACACATGTTAACAAAAGAGAGAGACCAGTGTGTGTATATCAGTCATATGATATCAGTGTGAGTGCAGTGTGAATGTATCAGTTACTGGTGCACAACAAAAATCGTCTCCTAGGCAACGGCTAGATGTTATGTCCATGTATTCTAAACATAGATAAGCATGTCCTCAGAGTTCATCTCTCTTCATGCCTGATGGTAAAATTCCATGTTAGTCACATGATAACGCTGTCCTTGGAGAGTTCAGAATGTTGTACAACAGCAGTTGTTTGGGTTAAGAGAAGCCAAAACTCCCTTCTGCTTTATCTCTTCTCCTGGAGGAATGAGTCTCCCAAGGATGCCGAATCAAGGCCTGATGAGCACAGTACACTTAGAGCATAAAAATTTCCTCTCTCATGCGATTCTGTGCATCACACATTCACAGGCTTTAAAATCATTCCCTGGAGAGCACCCAGCGACTTCAAGATGTTTCCCACCTTCTGATTCAGTTTGCCATTCAGTTCACCATTTGCCGCTATCAGTGCACTCCCCAACTTGTCGAAATTGTTGAAGGAGCTTCGCCGGGTCCGCATTTTGACCAGCTCTTCCAACTTCTTTAATTTCCGATACACCAGGAAACTCCAGAGCCAAACAGTAGAAATCCTGTGATCATAAGTCAAACAGATCTCAATCTAATCACACAGACACATGAGGTTCCAATTGTCCCATGAGTCTCCCCACTTGGGCTCCCCCTGGCCCGATCTTCTTTTAAAGTGGTGTCAATTGCATTTAACGCCCAGCTCAATTCCATAATTTTCCGTTTGGGTCGAGATGCAGCAGAAGAAGAGCGAGACACAGACAGGACACAGCAAGCTGGGATCAGTGAAGGGAGGAGGAGAAGGGAGAGGAGAAGAAATGTGTCTGCTCTCTCTGAAAGCCGGAAGAAGGCTGCAACTCATGGTGGTAAATAAGTGTGACTTTTCATGGAAAACACAAAATAATTGTCTGGTTGACCCCAAACTTTTGAACGGTAGTGTATATATATATATATATATATATATATATATATATATATATATATATATATATATATATATATATATATATATATATATATATATATACAGTATATATATGTGTGTATACTAGCTGTTCTTGTTTTTTCTTGCCTTCTGATTGTTGCTCTGAGTGTTGCTATCCCTGTGCTGTTGCAATGCTGGAATTTCACCATTTTGGGACTAATAAAGGCTTATCTTATCTTATCTTATCTTATCTTATATGGCTGGCATTGGCTGGCCAGGAGACAAAAGATGGAAATTAGCTTCAGCTATAATCTTGTATGCTGTGCTATTTACGTACATGTCTTATGTTCATTAATATGCACTGTCTGTTTTATAAATAAATAAACTTATAAAGTTATATTACAGGCTCATTAATCTGTGGCTGAAAACAGACTGTATCAGACAGAGCTTTTAGAACATGTTCAGCCTGCTTTATCCTCTTGTGAGTTCTTATTGTTTGAAAAATCTGAAGGAAATCAACATGATATTGCCAGTAATTTCCTAATTTTGGAGTGGGAGTTGGCAACACTGCATAACACTATCCATGTTTATCTTACCTTTATGATATAGGTTTAATCCGATGTGCAGTGAACCAAAGAAAATGTACACAAATGTCCAATTATTCACAGTCCAAATGTCTGCTGTGACAGAGACATGATTCAGTCCCTCAAATTCCTTTTAGAGATCAAAATCCATTTTTTGAATAATCTTTACCCAGGTAGCAAGTAAATGTGTTTTAACTTCAGTGGATTACAGTTCAGCTGTCTGATGGAAAGTGATTATTATTACATCTTCAGTCTGTAATGGCATATCTGGCCATCAGGTTTAATTCTTGCTGGGTCACAAACTGTCCAGATGCACACCTATGCTTGAAATCCAGCCATGGCTGTTGAGACAAGAATATTTTGACTTTACATGCATCCGTGGCTATCCAGATGGCGTAGATTCACTGTTGTTAGCATAGCTAGCCATCACTTAACATTAGCTTTGTCAGAGCTTTGTTGCTGTTCTCAGGTGCTTCTGAAGATTGTAATAGGTCTCAACGGCACTTTAGCTTCCAACCCACCAATATGTTTTTGTCCTTAACCACGACAAAGGAAAAATAATCTGTCTATTTCCACAAAAACAAAGTAGCTTCATCTTTTCCTCCGCTCATCAGTGAAGACTGAGCTCTCTCCAACAGGTCACATTGACTGATAGCTGCGTCAGCAACGGTAGGGTCATTTTGTATATTCATTTATTTGGGCTAGAAATATCTATCCATATTAATAAAATGAGTAACGAGTAATGCATCTGATCAAATTTCAGTAACTGTAAATGTACTGAATTTTTAAACAGTAATTTCGTTACAGAGCATGTTAATGCAGTAATAGTGGCATTACAGTAATGCGTTACTTTGTAACGCATTACTCCCAACACTGGTAACAACCAAAGGAATCTATACTGTAGTGGTTTATTGTTATTAGTTACAAATATTATTTAATTTTCATCTATGTGCTGGTGGGAATGAGGTTTCTCTTCATTACCAACACACATAAGCTCGGGGGGCACCAGTCCAACAGAATGGACAATTTTATTAATAATTCTGTATTTGTACCAATAATGAATCAGTCTCAAAAACATGTGAGTTCTTGTTTGCTTTTAATCAAGAAGATGGACATGAAATCAAACAGTGACTCCAATATACCCTTTTAACAGTTTAAAAAGAAATTTCAGGATGGATGAATGCATTCAGATGACTTTAAGACAGTGAATTCAACATATATAATGAGCACATTAAATCATTAATGGATTACTGAGCATAATTTGTTTTGTCAAACATTTGTGGAACCAAAGAAAAACACAGCTTAAATTGGCACTGTAATTGAAAATGAGAAACCATAAAATAGCATTGATTAAGAAAAATGGACACAATTTTATGAAGAAAATGATGATTAATCTACTTCATAAAAAGGAAAAGTCGTGTTACTCTAAAAGGGAATGGAGATTAATGACAAGTTAAATGTATTTGAAGTTCTGAAAGGAGTTCGAAGATGGTAGGATAATATACAGACGTGGACAAAATTGTTGGTACCCCTCTGTTAATGAAAGAAAAAACCCACAATGGTCACAGAAATAACTTGAATCTGACAAAACTGGTAATAAATAAAAATTCTATGAAAATTAACCAATGAAAATCAGACAATGCTTTTGAATTGTGGTTCAACAGAATTATTTTAAAAAACAAACTCGTGAAACAGGCCTGGACAAAAATGATGGTACCCCTAGAAAAGATTGAAAATAACGTGACCATAGGGACATGTTCAACCAAGATGTGTCCTATAATTAACATCACAGGTGTCTACAAACTTGTAATCAGTCAGTCGGCCTATTTAAAGGGTGACAAGTAGTCACTGTGCTGTTTGGTGACACGATGTGTACGACACTAAACATGGACCAGAGGAAGCAAAGGAGAGAGTTGTCTCAGGAGATTAGAAAGAAAATTATGGACAAGCATGTTAAAGGTAAAGGCTATAAGACCATCTCCAAGCAGCTTGATGTTCCTGTGACTACAGTTGCACATATCATTCAGAAATTTAAGATCCACGGGACTGTAGCCAACCTCCCTGGACATGGACGCAGGAGGAGAAATGGAAGAGATGGATAATATGAATGGTAACAAAAGAGCCCAGAACAACCTCTAAACACATTCATGGTGAACTCCAAGGTCAAGGTACATCAGTGTCAGATCGCACCATCCGTCGTTGTTTGAGCCAAAGTGGACCTCATGGGAGACGACCAAGGAGGACACCACTGTTGAAAACAAATCATAAAAAAGCTAGACCGGAATTTGCCAAACTGCATGTTGACAAGCCGCAAAGCTTCTGGGAGAATGTCCTATGGACAGATGAGACAAAACTGGAACTTTTTGGTAAGGCACATCAGTGCTATGTTCACAGACGCAAAAATGAAGTATACCAAGAAAAGAACACAATCCCTACTGTGAAACATGGAGGAAGTTCTGTTATGTTCTGGGGCTGCTTTGCTGCATCTGGCACAGGGTGTCTTGAATCTGTGCAGGGTACAATGAAATCTCAAGACTATCAAGGTATTTTAGAGAGAAATGTGCTGCCCAGTGTCAGCTAGCTTGGTCTCAGTCGCAGGTCATGGGTCTTGCAACAGGATAATGACCCAAAACACACAGCTAAAAACACCCAAGAATGGCTAAGAGCGAAACATTGGACTATTCTAAAGTGGCCTTCTATGAGCCCTGATCTAAATCCTATTGAACATCTGTGGAAGGAGCTGAAACATGCCATCTGGAGAAGGCACCCTTCAAACCTGAGACAAGTGGAGCAGTTTGCTCATGAGGAGTGGGCCAAAATACCTGCTGAGAGGTGCAGAAGTCTCATTGACAGTTACAGAAATCGTTTGATTGCAGTGATTGCCTCAAAAGGTTGTGCAACAAAATATTAAGTTAAGGGTACCATCATTTTTGTCCAGGCCTGTTTCATGAGTTTGATTTTTAAAATAATTCTGTTGAACCACAATTCAAAAGCATTGTCTGATTTTCATTGGTTAATTCTCATAGAATTTGTATTTATTACCACTTTTGTCAGATTCAAGTTATTTGACCATTACATATTTGAAGTTATATGACCATTGTGGGTTTTTCTTTCATTAACAGAGGGGTACCAACAATTTTGTCCACGTCTGTAACTTATACTATATATATATATACGTATATATATATATATATATATATATATATATATATACAGTATGAATATTCTGAAGAATCAAATTTAAGGTGGACAGCAGACCTTCAGCACAGCTGAGTCAGATTGTGTCTCCTGGTGGTAACAGGCCTCCTCATAGATCTCTTCTTACACTCACAACTTGGTCCAGATAGATGTGCGTGGATGCTGTTGAGAGAAAAGGGCAGACAGGTTCTGCCACAACCCTGTACAGGCACTGCTCCTTTGGGTCACAGCCGTAGAAGCTAGATGCTCATCACACTGGCTGATGCCTGTTTATGCACAGAAAAAGGAATTTGACATTTGGCCAGGTTGTCAAATTCCAGATAATTTTTGTTTATTGTTCAAAGATCAATCAGAAAATCAAACTTGATAAATAAAAAAACACAAATCTGTTTCTTCCAATGTGTTATGATCAGAACAAAGTTGACTTAAGCTTGGTGAAAATCAAACAAAATCTTCTTCGGACGGTAATTTAAAGAAAAATGAGTAAAATAGGAAAGGGTGAATTTTAAAGGAAAAAAGGAAAAAAGTGACATATAACACAGAGCTTGTGCTCTGGGCCTGGCTTAGGGATGGGAGCAAAAAAATTGCTTCTTCCCGCAACTTTTTCAAGACTCAACTCCCAACTGGGTAAACAAAGGAAAGTTTCCAGCTTTTTTGGTGTGGCAGGATGGCCCAGTAATTTTTATGACAACTGAAATTAACCAATTACTTTCAAAGATCGGAATTGGATCTGCCCATTAGCGTAAACTTTTGACCAATTGCACTGAGTTTCTTTGTTTCACTAGGGTGGTAAAATTGACTACAAAGGAGATGCATGGAGACTTGGAAGGTCATTGGTCAGTTCACAATTTTTGGAATGTACCCTTCCCACAGAGAAGAAGAGAGGATTGGATATGAGAAGTGGAATCATCCTTAAACATATATATGCTGCCTATTAAAGCATAAATTCTTTAACACTTTAGTGACTAAGAAATTCTACTTAACAATAAAGGAACAAAACAATGTGTCTACATTGTAAATGTAATAATTCGTTTTATAGTGGACATGCAAAATTAATTCTTTGTGAAGCTAAAGGAACACATATATCATATCATATCAATCAAAGCATTCCAAACCATAATTGTCCATAACAGGGCCCCACCATAATCTTCAAAAGTGGATGTTGTCTGTGGAGAAGGATAAGTTATTTCATTGTTCACAGTTCATAGTTTAAACTTCATAGAAAAAACATTCAGTCCTCAGGAAAAATATTCCTGTTATCCATCGGAGGGCGATGTTGGACATTTGAGTTTTAAACTAGAAGTCCCAGAAGTTGGCCCTCTTGTGGGTTTTCTAGGTAAAAAGGCCAAATGGTCCCTCTCTGGGACTTCTAGTTTAATGAGAGAAATCTTGCTGGGCAAGAGTCTATGGAACATCATCGTAAACCTATCACTTTGGTATTTTTTTGGCAAATGAATTTGAGAAGAAATGACTCCAGGTCTTGAGCAGGGAGTAACTTCTCCACTTTATGGCCGATGGCATAGGGCTTCACAGCTCCGTTCTTGGGTGAAACAATTTCTCCTCAGCAAAGAATAATTTTATAAATTGGAATCCAGCTGATGATGCTATACATACATACAAAGAAATTAAGGCAACTGTGTTCACAAAACAAATTATATTTAACAAAGTGGCATGACACAGAAAATAAATATTGAACACATGAAGAAAATGAGGTGCAAAAAGGCATAGAAAACCAAGAAACCATCTGAAATCCATCAGAATTTAGGAAGTCATCCCATCCCCAATCAGTCAAATTAATTTCAGCGAGTTAAGTCCTTATTGATAACCTTTAAAGAGGTCTGTGAATATGAGATTGTCAAACCACAAAGAACTCATGATGAGTAGAAGCAAAGAGCTTTCTCTTGACCTTTGCAACCTTGTTGTTGCAAAACATAATGATGGCACTGGTTACAGGCACATCTAAGCTAAACTGCTGAATGTTCCAGTGAGCACTGTTGGAGCCATCATTCCGAAGTGGAAAGAATATGATTTTATCATAAACCAGCAACAACCAGGAGTGCCTCACAAGATTTCTGACAGAAGAATCAAAAGAATTATCAGAAGAGTTATCCAATAGTCAAAGACCACTCATGGAGAGCTCCAGAAAGGCCTGGAGTAACGGTAATTTCCAAACACTGTTCTCCCGCCCTGGAATTTCTTTTTATTAACTGCAAGCCATTTTATTCCCCGCGGGAGTTCGCTTCATTCATTCCTCGCCGCTGTGTACGTCCCTCCCGACGCGGACACGCGCGAAGCTCAGCGCGTGCTCGCGGATCACATCCAACACACGGAGCGGATTTTTCCAGACTCTCTGGTTATTGTGGTTGGCGACTTTAACCAGAGCAATCTGAGCCACGATCTCCCCCGCTACAAACAGTTTATTAAATGCCCCACCAGAGGAATAAACACGCTGGATCACTGTTACACCACAGTGAAAGACGCATATCGCGCTGTTCCCCGCGCTGCGCTCGGACTATCTGATCACGTGATGGTCCACCTCATTCCCACATACAGACAGAGACTGAAGCTCACTAAACCTGTTGTGAGCACTACGAAGAAATGGACCAGTGAAGCTGAGGAGAAGCTGGAAACGTGCATGGAAATAACTGATTGGGGCATGTTTAAAGGAGCCACGCATGATCTGGATGAGTACACGGACACTGTGAACTCTTATATCCACTTTTGTGAGGAGAGCATTCTTCCATCGCGCACCAGGGTGAGGTACTCTAATGATAAGCCCTGGTTCACTGCTAAGCTCAGACAGATCAGGAAGGAGAAGGAAGCAGCGCTGAAAAGTGGAGACAGGGGCTGCTACAGGGAGGTTAAATATCGGTTTAACAGAGAGCTGAGGAGAGCTAAATCTGTGTATTCTGAGAGACTCCAGCAGCAGTTCACTGCTAATGACTCAGCTTCTGTGTGGAGAGGACTGAGGCAAATCACCAATTATCGGCCTCAGGCTCCTAAAGGTCAGGATGACAAAGTCCTTTGTCAAAGACTGTCCCAACACTATGCCCGTTTTGACACCTTGTCATCTGTGTCCAACTCCCCCCCCTCCCTCCAGCTCCACAGCCTCCACGAGCCCTACTTCATCAAAGGCGCCCCCCCCTCCTCCCCCCCTGCCCTTGTCATCAGTGAGCAGGACGTGCTCAAACAGTTCTCCAGACTGAACCCGCGCAAGGCCCCCGGTCCGGATGGCGTGTCTCCCTCCACCCTAAGACACTGTGCGAAAGAGCTGGCTCCTGTCTTCACAGACATTTTTAACATCTCCCTTAAGCTATGCCACGTGCCGTCCTGCCTCAAATCCTCCACCATCATCCCTGTCCCCAAGAAGCCACGGATCACTGGACTTAACGACTACAGACCTGTAGTGCTCACCTCTGTAGTCATGAAGTCCTTTGAGTGCCTGGTCTTGCCCCACCTCAAGTCCATCACCAACCCCCTCCTGGACCCGCTGCAGTTTGCCTACCGAGCCAACAGGTCTGTAGACGACGCAGTCAACCTGGCCCTCCACTCCATCCTGCAGCACCTGGACTCCCCGGGAACCTATGCCAGGATCCTGTTTGTGGACTTCAGCTCCGCATTCAACACCATCCGCCCCGCTCTGCTCCGGGACAAGCTGTCCCTGCTCAACGTGCCTGACTCCCTCTGCAGGGGGATCACCGACTTCCTGACGGACCGGAGGCAGCATGTGCGGCTGGGAAAGACTGTCTCAGACTCTGCTAGCATCAGCACCGGATCACCCCAGGGCTGTGTACTTTCCCCCCTACTCTTCTCCCTTTATACCAACTCCTGCACCTCCAGCCACCAGTCTGTCAAGTTGATCAAGTTTGCGGACAACACCACCCTCATCGGGCTCATCTCCAACGGCGACGAGTCCGCCTACAAGAAAGAGGTGGCCCAGCTGGCGTCCTGGTGCAACAACAACAACCTGCAGCTGAACGCTCTGAAGACAGTGGAGATGATTGTGGACTTCAGGAAAGTCACAACCCCTCTGCCCCCCCTCACCCTCACAGGCTCTCCCTTCACCACTGCTGATTCCTTCTGCTTCCTAGGCACCACCATCACCAGGGACCTCAAGTGGGAGCCGACCATCAGCTCCCTCATCAAAAAGGCCCAGCAGAGGATGTTCTTCCTGCGGCAGCTGAGGAAGCTCAAGCTACCCACCAAGATGTTAGTGCAGTTCTACTCAGCCATCATCGAGTCCATCCTCACCACCTCCATAACCGTGTGGTACGCAGGAGCCACTGCCAGGGACAGACTAAGGCTGCAGCGCGTCGTGTGCACTGCTGAGAAGGTGATCGGCTGCAAGCTGCACGGGCTGCACGGTGGCGCAGTGGTTTAGCACTGTGGCAGCACAGTTTTACCCTCGGCCGGGGGACCGCGGGGATCATGAGATCGTGGGTTCGATCCCAGCCCCCGACCAACAGTGAGCTGTGTGGAGTTTGCATGTTCTCCCCGTGTTGCGCGGGTTTACTCCGGGATTTCTCCGGTTTCCTCCCGCACACCAAAAACATGTAGGTTTAGGGCGCTCGCGCACGCAGCGACCAGTAGCCGGTGGCTTGTCACCAGACTGCAAACCAAGTCTACCTACGGGTACAAATAAGTAACAAAAAAAAAAAAAAAAAAAAAAAAAAAAAAAAAAAAGCTCCCATCTCTCCAGGATCTGTACATCTCCAGGACCCGGAGGCGTGCTGGCCGGATCATAGCTGATCCCTCACACCCTGGTCACGTACTGTTTGCCCCTCTCCCCTCAGGTAGAAGACTTCGGTCCATCCAGACTAAAACCTCCTGTCACATGAACAGCTTCTTCCCCTCTGCCATCAGACTGCTGAACACTAAGTGACTTATTGACTCTCATGCACTATGTACAGCAGCTCAACCAGACTCATGTCAATCATCACTGTTTTCTACCTGCATTACCGACTGCACTATATGGTTCTCCACATTATCTGCTGCTCGATAATATATTTTAACTGCTGACTAGTATTACTCACTCTTATTCTACACTTTATTGCATGTATAGTTTACTTCTTTTATTTTATCATGTTTAATGTTGCAGCATTGCACGGAGACAAATATCTAGTTTGTGTACTACATGAACAATGGCAATAAATCTGATTCTGATTCTGATTCTGAGTTAGCAGGTACTGCTGTTCCAAAGAAAACAGTAAGTAATAAGATAAGATAAGATAAGATAAGCCTTTATTAGTCCCACAATGGGGAAATTCCAGGATTGCAACAGCACAGGGATAGCAACACTCAGAGCAACAATCAGAAGGCAAGAAAAAACAAGAGCAGCGAGTACTGTATACATATGTACATATAAACATAAATATATAGACACACAGTGCAGAGCATTGTAGCTAGATGGAATAAATATATAAATATATAAACACCCAGTGCGGAGCATTGTAGCTAGATGGAATAAATATGTGAATATATAAACACACATACAGCGTGGAGCGTTGAAGCTAGATGGAATAAATATGTAAATATATAAACACACACAGTGCGGAGCATTGTAGCTAATACACTCAACCGACAGGGGCTCTATGCATACTCATCTCACAAGACTTCATTGCTGAAGAAAAAGCATGTTGAAGCTTGTTTAAAGTTTGCTGCACAACATTTGGGCAAGCTAGTAAAATACTAGGAGAAAATAGTCTGGTCAGATTAAACCAAAATTGACCTGTTTGGATGCCACAACACACAGCATGTTTGAAGGAGGAATGGAACTGCACATCAACCCAAAAATACCATATAAACAGTGAAGTTTGGAGGTGGGAGCATCATGGTGTGTGTGTGGGGGGGCAGCACATGGTACAGGCAGACTTCATAAAATTGAAGGAAGCACGAATGGACAAATGTACGTAGAACCTGTTGCCATCTGCCAAGATGAAACGAGGATGGACATTTCAGCAAGACAATGATCCCAAGCACACAGCCAAAGAAGCTCTCAACTGGCTCCAGAGAAGGAAAATAAAGCTGCTAGAATGTCCCAGTCAGTCACCTGACCTGAATCCAATTGAAAATCTATGGAACAAACTGAAGATCAGAGTTCATAGAAGACATCCACAGAACCATCAAGATTTGAAGACAGTTTGTGTGGAAGAATGGGCTAAAATCACTCCTGTGTCATTCCACTTTATTAAATATAAGTTCTTTTGTGAACACAGTTGCCTTGATTTCTTTGTATATATGGATTACTTGGGTTGGTACTGATATCTGGTGAAAATCTCAAGTCAATGGCTCCATCACAAATATGTTTAATTAGAAAAATGTTGATGTGCTCACTACTTATTTTCCCAGCTGTACATGCAGTTTTAACCATTACACACCATTTTGACATGTGACGCAATAAAAATATCCTAAAAATCATTCTTTTAACCTGAAATTTAAATGCTTTTCATAAAGTGACCCAGAATACACAAAAATGAAAATATTTCAAAATTTTATACTTTTGTACAGGCGCTACAAATTTTTGTACACTGATGCTGGTTCAGGTCAAATGTAACATGTATCGATTGAGATGGACTTTAGGTCTACCAGTGTGGGTCAAATCAATGAAAATGGTGGTTTTAGGGAATCTTGAAACTGTAAAACTCTGCAGGCCATGTTTGTATGTATTGTTTTATCGATCATACCAAAGACCATATAAAAATGGTATTTTCTGCCTTCTGGCTTGGTGCTCAGTATAAATAGAAATAGAAAGAAAAGTTGGTTACCCAGCCACACGGGGAGGCCAAAAGTAGTATACTCTTTGTGCTGGTCCCAGGGCATTCGGCCTAAAATCCTTGCCAAATCAAATGTGCAGACCCACGATCCACTGTGGTGACCCCAGATAGGGAGCAGCCAAAAGAGAGTGTGCGTGTGTTCTAAGTGGTAAATATTGAATAAATATTGATAATTATGATTTCTTTTAATGCAGCAGTGAGGACAGTATTTAATGGTTGCAGTGGTTAAACATGGTTATATTATAAATTATACAACAGTTTGTTCGACCAAGCAATTTGATTTGGACAATAGGGATTCCAGGAGTTATTAAAATCCATGATAAATTAACTCCAACCGTTTCACTGGGTATGTATCACTCCGCTTCAAAGGTGTTCATGTTGTGGAGAAAAAGGAATAGGCAAAGGCAACAAGCTGGATGACACAAGGCTTTATTATTTCTCCAACATAACAGCAAACACTCTTCTGAGCTCTGCTGAGCTATTGCACTCTCTGGGTCTCTGTACATTCCTCTTTTATACATTTATTTCCATATGTAGAGACGCAGAGCTTCTGACCATCATACACTGTTGTGTGAACAAAGAGAAATGCAGGAACATTAACATAATATTCATGGGCTCTGCTCAAACACACTTCTTCTCTCCAGCATTTACTCCTCTCCCCAGGGGGCACATAGTCTTGCTGTCCTGTTTGATACCCCCCGGTGCCACCTCCTCCTACTGTCCATTATTCTCCCCTTCCTCCTGGCCATGTTCATGTGGACCTCGTGGGCCCCCTCCTGCCATCACAGGGGTGCACGCACCTTCTGACAATGGTGGACCGCACCACGCGCTGGCCAGAAGTGGTTCCACTGGCGTCAACCACAGCCGAGGAGGTAGCGCGCGCTTTTGTAACAGCATGGGTGGCGCGTTTTGGAGTTCCGTCAGACATTACGTCCGACAGAGGCCTCAATTTGTTTCCGAACTTTGGTCAACAATGGCCCGCAGCCTGGGTGTCACAATTCACCGCACAACCGCGTACAATCCACAGGCTAATGGGTTATGCGAACGTTTTCATAGGTCATTGAAAGCGGCTCTCAGGGCGTCACTGACGGATGCAAATTGGGTAGACAAGCTACCGTGGGTTTTATTGGGGTTACGTTCTGTGCCTAAAGAGGATCTGGAAGCTTCCCCGGCTGAACTCGTTTTTGCGCAGCCGCTTCGGCTGCCTGGGGAGTTTCTCCCAGATAATCCTGCACCGGGCAGCTCCCCGTCTCAGCTGTTGCAGAGTAACATAGACACAAGCACGCTGCCGGGCCCTGTTCACCACAGTTTTCCGCACGTTTTTGTGCCTAAAACTTTGAAAAACGCGGAGTTTGTTTTTGTCAGACACGATACACACCGACCCCCACTGCGCCCACCTTATGATGGACCGTTCAGTGTGCTGGAAACAGGGGACAAGCATTTTTGCTAGACTTTGGGGGTAGGAGGGAAAAGATTGGCATAAAAAGACTCAAACCCGCTTTTGTGGTGGCGGACGAGCAAGTGCTGTTGGCGAGGGCCCCTCGGCGTGGAAGACCCCCACGGGGAGCTTCCCAGATTAAAGTTTCCCCAGAACACCCACAGGGACAGTCAAACGATTTTCACCCCCAAACATCAGCTCCCCAGCAGGACAGCGCCGCGGAGGCGGTGAACCCTGGTTACAGCAGATACGGGAGAAGACTGAAGCCCAAGCAGCATGTGGACTGATGTTTAATGGTTCTGTCACAACATACGGACTATTATTCTTTTGTTCTATCCAACATGCTCGGGGGGGTCGTGTGGCCGCACATGGGCCGCACATGGGGAGAACATAATGTCTAGCATCTTAGATAAGAACAAAGTGCAGAGTTTCCTTGGAGATAACAGGAAGCTGTGAAAGTGTAATCTTTTGTGTGTGAGAGACTGCTCGGAGGATCCTTTGTGTGCCAAAGACTGTGAGGGGGATGCTAAGGGATTAAAGAGGAAATGCAATGTTACCTTTGATGGACTGAGGAATCAAAGCTGAAGTTACAAGCCTGCTTTGACTGCACAGATTGGAGTGTTTTTGAAGCTGCAGCCATTAACTTAAATGAACTCACTGACACTGTGACATCATACACCTGTTTCTGCGAGGACATGTGTGTGCAGACCAAGACCTTCTGCATATACAACAACAATAAACCCTGGTTCATTCCTAAACTGAAGCAGCTACGTCAGACCAAGGAGGAGGCCTACAGGACTGGTGACTGGACTCTGTACAAGCGGGCCAGAAACATGCTGACGAAGGAGACCAGGCTTGCTAAGAGGAGCTACAGTGTGAAGTTACAAAAAAACTTCTCAGCTAACAACTCTGCTTCTGTCTGGAGAGGCCTACGGAATATCACCAACTACAGGAGACCATCCCCCCACCCTGTGGAAAACCTCCAGCTGGCTAATGACCTAAACAGCTTTTACTGCAGGTTTGAAAAGAACCTACAGTTCTCACCTCCCACCCACACAAAAGGATTATCTGCAGCCCCAGGAACTCCATCCCTCCTCCACTCTGACCTCCCACCAGCACTAATGATCTGTGAAGAGGAGGTGCGCCGGGTCTTTCAGAGACAAAAGATCAAGAAGGCTGCAGGACCTGATGGTGTGTCTCCGTCCTGCCTGAGAGTCTGCTCCAACGAGTTGGCCCCCATCTTCACCCGGATCTTTAACAGATCACTGGAGCTGCGTGAAGTGCCTTCCTGCTTCAAACGCTCCATCATCATTCCAGTTCCCAAGAAACCCTCTATTACAGGATTAAACGACTACAGACCTGTTGCCCTGACCTCTGTGGTCATGAAATCCTTGGAGAGATTGGTGCTGAACCACCTGAAGGTCATCACAGGCCCCCTGATGGACCCACTGCAGTTTGCCTACCGGTCAAACAGGTCAGTGGATGATGCAGTGAATATGGGACTACATTACATCCTGCAACACCTCGACTCCCCAGGAACGCACGCCAGGATCCTGTTTGTCGACTTCAGCTCAGCGTTTAACACCATCATCCCAGGCATTCTTCATCAGAAACTCCTCCAGCTCAAGGTGCCCCCCTCCACCTGCCAGTGGATCTCCAGCTTTCTGACTGACAGGTGGCAACAGGTGAAGCTAGGGAGATTTACATCCAGCTCCCGAAAAATTAGTACTGGCGCCCCCCAAGGATGTGTCCTTTCCCCACTGCTCTTCTCCCTCTACTCCAACGACTGCACCTCAGAGGACCCTTCGGTGAAGCTCCTGAAGTTTGCGGACGACACCACAGTCATCGGTTTGATCCGGGATGATGATGAGTCTGCATACAGGCGGGAGGTGGAGCAGCTGATCCTCTGGTGCAGCCAGAACCATCTTGAACTTAACCCAGCCAAAACGGTGGAGATGACTGTGGATTTCAGGCGACACCCCCCTTCATTCCCCCCACTCACCATCCTCAACAGCACAGTGTCCACTGTGGACTCCTTCAAGTTTCTGGGTACCACAATCTCCCGGAACCTGAAGTGGTCCTCCCATATTGACACTGTCCGGAAAAAGGCCCAGCAG
Organism: Pholidichthys leucotaenia; assembly: GCA_020510985.1. Taxonomy (NCBI): domain Eukaryota; kingdom Metazoa; phylum Chordata; class Actinopteri; order Cichliformes; family Pholidichthyidae; genus Pholidichthys; species Pholidichthys leucotaenia. The sequence goes on along the minus strand of CM035845.1, from coordinate 252,117,142 downwards.
AGGTTGTTTTTTCTGCGTCAGCTCAAGAAGTTTGATTTGCCTCAGGAGCTGCTGGTTGTCTTCTACACCGCCATCATCCAATCTGTCCTCTGCTTTTCCATCACTGTCTGGTTTGGATCTGCCACTAAACAGGACAAGACCAGACTGCAGCGGATCATTAAGTCTGCGGAGAGGATCATTGGTACCGACCTACCCTCCATTGAGAACTTATATCGGTCCATAACCAGGAAACGGGCGGGAAACATCTGTGCTGACCCATCACACCCCGGCCACAAACTGTTTGAACTTCTATCTTCTGGTCGTCGTTACAGATCACTGAAGGTCAAAACCACCCGCCACAGGAACAGTTTCTTTCCTCAAGCCATCACTCTGATGAACTCCTAACATTCACCTAGTCCTACCTGTTGCTGTACTCATGACTTTTCATCCATTATTACATTGCACATAACTCTCACACTGCTTTTTACTTCATTCACATTATATCACTGAATCTGAGTCCACATTGAAATACTGTGTGATTGTATATTTTTTCATATATTTCTGCAAAGTGTGGTTAGTCCGAGTAAATAACTGCATATATTCCTGTATATATTTGCATCCTTTTATAGAAACGTGGACAGACTGTAATTTACTGTACATACTGTGGTTGTCATTGAATCCTTATTTAAATCCTTCACCTGAACAACGAGAGCAAGTTTTTAGCCAAAGTCAAATTCCTTGTATGTGTTGTGCATACTTGGCCAATAAAGCTGATTCTGATTCTGATTCTGATTCTGATTCTGATGTGAATGCAATGTGACTTGTGAGATGTGGGGAGACCTGGGTATATAAGGGATGAGTTTTTTCTGAGATGTTCTCTTGCTATGATGCTCATGTTGGAGATGTGTAATAAACTGCCTAAGACAAATCTGTCTCGTCATTTACACATTCCACAACACGAATGATAACGTCCTCTGCTGGCAAGCATGCCGGGGAAATCCCCACCCCCTTAACACAGTCCTGACATTACAATACTTATGATAATAATAATAATGGATATGATAATACACAACTTAAAGGGTGGGTGGGACATGTTCACAAAACATGTTTCCCATGAGTTTTTTCTTGCCAAACCAGGACAGGTTAGTATCAGCTCTACAGCAGCCATGCAGGGGACAGTCAGAGCTGCAGGAGGCTCTGACATCGGTTGAGGCTTTCACTTTTAGCCACTGTGATATTTGTGGCACACACAGTTGTCTGTTGCAGAAATTAATATAATCTGTCAGAATAATGACAGACAGCCTCCTGATTCATTTCCACTCTTTTTCTCTGCCTATTTATCTGTGTTTCCTTTTCAAATGTCCGCAGAGCTGAGGTGAGGTGATCAACGACCCACGCTGCTTGTAGGGTCATTTAGCCAGCATTACCTGGCATGTGTAGCCCTATTCAGATAATAATGGCAAGCATGGGATGAAAGGGGCTTATGCATTTTTTTTTTAATTTTTTTTTTTTTTATGAGCAGTAACATGAGTTCCCAGATCTTTCGCTGGTATCGGGGACTTCAGGGCCTGAAAGGGTATAATGTTTGGGGGGGTTGTCTGTGTGTGTGTGTGTGTGTGTGTGTGTGTGTGTGTGTGTGTGTGTGTGTGTGTGCGCGCGCGCGCGCACGGGAGAGGGGTGTCATACCCTAATCTCACCAAGAGTGCCAAAATGGCAAGGGCCAGCCCTGCTCCCTGAAACGTTTATTAAGGATTAATCCTACATTTATTAATGTGAATAGGCTGTTCAGACATTCTAAATAGATCTGCAGTTCAAGATTTGATATAGACACTTACTATGATGAAATTCTTGGTCCGGGTCAATTTTGCCCCAAATCATACTGCGAAGGCATAAAATATAAACGGTCTGTAAGGATTAAAATGACAAGATGGTGATGGCAGAAGTGCTTGGATGTCATGATGGAACCTCTTAAATCAGTGGTTGACATCCTGGTACACATGTTTATATCTTCTATATGGTAGGGCTCTCAAAGAAAAGAAAAAAGTGGCTTGCTTGTGGTTTGGAACAGAACTTCTGGGAGTACGGGTATGAATGTATATTTTGCTATTTGATCATTTACCCATATTAATATGAGCAATCACCACTGTAAAAAGTATAAAAGAAACAAGTAAGGAAAAGCATAATAGCCCAAATTTATGAAGTTGGAACAGGAGTGTCAACATGATATAAACTTAACTGAATGGATAACTCAGCAATTCCCTTTGTGAGTATTGAAAGACTCTGTTTTGCTCTCAGCTCATGGAAGCAGCAGCAGCAACCTGAGTAACCCCAGTCTCTAAAAAGAGGTCAGCCTTCTGTTTGGATAGAAGCTCACTCCTGCTGATCAGTTTTCTTGGAGTAGATGGGAGACATCTAAAGATCAAAAGGCTTCCACTCCAAGAAGGCTGAAATGTGTAACATGTGAGATGGTTCCCTTCTTTTGAAATTTTGAAACTTTCAGACTTTATCAGATGTGAAAAGTTTGGCAGGTCTTTTTAAGACTTTTAAAACAGCCTGGATAATATTTCAGATATGTGAGGGAGAGACACAACAAACTTTCAAAGAACATCACATAGTATTTCTTATTTTGTATGAAGATAAGCATTCATTACTAGTAAGCTATCCAAATACAAAATAATAGCTTTTCATTATGTTTAAATAATTGCTTTTTATAAGTCCAAATCACAGACAAGTTTAAAAAAAGTTTCTTTTCCTTTGGCATGCTGCTAATGCCTTGAATTGCAGCTTTTATAACACTTGTGCTACTGGTTGGCCTGTGTGCAAATAAAGTCAAGTCAGAGTCAGCCAGTGTTCTTGGCTGCAGAGCTTCAAATACATAAAATATGTGGAATATTTTTACGTCTGCCAGAATCCGCTGATGACCCTCTGACATCATGTTAAGTCCTTTTCGCTATTTTTTTCTTTAATAGAGGGATTTGAGCAGAACTTAAACATGATGAGGATACGTTTGTTTTAAATGCAAACTTGTACAATGTTTCTTGCTTTTTAAAAGTTTCAATACCATACATGTTGTAACAGACAACAACTTGGTAGCTTATCCTTGACATTTAAACTATCTACAGAGCTCATGCTTAACAACAGATGTCTCTTGGGACACGTTTTCACCAGAAGAGTTATATATTCCTGTGTGGCACAGAAAATGAACAACACCTGGCTTGCACAATTGCAATAGGCAGAAAAATATTCCATGTGTCATTTATCTGTGTTACAACCCAACAGTGGAGCCATGAACACTCGCCTTAATGGAAATCTTTGTTGACAATAACAGCAAGAAAAGTAGTACTAATGACCTTAGTTTCAACCTAATATCAGGCACATAACTGATAACTTAATCATGTAAGATGATTGCAACAATCTGTTACGGATCCCTCCTCCATCAGGAACTAGTCAGTGGTGCAGTGTCTGACACCTTAAGGTTCACCTCCAAGGCCAGCTCAGTGCCAGTAGAGGAATTTCTCTTTGGCTCAGTGGTAAGAGTAGGAGGTTTAGCGACCAGAGTATCTTCTTCTTCTTCTTTTGGCTGCTCCCTTTAGGGGTCGCCACAGCGGATCATCTGCCTCCATCTCACCCTATCCCTTGCATCTTCCTCTGAAATACCAACCCTCTCCATGTCCTCCTTCACTACATCCATGAATCTTCTCTGTGATCTTTCTCTTTTCCTCCTGCCTGGCAGCTCCATCTTCAACATCCTTTGTCCAATATATCCACTATCCCTCCTGTGCACATGTCCAGACCATCTCAGCCTTGGCTCTCTTACTTTGTCTCCAAACTGCTAAACCTGAGCTTTCCCTCTGATATACTCATTTCTAATCTTGTCCCTCCTAGTCACTACCCATGAAAATCTTAGCATCTTCAACTCTGCCACCTCCAGCTCCATTTCCTGTGTTTTTGTTAGTGCCACCATCTCCAAACCATACATCATTGCGGGTCTCACTACCATCCATCCATCTTCTTCCGCTTAATCCTTTTCGGGTCGCAGGGGGCTGGAGCCTATCCCAGCATCTTTGGGCGAGAGGCAGGGTCCACCCTGGACAGATCGCCAGTCCATCGCAGGGCCAACACAGAGAGACAGACAACCATTCACTCTCACAGTCAGACCTAAGGACAATTTAGAATCCCCAGTCTGATGCCAATTAACCTAACTTGCATGTTTTTGGCCTGCGGGAGGAAACCGGAGAAATCCCGGAGTAAACCCACGCAGACACGGGGAGAACATGCAAACTCCACACAATCTTGTAAATCTTCCCTTTCATGCTTGCTGCTACGCTCCTGTAACAAATCACCCCTGACACTGGTCTCCACCCATTCCACCCTGTCTGTACTCTCTTCTTCTCCTCTCGTGTGCATTTTCCATTGCCTTGGATGGTTGACCCCAGGTATTTAAACTCATCTACTTTCACTACCTCTACTCCTTCCCTCTTCACCGTTACACCTGCCTCCCTCTCGTTCACACTCCTGCATTGCCTTGCTTCTACTGACTTTCAATCCTTTTCTTTCCAGAGCATACCTCCACCTCTCCAGGTTCTCTTCCACCTGCTCCATACTCTCACTACAGATCACAATGTCATCTGCAAACATCATGGTCCACGGAGACTCCTGCCTGACCTCATCTGTTAGCCTGTCCATCACCATGGCAAACAAGAAGAGGCTCAGAGCCGATCCCTGATGTAACCGCACCCCCACCTGGAACCCACCTGTCACTCCTACAGCACACCTCACCACCATCTCGCTGTCCTCATACATGTCCTGTACCACCCTCACATACTTCTCTGCCACTCCTGACTTTCTCATACAGTACCACACTTCCTCTTTTTGCACCCTATCATATGTTATCTCTAGATCCACAAAGACATAGTGCAACTCCTTCTGACCTTCTCTACTCTTCTCCATCAGCGCTCTTAGAGCAACCATTGCATCTGTAGTATTATTTTTATTTTTTTTTTAATTGAACCTTTATTTAGAAACAATTCAGGACTTGGCCAGAGGGTGCAGCCTCGGCACTGCAGGACTGTTTTACAGACTGGAGGTTTTCAAAATAGCAGCCTCCCAGGGAGACAGGATTGGTGTGGAGGAGTACGCTGAAACTGTCACCAGCTACATCGCGAAGTGCACAGAGGATGTCACTATATTGAAGACCTTCACTGCACAGGGCAACTACAAACCCTGGATGACTGCAGAGGTGCGCTCGCTGCTCACAGCCAGAGATGAAGCCTTCAGAGAGAAGAACAGTATCGCCCTCCGCTCAGCCAGGTCTGCGCTCGCAAAGGGAATTAAGACGGCGAAATGCGCCTACGCGGAGAAAATCCAGGGACTTTTCTGTGACACTGGGAACACCAAAAGGATGTGGCAGGGAGTACGGGCGTTGGCGGATTACAAGTCTAGGCAGGGGGTCGATGATGATGACGCTTTGCTTCCAGACAGGCTCAATAACTTCTTTGCACGTTTTGAAGCATTAAACCCGACAATCAGAGGGAGGGCTGGCCCATCTTCACCATCTGTGGGGCCAGCTATCACCATCAATGCAGTGGACACACGGAGGACCCTAATCAGGGTTAACCCACGTAAAGCTGCAGGTCGGGACAACATCCCGGGATGTGGGCTCCGAGTCTGCGCGAGTGAGTTGGCGGATGTCCTGACTGACATATATAACATTTCCCTGAGTCAGGCCATCATCCCCAGATGCTTTAAGACCTCTATCATAGTACCGGTGGCAAAGAAAGCAGTTGTGTCCTGTCTGAATGACTATCATCCTGTCACACTGACGCCAATTGTGATGAAGTGTTTTGAATGGCTTGTTAAACCACACATCACAGCCTGCCTCCCTGCATCACATGACCCGCTCCAGTTCGCGTATCATTCAAATCGCTCTACAGAGGACGCTATAGTCACCACCCTGTACTCTGTCATTACCCACCTGGATCAGAAAGACACCTATACCAGACTCCTTTACATCGATTTCAGTTCAGCATTTAACACCATTATTCTCCAGAGACTGATGGAGAAATTATTCCTTCTCGGTCTGAACACCGCCACATGTCTCTGGATCCTGGATTTCCTGACCGAGAGACCTCAGTCTGTCCGGGTTGGAAACAACATCTCCAACTCCATCACGCTGAGCACTGGATCCCCTCAAGGCTGTGTACTCAGTCCACTGTTGTTTATACTTTTAACACATGACTGTGTGTCCAGACACGAGAGGAACCAGATTATTAAGTTTGCGGATGACACCACAGTGGTGGGACTTATTCAGAGGGATGAGGAATCAATGTACAGGGAAGAAGTTAGAAACCTGGAGGGCTGGTGCAGGGAGAACAATCTGGTGCTCAACGTGGACAAAACGAAGGAGATGATTATCGGCTTCCGGCGGTCACAGCCTGAACACGTCCCTCTCTGCATCAGCGGCCGTTCGGTGGAGAAAGTGGAGAACATCGAGTTCCTCGGAGTGCAGATCGCGCAGGACCTGACCTGGAGCAAGAATTCCTTGGGGATCAGGAAGTGGGCCCAGCAGAGACTGCACTTCTTGAGGAAACTTAAACAGGCCTCTCTCCCCATCTGCATCCTCAGGACCTTCTACGGAGGTGTGGTGGAGAGTGTTCTGACGTGCTACATTGCAACATGGTACTCCAGTTGCAGTATGTCAGACAAAAAAGTTCTGCAGAGGGTAGTTAAGGGAGCTGAGAAGGTAATTGGAGTTTCCCTTCCCTCTGTTCAAGAACTTTTTCAGAGCCGTTGTAGGAGCAGGGCACTGAACATTGTTAAGGACCACTCTCACCCTCTGCACAAACACTTTGAACTGCTGCCATCTGGCAAATGATTCTGGAGCATCAGAGGCAGAACCACCAGACTGATCAACAGCTTCCTTCCACAAGCTGTTAGGATGCTGAACAGTTGATCCGGAATCCTTTACACATATCACTGCACTTTATGGACATTATGTACACTACCGTTCAGAAGTTTGGGGTCACCCAGACAATTATTTTGTGTTTTCCATGAAAAGTCACACTTACTTACCACCATGAGTTGTAAAATGAATAGAAAATATAGTCAAGACATTGACAAGGTTAGAAATAATGATTTGTATTTGAAATAATAATTTTTTCCTTCAAACTTTGCTTTCGTCAAAGAATCCTCCATTTGCAGCAATTACAGCATTGCAGACCTAACATGATTGCACAAGGGTTTTCTACTCATCCATTAGCCTTCTGACGCAATGAGCAAATACATTGTACCATTAGAACACTGGAGTGATAGTTGCTGGAAATGGGCCTTGATACACCTATCTAGATATTGCACCAAAAACCAGACATTTGCAGCTAGAATAGTCATTTACCACATTAACAATGTATAGAGTGTATTTCTGATTAGTTTAAAGTTATCTTCATTGAAAAAAGTGTTTTTCTTTCAAAAATAAGGAAATTTCTAAGTGACCCCAAACTTTTGAACGGTAGTGTATATTATATGTATATTATAGTTTTAGTCAGTTTTAAGTATTTATTTCTCTTAGCTACTTAGATTCACTTAGCCATTTTAATTGTTTTATATATACATAGGCAGTTATTATCATTTTAACTGCAACTGTAATAAGTTAACATTACTGTAATATCCAAATGTGTCTCAGGGATGTGTGAATGGCTGTCGGGGTGGGGGGTGTGAGTGTGTTTTTAAATTATGTTCTTTTTACAATACAGATGCCTAGAGAAACACAGTTTCATCTTTCTTGCACTACAGTTGTATGCATAGCATCATGACAATAAAGGTTGATTGATTGATTGATTGATTTATACAGGGTAGTTCCATTGAGAGGTAACCTCTCTTTTTCAAGGATGCCCTGTTCACACTCACACAGTTACACATTCACACCTGGAAGCTGCCCAGTACAACCACAGACTGACCTGTGACCACTGAGCAGCTCCACTGGAGAAGTTGGGGATAAGGGCCTTGCTCAAGGTCACCACAGTGGGGTTAAGGAGGGTGGGGCAAACATTGCTATGTTATCTGTTCCACCCAGATTGAATCCTGCCAGTACCCGCAACTCTCCGCTCACCAGTCCACATCCCTAACCATTAGGCCACCACTGCCCACACTACTCTTTCTTGGCATGAAATTGTAGTGCTGCTCACTGATTGTCACCTCTCCTCTTAACCTGGCTTGAGCAACTCTTTCCCATATCTTCATAGTGTGGCTGATCAACTTTATGCCTCTGTATTTACTGCAGCTCTGAGCATCACCTTTGTTCTTGAAAATTGGTACCAAAACAATTCTTCACTCCTCAGGCATCCTCTCACTTTCAAAGACCGTGTTAAACAATCTGGTTAAAAAGTCCCCTGCCATCTCTCCTAAAGATCTCCATTCCTCCACAGGTAGGTCATCTGGACCAGCCGCCTTTCCATTCTTTATCCTCTTCAAAGCTGCCCTCAGTTCTGCCTTGCTAATCCTGGGGACTTCCTTGTTCACCATCTTTACACCTGTACACCTCTCTCTCTAATTTTCTTTATTCATCATCTCTTCAAAGTACTTCTTCCGCCTTCTCAACACACTCTCATCATTTGTTAGTGCATTACCATTTTTGTCTTTGTAGGGTTTTATATGTGTAGTTTACTGTTGGTACAAGTATTAATGTAAATATGCATGTGAGTAGGAATGAAGATTTCTTTTCATTACCAACACACATAAGCTCGTGGGGCACCAGTCCAAAAGAATGGACAATTTTATTGATAATTTTGTATTTGTACCAATAATGAATCAGTCTCAAAAAACTCTGAGTTCTTGTCTGCTTTTAATCAAGAAGATGGACATGAAATCAAACAAAAACTCTCATGTCTTTTTAATAATTTAATAAGAAATTTCAGAATAGATGAACACATTCAGATGACTTTAAGACAGGGAATTCAACATGTATCATGAGCACAACAGACTGTTATTGGATTACTGAGCATAACGTGTATTATCAAACTTTTGTGGAACCAAAGAAAACCATAGCTTAAATTGGCACTGTAATGGAAAATGAGGAACCATAAAATAGCATTTGTTAAGAAAAACTGATGAAATTTCATGAAGAAAATGATGATTAAACTATTTCATAAAAAGGAAAATTTGTGTTACTCTGAAAAGGAATAGAGATTGTTGTTCGTCCGTCATTCTTGACAATAACCAAGGGCATCACAGGGAAGAGGACTGGGTGCGGTGTGTCCAGCTGTGGCTGATCAGTCCGATGCAGGAGCGGAAGGTTCTGCCGCAGGTTGGGCACAGGTGGTCTGTGCAGGCAGAACATACAGGGGTGGCTCTAGACTTGCAAAGCTCACATTTTCTCGGGGCCTTGGCAATCCTCTTCAGCTCAAAGGAGGCAGCACCTTTGCTGGTACAGCACGCCAGTCTGGTCGGTCTAGCGCTAGGGTCTCGCAGGTGTCAGGACTGATGTCAAAGATCTTCAGGGAGGCCTAAATAGTGTCTTTGTAGCGCTTCTTCTGACCACCTTGTGAGCGCTTGCCCTCTGCTAGTTCACCATAGAACAGTCTTTTTGGTAGACGTGAGTCAGGCATACGAACAAGGTGGCCAGCCCACCTAATCTGGGCTCTCTTGAGTAGGGTGTGGATGCTAGGCAGCTCAGCTCGGGAGAGGACCCCTTGTCAGGGATTTTGTCCTGCCAGGTGATCTTCAGGAGCATTCTGAGGCAGTTCAGGTGGAAGCGGTTTAGCTTTCTGGCATGGCGCTCATAGACTGTCCAGGTCTCACAGGCATACAGTAGGGAAGACAGGACAACTGCCTTGTACACCTTCAGTTTTGTGGTCAGCCTGATGCCTCTCCTTTCCCACACTGTTGCACGTAACCGTCTGAATGCTGAGCTTGCCTTGGTAATGTGTGAATCAACCTCGTTGTCGATGTTGACAGACCTGGAGAGTGTGCTGCCAAGGTATGTGAACTTGTTGACAGACTTGAGGGTCTCCCCATTGACAGTGATGGCTGGTTCCATGTAAGTCTTCAAGTCTTCTGCGGTGCGGGTTGATGTAGGACCTCAGTTTTCTTTGTACTGATTGTGAGCCCAAAGTTGTCATAAGCAGTGGAGAAGCAGTTTATGCTCTGCTGCATCTGGGACTCTGTAGTGGTGTTGAGTGCACAGTCGTCTGCGAACAGGAAGTCACACACTGAGTCTCCTTCCACCTTGGTTTTGGCTTGGAGCCTCCGCAGATTGAAGAGCCTGCCGTCCATCCTGTACTTGATCCTGATGGAGCTTTCTTCATGGTCGCAGAAGGCATCAGACTGCATGGCTGTGAACATCATGCTGAAAAGTGTGGGCATGAGTACACAGCCCTGCTTGACCCCGTTGGTCACTTGGAAAGCTTTGGAGGAGGCTCCATCATCCAGTACTCGAGCAAGCATGCCATCGTGGAACTGGCGCGCCATGCTGATGAATTTGTCAGGGCAGCCGAACTTTCACATATGCCATGATCTTCCACAGCCCATCATGACTGATGGTATCAAAAGCCTTGATCAGATCTACAAATGTTGTGTAGAGGTCCCTGTTCTGCTCTTCTCCCGAAGTTGGAGTGCCGCAAAGATCATGTCAGCAGTTCCACGACCCTCTCTGAAGTCACACTGGATCTCCGGCAGGTGACCACCTTTCATGTCCTGAATGAGGCAGTTGAGAAGGACTCTTGCGAGGATCTTGCCGGCGATGGCGAGGAGAGAGATCCCAAGCTGGTTGTTGCAGGTCTGGCTGTTTCCTTTTCTGTTGTAGAAATGGACAATGGAGGCATCTTTGAGCTCCTGGAGGATAACTTCCTGCTGCCACATGGTCTGAAAGAGCTCGGTAAGTTTCTGTATTAGAACTGGTCCTCCTGCCTTGTAGATTTCAGCTGCGATGGAGTCAGATCCTGGTGCTTTGCCATTTGAAAGGAGTTTGATCACTTTTTGGAATTCTGATTCGGTTGGAGGTTCTGCCAGAGACATGTTCACCTCTACTTGGGGCATGCAAGTGATGGCTTCTGCACTGATGGACGAAGGTGTGTTCAGGACGCTGCTGAAATGTTCTGCCCATCTTTCCAGCATTGCATTCTTGTCGGTGAGGAGAGTGGACCGGTCAGCACTGAGCAGTGGTGATGTTCCAGAAGACTGAGGCCCGTAGATGGTCTTAAGGGCATCATAGAAGCATTTGGAGTTGTTGCTGTCAGTGTACTGCTGTATTTCATCTGCCTTTTTTGTGGAGCCTGAAGTCTTGCATCTCCCTGAGTTTTGCCTGCACCTTTCCTTTGATGGAGTTGAAGGTTGCTTTCTTAGAGGCAGATCTGCTGTCTTGCTGGTATGCTCTGTGGGCTTCATGCTTCTCGTCAAGCAGCTTTTGGATGTCCTCATTGTTTTCATCAAACCAGTCTTGGTGTTTGTGCGTGCTCTGACCCAGATGAGTGAGTGAGGTGTCATACACCATGTTTCTGAAACCTGCCCAGTAGTCTTCTGTTCTGTACGCCCTGAGGTCGAGCTGACTAAGCTTGTTGTCCAGGTCCTCACTGAGGTTCTGTCGCACAGAGTGCTGTTCCAGCTTGGTGACACTGAGTCGTTTGTTTGCCTTTTTCCTCTGTGGACGCCGTTTGGGCTGGATACACATTTTGAGCTTTGAGAGAATGAGTCTGTGATCTGTCCAGCAGTCTGCGCCACACATCGCCTTCATCACTCTAACGTCCTGCCTGTCTCTTCTTCTCACAATGATGTAATCGATCAGATGCCAATGCTTGCTGCATGGATGCATCCAGGAGGTCTTGTTGCGATTAGGCAAGCGGTAGACGGTATTAGTGATCAGAAGGTCATGAAAGGTGCACGTCTTGAACAGGAGAACACCGTTGCTATTGCACTTTCCAACTCCATTTCTCCCAAGGACTCCCTCCCATGTCTGGTAGTCTGTACCAACTCTGGTGTTAAATTCTCCAAGAACAATGAGTTTGTCCTCCTTCGGTACGCCTTCAATGACAGTCTCTAAGTCCTCATAAAACTTGTCTTTGATCTCATCTGGGTTCATCATGGTGGGGGCATATGCACTGATGAATGTGGCATGGTGTTTTCCTCGGAGGGGGAGCCGCAGGGTCATGAGGCAGTCATTGGTTCCTTTGGGGAGGCTGGTAAGCTTGCTGATCAAATTGGATCTGATCGCAAAACCCACTCCTGCTTCAAAGCGTTCTTCACTGCCTCAGCTGCTCCAGAAAAAGGTGTAGCCGGCTTTGACTTCTGTCAGCTGACCTTCGTCTGCAAACCTGGTCTTGCTCAGAGCTGCGATGTGGATGCTGTACCTGCTGAATTCTCTTGCGACAAGTGCTGTCCGTCTCTCAGGTCTGTCCACTTTGGAGCTGTCCATGACTGTTCACACATTCCAAGTTCCACTGGTGAGTGATGTCACCTTAGTTGATTTCTTCTGAGAATTTTGACTGCTAGGGTGGGATCCCCACCAGCCACGGCTTGCTGGCCAGGGTGTAGCGAAGCAGGCTATGTTTAGGGCACCTTTTCTAGCCCCTTCCTTAGGCCATGGAGGTGAGCAGAATGAATCCTAAAAAGGGCTGCTCAGACACCCAGGGGGCTGCAGAACTCTACTGCTGCTTTGGTCCAGTAGGGAGCGGCCCTATGCCCTGGGCCACCTGTGTATGGGATTGTGGCTACACTTTCCAGTGTATCCACACCTGCTGCTTCAACACTTGCCCATCGCCACAGGGCTTGGAGGTGGTGGTGGGGGGGATGAGAAGGAAATTTGGGGGGGCGATGTCTTGACTTGGGCGTGAATTTGATTTAAGTGAGGGAGAGTTGCGCAAGGTCATTGGCCTCGATCTCTTATCCCAGTCTATCTGGATACAGTGGCAAGATATAGTCAAGATGGCTCGAGATAGGTTAGGATGCAGTGGATGGCCAGCAGTGTCCTACATGTCTCACTGTGCCCTAGTTGCGCTCCACAACATATTGCTGGGTCTGTCTTCCTGCCCATTGAGCCAATCTGGTGGTTTCCAGTCTACGCATGCGTAGGTAGCCCTTAGATGCATAAGTGGGGTAACAGTGACCCCTGTGGTTGTTTTTTCTTTTTTTTTGCAATATCTTTGTAATTTTAATTTTTTATCATTTAATCTTCCATGTATTCCTCAAATAGGTTGTCTTTGACATGAGGCCATTTGGATTTGTATCTAATTGTTATATTTTTTAAGTAATTGCATTTTTTGTATCAGTACCACACTATTCCATATGTGGGGTCAAAAATGACCCAAGCATTTCTCAAAGCTGTCCCCTTGGAATTTCACCACGGTTATAAGTAACACTGTAGACGCTGCAATTAACATCACAGACTGGATGCTGAGGGTAAACAGAGATGGTAAACAGATGAGGACAATGGGTATTGGTAGATGCAGGTGTCAAAAATGACCCAGCGGTTGTTTTTTGCAATGTCTTTGTAGAAGTTTGTTGAAGAGTAGCTGCAGGCAGAGGAAAGGAGTAGAAAAAGGTCAGCAAAGATGAACTCATGGCCTTCATTGGATTGACCATTCTTGCAGGAAGTGAGAAGAACTGGGATGTATCAATTCGTGAGCTCTTTGGGAGTCCTCTATATAACCCCATGTACAAGGCCACTATGTCAGTTGGATGATTTGAAGATATTCGCCGTTTCTTGCGCTTTGATGACAAGAGGACCAGAGCCACCCGACTGGAAACAGATCACTTGGCACCCTTCCGCTATGTATGGGACCTGTTCCTGGTCAACTGCAGGCAGAGATTCATCCCTAGTGATTGTATCACAGTGGACGAACAACTTGTGCCATTCAGAGGGAGGACCAAGTTTATGCAATATATGAAGAGCAAGCCCGCCAAGTATGGCATAAAGATCTTCTGGGCTTGTGATGCAAAAACCCCCTATGCAATTGATGGGATTGTGTACACTGGGAGACAACCAGGGGAAGGAGCCAGTAAGAATCTGGGTCTTAACATTGTCAGTCAGTTGTGCAGTGGACTCAGACAGACAGGTTGCAACATCACCACAGACAACTTTTTCACCAGTGTGCCTCTTGCAGAGCATCTCCTGGAGAAGAGTCTGACTATTGTGGGAACATTGCGACAAAACAAGCCAGACATCCCTCCTATGATGAAGGCTTCCAAGACCAGGGAGCTCTTCAGCACTGAATTTGGGTTCAATGGCAGCATGACCATGGTCAGCTATGTCGGAAAAAAGGGTAAGGCTGTTCTGCTCCTCAGTACAACGCACCACAGCAAAATGGTGGATGAAAACACCCAGAAAAAAAAACAAAAAAACCAGAAGTGATCAACTTCTACAACCAGACGAAAAGAGGTGTAGATATTGTGGACCAGATGGTTGGCACCTACACCTGTAAACGCCAAATGCAGAGGTGGCCCGTGGTGCTGTGGTACAATGTGATTGATGTTGCCACCCTGAATGCCTACTCCTTTTTCAAGGCTCAGCACCCTGAATTCTGTGCAGGTATCACAAACGCCCGGCGGCGCTTTCTTGCAGAGCTCTCACATGAGCTTGTGATGCCTTATATGAGAATTCGACTGGAAGGTAACCCACGCCTTCCAACCTACATCACTGCAGCAATGGAAAGGTGTGGGGTGATAAAACCTGCAATCCAGCCACACGAGGGAAACACACAAGGCCAACAGAAGAGGAAGAGGTGTAAGGTGTGCACAAGAAAACAAGACCGCAAAGTCAGCAATTGTTGTTGGAAATGCAATGACCCTGTGTGCAGTGCTCACAGCCAGAAAAGGATACTGTGTAACAGCTGCTCACAGTGAGCTCACAAACCCTCACACCTTCACCTATTTATCGCTCAGTATGTTTTCATTATTGCTGTGTACATATTGTATTCAACTTTTAGGTAATATTGTTTCATGCATTATGCATTGTTGTAATTATAAGAATGTTAAATGCATGAGTGAACTGTGAGTGTGATAGTTTATTTGTAGGGAGCAATATCTCAGTTTCGTTGCGTTTATTAGCAATGGAATGACAATAAAGGCACTTTGACTTTGACTTTACCTTTTTTTCCTTTCTGATTGTTTACCTTTTTTACCTTTCTGTGATAAAATGTTAATAAAAAGTAATAAATGAACATGTCAAACATGAAATAATTCTTTTGTTGACCAAAATATAATTTAAAAAAATTAATAATAATAATAATAATAATAATAATAATAATAATAATAATAATAATAATAATAATAATAATAATAATAATCATCATCATCATCATCATCTTTAACCAAAATGAAAGAAATTTCTGAAGTTTACAGCATAAAATGCTCTCATTCTAATTGGGGTCATTTTGGACCACACTCATGGAAGAGTGTAGGAATTGGTTGGTCATGCATCTAAGGGGTAGACAAGCCCTACCTCAACGAGGGTTTCAAACCCATTGGCTACCCTCACCTGGTTTCGCCCACCAGTCAAAGTGGTTTACCAGGGTGTGGCCGCTGTTGCAATCAAACAGCTACTTGGAGCCACAGGAGAGAGTTGAGTGCCAAGTGGGAACCAAAGCGGACCAACCACCCTGAGGTGCAACTGTTGCCCTGTCAGAGGTACTATTCCTCCCTGACACTCCATACACCCCTTAATAGAGATTAATGAAAAGACAAATGTATTTGAAGTTCTGAAAGGCATTAGAAGAGATTAGGATTATAGATCTGTTCACACTCTGACAGGCAGCAAAAGGTAAGCTAGGAGCAGGAAGATGAAAGAAGAGGAAAACAGCAGCCTTGTGTGTAGAAGAATGGAATGTACGCACTCTGTTGGACAGAACAACATCACAGCGCCCAGAAAGACAGACTGTGCTTGTGGCCCTGGAAATGAGCAGGTACAATGTAGACATAGTTGCATTTAGTGAAACAAGATTGCCTGGATATGATAGCTTAGAAGACCATGGGTACATCTTCTTTTGGAGTGGGAGATCAACTCAAGAAAGGACAGAAGCAGGAGTGGGCTTTGCAGTTAGAAAGGCAATAGCAGCAATGCTTGGTGAGGAACCGGTGCCAATCAATGACAGAATAATGACTATGAGACTCCCACTACAGCGGAAGATGTATGCCGCATTCATCAGTGTATATGCCCCAACAATGACTAACACAGAGGAGGTGAAGGAAGAGTTCTACAGTGACTTACGTGAGACTATCAGGCGTGTACCAACTGATGACAGGCTGATACTCATTGGAGATTTTAATGCCAGAGTTGGTTCAGACACTGAGAAATGGAAAGGAGTGCTAGGCAGTCATGGAGTAGGCAAGTGCAATGCTAATGGAGAACTTCTACTTGCACTATGTTCAGAGTACAACCTTGTGATAACCAACACTCTATTTAAGCACAAGGACACACACAAGAAGACATGGATGCACCCAAGATCCGAGCACTGGCACTTACAGTATTAGACTACATCATAGTCAGGCAGAGAGACAGAAGGGATGTATTGGACATCAGAGCAATGAGAGGCATGGACTGTGGTACTGATCATATTATGCTGAGATCTAGATTAAGGATTTGGAGATGAAAACAGCACTGCAGGATGGGTGCGAAGCCACCAGGGAAGCTAAACACTAGTGCACTGAAAGGCCAAAAGAAGCAGGAAGAACTTACACAGGAAATGGATGAAAACTTGAAAGACTGGGACAGCAACAACTCAGAGAATGACGTAGAAGAGAAATAGGCAACACTGAAGGATACAGTGTATAAGACTGTGAGTGATGTATTAGGCCACCCTGAGAGGAAACATCAAGATTGGTTTGATGAGCATGATGAACACCTGAAGAAACTACTAGAAATGAGGAATACAGCTAGACAGGAAAACCTACAGTGCAACACAAGGTCAAAGAAGAAGAAATACTCAAAGGCTCAGAGTGAGCTACAGAAGTACACCAGAGAGATGAACTCCAACTGGTGGGATGAAAAAGAGGAGGAACGTCAAACTGCAGAAGACAGGAAGGGCATGAAAACATTCTTCACAGGTTTGAGAGAAATCTATGGCCCTAAACCAAGAGGATTGCTCCAACTAAAGGCTTCGGATGGTGAAACGGTTTTGCAGGAGAAGGACAAGATCCTGGACAGATTTGCAGACCACTTTGACCAACTACTGAGCAACCCTGGAGATCTCACTGAAGAGGCTAAAGATGCTCTAGTGCAGTGACCAGCTGTATCAAGTCTGGATGAACCACCAAATTTTGATGAACTAATGGCAGCTATCAGGAGAACACAGGATGGTAAAGCTCCAGGAAGGAATGGAATTCCAGCAGAAGTGTGGAAATTTGGTGGTGTTTAGCTGACCAACTGCCTGCACAAGCTCATCCAAGAGATATGGGATGCACAGAAAGTACCTCAATACTGGAAGGATGCAAGTATTGTGCCTTTGTTCAAGAAAGGTGACAGGAAAGTTTGTGGAAATTACCGAGGTATATCACTGCTAGACACTGTTGGTGAGATTCTCTCACATGTACTACTGAACAGAGTCAATGAACACATCTCGCAGAATGTACTACCGGAAACCCAGTGTGGCTTTAGAAGTGGAAGAAGCACAATGGACATGATTTTCTGCTTGAAACAGGTTCAAGAAAAGTGTATCGAACAGAACATGCCGCTTTATGTAGTCTTCATAGACTTCAGTAAAGCCTTCGATACTGTTTCGCGACAAGGACTTTGGCAGGTACTCAAGAAATATGGCTGTACAGAGAAGTTTGTCAGCCTGATTGAGGCACTCCATGCAGGTATGCAAGCAAACATGGCAATGAGTGGTTCAGTATCTAAAGACTTTTCAGTAAGCAACGGGGTGAAACAAGGGTGTGTGCTGGTGGCTACACGCTTCTCGCTATATCTGGCAGCCATGCTTGAGGTGGCCTTCAAAGACACTTCAGAAGGAGTATACATTCAAACAAGGAAAGAAGCAGACTTGTTCAATGTGGCACAGTTTAAAGCCAAGAGCAAAACATCGATAAAGGTAGTAAGAGAAATGCTCTTTGCCGACGACAGTGCTCTAGTTGCACACAGTGTGGAAGATATGCAATCTTTAGTGGAGAAATTTGCAAGAGCAGCTAGCCAATTCAGCCTCCAAATGAACATCAAGAAGACAGAGTGCCTTTGTCAACCACCAAAGTTCCAGTTATCAACATCACTACCAGAAGAGCTCAGCATTGGTATAGAGCCACTAGTCAAGTGCAAGACTTTCAAGTGTCTAGGGAGTACTGTTTCAGAGAATGTTAGGCTGGAGGATGAATGATCTCTCAGAATGGGAAGAGTGAGCGCTGTGTTTGGAAACTTGAGGGAGAGACTGTGGAACAATCGACATGTGTCTATCCATGTGAAATGCAAAGTGTACACAAAGTGTACAGAGCGACAGTACTGGCTACTCTACTGTACGGTGCTGAAACTTGGACTGTCTACAGAGTGCAGGTGAAGAAACTCCACGCGTACATGATGAGACACCTTCGAGCCATAATGAACATCTCATGGAAAGACAAGATAACCAACACGGAAGTGTTGAAATGAGCTGGTCTACCATCAATGGAGGACATGCTAATACAGATGAACCTGAGATGGCTCGGACATGTTGAGAGGATGGACCACCAGCGTCTCCCTCGGAAGTTACTCTACTCACAGTTATGCAAGGGCAAACACAATCAGGGTAGACCAAGGCTCAGATTTAAAGGCACTGTAAAAAGAAACTTGAAGAAGTTGGACATAGACAGGCGTTCCTGGCAGCGGAAGGCTAAGGACAGAGCTGTGTGGAGGAATCTGATCAGACCTAAATGAAACAGTCATTGTCGCCCACGGCAGACTGCTATGATGATGATGATGATGACCAGGAATATTCTGAAGAATTAAATCTAATTTGGACAACAGACCTTCAGCACAGCAGAGTCAGATTGTGCCCCGTGGTGGTAGCAGGCATCCTACGTGCCAGCTTGGTCTAGGATGGATGTCCACGGATGCTATTGGGAGAAACTGACAGGAAGGTTCTGCCTCAGCATGTTACAGGCCTACTCCTTGGGATCACAAACATAAAAGTTAGATGCTCCTTTCACTGGCCGATGTCTGTTTATGCACAGAAAAATGAATTTGACCAGGTTGTCAAATACCCAATAATATTTGTTTATCTTTCAAAGTCAGAAAAAAAACACAAATCCATTTCTTCCAATGTGTTGTGGTCAGAACAAAGTTGATTTAAGCTTAGTAAAAATAAAAAAAAATCTTCTTAGCATGGTAACTTAAGAAAAAGGAGTAAAATAGGAAAAAGTGAATTTTAAAGAAAAAGAAAAAAGTTTACACTGAGCATAGGCTCCTGGCCTGCTTAAAAATGGAAGAGCAGAAAAATTGCTTTTTCAAGAGGCAACTCCCAACTCTCAACTGTAACTGGACTGGAGACAAAGGAAAGTTTTATCAACTGCATTCAAAGATCAGGATTGGATCTGTCCATTAGCATAAACTTTTGACCAATTGCACTGAGTTTCTTTGTTCAGTTGAGGTTGCAAAACTGACTAAAAAAGGATATGTGTGGAGACTTGGTAGCTGATTGGTCAGTTCACAGTTTTTGGAATGTACCCAGACATAGATAGAAGGATGCATAAGATTTGATATGAAAAGTGCAGTCATCCTAAAACATGTAAATGCTGCCTATTAAGGCATAAATTCTTTAAAACTTTAGTGACTAAGATATTCTACTTAATAAAGGAACAATGTGTCTACATTGTAAATGTGATAATTTCTTTATAGTAAGCATGCAAAATTAATCCTCCCTGAAAATAAAGAAACACATCAAATCATATCAGTAAAAGCATTTCAAACCATAATTGTCCATCACAGGGTCCCACCATAATTTTCAAAAGCGGATGCTGTCTGTGGGGAAGGATGAGTTATTTCATTGTTGACAATTCATAGTTTAACTTCAGAGAGAAATATTTCTGTGTTATCCATTGGTGGCAATGTTGGACTTTTGAGTTTCTATGAGGAATCTCTCTGGTCAAGCATCTGTGGAACATCATCATAAACCTATCACTTTGGCATTCTAGGTAAATGGATTGGAGAAGATTTGACTCCAGGTCTTTTAGCAGAGTGTAACTTATCCACTTTATGGCCTATGGCATAGGGTTTCACAGCTCCAATCTTGGGTGAAGAAAAGGGGTTTATGACCAGACTTTTGGGTGAAACAATTTCTCCTCAGCAAAGAATAATTTTATATTTTGGAGTCCAGTTGTTCATGCTACACCTTAATCAGTATAACCTGCTGCACATCTTTTCCAGCTCGATCTCTCTGTCTAGCCAATCAACACCTATCCTTTTCTCCTTACTTAGTGTTTAGCCTCTCATACAACTCACTATATGCCTTTTCCTTTGCCTTTGCCACCTCTCTCTTTGCCATGTGCCTAGATTCTAAATACTCCTACTTTCGTCATCTCCCTGAATATCTCAGTTTTTCTTTGTCAACCTCTTCCTTTGAATACTTTCCTGTACCTCCTCATTCCACCACCAAGTCTCCTTGTCTTCCTTCCTCTGTCCACTGGATACACCACATGCCCTTCTACTCATTTCCCTCAATACTTTTGCTGCAATTTCCCAGTCACCTGGTAATTCTTCCCTACCACCCAGAGCCTGTATCAACTCCTTCTTGAACTCTGTGCAACCTTCTTCCTTCTGTAACTTCCCCCACTTAATCTTTGGCTCTTCCTTCACTCTCTTCCTCTTCTTGCTTTCTAAAGTCATCCGACAAACTACCATCCAATGCTGTCTAGCTACATTCTATCATGAATGCCCCTGCGGGGCAGGAGAGACAAACCCACTCGCAGGATGAGTTAGTGCAGTTTATTTAAGAAAAAGTTAAAAATACACGATGCACAGCCAGCTTCTTCTGGCGAGCAAAAATAAAGACAAACATAGCTTGTTCCCAAATAAACTGATGAGCGGCAGGGAAAAAAATATATAAAGCACACAACACTTCCAAACGTGCAAACTGGCAGGTGCTGGGAAACAAAAACATAGGAACCCCAAACACTCCAAAAATGCACACTGGTTTGCACCGGGAAGAACAAGGAAAACCCCCCAAATGCTCCAAATGAACTGGCAGGCAATGGGTTACACACAGAGACAGAAAAAAACCAAAGCACTTCAACAACGAAATGATAGTGCCAGGAAGAAATGGTAACCCTAAACACCCCAACATACAAACTGGTAGGCGCTGGGTACTTGCAGAGCTCTGGTGAGGAAAAGTGACAATACAAACTAGCCGCACTGCCCTGGTGAAACAGCAGTGCTTAAATATACACAGAGGTGGGTTGCAGGTGTGACAGCTGAGACTGGCAGGGTGACCTAATTAAGCAATTACCCACAGCTGGAAACTAGGGAGCAGACTGTGGGTGAAAGGCGAGTGACTGGGAAACTGAGGAAGGAGGCTCTAAAGGAAACAACAAAAATAACAGAAAGCAAACAAGAAAATAATAACAGACATGAAATGCTTGAAAAATGCATAGTGTCTGAGCACAGCCAAGGCACATGACACATTCTCCCCTGCCACCACCTTGCAGTCTCCAATCTCTTTCAGATTTCTCCTTCTCCATAAGATGTAGTCCACCTGTGTGTACCTTCCTCCATTCTTGTAAGTCACCCTTTGTTCCTCTCTCTTCTTAAAGTATGTGTTCACCACAGCAATTTCCATCCTTTTAGCAAAATCCACAACCATCTGTCCTTCCACACTTCTCTCCTTAACACCATACCTACCCAGAACCTCCTCATCACCTCTGCTCCCTTCACCTACATGCCCTTTAAAGTCCACTCCAATCACCACTTTGTCTTCCCTGGGATATTCTCTACCACTTCATCCAACTTACTCCAGAATTCCTCTTTCACTTCTACCTGACATCCAATTTCTGGGGCATATGCACTGACGACATTCAATATCACACCTTTGACTTCTAGCTTCAAACTCATGATTCTGTCTGACTCTCTCTTTACCTCCTGAACACTCTTCACAAACTCTTCCTTCAAGATTACTCCTACTCCATTTCTTTTCCTATCTACACCATGGTAGAAAAATTTAAATTCACCTCCAATGCTCCCAGCCTTGCATTCCTTCCATTTGGTTTCTTGAACACATAGTATATCTACCTTTCTTCTCTTCATCATGTCAGCCATCTCTCTGCCTTTACCAGTTATAGTCCCTACATTTAATGTCCCTACTCTCACCTCCACACTTCTACCTTTCCTTTTCTCTCTCTCTGTCCTAACACATTTTCCCCCTCTCCTCCTCCATCTTCAACCAACAGTAGCCCAATTTCCCCTGGCACCCTGTTGGTTTACAGCACCAGTGGCAGTCCTTGTTAACCTGGGCCTTGACCGATCCGGTATGAAAGTCTCATTTGTCATGATCTACATGTTTTATTTTGCAAAGGTTTTACGTTGGATGCCCTTCCTGACACATCCCTCCCCATTTATCCGGGCCTGGGTCCGGCACAAGGAGTACACTGGCTTGTGAACCCCTTGTGCCTGGGTGTGAGATCACAGTGTCATGGGGTTCAAATCCCAGCCTGGGATGGAGGTGCATGTCTGCCTTGCTTGTGTGCAGAAGAGACTTTGTAGGTGTATGTCTACCTTGCCTAAGGGCGAAAACAACGTTGGTCTGCCTTGACAAAAGGGTTGAAATGGACTTGGAGAGCTCAGGCTAAATAGGCCATTCTGGCCTTGGCCTCACAGGTGGACTGTAACAAATCAGTTAATCACTCCTCAAGCTATAGATAACCTTGCTGATAATGCTTTTGTTTGTCTTGCAGTGCCACAAGGTCCTAAGCAGCTCATAACAACCAAGGTGTTTAAAGCTTTTTTCTTAACAGGCATGTACTTCTTGCCAGCACACTGCTCTTATGCAGAGAAAGTGGCACCACTGGAAAACAGTTTGGTAACAACCTGGCAACTGACAGATTCACCTGTTATTTAATGTTATACAACTGGCAAACTGATGAATCACCAATCATATTAAAGAGTGATACTGTTGTGAAGCTGAAGCTGCAGCCTCAGCGTTTCACTTGCTATAGCTCACATCCCACAGATTTCTTTTTTCCTGACAACCCTCATAATTTGCTACAGTGCCAGAGGCAGAGACCAGGTTCAGATTTACTCAAGGAGTCTTAAATTGTGCAAATGCAAAAGGGGAATTGTTGCAGTTTGAAGTCTGAAGGCGGTCTGGATTGAGAGGCCTCCTGCGGGGTAATTCAAAACTGAAAACTGTGACAGGAAATACACTTATAGGTCCACCATGACAGTCAGTGTGGTTGTAATTATCCTTGATGCAGCCCAGGAGTCCAGTAGCTGGAGGATATGATGATGATGATGATGATGATAGAGATATAGAGAATAAACACACACACACACACACACACACACAAACCCCAGAATCCACCTTCTTTCATCAGGAACATCCTTCTCTTAACTGGACAGCAGGTCATGGAGCTCAGGTTTGATGGCATAGAGGAGGATAATGGAAAAAGAAGGAAGAATAAGAACAGAGAGGGTTATAGAAACAGAAAGGAGAGGGGCGGGGACTGCTTCCACTACTCATTTAAAGGCGATGAGAGGAACAGCTGTCTGGCACTTCCTTTTTGGCTGTGTAAATCCACCTCCAACCCACCTCTACACCCCCTTCCCAACACACACACACACCCCAGGGTTTCCACTGGTAACATTTCTGCATGGCACGCTGCCACACCAAAAACTGAGCCCTCATGTTAAGAAAAACATTTTTTTTTTTTTTAAAGAGCCACACAAGAGCCTGTCATGATTAATCAGCTGACAGCTCACGTGCACGATGCAACAGCACAGGAAATCAACCACACGAAGGGGCACGTTTGAAAGTTTATTAATTTCCAAAATAAACACACAGCTACAGAAACAGTCACTCGCCAGAGGAATCCACCTGTGGAGAGAAGACAAGAGCTGTGAGTGGAGGAATGGAGTAAGGGGAAATGGGCGAGCCAAACTGCCACTTACTTGGGTTTTGAGGAAGAACCGGCAGGACCCCAGTGGGAGATAGATGAACCAGTAGGGTGAGGGAAATGAGCTGATGGTGTCTGACCGGATGGAGGTTGAAAGCTGAGGAGTAGTGGAAATGTAGCAGGAGAGCGCATGCAGTCCTGAAGACACACCCGCATAGTGGCAGCAACCTGAGGAAGAGAGGGAAACAAGATTTGATGGCCTGTCAATACTTGTTAAACAGATACTTGCTTGTCCTTAGATGGGCAGTATACCCAGACGAACGAACCACCGTTGACTGCATGGAGAGAGCCTCCTTAAGTATGCTGGCTGATGAGGGGGCAGGTGCATCTTCTGCCTCAGGTGCAGTGATGAGTTGATGAATGTGAGACAGGATGGGAGGGGCATGCTCTCGCTGCCCATGACAGGGCCCCACCTTCTAGGACCACCTCCTGGCAGCCCAGAGGGCTTCTCCAGGTGAGCTCAGTGGTAGGCCTGGAGCATCTCTTTGTCCAAGACCCAAGATGTAGGGACCCAGGAACGTTCCTCCGGGCCATAGCCCTCCCAGTTCACCAGATATTGAAGGCCCCGGCCACGACAGCAAACATCCAGGATACGGCCAACAGTGTAGGTGGGGTGGCCGTCGATGATCCAGGGAGGAGGAGGCGGTTTCGGGGGGGGGGGCAGAGGGGACTGGCCGAGAGGGGCTTGAGGTGGGAGACATGAAACGTCGGGTTCACCCGCATGGTCAGTGGCAACTTCAGCTGGACCAACGCATCATTTATCACCCATGAAATGGTGTATGGGCCCAGAAAGTGGGGGGACAGCTTCTTGGATCTCTCCTTGAGGGAAATCTGGCTCGCTGTCAGCCAGACCTGCTGTCCGATGACATACTTGGGAGCAGGGACCCGCTTCCTGTCAGCAGCAGCCCGGGTGCGTTCCGTGGAGCTGGCGAGGGTGGCTCGGGTAGACCTCCAGACGCGCCGGCAGCAACGAGCATGGGCGGATGGAACTGCGACCTCCCTCTCGGCCATGGGTAGGAGCGGAGGCATGTAACCCAGCGACGTCTCGAACGGAGTGAGTCCAGTGGCAGTGGAGACGGCTGAGTTCATTGAATACTCCACCCAGGTCAGGTGCGTGTTTCAAAATGAAGGGTTGTTGGCCGCTACACACTGCGGCCTCCAAGGACTGGTTGGCGTGCTCCACCTGCCCGTTGCTTTGAGGGTGGTTACCAGAAGAGAGGCTCACTGTTGTTCCCAGGGTCCGGCAGAAGGCCCTCCAGACCTGGGACATGAATTGAGGACCCTGGTCAGACACGATGTCCAAGGGGATGCCGTGGATCTGGATGACATGGTCGGTGAGCAGGACTGCCGTCTCCAAGGCTGAGGGGAGCTTCGGGAGAGCAACCAGATGCACCGCCTTGGAGAAGCGATCCACAATGGTGAGAATCACCATTTTGCCACTTGAGGGGGGGAGTCTGGTGACAAAGTCCACGGCAATGTGAGACCAAGGACGACCAGTGGTGGGGAGGGGATGGAGGAGACCAGACGGGGGAGAGGAGTCCGACTTCCCCCGGACATAGGTCTGACAGGCTTTAATGTCCTCCTGTATGTCCCGCCGCAGCGTGGGCCACCAGAACGCTCGCCGGATGAAGTCCACACTCCGAGCGATACCAGGATGGCAAGCGAAGTGGTGTGAACCCACTGGGTGACATCGCTGCAGAGGGCGGCCGGGATATACAGACAGTTCCAGGGGCACCATGCTAGCGCAGGCTCTTGGGACTGGATCTGACAGACCATCCGCTCGATATCCCAAGTAAGGGCTCTGAGGACTTGAGAAGGCAGTATGATGGGGGGGGGGGTTGGGGGGGGGGGGCGCTACTTCCTCGGAATCAAACTGCCACGATAGTGCGTCTGGTTTGGTGTTCTGAGTGCCAGGCCAGTACGTGATGGAAAAGTTGAACCTCTGAAAAAAACAGGCCCCAACGAGCCTGCCTGGCATTAAGTTGGCGAGCCAATCACAAATATTCAAGGTTTCTGTGATCAGTCCACACGACAATGGGGTGAATAGGCCCCTCTAGCCAATGCCTCCATTCCTCCAATGCCAATTTAATGGCAAGCAGCTCTCTGCCCCCTACGTCGTAATTTCTCTCTGCCGGCGTAAGCCGACGAGAGAAACACATACACGGGGGGAGCTTGTGATCTGGGGGTGTGCACTGCAACAGCACAGTGCCAACCCCTGAGTCAGATGCGTCCACCTCAAGGATGAACTGGAGCTGCGTGTCGACCTGAGCCAAGATTGGTGTTTCCGTGAACAGGCACTTTAATTTCACAAATGCCTGTTCAGCTGCCTTGGTCCAGCGAAAGGGGACCTTAATGGAGGTCAGCCGTGTCAAGGACAGTGCCACCCCACTGTAGTTCCTGATGAACCAGCGATAGAAATTTGCAAACCCGAGGAAGCGTTGAAGCTCCTTACGGGAGTGGGGAGTTGGCCAATCCAGCACTGCCTTTACCTTGGCCGGGTCGGCAATCAGTCTCCCTTCAGCCACTATGAAGCCCAAGAAGGTGATTGATATTGTGGAGAACTCACACTTCTCGGCCTTGACGTAGAGCTGGTTCTCCAAAAGCCGTTGTAAGATGGCCCTGATATGGGCTTCATGTTCCTCTGGCGAGCGGGAGAAAATAAAAATATCATCCAAGTAGACAAAAACAAATTGATAGAGCATGTCGCGAAGGACATCATTAATTAACCGCTGAAAGACGGCGGGGGCGTTGGTGAGCCCAAATGACATCACCAGATATTCCCTGGTGGGTTTTAAATGCCATCTTTCATTTGTCTCATTCGCAAATGAGGATCAACTGGTACGCGTTCCTTAAGTCTAACTTGATAAAAACCCATGAGCGCTGAAGGAGCTTGAACGTGGAATTAATCAAAGGCAGAGGATACTTGTCTTTGGTGGAAATTGCGTTGAGCTCCCACTAGTCGATGCACGGGAGCAACGAGCCATCCTTCTTTCCAACGAAGAAGAACTCGACTCCGAGCGGAGCCGAAGATGGCCGAATAAGGTCGGCGTTCGGCAGTTCTTTAATGTATTTCTCCATCTCCTCCCTCTCCAGAGCAGAAATGCTGTATAGCCGACTGGATGGCAGCTTCGCCCCTGGGATGAGGTCTATAGCACAATCGTAGGAGCAATGAGGCGGTAGCGACAGCGCCCTCAATTTGCTAAAGACCTCCCCCAAATTGTGATATGCCCAGGGAACGAGGCTAAGGTCCAGCAGCTTGGCCGGAAGGAGGGAGACAGACAGATGGGGAACATACTGCTGAAAGCATGCAATTCGCCATACAAAAAGGGCTCCAGGAGGAGATAGTATTCTGTTGCCAGTTAATAATCAGACTGTGCCTCTGGAGCCATGGGTAGCCAAGAACCACCAGGGAAAATGAAATAGGAAGAACCAGGAACGTGAGTTCCTCCCGGTGGTTCCCGGAAAGGAGGATGGAGATCGGAGCCATGCTTTCGGTGACTACCATGACCTCCCGGCCAGATATGGTGGTAATTCTCTGATTGTGGGGCAATTTGTGTGTGGGAATACCCACCTGCCGCACGAAGTTGGCAGAAATGAAATTACCCTCAGACCCTGAATCAGCTAGCACCATAGTCCTCCTCTCAACCCCCGGCAATTGCATAAGGGCTGAAATTGAAAAATTTCCGGGGGGAGTAGATTTGGTCCCGCCCGCCACACCCCCCATGGTTACTGACGGACCGCGTCTTTTGGCCGCTGGCGGCATTCATCCAGACTGTGGTTCAGCGAACCGCAGTACGTGCAAGTGCCAGCCCTTCGCCTTCGCCGGCGCTCATCATCGGTCAAGTGCCGACAGAGCTCCATCGGCTCCGGCAGAGAGCTGGCGCTGCCAGTGTTAGTAACCGCAGTGGGCACACACTCAGCGCGCGGGCAAGAGGAGGACTCAGGCGCTCACAGTACCAGTTGTCCAGTCCTACAGCCTGATCTATAAGACCGTCGAGAGTCTTGGGGACAAGGATGAACCGCCAGATCATCACGGAGATGAGCGTTTAACCCGTGGGGGAATGAGCTGTGCAAAGCGATCTCATTCCATCCCGAATCAGCCGCTACAACCCGGAACTCCACCGAGTACTTGGCTGCTGACCTAGTGCCCTGGCGGAGCGTCATCAGGTGGCTCATAACGTTGCCCTGACTCTCAGTATGGCCAAACGCGCAGGAAAAAGTGTCCACAAATTGTTCAGACGTATACTGGCGCCCCTCAGGGTTATCAGTCATGAACCGTGCCCAATCAAGGGCTCAGTCTTTGAACAACAAAGTGAAAAATTGAATTTTAGCCACGTCCCCTGGGTTTTCCTCCCCGACCTGCTCCAAATACATACGGACTTGAATTAGGAACCCTTTGCATTTCCCCACCTCCCCCGCATACGGGGTAGGTGTGGAAACGGAGGTAGTGTGACACACCGTAGTGCGGGGAGCAGGCTGAGGAGGAGGATCCTGAGGAGGCACATTGGGACAAAGCAGCATCATATTCTGAATTTGTTGAGTGAGAACGGCGAGCTGTTGCTCAGTCGCCGCTAATCTATCCAAAGCAGACAGCTCCTGTGCCGCAGCACAGGCTGAGCTGAGGTCCTGGCTGTCTCGTTCTGTCATGATTAATCAGCTGACAGCTCACGTGCACAATGCAACAGCACAGGAAATCAACCACACGAAGGGGCACGTTTGAAAGTTTATTAATTTCCAAAATAAACACACAGCTACAGAAACAGTCACTTGTCAGAGGAACCACCCTGTGGAGAGAAGATGAGAGCTGTGAGTGGACAAACGGAGTAAGGGGAAATGGGCGAGCCAAATTGCCACTTACTTGGGTTCTGAGGAAGAACCAGCAGGACCCCAGGGGGAAATAGACGAACCAGTAGGGTGAGGGGAATGAGCTGATGGTGACTGACCGTTTGGAGTTTGAAAGCCGAGTAGTGGAGATGTGGCAGGAGAGAGCATGCAGTCTTGAAGACACACCCGCATGGTGGCAGCAACCTGAGGAAGAGAAGGAAACAAGATTAGACAGCGTGTCAATATTTGTTAAACAGATACTTGCTTGTCCTTAGGCAGTATACCCAGAAGAGCCAGCGTTGACTGCGTGGAGAGAACCTCCTTAAGTACGCTGGCTGATGAGTGGGGGCAGGTGCGTCTTCTGCCTCAGGTGCAGTGATGAGTTGATGAATGTGAGACAGGAAGGGAGGGGCTCGCTCTCGCTGCCCATGACAAGAGCCAATTAAAAAAATGAGAAAAGACCCACAGGTTTGCCACCCCTGCCATATATTGCTAAATAGAGAAAGAAAGAACTGATACGCCGTAAGCACACACATGAACAACACAAGTCAAAACAGTCACGGTATCGGGGCAGTCAAGAGTATGGAGTTTGGGAGCGTGCTTCTCTCGTGACAGTTCAGTCGGCAGCCAAGTGTATCTAGCATCGCTGTCCGAGAGACGAAACTGAATCCGTGTATTTGCTGCCCTGATGTCAGTGAAGCATGAGCGTATGCTCAATGGAGAAAAAAAATCAGAAGAAGTATGTAAGCAGTGGAAGTCATGATGGACAAATGATACCGAGGCTTTGGAGCTTCTCTCACTCTTCCTGAAGTGGAGTGATTCAAATTACAGTGTCGGAGCTTGTATCAAAACACCAATGTGCTTCACATCACAATTCGGCTCACTTGTTGTTTGTATAGACTTAGTCCAGGTTTTAAATAAAGGTTTCTAAATGAACCTGAACCAACATTGTACCCTTCTTATTCAGTCATTTATCTCTGTCATTTATAGCAGTGATAGAAAAAAACTGAAAGGTGTCCCTTATTTTGACAGTTTTTTCCACCATTACAAAATAGCTGTACACAGTCTCCTCAGTATGCATCCATTGTTTTAACAGGATGATTTAAAACCAAACTGTAACAGAACAGGAGTTATTTAATCGCATCCACTAAACTCCCAACAGTCTCTTTTTTTCTGAGTTTAAAGTTTAAAGGAATTTGGAGGAGGACTGCTGTATTCCGGTTCACCAGTGGGCAGAGCTCTTGTGTCTCTATGGTGTCACATGGATCTGTTACATTGGACAAACAATAAAAATAAAATCTGTGAGTCCATCCTGTAAATTCACAATTAAAACTGAAAATGAAAATGACAATAAAAACTACTCTGTTTTATCATATTAGAATTAAAATGACTGATGATAAAATTAGATTATGACCTAATTTTTAAAACTCTCCCCATCAAAATGATGGGCAAAGAAAAATTCCTGATAGTAATTAACCAAAATGCCAGGAAGAAAAGGAAAATTGAGGCTTAGCTTGGTTTTGGATTCATTGTGGATGTGGAGCGGGCAGAGAAAGACTTGTGCGTGTGTGTGTGTACGTGTGTGTGTGTGTGGGGGGGGGGGGGGGGTTGGTAATAACCTGCCCTCCACAAAATGGGCAATACAAAATATATATAAGAACCACTGGTATAAATGAACAAAAAACAAAAACAAGTTAAAATGACCACACAGTCTTTTCTGAATTTTTATTGCTGACATTGGATTGAAACTGTGTCAGCGCTTCAGTCCCACTCTCTAGAGGTTATGGCTTCAGTTGGCCACCAGATGTCAATGTTCTTAGACTGAATCTTTGAATGTTTTTCAGCACAATCAAGCCCAAATCATAGTGGCAAAAATGCATTGGTACACAAGCGAGCGCAGTGGACGCATTCATGCACAAACCCTATGCCACTGATTCTTAACCATAGGGCCGCGGCCCAAGTGTGAGCCGTGAGCGCCACCTAGAGGGCCGCAAATAACTTTCAGTTTAACGTCTGGGCTGTGGGACGGCATATATTATTACAACTGACGACACCAGAGATATTATTGATTATACTGACATTGATTGATTGATTGATTTTTATTTATTTGAACATCAAGACAAAAAAAATAAAAAGCAAGGAATCAAAACCAAAAAAATAAACATAACAAAAAAAATGTCCTTGTTTAAAAGGAGTGGGAAAAAGCCAGTGTTTATATAGTCCCACCCCTTCTCCATACCCGATAAATTATAATACCATTATAGTCATTATCAGTGTTGGGCAAGTTACTAAAAAATAGTAACTAGTTACAGTTACTTCTTTTCAAAAGTCACTGAGTTACTTTTTTTTTTTGGTTACTTATTTGTACCCGTAGGTAGATTTGGTTTGCAGTCTGGTGACAAGCCACCAGCTGCCGGTCGCTGCGTGCGCGAGCGCCCTAAACCTACATGTTTTTGGTATGCGGGAGGAAACTGGAGAAATCCCGGAGTAAACCCACGCAACACGGGGAGAACATGCAAACTCCACATAGCTCACTGTTGGTCGGGGGCTGGGATTGAACCCACGATCTCATGATCCCCGCGATCCGCTGGCCAAGGGTAAACTGTGCTGCCACAGTGCTAAACCACTGTGCCACCGTGCAGCCCACGGTGCAGTGCAGCCCACTTTTGAGTTACTGCATGATTAAAGTAGCTAGTTATTTGGAAAGATAACTTTCACGTGACTTTTAAATGCATACTTAAAGGCCAAATGTCACGTAATTTTTTTTTCTAAATGACAACGAATTTAGATAAAATACACATAGCTTAAACCAAATATTCATACCGGAGACCATATCACCCACCTGTATTTACATAATTGCACAAAATACACCAGGTGAAGGCCCCACCTTGCTTGCTGGCTTGTGACAGCCAGTCCAGACCACGCCCATGTTTTTGACATCACCAGTTGTACCCTGGCTGCCCTGCCTATCCACATTCACACTTATCAACATTGGACAATCATGACGGAAAGTGACAGCGATTGTGAACAAATTAGTTTAGTTTTGTCTTTTTTTTTTTGTCTTTTTTTTTGTCAGTGGTTCAGACAGTGACAGAGGCATAGAACCTTACCGGTTCGAGCCGTCCGAGACGGAATCAGATGCTTTGTCTGATGACAACAGTTCCAACGATGACCAGAGAGCAGAACCAGTGGAAAATGTCATTGAACTGGACATTAATCGCCTCCAGAATTGCGAAGCCGGAGGGGGTCTGTCGAGGGCGCCCCATAAATATTGATTTTTCGGAAGCCATTATTATTACAGCGGAGGAGAGCCGCTGCTGTCAAGAAATTGACCAGATCAATATGAAAATGGAGGCGCATACCTGTCAAGGGAGACGTTTTCGCCGTATTTTGGTGCCAAGCGCGGCTATGGGGGACGGCGCAGTGGTTTGGGACACTTTTCTGGGAAATGTTTTAAATGTAGTTCGTGTTGTTATTGTCAAATATTTTAAGGAAAATACGGGGAAAATGCAATTTTAGCAAAAACGGGCGTATTGCCATTTCTGTACGCCCAAAAGAAAAAATATACTGGAAAAAAAACTGAGTGTCTTGAGGAGCAGTCCTGTGTGTGATCACTCACAGCTGGGGCGGGCTGATCGCTCAGCAGGAGCTATTCGCACTACTGTTCGAAGTGTGGAGTCACTCATTAGTTTAATTGTCTGGGCGGGCTGATCGCTCAGCGGGAGCAATTCTCACTACCATGAGAAGTCATTAGGACAATGGTTTAACACGTTGAGCTGTGCAGCAGTTGCGGAACAGACAGAGATCCCAGAGAGGTGTGCCTTGTTGCTCCGCCGTTGCTTATAGCCGCTTTTTACGGTGTTGAAGTACGGCGAAAACGTCTCACTTGACAGGTAAGAAAACATTTCCCAGAGAAGTGTCCCTTATTACCCAGCTGTCCCTGATAGTCCCGTTTTAAGGTATGGGTGAAATATCCAATTTTTTCTTTCTTGTTGCTCACTTCAACCTTCTAGTCTCCATATAAACAATCAATTGAAATACCCCAAGCATCAAACTAGGGTACAATCGATTTCGTCACTTCCGCCTTCTTCCCCAGGCGATTCCAAGGGCCGTGTCAGGCCAAGTGCGGCAGTTTTAAATTAACGAATATTCCGTTGTTACTGAAGCATATGCACCAAGACCCAAACGTATCGGTTCCCTTTTATATCTAGTTTCAAGATATTTAAAGTACCCTGTTACGTGACATTTGGCCTTTAAATCATCTTGCACACACAGCAAGATCAAGGGCCCCTTGTTCTCGTCAGAAAAAAGAAGAAAAAGAAAATTGATGAGAAAAAAGTCTCATCTTACAGAGAAAAAATGTCTCAGATTTACAGCAACTATTGTAATCAGCAGAAAGTCAGAAATTTACTAGAAATAAAGCTGTGAATTCACAGAGAAAATTTTGGACCCCCCGGTGGGCCGTTTTTGGCCCACGAGCCATATGTTTGACACCCCTGGACCAGCCCATTAAAAATGCATATTTATAGGATTTACTTCAATGAAATAGTTGCATATCACATCAGCATGTAAGTGAATGAGATAAAATAAAATAGAAAGAACAGATAAATGAAAGTTTAGAAGCTTAGAAGAAGCTTTACTGCAACAAATCACAGTCACTTTTTCTCTGTGCATAAGAAAACTTTAAATGCATTTAATGTGGACATTAAATGTGGGCTTCTTGCTCAAAAAATACTCATGTTTAACCACAGAGGTAGGAGCTGTTAGGGACTACTTGCCGCTTGGACAACAGGTGATCAGGGCTCGATATGAGAAGTCGCAACCGCCACAGCATTTCTTCCCACAGGGTTGTGATGTGAACTGGGGCAGGACAGGAAATGGCCCCTCAGAGGAGACTATGTGATGGCTGCGTCAGTTACAGTAGGGTCAGTTTATATTTATTTGCTTATTTATTTGCTTGCCTTTGCCTTTGGCATGACAACCTCCAGTGGCTTGAAGTGCTGGGGACAACAGTTGTCCCGCCAATTAGGCATGCCAGTGTAACATAGCATTTACAAAATTGACCAAGTGCATTCTGGGAACCATAGGCCTCAGTAGTTCACTGAGATCACGTCAACATAACAGACATAGCCACGAAGCAGACATGGGGAAGTATTGCTATGTTGTAAACTGTAATAGTCATTCTCACAACCACCATGTAAAAAAGATAAACCATGGAATAGGCTTTTATGGTTTTCCAGCATGGAAGAAGAACAGCTCAGTCCACGTTTTGGATGTAACAAAGAGGCGACGCATGGTCTGGATTGCAGCAGTGAGAAGACCCAACATAACTTTCAAATACACACCTGTATCGATGGTAGTGTGCTCAAAGCATTTTCATAAAGGTACGTTATGATTTATTGTATATAAGTCTGTTGTTGTTGCTGAGTGGTTAAAACTTGCTTGGTCATATCTTTTAGCCTACGTTAGCAGTGCTAAGCTAAACAAAGCTAAGCTATGCTAAGATAAAGAAAGACTCTGATAGCCGAGAAACTAGAAGAAGTTACCACTTACACATGGGTGTAAGTGGGTTTAATTTGTTCTACACTGAAGTATTTTTTTTACCGTTTCCTTTGCTTTAACAGGCAGGCCAGCTAATTAAATGCTAGACTGTGATCCTGACTGGGCACCCTCTCTAAACCTTGGGCATGCAGATCTACAAGCTACCACTTCTGACAGGTTTAACCGCTTATGCAGACGGGCGAGATCACGACAAAAAGAATCGGCAGGGCATGCAAGTGAATCCCCAACACAGACCCCCAACACCACTGACCCCGTGACTGAGATGGGTAATGTAGCTCCTTTATATTCAGGTTTTTTTTTTTGGTTGTTTTTTTTTTTTTTGACCTATGTTTTTCTTTCTAAAATGTGTCTTGGGATTCCTTTTGATTACAAAATATATTAACTAAAGTAGTATATTGTCCTTATCACCAACAGATAACACCACACCTCTGGCTGAGATGGAGGAGACATCTGATGAAGCAGCACAGATTTGTCTGGCTGATGATGCTCCAGTGGAAAATGTGCAAGAACTACAGAACTGTAGCATGTGTCACCTTAGGCTTAAAGAAATTTTGCTCTTGCAAGAGGAGAACAGAAAGTTAAAGGAAGAGCTCTCCAGAAAGACCCTGGATGAGAATTTCCTCAAAGACAATGACTCAAAGGTGAAATACGACACTGGGCTTCCATCTTTCAGTTTGCTGATGGCTGTGCTGATGTAAATTTTTCCCAGCCTACCAAAAACGAAAAAGATTTCCCATTTTCAAATTCTCCTTTTGACTATGATGCGTTTGCGGCTTAATTTGCCTCTTGAACATATTGCACACCTTTTTGACATAAGCAGACAAACCGCATCCATCCTATTCTGCGACACCATAAACATACTCTATGCACACCTCAGCCCTTTGGTGTACTGGCCAAAGAGACATTGCTTGCAGGCTAGCATGCCACATCAGTACGTTGAAATGTTTGGCAATCTGGTCACAGTTATTATTGACTGCACTGAACTTTTCATTCAGAAAGTGCAAAATCTAAGTGCAAAGGCACAGACGTATTCAAACTACAAAATTAGGCACACTATCAAATACCTGATAGGAATTACCCCACAAGGATCCATATCTTTTATTTCCAAAGGCTTGGGGCGGGGGGCGTGCCAGTAACAAACAGATAGCAGAGAACTGTGGCTTTCTGCAGAAACTGTCACCAGGAGACACAGTATTGGCAGATTGTGGATTTGACATTAAGGAAAACATTGCACTTGTAGGTGCCACACTGAAAATACCTGCATTCACCAGGAACCCCAGCCAGCTTGATGCCAGAGATATAGAGGAGATGAGGAAACTAACTCATGTCAGAATCCATGTGGAGAGAGTGGCTGCATGCGCTCCAAATATACAGTACTGAATGATACTATACGCCTGGCCTTTGTGGTACCATGTGAAGGTGAGGACATGACTTTACTAGATAAGATTGTTACTGTAACCTGTGCTTTGACTCAATATGTGTCCAAGTGTCGTTATAAAGCCATAGTTTTAGAATGTAGACACTGACATGTTTTTGGTGTGGTATAGCCCTTTTGACATAATGTCTTTAACTGTGTCAATAATATTGACGCAGTTAAAGCAGCACCTCTTTAATTTTTTTATTGCTCAAGCATTTTGCTTTCTTTCCTCTTATTTTTATATATGTAAATCACACTGAGTTGCCCTTGTGTATGAAATGAGCTATATAAATACACTTGCTTCCTTGCTTGCTTTGTAACAATTTTTGGAATAAAGCACACAATGTCTTACAAGCTCCAGCTCTTTATTTCTAAGATGCAAAACTGTAACCATAACTTAAGTGGTGGAAAACACTGTACAGAATGTGTGCAAAGTACAGCCCAACTTATATTACACTATGTGTAATGTTGAACACTTTCAAGTCACAAAGAAAACCTATAGTGAACACAATATAAGAATATAAATTGACATGTATCAATTATAAGGTAAATATAAATTGACATGCATGATCAGCATGTATCATTGTTCACACAATATTATAGTACATAACAGTCTCATGCTACAGTACTAATCTAGTGTGCACATGTCGCAAAACTACGGCTGCTGTGGGGTTGGTGCTTCACTGAGTCCCACACATCCTAGATGGAACCACTGAATTGCACAGTTTTGGTTATTACAGGCAACCATGTCATCCAGCTCTTCTGGCTTCCTGCAAGTACACCACACTTCTGCTGTTTTATGTGCCTGTCTTTTGGGATTGTGTGTGGGACCTGGCTGTAATGCAATTAAACATTGTTTTTTGGGCTTCTGGGTGGGTTTATCAGCTGCAGCTTCCCTCCTTTGTGTTGTGGAGTCAGGGTCAGTAAAGTGACAGGCAATAAGCTCAGGTAGGACAACTTTATAAAAAAGTTCTGGGCCACTGGTAAAAAGTGTTTGCTCCCACAGGTCAGAATCCAGTTTGACATGTACAGCAACACAACTTTTTTTGTGGTCCACATAACAAAGTCACAGAAATGTGAGCCTGTCACAAAGATTTGGGTTTGTACCTGCTTGTAGTACTTGTGACTGTGAGCAGGCCTGCAGGATGTTGTTGTTGTGGTGCTTATATGGGGATTTTATTTCCACACAGCCTTTTTCGCAACAGGTGCAGGACATAAGTACATCAGGGGTTGCACCAACTTCAGGAAAAGAGGGGTTGATTATAAAACCACATCGTTCCACCTTCAAGTCCATGTGCTGCAGCCTGCTCTGTGTTGTGTAAAAGTCCAATGCTGTTTCCTCATTGTCTCGCCCCCATTTGATCGGCTCTGGGTCAGTGTCTGTCACTCTCTGTAAGTGTTTCTGTGGGTAGCACACCTTCTTCACAGTTGATACAGCAGGTCTGGATGTTGACGTGGAAACAACAGCATGGATGTTGGAGGCAGTTATCCGTCCTGCTTGTGCTGTGTGCCAAATATCAGACTTGTGTTGCTGTCTCATTTTTTTTTCCAGTGCAGCTGCCTTTGTGTCCGTTACTGCAACCAGGTGTGAAAGGCCCTTGCAGTGCTGCTGCAGGACTGATAAATCACACTCATCCATTCCAGGGTCTCGAAGCCGAAGCAGGGACTTGGGCAGAATGCATGGCTGAACAGGGTCTGCATAAAGATGGCAGAATTGCTCCATCACAGAACAGACTGAAGACTTGTGTTTGTTGATAGCATTAGTGAGGGGTTCCCAATCCACAAGTGTACATGGTGCAGTTGGCCTGCCTCCGCAGTGTGTGGGTACTTCACTACATCTGTCATTGATTGATTAATCAAGTGCTTTCTTCCTGGCTGTACCTGTGGTGTAGTCAGTGCTGTGGTCTGGCATTCCCCGCGCTTTACTCACATTGGCAGGCATTGTCCAGTAGGCTGTGAGATCTGTTGGTGTGGCATTCCCCTGCAAACGTACAGATGCATCAATTTTCTACAACAGTGCTGCAACATGTACACACTTGCACTCCCACACTGCAACCCCAGCCATACAGGTGCAATGAGCACTCTCCACTTCTCCCGGGATGTTAGGATAACCCATGGTTGAAGAGGCTGTTGGCTAAGCCGCATGGGGTGATTAACCTAAGAAATACAAATAAAAAACACATTTTTGCAATATAAAACTTGTGTTAAAATATTATAAGCATTGCCACCAGTAAACAGCAGCAATGTTTAGCTAGAGCATGCATGCTACATTCAGTAAAAACACACTTTCACATGTATATTGGGTGCATAATTCAATTTATGACATGCACTTATTTATTTATTTTATTTAGTAAATAAATAATTGTACTCAAGAGAAAAAAATTAAAAAAAAAACATACCTTTGTGCTCACAACTGTCTTCACACTTGCCTTGTACATCTCCAAGTCAGGCACTCATCCATCTGTGAACTGCACATTTGCTTGCTGCAAAGACCTAAAGTTACTAAAAACTTCATGTACGTATGGACTTACAGTTAAAATCATATAATTATACACACGTGGACAAAATTGTTGGTACCCCTCTGTTAATGAAAGAAAAACCCACAGTGGTCATAGAAATAACTTGAATCAGACAAAAGTGGTAATAAATAAAAAGTCTATGAAAATTAACCAATGAAAATCAGACAATGCTTTTGAATTGTGGTTCAACAGAATTATTTTAAAAAACAAACTCATGAAACAGGCCTGGACAAAAATGATGGTACCCTTAACTTAATATTTTGTTGCACAACCTTTTGAGGCAATCACTGCAATCAGACGATTTCTGTAACTGTCAGTGAGACTTCTGCACCTCTCAGCAGGTATTTTGGCCCACTCCTCATGAGCAAACTGCTTCAGTTGTCTTAGGTTTGAAGAGTGCCTTCTCCAGACGGCATGTTTCAGCTCCTTCCACAAATGTTCAATAGGATTTAGATCAGGGCTCATAGAAGGCCACTTTAGAATAGTCCAATGTTTCGCTCTTAGCCATTCCTGGGTGTTTTTAGCTGTGTGTTTTGGGTCATTATCCTGTTGCAAGACCCATGACCTGCGACTGAGACCAAGCTAGCTGACACTGGGCAGCACTTTTCTCTCTAAAATACCTTGATAGTCTTGAGATTTCATTGTACCCTGCACAGATTCAAGACACCCTGTGCCAGATGCAGCAAAGCAGCCCCAGAACATAACAGAACCTCCTCCATGTTTCACAGTAGGGACAGTGTTCTTTTCTTGATATGCTTCATTTTTGCATCTGTGAACATAGTGCTGATGTGCCTTGCCAAAAAGTTTGAGTTTTGTCTCGTCTGTCTATAGGACATTCTCCCAGAAGCTTTGTGGCTTGTCAACATGCAGGTTGGCAAATTCCAGTCTGGCTTTTTTTATGATTTGTTTTCAACAGTGGTGTCCTCCTTGATCATCTCCCATGAAGTCCACTTTGGCTCAAGCAACAACGGATGGTGCGATCTGACACTGATGTACCTTGACCTTGGAGTTCACCATGAATGTGTTTAGAGGTTGTTCTGGGCTCTTTTGTTACCATTCGTATTATCCATCTCCTCCTGCTGCCACATCCAGGGAGGTTGGCTACAGTCCCGTGGATCTTAAATTTCTGAATAATATGTGCAACTGTAGTCACAGGAACATCAAGCTGCTTGGAGATGGTCTTATAGCCTTTACCTTTAACATGCTTGTCTATATTTTTTTTTTTCTAATCTCCTGAGACAACTCTCTCCTTTGCTTCCTCTGGTCCATGTTTAGTGTCGTACACATCGTGTCACCAAACAGCACAGTGACTACTTGTCACCCTTTAAATAGGCCGACTGACTGATTACAAGTTTGTAGACACCTGTGATGTTAATTAGAGGACACATCTTGGTTGAACATGTCCCTATGGTCACATTATTTTCAATCTTTTCTAGTTTGTTTTTTAAAATAATTCTGTTGAACCACAATTCAAAAGCATTGTCTGATTTTAATTGGTTAATTTTCATAGAATTTTTATTTATTACCACTTTTGTCAGATTCAAGTTATTTCTGTGATCATTGTGGATTTTTCTTTCATTAACAGAGGGGTACCAACAATTTTGTCCACGGCTGTAAATAAAGGCATGGTGCCATGTCCTTGCAGTCTACTTACACTCGCCAGACCTACTAATCCCGGAATGCATTGTGCGTTTGTCACGTGGGTTGCCAAGTTCAATAGCCTTCGAAACTGTGTATTCATCCCCAGTTGGCAGCTGATGAGGAGCGTGTCTAGCAACTGCAAGTTGTATGATCATCTGTTTGTGCCAAAATATCTATCCATACTAATAAAACGAGTAACGCCAGTAACGTGTAATCTGATCAAATTTCAGTAACTGTAATGCATTACTGAATTTTTAAACAGTAATTTCATTACACAGCACGTTACTGCAAAAGTAGCGGAGTAACAGTAATGCGTTACAGTAACGCATTACTTTGTAACACATTACTCCCAACACTGGTCATTATCCATCCCATAATTGCATTCTTATACAATACTATAATATATCCATCCATCCATCGTCTTCCACTTAATCCTTTTCGGGTCGCGGGGAGGCTGGAGCCTATCCCAGCATCTTTGGGCGAGAGGCAGGGTACACCCTGGACAGATCGCCAGTCCATCGCAGGGCCAACACAAAGAGACAGACAACCATTCACTCTCACAGTCATACCTAAGGACAATTTAGAATCCCCAGTTGATGCTAATTAACCTAACTTGCATGTTTTTGGGATGTGGGAGAAAAACGGAGAAATCCCGGAGTAAACCCACACAGACATGGGGAGAACATGCAAACTCCCCACAAATCACTATTGGTCAAGGGCTGGGATTTAGCCCAGGATCCCCCAGTCAAGGGTGGGTTGCTGTGCTGACCCAGTGCTAACCGCTCTGCCACCGTGCTGCCCCACCATAATATACAGTATAATGCATCTTATAATTAAATTTTGCAGTAGAAATAATACAACAGTGATAATTTATAATGACAATAATACCAACATCTAATAATAATTGTAATAATAATAAGTAAATACTTCTGGTATGTTTAATATAATTATAGACAATATTATCATCATCATAATCACCATATATACCACCATATACCCCCACATGACTTACAATACCTAGGCACAATAAGTAACCATACAATAATAACCATAATAATAGGTAGCCATATAGTAGTTACAATAATGGTAAATGGTAAATGGCATTCATTTATATAGCGCTTTTATTCTCATCTCTTGATGACCAAAGCGCTTTACAGATCCTGCTATCCACCCATTCACACACACATTCACACACTGGTGTGTGTATGCTAACAACAACAACAACAACAAC
This sequence comes from Pholidichthys leucotaenia, assembly GCA_020510985.1. NCBI lineage: Eukaryota > Metazoa > Chordata > Actinopteri > Cichliformes > Pholidichthyidae > Pholidichthys > Pholidichthys leucotaenia. The sequence continues at coordinate 252,075,924 of CM035845.1, read as the reverse complement.
AACAACAACAACAACAACAATAATAATAATAATAATAATAATAATAATAATAATAATAATAATAATAATAATAATAATATGTAGCATCAACTGCCTTTGGCTCTAATCTACAAAATTACTTTTCACCTTACAGAAATTGTTTCACCCGAAAAGTCTGGTCAGGAATTGTTCCCTTCATCTAAAGAACCACAGTTGAAAAACACATTCCATGGTAAAAGGTATGATAAGGATCCCATCTTATGCAAAGAACGGATTAGTTTGCCATCATAAATAACTGGAACTTCCTCCCAGTCAGACAGTTTTATGCTTTAACAACCGTTTGTGACATCACAGACTCCTTGAGTGCATTCCATTGCCACTAGGAATTATCCACAGCTCAACATTACCCCCGGTGGACAACTGCGGGATATGTTTGCATTACTTCTGTCAACTGCTGGACTGTTTGTTTATTTGACTGAACATTAACTCTCTCTTCAAGTTTTCATTCCTCAGAATAATTCTCAGGACACTATTTGAAGAGATGACCAACTCTGTGTGGAACAATGATGGGTTTGAAGTGTTTCATTAATCACTGATTTTAAATGTGTTTCATGTTTTATAATGCTTAAATGAACCTTATTCTAATGCATGATAATTATAGAAGGACAAATTTATAAAAGTGCATGCTCACTGATGTTAGTCATGAATCACTGAAGTTAGCTTAGATTTCATATTAAGTACTGTATATAATTAATTTCACAGTTAAAATGCATATATGTCTTCGGAAAAACTTACTCAAGTCATTTGACTTGCTCATCCAATCACCAGCCAGTCTCTGTTGGGCAATGGCCCCTTTCATTTTATTGGTCGGTTACAGACAAAGGACTGTTTTCTTATTGGACCAGAATTCATTCAAACCTCCAACGATGGGAGACAATTGGTTCCCTTTCATGTCAGTCAAGTTGTTCCCATAATAATTTACTCCGTTTAAAGGAGGAGCACATCAGAGAGAGAGAAAAAGAGTTCTGTGTGAAAGTTTTGTCTTTGTCCTGTTTTTAATGCTCTTTCCTTTAAACGTCTGGAAAATACTTTTCTTCTTTATGAGCTAAAACTTCCCTTTTATACGGAGTGAGACTCCGTGTTCACAGATGTTTTTTCTATTTTATTCTGTTAAACTTTTCCTATTAACTCATCATGTGTTTTAAAGGGGATGGATCGTTTTCTCACACTGGAAGCTGTTCTCGCCAGTCACTACGGCATCTGCAGAACTTGGATTTCGTGGCTTTAAATTTTTTATTAATCTTGTCTCTCCAATTCTGTGACTGGATCAGACTCTGAATTCTATATCCAATTTATTCGGACCCAAGGAGCCGCTGAAAAATTCTCAGGTTGTCCGCATGGCCAGCAGTCACATCATCGTCGCTTGATCTCAGCTCCTGACCACTTGTCTTGGGAAAAAATATCTGCTGGCAGATATTCTCTGGTATCATCTCAAATAAAGCTTCAGCTAAGGATCCAGCTGGAAAGCCAACGCAAAGGTCAAGTGAGCAAGATTCCTGTGTTTCATCTGCTGAGTAACCCTATGTCTATCGCCTTAAATATACCATAATTTGTCTCAGGTTTAAAACTAGTTCATAACTCTGATCGGAGCTATAGAATTAAAGAGAAATAATATTCCTCTTTTCATTAAATTCCGTTTTTCTTTCTTAGAGTAATTCAGAATTTCTTTTCCATATAATTAGCTTATAATTTTCTTCATAAAATTTGCATCCAATTTTCTTCATATTTTTGTAACAGTTATTTCAGTCTCCATTTTTCATCACAGTTACAAATTCATACTAAGGTTTCCTTGGTTCCACAAATGTGATTACACTCTGTTGCTCAATAATCAGTTAAAAGGTGAATGTGATGCTTAATACTTGGTCATTTCACTTTATCAACAAATCCGTTGAATGTAATGTCATTTAATCTGAATCTGATCATTAAAATTGTAAACAGTATATGGAAGTTTCTGTTGATTTCTTTTCCTGTGCTTGTTTTTAAAGTCACCCAGAAGAATTCACGAATATTTGAGACTAATTGATTGAAGATATAAAGATTAGTTATTAATAAATTGACCAAGCTTGTGGACTGGTGCCCCAAAATGAGTTTTTCTCCCGGTGTGTGTGTGGACTTGAAGTAAACCTCCTTTCCACATACATCTCTAGGTTTAAATTAAAAAATCTTTGTACCTTATAATTAAATGTTGCAACAAATATCACCTGGCCTATATAATACTTTAAATAATTCCATCCTAAACAACAATCATAATACTATAAAAGCATTGTAATATTCAAGTAAGTCAATAACAACAATAACAACCTTTCTTCATTAAAGACACATTGTAATATTATTGTCCTTTATTTTTATATTGTTCGAAAATCATTTCTTTATATGATGATTTAAATATATGAATGTTTGGACATTGCCTGTGCTTCTCCCCCAACCCATTCCACAATTTTACCCCCCACACAGACACACAAAAACATTTCTTAGTAGATCTTACTAGGTGCATTTTAAATTTTGTATTTCCCCATAAATTGTATTTCCCTTCTCTCTGACTAAAAAGATTTTGTATATTGCGTGGCAAAAAGTTTGTACTGACTTTAAGCATTAATTGTGCTTTATAATAATCAACCAGATCCTGTAATTTCAATAACTTTGAATGTAAAAAAAATAAATTAGTATGTTCAAGATACCTGACTTCGTGTAAAACATGGACTGCCCTTTTTTGTAATATTAACAATGAATTAAGTATACTTTTATAATTGTTACCCCAGACCTCTATACAATAGGTCAAGTGTGGAAGTACTAATGAGCAATACAAGATATGAAGCGATTTGCAATCTAGGACTTGCTTAATTTTATTTACAATTGCAATACTTTTTGCCACTTTGTTTTGTATGTATCTGATGGCCCCGGGTTGCCCCGAGGTCAAAAAGGTTAAGAACCCCTGCCCTGCGCATAGGGTGAGCACTGACTGAGCACAAGCAGCCCCAAAAAGTAAATGCACCTACAAGTACAGTGGTTGCAATGAACTGTGCATGCGCCTTGACCGAGCAAGCCGCCAAAACTGGGAGAACATATGTCTGTTTTCTTCCTCTGCCACAAAACAGTAAAAGCCTCTCTTTGTCATGATCATCATCATATTCACGTATTTCAATCGCTTCCGCCATTTAAAATGTCCGCCATCGTGTTCTTCTTTTGTGTTTGGATTGCAGCTGTTCAAATCAGTTTGGTGGCTCTTGGCTGCCACCAACAGTACAGGCATGTGAACTGCAGATTATTTTCACAGTGTGAAACGCAACTGCTGAGCAGCAGCTGCAGTCGCTCAATAACCACTCTGAAAACTGCTGTGTATGCAAATGCATTCCACAGAACGCAAAAGTTTTCCCCTTGGAGGCACTCTAATCAGGCCTTTAGAAAGAAAGCCTCAGAGCTTCATTAAGGCTTCACCTGCCCACCACAAAGTGGAGGCATTTATCCCTCTAACAGGGGCAATTATGAGTCACTCAGCTAACAGGTCCGTTTAGCCTTGATATGCAGGCTAACTGAGGCAGAGGCAAGGATGAATTGTCGAGGATTTAATTCACCAACCACTACAATATTAGCTCATTTATGTTCATTATTATGTACCTGGCAAGTTATAATGACCGAAATTCACAGAGTCAGTTATTTAAATCCATTGATATCCTCCAGCCTTCACACAAACTATACCTGCCAACATTTGGATTTCAAAATATGGGTGTTATGAATCCAGGTTTGGAGGCCAAACCCAATTCGGACTGATTGTTGTTGCTCTGACCTAGTTTCCTCCTGACAGCTCGTACACGCCCCCTCCTCCTGTCAAGCTCCGTCAGCTGCACTGTCTGGTGTTCACACACATACACACACCCACATGCACACACACACATGCACTCACCCCATTCATTCTCATTTCAGACACTCACACACACCTGTTGTTATCAGTTCGGCCCATGCATTTACACACCGGCAATCTCTTTCCTCGTTAGCTTCTCGTTAGCTTCTGGAGTATTTGTTGGGTGCGTCAGAGGAAAGAGATTGTGGGGGCATTCGCCTCCATATGCGGCAGTATGTTTCCCCGCTTATGGCTTCACTCCCTGCGTTATTCTCCAGCCCGTCTCTGCTGCTTGTTTCATTGGTTGGTGTTCAGCTGGCCCTGCTCCTCCATTTCATCCACCAGACTGCATGTTGCGCTTCGGATCTGTCCCAGCCTCGTAAGTCTTTCTTCACCTTTCCTTCTGAGCATTACAGCCCTGCAGCACTAGGCTGCTCGCCTTTTACTTTCCCATGCTTTATGCAGCTCTGTAGCTTGAGGCTTCATTTTAGACCAGGCTGTTGTGCACTCGGCTGGCGCCCTGTAAGTTTGGTGGCCAAATCCAATCATTGCATCCCTCCGTATATTGTGTGGTAACTGAACTGCATCTGTGATTATTGGCCTTGTCATTTTTTGGTGAACTGAAATAAACCTGACACTCGCTACTCCTGCAATTGGGTTTTATTCTCTCTCTCATGCGCCATGTTATGGCGCACAGAGGTTTGTGACAATGGGAGGTTTTCCTGTTGTCTATTTGGCCAGGAGTGTTCTTAAAAAAACAGTGTAAATACATAGAACTATTATAACAGAAATAACTACATCTTTGGTCATTTTTGTTAATTTTATTTCATTAAATATAATTTTATTAATATATATATAGTATATATATAGTGTATATAGTATAGTATATATATTAATACTTTTCATTTCTTTGAAATCAGAGTTGAACTTAGTGTTCAAAAGTTTCAATTACATGAGGAAAAAAAATCAAAATTTTACCAGCAAAAAAAAAACTGTCATGATTCAGATCAGGGTTAGACTAAAACACAGAGCTGCCAGAGCGATCACTCAAACTCCAATGAAAAGTTTCACAAATTTATTGAAAACGCACAGAAAATAAAAATGCAAAGTTCAAGAAAAACGAAACACAAAAGCGCCAACTTAAATTTCCACAAGACAGGTGTCCTCTGGAGTGCACGTAGCCTACGGGAGAGAGCAGACAGAGGTTATAAGGGACAGATTCTCCAAAGGGAGAATAATGCAGGAAAGCACACTTACAACTTGAGCAGCAGAGTCCGGCGGGGAACTCCAGCAAGGACAGGGGGAAGGTAGAGACCTGGGTGGACATCCTTATCTTTCTGGTCGGGCAAGCGTGATCAGCTCCGGAAACACACCTGCGGGTGGCAGCAACCTGAGGAGCAGGACACACAAGGTAAGCATACAGATAACTTTAATAACGAGACAGAGCTTGATATAAATTATGGCTGCAAACCCAGACAATCCAGTGATGAACACTTCACATGCTGGATCTTAAATACACTGGCTCATCAGATGCAGCAGGTGTGTAATCACGCAGGTGTGTCTAGTCTTCCAGAGTGGGAAACAGGAACAGGAGGGGAGGGGAAGCACGCTCACCTGATCATCACAGCACCACCCCCCCCCCCCAAGGGACGCCTCCTGGAGTCCCACTGGGCTTGCGTCGATGGGTTCGATGGAATGCACGAATCATACGCTTGTCCAGGATGTACGACCCCGGGATCCATGACCTCTCCTCCGGACCATAGCCTTTCCAGTGAATGAGGTATTGACAACCCCGCCCCTGATGACGTGTAGAGGGTTGGAAATAGTTAATAGTTATGTAAGAGGTGAAAAAGACATTTGGATAAGAAAATTTAAGAAAAACAGGCACCCCTACAATTTTATGTTATTCCTTAATTGTTTATTTTTCTACAATGCATTTGTAATCCACCTGGTTCCATTATAACTCATGTGAGTTGAGTGCAGTTCCATACGCCGACCAATAGATGGCGCATGTCGCACAGTGATAGAGAGTAGACTCACGCACTGGAGTACGAAGAATAAAACTCCTTGTGTGAAATAACGAACGTGTTTTGCCGATTCTCTATCACAGGTTGGTAAATACTAATAATTCAAGAGTGCAATATAAACTGTAAGAGTCCTAGGATGTCCGAGATTATATTGTGATAAGTGTGAGGCGAAAAGCGGGTTTGTAAGGGTATTTCTGTTAAAGTTGATGTGTTGATGGATAAGCTAACCTGCTAATGTTATTGATCGAGTGTATGGGACGTGCCACAACAGTGAAATCCGCCCACATGTTGGAAACCATTTGCTTACTTTATTTAAAGACAGTTATGAAACAGTTTTCATACAGTACGACATTTACTGGTTTGATTTGTCACCAAGTGTGCACATTTCGGGGGTATTACCGAATACCAGGAATACTATTGTAAGTGTGTTAGGTACACAGTGGCCAGGTCAGTGAATTGTTAAGAATAACACCACATGCTGTACATTTATGACAGTGCTTAAAATGATTAATGTAAATGTAAGTTCATGGGTTATTGTTTAAAATATAAACATTTGAACAAGTTAAAAGCTATATACATGGGAAGGAGATAAAACCAATAATTCATTCCATGTTAGAGTAATTTGTTAAGAATGTTAAGTATACAGTTAATGTCAAATCGGAAATTGTGATAAATGGACATGATTGTGTTTTGTTTAATGGTGATGTGATCAGACAATAAGAGAGAAACTATGGACTTTGATAGTAAATACTAGTCAGTTGATGTTGGTCATGTGAATGACTTGGAAGAATAAAACTCCTTGTGTGAAATAACGAACGTGTTTTGCCGATTCTCTATCACAGGTTGGAGAGTTAACTTCCACATGCACGTTTCCTCCTCCTGGGCCGCTACCCAGGGGAGCAACAATTTTGGGGACTCGTCCGGGATTAGCGCCACCTACTGGTCTGGCACTAATCATTGAAGAACCAAGGGATGCTGACCACCTGTTCCTGAGCCATTGACCTAAGCGACTGACTACAGGAGACCACAGCCATGTCTGCTCCACATGATCTGAGATGGGAAATTCAGCAAGAGCTTCGCCAGCTGACCATTGCCCGCCGCAGAAACGTTCTTTACAAGCTGGCTGAGTCGTTCAAGGATGAGGTGGGAGAAGATTTGCCAGGCGCAGAATCGACCGAAGTGGAACTCTTCGACTTCATTGTTGACTCGCTGAGAAGTCCACAACTGAAGAGCCTTGAGGACCAGGGGATGTCTCGCCTGCTTGCTTTCCGTGACCTCATCATTGAACTACAACGGCCCACAGCAGCTGGAGAAGTGGATGCAGAGGTGTCACCCGACGATGATCCGGTCATAGTAGTTCCTGTGACCACTGGAGCTGCAGCACCATCAGGGAAGAACCATCCGACATCACCATCTGTAGTTCCTGACCCAGGGTTAGTCAGACTGACTGAACTTACGTCACTGTTGCCACGTAGAGAGTACAAGATTTATGGTGGTCAAATCTCTGATTTTGATTCTGACTTGAGTTACAATAACTTGTGCAAACAGCTTGATGAAGGGCTAAATGAAGGGTTCACAGAGGCTGAGGTTATCAGAACGGTGTTTAAAGATAATTAAGCCTGGTACCTTTAAAGATATGCTTGTAACCAAAGATAGCCTTACTGTAGTTGAGTTAAAACGTTTCTTAAGGACACATCTACGCAAGAAAAGCAGCACTGAATTATTTCAGGAGCTGAGTAATGCTAAGCAAAATGACAAAGAAACACCACAACAGTTTATGTATAGACTAATGGGGCTAAAACAGCGTGTGCTGATTGCAACTAAAAACAGTAGTGGGTTTCATTATGACAACGAGTTGGTACAAGGTGTGTTTATCCATTCATTGTATCAGGGTTTGAATGAAAAATACTCTTATGTCAGGAGAGACCTTAAACCTCACATCTCAAACACCAGTGTCACAGATGACTCCATCCTGGAGCTCATAGCAAATTCTGTTAGTGAAGAGACAGAGAGATTAAGTAGGTTGGGACAAAGTCATAAACAGAAAGTCACCAGTGTTAATGCGGCACAGGTAGAGACAGATCAAAGCTCTATTAAAATGCACACTGAAGTCCAAGCTAATCGTGTAGCTATCCAGGAGCTGACGGCACAGGTCTCCTCCCTAACCAAGAGTTTAGAAAAGGCCCTAACCCCAATGGTAAATACAGTAAACACCAGTCCCACAGCACCTGTCCCTAAACAGCCAGCACTGAAACCTGCAGTGAAAGGAAAGTGCCAAAAGTGTACCGCCCAAGAGACTGAGCGCTGCGCACACTGTTTTCGATGTGGAGAGGAGGGGCACAGAGCAATAGGTTGCCTTCAGAAAAGCAATGTGTCGGGAAACTGGAGGAGGTCGCTGGGGAGGGACCACCAGTGACTGAACCACCAGCAGAGTCCCACAACACTAAAAGACGGAACTCCAAACAGACTACTGCCAAGTCCCAAAAGTCACCCAACACAAAGCGTGTGGCACAGCTCATTGGCGGTAGGTGTATGATCGGTTGCCAGTTAAATGGAGTAAACCTACAGATGTTATTGGACAGTGGGGCACAAGTAAGCATTGTTGAAAAGTCATGGGTACAAGCAGCCTTACCAAATGTGAAAATACAGCCACTCGAGAGCCTACTCCCAGGCCATCCACTCGAAATCACCGCAGCCAAGGGAACAGATGTTCCGTTCGAGGGGTGGATAGATGTCCTGCTCGAGATCACAAGTTCACAGTATGGTTCTGTATCCTTGTATGTTCCAATGCTTGTCAGTCAGCAGCGTTTAAGCACTCCGCTGCTGGGCTTTAATGTGATCCAAGAGATAATAATGGCAAACGGTGAACAAAGTGACGATATTAGCTTAGTGGGCTTACTGTCAGAGACCTTAAAGGTCCAGAAAGGTAATGTTGAATCACTCATCTCTGTTGTCCACGCCAAGTCAATAGAAAATGAACCAGAAAGTCCAGTGGTGAGAGTTGGGAAAAAAGGACTCACTGTTCACAGTAGCCAAATCTGTATGGTAAAATGTCACATCAGAGCATTCCCTGGAGGAGGAGAAATGTTGTTCGAGCCAGCTGTGAAATGTAACTTACCGGATGGGTTGGAGTTATTCCCAGCTCTTATTGATGTACCCGCTGGTGCTTCAAAAACTGTCAAAATCCCAATCCAAAACTCAACAAAGCACAACATTTTTCTAAATCCAAAGACTGTTTTAGGACTTATTTCAGAGATCACTGAATACAAACCTGTAAATGTTTGTTCCAGTGCTGAAAATGCAACCAAAACTACAGACAAGCCATTTTGTCACTCTGCTCAAGTGACATGTGACAGTCAAGGTGAGGGTGAAGAAACATTAAGCACTGCCCCCTCACACCTGAGATGGCACCCTAATGTCAATTTAGACCATCTCTCAGAGGGTGATCGGGAGGTGGTTCGGCAGATGCTCTATGAACAGTCTGATGTGTTTGCTCATGATGAAGGAGACATTGGATGTATTCCTGGACTACAGCTAAAAATCAACACCACTGACAACACACCCGTGCAGAAAAGTTACAACTCCATTCCAAGACCACTGTATAAAGAGGTGAAGGAGTATGTTCAAAACCTTTTAAGCAGGGGCTGGATCAGGAAATCACTGTCAAACAACTCGTCGCCAGTAGTGTGTGTGCGTAAAAAGGACAATACGTTGCGCTTGTGTGTTGATTTTCGTGAGCTGAACCGAAAAACCATACCTGACAGGCATCCGTTACCACGGATACAAGATCTACTGGACAGTCTTGGGGGTAACTCCTGGTTTTCCATATTGGATCAGGGAAGTGCCTACCATCAGGGTTTTGTAAGTGAGGAGTCAAGACATTTAACTGCTTTTAGCACACCCTGGGGACTATACGAGTGGGTGCGGGTTCCATTCGGGTTGTCAAACGCACCGGCCGCATTCCAAAGGTGTATGGAGGGGGTGTTAGAAGGGATCAGAGATGAGTGTTGCATGCCTTACTTGGACGATGTACTGTGTTACTCCAAAACCTTTGATGAGCACGTAGAACACCTTAAACAGGTTTTGTGCAAAATGCGACAACACGCCATAAAACTTCGGCCAGCCAAATGTGAACTGTTCAAAAACCAAGTACGCTACCTGGGTAGGCTAGTGTCGGGAGAAGGAGTCCAGATTGACCCAAAAGACTTGGATGCTGTGTTTGCTCTGAAAGACAAGAACCCTCGCACAGTCGGAGAACTCAGAACGTTACTGGGTTTTCTCAGTTATTACCGATCATTTATTCAAGATTTTTCACGTCTGGCGAGACCCTTGTTCGAACTCCTCCAGAGCACTAATGAAACAAGCAATGACAATAAACCAGCACCAAAAAGGAGTAAAGGACAAACAAAGAAAGGAGACAGAAACCAGCTTCCTTCTCGCACACCAATAATATGGACCAGTGAACATCAGGGAGTTGTGTCAAGATTTGTGGACATTCTGACTAATCCTCCCATTCTAGCCTATCCCAATTTGGACCTTCCATTTGTATTGCATACAGATGCGTCAAACAAAGGCCTGGGAGCCGTCTTGTATCAAAAACAAGAAAACAAACTTAAGGTGATTGGCTATGGATCCAGAACTCTCACACCGGCCGAGAAGAATTATCACTTACATTCCGGTAAACTAGAGTTTCTAGCTCTCAAGTGGGCCATCTGCGACAAATTCCGTGACTATCTGTATTATGCACCGACTTTTACTGTCTATACAGATAACAATCCTTTAACCTATGTCCTCAGTTCAGCCAGGTTGAATGCAGTGGGTCATAGGTGGGTCGGGGAGTTGGCTGACTTCCATTTTGATATCAAGTATAGGCCAGGGAAAAGGAATGCAGATGCAGATATGTTGTCCAGACACCCATTAGATCTGCAAGAGCAAATGAATGAGTTCACAGAGACAGTTTTACCGGAAGTAGTGTCCGCAGTGTGGCAAGGGAGCAAGGCAGCACAAAACAGTGATGTGCCATGGATAGCTGCGTTACAACTGAGTTCTAATGACAACAATGTGCCAACTGACAGTGTTTTGAGCATGACGCCTAAAGACATCAATGCTGCTCAACAAGACGATGAGTCAATTAGAGAAGTAATCTCACTCAAACTCAAAGGATGGACACCAAACGATAAAGATAGACGGACAATGAGTAAACGGACACGGAGACTACTGTATGAGTGGAACAAGTTGGAAGTTGACAATGGATTATTGTACAGAAAGAGAGAGCACAGCAAACAACTTGTCCTACCTGAACAGCTAAAGCCAATGGTGTTAAAGAGTTTACACAATGACATGGGTCATATAGGGTGTGATAAGGTGATACATCTGGCCCGTGAGCGTTTCTATTGGCCATGTATGCAACAAGATGTTGAAGATTATGTAATAAAAAAATGTCCGTGCATCAAACAAAAACGCCCAAATGTTCCCCAGAGAGCTCCAATGGGCTCTATCACAACCAGTGCTCCCTTTGAGTTAATCTCCATCGACTACTTACACCTTGAGCCAAGTAAAGGAGGGTATGAGTACATCCTCGTACTAGTGGACCATTTCACTCGTTTCGCACAGGCATACCCTACAAGGAATAAATCAGGCAAAACAGCTGCAGAAAAGATATTTCAGGATTTTATTCCTCGTTTCGGGTACCCTGAGAAGTTGCATCACGATCAGGGACGTGAGTTTGAAAACAGTCTCTTCCACAGATTACAACAACTGTCTGGAATTTCTCACTCACGAACCACTCCATACCATCCGCAGGGCAACCCTGTGGAGCGCCTGAATCGTACACTACTCCAAATGCTTCGTACCCTACAGGAGGAGAAAAAAAGTGAATGGAAGGATCACCTACCCCAAATTGTACATGCTTACAATTGTACAAGACACGAGTCAACAGGCTATTCTCCATTTTTCCTCTTATATGGCAGAGTCCCAAGGTTGCCTGTAGATCTACTATTGAACCAGACAAAAGACACTGACACACACAGCCATCAAACCTACGCTAAAAAATGGGCTGATAGGATGCGTGTTGCTTACAAAATCGCTGCAGAAAACAGTCAAAAGTCTTCAGATAAAGGCAAAAAGCAGTACGACAAACGCTTAAAAGGTGTCACACTCCAACCAGGCGACAGGGTGTTGGTCAGAAACCTCTCTGAAAGAGGAGGCCCAGGGAAACTGCGCGCTTACTGGGAGTTAGCAGTACATCGCGTAGTTGAGAGAGTGGGAGATGGACCAGTCTATAAAGTACAAGCAGAGAGAGGCAGCCAAGTGATGCGAGTGTTACACAGAAACCTGCTGTTGCCTGTAAATGACTTACCTTTAGAAGAAGAACTGCCTGCAAAAGAAAAGACAAAACAGAAACGGAAGAAGAGGACAGAGACAAATCCTAACAGTGACAACACAGACAATGACAGCTCGGAGCAAGAAGAGGAAAATACTTACCGCTACAACCTCCGTAGCCAAATCCCATGTTACAGACCCGTAAATCGTCAGCAAAATGCCTCAAATCTCCCAGACCAAAACACTCAGCAACCAGTACCTGTCATGCCAGAGCAAAATCCTCAAAATCAGCAAAGGCTTCGAGCGACAGCTAGAGAGTTCTGCCCACCAGTAAGGCAGGAACCGGTCCCCGTTCAGCGGGATGCTGAGGAGCAAATGGATGGACCAGCTTTGCTGCAGGAAGAACGTCAAGGGCAAGTGGAGGTGATGGATAGAGAACAGGAGGAATTGAGAAGGTCACAGCGGAGAGCAAGGCCAGTAGAGAGACTGACCTACGACGTCCTGGGACAGCCATCGTACCAGCCTTGGACTGCAGACGTAAGACCTGTCCTACTCCCTACCCCTGTGCCGCTAACTCAAAACTATATGCCATTCCACTACCTCACCCAACCTCAGTCCCATGGTTATAATTGGTACACTCTCATGCATTAAGTCACCCTAGAACATGAAATGTCGGGAGACATTTATTTGAAGTGGGGGAGAGTGTAGAGGGTTGGAAATAGTTAATAGTTATGTAAGAGGTGAAAAAGACATTTGGATAAGAAAATTTAAGAAAAACAGGCACCCCTACAATTTTATGTTATTCCTTAATTGTTTATTTTTCTACAATGCATTTGTAATCCACCTGGTTCCATTATAACTCATGTGAGTTGAGTGCAGTTCCATACGCCGACCAATAGATGGCGCATGTCGCACAGTGATAGAGAGTAGACTCACGCACTGGAGTACGAAGAATAAAACTCCTTGTGTGAAATAACGAACGTGTTTTGCCGATTCTCTATCACAGGTTGGTAAATACTAATAATTCAAGAGTGCAATATAAACTGTAAGAGTCCTAGGATGTCCGAGATTATATTGTGATAAGTGTGAGGCGAAAAGCGGGTTTGTAAGGGTATTTCTGTTAAAGTTGATGTGTTGATGGATAAGCTAACCTGCTAATGTTATTGATCGAGTGTATGGGACGTGCCACAACAGTGAAATCCGCCCACATGTTGGAAACCATTTGCTTACTTTATTTAAAGACAGTTATGAAACAGTTTTCATACAGTACGACATTTACTGGTTTGATTTGTCACCAAGTGTGCACATTTCGGGGGTATTACCGAATACCAGGAATACTATTGTAAGTGTGTTAGGTACACAGTGGCCAGGTCAGTGAATTGTTAAGAATAACACCACATGCTGTACATTTATGACAGTGCTTAAAATGATTAATGTAAATGTAAGTTCATGGGTTATTGTTTAAAATATAAACATTTGAACAAGTTAAAAGCTATATACATGGGAAGGAGATAAAACCAATAATTCATTCCATGTTAGAGTAATTTGTTAAGAATGTTAAGTATACAGTTAATGTCAAATCGGAAATTGTGATAAATGGACATGATTGTGTTTTGTTTAATGGTGATGTGATCAGACAATAAGAGAGAAACTATGGACTTTGATAGTAAATACTAGTCAGTTGATGTTGGTCATGTGAATGACTTGGAAGAATAAAACTCCTTGTGTGAAATAACGAACGTGTTTTGCCGATTCTCTATCACAGGTTGGAGAGTTAACTTCCACATGCACGTTTCCTCCTCCTGGGCCGCTACCCAGGGAAGCAACAGACGCACCTCAAAGATCCTCTCCACCGTATATGTAATCTGGCTGTCGATGATTCGGGGGGGGGGGGGGGACAGAGTTGACTGGCGGAAAGGGACTTGATCTTGGAGACATGGAATGTAGGATGGCTGCGCTTAGAGGGCGGCAAGTCCAACCGAACGGTGACATCATTGATCAACCACTTGATGGTGTAGGGGCCCAGATAGTGGGGGGAGAGCTTCCGGGACTCTGTTTTCAGCGGGATCTGGTCGGTGGACAGCCAGACCCTCTGTCCCACCATGTACTTCCACACTGGTGCCCGTCTGCAGTTAGCGTACTGTCCACACAGCAAAGGAGGGCAGCCCTCATGGCCCTCCACAGACAGCGGCACCAGCGCACATGGGCCTCCACCGATGGGACGGCGAGGCCACTCTCCGCCATGGGTAGCAAAGGTGGTGTATAACCCATCGATGCTTCAAATGACATGAGCCAAGTGGAGGAGGAGATCGCCGAGTTGTGCGCATATTCCACTCAGGTCAAATGGAGCTCCAGGTGGTCGGGTTTGCGGATGCTACACACCTTAAGGTGGCCTCCAGAGACTGATTAGCACACTCAGCCTGACCATTGCTTTCGGGATGGTATCCAGAAGTCAAGCTGGCGGTCGCACCCAAGAAGGAGCAGAACACCTTCCACATCTGGGATGTGAATTGGGGCCCCCAGTCCAAGACGATGTCTATGGGAATACCATGCAGCCGGATGACGTGCTACATCAGCAAGTCGGCTGTCTCTGTGGCAGATGGCAGCTTGAGGAGAGGAATGAGGTGGATGGCCTTGGAGAAGCGGTTGACTATCTTCAGGATAACGGTATTCCCCTGGGATGGAGGGAGACCCGTGACAAAGTCCAGAGCGATGTGAGACCACGGGCGACCTGGCACTGGGAAGGGATGGAGGAGACCTGCAGCAGGGGAGGAGTCAGTTTTATTAGCAGAGCAGACATGACAGGCCTTGACATACTCCCACACATCCCTCCTGAGTGTGGGCCACCAAAAAACCCTTTGCAGCAAGTCAAAAGTTCTGGAAATGCCAGGATGACAGGCAAAAAAGCTGGTATATCCCCACTGAATCACCTCTCCATGCACCGCTGTGAGGACATACAGCTGGTCCGGCGGGCCTCCCTCCGGGACGGGTTCCAATGATTGTGCTTGCCGGATCCTCTGCTTAATTTCCTACTGGAGTGTCCCAAGAAAGCAGGAGTGGGAGAGAATAGTCTCCGGGGGAGACGCAGCAGCTGCGGAGGAGGAGGTGGAGGAGGAGGAGTCGGGAGAAAACTGGCATGAGAGAGCGTCAGCCTTGGTATTAAGAGACCATGGTCTGTACGAGATGGATAAATTAAACCTATTAAAGAGCAGGGCCCACCGAGCCTGACAAGAATTTAACCGTCTGGCCGACCGAAGGTATTTGATATTTTTATGGTCTGTCCAGACAATGACCGGTTGGCTAGCTCCCTCCAGCCAGTTTCTCCATTCCTCCAACACCAGCCTAATGGCCAACAGTTTACGGTCTCAACAGCGTAATTCCTCTCGGCTGGTGTTAACCGCCAGGAGAAATATACGCACGGATGGAGCTTCTGATTGGAGGAGTGCTGGGAGAGGACAGCGCCCACCCGTGAATCACAAGCATCCACCTTGACCACAAACTGCGCTGTGGGATCCACCTGTGCCAGAACGCACGCGTTGGTGAATAGGCCTTTTAGGGTCACAAAAACTCATTCAGCGGCCTCGGACTACTTAAATGGGCTTTTGGTCGATGTCAACTGCGTAAGTGGTTGCGCCACCCTACTATAGCGTTGGATAAATCCGCGGTAGAAGTTGACAAAGCCCAGGAAGTGTTGGAGATCTTTCCTGGACTGGGGGCTCGGACAGTCGACTACTGCCTTAATTTCCACCGGATTGGTCTTTACCGTGCCTTCAGCGATGATAAACCCCAAAAATGAAGTAGAGCGAGTGGAAAATTTGCAATTCTCAGCTTTCACAAAAAGCTGGTTCTCTAGCAACTGCTGCAGGATAGACCGAACGTGGGCTAGGTGCTCCTCCAGGGTACGAGAAAAAATCAAAATATCGTCCAAATAAACAAACTCAAACTGGTTCACCATATCTCGTAGGACGTCGTTAATTAACCGCTGGAAGACGGCAGGGGTGTCGGTCAGCCCAAACGGCATGACCAAATATTCAAAATGGCCCAAAGGTGTTTTAAACACCATCTTCCACTCGTTCCCCTCCCGAATATGGACTAAATGATACGCATTACGGAGGTCGAGCTTGGTGAAAAAAACGCGCCCGTTGGCATAACTCAAATGTTGAATTAATGAGAGGCAGTGAATACTTTTCCTTCCGAGTGATCACGTTAAACTTGCGGTAATCAATACACGGCCGCAGAGACCCATACTTCTTCCCCACATAAAAAAAACCCACGCCGAGTAGAGCGGATGATGGCCGAATTATGCCTGTGCTCAGGGAGTCTTTAATATAGGTCTCCATTGCCTCCCTGTCTGGCCCAGATAAACTGTAGAGCCGGCTGGATGACAGCTGCACACCCGGGAGGAGATCAGTAGCACAGTCGTAGCCCCGGTGAGGTGGTAAAGATAGGGCCCTCGACTTCCTAAAGCCCTCCCCTTTGTCATGATAAACCTCGGGCATGGAGCTGAGATCCACCAGCTCAGCCGGAGGGGAGGAGATTGGGAGTGAAGGTGAGCATACGGCCGAACGGAGACAGAACGAAATGCAGAAAGGACTCCAGGATGAAATGGAGCCCTGACTCCAGTTAATAATGGGGTTATGGGTGCGGAGCCACGGATACCCCAGGATCATGGTGGTGTTAGATTGGGGCAAGACATAAAGCTGAATAACCTTGCGGTGATTACCGGACAGAATGATTGAAATGGACTCAGTCTGCACAATAATCACAGTGATGGTACTACCCAAAACTGCTGAGACCGACAAAGGTGTTGGAACATTCCTGGTGGGTAACTGCAATTTCCGCACCATGGCCTGTTAGATAAAATTTTGCTCCGTCCCCGAATCAACCAGGGTGGAGGTTTTGAACTTGGTCCCCTGTAAGTGAATGAGGGTCGAAAGTTCAAAACGATTGGGAGAATTTTACAAGGACTCTCCCGCCAGACACCCCAAGGTTACTGAAGGGCCGGGTCTTTTGGCCTCACGGGACATTTTGAAACAGCATAGCCTGGGACCACACAATTGGCTCGGAGTGGGCCGGCAGAGCAGCACCAAGGGGAGGGGCTGCTGGCTGGGAAGCGAGCAGAGAGACAGTAGCCTTCCGCTTTTTCGCTTCTTCCCTAAACCGGTTGTCGAGGGCCACGGCCTGCGCGATGAGCTCATCCAAGGAGGAGGGAGATGCACGGATAGCCAGCTCATCACGGAGATGTGAATTCAGACCCGAGAGGAACGTGTTGCACAGGGCAACATCGTTGCAGCCAGAGTCCACCGCAATGACCCCGAACTCGGTAGAGAAATTGGCCACAGGCCAATCCCCCTGTCGAAGCCCCATGAGCGGGCTATCAATATTCCCCTCACTCTCTGAATGGTCAAAAGCCCCTGAGAACTTTCACACAAATCACTCAAATGAATAAAGGGGTCCTTCCGGGCTGCTCAAGATGGACTGTGCCCACTTGAGCGCCCGGCCCCGCAACAACAAGGTCATGAAATGTATTGTGGACACATCATCCCTATACTCCCCCCTCCACCTGCTGGAAATACACCCAGCAGTGGACAGGAACCCCCTGCAACCGCCCACCTCTCCCCCATAGGGGGCAGGTGTGGGAACAGAGATGTTCCTGCAAATGGCAACAGCTGCCAGGGCAGCAGGTGCAGGAGGAGGCACCGCACCAAGAAGTTGACACAGATGCTTGGTAACAGTCGCCAATTGCTAAATGATAGTTTGAAGGTGCTCAGAAAGAAACGTGACCTGGAGTTCCATGGCACCCAAACGCTTGAGTGCTGACTGGTCACCTGGCTGAGTGCTCGCTGAGCCTTGATCCTGGCTGGATCGTTATGTCAAGATTCAGATCAGGGTTAGACTCAAACACAGAGCTGCCAGAACGATCACTCAGACTCCAATGAAAAGTTTCACAAATTTATTGAAAACGCACAGAAAATAAAAATGCAAAGTTCAAGAAAATGAAACACAAAAGCGCGAACTTAAATTTCCACAAGACAGGTGCCCTCTGGAGTGCACGTACCCTACGGGAGAGAGCAGGGATTGGTTTTAAGGGCCAGATTCTCCAAAGGGACAGTAATGCGGGAAAGCACACTTATAACTTGAGCAGCAGAGTCCAGCGGGGAACTCCAGCAAGGACCAGGGGATGGGGAGAAGGTAGACACCTGGGTGGATGTCCTGATCTTCCTGGTCAGGCGAGCGTGATCAGCTCCGGAGACACATCTGCGGGTGGCAGCAACCTGAGGAGCAGGACACACAAAGTAAGTATACAGATAACTTTAATAACGAGACAGACCTCGACATAAATTGTGGCTGCAAACCCAGACGATCCAGCGATGAGCTCTCCATACACTGAATCTTAAATACACTGGCTCATCAGATGCAGCAAGTGTGTAATCAGGCAGGTGTGTCCAATCTTCCGGAGCGGGAAACATGAACAGGAGAGGAAGGGGAGCACACTTTCCTGATCATCACAAAAAACATTATACAACAGTTTGTTCCAACCGACCTTACATATTTCTCTGCTTCTCTTGACTTCTTCATACAGTACCACACTTCCTCTCTTGGCACACTATCATATGCTTTCTCTTGGTCCATAAAGACACAGTGCAACTCCTTCTGACCTCTATGCTTCTCCCTCAACACTCTTAAAGCAAACATTGCATCTGTAGTACTCTTTCTTAGCATGAAACCGTACTGCTGCTCATTGATTGCCCCCTCTCCTCTCAACCTGTCTTCAACAACTCTTTCCCATATCTTCATAGTGTGGCTGACCAATGTTATGCCTCTGTAGTTACTACAGCTATGAGCATCATAGATAGATAGATACATAAATGTACTTTATTGATCCCGAGCTGGGAAATTACAGTGTAACAGCAGCATGACAGTAGATGACCAAAATGACAAAAACACACACAGCATAATAGACAAAGGGGCTTACCCATGAAAAGTAAAACTGCCTCAATAACTTATATACTTCATAGATGAATAGATGGTGACTCATGTAGATACATGAAGTGTACCCACTCTGCAATTCAGGATTATCAGGTGCTGGGTTCATGTTCAGGTTACTTTATTTGTACCCGTAGGTAGATTTGTTGGGTGTAATGTGAGGTACCAATTAGACTGCAAGGTGCAGTATGTAGCATAGTTATGACCAGAATTCAACATCAGTGGAGAGTTATTGTACAGTGGAATGGCATGTGGCAGGAAAGATTTCCTCTACTTAACCATTCAGCAGTGAAGCTGTAGTAATCTGCTGGAGAAAGTGCTCCGCTGTCTGTCCAGTGTGTGGTGGATGGGGTGATAAGGACTGTCCATGATGGATCACAATTTATTCCGTATCCTCCCCTCCACCACAGTCTCAAAGGTCGCCTGTCTGAGACCAATTACAGAGCCAGCCATCTTGATAATGTTTGTTCTTGAAAATTGGTACCAAAACACTTCTTTTCCACTCCTCAGGCGTCCCATCACTCTCCAAGATTGTGTTAAATGATCTGGTTAAAAAGCCTATTGCCATCTCTCCTAAACATCTCCACACCTCCACAGGTATGTCATCTGGACCAGCTGCTTTTCCCTTCTTCCTCTTCTTCAAAGCTGCTCTTACTTCCACCTTGCTAATCCTCGGGGCTTCCTTGTTTGCTATCTTTCCTTCATCCATCCTCCTCTTGCTCTCATTTTCTTTATCTATCAGATCTTCAGAGTACTCCTTCCACCATCTCAACACACAGTCATCATTTGTTAGTACATTACCATTTCTGTCCTTAATCAACCTAACCTGCTGCACATCCTGTCCAGCTCAAGTTCTCTGTCTAGCCAATCGATACAAGCCCTTTCTTCCTTCCTTAGTGTTTAGCCTCTCATACAACTCACTTTATGCCTTATCCTTTGCCTTTGCCACCTCTCTCTTCGCTCTACGCCTAGATTCCAAATATTCCTGTCTACTTTATTTACACTTTTTCTTTTCTAACCTTTTCCTTTGAATACTTTGCTGTACTTCCTCATTCCACCACCAAGTCTCCTTGTCGTCCTTCCTCTGTCCACTGGATACACCACATACCTTTCTACCAGTTTCCCTCAATAGTTTTGCTGTACTTTCCCAGTCATCTGGTAATTCTTCCCTACCACCCAGATCCTTCCACCATCTCAACACACAGTCATCATTTGTTAGTACATTACCATTTCTGTCCTTAATCAACCTAACCTGCTGCACATCCTGTCCAGCTCAAGTTCTCTGTCTAGCCAATCGATACAAGCCCTTTTTTCCTTCCTTAGTGTTTAGCCTCTCATACAACTCACTTTACGCCTTATCCTTTGCCTTTGCCACCTCTCTCTTCGCTCTACGCCTAGATTCCAAATATTCCTGTCTACTTTATTTACACTTTTTCTTTTCTAACCTTTTCCTTTGAATACTTTGCTGTACTTCCTCATTCCACCACCAAGTCTCCTTGTCGTCCTTCCTCTGTCCACTGGATACACCACATACCTTTCTACCAGTTTCCCTCAATAGTTTTGCTGTACTTTCCCAGTCATCTGGTAATTCTTCCCTACCACCCAGAACCTGTATCAACTCCTTCCTGAACTCTACGTGACCTTCTTCCCTCTGTAATTTCCCATAATTTTTTGGCTCTGCCTTCACTGTTTTCCTCTTCTTGCTTTGCAAAGTCATCCTAAAGACTACCATCTGATGCTGTCTAGCTACGTTCTCCCCTGCCACCACCTTGCAGTCTCCTGTCTCTTTCAGATTTCTCCTTCTGCGTAAGATGTAGTCCACCTGTGTGCAACTTTCTCCACTCTTGTAAGTCACCCTATGTTACTCTCCTTAAAGTGTGTGTTCACCACAACCATATCAATCCTTTTAGCAAAATCCACAACCACCTGTCCTTCCACATTTCTCTCCTTAACACCATACCTACCCAGGACCTCCTCATCACCTCTGTTCTCTTCAACTACATGTCCATTAAAGTCCGCTCCAATCACCACTCTCTCCCCCCGGGAACACTCTCTACCACTTCATCCAACTTACTCCAGAATTCCTCTTTCTCTTCTACCTGACATCCAATTTCTGGGGCATACACACTGATGACATTCAACATCACACCTTTGAACTGTTGCTTCAAACTCGTGATTCTGTCTGACTCCCTCTTTACCTCCTGAACACTCTTCACATACTCTTCCTTCAAGATTATTCCTACTCAATTTCTCTTCCTATCTACACCATGGTAGACCAGTTTAAACCCACCTCCAATGCTACTAGCCTTGCTTCCCTTCCATATGGTTTCTTGAACACACAGTATATCTACCTTTCTTCTCTCCATATCACCAAACTCTCTGCCTTTACCAGTCATAGTCCCTGCATTTAACGTCCCTAATCTCACATCCACACTTCTACCTTTCCTTTTCTCTCTCATCCTCCTAACGCACCTTCCCCCTCTTCTCCTCCTCGATCTTCAACCAACAATAGCCCAGTTTCCACCGGCACCCTGTTGGTTAACAGCACCGGTTGTCGTCGTTGTTAACCCGGGCCTCAACTGATCCTGTATGAAAGTCTCATTTGTTATGATCTGCATGTTTGATTTGGCAAAGGCTTTACATCGGATGCCCTTCCTGGCACAGCCCTCCCCATGTACTTGGGCTTGGGACTGGCACTAGGAGTACACTGCCTTGCACAGCCCCTGTGGCTGGGTTGGGTGCTCCACCGGGCTACTTGGCAATGGAGTATGAGAGAAGGATTAGATAAACCACAGTTACAGAACACACAGTTAAACACATGACTGAAATAAAAATAGCCCAGGACTATGGCAATATACACAGGTACAGTATCTCACAAAAGTGAGTACACCCCATCACATTTTTGTAAATATTTTATTATATCTTTTCATCGGACAACACTGAAGATATGACACTTTGATAAAATGTAAAGTAGTCAGTGTACAGCTTGTATAACAGTGTGAATTTGTTTTCCCCCAACACAACTCAACACACAGCCATTAATGTCTAAACTGCTGGCAACAAAAGCGAGTACACCCCTAAGTGACAATGTCCAAATTGTGCCCAATTAGCCATTTTCCCTCCCCGGTGTCATGTGGCTCATTAGTGTTACAAGGTCTCAGGTGTGAATAGGGAGCAGATGTGTTAAATTTGGTGTTATCGCTCTCACACTCTGGTCACTGGAAGTTCAACATGGCATCTCATGGCAATGAACTCTCTGAGGATTCGATAAAAAGAATTGTTGCTCTACATAAAGATGGCCTAGGCTATAAGAAGATTGCCAACACCCTGAAACTGAGCTGCAGCACTGTGGCCAAGACCATATAGTGGTTTAACAGGACAGGTTCCACTCAGAGCAGGCCTTGCCATGGTTGACCAAAGAAGTTGAGTGCATGTGCTCAGCATCATATCCAGAGGTTGTCTTTTGAAAATAGACGTGTGAGTGCTGCCAGCGTTGCTGCAGAGGTTGAAGGGGTGGGGGGTCAGCCTGTCAGTGCTCAGACCATACGCCACACACTGCATCAAATTGGTCTGCATGGCTGTCATCCCAGAAGGAAGCCCCTTTTAAAGATGATACACAAGAAAGCCCGCAGTTTGCTGAAGACAAGCAGACTAAGGACATGGATTACTGGAACCATGTCCTGTGGTCTGATAAGACCAACATAAACTTATTTGGTTCAAATGGTGTCAAGCGTGTGTGGAGCCAACCAGGTGAGGAGTACAAAGACAAGTGTGTCTTGCCAACAGTCAAGCATGTTGGTGGGAGTGTCATGGTTTGGGGCTGCATGAGTGCTGTCAGCACTGGGGAGCTACAGTTCATTGAGGGAGCCATGAATGCCAACATGTACTGGGACATACTGAAGCAGAGTATGATCCCCTCCCTTCGGAAACTGAGCCGCAGGGCAGTATTCCAACATGATAACAACCCCAAACACACCTCCAAGACGACCACTCCCTTGCTAAAGAAGCTGAGGGTAAAGGTGATGGACTGGCCAAGTATGTCTCTGTCAGAGAATTATGCATTGAGAATTATGCATTGGAAATACATGTTATCATTTCATAATGAATTTTGAACTATACTTGACTGCTGAATTGTACTTGCTGATTTGTACTATTCAACTATTGCCCTCTAATGAACATGTCTGATGATGTCTGGTAGGACTTACTAAGAACCCTAAAAATAATTGTTCTTGTCTGTACTGAAGTTTGGAAACTGCTGAATCGTTGTCTAATGAATCTTGTGATGTTGTTGACCGATGAATCTTGTGATGGAGAGTCTGATTTCTGTGTACCACCCACAAGGGTGCGGCAGTTATTGTGTAATTATTTCTAGCTTTTACTTTGTGTATATAAGGGAAGTGCTGACTATATGTGAGAGCTTTTCACTCCCGTCTGTAATCAGAGGTGTGTGGTGATATGCTCCTTGCAAGTAAAATCTTTGATCATATTTATGTCTCGAGTCTGATTAAGGTACGAACCTAACAGAGTACTATTTTCTATGAGTTCTGAGTTTCAGATTCCTGACATTCGTGGTGCCGTGACCCGGATGGCCAATATCCAGACGGAGTGAGAGGAACAGCTGGATCTCCAGGTTGCAAAGTCCATGCATGGCCTGACCTAACAGTCAGCTTTTGGAAACCCGACTTCAGGGAACTCTGTGAGCGCCGCTGCCTCTGACTCTGTCTGGTGACGCCATCCGCCCGCATAACAGAGTCATAGAAGTGAGTGAATTTTATTTCCCTATTTTGAGAAGAAGCAGATTGTCAAGAACCA
Source organism: Pholidichthys leucotaenia (assembly GCA_020510985.1). Classification (NCBI taxonomy): domain Eukaryota; kingdom Metazoa; phylum Chordata; class Actinopteri; order Cichliformes; family Pholidichthyidae; genus Pholidichthys; species Pholidichthys leucotaenia. Next base: position 252,051,900 of record CM035845.1, on the reverse strand, counting down.
CAGGTCAAGCTGACGCTAAGTAATGGTATTGTGTGGCGGCGACCCACAATTTTCCTGGTGGTAAAAATAATTGTTGTGTGAGAATCTATTTCCATCCAAAAAGTGAGCACAAATAATTTCAGGGTAGTGTGACGGCGTTTCACAGCTACATAAAAATGGGCAATCATATAGGAAAGACGGATAAACAAGGGAAAAGTAAACAGAAGAAGAGAGAAGACATTGCGCGCCGGACAGTAAAAAACTACAATAATAAACTAAGTGATAAGAAAAAAGTGAAGGATCCTAATAAGTATCTGAATAAATGGGAAAAGAATTTCTCATTCAAACCCACGTTGAGCGTGGATGAGTGTCAAGTGTTAGTGAGTACAATAGAAATGACGTCAAGAAATAGGGGAAAAAATAAAAGAACTAACAAACCCAACCCAGAATTACAATGCGCTACGCTTTGGGCAAATGCCGCGGCAGAAACTACAACAAAAGCAGATAAAGGTAAAAAGAAATATGCAGAGAAAGGAGCGGCGAGCACAAAAATAAATTTCCAAGCCGGCACCGGCTGCTCCAGCTCAGCGCCTCCGCCCCCTTACGCTAACACAGACTGTGAAGATCCTAAGGAGGGTCCATATGCTAAATTAATGGCGGAACTGCATAAAATAGAGAATGAAATTAAAACAACAGAAGAAATAAGTGCAAATTTTCCATTTATTGAAAGACCTATTTGTGTGCCAATTACTCATGAAACAGCCGGTGGTGGCAAAATTAAAACCAGTATAATTAGAACTGCCACTACCTACAAACCTTGGACCTTAGCAGAAATGCATAACATTGCAAAGGCTGTACCCAAACCAGAGAGTGATATAAAAAGGTGCACTGAAGAAATAGATGAGATTAGGCTGATGTATAATCCAAGTGCTGAGGAAATGATTAAAATTCTCAGAGTGATCCTAGGAGCTAAATTTGATTTATTTTGCCAAGATTTGGAGAATCATGCATGGGGAGATGGCGAATACCAACCAGAGAGAGATAGAGCTACTCTTGGTTATCTAATAGCAGAAATACTTGAAAGAATGTCAAGCCATTATAAACCCATTAAAACCCTCTCTGATGTGGCCATGACTAGGATGAAATCTGGGGAGGATATACAGGAATACTGGTGTCGCTTCAATAAAATATTTACAGATGTAGTGGGAGAAATAGACACTGCAAAAGAGCTTCTTTTGTTCAAATACACATTTTTAGACACTCTACCCACAGAACTTAAAGAGGCAATCAAAGTATCATGTGTGACACTTAAAACATGCACTCAGGAGGAATTCAAAGGTTATGTGTTTCATGTGGCTGAGGCAAAACTAAAAAAGAGAACCCCAACTAAACCGGTTCCGCTTTTTGCCTCTTCAGAAAGTGACACTGTATATGTGGCCCAAATGACAAGAGGAGGACCTAGACCGAGGACTAGGTATCAGATTAGGGAGAGAGATGAAGGAAATCAGGATGTGTGTTTTAATTGTGGACAACCTGGACACTGGTGGCGATATTGCCCCATGTCCAGGAGGCAGGGATTCTTTGAGAGAGGACGAGGAAGTAGAGGGAGAGGAAGGTTTGATGGATGGATGAGAGGAAGAGGCAGAGGGCCTTTTCAGGGACAAGGACAAAGCACTAACCCAGGACCCTCAGGGGGTCAAGGACAGCAGGAGAGGAGAGCATGACTAACCGACAAAGACCAGCTCTCCTCGGAGGACCAATTAATTATTGATGACCAAAAACGACGACTGGCTACAGCTGTAAATAGACTAACTGAGACTTTAGACTTGACTACTTTAAACATGTACTGCAGCACTACTGCAGCCCCCACCATTGTTTTACTGGTTAATGGGAAAGAAGTAACATTCCTGTGTGACACAGGAGCTACAAAAACAACAATGCGTGAAATTCCACCACAGTGTTTCCCTACAGGTGAAACTATAAGAGTCCAAAATGCTGGTGGAACTACCACAACCGAAAGTATTTGTGGCCCAGCAACCATAGTTGACCCAAATACTGGACACACCTGTGTCACTACGGTAGCAGTGGCACCCTCCTGCCCAGTGAACTTACTGGGTAGAGATGTGCTTTTTAAGCTAGACATCATTCTGGGTCCTGACAAGATTAAGGATGATTACACTATTCTCAGAAACCAGCATGCATTTTTTATGAATGATGAGGATTGTGATGACCACGGATGTGGTACCCTATATTCTTACAACCTCCAAATTGACAGCAAAACAGAAACTGAGCTCAGGTTAGAAAGCGCTAGACACATGACGAGTGTTCTTACCTGGTACCTTGTGAGAGATCTTCGTGAGCCAAAGCCACTGCATGTTACCATGAAGTACACTCACTGTTATGAGCCATTTGATTGTGTTTTGGCTGAAGCACTATACTGTGAGCCTACCATCACAGTGACAACACATCATCTTTATTTTAAAGCTGAGGGAGAAGCAGCACTGGATGTAGTACTGCCTCAAAACCTTCTACCCTTACATAATACAGGTACGCCCCCACACATGTCTATGAGGGGACCTGAAAAGTATTTTTGGGCAGATGCAGGCAAATTAGTCCAACAGGGACAGCAGGTAACAGACTGGAGGAACACAGACGTTTTGAATGTTGAATATTCCCCCACAACAATGTTGTATCGTGTTCCTATGCACATGTCCATCCTTCTGCATTTTGACATTACCTATTTGTGTGGAACAGAGCATCCACCTGACGTTTTAGGAATCACAGTACCGTCTGCTCCTGTATATGTTAATGAATGAGAATTACAGGTTTTACCTCAAACTTTGTGGGCTATAGGAAATGCGGACGTTGGGAAATTGAGAGGTGCTACTCCCGTGCAAATTCATTCTAATGGGAGAGGATTCCCTTACAAAAAACAGTATCCTTTAAAACCAGAAGCAATAGAAGGCATTCAACCAATCATCTCTGATCTGTTGAAAAGTGGAGTGATCATACCATGTCTAAATTCCCCTGTAAACACTCCTCTTTTCCCTGTAAAAAAGGCTCCACCTAGTACTGGATGGAGATTAGTCCAAGACCTACAAACTGTGAACGCAGCAGTTATACCCAGAGCTCCTTCCGTCCCCGACCCTCATACATTGTTAAACACTGTGGGTCATGATTCATCTGTTTTCTCAGTGATTGATCTCAGTAATGCATTTTTCACTATTCCAATACATGAAGATAGCCAGTTTTGGTTTGCATTTACCTTCAAGGGTAACAGATACACTTACACCAGACTGCCACAAGGTTACTGTGAGAGCCCAACCATTTTTTCACAAGAAATGTCAGCTTTAATGGCTAAGTTTACACCACCTGCAGGATCTAAAATCCTCCTGTATGTGGATGATGTGCTAGTAGCGTCAGCTACTGAGGAACAGTGTAAACAGGACACTCTGGCTTTGCTTCACTTCCTCTTTGACAGTGGCTTAAAATGCAGCAAGAAAAAACTGCAATTTTGCAGAAGCAGTGTCAAATTTCTGGGGCATACATTGTCGGCTGGAGGGAAAATGTTAGAAACATCACGAGTCAGTACAATACAGAACTTGCCACTCCCAAAAACAAAGAAAGAGCTCATGTCACTCTTAGGTACCCTGAATTACTGCAGACAGTGGTTACCCAACTTTTCACAACACACTGCACCACTGTATGCATTACTTCAGGGCCCTCAAGGCAACCTGCACTCCCCGGTTGTCCTTACTCCTGAGCATGAAGAAGCTATTAACCATCTAAAATCCATGCTATCTGATGTTTGTGCTCTACACATTCCTAATTATGAAGAGACATTTCATTTGTTTTGTGATGCTGTTGAAGGACACATGTCAGCTGTACTAACACAATTGCATGCTGGGCAATATAAACCTTTGTCTTATTATTCCAAAAGACTGGATTCAGTTGCTATGGGTCTCCCACCGTGCATGAAAACAGTTGCTGCCACGGTTGACGCTGTAAATGCGGTGCTGGACATTGTCCTGTACCATTCACTAGTCGTGCATGTACCACATGCTGTGGACATCCTCCTTTCAGAGCATGGCCACACCATGTTGTCAAATGCACGTTGCCTCCGTTACACCATGACATTACTCACACAACCGCACCTCACTTTTGTGAGATGTGCCTCATTGAACCCAGCTACACTGCTACCCTCTGCAGGTGACAACGCAGATCCACCAGATCACGACTGCATTCACCAGTCATTAACAGATTTTCTACCTCGCCCAGATCTCTCACAACAGGTAAAACAGGACTCCCTCTGGCTCTTTACAGATGGATCATCTACTAAATTGCCTGATGGGTCCACTTCAACTGCTTTTGCTGTGACTACCTTGACAGAGATCTTAATTGTTAAGAACCTGCCTCAACCAGCTTCTGCTCAAAAAGCAGAACTGCTGGCTCTGATTGCTGCTTTACACTGGGCTGCTAATATTGATGTCACCATCTGCACAGACAGCAGATATGCCTTTAATGCAGCACATTCTCACACTGCATTGTGGAAACTCCGAGGGTTCACGACCTCTTCTGGTAAGCCCACACAACACAGTGATCTCCTTAAGGAACTTACTGATGCTCTCAAACTTCCTAAAACACTGTCTATTGTCCATTGCCCTGCTCATACTAAAGGCACTGACCTGGTATCCAAAGGTAATGCTTTAGCTGACCATGCTGCTCACTGTGCTGCTAAGGGCCACCTGGCCACTAGTTTTGTGTCCTCCACAGTGGACCTTACCGTCCTACTGGACGAGCAACAGCAAATGACTATGCCTCCACACTCAGTCAAAACCTCCAATGGGGTTTATTGTACAGATGATGACAAAATAATTCTTCCTCCCTCCTTGTACCACTGGGTGGCGCTTCTGACACATGGCCGAGGCCACGTGTCAGCAGGGGGTATGAAGATAATAGCTGAAAAACATTTTTATTGCCCAGGCATCCTGAAGGAACTGAAAAAAGTGTGTCAACAATGTTTAGTTTGCATACAAAATAATGCTCAAGGTGCCATGAGAACAAGACAAGGTAGTTTTCCACCACCTAAAACACCCTTTTCACAGTGGTGTATGGATTTTATTGAGCTGTCTAAGGTTGGACAATTACAATATTGTCTGGTTCTCATCGACACATTCACCAAATGGACTGAAATACATCCAACTGCTAAAGCAGATGCCAAGTTTGTTTGTAAGGTTTTACAGAACAACATTTTTCCAACATTTGGCATTCCTGAAATCCTGTATGCAGACAATGGTACACATTTTACCGCACAGATGGTCAAGAACTTGACTTTCTCTGTTGGTACACAGCTGAAATTCCACACAGCCTATCACCCACAAAGTGCAGGCCTAGTGGAAAGGAAAAATGGGACAATTAAACAAATGCTAAACAAAGTGATGCAAGGTCAAGGACTCACCTGGCCTAAAGCATTAACTGTAGTTAAGCTGATAATTAATACCATTCCAGACAAGAGAAATGGCCTGTCTCCTTTTGAGTGTGCGTTCCACAGACCGTATGTATTACCTGAATTACTGCCACTGCAACCTGCTAACCCATACAAGACTTTGGGAGAGCATTTGAGAGTGTATAAACAGAATAAAGATTATATTGATTCTGTTAGGACTTTCTGTGATCCGCAGGTGGAGTTGGAAAACCCCCTGCAACCAGGTGATTACATCTTCATCAAAAATCACCACCGCAGAAACTGGACTTCTGTGAGGTGGGAGGGACCTTATGAGGTACTGTTAACCACTCCCTCAGCAGTACGGATTGCTGAAAGACCCTCGTGGATACATCTCTCGCATGTTAAGAGACTACAGGTACCCATTGACGACCTTCAACCACCTCTAGGGTAAGTCCAGGCTGGTTCATCCCAGACCCGGTGAAGATAGTGGCCTAAGTCTGTAGGTACACTCCCAGAGGTAACAGGCATCATGGAACCCTGGCAGCCCATCTTGGTCACAGCCATATTGACTTTTGTGGCTATTGCCCTAGTCACCGTACCCACCCTGGAGCGACGTAAACGATGGACTTATCACACAAACCACTGGTGGATCACAGAGGGAGATCATGAACCTGACCCAATATATTCTAATTCATGGTATCAATATGTTTCAAGTGTTGTCAAGTCTGTTAACAGGTCAAATTGTTATGTATGCTCTTATATGCCTAAATCAGCTAAACAGGTAACTATCTATGGAATGCACATGAATAAATCCCAGGCCAAATGTTATGCCAGTATGGCTGGAATTGGTTATCAGCATAATTATATTAAAATAGATGATAAAGATCCTTATTCCCGCGGCCTGAAAGATGGCACATGTGATAAAACATTCTGGGTAAATTGGAAAATCACCACTAAGCATAGGTTTAAACCACAAAGAATTGTTATGAAATATTCTGGCTATAACCACCCCATGTGTTACAAACAGTCAAAAGGTACAGAATTATATGGCATTACTGAAAACTGTGAGCAAACTGCAGTTCACGGTGAAGGAGCCCCAGTAGCATTAGGCAGAGCAAGCAATGGCACTTATTGGGTTCAAGGGGGATGGTGGCTGTGTGGACACAAGGCTTACCCTGTGCTTTCACCAGGTTGGACTGGTGTGTGTGCCCCAATATTTGTAAGTGATCACACATTCATAATTGATAAGGAAATGCAGCAACCCTCACGAACGAAACGACAAGTACTAGCGGTAAAACCACATGATCGTATTTGGGGAACAGATGTCCCTGAGAAATTTAAACTATGGACTAAGAGTCAAAAGATTGCCCTCTCATTGTTTCCTTGGGAAGGAGTTGCAAAGTTAATGCTCCGTATGGAAACACTACACTATAGACTTGGGCTGTTCATTAACGCTTCCTATGATATTGTGAAATTACAAAATACTGAACTTGATTCTCTTAGGGAATTGGTACTGATGCATCAAATGGCCTTGGATTTGCTTACAGCTGCTGATGGAGGAATATGTGTCAAATTTAATCTTACCTGCTGTACTTATGTCCCAGATAATGTACACAATAACAACATGACTAATGCCCTTACTGCTTTACGTAATATCCAAAAAGCCATGTCTGCAGATTATGTGACAGATCAAGGTTGGTTGCAATGGTTCCTTTCAGGTGTCTGGTGGCAGGTAATTTTGAAGAGTCTTATACCACTTGGTGTGATTTTGATCTGTATGTTATTTTTCTGTTGTTGTATCATTCCATGTATCATTCCATGTATCAGATCCATGATATCCCGCGCTCTTTCACAGCATGCATTCATGTTCCAACAAACTCTTCTGGCCATTTCCCCTGAAGGACAATATGGACAATATGCCCCACTGTCCCGAGAGACTGATGAAGGCTATGAGACTGCTGTTGGCCATAACCCCAATCCTGTGGAAAATGATGACTGTACTCCTGTATAAATTTGGAAATGATGCTTTGTGACGTCAATGTAGAAAATCTGTGCTGAAGTTACATTGTACTGATGTTTGCATGTGATGAAAATATTATGAAACGATAAACAGGAGGGAATGTCAGAGAATTATGCATTGAGAATTATGCATTGGAAATACATGTTATCATTTCATAATGAATTTTGAACTATACTTGACTGCTGAATTGTACTTGCTGATTTGTACTATTCAACTATTGCCCTCTAATGAACATGTCTGATGATGTCTGGTAGGACTTACTAAGAACCCTAAAAATAATTGTTCTTGTCTGTACTGAAGTTTGGAAACTGCTGAATCGTTGTCTAATGAATCTTGTGATGTTGTTGACCGATGAATCTTGTGATGGAGAGTCTGATTACTGTGTACCACCCACAAGGGTGCGGCAGTTATTGTGTAATTATTTCTAGCTTTTACTTTGTGTATATAAGGGAAGTGCTGACTATATGTGAGAGCTTTTCACTCCCGTCTGTAATCAGAGGTGTGTGGTGATATGCTCCTTGCAAGTAAAATCTTTGATCATATTTATGTCTCGAGTCTGATTAAGGTACGAACCTAACAGAGTACTATTTTCTATGAGTTCTGAGTTTCAGATTCCTGACATCTCCAAACCTAAACCTTATTGAGCATCTGTGGGGCATCCTCAAATGGAAGGTGGAGGAGCGCAAGGTCTCAAACATCCACCAGCTCTGTGATGTCATCGTGGTGGAGTGGAAGAGGATTACAGTGGCAACCTGTGAAGCTCTAGTGAATTCCATGCCCAAGAGAGTTAAGGCAGTGCTGGAAAATAATGGTGGCCACAGAAAATATTGACACTTTTGGAACAATTTGGACATTTTCATTTAGGGGTGTACTCACTTTTGTTGCCAGCCGTTTCAACATTAATGGCTGTGTTTTGAGTTATTTTGAGGGGACAGCAAATTTACACTGTTATACAAGCTGTACAGTGACTACTTTACATTGTATCAAAATGTCATATCTTCAGTGTTGTCCCATGAAAAGACATAATAAAATATTTACAAAAATGTGAGGGGTGTCCTCACTTTTGTGAGATACTGTATCTGCTGAAGAAATACTGACAGAGGCCCCAGGAGGGAAATGATCTCCCGCAGGTTTGACAATTCTCTCCAGGAGTGGGAAGAATGATTGTTTTGACAAGGACTTTATGATGGATGCACTTCCTGACACAACCCTCCCCATTTACCCTGGGTAAATGGGGCCGGCATACACTAGTATGCCAAGCAGTACACTGGTTTTGTGCTTCTCCCTGTGGCTGGGTAGCAAACTTTCCTTTCCCCATTCTATTTATGCTGAGCCCCAAACTAGAAGCTAGAAGACCATTTTTATGGTCTTTGGTATGATCCAGCTGGAGCTTGAACCCACAATCTCATGGTTTAAGTTTGGAAAAATAAATAGAAAACTGAATTCTAAACCTGACGGTGTGGGAGAATTTTTGGACAGAAGCCAAATGAGCAAGAAGAGCCCAGTAATGTCAAAGAGTCAGGGTATGGCTTAAATTTGAAAACAGTTGAAACAAAAACTGAAAAAATGCATTAATAACACAGCCATCCTACTCAGTTTGTCCAAGTGGGAACAACGCTGCGCTTAGACATGCAGAGGCCTCCATTTCTCCTCAGCCTTTGACCAACAATGCAGATATAAACATGACAGTGATAAATGAAAAATTTACGATTAAAAATTTATTGTCTGACAGAGTGTATCATTGCAGGCCTAATTACAAGACTCAGGCAGTGGCTCAGGAGAAAGAGTGGGTTTTCCAATAACTGGAGGATTGATGGTTCAAATCCCGTTCTCATTGTGACCCTGGGCAAGACACTTTACCCGCCTTGTCCATAGCCCCTTTTCCACTAGTACCTGTTTGGCCCCATTCAGTTCGGTTCGGTACACTTTGTAAGGTTTTCCATTAGGAACTGCAATGGTTTTGGTCCCGAAAAATCGGACCTATTCCAGACTGGTTCTAAGCGTGCCGTTCGGACCTGAAAATGTGACGTCAAAAGACTGCAGGCTACTGATTCTGTCATGACGTATTAAGGTTTGACAGCTCACGTGCACAATGCCAAACACAGGAAGGAACCACACAAAGGGGCACGTTTGACAATTTTATTAATCGCAAAAAACCAAAGCGCACAGCTACAGAAACAGACACTCGCCAGAGGAAAGGACCTGTGGAGAGAAGACGGGAGCCGTGAGCTGAGGAGTGGAGTAAGGGGAAATGGGCGAGCCAAATTGCCACTTACTTGAGAAATCCAGAGAGGACTCGCAGGACCCAGTGGAAAATAGATGAACCAGTAGGGTAAGGGGGGAAGATGAGCTGATGGTGCCTGACCGGGTGGAGTAGATTGCTGAAGGCAGTGTGGTGAGGCAGGAGAGTGCGCGCAGTCCCAAGGACCCACCTACACGGTGGCAGCAACCTGGAAAAAAGGGAAAAGAGAGTAAAGGTTAATGACATGTTAATGTTTATGGCTTGTTTTGCTTGCTTGAGAACGGGCAGTATACTCAGATGAGCCAGTGTTGACTGCGCGGAGGAAGCCTCCCTATGTACGCTGGCTGATGAGCAGGTGCAGGTGTGTCTTCTGCCTCAGGTGTAGTGATGAATTCCTGAAGGTGAGACCGGAGGGGAGGGGCGCGCTCCCGCTGCCCATGACAGATTGGTCTGAGCGTAACTTCATGAAAGTGATTTTTTCAGGCAGAGTTACAGAATCTTGAGCCACCATTTGCAAAGATTTGTCAGTGAGCCAGCAAACAAGCGTCAGTAAAACAACAATGATAGAATGGCTTCACAGAAATCAGACCCACAGGAACCAGCATCGCGGTCCAGCAGAGTTTTCTGTGCCTTTTGGCTGATGAGAGAATACAGAGGGAACTAAACGGAGCCACCCGAAATGAATTTACAGCCACAGGAGCACCCAACTTCAGTAGTTGAAAGCTGTGATATCAGGATACAGAGGATGGTGAGTGATGTGATATGATGTGATATTATGTATCTTTTACGTTATTTATCCCAGCAGTGGAAAGTTCACTTTGAACAGACAACGTTGTGTCCTGTGTGCAGACAATAAGCTAGCTAGTTAGCCGTCAATGCTAACCCAGTGCTCTGTGCTCTCCTTGTATTTTGTGCTTGTGTCCACAACATCTGATGAAATAAGTTAGTTGTAATTAATCCTGGTTAAAAAGGTGGATTTTTACATGTTGCACTTTCATGCCGTGCATGTACTTAAGTTGTGTGTATTTTCGTTCTAGAATCCGACCAGCATCTTCTGTGTCACTGGCAATTTTTAGCACTAAACAGAATGTGTTATGACTGGTAAGTTGCACATTCCGTTATTTTTTTTAGTAGTGGTGGACAAAGTTAAAGTATAGGTAAAGTGCCAAAATTAAAGTAGCACAATTTCCACTTAATATGAAAGGGGCTGAACTGAGATTTATTTGATTGTGTGAATATTAATTACAGAATAATTGAAAATGAATGACACATCCAATATTAGCCACTGTAAAATAAACCGCTTGTTTATTTTTATTTTTTTGTGAGATCACTGATGTGATCCTTTGTCAGTTATATTCATAATAGTGTATCTTGCACTTTGGGGAATGGGAGTTGTTCAGTCACCATTATAATTTAGTTTATATGTGTAATTTATAGTCTATCATCAATAAACTCATGCAGTACTATAATAAAAGGACACATTACAAATATTTGAAACCCATTGTAGTGCATCATTTTATATTTTAGCAATACAAGTACAAAACACCACCCACACTTGAAGCCAGGGCAACACAGCGGTGATAGACCAGTAGCTAAACTTTTATTGATCAAAATGACATATTTTGACTGAGTGACTCCATACTTGGGGATGCACACCCTCAGTTAAAAGTACTAGATTCCATTCAACTGAATGTATTAACTCATTCTGATTGCTGAGGCCACAGTAAAAACAAATGATTTTCAGCATAACCCAGCCCTTGTAAAATCTACTTTACTGAAGCGCAGCTACATGAAAATTGTGGTTAAATACAACAACAAAGCACTTTTTTGTCGCATTTCACCACTGGCTTTCAGCAACAAGTCTATTTCCCAAATATGTTTTAAACTTGCTTTAATTAACCACCACTCATTTCTTTCTTTCGTCTTGGCAAGAGAAAAATGATCCACCCCAAACCGGACCTTGCATCACTATTTACAGAGATGAAGGCTTAAGACCTGGTGAACCGGGACCAGCTTGAGCGGCACATCCAGTTGCTTCTCAGTGAGGCAGTGTGGCCGATGTGTGTGACTCATTCTAAGTTTTTTTTTTTTTTTTTACAGTTTGAATTTTGCACATTCTAAATAATCTGGAATTTGCTGCTGATTGTAATAAGCAATTTAGTGACTTACGTATTTGCATCATGATTTTCTGTTTTGTCTGTTAAGATACCGGTGGGGAAAGAGTCAACAGTACAAACCATTTATCCATGATGTTGAAAATAATGTCTCATTTTTAAGAAAACTAGTACATACCAGTGCATACCCATCCATGCCAGTAGAAACCAAGTATAAGCAAGTATTTCTGCATGCCTGTTGCTGAAGGGTCTCCTCCTGTCTCAGACGGCTGTGTTGTTCACAGTCATGCCTGCGGCGTATGCTTAGCTTCTTCATCTTGAGCAACACCTGCTGAAGAAACGTGGTAGAAGAGAGAACCTGCAGGGTCTTGGCGCTCCATGGCACATGATTGGACACCCCGGAATTAGGGTTTAATGGGATGTAACATTTTAACACAAACTGCTTTATGGCTTATAATTCTGTTGGCAGACTTAGACCAAACCAAAAGTGATGTCTCAAACTGCTGGATTGTTCTTATACAGAACAGGTCACTTGGTGGTAACCTTCACAAATAAAACAGAAGTGGAGACAAATCTGCAAAAGTACAAAGGTTTATTGTCAAAATTCCTAGTGCAATACTAAATGAATACATGTATTGTACACTGTTGATGCAGAGAATATATATTTTTACAGTATCTACATGTATATATCCAGTAAAGCCATGTACTGTATTTCTCCATGTAACTTTGTGACTGTGTTATTTTAATTGCTTTTAATCCTAGATCCAGTTTGTTTTGGCTTAAAATGCATCATAATTGTTAAATATATCTTATTATACCTAACAGTACTGTGTACCTGTTGAAATATATATTTTACGGCTAATATAACCCCGTAACTACAATATGACACCTGGCGATCAAGTTTTGGCAGCTGATCACTTTTTGCCGAGACACCACCGGCTGGAGTGGATACAGAATCAGAATCAGAATCAGAATCAGATTTATTGCCAGTGTTCATGTAGTACACAAACTAGGAATTTGTCTCGGTGCAATGCTGCAACATTAAACATGATAAAATAAAAGAAATAAACTATACATGCAATAAAGTGTAGAATAAGAGAGTAATACTGGTCAGCAGTTAAAATATATTAGCGAGCAGCAGATAATGTGGAGAACCATATAGTGCAGTCGGTAATGCAGGAAGAAAACAGTGATGATTGACATGAGTCTGGTTGAGCTGCTGTACATAGTGCACGAGAGTCAATAAGTCACTTAGTGTTCAGCAGTCTGATGGCAGAGGGGAAGAAGCTGTTCATGTGACGGGAGGTTTTAGTCTGGATGGACCGAAGTCTTCTACCTGAGGGGAGGGGGGCAAACAGTACATGACCAGGGTGTGAGGGATCGGCTATGATCCGGCCAGCACACCTCCGGGTCCTGGAGATGTACAGATCCTGGAGAGATGGGAGCTTGCAGCCGATCACCTTCTCAGCAGTGCACACGACGCGCTGCAGCCTTAGTCTGTCCCTGGCAGTGGCTCCTGCATACCACACGGTTATGGAGGTGGTGAGGATGGACTCGATGATGGCTGTGTAGAACTGCACTAACATCTTGGTGGGTAGCTTGAGCTTCCTCAGCTGCCGCAGGAAGAACATCCTCTGCTGGGCCTTTTTGATGAGGGAGCTGATGGTCGGCTCCCACTTGAGGTCCCTGGTGATGGTGGTGCCTAGGAAGCGGAAGGAATCAGCAGTGGTGATGGGAGAGCCTGTGAGGGTGAGGGGGGGCAGAGGGGTTGTGACTTTCCTGAAGTCCACAATCATCTCTGCCGTCTTCAGAGCGTTCAGCTGCAGGTTGTTGTTGTTGCACCAGGACGCCAGCTGGGCCACCTCTCTCCTGTAGGCGGACTCGTCGCCGTTGGAGATGAGCCCGATGAGGGTGGTGTCGTCCGCAAACTTGATCAACTTGACAGACTGGTGGCTGGAGGTGCAGGAGTTGGTATAAAGGGAGAAGAGTAGGGGGGGGGGAAGTACACAGCCCTGGGGTGATCCGGTGCTGATGCTAGCAGAGTCTGAGACAGTCTTTCCCAGCCGCACATGCTGCCTCCGGTCCGTCAGGAAGTCGGTGATCCACCTGCAGAGGGAGTCAGGCACGTTGAGCAGGGACAGCTTGTCCCAGAGCAGAGTGGGGCAGATGGTGTTGAATGCGGAGCTGAAGTCCACAAACAGGATCCTGGCGTAGGTTCCCGGGGAGTCCAGGTGCTGCAGGATGGAGTGGAGGGCCAGGTTGACTGCGTCGTCTACAGACCTGTTGGCTCGGTAGGCAAACTGCAGCGGGTCCAGGAGGGGGTTGGTGATGGACTTGAGGTGGGGCAGGACCAGGCGCTCAAAAGACTTCATGACTACAGAGGTGAGCGCTACAGGTCTGTAGTCGTTAAGTCCAGTGATCCGTGGCTTCTTGGGGACAGGGATGATGGTGGAGGATTTGAGGCAGGACGGCACGTGGCATAGCTTAAGGGAGGTGTTAAAAATGTCTGTGAAGACAGGAGCCAGCTCTTTCGCACAGTGTCTCAGGGTGGAGGGAGACACGCCGTCCGGACCGGGGGCCTTGCGCGGGTTCAGTCTGGAGAACTGTTTGAGCACGTCCTGCTCACTGATGACAAGGGCAGGGGGGGAGGAGGGGGGGGGGGGGCGCCTTTGATGAAGTAGGGATCGTGGAGGCTGTGGAGCTGGAGGGAGGGGGGGAGTTGGACACAGATGACGGGGTGTCAAAACGGGCATAGTGTTGGGACAGTCTTTGACAAAGGGCTTTGTCATCCTGACCTTTAGGAGCCTGAGGCCGATAATTGGTGATTTGCCTCAGTCCTCTCCACACAGAAGCCGAGTCATTAGCAGTGAACTGCTGCTGGAGTCTCTCAGAATACACAGATTTAGCTCTCCTCAGCTCTCTGTTAAACCGATATTTAACCTCCCTGTAGCAGCCCCTGTCTCCACTTTTCAACGCTGCTTCCTTCTCCTTCCTGATCTGTCTGAGCTTAGCTGTGAACCAGGGCTTATCATTAGAGTACCTCACCCTGGTGCGCGATGGAAGAATGCTCTCCTCACAAAAGTGGATATATGAGTTCACAGTGTCCGTGTACTCATCCAGATCATGCGTGGCTCCTTTAAACATGCCCCAATCAGTTATTTCCATGCACGTTTCCAGCTTCTCCTCAGCTTCACTGGTCCGTTTCTTCGTAGTGCTCACAACAAGTTTAGTGAGTTTCAATCTCTGTCTGTATGTGGGAATGAGGTGGACCATCACGTGATCAGATAATCCGAGCGCAGCGCGGGGAACAGCGCGATATGCGTCTTTCACTGTGGTGTAACAGTGATCCAGCATGTTTTTTCCTCTGGTGGGGCATTTAATAAACTGTTTGTAGCGGGGGAGATCGTGGCTCAGATTGCTCTGGTTAAAGTCGCCAACCACAATAACCAGAGAGTCTGGAAAAATCCGCTCCGTGTGTTGGATGTGATCCGCGAGCACGCGCTGAGCTTCGCGCGTGTCCGCGTCGGGAGGGACGTACACAGCGGCGAGGATGAATGAGGCGAACTCTCGCGGGGAATAAAATGGCTTGCAGTTAATAAAAAGAAATTCCAGGGCAGGAGAACAGTGTTTGGAAATCACCGTTACATCAGAGCACCAGCTGCTGTTGATGTAAAAGCAGACTCCTCCTCCTGTGGTCTTGCCGGAGAGCTCTGTGTCACGATCAGCACGAAACAGCTGAAATCCCTCGAGGCGCAGCGCGCTGTCCGGTGTGTTTTCCCTGAGCCAGGTCTCGGTAAAACAGAGGGCAGCCGAGGAAGAGACATCCCATAATGTCTCAACAGTCTCTCTGTGATTTTCACACAGATCAGAGAAATTTGTTGCACAGGAAGCTAAACATTTCTACAGACATTCTGAAGTTCTGTAGCTGCGTTCGTGAAGCTGGGATGACATTTCATCACTGGGAGCCTGTGTTGAACTCCCAGGCCGACTGTTTGAAGCGATAATTTTGCCACAAGACAGCCATCTGAAACACACACACAGAGCATACATATTTTAGTACCTAACAGCGATAACTTGCAGACATTACAATTTAGTACGGTAGACTTAAAGCAAAGTAGCATTCACAATCATTAGCTTACCTTCATATGTAATGTAGTTTGTATCCTCATGTCTTCCTCTTTATACCGCTCTATATGGCTTCCTAAACGTTCCAGTACTTTTCCAGAGTGTATCATCTTGCCACCAATAACCTTCTCTGGCTCTCCTTTTTTGCCTTTAGTCTGACAAAAAAGGAGAGCCAGAGGCCACAGTCACCTCGTATCCTGCCATCTTGTGTTTTGCCTGTGTCGCTCATTTTACGTCACAGGAGGGTTGCGCCGCCTCGCTGTGAACAAATCCCACCCAACTAGAGTGGTACTCTGGTGTAATGGACACAAAATTGTACTGAACCAAATAAAACCGAACTGAACTGAACAGAACCAAACAGGTACCAGTGGAAAAGGGGCTTGTGACACTGGGTATGAATGTGTATAAATGTTCAGTAGTGGGCGGAGAGGCTATTGGCGTGGATTGGTAGTCACATTTCCATCTGTCTGCTCCAGGGCAGTTGTGGGTACAGTAGTAGCTTACCACTACCATTGTCTGTAGAGTGAATGAATAATGTATCCATTGTAAAGCGTCTTTGAGTGTCCATGAAAAAGTGCTATATACGTAAATCCAATGTATTATTATTAAATTTGTGAAGATCAGGTGAGCGTGCTCCCCCTTCCCACCTGTTCTGTTCTTCCCAGCTCTAGAGCTCATCAGTACACCTGCATGATTGGATACACCTGCTGCTTCCTGGTCTACCAGCATGTAAAAGAGCCAGTGTGTGAATGCTTCCCCGCTGGACCATTGGATATTGTTGCCACTACAACTCTAGTAAATGTTGTTTGGCAAATTGTATTTTTCTGTTGTCTTACCTCCTTGTGTCTTCTCCTTCTCAGGTTTGCTGCCTCTTCAGCAGTGTGTTTCCGGGGCTGCGCACCCTCACCTGAACCATTCCCCTTCCAACAATGGACTCTTCCACCAAGGTCTACCCATCCAATCCTCATTTCATCCATTCCTATTGTCCCATGCAGGAGTTCCCTGCCGGGACCTCTGTTTATACAGTAAGCTCTCCTTCTCTCTTACTCCTTTCTCATCTCTGTTATCCCTGTCCTTTATCCTCTTCATTTCTCTCTCTTTCAGGCTACGTGGTCTCCAGTGTGCTCCTGTTTTTGTATATATTTAAGTTTGTCTCATTTGCGTTGTTTGCCTGTGTGTGTTTTTGTGTTCATTAAGTTTGCACTGGGAGTGTTTTGCTTTCATTAAAGTTGTGTTGAATTTTCCCACTGGAGTCTGAGTGTTCATTCGGTGTGGTTGCCCTGCATTTGAGCCTTCCTAGTACTGAAATCATGACAGAACAGTCCAGCCAGGATCGAGGCTCAGCGGGCACTTCACCGGTTGAGCAGTCAACACTCTCATGTTTGGATGCCATGGAGCCTCAGGCCATGTTCTTGTCTGAGCAACTTCAAACAATCACTCAGCAATTATCTACTGTTACCGAACACCTGTGTCGACTTCCTGGTGCCCCCCCCCAGCAGCTCCTCCCATCCACAGAGCCATTTCTATCCCCTCGCCTGCCCCCTATGCAGAGGAGATAAGGAGATGTAAAGGTTTTCTGCTCCAGTGCCAGCTTTATTTTCAGCAGGTGAAGGGGAAATATAGGGAAGATTCGGCCAAAATTAAGTTTATGACTCTGTTACCCCGAGACCGGGCAATTAAATGGGCTCAGTCCGTCTTAAACGGTCTGGAGGGTCCCCTGTACAAATTTGAACGGTTTGTGCAGGAATTCACCCGGGTTTTCTATCATATGGAGAGTGAAGGGAATATTGCTAACCAGTTTATAACCAGTTTATGTGACTCCGGCAGGGAAGTCGGTCAGTCGCTGACTTCTCGGTTGAGTTCAGGGTAGTCACGGCAGACTCTGGATGGAATGACGTTGCGTTACGCAGCACCTCAGTGTGTGAATGTGTGTGTGAATGGGTGGATAGCAGGATCTGTAAAGCGCTTTGGTCATCAAGAGATGAGAATAAAAGTGCTATATAAGTGAATGCCATTTAGCATTTACCATTTACCTTCCTCTGGAGTCTAAATGCCAACCTTCGCGATGAACTGGCTATCCACGCTACTCCCTATTCTTTGGATGAATTAATTGCTCAGGAAGTGGCCCTTGATTACTGGTATTGGAAGTGCGCGAGGGAGCAAAGGGCTGCTGCATCCTCGTCAGCTTCACGCCCCTCCCCCCACCCCCCGTCCTCTCGCGCTGTCCAATTGACATCACCACTAGAGTCGATGATCCTCAGTCGGACTCATCTGATTCCGGAAGAACGCCAGCGGCGACAAAAGACAGCGGCGTGCATGTATTGTGGGGCCACTGATCACGCGATATCAAAATGCCCCATTCGGCCAAAAGATACAGTCCGTCAGTAGCTGTGGGGGGGTCTGGCGGGAAGATCTTCCCAAAATCCTCCCAATAGTTTTACATTCCCGGTCCTGATTCAGTTACCGAGTGCTGAATGTAAAACTTTGGCTTTGATTGATTCCGGAGCAGAACAAAATTTCATTCACCAGCGTCTCATTCAAAAACTTAAGATTCCCACCAGGAACCTCTCGACACCTCTGAATGTTTCTGCTGTGTCTGGCTGCAAGCTCACAGCGGTTACCTTACAAACTGAACCTATTTCAGTCATTTTGTCCAGTAACTACCGCGAGACAATCCAGTTTTTTGTTCTTCCTCATTCTTCTACGCCAGTTATCCTGGGGTATCCATGGTTTCGCAAACTCAACCCCATAATTAACTGGGACCAGGGCTCCATCTCTTCCTGGAGCCCTTTTTGTTTTTCCTCCTGTCTCCGCTCAGCCGCATGCTTGCCGACTCTCCCTATCTCCTCCTCTCCGGCTGAGCCGATGGATCTCAGCCTCATGCCTCAGATCTATCATGACTTAGGAAAGGTCTTTAGCAAGTCAAGGGCCCATTCATTACCACCTCATCAGTCCTATGACTGTGCTATTGACCTCCTTCCAGGCGCACGGCTGCCATCCAGTTGGCTCTACAGTTTAACTGGACCGGAAAGGGAGATGACGGAGAGCTACATCAAAGACTCCCTCAGCGCCGGCCTTGTTCATCCATTGTCCGGCCCCCTCGGTGCTGAGTTATTTTTTGTAGGCAAAAAGGACGGGTCGTTGTGGCCATGCATTGATAACTGTGAGCTTAACGCCATCACCGATAAAAATAAATATCCATTGTCCTTTATTAATTTGGCTTTTGAACTCCTCCAACGGCCGCGTGTGTTCACCATATTCGATCTCCATAATGCTTACCATCTAGTCCGCATGCACAAGGGAGACAAGTGGAAGACAGCATTTAAAACACAGCTGGGCCAGTTTGAATACCTGGTCATGCCGTTTTGTGTGACCAACCCCCCCTGCCGTCTTCCAGCGATTGATCAGTGATGTCCTCCGGGACACAGTGAACCATTCTGTTTTTGTTTACTGAAATGACGTCCTTATTTTTTCCCGCACGCTGGAGGAGGACGTAGTCCAAGTCAGAGCTGTCCTGCAGCGGCTGCTGGAGAACCAGCTTTTTGTGAAAGTCGAGAAATGTGAGTTTACCACCCTCTCCACCTCTTTCTTGGGGTTCACTGTGGCCGAAAGCGCGTTAAAGGCCGACCCAGCTAAAATAAAGGCGGTAGTAGACTGGCCGACCCCCCAGTCCAGGAAGCAACTCCAACATTTCGTGGGCTTTGCCAACTTCTACCGCCGGTTTATCAATAATTACAGTAAAGTAGCCTTGCCGCTTACGCAGCTCACTTCCACCAAAGGCCCGTTCAAATGGTACAAAGACGTAGAACGGGCCTTTGTGACACTAAAAGGCCTCTTTACTGATGTGCCCATTTTGGCGCAGGTTGACCCACAAGCATAGTTCGTGGTCGAGGTTGATGCTTCTGATTCGGGGGTGGGTGCTGTCCTTTCCCAGCATTCGGGCTCACATCAGAAGCTTCATCTGTGCACGTATTTCTCTCAGCGGCTGACCCCAGCCGAGAGGAATTATGACGTACAGTAGGGGACCACGAGCTGTTGGCTATTAAGTTGGCACTGGAGAAATGGAGGCACTGGCTTGAGCTAGCAAACCAACCAGTCATTATCTGGACAAATCATAAAAGTTAGAATACCTCAGATCTGCCAGACAGTTAAATTCTCGACAAGCGGGGTGGGCCCTGTTTTTCCTCAGATTTAATCTCTCCATTACGTACCGCCCATGATCCTGTAATGTCAAGCCTGATGCTCTCTCGCACCAGTTCACATCCGATTCCTCCTCCTCCTCCCTCTCTGCAGCTGCTGCCTCTCCTCCAGAGACTATCCTGCCCCCTTCCTGTATTCTTGGAGCCCTCTCTTGGGAGATTGAGCAGAGGGTCCGGCAGGCCCAGTCTGCTGAACCCATCCCTGAGGGAGGCCCGACCAACCTACTGTATGTGCTCTCCTCCTTATGCAGGGACATCATTAAGTGGGGGAGCACCTGTTTTTTTGCCTGCCATCCCGAGATTTCTCGGACAATCGAACTGTTACAACGAGTTTTTTGGTGGCCAACGATCAGAAGGGATGTGCAGGAATATGTTAAAGCGTGTCATGTATGTGCTGCTAATAAATCTGACTCTTCTTCCCCAACCGACCTCCTTCACCCACTCCCTGTCCCTACTAGCCCCTGGTCCCGCTGTTGATTTCTTCATGGGCCTTCCTCCCTCACAAGGTAACACTTTCACCATCACTGATCATTTTTTGAAAGCAATTCACTTAGTTCCCCTCCCCAACCTGCCCTCTGCTGCTGAAACGACCAATCTTCTCACCCTCCACGTCATCCACCTGCATGGGATCCCTATGGACATTGTCTCAGATCGACGACCACAATTCACGTCGCAAGTCTTGAAGGCTTTTTCTTGTTCCCTGAGTACCACTGCTAGCCTCACATCACGGTATCATCCGCAGAGCAACGGTCAGGTTTAGCATGCCAACCAGTCTTCGGAGGCCACCCTGAGGTGTGTAGCATCCTGTAATCTGGCCACCTGGAGCTCCCACCTTACCTGGGTGGAATACGCACATAATACCACCGTCTCCTCCGCTACTGGTCTGATGCCCTTTGAGGCTTCTATGGAATACACCCCACCTTTGTTACCTGGGGGATCGCCGTGCCATTCGTGGAGGCCCACTAGCACCACTTTCGCCGTCTGTGGAGAGCCACATGAGCTGCTCTCCTCCATTCGTCCAAGCAGAACCAAGGCTACACTAACCACAGACATGCGCCGGCGCCCAAGTACACCGTGGGACAGAAGGTCTGGCTGTCCGCCGAGCAGGTACCCTTGAAGACGGAGTCCTGGAAGCTGTCTCCATGCTACCTGGGTCCGTTTACCATCTCTCACATCATCAATGATGTCACTGTTTGGTTCAGCCTGCTGCCTTCTCTATGCATCCACCGGACCTTCCACGTTTCCCAGATTAAACTCCTCTCCACCAGCCCTCTTTGCCCACCTCTGGAGCCCCCCCCCCCCGATTATTGACGGTCAGACCACCTACACTGTACAGAAGATCTTGGACAACCGTCGTCAGGGCCGGGGCCTTCAGTATTTGGTCCACTGGAAGGGATATGGATCGAAGGAGAGCTCATGGATCCCAGGGTCCTACTTCCACGACAAGGGCATGGTTTGGGCTTTCCATCGGGCACATCCTCAGAAGCCCGGTGGGATGCCAGGAGGTGCCCCTTGAGGGGGGGTGGGGGGCAGCTCATCAGCACACCTGCATGATTGGATACACCTGCCGCTTCCTGGTCTGCCAGCATATAAAAGAACCAGTGTGTGAATGCTTCCCCGCTGGACCATTGGGTATTGCTGCTACTATAACCCCAGTAAACATTGTTTGGCAAATTGTATTTTTCCGTTGTCTTACTTCATGTGTTCTCCTTCTCAGGTTTGCTGCCACTTCAGCGATGTGTCTCTGGGGCTGCATGCGCTCACCTGAGCCATTCCCCTTCCAACAATGGACTCTTCCACCTATGTCTACCCATCCATTCCTCATTCCATCCATTCCTATTGTGTCCTATGCAGGAGTTCCCTGCCGGGACCTCTGTTTATACAGTACGCTCTCCTTCTCTCTCACTCTTTTCTGATCTTTGTTATCCGAGTCATTAATCCTCTTCCCTTCTCTCTCTTTCAGGCTATGTGGTCTCCAGCATGCGTCTGTTCTTGTATATATTTAAGTTTTTGTCTCATTTGTATTGTTGTTTACCTGTGCGTGTTTTTGTGTTTATTAAGTTTGCATTGAAATTGTTTTCTTTTCATTAAAATTGTGTTGAATTTTCCCACTGGAGTCTGAGTGTTCATTCGGTGTGGTTGCCCTGCATTTGAGCCTCCCTAGTATTGAATTTGTGACAAAATTGTCATTAGATAGGTCATAATAGGCTGCAAAGTGTTATTTTATAATATTTTGGCTTGATGGGGTGCCATGGGATTTTTTCAATGCAAGAGGGGTGTTGTGGCTCAAAAATGGTTGAAAGACACTGGACAAGACCATTGTAATATGGCCCTAGGTGTCATGGGCGGCAAGGGCGGCAAGAGCGGCAAGAGCGAGCCCCCTCCTTTCCGTTCACCCCTCTGCTGCTCATCATCACAGCTGAGGGAGAGGACACACCTGTGCCCTCTCATCAGCCAGCGTACTTAAGGAGGCATATTTCAGTGATTCAACGCTCGTCAGGGTATACTGCCGCTGAAAGACAGCAAGTCATCATAACACTGATAAAAGAAGTTATTAACCTATGTGCTTTTTTTCCATTGTGCAGGTTGCTGCCATCGTGTGTTTGTGTCACTGAGGGCTGCGCGCACCCTCCTGCCACTTCATCTCCCACGACGGTAACCTCCACCCGGTCAGGCTCCACCAGCAGTCCCCTACCCTGCTGATTCATCTATTCCATGACATATCCACTATATCCATAACTATATCCATGACAGAACGAGCCATCCTAACCTCGGCTCAGCAGGTGCAACAGGGGGACAATCCGCTCTGGATCGCTTAGAGGCGACCGAGCAACAGGTCTCCGTGATGAATCAGCAGCTGCAAACGATGATGCAGCAATTGGACACCATCACGCGTCATTTGGCTGGGACGGCTCCTCTGGCTCCTCCTCACCCTGCCCCTGTTGTTCAACCACCAGTTCGCCATACCACCTCTGTTCCCACACCTGCCTCATTTGTGGGGGAGGTGGGGAAATGCAAGGAGTTTTTACACCAGGTACGGATGTATTTGGAGCAGGTTGGTGGGGGAGTACCCGACGGAGATCGCCCGTAGTTTCATGTTTGATCAATTTGTAGCTGCTTTTTGATGCGCGTTCGACCACACCGAGAGTCAGGGGAACATAATGAGCCGCCCGATTACTCTCTGCCAGGGGGCTCGGTCTGTGGCCAAGTTCTCTGTGGAGTTTCGGGTCGAAGCAGCAGACTCAGGGTGGAACGAGGTTGCATTATGCAGCACGTTCCTCCACGGGTTAAACGCCCATCTCGGCAACGACCTGGCGGTTTATGCCATTTCCGATACACTCGATGGTCTTATTGATCAGGCTGTAGGGTTGGACAACCGCTATCGTGAGAGCGCGAAGGAGTGACAGGCCTCCTCTTGCTCATCTGCCGAGCGGGTGCCCGCTGCGGGGACTGACACTTGGGGGGCCAGTCTTCCTCCTGAGCCGATGGACCTCAGTCGGTTTCACTTAACCAACGATGGGCGTCGGCAGTGGAGGATGGCTGGCGCATGCTTGTACTGTGGTTCATCCACAGTTGGGACGGGTGCCCCCAGCGGCCTAAAAGGTGTGGCCTTTCAGTAACCGTGGGGGGTCTGGCGGGTGGGACCAAGTTGACTCCCCCTGATAATTTCTCAATTCCGGCCCTCGTGCAATTGCCGGGGATCGAGAGGAGGGTCTTGACGTTAGTTGATTCAGAGGCAGAGGGCAATTTTGTGTCGGCCCAACTTGTCAGGGACCTGGGTATTCCCACTTTTAAATTGCCCCATCATCAACATGTTACCACCATATCTGGCCGTGAGGTTGCAGTTATCACTGAATGCACGAGGCCGGTCGCCATCCTCTTGTCCGGGAATCATCGGGAGGAACTAACGTTCCTAGTTCTCCCAAATTCATCATCCCTGATGATTCTAGGTTATCCATGGCTCCGGAGGCACAGCCCCATAATAAACTGAGGGTGTAATTTAATCTCCAACTGGAGTCCATTCTGTTTGGCCAATTGTTTAAGTTCAGCCAAATGTAAAAAAAAAAAAATGTACTTTTTTGACATGCACGATGAAAGGTTTATGTGGGTTCAGATTATGAAATATGTTCTGCAAACCAGTTGACTGGAGGGCATGTGACTGAAAGTAGCAGAGACAGCTGAGACAGCTGAGTTGATTTATTTTGGTGATGGAAAGTGATGAAGTGAGCAGAACTGAGGGACAAAGTGCTGAGATAAGCAGAACCAGACAGTCATGAGTGCAGGGGGGTGAGTGGCACATGGCTGTTACTGGAAACAGGGGGAGAGACACGTGCATGAGGTAGTTGTTATATAAAAGTTAACATTAAGCCAATCACAGAAGCCAAAGAGCCTATGGGGAGATTGCTAGCCAATCACAATTGAGGGTAAAATTGTTAGAAAATCTCTGTCTGCAAACCCCAAAATGTTCATTTTCAGTGGACTCCAGGACACCAAACATCCCATGGCAGAAGACCAAAGAGAAGGAAGACCGCTGCTAAAGTAGATGAACCAAATACCATCTCAACTCTTCAAATTTTAACAACTCTAAATCTTCTGCGGCAAGAAGGAAGAAATCAACGCTTGGATGAACAACAGAAGAGGAAGTGGAGCCCCCCCCCCTTCCCATCCTCGGCTGACGGCTTCTCCCGCCTGCTGCTCTACACACCACGGGTCCCGCTGATGGGAGAACAGGAGTCGGAGCCTCAAGAGTCCTTCACCCAGGCCTCCTGCTTCCAAGCCTCTTCCTTCCTTTCCCTTCTCCCCGAGAAGAGGTGCACTGAAGGAGATGACCAGCCATTAATCATCCTTTTTAAAATCTCCCCAGCAAGGCTTTTTAGACCTATAACCCCAAATTAGTTAGATGTTTTTACCAGGTTTTATTATCCAAAGGGGTTCTTTCATTTTTTTTTTTTTTGTTACTTATTTGTACCCGTAGGTAGACTTGGTTTGCAGTCTGGTGACAAGCCACCGGCTACTGGTCGCTGCGTGCGCGAGCGCCCTAAGCCTACATGTTTTTGGTGTGCGGGAGGAAACCGGAGAAATCCCGGAGTAAACCCGCGCAACACGGGGAGAACATGCAAACTCCACACAGCTCACTGTTGGTCGGGGGCTGGGATCGAACCCACGATCTCATGATCCCCGCGGTCCCCCGGCCGAGGGTAAAACTGTGCTGCCACAGTGCTAAACCACTGCGCCACCGTGCAGCCCATTTTAGACTCTTTCAGATTTTTTATATTTTTGATTTATTTTAAATTTTGATTATTTTGACAGATCATGGTGATTTTGAACTTTTATATTTTTGAATGATTTCAATTTTTAATGAAATGACTGATTTTACAGATATCATCTTTTTAAATCAAGGTTTTTCAGTCAGTTTCGGTTTTGATTTTGATTCCCCTTTTTTCTGATTTTGGATTGAATTTGAAGTTTATTATTTTTGATTTTATTTACTGTTTTATACAAGTATAACCTTTTTGGCAGAGCTTTGCAGACCTTCAGTAAATACTCCAGCATATGTGGCGGTGTTCCTCACGGTGGCGCAGTGGTTTAGCACTGTGGCAGCACAGTTTTACCCTCGGCCGGGGATCGTGGGGATCATGAGATCGTGGGTTCGATCCCAGCCCCCGACCAACAGTGAGCTGTGTGGAGTTTGCATGTTCTCCCCGTGTTGTGCGGGCTTACTCCGGGATTTCTCCGGTTTCCTCCCGCACACCAAAAAAAAAAAAAAAAAACATGTAGGTTTAGGGCGGTCGCGCACGCAGCGACCAGCAACCGGTGGCTTGTCACCAGACTGCAAACCAAGTCTACCTACGGGTACAAATAAGTAACAAAAAAAAAAAAAATATTAAAAGACAGTATGGGAGTTTGTGAGATCACTGATTCGGTGTCCATCTTTTCTGGTTTTTCAAGAAGGTATTTTTCTACAAGAGGTGTTACATTTTTTATGAGTTTTTAAAGGTTACTCTTTAAGGTGTTTTTAAAAAACAGACCTCCTATAGATCAACTTTCCTGATCTTAACATTCACCCAGATTAACAAGAGCAAAGCAAGACCACAAGGGGCTGTCGTTAATACCGAGGGGGTATTCCAGATGTCTGACTGGACAGGTCACTCAGTCAGGGGTCTGGTATACAGGTAAGCAGAGGTCGGCTGGTAGATGAAGACAGTGGAGCTGGGTTAACCCTCACAATCACCAAGCACTCACACACACATGTGACAGAATTTCCTATGAGGAAAATTCCTCTAGGAACTGCAAGCTGGTGAGCCTAACTTCAATCTTAAGGTACAAGGTCAAAGGGTCTTTGACAGCCCGTATATCGATTACCGTGAGCTCAACGCCATAACAGTTAAGGACAAATATCCCCTGGCCTTGATGAATTCCGCATTCGAGCTCCTTTAGCGCGTACGGGTGTTTACCAAATTAGACTTCTGCAATGTGTACTATCTCATTCGCATTCATGAGGAAGACGAGGGGAAGACAGCCTTCCAAACAAACCTGAGGCAAATCGAGTATTTGGTGATGCCGTTTGGGCTTACCAATGCCCCCACTGTCTTCTAACGGTTAATTAACAACATCCTCCGCGATATGATCTATCAATTTGTGTTCGTCTACTTGGATGACACTTTAATTTTCTCTCGCTCGCCAGAGGAACATGATGTCCATGTAAGGGCCGTTTTACAATGGCTCCTGGAGAACCGGCTCTATGTTAAGGCCAAGAAGTGCAAGTTCTCCATAACATCAACTTCCTTCTTGGGCTTCATAGGGGCTGAAGGGAGGCTTATTGCTGACCCGGCCAAAGTGAGGGCAGTGCTTGATTGGCCAATACCCCACTCCCGTAGGGAGCTTCAACGCGAATTTTTATCACAGGTTCATCAGGAACTATAGTGGGGTAGCACTGCCCTTAATGCAGCTGACCTCTGTTAAGGTCCCCTTTCGGTGGACCAAGGCAGCAGAACAAGCCTTTTCCAAATTAAAAGGCCTGTTCACTGAAACACCAATCTTCGCTCAGGTCGACACGCAGCTCCAGTTCATCCTTGAGGTGGACGCATCTGATTCGGGGGTGGGCGCTGTTCTCTCACAGCGCACATCCTCTGATCAGAAACTCCATCTGTGCGCATATTTCTCTCGTCGGCTTACACTGGCCGAGAGGAATTACGACGTAGAGGACAGAAAGCTGCTTACCATTAAGTTGGCATTAGAGGAATGGAGACACTGGTTAGAGGGGGCTATTCACCCCATTGTTGTGTGGACCGATCACAAGAACCTCAAGTACTTGCAGTTGGCCCGCCAACTTAATGCCAGACAGGCTCGCTGGGCTTTATTTTTCCAGTGATTTAATTTCACCATCACCTACTGGCCTGGCTCTCGGAATACCAAACTGGGCGTGCTATCGCGCCAGTTTGATTCCAAGGAGGTAGCACCCCCTTCCCACCCCCAATCCATTCTCTCCCCTTCATGCGTCCTCAGTGCTCTTATGTGGGATATCGAGCGGAGGGTCCGTCAGACCCAGTCTCAGGAGTCTGTGCCAGCAGGGTGCCCCCCAGACCGCCTGTACGTCCCCACTGCCCTCTGTAGTGACGTCATCCAGTGGGGTCACACCAGCCGCTTCGCCTGTCATCCTGGAATCAGCCACACTACAGATCTGGTTTGGTGGGTGTTCTGGTGGCCCACACTGTGGCGGGACTTGCGGTAGTACGTGCGGGCCTGTCAGACCTTTGTCCGGGGCAAGTCTGATTCCTCCCCCCCGTCTGGACTCCTCCATCCCCTCCCCGTCCCTGGTTGGCCATGGTCTCACATCGCTGTAGACTTTGTCACTGGACTTCCCCACTCCCATGGTAAAACAGTGATTTTGACCATTGTGGACCGCTTCTCCAAGGCTGTTTACTTGGTGGTGCTACCCAAACTTCCCTCTGCCTTGGAAACGGCCATCCTGTTGACTTATCATGTGATCCGACTCCATGGGATCCCAGTGGACATCGTGTCTGACTGGGGCACAGTTTACATTACAGGTCTGGAGGGCCTTCTGCCGCACCCTGGGAACGACGGTGAGCCTCTCCTCTGGAAACCACCCCCAGAGGAACGGGCAGGCAGAGCGCGCCAATCAGTCCTTGGAGGCCACCCTGCGGTGCGTGGCAGCCGAGCACCCTTCATCATGGAGCTCACACCTGGCCTGGGTGAAATATTCTATGAACTCGGCTGTTTCCACATCTACGGAGCTTACTCCTTTTGAAGCGTCACTGGGGTACATGTCTCCGCTCCTGCCCATGACCGAGAGGGAGGTCGCGGTTCCCTTCGTGGGGGCTCATGCTCACCGCTGTAGGCACATCTGGAGATCCATGCATGCTGTCCTTACCCACTCTGTGGAGTACAACCAAGCTGGGGTGGACAAACAACGGATGCCCACGCCCAAGTACGCCGTGGTGCAGCAGGTCTGGTTGGCGGCCAGTCAGGTGCTGTTCAAGACCACCTTGAAGAAGCTGTCTCTGCACTTCATCGGGCCCTTCCCAATCTCCAGGATTATCAACAACGCCTCGGTTCGGCTAAGACTCCCATCTACCTTCCGAGTGAACCCGACCTTTCACGTCTCGCACATCAAGCCCCTCTCGGTCAGTCCTCTCTGCCCCCCCCCCCCCCCCCGAAGCCGCCTCCTCTTCCCCAGATCATCGATGGCCACCCTGCCCACACAGTCCATCGGATCTTGGATGTTCGCCGTCGGGGCCGGGGTCTCCAGTATTTGGTGCATTGGGAAGGCTACGGCCTGGACGAGCGATCATGGGTTCCTACGGCCTGAATCTTGGATAAAGAGATGCTCTGGTCCTACCATCAAGCTCATCCCAACAAACCTTGTGGACCGCCAGGAGGCGCTCCTAGAAGGGGGGACCCTGTCATGGGCGGCGAGAGCGCTCCCCCTCCTTCCCATTCATCCCTCCGCTGCTCATCATCACACCTGAGGGAGAGGACAAACTTGCTCCCTCTCATCAGCCAGTGTACTTAAGGAGACATCCTTCAGTGATTCAATGCTGGCTCCTCTGGGTATACTGCCGCTGAAAGACAGCAAGTCATAACACTGGTAAAAGAAGTTATCAACCTGTGTGCTTTCCATTGTGTAGGTTGCTGCCATTGTGCGGGTGTGTCACTGAGGGCTGTGCGCGCTCTCCTGCCACTTCATCTCCCACGACGGTAACCTCCACCCGGTCAGGCTCCACCAGCAATCCCCTACCCTACTGGTTCGTCTATTCCCCGCTGGAGTCCTGCCGGCGCTCCCTCGGAGCCCACATAAGTGATAATTTGGCTCGCCCATTTTCCCTTACTCCATTCCTCTGCTTACAGCTCTCGTTTTCTCTCCACAGGACCATTCCTCCGACGAGTGACTGTTCTGTAGCAGTGCGGTTTTTGCTATTTAATAAAACATTCAAACGTGTGTACTGTTTGATTGTCTCTTTGTTGCTGCACTTTGCACGTGGGCTGAATTATCTAATCAGTCGTGACACTAGGTTTGTTTTGGAAGGTATCTTTTAGTGACTTAATGCAGCAAAGAGGAGTATTTCTACCCTAGAGACCAAAGTATTTCTAAACACATATACATAACTTTTAAGGAATCATATTGTTCCAAAACCTGAAAGTTTCTATTATCGCCTGTTTCAATACTTTCCATTTTCAAGAGTAAAAGCAAAGCACATTTATTAATTGTTCCTGTGCTTTTCATGGATAGCTTTACATTTTATTACAAAAACAAAGGTTTACTGAAAGTACACATGAATGGGTTGTGTGAGAAAGGTTAAAAATGATAGGACATGTTTCTTCGCTTTTGTTTTAGATATTGTTTTTAAATTTTGTCTTGAGAATATGGCTTTGTATTTTCATGTTGTATAATTAGTTTCTGTAGTTTCAGAAACCGAGGCAAAACTCAAGCTAGGCACATTTAAACACAGGTTGATCATGTTAGGATTGCCCCTGTTACGACCCGAGCGCTGGGTTCTAATAGCACTCGGGCCATGTTCACCTCGCTGCCGGCCTTGACAGCTGCGGGCTGTATTCTGGCCTCACCGGGCTCTTATTGTGAAGGTGCTCGGTGGGGCTTCCGCCTGTCAAAGCTGGCCAGCTGGATGTCATTGCCGTTCGTTAGTGCTTCGCCTTTATAAACCCGGCACTAGCGACGGTATGACGCAAGAGTATCATCGAACTTTCCTTGTCAGGAGTATCGTCTAATCTTCCTTGCCAGACGTTGGTCAACACTTCGTCAGATCTTCATGTCAGGTTCGTGATCTGAACTCATGTCATAGTTTAGCTCGTAGTGGCTGGAGTTAGCCCTACGAGCCCAAGTCTTGTTAAATGTGTGTTTTGCCCTGCGGGGTTCATAGTCTTGTCTTGTCACGTGTGTAAATAAATTAACATCACTGCCAAACTCACTGGTGGACTCTTTGGCGTCTCTTGGTGATCCGCTAGGATCACCACATGACAGTATACTCCTGCCAGGTCGTCTAAACGGAGGCGCCACACCGAGACGCCGTTTCACCGTGAGTTTTGTGCCTAATTTGACTGTTGTTCTTCCCTGTCTAGGTGCCTGTTGCTGGGAGAATGTCGTCATCCAGGGGCCGCGGTCGGCGCCTGGACAGAAAGCTAGCGGAGGTTCTGGAGTATGTGGACTGCACGTTATTCACCGCTACGCTGTGCGTCACTCCCAGCGACATTTGCAGGCATTTGGACTACACTGTGGAGTTTCTGGATAACCTCCCTCTCGACTATGACGATCACCCGAAGGTGATAACGAGGTGGGAGGAACTTGCCGTGCAGCGCGAGGTACTTCGTGGGCATCCTTGCTCCCCGCGTTGGAGTCCCATTCCCGTCCCGGAGCTGGTCCAGGAGTGCACGCTGTCTGGGGGCCAACGACGACGTCGGCGCAACGGCGCGGGCAATTCGCAGCAGAATCCCCGGCTGGACTCGCTGCCGGCAGAGCCCATCAGCGAACCTCCGAAAGCGGCCCCTCCTCGTCTTCCCAGGGGGCCCTCTGTCGCCATCCAGGGGAGAAGGAGGAACGACGTCCCCCACAGCAGGAACCATCTCAACCCCGGGAGGAAGGCAAGTGCACAATAATTTGTCACACCTTGATTTTGTTCTGCCTTGTCTGACTCCTGGGGGTGGAGTTCGGGGTTCGCAGCCTCCCGAGCTCCCTCCACCAGCTGTGGATGAAATTACTAAACCTGCTGCCTCTGTGTTCTCCCCCGCCGAGCGGTCCGCGACGCCAGGCCAGCGTCGTCGGATGAAGAGGGCCCCCGCAGTGCTAGAAAGCCTGGATCCGGCCCTGCAGCCACGTCGTGGACGGAGGAGAGGAGCGGACTGCAGCCCGGAGCCTGAGCCAACGGAAAAGCGTCCCCGGGTGGGTCGAGCCAGTGGGTCGAGGGTCCCCTGCCTCCACGCCATATGAGTCATCGGCGTGAACAGCAGTGTGGGAGGAACCTCGGGCTGCAGATGAGATCTTCCCAGCTGTGAAGCCCGACGCAGCTGAGTGTGAGTCTGCTTACGAGAGTTGCCCTGAACCTGGATCGTCGGAGTCCTGGGTGGCAACGGAACCTGAGTGCAAGCAAGTGCTCCCTCTTGTGTCTCTGTCCCCTGTTTTGGAGCATTTTTGCCTGCCTCTCGGGGAGGCGAGTGAGGATCAGCCGTCTGCTGCACCCGAGCTCGTCTCGCTGGGTTCCGCTGCTACCGGTGATTCTGATCCCGGTTTTCCTGTCCCTGAGCTTTCTTGCAGTGTCACCGGCGGGGAACGGGTCGGAGTCACCGAGTTGGAGGTCCCAGGTTCGGGGGTGGAGATCGTCAGCGGAGCTGCACCGACCCAATCGGGGTCCACTGCGGGTGCACCAGAGGCCCAATCGGGGTCCAACGTGGGTGCACCGGAGGCCCAATCGGGGTCCAACGTGGGTGCGTCGGAGGCCCAATCGGGGTCCACCACGTGTGCGGTTTCGGTCCAATCGGGGTCCACGGTGGGTGCACCAGAGGCCCAATCGGGGCCCACCGCGGGTGCAGTTCTGGCCCAATCGGGGTCCGACGTGGGTGTGTCAGAGGCCCAATCGGGGTCCACGGCAGGTGCGGTTCCGGCCCAATCGGCATCCAACGTGGGTGCAGCTGGGACCCAATCGGGGTCCAACGGCAGCGCAGCGCCAGCTTGGTCCACGGACGGGGAAGGAGCTGCAGAACTTTCTCTGTTGAGCGGATTACGGGCTCGCCCTGCTCGTCTGTTCCTTTTGAGTCACCGCCCCTGTGCATCATTGCCGGGGGCCGTGGGGGCTCCTGTTCGCTCGCCCCGGCTCTCCCGAGTGGTGTCCTCGTCAGGGAGGCCGCCGCGGGTTGTTGTTGCCCTGGACTGGTGGCTGAGGGACACAGGTCGGCCGCCGGAGGGACTGTTTCGCCGGTTTGGCGCCTCGGTTCGGCCACCCGACCTACTGTGCGTGTCATCGAGCGACCTGGTTCGACCACCGGAGGAGCGGACGTGCCGGGCATTGGACTCTGGTGAGCCGCCTGGTCATGTCTCGCCTCATATGACCATCCACCGGCTGTTGGACGCGGGGAGACCGCCTGAACTGTTTCTGTGGCACTTGGTCTCCGCCGGTCGTCGTGAACTGTCGGGGGGGTAGTGGTCGTGTTTCCGGGTTGTTCTGGCTGTGATTGTTCTGGGGGGGGGGGTTTTCTCCTTGCTGTCCGGCATATTTTGTTTTATGTCTTGCAGTAGCCTTTTTTGTTTTGTGTATACTCAGATATGTGCCAGTAAGTGTTCTGCTTCGGTATTTGGGTTTTTTCTTTTTTGAAGACTCTCATGTGAATTCACTCGGGGGGGGGGGGGGGGTCATTTTCTTGTGTAACATGTGGGCCGAGATTTATTTTTTCTCGTGCTGTCTTGTGTTTCCTGTAACCTAGTTGGATTTTTGACAAATTGGGTTATGTACTGCTGTTGCCTTATTTTCCTCTGTGCGATTTATCTGATTTGTATATTTGGTATTTTGTCTTAAGCCTTGTATCTTGTCTTTCTGACCCAGTAGTTCTGTTTTTTTGGTTTCGCCATGTACTTTTTCTTGTTTTGTTTTTTTTCTGAATGGTTAGTCTTGTCATTGTCCTGGATGTAGTTGTTCTTGTCACTTTTTGTTTCTGGTTTTGGGTTCTCTCCCTCCACACCTACCCCCAGCCTCCCACCCTGGGGGGGGGGGGGCGGCAGGGTGGTCCCTTGGGGCGTTCGGAGTCCGCCCGTGGAGGGAGGGGACTGTTACGACCTGAGCGCTGGGTTCTGATAGCGCTCGGGCCATGTTCACCTCGCTGCCGGCCTTGACAGCTGTGGGCTGTATTCTGGTCTCACCGGGCTCTTATTGTGAAGGTGCTCGGTGGGGCTTCCGCCTGTCAAAGCTGGCCAGCTGGATGTCATTGCCATTCGTTAGTGCTTCGTCTTTATAAACCCGGCACTAGCGACGGTATGACGCAGGAGTATCGTCGAACTTTCCTTGTCAGGAGTATCATCTAATCTTCCTTGCCAGACGTTGGTCAACACTTCGTCAGATCTTCATGTCAGGTTCGTGATCTGAACTCATGTCATAGTTTAGCTCGTAGTGGCTGGGGTTAGCCCTACGAGCCCAAGTCTTGTTAAATGTGTGTTTTGCCCTGCGGGGTTCATAGTCTTGTCTTGTCACGTGTGTAAATAAATTAACATCATTGCCAAACTCACTGGTGGACTCTTTGGCATCTCTTGGTGATCCACAAGGATCACCACATGACAGCCCCTCCAGGGCAAGGAAGGAGAAAAAGACCCAAACGCCATGCAGATCTAATAAACCATTATTAATTCACAAACAGAAAATAGAAATCAGAACTGCAAGTGGGCAGAAACAGAAACAAACTCAGGCTTGGCAGAACAGGAAGATGTGAGCCTACAAAACAGACTTGACAGGAGCGTGTGTTAAATGCCAACATTAACCAGGACACCACACAGGACACAGACTGAAACGCACATATGTCACGGGGTGGAAGTTTTTAATTGTGTTTTTGGGGTTTTATATCGTTTTTAAGTTTGTGTTGCATGTTTATTTATAGTTTGCATGTTTTGCAGTTTTATATTTTAGCCTGTGTGTTTTTAGTTGGAAGTATTTTATTGTTTTTTTTATTTTATATAGTTTTTAAATTTATGTTGCATGTTTATTTATAACTTGCATGTTTTGTAGTTTTTATATTTTAGCCTGTGTGCTTTTAGTTGGAGGTGTTGTCTGCTTCCACCCTGTGCTTCCCCTAATTACTGATCAGTACCACCTGTGTTGATTGGGGATGTAAAGCACCTGTGGCTGCACATGATAGAAAAGGTGCTCTTGCAGTCCAGAGGAGAGAGCTTTGCCCGAAGGAGAGAGCCCGGCTGAAGAAGGCCTGCTTGCAGGAGAGACCTGCCTGAGAGGACCCCAGCCGGACGAGGGCCTGCCTGAAGGAGAGCCCTGACTGCAGGAGGGCCTGCTTGGATGAGACCCTGACTGGAGGAGAGCCCTGCCAGGATAGCCCGGCCAGATGAGAGCCCTGCTGGATGAGAGGATGCTGCTGGTCCCAGAGGAAATGGCTGAAGGAGGGCATGACTGAGGAGGAGGAGGAGCAGTAACGGCCCAGGACCACCATGATGCCGGCATTTGGGGCAGAACACTTCTGTGTGGAGCAGTTGGGGTGCTGCAGGCGAAAGACGGCAAGGGGCGGTGTGAGGAGTTCTTCCTGGGCTGCAATTATCCTTGTTTCCAGATAGCAGCACCCCATGATGTTGATGATGATGATGATGATGAAAACATCAAGAAATGTGGATATATTGTTGGCAAGCGTCTTCCCCTGTACAGGTTTCCTGAGGGTGTCGGTGTCATGGTGGCAGATGGTGCATGGCCTGGAAGAGTGGATCCTCCTCCTCCTCAGCTTTTAGGGGCTTTTAATGTTTGTTTTTTTATGGGGGGGGGCTGTGGTGTAGGTGTAGTGTGGCCGACTACTGATTGGAGGGTTAGGGGTTCGATTCCCACTCTGTCTGCAGTCTGCATGTCAAAGTGTCCTTGAGCAAGACACTGAACCCCCTGTTGCTCCTGGTGGGTCAGGCCAATGCCTGTGTATGGCAGCTCTGCCACCATCAGTGTGTGAATTTGTGTGTGTGTGAATGGGTGGATAGCAGGATCTGTAAAGTGCTTTGGTCATCCAGAGATGAGAAAAAGTGCTGTATAAGTGAATGCCATTTTAGCCCACTTTTAGTTTTTATGCTGGGGTTTTTTAAGCATTATTTTATCCTATTTTAGTGTCACGAATCACCCTTTTCAAGGGCTACGGAAGGACACTAAATGCTCAGTGTGGTGTCTGCACATTTATTAACGTAAAGACAAACAAACAGAAACACTAAACATACAAATACGAAATGATGAAGCGCTGGAGGAGAGTGGGGTTCGACGTCACGGGGGAACAGAAGCCTGGGGGCACCGGGCAAAGGGCAGAACTAGCGGAAGCATACCTGAATTCCTCCAGTGCTCACAACTGGAAATAAAGGGGGAAACCCACCTGGACGGAGCTCTCCTCTTGCCTCGACAGCGAAGCACGAAATTATCAGAGTGGGACTCTGCATCTGAGGACGTCACAGCGATAGAAGGACACGACAACGGGGAAAGGTTGTCGTGCTCTTAGAAACCATTTCTTAACAAGTGACAGGTGTGGATACATGAGTGGAGAAAACAATACAATCAATGATAGCTGTGCAGCCCGCAGACAAGTTTGACAGCCGGGAGCTGGGCAGCGCTGTCAAAATAAAACACAAACTCCAAAATGTAAATAGTAATACCACAAGTACAGAATGACAATAATTAAACAGGGTAAAACAAGGAAACAAACAGAAAAAGACTAAACTTAAACTGGAGACTGGGCACGGCACCCACACTTGCCCAGGATCATGACATTTAGCTTCTTAGATGGTTTTATAGCTTTTTATTTAAGTGGGTATCTGTACATATTTTACTGTAAATAAATTCCTTTGAACATCCTCATTTTAAATTTCTTCTTTGATTGCTACCTGTGACTCTTTACCTGGTTATAAAAGAACCTTATAAGTTATGCTAAAAAAAAAAAATGCTTTTAACTACTCTCTGCCACGTCACACATATATAGACGAGGGTAATCACGGCAACAAGGAACAGGTGGGCACAATCAAAGGCAATCAGAGATGCAGGGAATGGCAATAGGTACGGAAAACATGAAGGACAGAAAGAAAACTTAAACAGATACACGCACAGACCCAGGACCAAACAGGGGATGTCACAGAAGACAATCACAGGGGACTCAGGGGAACACAGAGGGCAATAAATGCAAACAAATACTCAAGATAAATCCAAATCAGGGGAAAAACAGAACAAATCTGAACATAAAACATGGGCATGATCCTGTGATCATGCCCAAACTATGACAGATCACTGTAGCTGTCACAGTGAAAAGGTTTATGTATCTTTGGTTCTTTTTCTGAAATAATGTTTGTTTATGGGTGTGTGCGCCAGTGTTGCGGACGTTAGCGGTGTCCTTTTCTCCGCCTTCAGTCCCTCCATATCGCGGCGCATATGCGCTCGTGCTGCCAAGCTTGTGGGTGAGTCAGAGAGCTCGTGAAGGGGGCTCGTGCAAGTGTCTCGCCCCGCCTATCAGCGCCATTGTGTGAGCGAGTGTCGGGAGAGAGGACGGAGTGTTTTCCTGCAGGCAGCCGGACTGTTAAAGGTTCTCCATGTTTGTGAGGAAACCAGCGGCGAACCTGGACCTGATATGGTGTAAAAATGGGTGGTAGGCATGTGCTGTTCACATGCCTGATTAGAAGAGTCACACGGCTGCTGAAGGCTGTCCATAATCAGATGCGGAGAGAGGACTTTGTTTGGGAAATTTGAGACATGATTAACAACTCCTAAATTCTAGGCAGAAGGCGCACACGGTATGTGATTATTTTTGTTTATGAACATTTGTTAAGTGTTATAATTTATTTTGTATTCATGTTTCTTATGTCTGTATTTTTAGTTTTTCACGGTGTTTAAGGGCGAAGATTTGCTGTGGCAAAATAAACAAAAAACTTGTCAACATCAGTTGGAGCATGGTTTTCTGACCTAGAAGAAGACTTTGGGAGCGGTTATAGTGAAAAACGTGCCTAATCCAGGAGCAAGCAACAAGATTCCTGCAGGGCCATGCTTCAAGGACTTTGCTGCCCAAATAAAAGACGTGCATGCTTCTTCCCACATCCGCTGGACATTCAGCCGGACAGAAGAGGTACCAGAGCGACATTTATGGACAATGCAGTTTGCAAAAGGTCACAACACCTTTAAGGTACCAGGTTAGATGGTATATTTTCAGTTTGGAACTTTTTAAATCCTAAGTTAAATTGAGAAAAGAAACAGAAGTAAAAGCTATTCTTGAAGTGTTGTAAATTACTGAAGAGTGTCACTTGTTTCCTATTGTATGTTCTCCCAGCAGTTTTCTAACTTTCCTTTCACTGTAAAATTCCAAAAGTGTTAGTTCAAATCATTTTTGAAAATGGAACAGAGCACAAGTGAGTTTCATATATTAGAGGAAATACTTGCAGCTCTAGAAGATGAGAAAATAAAGTTGGAAGAGAAATTAAAAACTGAATCTGTCGACTTAAAAAGACGAGAAATTGAGACACGGATAGGAGAAATAATTGATCTTGAAATACACAAGATAGGGTTACCATCATCATCTCAAGTCGAAACGCAAGTGAGACGATCAGAAAGGGAGAGACGCCCTACAGAAAAAATCGTTGAGATTAAAAGAAAGGAAATAACAGAGAGAGAAAGAAAGTTTATGTCTACGTATCTTAACTTTAAAGCAGAGATTCAACTAACAAGATCTAAACTTAAGGAAGAGTGCTCTAAAACTGAGTTGTGTGAAATGATCCATTCAATAGAAAAGTGTGAGTCAGAACTAAAGCAAAGGTATGAGAGTTTATGTGCACTTACTTTACTATCTCAAGACATGAGAAGGAAGATTGATAGCTGCACTTCAGTTACAACTGAAATAATCCTACTCCTGCAAAGACGGTATGCAGATGTTGATACTAAGGAATATGATGCAGTAGCTGTGAAGGAATCTCTCTTTCAGTTACTCCAAAGAGAAGATGCAAGGTCACTTTATGGATCAACTGTGTCTAGAACTAGTCAAAGCAGTCAGTCAAGTCATAGTCAGCAGGGAAGTCATGTATCGGTGAAAAAAGCAGATGCAGCTGCACGTTTGGCATCAAAACGGGCTGAAATAAATAGGGAGATGGAAATATCTGCCCAGAGAAAGGAGATTTTGGCTCAGCAAGAAAAACTAAAATGGCTGGAAGATCAAAGGGATCTTGAAGTCATAGAGGCTGAACACAATGTGTATGCTGAAGAGGAATCAAGGTTTAATGCTGAAATAAGGGATGTTGAAGTAAAAAGTACTTTGCCTCCAAGTCAGCTTCCAATGCAGCATAGTAGCCCTCCATGCACTCAAGTTCCACAAAATGTATCGGCCCCTCCTTACTCTGAGAGTAAACGCATCAATGTTCCCCACAGTGCATCAGTCCCACACAACTCTGGCAGGATATCTGAGCCCAGAGAGAGCGAAGTCTCACTAGTCCAAGCGTTCAAGGAATCCCTTGCTATGACAAGACTTCCGGCACCAGAGCCTTTCGTGTTTACAGGAGACCCACTTAAATTCACAGAGTGGAGCACTTGCTTCAAGGCTTTGATAGAAACAAGCTGTACAGATCCAGCGCATAAGCTGTTCTATTTGAAAAAATACATAAGTGGAGAAGCGCTTTCAGTGTTAGAAGGAACCTTTTATCGTAGTGATGAAGAAGCATACACACAGGCTTGGGATGCCTTAAACAAGTGCTATGGCCACCCCTTTGTTGTAGAAAGAGCTTGGAAAACTGAATTCCTGGCCAAAGATTGGTCCAAAAGACTCCCTTAAACTAAGAGAGTTCAGTGATTTCCTCATCTCTTGTAAAAATGCCATGCCGCATGTGCAAGGACTTGGAGTTTTGGATGATTGTGAGGAAAATCAGAAATTACTGCTGAAACTTCCAGACTGGGCAACAACTCGCTGGAACAGACATGTCACTAGAACACTGGATGAAGGGAAGGCATATCCAGGTTTCGAAGAGTTTGCACACTTTGTGGCAGAAGAAGCACGCATAGCATGCAATTCTATTTCTTCCCTTTATGCGCTAAAGCATACAAGTGAAAAACTAGAGAAGGAACAAAAACTTGTCAAGGCCAGTGTCCTGGTAGCTTCAACAAATGTACCCAATTATCCAAAACAAACCTCAAAGGCCACATCCCAAAGTGGCAGAGGTTCCAAGCCCAGCTCTTTAGTATCTCAGAATAAGAAGCAGATTAAGTGTATTTGCTGTCAGCAAGATCACTCTATCTATAAGTGTGACAAGTTTGCAGCAATGCCTCTCAAAGACAGGAAAAAATTTGTCATTGATAATAACATGTGTTTTGCGTGCCTTAGAGTTGGTCATATCTCCAAAAACTGTCGACAGAAGGTCACTTGTAATATTTGCAGGCGAAGCCACCCCTCTCC
The DNA here is from genome assembly GCA_020510985.1 of Pholidichthys leucotaenia. Classification (NCBI taxonomy): domain Eukaryota; kingdom Metazoa; phylum Chordata; class Actinopteri; order Cichliformes; family Pholidichthyidae; genus Pholidichthys; species Pholidichthys leucotaenia. The sequence goes on along the minus strand of CM035845.1, from coordinate 252,012,155 downwards.
ACTTCACGAGGAACGTCCTCAAGGGGAAAAGCCAGAAATGCCACCACAAGAGGAAAGCACTTCCACAGTTGCATGTAGTGTAAAGGTGGGCAACAGTGATCGCACTTCAATGATTGTTCCAGTATGGCTCTCTTGTGCAGCAGAAAACAGTCCAGAGACCTTGGTGTATGCACTTCTGGACACTCAAAGCAGCAATACATTCATTGATCAAGATATTTGTGAGAAAATTCATGTAAAAACAGAACCTGTTAAGTTAAGGTTGACAACAATGACTGACCGGGGTTCAACTGTACATTGCCGAAGAGTAGATGGGCTCAAAGTAAGAGGTTACCATTCACAAGAGTATGTTGTCTTGCCACCTACTTATACACGGGAGCTTGTGAGACAGCGAAAGAGTGGACTCACCTTCTAAGCATTGCAGAAGAGATGCCAGATCCGTTAGACTGTCCTGCAGGGCTCCTGATTGGCTATGACTGTGCAAGAGCATTAAAACCAAGGAAGGTCATACCAGGAAATGATTATGATCCATATGCAGTCAAAACAGACTTAGGCTGGACTATCGTGGGTTCCATCAAACCATGGACTGGTCTAATGGAGGTAATAGGAGTCTGCAATCGTGTCTCTGTAAAGGAGTTTCCATCCATCACACCTTCCTCTGTGATCAAAGTCCTGGAACGAGATTTCTTGGACACAAATCCAAGAGAAGGAAAAAATCCCAAGTACAAAGAGGTCCTGGAGGTGATACCAGAAACAGAACATGCAAGTGAGAAGAAAGATGTAAATCTGAATTACACTGAGGTTCCAATGCAGAGTGTACTAGGGATAAAGTGGAATGTGGAAGCTGATGTGTTCTCATTCAGTGTTATCCTCAAAGAAAAACCAGCCACAAGAAGAGGAATTCTAGCAACAGATGCGAGTGTGTATGACCCACTAGGATTTCTTTCTCCTTACATCTTGACTGGCAAACAACTGCTGCAAGACATGTGCAGGCGGGTGTTGGATGGGATGAACTTGTTTCCCCTCAAATCCAGGCCAAGTGGGAAATATGGCTCCAGGATTAGGAAAATCTTCAAAACATTAAAATACCAAGATGCCTCATTCCTGAATACCTTGGCACAATCCAAAAAATTGAGTTGCATCACTTTTCAGATGATAGCAGCAGTGGTTATGGACAGTGTTCCTACATCAGGATTGTTTCTGATGTGCAAGTTCATTGTGCTCTTGTCATGGGTAAGGCCCGAGTGGCACCCACAAGCATAGTCACCATCCCACGTCTTGAGCTGACTGCTGCAGCAGTTTCAGCTGGTGTGAGTAACTTTCTCAAAGCAGAGCTTGAGCTGAAGGTCGACAAAGAGTTTTTCTGGACAGACTCTCAAGTGGTGCTTGGGTACATCAAGAATGAAGCCCGGCGCTTCCATGTGTTTGTTGCCAATCGCGTCCAGAAAATAAGAAACACTACAGATCCAAAGCAATGGTTCTACGTTGAAACCAATCAAAATCCAGCAGACCATGCTTATTGAGGTCTCAAGGTGGCAGAGCTGATTGACTCAAACTGGCTCACTGGGCCTGAGTTTTTATGGGAACGTGAAATTGTCACAGTTCAACATTCACCAGAGCTTCTCGTAGGTGACCCTGAAGTAAAGGTTTTGAAGACAGATGCTGTTGAAAAAGACAACTTTCTTGAAAGGTTTTCAAGATTTTCTGACTGGAATACAGCCATCAATGTTGTAGCAAGGATTAAAAGACTGGCAAAAGAAGACAGGTCAGGTCCAATTAGTGTAAAGGAGAGAAGAGTTGCCTCTCTCACACTCATTCAGGCAGCACAAAAGGAGGCATTTGAAGATGAGCTGAAATGGTTCAGTCAAAAGTCAGCTAAACTACCAAAAACTCACAAAATGCATCAGCTTGATCTTGTCCTTGTAGATAACCTCCTTAGAGTTGAAGGGAGGTTGAGAAAGAGGTCTAGGGAAAAAAGGTGAATGCTTAAAGCAAGTCTCAGTTCTTGAGAGACCTGTTCAGAAACTAATACTTCTAGTTGAAAATGAGTCCTAGACTACAAAGGGAGGACATAATAAAACTAAAGTCAGATGATACAGTAATGACAAAGAAACGCTTAAGTCTAGAAAGTGAATAATATCAGTGCTATTAAAGCAACATGTGATTTGAAGGTTACATTTATTTCAAGGAAAATTACAAGATTTAATTTTGTTTGTTAAAAGTTGAGTGAATATAAATCTTTGTAATTTTGGTGGCAGCATAGTTGTCACTGTGAAAAGGTTTATGTATCTTTGGTTCTTTTTCTGAAATAATGTTTGTTTATGGGTGTGTGCGCCAGTGTTGCGGACGTTAGCGGTGTCCTTTTCTCCGCCTTCAGTCCCTCCATATCGCGGCGCATATGTGCTCGTGCTGCCAAGCTCGCGGGTGAGTCGGAGAGCTCGTGAAGGGGGCTCGTGCAGGTGTCTCGCCCCGCCTATCAGCGCCATTGTGTGAGTGAGTGTCGGGAGAGAGGACGGAGTGTTTTCCTGCAGGCAGCCGGACTGTTAAAGGTTCTCCATGTTTGTGAGGAAACCAGCGGCGAACCTGGACCTGATATGGTGCAAAAATGGGTGGTAGGCATGTGCTGTTCACATGCCTGATTAGAAGAGTCACACGGCTGCTGAAGGCTGTCCATAATCAGATGTGGAGAGAGGACTTTGTTTGGGAAATTTGAGACATGATTAACAACTCCTAAATTCTAGGCAGAAGGCGCACACGGTATGTGATTATTTTTGTTTATGAACATTTGTTAAGTGTTATAATTTATTTTGTATTCATGTTTCTTATGTCTGTGTTTTTAGTTTTTCACGGTGTTTAAGGGCGAAGATTTGCTGTGGCAAAATAAACAAAAAACTTGTCAACATCAGTTGGAGCGTGGTTTTCTGACCTAGAAGAAGACTTTGGGAGCGGTTATAATCACTAAGGGAAAAGGCATAAATGGATACATAGAGAGGAGAAGACTGCCAAAGAAGAAATGTCTGATCTACACTGCATAACATGTTGATATTGTCAAACATTGTCTGGGCTCCTTGGGTCTTATATCTCTGCTTGGAGGTGAGTGTGTGGGGTCAAATTTATTCCACTTTCTTATTTAATTATTTTGTCTTTATTTCAGGAAAGTGAGCCATTCTGCAAAAACTCAGCTACAATAGTTCAGAATTTTTTTTCTGGATTTGACTTTGACAAAGAACCATGCCTGGACTGAATAAGGCCACAGTGTGTTTGTGCAGTGATCCACTGCTACCTTTCCATATTGTAAACACAGAAGACGTAAATCATAATATATATGAGTATTTGTAGGGGAACTGGTCCAAGAACTGTCAAAAAGGAGAAAGGCTCTTTTACACTGTATTAAAGAAGGTGGTTACAAGCCAATAAAAGTTTCATTTTTTCCAAACTCCTGTAATGGAATACACCAAGGATCACAATAAAGACGTATGTAAATGTATCAAAGAGAATCCTGAATAAATATGCCACTGTCCAGGTTCATGAAGCTTCCCATATTCTAACATTAAACCTCATACCCATACAGGAATGACTTATAAAGTCATGCCTCTTGCTAAACACAAACACACACATACACAAATGCTTGCCTGATGTTTAGAAAACATCATTGCACTCGTTCTAATGTTTTTCTGGGGGGTGAAGAACTTGAGATCGTTCAACTATTTAAATTTCTTGGAGTCATTCTAGAGCCAATGCTCTCCTTCAAAAATTAAACTCCACAAATGTTCATGCATAGTATGATTCTCCATATTGAATATTGTTTCATAAATTGTTCTCACAGGTCTAACTAATCACAGGTCTAACAACTGAGCATCCGCCCCACACCCGGGAGGCAGGGGTTCAAATCCCAGCCAGGTCATGCCGAAGACCGTATAAAAGCGGAACTTCCTGCTGTCCAGCTTGGTGCTCAGTAATAATGGAACGGAGGAGGGAAATTTGTGGCGGCGCCTTGCATGGCAGCGACCCCTCTGATTCTATATATGTGTGTGATTAACACTGTAGATAAGAGAAACATAATTTCATTCTACTGTACATGATTGGCTGTATGGATTGAATGACAATAAATATGGCTTATCCTATAATCAAAAGGCAAAATTGCCTGGCAAAAGACAAAATAAGGACTGTAGATGACGAGAGTGGACAAATGAACACGAACACGCCACCAGTGGGTAGGTCTGATTGTATTACGGTTTGTGTACATTCTACTGAATTTCTGGGTCATATACTTTAAATACTTTAAAGATAAGATAAGAAAAAAAAAAACGAGAAAGGGTGGCATAAAGCAAAACCTTTCTATGTGTAAATATGCCCAAAGTCCACTTTTGACCAGTTGTGAATTTGATATGGCTGCCCCTTAATTATGCAAATTAGATGCATAAATTTACTACTATATGAAACTTTGGATCATATTCTACATCTTTCTAATTGACAGTAAGCCATTGTCTCTTACCACTTTAAAGTTATAGCCTTGGAATTCTCTTTTTCAATATTTTATTGAAAATAATCATTACCACTCTTGACCACTGGGGGTTATGTCACAGTTTGGTGACATTCACAGACAGAGGGTTAATGCTATCACCGTTAAAGATAAATATCCATTCCCCCTTGCAAATTTGGCCTTTAAATTTCTTCAGTGGGTTCGTGTGTTCACCAAACTCGATCTCCATAATGCATACCACCTTGTTCGCATACACAAGAAAGACAAGTGGAAGATGGCTTTTAAAACACACCTGGGCCTGTTTGAGTACCTGGTCATCATGCCCTTCGGGCTGACCAACACCCCCACCATCTTCCAGCAGTTAATCAATGACGTTCTTCAGGACATGATGAACCATTTTGTTTTTGGTTACTTAGACGACATTTTTGATTTTTTCTCGCACGCTGGAGGAACACGTAGTCCACATCCGTACTGTCCTGCAGCGCCTGCTAGAGAACCAGCTTTTCATGAAAGCTGAGAAGTGTGAGTTTACCACCCGCTCCACTTCCTTCTTGGGGTTCATTGTGGCCGAAGGCATGTTAGAGGCCAACCCAGCTAAGGTAAAGGTGATAGTAGACTGGCCTATCCCCAAGAACAGGAAGCAGCTTCAACGCTTCCTGGGCTTTACCGACTTCTACCGCCAGTTTGTCCATAACTATGGTAAAGTAGCCCTGCCGCTGATGCAGCTCACTTCCACCAAAAGTCCATTCAAGTGATCCAAGACCGCTGAATGGCCTTTTGTGGAACTGAAGGGTCTCTTCGGGTTCACGGCTAACGACTCTGCTTCTGTGTGGAGAGGACTGAGGCAAATCACCAACTATCGGCCTCAGGCTCCTAAGGGTCAGGATGGCAAAGCCCTTTGTCAAAGACTGTCCCAACACTATGCCCATTTTGACACCTCATCAGCTGTGTCCAACAACCCCCCCTCCTTCCAGCTCCACAGCCTCCACGGTCCCTACTTCATCAAAGGCGCCCCCCCCCCCCCGCCCTTGTCATCAGTGAGCAGGACGTGCTCAGACAGTTCTCCAGACTGAACCTGCGCAAGGCCCCCGGTCCGGACGGCGTGTCTCCTTCCACCCTGAGACACTGTGCGAAAGAGCTGGCTCCTGTCTTCACAGACATTTTTAACACCTCCCTTAAGCTATGCCACGTGCCGACCTGCCTCAAATCCTCCACCATCATCCCTGTCCCCAAGAAGCCACGGATCTCTGGACTTAACGACTACAGACCTGTAGCGCTCACCTCTGTAGTCATGAAGTCCTTTGAGCGCCTGGTCCTGCCCCACCTCAAGTCCATCACCACTCCCCTCCTGGACCCGCTGCAGTTTGCCTACCGAGCCAACAGGTCTGTAGACGATGCAGTCAACCTGGCCCTCCACTCCATCCTGCAGCACCTGGACTCCCCGGGAACCTACGCCAGGATCCTGTTTGTGGTCTTCAGCTCCGCATTCAACACCATCCGCCCCGCTCTGCTCCGGGACAAGCTGTCCCTGCTCAACGTGCCTGACTCCCTCTGCAGGTGGATCACCGACTTCCTGACGGACCGGAGGCAGCATGTGCGGCTGGGAAAGACTGTCTCAGACTCTGTTAGCATCAGCACCAGATCACCCCAGGGCTGTGTACTTCCCCCCCTACTCTTCTCCCTTTATACCAACTCCTGCACCTCCAGCCACCAGTCTGTCAAGCTGATCAAGTTTGCGGTCGACACCACCCTCATCGGGCTCATCTCCAACGGCGACAAGTCCGCCTACAGGAGAGAGATGGCCCAGCTGGCGTCCTGGTGCAACAACAACAACCTGCAGCTGAACGCTCTGAAGACAGTGGAGATGATTGTGGACTTCAGGAAAGTCACAACCCCTCTGCCCCCCCTCACCCTCACAGGCTCTCCCATCACCTCTGCAGATTCCTTCCGCTTCCTAGGCACCACCATCACCAGGGACCTCAAGTGGGAGCCGACCATCAGCTCCCTCATCAAAAAGGCCCAGCAGAGGATGTTCTTCCTGCGGCAGCTGAGGAAGCTCAAGCTACCCACCAAGATGTTAGTGCTGTGTAGAACTGCACTAACATCTTGGTGCAGCCTTAGTCTTGGTGCAGCCTTAGTCTTGGACAGCCTTAGTCTGTCCCTGACAGACTAAGGCTGCAGCGTGTCGTGCGCACTGCTGAGAAGGTGATCGGCGGCAAGCTCCCATCTCTCCAGGATCTGTACGTCTCCAGGACCCGGGGCGCGCTGGCCGGATCATAGCCGATCCTTCACACCCTGGTCACGTACTGTTTGCCCCTCTCCCCTCAGGTAGAAGACTTCGGTCCATTCAGACTAAAACCTCCCGTCACATGAACAGCTTCTTCCCCTCTGCCATCAGACTGCTGAACACTAAGTGACTTATTGACTCTCGTGCACTATGTACAGGAGCTCAACCAGACTCATGTCAATCATCACTGTTTTCTTTTTGCATTACCGACTGCACTATGTGGTACTCCACAATATCTGCTGCTCGCTAATATATTTTTATTTTATTTTTTTGTTACTTATTTGTACCCGTAGGTAGATTTGGTTTGCAGTTTGGTGACAAGCCACCGGCTGCCGGTCGCTGCGTGCGCGAGCGCCCTAAACCTACGTGTTTTTGGTATGCGGGAGGAAACTGGAGAAATCCTGGAGTAAACCCATGCAACACGGGGAGAACATGCAAACTCCACACAGCTCACTGTTGGTCGGGGGCTGGGATCGAACCCACGATCTCATGATCCCCACGATACCCCGGCCGAGGGTAAAACTGTGCTGCCACAGTGCTAAACCACTGTGCCACCGTGCAGCCAAAACTGCTGACTAGTATTACTCATTCTTATTCTACACTTTATTGCATGTATAATTTTTTTTTATTTTTTTTTATTTATTTTATTTTATCATGTTTAATGTTGCAGCATTGAACCGAGACAAATTCCTAGTTTGTGTACTACATGAACAATGGCAATAAATCTGATTCTGGTTCTGATTCTGATTCTGATTCTTCACTGACACGGCCTTTTTGGCGCAGGTCGACCCACAAGAGCAGTTCGTGGTCGAGGCTGATGCTTCTGACTCGGGGGTGGGCTCTGTCCTTTTGCCAGCGTTCCGGCTCCAATCAGAAGCTTCATCCATGCACGTATTTGTCTAGGCAGCTGACCCCAGCCAAGAGGAATTATGATGTAGGGGACAGCGAGCTGTTGGCCATTAAGTTGTCACTGGAGGAATAGAGGCAATGGTTCGAGGGAGCAAATTATCCGTTCATTATCTGGACAGATCATAAAAATTTAGAATACTTTAAATCTGCCAGATGGTTAAATTCTCGACAGGCACGGTGGGTCCTGTTTTTTTCTCAGATTTAGTCTCTCCATTACGTATAGCCCAGGGTCCCGCAGCATTAGGCCTGATGCTCTCTTGCACCAGTTCTCCTCTGATTTCTCCTCCCTCTCTGCCGCCGCTGCTGACCCCCCCTCAGGAGACTATCTTGCCCTTTTCCTGTTTTTTTGGGGCCCTCTCCTGGGAGATAGAGCAGAGGGTCCAGCAGGCCCAGTCCTCCGAAACCATCCCTGAGGGAGGCCCGGCCAACTAGTTGTATGTGCCTTCCTCTTTACGCAGCGACATCATTAAATGGGGGCACACCAGTGTTTTCACCTGCCATCCCGGGATTTCTCGCACTATAGAACTGTTACAATGAGTTTTTTGGTGGCCAACACTCAGAAGGGATGTGCAGGAAAATGTTAAGGCATGTCATGTCTGTGCTGCCAACAAATCTGACTCTTCTCCCCCAGCCAGCCATCTTTACCGCCTCCCTGTCCCCAGCCGCCCCTGGTCCAACACTGCCGTTGATTTTGTCATAGGTATCCCTCCCTCACAAGGTAACTCTGTCATCCTTACTATCATTGATCGTTTTTCTAAAGTCATTCATTTAGTTCACCTCCCCAAACTGTCCTTTGCTGCTGAAACGACCAACCTCCTTACCCTCCACATCATACGCCTGCATGGGATTTCAGTGGACATTGTCTGAGACCAAGGACCACAATTCACATCGCAAGTCTGGAAGGCATTTTGTCCTTCCCTGGTTGCCACTGCCAGCTTTACGTCAGGATATCATCTGCAGAGCAACGGCCAGGTTGAGCATGCCAACCAGTCTCTGAAGGCCACCCTGAGTTGTGTAGCATCCTGTAATCCAACCACCTGGAGCTCCCACCTGACCTGGGCTGAATACGCCCATAACTGCCGTTTCCTCCACTACTCGTTTGACACCCTTCAAGGCTTCAATGGGATACACCCGGCCTTTGTTACCTATGGCAGAGAGGGGGATTGCCGTGCCATCTGTGGAGGCCCATGTGCACCACTGTCACCATCTGTGGAGGGCTAAGCGAGCTCCTCTTCTCCGTTTGTCTGAGCGGAGCCAACTCTACGCCAACCGCAGACGTGCGCTGGCGCCCAAATACACCTTGGGACAGAAGGTCTGGCTGTCCACCGAGCAGGTACCTCTGAGGACGGAGTACCAGAAGCTGTCTCCGCACTATCTGGGCCTATTTACCATCTCTCGTATCATCACTGATGATGTCACTGTTCAGCTCAACCTGCCACCTTTGCGCATCCATCCGACCTTCCACGTTTCCTGGATAAAACCCATCTCTGCCGGCCCCCTTTGCCCTCCTCTGGACTGCCCTCCTCCCCCCCCAGATCATTGACGGTCAGACCACGTATATGTTACAGAGGATCATGGGCGTCCTTCATTGGGGCCATAGTCTTCAGTACTTGATCCACTGAAAGGGGTATGGACCGGAGGAGAGGTCATAGATTCTGGGGTCCTATTTCCATGACAAGGGCATGGTGCGGACTTTCCATTGGACACATCCTCAGAAGCCCGGTGGGATGCCAGGAGGCACCCCTTGATCGGGGGCACTGTGATGATCAGGTGAGCGTGCACCCCACTCCCTTCTTGCTTCTGTTCCTTCCCAGCTCCAGAGCTCATCTGCACACCTGTATAATTGGTTACACCTGCCGCTTCCTTGTTTGCCATCATATAAAAGAGCCAATGTATGTATGCTTCCCCGCTGGACCGTTGGGTATTACTGCCACTACAACTCCAATTTATGTCATTTAGCAAATTATATTTCCTCGTTTTCTCACCTCTTTGTGTTTCTCCTTCTCAAGTTTGCTGCTACTTCAGCGGTGTGTCTCTGGGGCTGCACACGCTCACCTGTACCATTCTCTTCCACAGACAACGGACTCCTCCACCCAGGTCTTCCCATCCATTCTTCCTCCAACTGTATCCCATGCCGGAGTTCTCTGCCAAGGTCTCTAGCAGTCCTGTAAATCTCCCCCCCCCCCCCCACACGCCTTACATCACTCAGATTATTCTTGTTTGTAATCCTTTTTTCTCTTCCCTCTCTTCCAGGCAACATGTGGCTACAGCGAGCTCCTTTTTATATGTTTATTTACATTTGTGTCACATTTTGCGGTATTGTGTAATTGTGCATACTTTGTGTTGATTAAGTTAGCACTGAATGTATTTTGAGTTTTCATTAAAGTTGTGTTTATTTTCACTCCTGAGTCTGAGTGTTCATTCGGTGAGGTTTGCTCTGCGTTTGAGCCTCTTGGTATTAAATCATAACAGATAAGGCTTCCGTTTTGCTATCCTACCCCATAGCCCAGACATATGAAGAAGATGGGAGATTACTGTCACATGTACTAAACAGCCAGAAATTCCTGCAGCTCCTTCCATGTTGCTTGCGGCCTCTTGGTAGCCTCCCTGACCAGTTTTCTTCTCGTCTTTTCATCAATTTTGGAGGGATGTCCAGTTCTTGGCAATGTCACTGTTGTGCCATATTTTCTCCACTTGATGTTGACTGGCTTCACTCTGTTCCATGGTATATTTAATGCCTTGGAAATTCTTTTGTACCCTTCTCCTGACTGATACATTTGAATAATGAGATCCCTCTGATGCTTTGGAAGCTCCCTGCAGACCATGGCTTGTGCTGTAAGATGTGATTACAAAAAATTCAGGAAAAGCCTATTAGAACAGCTGAACTGTAATTGAGGTTAATCAGGGGCACTTTAAATGGGGGGAGGTGTGTGCTAACTCCCAATTAACATGAGTTTGAATGTGATTGGTTAATTCCGAACACAGCCACATCCCCAGTTGTAAGAGGGTGTGCATATTTATGCAACCAGATTATTGTAAGTTTTTTTTTTCCCCCTTAAAAGATTTCAGTTTGTTTTTCAATTTGGTTGTACAGGTTATAGGATTCAAGGATTCAAAAGAATTCAAAGATTTTTATTTGTGAATACTACTATACGTACAGGAAATCGAAATGGCATTTCTCTGTCTCTTCAGTGGTGTGCACAATATAAAAAAAGAAAAGGAATAAGGCTGGAAAAACAACAACAGCAGTCTATGTACAGCAATGCCACCCATAGTACAAATGGCAACAAAAGATAGGCCCAGACCTTCCATAGTGCAAATAAATGATAAACGATGAGACCCAGCAATCCTATATACAGAAAAGTAGAGCAGTAATACTCATTGTTGCAAGGTAAATGTGGTAGTGTAGGTGCAGACAGTAACAAATAGGACTGCACATGATTAGTATTGCAATGACAGACAGCAGCAGATATGGCATTTGTGCAAAGGGTTGCAGTAAAGTCCAGAGGCATACAGAAGCAAATGTAGTACTGTTGGTGTGCCAGTCTTTCTGTGCCAACAGCTGAGGTAGTTATTGTGCGGGTGAGTGCGTTACAGTCCCGGGGTGGGAGGAGTGGGGGGGTGGACAGAGTTCAGGGTCCTGATGGCCTGACTGTGAGTGGCTGCATGCTTGAAAGTGTCCCAGTGTGTGGTGCTAAAGTAGTCTTTCAGGGCATCAGAGGCCCCTTCTGGCCACACACGTACCTGCTTTTTAGTTGGTCTGATAGCTTTCATTCAGTCTGTATGCAGGCATTAGCAAGCTGGTGATGTGATCAGAGAGACCAAGGTGGGAGAGGGAGGAGGCTCTGTATGCTCTCTTGTGGGTTGTGTACACCAGGTCCAGCAAGTTGTCTCCTCTTGTTGGAAAGTCCATATGTTGGTGTAGTTTTGGTAGGAGGGCCTTTAAATCTGTATGGTTGAAGTCTCCTTCTGTGATGAGGAATCTGTCTGAATGCACTGTTTTTGTCTCACTTATAGCCTGATAGAGTTCATTTAGTGCCTGAATCCTCTCACCACCGGTGGCGATGGGCAGGACATAAGCGGCAGCTAGCAGGACAGATGTACATTCCCTCTGTATGTAGAACGGTTGGCACTTGATGATCATAAACTCCACCAATGGAGAACAGTGTTTGTGCACAGCAGTCGCATCTCAGCACCAAGCGTCATTGATGTAAACACACAGGCATCCTCCTCGGGTTTTCCCTCCTTCCGTGAACACCTAATCAGCACAGAGGCATGTTAGCCCCGCTAACTGAATAGCAGACACCGGGATATTGTCATTTAGCCACGTTTCTGTAAAGATAAAAACACAGCAGTTCCACACATCACGTTGCGTAGAGCTCAGGAGCTGTATGTGTTCTATTTTGTTGTCTAGTGAACGTACGCTGGCCAGAACGAGGGTTGGAATCGGGAGTCTGTAAGGGTTAGCGACTATCTCTGTTTGGATACCTACAAGCTTACCTCATTATCTATGATATCTGTGACATGCAGCTGTTTCATGGAAGTAAAACCTCAGTGGTTTTGGGGTTTTTTTTTTTTTAAATGTGCTGGTCCAGGGGTGTCAAACTGGCCGAAAATGGTCCACCAGGGGGCATCCAACTTTTTCTTCTGTGAATTTACAGCTTTCTTTTGAGTAAGTTTCTGACTTTTCTACTCATTAGAATAGTCCATGTAAATTTGAGACATTATTCTCCTTAAGATGAGACTTTTTTCTCATCAGTTTTCTTTTTCTTCTCTTTTCAGTTCAATTAAACTTTACTTATATAACGCCATTTCACAACAACAGTCATCTCATAGCACTGTCAAACTGTAGGGGAAAACCCCACAATTGGAGAAAGCCCCCAGCAATCAGGTAATCCCCTGTGAGCAAGCATTTGGCGACAGCGGAGAGGAAAAACTCCTTTTTATCAGGAAGAAACCTCCAGAAGAACCAGGCTCACGGAGGGGAAGTCATCTGCTGCAACCAGCTGGGGATGAGGGGCGAGAGAAGAAGAAGAAGAAGAAGAAGAAGAAGAAGAAGAAGAAGAAGAAGAAGAAGAAGAAGAAGAAGAAGAAGACATGTAGAAAGCAAACAGCACGGCAGGGACTCAGTCTGTGGGAGAGAACAAAGAGATGTTAATGACCAACAAAAAGACTTCACTGAGAGTGAAAAAAGGAGTGAAGCCCAGTGCATCGTTGGAGGTCCCCCAGCTGTCAAAACCTATTAGCAGCATAACTAAGGGAGGGTTCATTGCTCTGCACTGTGTGTTTACATATTCATATATTTATTCCATCCAGCTACAATGCTCTGCACTGTGTGTCTGTGTGTGTGTATATATATTTTATAGTAATATGTACATATGTATATTAGCTGCTCTTGCTTGCTTGTTTTTTTTCTTGCCTTCTGATTGTTGCTCTGAGTGTTGCTATCCCTGTGCTGTTGCAATCCTGGAATTTCCCCGTTGTGGGACTAATAAAGGCTTATCTTATCTTATCTTCAGGGTCACCTGATCCCACCCTAACTATAGGCTATGTCAAAAGGAAGGTTTTAACCTTATTCTTAAAAACAGACGTCAAATCTAACTCCTGAATCCAGATTGGCAGCTGGTTCCAAAGGAGAGGAGTGTGATAACTGAATGCTCTGCCTCCCATTGCACTTTTGGAGATACTAGGTATTACAAGAAATCCTGCATTTTGGGAGCTTAGTGCTCTGTTAGGATGATAAGATAGCTTTAGTTCTTTTAAGTAACAAGGGGCCTGATTATTGAAAGGGTTGTAAATGAGAAGGATTTAAAACTTAATTATAAATTCAATGGGAAGCCAATGAAGGGAGACCAGAACCGGAGATATATGATCTCTCTTTCTAGGACTTATTAAAACACTAGCTGAACCATTTTAGATCAGCTGAAGACTTTTTGGAGATGTTTTAGGACAGCCTGATAATAAAGAGTCTAATCTAGAGCTAACAAGCGTGGACTAGTTTTTCAGCATCACTCTGAGACAAGATGCTCCTAATCTCGGTAATATTACACAAATGATAGAAGGCAGTCTTAGAAACAAGTTTAATATGTGAATTCAAGAACAGATCTTGATCAAAAATAACTCCAGTGTTCCTCACAGTACTACTAAGAAAAAGAGTAACTCCATCAAAATTAAGAGTTTGATTTGGGAAGTCATTTCTAAGTTTTTTTGGACCAACTAGAATGACTTCAATCTTAACTGAATTTAATAGCAAGAAATTACAAGTCATCCAAGCTCTGATTTCCTTAAGACAAGCCTTTAATTTACCTAGTCGATTATTGTCATCTGGCTTCATTGATAAATATAATTGTGTGGCATCTGCATAACAATGTAAGTGTAGGTAGTGCTTTCTAATAATACTGCCTAGTGGAAGCATACTGTATATAAACTCAAAAGAATAGGGCCGAGGACAGATCCCTGTGGAACTCTGTGATTGAGCTTTGAGTTCCTAAGAAAATGTTACGTGTGGCTCTCACGAGCCACACAATCAGAGCCGAGGGCGAGCCAGTGAGTTTGCGATGTTTTATTGTGATAGGGAAAAGGGAATAAGGAACACGGCCTCATGGGGCCAAAAAGCACAAATACTCATACAGGCGTAACACTCACAAATAATGCAGAACGATGAGCAGATGGCTGGCGCTGGATGTAGGGGTTCCAGCCTTTGATGTGCGAAGTCACAGCCCCAAATGATCGGGCCTGCTCCCTTTAATACTCGTCAGCAGCGCCTCAGTTGATGAGGGTTAATTGGGCTCCAGCCGTCTCGTATAACTTGACAGCTGGGAGCCCACTGAGACGCTATCACAGTAAGAGCCGGACTGAGGGGGAATATGGCATGAAGCGCCGGATGACACGGCGTCTCATCCCATATGACACAGCCCCCTCCTCACGGCCGGACTACGAACGTAACACCCAAGAACGTAACACCCAAGACCACCCCCCACCACCACCTAGGGTGGGCGGATAGGGCGCAGGTCAGGAGGGAGAGAATCAGAGAAAGGGAAAAAAAAAACAATCGACCATAAACCAATACAGAGTACGAGGGAAGAACCCAAACACGATACTCCATAAAACACAACATGAGAGAGAAAAAAAACCCAGAGAAAGGAAAAAACAATCGACAATAAACCAATACAGAGTACGAGGGAAAAACCCAAACACAATACTCCATAAAACACCACATGAGAGAGAGAAAACCCATTTAGGCAGAGGATAATTGTGGAAATAACAGCCCGACACACAGGGAAGAAAAAAACCCCACAATACTCCATAAACCACCACACGGGTAAGAAGAAAGAAAAAAAAAACAAAACATTTAGGCAGAGGGCAACTGTGGTAATAACAGGAAAAAAAA
The DNA here is from genome assembly GCA_020510985.1 of Pholidichthys leucotaenia. Lineage (NCBI taxonomy): Eukaryota > Metazoa > Chordata > Actinopteri > Cichliformes > Pholidichthyidae > Pholidichthys > Pholidichthys leucotaenia. The sequence goes on along the minus strand of CM035845.1, from coordinate 251,997,089 downwards.
ACCCCACAATACTCCATAAACCATGTACAGGCAAATACAAAGAAAATCAACCCCGGAGCACCAAAATGAGAGGAAAACTCCCAAGGGCGAAAATTAACCATTACAGCCATCCCTCAAACAGGAGGGGAAACCCCCCCAAAAAAATTATCACCCTAAACGTGGAACAGTAATAAAGAACTTAGCTGTACCCACCCAAACACAAGCACAGCAAAGGAAATTCAGTTCGGGGGTCTCCCCGCACCCAGCATCCATACCGTTAACAGGGGTGAAGGGAAAAGTCCCGGCGGCCTACACGAACCCCAGGCCAGAAGACACAGTTCCTCGGGAGGCCGAACCAGATCGCCGAACAAGAAGTCTAGCAGGTCGGGTGGCCACACAAATGGGCACGGCAGACCTTCCGGTGGCCGGCCCACATCACTCAACCACCAGGCCCGTAGGGAAGAGAGAGAGGTCCAAATGGGCCCTAGTGGAAGAAGCTTGGGGGAGAGCTGATGACGAGGTGGTCCAACGTCAGATGGCAGGGGATCAGCAGCTCCCTCACCGGACCCGGACACCGCTGGTGCCGAACCCACGTCGGACCCCGATTGGGTCTCTGTCGAACCCACGTCGGACCCCGATTGGGTCACTGACGAACCCACGTCGGACCCCGATTGGGTCTCCGTCGAACCCACGTCGGACCCCGATTGGATCTCCGTCGGACCCCGATTGGATCTCCATCGAACCCACATCAGACCCCGATTGGGTCACTGACGAACCCACGTCGGACCCCGATTGGGCCGGCGCCGCACCAGAACCGACCTCCGATCTCGAACCTGAACCCTCTGGCACCATGGGCGATGGCCGCTCCTTGCCGGCGACCCTGGGAGAAGGCTCAGGAGAGAAAACAGAACCGGGATCAGGATCACCGGCAGCGCCAGAGCCCGGCGAGATAAGCTCGGACGCAGCGGACGGCTGCACCCGGCTCATCTCCCCTAGAGACCGGCTAAAGTGCTCTAAAGTGAGGAGAAGAAAGATTAGATAGAGCACTTGCCTGATCTCGGGTTCTGACGCCGTCCAGGACTGCGAAGATCCGGGTTCAAGCGTCAGGAGGTCGTCGTCAGGCTCCCACTCAGCTGCGTCGGGCTCCGCAGCTGGCATGATGGAAAATGCAGCTTGTGAGTCCTCCGGCACCGGTGCCCACGCCGACGGCCCACACGGCGTGGTGGCAGGAGAACCTTGTCCCGCTGGACCGGACCGCTCCTCCGTGGAGACCCGGGGATGCTTAGTCGTCGGCGTAGGCTCCACGCAGCAATCCGCTTTCCTCCTCCGTCCACAGCGTAGCTGCAGAACCGGAACCAGGCTGTTCAGAACAGCAGGCCCCCTCCTCATCCCACGATGTTGGTTTGGCGCCGGGGACCACTCAGCGGAGGGAGACACAGAGGATGCAGGATTAATAATTACAGCTACAGCAGGTGGTGGGAGTTTGGGGAGCTGCGGACCCCGAACTCCACCTCCAGGAGTTTGACAGAGCAAATCACAAGTTGAGTGTGAAAGAAATGAGACTTGCCTGTCTCCTGGAGGCTGGATGGTGCCTGCTGTCATGGACGTTGCTCCTCCCTTTCCCCGCCAGGCAGTAATGGAGGACCCCCTGGGAGGACGTCGGGGAGCCGCTCGTGTTGATTCCAGGATGGAGCTCACCAGGTCAGGATTCTGGACGCACACAGCAGCCGGGGAGCGCGTCGAGGAGGAGGGGGCGACAGCCGAGATGAGCCGGGTCCGGAGCGCTGGCGTAACAGCGGAGGGAGGTGGCTCAGGAGACGAGGCTGCGGGATCTCCTCTCAGAAGAGGCGGAGGAGGGACAGCTGCGTGGGGGAATGAGACCTTGCGGCCACCTGGAACTGGATCCGGACGGGGTTCATGCTGAGAAGAATTGGCAGTGTGACGACGGCTACTCACAGGGGGCGAAGCGAGGGTGAGACCCGGAAATCGCCGCTCCTGGGCAGAGACAGAGGTGAGGAGGGTGTCAAACTCGGAGAAGTCACGCAGCCCTGGACTCCTCTCCACCAGTCTAACTGTCGCCGCCACATGCTTCATCACTGAGGACGGGTGCACAGCGGAGCGAGCAGCAGCCACTCGGTCCCGGACCTTAATTGCCGTCAGCTGCAGATCCTCCGGGGGAATCCCGAGTGACGTTGTGCTGGATGGGGAAAGCCCTCTGGATAGCACGAACTCCCGGGCCAGAGCGGAGGCAGGAGCGTGATTCCGAGGCGAAGTGAAATGTCTCCTCCTCTTCGGCTTCCTGCCAGGGTTTCCCTCCAACCCACGGAGCTGTTCTCACTGTGCAGCTATGGCGTCCCTCCTGGCACAGACCTCAGGGTGGTTGGAATAGCGAGGGAGGCTGTCCAGGAGATTCTCAGCATAATCTAGGTGCCAGCATCTTTCGTAGGGGTTGTTGTACAGGAAGGCGGTGAAGAGCGTCCCATCGACATCTTCCAAGATGGCCGTCAGCTCGTCGCCCTGGCGCCGAACGTGGCTCCTTGGAGACGGCATGCTCAAAGAGCAGACACCCAGACAGGAAAGACACAAGTCCAAACGGCAAACTCACGGCCGCCGGCAACTCGCCTGGCTGTGACTTACTGTTCCGTGTGGCTCTCGCTAGCCACACAATGAGAGCCGAGGGCGAGCCAGTGAGTTTGCGATGTTTTATTGTGATAGGGAAAAGGGAATAAGGAACACGGCCTCGTGGGGCCAAAAAGCACAAATACTCATACAGGCGTAACACTCACAAATAATGTAGAACGATGAGCAGATGGCTGGCGCCAGACGTAGGGGTTCCAGCCTTCGATGTGCGAAGTCACAGCCCCGAATGATCGGAGCTGCTCCCTTTAATACTCGTCAGCAGCGCCTCAGCTGATGAGGGTTAATTGGGCTCCAGCCATCTCGTATAACTTGACAGCTGGGAGCCCGCTGAGACGCTGTCACAGTAAGAGCCGGGCTGAGGGGGAATATGGCATGAAGCGCCAGATGACACGGCGTCTCATCCCATATGACAGAAAACTTATTACTGACATGAAAAAACTGGAACCTATCAGGTAAATAATATTTAAACCACTGTAAAGAAGTTCCATTAAGTCCAACATGGGGTTCTAATCTATCAAGTAGAATATTATGATCAATAGTATCAAAAGCTGCTCTAAGGTCTAAAAGGACAAGTACAGAAACAAGTCCATTATCAGATGCGGTAAGGAGGTCATTAGTAACCTTCAGTAAGGCTGTTTCAGTACTATGATGGATTCTGAACCCAGATTGAAACTCTTCAAATAAACAATTTCCCTGCAAGTGGTCAAATAATTGCGTAGCAACAACTCTTTCTAAGATTTTTGAAATGAAAGGGAGATTAGAGATTGGTCTATAGTTAACTAAAACTCCTGGATCCAGCATTGGCTTTTTGAGTAAGGGTTTAATTACAGCAGTTTTAAAAGCCTGCAGTACATGGCCTAATGTTAATGAAGAATTGATTATTGAAAGAATAGCACTACCAATAAATGGGAAGACTCCTTCAAATAACCTGGTAGGAATAGGGTCTAGTAGATAAGTTGAAGGCTTGGATGAGGAAATTATTTTATGTAACTCTAAAAGGTCAATTAGAGTAAACTCATCTAAATGAATGTCAGTTGAAGGACTGACTAGTAAGGGAATGCTAGATTTGACAGAGTTCTGAATCTTTGTCAGCCTGCAGTGCTGAAAAGAAACCTGGGGTTGTTTTTGTTCTCTTCTATTAATGCAGAATAATAAGTTGTTCTGGCTTTTCTAAGAGATTTTTATATATATTAGAAGTTGATTTCTCCAAGCTAGATAGATTTCATCTAATTTAGTGGCATGCCATTTTCTTTGTAATTGACAAGTCTTCTGTTTTAAGCTATGAGTTTCTGTGTTGAAGTAGTTGTAGTTAGAAATCTCTGATTAGACTTTTTCTTTTTTTTTAAAGGGGCCACCATGTCTAGAGTCTGATGCAGAGAAGCGGTTACACTATCTACCATGCTACCAATTTCAGAAGGAGTAAAATCTCCATCACTTATCTCCATTGTGTTGACACAAGGCATTGAGGAAACAATCTGCTTAAATTTGGTAACAGCATCATCTGAGAAACATCTACTGCAGTAGTATTTTTGTTTAGGAGCCAAATAGTCAAACATAGTAAAATCAAAATCTTTTCAGGTGAAAACATGTAGTGTCCATTTAGATTAACTCCATCAGCAACTACTAATGATGTAGTTCAGCCCTGAAGGGGCGTCCCAATTAATCAGAGTAATTTTCAATCCCCACCCCTTGGCCCTTCATTTCAAGGGCCAAGGGGTGGGGGTAGGGGGTAGGCAAAGAGGTAGGGCTACAAATGAGAAATGGAATGGACCCCAAATCTACCTGTACTTCACTCTCATATTGCAAATATTTTTCTCAACTGTTTTACAGTATTTACTGCTGTTAATAAATAATTAAACTGTGTTTCTCTTGCTATTTTCATGTAAGCATGAGGGTCATTTACATTTGAAAAGGTTTAGCTCAAGTAAAATTTAGCATGCTATAGTCAAATTTGATCAGATTAGTCATAATTTTCCCACAGCAAAATTGTGGCTAGTGAAAAGGTTGAGTGGCTAGTAACTTTGTAAAATCACTAGCCATAGTGTCCTGTTTGTAAAATCACTAGCCGCAGTGGCCGGTGAGCAAAAAAGTTAATGTCAAGCCCTGCTCATTGGGGAGAAAAAAATCCTCCTTGATGGGCCAGAGGCAGGGAAGTCCCCCTCCTCCCATCTCTGATCGGCAGACTTGGTCTGTTTTCATGGTGCTCGGAGAGTCTAATTAGCTTTGCAGACGGCTTCTCCTAACAGTGGCCTCAGTGCTTGAGGCATCGGCACTTGTTCAGCTTTACTGGGATGAGTGTCCTGGGAAAATGAGTGGGGTCACAACTACTTAAAGCCTCTGATGTGTATTTGCAAGGAGATGAGGAACCTCTACAATGAGTCACCAGGAGACACTTAATAGAGCCAGAAATGTGCCTCAGCAGCTACTGGAAATGTCAGCTTTAGTTTCCACCCGATGAGCTTGAGAATAAAAGGCAGAGTGGGATGCAAGTAATGTTTTATTTTGCTTGTCTTTGGTTTTCTATGCTGATAGAAATGGATTAGTATGTTTCTACTCCATGATAGATTTTAAACCATTTCTAAACCTCCTACGTGCAACTGAATCACCCCACCAGAGAGAAACCTTTACAGCTGATGTTTTTACAATTTGATTTGTTTTAAGCGACTCCCACATACATGACAGGGTCCTGACATGGTGGCACTTCACAGTCATTCTATGTAGGAGTGAAACGTGGGCCAAACCTTATGGTCACTCTGACTCACCACACCAATTCCTACCTGCTACAATATTAGTTATGATAAAATGGTAGGGTTGAAGAGTACGTGAGCATGCCTGTGACTTGGAGTCCACCAAAAGATTGCAAGAGGGGCTGCACGGTGGCGCAGTGGTTAGCACTGCGGCAGCACAGTTTACCCTTGGCCGGGGGATTGTGGGGATCGTGGGATCGTGGGTTCGATCCCAGCCCCCGACCAACAGTGATCTGTGTGGAGTTTGCATGTTCTCCCCGTGTTGCGTGGGTTTACTCCGGGATTTCTCCGGTTTCCTCCCACATGCCAAAAACATGCATGTTAGGTTAATTGGCTGTTCTAAATTGTCCCTAGATATCTGTTTCCTATAGGCCCTTAGAATAGAGGGTTAGTATTAATGAAAGCGCTTTGAGTGGTCTTTGTGACTAGAAAAGCGCTATATAAGTGCAGGTTAGTTAGTTAGTTAGTTAAAAGAGTGGTAAACAAAGATGGCCTCTGCAAATGAGCTATGACCTGAGGCCAGAGCAGTGTGGGAGTCCCGTGAGGCCATGTGGAAGTGGGTCAAGTGAGGGCAGGAAGAAGGGAATTTGAGAAGGTTGATGGGTGAGTCTGGCTGTAGTCGCTAACTCCTTGGTTTACATGGAGGTCCATGAGAGGGCAGACACGGGGAGACTGTGTTAATCCTCAAAGGCTGCTCTCGGACCCTTCTTGCCTCAAGCTGTGATGGTGTAAAAATAGATCATGTTTTTATTGCTTGAGGACTAAGGTGACCTCTGTTTCTTTTGGGATGGAGAATTGAGGTATGAAATGTACATAAACAAAACACTTACACAAGCATAGCCTAGATCCAGACCCATCCAGGATGTGCTTAAGGTTAAGATCAGTGGCCTAGGAGGAGTAACGCTTTTTTTTCATCAAATGCCCACATCTCCTGACCTTTGACAATGACCTTGACCTCAACCTGCAGACTTACCTAAGGATCCTTCTGAGTGAGTTTGGTGACCACTGGGGAAATTGCCTAGAGGAAGTAACACTTTCCATGAAATCACCTACGAGGGGGGCTGAAAAGTTCATCGACTGATAAGTTCATAGTGGTCAAATTTGACCAAATGTAGTTTATTTTTCAACCGCAGGGATCCAAGCGCTGCAAAACCAATGGAAGAAGTGTGTGGATCGAAGGGGAGACTATGTTGAAAACTAAACCACATTTGGTCAAATTTGACCACTACAAACTTTTCAGCCTATGAACTTTTCAGCTCCCTGTCGTAAGTGCCCAGGTCTCTTGACCTTTTACCTTTAGCACAATCTGGGTGCAGACCCACCTGAGGATCATTGTGAGTGAGTTTGGTGAACATCGGGGCAAATGCTTAGGAGGAGTTGCGATTCCCATGAAATGTGGATGGGTGGACAGACGGATGCCTGATCAATGCATTAGCCCCTTTCGACATCACCAGAATGAACTAAAAACATATTATATATACGCACAATCAGTGAAAGATGACATAACCTTAATATTACACAAGCATAGGTACTTACCAAACAGAGATGTCCTGCTGCAGTCTTTGTTGCTGTGGTTCGTAGTGTTGTCTATTTAATTTTCTGGATCAGATTTTGGTTCAAACATGTATAGTATGGTAGGATTCCTGGTGTGGTCATTGTCAAAAAAACGTACCTTATTGTTGAATTTTCCTCACTTCTTGGTTAGCAAATGATGCTGTGTCGATCAGGTTAATGACGGAGGGAATGGTTATATGAAGATTTAAAACTACAAACCTCTCCATTGTGACAAAGTATTCTGTCCACATACTGTACATCGCGTCTTGATCTTGTGTCAGTTCGCACGTGCGTGTCCTGTTCTGGTTAATGAAAAACATACACACTTGGCTGGGTTTTTTTTTTGTTAAATGCATTAATCTGACGACAATTAAATACAAACAATATATACTTTATAGTATACCCTGTCATATAGCCTATCCCAAATCATTTGAACAATTAGACCAGCCTCTTACCCAGGGGTGTCCAACCATGTGCCATGGAGAGCCAAGACCCTGCAGGTTTTCTCTTCTACCCAGTCTCTTCAGCAGGTGTTTTCACTTATCAGCAATCAGTGGGAAGAAGTTCACAGAAATCTGCTGTTGAAGACACTGGTGGAGGTAAAACCTGCAGGGTCTTGGCCCTCCATGGCACATGGTTGGACACCCCTGCTCTTCCCACTTTTCACAAAATTTGTTTTTGCACTGTCGTGATAACAAAATGAACTTTGATACACCAACAATGTGCTCTGCACCTTAGACAATAGACTGTTCACTATATCACTATAATAGAGCACAAAGATTTAGGTTTGCTCATTAGTCAAGATCTTGTATTGGTACGGATAAGGACCTGTACTCATATAGCACTTTTTCTAGTCACAAAGACCACTCAAAGTGCTTAATTAGTAGATACACTCACCTCTGTTCTAAGGGCCTATCAGAGACAAATACCTAGGAACAATTAAGAATCATCAATTAACCTAACATGCATGTCTTTGGATTGTGGGAGGAAAACCGGAGCCCCGGAGTAAACCCATGCAGCAAAGGGAGAACATGCAAACTCCACACAGAAAGGTTCGCACCCCTGCCAAACCTGGGGATTCGAACCCCGGAACCTTTGAGCTGTGAGGCAACAGTGCTAACCACTGCACCACTATGCTGGTACTGTTTTAATTACTGAATAAAATCATCAATGAGACAACATCCTGATGTTGTCCATATGCCTTAATTCTGTTTGGCTCTCATCAACTTGCGGCCATCCTTACTATTCAACTCAATCCACCCAAGTACCTAATCAGATTTCAAGCATTGGTCACTGTAAGAATACAGTAACTCTAACAATGCTCATGCTATGATATTTGACCCTGCTTATTTTTCTGTTCATTGTGACTGTTAAAACTGGGAGTGCAACAAAATTAGGCCCTTTTCAATGTTTTCCTCAGCAAACCTACTGACTCTAGCCTGAACTTTAACTGGCAGCCAGATTATTGTGTAATTTGAGTCGATTAAAATGCCGAGTAGCTTGAAAGTCAAACATGTTAGCATTTTAAAATCCAAACAATAAGTCTTTATTTGAATGTGTGCTCATAATTCATATGTGTGTAACTTGTGTCCACTCATATGCACTGGGAATATCTTTGTGCAGGCCTGACCACTACGGAATCCCAAGAAACTGTCTAGCTGTTTCACATTGCTTCACATCTGGGATGAGTCTGTTAGTGGTTAAGATGTGAGCACGTGCATACATAGACTCCCTCACATTCACAGGCATACATTAAATCCCCCAACACATCCACACATACAGCAGACACTTCCTGAAAATGTCTACCTCAGTGGAGTACAATTGCTTTTCTACTGCAGCCTTGTCATGGCCCGCGACCTTCTTTTCTAATTCAGTAAAATGTGAGCAGATTTCAAGTAGAATGGAGCTGGATAAATAGAGCCACAGCCTTTCTTCATCTCCTCTCTTTTTTTTGCCTCTGCCTCCTTCCCTGCTCTCTACTTCTTCCTATATGGCTCCATCAGTATTTGTCTCCAATCAGACTGACCCACTTGGCAGGAGAACAACATTGTGGTTAGAACACACACACACACACACAAACTTTTTACCGACTGTCCTTAGGGTGCAGTACATAATTATGCCATTGTTTTGGTTGTTTCTATAAGCTGATCTACTGTATATGCCAAAATGTAGTCACACTTACTGTAAACCAGTAGTTTTCTTTCATTAATAATTACACTGCCTCCGGTCACTTTATTTTTTTTTACAAAAAAAAATAGCTGTAATTTCTTTTTAAAAGTAGTATATATTGTACTTTTAGTCAACTATTAGGCTGTGGACAAGAAAAAAAGAAAAAAACAAACAAAAGCAAAAGAACAAACAAGTCAATCCTGGTGTCAAATTGGCATAATTTTTCAATTAATTAACTTGTGGACTACCCTTCTGAAGCTTCACATTTAACCTCATGTTTTTGTTGTTTTTGTAAAATAAACACAACCACAGATAACCAAGAAAACAATTAACATTCATTAACAGATAATCCAGAACAGTCTTCAGTTTGTTGTAAATTCTTTGTAATTTGTCATTAGAAAAAGGTAAAGATAGGCCACATCGTGTTGGCTTAAGCTCCATGCCACTCAGATGTAAATATAGAACTATGACTCATAGGGTAATTGTTTTACTTTGCTTTATATGTAAATTTACTATTCCTGCTGTAATTCTGTTACCTTGTTCATGTGTTTCACATTCTGTTATCATTAGTTGATTAATAAAAGGATTCTGAAAAGATTGACTAAAGAGCTGTACACATTGATCCATCCATCCATCCATCCATCTTCTTCCACTTAATCCTTTTCGGGTCGGGGGGGGGGCCGCTGGAGCCTATCCCATCATCTTTGGGCAAGAGGCAGGGTACACCCTGGACAGATCGCCATTCCATCGCAGGGCCAACACAGAGAGACAGACAACCATTCACTCTCACAGTCATACCTAAGGACAATTTAGAATCCTCAGTTTGATGCCAATTAACCTAACTTGCATGTTTTTGGCATGTGGGAGGAAACCGGAGAAATCTTGGAGTAAACCCACGCAGAACGGGGAGAACATGCAAACTCCACACAGATCACTGTTGGTCGGGGGTTGGGATCGAACCCGGGATCCCCCAGCCAAGGGTGAGTTGCTGTGCTGCCGCAGTGCTAACCACTGCGCCACCGCGCTGCCCAGTACTCATCGATGATAACAACATTTTAAGTGCTGCTGTGGGGGGTTACATTCTGTGTCTTTGTCCTCTGTTCTCTGCTCCCCCTCAGTTCTCCCTTCACCTCAATCCTTCCATACTGTGGCAACGGAGGATCAGGTGGAATTCCTATGGTGATCTGATTGTTGAGAACAGGGACAGGTATATTCTACTGGCTGGCCGGCTGCCAGTTCGGCACTGTTTCTGGCCACAAAATGAACCGACCTGTGGAGCACACCATCTGCAGTTTCTTTTCTCCCCTGCCATGTGTGTTTTTGGATGCCCAATCCGTAACTTCATACCAATTCGTCCTGGAAAGTACCAACCACACAGCACATGGAGCGAGACGCATCTAAAGAAGAAGCCTTACGTAACTGGCACATGTGTGCCTCTTTTTTTTTTCCTTGTTCTATCAAGATGAGATGACACATGCATGCCTCTGAGCACCCTCGTCCTCTCCCCCCACTGGTCATCAAAGCCTGCGTCAGAATCCAGAATCAAACTGGTCCCAACCCCACAAAATGGGACAAGACTGGAATTGTTGTAGAAGTGACGCAGTTCGATCAATACATCGTGAGGATTAATGGCTCCGGCAGAGTCACTTTAAGTAACCGGAAGTTCCTACAAAAATACATTCCGGTTATTGAACAAGCACCTCTCCTGACGGCAACCGGCCCATCACTCTGTCCAACATTGCACTTATTTAACTCAATCAAAAAACCTAACCCTCCTACCAGGGTAGCCGGCACAGCACCGACCGACATCTCTGCAACCCCATCACCTGAGTTCAAGTCAACTGTACCCATCCCGCTGTCTACGCCGGCCGGCTCAGCTCCGTCACCAGAGCCCCCTATCATAGCCCAGGAAATGCCACAACCAGTTGCCCCGCCGTCACCTGAGAAACCAGTGGCCAAGAACAAAGTCCCCCAGGCCCTTCGCAACCTCATACTTCACAACGCTCCAGGTCTGAAGGAACAACAGGCCACTCCATAAAACCAAACCTCACCCAACCATCACTCACATCCTTCTGCCATACGGCACTTGACACAACAATCAAGACCACTGGCTTGGTTCTGAAATCACTTTTAACCCCTGATCTTTTATGGACTCAATTATATATAGTGGACAAAATTGTTGGTACCCCTCTGTTAATGAAAGAAAAACCCACAATTGAATGAATTGTGGTTCAACAGAATTATTTTAAAAAACAAACTCATGAAACAGGCCTGAACAAAAATGATCGTACCCTTAACTTACATATTTTGTTGCACAACCTTTTGAGGCAATCACTGCAATCAAACAATTTCTGGAACTGTCAATGAGACTTCTGCACCTCTCAGCAGGTATTTTGGCCCACTCCTCATGAGCAAACTGCTCCAGTTGTCTCAGGTTTGAAGGGTGCCTTCTCCAGACGGTATATTTCAGCTACTTCCACAGATGTTCAATAGGATTTAGATCAGGGCTCATAGAAGGCCACTTTAGAATAGTCCAATGTTTCGCTCTTAGCCATTCTTGGGTGTTTTTAGCTGTGTGTTTTGGGTCATTATCCTGTTGCAAGACCCATGACCTGCGACTGAGACCAAGCTGTCTGACACCGGGCAGCACATTTCTCTCTGGAATACCTTGATAGTCTTGAGATTTCATTGTACCCTGCACAGATTCAAGACACCCTGTGCCAGATGCAGCAAAGCAGCCCCACAACATAACAGAACCTCCTCCATGTTTCACAGTAGGGACAGTGTTCTTTTCTTGGTATGCTTCATTTTTGCGTCTGTGAACATAGAGCTGATGTGCCTTGCCAGAAAGTTCCAGTTTTGTCTCGTCTGTCCATAGGACATTCTCCCAGAAGCTTTGTGGCTTGTCAACATGCAGTTTGGCAAATTCCAGTCTGGCTTTTTTATGATTTGTTTTCAACAGTGGTGTCCTCCTTGGTCGTCTCTCATGAAGTCCACTTTGGCTCAAACAATGACAGATGGTGCGATCTGACACTGATGTACCTTGACCTTGGAGTTCACCACGAATGTGTATTGAGGTTGTTCTGGGCTCTTTTGTTACCATTCATATTATTCGTCTCCTCCTGCAGCCACGTACAGGGAGGTTGGCTACAGTCCCGTGGATCTTAAATTTCTGAATAGTATGTGCAACTGTAGTCACTGGAACATCAAGCTGCTTGGAGATGGTCTTATAGCCTTTACCTTTAACATGCTTGTCTATAATTTTTTTTTCTAATCTCCTGAGACAACTCTCTCCTTTGCTTCCTCTGGTCCATGTTTAGTGCGTTACACACCATGTCACCAAACAGCACAGTGACTACTTGTCACCCTTTAAATAGGCCGACTTACTGATTACAAGTTTGTAGACACCTGTGATGTTAATTAGAGGAGACATCTTGATTGAACATGGCCCTATGGTCACATTATTTTCAATCTTTTCTAGGGGTACCATCATTTTTGTCCAGGCCTATTTCATGAGTTTGTTTTTTAAAATAATTCTGTTGAACCACAATTCAAAAGCATTGTCTGATTTTCATTGGATAATTTTCATAGAATTTTTATTTATTACCACTTTTGTCAGATTTAAGTTATTTCTGTGACCATTGTGGGTTTTTCTTTCATTAACAGAGGGGTACCAACAATTTTGTCCACGTCTGTATTTGAGTGTTATTGCAGTTTCATATTCTGTACTCTTCTTTTTAATTTGATGTTCCATCTTTAACTTCTAAAGACTGGGGGGGGGGGGGTATATAGAACTATGACTCATATGGTAATTGTGTTACTTTGTTTTATATGGGAATTTACTATTCATGCTGTAATTCTTTTACTTTATGTGCTTAAGGTGCTGTTATCATTAGTTGATTAATAAAAGGATTCTGAAAAGATCGACTAAAGAGTTGTTCTCATTGGGTAAATGCATATTTATTTATCCTGTCTTCAACTGTGCATTAGACCTTATTTTGTTATTAGCGCCACGTGTTATGTCCTTAGAAAGATCCTGGCTGCAATCTTTTAACAATATGAGAAGAAACCAAGCGAACAAAGACAAAAAGGATGCCCTCGCTGAACCAGACAAGGGCTCTCAAGATGGCATCCTGGCCGACTCCAGCATCTCTGCTGGACTGGACCCAGCTCTCGCTAAAGCTCTCAGCCTAATGACAGCCAATATTATAAAAGTGATTGACAAAAAACTTAGTCCTCTGGCCGAGACAATTCACAAACATGCTGCGGAGCGCCACTCGGCTGGTAACCGGCTCGATGAAGCAGAGGCTAGGCTGCTAGCTGTTGAAAGTACCACCATCGCACATGAGCAAGAATTGCCGAGCTGGAAAAGCAGTTCAGTGTCCTGACAGAGTTTGCATATAGCAAAGAACTACAGCAGACGCTAAAATATTCAGGTCATTGGCCTGGCAGAAGACACAAAGACAGGGCAGTTGGCGGATTTCTTTGAGACGTGGCTGCCCACTGTCCTCAAGTTGACCACCAAAGCCAGGCTTATTAAACTCGACAGAGCTCATCGCTCCCTCGCACCCAAACCGGACACGAACACGTCCCAGATTGCTGCTGCTGTGGCTCCACGTGTTCTGAGACAAATAGAGGGTGATGGAAGCAGCATGCAAAGCCAGTCAAGATGGTGGCCTAATTTACAATGGATCCAGGCTATCATTCGTCACTGATTTCTTCTCGGCGGTGATGAAGAAATGGGTATGGATTATTATGGATTACTTGGGTTGTTACTGATATCTGGTGAAAATCTCAGGTCAATGGTTCCATCAGAAATATGTTTAATGAGAAAAATGTTGACGTGTTCAATACTTATTTTCCACGCTGTACCACCATCTTCTGCTCTTGCTAGAATGCTTACTTCCATATGCCATGATAGTGGGTACTCTGATGTATGGAGGGAGCTCCACCCCGCTAATTTAGAGTTTACTTTTTTTTGCCCCCCACAAAAGTCACTCCAGAATTGATTATTTTTTCATTCCTTCATCCAAAATGTTTCTGGTTTGATCATCTGCAATAGGCAGCATTATATTATCTGATAATGCCACTGTGGATTTGGTTTATTTTCTTTCCATGAATACAGCATTGTCTAGGCACTGGAGATTTTAAAACCTCCCTTCTTAAAGATGACAAGCTCATCTCCTTTTTCACCTCTAAATTTAAGATATTTTTATTCAGTTAACTCATCGTGACCCCAATGATTTCAGGGTCCCAGTCACGAGTGAAGAGAGAATGGAGATTGACAGACTGATCGGAGCAGCCTCTGTTGTGATGCAGACGTTGTACCAGTCTGCTGTGGCAAAGAGGGAGCAGAGCTCTAAAGCAAAGCTGTTGATTTACCGGTCAATCTACATTCCTACCCTCGCCTATGGTCGTGAGCTATGGGTAATGACCCAAAGAATGAGATCACAGATACAAGTGGCTGAAATGAGCTTTCTCCATAGGACTGCTGGACTCACCCTTAGAGACAGGGTGAGGATCTCAGTCATCCGAGAGAGGCTCAGAGTAGAACCGCTGCTCCTTCATATCGAAAGGAGCCAATTGAGGTCCGTTGGGCATCTGATCAGGATGCCCCGTGGACACCTCCCAGTTGAAGTGTTTTGGGCACATCCAACTGGGAGGACATCCTGAGGCAGACCCAGGACTTGCTGCAGAGACTAGGTCTCCCAGTTGGCCTGGGAACACCTTGGTATCCTCTCTGAAGAGCTGGAGCAGGTGGCCGGGGAGAGGGAAGTTTACTTCTCTGTTTGAGCTGCTGCCTCCATGACTCCAACCTCCGGAAAAGCGGGAGAAGATGGATGGATAGAATAGAATAGAATAGAATAGAATAGGCTTTATTGCCATTTACAGTTGTACAATACAACAAAATTGCGGGTGTTGAACTAGGCTACTGTGCAATAAGGTAAGAGAGAAGAATTTGAATAAGACAAAGTTACAGAACACCCTATTAAACATACGACTGAAATAAAAATAAAATAGCTCATTGGTATGGTAGTGGTTACATGGATGGAACTATGTACATAAGAGAGAGGAGTGCAGAGCACACAATTGAGTAAAATGGCCCAAGGATTATGTAAAATATACACAGCAGATTTCACAGATGGGTCAGTATATATGAAAGTGCGAAGTGCAAAGACAGGTGAGTTATTGTGATAATTAAAAGGTCCTCAGTTCTGTGCATGTGAGCTATCCGAGGGAGTGGGGTGGGGCCTCTGACTGTTTGCAGTTTGGATGGTCCAGGGGAAGAAACTGTCAGTCTGGAAATGTGGGACCTGATCGATCTGAACCATCACCCAGAGGAAAGCAGGTTGAATAAGTAGTGGGCAGGATGTGAGGGGTCTCCTGTGATTGCCTTGATTCTTTTGAGACAGGAAGATCTGGAGATGTCTTCCAGGGAGGGCAGAGGGCCACCGATAATTTTTTGGGCAGTGTTGATGACCCTCTGCACAGCCTTCCTGTTCTCGGCTGTGAAGTCGGTGTACCACGCACCCAGGCAGTAGGTGAGCACACTCTCCACTGAGCAGCGATAGAAGGCCAGCAGCAGCTTCTGGTACAGGTTGTACTTCCTCAGGACAAGGAAGAAGTGCAGCCCCTGCTGGGCTTTCTTCACCAGGGCCTTGGTGTTGACAGTCCAGGAGATGTCAGAGGAGATGTGGGTGACCAGGAACTTGAAGGTGGGTACATTTTCCATGCGGTTGCCATTTATTAGGAGGAGGGGTGGTCCTGTCTGTTCTTCCTGAAGTCCAGTATGAGTTCTTTGGTTTTTTTGGACATTCAGTTTCCAGTTGTTTGCTTGGCGCCACAGCAGCAGATTCTCTACCTCCATCCCATATGCCTTCTCATTGTCTTTCGCGATGAGCCCAAATAAGGTCGTGTTGTCCATGTATTTCATGATTACAGTAGTTGGGTGGGTTGGAATGCAGTCAAAGGTATACAGGGAGTACAGTAGGGGGCTTAGCACGCAGCCCTGGGGGGAGCCAGTGCTGAGAGACAGTGTGGAGGAGTGGTTGGGGCCAAGTCTGACTGTTTGCGGGCGGTTGGTGACAAAGTTTTTTATCCAGGAGGAGGTGGGGGGGGGGGGGTCTGTAGGAGGTGCAGTTTGTTGATCAGGATGTCCGGGATCATGGTGTTGAATGCTGAGCTGTAGTCCACAAAGAGCATCAGCACATAGCTCCTTGGGTTCTCCAGGTGGCTAAGCGCTCTGTGGAGAGTGGTGGCAATGGCGTCTACTGTAGACTTGTTCTCCCTGTAGATGAACTGGTAGGGGTCAATGGAGGGGGAAGAC
Organism: Pholidichthys leucotaenia; assembly: GCA_020510985.1. Lineage (NCBI taxonomy): Eukaryota > Metazoa > Chordata > Actinopteri > Cichliformes > Pholidichthyidae > Pholidichthys > Pholidichthys leucotaenia. Next base: position 251,980,673 of record CM035845.1, on the reverse strand, counting down.
AATCCCTGATGTGCTGGGACACCAGTCGCTCAAAACACTTCATGACTACGGATGTGAGTGCTATGGGTCTGTAGTCATTCAGGCTGTCAATTACGTACTTTTGGGGATGGGGATGATGGTGGGGGGAGGCAGAATTTGATGGTGGCTTACATCAGGGAGAGATTGAGCATCTTGGTGAGGATCCCTGTCAGCTGGTCTGCACATGCTTTGACCAACACTCCTGAGATGCCTTCTGGACCAGCACCTCTGCGGGGGTTCACTGCTCTCAGTTGCCTCCTCACCTCATGCACCTGTAGATAGAGAAGGGAGAGAGAAGATGGGAGGGGGGATGAGTTTGGGGGGTAGGTGTGCTCAAACTGGGCAAAGAAGCTCTTAAGCTCCTCTGCCAGAGTGAGGCTGCTGCCTGATGTAGGGGGGTACTGGCCCCTGTAGTTGGTGAGGGTCTGGATGCCTCTCCACATCTGTTGGGGGTTGCTGTCCGAAGCCCTCCACCTTCCTCCTATAGGCATTCTTAGTGAGTTTTATGCCTCTCCTCAGGTTGGCTCTAGCAGCGCTGTACAGAGAGTTGTCCCTCTGTCTGAAGGCTGAGTTGCAGGCTCTGATCAGAGCCTGGACTTCACTGGTCATCCAAGGTCTGTGGTTTGGAAGACCCGGATGTATTTGGTGACTGTCACATTTTCTACACAGCATTTGATGTAGAAAAGGACTGACTCTGTGTAGGTGTCCAGGTCTTGCTGTTCAAAGATGCTCCAGTCAGTGCAGGCAAAGCAGTCTTGTAACTGGAGGACAGCATTTTCAGGCCAGGTTTTAATTGTTTGGTTGGTTGGGGGGAACTCTTCTTAAGGGGGGTGTAGGCAGGTTTTAGAAGCAGAGAGAGATGATCTGATTGTCCAAGGTGGGGGAGGGGGTGGCTCTGTAGATGTGCTTAATGTTGCTGTAAACGTGATCCAGTGTTCTTTCCCCTCTTATGGGACACTTAACATGTTGGTGGAATTTGGGGAGTACAGTCTTTAAGCATGCTTTGTTAAAATCCCCTGCAATAATGTGGACTGCTTCGGAGTGATCTCTTTGCTGCCTGCTCACAATGTGCTGGCAATGCTTGAGTGCTAAGTTAATGGTAGCATCTGGAGGAACGTAAACAGCTGTTAAAATTACTGCCATTAGCTCGTGGGTAAGATAAAATGTCCTACACAGGAAGGACATGGCCTCTAGGTCCAGTGAACAGTGGCTATGAATTATTCTGCTGTTATTACACCACTTCTGAAGCACATAAACACAGAGCCTGATAGAATAATTTTGAGCATAATTATTCTGAGTAAAAAATCAGGCGGAGTATTTGGATTTAAGTATATTTATTAAATCCCATGGCCATCGGGGGGGTTGGGCTGTGGCCCCTGGCTGGCTGGCCTTGCCCCTCGGGGGGGTCTGGGTCTGGCCCTGGGCCCCCCGGTCTTCCCCCACCCCTGTTGCCCTGCTCTTACTGGGGGCGTGGGAGTCTGGTGGGGAGCCTGGGACCTATCATGTTGTCAAAATTCCTGGGTGCTACTAAATATATAGATACAACCAAGGAAGTGACGGGGGGCTGAATATGAGTCTAAGTGTGAGTGAGGGGGTGATGAATGGAGGTGGTGATGATGGGTCGGTTTTGTGCGGCGCTTTGTATGCCGGGTGGCATCTTGGGGCGCCTGCGGTGGTCTGCTGATTGTTCGCTCAGATGGGCACCGGGGGGTGGGGGTCTGCTTCTGTGGCCTGCGCCGGTGGCCTCCCTGGTCACTGCCTGGCACTAGTGCATGTTCAGGCTCGCTGCATCTGCTTCACAGCCGCCTTTTGAAATAAAGGTGAATGAGGAGTGAATTTGAGTGGGTACTGGAGTGAGAGAGAATGGGTCAGTCTGGGTGAGTGAGAGGGGTGTGCATGGGAACATGTGGGTGTGAAGGTATGGGAGGGGTGTGCCTGCGAGTCAGGAGGTGTTGGATTAAGGGGGGTAGTGCCACTCCGCAACGTGGGCTCCCCTGGGCGAGGGGACTTCTTTGGACGTGGGGGTCCCCGGGGTGTGCAGTGGAGGTGCTGGGGCGGGGCCACTGTGGGGGTGCCTGGGGGGGCTCGCGCCAGGGGTCGCGGCTGGTCTCTGTCCTGGGGTGTGGGGACGCTGGCCTCCTGGTGCCTGGGGCCCGGGGGTGGATGTTGGCCCCACTGGGGGAGTGGGGGTCGGGCGGGTCCGGGGGGTGGGCTCACCGTGCCGGCCACTGGGCGGCCTCCCCTCCCTTGATCATCCCTCCGGGGGTGGATGCCTGGCTTTCCTGGAGCTTGCTGACCTCGGGGCTGGGTGTTGGTGGCGCTGCCTTGCCTGCTCGGGGTTCCCCGGGGGAGAGTTGCTGCGACCGGCCCTCCGCTCGTATGTTTCCTGACAAACCACTCACATGCACACACTTATTTTGCGCGCGTTCTCATATATATGCACACAGACACACACGCACAAGTGTCTCTCCTTTAACAGGTGCAGAAACCAGACTCATGTTGAGACATCTTCCGTGGAAGAAGCAGTTTGTCTTTTGTTTGTTTTAGTTGTTGTTGGGGTTTTTTTTGTTTTTTTTTTTGTCTGTTCCCCTCCCTTTTGTTTTCCCCCTTCACACACTTCCTTTCCCTCCTTCCAATCCTGTTGGGTCTTCCATGGGTAAAACAATTAAAATAAAGTATTAAAAGTTAGTACAGGAGGAGTTTACAGCAATATACAGTGCACAGTTAGGTACTGTATAAGCTCCTCTTGGCAAAGTAAATCTGTTTTGGCACAATAAGGTGACAGATCCCTGTTCTGTTTGCCTAGCTGCCTGACAGGACAAGGGAAAAAAAAATCCCATGGCCATTCGGAGAGATTACATGAGCGTGAAACTTAATCATACGCACCTAACCTCTAAACATACATTTCTGAGTCTGGTGTTTTTATAGCTATGGGTAAACAAAGGAGGAGAAGGGGGAGAAGCTATCTGCAGAGCCATTCAGAGACATCTCGGAGACAGTCTAAGTGCTTATCACAGTCCTGGTATCCTAAAAAGAACAGGTCAATATGACATGAGAGCTTATCCTAAGTCATTATTTATGTCTTAGATGACTTGCAGTCTTGGGCATTTGCACACACATCCTGAAGGCCACAGATAAACAATAATTGCTCACAAAAACACACCAAGAATATATCAGACATATAATATATATAATATGAAAGAATAATATAAAGGAATATATGAACTTATCCTACATGGAATGCACATATAAACATCAGACATGAAATAGGAAAGTCATGGAATAATATAAGAATAAGAATATAATAAGAATAATACAGATAATATGGAATTTTCTTACCATATTCCCCCCTTGATGCTTCATAAAGCATCATGATTAAAAGAAAAATAATCAAATTGGTAGTAGAGTAAAGTGATTAAAATGATATAAAGATATATGTGTAAGGATTTCCATGTTGTTATGTGTCTTCACAGACTAGCAGCAATCTTATGAGGTGGTTTAAAACATGTGTAGAATATGTTATTAAAAGTGAATATGTGTAATATAATCAAAATCAATCCTAGACCATGTCAAATAAGAGAATCTCAGAATAGATGTAAACTATATTGCAACCTTCATACTCCTTAGGCTAGTATCGCCCCTTTCACCATCCTCATCATCTGCAGCAATTGTATGAAGGCATATCACTGTTTACAATAACCAGTCTCATCATCCTCATATTACGGACACAAGGACTCACACAGGAAAAGTCCAAAGTTTTCACTATAAAAATCATTACCAAGTTCATGATGAGACTTCTCCATGAAGAGAATCACTAATTTAATCAGTTTTGTTATCATTGCCTGCAAAGCAATGAGGCTGTGTGTATCCGAAGTATTAATATGACCATTTGCATTATTTTCATGGGTAGAAGTACAACAATAACAAAAACTATAACAGGGCACATACCCCTACGGGTGGCAGTTAATTGACCAAGAACCATTGTTTTCTATGTTATAATTTTACAAATAATTGTAGCCTATAATTACGTGTTTTAATCCCTAAGGTGTTCTCGCCCACTCTCATTCAAGGAAACAGTGAATGAAAGACCCTCACTCCTGTGCTTTCCATCATGCTCCAGAATGGCATCATGTGGTAAGAAAGCATCTCTCTTCACCCTGCCAACATGATGAGGGTATAGTCAGTCGCCAAAACGGGGTACACAACCCTGCCCAGTTCCCTGGCCAGGTGTGGGTACGTCCAATGACCACCAACCCCCCTTTGACAATGTAGATCCTTAGTATAACACTTGCTCGCTTCGTTGGTCAAGCAGGGTAGCAGTACAGGGGACAGACGCACTGTAAGCCGTTGCACACTTAGAGGGTGTTAAGCTACCCAAAGGCACATCACCGCTTCAGAAAGGAGGAATTCCCTGATGAAATTAACCTTGCCTTCGCAGAGTAAGGACTGTCATCATGTTTCCGATCAGTGGAATGATAAATGTTGTGACAGGTGTGACTCAAACTGGTGTTTGCTGTGTTATTTCTGTATATAGCCTCTCTTAAGAAGCCAAACAACCTGTAGTAGCTGTATTATTTTAGCAGTAGCAAATAATTTGTCCAGCTGATAGTGGCATTAAGGAACAAACATAACAATTCTTTACGGTGTATAGGCAGTGAAACAACTTAAAAACAACTAACACTAAGTATTACTACAAAGATGATGAGGATGATAAGGCAACAACACCAACCGCACCTTTCTTTCCCTTGCCTTTTTGCTTCGCCATGATAAACAAACGGCCAGCTTTGTTATGCAAAAGCCGTTACGGACACCAGGTGCACCGTCAGCTTACACTTGCATAGAGAAACAGTTAAACAGTCACTTGTTGTTGTTGTTTTTTTAATGAGTATGCAATGTGTATTAAACAGTCTCTTGATGAGGGTTCCAAGTAGGGTAAACCATTAGATGCACCCAAGTGTCACGTCCTCCGCTTTTCGCAGCTGTTGGCACCATCAGGGTAACCTTTGTGCTGTCCTTGCCAGGGGGTTTTGGTCCAGTTTTCTTTGATGACCAGATCCCCTCGTTCAGCCAAAAGATGGGTACACCTCCCACAGTTCCTTCGTCACATGGTCCCTCCTGGGAAGGGCAGTATGGATAACATCTCTGTCTCATTCTTTGCATGTAATCGACCAGAAACCCTTCCTCATCACATAATTTAAATGGCTTCAATAGTAGGGTTTTCCATTCACAATTTTCCTATATTTTTCCTATTTTCCTAATCCCTCTTTAATAATCCTATTTGTGTATTATGTTAATCCTGTAGATCGTTGATGGTAAGCTAAATGGTTTCCTAGGTAAATGTTAGGTACTAACAATTTGGGTACTGTATCTAAATGACTGATTGGTGATATGATTTGATTTACAAAGTGTACTCCATTTAAATGTATTCCATTATCTAAGTGAATCATTTCAGCTACTCCAAATCTTGATATTGTTTCGGTTAAGGGTTTCAGTGTTACCATAGCAGTATTTAGATTATTGCAATCCATGGCAGTATTTGGATTAGTGCAGGGGAAAGTCTTTGTCTATTTGGTAAGTATGTCAATAATTTTTAAACAATATTTTTACCTTCACACTTATTTAGCTCATTGAGATCCATGCAAAGGTTTTGAAAAGACTAAGTTTATGCAGGGAACTTTTCCCATAACAGAACATACAAACTCACAAAGTGTTCTATTGGACTGCATCACTGACATTTAGTTGTGGTTAAGCCAAAATTTTCTCCACTTAAATGAAGAAAAAGCAGAATGTATTATGTTTGGGGATACTGTAACGGCTGGCTTTGGTACCCTTTCTTTAAGGCTCTGTTCAGCTGTCAGAAATTTGGGGGTGGTTTTTGACAGCCATTTAAAATTTGATAAACAGATTGACAATGTAGTCAAGATGAGCTTTTATCAATTACGTCTGTTATCCAAAGCCAAACCTTTCCTGAGCCATCATGATCTTGAGATAGCCATCCATGCTTTAATCACTTCTCGACTTGATTACTGCAATGCACTTTATGTTGGCATCTCTCAGTCTTCTCTCGGCCACCTTCAACTTGTGCAAAATGCAGCGGCCCGTCTTTTAACCAACACAACTAGGCTAGAGCACATTACTCTGATCCTTTTTTCACTTCATTGGCTTTCAGTCCATTTTAGAATTATTTTCAAACTTTTACTTTTTGTTTTTAAAGCTCTTAATGGCCTTGCTCCAGTTTATCTGTCTGAGATTTTGACTGTCCATGACCAAGGCAGGGCTTTGAGGTCATCCAATCAGCTTTTGCTGGATGTGCCCAGGTCAAGGTATAAACACCGAGCCTTTTCTGCTGTCGGCCCCAGGCTCTGGAATAATCTCCCCCTTGACCTACGTGCTATCTCTGACCTGGCCGTTTTTAAATCAGAACTTAAAACATATTTGTTTAGGATGGCTTTTAATACCCAGTAGTGGTTATATTTGTCTTGGCATTTGTTTTTATTTTATTCTTATTTTTATTTTTAGGTATTTATTCTTATTTCTTTGTTTATGTTATTTGTTTTTAATGCTGTATGTGTTTTTAATGCTGTTTAATTTTCTGTAAAGCACTTTGGTCACCTAAGAGTTGTTTTAAAGGGCTATATAAATAAAGTACATTACATTACATAAATGTGCATGGTTTTCTGCTTCCTTATCAGTTTATCTTATTTCTTATAAACATGATATCTTTTCTTTATAATAGTCTGCAAATATTTTCCAATACATAATTTTCTTAAATACCTACACATCTATTGATGTAAATTTAACTGCTCCTATTGAATGTTGTGATTTCATTACCAAGTGGTTTCACCTATATTTTTCTCTCCTACATTATTGATCATTTATTGATAAAAGTAAAATAGAAAGATGTCTTTACCTTCTTTACATGTTTCAACTGCACTGCAGCCTTCATCAGGAGCCTTCTGATGAAGGCTGCAGTGCAGTTGAAACATGTAAAGAAGGTAAAGACATCTTTCTATTTTACTTTTGTCTTTCAAAGGAAAAAAAAAAAAAAAAAAAAAGGATAAATAATTGAAAGAAGACAAAATGAACCTGTTTGACGTATTTATTGATAATTTTTATTTATTATCTATTTTTTCTGAGGATTTTTGCTAATTATTTCTTGCTAATTAATTGTTGTGGTACCCCCCCCCCCCCCCCCCCCCCGGTGCATGGAGATGCACATGCATCAAAGTTACAGCGTACTTGCGTGATGGGTAGTGTCCTTTTTACTAGAAGAAGGAAATGTTGTGTGCCATTTATATGTGTTACACATGGTTAATTTAGATGAAAGTTTGTGAGTAATATAACACCCCCAAAATGAGGTTTTCTGTAATCATGGCTTCATTTGTGAGTGTCCTCCCTGGACCTAGTTAACAGATTTCAATTACAACAATTAATCCAGCTGTCTGTGTAGATGTAATGTGATTTAGCATGTATAGTAACCAATTCTGAGTTAATCATTAAGGCCATATCTGTCTGTCCTGTTCAACACAGACAGTTTGAATTTGTGTAAGTGCATCTATGTAAAAGGGTAATGTCCCACTCCTTCTTTTAATGGAAAGGTGGTCATGTTGCTTAGCCAGAATATGGCTTCATTTTGCACACAGAATGCTTCATTTTCTATGTTTCTTCCTAAATTGTGGTGTAGTCTGTAGTCCTGAGGCCCGGCTCAGCCAACGCCAAGCACCAGGAGCACAGGCCAGCTCTTTAGCGTGTCATTATCATACAACACAATTATCCCTTATTCCTGTCACATTTCTGAAATGTGATACTGTCATACCATTATCTGGTGAGAGGCATCATTGCAATGTGTCAGATGTGCCCTGCAATGTAAAGTCATGTAAACACTGCATTTTCAAAGTCAGTTAAGTTCATATGCATTATGTCATTGTCAATGTCATTTGTTTTACATAGCTTCAGGTGTGCTTGTCACGCTGTTGTTATGGTCCTTGGTGAGGCCCCCCCCCCCCCGCTTCCACTGCCCCCCAGCCAATGAGCCTGATGACCAGGTTGATGACAAAATGAATGAATTAATGAATCTTCATTTTGGATAAAAAAAGTAAAGATTAAAAGAAAGGAACAGAATAATATAACAAAGGGGAAAGAAAAAAAACATCTTACAAGGTCAAATTAAACAATAACTCCTCTGATTATATGGTTCAACATAAGTTATCCGAAATGAGTGATGGCTGAAGCCGCAGCTTATATTGCCCACCCATATTCCATCCAAGAATTCAAAAGAAAAACAAGAGCAATTACAATTCAGAACAAAGCTAAGACAAAATGTGACAAAAATCTAAGCAACAACACAACACAGACTGAATATGATAATCCTTATGTGATTTTACATGTCATCTTGTATATATGTTTGGAGTATTTCTTCCTTTAGTTTTTGTTTAAATTGTCCAAGCGTTGTACATGATTTTAATTCAGGTCCAAAAGCATTCCACAATCTAATTCCTTGCACTGAGACATAGTGTTGCTTGGTGGTAGTTCTCACTGAAGGTTTTTGAAATATACATGTTCCTCTGAAATGATATTGTTTCTCCCAGTGTTGTTCCCCTCGCCACAGCCAGCCTGCCCTACACTGCTGTCCGTCCTCCCGTATATGACAAAGGTCCAATGGCGGGGCCATCCTGTAAAAAGAAATCAGGGGAAGCCCGAGGCTACCCCCTGTCCGTGCGTCAGAATTCACAACAACAGGAGTGGAAATTTTTTGCCTCCCCGTAAATTGTTTTTGCAAATGTTACTGTTATAATCATTCAACTTTTGTCATTTAAAGTTTTTTGCAGCGCTTATTCCACTGTTGATTATAATTATTAATGCTAAGAAACACAAGTGACTTGTTTTTGTGTATCTTGGTCACCAGGGATTAGTTAGAATTAAAGCTAATGGTGATCGTTTGATTGCTAGTTTTCACCTTTATGACTTTTCAATTTTAAATACTGTCCATCCATCTTCTTCCGCTTAATCCTTTTCGGGTCGCAGGGGGGCTGGAGCCTATCCCAGCATCTTTGGGCGAGAGGCAGGGTACACTGGTGAAAGATAAATAGTTGGTTAATGTTTTCCTGTTTGTGTTTAAAAACAAAAACATGAATATGAACAAAGAATAACACAATGAGTTTAAATAACACCTAAAGCTTCCATTATATGAATAATGTGATTTTCTAATTCCAATAACAACTTCTTGCTAAATATTCAGTGAATCAGTAAATACAGTATTTTACCAATATGTACGGGTTTGGGTTACTTTAAGATCACTCTGGAATAGAACAGTGTCATTTATTAGAATCCTTAAGTCTAATCCTGGTCCTTTTCCAGATAAAATTGTAAGCATTACTACTCAAGGATTATGATGAAATCTATTTTGTTTTTTTTTAATTTTGGTGATTCATTTTCAGTATGTTAGAGAGACCTCTGTTTGATATTTAGTAGCCTCAGGTAAATCATATGCACAAACATTATCATCATCACCTTGTTCTGTGCTTTGAATCATGTAATATAAGCTGTATTTCAAGCTTTCAGTCATTGGGCATTATTGAGTGACAGCATTATTCCATAATCTTCATTGTCATGCTGGTTGCAGTGATTAATATGCATGCAATTTTACTTAACTTACTGGCTTATCCGGCATGGCTTGGCTGTCGATGGGAGGAGTGGGGTGAGCAGGGGCGAGGCGACATTGTTGGCTGGGCTTCTGGGGCAGGGTCATGGCTGAGCAGCAGAAGAGCACTGCAGGTGGATGGGGGAACCCAGGCGTTGTCATGTCAGACCCTTAGTCCATCATCCTTTTTCCCTGTAAAGTTCACTGTTATCCCTCGGTCAGGGAGATATTGCAACTGAGTAAAAAAAAAAAAAAAAAAATTACAGTAATACTGCAAAAATTGAATAAAATAGCCCAATGATGTTCATCTGCCCTCAGGCATCCCAAAAATTAAAAACCTAAAATAAGGAAAAAAATCTGGTAACTGAAAATGTCAGCTTCAAAAATATGAGAATATTTACCAGTTACACAACGTTAGATTCAAAACCCACAAAATTAGATTGAAAAACTCACAAAAAGAAACTGTAAAACTCCTAAGCTTTACAAAAAAAATACCACATATATATATATATATATATATATATATATATATATACGTATATATATATATATACAGTATATGTATATATTATTTTTCCCCCCTTCTTCTCATTCACTCACTGTCAGACACAAGGGCCCATCCATACACACACACACACACACACACACACACACACACACACAGAGCTCCCTCCTGTTATCTGTCCAAGGTTACTTTTGGGCAGCTGCTCACACAGAGAAACAGTAAGATAGCCTTAAAAAAAAAATCTTGAAATAGCAACCCAAATTACTTGTAAAAACAAATCTGGCAGCCCAACGTTCTCGTGTTTTGTTCTCATGTTTCTCATCTTTTGTCTACCACTATGAGAACACAATTCAATTTGTTAACCAAAAGTATTATTTGCAAGCTCCCACAATTAAGAATATTACTCGGTGAGCCAATAATCACATAACCGTTCCTTTACACTCCACAATAACCAGAAAAACAATGGACAAACACGGCTTCCAACCATTGCGGCACTTGTACTTCCAACTCTGCGGTTTCACCAGGACAAACTGTATAATACAGAACAACCAGGAAGAAAAACAAAACGGCAGCTATTTTTAAACCAGCACTATAACAAAAATTAAAAATTACAGGTTCACACAAGCCAGCATTCACTGCAGTTCCTGACAGAATCTTGCATCGATTGTTTCAACTCGAATGTTCACTGCAAGCAATTGGCAGAATCTTGCGTACCCTTCATTAATTGCTCACTGTAATATTGTAGGACAGAATCTTACCCCGATTAATATCTCAGGGCTCACTGCGCAATATTAAACAGTCTCTTGCATTAATTTCTGCGCGCAACGCACATCTAAGCATTCACCTCGCCGACACAAAACTTCCCCAAACCAAAAAATCCTGGATCAAACCAGAGATTTAATGCAAGCAGAAATTTAGCCAGGCTTTGCGGTGTTAAAGCGCTTAGGAAAACATCACACCCTCAGAGAATCTTTCACCCCAGTGAATACAATCTTTTACACAACAAATAAATTTACTCACATCCAAGCTGCCTTAAGGGTTCTTAGATCCGTCACCCAGTCAGTTCCAGTGCCCCGGTTCGAAATGCCTTCACAGCAGTAACACTGAGTCTTGTACCCAGCCTGGGAAGGTCTTTTGTCAACTGTGCACTCACTGAAATTGGGCAGAGGTGCTGGAAAGATGGAGATATGTGGATCCGCTGTTCGGTGCGCCAAATGATAGAATAATTTTGAGCATAATTATTCTGAGTCAAAAATCAGGCGGAGTATTTGAATTTAAGTATATTTATTAAATCCCATGGCCATTCAGAGAGATTACATGAGCGTGAAACTTAGTCATACGCACCTAACCTCTAAACATACATTTCTGAGTCTGGTGTTTTTATAGCTATGGGTCAACAAAGGAGGAGAAGGGAGAGAAGCTATCTGCAGAGCCATTCAGAGACATCTCAGAGACAGTCTAAATGCCTATCACAGTCCTGGTATCCTAAACAGAGCAGGTCAATATGACATGAGCGCTTATCCTAAGTCATTGTTTATGTCTTAGATGACCTGCAGTCTCAGGCATTTGAATGCACATCCTGAAGGCCACAGATAAACAATAATTGCTCACAGAAACACACCAAGAATATATCAGACATACTGTATAATATATATGTAATATGAAAGAATAATATGAAGGAATATATGAACTTATCCTACATTGAGTGCATATATAAACATCAGACATGAAATAGGAAAGTCATGGAGTAATATAAGAATAATAATATAATAAGAATAATACAGACAATATAGAATTTTTCTCTCAGAGTCCTCTCCCCCCTTCCCTTACTAGAATCAGTGTTGCGGTCAAAATGGTGTGTAGTTCTGCCAGGTAATTCCACAGCGGTGACAGGAATGCATGGGTTCAGCCATGACTCGGTCACAATCAGAATACAACAGTCCTGGACGTAGCGATTGTAGGCAATCTCCGATTGCAGCTCATCCGTTTTGTTGGCAAGGGATCTGGTGTTGGTGAGAAAAATTGAAGGCAATGTTGGTTTGGTGTGTAGTTTGCAAAGCTGGGCACAGAGGCCAGCCTTGCAGCCTTGTTTCTACTTCCTCTCCCATCGTCTATGCCGTTTGTAGGGCACAACAAACCACGGAGTGCCCGGAGGTCTGGCGATCTCCTCAGGGATGTGGTGGCGATTACTTGAATGAGCGCTGGAGTTGTCAGAGGTAAGTTGGCGACCGATGCCTGTAAGTTCTTGGCAACTGTAGATAAATAGACCATCTCAGAAGGAACACAGAAAAAGGCAGAAAAAAATACAAAAACGAGTGCAGTAGTCCGGAGCGTCTAGCTGCTGCGTGTGAATTGTCAATTGAGGTGGTTTGGGCATCTGATCAGGATGCCTCCTGAACGCCTTCCACTTGAGATGTTTCAGGCACGTCCAACTGGGAGGAGACTCCGGGGCAGACCCAGGACTCGCTGGAGAGACTACATCTCCCAGTTGGCTTGGGAACATCTCGGTATCCTCTCTGAAGAGCTGGAGCAGGTGGCCAGGAAGAGGGAAGTTTGGGCTTCTCTGCTTGAGCTGCTGCCTCCACAATCTGGACCTCCGGAAAAGCAGTAGAAGATGGATGGATGGATGGATGGATGGATGGATGGATGGATGGATGATTCCTCATCTACAAATGACCCCTTTGTCCTCTGGGAAACATTTAAACTTTTTCTCGGGGCCTCATTATTTCATATAAAACATCCAAAAGGAATCAGGAAAATGAACAATGGAAGTTTCTTGAATCCAGATTAGTCAATTTACAGAAACTTCATATTTCAGCCCCGAGCCCTGGTTTGTTCAGGAAGCTTACTGCTATACGTACTGCATTGAATACTCTCCTGATTCAAAATTCAGAGCAGACCCTTAGATTTGCTAGACAAAGGCTTTATGAGTTTGGGGATAAGCCTGGCAGATGTCTCACTAATCTTGTTAAAAACCGTTCGGATTCTCAAACACTTGTTTCCATTACTACTAATAATGATGACGTCAGATCATTTGATACTAAATCTACGACTAAAGAATTAATTATAAGTCCAAGTAACCTGACAATGCCCTAAGCCAAATACAAACTTTTTTTCAGACCTGCAACTCCTTAAAGTTACAGAGGACCAGAAATTATAACTAAATGCTTCAATTACAAGAGAAGAAGCTTTGCTTACCCTGAAATCTAAGCCATCCGGAAAGACCACAGGGCCAGATTGTAAGGATTCCTGCCTGCTCTGTGTGTCTTGTCTCTCTCTCTCCTTGCTGATTAGCATTCTCCCTGCAGCCCTGATCATCACTTGTTGCTAATCAAGAAGAGTCCTTTATAGGGAGGCTCTCCCATTGATCTGTCCGGTCACGTCAGACTCTGCACCTGTCTGTACTCCTGCACTGCCAAAAATTATTGTGTTTTGTCTTGCCTGTCATGTTTAACCTCTGTCTGCCCTAGACCCAGCTACCTGCCTTCTGCCTTTATGCATCTGCTCGTCTGTTACCCTTCTGCCATGTTTTGACCCCATCTACTCTTGGACTTTGGACCTTGGATCACGGACTTGGATTTGGATATTCCTGGATTTGTGCACATCATCATCCCCCACAAGTAAGTTGACTTACCACCATGTATATATCACTGCTCCCTGCATCATCTCCTCTGGACTCAGGCCTGGCCAGCCTGTCACCAACACTTCCCTGCAGCACCTCTCGACTCTCACTACTGTCAACCAACCCCCCAGCCTGGAGAATCTTCCCCCGGTTCCAGCTGATCTCCTTGGATGAGCCTGTAAGCATAGTCAGTATTATATTTTCATCATTACCCACTCAGTGTTACTCATCCCAGTCTCTGTTCTCCCATACAGGGTTTCCAGATCCTCGTCACTTATAATTATATTATAATTATATAATTATATTATAATTATATACATTATTGCACTATTATTGTAATAAAGATTATTGTCACTTTACTTACCGTCTCCTTCTTTGTTGCTTTTGGGTCTAAGCCAGCAAACTGTCACAGATGGGTTTGGGTGTGAGTTTTATAAGGAGTTTAGTTTTATCATCCTGGATCCTCTTTCAACCATTCATTTGAAAGTGGAATCTGTTAGATATAGATACACTGGCAGACGGGCAGCACGAATGTGAGGAGGCAGGCAGGGTGATGTCATCACGCCGTGCCTACTTAGGGGGAATGTTGGCTGGAGTTGCCCTCTTTGGCGCCTCGCCTTCTAGTTGATCACAGCCTGCTACAGCTTAGAGTTAACTTATTGGCTACTAACCCCTGACATGTGTATCACCCTTGTGTCTTGTAATAAAGTTTGGGTTCAGTACAACTCCACCCTCCGCTGTCCTATTTCCAGACATACAGTAACAAATGGCTACGAGGAGAACAATTGGCCGTCCGAAGGAAAACTCAATGTTGTTTCCTGAAGATGGACGCGTGTCTGGCAACCCGGTCGGAGAGTGACATGGTTTGACGAGCCAGATTTTGCTGTCTGAGGAGCAGGTGCAGGTTTGGGCAACTGGAGGACGAAATGGTGCAGGACCAGCTAGCGGAGCACACCAGCAACCCGCAGCTGCGGGAGAAGCTAATTAGGACACCCGACAACCTACCGCTGGTGAAGGCGGTGAAGATGGCATTCCAGTTGGAGGCTTCCAACAAGCTAACATCACAAGTGGGTGAGGCATAGCAACAAATCTCAACAGCCCCAGAAGTACCACTAACACTGCGACTTGCTTGGAGGATGCCAAGGGGAACGTTAAAGGGCAACAGAACATCAAGGGACACCATTCATGCGGTAACTGTGGCTCCCCGTGGCACCGAGAGTGAGCGCGATCCTGCCCGGCTGGTGGCAGCGATCCAGATGCTGTGGCAAGATTAATCACTTCGCCAAAGTGTGCCAATCGATACGACTGACATCAAGCCCACCACCCAGTCCAAAAAAACCACCAACAACCACCATACATGCAGTGGGCTCCAGTGGGGTGGCACACTTGTGGTGCTTAGATGACGTCGGCTTACCATTGCTGTAGGACACCGCCGCTGTGAAGTCAGTGATGAACTGGGTTACAGTAAAGAAATTCTGTTCCAACCATCCTGTTGAGAAGAATCCAGCGAAGCTGTATGGCTACGGGCACACACATCAGCGTAGTAGGGACCTTTTCACTGGAGGTTCGCTACAGGTCAAGAGTCCTCCCGGTGTTCGTTCTCTAGGGGCTCTGTGAGAACACTGATGTTGGGAGCGCAACACACCCAGAAGGGGATACAGCCGCTCCAAGCTTGACACCACAGGGAGAGGGCAGCCAGGAAAAAGGGCAGAAACCAGACTCGTCTGTTATCCATGCCCGACATCAGCAGCAAGGAGCCGCCACAGTGCTGCAGGATAAAGAGTTCAGGGCCCAGCAGGATCCAGTGGGACAACACCAACCGGGGGCATGTCCTGCCGCCAGTGTGAGAGTCATACCACCACAGCAGCAACTAGCATCAGGGACGAGAGCAGCAGCGCCAAGTGCAGCCGAATAGATCACCGCTCACAGTGTTCGGCTGTGTTCAGGTCTGCTGATCTGAATGCCCAGACAGCCTGCAGATGTTCCTGTCCCTGCCGATTCAGATCGCCACACGGTTGGGGCCAACCATTTTCCAGATGGCTGATGGTTTGAGATGGCATCCAGATCCGCCACAGCTGGCACTTCCAGGGCCAAGCCCACCTCGGGCTCGAGTGAGGCCCCTGAAGTTGAACTGTAAGCAGCTATTGTGTTTTGATATGTTTAGACAGGCCATGGTTGCTTCAGCGGTGGCAGAATAACCCACCCATTCGTGCAGGGTTAACCAGCAGTTTACCCGGTGGCCAACGTTCTGTTTCTCTGCCTGTTGCAATGTAAAAAAAAAAAAGAAAAAAGAAGAGCTGGTGTGATTTAATGTGTGCATAGTGTTTTGAGTTTTTCAAGGGGGAGGTAGATGTTACATATAGATACATTGGCGGATTTTATTTATTTAGCAAATGCAAAGTCCTTAAGCCAAGCAGTTGCCTCCTGGTTTGCTGTATGGAGGGTGTGTAATCCTCCTTCCAGTCTTTGGAGCGGGCAAGCCTCTATGATGTGTTCCATTGTTTGCTCCTCTCCACATGCGCACAGTGGGCTAGGGCTACTGCCCCATCTGTGAAGGCTGGCCAAGCAGGGGCCATGTCCAGTCCTGAAGCGATTGAGTGTAGACCACTGTCTCCTTGGGAGGTTGGTGCCCGGGACCTGTTGGTTGGGGTTTATCACCAGCTGTTTGTTTGGGACCTCCTTGGTCTCCCATTCCTCTTGCCAAGCTGTCTGGATGGTAAAGTCAGCTGGGGGAGGGTTTTTCCAAATCGGCCATCTGGATGAAAGTCGGGCAGTGGGTGGGGTGTAGATATCTGCATGGATTGGTAAGTGAGGAGAATCTTTAACTTTTTGGAGCATCCTTTGAGTTAATGCTGCTCGCCGGATGTGTGGAGGGGCTATGTTTGACAGTACAGAGAGCCAGGGGAGTGGTGTTGAGCGGATTGTTCCAGTTATAGTTCGTTGGTTCATTGGCGGATGGGTAGCACTGACGTGAGGACCCAGACAGGGTGACGTCATCGTGCTGTGCCTACTTAGGGGGACTTTTGGCAGGAGTCATCCTCTTTGGCGCCTCACCTACTAGCCAATCACAGCCTGCTACAGCTTAGTGTTAGATTATTGGCTGCTAACCCCCAACACATGTATCATCTTTGTGTCTTGTAATAAAGTTTGGGTTCAGTACAACTCCACCTCCGTGTCCTATTTCCAGACATAACAGAATCCTCCCCCAATAACTCAGAGAGGCCAATATTTCCCTTATCTTCAGAAAAGAAAAGCCCCCTGACAGCTGTGCCTCATACCAGCCGATGGCTTACTTAACTCAGATAAGAAATTGCTTTCCAAAATATTAGCTATGTGGCTAGGAAAAGTGCTACCTCACATTGTTAAAGAGGACCAGACTGGCTTCGTAAAGGGTCACTGCTCTTTTGATGATATGAGAAGGCTGCTTAATGTTATTCAGCTTTTACAGAGCTCCAAAGACCTGGCTCTAGTTCAATTCAATTCAACTTTATTTATATAGCACCATTTCACAACAACAGTCATCTCATAGCACTTTCAACTGTAGGGGAAACCCCCACAATTGCAGAAAGACCCCAGCAATCAGGTGATCCCCTGTGAGCAAGCGCTTGGTGACGGTGGAGAGGAAAAACTCCCTTTTAACAGGAAGAAACCTCCAGCAGAACCAGGCTCAGGGAGGGGCAGTCATCTGCTGCCACTGGCTAGGGGGGTGAAGGGATAGAGAAGACCAAAAGAACAGACATGTCGAGAGCAAACAGCACAATGGGGGCTCAATCTATGGGAGAGAACAAACAAATGTTAATGACCGGCAAGAAAAAAAAAAATTTAATTGAGAGTGAAGAAAGGAGTGAACCCCAGTGTATTATTGAAGGTCCCCCGGCTGTCTAAACCTATTAGCAGCATAACTAAGGGAGGGTTCAGAGACACATGATCCCTCCCTAATTGTAGTCTATATCAAAAAGGAAGGTTTTAACCCTATTCTTAAAAACAGAGATCGAGTGTGACTCCCGAATCCAGATTGGCAGCTGGTTCCACAGGAGAGGAGCTTGATAAGTGAAGGTTCTGCCTCCCATTGTACTTTTGGCGATTCTAGGTATTACAAGTAATCCAGCATTTTGGGAGTGTAGTGCTCTGTTAGGATAATAGGGTAGTATCAGATCTTTTAAATAAAAGGGGGCCTGATTGTTTAGAGCTTTGTAAGTGAGAAGGATTTTAAACTTAATTCTAAATTCTATGGGAAGCCAATGAAGGGAGGCCAGAACCGGAAAGATATGATCTTTCTTTCTAGTACCTGTTAAAACTCTTGCTGCAGCATTTTGGATCAACTGAAGACATTTTAAAGATGTTTTATGACAATCTGATAATAAAGAGTTACAATAATCTAATCTAGAGCTAACAAAAGCGTGGATCAGTTTCTCAGCATCACTCTGAGACAAGAAGCTTCTAATCTTGGCAATATTACACAAATGATAGAAGGCAGTCTTAGAAACGAATTTAGTATGTGAATTGAAAAACATATCTTGATCAAAAATAACTCCAAGGTTTCTCACAGAACTATTAAGAGAAAGAGTAAACGCATCCAAACTAAGTGTTTGATTTGGAAAGGTTTTTCTTGTCATGTTCGGGGTCGTCACCCCGAACATGACTTGTGGCTGTTGGGTTTAATTATTGTTTATTAATTCCAGCTGGCGGATTGAGCCTTGCTCTCTGCCAGTCCCAAAGCCACGCCTCCTCCTCTCACCAGGCATTCACCAGCTGTCTGGTTCACCACATACACACTCACACACTCATGCACACACACACACACACACTTATACTCATACTCATTGCTTGCTTGCTTGCGGTTGTCCATCGAGTCCGATGATGACGTCCACTTCTATCGATGAGTCCTTTGATGGCTATGTAGTCCTATCTTAGACCAACATGTCCTGTTGCAGGTAGGGCATGTAAAAGTTGTGGTAGTGGCAGCAGGGGCTGCAGGTGCATTCCTCCTCAGTCTTGTCTCTTGTCTCCTGGCTGTTCTGTCCTCCTCCATCATACAGGTCCCCACAAGGCACTGCTGTCGCCAGGTGTTCCGGTCAGCAGCAGCCTCCTCCAGAGCCTCAGGTCTGATCCTGCACTTCTTTAAGGCCATCTTTAGCTGGTCCTTGTAGCGATTCTTCTGCCCTCCAGCAGAGCATCGACCATGGTGTAGCTGGCCAAATAACACCCTGCGAGGCAGCCGGTTTGGGGGCATCCTCACCATATGTCCCAGCCAGCATAGCTGGTGCTGGGTGATCGTTGCCTCAATACTCCTACAGCTGGTTTTAAAGAGTATCTCAGAATGAGGCACAGGGTCATGTCAGGTGATTCCCAGGATGTGCTGAAGGCAGCGTATGTGGAACCGTTCTAGATCCCTAATGTGGCGGCTGTAAGTCACCCAGGATTCACAGCTGTAGAGGAGAGTAGTGACACAGACTGCCTGGTAAACAGAGATCTTCGTTTGGAGATGGAGGTTCTTGTTCTGGAAGACCCGACGCCGGAGTCTTCCAAAAGAAGCTGATGTCTGCCTGATCCTGTTCTGGACCTCACTGTCAATGGTGTTATCTACAGAGAGGATGCTCCCCAGGTACTTGAAAGATGGAACAACAGACAGCTGTTCACCAGCAACAGTGAAGGTAGGTAGAGTAGATGGGATATTGGTGCTCCAGTGGCAGACGACCTCTGTTTTGATGGTGTTCACCGTCAGTCCCATCCTGCTGCATGCTCTCACCGCAGCAGTAAGAACAGACTGGAGATCTTGTGGGCTATGAGATACCAGATCACAGTCATCTGCATACTGTAGCTCAATGACTCTCACCCTTTGCAGTTTGGTGGTTGCCTGGAGCCTCCTTATATTAAAAAGGTTGCCATCTAGACAGAAGTCCACTGTTACAATGCTGCTGTCCTCAATCTCCTTGTGGAGAAGCTGGGTGACACAGACCAGGAAGATGTTAAAAAGTACTGGTGCTAATACACACCCCTGCCTAACCCCTGTACAAACGGGGAAGGAAGGAGATTCCTGTCCTCCTATAGTCACCCGAGCAGTCATACCATCATGAAATTGGCAAAGGATATTGACAAACTTGCTGGGGCAGCCAAACTTAAGAAGAACTTCCCATAGGAGTTCTCTATGGACAGTGTCGAAAGCTTTGGAGAGATCGACAAAGGCCATGAACAGGTCCTGGTGTTGCTCCCGACATTTCTCCTGCAGCTGCCGAGCTGTGAAAATCATGTCCACCGAGCTCCTGCCCTTCCTGAAACCGCATTGCGATTCAGGCAGCACTGATTCTGTGATGTTGTTGATCAGCCTATGAAGCATCACATTCGCCAGGACCTTACCAGCAACAGCAAGAAGCAAAATACCCCTGCTGTTGCCGCAGACAACCTTGTTACTCTTGTTTTTATAAATGGTGACAATTGTGGCGTCTCTCCATTGTTGTGGGATGTTGTCATCGGCCCAGACCTTGGTGATGTACTTGTGCAGGGTTTTTGTACACAAGTAGCCTCCTTGTTTCAACAGCTCGGCAGGGATGTTATCATTACCAGGGGACTTGTTGTTTTTGAGAGAGCGGGTAGCTGATAGAACCTCCAGGAAGGTTGGGGGCTGATCCAGGTCTTGCATCGGAGGAAGTGTAGGCAAGTTGTCGAGAACCGTGGGGTCTGCATCTGAGTCCTGGTTAAGCAGAGTACTAAAGTGTTCAGCCCATCTCAGCAAGATGTTAGGCTGATCCTTTAGGATTCTCAACCCATCTGCTGTTTTCAGGGGAGTGATGCAGCGACACACACACACACACACACACTTATACTCATACTCACACACACGCACACACACACATAGTTCAATCAGTCACGCACTGGGTCGCCACACAGTTGTGTCCACTTGCCCTCATTCTGGGTTTGTGTATTTATAGGGTAGAGTGTGACCAGCTAGTGTGGCAACTTAGCAATGTCAACTTTAGACATCCAGGCTCACTTCTGTGGGTTCACCCTTGGACTGATGGTGTTGTTTCCCCAGACCCTTTCCGCTCCAACGCTATTGTAAGTCCTTGTGCCTTTTTTCTCCACTCCTGACTGTTTGGAGTGCGTTAGGCATTCTTTGAACCAACCAAGTTTGTAGCCAGGTGTCTCACCCTTTTTCTGTGACTGTATTTGGACTTTCTGCACAATTCACCCATTGTAAATACACTTTACTTACTCTGCGTTTTGGGCTCACTGCTATTTCATATGTTCGCTGCAGTTTACGCCGCAAACATGGCATTTCTAAGGTTTTTTGGACCAACAAGAATGACTTCAGTCTTATCTGAATTTAATAGCAGGAAATTACAAGTCGTCCAAGCTTTGATTTCCTTAAGACAGGCATCTAACTTGACTAATTGATTACTATCATCTGGCTTCATTGACAGGTATAATTGTGTGTCATCTGCATAACAATGAAAATGTATACAGTGCTTCCTAATAATGTTGCCTAATGGAAGCATATATAAACTAAAAAGAGTAGGGCCTAACACAGATCCCTGTGGAACTCCATGACTGAGCTTTGAGTTGAAAGAAAACTCATTATTGACATGAACAAACTGGAACCTATCAGATAAACTAGAAAAGCACTCGGAGAGCGCAGACCTCCGCCAAGCGCCACAGTTCCCCCCATACAGTGTTTGTGTGTACATTTTCAGATTCCTTGACCATGAAAACATATGCCTAGCAATTGGATTCACAATGATAGGATTAGTGGTTCAGTAGTTATTGACGAAAATGGCATTTCCGTAATGGCGGTTTTCTTCTGGACGGTGATCCGGATCACCACCAAAATGTAATCATCTGTAGGATACCCCATTTCTGACAATCTGTGAAAATTTCATGAAAATCTGTCCATAACTTTTTGAGTTATCTTGCTAACAAACAAACAGACAGACAGACAAACAAACAGACAGACAGACAAACCAACGCCGGTGATCACATAACCTCCTTAGCGGAGGTAATAAGATCTAAACCACTGCAACAAAGTTCCATGAAGTCCAACATAGTGTTCTAATTTATCAAGTAGAATATTATGATCGATAGCATCTAAAGCTGCACTAAGGTCTAAAAGGACAAGTACAGAAACAAGTCCATTATCAGACGCGGTAAGGAGGTCATTAGTGACCTTCAGTAAGGCTGCTTCGGTACTATGATGGATTCTAAACCCAGACTGAAACTCTTCAAATAAACCAATTCCCTGCAAGTGGTCAAATAATTGTGTAGCAACAACTCTTTCTAAGATTTTTGAAATGAAAGGGAGATTACAGATTGGTCTATAGTTAGCTAAAACTCCTGGATCCAGCATTGGCTTTTTGAGTAAGGGTTTAATTACAGCAGTTTTAAAAGCCTGCAGTACATGGCCTAATGTTAATGAAGAATTGATTATTTGAAGAATAGAGCTACCATTAAATGGGAAGACTTCTTTAAATAACCTGGTAGGAATAGGGTCTAAAATACAAGTTGAAGGCTTGGATGAAGAAATTATTTTATCTAACTCTAAAAGGTCAATTGGAGTAAACTTATCCAAACAGATATCAATCAAAAGAGTTGTAGTAGTTACTGTATTTAAGTTAACGGTGGGAAGAATCTAGCTGATTTTATCTCTGATAGATGAAATTTTATTATTGAAAAAGTTCATAAAGTCCTGACTAGTAAGCTCTAAGGAAACGTTAAGATTGACAGAGTCCTGACTCTTTGTCAGCCTGGCTACAGTGTTGAAAAGAAACCTGGGATTATTCTTGTTCTCTTCTATTAATGCAGAATAATAACTTGTTCTAGCTTTTCTAAGAATTGTTTTTATAAATTAAAAGATGATTTCTCCAAGCTAAATAGATTTCATCTAAATAAGTGGAGCATCATTTTCTTTCTAATTGATGAGTCTTTTGTTTTAAGCTATGAGTTTCTGTGTTGAACCAAGGAGTTAGAAATCTCTGATTAGACTTTTTCTTTTTCAAAAGAGCCACCATGTCTAGAGTCTGATGCAGAGAAGCTGTAACACTATCTACCATGCTATCAATTACAGAAGGAGCAAGCACTCCATAGCTTATTTCCGTTGTGTTGACACATGGCATAGAGGAAACAATCTCCATAAATTTGGTAACAACATCATCTGAGAGGCATCTACTGTAGTAATATTTTTCTTTAGGAGCCAAATAGTCAGAAATAGTAAAATCAAAGGTTAACAGACAATGGTCTGACAGTACAGGGTTATGAGGAGACACTACCAGATTTTCTATTTTTATGCCATATGTCAGAACAGGGTCCAATGTGTGGTGGAGATAATGGGTAGAATTTTCTACTTTCTGAGAAAACCCCATCGAGTCTAATATTGAATTGAATGCCATATTAAGACAATTGCTATCTACATCTACATGTACTGTATATTAACGTCCCCGACTTATTCTATCTGATTTCAGCACGAAGTCAGCTAAGAATTTGGCAAATTCAGATAAAAAACTGAGTAGGCTGAGGGAGGACGATAAACTATTGCAAATAAAATTGGGTTTAGCCTAAAATTGCTAAAATGCCCAATACTGAGGACCAGGCCCTCAAAGAAACTATAACATGTTTTTTGCTTTACATTAACTAGTAATTTGGAATGGTAAATTGTTGCTACTCCTCCTCCACGACCAGAACTTCTGTGATTTTGACAGTTTAAATAACCAGAGGGAGTTGATTCATTCAAGCCAGCATAATCCTCTTGCCCTAACCAAGTCTCTGTAAGGGATATTAAATCAATCTGATTCAATTCAATTCAATTCAACTTTATTTATATAGCGCCATTTCACAACAACAGTCATCTCATAGCACTATCAACTGTAGGGAGGACCCCCACAGTTGCAGAAAGACCCCAGCAATCAGGCGATCCCCTGTGAGCAAGCACTTGGCGACGGTGGAGAGGAAAAACTCCCTTTTAACAGGAAGAAACCTCCAGCAGAACCAGGCTCAGGGAGGGGCAGTCATCTGCTGCGACTGGCTGGGGGGTGAGGGGACAGAGAAGAAGAAAAGAACAGACATGTAGAGAGCAAACAGCACGATGGGGACTCAATCTATGGGAGAGAACAAACAAATGTTAATGACCAGCAAAAAAAAAAAATTTCATAGAGAGTGAGGAAAGGAGTGAGGCCCAGTGCATTACTGGAGGTCCCCCGGCTGACTAAACCTATTAGCAGCATAACTAAGGGAGGGTTCAGAAACACATGATCCCTCCCTAATTGTAGGCTATATCAAAAAGGTAGGTTTTAGCCCTATTCTTAAAAACAGAGATCGAGTCTGACTCCCGAATCCAGATTGGCAGCTGATTCCACAGGAGAGGAGCTTGATAACTGAAGGCTCTGCCTCCCATTGTACTTTTGGAGATTCTAGGTATTACAAGTAAACCTGCATTTTGGGAGCGTAGTGCTCTGTTAGGATGATACGGTAGTATCAGATCTTTTAAATAAAAAGGAGCCTGATTGTTTAGAGCTTTGTAAGTAAGAAGAAGGATTTTAAACTTAATTCTAAACTCTATGGGAAGCCAATGAAGGGAGGCCAGAACCGGAGAGATATGATCTCTCTTTCTAGTACCTGTTAAAACTCTTGCTGCAGCATTTTGGATCAGCTGAAGACTTTTTAAAGATGTTTTAGGACAGCCTGATAATAAAGAATTACAATAATCTAATCTCGAGCTAACAAAAGCGTGGATCAGTTTCTCAGCATCACTCTGAGACAAGATGCTCCTAATCTTGGCAATATTACGCAAATGATAGAAGGCAGTCTTAGAAACAAATTTAATATGTGAATTGAAGGACAAATCCTGATCAAAAATAACTCCAAGGTTCCTCACAGAGCTATTAAGAGAAAGAGTAACTGCATCCAAACTGAAAGTTTGATTTGGAAAGGAATTTCTAAGGTTTTTTGGACCAACAAGAATGACTTCAGTCTTATCTGAATTTAATAGCAGGAAATTACAAGTCATCCAAACTTTGATTTCCTTAAGACAGGCTTCTAACTTGGCTAATTGATTAGTATCATCTGGCTTCATTGACAGGTATAATTGTGTGTCATCTGCATAACAGTGAAAATGTATACAGTGCTTTCTAATAATGTTGCCTAACGGAAGCATATATAAACTAAAAAGAGTAGGGCCAAGCACAGATCCCTGTGGAACTCCATGACTAAGCTTTGAGCTGAGAGAAAACTCATCATTTACATGAACAAACTGGAACCTATCAGATAAATAAGATCTAAACCACTGCAACGAAGTTCCATTAAGTCCAACATAGTGTTCTAATCTATCAAGTAGAATATTATGATCAATAGTATCAAAAGCTGCACTAAGATCTAAAAGGACAAGTACAGAAACTAGTCCATTATCAGATGCAATGAGGAGGTCGTTAGTGACCTTCGCTAAGGCTGTTTCAGTGCTATGATGGATTCTAAACCCAGATTGAAACTCCTCAAATAAACCATTTCCCTGCAGGTGGTCAAATAATTGCGTAGCAACAACTCTTTCTAAGATTTTTGAAATGAAAGGGAGATTAGAGATTGGTCTATAGTTAGCTAAAGCTCCTGGATCTAGCGTTGGCTTTTTGAGTAAGGGTTTAATTACAGCCGTTTTAAAAGCCTGCGGTACATGGCCTAAAGTTAATGAAGAATTGATTATATGAAGAATAAAGCTACCAATAAGTGGGAAGACTTCTTTAAATAACCTGGTAGGAATAGGGTCTAAAAGACAAGTTGAAGGTTTGGATGAGGAAACTATTTTGTCTAACTCACAAAGGTCGATTGGAGTAAACTCATCAAGACAGACATCAATAGAAGGAGTTGTAGTAGTTACAGTATTTAAGTTAACTGTGGGAAGAATCTGATTGATTTTATCTCTGATGGATGAAATTTTATTATTGAAAAAGTTCATAAAGTCCTGACTAGTAAGCTCTAAGGGGATGCTAGGATTGACAGAGTCCTGACTCTTTGTCAACCTGGCTACAGTACTGAAAAGAAACCTGGGATTATTCTTGTTCTCTTCTATTAATGCAGAGTAATAACTCGTTCTAGCTTTTCTAAGAGATTTTTTATAAATTAAAAGATGATTTCTCCAAGCTAAATAGATTTCATCTAAATTAGTAGAGCGCCATTTTCTTTCTAATTGACGAGTCTTCTGTTTTAAGCTACGAGTTTCTGTGTTGAACCAAGGAGTTAAAAATCTCTGATTAGACTTTTTCTTTTTTAAGGGGGCCACCAAGTCTAGAGCCTGATGCAGAGAAGCTGAAACACTATCCACCATGTTATCAATTACAGAAGGAGCAAGCTGTCTATAGCTTATTTCCGTTGTGTTGACACATGGCATAGAGGAAACAATCTCCATAAATTTGGAAACAGCATCATCTGAGAGGCATCTACTGTGATAATATTTTTCTTTAGGAGCCAAATAGTCAGAAATAGTAAAATCAAAGGTTAACAGACAATGGTCTGACAGTACAGGGTTATGAGGAGACACTACAAGATTTTCTATTTCTATGCCATATGTCAGAACAAGGTCCAATGTATGGTGGAGGTAATGAGTAGAATTTCCTACTTTCTGAGAAAACCCAATCGAGTCTAATATTGAATTAAAAGCCACATTAAGGCAGTCACTATCTACATCCACATGTATATTAAAGTCCCCTACTATAATTATTCTATCAGATTTCAGCACTAAATCAGCTAAGAAATCAGGAAATTCGGATAAAAATTCTGAATAGGTTGATGGGGGACGATAAACTATGGCAAATAAAATTGGGTTTAACCTGGAATTGCTAAAGTGCCCAACACTGAGGACCAGGCCCTCAAAGGAATTATAACATGTTTTTTGCTTTACATTAACTAGTAATTTGGAATGGTAAATTGATGCTACTACTCCTCCACGACCAGAACTTCTGGGATTTTGACAGTTTAAATAACCAGAGGGAGTTGATTCATTTAAACCAACATAATCCTCTTGCCCTAACCAAGTCTCTGTAAGGGAAATTAAATCAATCTGATGATCAATTAACAGATCATGGACTAACAGAGACTTGGGAGTTAGAGACCTAATATTTAATAAACCACATTTAATTTTTTAAATTATGAGGAGGAACAGAGGCCAAATCATTCAATTTAGAGGCTTTATGTTTAATTTGAGTTTTACCAATATTTTGCTTTATCACTTTGGGATGCTTATACATTATATTTGTATTTACTTTGGAGGGAGCAGACAATGATTCTCTGATGGGGAAGACAGGGGCTAAGATGAGGGGTTGCGGATGAAGAGGAGTTGCAGAGAGGCATGTAAGACTGCAACTCTGCTTCCTGGTCCCAACTCTGAGTTGTCAAGGTTTTGGAAATTTGGATAAAAATGATGCCAGATTGTTAGATAAAAGAGACACACCATCCGAAGTGGGATGAACGCCGTCTCGTCTAATAAGACCAGGTTTTCCCCAAAATGAGTTCCAATTGTCTATGTTGCCCACATCGTTTGCAGGACACCACACAGGCAGCCAGCGGTTGAAGGATGACAAGCAGCTAAACATGTCATCGCTAGTCAGATTGGGGAGGGCCCCAGAGAATACTACAGAGACAGACATTGTTTTGGCAAAGTCACACACCAATTCCACATTAAGTTTTGTGACTTCCGACTGCCGGAGTCGGATGTCGTTAATGCCGGTGTGGATAACAATTTCTCTCGATGCACAGATGGCCTTTGACTGGGTCGAGTGGCCATATTTACACCATGCTTTGGAAGAATTTGGCTTGAATGGGAATTTTGTAAATTGGGTCAAGATTCTATATAATTCCCCAACTGCAGCTGTCCTAACTAATGGACTGACATCATGTAACTTTCCGCTCCACCGAGGTAACAGGCAGGGTGACCCCATCCATTGCTCCATTGCTATTTGATATTGCTGTCGAGCCTTTGGCTCAGGCAATAAGGCAGAATTCTCTGATATCCGGTATTTTGGTTGGTGGGAGGGAGCATAAAATTACATTATATGCAGATGATGTCTTGATGTTTTTGTCTCACCCTGAAACTTCTGTTCTCTGTCTGACTAAATTAATCTCCTCATTCAGTGCCTTTTCAGGCTTTAAAGTCAACCTAGCAAAGTCCAAGACCATGCCATTAGGGTCATTGATATCTGTTCCAGTCATGGCAAAGCCTTTTCCTTTCCACTGGTCCCCCTCTGGTTTCATCTACTTTGAGTGCATATAACACCTAGATATGAGCAGATGTATAAATCAAACTTCCCTCCACTTCTAGATGTCACAAAGGTAGACCTAGATTGCTGGCCCCCCTTACCCCATCCTGGCTGGGCAGGATAGCCCTTATCAAAATGAACATTCTACCTCGACTGTTATACCCTTTGCTAATAATACCTATTTTATTATTGAATAAGGTTATTAAGGTGCTGGAAGGCTGGCTAAGTGCCTTTATTTGGAATAAAAGGAAGCCCCGACTTAAGATGAAAAAACTTCAGATGGCTGGTCCTAATGGTGGTTTAGATGTTCAATTTGTGAGATGTTACCAGCTTGCAGCACACCTACGGGTGATAGCTGATTGGCTTAAACAAGATCCAACCTCAATTTGGCTTGATATTGAATCATTGCAGTCTATATTCCCCCTGTTTAATTTACTGTTTTTGAATAATCTCAATGTAATTAAGAAATTCTGCACAAATCCTATCACTTTAAGTCCACTTAAAGCCTGGAGATCCATTCGTCCCATAGAGGGTTGTGTCTGTCAGACTTCTCCCCAGGCTATTCGGAGCGGGGATTCCAAACATGGTATACATGTGGGTTGAAAAATTTGGGAGACATGTTTGCTGGTCAGACTTTGCTCTCCTTTCTGCAATTACTGCAGCGACTCCTGGGAGGAATCTGTACTGGACAGAGGAAAATGGTGCTCTGCAACACACAACGGCGCAGAGCTGTGTGAGACCAACAGGACTGCTGTCACTGAACAGAGACAGGCCAGGAAATTGTGGGCAAACAGTCTCCCAGACACGGCCAGAGTGGGACCAGTTTTCAGCCCAGGCGTTTCATGCCCAAGACCGGCCCAGTTTTTGGGGGGTAAGGGGGGTGTTAATAAATAAAAACAAAGTTCAATTTCTCTATTGTAGTTTAATATTATTATTAATATAAAGACATGTTTAACATTAAATTAAATTAAATTAAATCGCCCTTATTGTCATTCAACTGTACAACCAATCATGTACAGTAGAACGAGATTGTGTTTTACCTATCTACTGTGTTAATCACACACACCCCAAGTGCAGAATTAGAGATTCTGCACTTGGGGTGCTCTAGTTCTATAATATAGAACTAGAAATATTCCTCTTCATTTAACCATAACTCAATAAAGAAAATTGACAAACTGAAAAAAAAATCCCCCCCCCTTCATTCTGCACTGAAAATGGTTAAAGCAATGCCATGTAAGATTTTTACCTTAAAATAATGTTTCCAAATTATTTTGATTATTAATTAACCTTTGATTGGGTGAATGTGACTTTCCCATAGCCTGAATGGGCCAGTGCTTGTAACAGCTCTGCTCTTAGTAGGAACACTGAAAAGACTACAACTATGGCAACTATTATCTCAGTCATAACAGCAAATCACAGGGTGCTTTTGTAGCAGAGTCAATAAAAGCATTCCTACTTGGCTTGCCAAGCGGGACGACCTGCTTGGCGGCACAGGTAGAGTGATGGATTCTGAAGCCGGAGGTTGGGGGTTCAAACCCCAAGTTGGACATCACCATTTGGGGCTTAACTGCCCGTTCTCTTGGCTACAATTGGCACTGTGAGCAGGCTTTATTGGTGGCATATGGGTACCACTCCCCAGATACCACTGGTGTCAGAAGGTGGCCATCTTTAGCAGAGCCTGGAAGCTTAAATGCACCTCTGACGTCAGGACAATGTCAAAAGTGTGGAGGGAAATATGTAGCGGGCTTAACTGCCCGTCCCCTTGGCTACACTTTGTTACCTCCACCAAGGAGGTATTGTAATCAGGGTGGGTGGTCTGTCTATTTGTTAGCAAGATTACACAAAAACTACTGGATGGATTTTGATAAAAATTTTCGACAGTGGTAGCCATTGGGCCAAGGATGAACCCATTAAATTTTGGTGATGATCCAAGACTGCATGCCTCCACCAAGGACCTTGCAGCAGCCTTGGTGGAGATATGCACTCTGAGTGCTTTTCTAGTTGTTGTTGCACTGCTTATATGCTACTTTAAGGCCTACAGCATCAGCAGTCACCTAAGCAGTGGACTGGTTTCTCTTACTTTGTTGATCACTGTCTCATTTTCCATAGACATGAGAATTTCTTTTTCACTGTTCATAAGCAAGAAAGCCTCTAAATGCTTCTGAGTCAGTCAGCTTCTCAGCCTATTCTTCACAAACTTCAGAGTAGAAAAACTTTGCTCACATGCAACTTCTTATATATTTACATAGCTTTTATTATAAATATCCAACTCTTCCTTGTAAATTTAGTTTTCCATTAATTTTGGTGCATTTCATGTAAATTTTATGATTTTTTTCTCAAATTTAGAATATTTTGGGTAGCTTTCATCTTTTTTCATACATTACAAATTTAGTCATGTAGGTTTGTGACCGTTTAGGTAAAATTTGGACTTTCTCACCAGGTTGCTATTTTTTTCTCTTGAAGGTTTGTGAACTTTTTCTCCAGAATTAATTTGGTATTAAAATCAGAAATGGGGGGGGGGCATATTTGAATACTGCTTTTGAAACCTAAATACCAGTTTAATGAAGGAAAATTCATATAATAAGATATTTGGTACAGCCCTAACGGACAGACCTTTATTTTCATATTAATCCACAATGTAAACTGTCATGAATTGGCCCCTCAGTGCAGGAACGAAGATCCACGCGCTGAACTGTGAAATGTGAGAATTTAATAAAGGACACAAAAATATACAAAAGAACAAAACACTTACAGGACTTAGGCAAAGCAGGATACAGAATGAAAACAGACGTGGAATAAGCGTCTGAACTTAGTTAGGACGCAGCGCAGAGAAGAGACACTGCCGCCCTTAAATAGGACAAGAGAAATGATAGCAACTAATGACAGGTGTGGATCACAAAAGCAGGGAGTAATTAGCCCAAACTAGTGACAGCTGTGCTAGATGTGAACTTGGGCTGACAAGGGAAGCAAACACAGCACACCGTCAAAACAAAAGCAGAGGAGAACATAAATGCAAGACGAAATCCAGGCCAAAATACAGACAGAATACAAAACCAAGGCTGTGCTAAATGTGCTGGAACAACAATAGTAACTAATACCAAACTTTAATGATAAAACTAAAGACAAAGGCGGAGAGGGCTCATATCAAAATATAGGAGGAAATCATAATCACTATACGATCACAGTACACCTCAAGGCAAAAGAGTCAAAGGCAATTCAGATATCATGATACAAATAAAATACAAAACAGAAGTGGAGAAGTTACAGAAAATAAACAAGATTAACTTAAAGCATGAGCACGGCTCTCCACTCGTCCTCAGTGTCATGACAGAGCCCCTCCCACAAGGGGTGGATTCCAGACACCCCGAGGTAACATCAAAAAAGAGAAAAGAAAACAAAAAGACCCCTCCCCCCAACAGAAATAGAACAAATAATCAAACCCGGGAGGGTGGAGGGGGAAACCAGGTAGGAGGGACTGAAACAAACAAAAAAAGGCTCATGACCCACAACCGTAACAGATATGGCAGCACAGAACTCTGGGACCACTGGGTGTGAGATAAAGCAGTTCAGGTGGCCTACAAGAGTCCCAGGACCACCAGATTACACGGTGGAACACGTTTGGTGGCCTCTCAGAGTGTCATGAATGCCCCTTCGGGGCAGAGACAAAAAGACGCCACACGCTGGCCGTGAGTTTGCAACATTTATTGAATTAACATAAAGACATACACAACGCTTAAAGAAAGAGATTACAGGTCGGCAAAAAATAGTTTAAGCTAAGGCGAGCGTGATCGCCGGCTAACCTGGAACAAACATAGAGGAACAGGCAGCAAAAAATAGCCAAACTAAGGCGAGTGTAATCGCCAGCCAGCCTGCAAATTACCAGTTAAACATGCAGCGAGAGACAGAGCACTTTCATGTATGAAAAACGGGATTATTACTGGGAGCACTGGAGCCCGGCGAGGAGAGCTTAGGAGCAGAGGACATCTGCAACTGACTCTACTCACCACGAGCTAGACAAGACTTCTCTAAATCTGCTGACGTTAAAGCAGAATAGAGTACTTGCCTAGACTCGAGCTCTACCACCATCCAGGACTCCGGCGACTCTTCTGCAGTGATTCTTGCAGCAGGCACGATGGTGGATGCAGCTGAAGAACCCCCAGGTGTGGCGGTCGATGCTGGTGGAACTCCCGGCGTGGCGGCTGATGCTAGAGGTTGCCTCACCAATGACGCTGGCTCCCATGCCGCTGAAACCAGGGGACATTCTCCTGTCGGCTCAACCTGCGGAGCACAGGAAGCGCCCTCCTTCCATCCGGGATGTAGCTGCGGGGCTGGAACGTAATCTTCAAGGGCCACAAGCTCCTCCGTTGTCTGGCGGCTCCATCCTAGGACTAGCGAATACTCAGGGGACACAGTTGGAGGTATGGGAGAGGCAGGTGAGGAACAGGTGGCAGCAGCAGGCAG
Source organism: Pholidichthys leucotaenia (assembly GCA_020510985.1). NCBI lineage: Eukaryota > Metazoa > Chordata > Actinopteri > Cichliformes > Pholidichthyidae > Pholidichthys > Pholidichthys leucotaenia. The sequence continues at coordinate 251,948,199 of CM035845.1, read as the reverse complement.
TGAGGACTCAGCTAAAGTGGGCTGCTGATACTGAGCCTCACCACCGGGAATAAGGCAAGAAATTTCATTGTTATTTGCAGGAGAATGAAAACACACTCGTGTTATCTCCTGGGGCATGGTGGCATCTGCTGCAGAAGGACCAGATGAAGCTCCTCTGGGGATAGCTGAGGTCATCTGGCAAGATGGCAGCCACACGGGCTTTTGGTGAGGGGGGGCAAGGCACCAGAATTAGAGGATTCTTCTTCGTCTGCTCAGACTTCGGCGCAGATGAAACTTCAGCCCTGCATGATGGATCCATGGAACGTCTCACTGATGGCACCGTGGTCCCATCCATCCATCCGTCCATCTTCTTCCACTTAATCCTTTTCAGGTCGCATGATGCCGAAACCAGGGGACACTTCTTTGTCAGCGCAGGCTTTGGGACACAGGGGGCGCTCTTTTCCTATGCAGGATGTGGCTGTGGAACTGGATTAGAACCCTCTGGAACCGCAGACCCCTCCATCATCCGGTGGCTCCCTCCCAGGACTGGCGGACACTCAGGAAGAATGGAGAGGGACACGGGAAGAACAAGTGAGGACGAAATGGCAGTAGCAGGCAGTGAGGACTCAGCTACAGTGGACTGCTGATACTGAGCCTCGCCACTGGGAATATGGCAAGAAAATTCATTTACTGTATATATGTTGGAGAACGAAAAAGCACTTGCCTTACTTCCCGGGGCGTGATGGTGGCTGCTGCTGCTGGACCAGACGATGTTCCACCGGAGCTGTGGAGGTCATCTGGCGAGGGGGAGGAGACATGAGCTCATGGCTAGGTGGCTGAGGCTCCGGAGTCAGGGGATGCTCCATCGTCAGCTCAAACTCCGCTCCCCCCGGTAAAATTCCTTCCAGCTGCTGCACATTTTCTGGGAGGCACCATGGCTTGTAATCCAGCAGAAGTTCTGTCTCCAATAATATGACCCACCAGTGCTCCTCCAGCTCCTCGGCCGATGGCATGGGCCACTGTTTGACAGGAGAAGGTGGGGCTGCTGCTGGAGAGTGGCAAGAGGCTCAGGACTTCCGTGCCCAGGGCCGCTTCCTCGTCAGCACAGGCACGGATGTGGAAGAGGTTTCTTCCAGCCTGTGGAGCATGGGCTGTGGGCTGATAATGGAGTAGTGTAGGTCCGAGAGCTCTGGGTGACTCCACAGGCTAGGGCATGATTCGAGTACCTATGCCGCTCCAACCAGACACTCCCAGGTTACTTCGGAAGTGCGAGTAGCACAAGCCTCCAATAAGATGTCCAGCAGCACTTCCACAGCCCTACACTTCACCAAACTAAGTCTACTAACTCCAGCATAGTCCGTGTGGGCTGACATATCAGCGGGGGGAAAACAGGCTCAAACAAAATAACCGGGAGAGAAAAGAAAAAAGGCAAAACTCACAGTCCGCTGGGTCCACGCTGGCCACGTCCTACTGTCATGAATTGGCCCCTCAGGTAGGAACGAAAACCCACGCGCTGAACTGTGAGTTGTAAGAATTTAATTAAGGACACAAAAATATACAAAAGAACAAAACACTTAAGCCCCTTTTCCACTAATGTCACTTTGGCCTGTTTCGGTACGGTACGGTACGGTACGGTACGGTACGGTACAGTTCAGCCCACTTGTGTTTCCACTGCACATGGAGTACCAATTGACGTGGATAGGAATAGTTCAGGGAGGTGGCAAACCCTCCCGTTACGTAAAACAAGCGTAACGGGCGTAAAACGAGCGTAACGTTACGCAAAACAAGCGACACAGGCAAAACACAAGCTGGCAGGATATGAGGCATCTGCATTCTCTGGCTTTTTTTGCCAGAGTAAAGCCAAAAATGGAGAACAAAAGGCAAAGGTGGTGAGACGACACACTCTGGAAAAGTACTGGGAGTGTTAAAGAAATCATACAGAGCAATATAAAGCTGAAGACATGAGGATACGAACTACATCACGTATCATGGTAAGCTAATGATTGCTAATGCTACTTCGCTTTAAAGTCTGCCGTACGACATTGCAATGTCGGCAAGTTATCGCTATTAGGTACTAAAATATGTATTCTCTGTGTGTGTGTTTCAGATGGCTCTCTTGTGGCAAAAATATTGCTTCAAACAGTCGGTCTGGAAGCTCAACACAGTGATGAGATGTCACCCCGGCTTCACAAATGCACAGTGGTTACAGAACTTCAGAATGTCTGTAGAAATGTTTAGCTTCCTGTGCAACAAATTGCTCTGATCTGTGTCAAAATCATGGAGAGACTGTTGAGACGTCATGGGATTTACCTGCTCCAGCCAGTGGTATCGTGATAAAACATGATCAGCTGCCAAACTTGATTGCCAGGTGCCATATTGTAGTATATGAACCATAAAATATATATTTCAACAGGTATACAGTACTGAGTTAGGTATAATAAGAAATATTTAACAATTATGATGTATTTTAAGCCAAAAGAAATGGTCTAGGATTAAAAGCCATTAAAATAATACAGTCACAAGGTTACATGGAGAAACACATGGATTAACTGGATATTGTATATACAGTATCATATTGAGTATTGCTGACTACATGTACAGTAGATACTGTATAAATATACAGTATATTCTCTGCATCGACAGTGAACTATTCAATTTCAATTCAATTCAACTTTATTTATATAGCGCCATATCACAACAACAGTCATTTCATAGCACGTTCAAACATAGGGAAAACCCCACAATTGCAGAAGGACCCCAGCAATCAGACGATCCCCTGTGAGCAAGCACTTAGCAATGGTGGAGAGGAAAAACTCCCATTTAACAGGAAGAAACCTCTAACAGAACCAGGCTCAGGGAGGGGCAGTCATCTGCTGTGACTGGCTGGGGGGTGAGGGGATAGAGAAGATGAAAAGAACAGACATAAAGAGAGCAAGCATTAACGGAGAGAAGCCAAGTACATTATTGGAGGTCACCCGGCAGTCTAAATCTATTAACAGCAAAACAAAGGGGGGGGGGGTGTTAAGAGACACAAGATCCCTCCCTAATTGTAGGCTATATTGAAGAGGAAGGGTTTTAACCTATTCTTAAAAACAGAGATCGAGTCTGACTCCCGAACCCAGATTGGTAACTGGTTCCACAAGAAAGGAGCTTGATAGCAGAAGGCTCTGCCTCCCATTGTACTTTTGGAGATTGTAGGTGCTCTGTTAGGATGATAGGGTAATATCAGATCTTTTATATATTATTTAGAGCTTTGTAACTGAGAAGAAGGATTTTAAACTTAATTCTAACGTCTATGGGAAGCCAATGAAGGGAGACCAGAACCGGAGAGATATAATCTCTCTTTCTAGAACCTGTTAGAACTCTTGCAGGGGCATTTTGGATTAACTGAAGACTTTTTAAAGATATTTTAGGACAACCTGATAGTAACGAGTTACAAAAATCTAATCTAGAGCTAACAAAAGTGTGGAGCAGTTTCTCAGCATCATTCAGAGACAAGATGCTCCTAATCTTGGCAATATTGTGCAGATGATAGAAGGCAGACTTAGAAACAAATTTAATATGTGAATTAAAAAACAGATCTTGATCAAAAATAACTCCAAGGTTCCTCACAGAACTATTCAGAGTAAGAGTAGTGGCATCCAAATTAAGAGTTTGATTTGGAAAGGTATTTCTAAGGTTTTTTGGACCAACAAGAATGACTTCAGTCTTATCTGGGTTTAATAGCAGAAAATTACAAGTCGTCCAAGCTTTTATTTCCTTAAGACAGGCATCTAACTTGGCTAATTGATTATAATCATCGGGCTTCATTGGCAGGTATAATTGTGTGTCATCTGCATAACAATGAAAACGTATACAGTGCTTTCTAATTATGTTGCCTAACAGAAGCATATATAAACTAAAAAAAGTAGGGCCTAACACAGATCCCTGTGGAACTCCATGACTGAGCTTTGAGTTGGAAGAAAACTCATTACTGACATGAACAAACTGAAGTCTATTGGACAAATAAGATCTAAACCACTGCAGCGAAGTTCCATTTAGGCCAACATAGTGTTCTAATCTGTCAAGTAGAATATCATGGTCGATAGCATCAAAGGCTGCACTAAGATCTAAAAGGACAAGTACAGAAACGAGTCCATTATCAGATGCAATAAGGAGGTCATTAGTGACCTTCACTAAGGCTGTTTCAGTACTGTGATGAATTCTGAACCCAGATTGAAACTCTTCAAATAAACCATTTCCCTGCAAGTGGTCAAATAATTGCATAGCAACAACGGCTACCAATAAATGGGAAGACTTTTTTTTTAAATAACCTGGTAGGAATAGGGTCTAAAAGACAAGTTGAAGGCTTGGATGAGGAGATTATTTTATCTAACTCTAAAAGGTCAATTGGAGTAAACTTATCTAAACAGATATCAATTGAAGGAGTTGTAGTAGTTCCATCCATCCATCCATCTTCTACCGCTTTTCCGGAGGTCCGGGTCGCGGAGGCAGCAGTTCAAGCAGAGAAGCCCAGACTTCCCTCTCCCCAGCCACCTGCTCCAGCTCTTCAGAGGGGATACCAAGGCGTTCCCAGACTAGCTGGGAGACATAGTCTCTCCACCGAGTCCTGGGTCTGCCCCGGGGTCTCCTCCCAGTGGGACGTGCCTGAAACACCTCAAGTGGGAGGCGTCCAGGAGGCATCCTAATCAGATGCCCATACCACCTCAACTGACTCCTTTCAATGTGGAGGAGCAGCGGTTCTACTCTGAGCCTCTCCCGGATGACTGAGCTCCTCACCCTATCTCTGAGGGTGAGTCCAGCAATCCTACGGAGAAAGCTCATTTCAGCCGCTTGTATCCGCGATCTCGTTCTTTCGGTCATTACCCAAAGCTCGTGACCATAGGTGAGAGTAGGAACGTAGATTGACTGGTAAATCGACAGCTTTGCCTTAGAACTAAGCTCCCTCTTCACCACAACAGACCGGTACAACGTCCGCATCACTGCAGATGCTGCTCCAATCCGTCTGTCGATCTCTCGCTCCATTTTCCCCTCACTCGTGAACAAGACCCCAAGATACTTAAACTCCTCCACTTGGGGCAGGAGCCTGTCCCCAACCCGGAGAGGACAATCCACCTTTTTCCGGCTGAGGACCATGGACTCGGACTTGGAGGTGCTGATTCTCATCCCAGCCGCTTCACACTCAGCGGCAAACCGTCCCAGCAAGAGCTGTAGGTCATTGCTGGATGAAGCCAACAGGACAACATCATCTGCAAACAACAGAGATGAGATCCTGTGGTCACCAAGCATGACACCCTCCATTCCCTGGCTGCGCCTAGAAATCCTGTCCATAAAAATTATGAACAGGACCGGTGACAAAGGGCAGCCCTGGCGGAGTCCAACTCTCACTGGGAATGACTCCGACCGAGTGTTGGCAATGCGAACTAAACTCTCACAACGGTCGTACAGAGACCGAATAGCTCGTAACAACAAGCCCGATACCCCATACTCCCGAAGCACCCCCCACAAAAATCCACGAGGGACGCGGTCAAATGCCTTCTCCAAGTCCACAAAACACATGTAAACTGGTTGGGCAAACTCCCACGAACCCTCAAGAATTCTCGAGAGGGTAAAGAGCTGATCCGATGTGCCACGGCCAGGACGAAAACCACATTGCTCCTCCTGAATCCGAGGTTCGACCAACGGCCGGACTCTCCTCTCCAGTACCTTGGCATAGACCTTCCCAGGGAGGCTGAGGAGTGTGATCCCTCTAAAGTTGGAGCACACCCTCCGGTCCCCTTTTTTGAAGAGAGGAACCACCACCCCGGTTTGCCATGCCAAAGGCACTGCCCCCGACCTCCACGCAATGTTGCAGAGGCGTGTCAACCATGACAACCCAACAACATCCAGGGCCTTGAGGTACTCGGGGCGAATCTCGTCCACCCCCGGGGCCCGGCCACCAAGGAGATTTTTAACCACCTTGGCGACCTCAGCCCCTGTGATAGGCGAGTCATCCCCCTCGTCCCCAAACCCTGCTTCCTCTGTGGAAGGCGTATCAGTGGGATTGAGGAGATCCTCAAAGTATTCCTTCCACCGCCCGACGATATCCCCAGTTGAAGTCAACAGTGTCCCATCCGCACCATACACAGTGTGGACGGGGAGCTGCTTTCCCCTCCTGAGCCGCCGAACAGTTTGCCAGAATCTCTTTGAAGCCGACCGAAAGTCTTGTTCCATGGCCTCACCAAACTCCTCCCATACCCGGGTTTTTGCTTCAGCAACCACCCGAGCTGCACTCCGCTTGGCCTGCCGGTACACCTCAGCTGCTTCGGGAGTCCCACAAGCCAACCAAGCTTGATAGGACTCCTTCTTCAGCTTAATGGCCCCCCTCACCACTGGTGTCCACCACTTGGTTCGGGGGTTGCCACCACGAGATGCACCGACCACCTTGCGGCCGCAGCTCTGGGCTGCCGCTTCAACAACAGAGGTGGAGAACATGGCCCATTCAGACTCCATGTCTCCAGACTCCCTCGGAATGTGGTTGAAGTTCTTCCGGAGGTGGGAGTTGAAGACCTCCCGGACAGGGGCCTCAGCCAGACGCTCCCAGCACACCCTCACTATACGTTTGGGTCTACCAGGTCTGAATGGCTTCCTCCCCTGCCATCGGATCCAACTCACCACCAGGTGGTGATCAGTTGACAGCTCTGCACCTCTCTTTACTCGGGTGTCCAAGACATACGGTCGCAGGTCTGATGATACGATAACAAAATCGATCATCGACCTGCGGCCTAGGGTGTCCTGGTGCCAGGTGCACATATGGACACCCTTATGCTTGAACATGGTGTTCGTTATAGACAGACTGTGGTTAGCACAGAAGTCCAATAACTGAACACCACTCGGGTTCAGATCGGGCAGGCCGTTCCTCCCAATCACCCCCCTCCAGGTTTCACTGTCGTTGCCCACGTGCGCATTGAAGTCCCCCAGTAGGACAATGGAGTCTCCAGGAGGAGCACCCTCCAGCACCCCAGTCACAGACTCCAAAAAGGGTGGGTACTCTGAAACATCATTTGGTGCATAGGCACAAATGATGGTCAGGACCCGTTTCCCAACCCGAAGGCGCAGGGAAGCAACCCTTTCGTCCACCGGGGAAAACTCCAATATAGAGGCAGCAAGGTGGGGCGATACAAGAATACCTACCCCTGCTCGTCGCCTCTCGCCCGGGGCAACTCCAGAAAAGGCCAAGCTCCAGCCCCTCTCCAGGAGACTGGTTCCGGAACCGGAGCTGTGTGTTGAGGTGAGGCCGACTATATCTAGCCGGTATCGCTCAATCTCGTACACCAGCTCAGGCTCCTTCCCCACCAGAGAGGTGACATTCCACGTACCAAAAGCCAGTTTAGAAAGCTTGGGATCAGTCCGCCAAGGTCTCCGCCTTTGACTGCCACCTAATCCACATAGCACCGGACTTCCATGATCCCTCCTGCAGGTGGTGAACCTACTGGAGGGCGGACCCATGTAACTCCTTCGGGCTGAGCCCGGCCGGGTCCCATGGGTGGAAACCTGGCCACCAGACGCTAGCCTTCGAGCCCCTCCCCCAGGCCTGGCTCCAGGGTGGGGCCCCGGTAACCCCATACCGGGCGGGGTACACTGAATCCTTGATATACAATTTATCATGAGAGTCTGTTGGATCGTTCTTCGTCTGGCCCTTCACCCAGGACCAGTTTGTCTTGGGAGACCCTATCAGAGGCAAATTGCCCCGGACAACATAGCTCCTGGGATCACTGGGGCACGCAAACCCCCCCACCACGATAAGGTGACGATCCATGAGGGGGGAGTTGTAGTAGTTGCTGTACTTAAGTTTATGGTGGGAAGAATCTGACTGATTTTATCTCTAATAAATAAAATTTTATGATTGAAAAAGTTCAAAAAGTCCTGACTAGAAAGCTCTAGGGGGATGCAAGGATTGACAGAGTCCTGACTCTTTGTCAGCCTGGCCATAGTGTTGAAAAGAAACCTGGGATTATTCTTATTCTCTTCTATTAATGCAGAGTAATAACTTGTTCTAGCTTTTCTAAGAGATTTTTTATAAATTAGGAGATGATTTCTCCACACTAAATAGAATTCATCTAAATTAGTGGAACGCCATTTTCTTTCTAACTGATGAGTCTTCTGTTTTAAGCTATGAGTTTCTGTGTTAAACAAAGGGGTTAGAAATCTCTGATGAGACTTTTTCTTTTATAAAGGGGCCACCAAGTCTAGAGTCTGATGCAGAGAGGCTGTAACACTATCTACCATGCTATCAATTACGGAAGGAGCAGGCTCTCCATCTTTTATTTCCGTTGTGTTGACCCATGGTATAGAGGAGACAATCTGCAAAAATTTTGTAACAACGTCATCTGAAAGACATCTGCTGTAGTAATATTTTTCTTTAGGAGCCAAATAATCAGATATAGTGAAATCAAAGGTTAACAGACAATGGTCTGACAGTACAGGATTATGAGGAGACACTACCAGATTTTCTATTTCTATACCATAAGTCAGAACAAGGTCCAACGTGTGGTGGAGATAATGGGTAGAATTTTCTACTTTCTGGGAAAACCCCATTGAGTCTAATATTGAATTGAATGCCTTATTAAGACAGTCACTAGTTACATCAACATGTATATTACAATCCCCTACTATAATTATTTTTATCTGATTTCAGCACTAAATCAGCTAAAAATTCGGCCAATTCGGATAAAAACTCTGAGTAGGCTGAGGGAGGACGGGAAACTTTGGCAAAGAAAATTGGGTTTAAGCTAAGATTGCTAACATGCCCCATCCTGAGGACCAGGCCCTCAAAGGAGTTAAAACATGATTTTTGCTTTACATTAACTAGTAATTTAGAATAGAAAATTGCCGCTACTCCACCTCCACAACCAGAACTTTTGGGCTTATGATCGTTTAGATAACCAGAGGGAGTTGATTCATTTAAACCAACATAATCATCTTGCCCTAACCAAGTCTCTGTAAGGGATATTAAATCAATCTGATGAGCAATTAATAGATCATGAACTAGCAGAGACTTGGGAGTTAGAGACCTAATATTTAACAAACCACATTTAATTTTCAAATTATGAGGAACAGAGGCCAAATTATTAAATTTAAAGACTTGATGTTTAATTTGAGTTTTACCAACATTTTGTTTAATCACTTTGGGATGTTTATACATTATATTTTTATTAACTTTGGGGGGAGTAGACAAGGGTTTTCTAAGGGGGACGACAGGGGCAAAGCTGAGGGGTGGTGGGTGAGGAGGAGCTGCAGAAAGGCTTGGGTTATAATATTTTGGGTACCGGGAGACAGACACAACCTCTATGGGGGTTATAAATTGAAGACTGATCTAAACAGTAAGGATTATTTGGATTAATAGGATTAATATGATAAGTGGAAACAAAGAAGGGCTGGTTGGCAGACCCAGGAACTTTGGAGTGAGTTAACGCACCAAATTTCAGTCACTGTACTAAAAAACGCTGAATGGAATAGAACAGGTTGTCCCTTCAAACACGTGCACCAAGTCTATTTGGATGGATGCCATCTGGCCTCATAAGTGATGGGCAGTTCCAAAACAGGTTGAAATTGTCTACAAAACCAATGTTAAAAGTAGGACATGTAGAACACAACCAGGTATTAAAGCTGAGAACTATATGCGTATTCATGTAGTATTGCACTGGGAATTTTGACAATAAACTTTTGTATGTTTTGCAGATCTGTCTCCACTTTTAAGTGTGGTTACCACCAAGTGACATAAATTAAATACAGAGATTGGAAAAGCTGTCTAAGAACAATCCAGCAGTTTGAGAAATCACTTTTGGTTTGGTGTAAGTCTGCCAACAGAATTATGAACCATAAAGCAGTTTGTGTTAAAATGTTAAATCCTATTAAACCCTACCTCAGGAGTGTCCAAACATGTGCCATGGAGGGTCAAGACCCTGCATGTTTTCTCTTCTATCCCATTATTAGGAAATACAGATGCTAATATGGCCCAGAATTCCTCCACATACTGGTACTATCACAAAAGTGTGCTGTGTCTTCTGCACTAGCACATCCAACAATACAGTATTCAGCAAATAACAATTGTTTTTGTTTACTTTTCTTAAAAATAAGCCATTATTTTCAAAGTCACTGATAAATGGTTTGTACTGTTGACTCTTTTCACACCAGTGTCTTAACAGACAAAATAGAAAATCATGATGCAAACACATAAGTCACTAAATTATTTACTACAATCAGAAGCAAATTCCAGATTATTTAGAATGTGCAAAATTCAAACTGAAAAAAAAAAAATAGAATGAGTCACACACGCCGGTCACACTGCCTCACTGAGAAGCAACTGGATCTGCCGCTCACACTGGTCCCGGTTCAGCAGATCTTCAGCCTGCATCTCTGTAAATAGTGAGGCAAGGTCCGGTTTGGGTGGATCGTTTTCCTCTTGCCTAGACGAAAGACAGAAATGGGTGGTGGTTAATTAAAGCAAGTTTTAAACATATTTGAGAAATAACTATCAATTAAAGTTTAGCCACCGCTGTGTTGCCCTGGTTTCTAATGTGGGTGGTGTTTTGTGCTTGAATTGCTAAAATATAAAAGGAAGCACTACAATGGGTCTCAAATATTTGTAATGTGTTCTTTTACTGGATGAGTTTAAAGATGAAATACTATAAACTACACATATACTTTCTTCCTGCCCTTCAGAGAGAACGGTCGCTTTTTCTTCTGCTCCCTCTTTCACCCTCCTCCACCCTCCCTAACTGAGAATCCCAGCTTGCTGTCTTGTCTGCGTCGCTGTTCTTCTGGCTGAATCTTGATCCAAATGAAAAAAATGGATTTGGTGAGCGACTTTAATAAAATTAACAACTTTTTACATAAATTTGGGCCAGGGGGAGCCCCTATGGAGAGACCCATGGATTGGAACACATGTGTCTGCATGATTCGACTGATGATGTGGAAACATCTATCTGGTTTGGTACGATCACAGGATTTTTCTGCTGATTGGCTCTGGAGTTTTCCTGGTGCATCGAAAATTTAACTAGAAGAGCTAATCAAAGCGGTCCCGGAGTAGCTGCTTCTTCAACAATTCGACTAGAAGGGGGAGAGCACTAACTAACGGCAAGACTAACATGGAAATTACCATCTGGCATGCACTGTAGAGAGATGGACTCTGCCGGACATGCTTCCCATGTTTAGAAGGGAAACATCTGGAGTCGTTTTGGTGCCCTCCAAGAATGGATTTAAAGCCTATGTATGGAAATTATGAACACAGGATTGCAAGAGCTGTAAATTCTATGCTCTGAGTGATCTGTGTTATCAGACCTTGAATTCGGTGCCCTGTTGACTATTTTCCTCCTGGATTAAGACAAAACAGAAGATTGTGCTTCTCTTCATAAACATTCTGGTGTGCTGCATCTGAACTCTCAAGGACAGTGACTGGCTCAGGAAATTTCCATCTGCCATGCCTCAAGGACATGCTTCCGAGTTTCAGACACTAAGACATAACGTCTCGGCTGGGAGAGATTTGCTGCCTCCAGTAACTGATAAACACCCACCTGCATTCAACATACATGAACACACTGATTCACATATACTGAATTACATCCATTCATTCACTGATCCTCTCTGACTTTTGGTTCTGTTGTCTGCTAAATGTGCATTGAGGGTTTTTTTTTCCTGCAATCAAAATTCCGCTCACTCACTGAGCACCATTTTGATAAACATGTTTTTTTTTCTCTCGCCTACTGTGTCATTCCATATCCCTTCCCTTTTTCTTTCTTTATCACCACTATGACTGGCGCCTAGCAGCTGCCCCGGCCTTGGATGCGCTCTGCAGAGCGTGCCCAAATGCCAAGTCATGTTTTGTTACCTTGTATTCATACATGTGTAATGACAATAAAGTTGAATCTCATCTCATCTCATCATCTCATCTCATATAAACTAAATTATAATGGTCACTGAACAACTCCCATTCCCCATAGTGCAAGATACACTATTATGACCCGAGTCCATGGTCCTCAGCCAGAAAAAGATGGATTGTCCTCTCTGGGTTGGGGACAGGCTCCTGCCCCAAGTGGAGGAGTTTAAGTATCTTGGGGTCTTGTTCACGAGTGAGGGGAAATTGGAGCGAGAGCTTGACAGACGGATTGGAGCAGCATCTGCAGTGATGCGGACGTTGTACCGGTCTGTTGTGGTGAAAAGGGAGCTTAGTTCTAAGGCAAAGCTGTCGATTTACCAGTCAATCTACGTTCCTACTCTCACCTATGGTCACAAGCTTTGGGTAATGACCGAAAGAACAAGATTGCAGATACAAGCGGCTGAAATGAGCTTTCTCCATAGGATTGCTGGACTCACCCTCAGAGATAGGGTGAGGAGCTCAGTCATCTGGGAGAGACTCAGAGTAGAACTGCTGCTCCTCCACATTGAAAGGAGTCAGTCGAGGTGGTATCAGAATCAGAATCAGAATCAACTTTATTGCCAAGTATGCTTACAACATACAAGGAATTTTACTTATCACTAAGGTGCGCTCATTTCTAAGCGCTTCCTAATGACGCGGCAGCCATACAAGGCGCCTCATACAGTGGGGGGTAAAGAGGGGGAGGGGGATGGGTTGACACATTGGGCAGAGAGAAAAAACAAAGTTATCAAAATAGTGCTCGAGTGAGCAAGATTGTGATCACATAGAAAAAAACCCTCTAATTGCACAATTAGCAGACAAAATACAGATCTACACATTAACAGAGCAAAAGAGAGAGACCAGTGTGTGTATGTCAGTCATGTGATATCAGTATGAGTGCAGTGTGAATGTATCAGTTACTGGTGCACAACAAAAAATCCTCTCCTAGGCAATGGTTAGATGTTATGTCCATGTATTCTAAACATAGATAAGCATGTCCACAGAGTCCATCTCTCTTCAGTGCATGCCAGATGGTAAAACTCCATGTTAGTCACATGAAAACGCTGTCCTTGGAGAGTTCAGATTGCTGCACATCAGCAATTGTTTGGGTTAAGGAGAAGCCAAAACTCCCTTCTGCTTTATCTCTTCTCCTGGAGGAATAAGGACGCCGAATCAAGGCCTGATAAGCACAGTTCACTTAGAGCATAGAAATTTCCTCTCTTATGCAATTCTGTGCATCACAATTTACATACACAGGCTTTAAAATCATTCCCTGGAGAGCACCCAGCGACTCCAAGATGTTTTCCTCCTTCCGATTCAGTTCGCCAAACATAGATAAACATGTCCACAGAGTCCATCTCTCTTTAGTTCATGCCAGATGGTAAATTCCATGTTAGTCACATATTTGCCACTATCAGTGCTCTCCCCAGCTGGTCGAATTTGTTGAAGGAGCTTCGCCGGGTCCGCATTTTGATTAGCTCTTCCAACTTCTTTAATTTTCGATACACCAGGAAAACTCCAGAGCCAAACAGCAGAAATCCTGTGATCATGAAGCCAAAACAGGTAGATGTCTTCCACATCTTCAATCGAATCACGCAGACACATGAATTCCAATTGTTCCATGAGTCTCTCCACTTGGGCTCCCCCTGGCCCGATTTTCTGTTAAAAAGTGGTGTCAATAGCATTAAAGCCCAGCTCACCAATTCCATAATTTCCATAATTTCCATTTGGGTCGAGATGCAGCAGAAGAAGAGCGAGACACAGACAGGACACAGCAAGTTGGGATCAGTAAAGGGAGGAGGAGAAGGGAGAGGAGAAGAAATGTGTCTGATCTCTCTGATAGCCGGAAGAAGAAGGATGCCTCGGAAGAAGAATCTGATTAGGATGCCTCCTGGACGCCTCCCACTTGAGGTGTTTCAGGCGCGTCCCACTGGGAGGAGACCCCGGGGCAGACCCAGGACTCGGTGAAGAGACTATGTCTCCCAGTTGGTCTGGGAACGCCTTGGTATCCTCTCTGAAGAGCTGGAGGAGGTGGCTGGGGAGAGGGAAGTCTGGGCTTCTCTGCTTGAACTGCTGCCTCTGCGACCCGGACCTCCGGAAAAGTGGTAGAAGATGGATGGATGGATGGACTGAACAACTCCCATTCCGCATAGTGCAAGATACACTATTATGACTATAACTCATAAAGGATCACAGAAGTGATCTGATAAAAAACAAATAAACAAGCAAGCGGTCTATTTTACAGTGGCTAGTATTGGGTGTGCCATTCATTTTCAATTATTCTGTAATTAATATTCACACAATCAAATAAATCTCAGTTCAGTCCCTTTCATATTAAGTGGCAATTGTGTTACTTTAAATTTGGCACTTCACCTATACTTTAACTTAAAAAGCAAAAGATTTGACTATAAATAACAAGATGTGCAACTTACCATTCATATTGCTGTGTGGTGCCAAACGTTGCCATTGTCAGAGCAGATCCTGGTCAGACTCTACAACAAAAATACACACAACTTAAGTACATGCACAGCACGAAAGTGCAACATGTAAAAAAAAACACCTTTTTAACCAGGATTACAACTAGCTTATGTCATCAGATATTGTCAACACAAAGGCAACATACAAGGACGGACATAGCATTGACAGCTAACTAGCTAGCTCATTGTTTGAACACTAGCAAGTTGTTGTCTGTCCAAAGTGAGCTTTCCACTGCTGGAATAAATAACGTAAAAGATGCATATCACATCACTCACCATCCTCTATATCCTAATATCACAGCTTCAACTGCTGACATTGGGTGCTCCCGCGGCCGTACATTCAATTCAGTTTGGGCGGCTCTGTCTGCTTCCCTCTGGATTCTCTCATCAGCTGAAACGCACAAAAAACTCTACTGGACCGCGGTGTTGATTTCTGTGAAGCCATTCTATCGTTGTTGTTTATATTATATCACTTGCTGGCTGGCTCACGGATGAATCTTTGCAAATGGTGACTTGTGATTCTGGAAAGTCAGCGTTACGCCCACTTTCATGACGTTACACCCGGACCAATCAGTGGCCTGCAGTGTTTTTACATCACCGGGATGGTACGCTTGAAACCTCAATCTAGCGGTTCTGAAAAAATGGGAACTGTTACTGAAAAATTGGAACTGTTACAGTTACAGTCCCTAATGGAAAAGCCGACAAACCGTACCGTATCATATTGACACTAGTGGAAAAGGGGCTTTACAGGACTTAGGCGAAGTAAGATACAGAATGAAAAAAGACGTGGAATAAACGTCTGAACTTGGTTAGGACGCAGTGTCGAAAAGAGACACCGACGCCCTTAAATAGGACAAGAGAAATGATAGCAACTAATGACAGGTGTGGGTCACAAGAGCAGGGAGTAATCAGTCCAAACTAAAAACAGTTGTGCTAGAAGTGAACTTGGGCTGACAAGGGACGCAAACACAGCACACCATCAAAACAAAAGCAGAGGAGAATATAAATGCAAGACGAAATCCAGGCCAAAATAGAGACGGAATACAGAACCAAGGGCGTGCTAAATATGCTGGAACAACAATTGTAATTAATATCAAAATTCAATGATAAAACTAAAGACAAAGGTGGAGAGGGCTCATATCAAAATACAGGAGGAAATCATAATCACTATACGATCACAGTACACCTCAAAGCAAACAGAGCCAAAGGCAATTCAGATATCATGATACAAATAAAATACAAAAAAGATGTGAAGTTACAGAAAATAAACAAGATGAACAAGAGCACAGCTCTCCACCTGTGCTCAGCATCATGACAGTAAACAATATTCTACTGCATTTCAAAACATGACAATATCCATCCATCCGTCCATCCATCCATCTTCTTCCGCTTAATCTTTTTCGGGTCACGGGGGGGGGAGGCTGGAGCCTATCCCAGCATGTTTTGGGCGAAAGGCAGGGTACACCCTGGACAGATTGCCAGTCCATCGCAGGATCAACACAGATAATGATTCATAAATTAATTCAAAGAACTAAGTTATAATAATCACTTTAAAATAAATGCTTCAAATAGCTCTATTTGCATGATAAATGTAGGAAATTATGAAGTTTAACTTTTTAAACAAAATTATTAAAATATAACTGTTTCACAATATTCTATTTTTAAGATGCACTAGTATAGTTCAGAGCATCTGGTTTTTATGTACAGTAGAACATCTGTCACTTTATGTCTGTTTTCTAGTTCAATAATACTTTAATTAAAGAGATATTACTGTAACCTACTTAATTTAATTAACAAAGCCTATATAATTTATGCTGTATGTTCTCTACCTGTCCTCTCTGTACAGCTGGCCTCCTCCTGGTCCTGGTTAATTGCTGGCTCTTCATCTGCGTAAGGGGTTGGGTTTTTTGCTGCCCAGAAGCTACAAAAAGCATTTAGTAAAGCTGTTATTTTACTGCAAACACGGGCCATAAATTAATATTTTCTAAGTAAAATTCTATGATAGGTTTTACTGGGCCAAATATTATTTTATTTCACTTGGCATTTTTCTTGGTAATATACTGGTTGCATGATAATTAGGTCTACAGCTTCATCATCCATCTTCTGTCTTTATACATTTAGTCACCACCTCCGTGCCTTTTGAAAATAAACTTGTTAGTTTAGCACATTTTTCAGCGTCATTGTCCAAAACCACCTTTTTTTTCTTTGGCGTTTTCTGCTCCTCTGGGTCTTTCTTTTCCTTCCATGTTAAGAATGGCAGTGCTGCTGCTGAACTATGGGGACTGACCGACTACTGTAGGGAGGGAGGAGATCCCGCAGGGGTAAGAACATCTATTTCACCCATTTCCATGCATCCAGAGACTGTGGTGCAGTGTCTCCGCTGTAGAATGTGAAACGTCATGTGTACTTTTACCACACATTATCAGATTAAATTGATAGTTGCTTTTTTTCTCCTCACCAGAACACTGGCCCAGTAGTGGACTGGCCCATCAGGAATCCTCCCAACTCTCCCTATGGGCCACACTGGGCCTGCTCCCAGATGATGTCCACCTGGTTTCCTGCCCTCACTGTCAGCGTACCTTTCATGCACAGATCACGCTGTACAGCCATCTGCGCACTAATAAATAGGCATCATCATTATCATTATGACCTACCTTGCCCCTATTCCCTCTCAGCTGGATGACAAGGATGGTTCTCATCGGCACTTGATGGACACTCCCACCACAGCGGCAATGTGACTTACAACAGACTGAGTTTTTCAGATACCTACAAATCAGGCACTTTGTTCTAAAAGACATCACTCTAACAACCAATAGTGTCACTACTTCTGTGGAAAGTACCCTGTGTTCTCAGATATCTAAAAAAACACAAGTACTTTCTACAAAGCACTTACTTCAAATCTACCTGTAACCTCTCAGGCTACCAAAGAAGCCTGGGAGAGAGACCTGGGCATTTCTATACGTAGATGACTCAGCTTGGCAGGAGGTTTGGGCTCATGGTATGGATATGTCTGTTTGTAATCAGGCTAAATCTATTCAGTTTAGAATTGTGCATCATGTACATATTACTCCAACTCTCAAAAACAAAATGGACCCTAATTTCTCCCCAGTGTGTTGGAAATGTAATACTGAAACTGGTGATTATGTACATTGTTTTTGGTCATGTACAAAGCTACAACGGTACTGCCGTGATATTGTAAGTGTACTGTCCATTATTTTTGGTAAGTCAATACTGCTAGAACCTATGTGCCTCTTACTTGGTCTCCCTGATCTTCACATTATCAACAGCAAACATAAGAGACTGTTCAAATTACTAACTTTTTCTGCAAGGAATAACGTTCTGCTCTCTGGGGGCAAGGAGGCCACCCCAACAAAGAAATCATGGCACAATCTTATAATGGACTCTGTTCCCAAGGAATATATTACGTGTATGCTTGACTCAATAGTGCACATTTTCTTTAAAGTCTTGGGACCCTCGGAAAGCCTTGGCAGGCAACCTTTCTACAGGGTGGACCAAGCTCTCGACAGCCCAGCCATGGAAGGCAGTTGGTCTAGGGGAGGGACCCCCAACAAATGACCATGGCTGAAGACGAAGATGCAAGACCCCTGTGGTGCCACAAACCTCTGCATCATGCATATTCACTTCATGATGAGTCACACTGATGTTGCACGTGATGGTGCTCATCCTCTGGGGATCCACCGGGGAGGAAAAGTGCCGGGCCCTCAGCCTCAAAGGGGCCCACCCTCAGCTACCGGAGGTCATCTCACCTCGTCCTGCACGACCAGGGGACAGGGAACGAGGAATGCTACTGGCCGAAAAGAGACGCCAAAGGAGAGGAACGTCAACATCCTCCAGTGGAACGCAGAAGGAGTCTACAACAAAAAAAATATCCCTTGCCGAAAGACTCCACTCAGAAGACAGTGATGTAGCCTGCCTACAGGAGACACACCTGAAGGAAAACCAACGTTCCAGTGTTAGGGGATACCAGGTCTTCAGGAAAGACAGAAAAGGAAGAACAAAAGGAGGAGTGGCAATTCTTGTCAAAAACGCCATACCAGCACAAGAGTTTGACGTCAGTACCAACAACCAGGCAGAAATCCATGGAGTTCGAATCATGGTTCACAATGAAAGCGTCACGATCTTCAATGTGTACTGCCCCCCAGAGCGAGAGCTCTCACTTGACCAAATGGAACTCTCAGACCACCGATGCTTAGTCTTTGGTGACTTCAACAGTCACTCAGAGGCATGGGGATACAGTGAAGCAGACAGAAGAGGAGAGGAGGTGGAGATTGGCAAGTCGAAAACAGTCTTCTGCTAATGAATGATCCTGATGAGCCACCAACGTTCTTCTCCAGGGTATGGCTGAGTAACACCACGCCCGATCTTGCGTTTGCCACCAACGACATGGCCAGGCTGGCAACAAGAACGGTACTTGACCAGCTCGGGGGAAGTGACCATAAACCTGTGAAGATCGGACTGGACATCAGCTACAAACCACAAGAAGCTAAGAAATTCCCCAGGTGGAATTACAAGAAGGCCAACTGGGTGCGCTTCTAAACACTGGTGGACCGGTACTCTGCGGAGATCTGTCACAAGCAGCAGAACCTCAACAAGAAAGTCAGGGTGCTGAACCATGCTATTCTGAAGGCTGCAAATGAATCTATACCTCGGGGAGCCAGAAAGAACGATAGGCCTTACTGGACAGAAGAGCTCCAACAGCTTGAAGACAGTGTGGCAGAGGCAAGGAAAAAAGTAGAAGCAGATCCTACAGTAGAAAACAACATTGCCCTGAAGGCGGCCACTGCAAAACACAGGCAGACATTTATACAGGAAGCTCGAAAGAGATGGCAAGAAAAGACAGAGCAGCTCAACTTGGACAAGGACGGCAACAAGCTTTGGAACCTGGCTCAAGCCCTCAACGACGAGAACAGCAAAAGCTCGCCGATCACAGTACAGGCAGATCAAGAACTGCTGACTGGCAAGAAAGCAGCAGACCATTTCATCAGCCAGTATGCGAAGACGAGCCATCTTCAGATTCCACCAGAGAGAAGAAAGGTTGTCAGAGGAGCCCAGCGAATTCATCAGAACGCACAGATTGAACCAGTGATGAACTCGCTATTCATTCTCAAGGAGCTGGAGGATGCAATGACAACACTGAAGCTGAAAAAAGCCCCTGGGTCTGACAAGATCACAAATGAAATGTTGCTGAACCTTGGCCCCAAAACCAAGAAGAAACTTCTGCAGCTTTTCAATGACATTTGGAGATCAGGGACTGTGCCTCAGATCTGGAGAGAAGCCACGATGATTCCAGTGCACAAAAAAGGCAAAGATAAGTTGAAAGCTGAAAGCTATCGCCCCATAAGCCTTACAAGCTGCACAGGAAAGCTGCTAGAGCATCTCATCAACATCAGACTCATGTGGCACTTGGAAGGAAAACAACACATCGGCCCAGAGCAAGCAGCCTTCAGGCAGAACCGGTCTACAGAGGACCAAATAACATAAGCCTGTTTTCCACTAGCCCAGCACACCTCGGTACAGCTCGATTCACTTCAGTACAGCTCGGAACGCTTCTGTCTCCATTAGCACAGTGTTGCGGGGCAGCAGCAGATTCTCAGCGAGGCGGGGCCACACTCCCGTGATGTTATGCACCGGACTGAGTCCTTATTTACACGAGACAAAAAATGGAGGATCCAAGGATTATTGCCTTGCACACTCTGTGGTTTTATCTCACAATTAATTTTATCTCATAATTAAGCTGCAACAACACAAGTCACTTTTGTTTTGAATTAACTGCCAAATGACCTAGAAATAATGAGCTGAAACTTGTTTTTATTCGTATTAAATAATGAGACGGTGGCACACCGGACTACACCACATCCTAGGGCATTTTGGATGTACTGAATTAAAAAAATTCATGTTTTTCACCTTCAGGTCAACGTTTGGAACAACAGTATTATTATTTTCCGTTTAGATGATGCTACACTCCTTCTAAAGTATTGTAAATCTCTGAATTTGGAATGCCGATAGAACATTCAATTTACATATACTTGTACCTTTGACTTGGTGCTAATTTTTTATGATATTTCAATAAAAAGAACAGAAAGCGTACAAAAAGATTTCTTTTTTGGTCTAGTTAAAAATTACATTAACTTTACAATGGTTGACCCTCAGTATCATTTTGATCAGACTAGGCAATGGAATTTCTATGTAATTATACTGTTTTATAATTCAGTGTTATAACAGACAAACCACACTTTCCAAAACAATTCCATTTTATTATATACAAAATATTAAAATAAAAAAAAACTTTGCAACACAACATGAAGGTTAATCGACATTTTATACACGCCGACCACTGAGTGCTGAGGCTCGGTAGAATGAAGGCGTCTCTGCCAGCTGTGGGTCAGGAAGGCTCGGTTGAATAATCCGGACGGGCTGTCGCGGCGGACGCGTGGGATGATTCTACAAGGAAAATGCACACAATAAAATACAGCACGAAATATATACAGAAAAGACAATAGTTTTTAACAAGAATACATAAGCTTATTTCAGCGTATTGTTCACATGAATAATTACAATAAAAGCTTTAGTCCGCATTGTGCTGCAATAAAGCCGCGATCCATCCACAAATGAACAGCTTTTTTATTGCATAAATAAACTGAGCGTCTTACCGAATATATTTGCGAAAAAACGCACAATAAAAAAAAATTAAAACTCACCGTTAAAGGACTCCGATGTCGAGACCTCCCGGTATATTTTTTTCATTCCGGGCCACTCCGTCTAACTCGCGCTGAATACGTTCGTCTGACAATGCAGTGAACAGACACTGCAGCTCCTTACTGCTCCATGGAACACCCTTATTACGCGAAGCCATTTTTGATAGAGAATAAATGAAAAATAGCACAGCAATACACTGAAAAGGAACCGCCAACAGTGGTTAGAAGAAGAGGAGGAGAGGGGCGGTTACAAGCTGACCAATCAGCGCCGGTTACGACCTGACCAATCAGCGGCGACCAGTCTGTTAACGTCACAACACGGCACAGCTCAGCACTGCTGTACCCTGCCCTTCAGCGGGGCTGAGAATCACGGCTGTTAAACCGTGTTGGGGCTTGTGGAAAAGCGTACAAAGCGTGCTGAGCCGTCCCGTGTCGTGCTAAAGCGTGCTAGTGGAAAAGGCCCTATACATCTCTCAAGCCATAGAAGATGCCTTCCAAGAAAAAAAGCACACCCTCGCTGCGTGGATTGACCTAGAAAAGGCGTTTGACAGGGTATGGAAAGACGGCCTCAAGCTGAAACTGCGCTAGTGCGGTATCGCTGGGCGCATGTACAAGTGGATTCCCCAATACCTGCACAACAGAAGAGCCAGAGTCCAGATCAGACAGTACTCCAGCAAGAAGAAGGTGTTGAGGGAAGGAGTCCCACAAGGAGGAGTGCTCTCCCCATCACTCTTCCTTGTATTCATTAAGGACATTATCCAGAGTTTGCCAAGGAACATACAAGGTGCCATCTATGCCGATGACCTAGCCCTCTGGTGCAGTGAGGAAAGCATCGTGACTGCAAACTACAGACTGCAGCAAGTTCTCCGGCTGATAGAGGCATGGACCAAGTCATGGCTTGTAAGCTTAAATGAGAGGAAGACTACATACACAGTCTTCACCCTGTCTACCCAACCCCAGAAGGTGAAACTGCAGATCAACTCCCATGAGCTCCAGGCTGAATATGCACCCACATACCTCGGGATCACCATGGATCGCAGACTGACTTGGAAGAACCAGCTGCACAAGAACCAGGCAAGAGCAAAGATCAGGATGGCCCTAATGAAGAAACTGTCAGGAACAGACTGGGGTGTAGACCAGGGTGTCCTGAAGAAGCTCTATGTGGGGAGGATTCGGCCTGTTCTGGAGTATGGCGTGGCAGCAACCTTAACAGCTGCCAAAAGCAACACTGAGAAGCTGGACAGACTCCAAAACCAAGCCATGCGAATGATGGCAGGAGCCATGCGCAGTACCCCTATCAAAGCGCTGGAGACAACAACAGGCCTTGCACCACTGGAAGACAGAAGAAACGTCAAGGTACTGACCCAGTCCGCCAAATTCAAAAGACTGGAAAACCATCCCATGAAGGACAGACTGAACAAGCCAACAAAAGGGAGACTTAAGAGATCGAGCTTCATCCACCAGAGCAGGACACTTGAAAGGAGAGACCCAGAACTGATGGACCACATACCCACACCAATACCACCCATAGCATCTGTTCCTTCCTGGAACCGACAGAACTTCCCAGCCATGCGCACAGACATATCAGGCATTGGGAAGAAAGGAACACACTCAGACCAAGAGAGGAAGTTGCTGGCCCTGGAGTTCATTCGGACTGCCTACCCTAAAGAGCAGTGGACTCACGTCTACACAGACAGCTCTGCCATGGAAGCAACCAGGAATGGAGGAGGCGGCGTGTACATCAGGTACGCTGACGAGGAGACCCACATTCCCATTGCGACTGGAAAGTACTCCACTAATTTCAGGGCTGAGGCAGAGGCCCTGAGAACAGCAGTGGCCCACATCAGGGAACATCAAGACAAGGCACACAAGCGGGTCGTCATCTTCACTGATGCCCTCTCTGTCTTGGATGCACTTCAGGACCCCCGACGCAAAGAACTGAATGAACTCGCCCTCACTCTGTCTCAACTAGCAACACAGGCGAACGTATCACTCCAGTGGATTCCTGCCCACTGTGGAATCTATGGAAATGAGACGGCTGACAGACTTGCTAAGGAGGGTGGGCAGCAAGACCAGGAAGACAGGCAGGTCTCTTACAGCGAGGAGAAAACCATTATTAAGGCCCTGTCTCACAAGAAGTGGCAGCAGCAACACCCAAACTTCTGCAAGGATGACAACTACTACAGTCTGAGCAGGGCTGACCAAGTCGTTCTGTTCAGACTCCAAACTGGACATAACAGAATGCATGCTCACATGCCCCAGAAACTTAAAGTTGGACAATCGGACAGATGCCCATGTGGTACTGCCCAAATGACCAGCGAACACCTCCTCCAAGACTGCCCAGACCACGCTGCACTCAGACGAGCTACGTGGCCTGACCCCACATCGCTGAACCAAAAGCTGCACGGGGACCTCGGGGACCTCCGCAGGACAGCAGCATTCGTCAGGGCAGCTGGTGTGACCATCTAGCGATTGACGAAGAAGAAAGGACCCCTATTTAAAATATACTGCTCAAAAAATAAAAGGAACACTTTTTAATCTGAGTAAGCTGGACTAGGCTGCCACAATTTCTTCACTTTAAGTTTTGAAGTGTTTTCATTTCCATCAAAAGACGTGGCATCTTTTCATTCTTAACACATTATCCAGTCCATATCAGTGTAGATATCCAGCTTATTTTTTTTCCCATTAAAATCTGATGTGTTTTCAAAGTGTTCCTTTTATTTTTTTGAGTAGTATATATTGGACCTGCATTGTCTTCTACCATGTTACTAGGATTTCCTAAAAGGCCCTAGCCAGCCTGTGTGGATGTACAGTAAATTCCAGTTTGACATATAAGCTGTACCTGTGTAACCTTTCTTCTATTTTTGTCTTTTTGTATGCTTCTATCTGTTGTCCCTACCTGTGACATGGGGAAAATGGGGGCTCGATGGAGATGTTTTACAATAGTACTTAATACTTCATTTTACTGCCTTGTCATACCTGAGCTGTTCTGTGTTATGTTTGTTTAAAAAATGTTCAATAAACATGTTATTTTTTAAAAAAAGGTTAAAGACAAACTATTTTTAGCTCATTCCAGCGAAGCTGAAAGGAACTAATGTGATGGTGCTACTTCTGTCATTGGCCCATCTGTCTGTACATCCATCCATGACCATTTCACAGGAATCACTGCTGCACCGAGGCAGTTTCCCCAATGGTCACCAAACTCACATACAATGATCCTCAGGTGGGTCTGCATCCAGGTTGTGTTCAAGGTCAAAGGTCAGGAGTTTTCAGAAAAATCACTCCTCCTCCTAGGCAATTGCTGCAGTGGTCACCAAATTCATTCACACTGATCATGAGGTGGGTCTGCATCCAGGTCGAGTTCAAGGTCAAGGTCATTCTTAAAGGTCAGGAGATCTGGGCATTTATGATGTCACAAAAATTGTTAATCTTCCTAGGCAATTTCCCCAATGTTCAGCAAACTCATGCACAATGGTCCTCATGTGGTCTGGTTAACATGTTTTTATTTACACTGTAAATATTTTCAGATGGATGTTAATCGAGATTGGTTTCTATTGTTAGCTTGCTAGCTAGCCTTGTGAATGCAGGTTTCTGGAACATTTGAGAAGATCAATATATATTGAAATGATAAGATGGAAGAACAATCAGTTATAACTTTATCTATTAGTAACAGTAATGTGCTATCACTCATTTCTTTTTGGGAGGTAATTGTCACCATAAAACAAAGCCTTAAAGTTTACTAAAATCTTATTGGCGCAGGGTGCAAAGTGAGGTACCAATTAGACTGCCAATTATAGCTATAAGCTATAACTGGCTATTGATATAAGTTATAAGCCATAACCATCAACATTAAAAGAAATAAACACTTGAAATAAATCACTCTGGGTGTAATGAATCTATATAATATGAGTTTCACTTTTTTTACTGAATTACTGAAATAAATCAACTTTTTGATGACATTGTGGAGAAAGGAATAGGTAAGGCAACGAGCTGAATGACACAAGGCTTTATTCTTTCTCCAACAACATAACAGCAAACAGCAAAACAGTGCTACAGTGCTACAGCACTACAGTGTTCCTGGGTCTCTGTGCATTCCCCCCTTTTATATCTTTATTCCCATGCATGGATACCTGGAGCTTCCGACCATCATACATTGTTGTTAAAGGCGACGGACAGTGACATTTTTTTATTGAACCAATCAACTGATTGTATGAAAATATTCCATTCTTCCCATTCCCCTGATTTAATATGTGTCACCATCCTCCATAAATGACATTATTTGGTCATAGCCCATCTTTCACTCACTGATGCTGCAGTACCGCCATCTCCCAATAGGTGCGTGCAGCCTTGACGTCATTTCGGTATGAAAAAAAATTGCAGAACGAGGGCAAAGTGATTCGGACAGCGATTATTTTCTTGAGTTTGACGACCTCAATATAAATGATGACATTGACAATGAGGAAGTTTTGGGTGGTGTGTGGCCTGTCAGCCTTATTTGTTCGAGCCAGAGGGAGAGGAGGAAGACGCAACACAGACGGGAACAGACCACGTTGACGACAATCGGCTGGAAGATTTATCTTGGTAAAAGATGCTTAGAAATATTTTTCTTTGGCAACATGCATGGTCACACACTTAATTTTCAAACTAAAACTACCCATTGGTCACTCGCTGCCTGATGACATGTTGTTAATCATCATCTTCTCAATACTTTTAACAGCCACTGATTAGCACCTGCTGGTCTGTGCGCAGCTGGAGCTGATGAGACAGATGACGTCATCCACACGAGTGAGTTTATAAACAATATTTATTCATTTGATTTAATTTCCCAGATGAATTATGAAGAAATCGTTCAATACATTCAATAATCAATGCAAACGGAATAATCAGTGCCAACCCCATATTTTTCAGGCGATACAGATTCATAGCCTACAGGCAACTGGTCCGGTGGTGTTGGGGATTTTTTTGGAGAAGAAGTGAGGGTTATGTTGCCTGCCTGTGCGGTGAGCCTCATCAGAGAAACATTCTCATCTCATCACTACAAGGGATTTTGCCTACCAAGATTAGATTTGTGAACAATGTTATTTAAATAAACTTTTGTAAAATCATATATTGAGTTTCTTAATGTTCATGTCAATGTTATAATTCTCATAGTTCAGCATTCATCAAAGTCGCATGTCATATACATTTCAATAATTTTTCTACCATTTTATGGTATAAATTTGGATTTACATAAAAGTCCTGTTCATCAGCTTCCTCTGCTTGGTCAGAAACATCAACACTATTTTAAGGTTGAGTGACAGTTGATAAAATCTGCAAAAAAAGTAGATCATCATAATTTTATCCCAGAGGTCTCAAATTGGATTACATACATAGAAATATAAATTGATCAAACAGGCACAACCACCTCCCTATACAGCACTGAATATTTCATATTTGATGAGTATGAACACCCTAATATGCTAATATTTGATAAGTTGGTAAGGCAATGCAAACCATGGCTTGAAATTCATTTAAGATGTTTAGTAAACATTTGCAGTGAATATTAAAAATAAAAAAACTTACCCTGTTTACTTCTTGTGTTCTGACAGCTGATCGCATCGGTAGATCACCCGTGCTTTTCACGCCACTGTCACTGACCCCTTTCTCAGAGTCACACTTGGAAATCAAGGCATATATAGTTGGAATAGCCGTTTTCTTTATCAGCAATCTTTTTGCAAATTTCATTTCAAATTGACATAATGTCTGGCCCAGGAAACACGCACACAGGCTCAGGATAGATTTAACAGCTTTATTCAACAAGCAGGTGTGTGTGAATGGATGTATGCGGTATGGGGACGTGCTGACGAGGCGCAGGTGTGCGCGCAGCTGAAGCCGCTGATGAGCGGAGAGTCGTGACACAAATTGCATCTTATTCTCGAAATCGCTGTCAATGAAATGTCTACTGCACATGTTGGGTGTTTTACCGACATCAGTCCATTTTTTTTTGCGTTTTCTGAACGAATTTCACCTATGCCGTTCTGATTTTCCCAGGGACGGGAAATTCAAAAACACTCACAGCATGCTCCTCTGGTATAACGTCGCACCCGTAGACAGCACAACGACAAATCATAATTAATTTGATTCCTGAAATCCTAATGTTAATAAATAATCTATTTGTAATCCACAAGTATTCCGAGAAATATCGGAATACTTGGCCACTGACCGCGTGCCTAACCGAAATGACGTCACACAGTCAGTGGCCATCTTAGCCGCTGATCGCTTGGCTGGGTCAGACAGCTCTCCACAACAGCGTACTTCAAGAGCGCATTGTCACCTTATGCGACATACGTTGACACCAAAACATGTGGGGTTCAAATTAGCTCGTCTCAGACAACAATTTGAGATATGATTTAGCGATATTGAATTTTCGTCTGTCCGTCGCCTTTAAACAAAGGAATGTGTGGCACATTAACATAACATAACGCCGGCGCCGCTACAACACCTTTCTTCCCTCAGTGGCGCCAGCGGCTCTTACTCTCCCCAGGGGAGTGCATAAAACTAACAGCCTCGTTTGATACCCCCCGGTGACACCTCCTCCTTTGGTCCATTCTTCTCCACTTCTCTGGGTGGAGAAACCCCCACACCGTGCCCCCACACAGCCCCCCCAAACACCCAGAAGGGGCTCTAACCTCCCAGTCCTTTGGGCTCGAGCCGGCGCCCCATGGCAGCTGTAGCGGTGGGTTGCTGATCCAGTAGAACCATCCTGCTGGTGAGGTGTACCGGAGGGCACGTCAGTCTGTGGAGGGAAAGGAAGGAGAACCCATCAGGTCACCAGCGAGCGCGCAGGTCCCAGTGTTAGATGGAGGGGGACAAGTTAACAGAGGGGATGGTTTTGGCTCATTTTACTGACAAGGCAAATGGCCTTTCTAATTTTTCTGCAGCGATTTGAATTTGTTGAACACCAACATTTGAATCAAGTTTTAATAATTTGTTTATTGAAAGAAAAGCTTTTTTCAGATTTTTGCAAAGATGTTTTTATTTTGAAGAGATAATCATTTTTCAGTGGAAGCTGTCCTTTTTTTTTTTTTGGTGATTGACCTTTACATAATGATGAAGACCATGGTCTCTGTGGCAACACATGGGAGAACAATTATTTTTTTTTTCTTTTGTTACTTATTTGTACCCGTAGGTAGATTTGGTTTGCAGTCTGGTGACAAGCCACCGGCTGCCAGTCACTGTTATTATGTATAATTATGTTGCATAACATAAGTTGTGACAACCAAATGTTGCCATTTTAGGGCTCAGTGTTTTAAAATTCAAACCACTGGTCACAGGCATTTCATTAAAACCTCTGGGAACTGTGCCAACATGTGCGAAAAGGTCATCATGGCTTTCCGGTGAAGTGAGCATGGATACGGAGTAGCGCGCCCTTACCAGCTCCGATATATCTTTTCATAAATGTTGTTTTAAACGTCACTGTGTCTCGTTATATTTTTCCTTATCATATTGGGACCACTTGAGAAACCCGCTGACATGTCTGGGAAGAACCCTTCCTGTCAGGAATGCTCTACCCAAGCCCTTAATCGTCAAGCCAGTGAGAAAGCCAACTACCCGTCTCCTGTACATGGCGTTGATGAGGACACTTTTGGGCCTGGTAAGGCTAATTGAAAGTTTCTGAGCTGAAACGCGGGACTCATTAGGCACACTGCAGACTTCTATGGACTCATTTGGGACACGTCTGACCGAGGTCAAAACTTCTCTGCAGGTGTGTGACGACAGGATTATGGCGCTCGAAGCCAGGTGTGAAACGCTGGAGAATTGTAGCAAACTGCTAATGGCTAAAACGGAGGACCTTGAATCGAGGAGCAAAAGCCAAAATCTCTGTGTGCTTGGTCTACCGCAAAACATAGAGGGGCCAGAAGTTACAACATTTATGACCGACTTCTTCACCGAGACGCTGGGTATGGAGGTCCCTGACAGGCCTGAGATGTTGGACCGAGCGCATCGCCTTGCTTCCCGGCCTGTCCGGGTTCAAAACGCTCCCCCAAGACCCATGATTGTAAAGGTGCATCATTTCAGAGTAAAACAGCACATCCTCCAGCTCGCCAGAGAGAAGGGCCCGCTTACTTTCCGCGGTCACAAAGTCTACATTTTCCCCGATTTTACTGCTGATGTCACCAAACGAAGGGCATCTTTCATTAACATCAAGCAAAAGCTTCACGCTGCAGATGTCAGATACGGCTTGGTGTTTCCTGCCCGACTCCAAGTGTCATTCAATGGCGGCAAATACAGTTTTGATACAGCAGAGGAGGCGGAGAATTTTTATTCAGAGACTATAACCCCATCCCTCCAAG
This sequence comes from Pholidichthys leucotaenia, assembly GCA_020510985.1. NCBI lineage: Eukaryota > Metazoa > Chordata > Actinopteri > Cichliformes > Pholidichthyidae > Pholidichthys > Pholidichthys leucotaenia. The sequence goes on along the minus strand of CM035845.1, from coordinate 251,918,798 downwards.
CAGTCCATGCGGATGACACCAGTGGGTAACTTTTCACTAGCCCTTTGGGGCAGTCTCCAGTTTCTAGACATATATAAACTAAGCAGTTTAATAAGTTCTTTTTCTTGTCACTTTATGGACTTTTTAATCCACTTTAAGCGGTTTCATTGTATGGGTTTGGATGTAGTGAATCGAGGCAATATCAATGCTCATGTTTGTTTTTTTTTAAGGAGTATTTTATTTTTAAAGTTCTTCAGATGTTTAAACTATACATTTGCGTATGGAGCACTGGTTTAGTGCAGAGTTAAGTTGTATTTTGTAGGGTGTAGACGTTCAGTTTAGGGAAGCGTTCAAAGTATGAGGGAGGTTTTGTGCTTTTCATTCTTTTTTCTCCACACTCCCCTTTTCTGTTTGTTTTGGTTTTTGTTGTATTGTTTGTATTTGTCAAGAGGTTCCATATATAAATTCTCAATGTATAAACTTTTAAACAAAAGTATTATCCATATCATTTGGAATAATGGCTAGCAGTGCAGAAATTAAATTGTGTTCTTGGAATGTACATGGGATCCAGACCCCTATTAAACGTAAAAAAAATTCTTAACTATTTAAAAAAAGAGAGGGTACAGATAGCATTCCTCCAAGAGACCCATCTAAACAACGATGAACACCTAAAGTTAAGAAGGGAATGGGTGGGCCAGATCTACTATTCCTCCTTCACTACTAACAGCAGAGGGGTAGCCATTTTGGTTCATAAATCCCTTCCTTTGACAGGGGTGGAGATTAAGGCCAATACTGCAGGAAGGTATGTCATGATTAGAGGGACACTCTTTGGGGACCCTGTGTCCTATTTACATGTGTATGCCCCCCCCCCCCCTCCGATTCGCTCAACTGATTTTTATACTAAGGTATTCTCTATGCTTTCTGAGTGGACTGTTGAATCCTCTGTGATAGCGGGCGATTTCAACTGTTGTCTATATCCACGTTTAGATAGGTCCTCAAAAACAGCAGAGTCTATTGTTGGACAAGCTCACTCTTTACTTGGTTGTTGTGCTGATATTCACTTCATTGATACTTGGAGGACCCTTCACCCCACTGATCGGAAGTATACATTTTACTCAAAAGTGCATAAAACATCTTCTAGAATTGATTATTTTTTACTCCTAAATATGCCCTTCAAAGAGTACTCTCTTGCTCCATTGGCAAAATTATTATCAGTGATCACTCACCCATATTTTTGGTCATGTCCAGCAAGACTCAAAGCACTAGGGGGCAATGGCGCTTTCCAAATTACCTTCTTAAAAATCCCAGTTTTAAAATATATCTATCAGAACAGTTTAATCATTTTATTACTGAAATAATATTTCTGATGTATCACCTAATTTACTCTGAGAAACAAAGGGGCGAGGGCGGATCTCTGGCGCCTTAAAACCAGATGCTTCGGGTAGATGGTGGCTCGTCAACCTGGGAAGGTAGCCCATCTAAGGGAAGGTAAACCCTGATTTCAAACCTCCGCTGCCTTGCGGCACACCCGGTCACGGGAAAGGCTTCGGGAGTCAACCCTGAGGAAAAATCCGGAGTCGGAGCCCCTAAGGCAGTTCTCTGTTGTGCTCAACATCGTTCTGGCAGCTCCTGCGATGGCGCTGGTGCCAAACTATAGCAGCCCTGCTGTTCCTTTGGATTCATCAGTGACGTGGAGAGGGGGGACATGCTGCATGGGTAACATCTTGTCCTCCATATCTTCCTGCCCAGGCTTGAATCCTACCAATGCCCAACGCTGGAAGGTAGAACACCGGTGTGCATCGGCCTGTTCAGCCACAGGCGGTGCTGTTCCAGCAGAGTAGACGTTTAGGATTCTCTTCCATGGTCATCATAGACCGACGGAGGCCGATGACTCTGAGAAACTGGTAAAGCTGTTATTCGAGGCTTCACTATATCATTCTTGGCAAATCTTAAGAAAAAACAGAGGACAGAGCAACAGTTTCTTGAAGGTAAATTAAGTGAACTACAATGTGAATTTAACCTTAAACCTTCAGATAACCTGAGATCTCAGATTGATGCCACCACAGCAGCTCTAGATGCACTTTTATCTAAAGAAGCTCAGAGATCATACTGATACTGCTTGGTAAGCATAAGTTATATGAATTCGGCAACAAGCCAAGCAAGTATCTGGTAAATCTAATAAAAGGTAATATTGGCTCCCAGGCTATTCCGGGCATAAAGGATAGTCCTAGTAAAAGAGTTTATAACAACAAAGATATTAACAACGCTTTCCTTTCCTTCTATGAAGGATTATACACTTCTGAGTCAAATCACAACTCGGAGACTTTGATGCATAATTTTTTATCATTAGTCAAACTACCTCAAGCATCCAATACACAAAAAGAGCTGTTGAATAGGGCTATTTCCCGTGAAGAAGTTATAGAGGTGATTAATAGCTTACAAAATAATAAGGCCCCGGGGCCTGATGGTCTAATCCCAGAATTTTATAAGGCTTTTAAGGATTTGCTAATTGATCCCCTTCTCAATATGCTGTCTTACTCCTTTGACTCTGGGGCTCTTCCTGACACTATGATGGATGCAAATATTTCTCTAATCCTAAAGAAGGGCAAACCTGCAGATGAATGCACATCCTACAGGCCGATTGCCTTGCTGGACGTTGACCGAAAATTATTGGCTAAAATTATTGGCTAAAATATTGGCGAAGAGACTTGAAGGTGTCATGCCAGATTTAATTTCAACAGACCAAACTGGATTTATATTGGGTCGTAATTCCCTTCATAATGAGACTATTAAAGGAGTCTATTAAATCTTTGATTTATCTCCTCATTTAATAGTCTCCTTTGATTAAATCTAATCAAAGGAGACTATTAAATCTTATTCAGAATGGATCAAGGTCAAATCTCGTGTAGTCTCTCTTGATGCAGAAAAGGCCTTTGATAGGATTGAATGGCCTTATCTTCTAGGTGTCCTTTCAAAATTCAATCTTGGTGTCAACTTTATTAGGTGGATATCCTTGCTATATGCTGCCCCCCGTGCCTCTGTTATTACAAATGGCCTGAGGTCCTCCACATTCACAGTGAGGCGTGGTTCTAGACAGGGCTGCCCGGTCTCACCAATTCTGTTTGCCCTTGCTATAGAGCCCTTAGCGGAGGCCATTAGATGTGATTCCTTGGTAACAGGTATAGATGTGGGTCCCACAAATCATAAAATTTCCCTTTATTGTGATGATGTCCTCCTCTAGCTAAGTAACCCAGAATCTTCTATTACAAGAGTTGTTGAAATAATTAATTCTTTTGGCCATTTTTCAGGTTATAAGATTAACTACTCTGAATCTGAAGCCATGCCCCTTACTCCTCAGGTATCTTGGTCTCCACTGTGCTCTACCCCCTTCCGCTGGTCTCCATCAGGTTTTGTTTATTTGGGCATACACATTACTCCCTCTCTTTCTGGCTTATATAAAACCAACTTTGTTCCTGTAATTCGTAGAATCAAGGAGGACTTGGCCCGCTGGACGGCCTTGCCGCTATCTCTCTTAGGAGGGGTCAACCTTGTCAAAATGGTTATACTTCCTCGGTTATTGTACCCCTTCCAGGTGATCCCAGTTCTTTAAACAAGAAAATCACTGGCTATTCTTAATAGCTCTTTGACATCTTTTCTCTGGAGGAACAAGCGAGCCAGGTTAAAACTTAGCACATTACAGCACCCACTGGATGAAGGAGGCCTGGCAGTGCCAGATTTTAGGCGCTATCAAATTGCTTCCCTCTCTATTTACATTTGGCACTGGTTTAAAAATGATCTGACATCCACCTGGCTTAATATAGAGGCGGCTCCGGTGGCCCCTATCCCTCTTAGTCACATATTATACGCATCTAAGAAATGGGTTTGTCTCAAATTAAAGGGGAATTTTATTTTACAGAATACTTTAAAAGTTTGGAGGACGGTGAAGAAGCTTGGAAATCAGGAGGGCTCCTTTTCCCCCCTCACACCTATTTATTTAAACCTGGATTTTCCCCCTGGTCTGGCTGACCAAGCCTTCTCTTTGTGGTCTGATAGGGGAGTAAAAAATGTAGGTGACTTGATGACAGAGGGCACTCTGCTGTCTTTTGAGCAGCTCAGAGAGAAGTATAACCTTCCACAGAATAACTTTTTTACGTATCTGCAAATTCGTAGTTTTATTTCTTCATCTATTAAGCTGCATCCTAATGGGTTCTCTCTTTCACCTATGGAGGAGGTGATTCAGAAACCAGACACTAGAAAACTAATCACTAGGTTCTACAAGACCCTCTCAGTCCCATCCAGTGATTGCACAGCTCATGTCAGATCTCTTTGGGAAGTGGATTTTGGAGAATCATTTTCACCTGATATATGGGATGAGGTGCGGTCAGGTAGTGCAAACTACCTTTTTACTAACAAAGCTAGAGAGTTACAATTCAAGATCATATACAGGCTTCATATTACTCCAGTGAAACGCAATAAGTTTAACCCTCTATTTTCAAAATTTTGTAATAAGTGTAAAATTTCTGAAGGTTCATATTTTCATTGTTTATTTAAATGTCCTCCTATTAATGACTTCTGGGTAAAAATTTGTAAAGAAATTGATATTATATAGTCCTGCTGCCCACTCCCCACTCCACCGACACCCCCCCCCCCCCACTCCCAACACACAGCCCCCCATCCTGACCCTGACCAAGACCCAGGTGAGGACGGAGCTGAGGAAGATCAAGGCGAGGAAGGCGTCGGGACCGGACGGCATCAGCGCAAAGCTCCTCAAGTCCTGTGCAGACCAGCTGTGTGGGATTGTGACGTATATCTTCAACATGAGCCTGAAACTGGGGAGGGTACCACAGCTGTGGAAAACATCTTGTGTGGTACCTGTACCAAAAACTTCCCACCCCAAAGACCTGAACAGCTTCAGACCGGTGGCCTTGACGTCCCACTTGATGAAGACCCTGGAGAGACTGCTCCTTGCTCATCTCCGCCCCCTGGTGGGACCAGCGATGGATCCACTCCAGTTCGCCTACCAGCATGGCATTGGGGTGGAGGATGCGGTGATCTTCCTCCTTCACCGTTCTCTGTCCCACCTGGAGAAGCCCGGGAATATGGTGAGGATCATGTTCTTTGACTTCTCCAGTGCTTTCAACACCATCCAACCGATGATCCTGAAGGACAAGCTGCTGCGCGCAGGGGTGGACCAGCACCTGTCATCATGGATCCTGGACTACCTCACGAACCGGCCTCAGTTTGTGAGAACCCGGGACTGTGTTTCCGACACGATCATCAGTAGCACGGGGGCCCCCCAGGGAACGGTGCTGGCTCCCTTCCTGTTCACTCTTTATACTGCGGACTTCTCACACAACACAACACATTGCCATCTACAGAAGTTCTCTGATGACTCTGCGATCGTTGGTCTCATCTCCAACGGAGATGAAGCTGAGTACAGAGGGCTTATCCAGGACTTTGTGGACTGGTGCCATCGGAACTGCCTCCAGATCAACGCGAGGAAAACTAAGGAGCTGGCGGTGGACTGCCGCAGGCATGGGCAGCCCCTCACAGCACCAGTAAATATACAGGGAACAGACATCGAGATGGTGACATCCTATAAGTACCTGGGTATTCATCTGAACAATAAACTAGACTGGTCACACAATACTGACGCACTCTACAAGAAGGGACAGCGCAGGCTGTTCCTGCTGAGGAGACTCAGGTCTTTTGGTGTACAAGGGGCGCTGCTGAAGTCATTCTATGACACGGTGGTGGCATCAGCCATCACTTTTGGAGTGGTCTGCTGGGGCAGTGGCATTACTGCAGCCGATAGGAAGAGACTGAACAAACTGATTAAGAAAGCTAGCTCTGTCCTGGGGCAGCGCCTTGATCCGATGGAGGAGATAGGAGAGAGAAGGACGGTGGCTAAACTGTCATCTCTGCTGGAGTCCGAGTTCCACCCTATGCAGGACATACTGGATGCACTGAGGAGCTCATTTAGCAGCAGACTACATCATCCCAGGTGCACAACCGAGAGGTTTCGTAGGTCCTTCCTACCAACGGCTGTCAGACTGTACAACCTAAGCAGGGCTGCTCGCAGAGATAGCAAAAAGACGTAACAAACTAATAGTTTTTTTGAATGCAAAAGATGCAATAGACTTACACAATGGTCCTCTCCGGCATACAACTAGGAACATACCGGTCGCTATGGAGGGTGAGAATATGTATGGGCACATAATCATACCATGTAGGATAACTAAATAGACGGTTATGCTGTTTCATCCCACCTAGCAACAATGCTCTGCACTGTGTGTGTTTATATATTTACATATTTATTCCATCTAGCTACAATGCTCAGCACTGGGTGTGTTTATATTTATATATCTATATATTTATTCCATCTAGCTACAATGCTCCGCACTGTGTTTTTATATATCTACATATTATTCCATCTAGCTACATTGCTCCGCACTGTGTGTGTTTATATACTTGCATATTTATTCCACCTAGCTGCAATGCTCCGTACTGTGGGTGTTTATATATTTACATATTTATTCCATCTAGCTACAATGCTCTGCACTGTGTGTCTGTGTGTGTGTGTGTATATATATATTTTATAGTAATATGTACATATGTATATTAGCTGCTCTTGCTTGCTTGTTTTTTTTTTTCTTGCCTTCTGATTGTTGCTCTGAGTGTTGCTATCCCTGTGCTGTTGCAATCCTGGAATTTCCCCGTTGTGGGACTAATAAAGGCTTATCTTATCTTATCTTATCTTATCTTATCTTATTATATTCAAGAAAAATCCAGCCCTCACTCCTCTTAGCTGCATTCTAGAAGTAAATCCTACCCCTCTGAATTTTCGCCCCTCTGCACTCAAACTGTTGCAGGTGCTTCTCTTTAGTGCAAGAAGATGTATTCTTCTTTTATGGACCTCAGACTCTGCTCCTACAGTTACACATTGGATTTGTGGTGTGATGGAACTTATCCCATTAGAAGCTATTAGCTTCTGGTTCAAAGACAAACCTTTTCGTTTTTTTGATATATGGGACCCCTTTTTGAGTTATATAGGAGGAGATGGTGCCCAGGCCCTCCGGAGTGGCCTCTATGGTCTTGCTTGGACTGAGAGGTAAAAGTGCATTACCAAATAGACCACCATTATTTCCAATTGTGTTTTCAGGATGCAATTCTTCTGCTTCTGACAAATTTGTATTGTATTGTGGTATTTATTATTTTTTGTTTTGTTTTGGTTTTTTGTTTGTTTTTGTATGTGGAGATGGGATGATGGGATGGGAGTTTGGGGGTTGAAAAAGAGGGTTCTCTTTGTCATTACTTGCTGTTTGCTTTTTCTGTATTGCTTGTGGCCCTCAAAAGCTCAATAAACATATATAAGAGAAAAAAAATTCAAACCACTGCATAATTTAAGAAAAAAAAACTTACTTTTAATGTTTTTTTTTCCTCCTTTGCTGTGCTTTGAATAACCGCCATACAAGTTTGATCTATGGAGTCTGCCAGCTGCAGCCAGAGGATGCCGGCATCCCGCCAGTAGAGGGCGCCCATTTGCCACAAATACAAGCTCAGCACACATAATTATGAATCTTTTATTATAATTATTTTTATTTTTATTATTCTCATGGTACCCTCAAAAGAATGGCGCCAAGGGGGCCTACCCTCTTGGTCTATATCTGAGTCCACCACTGCACCTGGTCAAAATCAAGTGGAACTAAAAGCTTGTATCTTTGTATTGCCATATTTTATTGAATTTTTATTTGTCAAAATTTCCACATGCAGCTTTGTTATCAAAATAAACACTAATTTAACTCACCTTAACCATCACTGCAGCTGGGAAAAAAAGGTATTGTAATAACTATGCCAGGCCAGTAGCAGTGGCAGTGCACCTTTTTTACAGGCCCCTTCATATCTCCCTGCCACAGGCACCGAGGCATCAGCACCTTGGTGTTTTCATTTTTTAATATTTTTATTGGAAGAGAAGGTTTTTTTTCTTGGTCCATTTTAAGGTTTTGGTGATAGATAGATGGATGTTCAAAAAAAGAAATTTTCCTGGGTGTTTTTACAAACATTTTTAATCCACAATAATTCACTCTATCAGTACGCTGGAAATATTGTTTAAACACGTTACTTTTAATAGGAGACAACTGTGTCCTCCACATTTTCCACACTTACAAAGCAAGTGGGATAAAAAATAGTCCGAATTTGAAAGAATATTGAGGAAATTAGCAGACACAGAACATTTGTATGACTCATCCTAACCCTAATAATTACAGTATTTCAGGCATCCATCTATCTCTCGAGACAATGGCAGCACATTGGTTGGTTAGGTCAGTCTCACTGACAGCAGCATCTACACTGTGTTCCAAATTATTATGCAAATGACATTTGTCTCTGATTTTCCTAAATAGTCGATGCAAATGACAGTCAGTATAATTTTCAAGTCATGAACTGTTAGAGCAAAATTCAAATTTTATTTAACAAATCTCCCAATGATAACTATTTTTTGCAAATATAAAAAACTAGAATGCACTGTTCCAAATTATTACACACTGTCATGTTCTGAGTGCAGTGGGACCCCACCAGGCTCTGGTTGTCTGCTTTTCTTTTCATATTTTGTACTGTGTTGTCATTTTGAGTTGTCAGTACGATTTTTTTTCTCCTGTTTATGTTTGTTGTAGTTTGGGGTTTTTTGTGTTTTTGAGGTTGTCACTCCCTATTTCTTCCATATCTTTATGTTTGTTTTCTGTTGTGTTCTCTCTCTCTCTGTCTCGGGGTTGACAGCTGTTAGTGGCTTTCTGGGGTTTCACTCTGCATGGGCGTGGCCCTGTCAGCTGTCGACTCCGATTACTCCCTCCTCTCTCATCATTTTCAGTTGATCTAAATTGCTTCTTTGTTTTCGTCTACCCGCTCGGGTTTACCACACCTGTTATCGCTTACTTTACTTTGTGTTTAGCCTTATTTAAGGGGCTGCACACTTTTGTGAGCACCCTCCTCTCCTGTGGAACCAGCTGCCAATCTGGATTTGGGAGTCAGACTCAATCTCTGTTTTTAAGAATAGGGTTAAATCCTACCTTTTTCATATAGCCTACAATTAGGGAGGGATCATGTGTTTCTGAACCCTCCCTTAGTTATGCTGCTAATAGGTTTAGTCAGCCGGGGGACCTCCAATAATGCACTGGGCCTCACTCCTTTCTTCACTCTCAATGAAATATTTTTTTTTGCTGGTCATAAACATCTGTTTGTTCTCTCCCATAGATTGAGTCCCCATCATGCTGTTTGCTCTCTACATGTCTGTTCTTTTCATCTTCTCTGTCCCCTCACCCCCCAGCCAGTTGCAGCAGATGACTGCCCCTCCCTGAGCCTGGCTCTGCTGGAGGTTTCTTCCTGTTAAAAGGGAGTTTTTCCTCTCCACCATCGCCAAGTGCTTGCTCACAGGGGATTGCCTGATTGCTGGGTCTTTCTGCAACTGTGGGGGTCCCCCCTACAGTTGAAAGTGCTATGAGATGACTGTTGTTGTGAAATGGCGCTATATAAATAAAGTTGAATTGAACTGAATTGAATTGAATTGAATTGAATTGAATTGAATTTTGTCCAGCACAGCACCCTACTTTCATCTCACTACTCTTACACGTAAGGTCTTTGTTATTTTGTTACATGTGTTCCTAAGTTTGTCTCCAGGTTTAGCCGGCAATTCCCTTTGCCTTAGTTTCTGGTATTCTTCTTGCCTGTTCAAGTGTTGTTTTAGCTCAGTCTTCCAGGTTTAGCTGGCGATATCACTCGCCTTAGCTTTAGCTATTTTGCTTACCTGTATTTTTTCCTGTCCATGACTTTTTTGTTACTCAATGTCTTTTCCAATAAATTTGCAAACTCACAACCTGTGCATGGAGCCTTTATCTCTGCTCTGAAAGGCAATTATGACAGAAGGGTGCTGCCAGCGTGGGCACAAGCAGCTGTGATTGCCTTTTTTTCTTCCCCCCACTTTTTGTTTTAGTCTGGAGGTTTTGGTGTTGTTACCACCATGGACTTCAGTATTTTTGGACTAAGTGAGGAGGAGTGTGGCATGGTGGAACATACTGTGAATTTCGCCTCTAAAGCTCAAGTCACCCACGCTCCTGAAGCCGCTTTAGGGTTTGTAACCCGCACAGCCCGGCTGATTGAGACAAGTCCCAGCCTCTGGAGCTATCCGGGCCTGACTGCTCTCCTCACTACTGTGATGGACTCCCAGCAGCAGCTCAGTGAGTGAGTGAGGGATTCCCTGGTGGTGCAACCAGGACTCTTGAGTAAGCGGCCCCAGGTGCGGAAGTAGTAGTAGTAGATTAGTTTATTTGACAGGGACAGTGCAATAAACATAGACAATTAATCAAAGACAATCAATCTGATGTGTTGCACATAGAGTGTATAGCTATTAGCTAATTTGCAACTCTTGTCCCTGGATGGGCTTTAGAAAAAAGAATCAAGATAAAAAATATACACAATAACCACATACATCAATGCAGAAAAATTATAAATACACAATTATAAATATTATAAATATTATAAATACACAAATATAACAGCCTGACTCACATTTAACATAAATATTATAAATATTATAAATACACAAATATAACAGCCTGACTCACATTTAACACATATAACATAACTCACATTTGCCTATTTCAGGCCTTCCTCCCTCCGTCACTCACTATAAACAAACACATTTATTCCTTCCCTTCATTCACTCTCACTTTGCAGACAATTAATTCATACATGAGTACATTCTTGTTTATTTTTCAGCCAGTTTTTAACATTTTTAGTGAATGTTTTAAAGTCCGTTATTATTTTAATTTCATTTGGCATTGTGTTCCAGATGTGACTGCCCTTTATAGAGAAAGCTGTTTGTCCAAATGTGGTTCTGCGGTGGAATATTTTACAGTTATTGTTAACAGAACTCCTGGTGGCTCTGCTGCTGTCCTGTCTTTGGACAAAACCAGCAAGTGGCTCGGGTGCTGATTTATGGAAACATTTGAACGTTAATTTCAGAAGACAGAGGTCAATGAAGCTCTCAAAACTCAATAGGTTGTATTTTTTTAAAACATTACAGTGATGCCACCTAATGGGCTTTTTGTCCAAGATTTTTAGGGTTTGATTATATAATGAACCTATATGTCTTATTGTGGAAGGGGCTGCTTGAGCCCAGACTGTCAAACAGTATGATATATGAGAAAAAACCATAGAATGCATATACAGTGCAGCTGCTTCGTAAGGTATGTAATATCTAATTAATTTAAAGCAGTTCAGATTTTTTTTTACTGTTTTTGAAATTTTCTTTATATGAAGATTAAATTTGAGTTGAGGATCTAGTACAATGCCAAGGTATTTGAATTCTGTAGCTAAACTGATGTCATGATCATGTATATTAACTTTAAAATGTTGCAGGTTACATTTTTTGATTGAAAAGCACATTGAGACTGTTTTCTGAAGGTTCAGCAATAGATGGTTCTTGAGGAGCCACTCTTGGACATCAACCATACTTGTAGACAGTACATCTGCAGCCTGTGCTGGAGTCTTGGCAGCTGTGTAAATAACTGCATCATCTGCATAAAGTTGGCATGTTGCAGCTGAGCAGTGTAACGGCAGGTCATTAATAAAAATGCTGAAAAGTAAAGGACCAAGAATGGACCCTTGTGGGATACCCATGCGGTTGTTTAAAAATGAGGATTTATCCTGGTGAACTTTTACACACTGTTCTCTATTCTGGAGATAAGATGCAAACCATTCTAATGTATTTGGGGAGAAGTTAAAAGATACCATTTTGGATAAAAGCAAACTGTGGTTTACAGTATCGAAAGCCTTTTTGAGATCTAGAAAAACAGCTCCTACCACATTACCCCTGTCCAAGGACTGTTTGACGTTTTCAATAAGGCAACAATTTGCTGTTTCTGTTGAGTATCCTGGTCTAAAACCAAATTGATGTGGATGAAGAAGTTGATTGTCTTGTAAGTAGTCTATCAGCTGTGTAGCTACAACTTTTTCAAGAACCTTAGATAGGACTGGTAAGATAGAGATTGGGCGGTAATTGCATATATCGTCTTTACTGCCTGATTTATGAACTGGTATGACGACAGCTTTTTTCCAGCCAGATGGAAATGTACTAGACCTAATGGAGAGATTAATGAGATGAGTCAGTGGTTTGATTAATATTTTGCTGTGCATTTTGAGAAAGGAGGTGCTCATATTGTAGATATCATTAGTTTTTGAGTTTGACAGTGTTTTAACAATACCAGCAATTAACTTCTCATTTACCTCATCGATGTGAAAAGTATCTGTTGGAAGTATGGAATTTGTGTTGTTGAGCACATTTGGCAGCACAAAAATTTTTGTTAAGTCTTCCACAGAGCCCACAAAGTGTGAATTAAATTCATTTGCCAAAGTAGCCTTGTCACTGATGGTCTTGCCATTGATTCTAAGTTCCTTTACCCCCTTCTGATCGTTTTTTTTATTAGTTAAGTTATTTAAATGCCTCCATAGGGAACTGTTGTTACCCTTTGCATGATCTATCAGTTTATTGTAATAAGATATTTTTGATTTTCGCAGCTCATGTACCACTTTATTTCTTAAACTTTTGTACACAAGGTGATCATTTTGTAGTTTGGAGGTTAGTGATGTTTTCAGTGCATAGTCTCGCCTCTTCATAAGTTTTCTTATTTCATTATTTAACCATGGTAGGCTAATCTTCTGTTGTCTACTTTTAATTTGCTTTGAAAATTTTTCTATAGACTTTGTGATTGTTGCAGTTATAAAATTACAACAATCATCTACTTCACATGTTGACATGAGCTGCTCCCAATTTTGATTCTCTAAGTAATGTTCAAACTCCTCATTTTTTGATTTGGGGATAATAAAATTTGATTTGTCAATATCGACTCCCCCAAAATACTGTAGTCGCTTTTTAGTAAGTTTCCTGACAACAAGAACCATGTTATGATCTGAGAGACCAGTTACAAGATTATAGGTTCTGGTTATTCGTTCTGGTTTATTAGTAAATACCATGTCAATAAGTGTTCTGGATTGTTTGGTTATCCTGGTGGGTCCTTTGATGATTTGCTGGTAATTAAATTTAGTCATGAGGCTTTTCAGTTTTTGTTTGTCTTTTTTATCAGACCAGTTGATATTAAAGTCACCATGAATTATTGTTTCTCTGTTCTTCTCAAGTTGTTTAACCAGATCACTTAATTCATTATAAAAGGAAGAGTTGTGTGACGGTGGGTTGTACACTACTGCAATGTTGAAATTCATTACCGGAGAGAGACATACATTAACAGCTAAACATTCAAGTGAAGTATTCAAATCAACCAGTTGACATTTATATTTGTCTTTGATATAAATTAAAACACCTCCTCCCCTCCCTACCTGCCTGTCTTTTCTAAAACACTGGTAGCCCACAATATCGATCATATTAGTGTCTATGTTACTGTGTAGCCAGCTTTCTGAGAGACAAAGGTAGTCCAGATTTGAGTCCAACAGCAACACCGAAATCTCATCTCTTTTGGGGATTATGCTCCGTATGTTTAAATGACCGCCGAGGATCCCCTTTGGTTTAGCCTTGGTGTCCCAAAGAACTCGTGCATGATTAACAGTTTGGAAAAATAAATGTTGTTTTTGCTTTTGTACAGCTCGGTTTTGTGCTAACCCAGTGGTCTGCTGTTTAATAGTGGCAGGTCCAGGGTTAAGGTGAATATCTCCTGCCAGAAGTAGCAGAACTAACAGAACTTTAATTGTATATCCTCTGCCATATTGTGATTTTTGCTTAACAGCCTTGTTGTTAGAGTGCCAGAGCCATTGCCATTGCTGTAATTCTGCTGCAGCGCTGTCTCCTCCTTCTGAGCAACAATCTGCGCCACCAGCCCATCTGACACTGCAAGAGCCCATAGGCCCCTGGCTCGGGTGTGAACCCCTCATGCCTCCTGACACCTCCTCCGATGGTTGCTCTGCAGAGGAACTGGAGGAATGCCAGTGGTCTTGGCGGCAGAGATGGAATTAATGTTGGAGTATCAGCCATGGCGCCTCCTGGAGTTTGTCCAGGATTTGGAGGAGGTTTCACCGGGGAAACTGGAGTGTGAACCAATGAGTGAGCATCCCCTGACTATGGGACCTCCCTCATCTTGCCACGAATCTATGGCTCTGCCTCCTCGACAGCTGGCCTCCACCATCTCTGGAAGGAGATCGTCTGGATTGGCAGCAGCAGATATCATCACGCACTGGGAATTCAGGCAAATACTTTTACACTCTCTTTCACTGTCCAAAGAATCCTCTTGCCTAATTCCCAGTGGTAAGGCCCAGTCACTGCAGCCCTCTAAGCCCTCACCATCAGTTGCTGTCACCACTCCCTCACCAATTCTCCCTTTCTTCCCAAATGACCGCCGGTCCTGGGAGGAAACCGCCAGATGAAGGATGGGTCCATGGATCCCGAGGGTCTTGGTCCAGCCCCACAACCACACCCAGCGAGGGAGTAGATCACCTCTGGTGCCCCGAAACCTGCACCGACGAATGAGCGTCCCCTGGTTTCGGCGACGTGGGACCCGGTGCCATTGGTGAGGGGGTCCCAGGCCCTACATTTCAGGGACAGAAGTATTCTGGCATCAAGATCTGCACCAACAGCAGTGTGTTCCCTGGCTTTGCCTACATGGGAGTCGGAGTCAGCGGTGGGGAGGGCTCCAACTACCACGCCAGACGAACCATCTGTGTTGGCTATTTCACCAGGAGGTCCTGAGACTGCACGTTACATCACACCAGCTGTTGAGGTCGCCGCAGCTGGTTCGCCGGAGTCCTACATGGCGGTGGAGCCCCAGCCTAGGCAAATACTCTGTTCTGTTTCTTCCTTCGCAGATTCAGAGAATTCTTGTCTGGCTCAGGGTGGGGAGGATCAGTTGCAGACATCCCCTGCTCCTGACTCTTCCTTGCCGGGCTCCACTGCTGGAGGTGATTCCTATCCGGCATTTTCTTTCTCATTGTCTCCCAAGGTGGCCGAGTCGAAGGAAGGTGTCCAGATGGAGAGACTTGAGATGTTCCTGCTTTGATCACTTCAGTCCTGGATGGCGGTGGAGTCCAAGACAAGGCAAGTGCTCTGTTCTATTTTCACATCGCCAGATCTAGAGAATTCTTATCCTGCTCGAGATGGGAAGAGTCAGTTACGGTCGTAAGCGGCTTCCTGGCTCACCTCATTGGGCTCCACTGCTGCCGGTGGTTGTAACCCAGTGCTTGTATCTTCCTCTCTGCTCAAGTCCTCGGCTGAGTCTTTGAAGGATCGCTATCGTCCCTCATCGCCTGAGACAGTCATCGGTCCGTCTTTCCTGACAGAAGTCATCATGAGTCCAACACCCCAGTGTGGGTCCACCGTGGGTGCTGCTCCCCTTCCTGCTGAGGTCATCGCGGGTGCTCCGTCCCAGCCCGGGCCCTCCAAGGATGAAGCTCTGGCCCAGTCCGGACCCACTGAGGGCGCATCCTTGGCCCAGTCCAGGCCCACCGTGGGTGCTGCTTTGCTCCAGCCCAGAGCCACCGTGGCTGCTGCACCACTCCAGCCCGGAGCCACTGCGGGTGCTGCACAGCTCCAGCCTGGAGCCACCGTGGGCACTGCACTGTTCCAGCCCGCAGCTACTGCAGATGCTGCATTGCTCCAGCCTGCAACCACTGCAGGTGCAGCTCCGCTCCAGCCTGGAGCCACCGAGGGTGCAGCTTTACTCCAGCCCAGAGCCACTGAGGATGCAGCTCCACTCCTTCCCGGAGCCACCAAGGATGCAGCTCCACTCCTGCCCCAAGCCACTGAGGGTGTAGCTCCGCTCCAGCCCGGAGCCACCGAGGGTGCAGCTCCACTCCAGCCTGGAGCCACCGAAGGTGCAGCTCCACTCCAGCCTGGAGCCACCGCGGGTGCTGCACAGCTCCAGCCTGGAGCCACCGCGGGCGCTGCACTGCTCTAGCCCGCAGCCACTGTGGATGCTGCATTGCTCCAGCCTGCAACTACTGCGGGTGCAGCTCCACTCCAGCCCGGAGCCACTGAGGGTGCAGCTCCACTCCTTCCCGGAGCCACCGAGGGTGCAGCTCCGCTCCTGCCCAGAGCCACCGAGGATGAAGATCCACTCCTGCCCGGAGCCACTGAGGGTGCAGCTCCACTCCAGCCCGGAGCCACCGAGGGTGCAGCTCCACTCCAGCCCAGAGCCACCGCGGGTGCTGCACAGCTCCAGCCTGGAGCCACCGTGGGCGCTGCACTGCTCCAGCCCGCAGCCACTGTGGATGCTGCATTGCTCCAGCCCACAGCCACTGCAGGTGCAGCTCCGCTCCAGCCTGAAGCCACCAAGGGTGCAGCTTCACTCCAGCCCGGAGCCACTGAGGGTGCAGCTCCACTCCTGCCCAGAGCCACCGAGGGTGCAGCTCCGCTCCTACCCAGAGCCACCGAGGATGCAGCTCCACTCCTGCCCGGAGCCACTGAGGGTGCAGCTCCACTCCAGCCCGGAGCCACCGAGGGTGCAGCTCCACTCCAGCCCGGAGCCACCGAGGGTGCAGCTCCACTCCAGCCTGGAGCCACCGGGGGTGCAGCTCCATTCCTGCCCAGAGCCACGGAGGGTGCAGCTCTGTTCCTGCCCTGAGCCATCAAGGGTGCAGCTCTGCTCCTGCCCGGGCCACCGCGGATGCAACCTTGCCCCAATCTGGGGCTACCACAGGTGCAACCTTGCTCCAGTCCAGGGCCACTGAAGGTGCCACTACTTCCCAGCCCGGGGCCTCCAAGGGTGCTGCTGGACAGTCTGCGGGCGTCATGGTCCCCACTCCCTTGCCAGACACTGTCGTGGTTCCCCATCCTCTGCCTGGCACTTTTGTGGTTTCTCCTCCTCTGCCAGACACCGTCGTGGTTTCTCCTCCGCTGCCAGACACATTAGTGGTTCCTCCTCCACTGCCAGACGCCGTCGTGGTTCCTCCTTCTCTGCCAGACGCCATCGTGGTCCCCCATCCTCTGCCAGTTGTGGTTGTGGTGCCTCGCCCTCCACCTGACATCATCAAGCCCCCCTCTACTCTTCATCCTTCTTCATCATGGATCATCCCGATTGAGTGGCAGCCCCCTGGACCACCATCTCTGTGGTGGTGGCTAAAAAACTCCGACCGACCGCCTGACAGGCGTTGCCATTGGGTTGGGTTGTTTTCATTCTCCGGCAGACCACTCGACTCATACCACCTCGTCGTCTGTCAGCCCTGGGACTTTGGCCGACAACCTGAACTGCTTGGTTCTTTTTTTTTTTTTTTGTAATTTAACTTTTCATTGACTTTCTACAGGCTTGTACAACACATACTAATCTTCCAGGTAGCACATCAGTCTCCAAGAAGGGTAAATAAATAAAAATATGGCTGATTACAAAGCAAGGGTAACCATACCAGTGAGGGAAGGCAATAAACCTGAGAGAACAATCAGGGAAAGAGAGAAAGACAGGCCTTCATTCAGGGATTGAGTTGGTAGCCAAAGAGATATAATTCCAAAAGTCTCCCCATATTGGTCCTTTAGTGTCTTTTCCATCAGTCCTCCTGTTTAACATGGACTCATATGAAGCAGTCTTTACCATGTAATTAACCCACTCTTCCATTCTTGGGGGTTAAACTGATTTCCAGTGACAAAGTATCATTCTGGCTGCTGTAGTTAGTCCAGTCACGAACACTGAGAATCCTTCTTTCAATAAATTAGGTACTTGGGATTCGTCTCCAAGTAGACATATTCTCGGCGAAATTGGAAGCGTCTTGCCCAACCACTCACCCATATGCCTGAGAGTTTTAGTCTAAAAAGGCTGAACAAGTGGGCAATCCCAAACACAACATAAAAAAGTTCCTTTTTCTTTCTTACATTTCCAACATAGATTATTATTTAACAGACCCATTCCATGCAGTCTGGTTGGTGTCCAATAGTACCTATGCATTATTTTATACTGCGTAAGTTTACTTCTGGCTTCCCTTACATATCTCCCACTATCTGACAAGATGTTTAACCACTCTTCTTCACTCATTGAACATTCCAGGTCTTTCTGACATATTTCTCTCAAGCTGTCACACCCGTTACAAAGTTGACCATTAATTATACTATAGAAGGCAAATACACGAAGACATTTCAATGGTAATTTAAAAAAATCTATGATGGGGTAACAGTCCTTATACTGATTCATTGAGCTCCTAATTTGGAGATACTTCCAAAAGTGACCTTTCCCTGTAAGGGTGTATCTCTTGAGCAAATCTGTATAAGACATGAGCACACCATCTTGATATAGGTCATTCACCTGGCGTATGCTGACAAGGTGCCACTTTTTCCAGTATAATGATGTTTTTCCAATAACAATTGCTGGATTATACCATAAAGATGAGTAGGATTGGCTAAGGCGTGGGATCTTTAAAATCCTATGTATTCTGATCCAGACCTCTTTTGAATGAGCTAAGATAGGGTTCAGGGATCTATGTTAAGACAGGGAAAAACTATCTATAGGAGTAAATGGAGAGCACATTTTGGCTTCAATGGCAACCCAGTCCAGTTTACTGTGTCTGCTAAAATGTTTAGCTAATTTGGTAATTCCAAATGAGATATGATATAGCCTCAGGTCTGGTAACCCCAGGCCTCCTTAATCTTTTAGCCAACACAATTTATTCATTCCAATCCTTGGTCTCTTCCCCTCCCACAGAGTCATATCGTTTAAAAAACCGTGATGGTATAGCAATTGGCAACATCATGGTTATATAATTGAGCTGGGGTACAACAACCATTTTAACAACATTGATCTTGCCCCATAATGAGAGTTTTAATTTCCCCCACTTATCTAACTTGCTTTTATTTTTTTGTAATACAGACTCAAAATTCAAACTGGGGACATCTTCAATGTTCCGGCTTAACTTAATACCTAAATATGACATTCCATTTGACACCCATTTGAAGTTAAAGGTCTGATGACATGATTGTGACATTTTTTAGCATGTTGTCTAAACCCAAAAGTCATTGTCGATGATCAATATAATATTTACAACCATGCCTGCATAACATAGTTATCATCAAAAAACCGCAGCTGCTGACTGGACTGTGGTGCCGCCGACCGAATGAAGAAGGAGTCGGAAATGACATAAGCGAGAGAACGGACGCTGGTGTTGTTGACTGGAATGCCAGCAGCTTTGTAGCACACAGTTTCTCTGGTTTCTTGCTTTCATTTTACGGCTGTGCCTTCGCGTTGTGTCACAGGCTTTTGTTCAAAAACTCGTAAGAACAGTGTTAGTTTATTTAAGTTTCCTAAAGATCCTGAGTTACATTCGAAGTGGTTGAAGCAGGTCAGACGTACCCATGACAAGTGGGAGCCCTCCTCCACGTCTCTTCTGTGCTCTGATCATTTTGAGTTGGACTGTTTTGATTTTGTTTCTACCTTAAAAGAGTCACTTGGTTGTTCGGTACAACACAAGCATGTGCTGCTGCCTACGGCTGTAACTTCAGTGTTCCCCAGATCCGTGACAGCGTATGCCAGTGCTAAGCCTGGACCTTGCAGCAGTCAGCAGCGTGAGCAGCCGAGCAGGGCCAGGGGGCGATTTTGGAGGCCACTGCTGTCAGCCCTTCCACTTTGAGCTGCACATCCCAACCTGCCCTTAGATCTTGTATAGTCAAGAGAAAGAAGATACAGGTACAGATCCAAAATCATATGTTTTTAAAAAATTAAATCCTGATGATCATTTATTTAATTTTACTAAAAAAAAAAAAAAAGATTTGAAGGTAATGTTCCCATTTTTTCAACAGTATGACTTCATTCTCTTTATATTCTGAAATGACTGCTAAGTTATAATATTCAGAGTATATCCGCATTTATCAGAAAGATAATATATATAGAGAGAGATATTTAAAATAAAAGTGTCAAGGGTAAACATTGTGAGCAATATTTGTTTACAATGGGACCAGAAACCTCATTTTTGCTGTGGTCCAAAATGTGTACTATCAAAATTTTCTTCCTTAATTTTTTTATCTTCCTCTGGCACCATAGGTCCATTTGATTATGTAATTTATTTTCAAGTATCAAACTAAAAACATTTAGTAATTTCATTTTCTTGGAATAATTGACAACAGTTGTGGTCAGATAAACATTTATTGAATGACAAACAATACCCTGAAAAAACTAAAACCGACATATTGTCCCTCTTGTAGTGGAAAGGTCTCTCTGATCTTGTTAACGACAAAGGCAGGTATTGGCACGTGGACTTTCTCACCAATGTAGTGATAGCACCATCGAATGAACTGTCTGTAAGCTGTATATCGCTTCCAATTGTTCCCATAATCCACATTCACATAATGTTTATAGGTGAGGTAGGCCACTTCCAACACATCTTCGTTCAGACACACCGCATGGAAGTTGTGATGACCAGTGATACAATTTATAGCACCATCCGGAATTTTCTGCTTCACCTTGTCCTGCTCCTGACAGCAAATACTCTCCTCTTCTGTTGCCACGATTACACACAGACCACACTGGCACCTGCAAAAATAAAAAATAGTATCTTTTTATTTGTTTACTTGGGGGGGTTGAAAGTATCAGGTAGATGTTTCAATTTTATTATAAATACACTGCTATGATTTTATTGAAAAAATCAGGTTTAAATAAATTATATTTATGAACAAATAATTTGTTGCAATATCTGTAACAAAAGCATACCACTCGGTGTTCCCCTGCCGTGTGTTTGTCACTGCTGCTGCGCCGGCCATGTGTGCCTCACCACCATCACTTTCTGAGTCTGACTCACTAGGCACGATGTCGGCTTGGTACGGCTCAAACCTATAAGGTCTGATGCCCCCAGATTCTTCATTGTCATCCCATTCTTCTGAACTATAATCATTTGAAGATTGGACAACACAAACCAATTCCAGACAACATGTTGGGAACCATCGTCGATGTTTTCTACCGCTTCCATCCTGCATGTACAATGGGCAGCCAAGCGCTGTGTTCTCCCGATGACGTCATAACATGGCTGGAGGGTTTTCCAGCCACTGACACAATTGGTGACGTAACGCTCATGAAAACGTCAGATATTTGCGTGAATAAAAGCCTGTTTGACTTAGAAGTGCACAGACCCACCTATTTCGTCATATTGAAATTATGTGTTGCAAAATTAAATGTAGTCAAAATCGTGTCTTCAGACCTTTAAAACCAGACACTTAGCTGGGATGGCATGTACCAGAAATAGGCATGGCCTCTGATCTCCTCCAATTAATTTTATATCCTGATAGTTTAGAAAAAGACTGAATAGTTGTCATTAAATGTGGTAAAGCGTTCAAAGGATCTCTAATTAGTGTTAGAACATCATCCGCATACAGTAATAATTTATGTTCTTTCCTCCCTCCCACCACTCCCTTAATATTTCCATTTGATCTGATGGCAGTAGCTAGTGGCTCAAGTACAATGTTGAAGAGTAAGGGGGATAGCAGACAACCTTGTCTGGTACCTCTCGAAAGGCCAAAGAAAGATGAAATTGTCCCGTTAGTCGTTTAGGCTGCCTTTGGGTTTTTGTATATTATCTTAATCCAGTTAATAAAAACTGGTCCAAAACTCAATTGTGTTAACTTATAAAGTAAAAATTCCCATTCCACCCGATCAAAAGCCTTTTCGGCATCAAGTGAAATGGCTAAAATCAGGTCCTGGTTTGAATGATTAAGCGTGATCAGGTGTAATATTCTTCTCATATGGTCTGTGGGAGATCGATTTTTCATAAATCCGACCTGGTCTGAATGAATTACATTAGGGAGTACTCTCTCTAAGCGAAGAGTAAGAATCTTGAACTGCTTGGTCTTTGGTTTAGGGGGGTTTGGGGGGCCTAGTATTCTCTGGGCCCCACCCCAATCTGACCAGTGATGACACGTTTAGCCGCTTGACATCCTTCAACAGCTGGCTGTCTGTGTGGTGTCCTACAAACAATGTGGGCTACATAGACAACTGGAACTCATTCTGGGGAAAACCTGATCTCATTAGACGAGACGGCATCCATCCCACTTTGGATGGTGTGTCTCTTTTATCTAACAATCTGGCATCATTTTTATCCAAATTTCCAAAACCTTAACAACTCAGAGTTGGGACCAGGAAGCAGAGTCGCAGTCTTACACGCCTCTCTGCAGCTCCTCTTCATCCGCCATCCCTCAACTTAGCCCATGTCTTCCCCATCAGAGAATCATTGTCTGCTCCCTCCAAAGTAAATAAAAATACAATGTATAAGCATCCCAAAGTGATTAAACAAAAAGTTGTTGTACTGTTATCACTACGTGTTATATACACGGTGTATGTGAACGTAGATTAACAGCAAGCCAAACTCGTTTTTCACGAGCCAGGAAACCGAGCGTCCTGCTCCTTTATTCAAGTCTTCCAGACAGCTTACAGTTCATACAACTGTGGCTTGAAGAGCTCAATGAAAGCCGAGTGAAACTAAGAAAAAATAAAACAGAAAATAAATTAATTTAGTAAGCTAGCGGGCCCCTGGGATAAGACTAATTCCTGAAACAATACATTCATAATACAGTTAACAAGCTAGCGGGGCCCTGGGATAGGA
Source organism: Pholidichthys leucotaenia (assembly GCA_020510985.1). Classification (NCBI taxonomy): domain Eukaryota; kingdom Metazoa; phylum Chordata; class Actinopteri; order Cichliformes; family Pholidichthyidae; genus Pholidichthys; species Pholidichthys leucotaenia. The sequence goes on along the minus strand of CM035845.1, from coordinate 251,896,262 downwards.
CTAATTCCTGAAACAACACACTCTAAAAACGATACTGTCACGCCGCGCCATTCATCAGCGGCGCCACCTGCTCACGCACCTGACAATCATCAGCGGCGAGGGATAAAGGCCGTCTCGCCCGGAGGCTCGGCCTGAAGCCGTCAGACTTCGTCCCTCACCGTTGTGAGCATACTTCTCTTCAGCATCACCTTTTTGGTAAGAAGATCGCTTACCTCTCTTCTTCAGTCTTCTCCCCTGTGCACAGGTGGATTCCCCAGCGGCGGACATCTCCACTCCATCGCCCAATCCTCGCTGCTGTACGGAGCTCTCCAGGTGGCTGTCTTCCGGGCTTCGCCCCCTTGTTGTGCCAGCTGTCCTGACCCACCAAGTAAGTCCTTCTCTCGCCATAAATCCCTCCTGTGTTGGTGTATGCCCGTCACCCTCTCCCTGTGCTCTCTCCATAGGGTTGCTCGGCTGTACGGTCACCTGCCTCTGTGCCTGGAGCAGACACCATCACCAACACATTTACATCCCGCAGACACGCACTCATTCACTCCTGCTGTTAATAAACTCTTTGAACTACTCTAAGCCTGTGTGTGTGCGTCTCCTGAGCCGTGCATTATGTCAGTACGGCTTCAGCAGAGCGGCTCGGCGGACGGCGGGCTCACACACCGGTTTACCACTCTCGAGGCTAGAGTGGGTCAGATTGCTTATCAACAGCAGGTTATCCTAAATCAATTATTAAACTTAACTAACCGGTTGGGCCGCTTAGATCCTCAACAGCCGTTCCCCCCGGCTCGTCAGGGTGGCGCGGTTCCTGCCGTTCCAGCGGCCGTCCAGCCGGCTCCAGTGGCATCGGTTCGGCTCACACCGATTCCGACCCCCGCCCGCTTTAGCGGTAAGCTCGGCGGAGCGCGGGGGTTCATTATGCAGTGTGAGTCCGTGTTCCACCGTGTGCCCGGAGATTTTCCCTCGGATCACAGTCGGATTGGTTACATAGGGAATCTTCTGGAGGGGCGTGCGTTAACTTGGACCTACGCCGTAATGGCGAGGCCCAGTTATGCCACCCTCACCTATGACCAGTTCGTGAGGCGCTTTCTGGAGGTCTTTGACCATTCTCAAACCGAGACGGTCCAGGTCGATCGGCTTCTCGCTCTCCAGCAGGGAGGCCGGTCGGCAGCGGACTACTCGGTCGACTTCCGGGTAGCGGCGGAGGAATTGGGCTGGGAGGAACGCTCCCTCTGTGGCCTGTTCCTCCGCAGCCTCAATAATGATCTGAGGGATGAACTGGCTGGACGGGATATCCCTGGGACGCTAGCGGAGCTGACATCTTTAGCGATAAGTTTGGATAACAGGCTGCGCGAGCGCTCCTCGGGGCGGAAGTCTTCTTCTTCTCGCCCTCGTGGAGTCTCGCCGCACCTGTTCCAAGCTCGCCCCCTGGCGGCGCCGCCAGCATCGTGCCCCGAGGAGTCGGAGCCGATGGTGACGGGCTGGACCAAGCTTTCCCCTGCGGAGAAACAACACCGCCGTGAGTTGGGCCTCTGCATGTATTGCGGAGGTGACCAACACACTGTGGAGCGTTGCCCGCGGAAAGCCAGTCGGCGGGGTCCGCGAATCGCTGTAGGGAGCCTCGCGGATACCAACCGGTTAGACACTCTCACTCAATTAAAGCTGCCCATCCGTTTTTGCCACAATCCCACTGGGCACCTCACCCACGCACTGGTGGATTCGGGCGCAGAGGGCAGCTTCATTTCACAAGGCCTGGCAACCCGATTGGGCATCCGCTGTCAGGCATTAAAAAACCCCATCTCCCTGGTCCATCTCTCCTGTGCCTCCCTTGGGAGAGTTTCTCACCAAACCATGCCTGTCCCAGTCATCATCTCAGGGAACCACCGGGAGGAGATGGTATTTTACGTCCTGCCCAACTCTGTGTCACCCGTCATCCTGGGGTATCCCTGGCTACGCCTCCACAACCCTGTCCTGGACTGGAGGTCCGCTGGGGTATCGGCATGGAGTACCTTCTGTATGGGCACCTGCCTTCAGTCCGCTGCCTGCTCCCCGTCCGCGGCTCCCCCTGTGGCGGATACAGCACCTCCGGACCTGTCACTGGTGCCTCCAGAATTTCACGACCTGGGTATGGTATTTAGTAAATCGAAAGCTATGTCTCTTCCCCCGCATCGACCATATGACTGTGCCATCAATCTCCGCCAGGGGGCTCCCCTGCCATCTGGTCGGCTCTACAGCCTGTCGGCGCCGGAGAGGGAGACAATGAATACGTACCTAAAGGAATCACTGAGCGCTGGGATTATTCGCCCATCGTCGTCACCCATGGGGGCAGGGTTTTTCTTTGTCGGGAAAAAGGACGGTTCCCTCCGTCCCTGCATTGACTACCGAGCGCTTAATGACATCACTGAGAGGGACCGTTACACCCTGCCCCTCATGGACACTGCTTTCCACTCCCTCCAGGGGGCGACCTGGTTTACCAAGCTGGATCTACGCAGCGCTTACCACCTCGTCCGGATCCGGGAGGGAGATGAATGGAAAACAGCCTTCCGTACCCCGAACGGCCACTTTGAGTATCTCGTCATGCCGTTCGGGTTGACCAACGCTCCTGCCGTCTTTCAGCGCCTCATCAATGACGTCCTCCGGGATTTCATCGGCCTTTTCGTGTTCGTCTACCTGGACGACATTCTGATCTTCTCCAGGTCCAGAGATGAGCACCAGGTCCATGTGAGGCGGGTCCTCCAAAGACTGCTGGAGAATCGTCTGTACGTGAAGGCTGAGAAATGCGAGTTCTACGCTAGGACCACATCCTTCCCAGGATTCATCATCGCCCAGGACCAGGTGCTCCCAGACCCGGAGAAGGTGAAGGCGGTGGTGGAGTGGCCTACTCCCGCATCCCGGAAGCAGGTGCAACAGTTTGTTGGCTTCGCCAATTTTTACCGCCGCTTTGTCCCGAATTTCAGCTGGATCGTCGGACCGCTGACCCGCCTCACGTCCCCGAAGGTCCCGTTCCGGTGGACTGAAGAGGTCGATGCTGCCTTTAAGGCGCTGAAGGCGGAGTTCTCCTCCTCCCGGGTCCTTCGCCAGGTCGACCCCGCGCTGCAGTGCATTGTGGAGGTGGACGCATCGGACACGGGAGTGGGAGCAGTGTTATCCCAACGATCACCGGACGATGGCGCCAAGCGACCGTGCGCCTTCTTCTCCCGGCACCTGTCCCCGGCGGAGAGGAACTACGATGTGGGGGACAGAGAGCTCCTGGCCATTAAACTCGCCTTACAGGAGTGGCGCCACTGGCTAGAGGGGGCGGACCTGCCGTTTGTGGTCCTGACGGACCACAAGAACTTAGAATATTTACGATCTGCCAAGCGCCTGAATGCCCGCCAGGCGCGCTGGTCTTTGTTCTTCGCCAGGTTCCGCTTCTCGATCACCTTCAGGCCGGTCTCCAAAAACGGCCTGCCTGACGCCCTCTCTAGGCAGTTCACCCCCGTGGAGGCTGAGGAGACGCCCCACACTATCCTGCCCAGGTCGTGCATCGTGGGAGCCATCTCTTGGGACATTGAAGACAAGATCCGGAAGGCGCAGGAGGTGGAACCTGATCCTGGCGGCGGACCAGAGGGAAGACTGTTCGTCCCATCTGCGGTCCGAGGAGAGGTCATCCACTGGCTCCACACCTCCCGGCTCACCTGTCATCCCGGCACCTCTCGGATGATCAGCCTCCTCCAACGGTCCTTTTGGTGGCCAGGCCTGCGGAGGGATGCAGCCCGCTACGCCCGGGCTTGCCCCATCTGCGCCACCAGCAAGTCGGGAAATGCCCCCCCAGCGGGTCTGCTCCAGCCTCTGCCCATCCCCGGCAGGCCCTGGTCGCACATCGCACTGGATTTCGTCACCGGACTCCCCGTTTCCAACTCCTTTGACACCGTCCTGACCATCGTGGACCGTTTCTCCAAGGCGGCGCACTTCGTCCCCCTGCGAGGTCTCCCTACTGCCCTGGAGACGGCGGGCCTCCTCGTCCAACACGTGGTCAGGCTGCACGGGATTCCGGTGGACGTGGTCTCGGACCGGGGCCCCCAATTTTCATCCGAGGTTTGGAGATCTTTTTGTAACGCCATCGGAGCCAAGGTGAGCCTCTCCTCCGGCCATCACCCCCAGTCTAACGGGCAGTGTGAGAGGACCAATCAGGAGCTGGAGGCTGCGCTCCACTGTGTTACCAGATCCAAGCCGACGTCCTGGAGCAGCCATCTCGCCTGGGTGGAGTATGCCCACAACACCGCCCGCTCTTCTGCAACAGGGATGTCCCCCTTCAAGGCGTCCCTGGGTTACGACCCCCCGCTGTTTCCAGCGCAGGAGAACGAGGTTACTGTCCCCTCTGTTAGGGCGCACCTTAGGCAGTTCCGCTCCACCTGGGCTGCCGCGCGTCATGCGCTTTTACGCACAGCGGAGCGCAACAGGACCGTGGCGGACCGGCACAGACGACCTGCCCCGGCGTACAGAGTTGGGCAACCCGTGTATGTGTCTACCCAGGACGTCACATTAAAAGGCGAGAGGAGGAAGCTGGCACAGCGATTCATGGGTCCCTTTCCCATCACCCGGATCATCAACCCGGTGGCTGTGCGCGTGGCTATTCCCCCCTCCCTCCGCATCCATCCCACTTTCCACGTGTCGAAGGTGAAACTGGCAGTCACTGATCCCCTTTGCCCTCCTCCTGCAGCGCAACCCGCGCCCCGGATGATTGGTGGCCATCCGGCCTGGTCCGTCTCCTCCATCCTGGACTCCCGGCGCCGAGGTCGTGGGTTGCAATACTTGGTGGACTGGGAGGGCTATGGGCCCGAGCATCGACAATGGGTGCCCCCGTCGTTTGTGTTGGACCCATCGCTCATCGCGGACTTCCACCGAGCGCACCCGGATAAGCCATCGCCAGGAGGCGCTGCTAGAGGGGGGAGTACTGTCACGCCGCGCCATTCATCAGCGGCGCCACCTGCTCACGCACCTGACAATCATCAGCGGCGAGGGATAAAGGCCGTCTCGCCCGGAGGCTCGGCCTGAAGCCGTCAGACTTCGTCCCTCACCGTTGTGAGCATACTTCTCTTCAGCATCACCTTTTTGGTAAGAAGATCGCTCACCTCTCTTCTTCAGTCTTCTCCCCTGTGCACAGGTGGATTCCCCAGCGGCGGACATCTCCACTCCATCGCCCAATCCTCGCTGCTGTACGGAGCTCTCCAGGTGGCTGTCTTCCGGGCTTCGCCCCCTTGTTGTGCCAGCTGTCTTGACCCACCAAGTAAGTCCTTCTCTCGCCATAAATCCCTCCTGTGTTGGTGTATGCCCGTCACCCTCTCCCTGTGCTCTCTCCATAGGGTTGCTCGGCTGTACGGTCACCTGCCTCTGTGCCTGGAGCAGACACCATCACCAACACATTTACATCCCGCAGACACGCACTCATTCACTCCTGCTGTTAATAAACTCTTTGAACTACTCTAAGCCTGTGTGTGTGCGTCTCCTGAGCCGTGCATTATGTCAGATACCAAGTTCACGTATAACAAAACTTATAAAACCAACATAACGTTCATTGACTTACAGCCATTGCTTTCGAAGGTGTAAAAAAGGGGTTTAACACACAGGAGGAACGTCTCAGACATTTGCGGGCAGGTTATGCTCTTCTGCCTTTTTTTCCTTTCCCTCTTACCAACGTTCGTTTCTTCTACCCACAAATCATAGCGGCAACTGGCTGCGCTTTCAACATAAAATGCAAGTAAATTGCTACTAACTATATAAAGTCACTCTTAACACAATAACTATTTTTTTAACGTGAATTACTACAAATGAATTATGATATCTATTATAAACTTATGAACTATTTTTAACTCTATAAAACACACTCTACTGAGGGCAGAACACTCCCCGCCTGGCATTACTAATGCCACTACTTCTTTTTATCTATCATTTCATTCTCTAAGAGCATAACAACATCTGAAATAGGACGTAGGTAAGTCTTTGAAACACCCTGGGATGATGTCCTCTCTTCGACCTTTCTGACCTTCCCGTCGCTGCTTGGAAAGGTGGATGTGATGATGGCCATTGTCCATTCATTTCTGGGTGCTTGGTCCTGTTTCAACAGCACTATGTCACCTGTCTGTAGGTTGCGGTGTGTTGTATGCCATTTGCGCCTTGATTGGAGGGTGTTGAGATATTTGTTTCTCCAGCGGCTCCAAAATTCATTGGCGAGTGCTTGCACTTGTTTCCACTGGTTTTTGAGCAGGTCTTTTCCACAAAAGTCTCCTGGTGGAGGGGGAACATGCTGCTTTTGGGTCAAGATCATTGCGGGACAGAGTAGGAATGGTGAGGAAGCGTCTGTTGAGATGGGAACTAAGGGCCTTGCGTTGATTATAGACGTTACCTCAGCCATTAAAGTACAAAGCACCTCATGCGTCAAATGAGTGTGTTTGTTTTGCAAAAGCATGGAGTCCAGAATTCTGCGAGTGACCCCAATCAGTCTTTCCCAGACGCCTCCCATGTGAGAAGCATGTGGGGGATTGAACTCCCATGTGCAACCGTTGGCATGAAGATAGTTGACAATGTTGGGAGGGTTCTTGTTTGGTTGTGCCATGCCTAACTCCACGCTCGCTGCAATGAAGTTAGTGCCTCTGTCAGATCGCATTTGCTTTGCTGGGCCTCGTATTGCGAAGAATCTGCGTATTGCATTGATGCAGCTGCAAGCGTCCATAGACTCAATGACTTCAATATGCACGCCTCTTGTGGTCATACATGTGAAGAGTATTGCCCACCTTTTTCCTTGTGCAGCTCCACCTCGTGTGTGTCGAGTGACTACTGACCATGGACCGAATACATCCAACCCGACGTATGAAAATGGAGGGCATGTTTTGAGTCTCTCAGGTGGGAGATCTGCCATTTTCTGAGTCTCTAGTTTTCCCCTGAGTCTCCTGCACGCTACACAATGGTGGATAATGGACGAGACCAGTCTTTTGCAACCTACAATCCACAGTCCGGCTTGCCTAATTGCGCTTTCCGTGAACTGCCTTCCTTGATGCACAACTTTGGCATGATAGTGGCGGACAAGCAGTTGAGTTACGTGATGCTTGTTTGGGAGAATGGTTGGATTCTCAGATGCTATGTTCAATGAAGCATGTTTGAGGCGACCTCCAACCTTGATGAGGCTTTCATTCATATAGGGATCAAGAGCCATGATGGAACTTGAACTGCGGACGGTTTGGTTGGCATGGAGAGCAGCATACTCATCGGGAAAGGCGTCTTTTTGAACATACTGGAGGATGAGGTTACTGGCAGCATCCAACTCCTCTGGAGTGCGTGGCTTGCTACATCGATGCCAGCCCCTGCATGAATGACCTGACAGGTTGCTTGATGAGTAAGAACGAGCTTGGTGAATTAGGAATGCAATGGCACGTACTAATGAGTTCCAACTTGAAAAGCGCTGGAAGCACGCTGGTAAGGGCCCGTTCTTCTGAATGTGAGTAGAAAAGGTAGTGACTTTTCTGATTTCAGAGTCTACTTCAGGCTCGATTAACTCAAAGGATTCAGATGTCCCGGATTCAGGTGGTTTGTAAAGGAAGTCTGGTCCTTTAAACAACATAGTGTTCATGAGCTGTGATGCAGGTATTGACCTGGTGGCTAGATCAGCTAGGTTTTGCTCTGATGTGATGTAGTGCCACTGTTCAAGGGATGTGGACTTAGAGAGGGAAGCTGGTACATAGCAGCGTGGCACTTTAAGACTGCTAAGATCTTGGAGGGACATTTTCCATGTTTCCCATGTGTCCATTTTGTCCTGAGGGAGAGGAGCATCCCAACCTTGGACACCATTCGACAGTTCACGTAACAAGAGTCTGCCTTTGATTGTCACTGGTGACGCTAGTCCCAAGGGGTCGAAGATACTGTTAATTGTTGACAGAACCCCGCGGCGGGTGTAGGGTTTGTCATCAACAGCAACCTTGAACGTGAAAGAGTCAGTGTTTATGTCCCAGCACAGGCCTAGACTTCTCTGAGCTGGTAGAGTGTCACTAAACTCTAAGAACTGTTCTTTCATTTGAGGGTTTTTCGTTAAGTTGCGTCTTAGTGAGCCGAGTCTAGACAATGCTTGGTCCCTGTTATTTGGGAGCGGCAAGCGAGGAAACTTGAATGGCAGAGGAGCGATCCAGTTGTTATTTCCATCCTGGTGGACTTCTTCCTCCATTATCTTTAGGAAGGTCTCATCTTCGAAGGACACGGCACACTTGTTATCGTTCTCTGTGCACTCAAAAACTTTGTCCCCAAGCTTTTCTTCCACTGCATTGGGTTTTGAGCTGCGTTTAGAGAGGCCGTCCTTGTGCTCCCCGCCCTAGCATGGTTTCTCTTTGATGTTGATGCTGTTAGGACAAGGAGTGAAGAAGGATGGGCGTCTGTTGGAGAGCATGTACGTTTTATAGACGTTGATGGTTGGCTTGTGAGCGTTAAGGCACACCTCCCCCACAACTACCCAGCCTAGGTCCAGGCGTGGAGCAAAGGGAGCATTGTGAGGTCCGTTGACTTGTTGCCTTGCTTTGTGGACTCGTAGGATGTCTCTGCCCAGTAAAATTGCCATCTGAGCATCTGGGTCGTACTTGGGGATGAGAGGAGCGAGGTGTTTTAAGTGGGCGTGAGCAAGAGCGACTTCGGGCGTAGGTATTTCACCCCTACTGAACATTATCTCGTTGCATTCAAGGAGAGGAGGGAGGTCTAAGCGTGGGCCTCCGCCTACTGGCTCGATTTGGAACCCCGCTGCTTCCCTGCCAAGCACTTCAGTTAAACCAGCACATGTTCTCATGAGGTATGTCAGAGGGCTACCCTTGATCCCAAACAGCTCGAAGAATTCAGGATGGGCCAGTGATTTATTACTCTGATAGTCAAGGATTGCATACATCTTAACGGAGCGCTCTGGTTGGCCTTTAGGGAAAACGCGAACTAGACATACCTTTGAGCAAGAACGTGGAGGATTACCTTCGCCGCAGATCTCAGTGCACCGTGACGTTACCTCAGGTGGCGTGTTGTCTCGGGGCTGAGGCTCTGGTTCAGGTGTGCTTCCTGGCTGGGGTTGCTGACTTGAATCGGGATGCATGGCAGAGCAATGTCTTTCACTTTGGCACTCCTCGCACTTGAGTTTCATGTCACAGTCCTTTATTGCGTGCATGGGAGAGCAGCAGCGAAAACATCGTTTGTGTTCTTTAAGTATCTTCGCCTTTCCTGTAGCGGTTTATTCTGAAAAGCTCTACATTTGGCTAGAGGATGCGTTTTCTTATGGACTGGACAGTAGCGTGTTAAATCGTCCTCCTTAGTACTAGCGGGATCAGTTGTGTCGACCTCTGTTTTGTTTACAGTTTGAGGCGTTCTGTAGCTAGTTTGTTGAATGGTGGTCTCTCACCTTTGCTGAAGGGTTGGCTGCTGCATGTCGTAAAACTTGGGTCATTTCTTGCTTTAGCCTCGTCTTGGACAAACTTTACAAAATATGAGAAGGGAGGGAAGGTTACATCATATTTTTGTTTGTATTTTGAGCCCGCGTGCAGCCATTTATCTTGTAAACTTCGAGGCAACTTTTCAACTATGGGCTTAACCCCACAGGGTGTGTCGGGGTAAGCGAGGCCTGGGAGATAAGCTTCATCCTTAGCGACCCGCAGCTCTAAGAGTAAATCTCCGAGTTCCCTGAGTTTTACATTGTCTCTGTTTGTAAGGCGAGGGAAGTTATCTAATTTTTTGAACAAGGCGTTTTCTACTACTTCTGGTGTAGCATAACACTCTTCTAACCTGTCCCATGAGAGAGCAGCTTTGGGATTAGTGGCATAGACAGCTCTGATTCTTTTAACGTGCTCTGAGGACTCTTTACCAAGCCACTTGACTAGGAGATCCAACTCCTGGCTATATGTGAGACCAACATCTTCAGTTGCATTTATGAATGACGACTGCCATGCTCTAAAGTTTTCGGGGGTGTCGTCAAACTTAAAGAGTCCGGTCGTGATTAGCTCTTTGCGCGTGAGGAACCTAGCAAAGTCTGCCATAGGTGGGTCACTATTGTGGGAAGCATGGTAGCTGTTTGGCTTGACATAGTCTCTTGGTATGTCGATGGATTCATTTTTCACGTACATTTTCTTGAATGTTGGTGGAGAGAGAGTTTGTTCGGGTCTCCTCGGAGTGAATGATTGCGCCCTTTGTGCGGGTTCGACTTGAGGTGTTTCTTCTTCAGCTGGTCGCGCATGTGACTTTAGCTGGATTTGGTGGTGCACATACTCCATAGTTCTCTGTCTGACAACTTGTGATGGAATTGCGCTCCTTACACTCTCTCCTTCGTCCAGCTCGGCGGCTGCAGCAGCTTCTAGAACTTCTGCTTTTGCTGTGGCGGCCGCTGTTTACTTCTCTATCTCCAGCATCTCTAGATCCAGTTCTAGCTTTGCTTGTTGCTTTGCTTGTTCTAGCTTTGCTTGTTGCTCTGCTTGTTCTAGCTTCGTTTGTTGCTCTGCTTGTTCTAGCTTTGCTTGTTGCTCTGCTTGTTCTAGCCTTGCTTGTTGTTCTGCTTGTTCTAGCTTTGCTTGTTTTTTAATTTCTAATTGTCTCTTACTGTACAAGACTCTAGCATTTGCAGCTTCAGCAGAGGCTCGTGCCATAATGGCTGCTTCTATTACGTTGGACTTTGAGGACAACCTGGAGCTAGAACGTCTGGAGCTGGAGCTCGCGTTGTGCGATGATTTGGCTTCGGAGTTCGCCTTTTCTTCTGCCCTCTTCTCTTGAGTGTCGTCCATCGCTGTGTCGTGAATCTTATCTTCACCAACTGCTGACTTGGCTTTTCACTGTACTGTTATCACTACGTGTTATATACACGGTGTATGTGAACGTAGATTAACAGCAAGCCAAACTCGTTTTTCACGAGCCAGGAAACAGAGCGTCCTGCTCCTTTATTCAAGTCTTCCAGACAGCTTACAGTTCATACAACTGTGGCTTGAAGAGCTCAATGAAAGCCGAGTGAAACTAAGAAAAAATAAAACAGAAAATAAATTATATAAATATATATACTGTATATAAATTTAGTAAGCTAGCGGGCCCCTGGGATAAGACTAATTCCTGAAACAATACATTCATAATACAGTTAACAAGCTAGCGGGGCCCTGGGATAGGACTAATTCCTGAAACAACACACTCTAAAAACGATACCAAGTTCACGTATAACAAAACTTATAAAACCAACATAACGTTCATTGACTTACAGCCATTGCTTTCGAAGGTGTAAAAAAGGGGTTTAACACACAGGAGGAACGTCTCAGACATTCGCGGGCAGGTTATGCTCTTCTGCCTTTTTTTCCTTTCTCTCTTACCGACGTTCGTTTCTTCTACCCACAAATCATAGCGGCAACTGGCTGCGCTTTCAACATAAAATGCAAGTAAATTGCTACTAACTATATAAAGTCACTCTTAACACAATAACTATTTTTTTAACGTGAATTACTACAAATGAATTATGATATCTATTATAAACTTATGAACTATTTTTAACTCTATAAAACACACTCTACTGAGGGCAGAACAGTTGGTAAAACTCAAATTATACATGAAGTCTCTAAATTTAATGATTTGGCCTCTCTTCCTCCTCATAATTTAAAAATTAAATGCGGTTTGTTAAATATTAGGTCTCTAACTCCCAAGTCTCTGCTAGTCCATGATCTGTTAATTGATAATCAGATTGATTTAATATCCCCTACAGAGACTTGGTTAGGGCAAGAGGATTATGTTGGTTTGAATGAATCAACTCCCTCTGGTTATTTAAACTGTCAAAATTCCAGAAGTTCTGGTCATGGAGGAGGAGTAGCAACAATTTACCATTCCAAATTACTAGTTAACGTAAAGAAAAAAACACATTATAATTCCTTTGAGGGCCTGTTCCTCAGTATTGGGCATTTTAGCAAATTTAGGCTAAACCCAATTTTATTTGCCATAGTTTATCGTCCTTCCTCAGCCTACTCAGAGTTTTTATCCAAATTTGCCGAATTTTTAGCTGATTTAGTGCTGAAATCAGATAGAATAATTATAGTCGGGGACGTTAATATACATGTAGATGTAGATAGCGATTGTCTTAATATGGCATTTAATTCAATATTAGACTCGATGGGGTTTTCTCAGAAAGTAGGAAATTCTACCCATTATCTCCACCACACGTTGGACCTTGTTCTGACATATGGCAATGAAATAGAAAATCTGGTAGTGTCTCCTCATAACCCTGTACTGTCAGACCATTGTCTGTTAACCTTTGATTTTACTATTTCTGACTATTTGGCTCCTAAAGAAAAATATTACTACAGTAGATGCCTCTCAGATGATGTTGTTACCAAATTTATGCAGATTGTTTCCTCTATGCCATGTGTCAGCACAACAGAAATAAGCTATGGAGAGCTTGTTGCTTCTGTAATTGATAGCATGGTAGATGGTGTTACAGCTTCTCTGCATTAGACTCTAGACATGGTGGCCCCTTTGAAAAAGAAAAGTCTAATCAGAGATTTCTAACTCCTTGGTTCAACACAGAAACTCGTAGCTTAAAAAAGAAGACTCCTCAATTAGAAAGAAAATGGTGCTCCACTAATTTAGATGAAATCTATTTAACTTGGAGAAATCATCTTTTAATTTATAAAAAAAAATCTCTTAGAAAAGCTTGAACAAATTATTCTGCATTAATAGAAGAGAACAAGAATAATCCCAGGTTTCTTTTCAGCACTGTATCCAGGCTGACAAAGAGTCAGGACTCTGTCAATCCTAGCATTCACTTAGAATGAATAAATGAATGAATGAATGAATGAATGAATGAATGAATGAATGAATTTATTCGGTAATAATAATAATAAACACATACAATACAATAACACACAAAAGAACAACCGAAAGGGCGTAGGCTGAAGCTAGTGCTTATATAGTGCCTACCCCGTTATAATTTTAAAATCAATAACATAAAAATTTAAGTCTTACCCAAAATCAGCAAAGAAAATCAAATAGAACAAGAAGACAAAAAAAAAAACAAAAAAACCTTAAGTTATTACAAATCTATCTCCCAGCATTTAATAGTGAGATACTGGGAGATTTTCTCATCTTTGTACAATTTTTTGAATTGCTTCACAGTTGAACATGTTTTAATATTTTCAGAGCAACAGTTCCACAGTTTAACTCCAATGACAGACATGCAATGATACTTTGTATTTGTTCTAACCTTTGGCTTATTAAAAACAGAGTTACCTCTTAGCTCATATTTGCTTTCCCTTTTTTTTTTTTAAACAGTCTCTGAATATTTACAGGTAATTGGTTATTATTTGCTTTGTACATGATTTGAATGACATTATAATCTAAAAGATCTCTAAATTTAAGAGCATGTAATTGAATAAATATTGGATTTGTTGGTTCACGGTAAGGTTTCTTTGATACAATGCGTACAGCTTTTTTCTGTAGTAAAAAGATTAAGTTTGTGTTTGTTTAATACAGCCTTGGACAAAATTGTTGGTACCCCTCTGTCAATGAAAGAAAAACCCACAATGGTCACAGAAATAACTTAAATCTGACAAAAGTGGTAATAAATAAAAATTCTATGAAAATTAACCAATGAAAATCAAACAATGCTTTTGAATTGTGGTTCAACAGAATTATTTTAAAAAACAAACTCATGAAACAGGCCTGGACAAAAATGATGGTACCCTTAACTTAATATTTTGTTGCACAACCTTTTGAGGCAATCATTGCAATCAAATGATTTCTGTAACTGTCAATGAGACTTCTACACCTCTCAGCAGGTATTTTGGCCCACTCCTCATAAGCAAACTGCTCCAGTTGTCTCAAGTTTGAAGGGTGCCTTCTCCAGACGGCATGTTTCAGCTCCTTCCACAGATGATCAATAGGATTTAGATCAGGGCTCATAGAAGGCCACTTTAGAATAGTCCAGTGTTTCGCTCTTAGCCATTCTTGGGTGTTTTTAGCTGTGTGTTTTGGGTCATTATCCTGTTGCAAGACCCATGACCTGCGACTGAGATCAAGCTGTCTGACACTGGGCAGCACATTTCTCTCTAGAATACCTTGATAGTCTTGAGATTTCATTGTACCCTGCACAGATTCAAGACACCCTGTGACAGATGCAGCAAAGCAGCCCCAGACCATAACAGAACCTCCTGTTCATAACAGAAGCCGAAGAAAGAGGTCCTGGAGACGTGGAACTCACATTTCTCTGCCTTGATGTAGAGCTTATTCTCCAGCAGCCGCTGCAAGACTCGCCTGACGTGCATGTGATTCTCCTCCATGGACTGAGAAAAGATGAGAATGTCATCAAGGTAGAGGTGCCCAGAAAATCTCTCAAAACATCATTAATAAGACGCTGGAAGACGGCCAGGGCATTGGTCAGCCCGAACGGCATGACCAGATATTCAAAATGTCCACTAGGGGTCCTAAAGGCCATCTTCCACTCATCCCCCTCATGTATCCGCACCAGGTGATAGGCATTGCGCAGGTCTAATTTGGTAAAGCAGCAAGCAACCTGGAGGGAATCGAATGCAGAGTTAAGGAGGGGGAGAGTATACTTATCCTTGATAGTGATGTTGTTAAGTTCCCGGAAGTCGATGCAGGGCCTGAGGGAGCCGTCCTTCTTCCCCATGAAGAAAAACCCCGCCCCCACCGCCGAAGATGAAGGTTTAATGATACCTGAGCTAAGAGACTCCTTAATATATGAGTCCATGGCCACACGCTCCAGAGCAGGTAAGGTAAGAGCAGGTAAGCAGGTAAGTGAGAGCTTCTCACTTCCGCCTCCAAAGAGAGCAGACGCCTTTTTCCTTCTCTCTTGCTCTGACTTTTTTTCCTTCCCCCCCAACTACTGGATCCCAGCTTGCTGTTGTCTGTCTGCGTCTAACTGCTGACCGTCGAAAGAAATTATGGAATTAATAAGCTGGGCTTTGAACACAATTGACACTATTTTTTCAACAAGGAAAAGTGCTCCGGGGGAAGCTGTCTGCCCCGCAGGGACGGCTCCAGCGGGCTATTTACGGGACACAAGTAATTGGAGGATCTTGTGCCTAACTAATCTCTTTATCGAAGATATTGAAGATTTGTATGTCTTCGTAATAATGGTGATCGGGATCTTTCTGATTGGAACTGGGATTGTCCTGGTGTACCGCAAATTGCTGAAGATGGATACAACCTATCAAAATGCTGGCCAGGCGAGGTGCATCCATCAAATTGAAAAATTGGAGAAGACCCTGATAGCGACAAATGGAGAACTGTCTCGGAAGGTGGATTACATCATGGTTACGCTTAGGTCTATCCACGACGGACTCAACGCCCCGCAATGAAGGATTAAGTACTGAATCTACAGAAGAAAATAAAGCTCCTTCTCTGTGATCAGTTCTATTTGGCTCAATTTCCCTACAAAAATTCCTCCTGATTGTCTGCAGTCTGTTTTTTCAAAACATTGAGCACAAGGCCTTGGACAGCAGCTGCTCAGATAATCGCAAGGACGATTGCGAGTAGCCAGACAAAACATCTCCTGCCAAAGTGCCCTTGTTGTTCTTACTGATTCAACACTTGCTTCAACAGTGCACTCATATTGATCCACGAACTGATAAATAAGATCCACTCACTGCTCTCTTTGTGTCCTGTGAAATCTTGGTCCGCTGATGTGCATTGAGGGCTTTTTTTTCCCTTGTAATCATAATATTGATTGATCATGCAACCAGTATTCTGAATCAATGATTTTTTTGCTCCTTCCTATTGTATTATTTCTTATGCTACCTGTACCCTCCTGCTGACAGGCGCGTTTCAGATGCGCCGCGGCACGGAAATGCAGGTTCATTTTCTGTGTCAAGTCAAATTCTCTTGTATGTTATCAGTGATCTGTTAATGTACTTGGCAATAAATCTTTTTCTGATTCTGATTCTGATTTCTGAGGTAGGTTGTAAAGTCTGCTAGATGGCAGAGGAGCGCCGGCCCACAGATTAATAGCACAATCATACGGCCCTTGAGGGGGAAGGGAAAGGGCTTGAGGTTTACTGAAGACGGCCCCAAGGTCATGGTATTCCGGTGACACTTTTGACAGATCCGGGGGGGAGAGGCAGGGACCTCCAAAGGCGAGGCAGGCGAGCATGCAGCAGACTGCAGACAGGCACTCAGGCAGAAAGGGCTCCAAGACACGATACTTCCCGAACGCCAGTCAATTGAAGGGTTGTGCAGATGCAGCCAAGGGTAGCCCAGAATAACCGGGGACGATAACACCGGTAGGACAAACAGATTTAACTCTTCCCGATGGTTGCCCGAAATGATGACTGGCACCGAGGCGACCCGATGAGTGACAGTGGCCAACGCCGCCTTCAACAGGGCAATAATCTTAAGGGGAGTTTTTAACGGCTGCATAAGTAGACCCAAACGGGTTGCCAGACTCCTAGAAATGAAGCTCTGCTCGGCCCCTGAGTCAGTGAGTGCATGTGTTTTATGTTCCTTGTGACCAAAGCAAAACCGAATAGGAATGAGAAAGCGGGTGAGGGGATTGTTATCATTTACGTCTGTGAGGCCCCCTACCTTGACGCACGGACCTCCCCTTTTTGGCCGCCTAGGACAGGAATTCAGGTCATGCTCCTCGCTCCCACAATAGACACACAACCCTAACTCATGGCGGCGCTGTCTCTCCTCTGCAGGAAGTTTCAACCCACCCACTATCATAGGTTCTTGGTCCTCAGGGAGGTCAGTAGACGGGAGGGCCAGTAGGGGGGGCTGGAGAGCACAGCGCGGACTATTCTCCGCGCGGCCGGAAGTCCTACGCTCCGCAGCTCGTTCCCTCAGATGGTTGTCAAAGCTAATGGCCAGGGAGATACACTCATGCAGCGTGGAGGGTTTCTCCAGGCGGCCCAGCTCGTCCCGCAGGCTAGGGATCAAACTCCTCAGGAATATACTACTCAGGGAGGCATCTTCCCACCCAACCTCCGTAGCTATGACCAGGAAGTCAACAGCGTAATTGGCGACTGCCCTCAACCCCTGCCGAAGGTTTAACAGGCGAGAGGTGAGTACATCTTCCCGGTTTGAGTGACTAAACACTTCCTGAAATTCCTGGGTAAATTGAACGTATGTCATAGAAGCATAATCAGCCCTAGCCATAACCGCATAAGCCCATGCTAAAGCCCGCCCCTCTAACAGATTGATCATATAGCCAATGCGGCTCTGGTCAGTGGGAAAATCTCTGGGAACCCGTTGGAACATGATTTCGCACTGCATGAGGAACCCCCTGGCTTCTCCCAACACCCCTTTAAAGCGGGCAGGAGTAGGGACGGGAGTGAGCCAACTAGCGGACCCTGTAGAGTGAGGGCTAGGCGAAGAGCTAGTGGTGGAGCTAGCGGTAGAACTAGCAGGAGCTGAGGAGTTAGCTGGTGCTGTGGGGAACCCCTGTGGGCTAGCTAAGCGATCTAACCTATCGGTGATGCGGGTTAGCTGGGTTAGCATCACCTGTTGCTGGTATGCTAATCGGTCTACCCGAGCCTCTAGATGGTTAATATGGCGCACGAGTGCGCTGTCACTTTGGCGGAGTCGTACTGACATGGTTCAGGTGACCCACAGAACAGACACGACTCAGGATTAACACAATTACTTACTTTATTTGTTAACATGAGTGATTGGGTGCATGAGTGTGGTTATATGGTGTAATGTTGTGTAGTGCAATCCGTGTATTCCAGCTGGGCCGGCAGAGCACCGTACAGACTGGCAACCCTGGAAAGAGACAAGGGCCATTAGCTTGCAGTTCACCTTATGCAGCAAGTAGATGTTAATTATGCTTACTGTCAACAGATGTCAAAGTGGCTTCAGGTGGAGCCGAAGCTGCGGCCAGGGACACAGTGTCTGCGGGCAGGTTTGCTGGAGGTGGAATAAAAGTCCACCGCCTGGAGGGAGAAGGAGGTCCGCCGCTGCGGGCTCCGCCTGTGCACAGGGGAATGGACAGGTTTAGAAGCAAAAATGCTTACTTGGTTGTTGGTACGGGCGGAATCGACCCAGACGTCGTTCAGCTGGGCTTGGAAGCCGATGGCTGGAGAATTCAGTGCAGGGAAGCACGGAGGCAGGGTGTGGCGTGATTCACGGGAAAGAATCAGACAACTCCGCGCCCAGCACTGGTCCTGATGGAATAAATAGGGCCGCAGGAGATGACAGGCAGGTGCGTGCACAGGTGCCATGATTGGTGGCCATGACAGGTTTGGATTTTTTTTTTCTCTTAATAATAAACGTCTTCGTTTAAAAACTGCATTTTGTGTTTGCTTGTGTTATCATTGTCTAATATTTAAATTTGTCTGATGATCTAAAACATTTTCATGTGACAAACATACAAAAAATTGAGACATCAGGAAGGGGGCAAACACTTTTTCACACCACTGTAGATGCTAGCTGGCTAGCTTGCTTCCAAAGAAAAACAACCGACATGTAGGCGAAGTTTTGGAGGAGGCTGTGACAATTATCCAGGTGAGAGCTCCGACAAATAACGCCGTAAACTGAAACATGACAACGTTTTGGGGATTTGCATGGCTGTGCTCCAGCTTGTTTGACTTCACAATGTCAGTATGGTGCAGCCAGTGTCGACGGCTGCAGAGCTCAGCCATAAGAAGTCCCGCGAGGCCAAAACAGGTGCGCGCTTTCTGTCATTAACTACCGTTAACCACGATCACAAAATTTATTGCTGTTAACGGGGGCAAAGCGTTAATGGGTGATTAATGCAATAATGCCAACTGTTATATCTCAATAACGGAAAGTCAAGAAGGAGCTGGTCTGAACATTCTCACTTTATTTAGCCAAGTTCATAGATATATACAGTATATACACTACCGTTCAAAAGTTTGGGGTCACCCAGACAATTATTTTGTGTTTTCCATGAAAAGTCACACTTATTTACCACCATGAGTTGTAAAATGAATAGAAAATATAGTCAAGACATTGACAAGGTTAGAAATAATGATTTGTATTTGAAATAATAATTTTTTTCCTTCAAACTTTGCTTTCGTCAAAGAATCCTCCATTTGCAGCAATTACAGCATTGCAGGCCTAACATGATTGCACAAGGGTTTTCTAATCATCCATTAGCCTTCTGACGCAATGAGCAAACACATTGTACCATTAGAACACTGGAGTGATAGTTGCTGGAAATGGGCCTCTATACACCTATCTAGATATTGCACCAAAAACCAGACATTTGCAGCTAGAATATTCATTTACCACATTAGCAATGTATAGAGTGTATTTCTGATTAGTTTAAAGTTATCTTCATTGAAAAAAGTGCTTTTCTTTCAAAAATAAGGAAATTTCTAAGTGACCCCAAACTTTTGAACGGTAGTGTATACCCATCCGTAGCCTGCCTGACATCACTCTAACCCCGCCCAAGCCAAGCTACAGCAAGCCCCAAGACCCAATTCCCTTATGTCACATTCCCCCTGTCATGACTAATTAAGCTTGACAGCTCACGTGCACGATGCCAAAGCACAGGAAGGAACCAAACAGAGGGGCACATTTGAAAGTTTATTAAATAGCAAAACACAAGCGCACAGCTGTAGAAACAGTCACTCGCCAGAGGAGTAGCCCTGCGGAGAGAAGACGAGAGCCGTGAGCAGAGGAATGGAGTAAGGGGAAATGGGCGAGCCAAACTGCCACTTACTTGGGAAATCCAGGGAGAACCGGCAGGGACCCAGCGAGGAATAGACAAACCAGTCGGGTGGGGGAAGATGAGCTGATGGTGCCTGACCGGGTGGAATAGGAAGCTGAAGTACGGTGAGATGTGGCAGGAGTGCGCGTGCAGTCCTAGGGACACACCTACACGGTGGCAGCAACCTGAGGAAAGAGGAGAAATAAGGTTAACGACGTGTCAACACTTATAACTTTATATTAGCTTGCCCTATCACTGGCAGTATACCCAGACGAGCCAGCGTTGACTGCACGGAGAGAGCCTCCTTAAGTATGCTGGCTGATGAGCGGGTGCAGGTGTGTCTTCTGCCTCTGGTGCAGTGATGAGTTGGTGAATGTGAGGCAGGATGGGAAGGGTGAGCTCTCACTGTCCATGACACACATCCCCCCCTCCGCCCCTTGGAAAGTCAAAGCACAAATGGAACATTCGAACAAGTAAGATAACTCTAAACACATGTGAACACAGAACACAACAATGCAGTCCAGAACTGTCCTCAGCCATTCCAGTCACAAAGTCGTCCAAGTATCTGGGTCTCCAACGCTCCCTAGCCGGACGTCCCTCGTGAGGCCACATTGCCTCCGGTACTGTCAGTTCCGGTTGTGGGTTGCCATCCATCCGGACCCTCCAGTCCCAATTGTGACTAAAAAAGTCCATGGCGGGGTCACTCACCACCTCCGGTGGGGACCTCCTCAGCCTACTCACATGCCACCGGGACCCATGATCCAGTTCAAAAGTATCTGGTCCTCTCCATCTCACGATCGTCCGCAGCCCAACCCACAGTGGTTGGAGCTTGTGGGCGGGGACGGGGTGCTTTATCCAGACTCGATCTGCTACCCCAAGGCCGTGATTTCTTGCCCGATGCTTCCTGTCGAACCGTTCTTTCATTTTCCGTTGGTGCCCAATGACCCAGCGCTTCAGTGTCCTCAAGTCTTCCCCCCACTCCGTCCGTGCCAGCCCCAGTCATCTCACAGGTCATGGCAACTCGTGCCCCAGCATTAGGGCAGCTGGGGAGTGCCCCGTCGTGGTGTGCACTGATGCCCTATAGTGAAGTAGGGTGTTGTTCAGGGCGTCAGCAAACATAAGCCCGTCCGCTAAGTGGGCCCTTAGTCCATTCTTAACAGTCCTGTTGATTCTCTCGCCCCCCCCCCCCCCGATTAGCCTGCAAGTGGTACACCACCGTCTTAATATGTTCAACCCCCCTGACTCTCAGGAACTCCTCGAAAGCCCCAGAAATGAATTGCAGGCCATTGTCAGTGGTGATGGAGCTCGGGGTCCCCCATCTGGCAAACAACGATGCCAGGAACCCCATGATCACCTCCGTTGTCACTGAGCCAGTCGGAAGCACCTCTGGCCACTTAGAGAACAAATCATAGGCCACCACAAGAAACCTGCTACTGGGGGGGGGGGGGGCTGCGTGCAGTTCTCCACAAATGTCCAACTCGACGTGTTCCCAGGGTCTGGTAGGGAACGTGACCGGTCGTAGGGGAGGGGGGGGGGGTCCTCCGGTCTTCCCACACTCCAAGCATGGCACACAGTTCTTCAACATCACCTCTATGTCCTTATCGATTCCCGGCCACCAAACCGAATCACTGCTGCATCGCTTGACTTTGACTACTCCTAGGTGCCCCTCATGCAGCATTTCCAGCACACGTCCTCTCAGAGCTGCTGGGATGACGCCGCACTGCCCTCTAGCCACTCACACATCATTCCAGCAGCTGAGCCTTGTCCCTAAACCGATGAAATGGGGCCAGTTCACCCAGCGCTCCCATTGGCCAGCTCTCTCTGATCGCAGAGCATAGTCCTCTCATCACTTGGTCACTCTCCGAAAACTCCCTGAGTTCCTGAGGGGACGCGATTTCTCTGAGTGCCCCATGCAGATTGTGGACCAGGTCCGTCTCATCTGGGTCTGCCGCCCCAAAGTCCAGCACCAGAGCGCACGTCAGAGCCCCAGATAGAAGGTCCACCATGACATTGTCTCTGCCTGGTGTGTACCTTCTCTCAAAATTGTAGGCCCTCAATCTCTCAGACCATCTGTGGATTCTCAGTGGCCTGTGTCCCAACCCTGAGGTCTCGAGCAGAGTCGTGATCATTCTGTGATCTGTTCTCAACGTGAAGTGTCGCCCATAGAGGTAGATATGCCACCTCTCACAGGCCCAGACACAGGTCAGTGCCTTCCTTTCGCCCACAGCATACTTCTTTTCTGCCACCAACAGAGACCTCGACGCAAAAGTCATAGGACGCTTCGTACCATCCTGCACCTGTGACATAACTGCCCCCAGGGCAGAACCGGACATGTCACAAGTCACAATAGTGGAGCAGTTTGAGTCAAAATGGGCCAAAACCGTTGGGGAGGTGAGCTGTCGCTTCAACTTTTCCACTCCCGCCAAACAGGCCAGAGTCCAGTTCCAAGTCGCATCCTGCTTCAGCAGCACCCGGAGTGGCTCGATCGTCTCCGAGTACCAAGGAATAAACCGTCCATAAAAGTTAACCATTCCCAGGAATGAAGAAATCTCAGCTGGCGAGTCGAAGCACAGCCCCAACATTCAAAACCAGCGGTTTCAATCCATCTCCGGACAGCCAGAACCCCACAAAGTCCACTGCATCCGCCACAAAGACACACTTTTCGCCATTCAATGTGACCCCATGTTCCTGCAGCATTTCCAAAATCCTTTCCAGGCCTCTCGTCATGTTCCTATCTTGACGCCCCGTGCACCAAAATGTCATCCAGGTACACAACTACCCCTTCAGACCGGCCAGCATGGTCGCCATGACCTTCTGGAAACAGCTTGGCGCCGAGCTCAACCTGAAGGGCATCCTGGTGTAGCGGAAAACCCCCATGTGGGTCATGAAGGTCATCAGATTCCTGCTGTCTGAGTGTAGTGGCACCTGCAGGTAACCTTGACGTAGATCCAATTTTAAGAAGACCTTCGCCCTGCTGAACGCTGCTGTGAGTTCCTCCATAGTCAGCAGCGGATACTTGTCCGGGATGACTGCCTTGTTCACTGCTCTAAGGTCGATGCATGGTCTGATGCCCCCTCCTTTCTTTCTGGCCACCACCAGATTGGAAATCCAAGGTGATGTGTCAGCCTTTTCGATGACCTCTGACTCCAGTAGTTTGGTCAGTTCTGTTGATACCTCATCCCGCAGTGCCAGCGGGAGATGCCTCGAAGGCTGTATTTTCAGCTTGACGGCCTCATTGACAAGAGGACGATGGTAAAATGCTTCGATGTGGCCCAGGCCCTCAAACAACACAGGCCAGCGGAGGTACCAGTCTGAGCTCACGGACAGTACTTTGCACCTTCCCAGGTCCATTATGGAGAAACTCAGCTCTCCCAGCAGGTCGACTCCCAACAGGTCGGTACCCCGGCGGTAAAGCTGGGGACCCTCTTCAATCCACAGGTTACCTCAAAGTCTGCTGTGCCCGCCATTTCAATTTCAGCATGTCCTTAGCCAAATAGTCTCACCGCTCCATCTTTAATTTGTTTTGAGGGGAACAGCCTCTGCAGTGTGGGCAGGCTCAGGATAGACTTCCCGGCCCCCGAATCCACCATGAGCAGCACGTCAACTCCATCAAGTTGGAGCACATACCACTTCAACGGGCCTTTCCCCATGCGTGCCGTGAGAACCTGGGCTGGGCCCCCGGGTCATCCCACCCGTACTGCCACCCTCTTTCTTATCCGCTTCTTCTTCCTTTTCTTTCTAGTCCCTCTACGTCGCACTGTTAGCGTGCAAACCTCCGCACTCTGCAGAAAATTGTTCTCAGTCAGCCTCTCGCTAACCTTAGCCGCTAGCTCCAGCTGGGCAACTGACTCTTCTCTTTTTATTAAGTCCAGCACTTCCTCCAATGACGGTGGCTCTTTAGCTACTCTCAGCTTGGCCGTTAGCCATGTGCAATTGGTGCTGTGCGCCAGCTTGTCTCTTACTATGCCGTGTGTTCCTGCTCCAAAATCGCACTTCCGTGCTAAGCTAAGTAGCTCCAGTAGAAACAACTGCAGCGACTCACCCTTCCGTTGCTTTCGCTTGAAGAACTCACACTGACTGCCCATGACCGTGGAGGTGTCGCTAAACGTGCTGTCCATGGCCTTCAGACCGTCCTCCAGTGAGCCACCCTGGCACAGCCCCAAGAAGATTCGTTGTCCCTCGGCGCCGAGACACTGAATCATTATACTCCTCCGTCTCTCTTTGCCCGCCGCTGTCAAATATATATCAAAGCTCTGCTTCCACTGAGCCCATGAAATCGCCGGCGAGCCCGGGTGTTCCAGGAACACTGGCATCTGTCCCACGCACGTTGCCATTGTTCTCCTCATCGCCAAAATGTTACATCTCAATAATGGAGAGTCAAGAAGGAGCTGGTCTGAACATTCTCACTTTATTTAGCCAAGTTCACAGAAATATATATATCCCCAGCCATAGCTCACCTGACATCATTCTAACCCCGCCCCAGCCAGGCTACGGCAAACCCCAAGGCCCAATTCCCTTATGTCACACCAACACCACTAATAATAACAAATAAAAAGGACCATCTCTTTTTTACATTTTGAATTAAATACTGAAAAAAATCAGTTGTACAAATTCATGTCATTAATTTCATGCACGTTTTCCCTCTTAATTATGAGCATTTGAGATGACTTCAACTTTATTCATTATCACTACTTGACTAATTAAAAATTATTGGAAATAAAGCAAGCTAAATAAAGGACCAGTTTGTTCCTCCGACACTGTTTAATTTACTTATTATTTATTTAGTGTGTATGCAGCTGCTATCACACACTTTTACAGCTTTAGTAATATTTTTCAGTCAAAATTAAGAAACTTTGCAGTAACTGAAACCAAAGAAATGATGGTCTGATACACTATAATGTTTCCTATTAGTGTCAAATTAGCATCGTCATTTTGCACTGCTATTTTATAATTAGAGAAAGATGGTGCTAACGTTACTTAGTGTAGAAGAGCTGGAAATAACGAGGCGGTTTTGTATCACAAAAGTAGAGTCTTTAATGAACAAACTCTTCTATCTTGTCTCATCTGGTGCAGAGCTTGGCAGAAGGCAAGAGACAGAACTCTGCTTCGCTCGCTAGTTAAATACAAGCACGCATAGCACCACTCATTGAAACAGCTGACGTCAGAGCCACTCATTGAAAAAGGTAACATCTCCCCGTTATCTTAATCCCCATTGTCCTGCCATCCCCTCTCCCTGTCTTGGGAGGTGATGGGAACTCCCCCTCTCGCTTTAGGGGGGTAAAGGTGTCGAGTCTGTTGCCATGGCGTCCTGTGACGTCATGAGTCTTCACACGGCGGTGAGATTCCTTTGTTCTTTCAGAGGTGTGAAGTTCCTTTGTATATTCTGTCCCAAACATTTCCACATGCTCTAACAAATGTAGGTATGGAATATATGAGTGATATATACCACAGGCCCCCCAAACAACTATGAAGGAACACAGAAAGATTCACAGTCTAGGGTAATTACTAAGACATACTACGTGTTACAGCCGTTGCCACAGAAGAAACTTTCAAGCAGCCATGCTCCTTAAGAGAGTTCAGTGAAAACATAACAGCATAGTATAATCATAAATCAGTCCTAAACTGTTGCAGCACAATTAGCGAAAATTTGCAGAGTGGTGTAATCAGTCCCTGTGTAGTCTGGGTTTCAATCTTCTCCCAAAGCTGCTGTAGGTCGGTTTAGGCGTCCTGCTGGGACCTTGTTGTGAGGAATCTGCAGTGTGGGAAGGAGAGAGATTATCTGTTCCCTGCCTGGGGGCTGAGACTTTTTCCTTGGGGGGTCTACCTCGCCGAGGTGCTCGAGCCAGCTGTGCGGGTTCGTCTCTCAACAAGAAGGCAGGTTTGAGTCTGTCAATGCTGACCGTTTCATTTCTATCCCCATAATCAAGCACAAAGTGTTTGTCACCATTTTCCAGCACTCTATACGGGCCATCGTATACTGGGCGTAAAGTTGGTTTTAGAGCTTCATGCTTAACAAAAACAAACTCAGCGTTTTTTAAAGTTTGAGGAACAAAAACTCGCAGAAAGGAGTGATGAGCTGGACCGTGAAGAGAGTCCGGACTGTTACTGCCTAAAAACCTTGGGACTGGGAGGTGCCCTGGTTCTGGGTTTTCTGGTAAAAATTCACCTGGGAGTCTGATAGGCTGAGCAAAGACTAATTCTGCAGGGGAAGCGTCTAAATCCTCTTTAGGTGCCGCACGCAACCCCAATAAAACCCAGGGAAGTTTATTTACCCAATTTGTGTCCGTTAATGAGGCCCTGAGGGCGGCCTTTAAGGACCTGTGGAAACGCTCGCATAACCCATTAGCCTGAGGGTGATAAGCGGTGGTACGGTGAATTGTTGCCCCTAAACTGTTGGACATGGCTGACCAGAGCTCTGAGACAAATTGAGGCCCCCTATCTGACGTGATGTCTGATGGGACGCCGAAACGTGCCACCCAATTTGTTAGAAAAACGTGAGCGACTTCCTCCGCTGTAGTTGCCGCTAGAGGGACTGCCTCTGGCCAGCGTGTGGTGCGGTCTATCATTGTTAGCAGGTGTGTGAAACCCTGGGAGGAAGGCAGCGGCCCCACGAGGTTGACATGAATGTGGTCGAACCTTCTAGCAGGGATTGGAAAAGGCTCCAGAGGGGCTTTTGTGTGTTTGTGTACTTTGGCGCGCTGACAAGGAATGCAAGTTTTTGCCCATTCTTTTACGTTTTTGCGCAGGCCTGGCCACACAAACTTTTCGGCAACCATTTTGACTGAGGCACGCACACCTGGGTGCGCGAGGGAGTGAATTGCGTCGAAAATGCGGCGGCGCCAAGCAGCTGGTACTAACGGACGAGGTCGGCCGGTTGAAACATCGCATATTAGGGGGGGCACGCCGTCGCACACCCCTTTTTCCTCCAGCCTTAACCCTGTTGGTCCAGACAGGAGCGCGCGCACGTCCGCATCACTACCTTGTTCTTCCGCCATGGCTGCATAATCTATCCCTTCATGGATAGGTGCTGCATATGTGTTTGCGTTAGAGAAAAGCTCAGCTGCTGAAGCAGTGTAATCTGTCTCCTCGTGCTCTGGCGGTGCCACAGCGCGAGAGAGACAGTCCGCTACTACGTTAAGTTTGCCCGCTACATGTCGAATGTCTGTGGTGAACTCTGAAATCACAGCTAGCTGTCTTTGTTGTCTGCCCGACCAAGGTTCTGAAATTTTAGCCATAGCAAAAGTGAGCGGTTTATGGTCCACAAAAGCCGTGAAACTCCGCCCTTCTAACCAAAACTGGAAGTGGCGGATGGATAAATGGAGCGCCAGCAGCTCCCTGTCAAAAGTGCTGTATTTGCGTTCCGTCGGGTTTAGCGATTTGCTAAAAAATGCTAAAGGTTGCCAGACCCCCTTGACAAGTTGTTCTACAACTGCCCCTATGGCCAAGTCTGAAGCATCTGTGGTTAGAGCAATGCGGGCCGAGGGATCTGGATGGACTAACATTGTGGCGTTAGCTAGGGCGTTTTTAACTTCCGCAAAAGCGCGTTCGCGTTCCGGGGTCCATTCGACCGCGTTGGAAGCTTTCTTTTTTTTAAGCGCGTCATACAGGGGCTGCATGAGCTGAGCTGCATGAGGGAGGAAACGGTTGTAAAAATTAACCATCCCCAAAAATTCCTGTAGCGATTTGACCGTTTGGGGCCGTGGAAAACCTTCTATCGCATGAATTTTGTCTGGAAGCGGAGCTGCCCCTTTCGGGGAGACTCTGTGTCCCAAAAAATCAATTTGCGATACGCCGAATTTGCATTTGGCTGGATTAATTATTAATCCGTGCTCTTCTAGCCTCTGAAAAACGGTAGTGAGATGCTGCTCATGCTCTTCCTCCGATGAGCTGGCTACCAGCATGTCGTCGAGGTAGACGAAAACAAAGGGGAGGTCGCGTAAGACTGCGTCCATCATACGTTGAAAAGTCTGAGCAGCACTTTTGAGGCCGAAAGGCATTCGCAGGAATTCAAAAAGGCCGAAAGGGGTTATAACCGCTGTTTTAGGAATGTCTTCAGCTCGGACTGGAACTTGGTGATAACCACGGACTAAGTCTATCTTTGAAAAAATGCGCGCGCCCGCTAAATGCAGTGAAAAATCCTGTATATGAGGGATGGGGTAGCGGTCATGCGCTGTAGCGTTGTTTAATCTGCGGTAATCTCCACACGGTCTCCAAGAACCGTCGGATTTCGGAACCATGTGAAGTGGTGAAGCCCAAGGGCTCTTTGAACGTCGGCAAATGCCTAATTTTTCAAGAGCTGCAAATTCGTCCCTTGCTATGTTGAGCTTGGCCGCGTCTAAGCGGCGAGCTTTGGCCAAAACGGGAGGTCCCGTTGTTGGAATGAAGTGTTTAACCCCGTGTTTGGCTACAGTGGCTGAAAATTTGGGGGTTGTGAGTGCTGGAAATTAGGTGAGGAGTTGCTCAAACTTACCTCCTGCCGTGGTGACGTTGGCCTGCACAGGTGGTGGAGAGACTCGAGCTGAGCATGGAATAGAAGCAAAAGATAGTGCATTAACCAGGCGCCTATTTGCTAGATCAACTAATAACCCATGTGCACATAGAAAATCAGCGCCTAACAAGTTAAAACTCACCACCGCTACAACAAATGTCCATCTGTAGCTGCGGCCGTGAATGAGGAGGTGCAGGCTCTTTTCACCGAACGTGTCGATGTCCGAACCGTTGGCTGCCACTGCTCCATTGCCCCGGGTGCCCATGGCTCGATCTGCGTGGGAGGGCATGATGAAACTCAGCTGAGCTCCCGTGTCGATGAGGAACTGCTTGCCTGTGTGTCCATCCGTCACGTATAACAGCTTGTTTTTCTCGCCGAGAATCGCTGCCGTTAACGGCCCTCGGCTTGGGCGTTTTCCCGACATCGTGAACTTGCAGGGGGGAACGCATTTGTGGGCTTTCTCGGCGAAGTGGTGGTGATAATAACAGACATCGATCTGTTTGTTACGCTTGGGCCGCGCCGCTGTCACCGTGGGTTGTGGCTCTCCATGGCTCGGGGCGTCAGTTTTGAGGTCCGCGGATGCCGCTGTAGGTGTCCGCTCCTTGCAGGCGTTGACGAGCCGATAAGCCTCGCTGGCCAGTGTGCGGAAGTCTTGGTGGGTGTCGCACTTCATATTGGTGAGTGTCCCTCTCATGTGTGGTGGAAGCGTGCTGAGGAAAATAAACTGGAAAAGGAAATTGTCGTTGTCCTCCTCCTTAAGCTGCAGCAAATCCTCCATGAGGGCCTTCAGATTGCCCCCTTTGTGGCCGTAGATCGCCAGGATCCTCTCGGCTCTTTCCTCCGCTGGTGGGACATAGTTCGCCACGATGGTCACCTTGAGCGTCTCATACTTGTCCCGGGCCGGTGGTCGCCGGATCAAGCTCCGCACACACCTCGAAGTGGCGGAGTCGAGCTTGGAGACGATATGGTAGAATTTTGTATTGTCTGCTGTGATGCCCACCAGTACGAACTGGGCTTCAGCCTGTAGAAACCAAGAGGCGGGGTCTTCTTGCCAGAAGTCTGGCAGCTGGACAGCGACGGCGTTCGTGCACACCATCACTGTTGTGCCCGCCGGGTGAGAGTGCCTTGCCTCGGCTCTCACGGCGGTGCTGGAGCTCGGTTGAGCTCTCTCGGTACCTTCTGCCGGGGGGAACAGCTGTCTGCTTGTTCCCTCGTCTGTGTTGCCGCTGGCGTAAGTCAGATTCGCCGCGGATGAGTCGCTTGAAGAACGCCTCAGGTCCATACTCGCGTCGGGGTCACCAGTGTAGAAGAGCTGGAAATAACAAGGCGGTTTTGTATCACAAAAGTAGAGTCTTTAATGAACAAACTCTTCTATCTTGTCTCATCTGGTGCAGAGCTTGGCAGAAGGCAAGAGACAGAACTCTGCTTCGCTCGCTAGTTAAATACAAGCACGCATAGCACCACTCATTGAAACAGCTGACGTCAGAGCCACTCATTGAAAAAGGTAACATCTCCCCGTTATCTTAATCCCCATTGTCCTGCCATCCCCTCTCCCTGTCTTGGGAGGTGATGGGAACTCCCCCTCTCGCTTTAGGGGGGTAAAGGTGTCGAGTCTGTTGCCATGGCATCCTGTGACGTCATGAGTCTTCACACGGCGGTGAGATTCCTTTGTTCTTTCAGAGGTGTGAAGTTCCTTTGTATATTCTGTCCCAAACATTTCCACATGCTCTAACAAATGTAGGTATGGAATATATGAGTGATATATACCACACTTACCTCCAATTAAAACAATATTAGGGGACTGTCCTCTCTGACACTGCATGGTGTGAAACAGTCCTACATCCCTGGAAAACAGAAGCAGCCTATATAACCAAAACATTAGCCTGGAGTTAGCTGCTGTGCTAACCACCGGAACCCACAGACCTGGTGCACTGCGGGGGAGAGGCAGGGTGGTGGCAAGTAGAAACAGGGTATGTGTCTTTTAAATTCCAATTTAAGCGATGCAGTTTTATATGAAATGTTAAACGTTTTTTATCACATCACCCGATATATATATATATATATATATATATATATATATATATATATATATATATATACATATATCGTCATATCACACAGCCCTACCCTCGGATCCTAAACTTCGCTGACTGTGTCAGGTGCGTTTGATTCTTCCCCTGGTGTACACCTCCACTGATAAAGGTCAATTAAAAAAAGTCACCTTTGACCTCTTCTATGGTCAAGCAGTCAGTGAAACCATGTCACGGTCACTCTTCAGGTATTGTAGCATCACCATGCGACAGATGAGAGCCCGCAGTCAAGTGGCTTCCGAGTTAGTCGGTGGACAAAGTTTCTGCCACATACATATATACACCACATAATCCCTTTTATATATATAGATGAAACCTGTGGTGCATAGAGAGAAACATTAGATTCAAAATGTGTGCAAACCAGTATACAAATACTGACATGCCGACACACACATGCACACTCAAAACTCAACCACTGCCTTGCCACACTCATTCACCCTTTCGTTTGAAGCACACGGCAGTCTGTCAGTGTGTGAAATGAGCTGGAAAAGAGCAAAAACAAGAAAAGCACAAGCAGTGGAGAGGAATTTATCAAAATTTCCAAAACGGGCAAATCAGTGCCCAGCAAAACCATTCTAGCACAGTGCACAGCAAGAAGCAAGCTCTTCTTGGAGGAATCCAAATGCATTTGAAAATGATCAATGTGGGCACTTTCATCTGAACCCCTCGTCTTGAGGGCTTAACAGCTGACTCATTACTTTCTGGGTCCGCACACAGCAGCTGCTGGCCTAATTGCAGTGGCTTGCCATAGGCTTCAAGAAGGAAGACCGATACATTATCACTTGACATACACAAACAAACATCCATACAAACACATGTACGCATGCACATCGATTCCTGAGCTTTGCCAAGTGGTCATAAATCTACTTCTGTGAGGTGAATAGCTGGAGAAAGTTTTCTTCCCTGTCACATCCAGTCCCCCTGCACTGTGGGCAAATTAGCCAGCCTCATAGAAAGTAGTAGAGTACTGGTGTGTTGGGGATTTTTTCTGGTTAACAGTCACATAGGGGAACTTCTCTCAAAGAACAACACAGTGAGTGCCAGAGAAGTTTCCACAATCCCAAAAAAGTCATTTCATAAAAAGCTTTAGCTTGTGTTTCCCTAATGCTGGAGGACCACAAATCTGGCATTAAAATCAGGTCAAAAAAACAAAGAAGAGGGATGTTTGGGAGGACAGATGAATGACTAAATGAATGAATCTTTATATGCATGATGCTCTGTTCTGGGTGTTGTATGTGTTCACACGGGAGTTGCAATCATCCACCACTAGGCCCCTTGATCCTCCTTTAGTTACACTCACACAGTGAGCTTTGTTGACTTTGGCTACACCAATGCTGCTGCACAGCGACAGCTCAAGGCTCGATCGCACTCATTTCACACTGGAAGGTCATTGCCATCTTTCTTTCTCGAAAGAAACCAAACAGAAATAGGTGGTCCCTGCTGCCAAAACCCAGACTTGAGTTCCCCCATAACCAATCCTTTAAGCCTGTATCTCACTGGGCTGCGACTGTTGGCGACAAAAAAGATAAGAGGCTTTATTATCATTGTGCAAAGTACAACGAAACTTATGTGGTAGCTCCAGCAATCAGCGCAGCACAGTAATAAAAAAGAAAATAAAATAACTTAGATATATACAGACGTGGACAAAATTGTTGGTACCCCTCTGTTGATGAAAGAAAAACCACAATGATCACAGAAATAAATTGAATCTGACAAAAGTGGTAATAAATAAAAATTCTATGAAAATTAACCACTGAAAATCAGACAACGCTTTTGAATTGTGGTTCAACAGAATTATTTTAAAAAACAAACTCATGAAACAGGCCTGGACAAAAATGATGGTACCCTTAACTTAATATTGTGTTGCACAACCTTTTGAGGCAATCACTGCAATCAAACGATTTCTGTAACTGTCAATGAGACTTCTGCACCTCTCAGCAGGTATTTTGGCCCACTCCTCATGAGCAAACTGCTCCAGTTGTCTCAGGTTTGAAGGGTGCCTTCTCCAGACGGCATGTTTCAGCTCCTTCCACAGATGTTCAATAGGATTTAGATCAGGGCTCATAGAAGGCCACTTTAGAATAGTCCAATGTTTCGCTCTTAGCCATTCTTGGGTGTTTTTAGTTGTGTGTTTTGGGTCATTATCCTGTTGCAAGACCCATGACCTGCGACTGAGACCAAGCTATCTGACACTGGGCAGCACATTTCTCTCTAGTATACCTTGATAGTCTTGAGATTTCATTGTACCCTGCACAGATTCAAGACACCCTGTGCCAGATGCAGCAAAGGAGCCCCAGAACATAACAGAGCCTCCTCCATGTTTCACAGTAGGGACAGTGTTCTTTTCTTGGTATGCTTCATTTTTGCGTCTGTGAACATAGAGCTGATGTGCCTTGCCAAAAAGTTCCACTTTTGTCTCGTCTGTCCATAGGACATTCTCCCAGAAGCTTTGTGGCTTGTCAACATGCAGTTTGGCAAATTCCAGTCTAGCTTTTTAATGATTTGTTTTCAACAGTGTTGTCCTCCTTGGTTGTCTGTCATGAAGTCCACTTTGGCTCAAACAATGATGGATGGTGCAATCTGACACTGATGTACCTTGACCTTGGAGTTCATCATGAATGTGTTTAGAGGTTGTTGTGGGCTCTTTTGTTACCATTCGTATTATCCTTCTCCTCCTGCGGTCACATCCAGGGAGGTTGGCTACAGTCCCGTGGATCTTAAATTTCTGAATAATATGTGCAACTGTAGTCACAGGCACATCAAGCTGCTTGGAGATGGTCTTATAGCCTTTACCTTTAACATGCTTGTCTATAATTTTCTTTCTAATCTCCTGAGACAACTCTCTCCTTTGCTTCCTCTGGTCCATGTTTAGTGTGGTACACACCATGTCACCAAACAGCACAGTGACTACTTGTCACCCTTTAAATGGGCTGACTGACTGATTACAAGTTTGTAGTCACCTGTGATGTTAATTAGAGGACACATCTTGGTTGAACATGTCCCTATGGTCTCATTATTTTCAATCTTTTCTAGGGGTACCATCATTTTTGTCCAGGCCTGTTTCATGAGTTTGTTTTTTAAAATAATTCTATTGAACCACAATGCAAAAGCATTGTCTGATTTTCATTGGTTAATTTTCATAGAATTTTTATTTATTACCACTTTTGTCAGATTCAAGTTATTTCTGTGACCATTGTGGGTTTTTCTTTCATTAACAGAGGGGTACCAACAATTTTGTCCACGGCTGTACATATATACACATTTTGCAGTGCAAAATTATGGCACATGTAAACAGGCATAAATTGTGCAAGTAGTGGAGTGCAAAGATAGTACCAGGTGGTACCTTGCATTTGTTCAGTATAAAAGTTCAGTTATTATTATGACATTATTATGATGATTATTAAACCCAGCCACAGAGGGTGCATGAGCCAATGTACTCTTAGTGCCGGTCCCAAGCCAAGGTAAATGGGGAGCGTTGTGCCAGGAAGGGCATCCAACATAAAACCTTTGCCAAATCAAACATGCAGATCATGAAGAATGAGACTTTCATACCGGATTAGTCGAGGCCCAGGTTAACAATGACCCCCAACGGTGCTGTTAACCGACAGAGTGCCGGTCAAAATTGGGCTACTGTTGGTCGAAGATTGAGGAGGAGGAGGGGAGAAGGCATGTTAGGAGGGAGAGAGAGAAAAGAAATGGTAGAAGTGGGGGAAGTTACAGAAGGAAGAAGGTCGCACAGAGTTCAGGAAGGAGTTGATATAGGTTCTGGGTGGTAGGGAAGAATTACCAAAAGACTGGGAAGGTACAGCAAAATTATTGAGGGAAATGGGTAGAAAGGTATGTGATGTGTCCAGTCGACAGAGGAAAGAAGACAAGGAGACTTTGTGGTGGAATGAGGAGGTACAGGAAAGTATTCAAAGGAAGAGGTTAGCAAAGAAAAAGTGGGATTGTAGTGACACTAGACACAGCATGTGGACATCCTCTCACACCCAAAAGCAGTGAAGAGGGGCAGAACAATGGACTGAAGGGGGTAGCCCCCCAGCAGGGGTAATTAGACCTGACTATACGGTGCCTTCGCCACCTGCTGCTCTAAGCTGCAGTGTAGGAAAGCTCCTTTACAGAGACTCGGCCCCAGCGACCTCGCTGGGGCACACAGGTTGTACATTTATGTTAGAGGGTTTAATAAAGAATCTGTGTCGACCTACGCTCGTGCCTTGCCTCCACATCCTTCCCTTTTACCCTCTACATTGATAACCCTTGACGTCCCATGGAGTGTCTCTACCCTCTACATTGGTGACCTGACATGAGATAGACTGTCTCTCCCTTTCACCGCGCTGTGGACTCCTTTTTCTCCACATTTGTGACCTGACGGGAGACCGACTGTCTACTCTCTTTCACCGCGCTGTGGACTCCGGAGTCCAGGGATCGTCGGCATCATTCTCATCCACACTGGAGCGCGCACGCCTCCCTCTCTCCATGATGATGACCTCAAAAGCCGGAGGGAGCGAGCAGCGCGGGGACCGAGACGAACCAGGATCAGCGAGACGAGCACCGCACAGAAACAGCCTGAAAGGGGAAGATCAGGGCTGTCTGCACGATTGAATCAAGCTCCACATCCCTGACTCACCTCCTGACAGCGAAGTTTCGGCACACAGAAGCCCCGTGCGCACACCACAGGATTACAAGGACAGCGCAACTTACAGCTATGTGGTCATCGCGCCAGAACGCGTGCCACGCACCAGGGACAAACCAGCTCCAAAGACTTATACATTGTCCTCAGCCGTTGCACATTCCCGGGGAACATAGCCGATCGCCATCCTTGGATACTTTAGGCTTCACGCATCGCACCTAAAGGAGCCGGGCCACCTCGCCCACAGGAAAAGTATCTGTTTCTCAGCCGCTGCACATCAACGGGAAAATAACTGATTGCTTTCCCCGGAAACTTTAGGGCTGCCGCCACACCTAAAGTAAGATTGCCAGTTTCCCTGACACAGCTTAAGTTTTTTTCACAGCCGCTACACATCCGGAATTGGGCCGATCGCCTTCCCCACATCCTCGCAGGACCGGGCTCGCACAAGGAGTCAGAGACTTATTTTTTTCACAGCCGCTGCAGATCACCGGAGGGTTTACCAGAAAAGTTCCTCACCCAAGGCTGATCTGCACACAATTTTTGTGCGGCCCAGATGCTTTTATCGTCCCGGGCTGGCACTCCATTGTTTCCCCCCATCTCCCCCTCGTCCACCACATCATTCTGCCCGCATCTCCGTCCCAGACAAATACATGTGTGTGTGTGTGTGTGTGTGTGTGTGTGTGTGTGTGTGTGTGTGTGTGTGTGTGTGTGTGTGTGTGTGTGTGTGTTTATGCGCTGCAGGCAGACAGCTCTGTACAGGGTTTTTCCTGTGAACCAATCCTGCAAATACACCATTTGCTCTGTAAATGCAGGACATATCAGCCATATGCTGGATACGTCAGAAAATTTTCAGCATGCTGGAAATTAATTTTCAGAGGAGCTCAGCGAACTATGCCGTAGCATGCTTCAGCATTCTTCAGCCTGCTCTTAACTTAGACAAAACTTAGCCATAACTGATTCAAAGTACACCACCGTATTCTCCAAATTTTTCATATGTTTTGGCTGCCTAAATCGTCTAGGCGTGACAGGGCCTTAACCAAGGCAGCAGCCAGACACCAAAGCACAGCCACCAGCCAAACACTCACAAGCAACAGTACTTTTAAACCTTTGGGGAAACAAGAGTGGATCTGTAGCTCAATGAACAAGTGCACAGGGAAATGGAGCTCAACAATGAAAAGGTAAAGATTTTTAAAACTATAATTTTATAGTTAAAGTTATCTTTAACATGCTTTGTGTGGATGGCCCTGTAGTGTCCAAATAAAGGAGGAGGCAAGGTGACGGTTTATAGTATTTATTTAACAAGAACTAGTATGCACACGGGAGTCCCTACCGGGAGTACAGGAGCGTAGCAAAGGAGACCAGAGGTCTCCCGCCTCAGGCTTATATAGTGCAGGTGACGCCACCTCCCAGAGGCGGGGCGTCACCCCTCCCAGCCTAGGGCACCACCATACTAATATACTACTATATTCCTATTCTACATCCCCCCTTTGAAAAAACTGCAATCATACTAATTACCCAACCAATAAATTTGTACCCCAATCACACTCTAATACAGGGGAACTGGCCTATTCATTCACACCTCACTGGCTCAGCGGAACCCACCGCTATATAAACACAAAAGTCTTTGGAAAGAAAATGACCCACTCACCAAACTAAAATAATCCCTCCTGAGCTAAACACAGATACTAAACATAGAAAATGGCGGTACCCATCCTATAACCCTTAGAATATACACACATATAACCAGGGAACTCCCAAAATAAAGACACATAAATAAGTAAGACACAAAATGGGCAATTACTATTCCGTTCACTCCCAGGCATTAAACGCCTAACACACACACACACACATACACAACAGTCAAACTCACATTCACAACAGTGGTCTAACACTCTGACTTACCCTAACACAAAGGAAATCACGTCCCTAATGAGACCACCTACGGCCCTAAAGGCCAGCCCGTGAAGGGGAGCCACTTCGACAGTCCGTGCTGTAAAAGAAGTAACATACAAAACTGTATTACACTGTAAATTACTGTAACTTCCCACCCTGGCCATACGGTAACTCGTACCCCCAGGTCACTCCCACAGTAAATACATCAACACAGTTGTACAACTTCTTCTTTTTTTTTTTTTTTACACACACAGAACCATTAAAATAAAACAGAACATAACAAAACAGCACAGTAGACCAACTGTTAGCCCCATTCATTCAGCCCGGGTCTTCTAAAGCCCCCCCCCGGAGTGTCCGTCACGCGGCCCACTTCCAGAACATCTCCGCTTTGTTGCGAGTGGAGACGGAGTGCATCGACGCCCCACCGCTCTCCGGTGCCGCAGCTCGTTGGGATGCCTGTCCGACCCATCAGTCAACTTCAGGTAGCCATCGCCGTCGGACCGGACCACCCGTAGATCATCCTGTCCTGCTGTCCTGATTCTGGAACTGTGCACCCGACCAAGCCGGGGCTCAACCCTAGGGCGCACTGAATCGCCCTCCCCGAGGGGAGCACCCCCTGGCTTCCTCTGTCAGCTGCGCCATGTTCTGGCTCTCTTGTAACTCAGTTTGTGTCCCTCACCTTGGTTCACAGCACGGTTGGGGTCTGCGCCGTCTGGTGTTGCCCCGGATGCCAGATGAAAGTGCATTGGAGCGGCATCAGTCACTGTTGGCTCGACAGTGAAGTCCAAATGGCCACCAGAACCCTGTAACTCTCGGTCTCTGGACCTTTC
This sequence comes from Pholidichthys leucotaenia, assembly GCA_020510985.1. NCBI lineage: Eukaryota > Metazoa > Chordata > Actinopteri > Cichliformes > Pholidichthyidae > Pholidichthys > Pholidichthys leucotaenia. The sequence goes on along the minus strand of CM035845.1, from coordinate 251,858,701 downwards.
CGCCTCCGCAGAGATCAAACCACTCCGTGCAGGTCCGTCCTCCACTGGACCACAAACACTGGCGCTGGAGCCCTGTCCTGATGGCGTACTATGGTGCCGGCAGTGTCCCTCTTCACCCGAAATGGGCCACCCTAAGTCCCACACTTCGTCCTCACATCCCACATAAAAGGGCCAATCCCACAAACCACCACCTGCCCATTCTTCTGCGTCACCGCAGGTGATGGCGAAACCGAGCCCGTAAAAAATACCCCATCCCATAAGGTTATTGCCCTCCTGTGACACCAAGAACTCACTGGCGTAGACAGAGGTTCCTCCGTACCTCACCGACAGCCAAACCGAGTCCACGACATCCAGTGGGTGGCTACCATAACCATAGCACGGGATATTCGTACTGCTGATGTTATAGTGGGGAAAGAGCCACCTTACTGTCGCCAAGTTCAGGATGGAAACCACTGACCCCATATCCACCAACAGAGGCATCTTCATCCCGTCCAGCATGATATCACACACAATACGTCTGTCGGTGTCAGGTGAGACTGTGTGGACCACCATAAGGGCCTTCTTCTTCTTCGTTGTTACCTTAGCTGGGTCCCATTCCTCTTTGACGAAATTACGGCAGACTCTGGCAAAATGATGGAGCAGGTCATACCATCCACAACCCTTGCCCCTCACCGTGCACTCCCTGGCTCGATACCGGTGTTTAGAGGATCCACAGCCGTAGCATCGTGGAGTCCCCGGGGTGGACCTTATTTTGATGATGGCCAAATACTCGTTGTCGCTGCCCTCGTCCGAATCCAAAGCCAGGGTCGTCCCATGTGCTCCGCTCTTCTAAGGGGCCTCCTTGCGGCCAATATGCTTTGTTAGCCACTCCGGTGCCTCGTGTTGCTGTGCTAGCTCAATGGCCGCTAACAGGGTTAGCTCACCAGCGTGCGTTAGCAGGCAAACTTTCGCCGAGGAGTAGACCACGTGTTCGGCCAACTGGTCATGAACCATCTCCTCCTCTAAAAGTCCAAACCTGCACTCACCCGTCAACTGCCGGAGGTCAGCCACAAATTGTTGGACCAATTCACTAGGCCTTTGGTGCCATTGCCGGAACTGGACGCGCCACATGATGATATTGTCGGGTGCTCGAAAATAGCCAGCCACGAGCCTCACCACCTCATCAAACGTGTCACCCCCTCCAAGAGTGCTGAGGATCTTCTGGCCCTCCATGTCCAGGTTATGGACAAGGAGAGCCCTCGCACGTGCTTTTGTCAGGTCGCCGAGGTCCAACGCGAGCAGATAATTCTGAAAGGCCGCAAACCACCTGGTCCACAGGACCAACAGCTCTCCCAGAGCCTCTAAAAAGGGTCGAAGGGTGGCTGCAGCTCTCTCCATTTCCAATTATCCTCGTCGCCAATGTAGTGTCCAAATAAAGGAGGAGGCAAGGTGACGGTTTATAGTATTTATTTAACAAGAATTAGTATGCACACGGGAGTTCCTACCGCGAGTACAGGAGTGTGGCAAATGAGACCGGAGGTCTCCCACCTCAGGCTTATATAGTGCAGGTGACGCCACCTCCCAGAGGCGGGGCGTCACCCCTCCCAGCCTAGGGCACCGCCATACTAAAATACTACTATATTCCTATTCTACAGGCCCTATAGGCTATTTTTATGGTGTTTGGTATGTCGCCGCCGGCCTCCGTCGGTCTATGATGACCATGGAAGAGAATCCTAAACGTCTACTCTGCTGGAACAGCACCGCCTGTGGCTGAACAGGCCGATGCGCGAATGGCAGTCCCTGTCACACAGGTCGCACTTGTGGGTGGTCTCCGTGCTGCTGGGTCTGTGGCGGTTCTTCCTGTGGGTCCTTCTTTCATCTGCTGCAGCAGTCAGTCTCTCTTCACCCGCCTTGAGCTGTCTGGTCAGGGTGCCTCTCCATTTGGAGCGGTCCATTGCAAGGTCCTCCCAGCGCTCTGTGTTGATCTCCAGGGCCTTCATGTCTCTCTTGCAGACGTTTCTAAAGCGCAGCTGTGGGCAGCCAACGTCTCTCCTGCCAGTCGCCAGTTCTCCGTAGAGGACGTCTTTGAGGATTCTGCCATCCTCCATACGGTGAACGTGGCCTAGCCAGCGGAGCCTGCGCTGCCTGAGTAGAGTGAACATGGAGGGAAGGCCCGCACGGGACAGAACTTCTGTGTTGGGCACTTTGTCCTGCCAGGATATGTCCAGGATGTGGCGAATGCAGCGCACGTGGAAGGAGTCCAGTCTCTTTTCCTGCCGGGCGTATGTTGTCCACCTCTCACTCCCATAGAGCAGTGTGCTGATGATGCAGGCATTGTACACTGCCATCTTCATCTTGACAGAGAGTTTGGGATTCTCCCACACTCGTGTGGTGAGGCGAGCAAGTGTGAAGGCTGATTTTCCAATCCTCTTGTCGATCTCTGTATCAAGGGAAAGGTTGTTGCTGATCATGGACCCCAGGTACGTGAACTAATTCATGACCTCCAGCTCGTAGTCGTCAATGGTGATGGTTGGTGGTGCTTCCATGCCTTGCGCCAAGACGTTAATCTTCTTCAGGCTGATGGTAAGCCCGAAGTCCTTGCATGCCTGGGAGAAGTGGTCCATCAGGGTCTGAAGCTCCTGCTGTGTGTGGGTTGTGACTGCAGCGTCGTCTGCGAACAGCATGTCTCTGATTAGAGCCTCGCGTACTTTGGTTCTGGCTTTCAGGCGGGCAAGGTTGAAAAGCCTGCCGTCAGATCTTGTGTGCAGGTAGATTCCCTCTGTTGCTGTGCTGAAGGCATGCCTCAGGAGCATAGCAAAGAAAATCCCAAACAGGGTTGGCGCAAGTACACAGCCCTGTTTCACTCCGCTGCATATGTTGAATGACTCTGAGACGTTGCCGTCGTGCTGCACTATCCCCTGCATGCTGGTGTGAAACGATTCGATGAGGCTTTGCAACTTTGGTGGGCATCCTATCTTTGGCAGGATCTTGAAAAGGCCCTCTCTGCTGACCAGATTGAACGCTTTGGTGAGGTCGATGAAGGCGACGTACAGGGGCATGTTCTGTTCTCTGCATTTCTCCTGGAGTTGGCGGATGGAGAATATCATGTCTACCATCAATCGCTCAGTGCGGAAGCCACACTGAGACTCGGCAAGCTTCTGTAGACGAACGAGAACAACTCGTGCGTAGGCTTTGCCAACAACGCTGAGGAGGGAGATGCCCCTGTAGTTGTTGCAGTCGCTTCTCTCCCCTTTGTTTTTGTAGAGGGTGATGATCTTGGCGTCCCTCATGTCCTGTGGTATGGCACCTTCCTTCCAGCACTGGCAGAGGACGTCATGCAATGGCAGCAGTAGGGCGGTCTTGCAGTGCTTGATCAGGTCGGGGAGTATGCCGTCGTTGCCGGGTGCCTTGCCAGTGGCCAAGCTATCAATGGCCTTGCTGAGTTCATCGATGGTTGGCTCGGCATCAAGTTCGTCCATGGATGGCAGGCAGTCGATGGCATCAAGGGCTGACAGTGTCATGGTGTTCTGTCTGGAGTAGAGGTCGGAGTAGTGTTCAACCCATCTCTCCATCTGCTTGTTCTTTTCTGTGATCATCTCCCCAGTGGAGGATTTGAGGGGGGCCGTCTTGCTCTGAGTCGGACCAAGTGCTTTCTTGATGCCATCGTACATACCACGGATGTTCCCTGTTATGGCAGCGGTTTGAATGTCTTGGCTGAGCTGAGTCCAGTACTTGTTGGCACAGCGCCGAGCAGTCTGCTGAACTTTGCTTCTTGCAGCCCTGAGAATCTGGAGATTCTTCTCGTTTGGTTACTTCTTGTACTCAGCAAGTGCTGAGCGCTTGGCTTCAATGACGGGGGTCATCTCGGTCAACTTGGCATCAAGCCAGTCCTGTGACTTCGAGGTCTTCCTCCCAAAGGTAGCCAAGGCTGTGCGGTGGATGGTGTTTCGCAGCTCTTCCCACTTCTGCTTTGCAGATTCTCCTTCTTGTGGTACACCAAGTTCCTTCTCAAAGGTGAAGGCAAACTGCTCAACAAGTTCTGGTTGGGCCATCTTGCTGGTGTCAATCCGTGCCTTTCCAGGCTGTCTAGCACAATGGAATTTCTTCAGCTGCAGCTTGACCTTGCAGCACACCAATGAATGGTCTGTGTCGCAATCTGCACTCTGGAATGAACGGGTGATTAGCACGTTCTTCAGTGAGGTGCGCCTGGTCAGGATCAAGTCCAGCTGGTGTCAGTGCTTTGAGCTCAGATGTCGCCAGGAAACCTTGTGTTGGGGCTTGGTCTTGAAGAACGAGTTTGTGATGCACAGATCGTGATATGTGCAGAACTTGAGCAGCCGCTGTCCGTTGTCGTTCATTCTGCCCACGCCAAATGGTCCAAGATAGGAGGGCCAGGAGTCGTGGTCAGCACCCACTCTGGCATTGAAGTCTCCAAGGAGAATGAGTTGTTCAGAGTTGGGGATGATCCTGACAGTTGTTGCGAGATTGACAGTTGTCGTCTTTTGCCTCTGGTGTGGCTGTCAGTGTTGGGGCATACACACTGACGAGAGTGACTGGGCCTTGAGTGGTGTTGAGGCGGAGGGTGAGGAGTCGTGCAGAGCCATTGCTGCCCGGTTCCACCATCTTCAGCAAGGTGTTCTTCTGAATGGCACTTAAATCCGATAGATCACCACTGAAGGCCTAGTTGTAAAATACACAGTCCGCCACTGGTTGTAATAGACCTGTGTAATGGACATACATTGTGCAAAGTCTTTAAACGATTTCATTTACATTTATTTGAGTCCATGCAATGTTATTAGGAGTGAGCCAACATTTATTACAAGAATAAATAACACTCTAGCAACTAGAAGCTCATTCACTCATTCATTCATCTTCTTCCGCTTAATCCTTTTTCGGGTCAGCTAAGCTAATATCAATAACAGTAGTAGTAACATCAATAACTGAGGGATTGTGCATACAAAAAAGTAATATTAAAAGAAGTCACGTAACAACTGGGAGTCGGACGTTTCAGTGAGTTTCACAGGTCTATTACAGCCTATGCATTGGTATTTGGAATGGCAGAGACATAAACAATACAATAGCTGTGCTGTGCTGTGCTAAGCTAACTGGGTGAACTACCGGTATTAAAAGGCCCAGTATGGTAACAAAAGCGATCAAAATGTGAAGCATGAGTTTTATAAAGAAAAAATGATCTGCTCACACACTATTTCCGATATGTACAATGATAAGTAAAAGTGATAAAATTGATTTATTGACAAGAAAGCACCAGGAAATGAGCAAATATAATGGAAGCAAACCAGAACTACAGGGGGACTGGAATGTGGAAGTACGTCACTCTACATTGTGCAAGAGGTCCATTAAAGGGTAACTGTAATGAATTTTAATCAATAGCTATTTCAAAGGATCAAATATGATACAAGTAGTTCCATCCAGTAATTTTGGTCATGATTCCTTCTCAAATACATGCGAGTTTCAAGTCACTGCTCTCTCAGTCAGTCATGGTCAGGGACATCTTGCCTCCTCCGTGGGCTATGGAGGAGGACTGCAGACTGCAGTATAGCAGTCAACAAAGTTTTAACATCAGAATTCTATGTAATTTTTTACAACTATGTACAAGCAAATCTACTCGCATAGTCGGCGGCGGCGGCCTCCGTCGGTCTATGATGACCATGGAAGAGAATCCTAGATGTCTACTCTGCTGGAGTATAATTTAATGAAATAAATATAATTTATAATTTATTTATTTTCATATAATTTAATGAAATAAAATTCTAGTATATCAAGATTTATTCAACATGTTCTGAAGTTACTTGACTGGGAACTTGCCTGTTCATCAGGTCCCCTTCAGCTGCTGGTCCCCAGAGGTACCTGCAGATCATGCCGTCAATGAAGGTCATTTCCAAGGACGGTTTGTGCAGTATATACCCATGCAGATTTTGCACTGTTTTCAACTCAGATCTCGACCCACTGAGCATCTGCTGAACATGTTTACTCATCCTTGGTAAACACATTTACTCATCCACGGTAAAGCCGGAATCAACAAGTATACGTCACTCCTGGCTGGCAATGGCTGCTCCCCATTGGTTTTGACTGAATGGTTTTCATGGGATAAAATTATTCAGTATACTGACTCTAGGGGGTTATTTTTACTGAATAAATGCGTTATTTGTTTATAAGTAATACCTAAAGCATGATTAATGTTGTTATAATAACCAGTACCTGCTTCCTTTAAGATACTGGACGTGGACAGAGAAAAGTTACCGGAGCAAGACCTGAGAAATGCACCAAAAAAGTTTAACTCATATGTCTGGACTTTTTTTCTTATAAGAAAAATGGAAAGACCTTGACATGACACATGAAACCCACAAGGAGCCCCACAGGAAAAAAAAAACAAAAAAACAAAAAAACAAAAACACTTGTACCAGTACAAACCACAGTCATGTCTCTGCTCCATCCAGCAGCAGCAGCATTACCGGGAAACGGTCAAGCTAAAACAGCGCCAGTTAAAAATTAACCAATTCCATAAATGGCAAAGCTTCCTCCAAAATGAGACAACCAGGAAGACAACAGTCCACTACATGCTTCACACGCAAAGACTGGTATCTATAGAGCGCTGACGGAAATGACTGGCCCTTCCACCTAGCACACAGAAGAAAAGACCACACCAACCAGCATGGACCTCCAGAGCAGTGAACCCACACATGACCACAACAGCACACCATCCCATGGAAGCCTGAATCCTCCAGTCACCGAAAACAAAAGCAACCTTGGTGAGTTGATTAAACTGAATGCTTTATTATATAAAATGGATGTTGACAGTTTTACTTTATGGACACAAATTGGCATTGAATAAGGGGGTAAAATAAAATGTATGGTATGTTCACACATACAAAGAATCTGCTTTGTCAGCATGCTAATACCTGTCTTTTCCAATGGAACAGAGCAATGCATGAGAGGGAATGGAATAGTCGTTTCTTTGTCCTTCCACACTTACTATACCAGCTCATCAATAGCTAGTTTTGTTGTGTTGTATGTTAAATGTGGTAAAGCAGTTTTGTCATCATTATTGCAACCCATTTCAAATCAGCTTTGAATTTCACTTTTGCAGGTCCTGTTAATTCACCTCTGCCAAGCACATGCATTTTCAGTGTGTTGTCATTTCATGTGTTCCCATTTAGAATTTTTTCCATGTCTTAAAAAAAATGTGTACAACTATAGTTTGATGAAAGACAGTAAATGACAGCCCACATCAGCTGAAGCCACATTATGAAGCCTGATTATGCAAGCCAAGTTGCAACCCAAATCAGTTTTCTTCCTGTTACACCTGTAGCTATTGACAGAATGGTGCAATATGCTCTCCATAACAAAGCTCTACAGCCAAATATAAAAGATTACAGAAGTAATGAATGAACTGAAATACTAAATTATTCATGACAAGTACACATTTCCATTTCTCACAGTAGGTCACATTCACAGCATGTGTAAATTTTACACACATTTTTAGGTCAGTAATGTGGGCATACAACCACACAAGGTGCCCATGTGCCAATCTTGAGGTCAAGCCACAACGCTCCGAATGGAAATTTCCTGCTTTAACTTTTCCATGGAGGGTGCACAGTGATACACAGATGCTACTATTATGGTTCTTTCTTCACCTGAAATGGGGTCATGTTTGCAACAGCCTCAGACATAAAGCTCAAAAGCCCAACACATAGCATTTCATGGAGCAATGTATTACTGTGAAATTAGTTGTGAAGTCTTGGAAAAAAATTTTCATTAAATCTGGATCCTCTTTTCCATGCCTGAGAGGGGGACTGGTACAACCATTTCTTAAAAGTATGACATGTTTTGAAGTTCCATGTGAAGTTTCTTGATATGAGTCTGTGTACCATTAGACCAAACTACTGGGCGATAATCTAAATGTGACAAAACTAATGCTTGAATTAATTGTATCTTAGATTTTTTTTTTAGATGGAAAATTAGCACATCTTTTAAAGTGACACTCTGCCAAAAATCAAGGGTTGGTTTTTTTTTTGCAAAAAGGCAAGTTGAGACAGAACGTTTTTGGTGACATAACTGTTTGTGGTGCTGGCACTTGGGTAGCGTTGAGCCAATCAGGACTCTGATTGGCTCAGTTCAAAAGCATTGTCTGATTTTCATTGGTTAATTTTCATAGAATTTTTTATTTATTACCACTTTTGTCAGATTCAAGTTATTTATGTGACCACTGTGGGTTTTTCTTTCATTAACAGAGGGGTGCCAACAATTTTGTCCACGTCTGTAACTTTGGCCTAAAAATAGCTAAGAGGGGTTTGTGGTCAGTTATGAGAGTGAACTTTCTCCCATACAGGTATTTGTGAAACTTCTTCACTCCAAAAATGATAAACAGAGCCTCCTTCTCTATTTGAGCATACAGTCATGTGAAAAAATTAGGACACCCTATTTAAGCCTGTGTTGTTGGGGGGTTTTTTTGTTTTTTTTTTAACATATTTGGACATATGGATATTTAATATCAATGTTAAAAAATACTGGGAGATTCATGTAATACAACTAAACAATTAAAAATGAATTAAAGACTTTTTTCAAATTCTGTAAAATGTAATTCTAAACAAATAGTAAGAAATAAATTAGGACACTTCCGCATTCATTCCCTCTTAGAATGGCTAAAATAAATATAAAAAATACAAATAAAAACAAAAACAAGGTTAGACATGGATATGTGAACATTTCTTAATAAAGAACTGAATATTTAATGGGGTGTCCTAATTTTTTCACATGACTATTTGCTTTCTGCCTCTGCTAAGGTGTGAGATGCAAATGCTCTTGGCTTCTCCCCTCCATTCTCTATCACATGGGAAATGACAATGCCGATGCCATTAGGTGAAGCATCATAGGCAAGTTTTAATGACATCTTAGTATCAGTGAACAACCACAGTGCCCTGTAGAAATTCTTCTTTTGCTCTTTTGAATGCAGCTTTGCATTAAAATGTCCACTTCCAAACACTTCCCTGTTTTAGTAGTCCAATGCAAAAGTCTCAGCTGCATGGACAGATTTTTCATCAACCTGCCATAATAGTTAAGTAATCCCAGGAATGAACGTAACTCTGTGACACTGGTGGGGCATGGTGCATTTACAATGGCTTTCACTTTCTCTGCTGTGGGATGGAGCCCTTCACAATCCACAATGTGTCACAAGTATTTTACTTTGTCATGGAGTTACATTTTGACTGATCCTCACATTGTACTTCTCCAGACTACTCAACACTTCCTCTGGTTTACGCAGATGTTCTTCTCTGGAACCTGCATGGATCAAGATGTCATCTAGGAATCACATCACATGTTCAATTCCCTGTAGAATTTGGCTCATCACTCATTGAAAAATGGAAGGGGCACTGGAGTCTCCATATGACAACTAGTGGTAAATGTAGAATCTCCTATGTGTGTTAACTGTGAGGTATTTTTCTGAGTCCTTATCCAGCTCTATCTTGCCTCCAACCAGTGTTGCAAAATGGTCTTTAGCATTGGGTCATGGATAGATTTTCTCTTCCACACACTGATTTATTTTGACTTTGTAATTTCCACAAATTTGTATTGTTTTGTCCGCTTTGGGCACAGTCACAATGGAGGCAGCCCATTCACTTTTGTTGGTCTTTGATATGATTCCCACAGTGTTCACAGTTCACAGTGTCTGAGACACTGGTGTATGAATGTGAACAGATGTTTGGTGATGGTCGGAGAAGCCGTTGGCGTGAACTGGTAGCCACATTTCCGTCAGTCTGCCGCCAGACAGCTGTGGCTACACAAGTAGCTTACCACTACCATTATCAGTAGAGTGAATGAATAATGGACTCATTGTAAAGCATCTTTGGGTGTCATAAAAAGCGTTATATAAATGCAATCCATTATTATTATTATTAAAATTATATCCAAGAACTTGGCCTGATGAACTTGTTTAATATGCACTCCATCTATATAAATAACGCTGGCATTCCATTGATGGAGTTCTTCAAACCAAATGGTGGATCGTGATACTTGATGACAATGCACCATTCCTTAAAAGCATGGATCAATCTTTATTAATTACATATATTCATATAAATGTTGCATACTCTCTTAGGTATTCAACCAATTGTGTTTTCAGTCCACTAGATGGCACAAAACAAGCACCCAGTCAAGTGAAGTGGTAGCCTGTCTCGCAAGATTTGCAGACAGATGGTGCAAAAGAGCCCATTGTCGGTGGAAGTCATATCTTGTCTGGCGAGATCTGCAGTCAGCTTTGAAAGTTAGGAAGCAGTTAGCTCAAATGTCATGAATTGTTTGGATTTTATAACAAAGATGGAAGGAAAGACCTTGACATGACACACAACCCACAAGAAGCGCTGCATTCAAAAAAAAAATAACATGCAGGCCAGCACACACCTCCAAGCAGCGTTAGCAACAGCTAAGCTAAAAACACACCGGCATGGATCTTGCAAGCAGCGCTGGAGAAAAAGTAAGTAATGTTTATTTATGATACACTTTTCAGAGGCAAATAGTCACAAAGTGCTGCACAATAAAATAGCATAAAATGAATCTGATAGATAAAAAAAAATAAAAAAATTTAAAAAAACAAATTCACCATTCAAAAGCAGTTGAACAGAAACTTAACAGAAAGCCTCCTTAACCTCTTGCACTCCGGTGTACCGCGGGCGGTCACGTCTCTGCATCCTAGAGCTCACGAGTGCGCCCTAGGATGCACACTGTGCGTCCTAGTGTGCACTGAAAAAAAAAACCCCTGCATTTCCGTTCTTCCACTACAGACACAGCCGCGAACAGAAAGCCAAAGGAGTGCTTTGATTGGTTTAGATGTGATTGACCTCTCATTCAACTAATAAGAGCCTTGAATTGGGTTTCTGAAACCTTGAAGAACCAATGACTGAAAACCTAGCAAGAAGGACCCGCCTACCAATGGCTGCGAATACAGCGAGCCAATTGAAGCACAGAAGTTCAAAAGGGTGCGTCCCTTGTATAAAATCTGTTTTGTGTATGGCTGGGTGACACACACACGTTCGCCAGTCTTTTTTTTCTTACTACTGTTCTTATTTGTTTTGAAAAATCGTTCGCCAAAGCCGCAATCATGGAAGCGCAAAACCGCAATAATGGAATTATGGTTTGACCGGGTCACGTGACCAGAACCACGAGTCCGTAACAAGCGGACCAGCGTCATGTTCGTCTGACAATGAGGAAGAGAAGTTCGCCAGCGACACTGCTGTTGTGGACAGGTAAGTGTTATAAGCTAAATTATTCTTTATCCCTGAAAATTGTAATCAAAATGACTTTTGACCGATCGGTAAATTACAACTGTGCATCATCGCAACATGAAGACCGCGGCGCACGGGTCCAGTCCGTGTGCCACGTCCGGACCGTGAATGCCTCCCCCCCCCCCCCCGCTACTCTTCTGTAGCGGATTGCAGATATTATTGCAGATATTTTAGTACAACTGTGCGTAGTAGACCGCGGCATGCGCCGCGGTCCGTCATGGAGCAATGGGCGATGTCCGTCCTCTGTAGCGGGGGGGGGGGGGTTGTTATCTTGTACATTACAGATATTTTAGTATAATTTTTAGTGCACTGTAGGTTATTTTTTCTTGTAAAAAAAAAAGCCACACATTTTTTACGTGGCATGCTTCTTTGTGTGTGGGGGCTTGTTTGTTCATTCATTCATTCATGAATGAATAAACAACCCCCACCCCACACCCCCCACACCCCACACACACACAGCCCTTCACCTTTCATTAGAGCCCAAGATGAAGCTTCTATATTGAATCATTCAAAAGTTACAGACATTTTTCCAAACTGTGCCATTTGGCACAATTTGGCACAGTTCAAAAACGCCTGGGAACAACCTAAGAAAAAAGCTGTGTAATATATTCATTTTTTGTGGTATTGTTACAAAATTTTGACCTCAGCTAGATAACACTTGGTTCTACATTTCTGTTGCATTTTACAGCCCAGATCTGACAGCTGCGTGTTATTTGCAAGCATTTGTATCCAAAAAAACACCCAGGCGAAATTTATTTTCTTCAAGTTCAGTATGTTTAGATGACTGTTACTCAGTGGCAGGAGCACTTGGAGAGATTATGACTGTTTTTCCAAAAAATTCAAAGTGTTTTCTTTTAAATGAGACCAACCTCATGAAGATGCTGCAAAGGGTTGAAGAACAGCTTTTGATTTACTTTGGGTACGTTATTTTTTGGCGTTTTTAGGGAAATTGACCAGAGTGCAAGGGGGTGCAAAAGTTTTCAGCTGCTTTTTAAAAGAGTCTAGAGTCATAGCTGCAGTGGGAGTCTATTTCAAGCAACACTGTCCACCACAGTTTTCTCAACCCTCCCTGTGTGCAGAGACACATCTCAGTGGAAAATGAAGCCCCGAGAATACTTTTTTATATGAAAGCGATGTCAACAGTTTTACTTTGGGGCATGATTTGATGTTGAATAAGGTGAAAAAAAATCTGAAAGCTATGGTATCACGATTCTTGACATCGTGATATCATGAATATCGCTGAATCATGATAGGATCATATCGTGACCCAAGTATTGCGATACAAATCGAATCACGAGGTCCCTACCAAATAGGATACCATTTAAACACAGACTGCAACTCAGAATTGAAACAAATGTTTAACTCATTAAAACTAAAATCTGAAAAATATAATGTAGAATCATCTACATACATTACAATTTTAGTATTATTTAAAACAAGTGGTAAGCCATTTGGAAAAATAGTATAAAAAATAGTAGTAAAAATAGTATAAAACTGTCATGAACCTGGGTTTGGTGGTCCCAAGTCTTTTTCTTTTTTTTTTTCTTTTTTTTTTCCCTTTTCCTGTCAGGCAGCTAGGCAAACAGAACAGGGATCTGTCACCCTACTGTGCCAAAACAGATTTACTTTGCCAAGAGGAGTCTATACAGTGCCTAACTTTGCACTGTATATTGTTGTAAACTCCTCCTGTAATAACTTTTAATAATAATCCCAAGTCTTTTCTAACAATACTAGACTGTTGCTAGTTATTTGGTGTTAGCAGCTGTTCCTGCCTCACCCTCATCCACCGGACAGCACGGACTGCCTTGGTCCAGCCCGTAAGTTCATGTTTGCCTTTCTCCTCGTGCCGACAGCTGTTCTGCGGCACTAGGCATTTCCCTCCCTCGGGCTGCAGAGCGTCCAGGTGGTGTCCCTGTTTTCCTGGTGGCCTCTATTAATATTATATCAACCCTCTGTTTATTATTGTGACTGTTTGCTGGACAAAGTGTGGGTTTATGTTCAATAAAGTGCACAAAACTACTTCTGCTTGTGAGTTTCCATTCCTCCCTCTGTACACCGCGTAATGGCACACGAGGAGTCATAACAGAATGCTCCAGCCGTAAAAGAAAAACCCAGCAGAGTAGTCATGCATTTTTTCTTTTCCTTTTCTCCCTTTTTCTTTTTCCCTCCGAGCTACACCATGGTGGTCTGGAGGGATGAGGAGCAGAGAGTGCAGGACCTCCTGGAGCAAGCGCTCTTTTCTGCTCAGTGGCTGCAGTCTCCTGAAGATGTTGGGCTGCTGTGGCTCACTGCAGCAGACATCATGCCATGTCATCCCTACCTCTGGCTAGTTCCGAGGGTGGATGACATCTTCTCCGTCCTCTTCCCCCAGCCAGACGTGGAGTTGGAGTGGGCACCCCCGATGTCAGAGCCATCCTCCCGCTGGAAAAAGAGCTTACGGTGGAGGAAGATGCCCTCCTCCCACGGCTTTCCCGCTCCTGCGCCATCCCTCGAGCCTGGGCACGCTCCATCCACTGATATTATAACAGAGGAGGAAAGACGGGCCCTGCTAGCCCAGATTGACTGCCAGATCGAGAAGGACCGCCGCAAGAGGGAGAAATAGAGAAGCGCTTCGCTGGCCAAGACTGCTTAATCCTCCAGGTTGGGGCCTGCCCAATCCACGAGTGTGATGACTGAGGAGGAGAGACTGGTGTTGCTCGCCCTGATCAACCATCGGATGGAGGATGAACGCGCTGAGAGGAGAGGAGAAGTCTTGGAGGCCACTGGGAACATCCAGAGCCAGTAGAACAGGCAAGTTCTTCCTCATTTGACTTCCACTTTTGACAAACAATTTTGTCTGTCCCCTGGCCAGGAGACTCGGGGTTTGCAGTCCCCTGAGTGCTCCGCTCCAGTGGCATGTAGTAGCTCATCACTTGACCTCTCCAAACCCTCTATGTGTGCCCCTACGAGTTTGCCGGCTCCAGAACCAGGTCGCCCGAGGGGGGAGGAACCTGAGGCACTGGAGAATCCAGTTCCAGGGCCAGCAGTGAAGCAATCCCCAGCTGCCAAGCCAGATGAGCCGATTATGTGGAAGACGGTGCACGGGGGCGTTGAGACTGCAACCACTGTCATGCCTGCTGCAGGGGGCGCCACAGCAGAGTCACCCTCTGGACCAGACCTCCAGCCGACTGGGCCCCAGACGTCGTCATCGGCATCGTCGGAATCCTGGACGGCGGTGAAGCTCGAGTACAGGCAAGTAATCTCTCCTGTAATTCTCTTGCCTGTTTTTTTTTAGAACTTATATTTTTTTTTAATTTTTGACAACAGAGTCATTACAGATATAATTGCCATATGTAGTCAAGATTATTTAATACACAAATTCCACATCAATAGAAGAGAAACAGCATCTGCCAAAAAATAAAACCAAGCGCTTAATAGCCACCTTGAACAACTACAATAAAGAGACTTCTACTGGATGCCATCTTGATTTAAAAGTAGGTAATTGGAGTCTCAGTGCGTAAGTAATCTTCTCCATGTGATAAAGTTCTTGTACTTTTTGGAGCCATGCACTGAAGGAGGGTGGATCTGTTTTCATCCAAGAAGCAGTGACACATTTCAAGGCTGCTACAAAAAGTATGTTTAGGAGGTATGTTGATGCTCTCCCATGCACTTCCGGAGGGGTGATGCCAAGAACTGCTACTGTCAAGTCCCTTGGTATTGTAACTTGAAACATATGATTTATTGCCTTGTAGACTTCATCCCAAAATGTTTGTATTTTAGGGCACGACCAGAAAATGTGTGTGTGATTAGGCACTTCTGTACCACAATTTCTCCAACACAGGCTTGGAACATTTGGTGTCATCTTAGCCACAATATCTGGTGTTCTGAAATATCTACTAAATATCTTCCATTTAAATTCCCTCCATGTATTTGAATTTGTGGTCTTATGCGCCACTGTACATACCTCTTCCCACATTTGATCAGAGAAAATTTGACCCGCCTCTGCCTCCCATCTTTGTTTTGCCAGAATAGGTTTATTTTGAGCCATTAAACCAAATATTTTGTATAACTTTGAAATCACTTTTTTATCCTCTTTGTGTTTTTGAGTTTGAATTAAAAAATGTTCAATGAGTGATGGGTCTAGCACTTTATCCCACTCTTTATGAGAAACCAAAAAAGATCGTATTTGCAGATATCTGAAGAAATCTTTTTTTTTTTTTTGGAGTTGGAAGTGTCTTCTCAAATATTCAAACGATACAAAACCATCCTTATCGATTAACTGATGTATGTAAATAAGCCCATGATCAGCCCACTTGAGAAAGCTCGTATCCAATCTGCTTGGTATAAAGGATTTTAGATGCCCAATACTAGACAAGGCAGATAGACTAGTTGGTAACTTAAAGGCGACGGACAGACGAAAATTCAATATCGCTAAATCATATCTCAAATTGTTGTCTGAGACGAGCTAATTTGAACCCCACATGTTTTGGTGTCAACGTATGTCGCATAAGGTGACAATGCGCTCTTGAAGTACGCTGTTGTGGAGAGCTGTCTGACCCAGCCAAGAGATCAGCGGCTAAAATGGCCACTGACTGTGTGATGTCATTTCGGTTAGGCACACGGTCAGTGGCCAAGTATTCCGATTTTTCTCGGAATACTTGTGGATTACAAATAGATTATTTATTAACATTAGGATTTCAGGAATCGAATTAATTATGGTTTGTCGTTGTGTTGTCTACGGGTGCGACGTTATACCAGAGGAGCATGCTGTGAGTGTTTTTGAATTTCCCGTCCCTGGGAAAATCAGAACGGCATGGGTGAAATTCGTTCAGAAAACGCGAAAAAAATGGACTAATGTCGGTAAAACGCCCAACATGTGCAGTACACATTTCGTTGACAGCGATTTCGAGAATAAAATGCAATTCGTGTCACGACTCGCCGCTCCGCGCACACCTGCGCCTCGTCAGCACATCCCCATACCGCATTTAATATTCACTGCAAATTGGTTGCACTGTGGCGCAGTGGTTTAGCACTGTGGCAGCACAGTTTTACCCTCGGCCGGGGGACCGCGGGGATCATGAGATCGTGGGTTCGATCCCAGCCCCCGACCAACAGTGAGCTGTGTGGAGTTTGCATGTTCTCCCCATGTTGCGCATTTGAGACCTCTGGGATAAAATTATGATGATCTACTTTTTTTGCAGATTTTATCAACTGTCACTCAACCTTAAAATAGTGTTGATGTTTCTGACCAAGCAGAGGAAGCTGATGAACAGGACTTTTATGTAAATCAAAATTTATACCATAAAATGGTAGAAAAATTATTGAAATGTATATGACATGCGACTTTGATGAATGCTGAACTATGAGAATTATAACATTGACATGAACATTAAGAAACTCAATATATGATTTTACAAAACTTTATTTAAATAACATTGTTCACAAATCTAATCTTGGTAGGCAAAATCCCTTGTAGTGATGAGATGGGAAGGTTTCTCTGATGAGGCTCACAGCACAGGCAGGCAACATAACCCTCTCGGCCAAACCGAAATGACGTCACGACTGCCCGCACCTATCGGGAGATGGCGGTACTGCAGCATCACTGAGTGAAAGATGGGCTATGACCAAATAATGCCATTTATGGAGGATGGTGACACATATTAAATCAGGGGAATGGGCAGAATGGAATATTTTCATACAATCATTTGATTGGTTCAATAAAAAAATGTCACTGTCCGTCACCTTTAAAGGCAATTCCAACTCTCTTCCAGATATCAAGTGTGGTTTTAGTCCACCTTGATAAGCCCACAACTGGAATATTAGCAAATGGCAAAGCTTGTAGTGGTTTGGGGCTCAAGTTTTGTTCAATGTCCATATCTCGTATGAATGTCATTCTGCATCCATGAAATCAATGGTTTTAATTGTGAAGCCCAAAAATAATATTTCAAGTTTGGCAGGTTAACCCCCCTTCTTCCTTAAGTCTTTGAAGTGTTTTATATTTTATCCGAGGGCGTTTACCCTGCCATATAAATTTTGAGAATGTTTTGTCCATTTCTTCAAATGTTGACTTAGGTATTAGTATTGGTAACATTTGAAACAAATATAAAAGCCTAGGCAGAACATTCATACGAATGGATTCTATGCGACCTAGGAGAGACAAAGGCAATGATGACCAACGGTTTAGGTCATTTTTTATAGTACTAATTATCCTACCATAATTTGCATCAAATATCTTGTCTAATGAAAGGGGAACATAGATGCCCAAATACTTTATACCTTCTTTAGGCCAACGAAAGCCACTTTGTTATTTAAACTCTGGTGAAATATTGTCCAAAACGTCCATTGCCTCAGTTTTATCAACATTAATTTTATATCCTGAGAAATATCCATATGTTGATATAATTTTCATTAAACATGGAATTGTACAGGATGGCTCTGTCAGATACAGTAGGACATCATCCGCGTACAGTGATATTTTATGTACTTCTTTGCCAGTCAACACCCCTTTAATGTTATTGTCATCTCTAATGAGTTGAGCCAATGGCTCTATACGTAAAGCAAAGAGCAAGGGTGACAGAGGACACCCTTGTCTGCAACCACGCTCCAAGTTAAACCTTGTAGATCGAAACCCATTAACTCTCACAGCTGCTTGAGGTGAAGAGTAGATGGTTTCAATCCAGTCGATAAATTTAGGGCCAAAATTAAATCTTTTAATGTTTGAATAAGATGTTTCCATGACACTCTATCAAAAGCCTTTTGGGCATCCAGTGATAATACAACTGTCTTGATTTTGCTTTGTTTTTGGTATGAGAAGATATTTAACAAACGACGTAAATTATTTACATAATGTCTCCCGACAATAAACCCAGTCTGGTCTGGATGAATAATGTTAGTTATTATGTCATTTAGTCGCCGTGCTAATACACCCGTCAAAATACGAACATCTCCATTTAACATAGACAATGGCCTGTAAGAGCTGCAATCAGTGGGATCTTTACCTTCCTTCTGTAATACCACTATAGTAGCTTCTACCCATGACACAGCCATTGTTTTTGTTTCTAATGAATAGTGATAAGCATTTAAGAGGAGTGGAATAAGTTCTTCATGGAAACATTTATAAAATTCATTGATAAATCCGTCTGGGCCAGGACATTTATTATTTTTGAGAGATAAAATACATTGTTTTATTTCCCAATCTTGGATTGGTTCATCCAAATTTGCAGCAATTTCACCAGATAACTGAGATATATTAATATCCTGTAAGAATTGAGCAATATTGGACTCATCAGGGCATGTATCAGTATCTTGGTAGAGGGATTTATAAAATTCTGCGAATGTTTCAGCTATTTCCTTAGGCTTTACTATATATTTGTGTCCAGATTTTATTTTATGTACAATATTAGAAGACTGTTGTTTACGTAATTTGAAAGCCAGAAGCCTGCTCGCTCTATTTCCATGTTCATAATGCTGATGCTTGGCAAAACGTAAAGTTCCCTCGATCTTTTCTGATAGTAACTCTTATAGCTCTGTACGGGCTGCTTTGAGTTCAGTTAAGAGATTAGATGCCATCCCTCGTTTATGCTTATGTTCGAGCTCACTGATTTTATGCTCCAATTCTGTTTATTTAGCCATTTTTTGCCTCCTTTTTGCAGTAGCATAAGAAATTATACAACCTCTTAAATAGGCTTTTGCACAGTCCCAAAGTACAAGAGGAGACATACCAGGTGTATCATTTATATCAAGATAGTTCTTGAGCTCTGTTTTAATGAGAGTAATAAAATCTTTATCATTAAGAAGAGAGGCATTCAATCTCCATTGCTTATAAGTTGGTGTCAATCCCATGTCCCACTGAAGAACCACTGGGGCATGATCAGAAATTGTAATGGGCATGATGGTTATGTCTTCAACTCTATGGAGTTCAGCTTTAGAAGTGAAAAAGTAATCAATCCTTGAATAGGATGCATGTCTGTTAGAGTAAAATGTAAAATTTCTTTCTTTTGGAAATTTTGATCGCCATACATCAACTATTCCTGCTTCGGCAGTCAAATATTTAAGCATCTTGCCCATCTTGGATATGGATGATTTAGGTGGAGGTTGCCTGTCTTGTTGCGACATTACACAATTAAAGTCTCTCCCCATAAGTAAAAGACCAACGCTATACTCCATGATTCTATTAAATAGTGATTTGATAAAGCCTGGTTGGTCCTCATTTGGGGCCTACACATTAATTAGAGAGACAGGTATGCCATCAAGTAGCCCATTTACCAGAATAAATCTACCTTCTCCATCTGCACGTACAAACGTATCAACAAAATTAACTTGTCTATGTATTAATATTGCTACCCCTCTTCTTTTACCTGAGCAGTGAGATGAGAAATACACTTTATCTGCCCAGGATTTCTTTAATTTCAGGTGCTCATCATCGGACACTCTTGCCTGTTTTTGAGAGATCTTGTCTGGCTCTTGGAGAGGGGAGTCGGATGCAACCCTCAGCTGCTTTCGGACTCCTCTCGCCAAGCTCCGCCGCCGCCGGCAACCCTAACAGTATTTCCTCTCCCGTCTTCTCTGAGCTCTTTCCTAGGGTCACCGGAGAGGAGCAGCCGCAACCTGGGGTGCCTGCGGACAACGACAACGTGAGCCCAGCCGCCCCGGTAGAGGTCGACACGAGTACAGCACCTCGTGGATGAACGGAACCAGTGCACCCTAGATCGCCAGAGTCCTAGACGGCGATGGAGCCCGAATTCAGGCAAGTGTGCTCACAATGTCTCCAATGCTTATGTTGAAGTCACACTGCCCGACTCATGGTGAGGAGGGCCTGGGGCAGCTCACAGCAGCTCTCAGGCCCATCTCACCGGGCTCTGCCACTGCCGGCAACCCTGACTCGGTCTTTTTCTCTCTCCCTCTAGTTTTGGAGCTCCCTGCCAGGGTCGCCAGAGAGCAGCCAATCCCTCCAGAGGCCGCTGAGGATCCGGGTTCAGCTCCAGGGTCCGTGAAGAATCCTACCTCCCTCGCTGGGGATGCCACTGCGGGAGCAATGAGGTCCCCAATGGGGACCACTGCAGGTGCAACAGTGCTCCAGCCGGAGCCCACTGCGGGTGCAACAGAACCACAGCTGGGAGTCACCGCAGGTGCAGCTAAGCTCCAGCCGGAGTCCAACGCGGGTGCAGCACAGCTCCAGCCGGAGTCCACCATGGGTGCAGCACAGCTCCAGCCGGAGTCCACCGTGGGTGCAGCAGAGCTCCAGCCGGAGTCCACCATGGGTGCAGCAGAGCTCCAGCTGGGAGCCACCGCGGGTGCAGCTCTATCCCGGACCGGGACCCTCGCGGATGCTACTGCCCCCCAGCTCAGAGCCGCAGGGGGGCTCCTTCCTCGGCTCTTCCTTATGATGTTGGGGCTCTCCTTCCTTGGTCTACCCTTCGATTGACCCTTCCCGTGGGGAGACCGCCTCCCGGGCAGTCGCCTCTGAGCTGGTGGCTCAAGAACCCAGCCCGTCAGCCCGACAAACTGTGTTGTGGGGTAAGGTGGCCCTTTTTCTCTGGCCAGCAACCTGACCCGCTCTTCCGGGCAGTCCGACTGGTCTTGGACCTGGGTAGGCCACCTGATGGGCCTCTATCCATTGCCCCTGGAGCTTAGGACTCTGGTCGGCCCCCTGAACTTTGGACTCCTAGGTAGTGGGGGTTGTCCTAGGTTGGGGCGGGGAGGGAGTTCACCTCACTTTAGTTATACAGTATGTTGTTTTTGTACTATTTACTTGTTGCTTCCCTCCAAACCTGTTTTCCCTCACCTCCCACCCTGGGTTGTGGTTTGCCTCTTGGGGGGGGGGGGGTTTCCTTATTGTGTTTTTTCTCTTCTGGTGGCTCTTGGGTGTCTAGAATCCACTCCTGGGGCGGGGGGGGGCGGCTCTGTCATGACCCTGGGTTTGGTGGTCCCAAACCCAGTTCTGACACTGTGGCTATTTTGTCTCGTTTCACTGTCTATTTTCCATCAGGTGCTTCAGGGAGCCCTTTGGGTCCTCCACTCCCTGACAGCTCAGCCACGCTCCCTCCTCCTGTCAGTATCACCAGCCGTTCCTTATTATTGGTGTCTCCTTTACACACGCACACACACACACGTGCACCTTCATTCATTTCTATTCACGTGTTGTGTGAAGTTTGCATGTTCTCCCCGTGTCTGCATGGGTTTACTCTGGGATTTCTCCGGTTTCCTCCCACATGCCAAAAACATGCAAGTTAGGTTAATTGGCATCAAAACTGGGGATTCTAAATTGTCCTTAGGTATGACTGTGAGAGTGAATGGTTGTCTGTCTCTCTGTGTTGGCCCTGCGATGGACTGGCGATCTGTCCAGGGTGTACCCTGCCTCTCGCCCAAAGATGCTGGGATAGGCTCCAGCCTCAACGGAAGAAGATGGATGGATGGATGGATGCTTTGACACTCACTCATGCACATCTGTGTTCTGTTTGGTCCAGCCCACGCTCTTCTACACCGGCAGTCTCTTCCCTCATTAGCATTGTCATTACTTAAGCTCTATTTGAGTGGGAGGAGATCGCCGGAGCATTGCGCAATATACACAGTAGCATTTTCCTCTGTGTATGCAAGCCTTCATCCCCTATGTTCACTTTCAGCCTGACTAGTTAAGTCTTTTCTAACGCTACTAGACTGCTGCTGGTTATTTGGTGTTAGCGGCTGTTCCTGCCTCGCCCTCATCCACCGGACAGCACAGACTGCCTTGGATCACTCCAGCCAGTTTCAAGTTCATGTTTGCCTTTGTCCTCATGCCGACAGCTGTTCTGCGGCACTGGGCATTCCCCTCCCTCTGGCTGCAGCGCATCTGGGTGGCATCCCTGTTTTCCTGGTGGCCTCCATTATCAACCTCTGTTTATTATCATGACTGTTTGCTAGACAAAGTGTGGGTTTATGTTCAATAAAGTGCATGAAACTACTTCTGCTCGAGGGTTTCCATTCCTCCCTCTGTGCGCTGCGTAATGGCATATGAGGGGTCACAAAATAAAACAATGGCCCAAGGCAACTTCCTTGGGGCACTCCAAAAAAAAAACTGCTCATGACCACTTGCTTTGATAACATTGTATCCATAATAATGACGAATGATCAAAACCATAATGTTTTAGCATACCTAACAATAACTCATGATTAATAATATCAAAAGCAACAGAAAAATCAAGTAATACAGCACCTGTTTTTTTCTTTTCTTAAATATTCCTCAAACAGGAATATGTCATGAATGCCCTTCGGGGCAGGAAGATGAGACCCACGCACTGAACTGTGAGTTTGGGCAATTTATTGAAAGAAACAACAAATATAAAGTTCAACAGAGTGCTCTTAACACAAAATACAAACAAAGGAGAAAACTTACAGATCGAGCGCACCAGAGCAGGGCAGGGCTCTGGTGGAGATGACGAAAATACAACCAAGACAGCAGCAATGACAAAATGAAAATAAAGCCCTTAAATAAGATCAAAAACCATTAACATAATAAATAACAGGCTTGGGTTATCTGAACGGGCAGGAGAAAGCAATAGTACATAATTAGGACCAGCTGGGGGCAGTGAGAGAGAGGCGAACCAAAGCTGACAGCTGACAGGGCAATGCCCACACGGAGCACCCTGCCACTGACAGCTGTCAACCAGCACAAGAACAATGAGGAAATAAAAAATAAAATATTAATCAAAGTAGACTAAAATATAAATATAAATAAATACAAAGTAAAAGTGGAACAAAACTAGAACACAAACAGGAAAATGACAAACAGAACATGAACACAGAAACCCAGAAGACATAAAATACAACAAATATGTAAATATGCAGAAAAAGCCATGAGACCGAGCCTGCCGGAAACATCCAGCTCTCGGCTCATGACAGAATAAAGTAGTTACCTTTTTTTTGGGGGGGGGGGGGGGGGGGATGTCCAAGAAACAAGGTGGGTTCCTGCAGCGAGAGTTAATATGAATTGTTTTAAGTTGCAGAGGTGGCTTACTTCAGAGGCGAGCAGACCTGTAGCTCTCTTCATGACAACAGACACAGGTTGGTTCCTTTAAACGGGCGTTTATTGGGACTTATGCACCTCCCTCATGGTCACGCCGTGAGAACTGTATAGGCAAACATAACGCATAACCATATATACAGTACAGAGCGAAATAATATAAAGAAGTTACAAAACAAATACCTCGTTGGCCGCTTGTCATGAAAAGAGTTCTGAAGGTAAAACAAACTGCTTGGCTTCAATCTTCAATCAAACTTAAGTGCCAGATAGCTGAATAACGTGGCACAGAGTTCTTCTTATTTCCGCTATGTGCTACAATGAAAACAATCCCAGCGGCACTCCAGACGGAAAACATCAGTTCCGGTCAGGAAACAATAAATTTCAACAAAATATACAGTTGCAACAACCAACATGTAACGTACAGAAAATATATAATTTTATAACAACACTTACACTCCCACCAAATCACTCATTGATTTAAATGCGGGATTTCTTTTAAACACTGATTATAAATGGAATCAATGGCTTGGGTTGTTTAACTCTGAAAGAATGTGACCCACTTATGTTTAATTTCTACTTAATTTGCCTCAAGCAAGGTAACCACCTTGTGAATGGGCCTTTCAAGGTAAACCAGTCTAGGTTTTCCTTTGTCAAGTGTAGCGTCACTAACTTGTAGTTTCAGCTTTCGTACCATGCCATCTGTACTAGGGTGAGTTTCTACAACTCTGGCGAGCTTCCACTGATTTCTTGGTGAGTTGTCATCTTGTAGAATCACAATGTCATCTACTTGTGAATTTCGTGTTGGTTTTTGCCATTTCTGTCGTTGCTGGAGGTTTAGAAGATATTCTTGTTTCCATCTTTGCCAGAATTCATTGGCTAGGAACTGCACCCTTTTCCACCTCTTATGCAGATAGAGGTCTTCCTTGCAGAACTGTCCGGGGGGGAGCAGTATTATTGAAGACTTCATAGTTAAGATGTGGTTCGGAGTGAGAGGTTCTGGACCAGTAGGATCCTGAAGATGTTCAACACTCAGTGGCCTGCTGTTGATTATGGCCATTGTTTCATAGAGAAATGTCCTCAGAGTTGTAGTGTCGAGTCTACTTGCAGACTTGTCAAGCATGGCAGTCAAGATGTTTCTGATTGTGCGGATTTGGCGCTCCCAGACTCCTCCCATGTGGCTTGCTGAGGGATATTCACTACAAACTCGCAACCGATTGCTCGTTGATGTTCTTGATCCATTGTCTTGAGCAGTTGAGAAAACTCTCTCTTGGCACCCATGAAATTTGTTCCTTGATCGCATCTTAGTTGCCGCACAGGTCCCCTGATGGCTACAACTATTCGAAGCGCATCCATGAAGGCATCTGTTGTCAAATCATCTAGGGTTTCTATGTGTACTGCTCTGGAACATAAGCAGGTAAACAACAATCCATATCGTTTCATTTCCTTTCTTCCTTCCTTCACAATAAAGGGGCCAAAACAATCAAGACCACAGTAAGTAAAGGGAGGGGATGTCTCAGTTCTCTCTTCTGGCAGGTCTGCCATTTGCTGGACCTCTGTAGTTCGTCTGTATCTCCTACATCTTACACATTTGTAAATGTGTGAGGACACAACATTTCCACATCCTAAGATCCATATTCCGTTTGCACGCAACTCATTCATGGTTATACCTCTTCCTTGGTGGTGTACACGCTCATGATGATGCTTGACAAGCAGTGTTGAAACATGGGATTTCTTTGGAAGGATCGCCGGATGTTTTACATCATGGTGCAAGGCTGACTGGGACAATCGTCCTCCTACCCTTAGGACATTGTTCTTGTCCAAGAAGGCGTTCAACTTATATAACTTGCTGTACTTGTTCAAAGTGTCTCCCTTCTGAGCTTTGATTTTTTGTATGTCCGCAGCAAAGGCATCTTCTTGCACTAGCCTGATGATAAAGCTTTCTGCTTCCTTTCTTTCTTCAAGACTAGTTGCTTCATTTGTTCTTGGCTGAAGTCCTTTGATTTCTTTGGCAAATCTCTTGAGCCTAGCAATGGCTCTAACTGCCCTGGACCAGTCAGAGAATTTGGCGAGGCGTTTCGCCACTGACTCTATTCCTTTCATCATGACTGTATGGACATGGGCTTTGCGAAGTTCAGGGTCAGTTCTTTCAACATCTCCCACCATTTCCTCTTCACGTGGAAGATTCTGGTGCCAAAGAAAATCAGGTCCTGTCAGCCAATTAGACTCTTTTAACTGAGCTGCACTCAGTCCTCTTGAAGCGCAGTCAGCTGGGTTGTTTTCAGTGCTGACATGTCGCCATTGTGCGGGATCTGTGCTAGATCTTATGCGTTGGATCCGGTTGGCTACGAATGTGTGGAATCTCTTTGCATCATTGTTCACATAGCCAAGGACCACCTTTGAGTCAGTCCAGTAATACACTTGTAGGTTTTCAATCTCAAGCTCCCCTTTGACAACGTCGCTGTTGCGGACTGCAACCACAGCTGCTGACAGTTCAGCTCTTGGAATAGTTAGTAGTTTGGTAGGAGCTACTCTTGCCTTCCCCATCACAAGTGAGAAGCTGATCTGTCCTGTTTTGCTTATTGCTCGAAGATATGAACATGCACCATATCCGTTGAGACTTGCATCCGAAAAGTTGTGAAGCTCATATTGTGTGACCTCATCAAAGGCCAATGGAAGGTAGCTTCTTGGAATTTTTAAGGCTGCCAAGTGAGGCAAATCTTGGAGCCAGGATTCCCACTGAGGCAGAATGTGTTCGGGGAGGTTGTCGTCCCAACCCATCTTGTCTTTGCATAGAACTTGAAGGATCTGTTTACCGACTAGTACGAAGGGGGCCACAAACCCTAATGGATCAAAGACAGAGGATACAGTTGAGAGAACCCCCCTCCTTGTCAGTGGGTTTTTCTTAACTACAACCCTGAATTGAAATTCATCTGATTCAATGCACCACTGAACTCCCAGTGCCCTCTCGACATGAGGTTCTCCTAGAGCCATGTCTTGGTCCTTGGTCTGAGCACATTCTTCGGGTGCAATAGCAGTGATCACTTCCTTGTTGTTAGACACAAACTTGTGTAGTCGAAGGTTTCCCGTTTTGCACAATGTCCTCGGTTCTTCCACCAGATGTATGGCTTCGGCAGGTGACTTGACGCTTATCAAGCCATCATCAACATAAAAACTTCTCTGGATGAAGTTGATGGACTCTTTGCTGAACATTCCATGGCCCTGAAATGCTAGATGCTTGAGTCCAAAGTTGGAGCAACCAGGGGATGAGGCTGCCCCAAATAAGTGCACTCTCATTCTGTACACTGAAGGTTTGGAGTCCAGGTCTCCTCCGTCCCACCAGAGGAATCTTAGGTAGTCTTGATGTTCTTTAGCGACATGAAATTGGTGGAACATCCTTTCAACGTCGCACATTATGGCAACTGGGCCCTTTCTGAATCTACATAACACGCCAACTAAGGTGTTGGTCAGGTCTGGTCCGGTTAATAGATGGTCATTCAGAGAGGTTTCTTGGAAGCGTGCCGAACAGTTAAAGACCACACGGATTTTTCCAGGCTTGTGGGGATGATAGACTCCGTGGTGAGGAATGTACCATGATGGTTGATTACCAAGTTCAGCCTGTGGGACCTTCACCGCATCTCCTCTCATTATGACGTCATTCATAAAATGGACATAATCCTTACAGTACTGCTTATTCCTTCTTAGTCGTCTCTCTTATGAGTTCAGCCCGTAAACTGCACTTTGTTTATTGTCTGGGAGATTAGGTTTCTCCGTTTTGAAAGGAAGCGGGAGCTCATAGTGGCCGTCCTCCTTCTGCCTTATACCATCCTTCACTTTAGATAGGAAGAGAAGGTCTTCTTGAGAAAGTAGCTTACTATCTGTTGTGTGGTCTGCGAAATCAGCTTCAAGAGCTTTGATTATATCTGCTGAGTTGATTTCTTTAACTTGAGTTCTGCACACAAAGTATACTTCTTTCTTCAGTTCTGCTTGTGGCTGTACAGCAGGTGTTACTTGTCGCATTATAATTCTGTGACTATTCCCAATTGCATCACTGTAGTTAGCTGCAGGATTTGCACAGCCGACAATACTCCAGCCAAGATCAGTTCTCTGTGCATATGGATGATTGTCTTTCCCAAACAGAATTTCTCTTGGAAGAAGGGCTTGTTGGCAGTTGTAGCCAATTAGTAGTCCTACTTCACAATCTAGTGGTGGTGGAATCTTGTCTGCCAGTTGTTCAAGATGAGGCCACTTTAGTGCCGTTTCAGAGGTTGGAATGTGTGACCTATCTGCTGGGATGAACTCTGGTGTGAAAAGTGGTGGCAATGGAATTCTTCTCTCTAAGTTGTATCCTCTCACTTCCAAGTTTGTCAGTTTCTGAGAGGTTATGACTACTGATTTTGTAGTCATTGTGGATAGCCGCAAGCTGACATTCTCCTTGCTTGTATCGAGGTATTGGGCTATTTCGTCTAGGATGAAAGTTGTATCGCTTTGAGTGTCTAAGAGTGCATACACAAGAACTTCGTGGTCTGGGTGCTTTGTAGACGAGATCCAGACTGGTACGATTGAGGATGTTTGTGTGTTTGGGCCCTCTTGTATGACTCTGTTAGTAGTTGCTGTCGCAGCTACTTCTTTGATCTCTGCTTTGTCCTTTGAGTTATCTTCTCCTTTTGGAGCAGTCAGCCTTTGACGGTCTTTAAACTTCTCCTCATGCAAACATGTCGGATGTCTTCTTTGGCACCTCTGGCATGTACTTCTGTTGTCACACTCCTTTGAGTGTGTCCTACATTCAGACATCCAAAACAAAGCTTCTCTGCTTGCACAAACTTGACACGATCTTGAACTGTCTTTTCACTGAACTTTCTGCACTTAGCAAGGTCATGTCCTGCTTTTTTGCAGAAAACACATGATGGAATGCTGCTCTGTTTTGTATCTGTGGCCAGTGTCTTTGCTTGAATAGTTTGGCTTCGGGTGTGTTTTGTTTTCTCACTTTCCACACTTTTGAGCGCTTGAATTGAGGATATGGGATCACAAGCAAGGTCTGCTTCCTTAGACAGGAAGTCTACAAACTCTTTAAATGGTGGATAATCAGCGTTCGCTTCTCTGACTTCCATCACTTTACGGTTCCATCTGGATACCAGCCAATCTGGTAACTTCAGCAGAATTTTTTGGCTTTCATTACAGTCATTAAGAATTTCTAATGTCTTCATGTGGGGCATTGCAGCCTCACAGCTCTTAAGGAAGTCTGCAAATTCCCTTAATTCACAACCATCTTTTGTGCTTATTTTTGGCCATCCATGTAGTTTGTCCCTGAAGGATTTCCCAATTATAAATGGGTCTCCAAAACGTTTTTCCAAAAGCTGCCAGGCCGAGTCATATGCAGCTTCAGTGCCCAATAAGAAGAATCCTTCAACGGCCCTTTTTGCAGCACCACCTAAATACTTCCTTAGGTAATACAGTTTTTCATTCTTTGGGATGTTTTTCCTGTCAATCAATGTTTCAAAAGAGAGTCGCCAGTCCTTGAATCTCAAGGGGTCTCCAGTGAATAATGCAGGCTCTGGTGTTGGAAGACGATTCGCATTTATAGCTTCTGTTAGCATGCAGACCAAATCTGAGGTGTTCTGTACTGTAGGAATGGGTGGAGCTTGAGCTGTGACTGGCAGGGACTGAGGAATGAAGGAGGGACTTGAGGCATTGAGGGCTTGTGTGGTGACTGGCAGGGACTGAGGGATGAAGGAGGGACTTAAAGCATTGACGGCTTGTGTGGTGACTGGCAGAGACTGAGGGATGAAGAAGGGACTTGAGGCATTGAGGGCTTGTGTGGTGACTGGCAGAGACTGAGGGATGAAGGAGGGACTTGAGGCATTGAGGGCTTGTGTTTCTCCAAATTCAACATCATACAGCAATTCAGCTGTTTTAAAATTTTCTTCAACTTGATCATAGACCATTACTCGTGCTCTTGCAGCATTTAACTTCTTCACTTCTTCCAAGCGTTTAAGCCTTCTACGTTTGTCTTGCATTTCTTGTTGTCTGGCAAAGGTTTCAGATTCAAATTGTGCAAGCCGTTGTTTATCTTCAGCCCCTAGCCTTTGGAGTTCAGCCTCTTCTCTTTCTTGTTCATCCAATACTGCTAAGACTTCCTGGGATGCGGCAGCCTCCGCTGCAGCCTCACATCTTTTGGCTGAGTTAGTACTAGAACAAATAGAACATTTTGATTGATGAGATGGTGGCCTTGATAAGGAGCAAGTTGAGTTTAGAACTGATCCAACATCAGGCCAAGGTTCATCCTCTTCTTCTGTTTTAGGCTTCTTAAGCTGCCCTTTTGCCTTTTGAATAATTAACTCTGAGAGTGAAACGCAGGTTTCTACTCTGCGTCGCAGATCTGGCTCAGGAGTTTGTATTTTGCGTAATGTTTCATATATGGCTTTTACCTCGGAGCAAGTGCTGCTTATATTTTCAATCAGCTCACTCAATTCATCCTCTGAGGCTTCATTGGTCAGTATTTCCTTGCCTATTCTAGCATGGTACCTCCATTTCTCATAAATGATTCTGTACCGTCGTTGGATACTTTTCATCTTGTCTTCTTGAAGTTCTCTCCCCTTCTCTGTGAGGGTTCGAATTCTTCGCCTCTTCGCAGCCCTTCTGCTTCTGCAGATTTGGTAACTTCAGGTTGGGCAGATGAATCAGCCATCTTGTGGCAGGTCTCAGTGTTTGTGTCAGACATTCTGAGATAACTTGAACAACAGTGAAACAACTGGATGACGACTAGTTTGTAATTATACTGACTTCAATACTGCATTAAGATAAAGATCTGAGTCCTTATTGCAATGTCCAAGTTAAACCACTTTTCACACCACCTTAACTTGAAACTTGAGGTGGAGCGCTTTCTGGCTTTAACTTGTAAAGTTGCGCTTTAACACAGTCTAACGGCTGTTACTTGCGGTTGCTATGACGACAGTGCGGTATGGACTTGCTTAATTGACGACCTGGATCTTCCTCTCCTCGCTACCCGCTGTGATCTCGGAGTCCTTGTTACCCGTGTTGAGCAGGCGAGTTCTCACTGTAGCTCTCTTCACGACAACAGACACAGGTTGGTTCCTTTAAACGGGCGTTTATTGGGACTTATGCACCTCCCTCATGGTCACGCCGTGAGAACTGTATAGGCAAACATAACGCATAACCATATATACAGTACAGAGCGAAATAATATAAAGAAGTTACAAAACAAATACCTCGTGTCATGAAAAGAGTTCTGAAGGTAAAACAAACTGCTTGGCTTCAATCTTCAATCAAACTTAAGTGCCAGATAGCTGAATAACGTGGCACAGAGTTCTTCTTATTTCCGCTATGTGCTACAATGAAAACAATCCCAGCGGCACTCCAGATGGAAAACATCAGTTCCGGTCAGGAAACAATAAATTTCAACAAAATATACAGTTGCAACAACCAACATGTAACGTACAGAAAATATATAATTTTATAACAACACTTACAAGACCATTGGGAGCACGGTTGAAGATAGAGGAGTAGGAGGCACCAGGTACACCAGCAAGGTGAGGTACTGTATCATAACAATCCCACACCACTAGCAGTTAGCACCTCCCTTCTATAGTTAGTCAGGTTAGTAATGAGCAATAGTTGCAGGTAAATACAAGAGATGATTAGAGGCAGAATGTGTGTGTGTTCACCTAAGGATTATTACAATGAGTAATTTTCCATAAGCCCACAGCTCTTGTGGTGCATCTTGGCTTAAGGAGGAATTGCACCTTATTTGGTTGGTGCATCTATTTGTATTCGAAAGATATTCATTTGAACCTGGAATCAGTAATCATTGAGATTTACAGTCATCTCTTCTTGTTCAGTCCCTCGATCTCTCACGCTAAATCCAATGTTGATAATGGAAGAAAAACCAGTCTCATTGAAATGAAATGCAATCCTCTTTGACTCAAAAATTTTACCTAAAATCAGATAGTTGTATTGGTAAGTAGTAATGATAGAATGGTCTAAGCTTGTTGGAGATGATCTAATCAGGAGATTCAAAGTATTGTGATGATAAATATTTAGAGAGCACAGAGCCTCTGATGTTCTTGCTTTTGGCTATTAATTACACACAAGTAAAAAATTAAATTTCAAGAGAGTGAAAAATAAACATTTGGTTTGCAGCAACTTCTTTGGTCCATATGTGCCTTACAAATGGGAATAAATATTTGTGTTTAGGACAGCTAAAAATATGAAGCAGCTGTGGTCACACAAGCAACACACTGACACTATGCAGCAACACACTATGCAGCAACACACTACTGCATTCATGTTGAAAAGAGTGGAAATTCTGGTTCAATTCAAATATTAAAACTGTGCATTTCAATTCAGTTCAATTCAATTACTTTACTTTATTTATATAGCGCCATTTCACAACAGTCATCTCATAGCATTTTCAACTGTAAGGGAAACCCCCACAGTTGCAGAAAGACCCCAGCAATCAGGCGATTCCCTGTGAGCAAGCGCTTGGCAATGGTGGACAGGAAAAACTCCCTTTAAACAGGAAGAAACCTCCAGCAGAACCAGGGTCAGAGAGGGGCAGTCATCTGCTGAGACTGGCTGGGGAGTGAGGGGATAGAGAAGATGAAAAGAACAGACATGTAGAGAGCAATCAGCACGATGAGGACTCAATCTATGGGAGAGAACAAACAGATGTTAATGACCAGCAAAAAATATTTCATTGAGAGTGAAGAAAGGAGTGAAGCCCAATGCATTATTGGAGGTCCCCTGGCTGTCTAAACCTATTAGCAGCATAACTAAGGGAGGGTTCAGAGACACATGATCCCTCCCTAATTGTAGGCTATATCAAAAAGGAAGGTTTTAACCCTATTCTTAAAAACAGAGATCGAGTCTGACTCCCAAATCCAGATTGGCAGCTGGTTCCACAGGAGAGGAGCTTGATAACTGAAGGCTCTGCCTCCCATTGTACTTTTGGAGATTCTAGGTATTACAAGTAATCCTGCATTTTGGGAGCGTAGTGCTCTGTTAGAATAATATGGTAGTATCAGATCTTTTAAATAAAAAGGAGCCTGATTGTTTAGAGCTTTGGGAGTGAGAAGAAGGATTTTAAACTTAATTCTAAACTCTATGGGAAGCCAGAGAAGGGAGGCCAGAACCGGAGAGATATGATCTCTCTTTCTAGTACCTATTAAAACTCTTGCTGCAGCATTTTGGGTCAACTGAAGACTTTTTAAAGATGTTTTAGGACAATCTGATACTAAAGAGTTACAATAATCTAATCTAGAGCTAATAAAAGCGTGGATCAGTTTCTCAGCATCACTCTGAGACAAGATGCTCCTAATCTTGGCAATATTACACAAATGATAGAAGGCAGTCTTAGAAACAAATTTAATATGTGAATTGAAAAATAGATCTTGATCAAAAATAATTCCGAGGTTTCTCACAGAACTATTAAGAGAAAGAGTAACCGCATCCAAACTAAGAGTTTGATTTGGAAAGGTATTTCTAAGGTTTTTTGGACCAACAAGAATGACTTCAGTCTTATCTGAATTTAATAGCAGGAAATTACAAGTCATCCAAGCTTTGATTTCCTTAAGATAGGCTTCTAACTTGGATAATTGATTACTATCATCTGGCTTCACTGACAGGTATAATTGTGTGTCATCTGTATAACAATGAAAATGTATACAGTGCTTTCTAATAATGTTGCCTAACGGAAGCATATATAAACTAAAAAGAGTAGGGCCTAGCACAGATCCCTGTGGAACTCCTTGACTGAGCTTTGAGTTGGAAGAAAACTCATTATTGACATGAGCAAACTGGAACCTATCAGATAAATAAGATCTAAACCACTGCAACAAAGTTCCATTAAGTCCAACATAGTGTTCTAATCTGTCAAGTAGAATATTATGATCGATGGTATCAAAAGCTGCACTAAGGTCTAAAAGGACAAGTACAAGGTTCAAGGTTCAAGGTGACTTTATTAATACCCATAGGTAGATTCTTTTTACAGTCTGGAGAGGGCATCTCAAACACACAACTTTGAACATCAAAACATTAAAAACACAGGGCACATACATCAGACAATTTAAGAACAGCACAGACTAAAGACAAGGACAGGTACTCCATAAACTTACTGAACATGGTTAAAAAGACTAAAATAAATAGATAAAAAACCCAACTAAAATAAATAAAATCATTAAATATCACTAAGATATTATTAAAAATACCCATAAAACCCGTAGTAAGCCAGATAAAAGCATTATACCACACCGGAGACCAATAAAATAGTAGATAAGATAAACCACGTAAAAAGGCCAGACCCAAGAGTTTAAATAAAATGCATTAAGGCCTGTTTAAAAGAACAATAGCAGCAGGAACAAAGCTGTTTCTGTACCGTGTGGTTCTGCATCTTGAGACTTTAAACCTCAGTCCAGAGGGTAAAAGCTGGAACTCACTGGCCAAGGGATGGGAGTCATCAGCTGTGACAGAGGTGGCCAGCCGCTGTACCTGCCTGGTGTACAGGGCCTCCAGACCCAGTTGTGACTCCCCCCCCAATAAGACGACTAGACCATTTAATGATCTGGGCCAGTGAGTTTCTGTCTTTGAGGGGCAGGTTTCTAAACCATGACACTAACAAGAAAGATAAAACTGATTCAATAAAAGCACGATAAAAAAGTGTCATGATGGTCCTATCTACATGGAAATGGGACAACCTCCTCAAACAAAACAGGCGCTGGTGTCCCTTCCTGTTTATGGCCTCACAATTCAATTTAAAATTCAAAGTATTATCAATAATTATACCCAGATATTTATAAAATGTGACTTGTTCCACTATTTGTCCCTTAATCTTAGTCGGTTCAGGTGTGTTGGCATTTCGCCTAAAATCAACGACCATGTCTTTAGTCTTGCCTATATTCAGTTGTAGGTGCGAGTCCTCACACCATTGGAAAAAGTCCTCTGTGACCGGGCCATGACTGTTTTCATGGCCCGGTCATGTACAGAAAAAAGTCCATTATCAGATGTGATAAGGAGGTCATTAGTGACCTTCACTAAGGCTGTTTCAGTACTATTGTGGATTCTAAACCCGGATTGAAACTCTTCAAATAAACCATTTCCCTGCAAGTGGTCAAATAATTGCGTAGCAACAACTCTTTCTAAGATTTCTGAAATGAAAGGGAGACTAGAGATTGGTCTATAGTTAGCTAAAACTCCTGGATCCAGCACTGGCTTTTTGAGTAAGGGTTTAATTACAGCAGTTTTAAAAGCCTGTGGTACATGGCCTAATGTTAATGAAGAATTGATTATTTGAAGAATAGAGCTACCAATAAATGGGATGACTTCTTTAAATAACCTGGTAGGAATAGGGTCTGAAAGACAAGTTGAAGGCTTGGATGAGGAAATTATTTTATCTAACTCTAAATGGTCAATTGGAGTAAACTCATCCAAATAGATATCAATTGGAGGAGTTGTAGTAGAATCTGTATTTAAGTTAACGGTGGGAAGAATCTGACTGATTTTATCTCTGATAGATGAAATTTTATTATTGAAAAAGTTCATAAAGTCCTGACTAGTAAGCGCTAAGGGAATGCTAGGATTGTCAGAGTCCTGACTCTTTGTCAGCCTGGCTACAGTGTTGAAAAGAAACCTGGGATTATTCTTGTTCTCTTCTATTAATGCAGAATAATAACTTGTTCTAGCTTTTCTAAGAGATTTTTTTATAAATTAAAAGATGATTTCTCCAAGCTAAATAGATTTCATCTAAATTAGTGGAGTGCCATTTTCTTTCTAATTGAGGAGTCTTCTGTTTTAAGCTACGAGTTTCTGTGTTGAACCAAGGAGTTAGAAATCTCTGATTAGACTTTTTCTTTTTCAAAGGGGCCACCATGTCTAGAGTCTGATGCAGAGAAGCTGTAACACCATCTACCATGCTGTCAATTATAGAAGGAGCAAGCTCTCCATAGCTTATTTCCGTTGTGTTGACACATGGCATAGAGGAAACAATCTGCATAAATTTGGTAACAACATCATCTGAGAGGCATCTGCTGTAGTAATATTTTTTTTTAGGAGCCAAATAGTCAGAAATAGTAAAATCAAAGGCTAACAGACAATGGTCTGACAGTACAGGGTTATGAGGAGACACTATCAGTTTTTCTATTTCTTTGCCATATGTCAGAACAAGGTCCAACGTGTGGTGGAGATAATGGGTAGAATTTCCTATTTTCTGAGAAAACCCCATCAAGTCTAATATTGAATTAAATGCCATATTAAGACAATCACTATCTACATCTACATGTATATTAAAGTCCCCTACTATAATTATTCTATCTGATTTCAGCATTAAATCAGCTAAGAATTCGGCAAATTCGGATAAAAACTCTGAGTAGGTAGATGGAGGATGATAAACTATAGCAAATAAAACTGGGTTTAATCTAAAATTGCTAAAATGCTCAATACTGAGGACCAGGCCCTCAAAGGAATTATAACGTGTTTTTTGCTTTACATTAACTAGTAATTTGGAATGGTAAATTGTTGCTACTTGACATGTTTGCACGAAAACCCAGAAGCAGACACAGACTCAATATAACTCACAATGATCTTTTATTAATGTAGTGAATGCGTGTATGAGTGAGTGGGTGTGAATGCATAGCAGGAGAGAACTGGCAACCCTGCGGGAGGAGAAGAGAAGGGGAATTAGTAATAGTTCAATCCCAGAGCCTCGAATGAGCTGAATAGTAGATAATCTTACTGGGCCCTGGAGTCGTTGAAGCACTGAAGAATCCAACAGTCCTCTCCAGGTTGCCGGAGCTCCGCTCCGGAGGTGTAGTGTGTGAGGTGAGGGAGAAGGAACAGGTGCAGCCCCAGCTGAGTGAAGAGGGAGTGAGTGCGTATGGTGAACTGGTCTGGTCCGCCGCCTGGAGGAAGGGTAAGTCTGCCGCCAGGAGGG
Source organism: Pholidichthys leucotaenia (assembly GCA_020510985.1). Classification (NCBI taxonomy): domain Eukaryota; kingdom Metazoa; phylum Chordata; class Actinopteri; order Cichliformes; family Pholidichthyidae; genus Pholidichthys; species Pholidichthys leucotaenia. Next base: position 251,822,505 of record CM035845.1, on the reverse strand, counting down.
AAGTCCACCTGTGCACAGGGGAGAGAGGAGGAGAGAAGCTGGGGATGAAGGTGAAGATTCCCGAGGGAACAGTCTTACTGTTCGTTGGGGAGCCGAGTCTCCCAGATGACAGGTGTCGAGATGAGGCGAAGAAGGGAGGCATGACTCCCAGTAGATGCAGTAGGTGAATTTAGGTAAGGAGAACTTCACCCAAGGAGCGTAGACTTCTCCGTGCCGGAGAGCAGGAATCCACTCCTGATAAAGGGTGCCTAACTGGGAAAGCAGGTGTGAAAACAGGCGTAGCTGGGAATGGTAATTAGTGAATAGAGGCACCCGGCGCAGATCACTACACTACTACGCCTCCATGACCAGAACTTCTGGGATTTTGACAGTTTAAATAACCAGAGGGAGTTTATTCATTCAAACCAACATAATCCTCTTGCCCTAACCAAGTCTCTGTAAGGGATATTAAATCAATCTGATGATGATTTAATAATAGTCCATGATCTGATTAACAGATCATGGACTAGCAGAGACTTGGGAGTTAGAGACCTAATATTTAACAAACCACATTTAATTTCTTAATTATGAGGAGGAACAGAGGCCAAGTCATTAAATTTAGAGACTTCATGTTTAATATGAGTTTTACCAACTTTTTGTTTAATCACTTTGTGATGCTTATACACTACCGTTCAAAAGTTTGGGGTCACTTAGAAATTTCCTTATTTTTGAAAGAAAAGCACTGTTTTTTTCAATGAAGATAACTTTAAACTAATCAGAAATACACTCTATACATTGCTAATGTGGTAAATGACTATTCTAGCTGCAAATATCTGGTTTTTGGTGCAATATCTACATAGGTGTATAGAGGCCCATTTCCAGCAACTTTCACTCCAGTGTTCTAATGCTACAATGTGTTTGCTCATTGCGTCAGAATTCTCCAGATTACCTCAACAAATTAACAGCTAGAACGCCAAAGGTCTGCAATGCTGTAATTGCTGCAAATGGAGGATTCTTTGACGAAAGCAAAGTTTGAAGGGAAAAAAAATATTATTTCAAATACAAATCATTATTTCTAACCTTGTCAATGTCTTGACTATAATTTCTATTCATTTTACAACTCATGGTGGTAAATAAAAGTGTGACTTTTCATGGAAAACACAAAATTGTCTGGGTGACCCCAAACTTTTGAACGGTAGTGTACATTATATTTTTATTTACTTTGGAGGGAGCAGACAATGATTCTCTGATGGGGAAGACAGGGGCTAAGTTGAGGGGTGGGGGATGAAGAGGCACTGCAGAGAGGCATATAAGACTGCAAATCTGCTTCATGGTCCCAACTCTGAGTTGTCAAGGTTTTGGAAATTTGGATAAAAATGATGCCAGATTGTTAGATAAATGAGATGCACCATCCAAAGTGGGATGGCTGCTGTCTCGTCTAATAAGACCAGGTTTTCCCCAAAATGAGCTCCAATTGTCTATGTAGCCCACATTGTTTGCAGGACACCACACAGACAGCCAGCGGTTGAAGGAGGACACGCGGCTAAACATGTCATCACTGGTCAGATTGGGGAGGGGCCCAGAGAATACTACAGAGGCAGACATTGTTTTTGCAAAGTCACACACCGATTCCACATTAAGTTTTGTGACTTCCAACTGCCAGAGTCGGATGTCGTTAATGCCAGCGTGAATAACAATTGTGGAGGATTTACAGTTACTTTCAACCAGCATTTTCAAATTTGACTGGATGTCTCCTGCTCTGGCCCCGGGAATGCATTTGACTATGGCCGCTGGAGTCACGTTAATGATACAGAGTCGCCAATGATCAGAGTTTTTTTCTCAGCGGGTGTGTCGCTGAGTGGGGAAAAAACAATTAGAAACATGAACAGGTTGGCGATGTGCCAGGGGCTTACAGCTAAGCTTCCTTCTCACCGTCACCCACCCATTCTCCTGGCTGCTCAGGAGGACCGGAGGACCGCTAGCAGGCCGCCCTATGCTAGGGAGCTCCACTGCAGCTAAAGGGCATCCGTCATTATTAACTGGCGCAGACAGTGTTTCAATGCTGCACGGTGGCGCAGTGGTTTAGCACTGTGGCAGCACAGTTTTACCCTTGGCCGGGGGATCGCGGGGATCATGAGGTCGTGGGTTCGATCCCAGCCCCCGACCAACAGTGAGCTGTGTGGAGTTTGCATGTTCTCCCCGTGTTGCGTGGGTTTACTCCGGGATTTCTCCGGTTTCCTCCCGCATACCAAAAACATGTAGGTTTAGGGCGCTCACGCACGCAGCAACCAGCAGCCGGTGGCTTGTCACCAGACTGCAAAACCAAGTCTACCTACGGGTACAAATAAGTGACAAAAAAAAAAAAAAAAAAAAAAAAAAAATGCAGCGGAGCCAGGATTCCAAATCAGACAACCTCACCTCGAGCGCCTCAAAAAGACAACATATATTACATTTACCGTTATCACTAAAAGAGGCAGAGGTGTAGCTAAACATCTGACAGAGAGAGCACACCAGAGGAGGAGGAGAAGGAGAGCTAGTAGCCATAGCTAGTGGCTAACCTGAAGCTAACAAAAACACCGATGAAAGGTGAACAGAAGGCTGAAGAGGGTGATTAGATGACACTGAGTGCGCACACAGGTGCAAGAGGCTTGTTAAACAGAAGTGAGAGCTGACGGTAGATGGAAAAAAGTGATGAAAATACAATTAAAGGCAATAATCATCAGGAGATTGGGGAGAGCTAACCACAGAGCAAACCACACAGACAGCCAGCAATACAGGAAGTGACGATACGTTACCACAGGAGGAGCCTCATCAGTCATTTGAAAAAAAGATTTCACATTGTATGGCCTCAGATCTGCTGCAGATCATAAATATGTCTCTGCATTCAGGTGTCTTCTCTCAGTGCCTAAAAACAGCTGTTATCAAGCCACTTCTAAAAAAGAGCAATTTAGACACCTCACTGATGTGCAGCTATAGGCCCACATCAAACCTCCCCATTCTTAGTAATATAATAGGAAAAAAGTGGTCTTTCAACAACTGTACAACTTTCTGACACTAAATAACTGTGTTTATGTCTTCCAGTCAGGTATTCAGCCACACCACAACACAGAGACAGGTCTAGTTAAGGTCCTTAATGACATCCACTCCAATACAGATAATGGCAACAGTTCAGTCTTGGTTCTACTGGACCTCAGTGCTGCATTTGACACAATTGACCATAACATCTTACTAGACTGGATAAAAAACTGGGAGGAAATACTGGTACAGCACTTATGAGTCCTACAGTGGTGTGAAAAATTGTTTGCCCCCTTCCTGATTTCTCATTTTTTTTGTATGTTTGTCACACTTAAATGTTTCAGATCATCAAACAAATTCAAATATTAAACAAAGATAACACAAGTAAATACAAAATGCAGTTTTTAAATGAAGGTGTTTATTATTAAGGGTAAAAAAAAAAAAAATCCAAACCTACGTGGCCTTGTGTGAAAAAGTGATTCCCCCCCCCTGTTAAAACATAAATTAACTGTGGTTTATCACATCTTTGGAAAGTTGAGTTCAATTTTCTAGCCATTTCTAAAGCTTCGGGCCTCCAGCGAACCACAGTGAGAGCCATTATCTACAAATGGCGAAAACTTGAAACAGTGGTGAAACTTCCCAGGAGTGGCCGGCCGACCAAAACTACCCCAAGAACGCAGCGATGACTCATCTAAGAGGTCACAAAACACCCAACAACAACATCCAAAGAACTGCAGGCTTCACTTGCCTCAGTTAAGGTCAGTGTTCATGACTCCACCATAAGAAAGAGACTGGGTAAAAATGGCCTGCATGGCAGAGTTCCAAGATGAAAACCACTGCTGAGCAAAAAGAACATAAAGGCTCATCTCAGTTTTGCCACAAAACATCTTGATGATCCCCAAGATTTTTGGGAAAATACAGTGTGGACTGATGAGACAAAAGTTGAACTTTTTGGAAGATGTGTGTCCCATTACATCTGGTGTAAAAGTAACACAGCATTTCAAAAAAGGAACATCATGCCAGCAATAAAATATGGTGGTGGTAGTGTGATGGTCTGGGGCTGTTTTGCTGCTTCAGGACCTGGAAGACTTGCTGTGGTAAATGGAACCATGAATTCTGCTGTCTACCAAAAAATCCTGAAGGAGAATGTCCGGCCATCTGTTCGTGACCTCAAGCTGAAGCGCACTTGGGTTCTGCAGCAGGACAATGATCAAAAACAAACCAGCAATCCACCTCTGAATTCAATTCAATTCAATTCAACTTTATTTATATAGCGCCATTTCACAACAACAGTCATCTCATAGCACTATCAACTGTAGGGGGGACCCCCACAGTTGCAGAAAGACCCCAGCAATCAGGCGATCCCCTGTGAGCAAGCACTTGGCAACGGTGGAGAGGAAAAACTCCCTTTTATCAGAAAGAAACCTCCAGCAGAACCAGGCTCAGGGAGGGGCAGTCATCTGCTGCGACTGGCTGGGGGGTGAGGGGATAGAGAAGAAGAAAAGAACAGACATGTAGAGAGCAAACAGCACGATGGGGACTCAATCTATGGGAGAGAACAAACAAATGTTAATGACCAGCAAAAAAAAAGAAAAATATTTCATAGAGAGTGAGGAAAGGAGTGAGGCCCAGTGCATTACTGGAGGTCCCCCGGCTGACTAAACCTATTAGCAGCATAACTAAGGGAGGGTTCAGAAACACATGATCCCTCCCTAATTGTAGGCTATATCAAAAAGGTAGGTTTTAGCCCTATTCTTAAAAACAAAGATCGAGTCTGACTCCCGAATCCAGATTGGCAGCTGATTCCACAGGAGAGGAGCTTGATAACTGAAGGCTCTGCCTCCCATTGTACTTTTGGAGATTCTAGGTATTACAAGTAATCCTGCATTTTGGGAGCGTAGTGCTCTGTTAGGATGATACGGTAGTATCAGATCTTTTAAATAAAAAGGAGCCTGATTGTTTAAAGCTTTGTAAGTAAGAAGAAGGATTTTAAACTTAATTCTAAACTCTATGGGAAGCCAATGAAGGGAGGCCAGAACCGGAGAGATATGATCTCTCTTTCTAGTACCTGTTAAAACTCTTGCTGCAGCATTTTGGATCAGCTGAAGACTTTTTAAAGATGTTTTAGGACAGCCTGATAATAAAGAATTACAATAATCTAATCTCGAGCTAACAAAAGCGTGGATCAGCTTCTCAGCATCACTCTGAGACAAGATGCTCCTAATCTTGGCAATATTACGCAAATGATAGAAGGCAGTCTTAGAAACAAATTTAATATGTGAATTGAAGGACAAATCCTGATCAAAAATAACTCCAAGGTTCCTCACAGAGCTATTAAGAGAAAGAGTAACTGCATCCAAACTGAAAGTTTGATTTGGAAAGGAATTTCTAAGGTTTTTTGGACCAACAAGAATGACTTCAGTCTTATCTGAATTTAATAGCAGGAAATTACAAGTCATCCAAGCTTTAATTTCCTTAAGACAGGCTTCTAACTTGGCTAATTGATTAGTATCATCTGGCTTCATTGACAGGTATAATTGTGTGTCATCTGCATAACAATGAAAATGTATACAGTGCTTTCTAATAATGTTGCCTAACGGAAGCATATATAAACTAAAAAGAGTAGGGCCTAGCACAGATCCCTGTGGAACTCCATGACTAAGCTTTGAGCTAAAAGAAAACTCATCATTTACATGAACAAACTGGAACCTATCAGATAAATAAGATCTAAACCACTGCAACGAAGTTCCATTAAGTCCAACATAGTGTTCTAATCTATCAAGTAGAATATTATGATCAATAGTATCAAAAGCTGCACTAAGATCTAAAAGGACAAGTACAGAAACTAGTCCATTATCAGATGCAATGAGGAGGTCGTTAGTGACCTTCGCTAAGGCTGTTTCAGTACTATGATGGATTCTAAACCCAGATTGAAACTCTTCAAGTAAACCATTTCCCTGCAGGTGGTCGAATAATTGCGTAGCAACAACTCTTTCTAAGATTTTTGAAATGAAAGGGAGATTAGAGATTGGTCTATAGTTAGCTAAAGCTCCTGGATCTAGCGTTGGCTTTTTGAGTAAGGGTTTAATTACAGCCGTTTTAAAAGCCTGCGGTACATGGCCTAAAGTTAATGAAGAATTGATTATATGAAGAATAAAGCTACCAATAAGTGGGAAGACTTCTTTAAATAACCTGGTAGGAATAGGGTCTAAAAGACAAGTTGAAGGTTTGGATGAGGAAACTATTTTGTCTAACTCACAAAGGTCGATTGGAGTAAACTCATCAAGACAGACATCAATAGAAGGAGTTGTAATAGTTACAGTATTTAAGTTAACTGTGGGAAGAATCTGATTGATTTTATCTCTGATGGATGAAATTTTATTATTGAAAAAGTTCATAAAGTCCTGACTAGTAAGCTCTAAGGGGATGCTAGGATTGACAGAGTCCTGACTCTTTGTCAACCTGGCTACAGTACTGAAAAGAAACCTGGGATTATTCTTGTTCTCTTCTATTAATGCAGAGTAATAACTCGTTCTAGCTTTTCTAAGAGATTTTTTATAAATTAAAAGATGATTTCTCCAAGCTAAATAGATTTCATCTAAATTAGTAGAGCGCCATTTTCTTTCTAATTGACGAGTCTTCTGTTTTAAGCTACGAGTTTCTGTGTTGAACCAAGGAGTTAAAAATCTCTGATTAGACTTTTTCTTTTTTAAGGGGGCCACCAAGTCTAGAGCCTGATGCAGAGAAGCTGAAACACTATCCACCATGTTATCAATTACAGAAGGAGCAAGCTGTCTATAGCTTATTTCCGTTGTGTTGACACATGGCATAGAGGAAACAATCTGCATAAATTTGGAAACAGCATCATCTGAGAGGCATCTACTGTGATAATATTTTTCTTTAGGAGCCAAATAGTCAGAAATAGTAAAATCAAAGGTTAACAGACAATGGTCTGACAGTACAGGGTTATGAGGAGACACTACAAGATTTTCTATTTCTATGCCATATGTCAGAACAAGGTCCAATGTATGGTGGAGGTAATGAGCGGAATTTCCTACTTTCTGAGAAAACCCAATCGAGTCTAATATTGAATTAAAAGCCACATTAAGGCAGTCACTATCTACATCCACATGTATATTAAAGTCCCCTACTATAATTATTCTATCAGATTTCAGCACTAAATCAGCTAAGAAATCAGCAAATTCGGATAAAAATTCTGAATAGGTTGATGGGGGACGATAAACTATGGCAAATAAAATTGGGTTTAACCTGAAACTGAATGGCTTAAGAAAAACAAAATGAAGACTTTGAAGTGGCCTAGTCAAAGTCCTGACCTGAATCTGATTGAAATGCTGTGGCATGACCTTAAAAAGGCGGTTCATGCTTGAAAACCCTCCAATGTGGCTGAATTACAACAATTCTGCAAAGATGAATGGGCCAAAATTCCTCCACAGCGCTGTAAAACACTCATTGCCAGTTATCACAAATTCTTCATTGCAGTTGTCGCTGCTAAGGGTGGCCCAACCAGTTATTAGGTTTAGGGGGCAATCACTTTTTAACACAGGGCCATGTAGGTTTAGATTTTTTTTCCCTTAATAATAAACACCTTCATTTACAAACTGCATTTTGTGTTTACTTGTGTCATCTTTGTCTAATATTTAAATTTGTTTGATGACCTGAAACATTAAAGTGTGACAAACATACAAAAAAAATGGGAAATCAGGAAAGGGGCAAACACTTTTTCACACCACTGTATATAAAAGAAAGGGATTATTTTGTGTCTATAGGTAACTACAAATATGAGCAAACAACGTTCCATTTTGGGACCTGTGCTTTTCAACAGCTATATGCCCCCACTCGCTCAAATTATACAAAACAACAAAATATATTACCATAATTATGCAGACAATACACAAACTGACATAACAGTCTCCCCAGGAGACTATGGTCCAATTCAAATCCTGATCGTGGACGTGCCAGAATTTTCTTCAGTTAAATGAAGACAAAACTGAAATAATAGAGAATGGGCATTGACATCATGCCGCGCTGCATTCTGGGCAATTGTTGCCATTGTTATGGTTTGGCTTCTTTGTTTACTTGTAGTCTACGGCAACTGCTAACAGGAACAGACACGTTTGATGGAACGCAGCAAACAGAAAATTAAAATTCCTTATTCAGAGAAGCTGAATACAGAAGCAAAGGAGCACTACCTCTAAAAAGTCAAAGAAATAAACAGAATCGATTGATATGAGCACAAGAAATGAACCACGGATCTCAACCAACTGCCTGGAGTCACGCTGTAAGATGTGTCTGCCTACCTGGTTTGTGGGGTGAACACATACACCCATGCATAGAAACCATCCCTGCCTTCAGGTTCCTGGGCACCCACACCTCCTCTGACCTCTCCTGGACTGTCAACACCAAGGCCCTGGTGAAGAAAGCCAATATAGCCACCTCGGGTGAGGGAGTAAGGCAGGGAGTGAGTGAGGCGAAACCAAAATCACCAGGAGTAAGGCAAGTCTTTTCTAAAACTGATGTTATACTGTAAATATATAGAAAAGAACTTGCCTTAGCTCCCGGTCCACTGCTGCTGGGGTGACCGCCTCAGGAAGAGCTGCAGGAGCGGTGGCCTCAGGGAAGAATTGCAACTGGGGAGCCTTGACCACAGAGCTGGCTGGAGCTGTGATGTGCACCTTGGGGACAGCTCGAGCCAAGCTCGGGAGAGAAGCAGCGGCTGGAGCTCTCTGGAGATGAGGAGGTGCTGGAACATACACATCCTTGAGAGCTGGAATTGCCAGAGCATGCATGTGTAGAGGAGCAGTCACTGCTGTAGCGTGCATGTGTAGAGGAGCAGTCACTGCAGGAGCATGCACCTGAAGAGGAGCTGTGGCAACGGTTCCTAAGGGGAACAGGGAGTAGAGGTGAGTGGTGGAACACACATAGAGGCGGCAGCAGAAATAAATGGCGAGGGCTCAATGATAGTTGAAGCCTGCCATTGAGATGCCTCTTTTGGAGCAAGGTAAGATACATTACTCAAAGTGAATAACGAGAAAGAAGCGTGTACCTGCCTCGACCCATGTGTTGCTGCCACTGAAGCCCTCTGAATGACGATGGAGCTGGCCTGGAGAGAAGCCGGGGCTGAAGCTGCAATGGAGTGTCGAGTGGAGCAGCGTCTCCCGGAGCGGCGTTTCCCAGAGCCTTCCTTCCTCCCAGGTCCCCCGTGTGCCAGCCGACTGCTGAGGAAGAACTCCCTCCGCTTTGCAGGAGTACACACTGGTGGCCAGTCGGCTGCCTCCGGTGAGGAGAAGACTGGCGGTGCTGGTAGGGCAGGGAGTGGGAACCCCTGCATCCAGAGAAGGGGGCACAGGCCCGGGCGGGCTTCCAGAATATTCCCAATGGGCCCCAGCATCTTCCAAGCAAAGCGAGCTGCGGGCCAAGGTGATTAGGTCCAATAGCTCGTTAGCTAACTGCAGCTCTTCCCCTTTCTGCCTCCTCCTTCTTCTGACCTTTCTGACCGCTGAGTCCAGTCTTGACAGTTCTCTATTGTCAGGATTGCCCCTCCAGGGCTTGAAAGAGAGCTCAATCGCTGGGTGACATTTGAACATGTTTTATTAGCATAGAGCAGCTCATGGGCTGAGGACAAAAAGAAGCTGTAAAGGTAGACACAACTTACAACTGATGGCAACAACAAAGTAAAGTGACAAGAAATGATGAGAGCGCCGTACTGAGAGTGAGGAGCGGCGCTCATTAATAGAGACAGCATAATCAAGCATGATAAGGAAACAGCAGTGAATAATTGAGAACAAACAAAGACCGATAATGCCTGTAATGCATTTGTGCCTATACACCAAATGATGCTTCAGATTACCCACACTCTTTGGAGTCTCTGGCTGGGGTGCCCGAGGGTGCTCCTCTTGGCGACTCCATTGTCCTACTGGGGGACTTCAATGCGAGCGTGGGCAACAACAGTGAAACCTGGAGGGGGGTGATTGGGAGGAACAGCCTGCCCGATCTGAACTTGAGTGGTGTTCAGTTATTGGACTTCTGTGCTAACCCCAGTTTGTCCATAACAAACACCATCTTCAAGCATAAGGGTGTCCATATGTGCACCTGGCACCAGGACACCCTAGGTCACAGGTCAATGATCAATTTTGTTATTGTGTCATCAGACCTACGACCGTATGTCTTGGACACTCGGAAAAAGAGAGGTGCAGAGCTGTCAACTGATCACCATCTGGTGGTGAGTTGGATCTGATGGCAGGGGAGGATGCCATTCAGACCTGGTAGATCCAAACATATAGTGATGGTGTGCTGGGAACATCTGGCCGAGGCCCCTATCCGGGAGGTCTTCAACTCCAGCTCCGGGAGAACTTCAAACACACTCCAAGGGAGTCTGGAGACATGAAGTTTGAATGGGCCATGTTCTTCACCTCCATTGTTGAAGCAGCTGCCCAGAGCTGCGGCCGCAAGGTCATTGGTGCATCTTGTGGTGGCAACCCCTGAACCAACTGGTGGACACCAGTGGTGAGGGCAGCCATTAAGCTGAAGAAGGAGTCCTTGTGCTTGAGCTTGGTTGGCTTGTGGGACTCCCAAAGCAGCTGAGGTGTACCAGCAGGCCAAACGGAGTGCAGTTTGGGTGGTTGCTGAAGCAAAAACTTGGGTGTGGGAGTTCAGTGAGGCCATGGAACAAGACTTTCGGTCGGCCTCGAAGAGATTCTGGAAAACTGTCTGGTGACTCAGAAGGGGGAAGCAGCTCCCTGTCCACACTGTGTATGGTGTGGAAGGGGCACTGCTAACTTCAAATGGGGATATCGTGAGGCGGCGGAAGGAATACTTCGAGGATCTCCTCAATCCCACTGACACGTCTTCCACAAAGGAAGTGGGGCTTGTGGACGAGGGGGACGACTCGCTCATCACAGGGGCTGAGGTTGCAGAAATGGCTAAAAAAACTCTTTGGTGTCCAGGCCTCAGGGATGGACAAGATTTGTCCTGAGTACCTCAAGACCCTGGATGTTGTAGGGCTGTCATGGCTGACACACCTCTGCAACATTGCATGGAGGTTGGTGACAGTGCCTTTGGCATGGCAAACTGGAGTGGTGGTTCCCCTCTTCAAGAAGGGGGACCAGAGGGTGTGTTCCAACTTTAGAGGGATCACACTCCTCAGCCTCCCTGGGAAGGTCTATCCCAAGGTACTGGAGAGGAGAGTCCAGCTGTTGGTCAAACCTCAGATTCAGGAGGAACAGTGTGGTTTTCAGCCTGGCTATGGCACATCGGACCAGCTCTTTACCCTCTCGAGAATCTTCGAGGGTTCATGGAAGTTTGCCCAACCAGTTTACATGTGTTTTGTTGACCTGGAGAAGGCATTCAACTGCGTCCCTCATGGTTTTTTGTGGGGGGTATTGGCCTTGTTGTTGCTAGCTATCCAGTCTCTATACAACCGTTGTGAGAGTTTGGTTCGTATTGTCAACACTTGGTCGGACTCATTCCCAGTGAGAGTTGGGGGCACTTTAATTTCAGAAAAATATGATATGGTAGCTTCTCACTCTGAAGGTTGTAACAAAGGAGTCTCTTGCATTGATGATAACAATATGGGAGCTTTTTGCTCTGAAAACAATAACAAAAGAGCTTTCAGTTCATTAGCAGTCAGATGCAGCGTGCCGAGCTCAGAAACAGACAGTTGTTGCACACTAACCTCAGGTATTGGTGACAGGGACGTGCTGACTTCAGGGACAGGTGACAGCAGCGTGCAGCCCTCTGGAGCTGGTGACAACAGTGCGCTGAATTCAGGAACCAATGACAGCAGCTCGCTGAGCTCGGGAGCAGGTATTAGTGGTGCGCTGAATATAGGAACAGGCATCAGCGGCGCACCAGGCTCAGCAACACTCAGTGGAGACGTGTTGGTCTCAGAAACACATGGTGGAGACACGCCAGTCTCAGAAGTACACAGCAGATACACACTGGCCTCAGGAACAAGAGGCGGCTACGCACTGGCCTCTAGTACAACTGATGGAGGCTCTCCGGCCTCAATAGCAGATGATGAAACAGGCTGATCAGTGGCAAGCCCAGATGTAGCAAACAGATCCATGGTGACCCCAAGTAGCAACGGTTGAAGATTCTCAAGCCTAGACGCATGGGGGTCCATCCCCAGCATGGCCACCTCAGATGGGGAGGATGAATCATTGGCCGGATCACTACCAACCTCTGTAGTGGAACCTGGTGTAACCGCAAGTACAATGACTGGTGGAGCTGGTGCCGATGGCATAGACGAGAGGTGGAAAGCCCTAGCTGAAGAGGAGGCCCTGATCTCTGATGAGCTGAGAACAAATGGTTCGTCCACCTCTGGCTTGGAGGAGAACTCACTGCAGAGCACAAAATCTCTGAAAAGTGGTGGAATATCTTCCCACAGATGGGGCTTGGCAGCTGTGATCTGTTGAGCCCATCTCACTGCCAAATCCTGCCACTCATTCCTCTGATGACAAAGTCTGACGCATTCCCCAAGCTCCTTGATTGATTGGGCGTGTCCTCGGGGGTGAAAACAGGAGCTGGAAGAACCTCAGATGTGAAGAAAGGGAAAGAGGGAAACAAGGAGGCAGGTGAGGGTGATGAAATGGGCATGGCAGCAGATTTAATAGCAGAAGTGGGTGGTGGAGACTTAGCAGTGGTGAGTGGCTGCTGCTGGGTTTCCCCACTGGGAGCAAAGCAAGCCCTTTCATTACTATAATGAGGGTGGACTCAAGATGGCCGCGCCACCTGTGTTTCTGGCTGCTGGTCTTCTCCGCTTGTTTGTCCTGTTTGTGATTGTGTTATTGTGTCTGGATCATGTGCAATCAGCCATTGTTTATGATCGCCAAGTGCTGCTGGATATTCGATCTTCCATGGTGGGGTTTGGCTGTCATAATCAGGAGGGAAGATTCTTCCATCGGTCTCTGCGTCTGCAACTTCCTGTTGGTACCTGGGATCCCCGCTGTGGTTATACCGGCAGAAAGCGATCCAAACCTCGGGGAAGACGTGCAGGTGCCGCGGTGAAATCCAGAAGGCTTGCTCGTCTTCGCCGTCTCGCTCGCTCCGCCTCATCTTCTCCTAATTCTGCAGCTGGCCTCTTTCCTGGATCCTGGCCCTCGGGTGTGCCCGGAGTGAGGCCATCATTTCTCCGGCCTGTTTTTCCTGCTCTACCGTGCCAACCGGCCTTCTCCCTGCTCCGAGCCAGCAAATCCCCTACAGGTAGCAGGTGCCTACGTCTACTTTCACCGGCCCCCATTCCTGGCGAGACTGCTGCTGTTACAGAGCCCATCCAGCTGGCGTTACTTAACGCACGTTCCATCGCAAATAAATCATTCTTTTTGAACGATTTATTTATTACTACAGGGCTGGACTTTTTACTTCTTTTTGAGACCTGGCAGAAAAGTGAGGAATTTACCTCCTTAATTGAACTTTGTCCACCGGATTGTACCTTCTCCTGTGCTCCGAGATTGACAGGCCGTGGCGGTGGTCTGGCCATCGTGAACCGGCGCCGCTTCGTTACACGGACGGTGAGCCATGGAACATTTTCATCGTTTGAACTGATGATCTTAAAAATTGGCTCCTCAAACCCATTTTATTGTGTTTTACTTTACCGCTCTCCAGGAGTTTATGCCTCTTTTTTAGCTGAGTTTAGTGATTTTTTAACTTCTATTATTAAATTTGAGCGGATTTTATTACTTGGAGATTTTAATTTGCATATTAATGATCCCAATGACAGTTTTGCTGTGAATTTCTTGGGTATTATTGAATCTTTTAATTTTGTTTTGTGTCTATCTGGTCCTACGCATATAAAAGGAAATACACTTGATCTTGTTTTTACACTTGGTCTTAATGTGTGAATAATGTTCAGACTAAGGAGCTTCATGTGTCAGACCATTTTTGTGTTCTTTTTAATTTATCAGTTAAATCAGTCTGTTACACTGGAAAGCGGGTAAAATGCTCTCATGTCATTGACCATTTGTCAGCTGTGAAATTTTCTGCTGCCTTTGACAGCAGTGTGGTTTTATCCTCTGATGACGACACTGAGAGCTTGGTCTGCTTTTTTAACTCACACTGTTCAAGCATCTTAGATGTAGTTGCTCCCTTTAAAACCAGGACTGTCCGTGCTGTTAATTCATCCCCCTGGTTAAATGATGATCTCTGTTGTTTTAGACGTAAATGTCGGAGGGTGGAAAGACTGTGGAAGTCCACTAAACTTGAGGTGCATCGATTGTACCTTAAGGAGCTGTTAATTGAATTTAACAATATGATAAAAATGGCAAGAACTTCTTATTTTTCCAACATCATCTCCTCCAATAGTAACAATTCAAAGATCCTCTTCAGTACAATAGACAGTATAGTTAATCCTGTCAGTTCTGCTCCCCCTGTTTATTCATGTAATGACTGTAACAAGTTTCTTTCCTTTTTTGTTGACAAGGTCACTGCTGTTAGGGCTGGTTTTACTCATTCCTTTCCCCTAATCCTTGATTGTCCTAACAGACAGGCCTTTTTAAGTGATTTTACCCCAGTTTCTTTTGAGGATTTGTTACTGTTGGTGAGCTCCATGAAATCCTCCTCCTGCATTTTAGATATTTTGCCTTCCTCAATGTTAAAAGAGGTAATTGGCTCAGTGGGTACGTCTTTGGTTTATATCATTAATAGTTCACTTGAATCTGGTTATGTACCCTCGTATTTTAAACATGCAGTTGTGCAGCCACTTTTAAAAAAACCTAACCTTGATCCATCTGTTTTTAAAAACTTCAGGCCAATTTCTAAGCTTCCTTTTATTTCTAAGCTTTTAGAAAAAGATGTTGCCAAGCAGCTCACTGACTTTCTGATTGAACATAATATTTTTGACAAATTTCAGTCAGGCTTTCGTCAGAAACACTCGACAGAGACCGCTCTTCTGAGGGTGTCAAATGATATTTTAATGTCATCAGACTCTGGCAAATGCTCTGTTTTAGTGTTATTAGATCTTACTGCAGCATTTGATACTATTGATCATTTTATTTTGTTACAAAGGCTTAGAGATTGGGTAGGTATTTCTGGAAAAGCTCTGGATTGGTTTTTCTCCTACCTTTCTGGTAGGAGCTTTTCCGTGGCTGTTGGCTCTTATTCATCTGACTCTGCTCCTTTAACCTGTGGGGTGCCTCAGGGTTCTATTCTGGGTCCACTTTTATTTGCCCTATATATGCTGCCACTTGGTTCTATTATCAGCAAATTTAAAGGTGTGTCTTATCACTGCTACGCTGATGATTTACAGCTACTTTTCTCTTTTAAGCCTGACCATGTTGACAATTTAAAAATTATTCATGATTGTATGTCTGCAATCAAGGACTGGATGTCTAGTAACTTTTTGCAACTTAATGCTGATAAAACTGAAGTCCTTATTGTAGCACCTGATAATCTAATTCCTAAGTTGGTTAATAGCATTGGTTCATTAATCAGAATCAGAATCAGAATCAGAATCAGCTTTATTGGCCAAGTATGCACAACACATACAAGGAATTTGACTTTGGCTAAAAACTTGCTCTCGTTGTTCAGGTGAAGGATTTAAATAAGGATTCAATGACAACCACAGTATGTACAGTAAATTACAGTCTGTCCACGTTTCTATAAAAGGATGCAAATATATACAGGAATATATGCAGTTATTTACTCGGACTAACCACACTTTGCAGAAATATATGAAAAAATATACAATCACACAGTATTTCAATGTGGACTCAGATTCAGTGATATAATGTGAATGAAGTAAAAAGCAGTGTGAGAGTTATGTGCAATGTAATAATGGATGAAAAGTCATGAGTACAGCAACAGGTAGGACTAGGTGAATGTTAGGAGTTCATCAGAGTGATGGCTTGAGGAAAGAAACTGTTCCTGTGACGGGTGGTTTTGACCTTCAGTGATCTGTAACGACGACCAGAAGATAGAAGTTCAAACAGTTTGTGGCCAGGGTGTGATGGGTCAGCACAGATGTTTCCCGCCCGTTTCCTGGTTATGGACCGATATAAGTTCTCAATGGAGGGTAGGTCGGTACCAATGATCCTCTCCGCAGACTTAATGATCCGCTGCAGTCTGGTCTTGTCCTGTTTAGTGGCAGATCCAAACCAGACAGTGATGGAAAAGCAGAGGACAGATTGGATGATGGCGGTGTAGAAGACAACCAGCAGCTCCTGAGGCAAATCAAACTTCTTGAGCTGACGCAGAAAAAACAACCTCTGCTGGGCCTTTTTCCAGCTCTAACGTACGCTCTAACGTACGGTCTAATCTAAAAAATCTTAATGTCATTTTCGATCAGTCGATGAGTTTTGATCAGCATGTCAAATCTCTGACCCGGAGTTGTTTTCTCCACCTTAGGAATATATCCAAAATTAGGTCATTGGTTTCCTACACTCAGTTAGAAATCATTATTCATGCCTTTGTTTCTTCACGTTTGGACTATTGTAATGCTCTTTTTACATGTCTTAGCAAATCCTCTTTACACTGCCTACAGTTAGTCCAGAACGCTGCTGCAAGATTACTAACTAGGTCCAGTAGATTCTGTCATATCACTCCTGTTTTGGCCTCCTTGCATTGGCTTCCTGTAAATTATAGAATTGATTTTAAAGTTCTTGTTCTTACTTACAAAGCCATTCATGAAGAGGCACCTTTTTATATTAGTGACCTACTCTCTCTACACCAGCCCAGCAGGTCTCTCAGGTCTTCTCATCAGAATCTATTGGTAGTTCCTAGTACTAGGCTCAAAACCAAAGGCGATAGAGCCTTTGCTGCTGTTGCTCCCAGACTGTGGAACTCCTTGCCTTTTGAACTTAGATCTGCACCTTCCATAGGGGTTTTTAAGAAGCAACTAAAGACCCACCTTTTTAGCCTGGCTTTTTAACTATGTGCCGATTGTATTTTTATGTGCTTTTACTGTCTACTTTGTTTTACTGTTCTATGTGCCTGTGTTTTTATTTTGTTTTTTACCATGTTAAGCACTTTGTGACTCTGTCTGTGAAAGGTGCTCTATAAATAAACTTATTATTATTATTATTACTAGATGTAAAAGAATGAGCACGCACTTGCCTTGTCCCTCGCTCCGCTGCCGCTGAAGCGCCAGATGACTCCTTCTGAGGAGCTGCGATCGTCTGGCGGGGGACTGTGGGTTCTGATGCTAGCAGAGCGTGAGGAAAGGAGCGGGGTCTGTGTTGGTCCCTTCCCCGCTCCCTTTGCCTCTCTTCACTGGTCCGAGATGGGGAAATGGCTGGCCGTAGGGAGAAAGCGATGGAGGAGGAGAAAAAAATGGGCAGCTCCTGTACCCATGGAAGCACCCGTAGACCTGGGGTGTGCTCCAATACCCGCATTACTGCTCCCCAAAGGTCAAACTCCTCCTTGCCGTCCGTGCAGCTGCAAGCCACGGCGACCAGGTCCCACAGTTCCTTCGATGCCCACAGCTCCTCCATAGTCAGGCACCAGAACCCCATGCCCGTGCAAACTCAGTCCGCTGGGTCCAACTATGGTAGCGTCCTTCTGTCAAGATTGAGCCCCTCTGGGGCAGAATGCAGGACCCATACGCAGGAACTTGGTTTGCGATATTTATTGAAGAAAACAAAACAAAACACCGCTTGTAAGCAGGAAAAAAAAGGCAAACAGTGAATTGTGTAATCACACAAAACCCAACAAGGACACCACACACAACAAAGACTGAGATGCACATATATATTTCAAGATAACACAGTACAGGTGGAAGACAATCAAGGGCAACGTAGAAGCACAGGACAGGCTGGGCTACACAGAGAGAGCACAACGGGACCAAAATACAAATGATAATCACAGCACAGAGAAACATAATAACAAAAGGCGAGGACATGGCTGAACTCATGTCCTGAAGATAACAGAAAAACAAATATGAAGACAAAGTGAGGACATGAGTACAATCATGTCCAAACTAACATCACCTAGTCTTGGATTTCAGATATATCAAAATAAAGTGGCTATCATGATCTGAAATCTACAGCAGCTGAAAGAAATCATTGCAAATAAAAAATGACATTTTACAATGAAACCTTAAATGGAAAGAACATGTCCAGCAGCAAAAAAAAACACAAATCTTGGATCTTAAACCTGTTTCCATTATAACCTCCATAAAGCCTGATGAAATTGGACTTTTGCAGATATCGATGAGGAGGGAAAAGGAAAAGTTAAGTATAATGTTCGCACTAGTTTTAGCTGCAAATGGTAGACAGCACTGCATTGTTCAGTTTTATCTTTCCTCATCACCAAGTGCTCTTGCGAGGTCTGTAGGAAAAAATGAACAGGACAAGATGGTCTGACCCAGTTTGCTGTTGTAGAGAGCAGAACATCACATCCTGACTGTTTTTTTAACCTCAGATCAAACAATCTCCTCCCTAAAAACAAAAAAGAAAATCAACTTTAAACTGGTTGGAGTAGCAGATGGCTGGAGGAAAAATTTTAAGTTTTAGAAAAGGTTTTTCTCCAGTTGGCTTAACTTATAGTGTTTGTGCATGCAGGCAGTCAGAGACACATTTACACCCTTAATTGTTTTCTCAGTATGCACTTACAAAAATAAACCCCCTCAGTTCCACTTGAGGACTTGCATATTTATGACTGGTCTCCACTTTGGCTGGATAAACTGTATTCATCAAAATAAAGTATTTCTCTGCAATGAAATAACTACACACTAGCAATTAGTCATAGCCAACACATGCTTGTTACAAAGGTTTGGTATATTCCTCATAAACTCAATAGGACAAAGGTGATAAGAGAATAACAAGTGTGTGGATGCAGAACAGAAACTGTTGGCATTGATTGGCGCTGCACTGAATGTTTGCAGGTTCCAAGAGGATCACACACACACATGTGCACACACACACACACACACACACACACACACCCTAATGACTTACCTACCGCCCCATTCTCTCCTCCCATGTTAGACCAAACCTAACAGTATGCAGCTGTTTGAGTCTGTAAGACCAAAACAAAAAAATGAGGCTTTCCTAAGAACTGCACACAGACTGCACTGAAACCAGTGCCTGTATGTATAAATGTGCCCATACCTGTGTGTGCTGAAAATCATCAAACACATAAAGTGAGCAGGATGGTTAGAGATGTGCATCACGTTATCATGATATCAAAGTAGAATTGCATCATAACAATTCAGCAAAGTAGCCAGACAGCTGATCAGTATACAATAAAACAAAATTATTAAAGAGGACATACTTGTCATGGCTCCCTCAGGGCCGTCATCAACTACAGCTGCACGCACACCTGCTGCCAATCTCCAGCGGGCTTTATAACCGGGCCTGCCTGAGACTCGGCACAGAGCCGTCTGTCATTCTCTATTGACACGCCTCGCATCAACAGCCAAATCCCTGGCCTCATCATCAGAGTTCCTGATATCTTTGTTGCTTCACGTAAGCCTAATTATAAACTTACCTTTGTCGGTCGTCTTCCCCGTGCACAGGTGGATTCCCCCGGCGGCGGAATCCTCTCCTCCCGGCGGCGGTCTAACCTCCATCATCACTACAGGGCTACTAGCCCAATTCCCTGCACGAGTCAGACGCTGTCTCCCTGGCTGCAGCCCTCAAGGCCAACCTGAGCATCTCCACAACCATCTGCAAAGTAAGCAACCATTACTATGAAGCTCTTTGCTCCGTGGACAGAACTAACGCATCTGCTCTGTCGTTATAGGGTTGCCAGGCTGAACGGCGTTCTGCTCTCCCCCGGGCACGATTCCTGCACTGCACTTCATCTTCACATGCACAGCATACACACTGTACATACACGCACCCACACACCCACTGCTAGCAATAAAAAGGATAAATTGTATTCACTCGAGTCTGTGCTTTGTTCCCTGGGTCTACAATTATGTCAATACTACCCACTTTCTGCACATGTTGGCACAGTTCCCAGAGGTGCTAATGAAATATCTGTGACATGGTTAACATACCTTGGGGTTTAAATACTGCAGAACCATTTTTCACCCAGCTTAGGCACCCTTCTTCAAAATGACCCACTTCAGTGCATGTTGTTTTAAATGCTATTAAGGCCTAGTTTACCCCACCTTCCCTCTTTCTTCGCTGCTAAGATCCATGGTTGATGCCATGCTAATGTTAGCTGTTTGCTTTGGCTGTCAGAACCAGCATGAGCTAGATGATGTAAAACTGGCTGAATGTGAAAATGTAAAAGCCC
This sequence comes from Pholidichthys leucotaenia, assembly GCA_020510985.1. Lineage (NCBI taxonomy): Eukaryota > Metazoa > Chordata > Actinopteri > Cichliformes > Pholidichthyidae > Pholidichthys > Pholidichthys leucotaenia. The sequence continues at coordinate 251,802,315 of CM035845.1, read as the reverse complement.
AAATAAAGCATTATTAGTGACCAGGCTGTGTGAATGAATGGTCAATAGGATATGATCAGTCACTGGGGTAAAGTAAGCACAGAAGCAACCCTGAATCAGTGACTGGCTAATCCTACAAATGGCAGCTGGTTGAGGAGTCATTTCGGTCAGAATATAATAAGCCATATCAAAATGGGCTGATGTATCAAAAACTGCAGCTCCTTAAATAGCCACTTGAGGCTGTATTCAAAAGAGAGCAAAACAACAGAGCTCCATGGAATAATGACCAACTTCACAGGAGAAATACACATGTGCAGGAGGGAGTTTATTTTACATAGAAACTGCATAGACGACTTAACATCAGAGCCAGAGTTAGGTACCAACTAAGTGCCCATATCTACTAGGCTTCTCCCTGGGTAATTTGTGGCATTGAAATTGACTTCTTGACCATGTTTGTGGTGTCTTTAGAGCAGAGGTCACCAATTGGCTGACTCTGGTCTGGATCTGGACTCCAAGGGTTCTCCATTCGGACCCCAAAGCCTTTGGATACAATTTTTTTTTTTTTTTCAAAAAAATGATACACCTGTTTTGTTCTGACAGAACAAAAAAGTTGAACTCAAATGTTGCAGTAGGCTGCAGCTAGACAGTTTATGGTGCCAACAATATAGAAACACATGACCAGGCACATCCAGAGATTGACATAAACAGAGCCCAAAAGACTGCCCCTTTGACCTTTTGCCCCCTGAAGTGCCCTGTCGGGCAGTTGTTGTTGTTTTTTTTAATTTCCCCTGCAAAGATACCAATATCTGATCAAATATGTTTTAATGTCCAATAAATATACTTTGAGGTACAACTAATACTGTGTGTGACAGGCCCATGAGCCTCACCCAACCTCCCTCCCCTTCTGCTCTGCAGCGCACTCACACAGCTACTGCAGCCACTCCTAAAGTGCTGACAGACAGGTGAGTGTTTCTGCCTTAACCCATCGCATTTTTGCTACTGATGTGAAAGTTCCCGCTTCAACATCTCTATACAGACAGGCTCATGTCATGTCATGAATAGAACATGTGTGCAAGCTTAAAAACAAGTTGTAATAACTTTTTTAAAAAGCCTTGACAGAAAACGAGGACACTCTGACAGGCTATGGTATAATATTTAGTCTGTTTATCAGTCAAACAATGAAACTAATTATGTGGATAACAATCTATGCAATAGTTGTTGATACTGTATGTGAATAAGGGCTTGTTTACTCTGTGGTCATTGACAAGTACTGCTCTACGGATCTGGAGCTGCTGGCAGTCTGCCACAGGGGTTTTCTATTGCTGTGGTAACAGTGGTCCAGATGCTAATGTTAATTTAGCACTCGGCAAGTGCGAGCAGCCATAGACAAGCAACAGACCCAGTTTTGACCAACATTTAAGTGTGCAACATGAAGAGATAACACACTGGACTGTGTATATTCTAATATTATAAATGGATACAGAGCCTCCCTACCCTCGCACATTCTGAAAATACATAACAGGTATTTATTTTAATATTAAATTGAGGTAGGTGTCTTATTTTCTTTGGGGAATGTGGCTTTATATTCTTGTTAATCATCACTATAAGTCAAAGGAGATGTAAATTGGTGGGAAAAAAATATGCACGGCATCAGCAAAAATCAGCAAAACTGCCAATAGCCAATATCAGCTATCGGCAGTTTTGCTATCATGCACCCCTAAAAAGATCAGCACAGCTATAATATGAACAAAAAATATTGACACACAGCTGACTGAGAATAACAGTGTCAAAACAATGCAACAACAGCAAAAAAAATTAACTAAATCAATAAAAATAAATCAATACAGAACAAAATGCAACTAAAACATCAGCTTTATAAAATAATGTGTGAAAGCAAATTAAAAAATGATATTAGATTGTCCAGAAACAAAATGTCCAAGAGGCATTTCTGGAAAACACATTTTGAGATAAATTTGTCCATTTTTGATATTCTTTGCTGGTGATTCCAGACTTGTTGCACATAAAGTAGAACAGGGATGGGCAACTTTGGTGGTAGTGAGGGCCACAAAATTTTTCCCTGACTTCCCGAGGGCCAGATTTACATATAAACCTTCCAGGGGATGGGGGGGGGGGGGGGGTTATTATTTCCTGCAAAGTCAAAAGTTTCACAATTAAAACTGAAAATGCAAATGAAAATAAAAGTTACTCAGTTTTTATAATATTACAGTTAAAATTACTGGTAAAATATCTGCCCCGCAATGAACTGGCGATCTGTCCAGTGTATATCCTTCTTCTTGCCCAAAGATGCTTGGATAGGCTCCAGTCCCCCCGAAATGAAAAGGATTTAGCACTAGAAGATGGATGGATGGATGGATGGATGGATGGATAAAATTATATCATGACCTAATTTTTGAAACCCTATCCATCAAAATGATGACCAAAGAGAAATTCCAAAAGATAATTAACTAAAAAAGCCAAGAAGAAAAGAAAATATGACTAGGCTTGGCTTGCTCTTGGATTCATTGTGGATGTGGAGAGGCAGAGAAATAGCTGTGGGTAGGTGGGCTTGTTAATGGCTTCCCAAAATGGGAAATAAAAAAAGTTTAAGAGCCACTGGTATAAATGAACAAAAAAATCATTAGATTACAATGACCACAGTCTCTGAATTTTTACTGCTGACATGGATTTGAAATTGCCAGTGCTTCAGTCACGCTCTTTAGAAAGACACTGCAAAGAGCCTCCAAGCTCCATGAGGCTTCACTTGTCAAACAAGAATAAATGCTACAACTCCTCAGTAATATTTATTCTTGTTTAAAAGCAGCCTACTTTGCACATTTATTGCTGTTTCCAGCCTGTTAATGCGGTCTTAGCAGGCAACATACCTTAAAAACACGTTCTTCGCTCTGGCTCCCTCACGCTTGCTCCCTTCTTGACCACTTGCACACAGAGCAGCACCTAGGTTTCAGTTAGTGCTCCTTCTGCTGGCGGACTCTATAATTGCATTTAAGTATGCGGTTCCAAATACGGCAAACGTGATATAAATAAATAATTGATTTTTGGAAATGAATTGGGGCCGCCAGTTGCCCATCTCTGAAGTAGAATGTTCATTGTAAGTCTTTATACAACAGTTAGTTCCGACCGAGCAATCTGATTGGACAATAGGGATTTCAGGAGTTACTATATTTACCTATAATCACACTCGGATGTTTCTCCAAATATGTATCACTCTGCTTCAGCTGCATTTTGATCATCTTTAATTAAAGTTAATATCAGTTGCTTCTTACGTGTGAGAAATGTAACATTGTGATGGATACTTTAATTTCCACGGTGAGGTGTTGTTTGAAAAGCAACTAGGCAGTCTTAATTCAACCCTCTCTGATCCAGAAGTCATGCCCTTTTAAACATCCAGCGACATATTTTACATCAGTTTAAACAAAACAAACAGGCTAGAGTTGAATTTATTGACTCAAAAAACCACAATACTTTTGTGGTGATCAACTCTTTGTTTCATCTGAAAATGCCAAGAAAAGATGAATAAAGTGTGCCGAACCAAAATCGCTAGCATGCTAACGATTTGATCTCGGCCCTTCTGCAGTACCGACTCAACAGGTGACCGGTATGTATTTAGGTGCTTAGCAACAGTTACTGGCTAAATTTAGAAGGGACTATTTTTTTTTCTCAGCTGTGCAAAATAACTGGTTAAACAAACAAATCATAATATTTTGTTCAGTGTTTGTCATGTATTGCCCTTGCAGGGCAGGAATGCCTGAACTGTTAATTAATGCTGTTTATTAACTCAAAAAACAACATAAAAAGTACAAACAAGGTGTCCAAAAACAAAGATGGCAATGAAAGAGAGATTACTTACAGAGTAACTCACCAGAGCAAGCAGAGCTCCAAACCAACAGATGTGGGCGTCTGAAAGAGCAGGAGAAGGTGAAGATGCATAATTGGGATCACCTGAGGTGGTGAGAGGAGGGCAGTTCCAAACTGGCAGCTGACAGGGCACGCCTACGCGAAGCTGACGTCCCTGACAGCTGTCAACACTGGGAAAATACTGGGAATACAAAATAAAATAACATACCCAAGTATAAATATAAATAAATACAGGAAAAAAATGCACAACAGGAAAATGGCAAACAGAACATTAATACATAGACAAAAAGAGATATAAAATGCAACAGATAAATATAAACACAGAGAAAAGGCCACGAGGCTGGGTCTGGCAGAACCTCCAGAGCTCAGTTCTGTTCTCTCTCAAGGGATGTATTCCAGACACCCCAGGGTAACACCAAAAGAAAAAGAAAGAGCCTGCCCCCCCCCCAGAAGGGACATAACAATAACTCACACAGGGTGGGTGGTGGGGGAAACAGGCTAGGAGGGAACAAAACAAAACCCGCTCAGGACCCACACCAAAAGGGAAAACACAGAATTAGGCCCCCCGGGCCAAGGAGCTAGGGAGCTCATGGGGCCGACCAAAATCCCAGGCCTGGAGGACGGCAAGGTGGTCCAAGTCAGGGGGCCTGCCAGACAGCATAGGCCACTCAACCCAATGGCTCAGTCTGCCAGGCGGCCGACCAGAGTTCCTTAACCACCTGAATTAAAGGGGTGGCACAGGAGGCGGCTCCCCCACTGGGAGACTCAGCAACAGGAAAGAGAGCCAAAGAGGGGGAACCACGACGGCGTCTGGCAGAGGAGGAAGAGGGACCACGATGGCGTTTGGCTGAGGAGGAGAGGCCTTGACGTCCTCGAGCTGGCTGGTAGCACCCTCAATGGTCCCGGATTGAGACATTGCAGCACCCGTAGTGGCTCCGGGCTGGAGCATGGCAGCACCCGTGGTGGCTCTATGCTGGAGCATAGCAGCACCCCACGGTGGCTCCGGGCTGAAGCATAGTAGCACCCATGGTGGCTCCAGGCAGGAGTGGAGCTGCACCTTTGGTGGGCCTGGGCTGGACCAACGCTGCACCCTCGGTGGACCCAGTCTGGGCCAAAGCTGCACCCTCGGTGGGCCCGGATTGGGCCAACGCTGCACCCTCGCTGGCCCCCGGGATGGAGCATAGTGCCCATGGCGGCCCCATACTGGAACGCAGCACCCAGGTTGGCTTCAGGCTGGGGCGCAGCACCCACGATGGTCCCCAATTGGGACACAGCACCCACGGAGACTCAGTCTGCGGAGGGGGAATCCAGACGACGGCCTCGGGCAAAGAGGAAGCTGCCACCACGGACATCCCGGGCTGGGACAGGGCACCCGCGACGACCTCTACAGTGGAGGAAGCTGGACACCTGGTGACCTTGGGTGGCGAGCCTGGAGCCACGGAGACATCTCACCAGCAGCGGTGGAGCCCGGCTAGGTGAGCTCAGGGGCAGCGGGTGGCTGCACCTGGCTGTCCTCACCAACAGCAAGGCAAGATTGCTCTAAGATAGATAAGAGAAAAACGAAGGCGAGCGCTTGACTGAGCTCGACCTCCACCGCCATCCAGGACTCCATTGATCCAGGCGATGATGTAACTTCAGGATCGGCCTCGAACTCTGCTGCGGTGGCCTCAGCAGCAGGCGTGATGGTGATTGCAGTCCTTTTGGTCACAGTCGGAGTGCCCCACACCGGAGGCTCATCTGACATGGCAGCTGGGGTCTGGCTCACCCTTGATGCTGGACTCTGCATGGTGAGCTCGGGTTCAGCGCTTTCCCTCTGTCCATGGAGTGACTGCGGGGCTGGGATGGAGTTCTCCAGCGCCGCAGGCTCCTCTGTCGTCCCGTGGCTCAGTTCCAGGGCCGACGGAAACTCAGGAACCACAGGGGGAGACACGGAGAGGGCAGGTGAGGATTTACTAATTACAGCAGGTGGAGAGAGCTCAGGGGACTGCACATCCTGAGTCTCTCTACCGGGAATCAGGCAAGGCATATCATCATAACATGAAGTAGAATGACATGAAACTTGCCTGTTTTCCCAGGGCTCAATGTTTCCTGCTGTAGAGTTGCCCCTCTCAGTGGCTAAGGTGGACATGGGCCCCTCAGTGGGTTGTGGAGGAGCTGCCCCTGTAGTCGTGGAGGCGGACGAAGCCGGGAAGGACACAGTGGGACTTCCAGCAGTGGGAGGAAGCGCAGAGGAGATGGGGGAGGCAGCAGCTGTGGGAAAAGTTGGTGCTAGTGAGGCAGCTGAAGGGGAAAATGGCTTGAGAGGCACTGCTGCAGAAATCTTCTCCCTCTGCGAAGGAAGGACTGCTAACTGGAAGAAGGAGGTGTTCTTCTGGTGGTGCTGGGCTGGGCGACAGCGCCACTGTGCAGCTGGCAATGCGCATGCTGGAGCTGGAGGTGAGGCTGGCGAAGCAAGAGGGGAGCAGGATGTCAGCTGTGGAGAGCGCCTCCGCTTCGACTCTGCTGGAAATGCCCCATTGTCAGTCCAGGAAATGATCACTGGAGCACGGACACCATGGACAGCAGTTCTGCGTACTGGGGATATTTCTACAGACCGGGATGCGCCTCTACAATGCCCACCACTCCATTTACGCTTCCCCAGGCCTTTTTGGGTCCACGGGCGGTGAAAGCCTCATCCACAAAGCTTTGGATGAAGTCCGCCACCCACTCATCCGCCAAGGTCGGAGAGCCCACTGCCAGTCCTCCTTTGTTTGTGCGAGGCTGTCGAGCTAGGGACATGATGAGCTCCAGATCTGGTTAGTGAAAAAAAAAAAAACACAAAAAAAGGAAAAATGCACTACTAACAACAGCTGGGTCTCTATTGGTGGCCACCTTCTGTCGTGTATTGCCCTTGCAGGGCAGGAATGTGAGACCCAAGCGCTGAACTGTTAATTAATGCTGTTTATTAACTCAAAAAACAGCATAAAAAGTGCAAACAAGGTGTTCAAGAGAGATTACTTACAGAGTAACTCACCAGAGCAAGCAGAGCTCTGGTGGAGATGAGGAATAACAAACCAGCGCAGCCACAAAATGGAAGTAAAATAGAACCCTTAAATAGGGACCGACCCCATTAACCAAACTGACAACAGATGCGGGCGCCTGATCGAGCAGGAGAAGGTGAAGATACATAATTGGGATCATCTGAGGTGGTGAGAGGAGGGCAGTTCCAAACTGGCAGCTGACAGGGCATGCCTACGCGAAGCTGACGTCCCTGACAGCTGTCAACACTGGGGAAATACTAGGAATACAAAATAAAATAACATACTCAAATATAAGTATAAATAAATACAAGAAAAAATAAAACACTGCACAACAGGAAAATGGCAAACAGAACATTAATACATAGACAAAAAGAGGTATAAAATGCAACAGATAAATATAAATACAGGGAAAGGGCCACAAGGCTGTGTCTGGCAGAGCCTCCAGAGCCCAGCTTGTGACAGTGTTGCTGTCATTTAATAAAATGTGCTTGTGGAACTGTTGTATAAAAACAACATTTTACTCGAGCTCATGTAATATTGCCTAAATTAGCTATAATTCATGATACTCTGAAACCTGTTACAAAAAATATGCTGCTACAATTGTACTTTTCATGTTGGCTTTTTGAAGTGGAATATATACTGGCAAAATTTAACATTCCACATGACACGCCACATTCCCATTTGTTTTATTAAAAGATACTGTAAGTAAATTCATGGGTCATTGCAAATACATTGCTTTAAAAGTACCAAGTTGTCACACAGTGGAACTCAAAAATCCTAAATTAGTCAAGACTGACTTATCTGACCTCCTACAGTTTTAGCTGGTTATCCCTGCTTTAGAGAATTTTATCACAAAATCTGGAAATCAATATACTATACTCTATACTTGAGGGATTTAAATGTCTTAGTCATTCCTGGATCTATTTTATCTGGGGTACTTTGCCCCTTTTAGAGTCTCCCAAAGCAAACTGGTCCTTGTTAAGAGGTTACACTACAGTAACTGCAACTCAAACAACCCTTATCATCATGAGGATTACAAGGAACCAGGATATTTAGCTTTTATTAATTAATAAATAGGTCTAATAAAAAGCAGCAACTATAGTTCATGTGCCAGTGAGAATCACCCACTCAATCTATGAATACACCTTGGTCTTAAAGCTAGTTATAATTTGCTATTACCCCACATTTCTAAGTCAAACACAGCTAAATCAAAGCTTCTAAAATAATAATAGTCAGTGCTCATGCCTATGTATGCAGTCATATCTGAATAATATGAGATGAAAACTCAATTTGAAAGCATGGTGCAAAATGTATGTTTTTCTAATTCTGGAGACTTGCTCTTGATTACATGGCACCACTATTTCTATTTTAACAGTCCTACAGTAAAACAAAAATACTGTAAATTTTAAGGCAGTTATTGGGGGGGGGGGGGGTGACTAGTTTATGTTCTGCCTGTTATTAAGAATTTTTACTTCTCTTTCAGGTTTCCATCTGTAGCCCTCACGCTTGAGATGTAGGACTGCAACACTATGAGCTTCAGCCACTGTTCATTGCTGACTTTTATGTGAAGTTTATTGGAATGTCAAGAAAAGCTAGTCAGCCACCAAGTGACACCATGTCGGACTGGCTTTTCATCAGGGAAAAACAGTAACTACTCAAAATTCTTGGTGTTTGATTGAGACCGCCTTGAATAGCAAATGGGTGGGGCTTGCCCCATTAAAACTGTTTCTGTTAATTAAGACGTGCATACTTTTCTGAGGACATCACTACTTCCCAACATTTACTGTATTTTCCAACAGAGCACATCCCAAATTAAGCAGAATATGCGTCAGTGTGGCTAAAATTCTTGTATTAAAACTTGCAAACTTTTAAAATTGTATTCCTTTTTTATTCTAATGAATCTCCAAGGATTTCTCATGAATTCATTCTGACTAGCTGCTATTGAGGTTCAGAAAAATACCCCCACATAAAGGGAGGGGGAGGGGCATGAATGTGGCCTATGCTGTAAACCAATATTCATTCTAAAATTAGGATTTCTGCATGCTATTGTCAGTGAAAGTATTAACTCAAGAGGTTGCTATCAGTGAATAAAGAAATCCTTAAGCAGTGAATACAAAACATGAGTAAGTTAAGATAAAAAGACATTGTGGAGAGTGTGGGAAATGAGGAGGCAGGTTTGCGAGCAGACGAAGATTATTAACACTCTCACATCAGTCATATGCAGAAAAAGCATGATACAGCCAAGCACAGTTTCCTCTTAAATCCCAACAGATCATCTCACCTCTGCATGACATTTCACATCACACTGCATGACATCTAACAACACAATACATTCCCCTTGAACCCCCCCCCCCGTCTCCCTCTTCTTGCCAACTCCCCATGACGCCCCTGACTATTGTCCTCTTATGTTTAACCACTGCATCCTGGCTGAGACGCTGTCTGACTCAACCTGGTCTCTACAATATGCATTTTGTGTCTGCTACACCACCACCACCCCCCAGACAGCATTTCAGTCCGCATTTTGGGCTTCAGTCAGAATCAGAATCAGAATCAGATTTATTGCCATTGTTCATGTAGTACACAAACTAGGAATTTGTCTCGGTGCAATGCTGCAACATTAAACATGATAAAATAAATCTCCTCCCATATCTGCTGTAACGGGGGTCTCTGTGCCGGCGGGGGGCTGCTGGACGTGCGTCTGACTGCGGGTGGGCCATGGCGAGGGGCGGGGAATCCGCTTTGCCCGTGTGACTGTCCTGGTGAATCGTTTGCCTGGGGAGCTCTCAGTAGGGGTCTTCCACGCCGAGGGGCCCGAGCCAGCAGCACTTGCTCGTCCGCCACTACAAAGGCGGGCTTAAGTCTGTCTATGCATATTTTCTCCCGACGCCCCCCCAAGACTAACAAAAAATGCTTGTCCCCTGTTTCCAGCACTCTGAATGGGCCATCATAGGGTGGGCGCAATGGAGGGCGGTGGGCATCGTGTCTGACGAACACAAGCTCCGCGTTCTTCAAAGTTTTTGGCACAAAAGCGCGTGGAAAACAGTGGTGGGCCGGGCCGGGCAGCGTGCCTGTGTCTGCACTACGCTGCAAACGCTGAGACGGGCAGTTGTCCGGCGCGGGATTATCTGGCAAAAATTCCCCAGGCAGCTGCAGTGGTTGAGAAAAAACCAGCTCTGCCGGGGAAGCCTCCAAATCCTCTTTTGGCGCAGAACGCAATCCCAATAAAACCCACGGCAACCGGTCTACCCAATTTGCATCCATCAACGAAGCCCTGAGTGCTGCTTTCAGTGACCTATGAAAACGCTTGCATAACCCATTTGCCTGTGGGTTGTACGCGGTTGTGCGGTGAATTGCAACACCCAGGCTGCGGGCCATCGCGGACCAAAGTTCGGAAACAAGCTGAGGGCCCCTATCGGACGTGATGTCCAATGGGATTCCAAAATGCGCCACCCATGTTGTCAAAAAAGCGTGCGCCACGTCTGCGGACATGGTTGCCGCCAGTGGGACTGCTTCTGGCAAGCGTGTGGTGCGGTCCACCACTGTCAGAAGGTGCGTGCACCCCTGCGACGACGGGAGGGGGCCCACGAGGTCCATGTGAACATGGTCAAATCTTTTAGCCGGTATACTAAACGGCTCCAAAGGAGCCTTCGTGTGTCTGTGCAGTTTGGCTTGTTGGCACGCTACGCAGGCTGCCGCCCACTCTTTCACTTGTTTGCGCAGGCCTGGCCACACAAATTTCGCTCCCACCATTTTGACTGACGCGTGCACTCCTGGGTGTGCCAGAGCGTGAACTGACTCAAACACGCGGCGGCGCCAAGCGACTGGGACCACCGGGCGCGGCCGTCCCATGGAGACATCGCAGATTAGGGGGGGCTTGCCGTCTTGCAGTACTCTGCTCTCCAGCCTTAACCCTGTTGGTCCAGACTGGAGCGTGCGCACGTCCGTATCGCTAATCTGCTCTGCGGCCATGGCTGTATAATCTATCCCTATGCAGACCGGGGCCACAACCACGCACGAGAGGCAGTCCGCCACCACATTCAGTTTACCCAACACATGCTGAATATCGATCGTAAACTCCAAGATCGCGGCCAGCTGTCTCTGCTGCCGGCCCGACCATGGTTCCGAAACCTTGGCCATCGCGAACGTCAGCGGCTTGTGGTCCACAAACGCAGTGAAGCTGCGCCCTTCCAGCCAGAACTGGAAGTGGCGTATGGCCAGATGGAGAGCTAGCAACTCCCTGTCGAATGTGTTGTATTTACACTCACTGTTGCACAAAACCCTGCTGAAAAAAGTGAGCGGCTGCCAAGAACCGGCGACACGTTGCTCCACGACGGCCCCTATGGCCACGTCCGGGGCGTCGGTAGTGAGCGCTATCCGGGCCGCCAGGACTGGGTGCGCCAACAGTGCGGCGTTTACCAGGGCTGTTTTAACCTCCGAGAACGCCTGCTCTCGTTCCGGTGATACGCGGTGCCCCAAAAAATCAATCCCCGTCACACCGAGCTGGCACTTCGCCGGGTTGATTATTAACCCGTGCTCCTCCAACCTCTGGAAAACCGTCCTGAGGTGGGTTACGTGTTCATCTTCGGACGCACTGGCTACCAGGATATCATCCAGGTAGACGAACGCAAACGGGAGATCGCGCAGCACCGCATCCATCATGCGCTGGAACGTCTGTGCCGCTCCTTTTAATCCGAATGGCATGCGCAGAAACTCGAACAAGCCAAACGGAGTTATTACCGCTGTTTTGGGTATGTCCTCCGCATGCACTGGGACTTGGTGGTAACCGCGGACCAGGTCTATTTTAGAAAAAATGCGTGCTCCGGCGAGGTGAATGGAAAAATCCTGAATGTGGGAAATCGGGTAGCGGTCGTGTGCTATGGCATTATTCAACCTGCGGAAATCACCGCACGGTCGCCATGACCCCTCAGCCTTAGGGACCATGTGTAGCGGGGATGCCCATGGGCTATTCGATTGCCTGATGATGCCCAACCTTTCCAGGTTGGCGAACTCCTCGCGCGCTATGGCCAGTTTAGCTGCATCCAAGCGCCGAGGCCATGTGAAAATGGGCGGCCCGGTGGTGGTGATAAAGTGCTCCACCCTGTGTTTAGCAATGGCCGCCGAAAACGTTGGGACCGTGGGTGCTGGGAACTGAGTGAGCAGCGTGTGGAACTTACCGCCTGGAGCTGTGATGTTGGCTTGTGTTACTGGCCCGGCCCCTCGAGCTGTACAGGGCAGAGAGTCAAAGGAAAGTGCATTAACCAAGCGCCTGTTAGCAACATCAACTAGTAAACCATGCGCACACAGAAAATCAGCTCCCAGGATTGGGAAACTCAGTGCTGCTATGACAAAAGTCCACTCGTATGTACGGCTGTGTAGAGATAAAGCCAGCATTCTCTCACCAAAGGTCTTAATGTCCGAGCCGTTTACTGCTACCAGCCCGGGGCCGCTAGGTCCTGCCAGCTGGTCAGCGTAGGTCTGCAGGATGATGCTCTTCTGGGCTCCGGTGTCCACGAGGAAACGTCTCCCTTGTTTTCTTCACCGGCGGTCGCTGCTGCTACCGACTGCCGGCCTTGGCGTTTCCCGAGCACTTGAATTGGCACGGTGGCGCACATCTGCGTGCGTTCTCTCCGAAGCGGCGGTGGTAGAAGCAGAGCGTGTCTCTCTGGCGCTCCTTGGCCCCCGCTGTCGCTACCATCGGTGGCTCCTCGCCTCCTCTGGTCGTCCCACTGATTTCCGACGCGGCCGCGTTGACGGTGAGCGCTCTGGTGGTGAGGATGATCTGGTCTGCCTCCTGGGCTAGCATCCGGTAGTCACGCGCGGCCAGCAACGGCGAATTGGCCAGAACCGCTCTCGCCTCTGTTGGAATGTTCCGGAGGAAAAGGTGGGCAAACAGAAAATGCCCATCGTCCGTGCCCATTAACGCCAACATCTTCTCCATCAGATCGACAGCCGAACCATCTCCTAACTCGGAATGCCTCAGGAGCCTCTCTGCTCTCTCACAGTCCGAGATCGTGTAGCGCCGGGTCAGCGCAGCTTTGAGAGCCTTGTATCTGCTGTGGGCTGGGGGCTGGTCGAGCAGGCTCGCTACCTGCTGAGCTGTGCGAGCATCCATCGCTGCAACCACGTAGTAAAATTTGGTGTCGTCTGCTGTTATTCCCCGGAGGGCGAACTGGGCCTCGGTGTGGTGGAATCAAGAGCGCGGGTTGTGCTGCCAAAAGTCCGGTAGCTTGACTGAAACAGCGCACGCGTTGCTGGGGGTTCCCGTCCGGGTCATCTGTGGGATGCTTGCCGCGTTGCTGGGGCTTCCTGTCCGGGCCGACTCCAGGGTTCTTGTCTCGTGTTCCATAATACGTCCAGGATCACCAGTGTGTAGAGCAGGGGTGTCCAACCATGTGCCATGGAGAGCCAAGACCCTGCAGGTTTTACCTCCAACCAGTGTCTTCAACAGCAGATTTCTGTGAACTTCTTCCCACTGATTGCTGATAAGTGAAAACACCTGCTGAAGAGACTGGGTAGAAGAGAAAACCTGCAGGGTCTTGGCTCTCCATGGCACATGGTTGGACACCCCTGGTGTAGAGTGTGGGAAATGAGGAGGCAGGTTTACGAGCAGACGAAGTTTATTAACACTCTTACATCAGTCATACGCAGAAAAAGCATGATACAACCAAGCACAGTTTCCTCTTATATCCCAACAGATCATCTCACCTCTGCATGACATTTCACATCACACTGCATGACATCTAACAACACAATACATTCCCCTTGAACCCCCCCCCCCCCCCGTCTCCCTCTTCTTGCCAACTCCCCATGACGCCCCTGACTATTGTCCTCTTATGTTTAACCACTGCATCCTGGCTGAGACGCTGTCTGACTCAACCTGGTCTCTACAATATGCATTTTGTGTCTGCTACAGCATCTTAGTTTCATGCCATTAATGCCATTTGGATTGGTCATGGAACATTTTCAGTTTTCGAATTGGACTGTTTTAAATTGTTTCCCACCAAACCGCCACAGTTTGTCCTTCAAAAGCAATTTGAGAAAAACAGAAGTCTGCCTCAAAATATGACTCAGTGTGTTAATTAAATTAGCCAAATCCCCATTGAGGCAGCAGCTCTGTGGCTACAACGAGTGGAAGTAAAAGAAACTGTCTGTAGCAGAATTGCCCACTGGCTGACGGTATGAGACTGTGGTTATACTGGGCGTGCGTTCAGCCACATGTTGTTCCTGTAAACAAGGCTGTGCTCTGCCCAGATTAAATAAAAGGAACAAACATACATACAGCTATATAAATATAAAGATTCTAAGCCTTAGCTTGGATAACTCCAAAGCTTCCAATTGCCCAATAAATCTTCCACTTTGGAGCGTGTGGCTCACAAGTGCTGCAAATTACAGTGAAATGAAATGTACCATACCATGAGCAGGATTAACTGCGTGGCCTCATCAGTCATTTGCTGTTCTCACTGTGATAGAATCAAATCCTGACTTGCCAATTGAGTCAGTCCTGATAATCATTGCTCATAAAGATGCCACTCAGACATATGAGAAAGGTAATTAGAGTGGGAGACAGGGGACTGAGCACCCCAGTACTATCACTGTATATTAGCGTCAGTGGTAGAGAAAGTCTCTGCAGCTAAGCTTTTTCAAAGTCCTCCTGGATCAGAAATCAGTGTGCCTGGTGTGAATTAAGTCTTCATGAGTGGAAAGAAATAAAGAGAAAAACTCAAAATAACAAAGCACAAAGTGTGATCTATGAGCGCTACAAAAATAAACCAAAACCCAGGATCCTCTGTTTTGCATTTGTCTAAAGTGACACAGAACACAAAGCAAGGGCCAGGACTTTACGAACTATGGGGGTTTTACTTTCATCATGATTATTGTATCAGGTGATTATTGGTGTGTGTGAAGAGTTGGAGTTTAATATAGTCGACACTTTTCAATATGAGTGTGGCACCAAGAGAGAGAAAGAAGACATGGTAAAGGCAAAATGGAGGTTTAAAAGATGTACACTGCACTCTTGTGGAAGTGGATGAAAATACCATTGTACGTTTTGAGGTGGTTGAGACAAAAGAGTCAGTTAATATAATCATGACTAATTAAATTATGAATTTCCTTGCTTCTCCTTAATCAAGGGGGACGCAATTCACTAGCAACAATATACTGGCCAAATTATGGTTTAGATGAAAACATGATAATGATTAGATAGAGGGAAGAAAATCAGCATGACATAGTTTTCATTTTCTATATATATATTTTTTTTTTTTTTTTTGAGGGAACGTGCCATCTCCCATACTCATTTGTCTCGTTACTCATTTGCCGAATAAGCTATGGTATCATATGCATGTGGCATTTTGCAGTTTGTGTCTTTATTATCATCAGCTGATCATTAGACAGATCAATGAAGTGGTTTTACCTAACAGCAAACATTATGTGCTTTGATTTATTTCCTTAAAAGTTCTCAGTGTGCAGTTACAGGGCCTGGATTACCACTGTAACAGAAAATATTTGGGCAAAACATTTTCTCGAATTTGTCATTTTTGCCTCTGTACACAATCGCATTGGATTTAAAATTTTAAAAAAATCAGTATGTGACTGAAGATTTTTAGCTTTAACGATGCACTCTGGTGGATATAAAACCCCTATAAAAACAAACCTCCGTTGTCTTAAATGGTATCTTATGCCCTTTTTTCTACAAAAAGAAAAAAAAAAAAAACCCTTTCATTGTCTTACAGTTTCATGTGAAAATATTTTCATTTTTCTTCCTCTTTCAAACCCCAGGTTGTGTGAATAATCCCACCCACATCCCACAAGGCTAACAGTGGCTAGTGCTACATTAAACAGAATAAATCCTGTGATAAAAAGACTTACCGGTTGAAGGATGTGCCGTTGTATGCATGGTGGCCCAGGATAATGACTGAAACAGCATTGGTCCTTAAAAACAGTTGAACAGTAAACCCATCTTAATTTGGGTCAAATTTTTAAAGCAGCTGTCCAAAAATGCTAACTCACCCTAGAGGCTAACTTCAGTAAGGCCAGAGAGTCCTGACTGGCTTAACACTACGGACCTGCAATAGTTATATTGTGGTGGACACAATGCACATGGCACTCCACCCAGGACAAGGGGGTTGGTGGGGGAGAAGAGAGTTAGAGATGATAATGGGGAAAGCTGAGTGGAGCCAACCAAACAAAAATGTGCCTTTCGCCCCCTGCCACGCCAGGTTGACACCTGAGGATACAAGGGTGCAAATGTATTGTAGCAAGACCCCTTCTGTGACGTGTGGGTCTTGAGCAGATTAATCAATCTGAGTCAATCTGAGCAGATTACATGGTGACTTTATAGGACAAGGTGTCTCCTTTATGGATACGGAAGAACGTGTTATTTTAGGTCGCCCCTATGGCGGCGTCGGTATCCTATGGCGGAAGTCACTTGCGAACAGTTGTGTTGTGAAAACTTACGATTGCTTAAGAGTTATAGGTATTGAAGTCAACCTGGGTGACTTTCACTGTCTTATATTATGTGTATATTTCCCCTATGACAGTGTTGAAAACTTGGATGAATACTTGCACTGCCTGAGTCTTGTTAAACGTATCACCGAGGACTTTCCAACTCCATATGTGTTCATAATTGGTGACTTCAACGCTAATACAGCACGTTCAAGTTGTTTTGGAAACGAACTGGTGTCTTTTTGTGAGAGTTACTCCCTACACATCTCGGACAGGATTATCTTACCAGGTGATACCTTTACTCATGTTAGCTTGGCCCACGGCTCTACATCATGGCTTGATCACTGTGTGACTACATCCTCAGGCCATGATAACGTATCCAATATCAAAGTTCTGCTTGACTATGTGAGTTCTGATCATGTACCTTTATCCATAGATATTGAGGTATCTAGTGCTGTAAATGGCCCCCGGGAAGCTCCCTCAGCCACAACGAGCAGTAGAACATACAAATGGCGTGATGCCACAGCGTCAGACCTGTCCAGATATAAGAAACTTACTCGTAGGAAACTCTGTAACATCCGTGCTCCTATGGACGCCATCAGGTGTCACGACCGTAATTGTGCGGCACACAGGGACGATATCGACAGGTTCTACAGTGATATTGTTGATGCTCTAAATTACTGTGTGAGTGAATGCATTCCTAGTCACAGTGTGGCCACCCAATATAACGTCACAGGCTGGAATGATGTAGTTAGCGAGGCTCACACAGCTGCCCGGGATGCTTTTTTGTGGTGGAGGAGTAATAGCAAACCACGTTCTGGTCCAATATTTGAAAACATGAAAAATTGCAGGGCTAGGTTCAAATATGCTCTACGAGCATGCAGGCGCAATGAAGAAAGTATCAAATGTGACCAGCTAGCTAATCACATGAGTGAACTGAACATGGTAGAATTCTGGAAACAAATGAAAGCTATGAGCTCCCACCGGTCTGTCAGATCAAACACTATTGATGGTGTGACTGGTGACGTTAATATTGCTGAAAAGTGGAAATGTCATTATGAAGCTATTTTCAACTCAGTCAAGAATGTTTCAATGAAGGATTCTGTTATGCATGATATTCGTCTGTATAACGATATGTTTGATGCCTGTGATATTTCTGCTGTTACTCCTGTTGAAGTTGATTCACTGATCAAAGTTCTTAAGAAAGGCAAATCAGCTGGCCCTGACTGTCTCACCAGTGAATGCCTCATCAACGCCGATTTCAACTTGTGTATTTTGTTGTCATTGTGTTTTAACTGTATGTTTGTTCATGGTTACATGCCAGACATGTTGATGGACTCTGTTATTATTCCTTTGGTGAAAAACAAGTGTGCCAGTCTTTCTGACATGAACAACTACAGACCTATAGCTATTGCTAATGTTATATCTAAACTGTTAGAGGGTTTATTCCTGAACAGAATTGAGGATTATCTGTGGACAAACGACAATCAGTTTGGTTTCAAATCAGCTCTTTCAACTGACAAGGCTGTTTACCTACTCCATGAATTTGTTGACTACTTCAGAAGCCACTCCACTAGTGTTTATGCTATGTTCCTAGATGCTAGCAAAGCTTTTGACAGGATTAACCACTGGGGTTTGTTCAGAAAATTGATCGATCGAGGTATCCCTATTTACATTGTTAGCACCCTGCTATACTGGTACAGAAGGCAGTCTATGGTTGTTAGATGGGGCAATGTCACCTCATCCAAATTTCATGTGACCAACGGTGTTAAACAAGGTGGTATACTGTCACCCTTGTTGTTTAACGTCTATGTTGATGATCTCAGTGTACTGTTGAACAATACTAATGTGGGCGGCTCCTTTAACGGTGCACTGTTAAATCACATTTTCTACGCTGATGACCTCTGTTTGTTAAGTTTATCTACCGCAGCGATGCAACATCTCCTTTCTGTATGTGAAAAACTTGGTAAAAAAAATGACATCCTGTTCAACTGTACTAAATCTATGTGTATGGCTTTCAAACCAAAGGGCGTCAATACGTCGAATCCTGTTATGTCACTTTGTGGTAATAGCTTGATCTTTGTTGAAAAAGTCAAATACCTAGGTGTGTGGATTGAATCTGATAAGACCAATGCTGATTGTAACAGGCATCTCAGGAAACTGTACGCTCAAACCAATTTACTGTTGCGTAATTTACATAGATGTTCTCCTGAAGTCAAATGTATGTTGTTCAAGACCTTCTGTACCTCAATGTACTGCTCGCCTTTATGGTTTAATAGCAATGTTGCAGTTAGGAACAAAATCCGCATTGCATATAATAACTCCCTAAGAAGGTTGTTAGATGTACCACGAAGGTCGAGTGCAAGCAAGCTGTTTGTGTCTGTGAACATTCCGTCTTTTGGAGAATTGATACGTAAGAATGTTTACAGTTTTTTGAGAAGACTGCTGGAATGTAACAATCATCTTATATCAGCAATTGTCAACTCGTCACTCACACTTCATTCCAGCATTTGGAAGTGGTGGCGTTCCATTTTAAACTGAGCCCATTATGTTTTTTGTTGTTACAAGAGCGCCGAGTGTCTGCTGATCTGTATATACTTTATTTATTTATCTATTTGTAATATGAACCCTGAGTTTGAAATAAACGTTTGAATTGAATTGAATTGAATTGAATTGAATGTTAGGTTAATGTGTGTGCATGTCTTGTGGTCTGAATGTTAATGCGTTCACCCTGAGTGCCGGAGGCAGGAATTAAAGTGTATAAAGGAATTCACTCAAGCACTCAGGTTTCAGAGTTTCTGTGCTTATGTTGGAAGTGGAATAAAGTTTGTGTGTTGTGCAGCTCGCTGCCTCGTCTGTTTCCATCTTCCACATTGGTGACCCTGAGATGTCCTAAGACGTCCTAAGACGTGCAATGGAAAATGAGTCGAGCACCACCCCGGCGACAACCCAGAGGGAGAACACCAGGATGGCATGCGCTGTCACAGTCAAGCTCCCAGACTTCTGGCTTCACAATCCGACCGCTTGGTTTCTACATGTTGAACCCCAATTCGCACTCCGTGGGATCACAACGGACAACACCAAATATTATTATTCAATTCAATTCAATTCAACTTTATTTATATAGCGCCAATTCACAACAACAGTCATCTCATAGCACTTTCAACTGTAGGGGAAACCCCCACAATTGCAAAAAGACCCCAGCAATCAGGTGATCCCCTGTGAGCAAGCGCTTGGCGATGGTGGAGAGGAAAAACTCCCTTTTAACAGGAAGAAACCTCCAGCAGAACCAGGCTCAGGGAGGGGCAGTCATCTGCTGCGACTGGCTGGGGGATGAGGGGATAGAGAAGACGAAAAGAACAGACATGTAGAGCACAATCAGCACAATGGGGATTTAATCTATGGGAGAGAACAAACAGATGTTAATGACCAGCAAAAATATTTCATTGAGAGTGAAGAAAGGAGTGAAGCCCAGTGCATTATTGGAGGTCCCCCAGCTATCTAAATCTATTAGCAGCGTAACTAAGGGAGGGTTCAGAGACACATGATCCCTCCCTAATTGTAGGCTATATCAAAAAGGAAGGTTTTAACCCTATTCTTAAAAACAGAGATCGAGTCTGACTCACGAATCCATATTGGCAGCTGGTTCCACAGAAGAGGAGCTTGATAACTGAAGGCTCTGCCTCCCATTGTACTTTTGGAGATTCTAGGTATTACAAGTAAGCCTCCATTTTGGGAGAGTAGTGCTCTGTTAGGATAATAGGGTAGTATCAGATCTTTTAAATATAAAGGGGCCTGATTGTTTAGAGCTTTATAAGTGAGAAGAAGGATTTTAAACTTAATTCTAAACTCTATGGGAAGCCAGTGAAGGGAGGCCAGAACCGGAGAGATATGATCTCTCTTTCTAGTACCTGTTAAAGCTCTTGCTGCAGCATTTTGGGTCAACTGAAGACTTTTTAAAGATGTTTTAGGAAAACCTGGTAATAAAGAGTTACAATAATCTAATCTAGAGCTAACAAAAGCGTGGAGCGGTTTCTCAGCATCACTCTGAAACAAGATGCTCCTAATCTTGGAAATGTTACCCAAATGATAGAAGGCAGTCTTAGAAACAAATTTAATATGTGAATTGAAAAACAGAGTGGTTGCTGCGCTGAATGCGCACCATACAGCAAGTGATGAACCTGCTCCAGGAACCGCTGGCCCAGGCAAAATACGATGCGCTCAAGCAGATGCTGATTCAGCGATATACCCTGTCGGACAGTGAGAGAGAAGAAAGACTTCTAACGTGCTCAGAGTTAGGTGACAGATCAGCTGTGGAGCTGATGGAGAGCATGTTATCATTGAGGGGGAAGAACAATGAATCCTTCCTTTTTGCCTACCTCTTCCTCAGGAACCTACCTGCTACAGCAAGGGCGATCCTGGCCAACTTGCCGCTGCTGGTAACCAGGAACTACCATGCTCTGGCGCAGAAAACTTACTGCATCATTCTAGCAACCAGAACTCTCACCTTGCATGCAACGACACCGGCATCTGGGAAAGACTCCAGCAAGTTCTGCTGCACGGTGGCACAGTGGTTAGCACTGTGGCAGCACAGTTTTACCCTCGGCCGGGGGATCGCGGAGACCGTGAGATCATGGGTTCGACCCCTGGCCCCGGCCAACAGTGATCTGTGTGGAGTTTGCATGTTCTCCCCGTGTTTGCATGGGTTTACTCCAGGATTTCTCCGGTTTCCTCCCACATGCCAAAAACATGCAGGTTAGGGAGTTAAGGGGCGCTTGCGCATGCAGCGACCGGCAACTGGTGGTTTGTCACCAGACTGCAAAACAAATCTACCTACGGGTACAAAATAAGTAATAAAAAAAAAAAAAAAGTTCGAGGAGCTGTTGGTGGTGGCTGGGACAGACACAAAGAGATGCAGAAATGGGACGCTCTGTGTCTATCACCACCGCTTTGGCTCGGATGCCCAACACTGTCTGCCACCGTGCCAATTCAAGAAGCCAGGGAAACGGCACAGCCAGCAGTCAGTAGCAGCTACGACTGCTGGCAACAGGAACAAGCTGCTGTTCATCACAGACACACGTTAGGGGAGACATTTCTTCGTGGACTCCGGCTCCCAGAAGAGCCTCATTCTGCTGGTCAGCACAGACAGATCGGCAGGAGGCAGTGGTCCCGAGCTCACGACCACCAATGGATCCGACATCAGGACGTTTGGTGAACGGACGTTGACGGTGTGCTTACACAGACGCAATTACCAATGGGATTTTGTGGTGGCAGCATGGTCTGTCCCCATTTTAGGCACAGATTTTTTATGTGCTTATGGGTTGTTAGTCGATGTTGCCAACAGATGTTTAGTGGATGCTGTCTCTTTTACCTACTTGCCTTGCACAGCTCAGGGAGTTGGGCCAACAACACAGGCTAGCATTGTAGCTCCAGGGGGTAAGTACCAGCATTTACTTTCACAGTTCCCAGCACTCACAGTTCCAATGTTTTCTGCTACAGTGACCAAACACGGAGTCGAACATTTCATAACCACAAAAGGCCCACCGGTGTTCACACAACCTCGGTGCCTGGACGTGGTTAAATTAGCCAACATGTGCGAGGAGTATGTCAACTTAGAGTAGCTGGGCATCGTTAGGCGCTCCAACAGCCCGTGGGCATCCCCACTGCACATGGTGCCTAAGGCCGATGGGTCATGGCAACCGTGTGGCGATTTCTGGCGCTAGAACAATGCCACAGAACACAATCAGTATCCCATCCCGTACATCCAGGATTTTTCCGTGCATCTGGCCGGGACGCATGTTTTTTTCGAAAGAGGATCTGGTCAGTGGTTACCACCAGGTCCCAGTGCACATGGAGGACGTTCTCAAAACAGCTGTAATAACTCCTTTTGGCCTTTTGGAGTTTTTACGAATGCCGTTCGGGTTAAAGGGTGTGGCACAAACCTTCCAAAGAATGATGGATGTGGTGCTCTGTGACCTGCCCTTCGTTTCTGTCTACCTAGTTGACATTCTGGTAGCTAGCACGTCCAAGGATGTGCACCTCGCCCATCTCAAACTAGTTTTTCAGAGGTTGGAAGCGCACGGGCTTATCGTGAACCTGGCGAACTGCCATTTTGGTGTGCCAGTGATTGATTTTTTGAGTCACCGCATTTCACCAGAGGGCACGACTCCACTGCCTGTTAAGATGCGTGCTGTATCAGATTTTCCGTGCCCGCAGACCGTGAAGGCCCTGCAGGAATTTTTCGGCATGGTCAACTTTTACAACCGTTTTCTCCCCCGAGCAGCACAGCTGCTGCAGCCGTTGTACACTGTGCTCAAGAAAAAGAAGCCCGCGGAAAACATTGACTGGACCCCCGAGCAAGTCCAGATTTTCGCAAACGCCAAAACAGCACTCGCTAATGCTACTTTGCTAGCCCACCCTATCCATCAGCACGGACAGTCACCACTGACATGCCTGACGTTGCCATAGGGACAGTGTTGGAGCAGTATGTTTCAGGTGCGTGGCAGCCACTCACATTTTTCAGCCGCATTTTGTACGACAACGAACGCAAATACAATACGTTTGACAGAGAGTTGTTGACCCTCCACCTGGAGATGCGCCATTTCCAGTTTTGGCTGGAAGGGCGCGAGTTTTATGTGTTCGTTGATCAAAAGCCACTAATGTACGCAGTGTCCAAATTCTCAGAACCGTGGTCAGCCCGGCAGCAACGATATTTGGCCGCGATCTTGGAATTCACGACAGACATTCAACACGTAACCGGCAAGCTTAATGTTGTGGTCGACTGCCTGTTGTGTGTGTTAGTCTCCTCAGTCTACATGGGAATAGATTTCCCCACCATGACCGAGGAGCAAACCAGAGATGCGGACATTTGCGCGCTCCAGTCCGCACCTACTGGGTTAAAACTGGAGAGCAGGGTGGTGCAAGAAGGGTGCCCCCCCCCCCGCTCTGCGACATTTCTACCGGTTGCCCACGCCCGGTGGTTCCGAGCTCTTGGCACTGCTGCATTTTTGAGTCAGTCCACTCCCTTTCACATCCCTCCATACGCGCCTCGGTTAAATTAGTGGGGGCAAAATTTGTCTGGCCTCACCTACGCAGGGATGTGAAAGAGTGGGCTGCAGCATGTGTCGCATGCCAGAGGGCCAAAGTGCACAAGCACACCAAAGCCCCCCTCGAGCTGCTTCAAATAGTACTACAAGTACTACAAGCCCTGTACTACAAGTACAGGGGCCGCTAACGGGTCCAGCACACCATTGTTTTCCCCACACCTTCGTCCCAAAGAGTTTACAGAGCGCCAAGTTTGTTTTTGTTCGGCACGACGCACACAGAACTCCGCTGTGCCCATTGTATGATGGACCATTCAGAGTGCTGGAAACTGGGGCAAAGCATTTTATGTTAGACATGGGGGGCATAAGGAAACCATCTGCATTGACAGGCTTAAGCATGCTTTTGTGTTGACAGACGAACAGATGGTGTTGGCTGAAATTCCCCGGCACGGATGCCCACCTACAGTGGCTCCACAAGTTGGTGTTTCCCCTCCAGAGAACTGTTGGCAGCAGACTAGGTTTTCCCCCCTCCAAACCCTTTCTGCCTCCACAGGACTGTGTGCCAGAGACCGAGTTTGTCTCCTGCCCACCTCAACAGCAAGACACTTCGGCCGGTCCATGTTACAGCCGTTTCAGGCGCCGGCCCAAGCCCAAGGTGCCATAGGGTTTTTTTTTTTTTTTTTTGTTACTTATTTGTACCCGTAGGTAGACTTGGTTTGCAGTCTGGTGACAAGCCACCGGCTGCTGGTCGCCTCGTGCGCGAGCGCCCTAAACCTACATGTTTTTTGGTGTGCGGGAGGAAACCGGAGAAATCCCGGAGTAAACCCGCGCAACACGAGGAGAACATGCAAACTCCAAACAGCTCACTGTTGGTCGGGGGCTGGGATCGAACCCACGATCTCATGATCCCCGCGGTCCCCCGGCCGAGGGTAAAACTGTGCTGCCACAGTGCTAAACCACTGCGCCACCGTGCAGGGTTAGAGCCCCTTCTGGGTGTTGGGGGGGAGGGGGCTGTGTGGTGGACACAATGCACATGGCACTCCACCCAGGACAAGAGGGTTGGTAGGGGAGAAAAGAGTCAGATATGCTAAGCTCGCTGCCTCGTCTGTTTCCATCCTCCACAATATCACCAAAAACATTCTGTCTAAACTTGCCTTTTTGTCAGGGAGCAGGGCTTAACTGAAACTTAAAAAAAAAAAAAAAAAATACAGACATGATATATTTGAGTGATTTCACTCTTGATGTATCTTATAAGTCATAAAACACATGTTTCAGACATGTTAACAAAAAAAAACTAATTTTTGGCAGGGTTTCACTTTAATTTAAAGCCATTTAAGAGAAGGACTGGTTGTTTAGGAATTACTACCTTTTTTCACGTACTGTAGATTGGGTTGCTTTTGCAGTATGATTTGGGTCATCCATTTACAGTGTGAACACCACCTGATCAGTTTTGCAGTACTTGACAGAAGCTGCTGAAAGTATAAATCTGTACACCAGAAAATTTATCCTGCTACTTCTATCAGCAGTTTCATCATGTATTATTTTTAGAAAATTATTTGTCTTCATGAAAATTCATCAATATGACCTTTAAAGAAACGGTGTATAAAATAAACATGTTTTCAATAGCGTATAAATAAAAAAACATGTGATTTTTGTTACCTTAGAATAAGCTGTTTATGTCTACATGCGGTGTGACCCACTTCCCCTTAAAGCTACAATTTTGCATGGTAGCTCAGAATGGAAGAGCAGCTTTGTGTAACTACTTTGAGTTCAACTGTTTTGACGCTGCAGTACCGAGCTTCACCTGAGTGGTGCTAGTGTGCCATTTGAGTGAAATAACGCCATATAAAGCAAGAAGAACAATGTGGAGGAGCCATTCACAGGGACAGAATAGAGGTGCATTCCGATCACCCAATAGTATACTCCGAAGTGGACTGCACAAGGTATTCCGCCATGTTAAGTGAGATTCCAAACTGAAGGGAGCAAGCGGTGTTCATTTCAAAGGGAACTGACAACTGAGCAGGAAAGAAGTAAACAACTGTACATCACTTCAGCGGAAGTTGACAAGAGCTGAGTTCCGACCGCCCAGTAGTATACTCCAAAGTGGACTGAACAGGGTATCCGCCATATTAACTGAGATTCCAAATTGAAGGGAGCGAACGGTCTTCAGTTCAAAAGAAACTGAGAACTGTGCAGGGAAGAAGTGAACAACCACACATCACTTCACTGGTAGTTGACAAGAAGATTACCCATAAGCCACTGCGCCTCAAATATGAGTAAAACAAACTATTGTTGCTAACGTTATTAACAAACTAAACTGATGTTTGTTATTGTTTATATCAACTGATAGTAATACAAATATATTTGTATTAATATTTTATTTAAGAAATATAAATTATCCACCATAGTATCAGCGCGTGTCCATGGTTACCGTGGTAACACACAGAGGAGGGAGCCAACAGTTACAGGGTGTTTCAAATGGAGAAATTTTGTAAAGGGCAGTTAACTTACTGATATTCCCTGAGAACGGAGCAGGGAGTAGGGAATACAGTTGAAGTACACTGTGGATCGGAACGTAGCTACAAAGATTACCCATAAGCCATTGCGCCTCAAATATGAGTAAAACAAGCTATTGTTGCTAATGTTATTAACAAGCTAAACTGATGTTGGTTATTGTTTATATCAACTGATAGTAATACAAATATATTTGTATTAATATTTTATTTAAGAAATATAAATTATCCACCATAGTATCAGTATGTGTCCATGGTTACCGCAATAACGCAGGGAGGAGGGGGGCGACAGTTGAAGGGTGTTTCAAATGGAGAAATTTTGTGAAGGGCAGTTAACTAATATTCCCTGAGAACGGAGCAGGAAATAGGGAATACAGTTGAAGTACACTGTGGATTGGAACGTAGCTTAGAGTACAGTGCTCATCGTTAGCCACCAGGCTAGTTTTAGGTGGCCAAGTACGGATGCCATATTGGTGCTGATAAAAAACACAAACACGCCATAAAGCCACATAGGCATTTACTGCATTTTCTTCATTTTTGCACAAGAAGTCGAATATTACATGAAATAAAGAACACTCGTTGCCAGGTACAATGCCTGCACACGGTAAAAACATTAAGGAAAATAAAATGTGCTGCGTTTTAACAACACTATTAATTGATTTCAACACTGATGTGAGTGTTTTCAGCACCCAAGTATCTGATATTCCAAGATTGTCTCCATATGCCATTGATTTTTGTTTTTCTTTCTTCTTATAGTCATATGCTTCTTATAGTGATGCTCATTCACAGAATTGTAATTGTAAGGATGGCAAGTACGAACAGAAAGGGTAGGTAATTTGAGGAGAGCTTAAAATTTAATACTACTACTATTCAGTGGCAGACCGTGTATTTTCCAACTAGGCCTTCAGTGGTGATCTACCTGATTTAAGTTCCATTCATACCAAACACCATAAAAATAGCCTATAGGCCCGTCCACACAAAGCATGTTAAAGATAACTTTAACTATAAAATTACAGTTTTAAAGATCTTTACCTTTTCATTGTAGAGCTCTGTTTTCCTGCGCACTTGTTCGTTGAGCTGTAGATCCACTCTTGTTTCTACAAAGGTTTAAAAGTACTGTTGCTTGTCCAGCTGGCGGCTATGCTTCAGTGTCTCGCTGCTGCCTTGGTAAAGGCCCTGTCACACCTAGACGATTTAGGAAGTGTTTGCAAAATGTATGAAAAATTTGGAGAATATGCTGGGGTACGTGAATCAGTTATTGTGACATATGGAAATAGTCAGTAGTAGTAAGATGGCGGCAGGGTTGGCCAGGGAATAGATGGGGGTGGCGAACTGCCTTTCCGGTAGTGACGCCACCCAGAGTATAAAAGGCACGGGTTAGTCCTCTTTGCCTAGCTGACGCCCTGGCCTGCTGGAGAGTGCCGAAAGTCAGAAGGGTATTGTATATAGTTGTTGTTGTTAATAAAGCTCCATTAACAGCAGCCACGCTTTGTCGCTATTGCCTAAATATGGACAGAACATTTGGCAATGAGGTAAAAGCGGTTATGGAGAGGTCAGTTGCCAATTTTCAGCCATTTCTGGAAGCACCAGGCGAGCCGCTCATGCCTTGGCCTAGGTGGTTCACCGTATTTACCAACTATCTGGTGGCTTTGAAGCTCGGCAAACTGGAGAAGCTTCGCACAATGGCAGTTTTGGTCCATAATTTGGGCATGGAGGGGCAGAGGATTTTGGAAAGCGGGAGGAACCAATAACTTCGATGAGGTTGTGGAGCTAATGGCACACTATTTTCGTGCTCCAGAGAATGTCACCATCAGATGCATTCAGTTTCGATAGCGCCGCCAGCAGACAGGAGAGTCCATCAGAAGATTCGTAGTGGACCTCCGTGAGCTGGCAAGGGAATGCAAGTTTGGGAACCTGGAGGATGAAATGATCCGGGACCAGTTAGCGGAGCATGTTCGGTGTCCCGCAGCTCGGTCAAGGCTTTTAACCCACCCAGGTGAGCTGACGTTGGCCTCTGCTATCGAGCTAGCTCAGCAGTTTGAGGCAGCTGAGACAATAGTGAGAGGCCTCAGTGAGAGGGCCACTCCAACCCAGGATGAGCCTCGCTTAAAGGCGCTGAATTTGGACCTTGAGGAAGAGGACAGCGGGGATGACGATTACGCCTCCGCGGTCAAGATTAAGTACGCCCCAGGTACGCCCAGATGTTATGGCTGTGGGTCCCCTTAACACAGCTATAAGTAGATAGATAGATAGATAGATAGTTTATTTCGAACACAAAAATATAACAAATACAAGCAAATGGCAAATGCAATAAAGTAACATTATACACTGTTCGAAAGGGAGAAGGAAGAAGTGAACACTTATTAATTCCATCTCCTCTTTTCCATAGATACACCCATGTGAATTTTATACAAATTACCACCTTTAAGACCCCAAGTAAACAATTTACTGTATTTTTTACAAATCAACATTAACACCCATCCATTCTAACATACAATGACGTCCATACAACAAAACCAGCCTCAAACAACACAGATATACACAGTGCTGTCCCACCCACCATTCCATAGTGTCCCATAATATCCCAGAGTGAACATAATGAATCGTACATATAACTACTACCCTTCTAACATATACCCTTTCAGCAAATGATGCTTATACCTCTTTTTGAATTGATTTCTGTTTGTACATAGTTTCAGTTCCGGCTCTAGACTGTTCCACAAATCCACCCCACAGACAGATATGCACATACTTTTCTTGGTAGTACGTATCTTGGGTTTTGTAAAGTTTAAGTCTCCCCTCAAATTATGATCATTGTCTCTTTTTTTAAATATTTTTTGTATATTAGTTGGTAGTTGATTATTAATTGCCCTGTACATTACTTGTGCTGTCTTAAATTTAACTAAATCGATGAACTTTATGACATGTGACTTTAAGAACAACGAATTGGTATGGTCTCTATATCCTGCATTGTTTATTATCCTTATAGCTCTTTTTTGTAATGTGCATATTGACTGTAGGTTGGTTTTGTAGGTGTTTCCCCAGACTTCTACACAGTAGTTAAGATAAGGTAAAAACAGTGAATTGTGTAATAAGACCAATGATTTATAGTCCAAGAAGTGTCTTGTCTTCCCCAGTATGCCTATACATTTTGCTAATTTGGCCCGGATGTGACTGATGTGAGGTTTCCAGCAGATTTTATTGTCAAGCGTCACCCCCAGGAACTTATTTTCCTGTACTGTTTCTATTCTGGTATCATCTATCGTTACCATTATTTCATGATTTATTTTATAATTTCCAAACAACATAATCTTTGTTTTTTTAGATTTAGAGATAATTTATTTTTGTTGAACCACTGCGTTAATTTTTTCATTTCAGTTGTGACCACCTCTAAAACCTGCTGCAAATTCTCACCAGTGCAGAGGATATTTGTGTCATCCGCAAACAAAATAAATTTCAGAATTTTTGATACTTGGCATATGTCATTTATATATAAAATAAAGAGTTTGGGTCCCAAAACTGACCCCTGGGGTCAGTTTTGGAAAGTCCAGGGAATGTCTGGCGAAGGGCAAGTGTTGTGCGAGGTGTGGCTTATTAAATCATTTTGCCAGGACACACTGTTGATCCTTCCAGCGGAAGGATCGACAGCGTGAAGCGGATCCCTCGCTGAAGACTCCAATGATAGTTCATACGGTCTCCCCTGGGACGGATGGACAGGTTTGGTGCACTGTGTCACTGGATGGCATTGAGATCCCGCTATTGGTGAACACTGGTGCGGTGACCTCCGTGTTGAATTTGACAACAGTAAGGAGTCTGTTTCCCCATCGCTGCATTCATAGAGAGACGGCACCCTGCTACGGCTATGGAATGAACAAGTTGGCCGTTGTGGGCTTCATGGAGTTGGAGGTGAAGTATAAGTCTACGACGCTGCCGGTCATGTATTTCCTAGTCACTGCAGCCGGCAATAATATCATGGAATGCAATACGCTCTATGGACTGGGTTTTTACATCACCAACAACACTGGAGTAGAGTGATCGGGCTGTGGGCTGTGGAACCGACCTGCTCCGCTTCTGGAGGAGAACACGCCCGTCGCCACGCAATGTCATCCTGGGATGGACCCAATGCCAGAGTCCAAGCTGCCCTTGGTGTGGGGGCTGGACGGCATGACGGGACCCCTGGGGCAACCCATAAGATCGAGGCGCCCGCGCTGAGGACTGATGGGGTAAGACCACAGAGCGCAGTGTTAAAGGGCTCCCAGCAACGACCCTCCAAGAGGTCTTCGAACTGGACCCGCACAACGACCGGTTCTAGGGAGGAGGCTCGCTTACACCGCGGTGGCCCGAGGAAACACGACAGGCCTCCCCTGAAGGTTGGTGATAGAGTCCGCCCAAGGGTTGAAGCTCATCTGGGAGGGGCACGATCGACACGTGAACGACGCAAGGACCAGGGGCAGCTCCAGGTGGTGGCTGCCTGGGCTGATGGGTTTCTGGGCCTATCAGACGAGACATTGAGGCACCCCAACGAACTGCGCCGCGTAGTGGAGAAGAGCTGACTTTCGCAGGCGGGGCCAGCCCAGCAGACCTGTCAGATCCACCAAGCCAGCCATTACGAAAGTCAGCTGATAAAATGACAGCTGGCAGCAATCAGCTGACTCTTCTGATGAAGGCTGCAGTGCACAGTCGAAACATGAAAAGAAGGTAAAAACGTCTCCTTTCTATTTTTGTCTTTAATAAGAACAAAAGGTAAATAATTATAAGAAGACAAAATGAACCTACTTGAGCTATTACGTGGAAGTTATGGACAAGATTGGATCAAAGACTTCCGCCAGTTGGAGAAATTGGAGAAAACATGGGCACGCTACAGAAACCACCTGAAATTTAACCTCTGTTGCAGAGATGAGGATGTCACACCAGCAAGCCTCAACATAAAAAATCCAATCTCGACCAAAAACGCAGAGAAAGTTATCAATAAGGCATGGAAAGACCTGATCAAAGAACGGATCAGAATGACGGCAAACAAAGTGGACAGAATTAACAACCAGATCAAGGAGGAAATGGACATTTTCAAGAAACACTACCTGACCGAACAGGAAACGCAGGAGCAGATAAAAGCACAATTAAAACATACACATGAACAGGAATTCAATATAATGAAAAACAGCCAATTAAAAAACTAAAAAAACTTACAGAAAAGAAGAACGGATGAAGACAAACACACACGGAAACGAACGCTAAGTGGGTCAAAAACTTATCACAACGCGCACTCACGGACACGGAGAAAACAGTGCTGAGCAGAGGACTGAATTTCGCCATCACACCAGCCAAAATACCCCATGAAGAATACATCCTCTCAACAGAACTCACATGCGAAAAAATCCAGGACCAAGGGGAAAAAGCATCACTCCGGAACGCAGTCGCAGGAATCCTCAAAATGGCCAAATTACCACAAAGCAATGTTACAAAAGAAGAAGAAAAAGCATTAACCTCACTCAAGACAGATAAAACAATCACAATCCTCCCATCAGACAAAGGCAGAACCACAGTACTAATGGACACGGAAACATATGAAAAACAGGTGGAAACCATGTTGGCAGATAACAGCACATATGAAATCATTAAAACAAACCCCACAGAAAAAAAGAAAAAAAAATGCTAAAAGCCCTTCTCAAACCCCTATTAGAAAGCAAAAAAATCGCAAAGGATGCATATGATCACCTGATTCCAACAGCCAGCATCACCCCCCGGATCTATGGAACCCCAAAAATACATAAGAAGGATATCCCACTGTGGCCAATAATAGACAGTATCGGATCAGTCACGTACAACTTCTCAAAAGCCCTGGTTGAAATCATTAAACCCCTCCTTGGACTATCAGAATTCCATAGCAAAAACTCAAAAGAGCGGGCATAAGAACTCAAAAATATGAAAATAGAATCAGATGAGATCCTCATTTCACATGATGTCATTTCATTATTCACAAAGACCCCTGTTGATGTCACACTACATATAGTGCAAGAATGCCTCAGTAATGACAGAATCCTTAAAAGACGCACCAAGCTCACAGTTCACTACATATCTGAACTATTACAATTTGTTGCAAAATCCACCTATTTTCAATACAGAGGAAAAATCTACAGACAAAAAGAAGGATTTGCAATGGGAGACCCACTATCAGCTATTATGAGCAGTTTTTTCATGGAGGATCTGGAAAACAAAGCCATCAACACAGCACCTACACAGTGTAAACCCACCCTCTGGAAGAGATACATGGACGACATTCTGGAGAAAATAAGGAAGGGACACACACAAGAACTCACTGACCATCTGAACAGCACGGACAGCACTGGCAATATAAAATTCACACACGAAGGGGAGGAAAATGGCACCATAGCCTTTCTGGACATGAAAATCCACCACAACGATGACGGCAGCATAAAAATCACAGTCTACAGGAAACCAACCTACACAGATCAATACCTACTATGGACATCAGAACACCCCACAGGACACAAACTATCAGTTGTCAGGACATTATATGAACGGGCCACCATCATCACAGACCAAGAAGCCAGACAGGAGGAGGGAAACCACATAAAAAATGCACTCATACACTGCCAATATCCAGTATGGGCCATAAACAAAGGGAAACAGCAAGTCAAAAACAAAGAAATCGAGCAGGAAATAAGACACAGAACAAAAGCCGAAATCAAAAACAAAACAAGGACACCATAACTATACCATACATCCAAGGGATCACGGAACCAATTCAAAGGATCATGAAAAAATACAAAATAAACACAGCAGTAAAACCACACAAAAAATTAAGACAGTTGTTGGTACACCCCAAGGACAGAATAGAACAAGACAATAAATGCAATGTAATATATGAAATATCATGCAGATCATGCAACAAAACCTACATTGGAGAAACCGGAAGATCATTCACCACAAGGAAAAAAGAACACCAGAAGGAATGTGAGAAGGAAACACAAGGATGACTCACAAGATCACGAAAGGAAAAGGCAGAACAAGAAACATTAAAATCAGCAATATCAGATCACTGCAAAAGAAATAATCACATCATGGACTGGGACAACGCAAAAATAATTGGATTGGAAAACAACAGACACAAACGCTGGATCAAGGAGGCCATAGAAATCAGGAAGCGGGGAAAAGATACCATGAACCGGGATGAGGGGGCCTTTATGCTTTCCCAAACCTGGGACCACATTCTCCAGAGACCATCTGACGGCGGAAAGCGGGGCCGGCTCGGTGGATCTGACGGGTCCGCTGGGCTGGCCCCGCCTACGAAAGTCAGCTGATAAAATGACACCTGGCAGCAATCAGCTGACTCTTCTGACGAAGGCTACAGTGCACAGTTGAAACATGTAAAGAAGGTAAAAATGTCTCCTTTTTATTTTTGTCTTTAATAAGAACAAAAGGTAAAAAATTGACGGGAGTCGGTGATGGCGGTGTGGGATCCAGGCTCCCCCATCCAGAAGATCAGCCATCGCTCCAGGGGTCTGCGGTCTCCAGGGGCGCGCCTGCTGAGGGGCTGCCCTGGACCCCCCCCCCCCCCCCGTGCAAGTTCCAGTTTTTTCACACAAATGATAAAAAATTAAAAAAATAAAATATATGGGTACTAAAATAATTAATTCCACTTCATGTGTATATTCACTCTAAATGCACATTCCTATTGAATCTGAATGCACCATGTAATTTTTCCCCTAAACGCACCTTGGTTTTTCACAGGGAAGAAAAGGAAGGGACACATGCAAAATGTGTCTTGTCTGTAGAAGTGTTAGCGCCTTGCTAAGTGTGGTAAAACTGAGACGAACACAGTTTAAAAGAAAGAGCTACTAGTCCAGAGTCTGCTGCAAGAAGAGTCTCTTGGTAGAGGAATTGTTCACTTTTTTTTCTGTTTTACTGTGGATGCTCTGGTGAGTTCAACTAGCATGAAGCTAACCTCATGGGGTTGCTAGCTGTTGTTAATAAGTTAATCAAAATTGGTCTATAATTTGTTAAAAAGAAGTTAAAACCAGTCTGTGTATTTTTGAAATATATTCTTGTGCACTTTGTGTTCAAATATTCATTTGTGTTTAATTCATGCTGAGCATATGCAGTGTTTTGGAAAATTCATGCTGAGTGTATATGTTAAAAGCTCATTTGTTACCATAGTTATTTCACTGGAAAGCATATTTTTTCATTTTCTTAAAAAATGGGAATTTGAGTTGATATGGAATAAGATGTGTCCTGATTTGATGCAACAAGAATGAATATTTCAATCTTGTATGAAAACTGAAAAAAGCTAATACAGAAATAATTCCTAAAAATGTTTCTAAGTAATTAATTCCCAAAAAAAGGGGGGGGGGGGTTTGACTTCGGCATCAGAAATGCAGGAACACGGCCTCTTGAACGTCAAAGCAGTAACATAATCATACCACTTTCCACGACTATCAAGGGATGAAAAGATGTCCTTAAAAAGTGGCCTCGTACACAGTAGCTCCATTAGTTAGCGCCGCTGCTAAGATGCTAATGATGTAAATGACCCTTGCTGGTAAAATGAGTCCCTTTGAGGACATTTTCAAAACTGATGTAATGTTTTTTTTCCATATTCTGTATTGAAAGACCTTCAAAATTATATTTAGTTTGTAGGTGGTGTGCAAA
Source organism: Pholidichthys leucotaenia (assembly GCA_020510985.1). NCBI lineage: Eukaryota > Metazoa > Chordata > Actinopteri > Cichliformes > Pholidichthyidae > Pholidichthys > Pholidichthys leucotaenia. The sequence goes on along the minus strand of CM035845.1, from coordinate 251,767,776 downwards.
AACTGACCCAGAAAAAGATGATTTGTTTATATTTTAGCTAGGTTGAAAACTTGTGCTCGATCGGTCGGGAGTTACGGCTTCTGCAAAAACATAGGTATTTTTAGAAAGTACGATTTCTAAGCTTTACAATGATACCAGACACTCATGGGGGGTTTCCTGGGACTTTGCCGCTACCAAACAAAGAAAGAGTCATGATTTATGACTTCTCGTTGCCTGTACTCATAATGATGCGGTGTGCATTCCAACCAGCACGTCTCCACCGCAGTAAAGTCAGCTGCATTTTGTTAAAATATGTTGGACATAATCAAGTTTACCTTAGAGCAGGCGTATGCCACAACACTGTGCTTGGATGTCGTCTGTCACCGTGTGGTGAGAAGCCTCCATTTATCTAGTCTATTGGCACAACCACGAACGCCACCAAGTGCCAGAACGATGCCAAAACATTCAAAAAAATACAAAAACTAGAAGAGCTGAAATTAACTGCCACTTGAGTGGAAAACACGTATGTGGACTATACATTAAAATGAATTTGAAAAACTTTTAAAAACACTTTTAAATGCCCCAATACTCCCCTCTTATTGACTGATTTAACACTACTGCAGCCAAAACCTGAAGTTCTGTCCATAATTGTTCCTACAGTGGCACCCCCAGGAGTAAGGTGGATTTAAATCAATTCAATTCAGTTCAATTCAATTCACCTTTATTTATATAGTGCCATTTCACAACAGCAGTCATCTCATAACACTTTCAACTGTAGGGGAAACCCCCACAATTGTAGAAAGACCCCAGCAATCAGGCGATCCCCTGTGAGCATGTGCTTGGCGACGGTGGAGAGGAAAAACTCCCTTTTAACAGGAAGAAACCTCCAGCAGAACCAGAAGAATTGAACAAAGCTCTATTTTATTTTTCTTTTACTTTGTTATTACATGTGTAAAATTTTAAAGTTGTAATAAAACGTGTCAACTGTTAATCAATCCACTACTCATTATTTCATCTACCCCTCAGAGCCTAGATAATAAGTTAGCATTTAACTATTGGCCCACTACAAGTGCTACAGTTAGCACTGTGTTAATAGTTCTTATGTTGTGGTATACTGTATGTTTATGTGGTGATATGGGATTATTTTCTGTATTTTGCTTTTAGTTAGGAGCACGGCTGTGATTGTTAGTTTTAATAAAGACTCTTTTTAGTTTATGGGTGGCAGAATAATCTATCCCGCCGTGTGGGCTGCACAGTAGTCCACCCGTCAGCTCTATTTTGAGTTATTTTGTGTGAATGTGTTAGGCCATTTAGTGCATTGTTTTCATGAGCTTAGTGCGTGATTTGGGTCCCAAATTTGTGGAGGGTTTCAATTGTTTGTGTGGTTTTGGACTTTTCTAAAAGGGGGTGGGGGGGTATGAGTTTAGCCCTCGGGGCTTGCCATAGCCGTCTGGGGGGAGGACGTCAGGTGGGCTGCGGCTGCTGTATATATTCACCAGTGTCTGTAATAAAGTTCAGTTCATTGCTCGGTACAACCTGACTCACGTCTCACTTATTCCATACTTAACAGTATCCGGCATATGGCTGATATGTCCTGCATTCGCGAAGCAAATGGCACATTTGCAGTGTTGGTTCACAGGAAAAACCCGCACAGAGCTCTCTGCCTGCAGCGCATACACACACACACACACACACACACACACACACACACACACACACACACACACACACACACACACACACACACACACACACAGAACTAAACACACGGGACCTGTCGGGTTTTTTATATTTAACTGCAGTCTATACGATCATCTGTCCTGTGTTGTTCTGATAGATATGCCAAAATGTCAGAGCACCAGAGGAGGAGGATTCAATCAGCTGATCGCCTAAAAAAGCTACAAAATAAAGAGAATAGACTATTGGGAATAATTTAATACATCCTCATGGAACAAATATGTTATAATGGTTGTAAATGTAACTCTGATAGTGTTTAGGCCAACAGAGAAGGCTTTGCTGGCCCTGAGGGTCCATCATTGCTACTACTATTACTACTATTAATAATTATAACAATAAAAAAATAACACTAAAAATAGTTATTACTACTACTGCCAGTAGTAGTAGTAGTAGTAGTAGTAAATAATAAAAACAATAACAAATAAGTAGTAACTTTTAAAGACTGTCTCCTGTATATGCAAGTAATTTTTTAAAAATATTTTCCTTTCTCATAAGATAAAAAATGTTGAACTGACACTTTTAGGGCCATATTACAATGACGGGATTGGTTTGTCAGTTGTCAGTGATGCAGAACACGTTTATGGGCATTTTCAAGTTTATTTGCTTATCACAACGGCATAAAAACAATCTTTCTGCCCGCGCATGACGTGAAGAGGCCGGTTTAATCATTCAGAGGTTTTAGATAATCCAATCCAAAGCGCTCATGCCCATCCCTTTAATGCAAAGAGACGTATTATTTAAAGTGAATTCTGATCATGACGGTTTACACCACATTCCAAATTATTATGCAAAATAGGATTTTAGTGTCATAAACATTCAATTTTTTATTTTTCAATTAAACTCATGGATGGTATTGTGTCTCAGGACTCTTTGGATCACTGATATCAATCTCAGACACCTGTCATAATTAGTTTGCCAGGTGAGCCCAATTAAAGGAAAAGTACTTAAGAAGGATGGTCCACATTATTAAGCATGCCACAGGTTTCAAGCAATATGGGAAAGAAAAAGAATCTCTCTGCTGCCGAAAAGCATCAAATAGTGCAATGTCTTGGACAAGGTATGAAAACAGATATTTCATGAAAACTTAAGCATGATCATTGTACTGTGAAGACATTTGTGGCTGATTCAGAGAACAGATGGGTTTGTGCAGATGAAGGCATAATGAGGAAGGTTTCTGCGAGACAAATTCATTGGATTAAGAGAGCAGCTGATAAAATTTAAAGCTGCTGGTACCTCTAGAGTCCCATGAACCTCAAGGTGTAGGATCCTCCAGAGGCTTGCAGTTGTGCATAAACCTACTATTCAGCCACCCCTAACCAATACTCACAAGCAGAAATGGTTGCAGTGGGCCCAGAAATACATGAAGACTAATTTTCAAACAGTCTTGTTTACTGATGAGTACCCTGCAACCCTTGATGGTCCAGATGGATGGAGTAGTGGATGGTTGGTGGATGGCCACCATGTTCCAACAAGGCTGTGACATCAGCAAGGAGGTGGCAGAGTCATGTTTTGGGCTGTAATCATGGGAAGAGAGCTGGTAGGCCCCTTTAGGGTCCTTGAAGGTGTGAAAATGACCTTGGCAAAGTATATAGAGTTTCTGACTGACCACTTTCTTCCATGGTACAAAAAGAAGAACCATGCTTTCCGTAGCAAAATTATCTTCATGCATGACAATGCACCATCTCATGCTGCAAAGAATACCTCTGTATCATTGGCTGGTATGGGCATAAAAGGAGAGAAACTCGTAGTGTGGCCCTCATCCTCTCCTGACCTCAACCCTATTGAGAACCATTGGAGTGTCCTCAAGCAAAAGATCTATGAGGGTGGGAGGCAGTTCACATCAAAACAGCAGCTGTGGGAGGCTATTCTGACATCTTGCAAAGAAATTCAAGAAGAAACTCTCCAAAAACTCCCAAGTTCAATGGATGCAAGAATTGTGAAGGTTATATCTAAGAAGGGGTCCTATATAAACATGTAACTTGACCTGTTAAGATGTTTTTGATTGAAATAGCTTTTTATTTCAGTAAATATGACCTCCTAATGCTGCAAATTCCACAAATGACCCTTTTCAGTTCTTTACAACCAATAAAATGTTTTGAAACTCTGTTGTGCATAATAATTTGGAACAGTGCATTTTGAGGGTTTTTTTTATTTTTGCAAAAAAATAGTTATCATTGGAAGGTTTGTTCAATAAAATTTGAATTTTGCTCTAACAGTTGATGACTTGAAAATTATATTTACTGTCATTTGCATCAATTATTTAGGAAAATCAGAGACAAATATCATTTGCATAATAATTTGGAACGCGATGTAACCCCCTGCTTCTCTCCATCAGCGAAGAGGAAGTGTCAGTCCCGTCCATCGCAGCCCATATAGCATGTTGTAAGCACTTCTAGAGGGACACTAAGGCTGTGCTCTGGGGAGGAGAACTCGAGGTGGGCAAGTTCACTATAACAGCCATCATCAACCTCTCATCTGTGAAGCTCAACCTACCTGTCGCGTTCCGAGTCCACCCATTGTCCATGTTTCACAGATCAAGCCCGTGTTCGACAGTTCACTCTGTCCATCATCCAAGCCACCGCCCAAGATGGTAGATGGTGGGCTGGTCTATGTGGTGACACACAGCAAAATAGCCAGTGGTAATTTAACTCACACTATGTTAAAACTAAACACTATGCCAGTGTTTATATACTCCTCACCAGCTCAGTGTTAAAATTACACTTTTGATAGTGTAATATTTTAACACTTCATGAGTGTTAAATTTCTGACACTCAGTGTTGTTTTATGACACAAAGCAGTGTATTTTTAGCACTAACTTGTGTTAATCTTTGTCACTAATCGTGTTAATTTCAGACATCTAAATTGTAAATCCCTGTCACTCTTGGTGTTACTGTAACACGAGATTGTGTTAGTCCTTGTCACTAGTAGTGTCAATTTAACACGGTGTAGTGTTGATTCACAATGGGGTGGGTTCAAAAGATCAATTCAATGATCTGGATCGATCCATGTTTGACTGAGCTGATATCGATCCACAAAATCCGCGGATCGATCTTTTAATATAATACTTTTACATCTGTGAATGTCTGCTGAGTCTGAGTGGGTTGAAACCGGGTCAGTGAGCCATGAACAGTGGCGAAGAACCAGAAACACCCAGAGCACTAACCGCTAACAAACGGTAAATGGTAATGGCTTTCACCTATATAGTGCTTTTTCTCATCTCTGGATGACCAAAGTATTTTACAGATTCTGCTATCCACCCATTCACACACACATTCACACACTGATGGCAGTGGAGCTGCCAAGCACCGGCGCTGGCCTGACCCACCAGGAGCAACTGGGGGTTCAGTGTCTTGCTCAAGGACACTTTGACATGCAGTCTGCAGACATATAATAATAAAATAAAAATCACAATAAAATGAAAATGGCAGAATTAATAAAGGCTGCAGTACAACAAGATATTTTTACTCAATAGAACTAAACTGAAATGGACAAATCTTCCCAGAAAATGAATTGAAACCCCCTTCAATAATTGAAAGTTAATTTGTAGTTAAATCTAAACAACAAAAAATAAAAGAAACTCAAATTACTAAACCCTACTGTGGTGTGGGGATTTAAAAATATGATTAATTTTATTTAAAATATCTTCTTCTTTTCATATCCCCTTAAGATCTGTGAGGACCGGGTTTCCACTCCAAGATCCATCCTGCACTGAGACGTTCTGAAGGTAAGACGTTGTCAGTGGAAGAGCCATCCCTGCTTCATTGTGGATTTCAGCACAGAAGGAGACCTTACATTTTTCAGGGGTCTTAGTTTTCAAATTCAAGATTCAAGAAGGTGCTGCGATAATTTTCTCCATACTTTAACATGCATTCAATGCAATTTAGTGGTAATGGCTAATTATTTTATTTCTTTTTTTTATTTAAGTTCTCAGCAAGAATACAATATTGGTCATTTTTTGACAACTTTACTGAGCATTTAATTCTAAATAAATCCCTGTTTAACAGTAATTTTGGGCAATCCTGTGCTTTTCTTGTGGTGTTACATAGAATAGCATCATTGAGTGTAAACTATGGAAAAAGCAGCTACTTTAAATTCTGTACTTCCTCACATAACTTTCAGTGCAACAAACCTATAAAAATGTCACAACTTTTTGGAAAAGCTCCTACAAATTCAGGCTTTTTGGGCCACAACAATCACAAAACCAGCCAACGATATCCTGGAGGGACTGAAATACCGTGAGATTATGCATACATGCTTCAGGCATTAAATTTGTTTGGGGGAATTTGTTGTAGGGGTGTATGGAGTGTCAGGGAGGGATAGTACCTCTGATGGGGCAACAGTCGCACCTCCAGGTGGTCGGTCCGCTTTGGTTCCCACTTGGCACTCAACTCTCACCTGTGGCTCCAAGTCGCTGTTTGCATGCAACAGCGGCCACACTCCAGTAAACCGCTCCGAGTGGCAGGCAAAACCAGGTGAGGGTAGCCAACGGGTTTGAAACCCTCGGTGAAGTAGGGCTTGTCTACCTACACATGCGTAGACTGGGCCTGCCAAACCACCAGATTGGCTCAACAGGCAGGAAGGCAGACTCAGCAAAGCGTTGTGGAGTGCAACTAGGGCACAATGAGACACGTAGGCCACTGCTGGCCATCCACTGCATCCTAACCTATCTCCAGCCGTCTTGACTACGTCTTGCCACTGGATCCAGATAGGCTGGGATGAGATAGTGAGGTTGACAACCCTGCGCAACTCTCCCTCACTGAAATCAAATTCACGCGCAAGTCAAGACATCACCCCCCCCCGCACCCAATTTCCTTCTCATTCCCCCCCTCTCCCTCCAAGTCCTGTGACGATGGGCAAGTGACGAAGCAGCAGGTGTGGATACACTGGAAGCTGTATCCACAATCCCTCACACAGGCAGCCCAGGGCATAGGGTCGCTCTCTACTGGACCGAAGCAGCAGTGCAGTTTGGCAGCCCCCTGGATGTCTGAGCAGCCCTCTTTAGGATTCGCTCTGCTCACCTTCATGGCCTGAGGAAGGGACTAGAAAATGTGCCCTAAACATAGCCTGCTTTGCTACACCCTGGCCATCAAGCCGCAACTGGCGGAGAGCCCACCCTAGCGGTCAAAATTCTCAGAAGAAATCAACTAAAGTGACATCACTCACCATTGGCACTTGAAATGTGCGAATGCTCCTGGACAGCTCCAAAGCAGACAGACCTGACAGACGGACAGCACTTGTCATAAGAGAACTCAGCAGGTACAACATCCACATCGCAGCTCTGAGAGAGACCAGGTTTGCAGACAAAGGTCAGCTGACAGAAGTCAAAGCCGGCTACACCTTTTTCTGGAGTGGCTGAGACACCGAAAAATGCCGTGAAGCAGGAGTGGGTTTTGCAATCAGATTCAATCTGATCAGCAAGCTTACCAGCCTCCCCAAAGGAACCAATGGCCGCCTCATGACCCTGCTCCCCCTCCGAGGAAAATGCCATTCCACATTCATCAGTGCATATGACCCCACCATGACGAACCCAGATGAGATCAAAGACTAGTTTTACAAGGACTTAGAGACTGTCATTGAAGGCGTACCGAAGGAGGACAAACTCGTTGTTCTTGGAGACTTTAACGCCAGAGTTGGTACAGACTACCAGACATGGGAGGGAGTTCTTGGGAGAAATGGAGTTGGAAAGTGCAACAGCAACGGTCTTCTATTGAAGACGTGCGCCTCTCATGACCTTCTGATCAATAATACCGTCTACCGTTTGCCTAATTGCAACAACACTTCCTGGATGCATCCACGCAGCAAGCAGTGGCATCTGATTGATTACATCATTGTGAGAAGGAGAGATAGGCAGGACGTTAAAGTGACAAAGGCAATGTGTGGTGCAGACTGCTTGATGGATCAAAGACTCATTCTCTCAAAGCTCAACATGCACATCCAGCCCAAACGGCATCCACAGGGGAAAAAGGCAAACAAGCGACTCAGTGTCAGCAAGCTGGAACAGCACTGTGCAACAGAACCTCAGTGAGGACCTGGACAACAAGCTTAGTCAGCTCGACCTCAGGGCGTACAGAACAGAAGAAGACTGGGCAGCTTTCACAGACATGGTGTACGACACCTCACTCACTCCTCTGGGCCAGAACACGCACAAACACCAAGACTGGTTCGATAAAAATGATGATGACATCAAAAAGCTGCTTGACGAAAAGCATGAAGCCCACAGAGCGTACCAGCAAGACAGCAGATCTGCCTCTAAGAAGGCAACCTTCAACTCTATCAAAGGAAAGGTGAAGGCAAAGCTCAGAGAGATGCAGGACTTCTGGCTCTGCAAAAAGGCAGATGAAATACAGCAGTACACTGACAGTAATAACAAAGACTTCTACGATGCCCTTAAAACCATCTACGGGCCTCAGTCTTCTGGAACATCACCACTGCTCAGTGCTGATGGGTCCACTGTCCTCACCGACAAGAACGCAATTCTGGAAAGATGGGCAGAACATTTCAGCAGCATCCTGAAGAGACCTTCGTCCATCAATGCTGTAGCGCCATCTCACTTTGGCTCATCAATAAAATTATTCTTCAGCTTAAAGACATTGTTTCACCCAGGAAAAGGACAGTCAAGAACTACTCTTTCATACCAGGACCACAGCTGAACTAACATTCCTTTGTTAATCCAGTCTCCAGAATCCCCCTTAATGCGTTTTCTCTTGACCTTTTATGGCCCAATAAAACTTGGAGACATAGAACAGACCTCTGGAGCACCTCATATTGCCGACAAAAATATCCACAGCTCAACATTGCCCTCTACTGGCAACTCTGGGACATGCTGGATTTAACCAGTGAATCTTTTAATCATATCTTTAACTAGAAAAGCACTCGGAGAGCGCAGACCTCCAGTAACCCCCATACAGTGTTTGTGTGTACGTTTTCAGATTCCTTGACCATGAAAACATATGACTAGCAATTGGATTCACAATGATAGAATTAGTGGTTCAGTAGTTATTGACAAAAATGGCATTTTGCGTAATGGCGGTTTTCTTGTGGACGGTGATCCGGATCACCACCAAAATCCAATCATCTGTGGGATACCCCATTTCTGACAATCTGTGAAAATTTCATGAAAATCCGTCAATAACTTTTTGAGTTATCTTGCTAACAAACAAACAAACAGACAGACAGACAGACAAACAGACAAACAGACAGACAAACCAACGCCGATGATCACATAACCTCCTTGGTGGAGGTAAAAACTCAATTCTCAACTGGGTTTGAAACATATTAATCCTTGATTTTAAATATGTGCATGCTAAAATGTTTAAATGAATGTTTATTCTTGCATGTTAATTTATAAGCACTGGTTATAAGTTGCTTGAATCACTAAGGTTAGCTTAGTTTTATATACAAGGGCACAGATGAATATTAAGATGTGTGTATCAGAATTTGTTAAAACATCTTTCAAATCATGTGACCTATCGCGACCAATGTCTGCGTGACAACAGCTTTCTCAAGGTTCAGACAAAAGACTGTTTGTTTATTGGACTAAAGTTCTTAAAGCCCGCCCACAAAGGAAGGCTATTGGTCTGGGCTTCTGTCAATCCAGAAAAGCCTGCGAAAATTCTCCACAGATAAAAAGGGAACTGCGTCATCACTTCTCTCTCTTTCTCCTTTTGTCTTTGTCCACTTCACTTCTCGTCTATACAGCAGAGCACTTTCGGGAGGAAAAAACGGTCTCACTGCCCGAACAAAGAAGCCTTCTACCATGTTTTTTTCCTACGATCACAGAGCAGATAACTCGTAACTTTGCGTTCTGTAAACTTTGTGTACTTTAATTTTTTATTTTTTTTTAACGTCTGGGAATTAATTCTTTCTTTCTTGAGCTCAATTCTAATTAGGAGTTAAAACTCCAATCCTAGACATCTCTATTTCTATAATTTCTCACCTGTTAAACTTTCTGTAAACCCACCATTTTAATTTTAATTTAAGTTTTAATCTTGACTTTATTTTTGTAATTTTTTTATTGACCATTCCCACACCTCGAGGATCTCCTCAATCCCACTGATACGCCTTCCACAGAGGAAGCAGGGTTTGGGGACGAGGGGGATGACTCGCCTATCACAGGGGCTGAGGTCGCCAAGGTGGTTAAAAATCTCCTTGGTGGCCGGGCCCCGGGGGTGGACGAGATTCGCCCCGAGTACCTCAAGGCCCTGGATGTTGTTGGGTTGTCATGGTTGACACGCCTCTGCAACATTGCGTGGAGGTCGGGGGCAGTGCCTTTGGCATGGCAAACCGGGGTGGTGGTTCCTCTCTTCAAAAAAGGGGACCGGAGGGTGTGCTCCAACTTTAGAGGGATCACACTCCTCAGCCTCCCTGGGAAGGTCTATGCCAAGGTACTGGAGAGGAGAGTCCGGCCGTTGGTCGAACCTCGGATTCAGGAGGAGCAATGTGGTTTTCGTCCTGGCCGTGGCACATCGGACCAGCTCTTTACCCTCTCGAGAATTCTTGAGGGTTCGTGGGAGTTTGCCCAACCAGTTTACATGTGTTTTGTGGACTTGGAGAAGGCATTTGACCGCGTCCCTCGTGGATTTTTGTGGGGGGTGCTTCGGGAGTATGGGGTATCGGGCTTGTTGTTACGAGCTATTCGGTCTCTGTACGACCGTTGTGAGAGTTTAGTTCGCATTGCCAACACTCGGTCGGAGTCATTCCCAGTGAGAGTTGGACTCCGCCAGGGCTGCCCTTTGTCACCGGTCCTGTTCATAATTTTTATGGACAGGATTTCTAGGCGCAGCCAGGGAATGGAGGGTGTCATGCTTGGTGACCACAGGATCTCATCTCTGTTGTTTGCAGATGATGTTGTCCTGTTGGCTTCATCCAGCAATGACCTACAGCTCTTGCTGGGACGGTTTGCCGCTGAGTGTGAAGCGGCTGGGATGAGAATCAGCACCTCCAAGTCCGAGTCCATGGTCCTCAGCCGGAAAAAGGTGGCTTGTTCTCTCCGGGTTGGGGACAGGCTCCTGCCCCAAGTGGAGGAGTTTAAGTATCTTGGGGTCTTGTTCACGAGTGAGGGGAAAATGGAGCGAGAGATCGACAGACGGATTGGAGCAGCATCTGCAGTGATGCGGACGTTGTACCGGTCTGTTGTGGTGAAGAGGGAGCTTAGTTCTAAGGCAAAGCTGTCGATTTACCAGTCAATCTACGTTCCTACTCTCACCTATGGTCACGAGCTTTGGGTAATGACCGAAAGAACGAGATTGCGGATACAAGCGGCTGAAATGAGCTTTCTCCGTAGGATTGCTGGACTCACCCTCAGAGATAGGGTGAGGAGCTCAGTCATCCGGGAGAGGCTCAGAGTAGAACCGCTGCTCCTCCACATTGAAAGGAGTCAGTTGAGGTGGTATGGGCATCTGATTAGGATGCCTCCTGGACGCCTCCCACTTGAGGTGTTTCAGGCACGTCCCACTGGGAGGAGACCCCGGGGCAGACCCAGGACTCGGTGGAGAGACTATGTCTCCCAGCTAGTCTGGGAACGCCTTGGTATCCCCTCTGAAGAGCTGGAGCAGGTGGCTGGGGAGAGGGAAGTCTGGGCTTCTCTGCTTGAACTGCTGCCTCCGCGACCCGGACCTCCGGAAAAGCGGTAGAAGATGGATGGATGGATGGATGGATGGATGGATGGATGGATGGATGGCATTCCCACACCAAAAGTTCTTTTATCTAAAGTCCGAAAATCTTTTAATTTGATATCGGATTGGATATTGCAATTATTCTCGAATTCCCTGGGAAAGCCGCTTGCCAATGAAGAAGGAGGCGACGCAGCGCCATTACGCAGCTGAAGAATTCGACACGTCACGAGAAAGAATACGCCACATGTTGTACCTCAGCCCTTGTGATCAAACACATCACAAAGCCTCATCTTGTGACAATAGACTGCAAAAGTTGCCGTACCGCCGAATATTTCTGTGTCAAATATTCAATTGACACTTATTTACATCAAAAGCTTCACGAGGACGACGAAAGAACTCTTCAACTTCAGCTTCAACAAGGAATCACGTGAGCTGCATATTCTTTATTCATCTGCTGAATCAAACGTCTGAGATTTGAGAATAATTTTAATATCTAATCAGATGTGAATTTAAAGAGCAATTAACATAACCCTTCTTTGATTAAAATTCCGTTTTCATTTTCTGAAGAGTAATCCAGAATTTTCCATTATAGTTTAATTTTCCCCATAAATTTGCGTTCAATTTTCCATAATCTGTTAACTTCAAACTGATCTAAATTCGGCTCACATTTTAACCCTGGTTCTGCAAACGTTCATATTGTTACTCTATCATTGACAAGTTTAATTTCATGGTTAATGAAATCACTGCAATGTCTTTTAATCATCATTTCATTTAATAAATATGTGAAAATGAGAGAAGTTGTTGGGAATTCATTTCATTCTGAGTCTGGTTTAAAATCCCCAGTATCGAATTCACTAAAATTTTGAGACTGATTGTTAATTAATTTATTGAGTGATTAAACAGGTATAAAGTAAAGTTTAAGATTAAAATTGCTCCTTAGAGAGGAGCTGGTGCCCCACAAGTGTTTATTAACTTTTTCTGTGTGTATGGACCCGGAGTTCATCTCAGGTCCCAATACATTAATACAAATTAAATAATTTTTATACCTGATCATAATTATTAATCACCATATTGTTACAATGCAGAAGCCATCACTCAACATGCCCCAGGTAGAGGTGAACACGTTTCTGGCAGAACCTCCAATGGAATCAGAAGTCCAAAAAGCTAGCAAACACCTTTCGAATGGCAAAGCATCAGGCTCTGACTCCATCCAAGCTGAAATCTACAAGGCAGGAGGACCAGTTCTAATACAGAAACTCACCGAGCTCTTTCAGACCATGTGGCAGCAGGAAGTTATCCCCCAGGAGCTCAAGGATGCCTCCATTGCCCATCTCTACAAGAGAAAAGGAAACAGGCAGTCCTGGGACAACCACTGTGGAATCTCTCTCCTCACCATCACAGGCAAGATCCTCGCAAGAGTCCTTCTAAACCGCTTCATTCAGTACATGGAAGGGGGGCACCTCCCGGAGAGCCAGTGTGGCTTCAGAGAGGGTTGTGGAACTGCTGACATGATCTTTGTGGCACACCAACTTCAGGAGAAGTGCCAAGAGCAGAACAGGGACCTCTACACCACATTTGTAGATCTGACCAAGGTTTTTGATACCATCAGTCGTGAGGGGCTGCGGAAGATCATGGCGAAGTTCGGCTGCCCAGACAAGTTCATCAGCATGGTGTGCCAGTTCCACAATGGCATGCTTGCTTGAGTGCTGGACGATGGAGACTCCTCTGAAGCTTTCCCAGTCACCAACGGGGTCAAGTAGGGCTGTGTACTTGCACCCACACTTTTCAGCATGAAGTTCACAGCCATGCTGTCTGATGCCTTCTGCGACGATGAAGAAAGCGCCATCAGGATCAGGTACAGGATGGACGGCAGACTCTTCAACCTGCGAAGGTTCCAAGCCAAAACCAAGGTGGAATGGGACTCAGTGTGTGACTTCCTGTTCGCAGACGACTGTGCACTCAACACCATTACAGAGGCCCAGATGCAGCAGAGCATGAACTGCTTCTCCACTCCTTGTGACAACTTTGGGCTTATTGGTCTTCCTCTTAGTTTAAGTTTATCAGCATTATTATTATTATTATTATTATTATTATTATTATTGTCATTATCATTATCATTATTACCTTGGTCTTGTCTCCCCTCTGGTTCCCCTCTGTGTGATTATCTGTGCAGCCCCGCCCATCCTGTTTTCTGTAACCATGCCCTGCCTTCTCTGTTTGCCCCTGCTTGGTACTTCTTCTGCTTGTTACTGTTCTGTGTTATGTTGATTATCTGTGTCTATATATATGTCTTTTAGTGAGTCCTGCGGTCTATATGGCTTCATATAGACATCCTGTAGAGATCATAGGAACATCAGTCTTATGGTTTATCTGATGTCATATAGACATCAGGTAGACATCATAGGAACAACATAGGTGGTCCTATGATCGTGACACACTGACAGACAGACTGACAGAGATTTCTTGAATTTATAGAGTGAAATAATAAAAGGTGCATTATTGTAACTGATTTTGGGTCACTTCTTTATGTGATAATTTATGTATTAACAAAATTAGAGTATTCCTGGTACAATTTGCAGCATTACGTTTCTAAGATTTTTTTCCTGGCAAGTAAAATAGCTGTTAAAGTGGTAACTTCCCTGATTGAATTGGGATTGGATCGGAATTGAATCGATTCAGAACCTCAAGAATTGGAATCAAATCAATTCTGGAAATTAGTGATGATTTCCAGCCCTAATTCACAACACTAGTAGTATCAATTTAACATCGCACAGTGTTGATTCACAGCGCTAGTAGTTCAACACTAAGCAGTGTTGATTTAACAGTAAGTAGTGTTAATTTAAAACTAAGTAGTGTTAATAAATTCTTTTGGGCCCCGTCACTAGTAGCATTACAACACATTTTGTGTCATTTTATGACACATAAAGGTGCATTTTTAACACTATGCTGTTAGTCATCTTGATTTTTAATGGTTTCAATTCATCTAGAATGTTTCACATCTCAGAAATTACCACCATGTTCATAAATGCATTAACACTAATTAAGAATATGAATTATCATGCTGCACTTTTCTTTACCAACTTACATTTAAATGTGTTGACCTCCCCATATTTTAAGTATAATAAATCACTAAAACAAACCATCACTGAAACTCTTTATTCAGAAAAAAAGTCATCCAAGCACAAGTGTGAACAACTTGATATTTTTACAAAGAACACAAAGGTACAATATATAGGCTCTCATCTTCACTGTATGTAAGGACTTTGCAAGTCAAAGGGTTTGTTAAAAAAAAGACTGTTTTGACAAAATCTCTCTCATCACTTTCAAACACTTTGTCGGCATGAAAATGCTCAATGAAATGGTCAACCACAAGCTTCTCCCCAAGGAAATGGATAACACTATCAACTAAAAGTAGCTTTAGTATTCTGAAAAACATAGGCATTTCATCTTTAATCTCAGTGAAAATGATCAGTCTTTGCCTATATTCTGTCCCACTGATTTTGACCCATTTAGTAGAGAAAATGTCTTTTGACACAGCAGCATGCAAAGACAGCAAATATTTCACTGTTACTCTCATAGTCCTGACAAGGTTAGAGTTCCAGACCCAAAAGCAGACACAGGTTGAGACAGAGATTGGTGGTTTAACAATGATTTTGTTTACAAAGTGATTTAATTTAGCAGGAGACCGGAGGAGACTCTGGCAGCCCTAGGAGGGAGGAGCAGAGGGAGAGCGTGAGTACATTCAGTGGGGATATGGTTGATAATAATATTGCAAATGTATTTCTTACAGCACAGGCTGGAGTAGGTGGCACACACTCCAGTTTGCAGATGGAAACAGCAGAAGAACCTGGATGTGATCCTCCCAGATGTCTCGGCTGCAGTGGCTCTAAGGAAGGGGTAGTAGTAATACGTTGCAGGCTGGCCAGGCCTGAACAGTGAAGAAAAGGGGTGACACAGTGCACAATGACATAGGTAAGTTAACTTACAATAGGTGATAGTGAATTGTCCACCAGGAAATCTGGTCTGCCACATTGGTAGAAATTCCTGGGGGAGAGCACACAACACAGGGTGAACCCAATCCAACTATGTACAAGCAGATGTAAGATAAAGTCCAGGCTGCACATGAGACGCAGTGATGTTATGCTCGACACCGCCCAATCAAGACTAACTCGAGCAATATAACACGGAAGTGTCACAACAGAGTGTCAAGCACTGTGTCAACATGCCCACAGTCACATGACCATAGCAAGTGAGGCCTCATTATGTTGGTCACATCACGTGATTTGAGGGCTAGGGGGAAGTTTGAGAGGGAATTAGGTTTTTTTTTTTGTTTGCTTTGTATTGTTTGTTCCTGCTATCCAATTTTGAGTAGACCTCAAATGGGCAAATGCTCAAAAAAAAAAAAAAGTTTTGTGATTTTTTTCAGGTTTTTTTGACAGTCAGTCACCACATGGCAGTCTTGATTAGATGTTTCATAGCACTCTGTTGCTCATAAAGGTATTGTCTCAAAGTTGCTTGTTGTTTCATGAGGACTCGGTTTTAACATCACTAATGAGACGTAGACCAAGCAGACTTTACAGGAGCTGACACGACGTGCCCAGGCAGAGCAGCAGGAGTAAGTTTCTTTTAAAGGCCCTCCCTGATTGCCTACAGGTGGAGTGTGCAGCTGCAGGGAGGAAGCCAATTAGTGGAGAGAGGTACAGGCAAAGGTGTGCAGCCTAGTGATAGTGAAATTGAGACCTTATGAAACAATGAACAACTTTGAGACAACTGCTTCATGACTGACACAGTGTTATGAAACATTTAATAAAGAGCGCCATCTGCTGACTGAGTGTCAGAACTGCATCTGAGTGGAAGACCTGAAAAAATCTCAATACAATTTTTTTTTTTTTGAGCATTTGGCCACCCAAGGTCTATTCAAAATTGGATGGCAGGAACAAAACAATACAAAGCAAACAAAAAAAAAATCCTAATTCCAATAGAACCCTCTCAAACTTCCCTCGAGCCCTCAAGTCATGTGATGTGACCAACATAACGAGGCCTTGCTTGCTACAGTTACGTGACTGTGGGCGTGCTAAAACAGCGCTCAATGCACTGCTCATGACACTTCCGCTTTATATTGCTCGAGTCAGTGTCGAGTGGGCGGTGTCAAACGTAACATCACTAGGGCAGCCCTAGAACCCTTACAAGTCCACATTAAATGATTTCAAAGACAGTTTAACAGTTTATTCACACGTACATCACACATTATCAACAGCATGAATGAATTACAATATGAATTATCAACAGCATGAGTAGCAGTATACAATAGGCTTTTTTTTCCCACATTGATTTGGAGTGTGAACGGGTCATCCCAAATAAGCTAATTAAAGCTTTTAGTAGGGAGCCCATTTCTACAATAAAATGATGACGGAAATCAGTCTGATGTCTTTGTGTACAGGAACAGACATATAGCACATTTATCCCAGCATTTGTTTACATTGAATTAGTAGGTGAGTTCAAGATACATAGTCAAGTTGTTAAATACTATTGGAGTGATATCAACATATAAAACAAAACTGTGTAATAAATAGCAGATTAGTTATATAATGATAGGAGTGGCATTTTTAGTTTTTTCTTGAAGGTGGAGATGGAAGGTGACATTTTTAGATTCTCATCAAGCTCTTTCCAAATCTGCGGTCCTCTGTACACAATACTAAACCTGGTGGATTTTAGTCTTCGTTTTTTTCCCATTAATTTGGTTCTGATTTCTAGTGGTATGGGAAGGAATGGGAAGGAAGGGAAGGAAGGTTGGAATGAGTTCACATAATTTATAGTTGAGTTTGTGGACAACCTGATACATTATATTGGCATTCTGTAACTAAATATGCTCAGCAAGATTATAACAATGGATAAGCCATCTTTATCGTCATTCACATCCATACAGGCAATCATGTACAGTAGAACAAAATTATGTTTCTCTTATCTACAATGTTAATCA
Source organism: Pholidichthys leucotaenia (assembly GCA_020510985.1). Taxonomy (NCBI): domain Eukaryota; kingdom Metazoa; phylum Chordata; class Actinopteri; order Cichliformes; family Pholidichthyidae; genus Pholidichthys; species Pholidichthys leucotaenia. The sequence continues at coordinate 251,750,466 of CM035845.1, read as the reverse complement.
CACACATATAGAATCAGAGGGGTTGCTGCCATGCAAGGCACCACCACAAAATTCCCTCCTCCGTGTCGAGGATGCCTTTCACAAACGAGACTGAGTTTATTTCTCAGGGTTGGTTTATTGAGAGGTCACATCCTCCAACAAGAACAGAATCTCAGAAAAGAGGTAGAACAATCATCCTTCACAGTTCTTATACCCTCCAAAGACACAAAACCCCCAACATCAAATAACACACCCCCAACCCACAGTCCTTGAGCAAACATACAGCCCCCGAGGCTCCTTGGCGTCTCCATTGTCTCTCTCATCCTTCTAGCCTCCGGGGCTCCTGCTGGGACATTCTCTCCCACTTCTCGTCTCCTAAGCACCCAACTTCACACCTCCCGTAGGTCTCTGCAGGGTCAGGTCCTCTTTGGCCATTGAGACGTGAAGCTTCCAGAATATGCACCGTCATGCCTACTAGGTATATGTGGGTGAATATGAATGCCATATATGCGCTCTAAATATGCACCATATAACCCCCCCCCAAACGTCTAAATAAGGACAAAGTACACCCCAAAATGCATAGAAACATATCATATCACACAGAACAGCAAAATGGCACAACATATCACACTTCCAACTGCTTGGGCTTCCTGCCATAACTGCTGTAAGCAGGCTTCGATCTGCCTGTAGCTGTTTCTTGCATCTGTGGATCAGAGTCATTAGCACATTCTTGTGAAAGCTTAGAAGAGTGTCTCCCCGGTGGCCTGCCGCGACGGGGGGCCCTGGCTAACTGCACTTGTTCATCAGCCAACACAAAAGCGGGTTTGAGTCTGTTAATGCAGACTAATTCTCTCCTGTCACCCAAATCGAGCAAAAAATGTTTTTCCCCAGTTTCTAACACTCTGAACGGTCCATCATAAGGCGGTCTTAAACCTGGCCTCTGAGCGTCATGTCTGACAAAGACAAATTCTGCGTTCTTTAAGGCTTTAGGCACAAAAACGCGTGGGAAACTGTGATGAACTGGGCCAGGGAGGATGTTTGATTCCGTGTCGCTCTGCAGCAGCTGAGCGGGTGGGCGATTTGGTGCGGGGTTCTCTGGAAGGAATTCGCCCGGTAACCGGAGGGGTTGGGCAAAAACTAGCTCAGCCGGAGAGGCTTGTAAATCTTCCTTAGGTGCTGAATGCAACCCTAATAAAACCCATGGAAGTTTATCAACCCAATTTGTGTCCGTGAGAGCCGCTCTGAGGGCTGCTTTCAATGACCGGTGAAAGCGTTCGCACAAACCGTTGGCCTGAGGGTTATAAGTTGTAGTGTGGTGGATTTTCACCCCCAGACTGAGGGCCATGGATGACCAGAGCTCGGAAACGAATTGGGGACCCCTGTCAGACGTTATGTCTGACGGGACTCCAAAACGCGCGACCCAAGCCGTTAAAAACGCGCACGCCACGTCTGCTGCTGTAGTTGACGCCAGGGGGACCGCTTCTGGCCAGCGCGTTGTGCGGTCCACCATAGTTAGAAGGTGTGTGAAACCCTGCGACAGCGGGAGGGGTCCCACCAAGTCGATATGCACGTGGTCGAAGCGTTTGGCCGGGATGTGAAAAGGTTCTAAGGGGGCCCGCATGTGCTTGTGTATCTTTGCTCTTTGACATGCTGCGCAGGCTGCGGCCCACTCTTTGACGTGTTTACGCAGCCCCGGCCAAACAAATTTTTCTCCCACCATTTTGATCGATGCGCGAACTCCCGGATGTGCCAGCGAATGGAATAAATCAAAAACGCGGCAGCGCCATGCAGCTGGGACCATGGGGCGGGGGCGGCCCATGGAGATATCGCAGATTAGAGGAGGCATACCTGTCTGATGCACCCTGTGCTCCAGCCTTATCCCTGTTGGCCCAAACTGGAGCGCGCGCACATCCATATCGTTAACCTGCTCGGCGGCCATGGCTGCATAATCTAAGCCTACACAGACCGGGGCTGCGAGCGCTTCCGCGCCGCAAGCCTGGCCCGCGTCCACGGCCACCGCGTCTGCCCCCTGGGGGCCTGGTGTTGCAACTGCGCGCGAGAGGCAATCTGCCACCACATTGTGTCTGCCCGCCACATGTTGAATGTCGGTGGTAAACTCTGAAATCGCGGCCAGCTGTCTCTGCTGTCGGCCCGACCACGGCTCTGAAATCTTGGCCATTGCAAATGTTAATGGTTTGTGGTCTACAAACGCGGTGAAACGGCGCCCTTCCATCCAGAACTGGAAGTGGCGGATGACCAGATGCAGGGCTAAAAGCTCCCTATCGAACGCGCTGTATTTCCGCTCGTTATCGTGCAATGTTTTGCTGAAAAACGCAAGCGGTTGCCAGCTCCCTGCTACCAGTTGCTCGACAACCGCCCCCACTGCTACGTTGGAAGCGTCCGTGGTTAGTGCCATGCAAGCTGCTGGCATGGGGTGTGCCAACAGCACAGCGTTTGCCAGGGCCAACTTGACCTGGGAGAAAGCGCGCTCCCGTTCCGGGGACCACTCGACCTTATTTGCAGGTTTTTGTTTCTTTAGTGCCGCGTACAGTGGGTGCATGAGCTGTGCCGCGCTGGGAAGGAAACGGTTATAAAAATTGACCATCCCCAAAAATTCTCGCAATGCTTTAACTGTCAGCGGCTGGGGAAACTCCGTTATCGCGCGTACTTTATCGGGCAGCGGGACCGCTCCTTCTGGAGAAAAGCGGTGGCCCAAAAAATCGATTTGCGCTGCCCCAAATTGACATTTCGCTGGGTTAATTATCAGCCCATGCTCTGTCAGCCTCTGAAAAACCGCTGTGAGGTGGCGTTCGTGTTCGACCTCGGATGCACTGGCTACCAAAATATCATCCAAATAGGCGAACACGAAAGGGAGGCCACGCAACACCGCATCCATCATGCGTTGGAACATCTGTGCGGCGCCTTTGAGGCCAAAAGGCATGCGCAAAAACTCGAAAAGCCCAAAGGGGGTTATTACTGCCGTTTTGGGTATGTCTTGAGCGCGGACTGGGACTTGGTGATAACCGCGCACCAAATCTATTTTGGAAAAGATGCGCGCCCCCGCCAAATGCGCCGAAAAATCCTGGATGTGCGGAATTGGGTAGCGGTCGTGTGCTGAAGCATTATTTAACCTGCAGAAATCACCGCAAGGCCGCCACGAGCCGTCAGCCTTGGGGACCATATGCAGGGGTGACGACCAAGGGCTGTTAGAGTGTCTAACAATGCCCAGTTTTTCCAAGTTGGCGAATTCCTCACGCGCGATGGCCAGTTTAGCTGGGTCCAAGCGCCGAGCTTTTGCAAAAACAGGGGGGCCGGAGGTAGTAATGAAATGCTCGACCCCGTGTTTAGCTATTGACGCTGAAAATGTTGGGACCGTGAGTGCTGGGAACTGATTGAGTAGTGCATGAAACTTACCACCCGCAGCGGTGACATTAGGATGTGCAGAAGGCGGGGCCACCCGAACTGTACAGGAGATAGAGTGGAAAGACAGTGCATTTACCATACGTCTATTAGTAAGATCAACTAATAAACTGTTTGAGCATAAAAAATCAGCACCTAACATGTTGTTGCTAACTGCAGCTACGATGAAAGTCTACTCGAAGGTGCGCCCGTGGAAGGATAGAAGGAGCGTCTTCTCCCCATAGGTTTTGATCGTCGAGCCATTTGCCGCTAGCACCAGGGGTCCGCTGGAAGGCGCCAGCAGGTCTGCGTAGGAAGGTTTGACAAAACTCAGCTGGGAGCCTGTGTCCACCAGGAAATCCTTCCCTGAATTTGCGTCCGTCACGAAAAGCAGCTTGTTCTTCGCGCCGAGAGCAGCAGCTGCTACGGACTCTCGGTCTTGGCGTTTCCCTGGCGCTTGTATCGGCACGGTGGGATGCATCTGCGTGCCCTCTCAGCGAAACATCGATGGTAAAAGAAGAGGGTGCCGTCCGCTCCGCTTCTCCTGGTCTTTGCCGCTGCTGACGTCAGTGGGTCCGGTGCTGCGGCCTCTGGTCTCCCCTCGTCTCGCGGGGGTGCGTTCAGCTCCGTTGCCACCGTCGTGGCTGCGTGCCGTCTATGGGCGTCGACGAGCCGCTGCGCCTCCTGGCCCAGCCCGTGGTAGTCGCGGTCGTTGAGCAGCTGTGAGCTTGCCAGGGTGACTCTCACTGCTGGTGGTAGTGTTCTGAGAAAGAGGTGGGCGAAGATAAAACTGTCATCATCTTCGCCTCTCAGGTTTATCATCCTCGCCATCAGATCTGCCGGCCTGTCTGCTTCCCCTTCTGTCAGCGCCAGAAGTCTCTCTGCTCGCTCTCCCTGCGAGGGAGTGAAAGCTCGAATGAGGGAGGCTTTCAGTGCGCCATACTTGTCATCCTGGGGCGGGTGGTTGGTCAGGCTCTCCACCCGCTGCACTGTGAGGCTGTCCAGCTTCGCGACGACATGGTAGAACCTCGTTGCGTCCGCTGAGATTCCCCGAAGGTGGAACTGCGCCTCCACAGTGGTAAACCAGGAGCGCGGGTTATGTTGCCAGAAATCGGGCAGCTGTAGTGTGGTAGCTGCGTTAACCCGGTTGGCTCCTGAAGACTCCGGTGCGGGAAGATCGTCGCCACCGGCCATAGTTTGTCGTAGGTCACCTGTGTAGAGGATGCCTTTCACAAACGTGACTGAGTTTATTTCTCAGGGTTGGTTTATTGAGAGGTCACATCCTCCAACAAGAACAGAATCTCAGAAAAGAGGTAGAACAATCATCCTTCACAGTTCTTATACCCTCCAAAGACACAAAACCCCCAACATCAAATAACACACCCCCAATCCACAGTCCTTGAGCAAACATACAGCCCCCGAGGCTCCTTGGCGTCTCCACTGTCTCTCTCATCCTTCTAGCCTCCGGGGCTCCTGCTGGGACATTCTCTCCCACTTCTCGTCTCCTAAGCAACCAACTTCACACCTCCCGTAGGTCTCTGCAGGGTCAGGTCCTCTTTGGCCATTGAGACGTGAAGCTTCCAGAATATGCACCGTCATGCCTACTAGGTATATGTGGGTGAATATGAATGCCATATATGCGCTCTAAATATGCGTCATATCCGTTCCATTATTGCTGAGCACCAAGTTCTGCTCTTATATTGTCTTCTGCATGACCCAGCCGGGATTTGAACCCCAGCCTCCCGGGTGTGGGGCAGATGCTTTACCAACTGAGCCACCACTCTGGTGACTCTAGTGCAGGGGTGTCAAACTCAAATTCACAGTGGGCCAAAATTAAGCAGTGAAGTAAAGTCACGGGCCAAACTCAATATTTATTGAAAAATTAACTGCAACTGATATGTAATGTTTAACCTTTTCATATGGAAACAAACTTTAGTTTTGCTTAAACACAGAATCTGGAACAACCAAAGCTTGATATTACAAACACACGAGAAATTAAATTTGAAATAAAAGACACATCAGTGGTATTCATTTCTTATTTAAATAAATAAATAAAGTATGTCTCTCCCCGTATCCTTTCAAGTTCCTTTTTAAAGTAAATCTTTTTCAAAGCCAACAACAAAAGAACCAAAAATAATAATGTCATTCAATAAAAATCCAACATTTCAACTATTAACAGACCATGCCTTGCAGTAGAAAAAGTGCATAAATAACAGATATATTCAAGCTCAGTTTGCTACACTCTGATTTACTCTATACATTGGTCTAAGCCAGATACCTGGCATCTTTTCTTAGATGCAAGTTCATCAATGTCTGGGGTTTGGCTCTGAGCTGAGGAAAACCTCAGGACGGAGTGAAGGTGTTCATCAGTGAGTCGACTTCTGTGAGGTGTTTTGTTCACCTTCATCATAGAGAACAGTTGTTCACATAGATATGTGCTGCCGAACATTGAGAGCATCTGAGCAGCTTGGGTGCGTAATTGAGGCATTGTGTCGGGGAGGAAACATAGAAACCGCGCAGCACCAACAGAGTCATATTTTGATTTGAGCATGTCATTACATTGGAGTTCAATTAGCTCCATTTGGAGGCTGGTTGGTGCGCTTTCCACGTCGATTGCAAACGGGTTACTGAGCAGTTCAAATCTCCCTTTCTGAGCCTCAAAGTCGGCAAATCGCCGGGAAAACTCGGCGCTGAGCGCGTTGATTTTTTCAGCAAACTGTGCGCTAGGCAGCACGGCAGGAGAAATTTGCTCTACCATGGTTTGGCAGCACGGAAAATGACCCAAGTTTCCTTGCAGCATCTGAGTCTTCCACAGACACAACTTAGTTTTAAAGGCCCTCACTGCTGCGTACATGTCTGTGATGATGTGGCCCCGTCCCTGAAGCTGCAGGTTAAGCACATTGAGATGGCTCACAATGTCAGACAGAAATGCAAGCTCACACAGAAACTTTTTATCTCTCAGCTCTGTTGTGTCCTTCCCTTTGTTTTCCATAAACTGACAGATTTCCTCACGTAGCTCAAAACATCTGTTCAGTACTTTTCCTCTGCTTAGCCATCTCACCTCTGTGTGATAGGGCACATCTCTGTATTCCGAATCCAACTCCTCCAGAAAAGACTTGAACTGCCGGTGATTCAAACCTTTGGCTCTTATGAAGTTGACTACTCATTTTATAGAGCTCATAACATGTTCCATTTGCAGAGCTTTGCCACAGAGCGCTTCCTGATGTATGATACAGTGATAAACTGTAAGTTCACCTGCATCTTCCTCCCGCATCTTCTCCTGAATCCTGCCGACCAATCCACTCTTTTGACCACACATCGCGGGCGCACCATCTGTCATCAGTCCCACAAGTTTATCCCAAGGCAGGCTCATTTCACTTATACATTTGGATACTTCTTCAAAGATATCTTTGCCTGTGGTGGTGCCATGTATTGATTTTAATCCTAAAAGTTCCTCTGTGACGCACAGGCTCGAGTCTACTCCACGGATGAAGATTGACAGCTGGGCAGTATCAGACGTGTCGCTGCTCTCATCCACAGCAAGGGAGTATGCAATAAAATCTTTTCCCTTTTTTATTAGTTGTTCATGTAGATTAGTGGAAAGCTCACACACGCGCTCAGCCACGGTGTTTCTGCTCAGGCTCACATTTAAAAATTCTTGCTTTTTATCTGGGCACACGATGTTGCAAACTTTGACCATGCACTTTTTGACAAACTCTCCCTCATTAAAGGGCCGGGCTGATTTTGTTATCTCTGCTGCCACAATAAAGCTGGCCTTTACAGCAGCTTCACTTTTTGATTTTGCTTTCATGAACATAGTCTGCCGGCAAACCAGACTTCTTTTCATCTCCTCCACCTTCTGCAGCTTCTGCTTTACGTCCAGGTCCTTGTACTTTTCATAATGTTTTGTTTCATAGTGTCTTCTTATGTTATATTCTTTCCTTACAGCCACGTTAGCTCCGCACACAAGACAAACAGGTCTGTCCTTTATATTCGTGAACAGATAATCTGCCTCCCAACTGTCTTGAAAGCTCCTGTTGTCCATCTTTCGTTTGGCCATTTTTGTGGAGGGTGAAATTAATTTGTCCGATGTGACTGGAGCATGGTTGTCAATGACTGTCAACAGAAAAAAGGAGCGCTTGCCGGTTTCGACTGCGCGCCAACATACTAGCAAAGCATTGTGGGATTTGTAGTATTAGCGGTACAGTATATACTGCGGGCCAGCTCTAATGCACATTTGATATGATCTCGCGGGCCAATTATAATTACACTGCAGGCCAAATTTGGCCCGCGGGCCTGAGTTTGACACATGTGCTCTAGTGGAAAAGATGACTAGTAGGAGAATTATATTCAGCCCATGATAAGGCACGTATGACTTTCTTTTAGAGAATTTCTAGCTTTTTTAGGTGAGTTGGAAATGTGCTATACTGCAGCGGATGATAAAAAAATAAGCAGCTATGCTGTGGTTTTAAGTAGAGTTTATTATATCATACCGCCGTCACGAGCTCCGCTCCCGGCGCCGTGCATGCGCGCCGGGAGCGAGCCCACGGCTCTCAGAGAAGGAGGACACAATGTCTGTGTCCTGCAGCAGCAGTTGCAGAATCAGAATGAGAGAGAGTTTGCGTTACAGAGTTGTAGCATATATACCCAACTACAACAATACATCAAAGGGCATTCCCCAGCAGTTGGTATGATCAAAGAGATAACAGAACAGGCATGAGACATTTGCATTTGAGAGACATATTGATCTCAGTCCCTAGGTCACAGTAAGGACAGGACGCATGAACACAATGCATGAAAGGCAACATTAACATCACAGAAGTGAGCCAGAAGAAACGAGTCTGTCTGTAGACATTAATACACATTTCACTGTTCTGTTAATTGCTCTAGCCGAGCGCTGTGTCTGACCAGTCTGTTTGTGGGGGTTTACACCAAAGCACATCTACATATTGATCTCAGCCTCTAGGTCACAGTAAGGACAGGACGCATGAACACTATACATGAATGGCACATTACATCACAATACATGAATGGCACATTGCATCACAATACATGCATGGCACATTGTATCACAATACATGCGGGGCACATTGCATCACAATACATGCGTGGCACATTGCATCACAATACATGAATGGCACATTACATCTCAGTAGTGCAGCGGGAAAACCGAGAAAAGAGAGCTGAGTGTCCTGTGTGTTGTGGGGGGGGTTGAATCAACCCGCCACAATACCATATGATATTGCAGTAATGTAAGTGAGGCTCAAATAAAGTTTTATATAGAGTGAGAAGTGCTGAAAGAGGTAGAAAATGTCTCACTTTAAAAAATAAAGCAGCGTATTTGGCCAGTTTCTTGGTTAGATCATCAATGTGACATTTGAAATTGAGAAATTCATCAATGAGGACCCCCAAGAATTTTATAGAGCTAACTCTTGTAATATTCTGTCCATTAATTTTGGGGCAAAGTTCCTTGGTGTCTGGCTTTTTATTGGAATGGAATACAATATAATTAGTTTTATTGATATTAAAAGAAAGTTTGTTACACTGAAACCAGGTGTCTATTTTCAATAGTTCACTATTTATTATCTGTTCAAGTTCATTTGGATTCTGGTGAGCAAAAAATAAATTAGTGTCATCAGCAAACAGTACTTTATGTAGTAGAAACGAGGAGTTAGCAATGTCATTTATATACAGAATGAATAGAACTGGTCCTAAAATAGAACCCTGGGGAACCCCGTGATCGATGGATTTATATGATGACTTGTGGTTATTTGTATAAACATATTAAAGTCTTCCAGACAGATAACTAATAAACCAATCTAATGCTAGGCCTCTGATACTGTAATGTTGTAATTTATTAATTAGGATGTCATGGTTAATGGTATCAAATGTCAAAAATGCCAATACCATAGTTGCCTCTTTCAGTTGCATCATTAATTTTTTCAGTTAGGCCAAGTATTGCCATATAGGTAGTGTGTTTCTTTCTGAAGCCATACTGAGATGGGATAATGATGTTGTGCTTATCAAGGTAACTGGTAAGTCTGTTATAAACTACTCTTTCCAAATCGTTTGAGAGAGTAGGCAGAATGGATATTGGACGATAATTAGTCAAATCATTCTTATCACCTGATTTGTAAATTGGTATAATTTGTGCAATTTTTGCTATTTGTGGCACTACTCTGGAGATTAGAGACAGATTAATGCAGTAGGTAAGAGGTCCCAGTATTTATGATACTTTTCAAAATTTTGCGGGAAATTTCATCAGCTCCAGCAGAGTTTGAGTTCTTCATGTCCTTGATGATTTTCCAGACTTCCTCACAATCAGTTGGCTTCAGGAAGAAAGAATTTGGGTAGTTTCCTGATAGATAGTGTTTGAAAGAGGCAGCCTGGGGTTGGTTAATTTTATTAGATAAATTTTCTCCAATGGAGACAAAATAATTATTAAATTTATCAACGAGAGTGGCATTACTGGTGAGATTACAGACCATGTTATTGTTCGGAAGTCCATACTCAATAGGATTCAAATGCGATGTGATGTCCTATAGACATCTGATGTGGTTTTGCAAGTGCTTTAGTAATGTTCTTGAAGTTTTTAAGAGTCTTTTTGAAAACTCTGTGTTTTGCCTCAAATCTCTTGCTCCATATATGTATTGGAGGTCCTAGTTTTCTGATACAAGATGGATAATGAATCATAAAGTGATGTTTTGGGATGAGGTTCCTATCTGGATACAGCTGTTTGAACAACTGATGGTGTTCCATTATTAAATGTTTCAAATGTACAGTCATGCCTAGTGTGAGAGACTGACAAAGTATGATGTTAATTATCTGCAGTAAAAGCAGCAGCAAAGTCCAGTTTTGGTTTCCTTCTGGCATATCACCACCAAAAAGCAGAGGAATGTTTCTTACAAGACAAAGAATCTGAATGGAGTTGAGACCTATATTATTTCCATTACTGTCCAACTTTAACCTTGTAGGACGATTTTTGCACTCCAAGTAGCCATAGTCAAAAGCATAAATTCTAGAAAGCACATCAGGTTTCAACAAAAAAAATTGAGCGATACTCCAAAAGTAACTATATCTCATACTGAGCTACCCCTTCCAGAATGTCATGCATTATGTCCACAGAGAAATTGTGGCAAACATGAAAGAACTGTAGGGTATTAAGAGGTGAGTTCTGCTTTAAACCAAACCCAGATAACTTCTGAGGTCTGACTGTAACTCCCTGCAATGCATTTAAAAAAGCTCTTTTCCATGCAAAATTACCCTGGGATTATCCTCACTGTAAACATTCTGGGCATCATCTCTACCAGTCAAACACAAATGAGAGAAATACCTTCCACTGAAAGACTCTGTAAAACCCACAATTGAGTGCATCCCTAAGTTATTCCCAGTTATCTGACAGAAATAAGGCCCTTTTCCACTAGCACGCTTTAGCGCGACATGGGACGGCTCAGCACGCTTTGTACGCTTTTCCACAAGCCCCAACACGGTTTAACAGCCGCAATTCTCAGCCCCGCTCCAGGGCAGGGTACAGCAGTGCTGAGCTGTGCCGTGTTGTGACGTTAACAGACTGGTCGCCGCTGATTGGTCAGGTCGTAACCGGCGCTGATTGGTCAGGTTGTAACCGCCCCTCTCCTCCTCCTCTTCTACCGAATCTTCACGACCTTCTCAATAAAGTTTTTGAAAAAAAAAAAAAAGAATCTTCACGACCGCCATTACTCAGCACGCAACCACTGTTGGCGGTTTCTTTTCAGTGCATTGCTGTGCTATTTTCATTTATTCTCTATCAAAAATGGCTTCGCGTAATAAGGGTGTTCCATGGACCAATAAGGAGGTGCAGTGTCTGCTCACTGCATTGTCAGACGAACGTATCCAGCGCGAGTTAGACGGAGCCACCCGGAATGAAAAAATATGCCGGGAGGTCTCGACATCGGAGTCCTTTAACGGTGAGTTTTAATTTTTTTTATTGTGCGTTTTTTCGCAAATATATTCGGTAAGACGCTGAGTTTATTTATGCAATAAAAAAGCTGTTCATTTGTGGATGATGATCGCTGCTTTATTGCAGCACACTGCGGACTAAAGCTTTTATTTTAATTATTCATGTGAACAATACGCTGAAATAAGCTTATGTAATCTTGTTAAAAACTATTGTCTTTTCTGTATATCTTGCACTTTCGTGCTGTATTTTATTGTGTGCATTTTCCTTGTAAAATCATCCCATGCGTCCACCGCGCCAGTCCGCCCGGATTCATTCAACCAAGCCTTCCTGACCCAGTTTGGGAAGGTGGTGTAGAGGCACTCAGTGGTCGGCGTGTATAAAATGTTGATTAACCTTCATGTTGTGTTGCAAAGTTTTTTTTTAATATTTTGTATATAATAAAATGGAATTGTTTTGGAAAGTGTGGTTTGTCTGTTATAACACTGAATTATAAAACTGTATAATTACATAGAAATTCCATTGCCTAGTCTGATGAAAATGATGCTGATCATCCCGTCAGGGGTCAACCATTGTAAAGGTAATGTAATTTTTAACTATCTTTTTATTGAAATATCATAAAAAATTAGCACTACATGATCAATTTATAAACTTTGGGTAAATTTTTTCTGTTAACTTATAAGAAGTTGCACAGTTGGACTTTAAAATGCAGCAGGAGAGACTGATGAAGCTTACAAGTCAAAGTAGGTACAAGTATATGTAAATGTCTTCTCTGGTTAAACTCTCTGGACTTAATTGTGAGATAAAACCACAGAGCGAGCAAGGCAATAATCCTTGGATCCTCCATTTTTTGTCTCGTGTAAATAAGGACTCAGTCGGGTGCGTAACGTCACGGGCGTGTGGCCCCGCCTCGCTGGGAGTCTGGCGCCGCCTCGCTTCTAAAACCTCCTAACACAAACCATCACAGCACAAGCACAACACCGTGCTAATGGAGACAGAAGCATTCCGAGCCGTACTGAAGTGAATCGAGCCGTACCGAGGTGTGCTGGGCTAGTGGAAAACAGGCTGTATAGTGTTGTGGAGTCTTTCAATGGAAAAGGTAAATTAAGGCCATGAGTCTCAAGTATTTTGATGTCATTAATCAGAGGCTGTACAATTGGATCAAAGCCCTATTTTTTCACATCTTCAGTATGAAACAGAGCAACCAAATGAATGTTCATCAGAGTAGAGATGAACTTTGGTGGCAGATTTCTGAAGATAAAATAGAGAGCACCTACTTTATGAACACCATGTTTTGAACCCAATGGGTTAGCAGATTCAAAGTTGTCATAATATATCTGAATTTGTAAAGAAGTTTGTTGTTTAGAGAACAGTGGATGTGTCTTACAGTAACTTCCATCACAAAAGTCATTGTATCTGTCTGGTTTTGGTACACAAGGTTCTCCAAGCAGTTTACCAATATCAGAATTGTCGCATATATTGGGCAGGTCTGACTTAAACTTAAATGAATCATGGGTTGGAAACAACACATACAACAGAGTGCAATTACTCCTCGACCTGCTCATTTCCTTACTCAGTCACTGATCAACAAATTTTCTGATCACAGCTGAAATATACAGTATATGTCTGTTCAGTAGCAAACTCAATATCTCCTACAGCAAATGACAGCATCCGTCTAAACGTTTGGCAGTCCACCATGCAAACATCAGTGTTATTAATGGTGTTATGTATTCGGTCACGTAAACAGGGTGATTACTAAAACATGGAATGAATGGTACGGTATGGAACGTTCTAGTGGCGTTCTGTATGGAACGTTCCGTTATGGTTGGTGCATGGCCACGTATGCCCTTGACAATGTGACCTGACAAGCAAAATGTAAAAGATACATAACAAAAAAGCATTTTTTTTCTGGAGGTCCGGTTTTATTTTAAAAAAAAATGCTTTATAAAGAAACTGTCCCTGTAAAATGAAAAAGCAAAATGTAAAAGATACATCACAGCCTACTTCACTTTGTTTGCGAAGCACCATGAATCCATCCTACAGTGTTGGAATCACACTTAGTTAGTGCGGCTATAAAGTTCATCGGGGGGCTGAGAAGTTCATAGGCTGACCTATGTACAGTGTACAGTGTACAGTGTTCAAATTTGACCAAAAGGTCAGCCTATGAACTCTTCAGCCCCACCCCACCCCACCCCCCCACACACATACATCTCAAAGTTGTTGAAAACATTTATTTGGAGTATCTTAAATAGGTTGAAACATACTGCTCTTGGTTTAGCTGTAAATTTGATAACCTACTGAGGGGAAATATGCCCTTAAACTCAAGATATTAACTGCTCTTTAGGCAGCATGTAAGCTAATTTAGCATTAGCTCATATCCTCGAACTTCAGTAATGCATGTATCAACCACTCATCCATTTTAATATTAAAACTAGAAAAGCACTCGGAGAGCGCAGACCTCCGCCAAGCGCCACAGTTCCCCCCATACAGTGTTTGTGTGTACGTTTTCAGATTCCTTGACCATGAAAACATATGACTAGCAATTGGATTGACAATGATAGGATTAGTGGTTCAGTAGTTATTCACGAAAATGACATTTTCCGTAATGGCCGCCACAGTTCCACCCATACAGTGTTTGTGTGTACGTTTTCAGATTCCTTGACCATGAAAACATATGACTAGCAATTGGATTGACAATAATAGGATTAGTGGTTCAGTAGTTATTCAGGAAAATGGCATTTTCCTGAATAACTATACTTTTCTTGGGTAATCCCTTTGTCTGTCATGCATGTGTTTTCTGTCGTTTGGTTGTCTACTGTCATGCTGTTGTTACACTGCAATTTCCCAGTTTGGGATCAATAAAGTACATCTATCATCTATCTATCTATCTTCCCTGTGTACATTACATGTCTTCCCATGGCGGGGGAGCTTGCGCGTCCTTTTGATCTCAAGAGCATCCAAGAAATCTTTCTTGTAGTGGTTCTTTTCTTCTAAGCCGTGGGCAGATGATTGTGAAGTTAGGGACAATGACCAGGACCCAGCACAGCATGTGCACTGCTACTCCAGCAAGCAATGACAAACTACTGGTTTTAATTTTTGTCTAAAACCCAAATGCAAAATGAGCAGATGTAACTTTATGAATCTCGCTGGTGGGGCCCCCAAGCCAAATGAGTCTGCAGAATGTATTGGGGAAGAGTTGAAACTGAACAAAAGTACTGCTCTAGCTAATAAAGGCAAAGCGCCTGACTGTGCAGAGAAAAGGAAACTTTTCAGCAGTAAGCTAAAGAAAAAAAAATAGATCTGGAATTTGAATGTAAGAAACATGAGTGCTGGAAACCTTAGTACAGTAATATCTGAAGCCAATAGGAACAAAGTTGATATACTTAGCATAGCAGAACACAGATGGGCAGGAAATGGTCATTTTGGACCTACAGATGGAAGAAAGATGACATTTTCTGGAAATGAATAACCTGGCCAAGGAGGCGTTGGTATATGGCTTAATAACGCCATATCAGGATCACTTTTAGGCTACAAACCAATCAATGGCAGAATTATGACCATTCAGCTCCAAGGAACCACCAAAGATATTAAATGAATTCAAGTGTATGCCCCAACAACAAACTCAAATGAAGAAGAGAGAACAGTTCTACGCTGATCTCCAAAAGGAAATGAATGGCCCCCAGAAAAAAGATATTATATCATCATGGGGGATTTCAGTGCAAAAATTGGAAATAAACAAGACTCAGCAGAAAATTGATTAATAGGAAACCATGGATATGGAAACAGAAATGACTGTGGGAAACAACTCACAGACTTTGTAATAAGTAACAACCTAATGATTGTAAACACCATTTTTAAAGCTCATCCTTGAAGACTATATACATGGACAATGCCTGACGGCAAAAGAAAATACCAGATTGATTACATAGCCGTCCAAAAAAAACAATCCGAAATCATAAGGGGTACCAGAACACTCCCAGGAGCAGACTGTGGCTCAGACCACGACTTGCTAATAGCAGACATCAAACTGAAATTAAGGTGTAAGAAAAAAGCAATACAGGTTCCCACATGCAATGCTGAAGACATACCTGAAGAATTCGAAATAACTGAAAAATCGTCTCGCAGAACTCTTACACCTGTGTGAAGAAAGGGAACCAGAAGAATTTGCAAACAATATAAGAGACATCTTCAAAGAAGCAGCAGCTAACCATCTTAAGAAAAAGGTCAAGAGACATCAACCTTAGACTAGCGATGAAACACTGGCAAAAACTGAACGAAAGAAACTGAAAAAACACAGAAATACAGAAGCTGGCTGGCTGAAACATAACGAATCAGACAAAGAAATAAGAAAAATATGCTAATGGGATAGAAAGGACTTCCTTGAAGCCAAATGCAAGAAAACTGAAGATTGCATGAGGGGAAATAAAAGCAGAGAAATGTATGAGGAAATTAAAAAGATCACATAAAGTGTGAAACCAAAATTGAATGTGAAAAAGGATGAAAATGGAGCAACACTCACAGAAAACAAAGGCATAGCAAATTGATGGGCGTAATACTGCAGTAATATGTATAAATCAGTAGATGACTGAACTAGATGAAGAAGTAGATGTTCCAAAAGAAACAGAGGAAACACTACCTGTGTAGAGGGTGTAAGGAAAGGATGTGGAGGCGAGGCACGAGCGTAGGTCGACACAGGTTCTTTATTGACCCTCTTACATAAATACAGCCGGTGGACCCCAGCATCGCCCGCTGGGGCCGTGTGTCTGGTAGGAGAGTTTTTGCGTTCCTGAGGCATGTATAACAAGCTCTTTTATACATGTTATACAGACAGAAAGAATGCATGGCACATTAGGATCATCATCATCATCATAGCAGTCTGTCGTGGGCGACAATGACTGTTTCATTTAGGTCTGACCAGATTCCTCCACACAGCTCTGTCCTTAGCCTTCCGCTGCCAGGAACTCCTGTCTATGTCCAACTTCTTCAAGTTTCTTTTTACAGTGTCTTTAAATCTGAGCCTTGGTCTACCCTGATTGCGTTTGCCCTCGCATAACTGTGAGTAGAGTAACTGCTGAGGGAGACGCTGGTGGTCCATCCTCTCAACATGTCCGAGCCATCTCAGGTTCATCTGTATTAGCATGTCCTCCATGATGGTAGACCAGCTCGTTTCAACACTTCTATGTTGGTTATATTGTCTTTCCATGAAATGTTCATTATGACTCGAAGGTGTCTCATCATGTACGCGTGGAGTTTCTTCACCTGCACTCTGTAGACAGTCCAAGTTTCAGCACCGTACAATAGAGTAGCCAGTACTGTCGCTCTGTACACTTTGCATTTCACACGGATAGACACATGTCGATTGTTCCACAGTCTCTCCCTCAAGTTTCCAAACAAAGCGCTCGCACTTCCCATTCTGAGAGAGAGTTCATCCTCCAGCCTAGCATTCTCTGAAACAGTACTCCCTAGGTACTTGAAAGTCTTGCACTTGACTAGTGGCTCTGTACCAGTGCTGATCTCTTCTGGTAGTGATGTTGATAACTGGAACTTTGGTGGTTGATAAAGGCACTCTGTCTTCTTGATGTTGATTTGGAGGCTGAATTGGCTAGCTGCTCTTGCAAATTTCTCCACTAAAGATTGCATATCTTCCACGCTGTGTGCAACTAGAGCACTGTCGTCGGCATTGTCGTCTTACTACCTTTATCGATGTCTTACTCTTGGCTTTAAACTATGCCACATTGAACAAGTCTGCTTCTTTCCTTGTTTGAATGTATACTCCTTCTGAAGTGTCTTTGAAGGCCATCTCAAGCATGGCTCCCAGATATAGCTAGAAAAGTGTAGGTGCCAGCAAACATCCTTGTTTCACCCCGTTGCTTACTGAAAAGTCTTTAGATACTAAACCACTCATTGCCACGTTTGCTTGCATACCTGTATGGAGTGCCTCGATCAGGCTGATAAACTTCTCTGTACAACCATATTTCTTGAGTACCTGCCAAAGTCCTTGTCGCGAAACAGTATTGAAGGCTTTATTGAAGTCTATGAAGACTACATAAAGCGGCATGTTCTGTTCGATACACTTTTCTTGAACCTGTTTCAAGTAGAAAATCATGTCCATTGTGCATAGTCATATACATATCAGTCAATACATATCATTAGCCTGACCAGCGGATGTCCTCTCCGTCGTCCAGGGATGTATACATAACAGTCCATTGTTCTGATTGCCCCCTGGGGCTCTCTGTCCATATGTAAATTGTCCTCCGTTTCCTCCAGCCCTGCTGAGTGTGAGATAGTGTCCGTCTGCAGTGTGCTGGGTCACCACACCTGAACCATAAAGATCAGAAATTGAAGAAGCCATTAAAAAATGAAGAAAAGGAATAGCCTTGGAATCGATGAAATCCATGCAGGGATGATCCAAGCTGTTGGAGGCGTAGACATCGACATCTATGACATCCTGATAACAAAGATCTGGCGCATGGAAATATGGCCTTCTGATTGGAAGAAATCAGTTTTTATAACCCTACCCAAGAAAGGAAACCTACAACAATGCTCAAACTATTGAACAATAGCCCTTATTTCACATGCCAGTAAGATTCTGTTAAACATCATCCATCCATCCATCCATCCATCCATCTTCTACCGCTTTTTCTGCCCCGGGGTCTCCTCCCAGTGGGACGTGCCCAAAACACCTCAAGTGGGAGGCGTCCAGGAGGCATCCTAATCAGATGCCCATACCACATCAACTGACTCCTTTCAATGTGGAGGAGCAGCGGTTCTACTTTGAGCCTCTCCCGGATGACTGAGCTCCTCACCCTATCTCTGAGGGTAAGTCCAGCAATCCTACAGAGAAAGCTCATTTCAGCCGCTTGTATCCGCGATCTCGTTCTTTCGGTCATTACCCAAAGCTCGTGACCATAGGTGAGAGTAGGAATGTAGATTGACTGGTAAATCGACAGCTTTGCCTTAGAACTCAGCTCCCTCTTCACCACAACGGACAGATACAACGTCCGCATCACTGCAGATGCTGCTCCAATCCATCTGTCAATCTCTCACTCCATTCTCCCCTCACTCGTGAATAAGACCCCAAGATACTTTAACTCCTCCACTTGGGGCAGGAGCTTGTCCCCAACCTGGAGAGGACAAGCCACCTTTTTCCGGCTGAGGACCATGGCCTCGGACTTGGAGGTGCTGATTCTCATCCCAGCTGCTTCACACTCAGCGGCAAACCGTCCCAGCAAGAACTGTAGGTCATTGCTGGATGAAGCCAACAGGACAACATCATCTGCAAACAACAGAGATGAGATCCTGTGGTCACCAAGCATGACACCCTCCATTCCCTGGCTGCGCCTAGAAATCCTGTCC
Source organism: Pholidichthys leucotaenia (assembly GCA_020510985.1). Lineage (NCBI taxonomy): Eukaryota > Metazoa > Chordata > Actinopteri > Cichliformes > Pholidichthyidae > Pholidichthys > Pholidichthys leucotaenia. Next base: position 251,731,796 of record CM035845.1, on the reverse strand, counting down.
ATAAAAATTATGAACAGGATCAGTGACAAAGGGCAGCCCTGGCAGAGTCCAACTCTCACTGGGAATGAGTCCAACCGAGTGTTGGCAATACGAACCAAACTCTCACAAAGGTCGTACAGAGACCGAATAGCTCGTAACAACAAACCCGATACCCCATACTCCCGAAGCACCCCCCACAAAAAACCACAAGGGACACGGTCGAATGCCTTCTCCAAGTCCACAAAACACATGTAAACTGGTTGGGCAAACTCCCACGAACCCTCGAGAATTCTCGAGAGGGTAAAGTGCTGGTCCGATGTGCCACGGCCAGGACGAAAACCACATTGCTCCTCCTGAATCCGAGGTTCGACTAACGGCCGGACTCTCCTCTCCAGTACCTTGGCATAGATCTTCCCAGGGAGGCTGAGGAGTGTGATCCCTCTAAAGTTGGAGCACACCCTCCAGTCCCCTTTTTTGAAAAGAGGAACCACCACCCCGGTTTGCCATGCCAAAGGCACTGCCCCCAACTTCCACGCAATGTTGCAGAGGCGTGTCAACCATGACAGCCCTACAACATCCAGGGCCTTGAGGTACTCAGGGCAAATCTCGTCCACCCCCGGGGCCCGGCCACCAAAGAAATTTTTAACCACCTTGGCAACCTCAGCCCCTGTGATAGGTGAGTCATCTCCCTCGTCCACAAGCCCTGCTTCCTCTGTGGAAGGCGTATCAGTGGGATTGAGGAGATCCTCAAAGTATTCCTTCCACCACCCAATGATATCCCCAGTCGAAGTCAACAGCACCCCATACACAGTGTGGACAGGGAGCTGCTTCCCCCTCCTGAGCTGCCGGACAGTTTGCCAGAATCTCTTCGAGGCCGACTGAAAGTCTTGTTCCATGGCCTCACCGAACTTCTCCCATACCCGGGTTTTTGCTTCAGCAACCACCCGAGCTGTACTCCGCTTGGCCTGCCAGTACACCTCAGCTGCTTCGGGAGTCCCACAAGCCAACCAAGCCTGATAGGACTCCTTCTTCAGCTTAATGTCCCCCCTCACCACTGGTGTCCATCACTTGGTTTGGTGGTTGCCACCACCAGATGCACCGGCCACTTTGCGGCCGCAGCTCTGGGCTGCCGCTTCAACAATGGAGGTGGAGAACATGGTCCATTCAGACTCCATGTATCCAGACTCCCTCAGAATGTGGTTGAAGTTCTTCTGGAGGTGGGAGTTGAAGACCTCCTGGACAGGGGCCTCAGCCAGACGTTCCCAGCACACCCTCACTATACGTTTGGGTCTGCCAGGTCTGAATGGCACCCTCCCCTGTCATCGGATCCAACTCACCACCAGGTGGTGATCAGTTGACAGCTCTGCACCTCTCTTTACCCGAGTGTCCAAGATATACGGTCGCAGGTCTGATGACATGATAACAAAATCGATCATCAACCTGTGACCTAGGGTATCCTGGTGCCAGGTGCACATATGGACACCCTTATGCTTGAACATGGTGTTCGTTATAGACAAACTGTGGTTAGCACAGTAGTCCAATAACTGAACACTACTTGGGTTCAGATCAGGCAGGCCGTGCCTCCCAATCACCCCCTTCCAGGTTTCACTGTCGTTGCCCATGTGTGCATTGAAGTCCCCCAGTAGGACAATGGAGTCTCCAAGAGGAGCACCCTCCAGCACCCCAGTCAGAGACTCCAAAAAGGGTGGGTACTCTGAAACATCATTTGGTGCATAGGCACAAATGATGGTCAGGACCCATTTCCCAACCCGAGGGCGCAGAGAAGCAATCCTTTCGTCCACCGGGGAAAACTCCAATATAGAGGCAGCAAGGTGGGGGGATACAAGAATACCCACCCCTGCTCGCCGCCTCTCGCCCGGGGCAACTCCAGAAAAGGCCAAGCTCCAGCCCCTCTCCAGGAGACTGGTTCCGGAACCAAAGTTGCGTGTTGAGGTGAGCCCGACTATATCTAGCCAGTATCTCTCAACCTCGTACACCAACTCAGGCTCCTTCCCCACCAGAGGGGTGACATTCCACATACTAACTAACTAACTAACTAACTAACCTGCACTTATATAGCGCTTTTCTAGTCACAAAGACCACTCAAAGCGCTTTCATTAATACTAACCCTCTATTCTAAGGGCCTATAGGAAACAAATATCTAGGGACAATTTAGAACAGCCAAATTAACCTAACATGCATGTTTTTGGCATGTGGGAGGAAACCGGAGAAATCCCGGAGTAAACCCACGCAACACGGGGAGAACATGCAAACTCCACACAGATCACTGTTGGTCGGGGATCGAACCCACGATCCCACAATCCCCCGGCCAAGGGTAAACTGTGCTGCCGCAGTGCTAACCACTGCGCCACCGTGCAGCCCGTGCATACCAAAAGCCAGTTTAGAAAGCCTGGGATCAGTCCGCCAAGGTCTTCGCCTTTAACCGCCACCTAATCCACATAGCACCGGACCCCCATGAACCCTCGTGCAGGTGGTGAGCCCACTAGAGGGCAGACCCATGTAACTCCTTCGGGCTGAGCCCGGCTGGGTCCCATGAGTGGAAACCTGGCCACCAGACGCTAGCCATCGAGCACCTCCCCCAGGCCTGGCTCCAGGGTGGGGCCCCGGTAACCCCATACCGGTCGGGGTACACTGAATCCTTGATGTAGAATTTATCATGAGAGTCTGTTGGATCGTTCTTAGTCTGGCCCTTCACCCAGGACCAGTTTGTCTTGGGTGGCCCTATCAGAGGCAAATTGCCCCGGACAACATAGCTCCTGGGGTCACTGGGGCACACAAACCCCCCACCACGTTAAGGTGACGATCCATGAGGGGCTATTGAACATCATAATGAACAGAATGAAAAACAAACTAGAGACAGAAGTAAACAAAACCCAAGCAGGCTTCATGAAAAACAGAGGCACAAGAGACCACCTCTTCAATATGACACAACTGATTCAAATGCACAACGAGATGAACATAGACCTTAGAATCTGCTTTATTGACTACTTAAAAGCATTTGATAGCGTTAGCCATCAAAAGATGTGGAAAATCTTGAAAGATATGAATTTTAATCCCAAACTGATATAACTACTGGAATCTCTCTATAATCAGCAAAAAACCATCATCAGACTTGAAAATATCACAACTCAGTCTTTGATACAGGCAAAGGAGTAAGGCAGGGGTGTATTTCATCTCCACAGCTTTTTAGTTTGTATACAGAAGGTATCATGAGAAATGTAGAAACAGACAACAGAAGCAAGGACTATGATGAGGTAGTAAGCAGGACCAGCCTCACTCAGGTTCGGCAGCGCAGGAGGGTCTCAGTGCCGGCGCTCGGGATATGGTAGAAGGGGGTACCAAGTGTGGCGGCGAGGCGCCTGCGCCGGTGAGTGACACCGATGTGATAGCCCCAGATGCCTCTGGAGCTTGGCCGCAGGGAGATGGAGGGTCTGCAGCTACGATGGTGAATGCTACAATGGTTTTAGAAGAGGTGTCGGTGGTGAAGAAGCAAGGATCCTTCATTTGGAAGATCAGCCGTCGTCCCAGGGGTCTGCTGCTTCCAGGGGCACACTTGCTGAGGGGCTTCTCTGGGCCCCCCATGCCAGTTCTACTCCTCCTGCCCAAGGAACAGTGCTGTAAATAATTTTATGTTCATAGTTCTGGTGTTCTAGTGTATGTATGTTGTAAAATGGGATTGTTTTAATTATTTATTTATTTTTCTTTAGTTTAGGAGGACTGCATTTAATTTTAGTTTATGTATGGACTCTTTTAGTTTATTGGGTGGCAGAATAATCCACCCCGCCATATGGGCTGCACAGTAGTCCACCCGTCAGCCGTATTTTAGGTTGTGTTGTGTGAATGTGTTAGGCCATTTTAGTACGTTGTTTTTCGTTATGTTAGTGCATGAGTCGGGTCCCAAATTTGGGGAGGTTTCAATGGTGTGAGGTTTTGGACTTTTCTAAAAGGGGTGAGAATGTTGTATAGTGTTTTGAGCACATTATTGTGAAGTGCGGTGTAGTGATGTGCACTTCCCATCACATCACTGCACCACCCTATATAAGGCGGTGAGCGCCCATATTGTGGCTCTTTGACTGGTGCCCTCTGCCAGGTGCCTGCTGTGTAACCGCTGTTCAACACCATTCAATAAAGCTGTGTTCGTCCCGTCATCTTGCCTCATCCTTCACCCAGGTATTTTACCATACATAACAAATACTTTTTCTTGCCACTGTTATCTATATGATATTCAACTTGTTCTATGGACACTAGAGGGAGGCAGACCCTTTAAAGTCTGAGAGTTATGCTGTTCTTAGCTTTCAAATTTTATGAGTCTGAAAGTTGTCATACCTGGCTTTAGCACAGTGAACAGTTATTAATAATCATTTTATTAACATATTTTTTTGTTGATGGCCTATCCTGCAGGTTAAAGATAATAGACTACAGCACAACTTATCCAAGACTGAATGCTCAAGGATGAGTTGATCTTTCATCTCTTTTCAGACGTCAAATGCTTGCACAAGGGCATCAAAGACAACCCTACTAATTGTTTGCGCATAGTGTTTGCTCTCAGTCTGAGCACTGTGCTGCAGTCTTTAAACTGCACAGTAACAACCTTGGCAACAGAATGAGTTGCAATTTTGTGCGCTTACCACTAGGGGGAGAAGAACTCAAGGAAGAATGAAAAGTGAGAACAGACTTCTCTGAAAAGAAAGAAAAGTTAAACTGTCTAATTTTTCTGAAGTTTTTTTTTTTCTACAGTTTTTTTTTTTTCTGGTAACTTTCCACTCTTCAACAGGAATGTTAAGGTTTTAAATACAAACAAAATTATCATATTGCAGAAAACGCCAGACTGGGCAACAGATGTACAAGCGTGCTCTCAGATTAATGTGCTGAGAAGGTTTCATTGTCTTTGCAGAATTCTGAATTCATAATTGGTATGTGGCACGCTGTTTCTGGCACACGTACACACACAGGCACACATGCACACACAGACAAATTGATGATACTTTCATAGTCCAAAAAAAAAAACCATACATATTTCTAATGATACACAAGTCATCTTGTCACAGAGTGCAACAATCCCATCTGGAAAACTAAATTTAAAAATAAATCTCCCATTACATGAAAGTTTGCCAGTTTTTTTTTTTTTTTTTTTTTTTTTAAGTCAGTTTATTCTTTGAGCTTAGGCAGCTGAATGTATTGATTGGTGTTCTGTCTAGGTTAAAAAAGTCTTGTTGATGTAACCCTACTTTAAAGTGGTAAACCTTCACTTCCCCATTTTTGTTTATTCGCTGTATTTGTTCTGTCTGGCTCTCAGGGCTCATCCATTTCTGAGTGTTTGCTTTGCACTCTCCTTAGATTACTTGCCAGTCACATAGCTGATGAAGATTTGTCTGATCAGTATCGGTACTTCTTCATTCACTCCAAATAATGTCACTACCTTTGACCTCGGGAGACAATTCTGTGTGCCTTTACCAAACATACAAATGCATTTTTAACAAGATGTACAACTTTTTCCTGCTTAGTCTGTTTAGTTAATTTTTTTCATCATAGTCACAGATCCACACTCCCATCAGTTCTCTGTGCCTTGTAAAACGTTGAAGGCTAAGCACTCATATCAGTGACCTGTATTCAGTCTATCAAATAGTGTAATGTTCTGGCATTTCCCATCAAAAAATTCTCCACATGAAGCCACTTTAAATTCACCAGTCAAATAACCCATTAGTCAGTAACCTCACATTCCCATTGCAACTAACTCAGCTGATGAGTTCTCCACGTCTAACTGCTTGTGGGCAATAATATAAGCTCTGATTACATCTGTGTAATCATAAGCAATTACAGTGTTTTATGTTAGCCACACACTTTTTGCTCTATTTCTTACTGATAGCTGTGCAGCTTGGCCTCATTTAAAATACTGCAATCACACAAAACTCAGTAAAAGAGCTCAAGCCATTCACTAACAGAGTTCCAGTCTTCAATCCTCTTTGCTCCGAATGAAGCATAAGGTGCTGACAAACTTCCTCCAGGCATTTCTGTCTTGGGCAAGCCAGCTGATCTCATTCCAGGTCTTACCCACCTCCATTTCATCTTCCACAGTTCTTCTCCAAGTGTCCAGTGGCCTGTCCCTCTTCCTTTTCCCAGGTGGTGCCCATCTCAGAGGAGTATTTGGATGTCTGGTGTTGTTCAATGCCTGACCTTTTGTCAGGTCAGGCATTGGCTTGCTTGCTACCAGATAACCATGAAAACCGGTGCTACCTGTCTCATGGGTCGGGCCTCGGCGACTCAACCGCCCTTCCGAGGGCGTGGAGGGTGAAACAGGGCATCCTGGCAGAACTAAAAACAATATCCGCCACAGGTCTGTGGTGGACCACTCCCAGTTACACGGGGTGAGACTGGACATCCTGGCAGATAAACACATCTGTCGCAAGGTCTGTGGTGGACTGTGCCAGTCGGTGCATCCTGACATGCACTACACAAAGAGCAGAGATAAACAAACCTATCATCCGGTCAGTCACTGCAACAGATACTGGAGTCAGTTTGTCTTGGCTTGTCCTTGCCACTGATAATACCTTTATCTGCCAAGAATGTGCTGCTAGTCCAGCAAAAGCTAGCAGTACTCAAATACTTTGCAAGCAGTTTCATGAAATGGTCAATCAGAAAGCAACTCATACCGGCTCGGACGTCGCCCGGACTTACAAGGTCCGCACTGATCTGTTCACACTCTGACAGGCAGCAAAAAGTAAGCTAGGAGCAGGAAGACAAAAGAAGAGGAAAACAGCAGCCTTGTGTGTAGCAGAATGGAATGTACGCACTCTGTTGGACAGAACAACATCACAGCGCCCAGAAAGACAGACCGCGCTTGTGGCCCTGGAAATGAACAGGTACAATGTAGACATAGCTGCACTTAGTGAAACAAGATTGCCTGGACATGACAGCTTGGAAGACCATGGGTACATTTTCTTTTGGAGTGGGAGATCAACTCAAGAAAGAAGAGAAGCAGGAGTGGGCTTTGCAGTTAGAAAGGAGATAGCAGCAATGCTAGATAAGGAACCGGTGCCAATCAACGACAGGATAATGACTATGAGACTCTCACTACAGCGGAAGATTTATGCCACATTCATCAGTGTATATGCGCTAACAATGACCAACACAGAGGAGATGAAAGAAGAGTTCTACAGTGATTTACGTGAGACTATCAGGCGTGTACCGACTGATGATAGGCTGATACTCATTGGAGATTTTAATGCCAGAGTTGGTTTGGACACTGAGAAATGGAAAGGAGTGCTAGGCAGTCATGGAGTAGGCAAGTGCAATGCTAATGGAGAACTTCTATTTGCACTATGTTCAGAGTACAACCTTGTGATAGCCAACACTCTATTTAAGCACAAGAACACACACAAGAAGACATGGATGCACCCAAGATCCAAGCACTGGCACTTATTAGACTACATCATAGGCAGGCAGAGAGACATAAGGGATGTATTGGACACCAGAGCAATGAGAGGCGTGGACTGTGGTACTGATCATGTTATGCTGAGATCTAGATTAAAGATTTGCAGACAAAAACAGCACTGCAGGACAGGTGCGAAGCCACCATGGAAACTAAACACTAGTGCACTGAAAGGCCAAAAGAAGCAGGAAGAACTTACACAGGAAATGGATGAAAATTTGAAAGACTGGGACAGCAACAACTCAGAGAATGACATAGAAGAGAAATGGGCAACACTGAAGGATATGGTGTATCAGACTGCGAGTGATGTATTAGGCTACCCTGAGAGGAAACATCAAGGTTGGTTTGATGAGAATGATGAACACCTGAAGAAACTACTAGAAGTGAGGAATACAGCTAGGCAGGAAAACCTACAGTGTAACACAAGGTCGAAGAAGAAGAAATACTCTAAGGCTCAGAGTGAGCTACAGAAGTACACCAGAGAGATGAAGTCCAACTGGTGGGATGAAAAAGCGGAGAAACTTCAAACTGCAGCAGACAGGAAGGACATGAAAACATTCTTCATAGGTTTGAGAGAAATCTATGGCCCTAAACCAAGAGGATTGATCCAACTAAAGGCTATGGATGGTGAAACGGTTTTGCAGGAGAAAGACAAGATCCTGGACAGATTTGCAGACCACTTTGACCAACTACTAAACAACCCTGGAGATCTCACTGAAGAGGCTAAAGAAGCTCTAGTGCAGTGACCAGCTGTATCAAGTCTGGATGAACCACCAAATTTTGATGAACTAATGGCAGCTATCAGGACAACACAGGATGATAAAGCTCCAGGAAGGGATGGAATTCCAGCAGAAGTGTGGAAATTTGGTGGTGTTCAGCTGACCAACTGCCTGCACAAGCTCATCCAAGAGATATGGGATGCCCAGAAAGTACCTCGAGACTGGAAGGATGCAAGTATTGTGCCTTTGTTCAAGAAAGGTGACAGGAAAGATTGTGGAAATTACCGAGGTATATCACTGCTAGCCACTGTTGGTAAGATTTTCTCACGTGTACCAGTTAACAGACTCAGTGAACACATCTCGCAGAATGTACTACCGGAAACCCAGTGTGGCTTTAGAAGTGGAAGAAGCACAATGGACATGATTTTCTGCTTGAAACAGGTTCAAGAAAAGTGTATCGAACAGAACATGCCGCTTTATGTAGTCTTCATAGACTTCAGTGAAGCCTTCAATACTGTTTCGCGACAAGGACTTTGGCAGGTCCTCAAGAAATATGGTTGTACAGAGAAGTTTGTCAGCCTGATCGAGGCACTCCATACAGATATGCAAGCAAACGTGGCAATGAGTGGTTCAGTATCTAAAGACTTTTCAGTAAGCAACGGGGTGAAACAAGGGTGTGTGCTGGCACCTACACTCGTCTCGCTATATCTGGCAGCCATGCTTGAGGTGGCCTTCAAAGACACTTCAGAAGGAGTATACGTTCAAACAAGGAAAGAAGCAGACTTGTTCAGTGTGGCACAGTTTAAAGCCAAGAGTAAGACATCGATAAAGATAGTAAGAGAAATGCTCTTTGCCGACGACAGTGCTCTAGTTGCACACAGTGTGGAAGATATGCAATCTTTAGTGGAGAAATTTGCAAGAGCAGCTAGCCAATTCAGCCTCCAAATCAACATCAAGAAGACAGAGTGCCTTTATCAACCACCAAAGTTCCAGTTATCAACATCACTACCAGAAGAGATCAGCATTGGTACAGAGCCACTAGTCAAGTGCAAGACTTTCAAGTACCTAGGGAGTACTGTTTCAGAGAATGCTAGGCTGGAGGATGAACGATCTCTCAGAACGGGAAGAGCGAGTGCTGTGTTTGGAAGCTTGAGGGAGAGACTGTGGAACAATTGACATGTGTCTATCCGTGTGAAATGCAAAGTGTACAGAGCGACAGTACTGGCTACTCTATTGTACGGTACTGAAACTTGGACTGTCTATAGAGTGCAGGTGAAGAAATTCCACACGTTCATGATGAGACACCTTCGAGCCATAATGAACATTTCATGGAAAGACAAGATAACCAACATAGAAGTGTTGAAACGAGCTGGTCTACCATCATGGAGGACATGCTAATACAGATGAACCTGAGATGGCTCGGACATGTTGAGAGGATGGACCACCAGCGTCTCCCTCGGCAGTTACTCTACTCACAGTTATGTGAGGGGAAACGCAATCAGGGTAGACCAAGGCTCAGATTTAAAGACACTGTAAAAAGAAACTTGAAGAAGTTGGACATAGACAGGAGTTTCTGGCAGCGGAAGGCTAAGGACAGAGAGCTGTGTGGAGGAATCTAATCAGACCTAAATGAAACAGTCATTGTCACCCACGACAGACTGCTATGATGATGATGATGATGATGATGATGATGATGATGATGATGATGATGATGATGGTGTTGTTCATCCTAAGGACATGGCCAAGCCATCTCCATCTGCGCAGTTTCACCTCCAGGATGATGCTGTTGATGCCTGTCCATTTATTCACTTCTTTGTTGGTGACCCGTTGTTCCTAATGAATCCTGAGGATCTGGCAGAGACATCTAAACTCAAAACCTCTCAGTTGACTTTTCATTTTCTTATATGTTCTCCAAGTTTCTGAGGCATAGAGAAGGACTGATCTTATATTGGATTTGGAGATCTTCAACTTGGTCTTTGTTGTCAGATAGGGAGATTTCCTGATATTCTGCAATCTATTGAAGGCTTGTGCTGCAAGACCTATTCTTGTAGTAATTTCTTTCTCAATATTGCTGTCCGCAGAGATATAATTACCAAGGTACTTGAAGTATTCGACCACACCTCTTACACAGTCCAAGGACAGATAATTTTTTCACACATAAGGAGTTGTTCAGAACTCTGTATACAAAGATATAGAGTGATGATAATCAAGTCAATGGCGGTAATGCACCTGTGAGCTGGTTGCCAACCGCCAATCAAATCTAAAAGAAGAAGAAGAAGACTTCTTCAAACTCTGTCCCTTGCATGTTAATCTTCTTGATGCCCTTGTTTCTTGCTTTCATGGTCTTGGTCTTGTCAGGGTGTTATCTTGAGCACTACACTTCTTGCTATGTGGTCCATTTTGTCCGTCCTGTTCTTAATGTCTTTCTGGGTATGAGAAAGAAGGGCGATGTTATCTGCAAAGTCGCTGTATTCAAGTCGAGCTGTAAGTTCCCAAACAGGCCCTCTTGGTTGGTCTTTAGTGGCTCTCCTCATCACCCAGCCGATGACAGTGAGGGGGAGAACCAGTGAAATCACACACCCTTGTCTGACCCCAGTCTTTACACTTTACACTCTTTAACCATTCACTTTGCTGCCCATCATGTCTCACACAGCACTCGTTGTTGGCATACATGTCTTTCAGGATGTTGATGACTTTTGATTGAAATCCATGTGCTACTAGAATCTTCCACAGTGATGAATGGTGGACGCTGTCGAATTCCTTCTTGAAATGGATGTAGTTGATGTAGAGCAAGAAGTTCCATTCAAGTGACTGTTCAACTATTGTGTGCAGTACAAAGATCTGGTCTATGCATCCTCTGCCACTTCGAAATGCAGCCTGTTCTTCTCTCAGAATTCTCTCAATTGCCAATTTCATTCTTTGAAAAAGTACTCTGCAATAGATCTTTCCTGGAATAGATAATAGGTTGATTCCTCTCCAGGTGCCACAAATAGATAGATCATCTTTCTCTGGTAGTTTGACAATAATGCCTTTCTTCCATGCTTTGGGGACTTTCTCCCGTTCCGAAACATTGTTGAAAAGCTTAAGTGATTCTGCACTTGTTATAGGGTCTGCCTTCGGCATGTCTGGAGTGATTTTATTTTCTCCTGGTGCTCTGTTTCCTTTGGTCTGTTTGATGGCCTCTTCTACTGTATCTCCTGCTTTGTTATCCATCCTTGTTTCATTTCAATGTGGAATTCCATGTTCTCAATGTTAGCCTCTTCTTCTGGATCTGGTCTATTAAGTTTATCTTTAAAGTGTTCTGCCCATCCTTTCAATTTTCAGCTTTATTTCAGCTTTATTTATACTGCGCCACATCACAACAGAAGCCGTCTCGTGGCGCCACAGTGCAGAAAAAACCACACAGTCTCAGAAAAACCCAGCAATCAGATGATCCCCTATGAGCAAGCATTAAGCGATAGTGAAGAGGAAAAACTCCCATTTGGCAGGAAAAAACCTCTAGCAGAACCAGGCTCAGGAAGGGGCAGTCATCTGCTGCGACTGGCTGGGGGTGAGGGGATAGGGAGGATGGAGAGGACAGACATAAAGAACATAACTGTAAGATGCCAAGTACATTATTGGAGGTCAACCAGCAGTATGGATCAAATAACAACAGAACAAAAGTGGGGTTAAGAGACACAAAATCCCTCCTTAAACTTAAGCTATATTAAAAAGGAAGGATTTTACCCTGTTCTTAAAAACAGAGACCGAGTCTGACTCCCGGACCCAGAGTGGTAACTGGTTCCAGAGAGAAGGAGCTTGGTAGCAGAAGGCTTTGCCTCCCACTGTACTTTTGGAGATTCTGGGCACCACAAGTAAGCCAGCATTTTGGGAGCGTAATGCTCAACTCTAGTAGCAGCATTTTGAATCAACTGAAGATTTTTTAAGGATACTTTAGGACAACCACATAATAACGAATTACAATAATCTAATCGAGAGCTGACAAAGGCGTGAATCAGTTTCTCAGCATCATTCAGAGACAAGATGCTCCTGATCTTGGCAATATTGCGCAGATGATAGAAGGCAGTCTTAGAAACAGTTTTAATATGTGAATTAAAGGACAAATCTTGATCAAAAATAACTCCAAGGTTCCTTACAGAACTGTTCAGAATGAGAGTGGTGGCATCTAAATTAAGGGCATAATTTGAAAAGGAATTTCTAAGATGTTTTGGGCCAACAAGAATGACTTCAGTCTTATCTGAGTTTAATAGTAGAAAATTACAATTCATACAAGCTTTGATGTCTTGAAGACAGGCATCTAACTTGGCTAATTGATTACAATCATTGGGCTTCATTGACAGGTATAGTTGTGTGTCGTCTGCGTAACAGTGAAAATGTATACAGTGCTTTCTGATAATATTGCCTAACGGGAGCATATATAAACTAAAAAGAGTAGGGCCCAACACAAATTCCTGTAGAACTCCGTGACTGAGCTTAGAGTTGGAAGAAAATTCATCATTGATGTGAACAAACTATCGGACAAATAAGATCTAAACCGCTGCAACAGAGTTCCACTCAGTCCAACAAAGTGTTCTAATCTATCAAGTAGAATGGCATGATAGATAGTGTCAAAGGCTGCACTGAGATCTAAAAGAACAAGAACAGAGACAAGTCCATTATCAGATGCGATCAGGAGGTCATTGTCACCACCCGAGTGCCAGTCTCGTCCGCGCTCGGGTCATACATTATCTTTTCCAGGCTTTGACAGCAGTGGGTCCCTTCTAGCTCCCCGGGCTCTTATTGTGACAGCGCCCGGTGGAGCCTCCTGCTGTCAAAGTCAACAGCTGTGCTGCATTCGGGGTCATTAGTGACCGGTGTTAAAAGCGGACGCCGAATGCACCCTGATGCAGCAGTCTCTGTTATACTACCATCTGTTATATTTCCGTTGACAGAACGTCTCATCGTCTGATGCTTCGGGCGTCCCCGGCTCAGACGCTGTTCTTTCATCGTCAGTCTTGTAAGTTACCCTGTGATTATCCTACCCTCATTGTCGTGTGTATTTACCTCTGTTCCTTCATTCCCCAATAAAACATCACTGCAACTCACCGGTGACTACTGGCGTCTTATGGTGGCTCGCGAGGGCCACCGTGACAGTAGACTGCTGCCAGAACGTCTAGAGAGAGGCATCGCACCGAGACGCCATTCACCGTGAGTTTTTGCAGTATTGGACTGTTGTTCCTACCTGTCTGGGTACCGTGCTGGAAGCATGCCGTCGCAGAGGTCCCGCACTCAGAGTCAGGGCGATATTCTCGCAGACACCCTCGAGTGCGTGGACGAAATCCTTATCACTGCCTCCCTCCTCAACTTCAACAGCGACGTGCCCCGGTACTTGGACCAAGCCGAGGACATACTCAATCATCTTCCTGCTTCGCCAACCACCCTGAGATAAGCGTGAGGAAAGATGACATCGCTGCACAGCGCGAGATACTCCGTGGGCTGGAGGGAAATCCCGGCAGACAGCCGAAGAGGAGGAGACGTCGCCCCTCGCTTCGGGATCCCGCTCCTGCCTCCGTTCCGGCCCGGGAGTTCGCACCAGCCAGAGGTCTTTCCCCATCGGGCATGTCGTCACTCGGGATTCCCCAGAGGAGCTGCAGCCGACAGCCATCAGGATCTGGGACCTAGTGGCTGCTGCTCGCTCCGCTGTGCATCCATCGTCAATTATGAAGCATGTGGCGGCGGCAGTTAGACTGGTGGAGAGGAATCCAGAGTTGCGCGAGTTCCCTGAGTTTGCCGACCTGCTCGCCTCTGTTTCTGCACAGGAACGGCGATTCCCGGATCTCACCTTTGCCTCGCCCCCTGCAAAGAACCGTCGTCACACCAGCTGTCAACCTCGGCTTGAACCCCGTCCGGATCCAGTTCCGGGTTGCTGCAAGGGCTCAACTCCTCGCACAGCTGCCACTCCTGTGCCTCGTCAGAGGGGAATCCCCGCAGCCTCTCCCCCCGGACCATTTTCTCCCGCTGTCCTGTCAGCGCTCCGTGCCCGACGCATCTGTCTCCATCTGTCGCCCCCTCCTCCTCGACGCATTCTCCAGCCGCTGTGTGAACTCAGAGCCCTTTCTCAGCGAGCCCCGTCCCAGATCCATCACAAGTGGCTCCCCGTCGTCCTCCCAGGGGGCCCTCTGTCACCGTCCAGCGGGGAAAGGGAGGAGCAACGTCCGCTACAGCAGGCACCAGCCAGCCTCCAGGAGACAGACAAGTCCAACTTTATCCTTATTCTCATGATTGTGATTTGCCTTGTCAGACTCCTGGGGGAGGAGTTCAGGGTTCGCAGCCCCCCGAGCTCCCACCACCTGCTGTGGCTTTAATTATTAATCCCGCATCCTCTGTGTCTCCCTCCGCTGAGCGGTCCTCGACGCCAGGCCAACGCCGCTGGATGAGGAGGGGGCCTGCGGTTCTGGAAAGCCTGGTTCCGGTCCCGCAGCCATGTTGTGGGCAGAGGAGGAGAGCGGACTGCAGCGTGGAACCTGTGCCGACGAGGAAGCGTCCCCAGGTCTCCACAGACGAGCGGTCCGATCCAGCGGGTCGAGGGTCCCCTGCCACCACGCCGTGCGGGCCATCGGCGTGGGCTTCGGTGCCGGAGGATCCAGAGGCTGCAGACACCATCGTGCCAGCTGCGGAGCCCGATGCAGCTGAGTGAGAGCCTGACGACGATATCCTGCCGTCTGAGCCCGGATCTTCGCAGTCCTGGACAGCGTCAGAACCCGAGATCAGGCAAGTGCTCTGTATTGTCTTTCTCCTTTCCGTCTTAGAGCATTTTAGCCTGTCTCTTGGGGAGATGAGCCGGGTGCAGCTGCCCGCTGCATCCGAGCTTATCTCGCCGGGTTCTGGCGCTGCCGGTGATCCTGATCCCGGTTCTTATCTCTCTCCTGAGCCTTCTCCCAGGGTCGCCGGCGAGGAGCTGCTTTCGCCCGCTGTGCCAGAGGTTCCAGGTTCGGGGTTGGAGGTCGGTTCTGGTGCGGCGTCGACCCAGTTGGGGTCCGACGGGGGTGCAACCGAGACCCAATCGGGGTCCGTCGCGGGAGCAACCGCGACCCAATCGGGGGTTGACGAGGGTGCAGCACCAGCGGTTTCCAGGTTCGGTGAGGAAGCTGCAGATCCCCTGCCACCGGATACTGAACGGGCTCATCTCCTTCTTCATCCTCATCATCACCGTCACCCTCCTCGTCCTCCAGAGGAGTGCAACCCATTTCCACCTGGGGCCGTTGGGGTTCCGAATGCTCCGCTCGGTTCTCCCTCGTCCTCCCCTTCTCCAGGGAGGCCGCCTTCCACTTCCCCCCTACGGTCCTGGTGGTCAAGCGATGCGGGTCGGCCGCCCGAAGGACTGCCATGCCCATTTGGCTCTCTGGGCCAGCCACCCGACCCACTGGACTACCTGTTTGGCGACCTGGTAAGGCCACCTGAAATTCATTGTTTCCGGGCATGGGACTGGGATCGGCCGCCCGAACTTTCTGCCTCCATACCTCAGAGCCAGGACTGCTGTCATCCTGGGTTTTTTTCTATCATTATCATGTCTGTAAGCTTTTGGGATGTGCGGGGGGGGGGGGGGCCTGGTATCTGTAATTTTGTATCTCACCTTTTTCCCTTAGCCGGTGATTTGTGTTTTTTTTCCTCCCCTCTGTCTAATGTCCATGTACTGTTTGAAACTGATATATGTATTGCCTGTTGGGTTCTGCCCTTGTTACCCACACGTTATGGAGTATTGTATTTTTTCTCTCTCTCTCTCTCTCTCTCTCCCCACGGTACTCTGTAATTGCTTTGTTGGTCCCCTGTCATTATTTTGGGTTTTGCTTCTCCTCTTTTTGACTCTCTCCCTCCTGCCGGCGCCCCATCCGCCCACCCTGGGGGGGGGGGGGAGGGCTTGGGTGTTATTTGGCCGTTCAGGAGCTCGGCCTTGAGGGGGAGGTACTGTCACCACCGGAGTGCCAGTCTCGTCCGCGCTCGGGTCATACATTATCTTTTCCAGGCTTTGATAGCAGTGGGTCCCTTCTAGCTCCCCGGGCTCTTATTGTGACAGCACCCGATGGAGCCTCCTGCTGTCAAAGTCAACAGCTGTGCTGCATTCGGGGTCATTAGTGACCGGTGTTAAAAGCGGACGCCGAATGCACCCCGATGCAGCAGTCTCTGTTATACTACCGTCTGTTATACTTCCGTTGACAGAACGTCTCATCGTCTGATGCTTCAGGCGTCCCCGGCTCAGACGCTGTTCATTCATCGTCAGTCTTGTAAGTTACCCTGTGATTATCCTACCCTCACTGTCGTGTGTATTTTCCTCTGTTCCTTCATTCCCCAATAAAACATCACTGCAACTCACCGGTGACTGCTGGCGTCTTATGGTGGCTCGTGAGGGCCACCGTGACAGTCATTAGTGACCTTCACTAAGGCAGTTTCAGTGCTGTGATGAGCTCTGAACCCAGATTGAAACACCTCAAACAAACCAACTCCCTGCAAATGGTCAGATAATTGCGCAGCAACAACTCTTTCCAAGATTTTTTAAATGAAAGGCAAATTAGAGGCATTAGAGGCAATTAGGCAATTTGTCTTCTTCCTTCATCAGCACCTTAACGTCTTTGTCCTTCACCACTGTTGTCTTGTTGTTAAAGCCTCCAGTGAGTGTCTTTGTTTTGTGATATTATATACTGTTCTTGTGTCGCCTCTGTCAGCTGCTAACTGGGCTTCCTTTGCTAAGTTGTCTGTGTAGTTTCTTTTGTCTTTCCTTGCACTCTTTTTCACGGCTATATTCAGATGTCTATAAGCTTCAGCTACTGTTGCCCTCTCTTCTTCATTTCCTGCCAGAAAATCACGTTTTGCTATTCTTCTTTTTTCAATGAGTTTCCAGGTCTCATCAGAAATCCAGTCTTTCCTTCTTCTTCTCTTGTATCCAAGCACACTTGTGCTTGTTTCAAGGAAAGTGTTTCGTATGTTGTCACAAAGAGTATTGATGTTATCAGCTGGTGTGTCTTCTAGAAGCTGGAGCCAATTCTTCAATTCCAAGACAAATTTTGACTTCACTTCTGTATCTTTTAATTTGTTAGAGTCAAAGAATTGTTTACTATTTTTCTTCATCGTTCTCCTCAGCTTCAGTTGCAGTTTGCAGAGAATGAGATAGTAATCACTGCTGGCTTATGCTCCTCTAACTGCTTTCACATTTTTCATTGATCTTCTTGACTTGTGGTTGATGGTGGTGTGGTCAATCTGATTACTAGTTCTTCCATCTGAGGAAACCTATGTCAGCTTGTGGATGGTCTTGTGCTGATAGATGGTGCCACCTATCACGAGTCCATTCTCTAAACACGTGTTTATGAACCATTGTCCATTGTTGTTCCTTTCACCAACTCTCTCCCCATATAGGATTCATATCCTACATTGTCTGCTTGAATCTTTGCACTGAAGTCTCGCTTGATGATGATGATGTCATGTCAAGGTGTTTTGTCAATCTCCTCTTGGAGCTTGCTGTAAAAGGTGTTTTTTTCTTCATCTGATGCTTGTTCTGTGGGAGCATAGCCTTGAATGATGGTCATCTTTGCAAACTTTGAAAAAAATCTGGCTCTGATAATGCAAGTGTTGATCGACTCCCAACCTAATAGGCTTTTCCTAGTTTTCCTGTCCATGATGATGCCCGCTCCTTCCTGGTGTCGTCCATCCATTCACCCGAAGTAGCGAACTGTCTCTCCTGAGTTCAGTGTTAAAATCCCAATATCAGTCCACCTCATTTCACTGACTCCATGGATGATGATGTTATATCTTCTCATCCCTTTGACAATTTGGGCCAATCTCCCTGTCTCGTACATTGTTCGTACATTCCATGCTGCCATTCTCACTTGTTATTTGGGTTTTGCCAAAAATTCCATTGGAGAAGAAACTTCCTTTCGGATTTCATCCCTACTCTTCATCAGAGGCATTGAACCCTCTGCCCCCAGCACGTCACCCATGGGTTGATGTTTTTCAGTTGTTGTCAGCATTTCTGTAGCAAACCCTAACCCTTTTACGTGGTGGGGTGCTAGTCTAACACACAACTCTCTTTAGTCGCCTCTTATGACATGCTTAGTAGGGAAGCAACAGTCCAATTCTATGCTTCTGGGTACTGCACGGGTAAGAAAGCGTTCCAGTAGCTTCAATTAAATAAAGGCATACTAGTAGCTAGTGTTGTATCCAAGACCTCCTGTCAAGACCAGAGTTTCCCAAGACCTACAGTGCATACACAGTGGCCTTGATCTCAACTGGGTCTTGGTCTTGGGAGACTCTGGTCTCAGTCTGGTCTCAACTATAACACTACTAGTAGCAGTAGTTTCTCTAAGTTCTGCTCATTCTCACCTAAAAGTTGTACAAACAGCACAGTTTCTCACTCTGAGAAAATGTACAAGACATACAGTATAAGGGAAAACATTTTTCACATGTACTGGATATGTGGCATTTGCACCATTGAGAAACGTTCTCTGCTGCGTTCTGCAAGTTTAACCATTAGAAGAGGTGATGCCTAAATCTAATCTTTTTCCCAACATTAACCATTAGTGGAGTAAGCACCTAAATCTACTTATATAAAAGGGATTCTGTGGTGTGGGTATGTATGTACTATGTATGTGGTAACTTTGTCCCCTTGCTAACTCAGAGGCCACTTGACTGCGGGCTCTCATCTCTTGCATGTGCAATTGGAGAACAGCCCCACTGTGTAGGGGTGAAAGTTGTAAACACCTGCCCTGGGTGACTGTTGGGATGTCAGATCTAGGTCTGATACCCCTAGTGCTGGCAGCCTCTGTACCCACGTCAGTGGGTGAGTTGTGGCCTGATTGCTGGACTCTCTGACTTGAGGAGCGTGGCATGAATGTGGATTACAAGGGCCCAAAACTCTCATTAACAGCCAGAGATTACTTGCTAAGGTGTACTATTTAGCAACAGCAGAGCGAACCAATGGTGGCTGTCTCCCTCTATCTCTAGCAAACAGGTCGGGCACCCCTACCCCAGGGCAACTCTTTCTTGTCTGATTATATACCACAACTTTAAGTAGAACAGTGTTGGCTGTTTATTAAGGAGACCACTTTGTTCTTAATGGCATAAACACAACAGCGACAGACCCCACAAAATGTTGTATTAATGTAACCAAGATTCCAAATATTTCAACTCAGGTGTCACCCTTAGTCACAGCCTCAATAATAAACTCGTGATACTTTAGCTCAAAACACACAGTCAGACTTTCTCCCTCCCCCCAAAAAAATAATAGTCACCTAGAAATTGCAATGAGGCAAGAAAAATCGCCCCAGGTAAAACAAAATTTTTTTTAGTGATGTTGAAGACCACAAAAATTAACAGAAACACGTCTTCCTTTTTAGATTAGACAGAATTGTAAAAATCATAAACAGAACTTAAGAGTATCACTTGAGTCATTGAGAGGCAATCCCAAAAATCTGGTGGATTCACTTTGGTCATTCCTACCCCCAGCTATCAGTCCCTGGCGTGGTTAGGTCCCCAGTGTCCTAAAAACAGCAACTCCACAGTCATAAAACAGCACATAGTTCTAATAATATGCAGAAGTTTACCTCAGTCTCTCGTGTGGTGCAGTAACAAATTTAGAACAGTCGTACCAGGCAGAAGATAGCAGCTGGCACATCCACACAGAACAGGGTGAAGAGAAAATGCATCTGTGAAATGACGTCTAGATGGCAGGGGCAAAACTCTCACCAGCTTGCACTTTAATCCAGGGTCAACCTGGCTACTACGAACACTAGCATCTGTCTTCTGGACTCCACCAGGTGATGAGTGCACGTGCTCGGTGCTCATATTTTCGCAGGGCAGCCGAACCTTCACTAGCACAGGCACGCGATTAGCACAAACGCCCCTCACTCAGAAATTTATAAGATTAAATGAGGCTGTCTCTCTCTCCTAAGCCACAAGTTCACAGCTTCCTCGGCCTTCTTCCTTCAATCTTGATGTTCATCACACTCTTCACTGGGTTTCCATCATCCATCCTCATCACATGGCCATACCATCTCATCCTGATCTCCCTCACCTGCTCATTAATGTCGTTCACACTTAGCTCTTTCCTGATGTTTTTACTTCTTTCTCTATCTTTCAGTGTTATTCCCTTAATAACATCTACAAAGTAACACGTTACTGTAATGCCACTACTTTTGCAGTAACGTGCTCTGTAATGAAATTACTGTTTCAAAATTCAGGAATGCATTTCATTTACTGAAATTTGATCAGATGCTTTACTCGTTACTCATTTTATTAATACTAGTGCACTGCCCGCAGAACGCAAGTATTCCTGTCTGAAACAGGTATCCCAATGAAACTTTACAGGCCCAAATGTAGGCTGTGTTTGAAAGTGGAATACAACTAGGTGTAGCCTATATGTAGGCAATCACACATTAGACTTTGACACATACATGTATAAAAGGGAGTAAATGGCACTAAGATTTATTTGTTTGTGTGAATATTAATTACAGAATGCCTAAATATTGAAAATGAATGGGACATCCAATATTAGTGACTGTTTCAGATGCCTTGTTCGTTTGTCAGATCACTTATTTGTGTGATCTTTTATCACTTATATTCAAGATCATAGTGTGTCTTGCACTTTGGGGAATGGGAGTTGTTCAGTCATCATTATAATTATTTTAGTTTATATCACTGTTCAGTGAAGGAGTTCAGTCTAATATTGAATTTCTTCTGTGTGTCGTCAGTAAACTCATGCAGTACTATAACAGGACACATTTACAAATATTTAAGACCTAGCAATATTTCGTTATTAAAATGTTTTTAAAACTTTAATGCTAAGATTGAGGCAGTGCTTATATCGTCACACTGGGGCAATACTGAGGCCAAATAATGATCTAAACCTTGAGGGCGTGACTGGCAAAGACTAACAATGTGAGCGCTGCAGCTCTATTGTAAGCAGTTTGTTTTTTATTGATGTGAGATTTTTTATTATTATTATTGTAATTCTTATTATTATTATTATTATTATTATTATTATTATTATTATTCCACCTAAACGATTGCATTTTTGACCCTCTAAACGTTAACCAAAATGCCTTTTTTTTTTTTTGCACACACTTCAGACCTGGTGAAAAATTGTATAAACTGGAAAAAATATGTGCCCCATCCTAAAAATTTTCCGACGCATATTGCATATGGTTGATACGTCCTGTATTTGTGGAGCAAAGGTTGTATTGCCTTCCCCCCATGTTTTTTTTTACCTTTGCAGTCTGTACCATCAGCTGTCCAGTGCTGTTTTGATAGACATGCCAAAATGTCAGAACACCGAAGGAGGTGGATCCAATCAGTTGGTCGCTCGGACCACAGAGCTCAGCTATTTTCCATGATAAATCAGCCTCAGGGCAAAAGCCTACTTTATGCATTATTTCTTTTTTTCCACTTTATTGAAAATAACTTTTTTATCGCCATCAGTTAGCATTCCTTTGAGCCAGGTCGTGTATGGCTGCTGCTTCTCCCAGCATGTTCTGTGTTAATACACCGGTGTTCTTTGTCAGACCTGGGTCCCCGCTGACGCTCTGCTAAGTCTGCTTGCGCGCCTCGTGTTCTCCACATATGCCAAATTATCCTTTAGATCTATGCAATCATGGCAACTTTATGGTATAATATTTTTTAAGCATTAAATCTTCAGTATTATCTTTTTCTAGTCAAATTTGTCATTTTTCACTTCCTTGTTTTATCCAGTGAACACTGTGGTGACTGACTGTCAGGGGTGTGTGTGTGTGTGTGTGTGTGTGTCTGTGTGTCTGTGTGTGTGTCTGTGTGTGTGTGTAGGAAGCAGACGCAAACGCCAAACTCCGGTTTGCAAAGTTTATTTGGCTGAACACCACCATCAGCTCAAATAACAAATAACACCTCCAAAAACAAAAGGGCAAAACAGAGAGGCGACACTCCTTAAATAACAGAAGGCAGGTGAAACATAATTACAAACAGGTACATGCACTTAGCAAATAAATAGACACAAATCAGGCAAGGCAAAAAGGAAACTGAGGACACTGTCAAAACCAAGGCAAACCAAACACAGGACATCATAACAGGAAAAACCACAATTATAACAACTCAGCATAATAATAATGAAGAAAAGCACAAAAATAAACTATCATAAGCCGGTCCTCCTACCAAGCTGACCGTGACATAGCACCCTCCCCCCCAAAGGGTGGGGCCCAGACACCCCACAACAAAAAAGTCCATTATCCCCCCAGAGAGGGTGGTGGGGGCAGAGGCCAGGTGGGCCAAAACAAATCCTTACCCCCCCCCCCCATCCCCCAGAACCAAAAACATGAAACACAGATTGTGGTGCATAAGTCCCCGACCCCAAACCAAAAACAGGTTGGGTGGCCTGCCAAAGTCCCAGGGCCACCGGACCAAAGGGCAAGGCGGGTCAGGTGGTCTACCAGAGTCTCAGGACCACTGGACCGAAAGCCTTGGCGGATCCGGGGGCCTATCCAAATCCATGGTCCCCAGACTGGAGTACATGGTGGATCTGGCAGCCAGCCAAAGTCCATAGACCAACAGACAGATGAGCACAGTGTGTCAGGTGGCCTACCAAAGTCCATAGACCACCAGACAGGTGGACATGGCACCGTGGGGGCATAAACCTCAGGACCTTTTAACACAGGAGATAATTCAATTCAATTCAATTCAACTTTATTTATATAGCGCCATTTCACAACAACAGTCATCTCATAGCACTATCAACTGTAGGGGGAACCCCCACAGCTGCAGAAAGACCCCAGCAATCAGGCGATCCCCTGTGAGCAAGAACTTGGCGACGGTGGAGAGGAAAAACTCCCTTTTAACAGGAAGAAACCTCCAGCAGAACCAGGCTCAGGGAGGGGCAATCATCTGCTTCGACTGGCTGGGGGGTGAGGGGACAGAGAAGATGAAAAGAACAGACATGTAGAGAGCAAACAGCACGATGGGGACTCAATCTATGGGAGAGAACAAACAGATGTTAATGACCAGCAAAAAAAAATATTCCATTGAGAGTGAAGAAAGGAGTAAGGCCCAGTGCATTATTGGAGGTCCCCCGGCTGACTAAACCTAGTAGCAGGATAACTAAGGGAGGGTTCAGAAACACATGATCCCTCCCTAATTGTAGGCTATATCAAAAAGGTAGGTTTTAAGATAAGATAAGATAAGATAAGATAAGCCTTTATTAGTCCCACAACGGGGAAATTCCAGGATTGCAACAGCACAGGGATAGCAACACTCAGAGCAACAATCAGAAGGCAAGAAAAAAAAACAAGCAAGCAAGAGCAGCTAATAAACATATGTACGTATTACTATAAAATATATATATATACACACACACACAGACACACAGTGCAGAGCATTGTAGCTGGATGGAATAATATATGAATATATGAACACACAGTGCAGAGCATTGTAGCTAGATGGAATAAATATGTAAATATATAAAAACACCCACAGTACGGAGCATTGCAGCTAGGTGGAATAAATATGCAAGTATATAAACACACACAGTGCGGAGCAATGTAGCTAGATGGAATAACATGTAGATATATAAATATATAAACACCCACAGTACGGAGCATTGCAGCTAGACGGAACAAATATGCAAATATATAAACACACACAGTGCAGAGCATTGCCGCTAGATGGAATGAAACAGCATAACCGTCTACCCAGCTATCCTGCATGGTATGATTATGTGCCCATACACACTCTCACCCTCCATAGCGACCGGCATGCTCCTAGTTGTATGCCGGAGAGGACCACTGTGTAAGTCTATTGCATCTTCTGCATTCAAAAAACTATTAGTTTGTTACGTCTTTTTTGCTATCTCTGCGAGCAGCCCTGCTTAGGTTGTACAGTCTGACAGCCGTTGGTAGGAAGGACCTACGAAACCTCTCGGTTGTGCACCTGGGATGATGTAGTCTGCTGCTAAATGAGCTCCTCAGTGCATTCAGTATGTCCTGCATAGGGTGGAACTCGGACTCCAGCAGAGATGACAGTTTAGCCACCGTCCTTCTCTCTCCTATCTCCTCCATCGGATCAAGGCGCTGCCCCAGGACAGAGCTAGCTTTCTTAATCAGTTTGTTCAGTCTCTTCCTATCGGCTGCAGTAATGCCACTGCCCCAGCAGACCACTCCAAAAGTGATGGCTGATGCCACCACCGTGTCATAGAATGACTTCAGCAGCGCCCCTTGTACACCAAAAGACCTGAGTCTCCTCAGCAGGAACAGCCTGCGCTGTCCCTTCTTGTAGAGTGCATCAGTATTGTGTGACCAGTCTAGTTTATTGTTCAGATGAATACCCAGGTACTTATAGGATGTCACCATCTCGATGTCTGTTCCCTGTATATTTACTGGTACTGTGAGGGGCTGCCCATGCCTGCGGCAGTCCACCACCAGCTCCTTAGTTTTCCTCGCGTTGATCTGGAGGCAGTTCCGATGGCACCAGTCCACGAAGTCCTGGATAAGCCCTCTGTACTCAGCTTCATCTCCATTGGAGATGAGGCCAACGATCGCAGAGTCATCAGAGAACTTCTGTAGATGGCAGTGTGTTGTGTTGTGTGAGAAGTCCGCAGTATAAAGAGTGAACAGGAAGGGAGCCAGCACCGTTCCCTGGGGGGCCCCCGTGCTACTGATGATCGTGTCGGACACACAGTCCCGGGTTCTCACAAACTGAGGCCGGTTCGTGAGGTAGTCCAGGATCCATGATGACAGGTGCTGGTCCACCCCTGCGCGCAGCAGCTTGTCCTTCAGGATCATCGGTTGGATGGTGTTGAAAGCACTGGAGAAGTCAAAGAACATGATCCTCACCATATTCCCGGGCTTCTCCAGGTGGGACAGAGAACGGTGAAGGAGGAAGATCACCGCATCCTCCACCCCAATGCCATGCTGGTAGGCGAACTGGAGTGGATCCATCGCTGGTTCCACCAGGGGGCGGAGGTGAGCAAGGAGCAGTCTCTCCAGGGTCTTCATCAAGTGGGACGTCAAGGCCACCGGTCTGTAGCTGTTCAGGTCTTTGGGGTGGGAAGTTTTTGGTACAGGTACCACACAAGATGTTTTCCACAGCTGTGGTACCCTCCCCAGTTTCAGGCTCATGTTGAAGATATACGTCACAATCCCACACAGCTGGTCTGCACAGGACTTGAGGAGCTTTGCGCTGATGCCGTCCGGTCCCGGCGCCTTCCTCGCCTTGATCTTCCTCAGCTCCGTCCTCACCTGGGTCCTGGTCAGGGTCAGGATGGGGGGCTGTGTGTTGGGAGTGGGGGGGTGTTGGTAGAGTGGGGAGTGGGCAGCAGGACTTGATTTCTTTAGAGGCAGCAGTGGTTGTTGTGCAGTCAGGGGGGAGGGCGGTTGGTCAAATCTATTGAAAAACAGATTCAGGTTGTTCGCCCACTCCCTGCCCCCTGTGGCCTGGGGGGAGGTATTCTGGAGCCCCGAGATGGTTTTGAGGTTTCTCCAGACCCCGCTGATGTCGCTCTGTTGCAGCTTGTCCTCCATCTTCTTCCTGAAGCTGTCCTTGCCTTCTCTGATCTTTCTCCTCAGCTCCCTCTGTACGGACTTCAGCATCTCCCTGTTCCCTGACCTGAAGATCCTCTTCTTCTCTCTCAGAAGTGTTTTAATCTCAGGGTTGATCCAGGGTTTGTTGTTTGAGTGACGCCGTATGGTCTTGGTGGGAACGGATTTGTCCACACAGAAGCTGAGGTAGCCCGTGAAGGTGTGAATGAGGCCATCGATGTCCTCACCATGTGGATCGCAGAGCTGCTTCCAGGCGGTGGCTTCAAAACAGCCCTTTAGGGTGTCCATTGTCTCCTCAGACCATAACTCCACAGTGTGCATGGCCGGAGGTTGTCTGTGCACTAGGGGTTTGTACACCGGCCGGAGATGAACCAAGTTGTGATCCGATCTCCCGAGTGGGGGTAGTTGTGATGAGGTGTACGCCTCCTTAGTGTTTGCGTAGAATAAATCCAGTGTTTTATTGTCTCTAGTGTGGCATGTGACATACTGGGTGAACGTGGGTAGAATGGGAGACAGTGAAACATGGTTGAAATCGCCTGAGATGAGGAGAAGAGCATCTGGGTGTTCTGTCTGCAGCCTGCTGGTTACTGAATGGATGACGTCACGTGCTGTCCCAGCGTTCGCCGTCGGATTTGCATAAACAACAATGCAGATCACGTGTGAGTGTTCTCTCGGGAGATATGTAGGCCTCATGCTAACAGCTAGCAACTCAATGTCTTTGCTGCAGTGTCGTTGTTTAACAGTGATATGTCCCGGTCTGCACCAGTTGTTGTTAACATACATGATCACTCCACCGCCCCTAGCCTTGCCACTGTCTGGTGTTCGGTCAGCTCGTATCATGTGAAAACCCTCCAGCTCAATGTTAGCATCTGTTTTTAAGAATAGGGCATCTGCTGCCCTATTCTTAAAAACAGAGATTAAGTCTGACTCCCGAATCCAGACTGGCAGCTGGTTCCATGGGAGAGGAGCTTGATAACTGAAGGCTCTGCCTCCCATTGTACTTTTGGAGATTCTAGGTATTTTTTTTTATGTTTTTTTTTTTGTTACTTATTTGTACCCGTAGGTAGATTTGGTTTGCAGTCTGGTGACAAGCCACCGGCTGCTGGTCGCTGCGTGCGCGAGCGCCCTAAACCTACATGTTTTTGGTATGCGGGAGGAAACCGGAGAAATCTCGGAGTAAACCCACGCAACACGTGGAGAACATGCAAACTCCACACAGCTCACTGTTGGTCGGGGGCTGGGATCGAACCCACGATCTCATGATCCCCACGATCCCCCGGCCGAGGGTAAAACTGTGCTGCCACAGTGCTAAACCACTGCGCCACCGTGCAGCCAGGTATTACAAGTAATCCTGCATTTTGGGAGCGTAGTGCTCTGTTAGGATAATACGGTAGTATCAGATCTTTTAAATAAAAAGGAGCCTGGTTGTTTAGAGCTTTGTAAGTAAGAAGAAGGATTTTAAACTTAATTCTAAACTCTATGGGAAGCCCATGAAGGGAGGCCAGAACCGGAGAGATATGATCTCTCTTTCTAGTACCTGTTAAAACTCTTGCTGCAGCATTTTGGATCAGCTGAAGACTTTTTAAAGATGTTTTAGGACAGCCTGATAATAAAGAATTACAATAATCTAATCTCGAGCTAACAAAAGCGTGGATCAGTTTCTCAGCATCACTCTGAGACAAGATGCTCCTAATCTTGGCAATATTACGCAAATGATAGAAGGCAGTCTTAGAAACAAATTTAATATGTGAATTGAAGGACAGATCTTGATCAAAAATAATTCCAAGGTTCCTCACATAGCTATTAAGAGAAAGAATAACCGCATCCAAACTGAAAGTTTGATTTGGAAAGGTATTTCTAAGGTTTTTTGGACCAACAAGAATGACTTCAGTCTTATCTGAATTTAATAGCAGGAAATTACAAGTCATCCAAGCTTTGATTTCCTTAAGACAGGCTTCTAACTTGGCTAATTGATTACTATCATCTGGCTTCATTGACAGGTATAATTGTGTGTCATCTGCATAACAATGAAAATGTATACAGTGCTTTCTAATAATGTTGCCTAACGGAAGCATATATAAACTAAAAAGAGTAGGGCCTAGCACAGATCCCTGTGGAACTCCATGACTAAGCTTTGAGTTGAAAGAAAACTCATTATTTACATGAACAAACTGGAACCTATCAGATAAATAAGATCTAAACCACTGCAACGAAGTTCCATTAAGTCCAACATAGTGTTCTAATCTATCAAGTAGAATATTATGATCGATAGTATCAAAAGCTGCACTAAGGTCTAAAAGGACAAGTACAGAAACCAGTCCATTATCAGATGCGATGAGGAGGTCATTAGTGACCTTCGCTAAGGCTGTTTCAGTACTATGATGGATTCTAAACCCAGATTGAAACTCTTCAAGTAAACCATTTCCCTGCAGGTGCTCAAATAATTGCGTAGCAACAACTCTTTCTAAGATTTTTGAAATGAAAGGGAGATTAGAGATTGGTCTACAGTTAGCTAAAGCTCCTGGATCTAGCGTTGGCTTTTTGAGTAAGGGTTTAATTACAGCCGTTTTAAAAGCCTGCGGTACATGGCCTAAAGTTAATGAAGAATTGATTATATGAAGAATAAAGCTACCAATAATGACAACAAAGAACTGGTCAAGACTACAGTGTGTAGTGAAGCTGGATGGCATCAGTGTGTCATTGATGATGGTCACGCTGCCTCAAAGTCCCTGGTAAATGAAGCCACGTTAGAAGGCTTATTCCTCGGCAACCTGAAGTGGTGGAACTGCTGGACGACGGATGCTCCATGGCCAGCAGAAACATTACCCCACCAAGGTGTTCTAGTAACCATTAATTGCGAACAGCTATTTATTGTCAAGTCTGTCAAGTTTATCAGTGACTTCTTTTAGATGAGAATTGTAATACTATGTTGGATTCCTTAATTTCCACAGTTAGGCACTGTTTAAAAAAGAAATGAAGTGCTTCCCTTGTATACATGTGCAAGATATTTCACATCTGTTTAAAAAAAAGTAGAGTTGGATTTGTCCAATGTCTCGATCAGCAAACTACAATGGACTCTTGAGTTCATCTGAAAATGCAAAGAAAAAGGGAGTGAAGTGTGCCAGAGCCAAATCGCTAGCATGCTAATGAGCCACCTGTGCCATCTCACAGGGACTACAAACTTACTCAACAGGTGAGTGGTATGCATTACAAACACTGACTTTTTCACTGGACAATATTAATTTGTTTATATGTATGAAATAACAGTAGACGTATTCCTTCCTTGCTGATTGAGATGCCTAGCAACAGTATATACTGTAGTAACGGTATATTTAGAAGGGACTATTTTTCTTGGTGGAGCAAAATAACTGGTTAAACAAACAAATAGTAATATTTTGTCCAGTATGTTATGGCTGGTATTACCTGCTGTACAGAAGAGGTGAGGTGACTTGGGACACAGCTTTATTTAGCCTACTGATAACCACAGTTACAGACAGCACCGGCCAACCTCCAGGCGAGATAAGAGAGACCAAGATGGCCGACCTCAGCCTTACATAGCATGGCCAGGTGATGTCACCAGAGGTGAGCATCACCACCCAGCACTCCACAGTAAAATAACTATATAACATTTTCCTCCCCCTTTAAAAAGTCCAAAACCACTCACTCAATTAAGACCCTCCCCAATTTGGGACCCGAATTACACACTAACATACGGCAGCTAATATTTCCAAATGGCCTAACACCTTCACACAACAAAGCCTAAAATAGGGAGGATGGGTGGACTGCCATCCTTCCCACAGGGCAAGGTAGGTTTTTCTGCCACCTGCTGGGGTACATTAAAGTCCATTGCTAACTAAAATTGCATGCCGCACTCCTAAACTAGAACAACGGAAAAAAAACTAAGTAATCCTTTAAATAAAATTTTTGTTTTAAACAACAACGCCAACCCAACAACAACAAAACTTCAATATATACTGTAGCTGTCACAGTGAAAAGGTTTATATATCTTTGGTTCTTTTTCTGAAATAATGTTTGTTTATGGATGTGTGTGCCTTGTTTTGTCCATTGCTGCCACCTGCTGGGAAGATATGGTGCAAAAATGGGTGGTAGGCATGCGCTGTTCACATGCCTGATTAGAAGAGTCACATGGCTGCTGGAGGCTGTCCACAATCAGATGCGGAGAGATGACTTTGTTTGGGAAATTTGAGACATGACTAACAAATCCTAAATTCTAGGCAGAAGGCGCACACGGTATGTGATTATTTTTGTTTATGAACATTTGTTAAGTATTATAATTTATTTTGTATTCATGTTTCTTATGTCTGTATTTTTAGTTTTTCACTGTGTTTAAAAGGAACTCTGATTATATTGGCATGTTAGCTCTATATGCTTTATTTTGATGTTAGTAACATAACTATAATTTAATTTTTTTGAAAATAATACCCAGTTTTATATATTTTTAAGAAACTTTATTACGATTTTTGTTTACGTCGCAATGCATTCTGGGTAGTGACGTAGAATGGTTGCAGCCGTTTTTTCTGTCTTATACGAGCCAAGAAGCGAAGCTCCTAACTACTGCCATTTGTCAGTGAAAATGCCACATTGCGTGGCTTTTGGATGTAATTTCCAATCAAAGGGAAATAAAGAGAGCGGGGTGAGCCTCCATAGCTTTCCTAAAGAGGGAAAGTGGAGGAAAAAGTGGGGCGGCAGCAGCTCAGCAGGTCGTCTAATAACCCCATGGTTGGCGGTTCGCGTCACGCTCTCCCCAGATATCCTGCCGTTGTGTCCCTGGGCAAGACACTTCACCCGCATTGCCTCCAGTGCCCATAACACTGGGTATGAATGTGTAAAAATGTTTAAATGCTCAGTGGTTTCCGGAGAGGCTGTTGGCGCGGATTGGCAGCCACATTTCACTCACTCTGTCTGTGATCGCGCGCTGTAACGCATGCCTGATAAAGCTGACATATGTATTAATCACGCTGTGATAATAGCACAATATCGCTCAAAGCGCGCGCATGAGACATGTCTGTGATCGCACGCTTGTGTTGACCGTTCCTGCCTTTCGTCTCCTAACTGTGGTTTTGGGACGCAGGGGAGATGTATCTTCTTCCGCGGTCAATTCCCGAGTAAATCTCACTCTTGTGGTACACAGAAGCACAGGCCATTTTGCTGAAGCGTTGGGGCTTTATTTATATACCGCACTGTTGTCGGCAACAAATTCTACCTGCTATCTGGTCGCCTCGCTCTTTCTACGTATCCACACCAAGTCACACACCGTTCGCTCTCCAGGTCATTCCACACACACCAAGGGGGGGCAGGGCTCGGCTGCGCAGCTGCCACTCAAGTCCACGCACCGAGCTGCCCCATCCAAACACACGCACCAGACACATCCCACAACACTTGATACAGCTGACATATGTATTAATCACGCTGTGATATCGCTCAAAGCGCACGCTTGGCTTGACATGTCGAAGATCTGGCTGGCAACAGTCAGAAGAAAAAAAAAAAAAAAGTGGAGCGCTTCTTATGGACGTTCAACCCGCATTCTGAGAAAGCAACAGAGAAATTGCTTTATGTTGCTCAGAGTCCATGTTTATCAGTTCAGTGCCCATCATGCTTGTAGACAATTTTTTTGTGTCTGAGCATTCTATTGTAAGTAAATCAACAATATATAAGTTTCACTCCGCTCCGCGAGTGTCTCTCCGCTCCGCGAGTGTCTCAAGCGTGCGCTCGAGGAACATTATTTTAAGGTGAAATAAAATGGCCTGTGCTTCTGTGTACCACTTGGGAGTAAGATAGTGGAGGAAGATGCATCTCCCCTGCGTCCCAAAACCACAGTTAGGAGACGAAAGGCAGGAACGGTCAACACAAGCGTGCGATCACAGACATGTCTCATGCGCGCGCTTTGAGCAATATTGTGCTATTATCACAGCGTGATTAATACATATGTCAGTTTTATCAGGCATGCGTTACAGCGCGCGATCACAGACAGAGTGAGCGAAATGTGGCTGCCAATCCGCGCCAGCAACCTCTCCGGCAATCACCGAGCATTTAAACATTTTTACACATTCATGCCCAGTGTTATGGGCACTGGAGGCAATGCGGGTGAAGTGTCTTGCCCAGGGACACAACGGCAGGATATCTGGGGACAGCGTGATGCGAACCGCCAACCATTGGGTTATTAGACGACCTGCTCTACCTGCTGAGCCGCTGCTGCCCCACTTTTTCCTCCACTTTCCCTCTTTAGGAAAGCTATGGAGGCTCACCCCGCTCTCTTTATTTCCCACGATTGGAAATTACATCCAAAAGCCGCGCAATGTGGCATTTTCACTGACAAATGGCAGTAGTTGGTTAGTAGTAGCAACCATTCTACGTCACTACCCAGAATGCATTGCGACGTAAACAATAATGGCGATTTACATCATAATAAAGTTTTTCAAAAATATATAAAACTGGGAATTATTTTCAAAAAAATTATATTATAGTTATGTTAGTAACATAAAAATAAAGCAAATTGAGCTAACATGCCAATATAATCAGAGTTCCTTTTAAGGGCAAAGATTTGCTGTGGCAAAATAAATAAAAACCTGTCAACATCAGTTGGAGCGTGGTTTTCTGACCTAGAAGAAGAAGACTTTGGGAGCGGTTACAGTGAAAAACGTGCCTAATCCAGGAGCAAGCAGCAAGATTCCTGCAGGGCCATGCTTCAAGGACTTTGTTTGCTGCCCAAATAAAAGACGTGTATGCTTCTTCCCACATCTGCTGGACATTCAGCTGGACAGAAGAGGTACCAGAGCGACATTTATGGACAATGCAGTTTGCAAAAGATCACAACACCTTTAAGGTACCAGGTTAGATGGTATTTTTTCAGTTTGGAACCTTTTAATTCCTAAGTTAAATTGAGAAAAGAAACAGAAGTAAAAGCTATTCTTGAAGTGTTGTAAATTACTGAAGAGTGTCACTTGTTTCCTATTACATGTTCTCCCAGCAGTTTTCTAACTTTCCTTTCACTGTAAAATTCCAAAAGTGTACAGAAAAAATCGTTGAGATTAAAAGAAAGGAAATAACAGAGAGAGAAAGAAAGTTTATGTCTACGTATCTTAACTTTAAAGCAGAGATTCAACTAACAAGATCTAAACTTAAGGAAGAGTGCTCTAAAACTGAGTTGGGTGAAATGATCCATTCAATAGAAAAGTGTGAGTCAGAACTAAAGCAAAGGTATGAGAGTTTACGTGCACTTACTTTACCATCTCAAGACATGAGAAGGAAGATTGACAGCTGCACTTCAGTTACAACTGAAATAATCCTACTCCTGCAAAGACGGTATGCAGATGTTGATACTAAGGAATTTGATGCAGTAGCTGTAAAGGAATCTCTCTTTCAGTTACTCCAAAGAGAAGATGCAAGGTCAATTTGTGGATCAACTGTGTCTAGAACTAGTCAAAGCAGTTAGTCAAGTCATAGTCAGCAGGGAAGTCATGTATCGGCAAAAAAAGCAGATGCAGCTGCACGTTTGGCATCAAAACGGGCTGAAATAAACAGGGAGATGGAAATATCTGCCCAGAGAAAGGAGATTTTGGCTCAGCAAGAAAAACTAAAATGGCTGGAAGATCAAAGGGATCTTGAAGTCATAGAGGCTGAATACAATGTGTCTGCTGAAGAGGAATCAAGGTTTAATGCTGAAATAAGGGATGTTGAAGTAAAAAGTACTTTGCCTCCAAGTCAGCTTCCAATGCAGCATAGTAGCCCTCCATGCACTCAAGTTCCACAAAATGTATCGGCCTCTCCTTACTCTAAGAGTAAATGCATCAATATTCCCCACAGTGCATCAGTCCCACACAACTCTGGCAGGATATCTGAGCCCAGAGAGAGCGAAGTCTCACTAGTCCAAGCGTTCAAGGAATCCCTTGCTGTGACAAGACTTCCAGCACCAGAGCCTTTTGTGTTTACAGGAGACCCACTTAAATTCACAGAGTGGAGCACTTGCTTCAAGGCTTTGATAGAAACAAGCTGTACAGATCCAGCGCGTTCTATTTGAAAAAATACATAAGTGGTGAGGCGCTTTCAGTGTTAGAAGGAACCTTTTATCGTAGTGATGAAGAAGCGTACACACAGGCTTGGGATGCCTTAAACAAGCGCTATGGCCACCCCTTTGTAGTCCAAAAAGCTTTCAGGGGAAAACTGAGTTCCTGGCCAAAGATTGGACCAAAAGACTCCCTTAAACTAAGAGAGTTCAGTGATTTCCTCATCTCTTGTAAAAATGCCATGCCCCATGTGCAAGGACTTGGAGTTTTGGATGATTGTGAGGAAAATCAGAAATTACTGCTGAAACTTCCAGACTGGGCAACAACTCGCTGGAACAGACATGTCACTAAAACACTGGATGAAGGGAAGGCATATCCAGGTTTCGAAGAGTTTGCACACTTTGTGGCAGAAGAGGCGCGCATAGCATGAAATCCTATTTCTTCCCTTTATGCGCTAAAGCATACAAGTGAAAAACTAGAGAAGGAACAAAAACGTTTCAAGGCCAGTGTCCTGGTAGCTTCAACAAATGTACCCAATTATCCAAAACAAACCTCAAAGGCCACATCCCAAAGTGGCAAAGGTTCCAAGCCCAGCTCTTTAACATCTCAGAATAAGAAGCAGATTAAGTGTATTTGCTGTCAGCAAGATCATTTTATCTATAAGTGTGACAAGTTTGCAGCAATGCCTCTCAAAGACAGGAAAAAATTTGTCATTGATAATAACATGTGTTTTGCTTGCCTTAGAGTTGGTCACATCTCCAAAAACTGTCGACAGAAGGTCACTTGTAATATTTGCAGGCAAAGCCACCCCTCTCCACTTCACAAGGAACGTCCTCAAGGAGAAAAGCCAGAAATGCCACCACAAGAGGAAAGCACTTCCACAGTTGCATGTAGTGTAAAGGTGGGCAACAGTGATCGCACTTCAATGATTGTTCCAGTATGGCTCTCTTGTGCAGCAGAAAATAGTCCAGAGACCTTGGTGTACGCACTTCTGGACACTCAAAGCAGCAATACATTCATTGATCAAGATATTTGTGAGAAAATTCATGCAAAAACAGAACCTGTTAAGTTAAGGTTGACAACAATGACTGACCGGGGTTCAACTGTACATTGCCAAAGAGTAGATGGGCTCAAAGTAAGAGGTTACCATTCACAAGAGTATGTTGTCTTGCCACCTACTTATACACGAGAATACATTCCACTTGAGAAAAACAGTATCCCAACTCGTGAGACAGCGAAAGAGTGGACTCACCTTCTAAGCATTGCAGAAGAGATGCCAGATCTGTTAGACTGTCCTGCAGGGCTCCTGATTGGCTATGACTGTGCAAGAGCATTAAAACCAAGGAAGGTCATACCAGGAAATGATTATGATCCATATGCAGTCAAAACAGACTTAGGCTGGACTATCGTGGGTTCCATCAAACCATGGACTGGTCTAATGGAGGTAATAGGAGTCTGCAATCGTGTCTCCGTAAAGGAGTTTCCATCCATCACACCTTCCTCTGTGATCAAAGTCCTGGAACGAGGTTTCTTGGACACAAATCCAAGAGAAGGAAATATATCCCAAGAGGGCATTCAGTTTCTCCAGTTCTTGAATGGAAACATTCACCACAACAAGGAAGGACATTTGGAAATGCCCCTACCCTTTAGAGAGTATCCACATCTTCCGAACAACAAGCAGCTTGCTACAGTTCAATTGAGGCATTTAAAGGGGAAAATGGAAAAAAATCCCAAGTACAAAGAGGATTACATCAAGTTCATGAATGGTGTTTTTGAAGATGGTGATGCAGAAGAAGCAGATGCCACACCAAAGAATGGTAGCACCTGGTACATTCCGCATCACGGAGTATACCATCCAAGGATGTCACCATGGGTTGAGATGCCGTCTCGGCACTCAGCCCATGTTTTCCCTTATCCCTGCTTCCCATTGAGCAGCGTCTCAGCAGGCTCCCAGCTGGCAGCATTACGGACAGCTGGGGCCAATTAGTCCTCATCAGCTGGGGCGCTGCCAATGAGGATAAATAGGAGCAGCCTCGATGACTCGGGGCTGCGACATAAGCACTACTAGGCTGGGGGCAATGGATCAGCGTTCTCGTCGCGCCCTCCGCCAGTACCCGGGCTTGCCTGGGGAAGCTAATGATCCTACCAGCAGACTAAATTCAAAGAGACGACGCCTCTGTGCCAAGTCAAAGAAGAATCCTAGTCACAGTCCTAAAGCCGAAAGCAAACAGCCCCAAGAGCACTTTGTGGTAGGATCTGCCCTTCGCATATTACAACTAAACGCTGAAGGCCTATCTGCAGCCAAGCGAAGCCTTATCGAAGTCCTCGCCTTCCAACATTCGATTGATGTAATCTGCCTCCAAGAGACTCATATTGGCACAGAGGAAGCTGGCCGCTTCACCATCAAAGGCTTTGACCTCCTGTGCTATGTTCTACATGTTAAACATGGACGTGCCACCTATGTGCGTTCTGACATAGTTGAAGCAAATCACCTGATAACAACACATTTCTCAGACACCATAATCATTGGTGGCTTCCATATTGTCAATGTGTACAAGCCCCCTAATGCCAACTGGGATCTGCAGGTCTTACCCACCCTACCCCACCCTGCCATCTATGTGGGGGACTTTAACAGCCATCACCCTGACTGGGGGTACCCAGCAGTGGACAGTGATGGGGAGGCACTTTCAGACTGGGCATCCAGAAATGACCTCGCTTTGATATACGACCCCAAACAAAGAGGAACCTTCCACTCTGCTAGGTGGAAGAAGGACTATTCTCCTGACCTGTGTTGGGTCAGCTCTTTGAATGGGGAGCCATATCCTACACAGATCCTCATTCTTGATGATTTTCCACACAGCCAACACCGGCCCCTGCTTGTACACATTGGCCTACAACTTCCAGTCATATACAGCCCAAGGAAGATGCGCTGGAACTTCCGCAAAGCCAACTGGAAGAAATTCAGTGAAACTCTGGACCGGAGCATTGTTACCATCCCACTCCACACCATCACTGTAGATGAAGCATACAACCGCTTCTGCAGCGCAATCTTCAAGGCTGCCCATACTGCAATCCCACGAGGCTACCGACCCCTCTATGTCCCATGTTTGGACGGAGAAAGTGCTGCCCTCCTACAGTCCTATCAAACATCAGGGGACCCAGAGATAGCAGACCATCTCATTGAATCGCTAAATACAGCCCGGCGAAAGAAATGGGAGGAGACAGTTGCTGACCGGAGCTTTACCCACTCTAGCAGGAAATGTTGGAGCCTCATCCGTCGCCTAGGAGCTGCACAGAAGCCCCCTAGCCAAAGCCGAGCATCCGTCACACCCAACCAAGTTGCATCCCACCTACTGACTATCGCCAAAGCACCCCAAGACAAAGACACCAGAAGAGCAGTTACAACTGAGCTAAAAAAACACCAAAAAATGCCTGTAGAGGAAACGAACCCTGAACCCTTCGAGGCTGCTGAACTGGAGAAAGTCCTACAGGGCCTGAAATGTGGAAAGGCAGCAGGATACGATAACATCTTCCCAGAATTCATGAAGAATCTTGGCCCCCGAGCCCTAACCTGGTTGACACAATTCTACACAAGGATCACACAAACGAACTCGATCCCAAAGAAATGGCGGACAGCAAAGGTCATTGCCATCCCAAAACCTGGCAAAGACCACAAACTACCAGCAAGCTACCGCCCAATCTCCCTCGTCAGCGTTCCTTACAAAATCATGGAGCGCCTAATACTGCAACGCATTTCCCCAGAAATAGAGGATATTCTAAGTGTGGATCAAGCAGGTTTCCGCAAGGACTGCAGTACAGGAGAACAAGTACTGGCCCTAACCACCTTCATTGAAAATGGCTTCGAGAGCAGACTGAAGACAGGGGCTGTGTTTATCGATCTTACAGCCGCCTATGATACGGTCTGGCACAAAGGCCTCCTCCTGAAACTTATAAAGGCGATCCCTGCTTGGGCAACAGCAATTATAAAAACCCTGCTGACCAACCGAAGGTTCAGAGTCCACCTCAGTCAGAACACAAGTGCATGGAGAATGCAGAAAAACGGACTCCCACAAGGCTCAGTTCTAGCTCCAACTCTGTTCAACCTCTACATAAACGACCTGCCTACTACAAAATCCCGCAAATTCATCTATGCAGACGACATCTGTTTGGCATTCCAAGCACCAGACTTTGAACCACTGGAACGGGTGCTCACGGAAGATCTTGCTAAACTGGACCAGTTCTGCAAAATCTGGCGCCTAAAACCAAGCCCAGCAAAAACCGTCTCCAGTGTATTTCATCTCCACAATGCAAAAGCTGCCAGAGAACTAAACATCCACCTGAGCGGACTCAAGCTTAAGCATGCCCCAAATCCAACTTATCTTGGAGTGACCCTTGATAGGACCTTATCCTTCAAGGAACATCTAAAGGGGACGGCTGCTAAGGTGAAAGTACGAAACAACCTGCTCTGCAAGCTCGCTGGTGCAAAATGGGGGGCGGCAGTCTCCACCCTGCGCACCTCAGCATTGGCCCTTTCATAC
Organism: Pholidichthys leucotaenia; assembly: GCA_020510985.1. Classification (NCBI taxonomy): domain Eukaryota; kingdom Metazoa; phylum Chordata; class Actinopteri; order Cichliformes; family Pholidichthyidae; genus Pholidichthys; species Pholidichthys leucotaenia. Next base: position 251,693,564 of record CM035845.1, on the reverse strand, counting down.
TCTGTAGCAGAATATTGTGCCCCTATCTGGTCCAGGTCATCTTACACACACCATGTAGACACCCAGCTCAACTCAACCATGAGAACTATAACTGGAACAATCCGCTCAACACCACTCCCCTGGCTCTCTGTACTGTCAAACATAGCCCCTCCACACATCCGGCGAGCAGCATTAACTCAAAGGATGCTCCAAAAAGTTAAAGATTTTCCTCACTTACCAATCCATGCAGATATCTACACCCCACCCACTGCCCGACTTTCATCCAGACGGCTGATTTGGAAAAACTCTCCCCCAGCTGACTTTACCATCCAGACAGCTTGGCAAGAGGAATGGGAAACCAAGGAGGTCCCAAACAAACAGCTGGTGATAAACCCCAACCAACAGGTCCCGGGCACCAACCTCCCAAGGAGACAGTGGTCTACACTCAATCGCTTCAGGACTGGACATGGCCCCTGCTTGGCCAGCCTTCACAGATGGGGCAGTAGCCCTAGCCCACTGTGCGCATGTGGAGAGGAGCAAACTATGGAACACATCATAGAGGCTTGCCCGCTCCAAAGACTGGAAGGAGGATTACACACCCTCCATACAGCAAACCAGGAGGCAACTGCTTGGCTTAAGGACTTTGCATTCGCTAAATAAATAAATAAACTGCTAGGCTGAAGCCCCTTCGTCTGGTGTCAGCCTCTACTCCCCTTGCAGCATTCCTGTGTTTGTATCCCGCTGTGAGTATGCACGTCTTGTTACCCCCATGTCCGGTACGAGCTACCTACCCCTGCGCTGTGCAGCCTGAGAATGTACGTCTGTATGAGTGTCTGTGCTCTCCTCATCCCTTATCCTTTACCCAAAATAAAACATCTCGACTCACTGGCTTGTCCCTGGCTCTGATTGCCCGGCTCCCTAGAGCCGGGTATGACAGTATGTCGCAGCCAGAAGAGTTACCGGCGGCCGTGAGTCGCCGTGGAAATGTACCTTTCTGTCCGGGTGTCAGCGCTGCTAGCATGCCGTTTCCCAGGAGTCACTTCCGGCGCCAGGGCGACGAGCTGAGGTCCATCTCGGAGGCTGTCGACGGGACGCTCTTCACCCTGCACGACGCCTCCAACGCGAGACGCTGGCATCCGGGCCGTGCTGAGGAATTCCTGGGCTGTCACCCTCATTCTGTGTTCCATCTGGAGGACAGCGCCAGGATAGACGCTGCAGGTACACAGCGAGAGAAGCTCCACGGGGTGGATGGAAATCCCGGCAGGAAGTCGAAGTGGGCGACGCCTTTCCCCGCTTCGGAGTCCCATTCCTGCCGGCATTCCAGTCCGGGAGTTCGCGCCAACCAGAGGGCTTTCCCCGACCTGCGCCACGTCACTCGGGATTCCCTTCAAGGAGCCGCAGCTAACAGCAGTTATGTCTGGGGTCGAGTGGCTGTCGCGAGCTCTACTGTGTTTCCTGCCACCACCTTCTGGCATGTGGCGGCGGCAGTGAGGTTGATGGAGAGGACTTCAGGGCTACGAAGCTTTCCCGTGCTCAGCGCCTTCCTCGCCTCGATCTCCGATCTGGAGCGGCGAATCCTGGGTTTCCCCCTCGCTTCGTTCCCTGGGAATAGCCGCCATCCCATCACCGAGTCTCCTCTGCACGAACCTCGTCCGGATCCAGTTCTGGGCTATCGTCAGGACCGTTCCTCCCACGCAGCTGTCACTTCTTCGCCTCGTCAGTGTGGAGATTCTACAGCCTCGTTCCCTGAGCCCCGTTTCCCCGCTGTCATTCCTGGACATTCGGGCTGGCTCACCCCGGCTGTTTCCCCCTCCTCCTCGACGCGCTTCCTGACCGCTGTGTGTGCCTGGAATCCCGGCCTGGTGAGCTCTCTGCTGGAGACAACGCGAGTGATCCTCAGACGAATTCCCGGGGGGTCCTCCGTTATCGCCGGGCGGGGAGAGGAAGAAGCAGAATCCACTACAGCAGGCGATACTCAATCTCCAGGGGGCAGGCAAGTCATAGTTTTCTCACACCTGCTTAATGATTTGCTCTGTCATATTCCTGGAGGAGAAGTTCAGGGTTCGCAGCTCCCTGAACTCCCCCCACCTGCTGTAAGCTGTATTCCTAATCCCGCATCCTCTGTGTCTCTCTCCGCCGAGCGGTCCCCGGCTCCGGGTCAACGTGGTGGGATATGGAGAGGGCCTGTGGTTCCGCAGCTACCTTGCGGACGGAGGAGGGGGACTGACTGCTGCGTGGAGTCTACGCCGACGACTGAGCGTCCCCGGGTCTCCACGGAGGAGCGGTTCGGTCCAGCGGGACGAGATTCTTCTGGCTTCACGCCGAGTGGATCGTCGGCGGGGTTACTGGAGCTGGAGGGATCTCAAGCTGCGCTGACCATCGTGCTGGCTGCGGGGCCCGACGCGGCTAGATGGGAGCCTGACAACGACCTCCTGACGACGGATCCTGGATCTTCGCAGTCCTGGACGGCGTCAGAACCCGAGATCAGGCGAGTGCTCTCCTTTCTTTTCTCTCTTTTTATCTTTGAGCACTTCAGCCTATCTCCAGGGGAGACGAGCAGGGTGCAGCCGCCCGCTGCATCTGAGCTCGTCTCGCCGGGTTCTGGCGCTGCCGGTGATCCTGATCCCGGTTCTGTTTTCTCTTTTGAGCCTTCTCCCAGGGTCACCGGCAAGGAGTTGCTGTTCCTCGTGGTGCTGGAGGGTCTGGGTTCAACGTTGGAGGTCGGTTCTGGTGCAGTATCCAACGTGGGTTCGCCCGAGACCCAATCGGGGTCCAACGTGGGTTCGCCTGAGGCCCGATCGGGGTCCGATGTGGGTGCTGCCCCAGTGTTGTCCAGGTCCGGTGAGGAGGTGGCCGTTTTCCTGCGGCCTGACGCCTGTCGCCCTCGTCATCGGCTCTCCCCTGAGCCTCTTCCACCGGGATCCGCTCTGACCCTTCGTCCGTCCCAACGGTCCTGGTGGTTGAGTGATGTGGGTCGACGACCCGACCCGCAAAACTTTCGGTACGGTGATCTGGTTCCCCCCACTGGTCTGTGTTTGCCTTTGGGCGGCCTGGTTCGGCTGCCGTTGGACTGGATTCCTGGGATCTGGGTCCAGAGTTCGCCGTCCGAACATTTCTCTTCCCCTGATTCGCCAGCTGGACAATGGGCGGGGAGATCTCCGGAGCCATCTCGGCCATTTTTGGACTCTGCCTGCCATTCACCTCGGGTGTCACTTTTTCTTTTGTTATTAAGGTCACTCGGGTGTAATGTTTTGTCCTGTTGGTGGATTCGTTTTTATAGTGCTGTGTGTTTTCCATCGCTCATGCTCAGCATTTTACTTTTTGTGCCATGTTTTTAGCCTCGTTTTTTCATTGTAGAGTTATGTTTTGTTTCCTTTCAGACCATGCTCTGCAGTTATCCATTTATTCCAGTCACTTTCATTTCTTTAGGTGACTGTGGGTATTTATATATCCGTGTGTGGGGGTTTTTCTTTGCCTGCACCCAGTATTTCTTTTTTATGCCCTATTTGTTCATTATAGAGTCATGTGCCTTGTTTTCCGTAACACCATGCTCTGTAATTGTCCATTTGTTCCAGTCACCTTCACTTTTCTTGGTGACTGTGTGTATGTACTTATATTGGTGCTGTGTATTGTGTTTCCCCTTTATTTGACCATACTCAGCATTTTTGCCCTGTATCTTTTTGGTGGTTTTTTTTCCTTGCTCTGGGTCACGCATGGTTGGTACTCTCTGGGTAGTGTGTAACCGGCGTGCTGACCCAGTTCTTCTCCCCATCTGTACCTGGGTTAATTATTCTCTGTTTTGTCAGTATTGTATTTGGGTTTTTTTTCCCGCTACCCTACATTGCCCCATTGGTGTTGTCCTTCCCTTGGCTTCTTCCCCTCCGGTCCTGCCTCCCTTCCTCCCACCCTAGGTGGGGGGCGGGGGGGGGGGGGCTGGGATGTTCCTGGTCTTTCAGGAGCCCGACCTTGAGGGGGGGGGCTCTGTCATCATGGGTTGAGATGCCGTCTCGGCACTCAGCCCATGTTTTCCCCTATCCCTGCTTCCCATTGAGCAGCGTCTCAGCAGGCTCCCAGCTGGCAGCATTACGGACGGCTGGGGCCAATTAGTCCTCATCAGCTGGGGCGCTGCCAATGAGGATAAATAGGAGCAGCCTCGATGACTCGGGGCTGCGACATAAGCACTGCTAGGCTGAAGCCCCTTCGTCTGGTGTCAGCCTCTACTCCCCTTGCAGCATTCCTGTGTTTGTACCCCGCTGTGAGTATGCACGTCTTGTTACCCCCATGTCCGGTACGAGCTACCTACCCCTGCGCTGTGCAGCCTGAGAATGTACGTCTGTATGAGTGTCTGTGCTCTCCTCATCCCTTATCCTTTACCCAAAATAAAACATCTCGACTCACTGGCTTGTCCCTGGCTCTGATTGCCCGGCTCCCTAGAGCCGGGTATGACAAAGGAAGCCAGAGAAAATCAGAGTTGTCTTTGATTGCTCTGCCAGATTTGAAGGCACTTCTCTAAACGATCACCTACTTACCGGACCAGATTTGACAAATGCTCTGGCTGGAGTTTTGTGCAGATTTTGTGAGCACCCAATCGCAATCATGTGCGATGTGGAAAAAATGTTTCATCGCTTCCATGTCAACCAAGAAGATAGGGATTTCCTTAGATTCCTGTGGTGGGAAAATGGGAACATGAGCACTGAGCCCAAGGAATATCGCATGCGAGTGCATATTTTTGGAGCAGCATCATCTCCAGGATGTGCTAACTACAGCATGAAACACCTTGCAAGTGAATATGAAAAGGAATACCCTTTGGCAGCCAGCTTCATTCGCAAAAACTTTTATGTGGATGATGGTCTTATCAGCGTTGAGTCAGTTGAAAGGGCAAAACAACTTGTCAAGGAAGCACAAGAAGTCTGTTCTAAAGGAAGGCTGCGCTTACACAAATTTGTGTGCAATAACAAAGAGGTCCTGGAGGTGATACCAGAAACAGAACATGCAAGTGAGAAGAAAGATGTAAATCTGAATTACACTGAGGTTCCAATGCAGAGTGTACTAGGGATAAAGTGGAATGTGGAAGCTGATGTGTTCTCATTCAGTGTTATCCTCAAAGAAAAACCAGCCACAAGAAGAGGAATTCTAGCAACAGTTGCGAGTGTGTATGACCCACTAGGATTTCTCGCTCCTTACATCTTGACTGGCAAACAGCTGCTGCAAGACATGTTCAGGCGGGGTGTTGGATGGGATGAACCTGTTTCCCCTCAAATCCAGGCCAAGTGGGAAATATGGCTCCAGGATTTGGAAAATCTTCAAAACATTAAAATACCAAGATGCCTCGTTCTTGAATACCTCGGCACAATCCAAAAAATTGAGTTGCATCACTTTTCAGATGGTAGCAGCAGTGGCTATGGACAGTGTTCCTACATCAGGATTGTTTCTGATGTGCAAGTTCATTGTGCTCTTGTCATGGGTAAGGCCCGAGTGGCACCCACAAGCATAGTCACCATCCCACGTCTTGAGCTGACTGCTGCAGCAGTTTCAGCTGGTGTGAGTAACTTTCTCAGAGTAGAGCTCGAGCTGAAGATCGACAAAGAGTTTTTTCTGGACAGACTCTCAAGTGGTGCTTGGGTACATCAAGAACAAAGCCCGGCGCTTCCATGTGTTTGTTGCCAATCGCGTCCAGAAAATAAGAAACACTACAGATCCAAAGCAATGGTTCTACGTTGAAACCAATCAAAATCCAGCAGACCATGCTTCTAGAGGTCTCAAGGTGGCAGAGCTGATTGACTCAAACTGGCTCACTGGGCCTGAGTTTTTATGGGAACGTGAAATTGTCACAGTTCAACATTCACCAGAGCTTCTCGTAGGTGACCCTGAAGTAAAGGTTTTGAAGACAGATGCTGTTGAAAGAGACAACTTTCTTGAAAGGTTTTCAAGATTTTCTGACTGGAATAGAGCCATCAATGTTGTAGCAAGGATTAAAAGACTGGCAAAAGAAGACAGGTCAGGTCCAATTAGTGTAGAGGAGAGAAGAGTTGCCTCTCTCACACTCATTCGGGCAGCACAAAAGGAAGCATTTGAAGATGAGCTGAAATGGTTCAGTCAAAAGTCAGCTAAACTACCAAAAACTCACAAAATGCATCAGCTTGATCCTGTCCTTGTAGATAACCTCCTTGGAGTTGGAGGGAGGTTGAGAAAGTCATCTGCATCCTTTGAGCTGAAACATCCAGTAATCCTTCCCAAAGAAGGCATTGTAACACAACTAGTTCTTGACTACTGTCACAAGAAAACACAACACCAAGGCCGAGGCCAAACACTGAATGAACTCAGAGCCAATGGATTTTGGATAATAGGTGCTAGCAAGGTAGTGGCTAAGCATATCAAGAGTTGTGTCACTTGCAGAAAGGTGCGTGGACCGACCGAAGAACAGCGCATGGCTGACTTGCCAGCAGACCGAGTTGACCCTTCCCCTCCTTTCTCATACATTGGACTCGACTGTTTTGGCCCCTTCTACACCAAGCAAGGTCGGAAGGAATGTAAGCGATATGGCTTGTTGTTCACATGTTTAAGCTCCAGAGCTATTCACATTGAAATGTTGGAAGATCTCACTATTGATGCATTCATAAATGCCTTAAGATGCTTCATAGCAATCAGAGGACCAGTGAGGCAGATTCAATCTGACCAAGGGACAAATTTTGTCAGGGCAAGGAATGAGTTGGAGAAAAGTCTGTTGGAGTTAGACAATGAGAGGATTTCTACCTATCTGGCACAAAACCAGTGTGACTTTCAAATGAACATTCCTGAAGCAAGCCATAGAGGAGACGTTTGGGAACGTCAGATCCGTACAGTCAGGAGTGTAATGAGCTCAGTCCTGGCACAAACTCAAGGAAGGCTAGATGATACATCACTGAGAACATTCTTCTATGAGGTAATGTCGATTGTCAATAGTCGTCCACTTACCATAGATACCATCAGTGACCCCAAAAGTGTTGAGCCTTTGACTCCTAACCATTTGCTCACAATGTAAACATCTCTGCCACTTTCTCCTCCTGGAAGTTTTGTCAGAGAAGATTTGTATGCCAGGAAAAGATGGTGGAGAGTGCAATTTCTGACAGAACAATTCTGGAGCAGATGGCGCAAAGAATACCTGACTAACATAAGCCTAAGACAACGGTGGCATGCACCCAAAAGAAATGTGCAAGTTGGAGATGTGGTAATTGTCAAAGAAGGCAACACTCCCAGAAATGAGTGGAAACTAGCCAGAGTAGTTGAGGCGAGTAAAGATGATGATGATCTAGTACGAAAGGTTAAAGTTCAAGTTGGAACAAGAGATCTAGGGGAAAAACGGTGAACGCTTAAAGCAGGGGCGTTCACACTTTTTCAGCATGCAAGCTACTTATAAAACAACCAAGTCAAAATGATCTACCCACTACAAAAATGCAAAACATATAATTAAAATTAAAATTAAATTAAATTTTTTTAATTTTAATTTTAATTAAATTAAATTAATTAATCATTTTAATTTTTAATTAAAATTAAAATGAGTCAGCTGCTTCAACGAATGCTTCTTTTACCATCTCTCCATCTTGGAAGGACTTATTGTTTTTAATGATGGCGTGACTCACCCGGAACGATGCTTCGGTGGCGGCTTTCGCTTTTGAAGTTTGTTGAGTGAAAAATGACTGCTGTCCGGACAACTGGGATTTTAGTTCCTCCAACTTTTTCTTTCTCAGCTGGCTTTTCGGCGGAAAGTCGATGTCGTATTTTCCATGAACAGTCCGAAAATGCCGCTCCACATTTCACTTCTTTGGTATTGCGATGGTAGACTGGCAGATGAGGCAAACGCACTTCGAAAAGGACATCATGAAAAAAAAGTCCACCTCCCATTCCGTATGAAAGTGATATGTTTTTGCCTTCTTACTTGGTCCAGCTTTCTCACTCATTTTGATCAGCATATGTTTTAGCAAGGGCTTAAAATCTGAGGTAATTCGCTGACTAGCTTGTAAGTTTTGCTGCGCTTAGCGCCGTTGTTTACGCATGAGCGGTGACCTAAAGGTCAAAATTCAGTTGTCATCCGAATGGTTGCCCTGTATGTCAATCAAGTGACGGGATGTTTGATAGGCTGACAAATATTTTTTTTTAATGTCACGCTGCGATCGACCATTTTTTTTCCCAAACTTTATTGAGAACAAGATAAAGGTACAGAAATCAGTCAACAGTCGTACAAACTGCGATCGACCAGTACTACCTCCGCGATCGACCAGTAGATCGCGATCGACGTAATGAGCACCCCTGGCTTAAAGCAAGTCTCAGTTCTTGAGAGACCTGTTCAGAAACTAATAGTTCTAGTTGAAAATGAGTCCTAGACTACAAGGGGAGGACATAATAAAACTAAAGTCAGATGATACAGTAATGACAAAGAAACGCTTAAGTTTAGAAAGTGAATAATATCAGTGCTATTAAAGCAACATGTGATTTGAAGGTTTACATTTATTTCAAGGAAAATTACAAGATTTAAATTTGTTTGTTAAAAGTTGAGTGAATATAAATCTTTGTAATTTTGGTGGCAGTGTAGCTGTCACAGTGAAAAGGTTTATGTATCTTTGGTTCTTTTTCTGAAATAATGTTTATGGATGTGTGCGCCTTGTTTTGTCCATTGCTGCCACCTGCTGGGAAGATATGGTGCAAAAATGGGTGGTAGGCATGCGCTGTTCACATGCCTGATTAGAAGAGTCACATGGCTGCTGGAGGCTGTCCACAATCAGATGCGGAGAGAGGACTTTGTTTGGGAAATTTGAGACATGACTAACAACTCCTAAATTCTAGGCAGAAGGCGCACACGGTATGTGATTATTTTTGTTTATGAACATTTGTTAAGTGTTATAATTTATTTTGTATTCATGTTTCTTATGTCTGTATTTTTAGTTTTTCACGGTGTTTAAGGGCAAAGATTTGCTGTGGCAAAATAAATAAAAACCTGTCAACATCAGTTGGAGCGTGGTTTTCTGACCTAGAAGAAGAAGACTTTGGGAGCAGTTACATATACTATGTACAACTCAAGTGTTCAAGTAAAAAGGGCATAACTGGTATGGGGACCCAGGGCACCCTCTCAGCCAATGCGCCCCTGGAAACAGCCGGTCTTCGTGGTGATAGCTGGCCCTCCAGATGCTGAAGCCGCTCCTCCTCTCCATTGACCTCGTCCCACATCCAGCCACGTTTCCCAGGGCCTCCTCCTGGATACACCAAAGCTGGTTCGTGTGCCACACCGAGCCATCAGATAGCCTGAAGTGCACTGCGTCCAGTCTGGCCACTATGTGCATACACTCCCGATGCTCCTGGTGTTGTCATCTGGTCAATCTCCACTGCGGGCACTCCTCACCTCGCACCCAGACCTAATCCAGGACCCTCAACCCTTTGTGCGGTGCAGTGGTGCAGTAGTTAGCACTGCACTAGCACAGCAACTCACCCTTGGCCATGGGATCCCTGGTTCGATCCCAGCCCCTGACCAATAGTGATCTGTGTGGAGTTTGCATGTTCTCCCCGTATCTGCGTGGGTTTACTCCGGGATTTCTCCGGTTTCCTCCCACAGGCCAAAAACATGCAGGTTAGGTTAAAGGGGACCTGTGGTGGTCGTGAAAAAAAAAAGATATTATATTGAGCCCCTGTCTCACGTTCTAGTTCAAGTTTAAGTTCAAGTTCAAGTTCAAAGCAATGCGATATAAATCCATTGCTGATGTGCTGGTTCAGTTATGTCAGCAAAACATGCGCGCAGCCATACTGGCGGTTACATGGCCTGCCAGGACGCTTCCTGTGACGTAGTGTCGTGGATACCGCGATCTGGATCAATATTGGCTGAGCCTGGAGTGCTCGGATGAGCAGTGGCTTTCGGGATATTCAAATTCAAATTCAAACGTTTATTTTAAACTCAGGGTTCATATTAAATGCAGAACTAAAACGAGTAGAAAATAAATAAATAAATGCTTAAATTCAGCGGGTCGTCTCGTCTGATCTGAGGTCGTAACGGCCGCCAGACGGCCGGGGATTCGGCGCTGTGCTCTTCCCTCGCCGCTAAAACTATATACAGATCAGCAGACACTCGGCGCTCTTGTAACAACAAAAACATACAATGCGATATGGATATCGCAACATGGCGGAATGTAAAGCCTTTGGATGTCTCAATAATAAGCGAAAAAACAAAGATAAACACTTCTTTTGCGTACCCAAACCCAACACACCTTGTCGGAAGACCGTAGCGGAAAAGTGGTTGCGCAATCTCGGAACAGGGCACAGACGTTTCCTTTCGGACGAAATTCCGTTGTGTGTGAGGACCACTTCGTCACTTTCACCCTCAGAAGACCTTTCTGGCTCAAACCTGTAGCCATGTTGACCGAATTCTTCCTCAGAGTCCGACAATTCAGAACAAAAACACTGACAAAAGCACCCTAATCGCTGGTACAGGCGGAGTATTGACTTTTCTATAGCAACGTGGTGACGTCACATCCGCATGTGTCATGGCTGCGCGCATAGTTTTCATTGGCTGGCCATGCCGGCGGTCGTATTTGCATATTTCTCTGGTGGTAGATGGCTGGCAATAATTATTTAACCAAATAACGAATACTTTGCCTAATGTTTTCAAGTTGAATGCGTTTAGACGACCACCACAGGTCCCCTTTAATTGGAGACTCTGAAGTGGCCGTAGGTGTGAATGTGTGTGTGAATGGTTAAGGGATAGCGCCGTACTGTGGCTGCTTCATCCATCCAGGTGGATGCCCTCAATTTCCCCTCTGGGGATCAATAAAGTATACAAAATCAAAAAAAAAAAAAATCAATGGTGCCCAGCTCAGCTTGAGGCATTGTTGTCGAGCCCACCGCTCCCTCATGCTCATCGGTCTTGTCCCAACCTCTTCCAATGCTGGTGTAACATGCGCCATCGTAGCCACAGACCCTCTGTCCCATTGCAGCCAGACTCCGGAGACATCCGGGGCTAACCCATCGGTGCCACTCACTGGCGCAGGCGACTCACCGTCACACTCGGTACTCCCCTCGACTGTTTCCCGAGCGCTGGCACTGAGACCCTCCTGCGTTGGCCCTGAACAAAATTGGTCCCGCTTGACCGCCATAGCATCCGGTATCGCTCAAGTAGGTTCATTTTGTCTTCTTTTAATTATTTACCTTTTGTTCTTATTAAAGACAAAAATAGAAAGGAGATGTAGCCTTTCTGGACATGAAAATCCACCACAACGATGATGGCAGCATAAAAATCACAGTCTACAGGAAACCAACCTACACAGATCAATACCTACTATGGACATCAGAACACCCCACAGCATACAAACTATCAGTTGTCAGGACGTTACAGTATATGAACGGGCCACCATCATCACAGAACAAGAAGACATACAGGAGGAGGAAAATCACATAAAACATGCACTTATACGCTGCCAATATCCAGTATGGGCCATAAACAAAGGGAAACAGCAAGTCAAAAACAAAGAAAACAAACAGGAAATAAGACACAGAACAAAAGCCGAAATCAAAAACAAGGACACTATAACTATACCATACATCCGAGGGATCACGGAACTAATTCAAAGGATCATGAAAAAATACAAAATAAACACAGCAGTAAAACCACACAAAAAATTAAGACAGTTGTTAGTACACCCCAAGGACAGAATAGAACAAGACAAAAAATGCAATGTAATATATGAAATATCATGCAGATCATGCAACAAAACCACCATTGGAGAAACTGGAAGATTATTCACCACAAGAAGAAAAGAATACCAGAAGGAATTTGAGAAGGAAACACAAGGACGACTCACAAGATCACAAAAAGAAAAGGCAGAACAAGAAACATTAAAATCAGCAATATCAGATCACTGCAAAAGAAATAATCACATCATGGACTGGGACAACGCAAAAATTATTGGATCGGAGAGCAACAGACACAACGCTGGATCAAGGAGGCCATAGAAATCAGGAAGCGGGGAAAAGATACCATGAACCGAGATGAGGGGGCCTTTATGCTTTCCCACACCTGGGACCACATTCTCCAGTGACCATCTGACGGCGGAAAGCGGGGCCGGCTCAGTGGATCCGACAGGTCTGCTGGGCTGGCCCCGCCTACGAAAGTCAGCTGATAAAATGACACCTGGCAGCAATCAGCTGACTCTTCTGACGAAGGCTACAGTGCACAGTCGAAACATGTTAAGAAGGTAAAGACATCTCCTTTCTTTTTTTGTCTTTAATAAGAACAAAAGGTAAATAAATTGCTTGCTCACAGGGAATCGTCTGATTGCTGGGTCTTTCTGAAATTGTGGGGTTTTCTCTGCATTTTGTAGCGCTTTGAGATGACTTCTGTTGTGATGTGGCGCTTTATAAATAAAGCTGAATTGAATTTAATTGAAAATTAAATAAATGGCATCCAGTAGTTCTTCATCCCACACCACATCTTCATCAGTCGCTGGAATCAGGGGGTTCCACTGGCCACAGCCCGACCACTCTTCCCCAGCATCATCTTTGATGGCGAAACCCAGTGCGTAAAATAAATCACAGCCCATGATGCTATCGCCCTGTGCTATCACGTGAAATGTGAAGTCAAGCACTGTCACAGACTTGTACCGAACAGTCAACTCCAAAGTCCCAACCATGTCTAGCCTTCCACCTCCATAACCGTACAATGGCACTGGGTTGCCTCTAATCTTGTGATGGGGAAAAAACCTCTTCACCATGGCCTAATTCAGCAGCAAACCCTCCACTCCTTTATCAATCAACAGCGGCAGCTCCACATCATCCAGCCTCACCGTGCAAAACGTGTACCTGTTCGTGTCTGGGGACACCATGTAGATGGTTGTCTGGGGCAAGCGGAGTGATTTCCTCCGTGGGCTCTAAGGTTTAAATTCACAGCACATCCTGGCAAAATGGTCCAAGTGACCACATCTGTTACACCATGCTCTTCTCGCTGGGCAGTCCTTAGCCTTTTTCCGGTGCGTCTTAGACCCACAACCCATACAAAGGGACCTTCCTGGGGCCAATCCCCAGCAAGTGGCATTGGCTTCTGTCTCCTTGCTGTGCCAGCTATCCTCGCTGCCCAGGTCTGTGGCATTTGCCGCAACAAGAGGCTCTAGCGTGTGCTGTGACTGGCGCCTGGTTTGTTCTAGAGCTAGCTTGTCCACAGCTTCCATTTGGAGTGCTACTTGATGGCTCTGGCTAACATGAGCTCACTTGGTGTCGTAAGTAGCCTAGCTTATAATGTGGTGCTACAAGTGTGTTCCACCAGCTGGTCACGGATCATTTCCTCTTCCAGAGCTCCAAAACATCACTCGCTAGCCAGCTGCCTCAAGTTGGCTGGACGAGTTCACCTTCCCATTGATATTGCTGCCGAAAACGGATCCTCCGGACCGTCACATCATCTGAGGTGTCAAAATGGCTAGCTAGCAGCCCTGCTACCTCTTCATATATGTCAGCAGCATCGGGCATTCCACAATTTGCTATGCCCAAATTATGAACCAACAGCGCTCAGGCTGTCAGCTTGTTGAGACCCAGCACCACAATGTAGATCCGAAAGGCCTCGAACCACCTAGGCCAGGGCATCAGCAGGTCTCCAGGCACCTCGAAGAAAGGGCGGATAGGGACAATGCACACCTCCATGGTTTAATCCGACGTCGCCAATGTTATGTCTGGAATTACCTGCTGTACAGAAGAGGCGAGGTGACTTGGGACACAGCTTTATTTAGCCCACTGATAACCACAGTTACAGACTCAGCACCAGCCAACCTCCAGCCGAGATAAGCGAGCCCAAGATGGTCGACCTCCGCCTTACACAGCATGGCCCGGTAATGTCACCAGAGGTGAGCGTCACCACCCAGCACTCCATAGTAAAATAACTATATAACACAGTATTGCTCTCCTTTAATAAACTGTGCTTGTGGTCACTGTTGTATAAAAGCAATATTATACATGAGGTCATGCGATGTTGTGTATACAGTGGTGTGAAAAGTATTTGCCCCCTTCCTGATTTCTCTTTTTTTTTGTATGTTTGTCACACTTAAATGTTTCAGATCATCAAACAAATTTAAATATTAGTCAAAGAAAACACAAGTAAAAACAAAATGCAGTTTTTAAATGAAGGTGTTTATTTTTAAGGGTAAAAAAAAATCCAAACCTACATGGCCCTGTGTGAAAAAGTGATTGTCCCCCTGTTAAAACATAAGTTAACTGCAGTTGCATCCTTTTATAGAAACGTGGACAGACTGTAATTTACTGTACATACTCTGTTGTCATTGAATCCTTATTTAAATCTTATTTAAATCCTCCACCTGAACAATGAGAGCAAGTTTTTAGCCAAAGTCAAATTCCTTGTATGTGTTGTGCATACTTGGCCAATAAAGCTGATTCTGATTCTGGTTTATTACATCTTTGGAAAGCTGAGTTCAGTTTCTCTAGCCACACCCAAGCCTGATTACTGCCACACCTGTTCTCAATCAAGAAATCACTTAAATAGGACCTGCCTGACAAAGTAAAGTAGACCAAACGATCCTCAAACGCTAGAATCATGCTACGATCCAAACAAATTAAGATAAGATAAGCCTTTATTAGTCCCACAATGGGGAAATTCCAGGATTGCAACAGCACAGGGATAGCAACGCTCAGAGCAATATTTAAGAAGATACGAAAAATAAAAATAAGAGCAGTGGATATACATACGTACACATAAATATATAAATATATATACAAAGTGCGGAGCATTGTAGCAAGATGGAATAAACAGCATAACCGTCTACTTAGTTATTCTACATAGTATGAATATGTACCCATGCATATTGTCACCCTCCGTAGCGACTGATATTGTCCTAGATGTATACTGGAGGGGACCATTTGTGTAAGTCTGTTGTGTCTTTTGCATTCAATACTACTAGGTCGTCACGTTTTTTGCTATCTCTGCGAGCAGCCCTGCTTAGGTTATACAGTCTGACAGCCATAGGTAGGAAGGACCTGCGAAACCTCTTGGTTGCGCACCTAGGATGATGTAGTCTACTGCTAAATGAGCTCCTCAGTTCAAATTCAGGAACAAATGAGAAACAAAGTAATTGAGATCTATCAATCTGGAAAGGGTTATAAAGCCATTTGTAAAGCTTTGGGACTCCAGCGAACCACAGTGACAGCCATTATCCACAAATGACGAAAACATGCAACAGTGGTGAACCTTCCCGGGAGAGGCCGGCCAACCAAAATTACCCCAAGAGTACAGCGATGACTCATCCAAGAGGTCACAAAAGACCTCATAACAACATCCAAAGAACTGCAGGCCTCACTTGTCTCAGTTAAGGTCAGTGTTCATGGCTCCACCATAAGAAAGAGACTGGGCAAAAATTGCCTGCGTGGCAGTGTTTCAACACAAAAACCACTGTTGAACAAAAAGAACACAAAGGCTTGTCTCAGTTTTGCCAGAAAATATCTTGATGATCCCCGAAACTTTTTCGGAAAATACTCTGTGGACTGACGAGACAAAAGCTGAACTTTTTTGAAGGTGTGTATCCCATTACATCCGGAGTAAAAGTAACACAGCATTTGAGAAAAGGAACATCATAACAACAGTAAAATATGGTGGTGGTAGTGTGATGGTGTGGGGCTGTTTTGCTGCTTCAGGACCTGGAAGACTTGCTGTGGTAAATGGAACCATGAATTCTGCTGTCTACCAAAAAATCCTGAAGGAGAATGTCCGCCCATTTGTTTGTGACCTCAAGCTGGTCTTGGACTCTGCAGCAGAGCAATGATCTAAAACACACCAGCAAGTCCACCTCTGAATAGCTTAAGAAAAAAAAATGAAGACCTTGGAGTGGCCGATTCAAAGTCCTGTAATTATTAGCATTAGGACGAGTCATACAGATGTTCTGTGTTTGCTAACTTCCTCAATATTCTTTTGAATTTGCACTGTTGTTTTTTCCACTTTTTTTTTAAATCACCCTTATTGTCATTCAACCGTACAACCAATCATGTACAGCAGAATGAGATTGTGTTTTACCTATCTACAGTGCAAATCACACACACCCCAAACCACACACACCCCAAGTGTAGAATCAGAGGGCTGCTGCCATGCAAGGCGCCGCCACAGAGATCCCTCCTCCATTCCAATATTGCTGAGCACCAAGCTGGATGGCAGGAAGTTCCACTTTTATATGGTCTTCAGCATGACCCGGCCGGGATTTGAACCCCTGCCTCCCGGGTGTGGGGCAGATGCTCTACCAACTGAGCCACCACTCCGGTGGCTCCGATTTATGAGGGAAAAAATTGGTAAGTTTGACAGTTTTTCATTTATGAGAAAAAAGCTAATTGGAAAAAAAAACTGCAAGCATTTACTTGCTTTGTAAATGCAGAAAATAATAACATCAAACTGATAGAAAGTGTGAATTATAGTGGATTAAAAATATTTGCAAAGACACCCAGGAAAATTTCTTTTTTGAATATCCATCCATCACCAAAACTTTAAAATGGACCAAAAAACAACAACAACAATAACAACAACAACAACAAAACATCTCTTCTAACAAAAACATTAAAAAATAAAAATGGATCATTGTCCACATCTGCAGAAAAAATAAGCCATTACATAGAACAAAAATATAACCAGCATCCCTATGAACATTGCTAATTTACATGAAAAAGTAGTAGATTTATGAGGGAAAAAATTGGTAAGTTTGACAGTTTTTCATTTATGAGAAAAAAGCTAATTGGAAAAAAACTGCAATTTTATGAGAGAAGTTTCAACTTTATTAGAAAAGCTACAAATTTACAAGAACAAGTCAGATTTGAAGAAAAAATGTTGCACATTTATGACAGACACAATATTAAATGGAAGTCAATTTTTTGAGATAAAAGCAGCAAATTTACAAGAAAGAAGTAGGAGATTTCAGAACAGACATTAATTTCACTAAAGTGAAACAGTAGTAACAATTAAAGGACATACAGGAGTAAAACACTATACCGTGACTGAAGAATAAAGTGATGCATTAAGTAAATGAGGTAAATAAATGTAAATTATGCCTGCATGCTATTATTATCCCATGGTGCATTTTACTTTGTGCAATAAAAACTAATGAAAAAATGAATACATCTTATTGCTTTATATATCCTTGACAATGTAAGAATGCTGGAACAATAAATCTCCTTGAATGCTACAAAAAAAAAAAAAAAAAAACGCATACCAACGTTTGGAAACATCAGCTTTTTATGTTACACTGACACACGACATTATGTAATGCCGACATTGTCACATATAGGGTGCTGTCTGGAAAAGGGTCCAATTGTATGGAAGACCGTCCCATTCAAAACATTGCCACGATGTGTAGTTGCATTTCTGGAGAGACATGTCAGGTCAACATAAGCTATATATTCATTGTCAGCCCAGCTGAACGCTGGGAGGAGCAGAGGTTGGTCAGCACGTCCTTCATATCACTGTTGTAGTATCATCAGGACTAAAGATTGCATCTCTTATTCATTGGATATTGCTGGTAGTTATAAATATAGTAACTGTGGTGATGTCTTTGGCTCTCTGCTTCGCGTTGGGCTTATGACAAATCATGACAGTTACTATATTCATTGATACCACACTCCCTCTCTTGTAATATTGCTTAATTTTATCTCCACCTATGGATGCAGTGCCTTGATTTCATGTCTCTGAGTAGTGGGGAAATTTTCTACCAGACTTTTTGCTACACATGCACTTTTAGTGGAGAACAAGTTTACTTCAGCTCCTCTGCTTGAAACCTTAATAACCTGTGGGAATTTCTATAGTTCATCTTTATTGTGAGTAAATCATCTTTCATAGCGACCAAACTGATTGCTTATCCCTGGTGTCCTTAGTTGAAACTTGTGCCTTAATCTTGATTTTTTTTAAGAACCTGAAAGTGCAGGAGTTTTCCCCTCCTCCTTGTTACACATACGGTAGATGCATATGATGTATATTGACGTATAGTCTGTGCAATCATACCTCCCGACAATAATTTTAAACTATGGCAGAGGTGTGAAAGCTATACAGAACAAAATGACTCAAATTAAACCATAAAGCCAGGAACTTTTGTTGCTGTTAACTACTGTTCACTGTATTGTTCTACATTATGTTGTTTTTTTTTTGTTTTTAAAGCTCTTAATGGCCTTGCTCCGGTTTATATGTCTGAGATTTTGACTGTCCGTGACCAAGGCAAGGCTTTGAGGTCATCCAATCAGCATTTGCTGGATGTGCCCAGGTCAAGGTATAAACATTGGGGTGACCGAGCCTTTTCTGTTGTCGCCCCCAGGCTCTGGAATAATCTCCCCCCTGACCTATGTGCTATCTCTGACCTGACCCTTTTTAAATCAGAACTTAAAACATATTTATTTAGGATGGCTTTTAATACCCAGTGGTGGTGATATTTGTCTTGGCATTTGTTTTTATTTTGTTCTCATTTTTAGGTATTTATTCTTATTTCTTTGTTTATGTTGTTTTTAATGCTGTGTGTTTTTTTAATGCTGTTTAATTTTCTGTAAAGCACTTTGGTCACCTACGGGTTGTTTTAAAGGGCTATATAAATAAAGTACATTACATTATGCTGACTCTGAGATAGCACATTTTATAAACAAAGGACACTTGGACACAACGGCATAAAGTCATGCTTGTATACTATTACAACATCATGGCATATAGTACATAAGAGGTAGTGGTGCTTAGGCTAGGCTATAAACAATGTGAGTGCAGATAAGTGGGAGACTGTGGGATGGGGGGCAATCACACTTCTGCACAGTAAGGACCAACTGGCCTCAGTGAGACTGTGCCCTTAAAGCACTGAAAGCCCAAGACACAATGGCTCCAAGAGGCTACATCAGCATACTGGCTGACTGATTCACACTGTTTTTTCAGATAAAAGTTGTCAAGAAAAAAAAACTTTGTCACGCTGAATGGTTATCAGTTTGCAAGAAGAAAGTACAGGAATCGAAAATGAAATTTTCACCAGTGGTTGCCAGCAGAGGCCAGCTTTTCTTCTCAACGTGACTGACCACCCACACATCAGTCTCCCTGGTCACTCTGCTCTATAGGACAAGAATGGACTCCTGGTGTCTATTGTGCTGCCTGCAGTATCTTTGCAGGGTCACAACTATAACTAATAGAATTAGGCAATGCATTCTGTCCAAAGAAGGTTTTGAAGATGGACTGTGTTCATCCAGGGAACACATCAGTATTGTCACTTGTAATAGGAAAGAATTGTACAAAAGAAAATTTCCTCTAAGTTGTCACAATGTTACTGCTTGCATTTAACAACTTAAGTTGGTGTTCATGTGATACTAAAGGCTTCATTGTTTACAGATTTAAAACTTCTTACACAAAAGCCTCCTGTTGCAGTACTGTAAACAAATTATGAGGAACTGACCCCAGCTCCGCATGGTACTGCTGTTATCTTGTGATAAGTCGTGATACAAGCACTGTTTCCCCTTCTCAGTCTGACTGGAGGTGTGAGAGGGGGGCTGCTAACCCCACTTCTATTTGCTTTCCCCTCAAAGGGACTATGCGAGGAATGCTGGGAATTCAACTGATCCCAAAGTGTCCCGGTATGGCTCCCAGTGCCCCTACCCACTCACGTTCTGGAAACAGCCGAGCTACCTGAAACTGGACACCGGCTGCCCACCACACCGTGGGAAAGTGAGCAGAATGAAAATACATTAGAAAACCTCTCCAACAGATTTCAAGTCTTACTTGTGGAGTGCTTAAGATCACAGAAAATTTGTAACACTGAAAGCACACATATCACTAGGCTCGCCAAGGAATTCATTCCCCTGATGATATTGAACAAAATATGACTTGGAATTTGTTTTCTGGCATCCTCACCTGAGAAACACAATAAGAAGGCTCTGGAAGTGCAGCACAATAAGCTACAGCATGTGTTCCTAGCCATATATGTTGCCTGTGGCATTGTCTTTTAAAACTTTACAGACTAATAACAAACCATGAGCAAAATTACTTTGTGGAAAGAGGACACCCACCCACTTCTGAATATAACAAAAACACAGACAAAAAACACTTAAGTTCAACACAAAGCCACAGATGATGAAAACTGGGCACCATATTATTCCTGTGATGCTATGTGGTAATGTAATGTAGGCCCAATTTAATAGAAAACTTCAAGGCAGCACACTATAGTTACAAGCATGAAATTATCCTTGATTAGCCTGTGTAAAAGCCCCAAAATAGTTTGAAGATGTGCTGGCAATCACTGTAAATTACTGAGGTAATAGCTGTGCTGAAGTTGCTTCTAATGAGGTTTTATCAAATATTTTTTGGCAGACAGGCTCCTCACTTTTAAACAAGAAATTAAATCTTACATTCCAGAAGACAAGTGTATATGATACTCCCAATGCCACCTTGATATAAGAAAAAATGTTAAATGTACAGCAACCACTTGAAGAATCCCAATAACATAAAACCACATTCATGCATTGTTCATCCTTTAGAACAAGGGCATCAAACTTATTTTAGTTCAGGGGTCACATACAGTTTGAGCTCAAATAATGACAACTGCAAATTTGTTTCTTTGTTTTAATGCAAAGAAGTACAACTACATTATGAAATGTTCAATTTAAGGAACGTGTGGAGGATCAAATAAGGGGTACCAGCGTGGAGGCACGGAATAAGTGCAGGCAGGACACGGCGAACTGAAGTTTAAAAGGGTGTTTTATTCATCCTCCATCACGAGAGTTCACCCCAGCGCTGTGGGAGTGCGCTGGAGCGAGCCCTGTGTCTCTAGTAGCAGCAAGTCATCAGAGTGGTCAAAAAGAGAAAGTAAGAGAGAGAGCAAGCGATATGCAGTTGACTTATATACCCAGCTACAGACAATACATGCACAGCAGTAAAGCATGGACACTTGCATTAGAGTCACACATATCAATAGCAGGATTACTGGCGCCGGGATTAGACAAAGAGAGGCTGCCTATTGATGTCAGTCCATACATCTCACTGTTCTGCTAATTGCTCCAGCTGAGCGCTCTGCTTGTCCCGTAGGCTGTGGGGGTCACCCACACCACTCCCCCCCAGAGGGCTCAGCAGGGGGCTGAGGCATCGATCGTCCGGCTTTTGAAGCGAGCTGCGGGAAAAGCTCTGTGCCGAAGGAGGGGGAGAGAGGGGGTAGCAAGTGCCGGCCCGGGACGGCAAAGTTGTCCGGGCCGCGCAAAAATTGCATGTGGATCCACGATGTTGAGGGGCTGTCCTGTTAAACGTGGCGGAGGTCCACAGCGGCTGTGAGAAGAAACATTTGTCTCTGACTCCTCTCGCGGCTAAGTCCTGCGAGGATGCGTAGCGGCCATGAAGAAAAACAGGAGCTGAAGCTGTGTGGGGGACTTGGCGTGTTGGCTTTAGGTGCGCGCGCAGCCCTAAAGCCCTCGGGGACAGCTGACGGCTGAATTCCCATTGTGCACCGTGGCTGAGACCCATACAAAGTCCTGTGTGCTGCGTGTCTGCTTCAGGTGTGTGAGCAGCCCTGAAGGTTCCGGGAATGGTGGTCGGCCGTGTTTCTCGGGCGTGTGCAGCGGCGGAGGACGATGGCAGTCTGTGGAGCCGGTATTGTCTCGTGCGTGGTGCGCTGTCCTCGTAACCCCCCGGTGTGCGTGCGGGGGTTCGGTGCATGGCAGGTCCGCTGTCGCGAGGCGAGTCAGGGTCAAGGAGCTTGATGGAAATCAGCGTCGTCGGCGCCAATGGTCTTCCCTGTTCGGGCTGTTGCTGTTGTTCGCTCGTGCCGGGTCATGGTGCGTTCTGGTCCACGCGCTGCGTTCTCCGTCCGGCCCTGGAGGTCGCCGTCGTGAAGAGAGGACGAGGTGCGTGCACGCTTGTGTGGATGCGGAGGGGCGGTGAGAGGGAGTAGACGTTCTTTGTCCCTCGGCCGGCCCCAGCGTGGATGTCCAGATCTCAGGCGAGGGTTGCACAATGACGCTTTCTGCAGCTTTCCCGGTCGTGGATGATCTCCGGAGAGTTCGCCTGGTGTTGGCTCTGCGTCAAGGTCTCCCGCGTGGCAGAAGGGAGGGCAGTCCATTTGCGTCAGGCAGCTGCGTTCATTCGTCGTCGGAGTCACCGCCGGGGGCTGCATTCGTTTGTCGTCAGGGGTCACCAGTGTGGAGGATCAAATAAGGGGTACCAGTGTGGAGGCACGGAATAAGTGCAGGCAGGACACGGCGAACTGAAGTTTAAAAGGGTGTTTTATTCATCCTCCATCACGAGAGTTCACCCCAGCGCTGTGGGAGCGCGCTGGAGCGAGCCCTGTGTCTCTAGTAGCAGCAAGTCATCAGAGTGGTCAAAAAGAGAAAGTAAGAGAGAAAGCAAGCGATATGCAGTTGACTTATATACCCAGCTACAGACAATACATGCACAGCAGTAAAGCATGGACATTTGCATTAGAGTCACACATATTAATAGCAGGATTACTGGCGCCGGGATTAGACAAAGAGAGGCTGCCTATTGATATCAGTCCATACATCTCACTGTTCTGCTAATTGCTCCAGCTGAGCGCTCTGCTTGTCCCGTAGGCTGTGGGGGTCACCCACAAACCATTCATTTGCAAAATATACTGATTGATGACAACCTTAATTTTTAAAAAGAAAAGCAAGTGCAATTTCAACAATATTATGCCTCAGTTAATCATTTGCATACAGTGCTGTGAAAACGTGTTTTCCCCCTTCCTGATTTCTCATTTTTTTGTGTGTTTGTTACACTTAAATGTTTCAGATTATCACAAATTTAAATATTAGACACAGATAACACAAGTAAACACAAAATGCAGTTTTTAAATGGTATTAATTATTAAGGGTATGTTAAAATCCCGATTCTTTGATTGAAAGATCCAAGAATAAGCCGGAGAATTCTTCAATTCAAAGATGCAACATTTATTCAGAGGCCACACGTAAAGCAAGCAGCACTGGGTTCAGCGTGACGCAGCCCCCTCGGGAGCGTCACCAGACTGACCCCGACTTCCGGGTGCAACTTACATTCATCTTCTCGAGTTGGTTGGACCAACCCCGTACAATAGGATGGGCTTGTATGCAACCGTCTGATTGGCCAGTTTAACTCTGACGTGAACAGGCCATCCGCTATTCACGTTAACTATCTCCTAAGATGTACTATAAAAAGTGTGTGTGTGTGTGTGTGTGTTGGTTTGGGTGTGTAACTAATGTAATAGACCCGACTAAAAGAAGTGAGAGAGAGGGAAGAAAGGGGGCTCTATAGCTCTGCCTAATTCCTGTTTATCAGAGTTTAACACAGCATATTTGTTCATAAGAATGCAAACAGAATATGTATAGAATATGTGTGTAGCATAATGGGAGATTACTGTACCTACAGAATTATTATTTTGGCACTCTAACTTTTCATAACCCTTTCATTCCCCCTTTGACATGATTTTATCATGTCAACCATACATGGTGTGAGAGACGCTAGCGGTTAACAGATGGTGAACAAGGTAGGTCCCTACATTGTGTGTCAACCCAGTCAGTCAACCCAAGATAGGCTTGCACCATTGGTTCTGATACCCTTGCCTCCCCCCTTGTGGACACCCCCAGCGCAGTGCAGCGATGTCTAAGAGGGCGTACTGAGGCAACACATCCTTGTCCCGATGAACTGCAGTCACATAATTGTCCTTGTTCACCAAGTCCTGCACCCCCACCGAGGTCTGCTCCTGATCATCATGTGAATAGTTCTTTGTCTGGTGGAGTGGATCATGTGGGGGTCATAAGGTTGAACAGGGTCAATCCACGAAGCCCACGAAACATTTTGTCTACCAGTTGACCTTTGCCAGGGCTTGCATCGTTCAGCTGCAGTCATCACACGGTTGCGACAGGGGTTTGACCTTCCTCTCTGTCTGCTTCCTGTATCCGCAGCTGTGGAGCACAGTCCCATCTCGTAGACACACACCGGTACCATTAGAAGCAAAACAACTGTGTGCCCACGCTGTCAGAGGCACATCTCGTCCCATGAGGTTTATAGGACAGTCTGGTGGATGCAGCAGAGAGACAACCTCCAGTCCAGCCAGTGAACAGTTCAGTGATGCTGTCCCAGGGATGCCACCCACCGGTCTATGATTAGTGGACAGAGGTGGAGACGCTGGTGTTGATGAAGCTCGAGCCCCTGTGCCCACCATAGCTTCCACTGTGAGGGGTAGCGTTGGAAAATGTCGTCTCCTCCGTGTGGCTGATCTGGCTCCACCCCAGATGCTGGAGATGCGGTGGGTGTGCATGGGTACCAGTCCATCCTCCTTCCAGGGACTGGAGTCGCACAGTCACTAGCCCTACGACCTTCTTTTCTACATCGCAGGCACACGTCGTGATGGTCCGGTGTTCCCCCCTGCATGCACCTTCCCTGCACCCTACACCTTTCCTTGGGTGCCAATACAAAGGGCTCGGCCGGGACAGGATCAGTAATGGCCTGAGGGGTTGTCGCTGCAATGGCTGGAGCCTGTACCATTTTATTCTTATCCACTACGTCTGTAGTTGACAATGTGCAGTTGTAAGTTATCTCCCATTAGCCTTGAGTGTGTGATTGTTGGCTATATGCAAGCTACAAGCAGTGCTTGTGTTGTGATAAGTGAGCTGGGTAATGAGACCTATGTGTTCAGCAGTAGGTTTGTTATGATGAGTGAGTTGGGTGATGAGACCTATATGTTGCAATGTAAGTAGGTAGTAAACAAAATCGTTCAAAGTTAGGAGACATCCTTATCCATGCTTGTTGTATTCGGGCCTCTAGGGCTTCTAACCTTTACAATTATCCTGACTACCTAACCGCAATTAGCATGATGTAAATAATAATGCAAGAATACTGTAAGTCTCACACCCCTTCACATATGTGTGGTGAGCTATGTATGATTCATGTATTATCAGTAGCACATTGTGTTTACAAATAATCCGAAATAGCACAATGGTCTTCTTCGTCATCATCCTCTGTCTTGGGGTCTTCAGCTCCTCCTCTGGACTCAGCAATTGGTTTCTATGAGGAGGTATGAGATATGCAAGATTTGCTGATGACTACCACTGTGGAAAATTGCATTTGGAGGTTTAGCTCATTTATCAGTATATGTGATCCTGGCATACAACGACCACAGAGTTAGAGCTTCGTTAATTCCTGCAGGCCCTGCATCATCAGGGTGTTTTCTACAGGACTGGTGACGCTATGACATCTGCTGCTTTTAGTTTTTATGACCTGGTTAACACCTTTCTGAGCTCCTGAATATATGGTCTATAGTGTAATACTCTGCTCCTTTTATTAGATCTACATCTGTTTAACCTTTTACCATAACAAATTTAGAATTTGCTTCAAATTTTCTCATCCCCTCATTTGTTAATGTCAAGATTGGTCATGCAGGAGATTTCTGGGCGTCAGTGTGCACAACCTTTTGTGCTGTGGTTGCCCAGTTAAGAGACAATGCATATGTTTCTAATTTAGGAGAATATTCTATGTTGAGGTCAGGTGTTGGTTTTCCATGGATGGCTATATTCCCAAGCAGAGGTAACAAAATGTCCAACATTTTCCAGTCCATGTGTTTGGCTCTAACCAGCGGGATGTGTGGAAGCCCCCATAGGTTGAAATGTCTCTTATCCTTTTCAACTAGGACAATGGATGTTTCCACACATTTCCTTGTTTACCAGTCCAAGTTTTAAGACCAATCTGGAGGATGGATTTGCAGATAATGGTTGTTCATAACTTGGTTCAGATCCGTTCAATTGCCTAGAGTACATGGGGTACAATGCTACTTTTACAGATGTTGATAGGTATTCTACCGGTAGCTTTCCATTTGCAGAATTGAACTGCTACTTTTCTGACTTTGAAAAGTCCTGTATGTCTGTATGTATGTCCTGTATGTCATTACCCGGAATTACTACTTTACATGCACCTGCACCATATGAATTTAATCAAAGTATCTTGAACCTCAGAGTCAGGTAAATGGAAGATGTCTGCTATTTTTTAATAATTTAATTTTTGCTAATTTTCTGTATATGTATAGAAGTGAGTCCACTTATCTGTTTTAGTCTTAAGCATGCAGTTCAGTTTTTTCATAGTGGGTGTGGATCATGGGTCCCTCCCCCTCCCAGCAGCTGGTCTTGCCATCACTCAGTTTCCATTGTGGGGTGCATTCCCTCCTCCGCCACTGCTGTCCTCCCACTCCTCCTTTTGGCTTCCTTTCATAAAAGAAACAGATTCATGGGGAGCCTCAGGCTCTCCGTGTGTCAGCCATTCCATAAATAAGTGTGGGTTTTTCCTTCAAATTTTATTTTCCTTTCTTATCTAGATTTCCAACTTTGAGTCAAGAAAGGCTTTAACTCCATGTGTTGTGTGAATAGTGGTTTGATTGCCCATTGTCAGGTGCAATGTCTTTTCTACAGCCTTTCTTATAGCGGCTACATGTTTCACACAAGCCGGATGACCTATTTCTATGTTGTCTACGGACCACAAGGTTACGAAGAAAAGACAGCTTTGTGCCGACCAACAGTGATCTGTGTGGAGTTTGCATGTTCTCCCCGTGTCTGCGGGGGTTTACTCCAGGATTTCTCTGGTTTCCTCCCACATGCCAAAAACATGCAAGTTAGGTTAATTGACACCAAACTGGGAATTCTAAATTGTCCTTAGGTATGACTGTGAGAGTGAATGGTTGTCTGTCTGTCTGTGTTGGCCCTGCGATGGACTGGCGATCTGTCCAGGGTGTACCCTGTCTCTCGCCCAAAGATGCTGGGATAGGCTCCAGCCCCCCCCCCCCCCCCCCCCCGCGACCCGAAAAGGATTAAGCGGAAGAAGATGGATGGATAGATGGATGGATGGATGGATGGATGGATGGATGGATGGATGGATGGATGGATGGATGGATGGATGGAAAACAAAATGTGATGTTTTCCTGTTTATTTTACCTTTATTTAACCAGATAAAAATCCCATTTAGATTTAAAAACCTCTTTTCCAAGGGAGAACTGGCCAAGAATGAAAATGTGATGACTTGTGATGGTATGGAGTCCTGAAATGCCCACCAACAACTAAATAAAAGAAATATTTCCTTTCAAATTTGTTACTATAGTACATTAGCACCTTTCTCTCTGTGCTTGTCCCACTCTCAATTTGCTACTATAGTACATTAGCACTTTTCTATCCGTGCTTGTCCCACTCTAAATTTGCTACTATAGTACATTAGCACCTTTCTACCCGTGCTTGTCCCACTCTCCCCCTTTTGAAACAGAACGGCTTTAACACAAAGCCGTTCTTTTCATCAACATCCAAATGAGGACCATGTAGGGGAGGATACCCATTGTGTTGCTAACTGGGTAACACCCCCCCCCCCCAGGGTTTTACTGTTAACATGGCCTCTGCCTCTATTATTAAACCTCTGATCATCTCCGGTGGCCCTGCGGCTGATACTGATAAGGCAGATTAGGTGGGGGGTCTGGGTAGGATCCATAATGTTGTGATGTGAGGTCCTGGGGTGCATAGATAGAGTTTGGTGGGGCATGGGTTGTTGTGGCATCTGCTTAGCAGAGTCTTTATTTTGGTATTTACCTTATCCACGGCTTTTTCTAAAATTACTTCAGTTTGCTCAGTATGTGATTTTGGCACCTCTCTGATAGGGCTTTTAGTGAAATCACATCTCAATTATATTGAGATGTGATTTTAGCGGTAATTTTAGGCACCAGTTATGCAATCCTCAATTCTCGTGAATACGTGCTGACTACAGCTGATTCACGAATACTGTTTATGCACACTTAGAGAACATATGAGTAGTTTGCTGAATCTGGAATGGCTTGTTAGCACCAACACAGCTTCCTGGTAAAATATGTATGGCTTACGTGGACTAACACTTAAATGTTAGATATGGCCTACATATCTCCCGAGGGAATACTCACACGTGATCTGCATTGTTGTTTATGCAAATCTGACGGCGAACGCTGGGACAGTGCGTGACGTCATCCATTCAGTAACTGGCAGGCTGCAGACAGAACACCCAGATGCTCTTCTCCTCATCTCAGGCGATTTCAACCATGTTTCACTGTCTCCCATTCTACCCACGTTTACCCAGTATGTCACATGCCACACTAGAGACAATAAAACACTGGACTTATTCTATGCAAACACTAAGGAGGCGTACACCTCATCACAACTCCCCCCACTCAGGAGATCAGATCACAACTTGGTTCATCTCCTGCCGGTGTACAAACCCCTAGTGCACAGACAACCTCCGGCCATGCGCATAGTGAAGTTATGGTCTGAGGAGGCAATAGACACTCTAAAGGGCTGTTTTGAAACCACCGCCTGGGAGCAGCTCTGCGATCCACATGATGAGGACATCGATGGCCTCACTCACACCATCACGGACTACATCAGCTTCTGTGTAGACAACACCGTTCCCACCAAGACCATACGGTGTTGCTCAAACAACAAACCCTGGATCAACCCTGAGATAAAAACACTTCTGAAAGAGAAGAAGAGGATCTTCAGGTCGGGGAACAGGGAGATGCTGAAGTCCGTACAGAGGGAGCTGAGGAGAAAGATCAGAGAAGGCAAGGACAGCTTCAGGAAGAAGATGGAGGACAAGCTGCAACATAGTGACATCAGTGGGGTCTGGAGAAACCTTAAAACCATCTCTGGGATCCAGAATACCTCCCCCCAGGCCACGGGGGGCAGGGAGTGGGCGAACAATCTGAATCTGTTTTTCAATAGGTTTGACCAACCACCCTCCCCCCTGACTGCACAACAACCACTGCTGCCTCTAAAGACATCAAGTCCTGCTGCCCACTCCCCACTCCACCAACACCCCCCCACTCCCAACACACAGCCCCCCAACCTGGCCCTCACTAAGACCCAGGCAAGGACGGAGCTGAGGAAGATCAAGGCGAGGAAGGCGTCGGGATCGGACGGCATCAGCGCGAAGCTCCTCAAGTCCTGTGCAGACCAGCTGTGTGGGATTGTGGAGTACATCTTCAATCTGAGCCTGAAGCTGGAGAGGGTACCACAGCTGTGGAAAACATCTTGTGTGGTACCTGTACCAAAGACTTCCCACCCCAAAGATCTGAACAGCTACAGACCAGTGGCCTTAACGTCCCACATGATGAAGACCCTGGAGAGACTGCTCCTTGCTCACCTCCGCCCCCTGGTGGGACCAGCGATGGATCCACTCCAGTTCGCCTACCAGCATGGCATTGGGGTGGAGGATGCGGTGATCTTCCTCCTTCACCGTTCTCTGTCCCACCTGGAGAAGCCCGGGAATGCGGTGAGGATCATGTTCTTTGACTTCTCCAGTGCTTTCAACACCATCCAACCGATGATCCTGAAGGACAAGCTGCTGTGCGCAGGGGTGGACCAGCACCTGTCATCATGGATCCTGGACTACCTACTACCTCACAAACCGGCCTCAGTTTGTGAGAACCCGGGACTGTGTGTCTGAGACGATCATCGGTAGCACGGGGGCCCCCCATGGAACGATTTTGGCTCCCTTCCTGTTCACCCTTTATACTGCGGACTTCTCACACAACACAACACACTGCCATCTACAGAAGTTCTCTGATGACTCTGCGATCGCTGGCCTCATCTCCAACGGAGATGAAGCTGAGTACAGAGGGCTTATCCAGGACTTAGTGGACTGGTGCCATCGGAACTGCTTCCAGATCAACGCAAGGAAAACTAAGGAGCTGGTGGTGGACTGCCGCAGGCAAGGACAACCCCTCACAGCACCAGTAAATATACAGGGAACAGACATCAAGATGGTGACATCCTATAAGTACCTTGGTGTTCATCTGAACAATAAACTAGACTGGTCACACAATACTGACGCACTCTACAAGAAGGGACAGCGCAGGTTGTTCCTACTGAGGAGACTCAGGTCTTTTGGTGTACAAGGGGCACTGCTGAAGACATTCTATGATACGGTGGTGGCATCAGCCATCACTTTTCGAGTGGTCTGCTGGGGCAGTGGCATTACAGCAGCCGATAGGAAGAGACTGAACAAACTGATCAAGAAAGCTAGCTCTGTCCTGGGGCAGCACCTTGACCCAGTGGAGGAGATAGGAGAGAGAAGGATGGTGGCTAAACTGTCATCTCTGCTGGAGTCTGAGTTCCACCCTATGCAGGACATACTGAATGCACTGATGAGCTCATTTAGCAGCAGACTACATCATTCTAGGTGCACAACTGAGAGGTTTCGCAGGTCCTTCCTACCTACGGCTGTCAGACTGTACAACTTAAGCAGGGCTGCTCGCAGAGATAGCAAAAAGATGTGACAACCTAATAGTTTTGAATGCAAAAGACGCAATAGACTTACACAGTGGTCCCCTCCGGTATACAACTAGCAAAATACTGGTCACTATGGAGGGTGAGAATATGTATGGGTACATAATCATACCATGTAGGATAACTAAGTAGACGGTTGTGCTGTTTCATTCCATCTAGCTACAATGCTCCGCACTGTGTGTGTTTATATATTTACATATTTATTCATCTAGCTACAATGCTCCGCACTGTGGGTGTTTATATATATTTATATATTTACTCTATCTAGCAACAATGCTCCACACTGTGTGTGTTTATATATTTACATATTTATTCCATCTAGCTACAATGCTCCGCACTGTGTGTTTATATATTCATATATCTAGTCCATCTAGCTACAATGCTCCGCACTGTGTTTATATATATAGATATTTATTCCATCTAGCTACAATGCTCCGCACTGTGTGTTTATATATTCATATATCTAGTCCATCTAGCTACAATGCTCCGCACTGTGTGTTTATATATTTACATATTTATTCCATCTAGCTACAATGCTCCACACTGTGTGTTTATATATTCATATATCTAGTCCATCTAGCTACAATGCTCCGCACTGTGTTTATATATTTACATATTTATTCCATCTAGCTACAATGCTCCGCACTGTGTGTTTATATATTCATATATCTAGTCCATCTAGCTACAATGCTTCGCACTGTGTGTTTATATATATACATATTATTCCATCTAGCTACAATGCTCCGCACTGTGTGTGTTTATATATTTACATATTTATTCCATCTAGCTACAATGCTCCACACTGTGTGTTTATATATTCACATATTCATTCCATCTAGCTACAGTACTCCGCACTGTGTGTTTATATACTCATATATTTATTCCATCCAGCTACAATGCTCCGCACTGTGTTTATATATTTATATATCTATCCCATCTGGCTACAATGCTCTGCACTGTGTGTCTATACACATATATATATATATATATATATATATATATATATATATATATATATATATATATATATATATATATATATATATATATATACAGTATATATATACATATATATATGTACATATGTATACTTGCTGCTCTTGTTTTTTCTCTTGCCTTCTGATTGTTGCTCTGAGTGTTGCTATCCCTGTGCTGTTGCAATCCTGGAATTTCCCCATTGTGGGACTAATAAAGGCTTATCTTATCTTATCTTATCTTATCTTATGTTCATGAATGAGATTCAATATTTGAGACGCTGTCCGAAGGTAAATGGAAAGCAACAATATAATTTATTGTACTTACGTGTGCTCAGTTGATCCTCTTTGACCCATCTTTCGATGCCCCTTTGTTTTACATTCTTTAACTGTTGTTGCGGAGGGAGGAGGGGGTCGCTAGGCAATGGCGTGGGTGGACGCAGCCAATTCCAGCGGGCCTGAAGAGGGACTCACACAGTCGCTGGGGGAGAGAGGTGATCCACAGCCACGACCATTGTCTCAGATTAATAGAGAAACAGACAAGCCATTAAACAGCATGTTTTTGTCCTTTTCCGTTTTATCTAACTACTAACTAACTAACCTGCACTTATATAGTGCTTTTCTAGTCACAATGACCACTCAAAGCACTTTCACTAATACTAACCCTCTATTCTAAGGGCCTATAGGAAACAGATATCTAGGGACAATTTAGAACAGCCAATTAACCTAACATGCATGTCTTTGGATTGTGGGAGGAAACCGGAGCCCCCGGAGTAAACCCACGCAGCACAGGGAGAACATGCAAACTCCACACAGAAAGGTTCCAACCCCTGCCAACCTGGGGATTCGAACCAGGAACCTTCTAGCTGTAAGGTAACAGTGCTAACCACTGCACCACCGTGCTGCCCACAATCATTTATATCGCATTTATTGATTATTTTGCTTTTGTTCTCACCGTTGCAGCATGAGTCTCTCATTCTTACGGTTTTTTCTTTCCTTCTTCCAATCGTTTCTCCATATTTTCTCTTGTGTCCTGCACAAAACTTTAACAATTCACCAGCTTTCAATTTTTCTCTAAAACCAAACTTCCCTTTCCATTTTCTGTCCACTCTCACTTCCACAATGCTCATCTCCACAACTTCTATTTATTTATAAATTCATTTATTTTATTTTATTTTATTTATTTATGTATTTACTTATTTATTATTTATTTATTCCGATTTGCATGTTTCCTTATTTTTCATTTAAATTACCTCACCTTTATATATTGTCCACCTAGGACTTTTTCTACACTTTTATTGTATAAGTAGGAATAAATCTCCTTATTTCCCCCTCTGCCCAATTTAAAGTTGAGCCTTTTCTCTCCAGCTGATTGGACAGGCCTTGCCTCACTACATGAAACCCACACTGGCGAGCATGGGAGGGCTTTATTTTGCCGTCCACAGTCTTAAAGCTTTCCTTTCCGCCAGAGAGATAAGGTTCCAAATTTATTAGAAAGATTTGGAGCTCTATTTGGCAGATTTATGAAAGAGTGCACTTCCTACAGTTGGCCACACGATGGAGGCACTGTGCCGTAGTTTCAAGGTGGTTCAAGATGGCGTTTACCCGCACATGTGCACTGAATGCCACGTGGCTGCCTCTGTCACGTGCAATTGTGAACGCACAAGATGGCCCCGGAGCCTATTGTCCACAAACCACGACTTGTTTTTCAAAGAAACTGGAGCGCTGCCTCCTTAACTTCAGCTGTAAACATACCAGAATAACCTTACAACTTTAATTAAGCACTCCATTTCAATACTGTTACCTCAAATAATCTCCCCTCAGTAACCTGTTTTAAACAATCTCAACTCCACTCAGGAGTGGGGGTGAATTGCCTCCCTCCTTTGTGGAAAAACACCCACCCACCTTTGTGCCCCACACGGCACGACAAGCGCTGTTAGTTAAATCATACTATGGGAATAGTTTTGTAGATATTTCCAACCCCCGGTATTTCTCAAACCACACATTTATCCCCTAAAGACACAGAATTAACAGACATCAGCGTGCACACTGTGGACAATACAAACAACAACTATTTTTATTATCATGGACAGTCACTCACTAAGGAATGGTTAAAAGATTCTTGCGCTGTACTGTAAATTATTACCTTTTTTTTCAGTACCGGCACCAGGCTAGCCCTGGTTCCCTTAACCTGTTGAACTCTGGTCAATTTCCCTAAAAACTCCTAAAAATAACATACCCAAAGTAAATCAAAAGCTGTTCTTCAACCCTTTGCAGCATCTTCATGGGGTTGGTCTCATTTAAAAGAAAACACTTTGAATTTTTTGGCAAAATAGTCATAATCTCTCTAAGTGCTCCTGCCACTGATTAACAGTCATCTAAACATACTGAATTTGAAGAAAATAAAGTTTGCCTGGGTGTTTTTTTAGATGCAAATGCTTGCAAATAACACACAGCTGTCAGATATTGGCTGCAAAATGCAACAGAAATGTAGAACTAAGTGTTATCAAGCTGAGGTCAAAATTTTATAACAATACCACAAAAAATGAATATATTACACAGCTTTTTTCTCAGGTTGTTCCCAGGTGTTTTTGAACTGTGCAAAAACGTCTATAACTTTTGAATGCTTCAACATAGAAGCTTCATCTTGGGCTCTAATGAAAAGTGACACTCAGGGCTGTGTGTGTGTGGTGGTGGGGTTGTTTGTTCATTCATGAATGAATGAATGAACAAACAAACCCCACACACACAAAGAAACATGCCACGTAAAAAATGTGTGGCCTTTTTCTACAAGAAAAAATAACCTACAGTGCAATAAAAATTATACTAAAATATCTGCAATGTAGAGGATAACAACCCCCCCCCCCCGCTACAGAGGAGCTCGGCGCACAAAAAAAACTTGTGGCCATGACGGACTGTTGTAATTACCGATCGGTCAAAAGTCATTTTTATTACTATTTTCATTGATAAAGAATAATTTAGCTTATAACACTTACCTGTCCACAACAGCAGTGTCGTTGGCGAACATCTGTTCCTCATTGTCAGACGAACATGAAGCTGGTCCGGTTGTTACGGACTTGTGGTTCTGGTCACCCGACCCAGTCAAACCATCTCCGCTTCCATGATTGCGGTTTTTGTGAACCATTTTTCAAAACAAATAAGAACAGTAATAATAAAAAAAGACTGGCTAACGGCTGAGAGTGGCTAACGCTACCATTATACACAGGTCTCAATGTGAGTCACCCAGCAGCTTAGACAAAAAAGATTTTATGCACGGCGACGCACGCATTTCAATCGTAGAACTTCTCTGCTTCAATTGGCTCGTTGTATTCGCGGTCGTTGGTAGGCAGGTCCTTCTTGCTAGGTTTTCAGTCATTGGTTCTTCAAGGTTTCAGAAACCCAATTCAAGACTCTTATTAGTCGAATGAGAGGTCAATCAAATCTAAACCAATCAAACACTCCTTTGGCTTTCTGTTCGTGGCTGTGTCTGTACTGGAAGAACGGAAATGCAGATTTTTTTTTTTTCAGTGCGCACTGAGACGCACTATGACGCAGAGACGTGACTGCCGGCGGAATCCCGGAGTTCAACAGGTTAATTTGGGAGACAAACACGGGTGGTCGCTGATCACCGCTGTTCTCTAAGTCTCGTAATTATTTCGGAACAGACTGCATCCAAAATACTTCACCCACGTGGCATCGTTCCTTAACGGCATCGGGCCGGACACTTAAATCCCCCCCCCCCCCCCAGCATCAGGCTAATCCTGGCTATTTTAATTTGGAAGACGGACACGGCCGTTGTCCCCGAAGCCTTAGTAATTCTGGGAACAGACTGCTCACAGAATTCTACCGACTCGTCCAACTTTAAGCAGAGGGCACTTTCACTGAAGCCTCGGCAGGCCTCCAGGACAAGAGGTACCATATCTTAAAGCTCAGTGCTATACTGATTTAAATGATCGCGGCTTCGCTCCCCAGCTGCATCAGGTCGAACACTCTAAATGGCTCCCCCCGGTAACAGGTTACTAACCCTGGCTATTTTAATTTGGGAGACGGACCCGGATAATCATTGACCATCCTGGTCCCCTAAGTCTCGTATTTATTTTGGTTCAGACTGACTCAAAATGCTTTAAAATTTGGTGGACCATACACCCCTGAATTGTACGTCCTGATCGCGACCGGCCTAAATCAGACTGATAATTGGACACGTGCACCTTTCTTCACGTGAAACTATTTGTTCAGATTTTACATGTGACTCCCAATTAAATTATAAAATTTGGAGATCGGATATATCCCTTAATCAGACAACTGTAAATTTAGTATGGCCAAAGTGCAGAAATTCGTGTTAAAAAGGTTTTCTGCTTACTTTTCTGTTTGGGCGCCAAAGTCGTCTAAAAAGGGTCCTTTCGATCTGTTCTGGACTTGTCTCCGGGTCACTGGCATCAAAATTGTTAAAATCCCGATTCTTTGATTGAAAGATCCAAGAATAAGCCGGAGAATTCTTCAATTCAATTCAATTCAATTCAATTCAACTTTATTTATATAGCGCCATTTCACAACAACAGTCATCTCATAGCACTATCAACTGTAGGGGGGAACCCCCACAGTTGCAGAAAGACCCCAGCAATCAGGTGATCCCCTGTGAGCAAGCACTTGGCGACGGTGGAGAGGAAAAACTCCCTTTTAACAGGAAGAAACCTCCAGCAGAACCAGGCTCAGGGAGGGGCAGTCATCTGCTGCGACTGGCTGGGGGGTAAGGGGACAGAGAAGATGAAAAGAACAGACATGTAGAGAGCAAACAGCACGATGGGGACTCAATCTATGGGAGAGAACAAACAAATGTTAATGACCAGCAAAAAAAAATATTTCATAGAGAGTGAGGAAAGGAGTGAGGCCCAGTGCATTACTGGAGGTCCCCCGGCTGACTAAACCTATTAGCAGCATAACTAAGGGAGGGTTCAGAAACACATGATCCCTCCCTAATTGTAGGCTATATCAAAAAGGTAGGTTTTAACCCTAATCTTAAAAACAGAGATCGAGTCTGACTCCCGAATCCAGATTGGCAGCTGATTCCACAGGAGAGGAGCTTGATAACTGAAGGCTCTGCCTCCCATTGTACTTTTGGAGATTCTAGGTATTACAAGTAGTCCTGCATTTTGGGAGCGTAGTGCTCTGTTAGGATAATACGGTAGTATCAGATCTTTTAAATAAAGAGGAGCCTGATTGTTTAGAGCTTTGTAAGTAAGAAGAAGGATTTTAAACTTAATTCTAAATTCTATGGGAAGCCAATGAAGGGAGGCCAGAACCGGAGAGATATGATCTCTCTTTCTAGTACCTGTTAAAACTCTTGCTGCAGCATTTTGGATCAGCTGAAGACTTTTTAAAGATGTTTTAGGACAACCTGATAATAAAGAATTACAATAATCTAATCTCGAGCTAACAAAAGCGTGGATCAGTTTCTCAGCATCACTCTGAGACAAGATGCTCCTAATCTTGGCAATATTACGCAAATGATAGAAGGCAGTCTTAGAAACAAATTTAATATGTGAATTGAAGGACAAATCCTGATCAAAAATAACTCCAAGGTTCCTCACAGAGCTATTAAGAGAAAGAGTAACTGCATCCAAACTGAAAGTTTGATTTGGAAGGGAATTTCTAAGGTTTTTTGGACCAACAAGAATGACTTCAGTCTTATCTGAATTTAATAGCAGGAAATTACAAGTCATCCAAGCTTTGATTTCCTTAAGACAGGCTTCTAACTTGGCTAATTGATTACTATCATCTGGCTTCATTGACAGGTATAATTGTGTGTCATCTGCATAACAATGAAAATGTATACAGTGCTTTCTAATAATGTTGCCTAACGGAAGCATATATAAACTAAAAAGAGTAGGGCCTAGCACAGATCCCTGTGGAACTCCATGACTAAGCTTTGAGTTGAAAGAAAACTCATTATTTACATGAACAAACTGGAACCTATCAGATAAATAAGATCTAAACCACTGCAACAAAGTTCCATTAAGTCCAACATAGTGTTCTAATCTATCAAGTAGAATATTATGATCGATAGTATCAAAAGCTGCACTAAGGTCTAAAAGGACAAGTACAGAAACTAGTCCATTATCAGATGCAATGAGGAGGTCGTTAGTGACCTTCGCTAAGGCTGTTTCAGTACTATGATGGATTCTAAACCCAGATTGAAACTCTTCAAGTAAACCATTTCCCTGCAGGTGGTCGAATAATTGCGTAGCAACAACTCTTTCTAAGATTTTTGAAATGAAAGGGAGATTAGAGATTGGTCTATAGTTAGTTAAAGCTCCTGGATCTAGCGTTGGCTTTTTGAGTAAGGGTTTAATTACAGCTGTTTTAAAAGCCTGCGGTACATGGCCTAAAGTTAATGAAGAATTGATTATATGAAGAATAAAGCTACCAATAAGTGGGAAGACTTCTTTAAATAACCTAGTAGGAATAGGGTCTAAAAGACAAGTTGAAGGTTTGGATGAGGAAACTATTTTGTCTAACTCACAAAGGTCGATTGGAGTAAACTCATCAAGACAGACATCAAAAGAAGGAGTTGTAGTAGTTACAGTATTTAAGTTAACTGTGGGAAGAATCTGATTGATTTTATCTCTGATGGATGAAATTTTATTATTGAAAAAGTTCATAAAGTCCTGACTAGTGAGCTCTAAGGGAATGCTAGGATTGACAGAGTCCTGACTCTTTGTCAACCTGGCTACAGTACTGAAAAGAAACCTGGGATTATTCTTGTTCTCTTCTATTAATGCAGAGTAATAACTTGTTCTAGCTTTTCTAAGAGATTTTTTATAAATTAAAAGATGATTTCTCCAAGCTAAATAATTTCATCTAAATTAGTAGAGCGCCATTTTCTTTCTAATTGACGAGTCTTCTGTTTTAAGCTACGAGTTTCTGTGTTGAACCAAGGAGTTAGAAATCTCTGATTAGACTTTTTCTTTTTTAAGGGGGCCACCAAGTCTAGAGCCTGATGCAGAGAAGCTGAAACACTATCCACCATGTTATCAATTACAGAAGGAGCAAGCTGTCTATAGCTTATTTCCGTTGTGTTGACACATGGCATAGAGGAAACAATCTGCATAAATTTGGAAACAGCATCATCTGAGAGGCATCTACTGTAATAATATTTTTCTTTCGGAGCCAAATAGTCAGAAATGGTAAAATCAAAGGTTAACAGACAATGGTCTGACAGTACAGGGTTATGAGGAGACACTACAAGATTTTCTATTTCTATGCCATATGTCAGAACAAGGTCCAATGTATGGTGGAGGTAATGAGTAGAATTTCCTACTTTCTGAGAAAACCCAATCGAGTCTAATATTGAATTAAATGCCACATTAAGGCAGTCACTATCTACATCCACATGTATATTAAAGTCCCCTACTATAATTATTCTATCAGATTTCAGCACTAAATCAGCTAAGAAATCAGCAAATTCGGATAAAAATTCTGAGTAGGTTGATGGGGGACGATAAACTATGGCAAATAAAATTGGGTTTAACCTAAAATTGCTAAAGTGCCCAATACTGAGGACCAGGCCCTCAAAGGAATTATAACATGTTTTTTGCTTTACATTAACTAGTAATTTGGAATGGTAAATTGTTGCTACTCCTCCTCCACGACCAGAACTTCTGGGATTTTGACAGTTTAAATAACCAGAGGGAGTTGATTCATTTAAACCAACATAATCCTCTTGCCCTAACCAAGTCTCTGTAAGGGAAATTAAATCAATCTGATGATCAATTAACAGATCATGGACTAACAGAGACTTGGGAGTTAGAGACCTAATATTTAGTAAACCACATTTAATTTTTAAATTATGAGGAGGAACAGAGGCCAAATCATTCAATTTAGAGGCTTTATGTTTAATTCGAGTTTTACCAATGTTTTGCTTGATCACTTTGGGATGCTTATGCATGATATTTTTATTTACTTTGGAGGGAGCAGACAACGATTCTCTGATGGGGAAGACAGGGGCTAAGCTGAGGGGTGGCGGATGAAGAGGAGCTGCAGAGAGGCGTGTAAGACTGCGACTCTGCTTCCTGGTCCCAACTCTGAGTAGTCATGGTTTTGGAAATTTGGATAAAAAAGATGCCAGATTGTTAGATAAATGAGAAGCACCATCCAAAGTGGGATGAATGCTGTCTCGTCTCATAAGACCAGGTTTTCCCCAAAAAGAGCTCCAATTGTCAATGTAGCTGTGATATCCTACCGTGTAGCAATGATCACACTTGAGTTATTTCTTTGGCTAACTCTGCCGTTTATTCTGCAACACACATAATATGACTGAACATGGATTCTGCGCGGGGTTTTCACACTCTTGTTCTAATGTGTCCCCTTAATAGTAGTGCTGAACAATACAGGTAGTTCCCCCTAGAGGCATGTGCCAGTAATGTTCTATTTTAGACTTGCAGTCTACCACATCCCTCCCCTCTAGATTAAACTACTCTTAATTACACTAGCCAATTACTAGACATCCTGGAACTCCCATTTAACCCTGAACTATCACAGTTACTTTTTAATTTCTTAAACACATGTGTCATACACATAATTTCTTTCTTTTTTTTTTTTTTTTTTTTTCATGTATAACACACATAACAGTCTAACTGGGGATTTGGTTTGACTACCGCATCCCAGTGAGGTTCCAGGACGCATTCTTGTCCTGTGGCTGGGGAACTCACTACTGACTAAGTATAGTCCTTCAAGTAGTCTGGAGCTTTCCTAGCTCGCTGAGATCTTCTCACGGCGGGTGAGCCAACTGCAGGTGAAGACTCAGACTGCTCCACTGTTTCGGCTGCTGCAGTGCTGCCCGTAGAATCTGCAGAGACGGTTACCTCAGGTTTCACCTGAAGTGGTGGTTCGTTGATGCTCTCCTCAGGATGGGTGTCAGACAACACCTCTGGTGCCATCGGCAGGGGAATGGAGCTCCTACCACGAACTTGGTCGATGTGTCGCCTCACCACTTGTCCATGACCTAATGTCACCTTGAATGACACAGGGCCTGTTTTTTCCGTTATTTCTCCTGGTACCCAGGCTGGTCCTGAGCCAAAGTTGCGGGTGTAGACCACGTCTCCTTCTCTCAGTATTCTCTCTCTAGCATGCATGTCATGATAACCTTTTTGTTTCTCTTGTTTATCATGCACTTTGTTTCTGAAGTCTGGATGTATTAAGTCAAATGTTGACCTCAACTTTCTTCCCATCCATGGACCTGCGTAGTCAATGTGAATTCTTCTCCATGGTTTATCTGGAACTTCCCAGGGATGTAGTGGGGCTGCTGGAGGACTGTTCCTGTTCTCCTGGCATGCCGCACATGACTTCACAAGCGCCTCCACCTCTGCATCCATGTTGGGCCACCACATGTAACTCCTCGCCAACGCTTTCATGCGAGTGATGCCAGGGTGTGCTTGGTGTAGTTGTTGCAGTAAGGCATTCCTACCAGGTGGTGGAACAACCACGCGTCCTCCCCACAGGATACAACCTTCCTGGGTGCTGAGCTCATCCTGTCGTCTGGCATAGGGAATGAACTCAGGACTGTTCATCTTCGGCCATCCTCGCAAGATGTATTCTCGCACTCTTGCTAGAACAGGGTCTTTGTCTGTCCACTTCTTTATTTGTTGTGCGTTCACCAGGGGCACGCCGATATCTTCAAACAATAGCACTCTCTCCTCCTCCTCAGGCGTGCTGTCTCTTCCTCCATCCAAGGGTAGCCTACTCATCGCGTCAGCATTCGTATGGTCCCGTCCGGCTTTGTAAACGATGGTGTACTCATACGCTGCTAATGTAACGGCCCATCTCTGAATTCTCTGAGATGTCATCTGGGGTATGGCTCTCATTTCACTGAACAGTGAAATTAGTGGCTTGTGGTCAGTCACTATAGCGAACTGTCTCCCGTACAGGTATTTGTGGAACTTTTTTACACCAAATACTACTGCAAGGCCCTCCTTGTCTAGCTGGGAGTAGTTTTTCTCAGCTGCACTAAGAGTTCTTGAGACGAACCCTATGGGTCTCTCTGAGCCATCCTCCATATGATGAGAGAGTACAGCACCCACACCGTAGGGTGATGCGTCACACGCCAGGATGAGTGGTTTGTTTGAATCATAGTGCACTAACACACTACAGGACTGAAGTAGCGCTTTGGACTCTTCAAACGCCTTCTGCTGCTTGACCCCCCATGACCATTTTTCTTCCTTCTTAAGTAAGGTATGTAGTGGTGCCAGCAGCGTGGAGAGCTTTGGGAGGAACCTATGGTAATAGTTCAACAAGCCCAGGTAGGCTTTTAACTCAGTAACATTTTGTGGCTCAGGCGCCTCCGCAATGGCTTCCACTTTGTCTGTTAGAGGGTGTAGACCACTGGCGTTGATCTTGTGGCCTAGGAACACCACCTCTTTTCCCATGAACTCACACTTGCTTCTTTTCAACCTCAGACCGCTTTTCTCCAACCGTTGAAGCACTTCCTCCAGCGTTTTCAGATGTTCTTGTTCATTTGGTCCTGTACAAAGGATGTCATCCAAATAAATGGCAACATTCGGAATTCCACCTAGGATGCCCTCCATAGTTCTCTGGAATATAGCAGGACTGGAAGCTACTCCAAATGGTAAGCGTGTGTAGGTATATAAGCCTTTGTGTGTATTGATGGTTACATACTTTCTTGATTCTTCTTCCAGAACTACTTGTTGGTAGGCGTGACTCATGTCTAATTTCGTGAAGTGTCGGCCGCCGTTCAGCTGTGCAAAGAGGTCCTCCACTTTAGGAATTGGATACTGATCCACCCGTGATGCTCGATTGACAGTGAGTTTGTAATCTCCACATATTCTAATGGAGCCATCCGGCTTTCTCACTGGGACTATGGGCGCCGCCCATTCTGCAACCTGCACTGGCTCAATGATCTTGTCATCCAGCAGCCTCTGTAGCTCGCTTTCGACCAGTGGCTTGACTGCATAGGGTACCGGTCGGGGTTTGCAGAATCGTGGTTGGGCCTCCTTGTCCACATTAATCTTTGCAGTGACACCTTTTAGCTGTCCTAAGCCTTCTTTGAACACCTCAGCGTGTCTTTCGAGGATCTCCTCCAGCTGCAATTTGGGCTGAGATTCCACTTTATTCACCAACTGATCAATCATGGCCAGTTCTTGTAGCCAACTTCGCCCTAGTAGATTTGGTCCTTCGCTCCCAACTACTACTACAGGTAAGTCCTTTTCTTTGTTTTCGTGCTGCACCTTCACTTGTGCCATGCCTAGCACGTCTAGCTTCTCTCCTGTGTATGTTTTTAATTTTAATGAACAGGGATTTAATTCTGCTGTGTCTGTTTTCTTCCACAGTTGTGTATATTGCTGTTTACTTAATATGGTTACTCCACAGCCTGTATCAACTTCAAATGTTACTTTCATTCCATTAACATTCATGGTACGCGTGATGGGCGCTACCTTGGTCAGCTCCTCTGACGTGTTGTAAATTGTGTGAAAATCCATGTCTTCTGTATCACTTTCTCCCTCCCCTCTCAGTTGATTCGCTCGCTGTTCCTTTCCTGGGCCCTTGTTTTCATACTTTTGCCCATTAACTGTTGCTTTCAGCACCTGTGCGCTGTCCACCTTTATTCTACATGCTTTCTTAATGTGCCCTCGCTTGCCACAATTATGACACAGCTCAGTGGCAAATTTGCACTCGGCGGCATTGTGCTGGCCTTTGCAGCGATAACAACTGGGGAATTTGTGCTGAGTTTTGTCAGTCGACACTTTGTGGACACCTACTTGGGTCTTAGGCACACGAACATGCGTTGCTGTGTCCTCTGTTAGCTTCCCTTGCATCTCTCTCACATCTTTAGCTGCTGTTTCCATCGCTTGGCATAATTCCAAAGCCTTCACAAAAGTGAGTTTTGTTTCAAATAAAAGTCGCCGTTGCATACGGTCATCATTCACTCCACACACAAGTCTGTCTCTTAACATTTCTTCCAATGAGTCTTTGTAATCACAGTGCAGTGTTAATTTCCTCAATTCTGCCACATACTCTGCTATGGACTCAGTGTTCCTCCTTATGCGTGAATTAAATTTGAATCGTTGCACGATTTCACTCGGTTTGGGGCTGAAGTGCTTCTGAAGCTCAGCAGTAAGCTGGTCGTACGTTTTATCTTTCGGTAATGCAGGGCTTATTAAATTTCTCAACAAACTGTAAGTAGTTGCACCAACTCCACTCAACAGTACAGCCTTCCTTTTGTCTGGCTCCTCAATGTCATTAGCTTCGAAGAAAAAGTCCAACATTTCACTATATTCTTCCCATGACTGAGTCGAGTTATCAAAAGGGGTTACCGTTCCGATTACAGCCGCCATTGCTCGTCGTGGTGGGGAAACCTCGTTTTTCCTCCTCTGAACTTGCACTCGAACTACTGGAG
This sequence comes from Pholidichthys leucotaenia, assembly GCA_020510985.1. Classification (NCBI taxonomy): domain Eukaryota; kingdom Metazoa; phylum Chordata; class Actinopteri; order Cichliformes; family Pholidichthyidae; genus Pholidichthys; species Pholidichthys leucotaenia. The sequence continues at coordinate 251,649,938 of CM035845.1, read as the reverse complement.
TCACTTGAGTTCGCCACACTTGCAATGTTCTCTGTTTCTCGCCGCTGATTTTTTTCTTTTAATCCTCGTCGCCAATTGTGTGATATCCTACCGTGTAGCAATGATCACACTTGAGTTATTTCTTTGGCTAACTCTGCCGTTTATTCTGCAACACACATAATATGACTGAACATGGATTCTGCGCGGGGTTTTCACACTCTTGTTCTAATGTGTCCCCTTAATAGTAGTGCTGAACAATACAGGTAGTTCCCCCTAGAGGCATGTGCCAGTAATGTTCTATTTTAGACTTGCAGTCTACCACAGTAGCCCACGTCATTTTTAGGACACCACACAGACAGCCAGCGGTTCAAGGATGACGAGCGACTAAACATGTCATCACTGGTCAGATTGGGGAGGGGCCCAGAGAATATTACAGTGGCAGACATCGTTTTTGCAAAGTCACACACCGATTCTACATCAAGTTTGGTGACTTCCGACTGCCGGAGACGGATGTCATTAATGCCGGCGTGAATAACAATTGTGGAGTATTTACAGTTACTTTTAGCCAGCATTTTCAGATTTGACTCGATGTCGCCTGCTCTGGCCCCAGGAATGCATTTGACTATGACCGCTGGAGTCTCTAGGTTCACGTTTCTGACTACAGAGTCGCCAATGATCAGAGTTTTTTCCTCAGCGGGTGTGTCGCTGAGCGGGGAAAAACGATTAGAAACGTGAACAGGTTGGTGGTGAACCGGGGCTTTGCGACTAGGCTTCCTTCTCACCGTCACCCACCCAGTCTCCTCGCTGCTGAGGAGAGCCGGGGAACCGCTGACAGGGGGGCCTAAGCTAGCTAGCTCCGCTGCAGCTAATGGGCGTCCGTCGAGATTAACTGGCGCAGACGGTGTTTCAATGCAGCGGAGCCGGGATTCCAAATCAGACAACCTCGCCTCGAGCGCCTCAAAAAGACAACATTTATTACATTTACCGTTATCGCTAAAAGAGGCAGAGGTGTAGCTAAACATCTGACAGAGAGAGCACACCAGAGGAGAGGAAAGAGAGCTAGTAGCCATAGCTAATAGCTGGAGAGCAACCACACAGGCAGACAGCAAAACAGGAAGTGACGATACGTTACGTTACCACAAGGAAGTGACGATCCTCAGTCCCCATGTGTAAGCAAGTATTCAAGTAAGCAAATTCAAAGAGGCAACATTTATTCAGAGGTCACATGTAAAGCAAGGAGCGCTGGGTTCAGCGTGACGCAGCCTCCTCGGGAGCGTTGCCAGAATGACCCCGACTTCCAGGTGCAACTTACATTCATCTTCTCGGGTCGGTTGGACCAACCCTGTACAATAGGATGTACGCAACCGTCTGATTGGCCAGTTTAACTCTGACGTGAACAGGCCATCCACTATTCACGTTAACTATCTCCTAAGATGTACTATAAAAAGTGTGTGTGTGAGTGTTGGTTTGGGTGTGTAACTAACGTAATAGACCCGACTAAAAGAAGTGAGAGAGAGAGAAGAAAGGGGGCTCTATAGTTCTGCCTAATTCCTGTTTATCAGAGTTTAACACAACATATTTGTTCATAAGAATGCAAACAGAATATGTATAGTATATGTGTAGAGCATAATGGGAAATTATCTATAGAATTATTATTTTGGCACTGTAACTTTCATAACCCTTTCAGGTAAAAAAAAAAAAAATCCAAACCTACATGGCCCTGTGTGAAGTGACCCCCCGGCACCTGTTAAAACATAAATTAACTGTAGTTTAGCACATCTTTGGAGTTCAATTTCTCTAGCCACACTCAGGCCTGATTACTGTCACGCCTGTTCTCAATCAAGAAATCACTTAAATAGGACCTGCCTGACAAAGTGAAGTAGACCAAAAGAGCCTCAAAAGCTAGACTTAATGCTGCAATCCAAAGAAATTCAGGAACAAATGAAAAACAAAGTAACTGAGCTCTATCAGTCTGACAAAGGTTAAAAAGTCATTTCTAAAGCTTTGGGACTCCAGCAAACAACAATGACAGCCATTATCCACAAATGGCGAAAACATGGAACAGTGGTGAACCTTTCCAGGAGTGGCTGGCCGACCAAAATTGCCCCAAATGCGCAGTGACGATTCATCCAAGGGGTCACAAAAGACCCTACAACAACATCCAAAGAACTGTTCACCATCTTTTCTTCATCCATCCTCCTCTTTCTCTCATTTTCTTTATTCATCAGCTCTTCAAAGCACTCCTTCCACCTTTTAAAAAAAACTTTAAAGTTCATCAGTTTGAACATTAAATATATTGTCTTTGTACTGTATTCAATTGAATATAAGTTGAAAAGTATTTGCAAATCATGGTATTCTGTTTTTATTTACAGTGGGTTTAAAAATTCCACACACCCCTGTTCATCTGCCAGGTTTTTGTGGTGTAAAAAAAATGAGACCATGATAAATCATTTCAAAACTTTTTCCACCATTAATGTGACCTATAACGTGTACAACCCAACTGAAAAACAAACTGAAATCTTTTAAGGAGAAAAATAAAAAATTAAAAACTTACAACTAGAAAAGCACTCAGAAAGTGCTAAGTCTCCTTCCATCCCTCATGGATCACCTCTAAAATGTAATAGGTTTTTGTGCAGGCCTAGAGCCACTTCTGGTAAAAACTGCATCAAAGTCTGTCCATTAGTTTTGGAGCATTGCTGCTAACACTCTGTGAAAAGATAAAAGCCTTGGTGGGGGTATGCATTCTCAGATCATCACCAAAATGTAACTGCTTCCTCTGCAGCCCAAGAACCACCTCTGGTGAAAATTTCATCCAAATCCATAGCGTAGTTTTTGTGTAATCCTGCTGCACAAATACAAACAAAGCCCTTGGTGGAGGTATGTACTCTCAGATCATCACCAAAATCTAATCATCTGAATAATCTGAATCACCCTGAAAATTTCATCAAAATCCGTTCATAACTTTTTGAGTTATGTTGCTAACAGACAGACAAACCAACCAACGCCACTAAAAACATTACCTCCTCCCTTGGCAGGCGTAATAACCTGGTTGGATAAATATGCACACCTTGTTATAACTGGGGATGTGGCTGTGTTCAGAATTAACCAATCACATTCAAACTCATGTTAAATGGGAGTCAGCACACACCTGCCACCATTTAAAGTGCCTCTGATTAACCCCAAATAAACTTCAGCTCTTCTAGTAGGCTTTTCCTGACATTTTTGTAGTCATATGTTACAGCACAAGCCACGGTCCGCAAAGAGCTTCCAAAGCATCAGAGGGATCTCATTGTTCAAAGGTATCAGTTAGGACAAGGGTACAAAAGAATTTCAAAGGCATTAAATATACCATGGAATACAGTGAAGACAGTCAAGTGGAGAAAATTTGGCACAACAGTGACATTACCAAGAACTGGATGTCCCTCCAAAACTGACGAAAAGACGAAAAGAAAACTGGTCAGGGAGGCTGCCAAGAGGCTGACAGCAACATTGAAGGAGCTGCAGGCATTTCTGGCAAATACTGGCAGTTTAGTACATGTGACAACAATCTCCCATCTTCTTCATATGTCTGGGATATGTGGTAGGGTGGCAAGACGGAAGCTTTATCTTACGAAGAAGAACACCCAAGCCTGGCTACATTTTGCAAAAACACATTTGAAATCTCCCAAACGCATGTGGGAAAATGTGTTATGGTATATATTTCAAAAAGTATATTTGGCACAAACACAACACTGCTCATCACCAAAAGAACACCATACCTACAGTGAAGCATGGTGGTGGGAGCCTCATGCTTTGGGGCTGTTTTTCTTCAGCTGGACCTGGGGTCTTAGTCAAGGTGGAGGGAATTATGAACAGTTCCAAATACCAGTCAGTGTTTTGGCACAAACCTTCAGGCTTCTGCTAGAAAGCTGAAGATGAAGAGGAACTTCATCTTTCAGCACAACAATGACCCAAAGCACACATCCAAATCTACAAAAGAATGACTTCACCAGAAGAAGATTAAGGTTTTGGAATGGCCCAGCCAGAGTCCAGACCTAAGTCTGATCGAACTTCTGTGGGGTGATCTGAACAGGGCTGTGCACAGGAGATGTCCTCACAATCTGACAGATTTGGAGCATGTTTACAAAGAAGAGTGGGAAAATATTGCCACATCAAGATGTGCCACACTGATAGACTCCTACCCAAAAAGACTGGGTGCTGTAATAAAAGCCAAATGTGCTGTAACAAAGTATTAGTTTAAGGGTGTGCATATTTATGCGAACAGGTTATTGTAAGTTTTTTGTATTTTACTTTTGCCCTTAAAAGATTTCAGTTTGTTTTTCAATTGGGTTGTACAAGTTATAGGTCACATTAATGGTGGAAAAAGTTTTGAAATGATTTATCTTGGTCTCATTTTTTTACATCACAAAAACCTGACATTTCAACAGGGGCGTGTGTGGAGGAACAAAATAAGTTCAGGCGTGACACGGCGAGCTGAAGGTTTAAGAGTTTTATTCCTCCATCATCATGAGATGCACTGTGTGCTGTGTGTGCACTAGTGAGGCATGTAAAGTCAACTCTTTTATACAGACAAGAGATAATGCATGGCACATTTACATATTGATATACATATCAGACAATACATATCAATCGCGTGATTAACTGGCGCCAGACTCCTCTCCTTCCTCCGGGGATGAATAACAATAGTCATTGTTCTGGTTGCCCCCCTAGGGCTCTCTGTTCGTATGCAATCGCTGTTGAGCGTGAATATTATCAGTCTGCATTATGCTGGGTGCCCACACGTGTGCTGGGTACCCACACGTGTAGACTTTTTTATATCCACTGTATGTTTTTCACAACATACCAACTTCATTGAAATTGTGGTTTGTAGTGTTTTACTTTATGATAAAAACAACTTGTCAAGATGTAGAAACAATTTTAAATTTACATACATTTCTACATCTATCATCAATCCTAACCAACGACTCACCACACCATACAAGCAAAAGTGGAAGCTATTAAGAAAGAAAGTTACCCCCCTGACTTGTAAATGTATAAAATTTATACATAAAAGCTGTGTGCAATAGGGAATGCACATTGCTGCTCTCTGCTGTTTGATTCTAGGTTTCAGTGTTGTGTCAACTACTCTTAACCTGTTGCACTCCTGTGTACCGCGGGCAGGCAAGTCTCTGCGTCCTAGAGCGCACAAGCGCGCACGAGGGCGCTCTCATGCGCTCTAGGACGCACGAGGGTGCTGCGTCCAAGCGCGCACTGAAAAAAAAGCTGCATTTCCGTTCTTCCACTACAGACACAGCCGCGAACAGATTAGATCATCTGACTGACCTCTCATTCGACGAATAAGAGCCTTGAATTGGGTTTCTGAAACCTTGAAGAACCAATGACTGAAAACCTAGCAAGAAGGACCCGCCTACCAATGCTGTGAATGCAACGAGCCAATTGAAGCACAGAAGTTCGCAAGCTGTTTTGTGTAAGGCTGGGTGAAGACAGACTGCTGCAGCAGATGAAAAAAGGACCTGCAAGAAGAACCGTCACAAACCCAGCAGCACGGAGACCACCCACAAGTGCGACCTGTGTGACAGGGACTGCCATTCGCGCATCGGCCTGTTCAGCCACAGGCGGTGCTTTTTTTTATTCCAGCAGAATAGATGTTTAGGATTCTCTTCCATGGTCATCATAGACTGATGGAGGCCGACGACGAAGGTCATAAATCATTCGCCAAAACCGCAATCATGGAAGCGCAAAACCGCAATAATGGAATTATAAAATAATGGAACCGGGTCGCGAGACCAGAACCACGAGTCCATAACAAGGGACCTGCGTCGCGTTCGTCTGACAATGAGGAAGAGAAGTTCACCAGGACACTGCTGCTGTGAAGAGGTAAGTGTTATAAGCTAAATTATTCTTTATCCCTGAAAATTGTAATCAAAAAATGACTTTTGACCGATCGGTAAATTACAACTGTGTGGCGCACGAAGTCCGAAGTCCATGCGCCGCAGTACACAGTTCGTGCGCCGCGTCCAGACCGTGAACGCCCCCCCCCGCTACGCTTCTGTAGCGAGGGGGGGGGGCCGCGGTGACTGCGCCGCGGTCGCCACATCGCCACGAGTCTATTCCGTCATGTAGCGATAGCCGATGTCCGTCCTCTGTAGCGAGGGGGGGGACAACCCCCCCCACACACACACACACAGCCCTGAGTGTCACCTTTCATTAGAGCCCAAGATGAAGCTTCTATATTGAATCATTCAAAAGTTACAGACGTTTTTCCAAACTGTGCCATTTGGCACAATTTGGCACAGTTCAAAAACGCTTGGGAACTACCTGAGGAAAAAGCTGGGTAATATATTCATTTTTTGTGGTATTGTTACAAAATTTTGACCTCAGCTTGATAACACTTGGTTCTACATTTCTGTTGCATTTTCCAGCCCGGATCTGAAGCTGTGTGTTATTTGCAAGCATTTGTATCCAAAAAAACACCCAGGCCAAATTTATTTTCTTCAAGTTCACTATGTTTAGATGACTGTAACTCAGTGGCAGGAGCACTTAGAGAGATTATTACTGTTTTGCCCAAAAATTCAAAGTGTTTTCTTTTAAATGAGACCAACCCCATGAAGATGCTGCAAAGGGTTGAAGAACAGCTTTCAATTTACTTTGGGCACGTTATTTTTTGGCGTTTTTAGGGAAATTGACCGGAGTGCAAGGGGTTAATCAAACAGTTCAACCCCCGGTATACAAATTGAGAACAGCAGTTGCTTTATTGAAAAATGGCAGCCTCTGTCTTTGCACGCTTTGCAAACTCATCCTGTGGGGCAGTTTTAGACCGTGGGCTGTATGATTGACATCTCTGATTTGGAAAAATGATGAACAATGTAGTGTTGTGCTAAAATATCTTAACCTCCAGTTCTTTTGGTACAAAGGCCAAATAACCAGACAGAGAGGTGAAGTATAGTTTCACTTATTTTACTGAAGCTGAGATATGGTACAAGGTACAGCGCCGGAGCACTACTCTCAAGACGTATCAAGACAGAGTGCTACCCCAACAGTGGGTCCTATGGTTTTTATAGAACTCTGCCACTCCCTCAAACAGGAGGGAGGGCTCCCCTTACGTGTATCAGCGTCCTTCTGCTATGTGCCAACTCAGCTGAGGGCAGAGCTGATTCTATCTGGTTTCAGCGAGTAAATCCTTGGGTGTAATCTAAAGGCGGCAGTGTGGCGTGCAAAGCAAGCAGGATGAAGGATGAAACCATAGTTACAGAATAACTGACATTCTCAAAGCAAGCAGGATGAAGGTTGGAGAAACATAGCTGCAGAATAACCAACATTCTCAGGCAGACAAGGGCATCATAGAAATTTACAAACAATTCCCCCTGTTGAGGTGTCCTAATGGGCACCTCACTTACTTAATAGCGACTTATATTCGTGTTTTTGCATCTCCCCCTGTTGAGATGGGCATAAACCCATCTCATAACCCTACTCTAACCCCTGAGTGTAGTGTTTCTAAGTTTCTATATGTAACTGATGTCCTCTTCCGGCAGTCACATGGACCTGCCCCCTTCAGGTCGCCATCTCTCCGGTGGACATCAGGTGTGGTGCAATCATTGTGGGTCAATATGGCTAACAATTCTATATGTGTATTCTATATGTGTAAAATATATCAAAATAATCTATCCCCCTATACGCGTCTACATCCCATGAATCATATCTCACAAAAGAAACCTGTGGAGCAGAGGTACAGCGAAGCAAATGCTAACATCATGTAGGTGTGCATTGTAGACCCTATTGCAGACCCTAAACTATTTCCGGTGCATCTTCAAAGTCCTTGTCCAGGTCCAGTCGTGGCACAACTTCATCGCCATCCTCGCAGTCGGAAAGCAAGTGGGCAGCTTCCTGGACACTTTGGTATAGAGGAGGATCCTTGCAAGAGAAAGCCGCTGAAATAGTTCTTTCAACAAGTCGTTTAATTATGGGAGTACAACAACATCCACAGAAGACAAAGATCACTAAACTAATGATAATGCTTACAAGGACCCCTTGAATTATTTTTCCCCATTTGCCAAATACATTATCAAACCAACTACCTACGTACATGATTGTCAATGCCAGATTGAGCTTTTAGTTTGTCCGATAAGGCTCTTAGTTTGTTTAGGCTTTTGGTTAATTTAATTAAGTTAATTTTGGGTTGTCGTCTGTGACCTACAGAGTGAGTTTGCTTGCATAGTAAAAGAAGCAATGCTGCTAAAGCATCGATCTTACCCGTATGGGAGCGCCAAATGCCCTCCTGATCCTTGCGTGCCCCAGATCAAATTATTTTGCTTTGAGCTCCCTAAAGCATTGTTCCCTTAATTGAGTGAGAATCTGTATTGTCTTTGTAGTTGATTCTAAATTAAGTCCCACAGTAAAACATAAATTCAGCACAAGTTGGACTTTCCTTAGACATTTGGAACTTTTCTCATAAATTTGCATGGTTTTCTTCCTTATCAGTTTACCTTGCTCCTTATAAACATGATATTTTTTTTTTGTTTACAATAATCTGCAGATATTTTCTTCAATATCTGGAAATTTATTGGTATAACTTTTAACTTTTCCTATTAAATGTTGTTATTTCATTATCATGCGGTTTCATTTATATTTTTCTCTTCATTATTGATCATTAAAGCCTAAGGTACGAACAACTAAGAAAAGTATGTGCATATCTGTCTGTGGGGTGGATTTGTGGAACAGTCTGGAGCTGGAACTGAAACTATGTACAAACAGAAATCAATTCAAAAATAGGTATAAACATTATTTGCTGAAAGAATATATGTTAGAAGGGTAGAATTTATATGTACGATTCACTATGCTCACTCTGGGACACTATGGAATGGTAGGTGGGACAGTACTGTGTATATCTGTGTTGTTTGGGGCTGGGTTTTGATGTATGGACTGTATATATGTTGGGATGGATGGGTGTTAATGTTGATATGTACAAAATATAGTTAATTGTTTACTCGGGGTCTTAAATGAGGTAATTTGTATATATTTCACATGGGTTGTATTTATGGAAAAGAGGAGTTGGAGTTAAAAAGTGTTCACTTCTTCCTTCTCCCTTTCGAGCACTGTATACTGTCACTTTATCGCACTTGTCATTTGTTTTGTTTTTTTTACTTTTTTGTTCAAAATAAAGTATGTATCTGTCTACAGACGTGGACAAAATTGTTGGTACCCCTCTGTTAATGAAAGAAAAACCCACAATGGTCACAGAAATAACTTGAATCTGACAAAAGTGGTAATAAATAAAAATTCTATGAAAATTAACCAGTGAAAATCAGACAATGCTTTTGAATTGTGGTTCAACAGAATTATTTTAAAAAACAAACTCATGAAACAGGCCTGGACAAAAATGATCGTACCCCTAGAAAAGATTGAAAATAATGTGACCATAGGGACATGTTCAACCAAGATGTGCCCTCTAATTTACATCACAGGTGTCTACAAACTTGTAATCAGTCAGTCGGCCTATTTAAAGGGTGACAAGTAGTTACTGTGCTGTTTGGTGACATGGTGTGTACCACACTAAACATGGACCAGAGGAAGCAAAGGAGAGAGTTGTCTCAGGAGATTAGAAAGAAAATTATAGACAAGCATGTTCAAGGTAAAGGCTATAAGACCATCTCCAAGAAGCTTGATGTTCCTGTGACTACAGTTGCACATATTATTCAGAAATTTAAGATCCATGGGACTGTAGCCAACCTCCCTGGACATGGCCGCAGGAGGAGACGGATAATACGAATGGTAACAAAAGGGCCCAGAACAACCTCTAAACACATTCATGGTGAACTCCAAGGTCAAGGTACATCAGTGTCAGATTGCACCGTCCGTCGTTGTTTGAGCCAAAGTGGACTTCATGGGAGACGACCAAGGAGGACACCACTGTTGAAAACAAATCATAAAAAAGCCAGACTGGAATTTGCCAAACTGCATGTTGACAAGCCACAAAGCTTCTGGGAGAATGTCCTATGGACAGATGAGACAAAACTGGAACTTTCTGGCAAGGCACATCAGCGCTATGTTCACAGACGCAAAAATGAAGCATACCAAGAAAAGAACACTGTCCCTACTGTGAAACATGGAGGAGGTTTTGTTATGTTCTGGGGCTGCTTTGCTACATCTGGCACAGGGTGTCTTGAATCTGTGCAGGGTACAATGAAATCAAGGTATTCTAGAGAGAAATGTGCTGCCCAGTGTCAGACAGCTTGGTCTCAGTCGCAGGTCATGGGTCTTGCAACAGGATAATGACCCAAAACACACAGCTAAAAACACCCAAGAATGGCTAAGAGCAAAACATTGGACTATTCTAAAGTGGCCTTCTATGAGCCCTGATCTAAATCCTATTGAACATCTGTGGAAGGAGCTGAAACATGCCGTCTGGAGAAGGCACCATTCAAACCTGAGACAACTGGAGCACTTTGCTCATGAGGAGTGGGCCAAAATACCTGCTGAGAGGTGCAGAAGTCTCATTGACAGTTACAGAAATTGTTTGATTGCAGTGATTGTGTCAAAAGGTTGTGCAACAAAATATTAAGTTAAGGGTACCATCATTTTTGTCCAGGCCTGTTTCATGAGTTTGATTTTTAAAATAATTCTGTTGAACCACAATTCAAAAGCATTGTCTGATTTTCATTGGTTAATTTTCATAGACTTTTTATTTATTACCACTTTTGTCAGATTCAAGTTATTTCTGTGACCATTGTGGGTTTTTCTTTCATTAACAGAGGGGTACCAACAATTTTGTCCACGTCTGTATCTATCTATCTATCATCTATTGATAATTTTTTATGTACTATCTATTTTTCTGAGGATTTTTCTAATTAATTTCTTTGGTACCCCCCTTTGGTGCATGGAGACACACATGCAGCAAAGTTACAGGGTATTTGCTTGATGGGTAGTATCTTTTACTGGAAGGAAGCGTGTTACCACTTTTATGTGTTACACACAATTAATTTAGATGAAAATTTGAGTAGTACAGCTCCTTCAAAATGAAGTTTCAATAATCATGGCTTCCTTTGTGATGTCTCTTTAACTAATTTACAAATTCCATTTAAGCAAAACAATATAGCTGTCTGTGCAGATTTGATATGATTTAGCATTGATAAGTAAGATCAGTTTGTCCAGTTGAACACAGACAGGTTGAATTTGTGTAAGTGAATCCTTGTGAAAGGTTGTGTCACACTCCTTCAGTCAATGGAAAGGTGTCACGGTGGCCCTCGCGAGCCACCAGAAGATGCCACAAGTCACCGGTGAGTTTGCAAAGATGTTTATTATTAAGGGCAAGGGAACAGAGGATAACATAAAGTAACAAAGGAATGAGCCTCGGTGGGCTAAAACACACGATAATGAAGACAGGATTATAACAGGGTAAACTTACAATGCAGATGACGAGTAGACAGCGTCTGAGCCGGGAAACGCCCGATGCATCAAACAGGTTCATTTTGTCTTCTTTTAATTATTTATCCTTTTTTTTTTCCTTTGAAAGACAAAAGTAAAATAGAAAGATGTCTTTACCTTCTTTACATTCATGTAAAGAAGGTAAAGACATCTTTCTATTTTACTTTTGTCTTTCAAAGGAAAAAAAAAAAAAAAAAAAAAGGATAAACGCCCGATGCGTCAGACGATGTGGAGTTCTGTCGGGAGTTTAACAGGATATTAACAGGAGGTTTAACAGAGACTGCTGCATCGGGGTGCATTCAGCACCCGCTTTTAATGCCGGACACTAATGACCCCGATTGCAGCACAGCTGTTTGGCCTTGACAGCAGGAAGCTCCACTGGGCGCTGTCACAATAAGAGCCCGGGGAGCCAGAGAGGAAAACCCTGCTGTCAAAGCCTGAAAAGGATGACATATGACCCGAGCGCGGATGAGGTCGGCGCTCGAATCGTATCAAAAGGTGGGCATATTGCCTAATTAGAATTTGGCTTAATTTTGTACAAGGAATGCCTCATTTTATATATTCCTTGGTAAATTATGGGGTGGACTGTAGTCCTGAGGCCCAGCTTGGCCACGGCTGAGCATCGGAAAAACACATTCCTTATTACTGTCACATTTCTGAAATGTGATATTGTCACACCATTATGTGGTGAGTAGCATCAGATGTATCCTGCAATGTAAAGTCATATGAACATTACATTTTAAAGTCAGTCATTTAAATTGTTATGCTTTATGTCATTTGCAATGTCATTTGTTCTACTTAGCTTCAAAAACTGCTTGTCAACTGAGGGGTCCTTTCCCCTGTGGTCAGTCACTGTCACCCCTTCCAGCCAATGAGCCCATCACGTCACATATACACCCAATGTCCGGCCTCCCTTCATCTCCCACAAAGATCAAATCTCGGTGCTATCCTGCAAAGAAAAATTTGGTGAAAGCCTCACGGCTTCCAAGTCTGCACATCAGTGTTTACATCAACAGGAGTGCAAATTTTATCACCTCATAAATTGATTTTACTTATGTTCCAGTGATTATCATTAGTTTTGTATCCCTGAAATGTTTATCCCAGTTGTTTATTAATATTAAGAAACACAAGTGAATTATTGTTTTTTTATTATTTTATTACATATTGCATATGTCACCAAGGATTTATTAAATTGAAAGGTAATGGTGATGGTGTGGGGATCCTCGTCAGTATATTTACACTCAGACTTAAAAGACAAAAGGGAATTGTCATGGGGGGTTTGTGTGTGGATGTGGGGGTGGTGTGTTGATGTGAACAGTGACAAAGAGAATGGGAATTACAAAGGCTTTGATGTTAAGGCAGCACAGAGAGAAGGCTGACCGAGTGGTATGATTTAAGAGGAGAGGTGCCTGAGAGCTGTTACTCTTTTGTTGCTTGTGTTTCTAGAGAAATGGAGAGAGGGAGTCTGATATGATCTGGACCTCTCTGCCTGATTATTTCTCTCTCCACAATGTTATGATTCCTTGTTAATTTGGCAAATCTAATTCCTGGTGAAAGCTAAAAAATTTTATGAATGCGTTCCCTTTCCTGTTGAAAAACAAAGAATGAAGAATAGCAGAAAAACCTTTAAATCATACCTAAAGCTTCCACAATTTGAATGTAAGCTTGCTACTCACAAGTATTCGCTAAATATTCTGTGAATCAGTAAAGGTTTTACTAATTGACATGGGTAATCACTTAATTTAAGATTATGTTCAAACAAAACTGTGTCATATATTAGAAGCCTTAAACCAGTGCAGCATTTAGAATTAGTAACTGCAGGTGTAGACCTAATCTCTGTTTTCAGGAATTTATGGCACAGGACCACAATCTGTGGCCTGTGTGTTTTTTCTCTTTGAAGGCTGATTCTGTCTATTCTTATCCAGGTCAGTCTGACACAACTCGCTAATCAGTCTGTTTACCATTGAAATTAAATTCCCTTTCTCCATTTTATCAGAATTCTTGTGCTGATAAAATGGAGAATTCTTGTGCTATTTCTGTCTTTTGTTCATAAATTTACCATCTCCCAATAATAAAAAAAAACTTCATCATCATCTTGCTGTGTTCTTTAGGAGGGAAAAAGTCACAGCATGGACTGTCTCAAATCCTGCTCTCTCGTTGTCTCCCTCTTTTTTTATATGGTCAGGCCTAGGGTTGAAATGTAAATAAGACTGCATTTGTCATTTATTAAAAAGTGAGTATAGTATTTTTTAAACAAAGCAACAATATGACATACAATTACCAATACCTCTGTTTGATAATCAGTAGTCTCTGGCAAATCATATGCACAAACACATTAATTATCAATCTCTTCTGAACCTCTGTGCTTTGAATCATGTAATATAGGGTATACATAAAGCCTTCAGTGATTAGGCATTATTAAGTGACAGCATGATATTGTAATATTCAATTAATTTCATCATTGTCATGCTGGTAGCATTGATTAAATAACCCCTAGATGCAAACATTTGTACTTAACTTAGTATTCTATGTGCCTGTGGTCACGTCGAGGGAGGCATGGACAGCTGCGAGGGGCCAGGTCGCAGAGGCCGGTTGTTTTGGCGACAGCGGGGAAATCGTTAGTTCTGCATCCTTTTCCCTGTAAAGTGTACTGTTATGCTTCAGTCAAATAAAAAAGTCAGTGATACATCAAAAAATTGCTTTAAAAATATGTAAATAGTTTGTCACATACGCAACATTAGTTAAAAACCCGCAAAGTTAGACTGAAAAAATAAAACTCCAAAACTTTGCAAAAATACTCATATATAGATTACTTCTCTTTCACTCCCCGTCACACAGGTCAGCACCCACACAGCCTGTGTTTTTCCATTCTCTTTTTTTTCTCAAGCAACCACACACACACAGACACAGAATTGCTCCTCTCTCCGTTATCTCCACAAGGTCGAAGCAGCGTGAAGGTCCTTCCATTTTTTTCTACACTGCCATGACACATACACAACTCTAGTCGACTCCTTGTGCTCAAAGCTACTATTTTCAAATACCTATAATTTTAAACATTTCTCAAAAGGATAACAATTAATTAACCAACTCTTTTACACTCCACAAACACCAGGAAGAAAAAAAAATCACAAACAATTTCACAGCCTGCTCCCCCCGCCTCCACGGAGAATTCACTTTTTTTTCTCTTCCACACCAGAGCAGATTACACAAAGACAAAACAACCCAGACTGCAGCAGCTTCTATCTAAAACTCACAAAATAAAATAACTGTGTTTCTCATTGTCCATTTTATCATTATACGGTTCTGTTGCCATTTAGTCCAACCTCTTTAAGTGCTATAGTCTAATATCAATATCTTATAACAGAATGAGAGTATTATTATGATCTTATTTATTTCCACTTCTTCACGACAACATAATTGTCTCAACCATCACCGTGTTTTTTACTATAATTAGTTTAGTTATATTATTATATATCACCTATGAATCGATTGCCCCGATCGAGTTTACTTAGAACTTATGTTTATTTCACACACAGTAGGTTCCTAACTAGAGCGGTAAGACCAACTCTATTTTAGAGACGTGCCCGTTGCAATTCTCTGTGAGTTAAAACCTTTTGGTCTAAGCTAAATACGCTGGGGTGCCAACTCTTCTTTCGGGAATTAAGCAATAATTCCTAGGGGTTTAAATCTTTTGGCAAAGCTATGCAGAATGGATAACACTACTTTTTCGGTGACCCTATATCAGCCACCTCCAGGTTAAAACCTTTTACCCAGACTATGCAATGCTTAATGGGGCAACACTCTCTTTTTGATGGCCATATTTCAGCCACTCCAGGGTTTCAACCTTTGCCCAAGCTGTCTCCAACCTTGCTTTTTAGGAACAGTATTAACGCGTATGACTTATTCCACGGGGTTAAACCATTTGGAGATTCCCTTATCTCTTTCTTACACATCAAACTCAGTAAATATTCCTTAAAAACAACATATCATAAATCCAAGACCATATCTCAGGTTCATTCCACAAATAAAATCACACATACATGAATATTTAATCTCTACAGAAAGGTCTGTCCCCAAAGGGACAGGCAGAAGTTTGTTGAAAAAGGTTTCTGCTTACCTTTTATAGTTTGAGGCCGCCGAACTGTAGAGAAAAAATTCCTCACATCGTCTACAAAACTAAAATTTAGCCTCGTAACCGGGCGGAAACACCAATTGTTGCACTAAAATATCTTAACCTACGGTTCTTTTGGTACGGAGGCCAAATAACCAGACAGAGAGGTGAAGTATAGTTTCACTTATTTTACTGAAGCTGAGATATGGTACAAGGTACAGTGCCGGAGCACTACTCTCAAGACGTATGAAGAGCGAGTGTCACTGCCAATGGTGCACATACCTTGTCGGGGTGCAGCGGCTTGTGTGCCTCAGCAACTGCCGAAGCTATGTCAGCAGGAGCCTTGTGCTCCCAGAAGGTTCAACCATGTCGAACAGGTCCGTGTGGGGTAGAGGCCAGTCTAAAGAGTGCACCCTGGTCCTCCAGGCTGGGGGTTGTGCAGCATGTAACAAATCACTCACGGAAAACCCAAGTTTGTTGCAGCAACAAATGTCCCAACGGCGGAACAGGCGGAAGAGGAACTGGCTGTGATGGCTGTGAAGGTGGAGGAGGACAGACAGTTGCACGGGAAGAAGGGTCTCAGAAAGCCTTGGCAGGCAATCTTTCTACAGGGTGGACCAAGCTCTCGACAGCCCAGCCATGGAAGGCAGTTGGTCTAGGGGAGGGACTCCCGACAAACGTCTACGGCTGAAGATGGAGATGCAGGACCCCTGCGGTGCCACAAACATGCATCTTGCATATCCGCTTCATGATAAGTCACACAGATGTTGCACGTGATGGTGCTCATCCTCTGGGGATCCACCGGGGAGGAAGAGTGCCGGGGCCTCAGCCTCATAGGGGCCCACCCTCAGCTACCGGAGGTCACCGGAGGAGGTTCACCTCGTCCTGCATGACCAGGGGACGGGGAACGAGGAATGCTACTGACCGAAAAGAGATGCCAAAGGAGAGGAACGTCAACATCCTCCAGTGGAACGCAGAAGGAGTCTACAACAAAAAAAATATCCCTTGCCGAAAGACTCCACTCAGAAGACAGTGATGTCGCCTGCCTACAGGAGACCCACCTGAAGGAAAACCAACGCTTCAGTGTTAGGGGATACCAGGTCTTCAGGAAAGACAGAAAAGGAAGAACAAAAGGAGGAGTGGCGATTCTTGTCAAAAACGCCATACCAGCACAAGAGTTTGACGTCAGTACCAACAACCAGGCAGAAATCCATGGAGTTCGAATCATGGTTCACAATGAAAGCATCACGATCTTCAATGTGTACTGCTCCCCAGAGCGAGATCTCTCACTTGACCAAATGGAACTCCCAGACCACCGATGTTTAGTCATCGGTGACTTCAACAGTCACTCAGAGGCATGGGGATACAGCGAAGCAGATAGAAGAGGAGAGGAGGTGGAAGATTGGCAAGTCGACAACAGTCTTCTGCTAATAAATGATCCTGATGATCCACCAACGTTCTTCTCCAGGGTATGGCTGAGTAACACAACGCCCGATCTTGCGTTTGCCACCAATGACATGGCCAGGCTGGCAACAAGAACGGTACTTGGCCAACTAGGGGGAAGTGACCATAAACCTGTGAAGATTGGACTGGACATCAGCTACAAACCACAAGAAGCTAAGACATTCCCCAGGTGGAATTACAAGAAGGCCAACTTTGAGCGCTTCTCAACACTGGTGGACCGGTACTCTGCGGAGATCCATCACAAGCAGCAGAACCGCAACAAGAAAGTCAGGGTGCTGAACCATGCTATTCTGAAGGTTGCAAATGAATCTATTCCTCGGGGAGCCAGAAAGAACTATAGGCCTTACTGGACAGAGGAGCTCCAACAGCTTGAAGACAGTGTGGCAGAGGCAAGGAAAAAAGTAGAAGTAGATCCTACAGTAGAAAACAACATTGCCCTGAAGGCGGCTACTGTAAAACACAGGCAAACCTTTATACAGGAAGCTCGAAAGAGATGGCAAGAAAAGACAGAGCAGCTCAACTTGGACAAGGACGGCAACAAGCTTTGGAAACTGGCTCAAGCCCTCAACGACAAGAACAGCAAAAGCTCGCCGATCACAGTACAGGCAGATCAAGAACTGCTGACTGGCAAGAAAGCAGCAGACCATTTCATCAACCAGTATGCGAAGACGAGCCACCTTCAGATTCCACCAGAGAGAAGAAGGGATGTTAGAGGAGCCCAGCGAGTTCATAAGAACGCACGGATAGAACCAGTGATGAACTTGCCATTCACTCTCAAGGAGCTGGAGGATGCAATGTCAACACTGAAGCTGAAAAAAGCCCCTGGATCTGACAAGATTACAAATGAAATGTTGCTGAACCTTGGCCCCAAAACCAAGAAGAAACTTCTGCAGCTGTTCAACGACAGTTGGCGATCAGGGACTGTGCCACAGATCTGGAGAGAAGCCACGATGATTCCAGTGCACAAAAAAGGCAAAGACAAATTGAAGGCTGAAAGCTATCGCCCCTTAAGCCTTACAAGCTGCATAGGAAAGCTGCTAGAGCGTCTCATCAACACCAGACTCATGTGGCACTTGGAAGAAAAACAACACATCGGCCCAGAGCAAGCAGCCTACAGGCAGAACCGGTCTACAGAGGACCAAATAACATACATCTCTCAAGCCATAGAAGATGCCTTCCAAGAAAAGAAGCACACCCTCGCTGTGTGGATTGACGTAGAAAAGGCGTTTGACAAGGTATGGAAAGACGGCCTCAAGCCGAAACTGCGCCAGTGCAGTGTCGCTGGGCGCATGTACAAGTGGATCGCCCAATACCTGCACAACAGAAGAGCCAGAGCCCAGGTCAGACAGTGCTCCAGCAAGAACAAGGTGCTGAGGGAAGGAGTCCCACAAGGAGGAGTGCTCTCCCCAACATTCTTCCTTGTATTCATCAAGGACATCATCCAGAGTTTGCCAAGGAATGTACGAGGTGCCATCTATGCCGATGACATAGCCCTCTGGTGCAGTGAGGAAAGCATCTTGACGGCAAACTACAGATTGCAGCAAGCTCTCCAGCTGATAGAGGCATGGACCAAGTCATGGCTTGTGAGCTTAAATGAGAGGAAGACTACATACACCGTCTTCACCCTGTCCACCCAACCCCAGAAGGTGAAACTGCAGATCAACTCCCATGAGCTCCAGGCTGAATATGCACCCACATATCCCGGGATCACCATGGATCGCAGACTGACTTGGAAGAACCAGCTGCACAAGAACCAGGCAAAAGCAAAGATCAGGATGGCCCTAATGAACAAACTGTCAGGAACAGACTGGGGTGCAGACCAGGGTGTCCTGAAGAAGCTCTATGTGGGGAGGATTCGGCCTGTTCTGGAGTATGGCATGGCGGCAACCTCAGCAGCTGCCAAAAGCAACACTGAGAAGCTGGACAGACTCCAAAACCAAGCCATGCAAATGATGACAGGAGCCATGCACAGTACCCCAATCAAAGCGCTGGAGACAACAACAGGCCTTGCACCACTGGAAATTCAGAAGAAACGTCAAGGTACTGACCCAGGCCGCCAAATTCAAAAAACTGGAAAACCATCCCATGAAGGACAGACTGGGCAAGCCAACAAAAGGGAGACTTAAGAGATTGAGCTTCATCCACCAGAGCAGGACACTCGAAAGGAGAGACCCAGAACTGTTGGACCACATGCCCACACCAATACCACCCACAGCATCTGTTCCCTCCTGGAACCGACAGAATTCCCAGCCACATGCACAAACATATCGGGCATTGGGAAGAAAGGAACACAGTCAAACCAAGAGAGGAAGTCACTGACCTTGGAGTTCACTTGGTCTGCCTACCCTGAAGAGCAGTGGACTCACGTCTACACAGACGGCTCTGCCATGGAAGCAACCAGGAATGGAGGAGGTGGGGTGTACATCAGGTACGCTGACAAGGAGACCCACATTCCCATTGTGACTGGCAAGTACTCCACCAACTTCAGGGCTGAGGCAGAGGCCCTGAGAACAGCGGCGGCCCACGTCAGGGAACATCAAGACAAGACACACAAGCGGGTCGTCATCTTCACTGATGCTCTCTCTGTCTTGGATGCACTTCAGGACCCCCGACGCAAAGAACTGAATGAACTCACCCTTACTCTGTCTCAACTAGCCACACAGGCGAACGTATCACTCCAGTGGATTCCTGCCCACTGTGGAGTCTATGGAAATGAGATGGCTGACAGACTTGCTAAGGAGGGTGGGCAGCAAGACCAGGAAGACAGGCAGGTCTCTTACAGTAAGGAGAAAACCATTATTAAGGCCCTGTCTCACAAGAAGTGGCAGCAGAAACACCCGAACTTCTGCAAGGATGACAACTACTACAGTCTGAGCAGGGCTGACCAAGTTGTTCTGTTCAGACTCACAAGTCAAAGTCAGAGTCAAAGTGCCTTTACTGTCATTCCATTGTTAATGAACAATGCAACGAAATTGAGATGCTGTTCCCTAAAAACAAACTATAAACAAACTATCACATTCACAGTTCACTCATGCATTTAACATTCTTATGATTACAACAATAAATAATGCTTGAAACAAAATTACCTAAAAGTTGAATACAATAGTCCTATACAATATTGTACAATATTACAATATTGTACAATAGTACAATAGTCCTACGCCCATGCCGCAACAGGACTGAGTGGTGAACATGCTTCCATAAGTGAATCAATGTCCCTAGAAAACCAAGTGCTTCAGTTCCTTAATGATAAAGACATTAAGGTAGAAGCCAATGCGATCTCAGCCTGTTATGCTTTACCGAAGAAAGATAACAAAACAAAGAAATCAATTGTGATGCGCTTTGTGAACAGGAGGGTGAAAAATGACATACTGAGGCAGGCCAAAAAACTAAAGGAAACTCAAGTTTACCTAAATGAACACCTGACAAAAAAAAAAACGCTGAATTAGCACGGCAGGCACGGATGCTAAAAAAACAAAATAGGATACAGTCAACCTGGACAAGAAATTGTAGAATTTGGATTAAACTAAATGGAACACCTGAGCAAGCAAAAAGTATAATGATCAGAGATGCTACTGACTTAGATAAATACAAATGAACAATGACTATGAAACACAGAGTGAGGAAACTCAAACTCTAAAAATATGCCACTATGCTGAACATAAACCACAAGAGATGGAGAATGATATTGATCCTGATAACCACTTTTTCAATAATATTCATAACCACTGTGAATATTACACTGAAAAGCAATTCAAAAGTCAAGTGCAATTAGATGGTAAACTGTCAATAATACACTTCAATAGCAGAAGTCTTAACAAAAACCTCTCACAGATTCAGGACTATTTAAAACAGCTAAACAGAAAATTCACAGCCATTGCAGTCTCGGAAACCTGGCTTAATGAAGACCAGGCTCCCCTGATGGCAATAGAGGGATATCAGATGTTTAACCTTAACAGATCTCAAAAAAAGGGTGGTGGTGTGTTGCACTGTATATTGATGACCTATATAGATGTAAGCTTGTAAATGAAATGTCCTCAGCACTACCAGGGATTTTGGAATGTGTTACTGTTGAGATTGACCTAGACAAAACAAAAAATCTAATCATAAGCTGCATATACAGAACGCCGGGAACTTGCATTGAGACATTCAGAGATAAATTAGTCAAGCTGTACAATAATATTACTAGTAAGAAAATGGTAGCAATTTGTGGAGATTTCAATATTGACCTACTTAATCCACATCAACAAAATGTAGTTACAGAGTTCATGAACTCTATGTACAGCATGAGTCTATATCCCACAATAACACATCCCAGTAGAATCACAGTTCACTCTGCTACACTTATTGACAACCTGTTTGTCAATGTTCTCGATAAGAAAATAGAAAGTGGATTATTGATAAATGATATAAGATAAGATAAGATAAGATAAGCCTTTATTAGTCCCACAATGGGGAAATTCCAGGATTGCAACAGCATAGGGATAGCAACACTCAGAGCAACAATCAGAAGGCAAGAAAAAACAACATCTAGTAAACATATGTCCATATTACTATAAATGTATATATATATAGACACACAGTGCAGAGCATTATGGCTGGTGAATGTGCAGCAGAAAGTCTAAGCTCTCTCTCCGCGGATGCAGCGGGCCAGCTGGAAGTCTTTGGGCATGATGGTGACCCCCTTAGCGAAGAAGAGACCACCAGGTGGGCCTCGCTGATCTCCTGCAGAGCCATGACGGCGAAGCTCAGGAAACGCAGGACGGTCTTGAAGTCCTGAGCGATCTCCCTCACCAGGCGCTGGACGGGCAGCTTACGGATGAGCAGCTCCGTGGATTTCTGGCAGCGACAGATCTCTCTCAGAGCCACGGGCCTGTGACGGCGAGGCTTCTTCACTCTGCCGGTGGCCGGAGCGCCTCTCCGAGCAGCCCTGGTGGCTAGCTGTCTCCTGCGGGGGGGGGGGGGGGGGCTTCTTCCTCCAGTAGATTTTACGGGCAGTCTGCTTGGTTCTTGCCATCGCTCTTTATTATTCTGTCTTATATTTCTTTCACGCCGCCTAAACTCCAGCCCGGCACCCGCGTCATTTTCGCTACAGCTCCCGGTATGTCGAGTTTCCCATTAGCACCGGGCGGCGGCCAAGTGCTAGCTAGCACTAGCTCCTCCCCGCTGTAACGTCTCCCGCTGCAAACCGTGGCTCCGTCCGCCGACCCGGGAGACCCCCGGGGTGATCCGTGCGTCCGTGATATATATACAGAGTGAAAGGTGTAGAAAGAAGAAGGAAGATAAAAAAAAAAGGCTGTTGCAACAGGCAGCCGACTCGTGTGGCGCCGCCGGTCCAGCGGAACCGGAACCGGATATAAGCGACCACTTGCCGATCTTTGCACTTATCCATGGCCACACGGGGCCCAACCCAGAAAAAATCTCAAAATCGTTCAGACACAAATCACCAAACGCAATCAGTTCTTTTAAAGAGGACTTGCTGAAGCAAGACTGGACAGAAGTCTATGTAACAGATGTAAATGAAGCCTATGACACATTTATAAACATTGTAACCACTCTTTATGAAAAAAAACTGCCCATTAGTTAAAAAAAAGCTTAAACACAAATTTGCTGACAAACCATGGTTAACCAAAGGACTACAAAAGGCGTGTAAAAAGAAAAAATTATTATATAAAGCTTTCATAAAGAAAAGGACAAAAGAAGCAGAGCAACGGTATAAAACATACAAAAATAAGTTAACATATATAATAAGATGCAGTAAAAGAGACTATTACAGTAAAGAACTGGAAAAAAACAAAGACAATATTAAAAATACATGGACAATAATCAACAGTATCCTTGGAAATAAAAGCAGAAATACTAGCTACCCAACTAATATTCCAAAAAATAATAAATCGACTCCGAATGTGAATATAGCTTCACCTGCAGATGAATTTAATAATTTTTTTGTTAACATTGGACCTAAACTGGCCCGAGAAATACCCACTACGGCGCCTACAGGTGATACAATATGCAATAACACTGCTGTAAAAGACACCATCTTCATAAAGAACACAGACGAAAGAGAGGTCATTGAAATTGTTAAATCGTTCAAAAGTAAAACATCTACTGACTGCGATGGTATTGACATGCTACTAGTCAAAACTGTTATCGAATGCATAGTGAAACCACTGACGTATATCTGTAACCTGTCTCTCCAATCAGGTATATTTCCCAATGCAATGAAAATAGCTAAAGTAATTCCGATTTACAAGACAGGCGACAGAGGGGAACTCTCCAACTACAGACCAATTTCACTATTACCGCAATTTTCCAAGATACTTGAAAAAATATTCTATGAGAGAATTGACAACTTCATACTGAAGAATGATTTATTGTGTGAGCAGCAATATGGGTTCAGACACAAAAGGACAACAGCATATGCCTTAATGGAATTTACAGAAAAAATATCAACAGCCATTGAAAATAAAGAGTATTCAGTTGGAGTATTCCTGGATCTTAAAAAAGCATTTGATACAGTAGATCACAATCTATTATTAAAGAAACTACAAAATTGTGGTATTAGAGGGGTAGCACTGTCCTGGTTAAGTAGTTACTTAAAGAATAGATATCAGTTTGCATGTGTTAACAGCAAAAACTCAGAGTTACTGAAGGTCACCTGTGGAGTCCCACAGGGTTCAGTTTTGGGACCATTATTATTCAATATGTATATAAATGATATATGTAAAGTTTCAGAAAAAATGGACTTAATATTGTTTGCTGATGACACTAATCTGCTATGCAGTGGAAACAATTTGGAACAACTTCTGGATACACTCGGAAAGGAATTAGGAAAGCTGAAACTGTGGTTTGATTCAAACAAATTAACGCTCAATTTAAGCAAGACAAAATTTATAGTCTTTAACAACCATCACAACTACCCAGTACCCAAACTCAGTGTAAATGGTGTAGAGATTGAAAGGGTATCCGAAACTAAATTCCTTGGAGTAATAATTGATAACAAACTGTGTTGGAAGCCACATATTAATTATATAAAAGGCAAAGTATCCAAATCAATTGCAATATTACACAGAGTGAAAAATTTGCTGAATCAACCCACACTATACACCTTGTATCATTCATTAATACTCCCATACATGACATATTGTAATGAAGTATGGGGAAATACATATAAAACAAACATATATCCACTCTTTATGCTTCAAAAGAGAGCTATTAGAATAATCAACAAAGCAGCTTACAGAGAACCAACAAACCCACTTTTTCTTAAACAAAAAACTCTCAAGTTGAAAGATCTGATTGACTTTAAAACCGCAATAATAATGTTCAAAGTGAAGAATCTATCACTGCCCGCAAATATCCAAAAGTTGTTCCAAACAAGGGAGAAACGATATCACTTCAGAGGAACATGTATATTTCAAAAGCCTACAGTGAGAACAACCACCAAGCAACACTGTATTTCAGTGCAAGGAGTCAGATTATGGAACGATTTTGGACCTGAATTAAAATCATGTACAAAGCTTGGACAATTTAAATAAAAACTAAAGGAAGAAATACTCCAAACATATTTACAAGACGACATGTAAACTCACATAAGGATTGACATTTCCAGCCTGTGTTGTGTTGTAGTTTAGTTTTTTCTTTTTTTCTTTGTGACACTGTCTTAGATTTGTTTTTGAATAGTAACCGCTTAACTTAGACTAGCTCAGTTTTTCTTTTTCTCTCAGTCACATTTTGTCTTAGCCTTGTTTTAAATTGTAATCGCTCTTGTCTTGTTTTCTCTTTTTTCTCCTTTGAATTCTTGGATGGAATATGGGTGGGCAATATAAGCTGCGGCTTCAGCCATCACCCATTTCGGATAACTCACGTGGAATTGTATAGTAGAAGGAGTCTTTGTCTAATTTGACCTTGTTGTTATATTATACAGTTTCTTTTAACCTGTAATGTACTATCCGAAATAAATAAAATTCATTCATTCATTCATTCATTCATTCATTCAATATGTATATAGCAATAATGAAAAACATACTGAGCGATAAATACAAAAGACCAGCTTATGCACACAGGGTTGTTGCTACAAAATAACCTAGAATAACAAAAAATGTCAGCAGTCTGTGTGTGTTACATAAATCCATTCAAAATACGTACTGCTGCTGGGAAAAAACTATGATTAAACCTGGTAGTCCGGGTTTTATGGGATCTGTACCGCTTTCCCGAGGGGAGCAGGTGAAAGAAGTCATGGCCTGGATGAGCACAGTCTTTAATGATAGCAGTAGCTCTGTTGAGGTACCGAGACCTGGAAATCTCTTCCAGAGAAGGGAGAGAACAGCCAGTGATATTTTGCGCAGTCTCGATCACTCTCTGGAAGGCTTTGCGGTCTGCGGCTGAACAGCCCTCATACCAAACCGTGATGCCATATGACAGAATGCTCTCAATAGCAGAGCGATAAAATAAAACCAGCAACTGTGCATTCAGGCCATTCTTCTTGAGGAGCCTGAGAAAGTGTAGACGTTGTTGAGCCTTTTTTATCGTAGCTATGGTGTTAACTGCCCAGGTAAGGTTGTGAGAAATATGAACACCCAAAAACTTAAAAGCCTCCACCCTCTCCACACGCTGCTTGCCTATATGTAGAGGAGGCGGTTCACTGCTATGCTTCCTAAAATCAATAATGAGTTCTTTTGTTTTTTTTGTATTCAATAGCAGATTATTATCTGAGCACCATCTCACCAGTTTCTGGACCTCATCTCTGTATGCGGACTCATCTCCTCCTGATATGAGCCCCACTACTGTTGTGTCATCTGCAAACTTCACTATAATGTTTGTGGGATGAACAGGTATGCAATCATATGTGTACAATGAATACAAAGTGGGGCTCAACACACAGCCCTGTGGCGAGCCTGTGTTAAGCATGACTGTAGAGGAGGAATGGGGTCCGAGTCTAACAGTCTGTGTTCTGTTTGTTAGGAAGTCCTTAATCCAGCTGCAAGTGTGAGTAGGCAGACCAAGCTGAAGCAATTTGGTGATGAGAATGTTGGGAATAATTGTATTAAATGCCGAGCTATAGTCAACAAACAACATTCTTACATAGCTCCCCTTGTCTTCTAAATGGCTAAATGCCGAGTGGAGAGCTATAGCAATAGCATCTTCAGTGGATCTGCCCCGCCTGTAGGCAAACTGGTGCCGATCAAAGTCTGGGGGGAGACTAGGCAAAAGATGTTTCAATACCATTTTCTTAAAGCACTTCATAACAATGGGTGTTAATGCTACTGGTCGATAGTCATTCAGACTGCTAATAGTATGTTTTTTTGGTACAGGAATAATGACTGCAGATTTTAAACACTGTGGAACAACGGCTGCCTTGAGAGACGAGTTAAAAATGTCAGTCAAAACAGAGCATAGCTGATCTGCACATGCTCTGAGCACCTTTCCTGGCACTCCATCGGGACCAGTAGCCTTTCTCGGGTGAACTGCTCTCAGTGTCTGTCTCACCTCATGATCCTGCAGGATAAGCACATCAGAGCTGGCATTCAATAACATCTGTGGGTCCGGGCGAGGTGTATTTGCCTCAAACCGTGCGAAAAAACAGTTCAGTTCTTCTGCCAGTGAGGCGCTGATGTCACTGGAAATGATGCTGCTGCCCTTATAGTCTGTGATATGGTTAAAGCCTTGCCATACTCATCTCGAATCATTATCAGAAAAATGGTCCTCGACTTTCTTCTTATAGGTCTGTTTAGCCTCCTTAATGCCTTTCTTCAGATTAGCCCGGGCAGTGCCATACAGAGCTGTATCCTCTGACCTGAAGGCTGTATCACGAGCTCTGAGGAGTGCCTGGACTTCTTTTGTCATCCAAGGCTTCTGGTTAGGAAAAACCCTGATGCGTTTTTCCACAGTCACCTGATTGATACAGAAGATAATGTAGTGTAATACAGTCTGTGTGTACATTTCCAGATCCTCATTCTTGAATAAATCCCATAGAGTGTTTGAAAAACAGTCCTGCAGCTGAGAAAGAGCTCCCTCAGGCCATGTTGTGATGTTCTTTATAGTAGGTCTAGCAGTTCTCCTGAGGGGGCTGTATGCTGGGATGAGGAGCAATGATAGATGGTCTGACAGGCCAAGATGTGGACATGGCACAGCTCTGTAAGCATGCTTCAGGTTCAAATACCCCCGATCAAGACAATTCTTTCCCCTAGTGGCACATTTCACATACTGTGTGAAATTAGGCAGCACAGTTTTCAAGCATGCTTGATTAAAATCACCAGCTATAATGTGAACACCCTCGGGATAGGCCTGCTGCTGTTTATTTATTACACTGTACAAATGACTAAGGGCCGCTTTAGTATTTGCATCAGGGGGAATATAGACGGCTGTTAAAATGATCATGCTCAGCTCTCGAGGAAGATAAAAAGGCCGACATAAGACTGACATTGTCTCTAGATCAGGAGAACAGTAAGTGTTAATAATACTGCTCTGATTAGTCCAAGTGTTGTGAAGAAAAATGCAGAGGCCGCCTCCTCTTTTTTTACCGGATTCTGCTGTTCGGTCCAATCGGTGAAGTGTGCGCTCCGGCAGCTGTACAGCAGCATCGGTGATCAGCGGGTGGAGCCAGCTTTCCGTTAACAACAGCACACAGCAGTCTCTCACAGTTTTATTAGTTGCCAGCTGTAGCTCTAGATCATCCATCTTGTGGACGATGCTTCTGGCGTTGGAGAGAAAAATGCTCGGTAGCGGCGGTCTATGCGGCTGTCTCTTTAGCCTCGCTAGCAGGCCCGACCGGCATCCCCGCTTTTCTTTCTCTCCCTCCTCCATCTGCGTCGCTTCCCAGGACCGACAACAATCCATGGTGATCCCGCTGGTCTACAGATAGCCTCCGGTATGTCTTGTGTGTTCTCGAAAACTGCTGTGACAGCAGACTTTTGTTGAAGTCCAATGTTTATCAGCTCAGTACGACTGTACACAAATCCAGCTTCACACGGTCCAATATCCAAAAACAGCATACATACGAACAAAAATAGGGAGCAAAGAGCCGCTGCACAACCGCGCGCCGCCATCTTGTAACACTAGATGTCAATGAACTGGACATAATAGAATGCATGCTCACATGCACCAGAAATTTAAAGTTGGACAATCGGACAGATGCCCATGTGGTACCGCCCAAATCACCAGCAAACACTTCATCCAAGACTGCCCAGACCACGCTGTACTCAGACGAGCTATGTGGCCTGACCCCACATCGCTCAACCAAAAGCTGCACGGGGACCTCGGGGACCTCCGCAGGACAGCAGCATTCGTCAGGGCAGCTGGTGTGACCATCTAGCAATCGACGAAGAAGAAGAAGAAGAAAGAGTGCTACCCCAACAGTGGGTCCTATGGTTTTTATAGAACTCTGCCACTCCCTCACACAGGAGGGAGGGCTCCCCTCACATGTATCAGCGTCCTTCTACTATGTGCCAACTCAGCTGCGGGCAGAGCTGATTCTATCTGGTTTCAGCTAGTGAATCCTTGGATGTAATCTAAAGGCGGCAGTGTGGCATGCAAAGCAAGCAGGATGAAGGATGAAACCATAGTTACAGAATAACTGACATTCTCAAAGCAAGCAGGATGAAGGTTGGAGAAACATACAGTAGTTGCAGAATAACCAACATTCTCAGACAGACAAGGCATCATAGAAATTTACCAACAGTAGGAAAGCCTTGTTTTTTGCTGTATTTTCACATTATGAGGATAAAGACTCCTGTTTGGGACCAAACTTAAACATGCTGTATTTACAGTGGTGTGAAAAAGTGTTTGTCTCCTTCTTGATTTCTCATTTTTTTGTATGTTTGTCACACTTAAATGTTTCAGATCATCAAACACATTTAACTATTAGACAAAGATAACACAAGTAAACACAAAATACAGTTTTTAAATGAAGGTGTTTATTATTAAGGGTAAAAAAAAATGCAAACCTACATGGCCTTGTGTGAAAAAGTGACCCCCCCCCCCCGTTAAAACGTAAACTAACTGTGGTTTATCACATCTTTGGAAAGCTGAGTTCAATTTCTCGAGCCACACCCAGGCCTGATTACTGTTCTCAATCAAGAAATCACTTAAATAGGACCTGCCTGGCAAAGTGAAGTAGACCAAACGATCCTCAAAAGCTAGACATGCTAAAATTCAGGAACAAATGAGAAACAAAGTAATTGAGATCTATTAGTCTGGAAAAGGTTACAAAGCCATTTCTAATGCATTGGGACTCCAGCGAACCACAGTGACAGCCATTATCCACAAATGGCGAAAACATGGAACAGTGGTGAAACTTCCCAGGAGTGGCCGGCCAACCAGAATTACCCCAAGAGTGCAGCGATGGCTCATCCAAGAGGTCACAAAAGCCCCCACAACAACATCCAGAGAACTGCAGGCCTCACTTGCCTCAGTTAAGGTCAATGTTCATGACTCCACCATAAGAAAGTGACTGGGCAAAAATGGCCTGCGTGAAAGAGATCCAAGACGAAAACCACTGCTGAGCAAAAACAACATAAAGACTTGTCACAGTTTTGCCAGAAAATATCTTGATGATCCCCAAGACTTTTGGGAAAATACTCTGTGGACTGACGAGACAAAAGTTGAACTTTTTGGAAGGTGTGCGTCCCATTACATCCGGAGTAAAAGTAACACAGCATTTGAGAAAAGGAACATCATACCAACAGTAAAATATGGTGGTGGTAGTGTGATGGTCTGGGGCTGTTTTGCTGCTTCAGGACCTGGAAGACTTGCTGTGGTAAATGGAACCATGAATTCTACTGTCTACCAAAAAATCCTGAAGGAGAATGTCTGGCCATCTGTTTGTGACCTCAAGCTGAAGCGCACTCGGGTTCTGCATTAGGACAATGATCTAAAACACATCAGCAAGTCCACCTCTGAATGACTTAAGAAAAACAAAATGAAGACTTTGGAGTGGCCTATTTTAATCCCTTGCCTAGTGACCTGGGGACTCACACCACAATCCACATTCAATCAATAGTTTGTGTGGCACATTAGCATGACATAGTATATCCTCCCACATTATCATAACACTCGCTGGCATGCTGCTTCTTCCTGTTCGCTCCAGCCAGCGTCTGCCCTCAAGTATCTCGGCTCGACCCCCCGGTCAGCCTCCACTGTCCATTATCTGGGTGGAGGAAGTTGCCTCTGTGTTCCCCCACACTACCCCCCCCCCCATACACCCAGAATGGGCTTCAACCTGTCCGTCCTGTGGACTTCAGCCGGCGGTCGTATCGGCTGTAACAGGGGGTCACTGGCTGATATGTGCTGCTGTGGCGGCGCGGCACTGTGGGAGGCACGTCCATCTGTAGGGGGAAGGGGGGGGACACATCCTCAAAAGGCATTGCAGAATCATTTACCTGTGGTGCCCCAAACGGGGGCCGTCCACGCAAGGGAGCACAGGCCAACACCACTTCCTCATCTGCTAAAACGAATGCTGGTTTGAGCCTGTCAATGCAGACGGTTTCGCTGTGTCCCCCCAAGTCTAACAGAAAATGTTTCTCCCCAGGTTGCAGCACTCTGAACGGCCCGTCATACAGCAGGCGGAACGGGGTCCAGTGTGCATCATGCCTGACGAAGACAAACGATGCATTCCGCAAGTTTTGGGGGATGAAAGTGCGGGGGAAACAGTGGTGGGCCAGGCCCGGTACTCTTCCCGGTTCCACAGCATGTGGGGAATGCGGGGGTGGTTGGGCGTTGGGCACTGGGTTGTCAGGCAAAAATTCCCTGGGGAGCCGCAGCAGTTGTGAAAAAACGAGCTCTGCCAGGGAGGCTGCCAAATCGTCCTTTGGTGCGGCGCGCAACCCCAACAAAACCCACGGCAGTCGGTCCACCCAACTGATGTCGGTAAGCGAAGCCCTGAGCGGCGCTTTGAGCGATCTATGGAAACATTTGCATAATCCATCGGCCTGAGGGTTGTATGCAGTAGTGCGGTGGACGTTGACCCCCAGGCTCTGGGCCATCGCAGACCAGAGGTCGGAAATGAACTGGGGGCCCCTGTCAGACGTGATGTCAGATGGAGCGCCAAAACGTGCCACCCAAGTGGTCAAAAAAGCGCGTGCAACTTCCGCGGACATTGTGGACGCCAGTGGCACAGCTTCTGGCCAACACGTGGTGTGGTCCATTACCGTTAAGAGGTGCGTAAACCCTTGCAAACGCGGGAGAGGCCCAACCAGGTCCACGTAGACATGGTTGAACCTCTTAGCCAGGATGTGGAAGTGTTCTAGGGGGGGCCTTTGTGTGCCTGTGTACCTTGGACGGCTGGCAGGCGACACAAGCTGCCGCCCACTCTTTGACCTGTTTGCGCAGACCTGGCCAGACGAATGTCACCCCCACCAGCTTGACTGATTTGCGCACCCCCGGGTGCGCCAGGGAGTGAATGGAGTCGAAAACACGGCGGCGCCAAGTGCACAGGACGACCAGGTACGGATGGCCTGTGGAGACATTACAGAGTAGGGTCGGGCTCCTGGCTCACAGTACTCTGCTCTCCAGCCTTAACCCTGTTGGTCCAGACTGGAGCGCGCAAACGTCGGCATCGCTGGGTTGCTCCATGGCCATGACCGTGTAATCTACGTGGATTGGGGCCACGAGCACATGCGAGAGACAGTCCGCCACCACGTTGAGTTTACCGGCCACATGCTGTATGTCGGTGGTAAACTCCGATATTGCAGCTAGCTGTCTTTGCTGCCAGGCCGACCATGGTTCTGAAACCTTGGCCATGGCGTACGTCAGTGGCTTGTGGTCCACGAACACAGTGAAACTGCACCCTTCCAGCCAGAACTGGAAGTGGCGTATGGCCAGGTGGAGGGCCAGCAGCTCCCTGTCGAACACGCTGTATTAATGCTCATTGTCGCGGAGGGATCTGCTGAAAAAGGAGAGCGGCTGCCAAGAACCTGCGACGCACTGCTCCACGACGGTCCCTATAAGCCTGCACCCGCTCGGGTGTCCAGTCAATGCTGTCCGCCGGTTTGTGTTTCTTAAGCACAGCGTACAGCGGTTGCATGAGCTGGGCTGCGCGAGGGAGGAAACGGTTGCAGAAGTTCACCATCCCTAGGAACTCCTGGAGTGCCCTTACAGTCTGAGGACGTGGAAAATTGGCCACCGCACGCACCTTGTCTGGTAACGGGATTGCGCCCTCCGGTGAGATGCGGTGGCCCAAAAAATCGATTGTCGCAGCTCCGAACTGGCACTTCGCTGGGTTGATTATCAACCCGTGCTCCTCCAACCTCTGGAAAAACGTTCTGAAGTGTGCAACGTGTTCATCCTCGGACACACTGGCCTCCAGGATGTCGTCGAGGTAGACGAAGACAAACGGCAGGTCGCGCAGCACAGAGTCCATCATGCATTGGAAGGTCTGTGCTGCGCCTTTTAACCTGAACAGCATGCGTAAAAATTTGAAAAGTCTGAACGGAGTAATCACTGCCATTTTGGGTACGTCTTCCTCACGCATCGGGACCTGGTGGTACCCGCGGACCAGGTCCACCTTGGAAAAAATGCGTGCCCCAGTAAGGTGGGTGGAAAAATCCTGAATATGGGGAATGGGGTAGCGATCGTGTGCAGTAGAGTTGCTTAACCGGCGGAAGTCGCCACATGGTCGCCACGACCCTTCGGCTTTAGGCACCATGTGCAGCTGGGACGCCCATGGACTATTGGAGCACCTGATGATGCCTAGTCTCTCTAAATTGTTGAATTCCTCGCCCGCACTGGCCAGTTTACCTGCGTCCAGGTGGCGAAGGCGCGCAAAAACGGGTGGCCCCGTAGTGGGGATAAAGTGCTCGACCCCATGCTTAGTGACGGCAGCCGAAAACGTCAGAACCGTAAGTGCTGGAAACTGTGTGAGAAGTTGTTGGAACTTACCCCCTGGAGCCGTGACGTTGGCGAGTGATGTGGACCCGGTTCCTCGAGCTGTACAGGGCAGAGAATAAAAGGACAGACCATTAACTAGACGTCTATTGGCAACATCGACTAACAGTCCATGCGCACACAGAAAATCAGCGCCTAAGATGGGGTAGTTACAGGCTGCAATGATGAAAGTCCATTGGTAGTTGCGGCCATGAAAACATATGGTTAGTGTCCTTTCACAAAAAGTTTTACTGTCTGAGCCATTAGCGGCTGCTCGGGGCCGCTACTCCCAGCCAGGCAGTCTGCGTTTGACAGCTGGATGAGGCTCTTTTGGGAACTGAAGTCCACGAGGAATCATCTCCCAGAACATGAGTCCGTCACAGAGAGCAGCTTGTTTGTGTCACCGGCGACCGCAGCGGCTAACGACTGCCGGTCCTGGCATTTCCGGACCTCCTGTATTGGCAGGGTGGCACGCATCGGCGTGTGTTTTCTCTGAAATGGTGATGGTAGAAACAGAGCACTCCCTGCTGGTGTTTCTTGGCCTTCGCGCCGGCCCCCATGGGAGGCTCCTCGCCGTCAGCGGGCATCTGCGTGGGCTCCGGTGCCGCAACATTCACCGCAAAGGTTCTGGTCGCCAGGATAATCCGGTCCGCTTCTTGTGCCAGCACCCGGTAGACCTGCGTGGCCAGCAGCGGTGAGTTGGTGAGGACTGCCCGGGCTGCCATCGGGAGGTTACGGAGAAAAAGGTGTGCGAACAGGAATGTTCGCCATCTGTGCCCATCAACGCCAGCATCTTCTCCATCAATTCAAGCGCCAAGCCGTCTCCCAACTCAGTGCGCGTCAGGAGTTGTTCCACTCTCTCAGAGTCTGACAGTGTGACCACTCGGTCAGCGCGGTCTTGATGGCGTCGTACTTGCCATGAGCTGGGGGCCGTTTGAGCAGGCTTGCCACCTGCTGCATTGTACGTGTGTCCAGTGCTGCTACGACATGGTAATTCTTCGTGTCGTCTGCTGTCACTCCCCGGAGCATGAACTGGGTCTCCGTGTGTAGGAACCAAGCGGTGGGGTCGTGTAGCCAAAAATCGAGGCGCTTGACCAAAACAGTGCAGGCAGTGCTGGCGCTACCAGATGGGGCCATCTCCGGGGTGTTTGCCTTATGTTCCATTATTCGTCTCGGGGTCACAATATAAGTGATAAAGGATCAGACAAATAAGTGATCTGACAAACAAATAAACAAGGGATCTAAAACAGTCACTGATAATGGATGTTCAGGTTCAGGTTCATGTTATTTTATTTGTACCCGTAGGTAGATTTGTTTTGCAGTCAGGTGACATCCATATTTACAAACCAACCACTGTCCTATTCATTTTCAATAATTAGGTGTTCTGTAATTAATATTCACACATTCAAATAAATCTTAGTGCCATTTAGTCCCTTTTATATTTG
This sequence comes from Pholidichthys leucotaenia, assembly GCA_020510985.1. Lineage (NCBI taxonomy): Eukaryota > Metazoa > Chordata > Actinopteri > Cichliformes > Pholidichthyidae > Pholidichthys > Pholidichthys leucotaenia. The sequence goes on along the minus strand of CM035845.1, from coordinate 251,615,657 downwards.
TGATGATTGCCTACATATAGGCTACACCTCTTTGTATTCCACTTTCAAACACAGCCTACATTTGGGCCTGGAAAGCCTGATTGGGATACCTGTTTCAGACAGGGATACTTGTGTTCAACAGGCATGCACTAGTTCATACTTAAGGACAATTTATCCCCAGTTGGTGCCAGTTAATATAATATGCTTGTTTTTGGCCTGTGGGAGGAAACCGGAGTACCCAGTGAAAACCCACACAGACACAGGGAGAACATGCAAACGCTACACTAAAAGGTCACCGATGGGCAGGGGGTGGGATCAAGCCCATGACTTTATTGCTGTGCTGCCACAGTGCTAACCACTGTGCTACCAAGCTGCCCAACTTTATGTTCTATTTATCTTTGTGTAATCTTTATTTAATCAGGCAATGTCATTGAGATATGAATCTCTTTTTCTAGAGACACTTGAGAACAGGAAACATACACAAAAACAACAGCCACAAGTAAGCAACAACAGACAAGAAAGTCAAAAACAATTGCAAGAGTCATAAAAAACATGGACCTCATGGATCGTCACCTTATCGTGGTGGGGGGGTTTGCGTGCCCCAGTGATCCCAGGAGCTATGTTGTCCGGGGCAATTTGCCTCTGATAGGGTCTCCCAAGACAAATTGGTCCTGGGTGAAGGGCCAGACTAAGAACAATCCAACAGACTCTCATGATAAATTGTATATCAAGGATTCAGTGTACCCCGCCCGGTATGGGGTTACCGGGGCCCCACCCTGGAGCCAGGCCTGGGGGAGGGGCTCGAAGGCTAGCATCTGGTGGCCGGGTTTCTACCCATGGGACCCAGCCGGGCTCAGCCCGAAGGAGTTACATGGGTCCGCCTTCCAGTGGGTTCACCACCTGCAGGAGGGATCATGGGGGTCCGGTGCTATGTGGATTAGGTGGCGGTCAAAGGCGGAGACCTTGGCGGACTGATCCCAAGCTTTCTAAACTGGCTTTTGGTACGTGGAATGTCACCTCTCTGGTGGGGAAGGAGCCTGAGCTGGTGTACGAGGTTGAGCGATACCGGCTAGATATAGTCGGCCTCACCTCAACACACAGCTCTGGTTCCGGAACCAGTCTCCTGGAGAGGGGCTGGAGCTTGGCCTTTTCTGGAGTTGCCCCGGGCAAGAGGCAACGAGCAGGGGTGGGTATTCTTGTATCGCCCCACCTTGCTGCCTCTATATTGGAGTTTTCCCTGGTGGACGAAAGGGTTGCTTCCCTGTGCCTTCGGGTTGGGAAACGGGTCCTGACCATCATTTGTGCCTATGCACCAAATGATGTTTCAGAGTACCCACCCTTTTTGGAGTCTGTGACTGGGGTGCTGGAGGGTGCTCCTCCTGGAGACTCCATTGTCCTACTGGGGGACTTCAATGCGCACGTGGGCAACGACAGTGAAACCTGGAGGGGGGTGATTGGGAGGAACGGCCTGCCCGATCTGAACCCGAGTGGTGTTCAGTTATTGGACTTCTGTGCTAACCACAGTCTGTCCATAACGAACACCATGTTCAAGTATAAGGGTGTCCATATGTGCACCTGGCACCAGGACACCCTAGGTCACAGGTCGATGATCGATTTTGTTATCGTATCATCAGACCTGCGACCGTATGTCTTGGACACCCAAGTAAAGAGAGGTGCAGAGCTGTCAACTGATCACCACCTGGTGGTGAGTTGGATCTGATGGCAGGGGAGGAAGCCATTCAGACCTGGTAGACCCAAACGTATAGTGAGGGTGTGCTGGGAGCGTCTGGCTGAGGCCCCTGTCCGGGAGGTCTTCAACTCCCACCTCCGGAAGAACTTCAACCACATTCCGAGGGAGTCTGGAGACATGGAGTCTGAATGGGCCATGTTCTCCACCTCTGTTGTTGAAGCGGCGGCCCAGAGCTGCGGCCGCAAGGTGGTCGGTGCATCTCGTGGTGGCAACCCCCGAACCAAGTGGTGGACACCAGTGGTGAGGGGGGCCATTAAGCTGAAGGAGGAGTCCTATCAAGCTTGGTTGGCTTGTGGGACTCCCGAAGCAGCTGAGGTGTACTGGCAGGCCAAGCGGAGTGCAGCTCGGGTGGTTGCTGAAGAAAAAACCCGGGTATGGGAGGAGTTTGGTGAGGCCATGGAACAAGACTTTCGGTCGGCTTCAAAGAGATTCTGGCAAACTGTTCGGTGGCTCAGGAAGGGAAAGCAGCTTCCCGTCCACACTGTGTATGGTGCGGATGGGACACTGTTGACTTCAACTGGGGATATCGTCGGGCGGTGGAAGGAATACTTCGAGGATCTCCTCAATCCCACTTATACGCCTTCCACAGAGGAAGCAGGGTTTGGGGACGAGGGGGATGACTCGCCTATCACAGGGGCTGAGGTCGCCAAGGTGGTTAAAAATCTCCTTGGTGGCCGGGCCCCGGGGGTGGATTTTATTTATTTAGCGAATGCAAAGTCCTTAAGCCAAGCAGTTGCCTCCTGGTTTGCTGTATGGAGGGTGTGTAATCCTCCTTCCAGTCTTTGGAGCGGGCAAGCCTCTATGATGTGTTCCATAGTTTGCTCCTCTCCACATGCGCACAGTGGGCTAGGGCTACTGCCCCATCTGTGAAGGCTGGCCAAGCAGGGGCCATGTCCAGTCCTGAAGCGATTGAGTGTAGACCACTGTCTCCTTGGGAGGTTGGTGCCCGGGACCTGTTGGTTGGGGTTTATCACCAGCTGTTTGTTTGGGACCTCCTTGGTTTCCCATTCCTCTTGCCAAGCTGTCTGGATGGTAAAGTCAGCTGGGGGAGGGTTTTTCCAAATCGGCCGTCTGGATGAAAGTCGGGCAGTGGGTGGGGTGTAGATATCTGCATGGATTGGTAAGTGAGGAAAATCTTTAACTTTTTGGAGCATCCTTTGAGTTAATGCTGCTCGCCGGATGTGTGGAGGGGCTATGTTTGACAGTACAGAGAGCCAGGGGAGTGGTGTTGAGCGGATTGTTCCAGTTATAGTTCTCATGGTTGAGTTGAGCTGGGTGTCTACATGGTGTGTGTAAGATGACCTGGACCAGACAGGGGCACAATATTCTGCTACAGAGTATGAAAGGGCCAGTGCTGAGGTGCGCAGGGTGGAGACTGCCGCCCCCCATTTTGCACCAGCGAGCTTGCAGAGCAGGTTGTTTCGTACTTTCACCTTAGCAGCCGTCCCCTTTAGATGTTCCTTGAAGGATAAGGTCCTATCAAGGGTCACTCCAAGATAAGTTGGATTTGGGGCATGCTTAAGCTTGAGTCCGCTCAGGTGGATGTTTAGTTCTCTGGCAGCTTTTGCATTGTGGAGATGAAATACACTGGAGACGGTTTTTGCTGGGCTTGGTTTTAGGCGCCAGATTTTGCAGAACTGGTCCAGTTTAGCAAGATCTTCCGTGAGCACCCGTTCCAGTGGTTCAAAGTCTGGTGCTTGGAATGCCAAACAGATGTCGTCTGCATAGATGAATTTGCGGGATTTTGTAGTAGGCAGGTCGTTTATGTAGAGGTTGAACAGAGTTGGAGCTAGAACTGAGCCTTGTGGGAGTCCGTTTTTCTGCATTCTCCATGCACTTGTGTTCTGACTGAGGTGGACTCTGAACCTTCGGTTGGTCAGCAGGGTTTTTATAATTGCTGTTGCCCAAGCAGGGATCGCCTTTATAAGTTTCAGGAGGAGGCCTTTGTGCCAGACCGTATCATAGGCGGCTGTAAGATCGAGAAACACAGCCCCTGTCTTCAGTCTGCTCTCGAAGCCATTTTCAATGAAGGTGGTTAGGGCCAGTACTTGTTCTCCTGTACTGCGGTCCTTGCGGAAACCTGCTTGATCCACACTTAGAATATCAGGGGTGGATGAGATTTGCCCTGAGTACCTCAAAGCCCTGGATGTTGTTGGGTTGTCATGGTTGACACGCCTCTACAACATTGCGTGGAGGTCGGGGGCAGTGCCTTTGGCATGGCAAACCGGGGTGGTGGTTCCTCTCTTCAAAAAAGGGGAGCGGAGGGTGTGCTCCAACTTTAGAGGGATCACACTCCTCAGCCTCCCTGGGAAGGTCTATGCCAAGGTACTGGAGAGGAGAGTCCGGCCGTTGGTCGAACCTCGGATTCAGGAGGAGCAATGTGGTTTTCGTCCTGGCCGTGGCACATCGGACCAGCGCTTTACCCTCTCGAGAATTCTTGAGGGTTCGTGGGAGTTTGCCCAACCAGTTTACATGTGTTTTGTGGACTTGGAGAAGGCATTTGACCTCGTCCCTCGTGGATTTTTGTGGGGGGTGCTTTGGGAGTATGGGGTATCGGGCTTGTTGTTACGAGCTATTCGGTCTCTGTACGACCGTTGTGAGAGTTTAGTTCGTATTGCCAACACTCGGTCGGAGTCATTCCCAGTGAGCTTTGGACTCCGCCAGGGCTGCGCTTTGTCACTGATCCTGTTCATAATTTTTATGGACAGGATTTCTAGGCGCAGCCAGGGAATGGAGGGTGTCATGCTTGGTGACCACAGGATCTCATCTCTGTTGTTTGCAGATGATGTTGTCCTGTTGGCTTCATCCAGCAATGACCTACAGCTCTTGCTGGGACGGTTTGCCGCTGAGTGTGAAGCGGCTGGGATGAGAATCAACACCTCCAAGTCCGAGTCCATGGTCCTCAGCTGGAAAAAGGTGGATTGTCCTCTCCGGGTTGGGAACAGGCTCCTGCCCCAAGTGGAGGAGTTTAAGTATCTTGGGGTCTTGTTCACGAGTGAGGGGAAAATGGAGCGAGAGATCGACAGACGGATTGGAGCAGCATCTGCAGTGATGCAGACGTTGTACCGGTCTGTTGTGGTGAAGAGGGAGCTTAGTTCTAAGGCAAAGCTGTTGATTTACCAGTCAATCTACGTTCCTACTCTCACCTATGGTCACGAGCTTTGGGTAATGACCGAAAGAACGAGATCGCGGATACAAGCGGCTGAAATGAGCTTTCTCCGTAGGATTGCTGGACTCACCCTCAGAGATAGGGTGAGGAGCTCAGTCATCCGGGAGAGGCTCAGAGTAGAACCGCTGCTCCTCCACATTGAAAGGAGTCAGTTGAGGTGGTATGGGCATCTGATTAGGATGCCTCCTGGACGCCTCCCACTTGAGGTGTTTCAGGCACGTCCCACTGGGAGGAGACCCCGGGGCAGACCCAGGACTCGGTGGAGAGACTATGTCTCCCAGCTGGTCTGGGAACGCCTTGGTATCCCCTCTGAAGAGCTGGAGCAGGTGGCTGGGGAGAGGGAAGTCTGGGCTTCTCTGCTTGAACTGCTGCCTCCGCGACCCGGACCTCCGGAAAAGCGGTAGAAGATGGATGGATGGATGGATAAAAAACATTAAATAACAAGGTTTTTAACTTACCAAGGGGGATTAAAGTCTCAGGTTTGAGAACCTTTTGCAGTTGCTTCCATTTAAAAGGTGCATAGTAATTGAAACCACTTCTGCCAATGTTCGTAAACGAGGAATATCAAGGGTCAAGTAATTGCTGCATTGTGTACTGTATCTGTCATGATCTGGGCATGGTCTTGGACGATGCCCAGGGACCATGACCACGCTTTGTGTTCATTTTGGGTTTTCTGTGTTTTTTCTCAGTTGTGATTATTATTTTTGTCTGTTGTGTTTCCCCAGTCTAGTCATTGTGTGTCATCCCCTGTTTGTCCCTGTTGTTGTTGTCTTCATGCTTTCCCCGATCCCTGTTTTTGTGTTGATGTCTCGTGTGTATCCCCTGTTTTTGTTTACCTATTGTTCCCAGTCCCTCTTGTTTTCCCTACCTGTAGCCTGTTCCTCATGTGTTACTGTTTAGCCCTGATTGTTTCCCAGCTGTCTTTCGTTTGTTATCTGTTCCCCCTATATAAACCCAACTATAATGAATGTATTTCTGTGTAACTGAGAATACATGAGTACAGTTTTGCTCATGTAGAGTAAGGAAATACTAAGTTAACAACCTCAATAGTTTCTTCAGCACTGCACTGAAACTAATCCCCCACCAAAGGTACAGTTGAAACCAAAAGTTTGCATACGCTGTATAAAAAGACGCATAACCTTTTTTTCCTCACAGTCTGACATTAAATCTGACTAAACTTTTCCAGTCTTGGGTCAGTTAGGATTACCCAATTTATTTTGATTTCCTAAATAATTTTTATATTTGATCAATTTTTTTTAGAGAATTTTTTGTTACTTTCTTCCCAGTCAGAAGTTTACATACACTATTATTAGTGTCATTATTCACAGTGAAATATGATAGATAAATAGATAGATAGATAGATAGATAGATAGATAGATAGATAGATAGATAGATAGATAGATAGATAGATAGATAGATAGATAGATGTACTTTATTGATCCCAAACTGGGAAATTACAGTGTAACAGCAGCATGACAGTTGACAACCAAACAACAGAAACACACACATGACAGACAAAGGGATTACCCATGGAAAGTAAAAAACTAACATGACTATAAAACCTATATACATCATAGCTTAATATATGATGACCCATATAAACACATGAATCATCCCATTGCACAAAGAAGGACTATCAGGAGCAGAGTGAAAAGTGATGTACCAGTTAGTCTGTAAGATGCAGTGTGGCAGCATAGCTATGCCAGAATACAACATCATAGTGAGTTATTGTACAGTGAAATTGCATGTGGCAGGAAAGATTTCCTGTACCTGGCTGTTCGACAACGAAGCTGTAATAGTCTACTGGAGAAAGTGCTTCGCTGTCTATCTAGTGTGTGGTGGAGGGGGTGATCAGGATTGTCCATGATGGATCGCAGTTTTCTTAGTGTTCTCCTCTCCATCACTGTCTCAAAGGTCTCCGGTCTGAGACCAATTACAGAACCAGCCCTCTTGATAATCTTGTCAAGTCTGTTGGTATCTCTGGCCCTAACACTGCTACCCCAACAGACCGCAGCAAAGAAGATGGCGCTGGCGACAACAGTCTGGTAGAAAAGCTCCAGCATCCTGCTGCACACGTTGAAGGATCTCAGCTTTCTCAGGAAGTAGAGTCTGCTCATCCCCTTCTTGTGCGCAGCATCGGTGTTGGATCTCCAGTCCAACCCACTGCTGATCCTGACACCCAGATATTTGTAGTCCTCAACCATTCCCATATCCTCCCCCCTAATCTGCAGTGGCTGAGAAGGAGCCTTCCTCTTCCTGAAGTCAATCACCATCTCTCTGGTCTTGCTGACATTCAACCTCAGGTGATTCTGCTCCGTCAACGCCACAAATCTGTCTACCAGTGCCCTGTACTCCCCCTCCTCTCCTCCTCTTATACACCTCACAACAGCTGAGTCATCAGAGAATTTTTTCAGGTGGCATGACTCAGTGTTGTACTAAAAGTCAGTGGTGTATAAGGTAAAAAGAAAAGGAGAGAGCTCACTAGCCACCACTCCAGACAAGACACTGCCCAGCCTGACAAACTGTGGTCTGCCTGTCAGGTTGTCAGTAATCCAGGAGATCACAGAGCTGTCAACCCCCATCACCTGCAGCTTCTCGCCCAGCAGCAGTGGCTGGATGGTGTTAAAGGCACTGGAGAAATCAAACAAAGTGATTCTTAAAGTATCTCCTCCACCATCCAGGTGCAGATGGGCTCGTTGCAGCAGGTAGATGACAGCATCTTCAACTCCTAAATGGGGCTGATATGCAAACTGCCGAGGGTCCAGCCACGTCTTCACCTGCGGCCTCAGGTGGGCTAAGACCAGTCTCTCCAGGACCTTCATCACATGAGATGTGAGGGCAACTGGTCAGTAGTCATTCAAATCCGATAGAGATGACTTCTTGGGGACAGGAAGCAGGCAGGATGTCTTCCACAGCGCCGGTACTTTCTCCGGAAATGAATACTGTACTGACATGGGCTGAAAGGCTACTCAGTGAGGAAAAAGCCCTTTATCCAAAAGCAACATAAAAAAAAGGCAGATTACACTTTGCAAATAAGATAAGATAAGATAAGATAAGCCTTTATTAGTCCCACAATGGGGAAATTCCAGGATTGCAACAGCACAGGGACAGCAACACTCAGAGCAACAATCAGAAGGCAAGAAAAAACAACATCTAGCAAACATATGTCCATATTACTATAAATGTATATATATAGACACACAGTGCAGAGCATTATGGCTGGTGGATGTGCAGCAGAAAGTCTAAGCTCTCTCTCCGCGGATGCGGATGAGTACACAAAGAAATGTACACAAAGAAAAAGACCTTACTTTTAGGAGACACGTCCTGTGGTCTGATGAAACTAAAATCAAACTGTTTGGCCATAATGACCATTGTTACACTTGGAGGAAAAAGGGGGAAGCTTGCAAGCCTGAGAACACCATCCCAACTTTGATGTGCAGAGGTGGCAGCATAATGTTGTGGGGGTGTTTAGTCGCAGGAGGGACTGGTGCACTTCAAAAAAATAGATGGCATCATGAGGAAAGAACATTATGTTGACATATTGAAGAAACATGTCAAGGCATCAGTCAGGAAGTTAAAGCTTGGGTGCAAATGGGTCTTCCAATTGCACAATGATCCTAAGCAAACCACTATATTCTTTACAAAGTAGCTTAAGGACAACAGAGTCAATGTTTTGGAGTGACCATCACAAAGCCCTGATCTCAATCCCGTAGAAAATTTGTGGGCAAAGCTGAAAAGACGTGTGTGAGCAAGGCGGCCTTCAAACCTGACTCAGTTACACCAGTTCGATCAGGAGGAATGGGCCAAAATTCCAGCAAACTACTGTGAGGTAGAAGCTTGTGGAAGGATACCCAAAATGTTTGACCCAAGTCATACACTTTAAAGGCAATGCTTCCAAATACTAAGGAAATGTGTGAAAACTTCTGACTTTGAAGAAAATAATTTAAAAAAAATTCTTTAAAACATTAGGAAATATAAAATTATTTAGCAAATAGAGCAAAAGAATAAAACATATTTAAAAACACATCACAAGTACAGAAAATCACACAGAATAGGCCTTAGTAAACAAAAAAGTCTTGAGATGGGATTTGAAGGTGGAGAGTGAATTTAATTTCCTGAGGTCCAGTGGGAGGGAGTTCCAGAGGCAGGGGGCGGTGCAGCTGAATGATCGAAGGCCCATGGTGGTCATACGTGCAGAAGGGACAATGAGATTGATGGTATTTGATGATCTAAGAGTTCTGGATGGTATATGAACAGAGAGGAGTGCAGCCAAGTATGGGGGGGCGAGGCCATGGAGGGCTTTGTAAGTGAGAAGGATGATTTTATAGTCAATGCGGTGTTTGATGGGGAGCCAATGGAGGTGCTGCAGAACCGGGGTGATATGATGGGTGAATGGAGTTCTAGTAAAGATCCGGGCGGCAGCGTTCTGAACCAGTTGAAGTTTTTTAAGCGTTTTGAGGGGGAGACCAGAAAGAAGAGAGTTACAATAATCCAGACGGGAGGTAACAAGAGAATGGACCAGGATAGCGGTGCTGGCAGGGGTGAGGGAGGGACGGAGACGGTTGATGTTACGTAAATGAAAAAATGCTGACCGGGTGACATTATTAATATGGGATTTGTAGGAGAGGGTGGTGTCCAGGATTACCCCAAGGTTTTTGACTTGAGGGGAAGGGGAAACAGTAGTATTATCAATAGTGATGGTGATATTGTTTGACTTTGAAATGGTGGATTTTGAACCGACTAAAAGGACTTCTGTTTTATCACTGTTAAGTTTAAGAAAGTTGGAAGAAAACCAGGAAGTGAGTTCATGGAGGCAGTCACAGAGGGAGGTGGAAGGGAGGTTGGAGATAGGTCTGGAGGAAAGATATAGCTGGGTGTCATCAGCGTAACAATGAAATTGAATATTAAATTTACGGAAAATATGACCAATAGGAAGAAGATAAATGATGAAAAGAACTGGACCAAGGACTGAACCTTGAGGGACACCAGAAGAGATGGACGATGGCTGGGATGTGTATGATTTTAACTGGATGAATTGGGAGCGATCAGAAAGGTAGGATGTGAACCAGTTTAAAACAGTACCAGAAAAACCAAGAGATGCCAGTCTATGGAGGAGGATGAGGTGAGAAATGGTATCAAAGGCTGCAGTCAGGTCAAGAAGGATGAGGATGGAGAGGAGCCCAGAGTCTGCTGACATTAACAAATCATTTGTGATTTTAAGAAGGGCCGTTTCTGTGCTGTGGTGGGGACGGAAACCGGACTGGAACTCTTCATAAATGTTATTAGAGGAAAGGTAGGAGTGGACTTGGGCTGCTACTGATTTTTCCAAAATCTTAGACAAAAATGGCAGGTTGGAGATGGGACGAAGGTTGTTTAGATTGCTGGGATCCAGACCAGGCTTCTTGAGTATAGGGGTAATGGCAGCTGTTTTTAGGGGTGAGGGGACTAGACCAGTAGTGAGGGAGGAGTGGATGATATGAGTAATAAGAGGTGCAAGTGAGGACAGAGATGCTTTGACGAGAATGGTTGGAAGGGGATCTAGACGACAGGTAGATGATTTGGATTTGCTTATCAGTTCAGAAATAGCAGTGATGGAGGGAAGAGTAAATGCAGAAAAGGAGAAGGTAGGAGACACAAGAGGAAATGTTGATAAAGGATTATGGGAGATCATTGGGACGAGCTGTTGATGAATATTCTGAATTTTGGAGGTAAAAAATGAAATCAAATTATCACAAAACACAGGGGAGACCATGTGCGGGGGAAGGGAGTCCGGCGGCTGAGTGATGGTTTTCAGTAAGGAGAATAGGGCCTTAGTGTCATCTTCATATGAACTAATCAAACTGGAGTAGTAAGTGGATTTGGCGTGTTTGCAGCAGTCCTTGTAATGAGTGATATGATACTTTAATGCACAGAGTTGTTTATTTCAGTGTTGTAGGATGTGTCTATCTCGTATGTTTAGATAGGGTAGCTCAGTGCATGAACGTGAGTGAGGCGCGCCCCCGTGTGAGTGGCCCCGCGGAGCGAACGGTGTGTGTGAAATGTGCGGGTGAGTAGAGAGAGAAGCGACCGGAGCAGGTAGCGAGCTAGAATTGCTGCTATTAACAGTGCAGTCTGCTAATAAAGCCCCAACTCTTAAGCAAAACGGCCTGTTCTTCTGCGTACCACCATACTGTTGTTAACAACCGTGAAGTTTACTCGGGAGTTGACCCCGGAGGAAAAGCTGCCTCCGGCCCTGGAGAAGACAGATCTCCCCTGTGTCCCCCAACCACGGTTAGGAGACCAAAATAGGAAAGGTTAACACTGGTGACCACGAAGGGACACTCGCGTTGTTAAGAGAGTGGTGAGTACTAAAAAGCAAAGGACAATAACAACTAAGCTGAGTGACCATAATACAACTGTGATAGCAGCTAAGCTAATGCGACATGGCGGCCGCTCGCTATCCCGCCGATATTTATAAACAAGAAACCAACTACTCAAACCCGTTCATGTCACTAACTAATAATCAGGACCACAGACAAGGTACTGTGGAAGCTCATGAACATCAGGCTGAGACAAAGTGTGAACATTACAACCCATTTCTGTGTGATGAAAGCTGCGCGAACACACTTGCTAATGGAGAAGATTTGTTCGCGCCATTCGGCAGCCCCGTTCAGTTTGCCCCCACAAATCCCTTTTTCAGAGCCGGCAGTCAAAGCCACGGCCCCGTGGGAGGCCTAGACATTTACGTGCCCCCGAATCCTGCTCCAAACGCGTCATTAAAATTGTATTATGCAGATACAAACCCCTTTGCCACTGCTCACATGAGAAGTTTTGTACATAGCACACTTCCAAACCAGAAGCAGGTACACCTCCCATGTCTACTCCTTGTATTAATCCAGAGGAGACTGATAAACATGAACATTTCCCATTGAGCCATCCCTGTCACTCACCTACACATAAGAGCCGCTCTGCGCCCCGTCAGCCCCTTACATCGGACAGTGATGAGGACTATGATCCCAAAGAAAGAGTCCCCACTCTACGTCCAGGCCAGTACCACAGCAGCACACCATGGAGAGAGTTCTTGCACAGATTTGAGAGCTGTGCAGAGGCAAATCACTGGTCAGAAAAGACAATGGCCATCCAGCTGAAATTCTGTCTTGTTGGAGCTGCAGGCGCCATCATCCACAGAAACCCTCATTCATCCAAATGGGACTACCGCCGCCTGCTGGAGGAACTCGAAACTGCATACGGCCCTTCTTCATATCACTCAGCGGCTGTGGCAGTGGAGCTGAGGCAAAGAGTATGCAAATTTGATGAGGCCCCTCATGTGTTCAGAGATGACATTTATGGGAAAGCAGCTGTAGCTTATGGAAATTGGTCAGAGGCCGAGCAAGATGCTATAGCTGTGGAAGTTTTCACAAATGGCCTGGGCGATGCAGAGCTAATCCAAAAACTGTTAGAAGAACGTCCAGCCACACTAGCCAGAGCTTACGAGATAGCCCATCACCATGAAACCACAAAGAGAGCTTCTCTTTTTCCGGTTCCGCCGGACCGGTGGCGCCACACGAGTAGGCTGCCCGTTGCAACAGCCTTTTTTTTTATCTTCCTTCTTCTTTCTACACCTTTCACTCTGTATATATATCACGGACGCACAGATCGTCCCGGGGGTCTCCCGGGTCGGCGGACGGAGCCACGGTTTGCAGTGGGAGACGTTACAGCGGGGAGGAGCTAGTGCTAGCTAGCACTTGGCCGCCGCCTGGTGCTAATGGAAAACTTGACATACCGGGAGCTGTAGCGAAAACGACGCGGGTGCCGGGCTGGAGTTTAGGCGGCGTGCAAGAAATTTAAAACAGAATAATAAAGAGCGATGGCAAGAACCAAGCAGACCGCCCGTAAAATCTACTGGAGGAAGAAGCCCCCCAGGAGACAGCTAGCCACCAGGGCTGCTCGGAGAGGCGCTCCGGCCACCGGCAGAGTGAAGAGGCCTCGCCGTCACAGGCCCGTGGCTCTGAGAGAGATCCGTCGCTGCCAGAAATCCACGGAGCTGCTCATCCGTAAGCTGCCCGTCCAGCGCCTGGTGAGGGAGATCGCTCAGGACTTCAAGACCGTCCTGCGTTTCCTGAGCTTCGCCGTCATGGCTCTGCAGGAGACCAGCAAGGCCCACCTGGTGGTCTCTTCTTCGCTAAGGGGGTCACCATCATGCCCAAAGACTTCCAGCTGGCCCGCCGCATCCGCGGAGAGAGAGCTTAGACTTTCTGCTGCACATTCACCAACCAACCATAATGCTCTGCACTGTGTGTCTATATATATACATTTATAGTAATATGGACATATGTTTACTAGATGTTGTTTTTTCTTGCCTTCTGATTGTTGCTCTGAGTGTTGCTATCCCTGTGCTGTTGCAATCCTGGAATTTCCCCATTGTGGGACTAATAAAGGCTTATCTTATCTTATCTTATCTTATCACCAGCGTCATGCGGCCAGGGGCCCGTAACCTCACTGAACGCAGGCCCCGGGCCGCTGTTGTCAGAGAAAGAGACGAGAACAAGACTGTAACTGCCACTACACCTGCAGCTAGCTCCTCACCCAATCGCTTTGCCCCACACACGTCTGCAAAAACACCAGGGCAACACAAGAACTTTAAAAAGGGTGACATTCGCTGCCATAACTGTAAGGGCTGGGGTCACAAACAGAGCCAGTGCTCATCCCCTCAAAGAAATGCAAAGACTTTCATTCCAAGCACTCCCCAGGGAAGCCCACAGGCCACTGTGCTCCACTTTAAAGGCCAGAGTTGTGACATGAGCATCCACATGCGCATATATGAACTGGAGGTGTGCGCAGTCTTGGACAGTGGAGTGCGGAGGAACGTGCTGCCCCTTCACCATTACAATGCCATTCACCAAGACATGAGACCCCCACTATGGTCATCCATTGTAGAGACTCTGCTCGGGGTGGGACCAGGAGACGTGCTGGTGCGTAGTGAGGCCAAAAAACCTGTCAGTATTAACAGCTGGCAAGTTGAAGTGGACTTCCTCGTGGCGGACATAGCAGGCAATGAAGTACTGCTAGGCCACCCATTCCTCACCCAAGCAGAGGCCTGCCTTGATTTCGGTAAGCACCGCATAGTTCTGTTTAGAGAAGAAGTGCCATACTTTCACCCAGAGACTGTCCCAAAGTCACATGCCGTGAGAGTAGCCAGAACTGTTGTGGTTGAACCTGGACAAGAGTACCTAGTCAAGGGCACTGTGCCTTGTGGCAAAGCAGCTCAGGGAGACATGATGCTCAGCCCCACAAAAGGCTTTGTTGAGAAGCACAAAGTACTCATTGCCAGGGTCCTAGTCAACGCTCAGCCCACTAATGTTGTTCCACTACGCCTCTTTAACCCTGACAACAAGGCCGTCACTATTAAAGAAGGTGCCATTGCAGGCCTCCTCCAGCCACCTGAAGCTCTTCCCCCGCCCAGTGCCCCCACAGCGGCAGACTTCCCAGCTAGCTCCCCTGCGGTCCCAGAGCACCTCGAGGAGCTCTATGCCCAGAGTTCCACTGAGCTTAATGACAATGAAAAACTTGAACTGTCTAACCTGTTGTGTGCCTATGAAAATGTGTTTTCCAGAGGACCCGGTGACCTGGGATGGACCAGTCTCATGCAGCACAACATCATAGCCCGGACTGGAGCTCCCGTGAAGCAGCCCCCTCGTCGCATGGCTGGGGAAAAGCAGCAACACGCAGACCAGCAGATCCATGAGAGCCTCCAGAACGGCCTTGCCACCCGCAGCCACAGCAGTTGGGCCTCACCAATTGTTATGGTACGTAAAAAGGATGGGAATTACGGCCTTTGTATAGACTACAGAACACTCAACGACTGCACCATCACTGATGCGTACCTGCTACCCCGCATCCAAGACACATTAGACACTCTCGCCACCGCCAAATGGTTCAGTACCTTGGACCTCGCTTCAGGTTATTGGCAAGTCAAGCTGACTCCAAGAGCCCACCGCACAGCCGCCTTTTGCACCCGGAATGGACTATTTGAATGGAATGTTATGCCGTTTGGGTTATGCAGTGCACCAGCGACATTCCAATGCCTTATGGACCGCGTCCTTGCCGGCATGCAGTGGGAGACCTGCCTCGTCTACCTGGATGACATCATCGTGCTGGCCAAGGATGTGTCCGGGATGCTGCAGCGGCTTAGTCAGGTGTTCCAGAGACTTAAACACGCAAACCTCAAACTAAAACCAGCTAAATGCTGCCTCTTCCGATGCCAAGTTGCCTATCTAGGTCACATTGTGTCCGAGCACGGTGTAGCCACTGACCCCAATAAAGTCCACAAAGTCCAAGCTTGGCCCACTCCCACATCAGTCCAAGAGGTCAGACGTTTCATTGGCCTCGCCTCCTACTATCGCAGATTTGTGAAAGACTTTGCCTCCATTGCCGAACCGTTACACAACCTGACAAGGAAAAACGCACATTTTCAGTGGCACGCTGAACACCAAGCTGCTTTCAACACGCTCAAGCACCGCCTCACCACAGCCCCTGTCTTAGGCTACCCATTGGACCATGGTGAAATGATCTTGGTCATCGATGCTAGCAACACAGGCATTGGTGCCGTCGCAAATGCAGGATGGCGCAGAACGTGTGTTGGCATACGGCAGCCGCAAACTAGCCAAAGCTGAACAGAACTATTGCACTACAAGACAAGAGCTGCTAGCCACTGTCGATTTCACGTCACATTTTAGGCAGTATCTACTTGGGCGGCCTTTCAAAGTACGTACCGACCACAGCAGCCTGCGTTGGTTAACCCGAATGAAAGAGCCAGAAGGTCAGTTAGCCCGGTGGCTTGAGAAGCTAGCAGAGTACGAGTTTGAGATCATTCATCGCCCAGGTCGCTTACACACTAATGCTGACAGTCTCTCCCACAGGCCCTGCCACCAGTCCTGTCCTTGTAAACTGCAGGACCCCTCCTCACAGCCAAGAACCACAAGCCACCAAGCCATTCAGTGTGAATTGGACTCCAATACCAGCTCCTGTCGCTGAGTCCAGTGGGGGTAGAGACGTGCCCTACAACTACAGCTGTGAGTCCGGTGGGGGTAAGTGCAGACAGCTTTACCAATACAGACACTTTAAAACTAAAAGAGACAATTCATGTGACAAATACAAACAAGACCACACTGTTTCCTGGATGGACTATGGAGGAGTTGCGCCAGGCCCAAGCCACTGATACAGACATTGCACCAATAAAAGCTTGGTTAGAGGCCAGCAGTGAGCGCCCTCCCTGGACCACAGCCGCCCCTTGCAGTCCAGCCACCAAAACATACTGGAGTCAATGGAAAAGACTGTATTTCGGAGATGGAGTTCTGGTCCGCCGCTTTTACTGTTTGGACGACACACAGTACTACCCCCAAATTGTCCTGCCACGCAAAATGCAACCCAACGTTATGCGCCAGATGCACGAGGGGCCAATAGGTGGACATTTTGGTACTGAACGGACTGTGGCCAGACTTCAAACCAGATACTACTGGTACCACACGAGAGAAGACGTGGCCCTCTGGTGCCGGACTTGTACTAACTGTGCATGCAGAGCCAGACCCCACAAAATGCCACAAGCACCCATGGGAACTGTCAGGGTTGGGGCCCCCATGGAGTGCATTGCACTCGACATTATGGGCCCACTCAATGAGACAGAACGCAAAAACAACTATGTGCTCGTAATACAGGAGTATTTCACAAAATGGGCTGAAGCATTTCCTATCCCAGACGAAAAGGCTGTCACCATGGCACGCGTTGTTGCAACAGAATGGGTGTGCCGCTTCGGAATGCCTCACTCTTTGCACAGCGACCAAGGACGCAATTTTGAATCAAAAGTATTTCAAGAAATGTGCTGTCTATTTGGCACTGAGAAAACCCACACTACTCCATTCAGACCACAGTCAGATGGCACAAGTTGAACGTTTCAATGCCACACTTCAAAAGATCCTGGCCTCTACTGCAGAACGCTGTCACTGGAATTGGGGCCTGATGACCCCATATGCAGTTATGGCCTACAGAGCGACCAAGCACAGTGCTACTGGTTTCACCCCCAACTATATGATGTTCGGACGTGAAATAAATGAGCCAGTGGACCTTGTAGCTGGTTTGCCCCCGGACTCGGACCAGGCACCTTCAGCCCCAGAGTACGTGCAACAAATGCACAAGCGGCTGGAGCTGGCTCACAACATTACTTGAGAAGCCCTGGGTGAGTCAGTCACACGTGCAAAAAGACAATATGACAAAAACGCTTGCCACACACAGTACAAAGTCGGAGATGCAGTGTGGTACCTCATCAAAGGAACACAGCATGTCAAAAACAGAGTCAAAAAGTTCCTCCCCTCCTACGAATGACCCTTCTTTGTTATGGGACAGTTGGATGATCTAGTCTACCGGATCCAAAAGAGCCCCAGAGCCAAAGTCATAGTCGTCCACCATGACCAACTGAAACACTACCACAGCCGTGAGCCGCTGGACAACACTTGGGTCCTGGACCAAGCCCAGAACTGGACACCTTCTGAGATCTCGCCACCGGCTGTGGACGGGGACCCAGCAGACCAGGACCTCAGCCTGTACAACTTGTTTGCTACTGCCTCCAGTGATGGCCCCAGCAATTCTCGGCCATCTACTCTACCTGCTAATGTTCCCAATGTGATCGGGTCTCTTCCATCCACTCCTTCCCATGTAATATTTGACCATGGTGGGGGTGCGGTGGGAGAGCCACACCATCAGGCTCAGCACGTGTCACGGCCCAAACGCACCTCCAGCCACCAGTCTGTCAAGCTGATCAAGTTTACGGACGACACCACCCTCATCGTCTCATCTCCAACGGCGACGAGTCCGTCTACAGGAAAGAGGTGGCCCAGCTGGCGTCCTGGTGCAGCCACAACAACCTGCAGCTGAACGCTCTGAAGACAGTGGAGATGATCGTGGACTTCAGGAAAGTCACAACCCCTCTGCCCCCCCTCACCCTCACAGGCTCTCCCATCACCACTGCAGATTCCTTCCGCTTCCTGGGCACCACCATCACCCGGGACCTCAAGTGGGAGCCGACCATCAGCTCCCTCATCAAAAAGGCCCAGCAGAGGATGTTCTTCCTGCTGCAGCTGAGGAAGCTCAAGCTACCCACCAAGATGTTAGTGCAGTTATACACGGCCATCATCGAGTCCATCCTCACCACCTCCATAACCGTGTGGTACGCAGGAGCCACTGCCAGGGACAGACTAAGGCTGCAGTGCGTCGTGCGCGCTGCTGAGAAGGTGATCGGCTGCAAGCTCCCATCCCTCCAGGATCTGTACATCTCCAGGACCCGGAGGCGTGCAGGCCGGATCATAGCCGATCCTTCACACCCTGGTCACGTACTGTTTGCCCCCCTCCCCTCAGGTAGAAGACTTCGGTCCATTCAGACTAAAACCTCCCGTCACATGAACAGCTTCTTCCCCTCTGCCATCAGACTGCTCAACACTAAGTGACTTATTAGACTCTCGTGCACTATGTACAGCAGCTCAACCAGACTCATGTCAATTATCACTGTTTTCTTTTTGCATTACCGACTGCACTATGGGGTACTCCACAATATCTGCTGCTCGCTAATATATCTAAAAATTGCTTTGTCTAGTATTACTCATTCATATTCTACATTTTATTGCATGTATAGTTTTTTATTTCTATCTTTTATTTTTATCATGTTTAATGTTGCAGCATTGCACCGAGACAAATTCCTAGTTTGTGTACTACATGAACAATGGCAATAAATCTGATTCTGATTCTGATTCTGATTCTAAATGAGCTAATTTTATCACTGCATAGACACTTGCCATTATAGTTTAACCTACCTACCTATTTGGATTCATGTGATATATTGGACACTGCTACTGCTAAGCCTACGAATATAGAGTGTGCACCAGTTTTATATTATTTAAATGGAATGGAATTAATGCTAATTGCCAGTCCATGGTGGGGGTAGTGTTGTAGGATGTGTCTAGCTCATATGTTTTGAGACGGCAGCTCAGTGCATGAACGTGAGTGAGTGCGTGCGCGCAGCCGAGGCGCGCCCTCGTGTGAGTGGCCCCGCGGAGCGAATGGTGAGTGTGAAATGTGTGGGTGAGTAGAGAGAGAGGCGACCGGAGCAGGTAGCGAGCTAGAATTGCTGCTATTAACACTGCAGTCTGCTAATAAAGCCCCAACTCTTCAGCAAAACGGCCTGTTCTTCTGCATACCACCATACTGTTGTTAACAACCATGAAGTTTACTCGGGAGTTGACCCCGGAGGAAAAGCTGCCTCCGGCCCTGGAGAAGACAGATCTCCCCTGTGTCCCCCAACCACGGTTAGGAGACCAAAACAGGAAAGGTTAACATCAGGTATAATTATTACATTTTCACAATGCTAATTTAAGGCGATGTTAGCATAGATTTGGTATACTTTATTAATCCCAGAGGATAATTCAAAGGCATCCAGTGAGATGGATGAGGCAGTCACAGTGCGGCGGCAATCACTTCACCATTCACACCCAGGGCCAAGAGTCACCAATTAACCTAACTTGCCTTGCATGTTCTTGGAATGTGTGTGTGGGGGGGGGGGGGGGGGCAGAGCACCCAGAGAAAACCCATGCAAGCACGGAGAGGCCCTGGCCTGCTCGCTTATCAATTTGAACCCACAAGCTTCTTACTGCGAGGCAACAGTGCTAACCACTGTACCACCATGGTGCCTAAAGTTAGTTGTTGTGATTGTCTTTCTTGCACATACAGTATTAGCTCACTGTATAATCATATGCTGAATGATAGGACATATTCTAAAACATTTTCTGTCTGTTTCTTGCAGCTTCACTCATATTTTTCACCTGTTATAAAAAGCAGCTGTTAATAAATGAGCAAGATGCTCATATTCTGGCTCATAGAAAATTGACTTCAGCTTGATGTTTAATAGCATACCGAATGTATAAAACAAGTAGCAAGAAGAGTGCACAGTATAAGGTAATTTATTCCAAGCTAAAAACAAGTTTCACGTTTCTGTTTTTCTTGGGATTCACAGTTGGTGCTCTTAGCGTGTTCATACTTGTATGTGTCAGGAACCGAGCCGGCTTGGTTTTGCTCGGCTCGGTCCTGATCTCTCTGTGGGTCTCGGGGCCGCATGTTTAGTATGTATTTCCAGTGTGTACCGTGCCCATAGTCATTGCTCTGGGGCCGGCAGTTTTTGTGTCTGCTGACAGTCTGCCGGTCTGACCACACCCCCCTCACTGATCACCATCAACTGTTCCCAGTCCAGCTGATCATCTTTCCCGGGCCTCGCCCAGGTGCCTCCAATCTACCATCCCCAGCAATGCATGTACTTTAGGAGCCTTTTTCCAGTCATGCATTGCTGGGTCATTGTACTAGACATACGGTCGTTTCTCGCTGTATGAATGTCTACGTCATCTAAGGACTGTGTTCACTTGGTGTTTTTTGGACTTACTCGGACAAGCTCCAGTCGTGTGGGTATAATCTGTGTGTGTGCTTTCCCTGGTATTCTCACCTCAGACTGTTGAGTGTCCTGGAGGACTCCTGAACCATTGTGAATTGTAGGCACTGTAACTGTTAGTCAATGTTTTGTGCTTAATAAATGTGTGTGTGGTGAAACCCAGCGCATAAATCCTCATCCTTTAACCCCTCCTCCATGCGCTGTGGAGAAGTGCACGGGGAGCTCATGACAGAATGACCCAGCCCCTATAAAAGAGATTTAGCGGGTTGCACCCACACAAACCTTTTTTCATTTATTGGACTGCTTCATTTTCATCCATCTGTGTTTGAAGCACATTATGTCCCCGGCTCATCGACCTCGTCCAAGAAAAGGAGGATTGGCCGCAGGGTCTCCAAGCCTGGAGGAGGAGTAGGCAGCAGACTTCATCCAGAACTATGTGGATGAGTTTCTCACTGCCAGCGGACCCGAGAGGGATTGGTGGAGCGTTTGTGGAGTGGTGGGGATTCTGGAGGCGCATCCTGGCCTCTGGAGGTACCCTCAGTACATGGAACTGCTGGTTTCCATCACCGCGCTCCAGCGCTTGTCCCCCGGGCTGAAGATGGAGTTATCTCCCGTTGGACCGCAGCGCACATGGAAGTGTGCTCCACGGAGGAACGGCACCATTCCCTCCGCTCCTGCCCCAGTTACCCTAGCTCCACCACAGCGGTGTCATCCTGCTCTGGAATGCCGGGAGAAGCCCTCCTTGTCTTCGGCAGCCGCTGTCTCTCCAGCCACGAGAGGTCCCGAGGGTTGTCCCGGCTACGCCCACTTCTGCATCATCGGAGCCGGCTACTCCACAATCCTTTGAAGGGGCCAAAACGGCAACTGACATGGAGGGAGATGACAGACTGTCTTCTGCAACTGAAAACATCCGAGACCGGGATGACAGGTGAGTGTTTTTTCATTCCATTCAAATCAATCATGATAAACCTTGTCTGTCTCCTGAGGGAGAAACCCAGTTACAGCAGTCCACAGGGTCCTCTCTTGTAGCTGCAGAAATTAATTTATTTCCTATTCTCTCCGTGTCTCCTCCAATCCTCCGTGAGTGCCAGTTGGCCCAAGGTCAGTGCCTTCAGATAATGGAGGAGTCGGTGGCTTCAGAGGACTCCACCCCGGAGCCAGCATAGAAAGGCCCCCCTGCAGCCATGCCAGAGGAGTTCCCTGTTTTTTCTCCCAGGCCGGCGCCTGCTCAGTCCCTGGGAGTGCCGACAGATGAGGAGTGGTCAACTCTGCTTGCCGCACTCAACCGCCGGGTCGAAGAGGAGCATCGTGAGAGGGAGGAACGCCGCGAGAGGGAGGTCCGAGGATGCGCTTCCCTGGCTGCAAAGGTTCCACTCCCCGCGCCAACTCAATCCCCGGATTTACCATTGGATGAGGAGTGGTCAAACCTGCTCGCCGTGCTCAACAGCCAGGTCGAGGAGGAGCACCAGGAGAAGGAGGAGCACCGCGAGAGGGAGGCCCAAGGACGCGCTTCCCCGGCTGCAAGGGTTCCACCCATCCGTGCCTGCTCAATCCCTGGGCTTATCATCGGACAAGGAGTGGTTGAATCTGCTCACCGCGCTCCACCGCCGGGTCAAGGAGGAGTCAGGTGAGGGTCCACCAGCGCTTGAGCTCCTCGGGACCACTCCGCCTCCCTCCTCGGAGAAGACGGAGCTTCCTGGCACGACTGACTCGCTGCCCAGCGTGGCGCTTCGCATCCTGGACTATCTGCTCCCCGAGCCATCGGGGAGGAAGAGGAGGAGGAGCTCCCACCAGAAGAGGTCCCCCGTCTCGCTGCCGCAGTACAAGGAGGAATGCCCAGTGGAGGGAGACGTCTCGGAGGCCGCTGAGGACATTTCATGTCAGGAGGACAGGCAAGTTATTTCTCATTTAACTTTTATGCTTGATGAACAATTTTGCCTGCTTCCTGGCTAGGAGACTCAGGGTGAGCAACCCCCTGAGTGCTCCGCCCCAGCGGCATGTAGTGCCCCCCATACCCAACCTCACCCAATCCTTTCTGTATACCCCCATGAGTTCGCCGGCACCGGATCCAAGTCACTCGAGGGGAGAGAAACCAGAAGTCCAGGAGGGTCCAGCTCATGGGGCAGCGGAGAGGTCATCCTCGGCCCCCAGGCCAGAGGAGCTGGTGACGAGGAGGACGGCGCACGGGAGCACCAGGACTGCTACCACCATCACGCCTGCAGTGGGGGCCACCGCAGAGGAGCTGCCGCAACCCGGGTTGCCCACAGATGACGACGCGGGCCCAGTGGACCCGGAGGAGGTCGACGGGGGTTTAGCACCCGACGGACCGGAGGAACCTGCCCACCTTAAATCGCAGGAGTCCTGGACGGCGGTGGAGCCCGAGTTCAGGCAAGTGTGCTCCATTATGTCAATAGTTTCAATGTCGATGTCACACTGCCCGACTCATGGTGAGGAGGACCTGGGGCAGCTCCCAGTAGCCCTCTGGACCACCTCACCGGGCTCTGCCACTGCCGGCGACCCTGACCCGGTCTCTCTTTCTCCCTCTCCGGGTTCGGAGGCCCCTGATAGGGTCGCCGGAGAGCAGCTGATCCCACCAGAGGCCTCCGAGAATCAGGGGTCAGTGCCAGGGGTCAAGGGGAGCATGACCTTCCCCGTTGGGGAGTTCACCACGAGTGCAGCCCAGCTCCAGCTGGAGTTCACTGCGGGTGCAGCCCAGCTCCAGCCAGAGTTCACCGCGGGTGCAGCCCAGCTCCAGCCAGAGTTCACCGCGGGTGCAGCCCAGCTCCAGCCGGAGTTCACTGCAGGTGAAGCCCAGCTCCAACCGGAGGTCTCCACGGGTGCAACGGAGCCTCAGCCAGAGGTCTCCGCAGGTGCAATGGAGCCTCAGCTGGAGGTCTCCACCGGTGCAGTGGAGCCTCAGCCGGAGGTCACCGGAGGTGCAGCAGAGCCGGCCCGGTCGGGGTCCACCGTGGGTGCAGCGGAGCCAGCCCAGTCGGGGTCCATCGCGGGTGCAGCGGAGCCGGCCCGGTTGGGGTCCACCACGGGTGCAGCCGTAGCCCAAGCCAGGACCACTGAGGGTGCTGTGGGTCTGCCATGGCTCCCTTCTCCTCTCCGTCCGACGCCGTGGGGGTTCCTTCTCTACTGTCCGGTCACTCCCCCTGTGAGCCTTCCGGTGGGCAGACCGCCTCCTGCTTCATCCTGCCGGTCCTGGTGGCTTTACAGCACTGGCCGACCACCTGAGAGACTGGGGTTCTGGGCCAGATGGCCCGTGCAGTTCGGCAGGCCACCAGACTCTGTCCGCCAGACTGCCCGCTGGGTCTGGGACTCGGGGCAGCCTCCCGAGCCTCCAGGCCTTTGGACTTAGAGGGGCTATTGTGGACCCTGGGCAGGGTGTTGTGTTCCCACCTTTCCTGTTCCCCCTACCTCCCACCCAGGTTCGTATTGTTTGTTCCTGTTGGGGAAGGGGCGTGGGGGGGTGTCCGGGATGTTACCTTGGGAGTCTGGGAATCCACCCCTTAAAGGGGGGGCTCTGTCAGGAACTGAGCCGGCTTGGTTTTCCCCGGCTCAGTCCTGATCTCTCTGTGGGTCTCAGGGCTGTTGTGTATGCATGTTTAGTATGTATTTCCAGTGTGTACCACGCCCATAGCCATTGCTCTGGGGCCGGCAGTAGTGTATCTGCTGACAGTCTGCCGGTCTGACCACGCCCCCCTCACTGATCATCATCAGCTGTTCCCAGCCCCATTGATCATCTTTCCCGGGCCTCGCCCAGGTGCCTCCAATCCACCATCCCCAGCAATGCATGTACTTTAGGAGCCTTTTTCCAGTCACGCATTGCTGGGTCATTGTACTAGACATACGGTCGTTTCTCGCTGTATGAAAGTCTACGTTATCTAAGGACTGTGTTCACTTGGTGTTTTTTGGACTTTCTCGGACAAGCTCCAGTCGTGTGAGTATAATCTATGTGTGTGCTTTCCCCGGTATTCTCACCTCAGACTGTTGAGCGTCCTGGAGGACTCCTGAGCCATTGTGAATTGTAGGCACTGTAACTGTTAGTCAGTGTTTTGTGCTTAACAAATGTGTGTGTGGTGAAACCCAGCATATAAATCCTCATCCTTTAACCCCTCCTCTGTGCGCTGAGGAGAAGCGCACGGGGAGCTCATGACAATATGCTCTGAAACCTGTGCTCCCTGCCTCTCTCTCCCACAGCGTTTTATCCATACTTATGGCTTCCTCTAACAGGTGACTTCATTTTTAGGTTTACTTGACACCTGTCACACAATTTTCAATAACCAATAAGGATATTATCACATAATCTCAGTCTAAAGAGTAAACAAAACACCAACCACCAACATTGGTGTGTTCATTCTACAGACCTCCACCTCCTCTTTGATCTCCTCACCAATCTCTTCAGTTAAAGGGGGGATGGGCGAGGTTTTTGGCAACAGCAAAGGATTGTGGGGAAACTGTGGAGAGACCAATGAGAGCTCTCCAGACGGATCGCTGCCGGGTATCACCACCCACCTATGACTACTCTCTAGCTGTTGCCTTGGCAACAGCAGCGCTTGATGAGAGAAGATACACATTTGTTAAAAAAGAAACGCACATGTGCTAAACTCCTTACTGGTGACCTGGAGACCTTACAAAGTGGAAACAGCAACTGTCATGACCTTTATAGTTTATTGAGAGCAAGAAAACAGGTGATGAGCACTGGCCTCAGGTTTAGTGTTCCTCTCATTTTGGCCCACATTTGTAATAATTTTGAAAAAAAAAGGTTTATATGCATTTGTGTGGATAATCTAAAGGTGAGTGTATGTACAACTCAAAGACTTGGTGAGAGAGAGAGAGAACTGTCATGTTTATATGTATTAAAAGGAGCTAAAGAGGAGAAATTGGCGTGGGTTGATCTGTTCATGTTTATTCATAGCGGTGCTGATCTCTTTTGATGTTTTTTGTCATCTCACCCTCTTGGACTGTTTCTCCCTGTCTTTTATTACTGTATATCCTATTATTCCTCTCCTATTGTTCAGCCAAGTCAGAGAAAATGAAAATTGTCTCCGGTTTTTACTTCTTTCAGATTCTGTGTGACTGCTCTTCACTTCTCTTGTTCTCTCTCTCAAACACACAGGTATGGGTAGCTCAATAGGAGTGAGAGTTTCAGAGAGCCCACAAACACAATCACATACTGTACATGCACGCACATTAAGAAGGAGTCGTGACTAGTCTGGCATTGACTTTGCAACCCATCTGAATGCAACCCAAAATTATCCTGTTACAATAAGGAATACTAAATAATGTTGGGACATAATTATTATACATTTGAGATTCATAAGTACTTGTTTCTAATTTGCAAAACAAAACACAGGAAATTTTGAATGCTGTTAACCATTTATAACATGAAACTGGAATTGCTTCTCTGAAAGCTCAACATTCATATCAGTACTTTTTAGTCCTTTTCAGTCTTATTTATCTTTACTTATCATTGTTTTATTTTATAACAAAATAAAAACATGCCTGGTTTCAGAGCTAACATTTTGATTTGATTTTCAAATATTACATATAATATTATATATACATTACATACATACATACATACATATATATATACACTACCGTTCAAAAGTTTGGGGTCACCCAGACAATTTTGTGTTTTCCATGAAAAGTCACACTTTTATTTACCACCATGAGTTGTAAAATGAATAGAAAATATAGTCAAGACATTGACAAGGTTAGAAATAATGATTTGTATTTGAAATAATAATTTTTTCCTTCAAACTTTGCTTTCGTCAAAGAATCCTCCATTTGCAGCAATTACAGCATTGCAGACCTTTGGCATTCTAGCTGTTAATTTGTTGAGTTAATGTGGAGAAATTTCACCCCACGCTTCTAGAAGCCCCTCCCACAAGTTGGATTGGCTGGATGGGCACTTCTTGCATACCATACGGTCAAGCTGCTCCTACAACAGCTCAATGGGGTTTAGATCTGGTGACTGCGCTGGCCACTCCATTACAGATAGAACACCAGCTGCCTGCTTCTTCTCTAAATAGTTCTTGCACAATTTGGAGGTGTGCTTTGGGTCATTGTCCTGTTGTAGGATGAAATTGGCTCCAATCAAGCACTGTCCACAGGGTATGGCATGGCGTTGCAAAATGGAGTGATAGTCTTCCTTATTCAAAATCCCTTTTACCCTGAACAAATCTCCCACCTTACCAGCACCAAAGCAACCCCACACCATCACGTTACCCCCACCTTGCTTGACAGATGACGCCAGGAACTCTTCCAGCATCTTTTCAGTTGTTCTGCATCTCACAAATGTTCTGCTGTGTGATCCAAACACTTCAAACTTCGATTCGTCCGTCCATAACACTTTTTTCCAATCTTCCTCTGTCCAATGTCTGTGTTCTTTTGCCCATATTAATCTTTTTCTTTTATTGGCCAGTCTCAGATATGGCTTTTTCTTTGCCACTCTGCCCTGAAGGCCAGCATCCCGGAGTCGCCTTTTCACTGTAGATGTTGACACTGGCGTTTTGCGGGTACTATTTAATGAAGCTGCCAGTTGAGGACCTGTGAGGCGTCTATTTCTCAAACTAGAGACTTATCTTCTTGCTCAGTTGTGCAGCGGGGCCTCCCACTTCTCTTTCTACTCTGGTTAGAGACTGTTTGTGCTGTTCTCTGAAGGGAGTAGTACACACCGTTGTAGGAAATCTTCAGTTTCTTGGCAATTTCTCGCATGGAATAGCCTTCATTTCTAAGAACAAAAATAAACTGTCAAGTTTCACATGAAAGTTCTCTTTTTCTGGCCATTTTGAGCGTTTAGTCGACCCCACAAATGTGATGCTCCAGATACTCAACCTGCTCAAAGGAAGGTCAGTTTTATAGCTTCTCTAACCAGCTAAACTGTTTTCAGCTGTGCTAACATGATTGCACAAGGGTTTTCTAATCATCCATTAGCCTTCTGATGCAATGAGCAAACACATTGTACCATTAGAACACTGGAGTGATAGTTGCTGGAAATGGGCCTCTATACACCTATATAGATATTGCACCAAAAACCAGACATTTGCAGCTAGAATAGTCATTTACCACATTAGCAATGTATAGAGTGTATTTCTGATTAGTTTAAAGTTATCTTCATTGAAAAAAACAGTGCTTTTCTTTCAAAAATAAGGAAATTTCTAAGTGACCCCAAACTTTTGAACAGTAATATACGTATATATATATATACACTACCGTTCAAAAGTTTGGGGTCACTTAGAAATTTCCTTATTTTTGAAAGAAAAGCACTTTTTTTTCAATGAAGATAACTTTAAACTAATCAGAAATACACTCTATACATTGCTAACGTGGTAAATGACTATTCTAGCTGCAAATGTCTGGTTTTTGGTGCAATATCTACATAGGTGTATAGAGGCCCATTTCCAGCAACTATCACTCCAGTGTTCTAATGGTACAATGTGTTTGATCATTGCGTCAGAAGGCTAATGGATGATTAGAAAACCCTTGTGCAATGATGTTAGGTCTGCAATGTTGTAATTGCTGCAAATGGAGGATTCTTTGACGAAAGCAAAATTTGAAGGAAAAAATTATTATTTCAAATACAAATCATTATTTCTAACCTTGTCAGTGTCTTGACTATATTTTCTATTCATTTTACAACTCATGGTGGTAAATAAGTGTGACTTTTCATGGAAAACACAAAATAATTGTCTGGGGGACCCCAAACTTTTGAACGGTAGTGTGTATATATATATATATATATATACAGTTAGGCCCAAAAATATTTGGACAGTGACACAAGTTTTGTTATTTTAGCTGTTTACGAAAACATATTCAGGATACAATTATATAATCAATATGGGCTTAAAGTGCAGACTCTCAGCTGTAATTTGAGAATATTCACATCCAAATTGGAGCAAGGGTTTAGGAATTACAGCTCTTTAATACGTAGCCGCCTCTTTTTCAAGGGACCAAAAGTAATTGGACAATTGACTCAGAAGGCTGCAAAAAAAAAAAAATAACAAGGCTGCATGGGCTCATGCCTCGTTAACCTGTCATCAATTAAGCAGTTAAAAGGTCTGGAGTTGATTCCAGGTGTGGCGTTTGCATTTGGAAGCTGTTGCTGTGAACACACAACATGCGGTCAAAGGAGCTCTCAATGGAGGTGAAACAGACCATCCTGAGGCTGAAAAAAAAGAAGAAATCCATCAGAGTGATAGCAGAAATGTTAGGAGTGGCCAAATCAACAGTTTGATACATTCTGAGAAAAAAAGAGTGCACTGGTGAGCTTGGGAACTCAAAAAGGCCTGGACGTCCATGGAAGACAACAGTGGTGGATGATCGCAGAATCCTTTCACAACCCCTTCACAACATCCACTCAAGTGAAGAACACTCTCCAGGAAGTAGGTGTATCAGTATCTAAGTCTACCATAAAGAGAAGACTCCATGAGCGTAAATACAAAGGATTCACCACAAGGTGCAAACCATGAATCAGCCTCAAAAATAGAAAGGCCAGAATTGACTTTGCCAAAAAACACCTGAAGAAGCCAGCCCAGTTCTGGAACAGCATTCTTTGGACAGATGAGACTAAGATCAACCTGTACCAGAATGATGGGAAGAAGAAAGTTTGGAGAAGAATTGGAACAGCTCATGATCCAAAGCACTACATCTTCTGTAAAACATGGTGGAGGCAGTGTGATGGCATGGGCATGCATGGCTTCCAATGGCACTGGGTCACTTGTGTTTATTGATGATGTGACAAAAGACAGAAGCAGCCGGATAAATTCTGAAGTTTATAGGGATATACTTTCTGCTCAGATTCAGCCAAATGCAGCAAAGTTGATTGGACGGCGCTTCACCAGTGATCCAAAACATACTGCAAAAGCAACCCAGGAGTTTTTTAAAGCAAAGAAGTAGAATATTCTGCAATGGCCGAGTCAATCACCAGATCTCAACCCAATCAAGCATGCATTTCACTTGCTCAAGACAAAACTTAAGGCAGAAAGACCCACAAACAAGCAACAATTGAAGACAGCTGCAGTAAAGGCCTGGCAAAGCATCACAAAGGAGGAAACCCAGCGTTTGGTGATGTCCATGGGTTCCAGACTTCAGGCAGTCATTGCCTGCAAAGGATTCTCAACAAAATATTGAAAAGTAACATTTTACTTAGGGTTATGTTTATTTGTCCAATTACTTTTGAGCCCCTGAAATGAGGAGCGTTCGTATAAAAATAGCTACAATTCCTACATGTTTAATCATATATTTTTGTTCAACCCCTTGAATTAAACCTTAAAGTCTGCACTTCAATTCCGTTGTAGTTGTTTCATTTCAAATCCAATGTGGTGGCATGCAGAGCCCAAATCATGAAGATTGTGTCACTGTCCAAATATTTCTGGGCCTAACTGTATATATACTGTATATATATTGTGGAGTGTGTGAAATAAGAGGCAGATTCATGGACAGACTGTTTATTACACACTTCACATCTCACAAGCACAGAACAGACTGAATCATTTCAACAAGCTCTCCACAGTTAACTCAATTCTCTCTTCACACGTTTCATGGCATTTCCTATCACACAGCATGACATTTACATTGCACTGCATTCGACCCCCTATGTCCCTGACTCCTTCCTGCTATCTCGCCAGGAACTCCCTGGGCATTGTTCTCCCATGCTTATTCACTGTCTCCATCTGAGATGCTAAATAATCTGACTTCCCCAAGGCCCTACACCGCCCCCCCAGCATCTTAGATAGAACATCAGTCCACACGCTTTCTTGGCTTCCGTCTCCTCCCATATCGGCTGTAACTGGGGTTTACCACCTCCGTGGCGCTGCTGTGCTGGTGGGGGGCTGCTGGGAGTGTGTCTGATTGCGGGTGGGCCGTGGCGAGTGGGGGGGAACTTCGCTCTGTCTGTGGCTGCTCTGGTGGATCGCTTCCCTGGGGAGCTCTCCGTGGGGGTCTTCCACGCCGAGGGGCCCTAGCCAACAGCACCTGCTCGTCCGCTGCTACAAAGGTGGGTTTGAGTCTGTCTATGCCAATTTTCTCCCGCCGACCTCCCAAGTCTAGCAAAAAATGCTTATCCCCTGTTTCCAACACTCTGAACGGTCCATCATAGGGTGGGCGCAATGGCGGGCGGTGGGCGTCATGTCTGACGAACACGAACTCCGCTTTCTTCAGAGTTTTAGGCACGAAAGCAAGCGGAAAACAGTGGTGGGCCGGGGCCAGCAGCGTGCCTGTGTTTGCGCTCCGCTGCAAAAGCTGAGACGGGGAGCTGTCCGGTGCGGGATTATCTGGCAGAAATTCCCCGGGCAGCCGTAGGGACTGCGCAAAAACCAGCTCTGCCGGGGAAGCTTCCAAATCCTCTTTTGGCGCGGAGCGCAACCCCAATAAAACCCACGGCAACCTGTCCACCCAATTTGCATCCATCAGTGAAGCCCTGAGTGCTGCTTTCAGTGATCTATGAAAACGCTTGTATAACCCATTGGCCTGTGGGTTGTACGCAGTTGTGCAATGAATTGCAACCCCCAGGCTGCGGGCCATCGCGGACCAGAGGTCGGAAACAAATTGAGGGCCCCTGTCGGACGTAATGTCCGATGGGACTCTAAAACGCACCACCCATGCTGTTAAAAAAGCGCGTGCCACATCCGTGGAGGTGGTTGCCGCCAGCGGAACTGCTTCTGGCCAGCGCGTTGTGCGGTCCACCACTGTCAGGAGGTGCGTGCACCCCTGTGATGGCGGGAGGGGACCCACGAGGTCCACGTGAACATGGTCAAACCTCTTAGCCGGTACCTGAAACAGCTCCAAGGGAGCCTTCATGTGTCTGTGTACCTTGGCTCGTTGGCACGGCACGCAGGCCGCAGCCCACTCTTTTACTTGTTTGCGTAGGCTCGGCCACACGAACTTCTCTCCCACCATTTTGACTGACGCGTGCACTCCTGGGTGCGCCAGAGTGTGAACCAACTCAAACACGCGGCGGCACCACACGACCGGGACCACCGGACGCGGGCGTCCCGTGGAGACATCGCAGATTAGGGGGGGCATGCCATCTTGCAGTACCCTGCTCTCCAGCCTTAACCCTGTTGGTCCAGACTGGAGCGCACGGACGTCTGCATCGCTAATCTGCTCCGCGGCCATGGCTGCGTAATCTATCCCCACGTAGACTGGGGCCACCACAGCGCGCAAGAGGCAGTCCGCCACCACATTCAGTTTACCCGACACATGCTGAATATCGGTAGTAAACTCATGAGATCGCGGCCAGCTGTCTCTGCTGCCGGCCCGACCACGGTTCTGAAACCTTGGCCATCGTGAACGTTAGTGGTTTGTGGTCCACAAACGCGGTGAAGCTGCGCCCTTCCAGCCAGAACTGGAAGTGGCGTACGGCCAGGTGGAGGGCCAGCAACTCCCTGTCGAACGCGTTGTATTTACGTTCACTGTCGCGCAAAGTTCTGCTGAAAAAGGCGAGCGGCTGCCAAGCCCCGGCGACACTGCTCCACCACAGCCCCTATAGCCACGTCTGAAGCGTCGGTGGTGAGCACTATCTGGGCCGCCGGGTACGGATGCGCCAGCAGTGCGGCGTTTGCCAGGGCTGCTTTAACCTCCGAGAACGGCCGCTCTCGCTCCAGGGTCCATTCGACCACATCCGCGGGTTTCTGTCTCTTTAGATTAGATTAGATTAGATTCAACTTTATTGTCATTACACATGTATGAATACAAGGTAACGAAACACAGTTTAGCATCCAATCAGAAGTGCAAAGGACAGCAGTGCAGTATATACGGTAATTAACAGTATGCGCAATTTAAGCAAATATATGCAAATATATGCAGCAGTGCAGAAAGTTAAGAGTACTGTTATGTGCAAATAATGTGCAATAAGTTAGATGTAGTTATGTAGTTATGCAGTTAGGTACAGGTGAGGATGGTAAGAGATGATGGTAAGAGAGTCTGCGGGGAACTAAGTTCAATAACGTGACAGCTGTTGGAAAGAAACTGTTCCTAAACCTGCTGGTTCTAGTCCAAAGGCTTCTGAAATGTCTTCTGGAGGGGAGAAGCTGGAACAGTCCATGAGCAGGATGGTTGGAGTCCCTAAGAATGCTGCGTGCCCGGCGCAGACATCTTTTCCTGTAGACGTCCTCTATAAACGGAAGTGGAGTCCCTGGGATGCGTTGGGCAGTTTTCACCACCCGCTGCAGCGCCTTGCGGTCAGCGACAGAGCAGCTCCCATACCAGACTGTGATACAGTTGGTCAGGGTGCTCTCTATCACGCAGCGGTAGAAGTTGCCCAGGATGTCAGTTGACAGATGGTTCTTCTTCAGTGTCCTCAAGAAAAAGAGGCGCTGATGGGCCTTCTTGATCAGGCTGGTGGTGTTAACTGACCAGGACAGGTCCTCCGAGATGTGGGTCCCCAGGAATTTGAAGCTGGGGACACGCTCAACAGCTATGCCATTGATATGGATGGGGTCATGTGTCTCTTCCCTCTCCTTCCTGTAGTCCACTATGAGCTCCTTGGTTTTGCTGGTGTTAAGGAGCAGGTTATTGTCAGCGCACCAAGTAGCCAAGTGCTCAACCTCTGCCCTGTAATCTGACTCGTCGTTGTCCCTGATGAGTCCAATCACCGTGGTGTCATCTGCGAACTTTATGATGGAATTGGATCCATACATAGGCCTGCAGTCATGGGTGTAGAGGGAGTAGAGGAATGGGCTGAGCACACAGCCCTGTGGTACACCAGTGCTGAGTGTGATGACGGAAGAACGGTTGGGGCCTGACCTAACATGCTGGGGTCTGTTGGTCAGAAAATCCATGATCCAGTTGCAGGTGGAGGTACTGATTCCCAGGTCCCCAAGTTTAGTGAGCAACTTGGAGGGGATAACTGTGTTGAATGCTGAGCTGAAGTCAACAAACAGCATTCTTGCGTAGGTGTTCTTGTCATCCAGGTGTGAGAGTACATAGTGCAGCGCTGTAGAAACCGCATCCTCTGTACTCCTGCTGCTCCGGTAGGCGAACTGATGAGGGTCCAGTGTAGGGGGCAGGCCTTTTTTGAGCTGTGCCAAGACCAGTCGCTCAAAGCACTTCATGACTATGGGCGTCAGTGCCACAGGGCGATAGTCATTTAGGCACGATGGTGTTGAATGTTTCGGCACTGGTACTATTGAAGTGGTCTTGAAGCACGCTGGTACCACGGCCTGGGCCAGGGACAGATTGAAGATGTCTGTGAAGACCCCTGCCAGCTGCTCAGCGCATGCCCTCAGCACACGCCCAGGAATGCCATCAGGGCCAGCAGCCTTACGTACGTTGACATGACTCAGTGCGTTACGGACGTCGGTGTGGGTGAGTGTGAGATGGTGGAGGTCATCAGAGGGTGGGAAATTGATGTACTTTTTGTTGTTGTCCTTGTCAAAACGAGCATAGAAGTCATTTAGCTCATTGAGAAAGGGCACAGTCATGGCTATAGGTATGGAGTTGCTGGGCTTATAATCAGAGATAGCTTGAATGCCCTGCCACATACGTCGGGAGTCAGAGTCCCCAAAATGTTCCTCCACCTTCAGCTTGTAGCTGTGCTTGGCCTTCTTGATGCCCCTCTTCAGATCTGCCCTGGATGAACTGTAGGCCTGTGCATCACCAGATCTAAAGGCATTGTTACGTGCTTTTAGCAGAAGCCGCACTTCTCTGTTCATCCACGGCTTCTGATTTGGGTACGTGGTGATCTGTCTTTCCGTGGTGACACTGTCAATAGTGGTGTTGATATGGTCCAGGACTGAATGGGTGTAAGAGTTGATGTTTATTTGGGAGCCACAGGTAGCCTGAGAGGTGAACATACTCCAGTCTGTGTTCCTAAACTTCTCCTGGAGTACAGAGTCAACCCCCTCTGGCCACACTTTGATGGTCCTCAATGATGGCTTCACCCGGTTGATGAGCGGTACATACTTGGGGGTAAGGAACAAGGATAAGTGATCAGACTGACCTAGGTGGGGGAGGGGAGTTGCTGTGTAGGCTCCCACAATATTGGTGTAAACATGGTCCAATGTTTTGTCCCCTCTTGTGTGACAGGAGACATGCTGGTAGAATTTAGGAAGCACTGTCTTTCTCTCACTCTGATTCTGCATCTGCTGCGAGACACACACACTGTCTCCTCTC
This sequence comes from Pholidichthys leucotaenia, assembly GCA_020510985.1. Lineage (NCBI taxonomy): Eukaryota > Metazoa > Chordata > Actinopteri > Cichliformes > Pholidichthyidae > Pholidichthys > Pholidichthys leucotaenia. Next base: position 251,581,172 of record CM035845.1, on the reverse strand, counting down.
TTTGAGAGCTGGAGGAACGAAGTTGCAGCCTGCTCAAACCATGGGCTGTAGCCGAGTTCTGATGAAGGCGGGTGATAATAAAGCTATTTAAAAATCCAACGCTGCCTTTATTTTATCATCCTCTTCACTTCTCTTGAGTGTGGCGTACAATGGTTGCATGAGCCGCGCCGCGCGGGGAAGGAAACAGTTATAAAAGTTCACCATCCCCAAAAATTCTTACAGCGCCCTGACCATCTGAGGCCGGGGAAAATCCGCTACGGCACGCACTTTGTCGGGCAATGGGATCGCTCCTTCCGGAGAGATGCGGTGCCCCAAAAAATCAATCTCCGTCACGCCGAACTGGCATTTCGCCGGGTTGATTATTAACCCGTGCTCCTCCAACCTCCGGAAAACCGTCCTGATGTGGGTTTTGTGTTCGTCTTCGGACGCACTGGCTACCAGGATATCGTCCAGGTAGACGAACACGAACGGGAGATTGTGCAGCACTGCATCGATCATGCGCTGGAACGTCTGTGCCGCGCCTTTTAACCCGAATGGCATGTGCAGGAACTCGAATAAACCGAACGGAGTTATTACCACTGTTTTGGGTACATCCTCCGTGCGCACTGGGACCTGGTGATAACCGCGGACCAGGTCTATTTTAGAAAAAATGCATGCTCCGGCAAGGTGAACGGAAAAATCCTGTATGTGGGGAATCGGGTAGCGGTCGTGTGCTGTGGCGTTGTTCAACCTGCGGAAATCACCGCACGGTCGCCACAACCCCTCAGCCTTAGGGACCATGTGTAGCGGGGATGCCCATGGGCTGTTCGAACGCCTGATGATGCCCAACCTTTCCAGGTTGGCGAACTCCTCGCGCGCTATGGCCAGTTTAGCTGCGTCCAAGCGCCGAGGTCTTGCGAAAACGGGCGGCCCGGTGGTGGTGATAAAGTGCTCCACCCCGTGTTTAGCGATGGCCGCCGAAAACGTCGGGACCATGACTGCTGGGAACTGAGTGAGCAGTGCGTGGAACTTACCGCCTGGAACTGTGACGTTGGCTTGTGCTGTTGGCTGGGTCGCTCGAGCTATACAGGGGAGAGATTCAAAGGACAGTGCATTAGCCAGGCGTCTGTTAGCAACATCCACAAGTAAACCATGCGCACACAGAAAATCAGCGCCCAGGATCGGGCAACACAGTGCTGCTATGATAAAAGTCCACTCATACGAGCGGCCATGTAGAGATAAGGTCAGTGTTCTCTCACCGAACGTCTTAATCTCTGAGCCGTTTACTGCCACAAGTCCGGGGCCGCTAGGTCCTGCCAGCCGGTCAGCGTAGGACAGCAGGATGACGCTCTTCTGGGCTCCGGTGTCGACGAGGAAGCGTCTCCCCGAGCGCAAGTCCGTTACGTATAGCAGCTTGTTCTCTTCACCGGCGGTCACAGCTGCTACTGACTGCCAGCCTTGGCGTTTCCCGAGCGCTTGAACTGACACGGTGGCGCACATCTGCGCGCGTTCTCTCCGAAGCGGCGGTGGTAGAAGCAGTGCGTGTCTCTCTGGCGCTCCTTGGCCCCTGCTGCCGCTGCCGTCGGTGGCTCCTCGCCTCCTCTGGTCGTCTCGCTGGGCTCAGCCGCCGCAGCGTTGACAGTGATCGCCCGGGTGGTGAGAATGATCCGGTCTGCCTCCTGAGCTAGCGCACGGTAGTCACGTGCGGCCAGCAAGGGCGAATTGGCCAGAACCGCTCTCGCCTCCGTTGGAAGGTTCCATAGGAAAAGGTGGGCAAACAGAAAGTGCCCGTCGTCCATGCCCATTAACACCAGCATCTTCTCCATCAGGTTGACGGCCGAACTATCTCCTAACTTGGTCCACCCCAGGAGCCTCTCCGCTCTCTCACATTCCGAGAGCGTGTAGCGCCGGGTCAGCGCAGCCTTGAGCGCCTCGTATTTGCTGTGGGCTGGAGGCTGATCGAGCAGGCTCGCTACCTGCTGGGCTGTGCGAGCGTCCAGCGCTGCTACCACATGGTAGAACTTGGTGTCGTCTGCCGTTACTCCCCGGAGGGCAAACTGGGCCTCGGTGTGGTGGAACCAAGAGCGCAGGTTGTGCTGCCAGAAGTCCAGTAGCTTGACTGAAACCGCACACGCGTCTGGGGGCTCCAGTCCGGGCTGTCTGTGGGATGGCTGCTGCATCGCTGGGGTTTCCCGACTGGGCCGGCTCCAGGGTTCTTGTCTCGTGTTCTATAATTCGTCTAGGGTCACCAGTGTGGAGTGTGTGAAATAAGAGGCAGATTCATGGGCAGACGGTTTATTACACACTTCACATCTCACAAGCACAGAACAGACTGAATCATTTCAACAAGCTCTCCACAGTTAACTCAACTCTCTCTTCACACATTTCATGGCATTTCCTATCACACAGCATGACATTTACATTACAATGCATTCAGCCCCCTACGTCCCTGACTCCTTCCTGCTATCTCGCCAGGAACTCCCTGGGCATTGTTCTCCCATGCTTATTCACTGTCTCCGTCTGAGATGCTAAATAATCTGACTTCCCCAAGGTCCTACAATATATATATATATACACTACCGTTCAAAAGTTTGGGGTCACCCAGACAATTATTTTGTGTTTTCCATGAAAAGTCACACTTATTTACCACCATGAGTTGTAAAATGAATAGAAAATATAGTCAAGACATTGACAAGGTTAGAAATAATGATTTGTATTTGAAATAATATTTTTTTCCTTCAAACTTTGCTTTTGTCAAAGAATCCTCCATTTGCAGCAATTACAGCATTGCAGACCTAACATGATTGCACAAGGGTTTCTAATCATCCATTAGCCTTCTGACGCAATGAGCAAACACATTGTACCATTAGAACACTGGAGTGATAGTTGCTGGAAATGGGCCTCTATACACCTATGTAGATATTGCACCAAAAACCAGACATTTGCAGCTAGAATAGTCATTTGCCACATTAGCAATGTATAGAGTGTATTTCTGATTAGTTTAAAGTTATCGTCATTGAAAAAAAGTGCTTTTCTTTCAAAAATAAGGAAATTTCTAAGTGACCCCAAACTTTTGAACGGTAGTGTGTATATACATATATATATATATATATATATATATATATATTAAATTATAAAGGCCATGTAGGAGCTGCAGCCTGTTCCAGCTGACATATAGGGCAGAATAGAATAGAATAGACTTTATTTGTCATTATAACAAGTACAACGAAATTAAAATGCAAACCAATCAGTGAATGAGGAGTAAAAAGAAGCTTAAAAAAATTATATAAATTACTAATTTTAAATATCACACACACTCAATTTCACAGTTTCAAACCTCATGTTCTACTAGAATTCAGACAGGCAATTGCGGTCGGATAAAAACTGTTTTTGAATCTGTTTGTCCTTGTTTTGATTGCTCTAAACCGCCTTCCTGATGGTAGTGGTTGGAAGAGAGAGTGACCGGGATGGAAGGGGTCCTTCAGGATTTTTTGTGCCTTTTTAAGGCAACGGGCGTGGTGCAGTTCTTCAAGGCTGAGGAGAGGGCAACCAATAATTTTTTGGGCTGTGTTGATGACAGTCTGAAGAGCTTTCTTCTGGGCTACCGTGCAGCTGCTGAACCAAATACAAATACAATAAGTTAAAATGCTCTCAATAGAGCAACGATAAAAAGACAACAGCAGTCTCTGACAGATGTTGTTTCCTCTCAGCACCCTAAGGAAATGTAGTCTCTGCTGGGCCTTTTTCAGCAGCTCAGTTGTGTTCACCCCCCATGTCATGTCCTCCTGAATGTGGACCCCCAGGAAGCAGAAATCCTCGACCCTCTCCACACCTGTGCCACTAATAGTCAGAGGTTGAATGTCTGTTTTATTTCTTCTGAAGTCTATGATGACCTCCTTTGTTTTTGTGACATTTAGAAGAAGATTGTTGTCTCCACACCACTCTATCAACTGCTGCACCTCGCCCCTAAAACCGGTTTTATCTCCCCCCGAGATGAGCCCCACCACTGTGGTGTCATTGGCAAACTTGATGATGCTGTTGCTGTGGTGTATGGGGGTGCAGTCATAGGTGTAAAGGCTGTACAGTAGGGGGCTCAGCACACAGCCTTGTGGGGAGCCGGTGCTGAGGCTGATGGTAGTGGACATGTGAGGTCCCACTTTGACCCTCTGGCTGCGATCCGAGAGGAAGCTTTGGATCCAAGTACAAGTGGAATATGGAAGTCCTAGTTCCCTAAGTTTGGGCACCAGTCTGCCGGGGAGGATGGTGTTAAAGGCGGAGCTGTAGTCCACAAATAGCATCCGCACATAGCTCCCCAGCTGCTCCAGATGGAACAGGGCAGCATGGAGAGCCGTGGCAACAGCATCCTCAGTGGATCTGTTGGCCCTATAAGTGAACTGGTGGGGCTCCAAACACTGTGGGAGAAGTGATATGATGTGGGCTCTGACAAGCTTCTCAAAAAACTTCATCACCACTGGAGTCAGAGCCACTGGCCAGTAATCATTAAGACTGGTAACATTGTGTTTTTTGAGTATAGGAATTATGGTGGAGGATTTTAAACAGTGTGGGACAGTGGACTGTGACAGGGACCGGTTAAAAATCCTAGTAAAGATTTCAGTCAGCTGGAACGCACAGTCCTTCAGCACAGACACCATAAGGTCCAGTGGTCTTCCTCGGATTGACCGCTCCCAGAACTCTCCTCACCTCATACTCCTCAACAATGAGGCTTGGGCTACTGAGAGCTGTAGGCTCCGTTGTTGTTTCTATCTCTGGAGGCTCCACCTCAAAACGAGCAAAGAAAATATTCAGGTCCTCTGCCAGCGAGGGGCTCCCTTCAGCCGCTCCAGGGTTAGCTCTAACGTTAGTGAGCTGCTGCACCCCCTCCCACACCTGTCTGCTGTTATTACTATCCAGGTGGTCCTCAATCCTCCTCCTGTATTCCCTCTTGGCCTTCCTGATGCCTCTTTTCAGGTTAGCCCGGGCTGAGCTATAATGAGCCGTGTCACCTGATCTGAAGGCAGCTCTCCTCTCCCTCAACAGCTGCTGGACCTCCCGGGTCATCCAGGGCTTTCTGTTAGGATAAATCCTGATATCTTTCTCAACTGTGACAGTGTCCATGCAGGTTTTAATATAACACAGCACACTATCCGTAAACATGTCCAGGTCTGGGTGTTCAAAAACGTCCCAATTTGTCCTATTGAAGCAGTCCTGCAGCTGCTGAGTTGCACCATCGGGCCATGTTTTAACTGTTTTTGTAATGATAGGAGCAGTTTTCCTGAGTGGTGCATATGCTGGGATTACAAGCAGGGACATGTGGTCAGACTGGCCCAGATGTGAAAGTGGGGTGACCCTAAAGCCCTGCTTGACATTGGAATACAGTTTATCAAGTGTATTTGCTCCCCTAGTAGCACAATTAACATGCTGATGGAACTTGAGGAGCACCTTTTTCAAGTCCACATGATTAAAATCCCCTGCTACAATATGCACAGCCTCAGGATGTAAACTCTGCTGTTTGCTCAGACTATCATATAAATATCAGTTAGCCGTGTTAGCATTAGCATCAGGTGGAATGTATAAAGCGGTTACCATGACGACGGTGAATTCTCTCAGTAAATAAAAGGGTCTACATTTTACAGTCACATATTCCAAGTCTGAGGAGCAGTGACTGTCCACAATCGCTGTGTCTGTGCACCAGCTGTTGTTAATGTGCATGCAGAGCCCACCTCCTCTGGTCTTCTCGGAGTCCCTCGTCCTGTCATGCCGCTGTACGGTGTAGCCTGCTAGCTCGATAGCATTGTCCGGGATGGATGGTTGAAGCCAAGTCTCGATGATCAGCAGAATGCAGCTATCCCTTATCGGTTTCATTGCTATCCGCAGCCTCAGCTCATCCATCTTGTTCAAAAGTGCTCTGGCGTTTGAGATGAAGAGACTCGGTAGCAGTGGTCTGTGTGGCTGCCGCCGTAGTCTGGCTAGCGCCCCGGCCCGGCAGCCCCACTTCTGTCTCCTCTCTCTCCGCCGCCATCGCCGCCTTCTCTCTGGGATGGTAATCCACGGAGCGCCCGGTCCCCTCGCTATATATGCCGGGATGTCATGCGATCGAACAAACTCAGCTGTGACATTCTGCTTGCATGAAGCTCCGATCGTGAGGAGCTCATGCCGGCTGTAGTTGTTTTTAGCCCATGAGGGTGTACACTGGTCCAACAGAAACACGCATACAAACACACATCCATAACACCAACTGAGAGAGCATACAGCCGCTGCAACTGTGTGCGCCACCATCATTAAGAAATATGTCACTAGAACTCACTAGATTGCATTTCTAAAAAAAAAAAAAAAAGGAGGACCTGCGAGACCAGTGACAAAATAAGACCGGGGAATGCTCCATTGGGAAGATAATGAACTTTGTCTTTGAATTGTATTACCCTTTCATACATATCACACAACCCCATTGTCTTTGAGGTTTTTGAAATATGTACCCATCAATGCACTGATTCCCCTAGACTTTGAGCTAATAGAAATATTTTTCAGTTGTCTCGCAACAGTAAAACATCCTCCAACTTAATTAAAGCTGCATACTACAAAGCTTGTAGCAAAGGCTCTCTCTCTCTCTCTCTCTCTCTCTCTCTCTCTCTCTCTCTCTCTCTCTCTCTCGTGCGCATGCGTGAGCGTTTGTGGGAGCAGGGGTGTGGAGTGGTGTCGAGTGAGTACTTTAAACTTTGTTTTTTCTAACTTTTCTCTATCATGTGTGTTTGAGGTGTGTGTGTTTAATATAGTGGGTTGAGTGTGTGTGTGCTGGGGTGTGATTGTTGGAGTGAGTGTGTCGGGGAACGGTAGCTTCTGCTGCCTGTTTTTCCCGGCCGGCCATCATGCCGGTGTTTGATGGTGGTGTGGAGTTTGAGCGCTTGACCCGGCGGCATGGCATGAGAATCCTCCCGACAGTTCCCTGTTCTGTGGAGGAGGCCGGCCTCGCTGTAGGACAGGTGGTTGGGCATGACGGTATAAAATCAGCATCGAGGATGAACAGCGCAATTGTGATCTTTCTGGATTCAACCGAAAAAGCTGATCAGGTGGTGGCACAGGGAGTGGTCATAAATGACACTTTTACTCCCGTTTTACCGCTGGCAAACCCGTCTAGGAGGATCACCATCTCAAACGCTCCTCCTTTCGTTAAAAATGATCAGCTGATAAGAGAGTTGTCCCGTTTTGGCCAAGTGGTTTCCCCTATCAGAATGGTCTCTCTGGGTAGCAAATCCCCCCTCCTGAAGCATGTTGTGTGTCACAGGAGACAGTGTTTCATGGTGTTAAAAGACAGCTCTGCTGAACTGAACGCGTCTTTTAACTTCAGGATTGACTACTTGGTGTTTGCAACATCTGAAACCATGAGGTGTTTTGCGTGTGGTGCAGAAGGCCATCTCATTAGATCATGTCCTGAAAAGGCGAACACAAAGTGCACTGGCGGTAAGAAAGGTGACGCCGCTGTTTCTGGTGGTCCGGAGGGTAGCGCTACATGTGGTGCGGCGGATGCCGCTGCGGCGCCCGCTTCTGCTGGGGTGGTCGCGGCTGCGGCTGCAGCCGCGGCCGCGTCCGCTTCTGCTTCTGCTTCTGCGGGGGCGTCCGCATCCGCATCCGCATCCGCGTCCGCGTCCGCGTCCGCGTCCGCGTCCGCGTCCGCGTCCGCTTGTGCTGGGGCGGCCGCGGCGGCCGCGGTAGTTGCCCCCCCAAATAGTGATGGTGGGGAATTTCTGTCTGGCGGCAGCTCCGATCATTGTGACGAGCCTGTCACCCGGAGTAAAGAGATGGAGGGCGAAATGAGTGCAGTTAAACGAAGGAACGTGAATGAACAGACTTTGCAGGCGGGGAGGGAGCGGTTTGAGGCTGTAGCGGACACACAGAGCAAACACTGCATGACAAACGTTGCAGTTCACGAAGAAATGCAGGAATGTAGTTTTGTTGAAGAGGATTCTTTTAAAGCTGCACAAAAAAGAAAAAGTGCTGAGAACCTGCAGAGCTCTGCTAAATCTAGTAGGGTTGGGAATTTAGAATCACTGGATGAGAGCGCTTCTGACGAAAGTGGAGCTGAGTCTGAACTGATGCAGACGCAGGAGGAGCAAAGCTCCTATTGTTTTACCAAAATTAGGAAATTTCTCCAGGTGACTAAGGGGAGCAGAGCTGTGAAAGTGGAAAATTACTTTCCAGATCTGGAGTTATTTGTGGCATCAGCTCGCAAGTTTATGAAACTGAATGATGGGAATGAGACTTTCACTGATCAGGAAATATATCGTTTAAAGAAACTGGTTGTTAAACTGAAATCACAAATTACTAGCAGTCATGTTGACTCTTAGTTTGTTTCTTCCCTTTTATGCTATGTGTGTGTTTTTTTTACTGTACCTTATTTTTATCCTTTTTAATGCCCCACCCTAGAATTGGCACTCTTAATATAAACGGGGCCAGGGATGATGTAAAAAGGGCCTCTTTATACAAGCTTTTTAATTTAAAGAAACTTGACGTGCTGATGGTCCAGGAGACTCACAGCACTGTAGACATTGAGAGCCATTGGAGAAAAGAGTGGGATGGCTGCATTTTTTTTTAGCCACAAATCCAATAACAGTGGAGGGGTGGCTGTACTTTTCTCTAGGGGTTGTGTGCCTGTCTCTTATGAGGTAGAAGAGGTGGTGAAAGGACATGTACTCTTACTAAAGGTACAGTTTGAAAACGTGAACTTGGTTTTTATAAACGTGTATGTGCCAACACAGAGAGCAGAGAGGATCAGGGTCTTTGACGTGCTATCGGATACGGTTAGGTTCTGTAATCCAAATAGTTTTTTATTTCTGGGGGGTGATTTTAATTGTACATTAAACCACAGACTAGACAGGAACCATCAGGAGCCTCACCCTGCTTCTGCCAATAGGCTGAGGGAACTGGTGAAAACACATGAAATGGCCGATGTGTGGAGATCACATCATGGGGATCAGAGGCAGTACACCTGGAGCCATGTTAAAGATAACCTTTTATCTATGGCTAGGTTAGACCGTTTTTATGGTTTTAAACATCAAATGAGTGTTTTTAAAAATAGTTGTATCTGTCCTGTTGGTTTCACTGATCACTGCCTGCTGTTTTGTTCTGTGTTTATTGAAAATGTAAAGTGTAAGAGTGCTTTTTGGCATTTTAACAATACACTTTTAAATGATGTGTTTTTAAAAGAGGTTTTTCATGATGTATGGAAGTCACACAGGGAACAAAAACCCTCTTTTAGTTCTCTCCAAATGTGGTGGGATTTTGGTAAGGCACAGATAAAACAACTCTGCCAACAGTACACTCAAAATGTCACTCGTAGCTTGACCCAATCCTTGAAAGTTCGGGAGACTGAGGTGGTAGAGCTAGAGGAGTTGCTCAGTTCTACAGGAAAACAAGAGCACTTAGAGGCTCTCAAGTCAAAAAGGTCAGCCTTGGCTAGCTTGCTAGGGGTCACCGCACAGGGTGCTCTGGTCCGCTCACGCTACATGGATGTAGCTCTGATGGACTCGCCCTCCCAGTACTTTTTTGGACTGGAGGGGAAAAATGGACAGAGAAAACTTATTCACTCCTTGTTGGACGATGACGGGAGAACAATCTCCACAGCAGCAGAGATCAGGAAATACGCTGCTAGCTTTTACAGTGAATTGTTTAGAGCAGAGTGGAGGGAGGACACGTCACTGGGCCAGGTTTTCCTTGATGGTCTTCCAGTGCTCTCAGAGGACCTTGTTGCTGGCTTGGATGCTCCACTGTCTCTGTCTGAGCTGCATACGGCGCTAATGAGCCTCCAGAATGGAAAATCACCAGGCATAGATGGTCTCTCTGTGGACTTTTTTAAGGAATTCTGGCCCCTGCTTGGTCCAGACCTGCTGGAGGTTCTCCAAGATAGCTTGGAAAGGGGGACCCTACCCACGACCTGCAGGAGGGCCATCATCACACTGTTGCCGAAAAAAGGGGACCTACAGAGCCTAAAGAACTGGAGGCCAGTCTCTCTGCTCTGCACAGACTATAAGATTCTTTCAAAAGCTCTGGCCCGAAGACTGAGAAAGGTGATGAGCGAGCTCATTCATGTAGACCAGACTTACTGTGTGCCTGGCAGGCTGATTAGTGACAACGTCACTTTAATTCGGGATGTTTTGGAGGTCTCTGGTTCATTGGCGGTAGAAACTGGTTTGATTTCAATTGACCGGGAAAAGGCGTTTGACCGGGTTGAACACCAATATTTATGGACAGTTTTAGCTGCTTTTGGGTTCAGCCCAGGCTTCATAGCCAGGATACGGGTCTTGTACAGTGACATTGAGAGTGTGCTGAAGATAAATGGGGGCCTGTCTGCCCCTTTAAAAGTCCAGAGGGGGGTTCGGCAGGGCTGCCCTCTCTCAGGGATGCTGTACTCTCTCGCCATAGAGCCTTTGCTTCACTGCCTGAGAAGGGATCTATCAGGAGTTACTTTTCCTGGCTGTGACACCACGTTCAAGCTGTCGGCCTATGCAGATGATGTAGTCATTCTGCTGAACAAGCAGAGTGACATAGACGTTTTGGTTAGGAGTGCCAATCTTTTTGGCCAACTTTCCTCTGCAAAAATAAACTGGGGAAAAAGCGAGGCTCTGATGATGGGGGAGAAACTAGAAAATCAGCTTACGCTGCCTGGTGGGCTGATTTGGAAAAAAGGAGGGTTTAAGTATCTTGGTGTCTTTATTGGAAATCAGCAGTTTGAGCAAAAAAATTGGGATGGGGTCATAGAGAAAATTAACGGGAGACTAAACAAGTGGAAGTGGCTAATGCCAAGAATATCTTTTAGAGGAAGAGTGCTCATTTTAAATAATCTTGTTTCCTCATCCCTGTGGCACCGCCTCATGTGCATGGACCCCCTGCTGGTTTGTTGTCCAAAATTCAGTCTGTTTTGGTGGACTTTTTTTTGGGGGGTGGACTCCACTGGGTCCCTCAAGCCCTGTTATTTCTTCCCAAAGAGGAGGGGGGGCAAGGAGTGATTCATTTAGCTAGTAGAGGTGCTGCTTTTAGATTGACTTTTATACAGAGGCTGCTGACGGGCCCCCAGGACCTGGTATGGAGGCCTTTGGCCTGTGTTATTTTACAGAGAGTCCTTGGGCTTGGGCTAGACCTCCCTGTGTTTTTAATGGATTTTAAGAACTCTAATGCACTGTCTTTGCCCAGTTTTTACCGCAGTCTCTTTTCAGTGTGGACTCTTTTTAAAAAAACAAAGAGGGCCATGCGATTCCCTCTACTGGTTGTTGAGGGAGCCGCTGGTTTTTGGTGGTCGCCTTGGTGTCCTGCCGGGAGTTGGAAGGACTTTCCTTGATAGGCTGTGTTCCAGGAACGTTCTCACTGTGAAGCAAGTGGTGGAACTGGCTGGTCCTGGCCTCAACAACGCCTCAGCTTTAGCAGCTCATCTTGGTGTCAGGTCAAATCGTTTCATCGATGGTCTTCTTGCACACTGGAAACAGGAGCTTCATGGACTTGAGCACTCCCTACTCTTGGACTTTAGCAATGGCACGCTGCAGCCGGAAAGCACGGACCCCTTTCCCTCTCTCATGCTCTATATGGACTTTGACGTCACTCCTTGCTCCTTACTGGCATTCTGTGCTCCCACTGGTGTGGACTTTGGAGGAGCCAGTGGTAAGGCACTCTACAGACTGGTGGTGATGGCACTCAACAAGGACAGATTGAACACCTGTGTGGACACTCCTCGGAGAGCCTATTTTAGACTAGGAAAAGGGCATCGGCTTGCCTGGAGGGCTCTTTGTAAAGCCCCTCTCCCTATGAGGCATGGAGACTTACAGTGGAGGGTCCTGCATGGTATTATACTGTAGCTGTCAATGCTTTTGTTTCTGTGATTAACAGCAGTGTCAGTGATCAGTGTGTTTTTTGTTCCTCTAGGGAGACAGTTTTTCATTGTTTTATTGAATGTCAGCACCTGAGTGGCCTCTTTGAACTTCTCACAGAACTTTTTCACATTTTTAAGGAAGTTTTCTCTAAGCAGGTTTTCATTTGTGGTTTTATATACACTACCGTTCAAAAGTTTGGGGTCACCCAGACAATTATTTTGTGTTTTCCATGAAAAGTCACACTTATTTATCACCATGAGTTGTAAAATGAATAGAAAATATAGTCAAGACATTGACAAGGTTAGAAATAATGATTTGTATTTGAAATAATAATTTTTTCCTTCAAACTTTGCTTTCGTCAAAGAATCCTCCATTTGCAGCAATTACAGCATTGCAGACCTAACATGATTGCACAAGGGTTTGCTAATCATCCATTAGCCTTCTGACGCAATGAGCAAACACATTGTACCATTAGAACACTGGAGTGATAGTTGCTGGAAATGGGCCTCTATACATCTATGTAGATATTGCACCAAAAACCAGACATTTGCAGCTATAATAGTCATTTGCCACATTAGCAATGTATAGAGTGTATTTCTGATTAGTTTAAAGTTATCTTCATTGAAAAAAAGTGCTTTTCTTTCAAAAATAAGGAAATTTCTAAGTGACCCCAAACTTTTGAACGGTAGTGTACAATTGTCGTTTTAAGCAGAAGTGTCAACTACTGAACTTTGTTTTAGGGCAGGCAAAGTTGGCTATCTATGTAAGCCGGAGAAGAAAACTTGAAAATGTTGAGAATGATGTTGATGTCAAAATTTTATTTGTGAGGCTACTTAAAGCCAGAATCAGGCTGGACTTTCAGTTTTTTATGGGGAATGGGGATGTGGAAGGTTTCAGGACCCTCTGGTCCCTGGAGAATGTCCTCTGCTCAGTTCGTGATGGACAGCTTTTTTGGGGGCGTTTTTTGGGGGAATAATTTTCTGTGTAATATAGCATGACATAGAAATTGTATTGAATGATGGACAAGTGTGTTTATTAAAGATCCTTTAAAAATCTCTCTCTCTCTCTCTCTCTCTCTCTCTCTCTCTCTCTCTCTCTCTCTCTCTCTCACCCCTTTACCAAGCTGGTTCTGGTGCTTAACTGGAGCCAGAGCCTGACTTGGCACCAGTTCTTTGCTTTTCGACCGCCTAAGCACTAGCCCAAGGCCCTCAAAAATGGTTCTAAGCTGGCCTCAACTCATTGCTGGGCCAGAGCTGCGAACCAACTGACGTTGGTTGTATCCACTGCCATGGGCGGGGTGACTCAAAACATTACTAACTGCCATGTTGCATTCCAAACAGCAGAGCAAGCATGATGGATTCCAAAATCAAGCAGACTTGGAGCAAAGAGGAGACCCAGTATTTCCTGGCTCTATGAACATCAGCAGAAGTACAAGATAAATTGGAGGGGGCCGCTCAAAAAAAACCCATTTTCAAGCAAATACAGAGGGAGATGGCTGCCGCTGGTTACGACCAGATCGTCGACCAGCTGCTAAATAAACTGAAGAAGCTATAGAAACAATTCAGAGACCATAAAAGAGATCTTGGAGACCCCGCAAGAATCCCCATTTTGATATGATGAATGTGGGCTATATTAATCATATATTCCATAACCTACATATGTTGAAGCATGTGGGAATGTTTGGTGATTACAGATGTAAGGCAACTTCACACCTCTGAAAGGACAAAGTCTCTCAACCGCCAAGTGAAGAACAAAGACGTTCCCAGACACTGCAGTGGAGACCGGAGGAGCTACCCTCACCCCCCTAGGGCGAAGAGAGGAAGTACCAAGACAATGGGGGGATTATGATAATGAGGGATGTCAGCCTTTGATGTTCATGTCTTTTGTTATGTGCAAGTATAAAGTCAGAGAGCCGAAGATATTCGGTCTCTTTTTCCTTCTGCTACCTCTGCACTAGATGAGACTTGTTAGGAGAGCTGATAAATAAACTTTGGTTTATATATCAAATCGCCTCATCATTTCAAGCTCTTCTACACTGGTGACCCCTGACGCGAGTATGGACCTGAGGCGTTCCCCCGCAATTGACTCATCCGTGGCGACCCAGGCAGACGCCAGCGACCACGCAGACGGGGGAACAGATGGACGACTTTCCCCCCGGCAGAAGGGATTGAGAGGGCTCAACCGAGCACCAGCACCGCTGTGAGAGCCAAAGCAAGGCACTCTCACCCTGCGGACACAGCAGTGATGGTATACACGAATGCCATCGCTGTCAAGCTGCCAGACTTCTGGCAAGAAGACCCCGCCTCATGGTTTCAACAAGCTGAAGCCCAGTTTGCACTGGCGGGCATCACGGCTGATGATACGAAATTCTATCATATCGTCTCCAAACTCGACGCCGCTACTTCGAGGTGTGTGCGGAGCATGATCCGGCGGCCGCCGGCCCAAGACAAATATGAAACACTGAAAGCAACCATCGTGGCAAATTACGTCCCCTCAGCTGAAGAGAGAGCCGAGAAGATCCTGGCGGTCTACAGCCACAGAGGGTGCAAACCTAAAGCCCTCATGGAGGATTTGCTGCAGCTTAAAGAAGAGGACAACGACAACTTCCTCTTACAATTCATATTCCTCAGCACGCTGCCGCCACACACGAGAGGGACACTCGCCAACATGAGATGCAGCACCCAGCAAGACTTCCGCGTGCTCGCCAACGAAGCTCAACGGCTCGTCAATGCCTGCAAGGAGCAGACACCCACAGCAGCATCCGCAGACCTCAACGCTGATGCCCAGAACCACGAAGAGCCACAACCCACTGAGCAGATCCAGCCCGCGGTGACAGCGACATGGCCAAAACGTAACAGACGGAGCGACGTCTGTTATTATCACCACCGTTTCGCCGAGAAGGCTCACAAATGTGTTCCCCCCTGCAAATTTAAACGCCAAAGCCGAGAGCCGTTAACGGCAGCGGTTCTCGGCGAGAAGAGTAAGCTGTTATATGTGACGGATGGACACACCAGCAAGCAGTTCCTTATTGACACAGGAGCTCAACTGAGTTTCGTCATGCCCTCCCAAGCAGATCGAGCCATGGGCACACGGGGCAATGGAGCAGTGGCAGCCAACGGCTCCAGCATTGACACCTTCGGCGAAAAGAGCCTGCACCTCCACATCCACAGCCGCAACTACAGATGGACATTTGTTGTAGCGGCGGTGAGGTTTAACTTGTTAGGCGCAAATTTTTTGTGTGCACATGGGTTATTAGTGGATCTAGCGAACAGGCGCTTGGTTAATGCACTGTCTTTTGCTTCTATTCCCTGCTCAGCCCGAGTTTCTCCACCACCTGTGCAGGCCAGCGTCACCACGGCAAGAGGTAAGTTTGATCAACTCCTCACCCAATTTCCAGCACTCACAATTCCCAAATTCTCAGCCACTGTGGCTAAACACGGGGTTGAACACTTTATTCCCACAACGGGCCCACCCGTATTTGCCAAAGCTCGCCGCTTAGACGCGGCCAAACTCACCATAGCTCGGGATGAGTTTACTACCCTTGAAAAATTAGGCATTGTTAGACGCTCGAAGAGCCCTTGGGCCTCACCACTTCACATGGTTCCGAAACCCGACGGTTCTTGGAGACCGTGCGGAGATTACCGCAGATTAAACAATGCGACAGCGCATGACCGCTACCCAATTCCTCACATTCAGGATTTTTCACTACATCTGGCGGGTGCGCGTATTTTTTCAAAAATAGACCTGGTCCGCGGTTATCATCAAGTCCCAGTTCGAGCAGAAGACATTCCTAAAACAGCTGTAATAACCCCTTTCAGCCTTTTTGAATTCCTGCGAATGCCTTTCGGCCTCAAAGGCGCCACTCAAACTTTTCAGCGGATGATGGACGCGGTATTACGCGACCTTCCTTTTGTTTTCGTCTACCTCGACGACATGCTGGTAGCCAGCTCGTCTGAGGAAGAACACGAGCAGCACCTCACTACGGTTTTTCAGAGGCTAGAAGAGCATGGGTTAATAATCAATCCAGCCAAATGCAAATTTGGTGTGTCACAAATTGATTTTTTGGGACACAGACTCTCTCCGAACGGGGCAGTTCCACTTCCAGACAAAGTTCAAGCGATAAAAAGTTTCCCACGGCCACAAACGGTCAAATCGCTGCAAGAATTTTTAGGAATGGTTAACTTTTACAACCGTTTCCTCCCCCACGCAGCTCAGCTCATGCAGCCCCTATATGACGCACTCAGAAAAAAGAAAGCTTCCAACGCGGTCGAATGGACCCCGGAGCGCGAACGCGCCTTCGCGGAAGTAAAGAGCGCCCTAGCTAATGCCACATTGTTAGTTCACCCCGATCCCTCGGCCCGCATTGCGCTAACCACAGACGCTTTGGACCTAGCTATAGGGGCAGTTGTAGAACAACATGTCAGCGGGATCTGGCAACCTTTAGCATTCTTCAGCAAATCGCTAAATCAAACTGAGCGTAAGTACAGCACTTTTGACAGGGAGCTGCTAGCTCTTCATTTATCCATCCACCACTTCCAGTTCTGGTTAGAAGGGCGGAGTTTCACGGCTTTTGTAGACCATAAACCGCTCACCTTTGCTATGGCTAAAATTTCAGAACCATGGTCAGGCAGGCAACAAAGACAGCTGGCTGCGATTTCAGAGTTCACCACAGACATTCGACATGTGGCAGGCAAACTTAACGTGGTAGCAGACTGCCTCTCTCGCGCTGTGACATCGCCAGAGCGCAAGGAGACACATTATACTGCCTCAGCCGCAGAACTTTTCACTAACGCGGACACATACGCAGCACCTATCCATGCAGGGATAGATTATGCAGCCATGGCAGAGGAACAAAGCAGCGACGCGGACGTGCGCGCACTCTTGTCTGGACCAACAGGGTTAAGGCTGGAGGAAAAGGGTTTACGCGACGGCGTGCCCCCCCCTAATATGCGATATTTCAACCGGCCGACCTCGCCCGTTAGTCCCAGCTACATGGCGCCACCGTATTTTCGACTCAATTCACTCCCTCGCGCACCCAGGTGTGCGCGCCTCGGTTAAAATGGTCGCCGAAAAGTTTGTGTGGCCGGGCCTGCGCAAAAACGTAAAAGAATGGGCAAAAACTTGCATTTCTTGTCAGCGCGCCAAAATACACAAACACACTAAAGCCCCTCTGGAGCCTTTTCCAATCCCTGCTAGAAGGTTCGACCACATTCATGTCGACCTCGTGGGGCCACTACCTTCCTCCCAAGGTTTCACACACCTGTTAATAATGATAGACCGCACCACGCGCTGGCCAGAGGCAGTCCCTCTAGCGTCAACTACAGCGGAGGAAGTCGCTCGCGTTTTTTTGACAAACTGGGTGGCACGTTTCGGCGTCCCATCGGACATCACGTCCGATAGGGGGCCTCAATTTGTCTCAGAGCTTTGGTCAGCCATGTCCAGCAGCTTAGGGGCAACAATTCACCGCACTACCGCTTATCACCCTCAGGCTAATGGGTTATGCGAGCGTTTTCACAGGTCTTTAAAGGCCGCCCTCAGAGCCTCACTAACGGATACAAATTGGGTAAATAAACTTCCCTGGGTTTTATTGGGGTTGCGTGCTGTGCCTAAAGAGGATCTAGACGCCTCTCCGGCAGAATTAGTTTTTGCACAACCTCTCAGGCTCCCAGGTGAATTTTTACTAGAGAACCCAGAGCCAGGGCATCTTCCAGTCCCAAGGTTTTTAGGCAGCAACGGACCGGACTCTCTTCCCGGTCCAGCTCATCACTCCTTTCCACGGTTTTTTGTCCCTCAAGCTTTAAAGAACGCTGAGTTCGTTTTTGTTAGGCATGAAGCTTTAAAACCAACTTTCCGCCCAGCATACGATGGGCCATTCAGAGTGCTGGAACATGGTGATAAACACTTTGTGCTTGATTTTGGGGATAGAAAAGAAACAGTCAGCATTGACAGACTTAAACCTGCCTTCTTGTTGAAAGACGAGCCTGCACAGTTGGCGAGAGCACCTCGGCGGGGTAGACCCCCCAAGAGAAAAGACTCAGCCCCCCTGCAGGGAAGGGTTAGGGTTAGGGTTATGTGGTTGATACATTTGTGTACGACAACATTGCTGAAAGATTTTTGTCTACTCTATGAGAATTCCTAATGAGGAAAATGTTATGTCCATAATCTGTAATTCAATAATGAGACCGGAGGTGCAATAGAACTTGACATTATTAGTGACTCACAGTATGACAAGGCACTCCTGTATAAGCAGAGGCGAAGGTCAAAAGAGACCGTGGCTCTTCCACATCAGCCTTTTATACTCAGGGTGGCGGCGGAACCAGAAAGGTGGAGCCACCACCCTCATCACACAATAATACGTAATATTAATATATAACACCGCCCCCCCTTCAGAAAAGTCCAAAACACATGCATACTAATCAGACCCTGCCAAATTTAGTACCAGAGTCACACTCTAACAGTAAACAAATAAGGCATGCACACAAACAACTAAAACTAGAGGGGGACAGGTGGACTGCCATCCCACCTCCACACGGCCAGATGGATTATTCTGCCGTTTTTAATAATAAGAGTCCATAAAATAAAATATAGCCGTGTTCCTAATATAACACAAATTAATCCCATAAACTTATTTACATAAAAGTGAAAGGTCAGTTTAACAATCAAACAATCAATCAGTTAACATGCACATTCAGGCACCGCTATAATATACCCAACTAGAAAAGCACTCGGAGAGTGCGGACCTCCGCCAAGCGCCACAGTTCCCCCCATACAGTGTTTGTGTGTACGTTTTCAGATTCCTTGACCATGAAAACATATGACTAGCAATTGGATTGACAATGATAGGATTAGTGGTTCAGTAGTTATTCACGAAAATGGCATTTTCCGTAATGGCGGTTTTCTTCTGGACGGTGATCCGGATCACCACCAAAATCTAATCATCTGTAGGATACCCCATTTCTGACAATCTCTGAAAAGTTCATGAAAATCCGTCCATAACTTTTTGAGTTATCTTGCTAACAAACAAACAAACAAACCAACGCCGATGAAAACATAACCTCCTTGGCGGAGGTAATAATACCACCCCAAACCGGGCAAACCCCACAGTAATACACACCCTAAACATGGAGACACACACATTACATGTTTTTTTTCACATGGGCCTGTTATAGCAGTTAATCACAAGAAACATATTAACTCCGTAGCCCAGGCAATTCACATTTAACCCAACCCATCGCCCCTTGCTACCGTACAGTCTCGATGGAGAAGCCACCCCCTGGGGGGGCTCGTCTGGCAGGTACCGCCTGGAGCTCTTTCATTTCTTTGTCCCTGTAGATGAGCTGTGTCAGGACCTCGACACCTCCTTCTTCTCAATGGCATGCCGCAGCTCATTGGGGTGTCTCCATGAGTCATCCGACAGCCGAAGGTATCTGTCCTTCCAAACAGCCACCACCTTCAGCCGCCCCTGGTCCTCACATTGCTTCCTCTTTCCATGGGCACCTCTCAGCCAAGCCTCCTCTCAGAATCAGAATCAGATTTATTGCCAAGCACATTTACAAGTAAACAAGTAAACATACAAGGAATTTGACTTGACATTGGGCGCGCACGAAAGGCGCATCCCAATGACGCGGCAGCCATGAAAGGCGCCTGTCATATAGGGGGGGGGGTGAAGAGGGGGGAGGGGGGAAGGATAGGGAATAACACAATAGGAGAGAGAAAAAAGCATTGTTGATCAAAATAGAGCTCATTTTATGACCAAAATTTTGATTACAAGAAAAAAACTCTCAAATGCACAATTAGCAGACAATAGATCACACAATGACAAAATCCTCTCTGGGTCGAACCATGTCACCGACTCTCAAAGGACCTCGACTCGACTTCCCATGTCCACGATGTCTCAACCGGGCCTCCCCACCAGGCAGCGCCGCACCAGTGACCCTCCGCGAAGCCCAAATCAGCCTGCAGTGTTTCTGTGTGGCACATCTGTTTCCCATGCCAGCCGGTCCTGCCCCGCTCTCTTTCATTTTTGAACGCTGGCATAGCCATTGCAGCTCCATACTTCTCGGTATCTCCAAGCCCAACCCCAGAAGAAGAGGGGGTCGTCTTCACAGCCTCACCCACCATTACGGGTGTTCCACCATGCCGCCCAGTTCCCTCACCTAGGGTAACATGGGCCCTGGCACCAGAACCCTGCCCTGATGGCCCTGGGTGGTAATAGTCCTGTCCATCTCCCAGAATACTAGGCCATTTGTCATCCCAAACCGCATCGTCGACCACTCACGGAATTGGCCGGTCCCACAAAACACAGCCCGACCATTCCTCTCCGCTGCTGCTGGTAATTGAGAAGCCCATTCCATAAAACAAATCGCAGCCCATCACATTCCACCCACTCAAGATCACCGCAAACTGTATGTTGGACACCACCGCTGTCTTGTACCTCGCCATCAGCTTCAGCAAACCCACGATGGACAGCCGCCATACCCGCCATACCCACAAAACGGCATCGACAGACCTCTCACACGATGATAGGGGAAAAAAACTCTTCACAGTAGACCAGTTCAACACGGACCTCACCGCGCCCGTGTCCACCAACAACAGCACATCCTCGCCATCTAACGTAACTGTTAAATATGTACGGCCTTCTGTGCTTTGGGATACAGTGTGAATAACTGTAGGAGTCTTGGCAGGAGAATCCACTTCACATCATCGCTCTTGTTGCCTGAACTGCTATGCTATCTCCACCACTTTGGCCAACGTCAGTTCAACGGAATGGGTAAGGAGTCTTGACCGTGCCGCTGCACACAACGTGTGCTCCGCCAACTGATCGCGGACCATTTCTTCCTCTAAAGTCCCAAACTGGCAATGCCCAGCCAGTTGGCGCAGGTCAGCAACATACCACTGTACCGACTCTCCAGCTTGCTGGCGGCACTGTCGGAACTGGATCCTCTGGACTATGACGTTCTCAGGGACATGAAAGTGGCGTGCCATTAGCCCAACCACATCCTCAAAACTGTTGCTCACTCCCAAAGTGCCAAGAATGCACTGTCCCTCCATGCCAAGATTATGGACCAATATTGCTCGCGCATGCAATTTCTCCAACTCACCGAGGTTCAGTGCCACCAGATAATTCTCGAATGCGGCAAACCACCTCTCCCACGGCACCGGCGGCTCACCAGGATGCTCCAGAAATGGCCAAATGCCCGAAATACCATTATCCATACTTTTATCCTCGTCGCCAAATGTGATGTCCATAATCTGCAATCCAATAACGAGGCAGGAGATGCAATAGAACTTGATTTTATTAGTGACTCACAGTATGACAAGGCGCTCCTGTACAGGCAGAGGCGAAGGTCAAAAGAGACTGTGCCTCTTCCGCATCAGCTTTTTATACTCAGGGTGGCGGTGGAACCGGAAAGGAGGAGCCTCCACCCTCATCACACAATAATACGTCATATCAATATATAACAGAAAAGTATTTATAAATATTCTGACACACAAACAATGCAAACAGAATCCCAGAAGCTTCTCTTCAGGTAGCTGCAGCCACAAAAATCCCGAGGTGTGGGTAGGTGGCCTTTTGTTCAGCTCCTCTGTGTTACGTATGGCTCTTGCGAGCCATTAATAAGAGCCAAGGGCTAACCGGTGAGTTTGCGTCGTTTATTAGTGATAAGGGAAGGAACAAAGGAAAAGAGCCTCGTGGGGCAAAACACAAACAATACAAAAGGTACACTTACAAATGATGATGAGGGACGAGAGGAGGGCTGGAGCCGGACGTAGGGACTCCAGCCTTATCCACACAGAGAGACGAGTGTGGATATTATGCGAGGTCACAGCGCTGAACAATCAGAACCGCTCCCTTTTATAGTGGTTGACAGCGCCTCAGCTGATGAGAGGTAATTGGCCTCCAGCCGTCCCGTGGAGCTTGACAGCTGGAAGCCCGCTGAGACGCTGTCATAATAAAAGCCGGGCTGAGGAGGTGCATGGCCTGAGCATGGATGCCATCTGCGCAAAGACCATGACAGGACCTCCCCCTCAAGGCCGGGCTCCGAACGGCTAGTAACACCCAAGCCCCCCACCACACACACACACCTAGGGTGGGCGGATGGGGCGCAGGCCAGGCGGGCGTGAATCGAAAAAGGAGAGAGAGAAGAAAAAAAAACCCACAACATTGGCAGGGAACAAACAAAGCAATTACAGAGTACGGGAGGAAAAAAAAACACAATACTCCATAAAATGCCACAATATGCAGAAAGGACCCAACAAAGAAAAACAACCACAGGAGCCCTAAAAGGAAAACAGAGGCTCCTAAGGCGTAATCCAGCAAATACAGAACATCCCTCGACAGGAGAGGGGAAAAAAAAAACACGCTAACAGCGATAGGGCTACAAGGAATCATATTATACCTGTACACTCACAAAATCACAAAGGCACAGAAATGACAGGAGAAATAATACAGTTCGGGGGGGTCTCCCCACACCCAGCGTCCAAACTGCCAACAGGGGTGATGGGAAGCATTCAGGCGGCCTACCCGAATCCCAGGCCAGAAAAAACAGTACTTTGGGCGGCCGGACCAGACCGCCGAATGGGCGCGGCAGTCCTTCTGGCGGCCGACCCGCATCGCTCAGCCACCAGGACCGCAGGGGAGAGAAAGGCAACGGCTTCCCTGTGGAGGGGAATAGTGAGGGCGAGCCGGGCCCACAGTGAGAGGTCCATACGGCACCTGGTGGAGAAGGCTTGGGGGGATGATGAGGGTGAAGATGAGGACGATGGTGACGATGGAGATGAAGATGAGCCAGTCCAGTGTCCAGTGGCAGGGGATCTGCAGCTCCCTCACTGAACTTGGATACCGCTGGTGCTGCACCCTCGTCGAACCCCGACTGGGTCTCGGTTGCACCCGCATCGGACCCCGACTGGGTCGGCGCCGCACCAGAACCGACCTCCAACCCCGAACCTGGAACCTCTGGCACAGCGGGCGAAAGCAGCTCCTCGCTGGCGACCCTGGGAGAAGGCTCGGGAGAGAGAGAAGAACCGGGATCAGGATCACCGGCAGTGCCAGAACCCGGTGAGACAAGCTCGGACACAGTGGGCGGCTGCACCCGGCTCGTCTCCCCAAGAGACAGGCAAAAATGCTCTAGGACGGAAAGGAGAAAGACAAAACAGAGCACTTGCCTGATCTCGGGTTCTGACGCCGTCCAGGACTGCGACGATCCGGGCTCAGACGGCAGGAGGTTGTCATCTGGCTCCCACTCAGCTACGTCAGGCTCCGCAGCTGGCATGATGGTGTCCGCAGCCTCAGGATCCTCCGACACTGATGCCCACGCCGATGGCCCGCACGGCATGGTGGCAGGGGACCCTCGACCCGCTGCACCGGACTGCTCGTCCGTGGAGACCTGGGGACGCTTCCTCGTTGGCGCAGGTTCCACACTGCAGTCCGCCCTCCTCCTCCACCCATGACGTGGCTGCGGGACCGGAACCAGGCTCTCCAGAACCTCAGGCCCCCTCCTCATCCGGCGACGTTGGCCTGGCGTCGAGGACCGCTCAGCGGAGGGAGACACAGAGGATGCAGGATTAACAATAAAAGCCACAGCAGGTGGTGGGAGCTCGGGGGGCTGCGAACCCCGAACTCCACCCCCAGGAGTCTGACAAGGCAAATCACAATAATGAGTATATGGATTAGTTTGGACTTGCCTGTCTCCTGGAGGCTGGATGGTGCCTGCTGCAGCAGACGTTGCTCCTCCCTTCCCCCGCCAGATAGTGACAGAGGGCCCCCTGGGAGGACAACAGGGAGCCGCTCGAGATGGTTCCGGGACGGGGCTCGCCAGGACAGGACTCCAGAGACACACAGCAGCCGGGATAGGCGACGAGGAGGAGGGGGCGTCAGCTGAGACGAGCCGGGCACGGAGCGCTGACGGGACAGCAGGAGAAGATAGCCCGGGGGGAGAGGCTGCAGGGATTCCCCTCTGACGAGGTGCAGGAGAGGCAGCTGTGCGGGGTATTGAGCCCTTGCGGCGACCCGGAACTGGATCCGGACGGGATTCACGCTGAGGAGGGTTGTGGAGGTGACGACGGTCTCTGGCTGAGGGCGAGGCGAAGGTGAGGTCCGGGAATTGCTGCTCCTGTGCAGAGACAGAGGCGAGGAGGTCGGTGAAGTCAGGAAAGTCACTTAGCCAGGGATTCCTCTCCAACAGTCTGACTGCCACCGCCACATGCTTCATAATAACAGATGGATGCACAGCGGAGCGAGCAGCAGCCTCTCGGTACCAGATCTTGATTGCTGTCAGCTGCAGCTCCTCTGGGGGAATCCTGAGTGACGTCATGCCCGATGGGGAAAGACCTCTGCATGGTGCGAACTTCCGGGCCGGAACGGAGGCAGAAGCGGGATCCCGAAGTGAGGGGCGACGTCTCCTCCTCTTCGGCTTCCTGCCGGGATTTCCCTCCGGCCCACGGAGTATCTCACGCTGTGCAGCGATGTCATATCTCCTCACGCTTACCTCAGGGTGGTTGGCGAAGCGGGGGAGATGATTGAGGACATCCTCAGCTTGGTCCAGGTACCGGTGCACGTCGCTGCTGAAGTCGAGGAGGGAGGCGGTGATGAGAATCTCGTCGACACACTCGAGGGCGTCTGCGAGAACGTCGCTCTGACTCTGAGTGCGGGATCTCCGCATGCTTCAGGATGTGGTGCTTCAGGATGTGGTACTCCGCATGCTTCGACATGCTTCAGCACGGTACTCAGACAGGTAGGAACAACAGTCCAAATTAAGCAAACTCATGGCTGCCGGCAACTCACTGGCTGCGACCTACTGTTATGTATGGCTCTTGCGAGCCATTAATAAGAGCCAAGGGCTAACCGGTGAGTTTGTGTCGTTTATTAGTGATAAAGGAAGGAACAAAGGAAAAGAGCCTCGTGGGGCAAAACACAAACAATACAAAAGGTACACTTACAAATGATGATGAGGGACGAGAGGAGGGCTGGAGCCGAACGTAGGGACTCCAGCCTTATCCACACCGAGAGACGAGCGTGGATATTATGCGAGGTCACAGCACTGAGCAATTAGGACTGCTCCCTTTTATAGTGGTTGACAGCGCCTCAGCTGATGAGAGGTAATTGGCCTCCAGCCGTCCCGTGGAGTTTGACAGCTGGAAGCCCGCTGAGACGCTGTCATAATAAAAGCCGGGCT
This sequence comes from Pholidichthys leucotaenia, assembly GCA_020510985.1. Taxonomy (NCBI): domain Eukaryota; kingdom Metazoa; phylum Chordata; class Actinopteri; order Cichliformes; family Pholidichthyidae; genus Pholidichthys; species Pholidichthys leucotaenia. The sequence goes on along the minus strand of CM035845.1, from coordinate 251,556,166 downwards.
GAGGAGGTGCATGGCCTGAGCGCGGATGCCATCAGCGCAAAGACCATGACACTCTGCCCCATTTCACACTAAGGTGTGTCATGATTCTGAGCACAGGTGGGGAGCCGTGCTCAGCCTCTAAGTTATTTAAGTGATCTGCTGTATTTCTGCATCTCTGCTTATTTTGTATTGAGTGTGGTTGGTGTATGTTGTTATCTGGGTTTGCCTTTTTATTTCTGGTTTTAGTTTCTGGTTAGTTTATCTTAGGTTGTTTATTTTATGTATGTCTGTATTATCTTGTATTTCTAGTTACATTCCTGCATTTATATTTGTCCTTGTCCTTAGAGCTCCTTTTGTATTATTAGCTCTCATTGGTATTTGGTATTTCTTGTCATCCTCGCCCTCTCTTTTAGGTCTCTCTTTAAAGGGTATATCTAGTTTGTTTCTTATTTCTATCCAGTCCTTATTTTAGTCTTTAGTGTATTCTTGTCCAATGGTTGTTTATTGATTTTCATTCATTCTGGTCTGTGCTTTATTTCTCCTTGATTTGTATTCATTTGGGTTGTGCTTGTGTTCACTTCCCTGTACTTTCATTTTGACAGCACCGTGTCTTACTTCCGGGGTGTCACATCTGTTCGCAGGCTGTCACAGCTGACAGCTGTCAGTTATTAGGTCATCGTTCCTCACTCATGTACCCACACCTGTTCCCAATTGGTTTTGTCTCTATTTAAGAGATGCGGTGAGGCTTTCCCCTCGCAGCAGTCTACTATTTCTTAGTGTGTGTAACACTGTTTATTATGACAGGTATCCCCAGTCAGTTTTTCCTCTCGCGGACGAGCTCCGTCCGGCTCTCTTTTGTTTTTCCTCCCGGCGTTTCTGCATGCCTCAGCCTGGGTCCAGCCAGGTTGTTCTCCTGCTTTTTCCCCGAACATGAGCCCCGCACTGTTCCTCCCGTAATGTATGTGTAAGTGTAGTGTTTTGTGTATTCTGTATTTTTGTCGTCATTAAATGTGCAAACTCACAGCTCCAGCATTTGATGTCTTCTACCTGCCCTAAAGGGCGAGTTATGACAAGGTGTGACTTTAGTGTTGCTGAGGACAGGGGGTGGCACCCAATAACGCTGTTTGGGTTCTGTGAGGGATGATGATTCTTGTACAGCGTTAGACAGTCTTAATAAAAGTTCATGAAGGAAAGAAATTCAAAGTTCAATCTGGCTCGAGTCTGCTACATGCACATTAGGTTGACTGGCATTAATTGGGAATTCTTTATTGCCCATGGGTATGAGTGCAAGAATGGATGATCGTCTTTCTCTCTGACCGTGTCATGATCTAGGGCACAGGTGGGCACCCTGCCCAGTCTCCAGTTTTAGTTAGTCTTTTTCTGTCTGTTTGTTTCTTTATATCTCCTATTTGCTGTATTTGGTTCCTGTTTGATTGTTGTCACTCTGTTGTGTTGTTATTTACATTTTGGGGTTGCGTGGTTTTGTGTCTTTATGGTTTCTGGTTAGTGTTTTATGTTGACAGTGCTGCACAGCTCCCAGCTGTCAAACTGGCTCACGGGTTACACAGCTGTCATTAATTCTGATTCTTTTCAGTACTCATGCTCCACACCTGTTGCCTATGTTTGTACAGGTATTTAAGGGCACGATAATCTGTTCTCATTGTCGTGTCTTTCTGTACCTTGGGATGTCCTCAGCTGTTCACTACACTGAGTGTTTTGGGCTGCTGTCAAGGAGAACGGGAGAGCTCCGTCCAGGTCAGTGTTTCCCCTTTTTGCCCAGCGTTCCCAGGCTTCTGCCTGCCTGTGACGTCGAGCCCCCGCTCTCCTCCAGCGCCCTTGTTATCCGTTGTTTGTATGTGTTGTGTAGTTATTTGTTTGTCTTTACTTTAATAAATGTGCAAAACACACAGTGAGCGTTTGGTGTCCTTCAGCAGCCTTTAAAGTGCTCAGGACACAATTTTGACATTTTTTAGCATGTTGTATAAACCCAAAAGTTGTTGTCGATGATCGATATAATAGTTACAAGCGCACCTGCATAACATAGCTATCATCAAAAAACCACAGCCGCTGACTGGACTGTGGTGCCGCCCACCGAATGAAGAAGGAGGCTGAAATGACATCAGCGAGAGAACAGACACCGGTGTTGTTGACTGGAATGCCAGCAGCTTTGTAGTAGACAGTTTCTCTGGTTTCCTGTTTTAGTTTTACGGCTATGCCTTCGCGTTGTGTCGCAGGCTTAGATAAACAGCAGGCCGTGAAAGACCACATCACACGCTTCAGCTCCAATTGTCATAAGCCTCCTCGTGCACTCCTCGTGCGCTTTTACGCAGCACACGGAGGAGGGTAAGGATGAATGGATTTACGCACAGGATTCACCACAGCACATGTATTGAACATAAGACTGATGACTACAGTTCCCAGAAAGGTGAAGACTTACAAAAATAAACAGGAACATTTACAGTTGGCATTCAGGGCCGACATCGCCCAGCGAATGCATGGAGAGGAGACATGTTAACCACGGTTGCGCCCCAGGGCTGACATCGCTTCAAGGGGCGCAACAGAACCCAGACCCAGAACACAGACATAAAAACAACAAGAACTCAAAAGATAATACATAATAAACCCGATGCCCGAGCCACAGAGAACAGTCAGAACCGAGCCTACAGAATAGCACGGGCTCGGTTCGTGACACCAACTGACTATATTGTATTCATTGCCACTAATTTGGACTTTTTCCTGTTATAATAATTAATTTAATATTTTTGATAGTTATAGTACATGTGTGCTATACCAGTTATGAGTATTGTTTTTCTTGTGAGCAAACTCTTGAAAAAATGAGGACTATCAGTTGCTTCTATAGCTCTTCTTATTATTGTTGAAAATAGCATGCCAGTTGATACAAGACAAAAGCAATTAATAAACAATGACAACAAACAAAACTGCATTTTTTATGAGACATAAATAATAGGGAATACATAATTTTTAAGGATATTGCCATCAGTAACACAGAGAATAATTTTAATTTCTAATGGAGTTTTACAGATAATTGAACTTTAAAATGATAAGTTATGGCCACGAGTATGCTCTAATTTATTAAAAAAAAATTATATTATATTTGCAAAATTTAAAAAAAATTCCATCTCTTGTTCAAATACCCAGGATTGATACAGGATTGCACGCAACGTCCCAATGATGACAACAGTTATGAGATTTTCAAGTATCACACTATAAATATTAAGTAATTTTATTTTCTTGTAAAAATTGACAGTTGTGGTCAGATAATTTATTGAATGAAAAACAATACAATGAAAACATAAAGGTAGTTAGTCAGCATAAGTAAAACCAACATATTATCCCTCTTGTATTGGAAAGGTCTCTCTGATCTTGTGAACGACACAGGCAGGTATTGGCACATGGACTTTCTCACCAAGGTAGTGATAGCACCATCTGATGAACTGTCTGTAAGCTGTATATCGCTTCCAATTGTTCCCATAATCCACATTCACATGATGTTTATAGGTGAAGTAGGTCACTTCCAACACATCTTCATTCACACACACTGCAGGGAAGTTGTGATGACCAGTGATACACTTTATAGCACCGTCCGGAATTTTCTGCTTCACCTTGTCCTGCTCCTGACAGCAAATACTCTCTTCCTCTGTTGTCATGCTCACACACAGACCACACTGGCACCTGCAAAAATAAAAAATAGTATCTTTTGGTCTGTTTATTTGGGGATGGCATTGACAGTATCAGGTAGATGTTTCAATTTTATTATAAATACACTGCTATGATTTTATTGAAAAATTGGGTTTAAATAAATTATGTTTATGAACAAATAATTTGTTGCAATATCTGTAACAAAAGCATACCACTCGGTGTTCCCCTACCGTGTGTTTGTCACCGCTGCTGCGGCGGGCATGTGTGCCTCACTACCGTCACTCTCTGAGTCTGACTCACTAGGCACGATGTCCGCTTGGTATGGCTCAAACCTATAAGGTCTGATGCCCCCAGATTCTTCATTGTCATCCAATTCTTCTGAACTATAATCGTCTGAAAATTGGACAACACAAACCAATTCCAGATTACATGTGCTGGAACCATCATCGATCTTTTCTACCGCTTCCATCCTGCATGGTGTACAATGGGCAGCCAAGTGCTGTGTTCTCCTGATGATGTCACAACATGGCGGGGGATTTTTCCAACCACTGACACAATTGGTGACATGGCGCTCTTGGAAACATCAGATATTTGCATGAAAACAAGCCTGTTTGACATAGAACTGCACAGACCCACCTATTTTGTCATATTGAAATTATGTGTTGCAAAATTAGATGCAGTCAAAATCATGCCATCAGCTCTTTAAAGGACAAGTTACAACAGAAGGACATGACCAGGGCATGGACACCAGCCACTGTGTGTTTTTGCTGTTTTTTTCTTTTCTCCCTCTCCTTTTTCTGTTCTCCCGTGTTAGGTCCAGGTTTTGTTTTTGTTTTGTTTTTTTCTGGCGTGACTGGCTGCATGGACAGGAAGAGAGTAGGGCTGGACGAGGACTGTTGGGGTGTTGGACTGTTAAAGGACACTGTCCCTGACGTTCATCTAACCCACACTCCCAAGGAGGAGCTGCAGATGTGGGACAGCACAGCACAGGTGAGTGATGTATTACCCAGCCTGTGGAGCTACCCGGAACTGGCAGACCTCCTCGCCTCCGTCTGCCACGCTCAACACTGACTTCGAGGGCTGGGGAGAGCCCCTCCGCCACCTGAACCTGTGCCGTGGAGGAGACGCTCCCGGGGACGGAAGCTCCAAGCTCAGTGTTGCTATCCAGCAGCAGCCCCACTTCCCTTCGTCGGACTGAGTCCCGCAGCCGGCTGCATTGGGTACGCTGCGCTCGATGAGCAAAGCTTGGAGGAGCTGGAGAAACACCAACAGGTGATTGCAGCTGAGAGTGAGCTAATCTTGGACTACAAGCCTTGGCTTCTCCCCGAGTTTCTGCTAGAGGGAGCATCAATAGCCCGAAGGTAGTCTGAGCCAACAGCAGAGCGTCCCCAGACTCTGGTGCTCCGCCCATTGCACCAGATGACTTCTGCAGCTCCTGGGAGGACGTCGTCCGGCCTCACAGCAGCCACCACCAAGCCCTGGGAATCAAGGCATGTACCTTTTCATTTTACAACACCTTATAATGAAATGTCTTGCCTTATTCCCGGTGGTGAAGCTCGGCAGCAGCAGCTGGCCATGGCTGAGCCTTCACCATCTGCTGCTGTTTATCCCACTCCTCTTCTTATGTTTCCCGAGGGTCCGTCAGTTTGGGAGGAGAGTCCAGTCCCAGCCCTGCAGCTGCGCTCAGGATGGGAGGAAAGCACCAAATATGCTCCGGAACATGAGCTAGCAGTGGAGTGCCCCCTGGCCGCGGCAGCATGGGAGGTGGGGTCAGTGGTCGGAGGGTCTCCTGCTACAGCCGACGAGTCAAGAGGTGCGACAGCGCCAGCTGCCCCATCGGTAGTCCCGCCAACCCTCCAGCCAGAGGCCTGGATCGTTGCAGCGTCGTCGGAGTCCTGGACGGTGGTGGAGCTTGAGTTCAGGCAAGGTTCCTTGTTTAACCTAGAGAAATCTTGCCTGACTCTTGGCTAGGGGAACCAGGTGACCTCTGACTGGAACTCTCACGGGGGCAGGGCACTTCTGAGCTCCGCGCAGATGGCTGTTACGCATATTGTTTGTGTGCACGCTTGTGGACCGTCATTCCTTCATATTTTTTTCTTAAATTTATGTTTCCTTGGCTTGGCCTGGGCCTGCGGGCCACTCAGAGGTTGCTTCTGGGCCACATGTGGCCCGCGGGCTGCTAATTGAATAGGGCTGGTCTAGGGTGTACCTTTTCTGTGTGCATTGTATGTTGATGTTGGGTCTGGATCCTTTTGCATCAAAGGACAGAGACACAAGGTGATCTCCTATGTAGAATCCCTGAAGCTTTCAAACTGTAATACACTCTTGTGTGAAGCTGGAAACACTGAACAAACATGGTTTCAAAAGCTGTAAAATCTGTGTAAGAAGGTATTGAGGATGTGTGAAAAAGAGGTTTGTCAAGCAGGAGGCCTGACTGTCCTGTTGCTCCCATTTTTTCTTACTTGCACACATCTTAACTTCAAACTTTCATTTCCACTGGCTTGTTACTTTAAACTTCAAACATTTTATTTATTACACCATTACAGACTACATCAGCTTCTGTGTGGACAACACCGTTCCCACCAAGACCATACGGTGTTGTTCAAACAACAAACCCTGGATCAACCCTGAGATAAAAACACTTTTGAGAGAGAAGAAGAGGATCTTCAGGTCGGGGAACAGGGAGATGCTAAAGTCCGTACAGAGGGAGCTGAGGAGAAAGATCAGAGAAGGCAAGGACAGCTTCAGGAAGAAGATGGAGGACAAGCAGCAACAGAGCGACATCAGCGGGGTCTGGAGAAACCTTAAAACCATCACTGGGATCCAGAATACCTCGCCCCAGGCCACAGGGGGCAGGGAGTGGGCGAACAATCTGAATCTGTTTTTTAATAGGTTTGACCAACCACCCTCCCCCCCCAACTGCACAACAACCACTGCTGCCTCTGAAGACATCAAGTCCTGCTGCCCACTCCCCACTCCACCATCACCCCCCCACTACCAACACACAGCCCCCCAACATGACCCTCACTAAGACCCAGGTGAGGACGGAGCTGAGGAAGATCAAGGCGAGGAAGGCGTCGGGACCGGACAGCATCAGTGCAAAGCTCCTCAAGTCCTGTGCAGACCAGTTGTGTGGGATTGTGGAGTACATCTTCAGCCTGAGTCTGAAGCTGGGGAGGGTACCACAGCTGTGGAAAACATCTTGTGTGGTACCTGTACCAAAGACTTCCCACCCCAAAGATCTGAACAGCTACAGACCAGTGGTCCTGACGTCCCACATGATGAAGACCCTGGAGAGACTGCTCCTTGCTCACCTCCGCCCCCTGGTGGGACCAGCGATGGATCCACTCCAGTTCGCCTACCAGCATGGTATTGGGGTGGAGGATGCGGTCATCTTCCTCCTTCACCGTTCTCTGGTCCACCTGGAGAAGCCCGGGAATGCAGTGAGGATCATGTTCTTTTACTTCTCCAGTGCTTTCAACACCATCCAACCGTTGATCCTGAAGGACAAGCTGCTGTGCGCAGGGGTGGACCAGCACCTGTCATCATGGATCCTGGACTACCTTACAAACCGGCCACAGTTTGTGAGAACCCAGGACTGTGTGTCCGACACGATCATCGGTAGCACAGGGGCCCCCCCAGGGAACAGTTTTGGCTCCCTTCCTGTTCACCCTTTATACTGCGGACTTCTCACACAACACAACACACTGCCATCTACGGAAGTTCTCTGACAACTCTGCGATCGTTGGCCTCATCTCCAACAGAGATGAAGCTGAGTACAGAGGGCTTGTCCAGGACTTTGTGGACTGGTGCCATCGGAACTGCCTCCAGATCAACGCGAGGAAAACTAAGGAGCTGGTGGTGGACTGCCGCAGGCAAGGACAACCCCTCACAGCACCAGTAAACATCCAGGGAACAGACATTGAGATGGTGACATCCTACAATTACCTGGGTGTTCATCTGAACAATAAACTAGACTGGTCACACAATACTGACGCACTCTACAAGAAGGGACAGCGCAGGCTGTTCCTACTGAGGAGACTCAGGTCTTTTGGTGTACAAGGGGCGCTGCTGAAGACATTCTACGACACGGTGGTGGCATCAGCCATCACTTTTGGAGTGGTCTGCTGGGGCAGTGGCATTACAGCAGCCAATAGGAAGAGACTGAACAAACTAATCAAGAAAGCTAGCTCTGTCCTGGGGCAGCGCCTTGACCCAGTGGAGGAGATGGGAGAGAGAAGGATGGTGGCTAAACTGTCATCTCTGCTGGAGTCCGAGTTCCACCCTATGCAGGACACACTGAATGCGCTAAGGAGCTCATTTAGCAGCAGACTACATCATCCTAGGTGCACAACCGAGAGGTTTCGCAGGTCCTTCCTACCAACGGCTGTCAGACTGCATAACCTAAGCAGGGCTGCTCGCAGAGATAGCAAAAAGACGTGACAACCTAATAGTATTGAATGCAAAAGACGCAATAGACTTACACAATGGTCCCCTCCGGTATACAACTAGGAAAATACCGGTACTACGGAGGGTGACAATATGTATGGGTACATAATCATACCATGTAGGATAACTAAGTAGACGGTTATGCTGTTTCATTCCATCTAGCTACAATGCTCTGCACTGTGTGTGTTTATATATTTATATATTTATTCCATCTAGTGACAATGCTCCACACTGTGTGTTTATATATTTACATATTTATTCCATCTAGCTACAATGCTCAACACTGTGTGTGTTTATACGTATATTTACATATCTATTCCATCTAGCTACAATGCTCCGCACTGTGTGTGTGTTTATATATTTACATATTTATTCCATCTAGCTACAATGCTCCGCACCGTGTGTCTATATATTTATGTTTATATGTACATATGTATACTCGCTGCTCTTGTTTTTCTCTTGCCTTCTGATTGTTGCTCTGAGTGTTGCTATCCCTGTGCTGTTGCAATCCTGGAATTTCCCCATTGTGGGACTAATAAAGGCTTATCTTATCTTATCTTATCTTATCTTATCTTATTAAACCTTTATTTATACAGGGGAGGTTCATTGAGCTACAACCTCTCTTTTTCAAGGACACCCTGTTCATGTTCACACCTGGACGCTGCCCAGTACAACCACAGACTGACCTGTGGCCAATGAGCAGCTCCACTGGAGCAGTTGGGGTTAAAGGCCTTGCTCAAGGATAGAACACTGCTATGTTATCTGTCCCACCCAGATCTGATCTTACCAGTCCAGGGGTTGAACTAGTGGCCCTCTGGTCACCAGTCCACATCCCTAACCATCAGGCCACCACAGTCCCTTAAGGATTAGGCACTAAAACTACCTGTTTAAGGTTTGAGTAATCAAAAGTCTAAGCACTTCTCAGCTATAACCCTCCATCTTGTCACATGACACTGCTCTTGCATTAATACCACAGCCAAAGATTTAAGTTTCTGCAGTCAAAGGCCTCGCCCTACATCTATTCTGTGAGGCAGAAGGGCCTTGAAGAATAGCAATAATAACCTTGTTTCCACTACTAGGAATCAGGAACCAATTATGCAGGAACTTCCCTCATGGTGTGCGTCTCTATTACAGGAACCTCCCGGTAATGGGAGTTTTCAGGAACTTTTTAGTGACCAAAAGACAGCCCTGGTCAAGAGCAGATACTTCAGAACAGCCCCGAAAACTGCTGGGTGGGGTTTAGGATTGACTCTGTGCTGAGCAGAGCACTCCATGAACAAGACACAAGGAAATGAAAAGCAGCAGATTTGACTATAAAAAGATAATAATGAAGAGCTAATGCTTAAACATTTATAATATAATGGTGCTGTGATTACGGAGGGTCTAAACAACTATTTGGTATATGTGGAGAACACCGGCATTACAGCAGAGACAGCTGTTACCACTGTCCTTTGCTGGGATATGAAGACACAGCAGGCCAACAGGAGGACGAGTCCCTGCTGGCTTCTCCCTGTGTGCTTGAGTGGCTAATAGAAAGTCTAAAAATATACAAGTTAATACTGCCATAATTGTGGAGTGGAATGGCAAGATATGCAATATCATATGCGGCCATACATGCATCAGGGTAGCAGGAGCACAGGCATAGGACCGGTGGTTTTTAGCCGGAGAGTGAGTCCACACCATTAGCCAGCCAGAGATGGAATCCCCATAGGTGTTAGGTTATGCCGTTTATTCGATCAGTTCCTTTCCACAATCATTATATACTAACAATGGTGGCAAGCTGGTCCCATGTACTCCACTCTGCATTTATTTTGTGCATAATAATTTCTGAATGATTTCAACTTATTTTACTCTGCCGCGCTGCATCAGGTCAAAACTGCCAGACGATTAAGTCACCAACAAATCCTCCGGAGACAAATGGTTCCTACCCCCATAATGGAGACATGTCGGGGGAGAGGGCCAAATACAGGAACAGCCCTTAAAAAGTTCCTGGCACCCTCAGTAGGTTCCTGGTTATGGAAATAGGGCTATGAAAAGTGCCTGACTTGAGGCCAGGCTTGGATATGGGTTTGGCATAAGTTGCCATGGTGATCTACCAAGGCAAAATGGGAGTCATCATTTAGTTTAGTTTAGTTTATTGATTTGTCAGAGACCATGTACAGAAAAAAACATTAAACACAGGGTAAAGATGCTCTGTACCAGATTATAGCATTCTCACTGATTTCCATTTGTAGTTCCTGAGGCAGGCAGGAAGATATTAAATGAAAAACAGCACATATAGAAAGCAATTCAGGTCGGGTTTCAGAAACTGTTGACCCTGAAACAAACAGGGAGTAAGTTTAAAGGGTAAAAGGATAAGACAGACAGCACACATAAAAACAATTTAAGAGTACAATTTCAAATCCCATTTAAGGGAGAGAGTCAGTGCTTGATCACTTAAAATCCAATTTTTAGTCTCTGTGGAAAAGTCTCTGTAATTTGTTCTGGTCTTCAAAGCAGTGGGGAGTTTGTTCCAGTCCGTTATAGCTTTGTATGAGAATGCTGATTGCCCAAAAGCAGTTTTACGTAGGGGATGCAACAATGCCACCTAGAGGAAGTCCTTGTTACTCTGGTATTTTGTTCATAAGTCAGGTACACAAAAGTCTGAAGCTGGATTCATGCTGCACCTCTGCTGTCCACATGTGTGTAACCAGAAACCTCATGTGACAAAATTTACATCATTGTCTCCACTCCGCTAGTGTCCGCAGTGCTCGACCGCGGACGACCACGTGCAGCCAAATTTTGTGACCGCGCCGCCTGCCTACTACCTGAACGCGTTGAAAAGTGCATACGCAAGACTGAACATCCCATTCACGAGGTGGCGATATCGATACAGCATACCAAGACAAAATAGATGAAGAAGACAACGAGGAAGCGGAAGACGAGAATAAACATACATGAATCATACATACATACTTCAGCAGCAACAGCAGCATCTTTGTGGAAAAGGAGTGAAAACCGGGAAGTCAAGCAGCAGAGAGCAAGCAGCGCTTCTTCACTGGTGAAAATCCTGTTGCGTCAGCGCACTGGCGCTACCTATAGGGCAGGAGTGAAACTACAAATGATGGTTGTGCGCATGCATCAACCGCTTGGCCAGGGTATATCAAAAAAAGTGAGCATGTACAGTGCTGCGTGGGTGCCGGGCTCAACCAAAGCGCACACAGACCAAAGCAGACTAGAGTGGAAATGCAGCATGAATAAGGCTTGAAGGGGCAGGGGTGCAGAATCATGGATAATTTTAAAAACCAACCGTCATGAATTTTAAAGACCAACTGCCAATCATGACACTGAAATATCTTACTTAAGTGTCAGTATACCTCCCTGAGCAATTTAACTTGCTATGTTGTGCAACACTTAGATCCCACAAATGCACGTAATGAATGATCAGTCTCTAATTGTGACTGATATTATCTAAAGCCTAAAAACAGAAAATGGGCTGGAGAGGGACAATGCAAAAATCAACCTGCCTACCTCATATTGCTGCTTTAATGATAACAGCATACTGGGATATAAAACAGTAGAAACATTCGTCTGAGTAGAAACATTCAAATATGTCAGACTGAGAAGTTTAGAAAAAAAAAAACAAGGATTCTGGAAAAATAGTGAACGTAAGGAAACTGTGTGATGGCCATCCATTACATATACTGTACAATTATCTATGCAGTACCATTGCTCTGTTGCATGTGGTGTTTTTCACATGGATGCTTGGAAACATGCGTGACATATCAAAGTCACAGTAAAATGTTTTGCAAAATGCTCTATGGAGAAATAAAATATGCTAAATAATACAATTAACAACTGAGATGTTGGAAAGCGATATGAAATGTGCCTGTCTGCATGTGTTCTGCACAAAACGCTTCACAGTCAGACTTTCTCAAGTACTTTGTCAGTGTTGATCCTGTAAATTCACTCGTCTTCCCGACATTTTGCCAACTGTCTGACTTATTCATCTCCTGTAATTTACATCACAAAGTCAGCCATTCATTCATCTGACGTTGCAGACTTTCTCCGATTGTTAGGTAATGTGCCACAGCCTTAATTCCCCAGCATCAAACCTGATCTGAAAGCAGCCTTTCTTCTCCATCACCTGCTTCCTCCTCCTCCTGCACCGCCTCCTCCTCTTTTCCACTTCCGCCCACGCTCAGCTTTTGTGGACTCTTGTCCTAAGTGAGTGTGTGTATGTATGTGTGCATTTGTGTGCACCATTTTATTATGACATTTTCAACTTTTTTCCCCTCCTCTGCATATTCTTTTGACATATTTCGCTGTGAATGTTGTGGGGATATGCTGCTTTTCCGAGACAAAAAACTTGGCGACCTTGGAGCTACCACAGTATGGGGATATACCGTCATGTTCTATTCTGCCAACAGAAAACAAATGTTAAAAGTCATTCTTTGTGGATGGGGGTGAGGGGGGAGGGCAGCTGGTTGGATTTGGTTCCAAACATCCTAAATATACAGTATGTGTTTGATGCAAATATACATTATGATTGCGCCTATCTCCTCACTGTCTGAGGAAACAAAAAAGGTGTTGGTCGTGCTTCGAGGTTTAAATTGTAATCCATTACATGACTCGCGTTTTGGCATATTGTTATCCCTTTTCATGTTTTACCTTTGTTAACTCCCAGTCATAGATTTTTGGTATCTAATTTAGATATTTGCTACGCTTTTTCTTGGTAATTGCAGCAGACTCCATGCAGGAATTAACCAAGCAATTTCAGCCCAGCACAAACACACTCTCCTCATCAATGGGGTTCACACTTGACTGTTGCCATGGCTCTGTGAATCAGCCGATGTCTATCCGTCAAGGCCAGAGTGTTTGACAAAGATATTGTCTGGAATGATGATTCACTTTGCACTCAATAGCAGGGATTTGTGTACATCACTGCCTCTGTGTGTGTGTGTGTGTGTGTGTGTGTGTGTGTGTGTGTGTGTGTGTGTGTGTGTGTGTGTGTCAGAATGTACAGCAGACTGTTTGAATTCCTGTTTGTCCGCCCTACCAAGGGAAACAAGAATATGAAACTTTAATACAATGTTACTTTCAGCAAGCAGGAGCTCTAATAAAAGAGGATTAGCTGCATGTTCAGCCATCAAAGTTTGACATTTCCTCATGTTTAAAAAGGGCTCACCTTGAAACATACTATACTGTATATTTATGAAAAAGGTGGACATGACTTTGAATCATTTCTTTGGAGCTTGTTCTTTTTCGATTTTGTATAAACCGAAGACAATCCCCAACGTAGAACACTCCTTGCTCCCAACCCAATCAAATGGATCAGAAAACAGCTCGGTTTAATAGCGTAGTCCTAACATCCCCAGCTCAGCTTCGTGTTACTGGCAGATATCGAATGTAGCATTTCTTGTCTTTGTTGTAAAGGAGGCAACGTGGCTGTTCTTTGCCAGAAGACGCCCACACGGCCCATGTGTTCTTGTTCACTGCTCTTGTACACAAGACACGCACACACATCAACCTTAAATATACATAAAGATTCATTCTTGGCAAATCTCACTTCACAGTGGGAAGTGATGATAAAAGTATACAGCAAATGTACATTTATAAAGGCATCTATTTATTTAACTATGAACTAAATAAAATGCAGTATTGATATAATACTACAATTTATTGAAACAATTTTTCTGTCAGCCAACTTCCTTATCAATATGTGAATTGTTTTTTCCTTCAAGTTTATTTTATAATACTCTGAACAGCACAACCAACCGTGAGTGTGTGGGAGCTTGCCAATGGCATGCATCAAGTGTCAAAATAAAGCAAAATATCCTCAGGAATTTTCTACACTTAAAATTCTGCATCTCATATATATTATGGCCCTGGTGTGGTCATTGAGCATGAAACTAACTGCAAGGTTTGCTTTGTGTGCTTCAAATGAAATGTCCATGACATAGTTGAACTGCATCTGAAATCCCCTACAGCCTTTGTATTGAATCTAAACTCACATAGCAGTCGACTCACCAAAGAGCAGAGAGCACAGTAAATACAAAGTGTACAAGAACATCTTTTTTTCTGATTACTTCAATGCACATGGCAGTTTGCTTTTCACTTATTCAAATTTTTTTATAGTCTACAATAACACAAGGTCATGCATCTTGGCCAAACAGTTAATATCACTTTCAAAAGCCTCTCAAATCAGCAAAACACTTGATACTTGTCACAAAATATAAATCAACTTTATTTATAAAGCAATTTAAAAAGCAACACTCACTACACAAAGTGCTGTACAGCAGGAAAGCACATAAAAGCGAGGAGTAGGACACTAATACAAAAACAATATAAAACCCAGCACGAGCAGAAACCACAGTCAATAACAATAAAATAAAAAGTTAAATAAGTAAATAAAGCTGCAAGAAGCTGTAAACGGGCCCTTGCACCCCGCACGCCCCCAGACCCCACCGTCCGTCAGATCCAGCTGGCTCGGAAAATTTGCCATCGTCGCGGCAAGCACTGTGTGAATAATAAAGAAAACCATTTTGCGGAGTACTTCCCATGAGCAGTAGGAGGCATTATAAGTTTTGTCAATCATTTTTATGTAAGAGCGCATGGGGCGGGACTAATATCCATCGTAGACAATTTGGTGAAAATCGGACAAAGTTTGTCCAAGTTACAAATGTCCATTGTTCTAACCAGTAGGTTGTGCCATAACTTTTGTTAATTATTTTTATATAGGAGCGTGCGGGGTGGGACTAATATCCATCGTAGCAATTACGGTGAAAATTGTACAAAGTTTGTCCAAGTTACATTTGTCCGATGTATTGCAAGGAGGTAAACTTGGACATGTGGCCATGGCAACACTTATATATTAGGTATGTGTTGCAGACCCATATAGGACTACAGAAGAGAGTCACTTTGACTTATTTTCCACATTTCATGACCCTCAGACTTTTGCAACCCTCCAAAGTATAAAATGTATTGAATGGCAAGGAATGGGTTTCCATGGCACTGTCATGATCGCAGGACAAATTTGACTTCCACTAAGGGTAATCCAGTGCGCTCTGAGAAACCCCTGAAACTGTCATGTCATTCTGACAATGGGTTTTTGAGTGAAAGTTGATACAGTTTTGTGCAGTACCTCATGTCAGCACAGGGTTGTGCTGTGACAATTTTTGTGAAATTGTGGAGGAATGGACAAAGACGAGACACGAGCTTGTAGACACAGACTTTTTTCCTCCATGAGCAAAGTAAGACTTCTCTCTGGGTGCCAAAGCCAACCTGTTATATGTCTTCACATTCTCTCCTTTGGTACCGAGAATACATGTCATTATCATAACATGCATTACATCTCAATACATTCACACCTACAGTTCCCAGTGTGAAGGCACGTCTTAAGAACTTTTCTCCCTCCCTGGTGCTCTGGCGCCTAAACCTGCTTCTCATCTTTTTTACTCTCCCCCCAGGAAGAGATTCCTCTCTCTCGCCTGAGGCACCCATATTACCATGTCTCCTTTCTTCCCCTCCGTTCCCCAAAGTCGAGGCGAGTCAGACCTCCCACTGTACCACCACAAGCTCCCCCCACAAACAACCAGAAGGGGTCTTAACCATCCAGTGCCTTAGGCTTGATCAATCGGCCGTACCGACTGTAACGTGGAGCTGCCGGGGCTGACTGAAGGGCCTTCCTGTTGCTGTGGATAGGGAGAAGACTCAGTCTCCGGTGCACAGTTCTCTGTAGGGGGAAAAGGTGGGGAGGGGAAAACCTTGGTCTCCTGCAAACGGTTCTCTGAAGGGGGAAAACAAACTTGTGGGCCCCTGCCGGCGGGGGACCCATCCGGGGAACCTCGGCCAGCACTACCTGCTCCTCTGCTAAAACATAAGTAGGCTTCAGCCCGTCTATGCAGATGGTTTCCTTCCACCCCGGCCACCCCCAGGTCTAACACAAAATTTTTCCCTCCCGTTTCCAAAACTCTGAAGGGGCCGTCGTAAGGTGGACACAGCGGGGTTCAGTGGGTGTTGTGCCTAATGAAAACGAACTCGGCGTTTTCCAAACGCTTCGGAACGAAGGTGTGGGAAAAACAATGGTGCACCAGCCCCAGAACGCTGCTAGCCCCTGCACCGGAAAAAATGCGGGTAGGCGAGTCGGCCCCAGGCGCGGGATTTTCCGGCAAAAATTCACCCGGGATCTGCAACGGCTGACAAAAAATGAGGTCCACCGGGGAAGTTGCCAAATCCTCCTTAGACACGGAGCGCAACCCCAGTAGGACCCAAGGCAGGTGGTCAACCCTATTTGCATACGTCAATGAGGCTCTGAGTGTGGCTTTAAGCAACCTGTGGAACCTCTCGTACAACCCTTTAGTCTGCGGGTTGTACACAGTGGTTCAGTGGATTTTGACCCCCAGGCTCTCGGCCATCGCAGACGAGAGTTCTGAAACAAACTGTGGATCCCTATCGGAAGTGATATGTGACAGGGAACCGAAATGTGCGACCCAGGATGACAAAAATGCACGGGCCACGTCAGCAGATTTGGTGGAAGCCAATAGAACCGCCTCTGGCCAACGCGTGGTGCAGTCCACTATTGTTAAAAGGTGCGTGAACCCCTGCAACAGCGAAAAGGGGCCCACCAAATTGGCGTGTACATGGTCAAACCTCCTGCTTGGAATCTGGATAGGCTCGAGGGGGACTTTGGTGTGCCTCTGAACCTTAGCCCATTGGCACGCAACGCATGTGGCAGCCCACTCTGTCACATCCTTGCATAAGTAGGACCAGATGAACTTAGACCCCACAAGCTTAACTGAAGCCCAGACTCCAGGGTGTGAAAGGGAGTAGGCGGACTCAAAAACGCGGCGGTACCACGCGATCGGAACCACTGGGTAGGGCCAGTCGGTGGAGACATCGCAAAGCGGGGGGGGATCCTCTTGTACCACCCTGCTTTTCAGTTTTAGCCCGATACCCGCGGATCGGAGCGTACAAATGTCCGCATCCCCGGGTTGGTCGGCAGCCATGGCGGAAAAATCAATACCCACATAGACTGGGGAAACTAGCACGCGTGACAGGCAGTCAGCCGTGACACTAAGTTTACTAGCTACGTGGTGAA
Organism: Pholidichthys leucotaenia; assembly: GCA_020510985.1. Classification (NCBI taxonomy): domain Eukaryota; kingdom Metazoa; phylum Chordata; class Actinopteri; order Cichliformes; family Pholidichthyidae; genus Pholidichthys; species Pholidichthys leucotaenia. Next base: position 251,538,999 of record CM035845.1, on the reverse strand, counting down.
AGTTGATAGTGAATTCCGAGATTGCGGCCAGTTGCTGCTACTGCCAGGCCGACCACAGTTCTGAGACTTTGGCCATCGCGTAGGTTAGGGGTTTGTGGTCGACAAATGCGATAAATTCGCAACCCAGAACTGAAAATGATGCATATGGCCAGGTGGAGGGCCAAAAGCTCCCTGTCAAAAGCGCTATACTTACACTCACTGTTGCGCAAAGTGCAGCTGAAAAATTCAAGGGGTTGCCACAAACCACAGATGTACTGTTCCACCATGGCTCCTATCGTGATGTCAGATGCATCTGTCATAAGCACTATGCATGCCGACGGGGCTGGGTGGGCCAACAAAGCTGCGTTAGCGAGTGCTATTTTGGCGCCAGTGAACGCCTGGGCCTGATAGGGGTCTAGTTGATGCTATCCGCAGGTTTCTTTTTCTTGAGCGCACCGTACAGCAGTTGCAGCAGCTGGGATGCCTGGGGAAGGAAAGGGTTGTAGAAATTGACCATCTCCAAAAATTCCTGCAGCGCCCTCACGGTCTGCGGATGCGGAAAATCTGACACCGCACGTACCTTATCCGGCAGTGGGATTGCGCCCTCCAGCAAGATGCAGTGGCCCAAGAACTTGAATACCGGCAGCCTGAACTGACACTTCGCCAGATTAACAATCAGCCCGTGTGCTTCCAACCGCCGGAAAACTTTCTTGAGATGGGTAAGGCGCTCCTCCTCCTCTGACGCATTAGCCACCAAAATGTGGTCTAAGTAGATGAAAACGAACAGCAACTCACGGAGCACCACATCCATCATCCTTTGAAAAGTTTGGGCTGCGCCCTTTAACCAAAACGGCATGCATAAAAACTCAAAAAGACCAACAGGAGTTATTACTGTCATTTTTGGGACGTCCTCGGCGTGAACCGGGACCTGGTGGTAACAGTGGAGCAGATCAACTTTTAAAAAAATGCACATTCCAGCCAGGTGTACGGAAAAGTCCTGGATGCGTGGGTGGGGTAGCGGTCGTGTTCAGTGCACCGCACAGCCACCATGAACCATCAGACTTGGGCACCATGTACAGTGGGGATGCCCAAGGGCTATTGGAGTACTTAACAATTCCTAGGCATTCTAAGTTAGGGAACTCCTCGCGCTCGATGGCTAGCTTAGCTGTGTCCAGTTGGTGCGGACGCGCAAAAACCGGAAGGCCTTTCGTGGTGATAAAATGCTCGGCCCCATGCTTGATTACAGTAGCGGAAAGGGTGGGCACCGTAAGTGCAGGAAACTCGGAAAGCAAACGCTGATACTCATTCCCCGAGGCTAAAAAATTTGCATGTGTTGGTGGACCATCTCCCTGGGTCATACAAGGCAGTGACGCAAAAGACACAGCATCCACTAAACGTCTGTTAGCAACATCAACAAGGAGACCATAAGCACACAGAAAATCAGCACCTAAGTTAGGAATCGAACATGCAGCTATCACAAAGTCCCACCTGTAGTTGCGTCCATGCAAACACACAGTCACCGACCTTTCTCCAGAAGTCCTAATGGGGGGACCATTGGCAGCTGTTAATGATGGGCCACAGCCTTCCGCCAGTCAGTCAGCTTCAACCGACAAAATAAGGCTCTTCTGGGAACCAGAGTTCACCCAAAAACCGTTTCCCGGAACCTGTGTCCTCGATGAAAAGCAGCTTCTCCCTGTTGCTAGTGGTCGTAGCTGCTACCGACCATTGGCTGGCCCGTTTTTCCGGCAATTTGAAATGGCAGGGTGGAAGACAGCACCGCGCTCCGGCACCAAAACGCTGGTGATAAGAACAAGTCATCCCGTTCCTGTGTCTCTGAGTGGCCGTCCCGGCCACCACCTTCAGCTCCTTAAACTCTGTTGGCTCCGCCGCCGATCCGGGTCTCACTGCCTGGACGCCGAAGCTCCTGTTTGCCATGATAATGTGGTCAGCCAGCACGCGGTAGTCCCTGGCCACCAGTAGTGGCGAGTTGACCAGGATCGCCTGCGCTGTAGTCGGTAGTTTCCCCAGGAAGAGGTGGGCGAAGAGTAAAGATTCGCCATCCATACCCATCAGCGCCAGCATGCTCTCCATCAATTCCACAGCTGATCCGTCTCCAAGCTCCGAGTGTGAGAGGAGCTGCTCTGCCCTCTCTAGGTCTGAAAGGGGGTGTAGCAGCAGCTGCTTGAGCACATCGTACTTTCCCTGGGCTGGAGGGGTTCAGAGTAGACTCATTGCGCACTGAGTGGAGCGCGAATCCAGCAAAGCCACCACGTAATGGTATTTCATCTTATCCACCAAGACTCCGCGGAGAGCGAACTGTGCTTCTACGTGAATGATCCAGGCAGCCGGGTTGTGAAGCCAAAAGTCCGGGAGTTTTGCTGCCACGGCGCATGCAGCCAGGGGTCCCGGAGGGAAATCCTAGAGTGGATGTTCCCACAGAGGTGCTCGGTCCGTCTTCCATTCTCACATCTCAGGATCACCAATGCGAAGGAATGGACAAAGACAAGACACGAGCTTGTAGACACAGACTTTATTCCTCCATCAGCAAAATAAAACTTTTCTCCTTTGGCACCTAGAGTACATGTCATTATCATAACATATATTACATCTCAATACAGTCACACCTGCAGTTCCCAGTGTGAAGGCACATCTTAAGAACGTTTCTCCCCCCTGGCGCTATGGTGCCTAAACCTGCTTCTCATCTTTTCAACCCCCCCCCCCCCCAAGGGTGCCACAGCACCTGTATTCCTCTCTCTCGCCTGAGGCACCCATATTACCATGTCTCCTTCCTCCCCCCTGTTCCCCAAAGTCCTGGGTGCAAGTCAGACCTCCCGCTGTGCCACCACAAAATACTGACATACACAGACAACCTCCTGTTATCCGCACAGGGAAAATATGGTCTGAGGAGGTGGAAGACGCTCTAAAGGACTGTTTTGAATTCACTGTATGGGAGCAGCTTTGTAATCCACATGGTGAGAACATCAACGGCCTCACACACATCATCACAGACTACTTCAACTTCTGTGTGGACAACACTGTACCCACCAAGACCATATGGTGTTTCTCAAACAACAAACACTGGATCAACCCTGAGATAAAGTCACTGCTGAGGGAGAAGAAAAGGATCTTCAGGTCGAGAAAAAAGGAGGAGCTGAAGTCCATACAGAGGGAGCTAAGGAGGAAGATCAGAGAGGGGAAGGACAGCTACAGGAAGAAGATGAAGAAAAAGCTGCAACAGAGTGACATCAGCAATGCCTGGAGAAGCCTCAAAACCAACTCTGGGCACCAGAATACCTCCTCCCAGGCCACGGGGGATTGGGGGGAGGGGGGGTAAGGAGTGGGTGAACAACCTAAACCTGTTTTTAACAGGTTTGACCAACCACCCTCTTCTTCGCCTGCCCACCTACCACCGCGGCCTCCACCTTCATCTAGTCCCGCTGTCCACGGGGTCCCCCCAACACCCATCCTCCCAGCACACAGCTCTCCTGCCCCAACCTGACCCTTACTAAGACCCAGGTGAGACCGGAGTTGAGGAAGATCAAGGTGAGGAAGGCTGTGGGTTTGGACGGCATCAGCTCGAGGCTCCTCAAGTCCTGCACAGACCAGCTGTGTGGGATCATGGAGCACATCTTCAGCCTGAGCCTTAAGCTGGGGAGGGTACCACAGCTGTGGAAAACATCCTGTGTGGTATCCGTACTGAAGACCCATCACCCCAAGGACCTGAACAGCTCCAGACCAGTGGCCCTCACATCACACCTAATGAAGACCCTGGAGAGGCTGCTTCTCGCCCACCTCCGCCCGCTGGTGGGGCCAGCAATGGATCTACTTCAGTTTGCCTACCAGCATGGCGTCGGGATGAAGTATGCAGTGATCTTCCTCCTACACCGTTCCCTGTCCCACCTGGAGAAGCCTGGGAGCACTGTAAGGATCATGTTCTTTGATTTCTCCAGTGCTTTCAACACCATCAAATCAGTGATCATGAGTTACAAGCTACTGTGCATGGGGTGGGCCAGCACCTGTCATCATGGATCCTGGACTACCTCACAAACCAACCACAGTTTGTGAAAACCCACTACTGTGTGTCTGATACCATCATCTGCAGTATGGGGGCCCCCCAGGGAACAATTCCAGCTGCCTTCCTGTTCACCCTCTACACTGCTGACTCTTCACACAACACACCACACTGCCATCTACAGAAGTTCTCTGACAACTCTGCGATCGTCGGCCTCATCTCTGATGGAGATGATGCGGAGCACAGAGGACTTATCCAGGACAGGACTTATCCATGACAGATCAATGCGAGGAAAACTAAGGAACTGGTGGCGGACTGCCACTGGTGAGGACAACCCCCCACAGCACCAGTAAACACCCAGCAAACAGATATTGAGATTGTGGCATCTTACAAGTACCTGGGTGTTCACCAGAACAATAAACTGGACTGGTCGCACAACACCAACGCGCTCTCCAAGAAGGGGCAGCACAGGTTGTTCCTCATGAGGAGATTCAGGTTTTTTGGAGTCCAAGGGGCACTCCTGAAGATGTTCTACGATTCGATGGTAGCATCAGCCAACATATTTGGAGTGGCCTGCTGAGGCAGCGGCATCATGGCAGCTGATAGGAAGAGACTGAATAGACTGATCAAAAAAGCTAGATCTGTTCTGGGGCGATGCCTCGATCCAGTGGAGGAGATAGGAGAGAGGAGAATGGTGGCTAAGCTGTCATCTCTGCTGGATTCCGAGTCCCACCCCATGCAGGACATGCTGAACACACTGAGGAGCTCATTTAGTGGTAGGCTGTCCCATGCTAGGTGCACGATGGAGACGTTCCGCAGGTCCTTCCTATCTACTGCTGTCAGTGTTACGATGCAGCCCTCACGGACTGCAATGAGATGCTATAGATGACCAGTGAGTTTCGTATTTATTAAACAATGACAAAAAGATACAAAATAATGAGCCACGGGGGGCTAAACACAAATAAGGACCAAGGCAAGGATACACTGACGATAAACACTGATTAAGGGATAATCTTACAGAAAGCAGAGAGGAGTCAGAGGATGACTGGAGCCGGGACGTAAGGACTCCAGTCTAACGTTGGGGAGACGAGCACTATCCATAAACGAGGTTGCAGCCCCGAGCAAACAGGGCTGCTCCCTTAAATAGTGAATCAGAATCAGAATCAGAATCAGGTTTATTGCCATTGTTCATGTAGTACACAAACTAGGAATTTGTCTCGGTACAATGCTGCAACATTAAACATGATAAGATAAGAGAAATAAACTATACATGTAATAAAGTGTAGGATAAGATTAAGTGATACTGGTCAACAGTTAAAATATATATTAGCCAGCAGCAGATACTGTGGAGAACTATATAGTGCAGTCGGTAATGCAGGAAGAAAACAGTGATGATTGACATGAGTCTGGTTGAGCTGCTGTACATGGTGCACGAGAGTCACTTAGTGTTCAGCAGTCTAATGGCAGAGGGGAAGAAGCTGTTTATGTGACGGGAGGTTTTAGTCTGGATGGACCGAAGTCTTCTACCAGAGGGGAGGGGGGCAAACAGTACATGACCAGGGTGTGAGGGATCGGCTATGATCCGGCCAGCACGCCTCCGGGTCCTGGAGATGTACAGATCCTGGAGAGATGGGAGCTTGCAGCCGATCACCTTCTCAGCAGTGCGCACGACGCGCTGCAGCCTTAGTCTGTCCCTGGCAGTGGCTCCTGCGTACCACACGGTTATGGAGGTGGTGAGGATGGACTCGATGATGGCTGTGTAGAACTGCACTAACATCTTGGTGGGTAGCTTGAGCTTCCTCAGCTGCCGCAGGAAGAACATCCTCTGCTGGGCTTTTTTGATGAGTGAGCTGATGGTCAGCTCCCATTTGAGGTCCCTGGTGATGGTAGTGCCTAGGAAGCGGAAGGAATCAGCAGTGGTGATGGGAGAGCCTGAGAGGGTGAGGGGGGGCAGAGGAGTAGTGACTTTCCTGAAGTCTACAATCATCTCCACTGTCTTCAGAGCGTTCAGCTGCAGGTTGTTATTGCTGCACCAGGATGCCAGCTGGGCCACCTCTCTCCTGTAGGCGGACTCGTCGCCGTTGGAGATGAGCCCGATGAGGGTAGTGCTTGACAGATTAACCAGCTGATGAAGAGTCATCAGCTGATTGGAATCCCGCCGTACAGTGGAGCTCCGCTCTTGACAGCCGGAAGCCCCGCCAAGACACCTGTCACAACAAAAGCCTGGAGGTGCGCCAGAGGAGAGAACGGGAGACTACCGCACACCGAGTGCAGACAGAGTCAGCACACGGACTGTGACAGTTGCCCCCGTTCATGAAGCGAATTCCAGACGCGGTGTAACATCGAGACCCCCCCACCTGGTAGGTCCACGGAACCACCCCAGAGAGGGAGGAGGAGGAAAAAGGCCAAGGCAGGCCAGAACCAGGAGAAACACAGAAAAATACAAACACGGGCAATGACAGAGCATGGGAAAACAAACAACAAATACTCCATAATGCACAAATGTGAAAAAATAGACAGGACAATACATGCAAATAACAGGAAAAAAGGCCCTATAACCAAGACACACAGGCCCATAAGAAACATACCAGTGCATCCCAAAAATTACAGAAGAGCAGGGGGGAAAAAAAAACCAACACAGGGATGACAGCCACCAGAGCACAACAGCATGAACGCAAACAGTTCAGGGGTTCTTCCTGCGTCAAGCGTCCAAACCACCGGCAGGAGGAAAAGTTTGGGCAGTCTACCCCAGTCCCCGGCTGGGAAAAACAGTACTTCTGGTGGCCGGACCAGATCGCCGAACAGGAAGCTTCACTTCCGCCTCCCAAAGAGAGCAGACACTTTTTTCCTTCTCTCCAGCTCTGACTTTTTATCTCCTTCCTCCCCTAACTGACTGGATCCCAGCTTGCTATCGTCTGTCTGCGTGTCTCTACTGCTGATTATCGAACGAAATTATGGATTTAATAAGCTGGGCTTTGAACGCAATTGACACTATTTTTTCAACGAGGAAAAGTGCCCTGGGGGAGGTAGTTTGCCCCGCAGGAACTGCGGCTGCGGGTTATTTGAGGGACACAAGTAATTGGAAACTCTTGTGCCTGTCTGATCTCTCTATCGAAGATGTCGAAGATTTATACATCTTCGTAGCAATGGTCATCGGGATCGTTCTGATTGGATCTGGGATTGTCCTGGTGTACCGTAAATTGATGAAGATGGACGTAGCCTATCAAAATGCTGGCCAGGCGAGGCTTAACCATCAAACTGAGCAAATGGGGAGGACTCTGACAGCGGCTAATGGAGAACTGTCTAGGAAAATGGATTACATCATGATCATGCTGAGAGCCGTCCATGAAGAATTCAACGTCCAGCACTGAAGAATTAAAGTACTGAATCTGTAAGAGAATATAAAGTCTTTTTCTCTGGGATCAGTACTATTCGACTAATCTGACCTGCCCTCACACAAGTCCTCCAGATTATCTGCAGTTTTTTGTTTCCAAAACATTTGAGCTGCATTGACTCTATGGACAGCCAGCTGCCTGGCTCAAGGACAAATGCCAGCCGCTAGACAAAACATCTCCTGCCGAAGAGACTTTGTTGTTCTTAACTGATACAAACACCTCCACTCAACACTACACCCACACTGACTCAGTAAACTGATGAGAAAATCATTCACTCACTGCTCCCTTTGTGTCTTTGTGTACATTCTTGTCTGCTAATTGTGCAATGAGGGCTTTTTTTTCTTGTAATCATAATATTGATCATATATGACCGGTATTCTGGCAATCAATGGTTTTTTGCTCTTTCCTATTGTGTTATCCTTTTCTTCCCTATGCATCTTGTACCCATCTGATGACAGGCGCGTTTCGACGCTGCCGCGTCACCGGAAATGCAGGTCGTTTTCTGTGTCAAGTCAAATCCCTCGTATGTTATCAGTTGTTTACTGTTAATGTACTTGGCAATAAATCCTTTTTCCTTTTCTTTTTCCTTTTCCTTTTCTCAGAAAGATATGTTTGTCGGGCGGCCGACCCAGAACGCCAAACAGGCGAAGCAGTTTCTCAGGCGGTCGACCCGCGCCATTGCGCCACCAGGACCGCAGGGGGGAATCCGGAGACGGCCTCCCCATTGAGAGGGGTAGCGAGGGAGAGCCGAGCCAATAGCGGGGAAACCTTAGAAATTCCTTTCCAAATCAAACTTTCAGTTTGGATGCGGTTACTCTTTCTCTTAATAGCTCTGTGAGGAACCTTGGAGTTATTTTTGATCAGGATTTGTCCTTCAATTCACATATTAAATTTGTTTCTAAGACTGCCTTCTATCATTTGCGTAATATTGCCAAGATTAGGAGCATCTTGTCTCAGAGTGATGCTGAGAAACTGATCCACGCTTTTGTTAGCTCGAGATTAGATTATTGTAATTCTTTATTATCAGGCTGTCCTAAAACATCTTTAAAAAGTCTTCAGCTGATCCAAAATGCTGCAACAAGAGTTTTAACAGGTACTAGAAAGAGAGATCATATCTCTCCGGTTCTGGCCTCCCTTCATTGGCTTCCCATAGAGTTTAGAATTAAGTTTAAAATCCTTCTTCTTACTTACAAAGCTCTAAACAATCAGGCTCCTTTTTATTTAAAAGATCTGATACTACCGTATTATCCTAACAGAGCACTACGCTCCCAAAATGCAGGATTACTTGTAATACCTAGAATCTCCAAAAGTACAATGGGAGGCAGAGCCTTCAGTTATCAAGCTCCTGTCCTGTGGAATCAGCTGCCAATCTGGATTCGAGAGTCAGACTCGATCTCTGTTTTTAAGAATAGGGCTAAAACCTACCTTTTTGATATAGCCTACAATTAGGGAGGGATCGTGTGTTTCTGAACCCTCCCTTAGTTATGCTGCTAATAGGTTTAGTCAGCCGGGGGACCTCCAGTAATGCACTGGGCCTCACTCCTTTCCTCACTCTCAATGAAATATTTTTTTTTGCTGGTCATTAACATTTGTTTGTTCTCTCCCATAGATTAAGTCCCCATCGTGCTGTTTGCTCTCTACATGTCTGTTCTTTTCTTCTTCTCTATCCCCTCACCCCCCAGCCAGTCGCAGCAGATGACTGCCCCTCCCTGAGCCTGGTTCTGCTGGAGGTTTCTTCCTGTTAAAAGGGAGTTTTTCCTCTCCACCGTCGCCAAGTGCTTGCTCACAGGGGATCGCCTGATTGCTGGGGTCTTTCTGCAACTGTGGGGGTTCCCCCTACAGTTGATAGTGCTATGAGATGACTGTTGTCGTGAAATGGCGCTATATAAATAAAGTTGAATTGAATTGAATTGAATTGAAACCCAGCGGCCCCAGGTGGAAGAGAAAAGGGGAAAGGATGAAGGACCAGCCCGGCGTCAGACGGCAGGGGATCTGCAGCTCCCCCACCGACCTTGAGCCAAACCGGCGCTGTGCCCCTGCTGGACCCCAATCGGGTCAGCACTGCACCCACGACAGTCCCCGATTGGGCAGGCGCAGCACCAGAGACGGCCTCCAACCCCGAACCCGGAACCTCCAGCACAGCGACTGGGATGGACTCCACACCGGTGACCCTGGGAGAAGGCTCAGGAAAAGAAAGAGAACCAGGATCAGGATCACCGGCAGCGACAGAGCCCAGCGAGACGAGCTCAGATGCAGCGGACAGCTGCACCCGGCTTGTCTCCCCGAGAGACAGGCAAAAATGCTCTAGAATTGATAGGAGGAAGACAAAATAGAGCACTTGCCTGAACTCGAGTTCTGTCGCCGTCCAGGACTTCGATGATCTGGGTTCAGAAGGCAGAAGGACATCCTCTGGCTCCCACTCGGCTACGGCGGGCTCCGCAGCCGGCATGATGGAGTCCACAGTCTGGAGACTCCCTGACGCAGATGTCCACACCGAGGGCCCGCACGGCGTGATGGCAGGGGCTCCGTGACCTGCCGGGTCGGACTGTCCCTCAGTGGAGACCCGGGGACGCTTGTTCATCGGCGCAGGCTCCAATTTAGCTCGAGCTCAATTTAGCTCGAGTTAGCTCGAGATGGCAAGATGGCGCCCACAGTGGTCGACATGGTGCTTCGCTGCGCCCTTTGTTTGTTTTTGTTTGTCAATTGTGTGTCTGCTTGCACTTATACCCGTGAAGAACTTCTAAATATCAGGACTTTCACTCCCACGAACCTTCTCCCAGTTTTTTTAGCTCCTGCCGCCGATCTGGTTCATTGCTTGGCTCGAAAAGTGAGACGGCGAAAGAGAGGAAGACGAGCGGGCGCTCTCGTGCGGCTTCGCAGGAGAGGCACGCGAACGGCGCTGCCTGGCATATTTCTGTCCAATACCAACTCTCTCTCTAACAAGGTAGATGAACTGAGACTGCTGATGCGTTTTAGGGACCTCTCCTCCTCGGCTGCCCTCTGTTTTACTGAGACCTGGCTCCGGGAAAATATACCGGACAGCGCGCTGCGCCTCGAGGGTTTCCAGCTCTTTCGTGCTGATCGTGACACAGAGCTTTCCGGCAAGACCACAGGAGGAGGAGTCTGCTTCTACATCAACAGCAGCTGGTGCTCTGATGTAACGGTAATTTCCAAACACTGTTCTCCCGCCCTGGAATTTCTTGTTATTAACTGCAAGCCTTTTTATTCCCCGCGGGAGTTTTCTTCTTTCATACTCATCGCTGTGTACGTCCCTCCCGACGCGGACACGGGCGAAGCTCAGCGCGTGCTCACGGATCACATTCAACACACAGAGCGGATTCTTCCAGACTCTCTGGTTATTGTGGCTGGCGACTTTAATCAGAGCAATCTGAGCCACGATCTCCCCCGCTACAAACAGTTTATTAAATGCCCCACCAGAGGATTAAACACACTGGATCACTGTTACACCACAGTGAAAGACGCATATCGCGAGGTTCCCCGCGCTGCGCTGGGATTATCTGATCACGTGATGGTCCACCTCATTCCCACATACAGACAGAGATGTGAGCACTACGAAGAAACGGACCAGTGAAGCTGAGGAGAAGCTGGAAACGTGCATGGAAATATCTGACTGGGACATGTTTAAACGAGCCACGCATGATCTGGATGAATATACGGACACTGTGAACTCATATATCCACTTTTGTGAAGAGGACATTCTTCCATCGCGCACCAGGGTGAGTTACTCTAATGACAAACCCTGGTTCACAGCTAAGCTCAGACAGATCAGGAAGGAGAAGGAAGCAGCGCTGAAAAGTGGAGACAGGGACTGCTACAGGGAGGTTAAATACCGGTTTAACAGAGAGCTGAAGAGAGCTAAATCTGTGTATTCTGAGAGACTCCAGCAGCAGTTCACTGCTAATGATTCGGCTTCCGTGTGGAGAGGACTGAGGCAAATCACCAACTATCGGCCTCAGGCTCCTAAAGGTCAGGATGACAAAGCCCTTTGTCAAAGACTGTCCCAACACTATGCCCGTTTTGACACCTCGTCATCTGTGTCCAACTCCCCCCCTCCCTCCAGCTCCACAGCCTCCACAATCCCTACTTCATTAAAGGCACCCCCTCCCTCCTCCCCCCCTGCCCTTATCATCAGTGAGCAGGACGTGCTCAAACAGTTCTCCAGACTGAACCCGCGCAAGGCCCCCGGTCCGGACGGCGTGTCTCCCTCCACCCTGAGACACTGTGCGAAACAGCTGGCTCCTGTCTTCACAGACATTTTTAACACCTCCCTTAAGTTATGCCACGTGCCGTCCTGCCTCAAATCCTCCACCATCATCCCTGTCCCCAAGAAGCCACGGATCACTGGACTTAATGACTACAGACCTGTAGCGCTCACCTCTGTAGTCATGAAGTCCTTTGAGCGCCTGGTCCTGCCCCACCTCAAGTCCATCACCACCCCTCTCCTGGACCCGCTGCAGTTTGCCTACCGAGCCAACAGGTCTGTAGACGACGCAGTCAACCTGGCCCTCCACTCCATCCTGCAGCACCTGGACTCCCCGGGAACCTACGCCAGGATCCTGTTTGTGGACTTCAGCTCCGCATTCGACAAGCTGTCCCTGCTCAACATGCCTGACTCCCTCTGCAGGTGGATCACCGACTTCCTGACGGACCGGAGGCAGCATGTGCGGCTGGGAAAGACTGTCTCAGACTATACTAGCATCAGCACCGGATCACCCCAGGGCTGTGTACTTTCCCCCCTACTCTTCTCCCTTTACACCAACTCCTGCACCTCCAGCCACCAGTCTGTCAAGTTGATCAAGTTTGCGGACGACACCACCCTCATCGGGCTCATCTCCAACGGCGACGAGTCCGCCTACAGGAGAGAGGTGGCCCAGCTGGCGTCCTGGTGCAACAATAACAACCTGCAGCTGAACGCTCTGAAGACAGTGGAGATGATTGTAGACTTCAGGAAAGTCACTACCCCTCTGCCCCCCCTCACCCTCACAGGCTCTCCCATCACCACTGCTGATTCCTTCCGCTTCCTAGGCACTACCATCACCAGGGACCTCAAATGGGAGCCGACCATCAGCTCACTCATCAAAAAAGCCCAGCAGAGGATGTTCTTCCTGCGGCAGCTGAGGAAGCTCAAGCTACCCACCAAGATGTTAGTGCAGTTCTACACAGCCATCATCGAGTCCATCCTCACCACCTCCATAACCGTGTGGTACGCAGGAGCCACTGCCAGGGACAGACTAAGGCTGCAGCGCGTCGTGCGCACTGCTGAGAAGGTGATCGGCTGCAAGCTCCCATCTCTCCAGGATCTGTACATCTCCAGGACCCGGAGGCGTGCTGGCCGGATCATAGCCGATCCCTCACACCCTGGTCACGTACTGTTTGCCCCCCTCCCCTCAGGTAGAAGACTTCGGTCCATCCAGACTAAAACCTCCCGTCACATGAACAGCTTCTTCCCCTCTGCCATCAGACTGCTGAACACTAAGTGACTTATTGACTCTCGTGCACTATGTACAGCAGCTCAACCAGACTCATGTCAATCATCACTGTTTTCTTCCTGCATTACCGACTGCACTATATAGTTCTCCACAGTATCTGCTGCTCGCTAATATATTTTAACTGCTGACCAGTATCACTTACTCTTATTCTACACTTTATTGCATGTATAGTTTATTTCTTTTATTTTATCATGTTTAATGTTGCAGCATTGCACCGAGACAAATTCCTAGTTTGTGTACTACATGAACAATGGCAATAAATCTGATTCTGATTCTGATTCTGATTCTGAATTTGCAGTCCGCCCTCCTCCTCTGCCCATGTCGCAGCTGCGGGGCTGGATCCAGGCTCTCCAAGCCCGCAGGCTCCCTCCTCATTCACCGGCGTTGTCCTGGCGCCGAGGAACGCTCAGGGGAAGGAGACACAAAGGCGGCAGGTTCATAATTAATTTCTGCAGCAGGTGGAGAAAGCTCGGGGAGGCTGTGAACCCCGAACCCCACCCCCAGGAATCAAACGGGGCAATTCACCCAATACAGGAAAAGAATGAATAGACACTTGCCTGATTCCCGGAGGGCTGAAGGGACCCACCGCAGTGAACTTGAATCTTTCCCCGCTGGATGGAAATGAAAGACCCCCCGGGAAGACGAAGAGGAGCATCTCGCACTTGATCAGGAATGGGAGCATCCAGAGACGGACTTGTGGAGCTCACAGCAGCTGGGATGAACATCGAGGAGGAGGAAGAAACAGCCGAGGCGAACCGGGAACGAGGAGCTGACGGAACAGTGGGGAGAGATGACCCGGAGGCGGAGGCGGCTGATTTACCTCTTCGGTGAGATACGGAGGCTGCAGCTGGCTGGGAGACAGAGTTCGTGTGGCTACCCGGAACAGGATCCGGACGGGGTTCTCGCTGAGATGTATAATCTGCATGGAGATGACGTTTACTGGCTGAGGGCAAGGCGAAGGTGAGGTTAGGAAAACGCTGCTCCTGTGTGGTAACTGAGGTGAGCAGGTCAGCGTATTCCAGATAATCATACAGTTCAGGATTCCTCTCCACCAGCCTGACCGCTGCCGTCACATGCTTCATGATCTGTGTGGGGTGGATGGCGGAGCGAGCTGCAGCCACTAGGTCCCGGATGGAAGTAGCTGTCAGCTGTAACTTCTCCGGGGGAATCCTGACTGACGTCTCACTCCTTTGGGGATGACCCCTGGGTGGTGCAAACTCCTGGACTGGATCGGGGACAGGAACGGGATCCCGAAGCGAGGAGCGAGGGTACCTTCTCTTCAGCTTCCTGCCAGAGTTTCCCTCCAGCCCACGGAGTCTCTCCCGGAGCGCAGAGATGTCCGCCTTCCTCGCCATGACTTCAGGGTGGTTGGAGTAGTGAGGATGGCGGTTAATGATGGCCTCAGCAAGGTCCAGGTGCCGACGTACATCGCTGGGCGTGTCATAGAGGCGAGCGGTGAACAGGGTTCCATCAATGTAGTCGAGGGCCTCCACCAGCTCGTAGCCCAGGCTCCGAGTGTGGCCCCTGAGTGGCGACATAATCTCCCAGCACACAGGTACCCAGACAGGGAAAACAGCAAGTCCAATTTAGGCAAAACTCACGGTCACCGGCGTCTGTTTTGGCTGCGACCTCCTGTTACAATGCCGCCCTCACGGACCGCAATGAGACGCTATAGGCGACCAGTGAGTTGCGTATTTATTAAACAATGACAAAAAGATACAAAATAATGAGCCACGGGGGCTAAACACAAATAAGGACCAAGGCAAGGATACACTGACAATAAACACTGATTAAGGGATAAACTTACAGAAAGCAGAGAGGAGTCAGAGGATGACTGGAGCCGGGATATAGGGACTCCAGTCTAACGTTGGGGAGACCAGTGCTATCCATAAACGAGGTTGCAGCCCCGAGCAAACAGGGCTGCTCCCTTAAATAGTGCTTGACAGATTAACCAGCTGATGAAGAGTCATCAGCTGATTGGAATCCCGCTGTACAACGGAGCTCCGCTCTTGACAGCCGGAAGCCCCACCAAGACGCTGTCACAACAAAAGCCTGGAGGTGCGCCAGAGGAAAGAACGGAAGACTACCGCACACCGAGTGCAGACAGAGTCAGCACACGGACTGTGACAGTCAGACTTTATAACCTAACCAGGGCTGCTCGTAGAGGTCATATTGAATGTACTAAAAGTAACAACCTTGCACAATAAATCGTCCCCTCCATTATACAACTAGGACAATATCAATCATTACTGAGGGTGACAACAACGCTGTTGATTGAAATACGAAATATACTGTCTGGGTACATATTCATATTCTGCAGGGTAACTTAACAAACCGAAAGGCTGGTTTTACCATCTAGCTGCAATGGTCCTGCACTGTGTATGTATCTGTGTACATATGTATATTCACTTACTGCTTTTGGCTAACCAGCTCTTATTATCTCATTAACTATTGCTCCGAGTGCTGCTATCCCTTTGCTGCTGTAATCCTGGAATTTCCCCATTGTGGGACTAATAAAGGCTTATCTTATCTTATCTTACATAGATGTGTTCAGAGTGGTATTGGTATCCATTGAGCAACGTTTGGTCCAAATCAGACAAGGATTGTCTGAGATGTAACTCTCGTGTTTTGCATGGTGAGTACACCATCAAAGTATGCTGGTCGCCATGTAAACAGTTCTGTACTATGTACGTGTGCTGTCGATGAGTCCTAGTCATCCCTTCATGTCATTTCTGCATCCGGTGTTAGAAAAATTTAACAAAACTGTTTTCAGAAATTCTTCCTTTAACCACTAAGTGGCAGTATAACTTGTTGTTAATTATTTTTATACAGGAGCATGCAGGGTGGAACTAATAACCATCGTAGAAAATTTGGTAAAAATTGGACAAAGTTTGTCCAAGTCACAAGTGTCCATTGTTCTAACCTCTAAGCAGTGCAATAACTTCTGTTAATTATTTTTTATAGGAGCGTGCAGGGTGGGACTAATATCCATCATAGAAAATGTGGTGAAAATTGGACGAAGTTTGTCCAAGTTACAAGTGTCTGTTGTTCTAACTACTAGGTGTCACTCTAACCTTTGTTAATTATTTTTATATAGGAGCGTGCAGGGTGGGACTCATATCCATCATAGAAAATTTAGTGAAAATTGCACAAAGTTTGTCCAAGTTACAACTGTCCGACGTTCCATGGTGAGGAGTCAACCTTCGTCATGTCACCATGGCAACACTTACCTATCAGTTGTGTTGCCCACCCATATAGGACTACAAATGACAGTCACCTTGACCTATGTTCCAGATTTCGTGACTCCAAGACCTTCCGAAGCATCCCAACAAGATCACAGATTGAATGGCAAGGAGGGTGTTTTCATGGTAACAGCAGTGACATAATGCTAAAGTTAATGTGCAGTTATGACTATCCATTGGGTCTGATGAAACTCAGAAAATTTCATGTCATTCTGGCAAGTGGTGCGTGAGTTATAAATAAAAGAATTTTCAGCAATTCTTCCTTTGCCCACTAGGTGGCGCTATAACTTCTGTCAATTATTTTTATATAGACGTGATTGGGGCGGGACTACTATCGATCATAGAAACTTTGGTGGAAATAGGACAAGGTTTGCTCGAGTTACAGCTGTCTGATGTTGTAAGAGGCAGAGTCAAACTTTACCATGGTGCTGTGGCCACACCTTTGAGCTTTTGTGAGACATTTATACAACTTTTAATGGCCCCTGCCTATAGATGCTGCCATGTAAAAATGAGCTCAATCGAAATAGTCCCCTAGGAGGAGTTTGTTCAAATGTGAGGGGTGGGTTTTGGCCAAATTGGAGGTGGGGCAGCTTTGAGGCAAGATGGCAGACTTCCTGTTGGCCGTGGGTAAGGGCCACAATTATGTTTTGTGCATGTCTTGAAGTGATGAACACCACACCCGAATTTCGTTTCTGTACGGCAAACTTTAGGGTCTCCGGTCTCCATTGACCTTGTATGTTTGGCCCCACCCACAAAAACTGGGGGTGGGGGTGATCCAGTTTATAAAATTTTTCACTTGGTCTGAGGTGTGTGTGAAAAAAATTGCGTTTTGGTTAACGTTTTAGCAGGTCAAAAATGTGATTGTTTAGGCAGAAAAATAATAATAAACTGTGGGACACGTGTATCACTTTAAGCTTCACATCTCAGAGAGAACAAAGAACTTGGTTTCCTTGGAGATAACAGGAGGATGTGAAAATTTAGTCTTTGGTATGCAAGAGACGGCCTTGGGGGATTTCCTGGTCTGCCAGAGACTATGAGGAGCATGTTATAGGATTTAAGAGAAGACGCATTGTTACTTGTGATTTAAATGCAATGTGACTGTGAGTTTTGAAGGTCCTGGATATATAAAGGACGAATGTCTGTGTTTTTCCTTTTTCTGCTTTGCTGATGTTGGAAGATGTGAATAAACCTGACTCGTGAGATAAACTCTGCCTCGTCATTTTCACATTTCCACACTGGTGACCCCAACGTGATCTGAATGCGCATGCCATTTGGACTTAAAGGCACAGCGCAGACGTTCCAACGTATGATGGATGCGGTGTTGCGCGATCTCCCCTTCGTATTCATCTACCTGGACGACATCTTAGTAGCCAGCGCGTCCGAAGACGAACACGAAAACCACCTCACAGCAGTTTTCCGGAGGTTGGGAGAGCACGGTTTAATAATCAACCCAGCGAAGTGCCAGTTCGGGGTGACGCAGATTGATTTTTTGGGGCATCACGTCTCTCCAGAAGGAGCGGTTCCGCTGCCTGACAAAGTGCGCACGGTAGCAAATTTTCCCCAGCCACAAACGGTCAAGGCGTTACAGGAGTTTTTGGGAATGGTGAATTTTTATAACCGTTTCCTCCCCCGCGCAGCGCAGCTCATGCAACCATTGTATGCCGCACTCAAAAAACAAAAACCCACAAATAAGATCGAATGGTCTCCGGAGCGAGAGCGAGCATTCTCGGAGGTCAAAACAGCCCTGGCAAACGCTGCGTTGTTAGCACATCCACACCCCACGGCCCGCATAGCGCTCACTACTGACGCGTCAGATGTGGCCATAGGGGCGGTCGTGGAGCAGCATGTAGCCGGGGCTTGGCAGCCGCTCGCCTTTTTCAGCAGGACTTTGCGCTATAGTGAACGAAAATACAGCGCATTCGACACGGAGTTGTTAGCTCTCCACTTGGCCATTCGCCACTTCCAGTTCTGGCTGGAGGGACGCCGTTTCACCGCGTTCGTTGACCACAAGCCACTGACATTCGCGATGGCCAAGGTTTCAGAACCGTGGTCAGGCCGGCAGCAAAGACAGCTGGCCGCTATCTCAGAGTTTACTACCGATATTCAGCATGTGGCGGGTAAACTGAATGTAGTGGCAGACTGTCTCTCGCGCGCCGTGGTGGCTCCAGTCCGCGTAGGGATAGATTATGCAGCCATGGCCGCGGATCAGGTTAGCGACGCAGATGTGCGCACGCTCCAGTCTGGACCAACAGGGTTAAGGCTGGAGAACAGGGTGCTGCAAGACGGTATGCCCCCCCAATCTGCGATGTCTCCACTGGGCGACCGCGTCCTGTGGTACCGGCCGTGTGGCACCGCCGCGTTTTTGACTCGATTCATTCTCTGGTGCACCCGGGAGTGCGCGCGTCGGTCAAAATGGTAGGAGAGAAATTTGTATGGCCGAGCCTGCGCAAACAAGTTAAGGAGTGGGCAGCAGCCTGCATGGCTTGTCAACGAGCCAAGGTACACAAACACACGAGAGCTCCCTTGGAGCCGTTTCACATTCCGGCTAAGAGGTTCGATCATGTTCACGTGGACCTCGTAGGCCCCCTCCTGCCGTCACAGGGGTGCACGCACCTTCTGACAATGGTGGACCGCACCACGCGCTGGTCGGAAGTGGTCCCACTGGCGTCAACCACAGCCGAGGAGGTGGCACGCGCGTTTTTAACAGCATGGGTAGCACGCTTTGGAGTCCCGTCGGACATTACGTCCGACAGAGGCCCTCAATTTGTTTCCGAACTTTGGTCAGCAATGGCCCACAGCCTGGGGGTAATGATCCACCGCACAACCGCGTACAATCCGCAGGCTAATGGGTTATGCGAACGTTTTCATAGGTCATTGAAAGCGGCTCTCAGAGCGTCGCTGACGGATGCAAATTGGGTGGACAGGCTACCGTGGGTTTTATTGGGGTTGCGTTCTGCACCTAAAGAGGACTTAGAAGCCTCCCTGGCTGAGCTAGTTTTTGCGCAACCACTTCGGCTGCCCGGGGAGTTTCTCCCAGATAATCCTGCGCCAGATAGCTCCCCGTCTCAGCGGTTGCAGCGTGGCACGGAATCGGGCACGCTGCCTGGCCCCATTCACCACAGTTTTCCACGCGTTTTTGTGCCTAAGGCTTTGAAAAACGCAGAATTTGGTTTTGTCAGACATGATGCCCATCGCCCACCGCTGCGACCACCTTATGATGGAACATTTAGAGTGCTGGAAACAGGGGACAAACATTTTTTGCTAGATTTGGGGGGCAGGAAGGAAAAGATTGGCATAAACAGGCTCAAACCCGCCTTTGTGGTGGCGGACGAGGATGTGCTGTTGGCCAGGGCTCCTTGGCGCGGCAGACCCCCCCCGGGGACGTTCCCCAGAACACCCACAGGGAGTGACAAACAGTTTTCACCCCAAGACAGCAGCGCCCCAGCGGGATGGCGCCGCAGAAGTGGCGAAGCCCGCTTACAGTAGATACGGGAGGAAGCAGCACGTGGGTTAATGTGTAATGATTTTATCATGACATGCAGACTGTTATTCTGTTGTTCCATCTTAGATGTTTGGGGGGGTCATGTGGGACACATGTGTATCACTTTAAGCTTCACATCTCAGAGAGAACAAAGAACTGGGTCTCCTTGGAGATAACAGGAGGATTTGAAAATTTAGTCTTTGGTATGCAAGAGACGGCCTTGGGGGATTTCCTGGTCTGCCAGAGACTATGAGGAGGATGTTATAGGATTTAAGAGAAGACGCATTGTTACTTGTGATTTAAATGCAATGTGACTGTGAGCTTTGAAGGTCCTGGATATATAAAAGACGAATGTCTGTGTTTTTCCTTTTTCTGCTTTGCTGATGTAGGAAGATGTGAATAAACCTGACTCGTGAGATAAACTGCCTCGTCATTTTCACATTTCCACAAAACACCGGATACAATAGGGCTCTCGCCCACTGACGTTATCAGTGGCTCAGGGCCTAAAAACAAAATAAAATCCATCCATCCATCTTCTATAGCTTTTCCAGAGGTCCGGGTCGCAGAGGCAGCAGCAGCTCAAGCAGAGAAGCCCAGGCTTCCCTCTCCCTGACCACCTGCTCCAGCTCTTCAGAGAGAATACCAAGACACTCCCACACCCGTTGGGAGATGTAGCCTCTCCACCGTGTCCTGGGTCTGGCCCGAGGTCTCCTCCCAGTGGGACGTGCCTAAAACACCTCAAGTGGGAGGCATCCAGGAGGCATCCTGATCAGATGACCAAACCACCTCCACTGGCTCCTTTCGATGTGGAGGAGCCACAGCTCTACTCTGAGCCTCTCCCAGATGACTGAGCTCCTCTCTAAGGGTGAGTTCAGCAATCCTACAGAGAAAGCTCATTTCAGCCACTTCTATCTGCAATCTCATTCTTTCAGCCATTACCCAAAGTCCCGACAAAAACCCACGGTGAGGCATCATTCAAGTTTTTTGGCCAATGTCTGTGGAACTGCCTGCCAGAGGACCTCAGGGGTGCAGAGAGCACTGATATTTTTAAAAGGAGGCTCAAGACGCACCTTTTGCATATGCTGATTTTATTTGACGCTGCCTTCTCATGTACCAAAGCTGAAACCTGCGCTCCTATTCGGCACAGTCATATTTTTATCCCCTCCACTGCTTGTCAGTAATCGTCTGCTTTTACCAAGCTCTGTGCTCCCCCTGACATTCTCTCTAATACAGAGGAGCTAAATTCTTGGTTTTATTCCTCCTGCCAAGCCATCCTGGACTCTCTGGCTCCATTAAAAAGACCAGACCAGAGCCAAACTCGAGCCATGGTTCAATGATAGAACTCAGGCAGTCAGAAGGGAAGGCTACAAAGCTGAGTGCAGGTGGAAGAAGGACAAGCTGCAGGTAAAGGACTGCTGGCATAGTTATCAGAGTGCTGTTAAAGAGGCTAAAAGGGAACATTTGTCTAATATTATTGTATCTAACCTTCATAATCCTCGTGTGTTATTTAGGACCATTGACTGTTTCTACTGCCTCACCGACTGTCATTATGAAAGCATCATCTGAATTGTGTAATGACTTTTTACATTTCTTTATTGATAAGGTCACCATCACTGTGGCTCTCATCCCCACTCCATCCTCTTAAGATTCAAGATTCAAAGGTTTTATTATCATGTGCACAGTTAAGAAATGCAACATTTCCTCAGCAATGAAATTCTTATTCTGCTGTCCGCAACAAATGCCAAGGTAATAAATACACATCAATACTAATACTAATAAGGGTAATAAATACACCTTGTCTCTTGTCGGCCTCCATCGGTCTATGATGACCATGGAAGAGAATCCTAAACGTCTACTCTGCTGGAACAGCACCGCCTGTGGCTGAACAAGCCGATGCGCACCGGTGTTCTACCTTCCAGCATTGGGCGTTGGTAGGATTCAAGCCTGGGCAGGAAGATATGGAGGACAAGATGTTACCCATGCAGCATGTCCCCCCTCTCCACGTCACTGATGAATCCAAAGGAACAGCAGGGCTGCTATAGTTTGGCACCAGCGCCATTGCAGGAGCTGCCAGAACGATGTTGAGCACAACAGAGAACTGCCTTAGGGGCTCCGACTCCGGATTTTTCCTCAGGGTTGACTCCCGAAGCCTTTCCCGTGACCGGGTGTGCCGCAAGGCAGCGGAGGTTTGAAATCAGGGTTTACCTTCCCCTAGATGGGCTACCTTCCCAGGTTGACGAGCCACCATCTACCCGAAGCATCTGGTTTTAAGGCGCCAGAGATCCGCCCTCGCCCCTTCTCCTATTAGTAAAAGCAGTTCCGCCGGGCTTAGAGACTAAACCGCACGGGCAGGCTAGGAGTTGGACTTAGTTGTCAGAGGCTTTTCGAGACGCACGCCGTAAGGAGCATTTTATGAGCACTGGGAGCTTAACCTCAGTGCCGCTCCTGGCTGTGACAACCTTAATACTAAATACTAATACTAATAAATACTAATAAATACACATTAAAAGCAATTAGGACAGTTAAAGCAGTTAAAACTAGAGGAAACAAGAAGAATGAAAAGTCACTGGGTGACTATAACCTGTCCGTGAGTAAAATAAAAATTCACTGAATGAGTATGACTTGTCTCTGATAATACCCAATAGACTGTACAATGGTAATTTTAATATCAGAGATGATATGAACGTGAAATGGCATGAGACTATGTATAATGTACAATGTGCAAATGAACAATTTACAAATTGGCATCCAGTGTGAGAATTCCTCTGTGTAAAGCCGTGTGCCCTGATAATACCCCGTAGACTGTACAATGATAATTTAGCAGCAGAGATTATATGGACGTGAGATGGGGTAAGACGATGTACAATGTGCAAATGAACAATGTGCAAATTTAGCATCCAATGTGTGAATTTCTATTTGCAAAGCTGTGTCTGTAATTGTGTTTTTTGTTCAGGAGTCTGATGGCAGTGGGAAAGAAGGAGTTTTTTTTAGTCTGGATGTCCTGCATTTCACACTTATGTGCCTCCGGCCTGAGGGTAGAAGTGTGAACATTCTGTGCTGGGGGTGGGTGGGGTGCTGGAGGGTGGACGCAGCTCTCTTTTGGACTCTGCAGTGATAGATGCTCTGCAGAGAGGGGAGTGGAGTCCTGATGATCTTCTCAGCTGTCTTCACCACTCTCTACAGGTGTTTGTGGTCCGAAGCAGTAGTGCTGCCGTATCTTGCAGTGATGCAATTGGTCAAAATGCTCTCGATGATGCAGCTGTCGAAGTTGTTGAGGATCTTGGGGGACATGCCAAAATTCCTCAGCCTCCTTAGAAAGTACATCCGCTGTTGAGCTCTCTTAACCAGCTCTGTGGTGTTAAGTGCCCACATAAGGTCCTCACTGATGTCGATGGCCAGGTATTTAAAGCTGCTCACCTTCTCCACCTTGAGCTTCCCGATGAACAGCGGCCGATGAGGTCTCCTCCCCTTCCTCATGTTCACTATCATCTCCTTTGTCTTGTCCATGTTGAGGGTGAGGTTGTTGTCCTCACACCATGACACCAGGCTGGCCACCTCCCTCCTGTAGGACGCTTCATCGCCACCAGTGATGCGTCCTATCACTGCTGTGTCATCCGCAAATTTTAAAATGACATTGTCATTGTGGGAGGCAACACAGTCATGGATGAAGAGGCTGTAGAGGATGGGGCTGAGAACACAACTCTGTGGGACACCTGTGTTCGTGATGATGCTGGCTGAGGTCCTGTGAACAATCCTGACAGACTGAGGCCTGCCAGTCAGAAAGTCCAGTAGCCTGTCGCAGAGAGTGGGGTACAGGCCAAGTAAAGACAGTTTGTAGGTGAGTTTGTGGGGGATGACCGTGTTAACTTGATCCCTCTGTCTCTGTCCCTTGCCCTGCTGTCTTTAATCAGTTTGAGCCTTTGACCCTGTTGCAATTAGAGGATGTGGTTGGTCATATTAAGCCCTCAGGTTCCCCTTATGATGCTTTTCCTCCTTTTTAAAGAGGTTTTATCTAGTATTGGTCAGTCGGTTTTAACCATTTTAAACAACAGTTTGTCTTCTGGTGTGGTTCCTGCACATTTTAAACATGCAGTAGTAAAACCTTTGATAAAGAAACCTGGTCTTGATCAGATTGTGTTGGCTAATTTTAGGCCTATTTCAAAGCTGCCTTTTCTTTCGAAAATATTACAGAAAATAGTTTATTCTCAGTTAAAGGCCTTTCTGGATGAGAATGGTGTCCTGGAGGTGTTCAAGTCTGGATTTAAAACCCTACATAGCACAGTCGACTTTAATAAAGGTTTTTAGAGACATCTTCCTGGCATCTGATTCTGATGATTTTGTGATTCTCATCCTGCTTGACCTAACCCCCGCCTTTGATACAGTGGACCACGATATTTTAATTTGAGACTTCCGGCGCCACACGAGTAGGCTGCCCTTTTGCAACAGCGGATCAATTTCTTCCTATTTCTATTTACTATCTGGCTCTCTTGCTAATCTTTCTGTTTCGGTGACACCTTGACCCATCACAGACACGTAGATCGCCCAAATGTCTCCTGAGCCAGTAGACGGATCCACTGTTTTTGCAGGAGGCAGTACAATAGGGACCAGCTGTTAGCACTTAGCCAGCCCACGATGCTAACGCAAAAACTCAACATACCAGGAGAAATAAGACAAAAACGGCGCGGATGTCGTGCTGGAATAGGACGGCGGGCGAGGAATATAAGGTACAGACCCGCCCTCCCATCCGTTATTATGGGGAATGTGCAATCGCTACTCAGAAAAACAGATGAGCTACCGGCTATCTCCCACTACGATAGCAAATACAGGGAGTGTAGCCTGATGCTATTCACAGAGACGTGACTAACAGAACTAGCAACAGATGCTAACATTGAACTGGAGGGTTTCCACGCAATATGGGCAGACCGAACACCAGACAGTGGGAAGGCAAGGGGCGGAGGACTGATAATGTATGTCAATAACAACTGGTGCAGACCGGGACATATTACGGTTAAACAACAACACTGCAACAAAGACATGGAGTTGCTAGCTGTTAGCATGCGGCCTACATATCTCCCGAGGGAATACTCACAAGTGATCTGCATTGTTATTTATGCAAATCCGACGGCGAACGCTGGGACAGTGCGTGACGTCATCCACTCAGTAACTGGCAGGCTGCAGACAGAACACCCAGATGCTCTTCTCCTCATCTCAGGCGATTTCAACCATATTTCACTGTCTCCCATTCTACCCACGTTCACCCAGTATGTCACATGCCACACTAGAGACGATAAAACACTGGACTTATTCTACGCAAACACTAAGGAGGCGTACACCTCATCACCACTCCCCCCACTCGGGAGATCGGATCACAACTTGGTTCATCTCCTGCCGGTGTACAAACCCCTAGTGCACAGACAACCTCCGGTCATGTGAACAGTGAAGTTATGGTCTGAGGAGGCAATGGATGCTCTAAAGGACTGTTTTGAAAAAACTGCCTGGGAGCAGCTCTGCGATCCACATGGTGAGGACATCGATGGCCTCACTCACACCATCACGGGCTACATCAGCTTCTGTGTGGACAACACTGTACCCACCAAGACCATACGGTGTTGCTCGAACAACAAACCCTGGATCAACCCTGAGATAAAAACACTTCTGAGAGAGAAGAAGAGGATCTTCAGGTCGGGGAACAGGGAGATGCTGAAGTCCGTACAGAGGGAGCTGAGGAGGAAGATCAGAGAAGGCAAGGACAGCTTCAGGAAGAAGATGGAGGACAAGCTGCAACAGAGCAACATCGGTGGGGTCTGGAGAAACCTTAAAACCATCTCTGGGCTCCAGAATACCTCCCCCCAGGCCACGGGGGGCAGGAAGTGGGGGAACAATCTGAACCTGTTTTTTAATAGGTTTGACCAACACCCCCCACCCCCGATTGCACAACAACCACTGCTGCCTCTAAAGACATCGAGTCCTGCTGCCCACACCCCACTCCACCAACACCCCCCCCACTCCCAACACACAGCCCCCCAACATGACCCTCACTAAGACCCAGGTGAAGACGGAGCTGAGGAAGATCAAGGCGAGGAAGGCGTCGGGACCGGACGGCATCAGTGCAAAGCTCCTCAAGTCCTGTGCAGACCAGCTGTGTGGGATTGTGGAGCTCATCTTCAACCTGAGTCTGAAGCTGGGGAGGGTACCACAGTTGTGGAAAACATCTTGTGTGGTACCTGTACCAAAGACTTCCCACCCCAAAGACCTGAACAGCTACAGACCAGTGGCCCTGACGTCCCACATGATGAAGACCCTGGAGAGACTGCTCCTTGCTCACCTCCGCCCCCTGGTGGGACCAGCGATGGATCCACTCCGGTTCGCCTACCAGCATGGCATTGGGGTGGAGGATGCAGTGATCTTCCTTCTTCACCGTTCTCTGTCCCACCTGGAGAAGCCCGGGAATGCGGTGAGGATCATGTTCTTTGACTTCTCCAGTGCTTTCAACACCATTCAACCGATGATCCTGAAGGACAAGCTGCTGTGCGCAGGGGTGGACCAGCACCTGTCATCATGGATCCTGGACTACCTCACAAACCGGCCACAGTTTGTGAGAACCCGGGACTGTGTGTCTGACACGATCATCGGTAGCACGGGGCCCCCCAGGGAACAGTTTTGGTTCCCTTCCTGTTCACCCTTTATAGTGCAGACCTAAGATCCAAGATGGCGCCCACAGCGGTCGACATGGTGCTTCGCTGCGCTCTTTGTTTGTTTTTGTTTGTCAATTGTGTGTCTGCTTGCACTTATACCCGTGAAGAACTTCTAAATATCAGGACTTTCACCCCCACGGACCTCCTCCCAGTTTTTCTAGCCCCTGCCGCCGATCTGGTTTATTGTTTGGCTCGGAAAGTGAGACGGCGAAAGAGAGGTAGACGAGCGGGCGCTCTCGTGCGGCTTCGCAGGAGAGGCTCGCGAACGGCGCTGCCTGGCATATTTCTGTCCAATACCAACTCTCTCTCTAACAAGGTAGATGAACTGAGACTGCTGATGCGTTTTAAGGACCTCGCCTCCTCAGCTGTCCTCTGCTTTACTGAGACCTGGCTCCGGGAAAATATACCGGACAGCGTGCTGCGCCTCGACGGCTTTCAGCTCTTCCGTGCTGATCGTGACACAGAGCTTTCCGGCAAGACCACAGGAGGCGGTGTCTGCTTCTACATCAACTGCAGCTGGTGCTCTGATGTAACGGTAATTTCCAAACACTGTTCTCCTGCCTTGGAATTTCTTGTTATCAATTGCAAGCCCTTCTATTCCCCGCGGGAGTTTGCTTCTTTCATAATGATCGCTGTGTACGCCCCCCCCCGACGCGGACACGCGCGAAGCTCAGCGCGTGCTCGCGGATCACATTCAACACACAGAGCGGAGTTTTCCAGACTCGCTGATTATTGTGGCTGGCGACTTTAATCAGTGCAATCTGAGCCACGATCTCCCCCGCTACAAACAGTTTATTAAATGCCCCACCAGAGGATTAAACACACTGGATCACTGTTACACCACAGTGAAAGACGCATATCGCGCTGTCCCTCGTGCTGCGCTGGGATTATCTGATCACGTGATGGTTCACCTCATTCCCACATACAGACAGAGATTGAAGCTCACTAAACCTGTTGTGAGCACTACGAAGATACGGACCAGTGATGCTGAGGAGAAGCTGGAAACGTGCATGGAAATATCTGACTGGGGCATGCTTAAAGGAGCCACGCATGATCTGGATGAGTACACGGACACTGTGAACTCATATATCCACTTTTGTGAAGAGAACATTCTTCCATCACGCACCAGGGTGAGTTACTCTAATGACAAACCCTGGTTCACAGCTAAGCTCAGACAGATCAGGAAGGAGAAGGAAGCAGCGCTGAAAAGTGGAGACAGGGACTGCTACAGGGAGGTTAAATACCGGTTTAACAGAGAGCTGAAGAGGGCTAAATCTCTATACTCAGAGAGACTCCAGCAGCAGTTCACTGCTAATGATTCGGCTTCCGTGTGGAGAGGACTGAGGCAAATCACCAACTATCGACCTAAGGCTCCTAAAGGTCAGGATGACAAAGCCCTTTGTCAAAGACTGTCCCAACACTATGCCCGTTTTGACACCTCGTCATCTGTGTCCAACTCCCCCCCTCCCTCCAGCTCCACAGCCTCCACATTCCCTACTTCATTTAAGGCACCCCCCCTCCTCCCCCCCTCCCCTTATCATCAGTGAGCAGGATGTGCTCAAACAGTTCTCCAGACTGAACCCGCGCAAGGCCCCCGGCCCAGACAGCGTGTCTCCCTCCACCCTGAGACTCTGTGCGAAACAGCTGGCTCCTGTCTTCACAGACATTTTTAACACCTCCCTTAAGTTATCCCACGTGCCGTCCTGCCTCAAATCCTCCACCATCATCCCTGTCCCCAAGAAGCCACGGATCACTGGACTTAATGACTACAGACCTGTAGCGCTCACCTCTGTAGTCATGAAGTCCTTTGAGCGCCTGGTCTTGTCCCACCTCAAGTCCATCACCACCCCTCTCCTGGACCCGCTGCAGTTTGCCTACCGAGCCAACAGGTCTGTAGACGATGCAGTCAACCTGGCCCTCCACTCCATCCTGCAGCACCTGGACTCCCCGGGAACCTACGCCAGGATCCTGTTTGTGGACTTCAGCTCCGCATTCAACACCATCCGCCCCGCTCTGCTCCGGGACAAGCTGTCCCTGCTCAACGTGCCTGACTCCCTCTGCAGGTGGATCATCGACTTCCTGACGGACCGGAGGCAGCATGTGCGGCTGGGAAAGACTGTCTCAGACTATACTAGCATCAGCACCGGATCACCCCAGGGCTGTGTACTTTCCCCCCTACTCTTCTCCCTTTACACCAACTCCTGCACCTCCAGCCACCAGTCTGTCAAGTTGATCAAATTTGCGGACGACACCACCCTCATCGGGCTCATCTCCAACGGCGACGAGTCCGCCTACAGGAGAGAGGTGGCCCAGCTGGCGTCCTGGTGCAGCAATAACAACCTGCAGCTGAACGCTCTGAAGACAGTGGAGATGATTGTAGACTTCAGGAAAGTCACTACTCCTCTGCCCCCCCTCACCCTCTCAGGCTCTCCCATCACCACTGCTGATTCCTTCCGCTTCCTAGGCACTACCATCACCAGGGACCTCAAATGGGAGCTGACCATCAGCTCACTCATCAAAAAAGCCCAGCAGAGGATGTTCTTCCTGCGGCAGCTGAGGAAGCTCAAGCTACCCACCAAGATGTTAGTGCAGTTCTACACAGCCATCATCGAGTCCATCCTCACCACCTCCATAACCGTGTAGTACGCAGGAGCCACTGCCAGGGACAGACTAAGGCTGCAGCGCGTCGTGCGCACTGCTGAGAAGGTGATCGGCTGCAAGCTCCCATCTCTCCAGGATCTGTACATCTCCAGGACCCGGAGGCGTGCTGGCCGGATCATAGCCGATCCCTCACACCCTGGTCACGTACTGTTTGCCCCCCTCCCCTCTGGTAGAAGACTTCGGTCCATCCAGACTAAAACCTCCCATCACATGAACAGCTTCTTCCCCTCTGCCATTAGACTGCTGAACACTAAGTGACTTATTGACTCTCGTGCACCATGTACAGCAGCTCAAGGCCCTTGATAGGACCTTATCCTTCAAGGAACATCTAAAGGGGACGGCTGCTAAGGTGAAGGTACGAAACAACCTGCTCTGCAAGCTCGCTGGTGCAAAATGGGGGGCGGCAGTCTCCACCCTGCGCACCTCAGCACTGGCCCTTTCATACTCTGTAGCAGAATATTGTGCCCCTGTCTGGTCCAGGTCATCTTACACACACCATGTAGACACCCAGCTCAACACAACCATGAGAACTATAACTGGAACAATCCGCTCAACACCACTCCCCTGGCTCTCTGTACTGTCAAACATAGCCCCTCCACACATCCGGCGAGCAGCATTAACTCAAAGGATGCTCCAAAAAGTTAAAGATTCTCCTCACTTACCAATCCATGCAGATATCTACACTCCACCCACTGCCCGACTTTCATCCAGACGGCCGATTTGGAAAAACCCTCCCCCAGCTGACTTTACCATCCAGACAGCTTGGCAAGAGGAATGGGAGACCAAGGAGGTCCCAAACAAACAGCTGGTGATAAACCCCAACCAACAGGTCCCGGGCACCAACCTCCCAAGGAGACAGTGGTCTACACTCAATCGCTTCAGGACTGGACATGGCCCCTGCTTGGCCAGCCTTTACAGATGGGGCAGTAGCCCTAGCCCACTGTGCGCATGTGGAGAGGAGCAAACAATGGAACACATCATAGAGGCTTGCCCGCTCCAAAGACTGGAAGGAGGATTACACACCCTCCATACAGCAAACCAGGAGGCAACTGCTTGGCTTAAGGACTTTGCATTCGCTAAATAATAAATAAATAGCAGCTCAACCAGACTCATGTCAATCATCACTGTTTTTCTTCCTGCATTACCGACTGCACTATATAGTTCTCCACAGTATCTGCTGCTGGCTAATATATATTTTAACTGTTGACCAGTATCACTTAATCTTATCCTACACTTTATTACATGTATAGTTTATTTCTCTTATCCTATCATGTTTAATGTTGCAGCATTGTACCGAGACAAATTCCTAGTTTGTGTACTACATGAACAATGGCAATAAACCTGATTCTGATTCTGATTCTGATTCTGATTCTGATTCTCACACAACACAACACACTGCCACCTACAGAAGTTCTCTGATGACTCTGCGATCGTCGGCCTCATCTCCAACGGAGATGAAGCTGAGTACAGAGGACTTATCCAGGACTTTGTGGACTGGTGCCATCGGAACTGCCTCCAGATCAACGCGAGGAAAACTAAGGAGCTGGTGGTGGACTGACGCAGGCAAGGACAACCCCTCACAGCACCAGTAAACATACAGGGAACAGACATTGAGATGGTGACATCCTACAAGTACCTGGGTGTTCATCTGAACAATAAACTAGACTGGTCACACAATACTGACACATTCTACAAGGAGGGACAGCGCAGGCTGTTCCTACTGAGGAGACTCAGGTCTTTTGGTGTACAAGGGGCGCTGCTGAAGACATTCTACGACACAGTGGTGGCATCAGCCATCACTTTTGGAGTCGTCTGCTGGGGCAGTAGCATTACAGCAGCCCATAGAAAGAGACTGAACAAACTGATCAAGAAAGCTAGCTCTGTCCTGGGGCAGCACCTTGACCCAGTGGAGGAGATAGGAGAAAGAAGGGTGGGGGCTAAACTGTCATCTCTGCTGGAGTCCGAGTCCCACCCTATGCAGGACATACTGAACGCACCGAGGAGCTCATTTAGCAGCAGACTACATCATCCTAAGTGTGCAACTGAGAGATTTCGCAGGTCCTTCCTACCTACGGCTGTCAGACTGCATAACCTAAGCAGGGCTGCTCACAGAGATAGCAAAAAAACGTAATGACCTAATAGTATTGAATGCAAAAGACGCAATAGACTTACACAGTGGTCCCCTCCAGTATACAACTAGGACAATATTGGTCGCTACGGAGGGTGACAATATGTATGGGTACATATTCATACTATGTAGGATAACTAAGTTGACGGTTATGCTGTTTATTCCATCTAGCTACAGTGCTCCGCACTGTGTGTTTATATATTTATATATTTATATGTGCATATGTATATTCGCTGCTCTTGTTTTTCTTGTCTTCTTGATTGTTGCTCTGAGTGTTGCTATCCCTGTGCTGTTGCAATCCTGGAATTTCCCCATTGTGGGACTAATAAAGGCTTATCTTATCTTATGTTATCTTTAATATATCGCCTACAACAGGCCTATTCAATTAGCCTCCTGCAGGCCACATGCAGCCCAGAAGCAGCCTCCGAGTGGCCTGCGGGCCCAGACCACACCAAGGAAATATAAATTTAAGAAAAAAATATGAAGGAATGAGAGTTACTTGGGGAATGACGGTCCGCAAGCGCCCACATGAACAACGCGTGTGACCATCATCGCACAGAGCTCAGAAGTGCCCTGCCCATGTGACAGTTCCATCAGAGGCAGAGCAAACCTTCCAGGCAAAGCATTTCACTAGCATCATTGTCCAAGAGAAGCATGAGTTTATTAAAGTACTTTAAACGCGGAAAAAATCAGAAGAGCTATGTAAGCAGTGGAAGCATTTATGGTGGTTCTTCTTCCGGCTATCAGAGAGAGCAGACGCATTTCTTCTCCTCTTCCTTCTCCTCCTCCCTTACTGATCCCAGCTTGCTGTGTTCTGTCTGTGTCTCGCTCTTCTTCTGCTGCATCTCGACCCAAATGGAAATTATGGAAATTATGGAATTGAGCTGGGCTTTAAATGCAATTGACACCACTTTTTTTAAAAGAAAATCGGGCCAGGGGGAGTCCAAGTGGAGAGACTCATGGAACAATTGGAACTCATGTGTCTGTGTGATTCGATTGAAGATGTGGAAGACATCTACCCGTTTGGCTTATGATCACAGGATTTCTGTTGTTTGGCTTTGGAGTTTTCCTGGTGTATCGGAAATTAAAGAAGTTGGAAGAGCTGGTCAAAATGCGGACCCAGCGAAGCTCCTTCAACAATTCGACCAGCTGGGGAGCACTGATAGCGGCCAGAAGGTGGGAAACATCTCGGAGTCGCTGGGTGCTCTCCAGGGAATGATTTTAAGCCTGTGAATGTAAATTGTGATGCACAGAATCGCATGAGAGGTGAAATTTCTATGCTCTAAGTGAACTGTGCCTATCAGGCCTTGATTCGGCATCCTTGAGAATCATTCCTCCGGGAGAAAAGATAAAGCAGAAGGGAGTTTTTGGCTTGGCTTCTCTTTAACCCAAACAATTGCTGATGTGCAACAATCTGAACTCTCCAAGGACAGCCATGTGACTAACATGGAATTTTACCATCTGGCATGAACTGAAGAGAGATGAACTCTGTGGACATGTTATCTATGTTTTAGGACACTAAGGACATAACATCTAGCCGTTGCCTAAGAGACGATTTTTGTTGTCCACCAGTAACTGATACTTCACACACTGCACTCACACTGATATCATATGACTGACATACACACACTGATCTCTCTCTTGCTTTGTTAATGTGTAGATCTGTATTGTCTGCTAAGTGTGCTTAGAGGGTTTTTTTTCTATGTGATCACAATCTTGCTCACTCGAGCCATATTTTGATAACTATGTTTTTTCTCTCTGCCCAATGTGTCACCCCCTTCCCCCCTCCCCCTCTTTACCCCCACTGCATGAGGCGCCTGTATGGCTGCCGCGTCATTAGGGAGCACTTAACAATGAGCGCACCTTAGTGATAAGTAAAATTCCTTGTTTGTGTAAGCATACTTGGCAATAAAGTTGATTCTGATTCTGATTCTGGTTTTAACCCGCTGGTAACGGGAACATGGTTAGACTTCATATGCAGGGAAAGAGGCAAGAGTGACTGAATCGCTGAGGATTTACATCACCAGCCATTACAAAAATTTATGTTCATTATTATGTACCTGGCAAGTTAAGATGACCAAAATTCACCAAGTCAATGACTTTAATCCATCAGCAGCCTTCAGACAAACTAAATGTGCCAACATTCGGACTTCAAAATAAGGGAGGTGACATAATGCACGGCTCAGGAGACACACATGCAGGCTCAGAGTGAATTTAACAGCTTTATTTAACAACAAGGATGTGTGGATGCGTGTCTGTGGTATGTGGATGTACTGATGGCAGACGTCAGCATCAGGCACGGAGGCAGGAAACCGTACAGCCAGACAATCCTGGGGAGAGAGCACAGGGAGAAGGTGACGGGCACCAAACCAGTACAACAGGTAACAAGGGATTTGTTGGCTTACTTGGTAGGGCAGGTGGCAGGCGTGCACAAGGGCGAGTCCAGGAGACAGCAACCTGACGATGCACCTGACAGCAGCAACGAGATGGTGATGCAGAGGCGGAGTCCGCCGCCGGGGAAGATCCACCTGTGCACAGGGGAGAAACTGGAACACAAGAGGAGGTATGTTTACGCGGGTAATCTTGCTGGTAGGCGAGGGGGTTCCTCTGAAGCAAGTAGCCGAAGGGAACAGACGGCTTCAGGCCGAGGCCCAGGGCAGAGTGGCTTATATGCCACGCTGCTGACGAGGTGCAGGTGTGCGCTCAGCTGGCACCGCTAATGAGCGGCGAGTTGTAACAGTACTCCCCCCTCTAGCAGCGCCTCCTGGCGATGGTTTATCAGGGTGCTTCCGGTGAAACTCGGTGATGAGAGAGCGATCCAACATGAACGAGGAGCGAACCCACTGCCTCCATTCTGGACCATAGCCCTCCCAGTCCACCAAATACTGTAGCCTGCAACCCCGGCGTCGGGAGTCCAAGATGGTAGAGACAGTCCAAGCCGGATGGCCATCAATCATCCGAGGCACGGGCGGCGCAGCAGGAGGAGGGCAGATGGGATCAGACACCACCGGTTTCACCTTGGAGATGTGGAAGGTGGGATGGATGCGGAGGGAGGGGGAAGTAGCAACACGCACAGCCACCGGGTTGATAATCTTGGTGACGGGGTATGGACCCATGAAACGTTTAGCCAACTTCCTCCTCTCACCCTTCAGGATCACATCTTGCATGGATACCCAGACCGGTTGGCCTACCTGGTAGGCAGGAGCAGGTCTTCTATGCCGATCCGCCGTGGCCTTATTGCGCTCTGCTGTGCGTAAAAGCGCATTGCGCGCAGCTGTCCAGATGGAGCGGCACCGCCTGAGGTGAGCCTGAACTGTGGGGACTGCCGACTCGTTCTCCAGCGAGGGGAACAGAGAGGGGTCATAACCCAGGGACACCTTGAAGGGGGACATCCCTGTGGCTGAGGAGCGAGCGGTGTTGTGGGCGTATTCCACCCAGGCAAGGTGTTTGCTCCATGACGCAGGCTTCGAGGCGGTGACGCAGCGGAGAGCAGCCTCCAGCTCCTGGTTGGTCCGTTCACACTGCCCGTTAGATTGGGGGTGATGGCCGGAGGAGAGGCTTACCTGGGCTCCTAATGCCTTGCAAAAACCCCGCCAGACGTCCGAGGTGAATTGGGGACCCCGGTCAGAGACCACGTCAACTGGTATCCCATGCAGCCTGACCACGTGTTGGATGAGAAGATCTGCCGTCTCCAAGGCAGAGGGGAGCCCCCGCAATGGCACGAAGTGGGCTGCCTTGGAGAAGCGGTCGACGATGGTCAGGACAGTGTCGAAGTTGTTAGAGACGGGGAGCTCGGTGACGAAGTCCAATGCGATGTGCGACCAGGGCCTACCAGGAGTGGGCAGGGGCTGGAGCAAACCCGCAGGGGGGGAGTTGCCGGCTTTACTGGTGGCACAGATGGGGCAGGCCCGGGCGTAGCGGGCAGCATCCTTGTGCAGTCCCGGCCACCAGAAGGAGCGTTGGAGCAGGTCAATCATTCGGGAGGTCCCAGGATGGCAGGCTAGCTTGGACGTGTGAAGCCAATGGATGACCTCCCCCCGAACGGAGGATGGAACAAAGAGCCTCCCCTCCAGTCCGCCGCCCGGGTCTGGCTCCGATTCCTGCACCTTCCAGACCTTATCCTCGATCTCCCAGGTAACGGCCCCCACGATGCACGACCTGGGCAGGATGGTGTGTACAGCGCCCCCCGAGTCTTCAGGGGCGAATTGCCTGGAGAAGGGCGTCAGGGAGTCCGTTCTTGGAGCCCGGCCTGAATGTGATGGTGAAACGGAATCTCGCAAAAAACAGGGACCAACGGGCCTGGCGGGCATTCAGACGCTTGGCAGTTCTTAAATATTCCAGGTTTTTGTGATCCGTTAGCACCACGAAGGGCAGGACGGCCCCCTCCAGCCAGTGACGCCACTCCTGGAGCGCGAGCTTGATGGTGAGAAGCTCCCTGTCCCCCACGTCGTACTCGCGTTCCGCCAGGGACAAGCACCAGGAGAAGAAGGCGCAAGGCCGTTTGACCCCATCAGCAGGTGACCGCTGAGACAACACCGCCCCCACCCCTGTATCCGAGGCGTCGACCTCCATGAAGCACTGCAGAGAGGGATCGACCTGGCTGAGGACCCTGGAGGATGAAAACTCCGCCTTCAGCGCCTGGAAGGCCGCCGCGGCCTCTTCAGTCCACTGGAACCGGGTTTTAGGGGAGGTGAGACGGGTCAGAGGGCCGACGATGGCTCCAAAGTTGGGCACAAAGCGGCGGTAGAAGTTGGCAAAGCCGATGAATTGTTGCACCTGCTTTCTAGATGTGGGAGTCAGCCAATCTACCACCGCTTTAATTTTAGCTGGGTCTGGGAGCACCTGGTCATGGGAGATGACAAACCCGAGAAATGACGTCTTCTTGGCATAGAATTTGCACTTCTCCGCCTTCACATACAACCGATTCTCCAGTAACCTCTGAAGGACCCGTCTTACATGCACCTGGTGCTCATCCCTGGACTTGGAGAAGATGAGAATATCATCCAGGTAAACGAACACAAACAGACCGATGAAGTCCCGGAGAACGTCATTAATCAGGCGCTGAAAGACGGCTGGAGCGTTGGTTAACCCAAACGGCATGACCAGGTATTCAAAGTGGCCGTTCGGGGTACAGAACGCTGTCTTCCATTCATCTCCCTCCCGGATCCGGACGAGGTGGTACGCGCTGCGGAGATCCAGCTTGGTAAACCAGGTCGCCCCCTGGAGGGAGTGGAAGGCAGTGTCCATCAGGGGCAGGGTGTAACGGTCCTTCTCCGTGATGTCATTGAGGGCACGGAAGTCGATGCATGGACGAAGAGAGCCATCCTTCTTGCCCACGAAGAAGAACCCTGTACCTAATGGAGATGATGATGGGCGAATAATACCTGCACTGAAAGATTCCTTAAGGTAGGTGTTCATAGCCTCCTTCTCCGGCGCTGACAGGCTGTAGAGACATCCCGAGGGAAGAGGCGCCCCCTGGCGGAGATTTATGGCACAGTCGTAAGGCCTGTGTGGAGGAAGAGACTTCGCCTTGGACTTACTAAAGACCGCGCCCAGGTCGTGAAACTCCGCGGGCACCAAGGAGAGGTCCGGGGGCGCGGCATCCTTGACCACGGGAGGAGAAGATGGAGAGCAGGCAGCGGATTGGAGGCAGGTGCTCATACAAAAGGTACTCCAGGCTGTCAACCTTCCGGTTTTCCAATCCAGGATGGGGTTATGGAGACGGAGCCACAGATAACCCAGGATCACCGGAGACACAGAGGATGGCAAGATGTAAAAGGAGATTTCCTCCCGGTGATTTCCAGAGACGATGACAGAGAAGGGGTTTGTCCGGTGGGTCACTTTCCCCAGAGATGCACGGGAGAGATTGATGAGGGTGAGAGGAGTTTTAAGGGGCTGGCAACGGATGCCCAATCGGGTTGCCAGGCTTTGTGAAATGAAGCTTCCTTCCGCGCCTGAGTCCACCAGTGCATGAGTGAGATGCCCTGTGATGTTGTGGCAGAAACAGATGGGCAGCGACAAATGAGTGAGGGGAGTTGACTGGTTAGCGTCCGCGAGGCCCCCTACAGTGACTCGCGGACCTCCCCGTTTGGCTTCTCCGGGCATCGCTCCACCGTGTGCTGGTTGTCTCCGCAATACATGCAGAGACCCAGCTCATGTCGGCGTTGTCTCTCCGCTAGAGGGAGCTTTGCCCGGCCCGTCACCATTGGCTCCGACTCCTTGGAAACCTCCGGTGGCGGTAACGCCAGGGGGCGAGCTTGAGACCAGCGTGACGAGGCCCCCCACGAGCGAGAAGGCAACTTCCGCTCTGAGGCGCGCTCGCGCAGCCGGTTGTCCAAGCTGATAGTAAGGGAAATTAGCTCCGCCAACGTTTCAGGGATGTCCCGACCAGCCAGTTCATCCCTCAGACCAGAGTTTAAACTGCGGAGGAAGATGCCGCAGAGGGCACGTTCCTCCCAGCCAACCTCCTCCGCTGTAACCCGGAAGTCAATGGCGTAGTCCGCAGCCGATCGGCTCCCCTGCTGAAGGCTGAGGAGGCGATCGGTCAGGACACTCTCCATACGGGAGTGATCAAAGACTTCCAGAAAATGTTTAATGAACTGGCCATAGGTGAGGGTGGCATAACCGGGCCTCGCCATTACAGCATAAGCCCAGGTGAGTGCACGACCCTCCAGGAGGTTTCCTATATAGCCAATTCGACTATGGTCTGAGGGGAAATCCCCGGGGACACGCAGAAACACCGACTCACATTGCATAATGAATCCCCGCGCTCCACCGAGCTTACCGCTAAAGCGGGCGGGGGTAGGAATGGGTGTGAGTCGGGCTGGGACACCCGGAGCTGGCTGGACGGCCGCTGAAGCAGCGGGAGCTGCACCTCCCTGACGAGCCGGGGGGAACGGCTGTCGGGGGTCCAGGCGGTCTAACCGGTCAGTTATTAGGGTTAATTGGTTGAGAATCACTTGTTGCTGATGAGCTATTAAATCCACCCGAGCCTCGAGGTTGGAAAATCGGCGTGCGAGCCCGCTGTCCACCGAGCCGCTCTGCTGAAGCCGTACTGACATAACGCACGGCTCAGGAGACACACACGCAGGCTCAGAGTGAATTTAACAGCTTTATTTAACAACAAGGATGTGTGGATGCGTGTCTGTGGTATGTGGATGTACTGATGGCGGACATCAGCGTCAGGCACGGAGGCAGGAAACCGTACAGCCAGACAACCCTGGGGAGAGAGCACAGGGAGAAGGTGACGGGCACCAAACCAGTACAACAGGTAACAAGGGATTTGTTGGCTTACTTGGTAGGGCAGGTGGCAGGCGTGCACAAGGGCGAGTCCAGGAGACAGCAACCTGACGATGCACCTGACAGCAGCAACGAGATGGTGATGCAGAGGCGGAGTCCGCCGCCGGGGAAGATCCACCTGTGCACAGGGGAGAAACTGGAACACAAGAGGAGGTATGCTTACACGGGTAATCTTGCTGGTAGGCGAGGGGGTTCCTCTGAAGCAAGTAGCCGAAGGGAACAGACAGTTTCAGGCCAAGGCCCAGGGCAGAGTGGCTTATATGCCACGCTGCTGACGAGGTGCAGGTGTGCGCTCAGCTGGCGCCGCTAATGAGCGGCGAGTTGTAACAGGAGGTTTTTCCTGCTGTCTGGTTGGTGAGGAGAGTTCTAAAAAAACTATAAATATATATAAATATTTTAACAGGAATAACTGAATCTTTGGTAATTTAAGTTAATTTATATCATTAAATGTAATTTTATAAAAAAAAAAAAATCTTTGAAATCAGAGTTAAATTATTGTTCTGTTCTGGCTCTGCAAGATTATGGTCAAAGTGTATATTGTATTAGGAAAAAAAGTCAGATTTTTACCACAATCTATTTCAAATTTATATTTTAAAAAAAGTAATTTTATTTAAAAAAAAAAAACAGACAAAAGTTAGCCATAAAATAATCCACAAATGTATAATAAAGTTTTAAATGTACAAGAAAAGTCAATTTTCCAAGAGGAAATTACAAATTTGAGGAAAATGGTTTCAAATTTAGACAATTTTACAGAAAAAATAGAAAACTATAAGAAAATTGTTACAAATTTTGGAGAAAAACCTCAAACCTTCAAGGCTGAAGTCATTACTCAGGTTTTTAAGTGGGTGCTTTTTGCATCCTTATGTCATAAATGGCCCTTCGGGGCAGAGAGACAGACCCACACACTGAACTGCAGTTTTTTTTTTGTACTTATTTTGTACCCGTAGGTAGATTTGTTGTGCAGTCCGGTGACAAGCCATCAGCTGCCGGTCGCTGCGTGCGCAAGCGCTCCGTATCCCTAGCCTGCACGTTTTTGGCATGCGGGAGGAAACCGGAGAAATCCCGGAGTAAACCCATGCAACACGGGGAGAACATGCAAACTCCACACAGATCACTGTTGGCCGGGGGCAGGGATCGAACCCACAATCTCATGATCCCCGTGATCCCCCGGCCGAGGGTAAACTGTGCTGCCGCAGTGCTAACCACTGCACCACCATTAACAAAACACAAAGTTCCAAAGTGCACCAACGCAAAAATCCAAACAGATAAGGTAAACTTACAGATGGTGTATCAGAACAAACTCATGAGAATGGGGAAGGAGTTCTGGTGGCGAGGAAGAAGTATCATTAAGACTGCGGCGACATGAAGTGGAAATGCTGTCCTTAAATAGGGTCAGAACAAATAACACAAGTAATGCCAGGTGTGGGGTCACGTGAGCGGGCAGAAGGTAGCAATGATTAATAATTTGGATCAGCTGGAAGTAATGAGAGGAGAGCGAACCGGATGACAGCTGACAGGGCTACGCCCACATGGAGCACCGACCAGGAAATGCCCTGACAGCTGTCAACCGCAATAATAAGGAATTAGAAGAATAAAATATAAACAAGTACAAACTGAGAAATAGATAGCAATTGATACAGAATAAGAACATAGTAAAACTAAGACATAAACAGGAAAATAAAAAGCATTACAGGGATAACAAAAACCAAAAGGCACAACAATACAACAAATATATAAATACAGAGAAAAAGCCACGAGACTGAGCATGGTGGAACCTCCAGTGCTCAGCTCGTGACAGAGCCCCCCTCTCAAGGGGTGGACCTCAGACACCCCAGGGTAACACCAAAAGAAAAAGAAAGATCCCCCCCCCCACAACAGGAGCACAACAATAACCCACCCGGGGAGGGTGGTGGGAAGAACAGGCTAGGCGGGAACTAAACAACGCTGCTCAGGACCCACACCAGGCAAAACCAAGCCCCCTAGGCCAAAGAACTAAACAGTTCAGGAGGCCGGCCAAAGTCCCAGGCCTGACAGACGGGGAAGAGATATGAGTCGGGTGGCCTGCTGGAGAATATGGGCCACCCAACCCAACGGCTCAGTCCGTCAGGCAGTTGACCAGAGTTTTTCAGTCACCTAAACAGAAGGGGTGGCCCAGGAGGCGGCTCCCCCACGGGGAGGCCCAATGAAGGGAAGGACAACAGAGGAAGGGGAACCACGACGGCGCCTGGCAGAGGAGGGGGAACCATGACAGTGTCTAGCAGAAGAGAGGGAACCATGACAGCATCTGGCAGAGGAGAGGGGACCATGATGGCATCTGGCAGAGGAGGGGGAACCACGATGCCCTCGGACTGGCCAGCAGCACCCTCAGTGGTTCTGGACTGGGACATTGTAGCATCCTTGGTGGCTCCAGACTGGAGCAAGGTTGCACCCGCAGTGGTCCTGGGCTGGGACATGGTTGCACCAGCGGGGGCTCCAGACTGGAGCAAATCCGCACCCGTGGTGGTCCCGGGCTGGGACATGGTTGCAGCTGCGGAGGCTCCAGACTGGAGCAAAGTAGCACCAGCGGTGGCTCCAGGCTGGAGCAAAGCAGCACCCATGATGGCTCTGGGCTGGAGCAAAGCTGCACCCATGGTGGGCCCGGATTGGGCCAAAGCTGCACCCACGGTGGCCATGGACTGGGCCAGAGCTGCAACCATGGTGGACCCAGACTGGGCCAAAGCTGCACCCACGGTGGACCTGGACTGGGCTAAGGCTTCACCCATGGTGCACGGGGACTGGGCCAAAGCTGCACTCACGGTGGGCCCCGGGCTGGAGCATAGCGTCCATGGTGGGCCCACACTGGAACGCAGAACCCAAGTAGGTTTCAGGTTGGGGTGCAGCACCCACGACAGTCCCCAACTGGGACACAGCACCCACAGAGACTCGGACAAAGGAGGAGCTGCACCCACGGAGGTCCCGGGCTGGGACGGGACACCCGCAATGCCCTCACCCGGCCGAAGCTGCACCCATGGAGGCCCCGGGCTGGGACAGAGCACCCGCGAAGACCTCAACCGGAGGGGGAGCAGCATTCACGAGGCCCTTAGCCGGAGGGGAAGCAGCATCCATGGAGGTCCCGGGCTGGGATGGAGCGCCCTCGACGACCTCAGCAGGAGGAACTGGACCCATGATGATCTTGGGCAGTAAGCCTGGACCCACGGAGACATCTGGCAAAGC
Organism: Pholidichthys leucotaenia; assembly: GCA_020510985.1. Lineage (NCBI taxonomy): Eukaryota > Metazoa > Chordata > Actinopteri > Cichliformes > Pholidichthyidae > Pholidichthys > Pholidichthys leucotaenia. The sequence continues at coordinate 251,497,384 of CM035845.1, read as the reverse complement.
TGGATCATCGTCGGTGACCCTGGGGGAGAGTTCAGACAGGACAGGTAGAGAAACAGGGTCAGGGTCACTGGTACCAGTGGAGCCTGGCAAGGAAAGCTCAGGTGCAGCTGACGGCTGCACCTGGCTCCCCCCACCAAGAGCCAGACAAGATCTCTCCAAAATAGACACAAGAAAAACAAAGGAGAGCACGTGCCTGAGCTCGAGCTCCACCACCATCCAGGACTCCATCGATCCAGGCAATGGTTCCTCGGGCCTGATCCTCTGGAGATCCAGCCCTGACTCTGCTGCAGTAGCCCCTGCAGCAAGCATGGTGGTAGATGCAGTCCTGAGACCCTCCAGCAAGGTGACTCACGCAGGAGGCTCGTCCAGCATGGATTCCTGCTGGCGCTGACTCCTGTGTAGCTGAGGCCAGGGGATGCTCTATCGTCACCGCAGGCTTCAGGTCGGAGGCAGCACTCTCCCTCTGCCTGGACCACGGCAGCGGGGCTGGAACCTGGTCCTCCAGACCCGCATGCTCCTCCATCGCACGGCGGTTCAACCCTGGCACTGGCAGGCACTCGGGGAAAGTAGGACAAGGCATGGAGAGAGCAAGTAAAAGGTGTGTAGCTGCAGCAGGTGATGAGGACTCAGAGGACTGCACAGTCTGAGTCTCACCACCGGGAATCAAACAAGGTAATTCATGCTTTAATGATGGAGAATGAAAAAACACTAGCCTGTGTTAATGGGGCATGATGCTTTCCGGTGCAGCTGGCATAGAATCCGCCCTCTCCATGGCTGCAGCTGTTGTGGGCTCCTCAGAGGAACGTACAGGAGCCATCCCTGCAGACGTTGTGACGGGCAGAGCCGAGAAGGAGGTGACCAGTCCTTCAGCAGCAGGAGGAATCGCAGAGGAGGAGGAAGAGGAAGCAGCAGCGGCGGAGTTGGCTGACGGAACAGTCAGAGAAGATAAATCAGAAAAAAGGGACTGCTGCAGGAGTTTTCTGCCTTGGCGAAGGAGGGGCTGCTGACGAGGAGGTGGAGGCATTCCTCCGGTGGTCTGGATGGTGGCACTGAGGAGCTGGAGGCAGAGACGTTGGCTCCTGGAGAGGAGAGAGAGGGCCCGTTGGAACCTCATTCAGTTCCTGGGCGAGATCCGGGAGGAGCCATGGCTTCAATTCAAGAAGGAGCTCAGTCTCCACTATCATGACCTGCCTGCGCTCCTCCTGTTGCTCAGCTGATGGAGCGGGACAGTGTTCAGGAGGAGGATGCAGAGCTGCCGCCAAAGAATGGCAAGCGGCTCGAGGCTTCCGTGTGTGTGAGCGCTTGCTTTTTGTCAGCGCAGGCACGGACCCCTGAGTAATTTCCCCCAGCCCGTGAGTAATGAATGGTGGGAGGAATACGGACAGAAGTAGGTCATTGAGCTCCGGGTGGTCCCACAGGCTGGGGCATGCCTTGAGTACCTGCGTCACATCCTCCAGACATTCTCAGGCTGCTTCAGGGGTACGGGAGGCACGAGTCTGCGTGGCAGTGTCCTCCAATACACGTACAGACCACCGCTCTACTTTGTTCAATCCCAGGATAGATAAGTCCAGGGTGACAGACATGGTAGCCTCAAGAACAGGTGAGTGAAACAACAAAAAAAGGCAAAAATCCACAAGCTGCAGCAGCTGGGTCTTTTACTGGCGGCAGTCTTCTGTCATGAATGGCCCTTTGGGGCAGAGAGACAGACCCATGCACTGAACTGCAGCTTGTGGTATTTATTAACAAAACACAAAGTTCTAAAGTGCACCAATGCAAAAATCCAAACAGATAACAAGATAAACTTACAGATGGCGTATCAGAACAAACTCACAAGAACGGGGAAGGGGTTCTGGTAGCGAGGAAAAGGTATCATTAAGACTGCGGCAAAATGAAATGGAAATGCTGTCCTTAAATAGGGTCAGAACAAATAACACAAGTAATGCCAGGTGTGGGGTCACATGAGTGGGCAGAATCAACTCAAATCAAATCAAACTTTATTGTCATATTGCTGTACATACAACTGTAGTGCAGGCAAGATGAAATTGCGTTTCTCTCGGCATCCATATAAGAAGCAGCATGATTTAAGACACATTCCCACATAGCTCCCCCCCCACCCCCACCCCCCCATCCATTCACACATCCCTGAGACATACTTGGGGAAAAAAAAGAATAACTAACTATAATATACAAAATGTCCGTAGGTGCAGTAGTGTGTATGAGAGATTCCGGGTCAACTGTTCAGCATCCTGACAGTTTGTGGAAGGAAACTGTTGATCAGTCTGGTGGTTCTGCCTCTGATGCTCCGGAATCGTTTACCAGATGGAAGAAGTTCAAAGTGTTTCATGCAGAGGGTGAGAATGGTCCTTGACAATGTTTAGTGCCCTGCTCCTACAACGGTTCTGAAAAAGTTCTTGGACAGAGGGGAGGGAGACTCCAATTACCCTCTCAGCCCCCTTGACTATCCTCTGCAGGGCTTTTTTGTCTGACATACTGCAGCTGGAGTACCATGTAGCAATGCAGTACGTCAGAACACTCTCCACCACACCTCTATAGAAGGTCCTGAGGATGCAGATGGGGAGAGAGGCCTGTTTGAGTTTCCTCAAGAAGTGCAGTCTCTGCTGAGCCCGCTTCCTGATCTCCAAGGAATTCTTGCTCCAGGTCAGGTCCTGCGAGATCTGCACTCCGAGGAACTTGATGTTCTCTACTCTCTCCACTAAACGGCCGCCGATGCTGAGGGGGGCGTGCTCAGGCTGCGACCGCCGGAAGTCGATAATCATCTCCTTCGTTTTGTCCACGTTGAGCACCAGATTGTTCTCCCTGCACCAGCCCTCCAGGTCTCTCACTTCTTCCCTGTACATTGATTCCTCATCCCTCTGGATAAGTCCCACCACCGTGGTGTCATCTGCAAACTTAATAATCTGGTTCCCCTCGTGTCTGGATACACAGTCATGTGTTAGAAGTGTAAACAACAGTGGCTGAGTACACAGCCTTGAGGGGATCCGGTACTCAGCGTGACAGACTTGGAGATGTTGTTTCCAACCCGGACAGACTGAGGTCTCTCAGTCAGAAAATCCAGGATCCAGAGACATGTGGCGGTGTTCAGACCGAGAAGGAGTAATTTCTCCATCAGTCTCTGGGGAATAATGGTGTTGAATGCTGAACTGAAATCAATGTACAGGAGTCTGGCGTAGGTGTCTTTCTGGTCCAGGTGGGTGATGACAGAGTGTAGGGTGGTGACTATAGCATCCTCTGTGGAGCGGTTTGAACGATATGCAAACTGGAGCGGGTCGTGTGATGCAGGGAGGCAGGCTGTAATGTGTGGTTTGACAAGCCGCTCAAAACACTTCATCACAATTGGTGTCAGTGCAACAGGACGACAGTCATTCAAACAGGACACCACTGGTTTCTTTGCCACCGGTACAATGATAGAGGTCTTGAAGCATCTGGGAATGATGGCCTGACTCAGGGAGATGTTATAAATGTCAGTCAGGACATCCGCCAACTCGCTCGCGCAGTTGGCGCAGAAGGTAGCAATGATTAATAATTTGGATCAGCTGGAAGTAATGAGAGGAGAGCGAACCGGCTGACAGCTGACAGGGCTATGCCCACATGGAGCACCGACCAGGAAATGCCCTGACAGCTGTCAACCGCAATAATAAGGAATTAGAAGAATAAAATATAAACAAGTACAAACTGAGAAATAGATACTAATTGATGCAGAATGAGAACATAGTAAAACTAAGACATAAACGGGAAAATTAAAGAAAAACATTACAGGGATAACAAAAACCAAAGCACACAAAAATACAACAAATATATAAATACAGAGAAAAAGCCACAAGACTGAGCATGGCGAAACCTCCAGTGCTCAGCTCATGACACCCTAACTCTACTTTAAATTTTTGGTTGAGTGATATGTGTGTGTAATGGACTGTGTAGTTATAAAAAGAGGTTCCTACTCACACATGTTGATTTAAAACAAAACAAACCACAATGGTGGATGTGCAAAGTTTGTTAATGTTATCAATCTTTTCTTGGGGGGTTTGTGCACTGAAGTGTTTGACAGTTCATTTTTTATTCGACTAGATGCACTTTGTGATGTGCCAAGGTCAGTTATGACCAGGATGTAGTATATTTTATTTCAAAAGGGAAACAAATGTTAATGCTTCTAACACTGAACACTGAATTTTTATACACTTTGAGATATGCCTAAGATGTGACCAAAATGGTTATTTACAGAGGGGGTTTTTTTCATTCTATTTATTTGTTGTTCAAGAGAAAAAATATTTCTACTACTTCAAGTTCTGCTCAATCCCAGCACTGTTATTGTGTTTTTATGCACATTTAATGTGCCTTTGTCATGTGCCAAGCACACATTTAAAACCAAGACAATGAATAAAAAGTGCATATTTTTCATCATACTGATCTGTGTTGGTTTGAAATTTGTCATATTCAACAGATCGCTGAACATGTGCAGCCCAGTTACATGTCTTGATTTCAAATTGTGGCCCAATTGATTTTGTAATTGAATAGCCCTGGTCTATAGCATCTTGTGGGTACTTGTGGTACTGCTCTGGAATGGTTCAGGTCCTACTTGACAGATAGAACCATGTGTGTAAGCCTTGCTGGTTTTGAATCTTCCTCTGCTTCCCTGTCATGTGGGGTCCCTCAGGACTCAGTTTTAGGGCTCCTGCTTTTCTCCCTTTATCTGCTTCCACTGGGTTCCATTCTTAGAAAGCATGGTACCGGTATCTCTTTCCACTGTTACACTGATGACACTCAGATATATGTAACATTAAAGCAGAAGGAGGTCTCTTCATTAAAATCACTCCTTGCATGTCTTGATGACATTAAAGATTGGATGGCCTTAAACTTCTTAAGTTTTAATGAAAATAAGACTGAAGTGATGGTGTTTGGACCCAGTTGCTCTAGTGAGTCCCCACCTGTTGACTAGTCCACCAAACACATTTTTTTTTTTTTTTTTTTTTTTTTTTTGTCATCTGACCGCCCTGAATGTCTTTCGTTCAGCTTTTGTGCACTGCGCTCTGGAGAAAAAAAAAAGTCTGTGCCCTGTATCCCACTCATTCCCACTCATTTGTCACTCACAGCTCAGCACTTCCGCTTTTCCTATGGTCAGACTTTCTACTTATTTTTTAATAGCAGTCTCTAAATAACAATGTACAGGAAATGTATTCTCGCATTGGTAGCAGCTCTGGATGCAAAATATAATGACATGGAAAACAGGAGTCTGAGTACAGACTGTGCCGGCGTCCTGTGTCCCGCCCTTCCTTATTCTTATTGGCTGCTTAGAAAGATCTGACATTGACAAGCTCAGCTGCAGTCTGAAAAGTTGAAATTTTTTCCAACTCTGAGCACCCTGAGTACCGCGACAAAAAGTGGCCACCACCAAGAGCATTTCAGCGCTGAGGGCGCTCAGCACTGTAGACACTAAACTACATAGAGAATGAATAGAAAACAGTCACCCACAGCGGAAAAAAACGCGTTTGGTGGACACGCAGCCTTAAAACTCATCTAAACCACTTAAAATTCTGTGGCACAACGGTGCACCCGTCAGCGTCCCCCGTCTGGTGGCCAGGTTTTTGTTGAAGAAAATATTCAGCTTGGATATCAGACATTCCAAAGGCTGTAACTTGAAAGTGGTAAGAGATAATGGCTTACTGTCAATTAGAAAGATGTAGAATATGATCCAAAGTTTGAGATAGGAGTAAATTTAATTATCTAAATTGCATAATGCGATGGCAGCCATATCAAATTACATAACTTGCGGTCAAAAGTGGACTTTCGACATATTTGCACAATGGATGGTTTTGGTTTTTTGTCTTCGTTTTTGTTTTTGTTTTTTTGTTGTCTTATCTTCAAAGTATATGAACCATAAAATCAGTAGAATGTACGCAAACCGATAAAAACCGGTCAGACCTATTGCTTGTCATGTCTTCATTCGGCCATTTTCGTCATCCACAGTCCTTATTTTGTCTTCTGCCAGTCATTTTCACTTTCTCTCCCACATCCAGAAACTGTCACATGTATGTTATGAATTATTCCACCTCAGTTTCAGTTGCATTACGCTGCCAAACCGGCACTATTGTTCCCTGTCGTCACATGCAGCTCCGTTGATGGCAGACGAAAGTGTACATGCTCCAGACCATCTTCTCCTGTCACAAAAAGTAAATATTTCCCTTCAGAAGCTAAATAATCTCTTTTTAGAATCATAGTTGGCAAAATTTGGAGCAAACGCTTCCTCCATGGGGAAATATATGTTGAGATGGAGCCATGTTTACATTCTCTTCTTCGCGTTACTGGAAATGATGTTTTCGATGGTTCGTTGGCTAAAGTCCTCCAGTGAAGAGCAGTACGCTATACATGTATGACATCTTGTGATGTGAAATGCTTGTTACAACTGGGTTTTCTGTGGTTTTGGGACATATCACATGACAGGCGCAGACTGCACCAGGGACAGCAGGTGATGCTGATGTCTTACGAAAGCGGAACGTCAAAGAGTTAAAACCCATTTTTATTCTCTGGCTTTTGACCCAGTTTGAGACACTGATTTGTTCTTATTGTCTCTATTGTATGACTGCTGTTTTGTTTGTGTTGTTTTGTACTTTTTTTTAGCTGTATTTTATTGTTTTTATGTTTCTGTATTTTATTTATCATTGATGTACAGCACTTTGTGTAAGCTGTCGTTTTTAAAGTGCTTTATAAATAAAGTTGGATTGGATTGGCTTTTTAGTTTGGCTTTTAACTAATTTTATCTTTAATGTTTATATACTTACTTAGCTATTTTATTTATATATTTTTATATTTTTAATTATTTTTATTCAGTTTTGCATTACAATATATACAGTATATGGGTATATTTATTATTCCTTTAACCATTTTATTCTTTTTATTTATTTTTATTCATGCTCTTACTCTGCTTCTTATTGCATTCCATAGTATTTTATTGTATTTTATTTTATTTTATTTTTAAAAAAGGACTGAATGGACTTGTGTCTTATAAAATATGCAAATTTTAATTGCAACTGATATGCCTTGTACATTGTAATTATCAACGAATACTCAAATTTATTGCATTTTTTGTTTGTTTTGTTTGTTTTTTCTTTTTCCTTATTATCACTCATGTTGTTTTCGTTATTCTTGTTTTCTGTCTTTGGTTCTAAATAAATCTGAGTAAAAAAAAAAAGGCTCTCTCAGGCGAAATGGATTATGGGACACATGACTGCCGCAAGTCTGCATAAGTCACCTCCCAATGCATCCCCGGTACAATGAGCAAGAACACATCCGGGCATTTTGACTGAAATTGGCTTGATGCGAATTTTCAGTTGGAACAGGACTTTGATTGATGACCTTTCACAAGTTCACAAAAACACAAGTACACACAAGTACACATATTGAGAAACAGCCCTATTTAGCCTCACACAGGAAGAGCAAAGCAGTGATTGGCATGACAAAAAGGAAGTGACATCATCAAACCAAGTGCTGCTTTTGAGTGGCGCAGTGGTTAGCACTGTGGCAGCACAGTAATAAGGTTGTGGGTTCCATCCCACCCCCTAACCATCAGTGACCCTTCTGTGTGGAGTTTGCATGGGTTTACCCTGGGTACTCCGGTTTCCTCCCTCAGGCCAAAAACATGCAGGTTAGGTTAAATGGAGACTCTAAAGTGGTCCCAGATGTGAATGGTGAAGGGATTGGCACTGCACCGTGGCTACCTCATCCATCCTTGTGGATGCCCTGAATATCCCTCTGGGATTAACAAAGAATTAAAAAAAAAATAATACCATGAGTAGACCAAAGGTTAGTCCTTTTTGATATATTTTGTATTTTTCAGCTATTTTCTGACTAAAGTGATTGAGTCACTTTACCCAAATCAACCCTGTTACTCATATTACCAAAAGATAATAAATTATTTTCTAAGATTCTTTCTTTTATTTATACATTTATCCTATCTGTTTATTATCCCAGTAATCTCTTTATTGTGACCATGTAACTGGGTTAATTGACAACACTGAAACACCAGAAGCAATCAGTTCATAAGTGTTTTTTTTTTTTTTAGGTAGTGGCTATGGATTCTATGGATACCCATAGAATTCTTGCTACAGATACAGCTCGAATCTGACTGGCTAATGCGTATCTAAAAGCAGTAAGCTACAGGTACGGAAATCTGAGGCATTTATATGTTTCAACATTTTAATTCATACCCAGTGTCCATAACACTGGGTATGAATGTGTATAAATGTATAAAAAAATGTTCGGTGGTGGCCGGAAAGGCTGTTGGCGCAGATTGGCTGCCATGTTTCCGTCAGCCTGCCCCAGGGCAAGCTGTGGCTGCAGAAGTAGCTTGCCACTACCACTGTCTGTCTGGAGTGAATGAATAATGTACCTATTTGTAAAGCGTCTTTGAGTATATATGATAAAGCGCTATATAAAACCGATGCATTATTTTTATTATTATTATTAATTAATATCTATTTACTACCTTTTAAACCTTACCCACTCCCAAATCCTAAGGATAACCTCTTAAATTTTAACATTTTTAACCTTACTTACTCTAAAATCCTAAGGCTAACCTCTTAATTTTAATTCTAAATTCCATCTCATATCAAGTAAAATGGTTCAGGCAAGGTGCCAAAAGCAGGACACAAACCAGCAACCTTCCGATCACAGGTCCACTATACTATTTACCTAAGCCACAGTGGCAGCTGGCTTTGAGTTGATCTGAAAAGGTTTTGTCACATTGTCAAGTCTTCCGTACCAATAGACATTTCATATAGGGATACAGCTTCCATATCAATAGACACTTCCTTTTTACCTCCGCCAAAGGGGGAGGTTATGTGATCATCGGCGTTGGTTTGTCTGTTTGTCTGTCTGTTTGTTTGTTTGTTTGTTTGTTTGTTTGTTTGTCTGTCTGTCTGTCTGTCTGTCTGTTTGTTTGTTTGTCTGTTAGCAAGATAACTCAAAAAGTTATGGAAGGATTTTCATGAAATTTTCACAGATTGTCAGAAATGGGGTATCCTACAGATGATTAGATTTTGGGGGTGATCTGGATCACCGTCCACAAGAAAACCGCCATTACACAAAATGACATTTTCGTGAATAACTACTAAACCACTAATCCTATCATTGTCAATCCAATTGTTGTGAATCCAATTGCTAGTCATATGTTTACATGGTGAAGGAATCTGAAAACGTACACACAAACACTGTATGGGGGGAACTGTGGCGCTAAACCGCCATTACGGAAAATGCCATTTTCGTCAATAACTACTGAACCACTAATCCTATCATTGTCAATCCAATTGCTTGTCATATGTTTTCATGGTCAAGGAATCTGAAAACGTACACACAAACACTGTATGGGGGGAACTGTGGCCGCCATTACGGAAAATGCCATTTTCGTGAATAACTACTGAAACACTAATCCTATCATTGTCAATCCAATTGCTAGTCATATGTTTTCATGGTCAAGGAATCTGAAAACGTACACACAAATACTGTATGGGAGGAACTGTGGCCGCCATTATGGAAAATGCCATTTTCCAGAATAACTACTGAACCACTAATCGTATCATTGTCAATCCAATTGCTAGTCATATGTTTACATGGTCAAGGAATCTGAAAATGTACACACAAACACTGTATGGGGGGAACTGTGGCGCTAAACTGCCATTACGGAATTTTTTGTTTTTGTTTTTGTTTTTGTTTTTGTTACTTATTTGTACCCGTAGGTAGATTTTTTTTTGCAGTCTGGTGACAAGCCACCGGCTGCTGGGCGCTGCGTGCGCGAGCGCCCTAAACCTACATGTTTTTGGCATGCGGGAGGAAACCGGAGAAATCCCGGAGTAAACCCACGCAACACGGGGAGAACATGCAAACTCCACACAGCTCACTGTTGGTCGGGGGCTGGGATTGAACCCACAATCTCATGAAAGGAATCAAGGAATCTGAAGACTCTATGGTGGCACTTGGCGGAGGTCTGCGCTCTCCGAGTGCTTTTCTAGTTTTAATAGGTGGATTCATTTCATTGCCAGGTTTTTAGTCTATTTTTATGTAAAATGTAGGCCATCCATCCATCCATCCATCCATCTTCTTCCGCTTAATCCTTTTCGGGTCGCAGGGAGGCTGGAGCCTATCCCAGCATCTATGGGCGAGAGGCAGGGTACACCCTGGACAGATCGCCAGTCCATTGCAGGACCAACATAGAGAGACAGACAACCATTCACTCTCACAGTCATAACTAAGGACAATTTAGAATCCCCAGTTTGATGGCAATTAACCTAACTTGCATGTTTTTGGCATGTGGGAGGAAACTGGAGAAATCCCGGAGTAAACCCACGCAGACACGGGGAGAACATGCAAACTCCACACAGATCATTGTTGGTCGGGGGCTGGGATCGAACCCAGGATCCCCCGGCTAAGGGTGAGTTGCTGTGCTGCCGCAGTGCTAACCACTCCACCACCGCACTGCCCCTATGTGGTCCTATGAACAGCAAATATTTTTTCTATATTTCAATTCAATTGTTGATAAATACTAACTTCACTCTTTGAAAGGATGTCAATGGATCATTATCATTATATCAGTGGCATAAAATGGTCTCTATATATTCTCTATGCTGGCCCCAAGCTCAGGTAAAATGGGGAGAGTTTTGTCAGGAAGTGCATCAGGCATAAAAAGTCCTTGTCAAATCAAATGTGCAGACCCACAATCTGCTGTAGCAACCCAAATAGGCAGCAGCTGAAAGTGTGCGTGTGATATCAATATCATTTATTGTGATCATTTCTGGGACAATTTACCATCTAACAAAATCTGTTGTTAAAAACCCATTTGAATAGTTTGAACATTTCCTGAGATCTTGTTTGTGTTCTTGGTAGCATGGCGGTACAGTGGTTAGCACTGTTGTTTCACAGCTAGAAGGTTCCAGGTTTGAATCCCCAAGCTGGCTGGGGTGGAAACTTTTCTGTGTGGAGTTTGCATGTTCTCCCTGTGCTATGTGGGTTTACTCTGGATTTTCCGGTTTCCTCCCACAGTCCAAAGATATGCATGTTAGATTAACTGGTGACTCTAATTTGTCCCTAGGATCTGTCTCTGAGAAGCCCTGAGAATAGAGGGTTAGTATAGCTACTAGTTAAATGCTTTGAGTGTTTTTGGTGACTAGAAAAGCTTTATATAAGTACAGGTCCTATCCCTCAAAAGTTTGTTTTATCATCCTGACTTATTCTAGCAATTCTTCTTAAAAACAGTAAATTACTACTAAACACCATTTCTGTTGACATGAGTATTTGTTTTTCACAAATATCATGATCTACAATTAAAAGTAGTAATTAAAAGTAATGAATTTATTCAACTCTGTTACCAGGGCTTGACATTAACTTTTTTGCTCACCGGCCATTGTGGCTAGTGATTTTCCAAAGTTACTAGCCACTCAGCCTTTTCACTAGCCATAATTTTGTGGTTGGAAAATGCTGTTTCATATGATCAAATTTGACTATCACATGCTAAATTTTACTTGAACAAAATTCACAACCTTTTTAAATGTAAATGACCCTTATACATACACTACCGTTCAAAAGTTTGGGGTCACCCAGACAATTATTTTGTGTTTTCCATGAAAAGTCACACTTATTTACCACCATGACTTGTAAAATGAATAGAAAATATAGTCAAGACATTGACAAGGTTAGAAATTCAAATTCAAATTCAAATGTTTATTTCAAACTCAGGGTTCATATTAAGAGCAAAACTAAAACGAGTAGAAAATAGATAAATAAATAAATAAAAGTATATACAGATCAGCAGACACTCGGCGCTCTAATAACAACAATAACATACAATAATGGGCTCAGTATAAAATGGAACGCCACCACTTCCAAATGCTGGAATGAAGTGTGAGTGACGAGTTGACAATTGCTGATATAAGATGATTGTTACATGCCAGCAACCTTCTCATAAAACTGTAAACATTCTTACGTAACAATTCGCCAAAAGACGGAATGTTCACAGACACAAACATCTTGCTTGCACTCGACCTTCGTGGTACATCTAACAACCTTCTTAGGGAGTTATTATATGCAATGCGGATTTTGTTCCTAACAGCAACATTGCTATTAAACCATAAAGGCGAGCAGTACATTGAGGTACAGAAGGTCTTGAACAACAAACATTTGACTTCAGGGGAACATCTATGGAAATTTCTCAACAGTAAATTTGTTTGAGCATACAGTTTCCTGAGATGCCTGTTACAATCAACATTGGTCTTATCAGATTCAATCCACACACCTAGGTATTTGACTTTTTCAACAAAGTTCAAGCTATTACCACAAAGTGGCATAACAGGATTCGACGTATTGACACCCTTTGGTTTGAAAGCCATACACATAGATTTAGTACAGTTGAACAAGATGTCATTTTTTTCACCAAATTTTTCACATACCGAAAGGAGATGTTGCATCGCTGCAGTAGACAAACTTAAACAGAGGTCATCAGCGTAGAAAATGTGATTTAACAGTGCACCGTTAAAGGAGCCGCCCACATTAGTATTGTTCAACAGTACACTGAGATCATCAACATAGACATTAAACAACAAGGGTGACAGTATACCACCTTGTTTAACACCGTTGGTCACATGAAATTTGGATGAGGTGACATTGCCCCATCTAACAACCATAGACTGCCTTCTGTACCAGTATAACAGGATGCTAACAATGTAAATAGGAATACCTCGATCGATCAATTTTCTGAACAAACACCAGTGGTTAATCCTGTCAAAAGCTTTGCTAGCATCTAGGAACGTAGCATAGACGCTAGTGGAATGGCTTCTGAAGTAGTCAACAAATTCATGGAGTAGGTAAACAGCCTTGTCAGTTGAAAGAGCTGATTTGAAACCAAACTGATTGTCGTTTGTCCACAGATAATCCTCAATTCTGTTCAGGAGTAAACCCTCTAACAGTTTAGATATAACATTTGCAATAGCTATAGGTCTGTAGTTGTTCATATCAGAAAGACTGGCACACTTGTTTTTCACCAAAGGAATAATAACAGAGTCCATCAACATATCTGGCATGTAACCATGAACAAACATACAGTTAAAACACAATGACAACAGAATACACAAATTGAAATCAGCGTTGATGAGGCATTCACTGGTGAGACAGTCAGGGCCAGCTGATTTGCCTTTCTTGAGAACTTTGATCAGTGAATCAACTTCAACAGGAGTAACAGCAGAAATATCAGAGGCATCAAACATGTCGTTATACAGACGAATATCGTGCATAACAGAATCCTTCATTGAAACATTCTTGACTGAGTTGAAAATAGCTTCATATTGACATCATCATCATCATCATTGGCTCCATCGATCTCGAAAGATCATGGGGGGGTTTTGTGCCTTGGGTCATCATTCAGGGAGCTGCACCATCGGGCGTGGCTGTAGAGGCCGATACGGGATCTGCAGGTCCTGCCGCAGCCGTTGCAGATAAATTCTTCACAGTGTAGTGGGGGTCTCGACAGTCTCCTCTGTCTGCGGAGTCTCTTCTCCCCCCAGCGAGTGTCTCTTCTTTCCTCTGCTGTTCGGATGACATCCTGGGTGATGGTCCACCAGTTGGAGCGGACGGAGGTGGCTGACTCCAGGTCGGAGGGGTTAAAGCCTCCAGCCTTGAGGTCACGCTTGCAAACATCCTTGAATCTGAGAGTTGGGCGTCCCTTTGATCTAGTTCCAGTAGCCAGCTCCCCATACAGTAAGTCTTTGGGGATGCGGCCATCCTCCATTCGGTTGACGTGGCCAAGCCATCGCAAGCGTCTCTTTGTCAGGATGGCAAACATACTGGGCACATCTGCTCTGGCCAGGACGTCGATGTTGGAGACACGGTCCTGCCAAGTGATGTGCAGTAGTCTGCGAAGGCAGCGCTGGTGGAAGGCGTTCAGTCGGCGTTCCTGGCAGGAGTAGAGGGTCCATGCTTCACTGCCGTATAGGAGAGTACTCAGTACACAGGCCATGTAGACTCTTATCTTGGTGTTGATGGTTAGCATAGAGTTGTCCCAGACTCGCTTCGCCAGACGGGCCATCACCGTCGATGCCTTGCCGATACGGGCGTTCAGTTCGGCGTCTAGGGAGAGATTGCTGGAGATGATCGACCCGAGGTAGGTGAACTTGTCCACCACCGCAAGTGTGTGGTCGCCAATATTGATATTGGGAGCACTGCTGACATCCTGGCCCATGACCTCGGTCTTTTTAAGGCTGATGGTGAGGCCAAACTCAGAGCAGGCACGAGCAAAGCAGTTGATGAGACGCTGGAGCGCTTCCACGGTGTGGGCAACAAGACCAGCATCATCAGCAAAGAGCAGCTCCCTGATTAGAACGCTTCGCACCTTGGTCTTTGATCTGAGGCGTGCCATGTTGAAGAGGCCTCCGTCGCTCCTGGTGTGGAGAAAGACACCGTCTTCAGAGCCCCGGAAGGCGTAGCACAGAAGCAGGGAGAAAAAGATGCCAAATAGGGTAGGAGCCAGAACACAACCCTGCTTCACACCGTTCTTGATCGGGAAAGGGTCTGAGGATAATCTATCAAACTGGACAATGCCGTTCATGTCCTGGTGGAATGATTTGATCATGCTCAAAAGCTTGGGGGGACATCCAATTCGTTGGAGGAGGGCAAACAGTCCATCCCTGCTGACCAAGTCAAAAGCCTTGGTCAGATCGATAAAGGCCAAAAAGAGGGGTTGTCTCTGCTCCCGACACTTTTCTTGCAGCTGCCTCATAGAGAAGACCATATCTATGGTTGACCTGGTTGCTCTGAATCCACACTGCGCCTCTGGATACACACGTTCGGCAAGTAGTTGTAGTCTGTTGAGGACGACACGGGCAAAGGCTTTGCCAACTATGCTTAGGAGTGAGATACCGCGATAGTTGTTACAATCGCTCCGCTCCCACTTGTTCTTGTAGAGAGTGATGATTTTGACATCACGCATATCTTGGGGCACAGCCCCTTCCTCCCAGCACTGCAACAGGAGCTCATGGAGGTGTTTCAAGAGCGAGCTCTCCTTTGCGGTTTTGACGATTTCAGGGGGGATGTTGTCACTGCCCGGAGCCTTGCCGTTTGAGATAGAGTCTATCGCCTTGCTGAGCTCCTCGATGGTGGGTGGAGCGTCAAGCTCATCCATGACTGACAGTAGAGGAGTGTTCTCAAGGGCCGTGTTCGAGACGGTGGTTACTCTCGAGTAGAGCTCTTGGTAGTGCTCAGCCCATCTCTCCATTTGTTTACCGCGATCCTTGATGACATCTCCTGCAGCTGATTTAAGTGGGGCGGTCTTGATGACACTGGGACCGAAAGCCTTCTTCATGCCTTCGTACATTTTGCGCATGTTTCCGTGATCTGCAGAAAGCTGAATGTCCTGGCAGAGGTTAAGCCAGTAGTCGTTGGCACATCGCCTTGCAATCTTTTGTGCATTGTTCCTCGCAGCACGCAGTGTAGCAAGCGTCTGCACAGAGGGCTCCTTCTTGTGGGCAACTAGGGCTGCACGCTTGGCAGCGATTGCAGGTTCCATCTCAGCGGCTCCGGCTTCAAACCAATCCGCACTCTTCCCCACCTTTTTCCCAAAGGTACCTATGGCGGTCTCAAACACAGCCTCACGGATATGGTTCCACCTTGCAGAAGCACAGTCAGTGGGACAGTCCGCCAGGGCTTCATTTACGACTTTAGCATAGCGTTCCCGCAGTTCAGGTACTGTAATCATAGCTGTGTTGATGCGGGGTCGGGGTTTCTGCTTGGAGCGGTTGACACGTCTGAGGCAGAGACGTACCTTAGTGGCGACCAGGGAATGGTCGGTGTCACAGTCAGCGCTGTGGAAACTGCGCGTGACCAGCACTCGGTTCAGCAGGGATCTCCTGGTGATGACGAAGTCCAGCTGATGCCAGTGGCGAGACCTTGGATGTCTCCAGAACACACGGTGACAAGGCTTGGTGGAGAAGAATGTGTTGGTCAGACAGAGGTCATGAAAGGAGCAGAGTTCAAGGAGGCGTTGACCGTTCTCGTTGAGCTTGCCGATGCCGAAGCGGCCAATGCAGCGGGGCCAGGAGTCATGATCTGCCCCTATCCGTGCGTTAAAGTCACCAAGCAGAAACAGGTGCTCCTTGGCAGGGATCTGCTGGATCCTGGTTTCGAGCGCCTCGTAGAATGCATCTTTCATCTCAATTGAAGAGCAGAGCGTCGGAGCATAGGCGCTAAGGATATTAGCTGGTCCAGAGGAGGTTATGAGACGGAGAGAGAGGACTCGTGAAGTGCCTGAAGACGGCGGTTCAATAGAGGACAGAAGGGAGTTTCGAACAGCGAATCCAACACCATACAGGCGAGGCTCGTCAGGCTCCTGTCCCTGCCAGAAAAACGTATAGTTCTTCTCCTTCAAGCTACCGTTGCCCGGGAGTCGCGTCTCTTGCAGTGCTGCAATGTCAATATTAAGCCTCTTCAGCTCGCGGTCGATGATAGCAGTTTTCCTGGCGTTGTTGATTTGCTGGAGGTCGTCAGAGAGGCCAGGACACATTGTTCTGACATTCCAGGTTGCCAGACTCAGCGCTGGCGGCTTTGGTTTCTTGATATTAGCTGGTGCAGTGATTACAGTCCGTGATTCAGCTTTTGGCCTACACTTCAAGCACCCTTTGAAGTAAGCGGACCGTGACGGGCCAGCACCTTACTGACTGGGGGCTGCCCAGCTAAAGGCGGGCGGTAGCTGGCCAGTGGGACACGACGATCCCTCCCACCGTCGGGAGACAGCCCTAGGCGCCCGAGCTTACGCCAATTTGCTCTGGACTTTTAACCAGTAACTGCGTCTCCCCGTATTTGAGCTGCCGCAGAAGGCGGCACTGGAGTGACCTCTCCAGGGCACAGGCCAGGGCGAAGTTGTGGAGAAACTGAGATGCCCAGTTGACAGATCCTCCTTCTCGGCCTTGTTGGTAGTGTCCAATGGAAGGGACTAGCCGATACAGTTGGTACCAACTTGGCTACAGGAGTTGCCGGGAGGTCCCGCTACGCGAAGACCAACCGCCTTCAAGGCTCCACTCCGGATTTTCTGTAGGGGTTGTCTCCCTTAGCCTTTGTCACTCCCGTGACGACCACAAGGCAGTGGTGCTATTTGCCCATAGCTGGGGGTTGTTTTGTGTGGCACCAGGGCGTGTCCACGCGCCGGTGGGCCTGCGTGCCACACATTTGGGCCCAGCCCAAGGGGGACACACCTCCTCCCTTAATGCGACAGGTTGTACTGGGCTACATCTTACCAGTAGAGGAGAGAGAAAACTTCCTCCCCCACCTGACAAACATATTGACATATACATAGTATATAGTAACATATTGACATGAAATAATGATTTGTATTTGAAATAATAATTTTTTCCTTCAAACTTTGCTTTCGTCAAAGAATCCTCCATTTGCAGCAATTACAGCATTGCAGACCTAACATGATTGCACAAGGGTTTTCTAATCATCCATTAGCCTTCTGACGCAATGAGCAAACACATTGTACCATTAGAACACTGGAGTGATAGTTGCTGGAAATGGGCCTCTATACACCTATGTAGATATTGCACCAAAAACCAGACATTTGCAGCTAGAATAGTCATTTACCACATTAGCAATGTATAGAGTGTATTTCTGATTAGTTTAAAGTTATCTTCATTGAAAAAAAGTGCTTTTCTTTCAAAAATAAGGAAATTTCTAAGTGACCCCAAACTTTTGAACAGTAGTGTAAGTAAAAATAGCAAGAGAAACACTGATTAATTATTAACAGCAGTAAATACTGTAAAGCAGTCGAGAAAAGTATTTGCAATATGAGAGTGAAGTACAGGTAGATTTGGGGTCTGTCAAAATTCTCATTTGTACCTCTTCCCTTTTGCCTACCCCCACCCCTTGGACCTTGAACTCAAAGGCCAAGGGGTAGGGGTTGAAAATTACCCCTATGAATTGGGACACCTCTTCAGAGCTACACAATGTCATTAGTAATTGCTGATGGATTTAATCTAAATACACACTATCTGTTTTCACTAGGAAAAAAAGAAGAAAAGAAAACATGACAAAAAGGTCTCATCTTAACAAGAAAAATGTCTCAAATTTACATGAACAATTCTAATCATTTTCCCACTGTATGACTAATAAAGGCTTATCTTAATCAGTAGTAGAAGTCAGAAATGTACTAGAAAGAAAGCTCTAAATTCAGAGAAAAACTTGGACCCCCTGGAGGGCCGTTCTTGGTCCCTAGGCCACATGTTTGACACCCCTGGACCACCACATTAAGAATACATAATTAGAGGTTTTACTTCCATGAAATAGCTGCAAATCAGAGGTATCATAGATAATCACAGATAAACAAAAGTTCACCTCAGAAGAAGCTTCATTTGCTCTTTACAGCAACATAAAGTTGAGCCACTTTCTCTCTGTCATACGAAAACTTAAATTTGAACAAATGTTCACAGTAAACAGGAATGTCTTGCTCTAAAAATAATCATATTTAAAAACAGAGGTAGAAGCTGATGTGGGGGAAGATCAGAGGTTATCACTGCTGGGACAACAGGAGATCAGGGGCAGTTGTCCCCATGATCTGATCACTGACAGCAGCTGCCGTCTGTTCATTGCCGTTTCTCTCCAGACTGGAAAGCCGACCTGCGGACCCAGATTCCTGGGCAGCAGCTGGCTGACAGTGGACAAATGAGAATACACTGTGTATGTGCAGCAAGTGCTTATGGGAGTTGTAGTTTTGTCGTCTCACTTTGCGATAGGTTTATTATTTAGATGTCGTTTGAGAAAACTACAACCCACCAAAGTGGCTAGTGGGTGTCATAATCAGGTGCACAGGTGGGGGCCGTGCCCAGTCTTCACCTTAGTTTAGTCTTTTTCTGTTTGTTTATTTCTGTATTTATCATGATCTGTTGTGTTTTATCTGTTTATTTCTGGAGTGTGGGACTCTGCGGTTGTCCTTAAGCTGGATTCATGCTGCATATCTGCTGTCCGCGTACGTGTAACCGGAAACTTTGTGTGACGAAATTTACGTCATCGTCTCCACTCCACTAGTGTCCGCAGTGCTCGACTGCGGACGACCGCGTGCAGCCCAAATTTTGTGACCGCACCGCCTGCCTACGACCTGAACGCATTGAAAAGCGCATGCGCAAGACTGAACATCCCATTCACGAGGTGGCGATATCGGCACTGCATACCAAGACAAAGTAGACAAACAAGACAGCAAGGAAGCGGAAGACGAGCATAATCATACATGAATCATACTTAAATACTTCAGCAGCAGCATCTTTGTGGAAAAGGAGTGAAAACCAGGAAGTCAAGGAGCAGAAAGCAAGCAGAAGAAAGCAAGCAGCGTTTCTTCGTTGGTGAAAATCCTGGCCCATCAGCGCATTTGCGCTACCTATCGGGCGAGAGTGAAACTACAAATGCTGGTTGTGCGCATGTGTCAACCGCTTCGCCTGGGTAGATGAAAAAAGTGAGCATGAACAGCACCGCGCGTGTGCCGGGTTCATCCAAAGTGCATGCAGACCAAAGCGGAGTAGAGGGGAAGTGCAGCATGAATAAAGCTTTATGGTTCTCTATTTATTGTGTGTTATTTTGCAGTTATGGTATTGTTTATATCTTTTTGAGTTGTGTTATTTAGTTCCGGTTTGTGCTTTTATTTGGACAGTGCTTTGCAGCCTCGGCTGTCAAACTGTCTCACAGGCTGCACAGCCATTACCTGTCAGTTTGATGGCGTTTCACTCATGCACTTACACCTGTCAACAATCTGCACAGCTCTTTTTAAACAGACCGCTGTTGTTGTCTCACTGCAGTGGTCTTGCCTTCCAGACGTGGAGAAGTTCCTCTGTATATTTTTCCCAAAGCCACTTGTAAGTCTTGTGTTCGTGTATTTTGAATTTTGGTTTGTCTTTGTCAATAAATGTGCTGAGCTTACTGTCTGCGACCGGCGTCCTCCTTTGCCTCAACGCAGGCATTCATGACAGAAGACCGCTGCCAAGTGAGACGCCAGCGGCAGTAAGCTTTAGCCCGTTTTTCTTCCCTCCCATATTTTTTTGTTAAATCTGTTTTGTCGGTATGGCAGCGCCCTTGGATTATGGGCAGTGTGGGCTTAGCGGGGTGGAGTGCTGGACAATGAATGTGCTTCAGAGCATTTTATCATAGGCTTGTGGTTCTCATACTCCTGAGGTGGCTCGGGAGTGTCTGGTCGGTGCCGCACAAGTGCTTGAAGCATGCCCCAGCCTGTGGAGCCACCTAGAACTCACAGACCTTCTCCTCTCCATTATCAATCCATTGGCCATGTTCCACGGGCTGGGAGAAAACTCCTCCACACCGGTGCCGGCGCCAACGAGGAAGCGGCCTCGGGCGTGGAAGTCCCGAGCCTCTCGCCACTCCCCAACAGCAGCAGTCCCGCCTTCCCCTCTCAAACTGTGGCCCGCACCATCGGCAGAGGAGCAGGAGGAATGCCAGCGGGTTCTGGCGGCAGAGGCGGAGCTGCTCATGGAGTACAAGTCATGGCTCTTTCCTGAACTCGCGGCCCAAGTTGAGGGAGGATGTCCCACCCCATTCGTCGTCATGCCTGCAGGTCTGGATCAGCCGGGATCTGCACTGGTGTCCTCGGTCCCCGCAGCCAGTAGACAGGAGTCTTCCAGCCCATCTGCAGCAGCCACCACTACACCCAGGGAGCACAGGCAAGTAACTTTTCATTTTATAACATCTGAGGATGAATTGTCTTGCCTTGTTCCTGGCGGGAAGGCTCAGCAGCAGTCACCCACATTGGCTGAGCCCTCCTTGCCTGCTGCTGTAGTCATCTCTTCATGTTCATCTGCCTCTCCCATGTCCTCCCCTGTTTTCCCTGTTTGTCCACCAGTCCTGGGAGGGAGCCACCGGACGAAGAGGAAGTCAGTGGTTCCAGAGGATCCGGTGTCAGCCCTGCAGTCATACCCCAAATGGGAGAGCCCCCCACCCCCATGGCCCAAAACCTGAGCCGACTGTGAGTCCCCTGGTTTTGGCATCGCTGGACCTGATACCATCAGTGAGGCATTTCCTGGCTCCATCACGCCACGCTGGAGTTCCCCCTGCTTCGGTCATCGCCTGGAGGTCCACCAGCACCTGTCACCTCACCCAGGGTCCCGCCAGTGTCAGCCACCATGTCTGCTCTCCGGGCCACCGCAGCAGGGTCACCAGAGTCCTGGATGGCGGTGAAGGCCGAGTCCAGGCAAGTGCTCTGTTCTGGTTTAGCATCTTCAGGTTCAGAGAATTCTTGTCTCGCTCGGGGTGGGGAGATTCAGTTGCAGATGTCCTCTGCTCCTGAGCTCTCTCCTCACAGGGCTCCACTGATGCCAGTGATTCTTCCTCGGCATTTGCTTTTTTCTCCTTCTCCCAAGGTGGCTTCATTGGGAAAGGTTGCCCTGACGGTGGAGGCCGAGGCATCCCAGCTGGAGTGGCCGGAGTCCTGGAAAGTGGTGGAGCTCAAGCTCAGGTAAGTTTCCTTATTTAGCCTAGAGAAATCTTGCCTGGCTATTGGTACACTTGAGCTCCCTCCGCCGGGCTCCACTGCTGCCAGTGACTCTGACCCAGTGTGTGTTTCTGTCTCTGCTCCTTCATCTGAGCCATCATCTAGGGTCAACGGGGGTTTGCCACCTGTACCGGGGGTTATTGTGTGCCCTTCCTCCCTGCCAGAGGCCACTGGGGGTGCTGCGCCTCCATCCGAGGCCACCATGGGGGCTGCACTTCCATCCAAGGCCACCGCGGATGCTGCTCCCCCACCCAAGGCCTCCGCGAGTGCTGCTCCCTCTCCACCCGAGGCCTCTGCGGGTGCTGTGTCCCCTCTGCCCGAGACCTCTGTGGGTGCTGCTTCCCCTCCACCCGAGGTCTCCGTGGGTGCTGCTCCCCCTCTGAGGGTGCTGTGTCCCAGCCCAGGGCCGTCACGGGTACTACACTGTTGTCTGAGGTTGTCTTGGATCCCCTCACCTCGTTGAAGGTCCCCATCAAGTAGCTGCTCCTCTCATCTGGTTTCTCTGCCAGTTGGTTGCTGCCACCTCTGGGGGTGGGGACATGTGGTGCCCTGCAGTCAGCTGGCTCATGAACTCGGAGGCCACCCGACGGACTATTCTTCCTGCTGTGGGGGCTGTGGAGTTCCGGGAGGCCACCCGACTTACTCCATCACAAGCGCCGGTGGCCTTGGGACTCAGGTAAACCACAAGAACTGCCTTTTTCCACCATCTAGTTCCCAAGAGTTCGGGCCACCATATCTGTAGCAATGTAGTGGGTCATGAGCATTTTTCTTTTTTTGGTTGGCTTCGGTCCCTCCGTGCCTGGTTCCCCCTCCTTCCCCCCGGGGTGGGTCATGTTCTCTTGTTTTGTTTTGTTTTTTTGTGGGGTGGGTCTTCTGTGTCGGGGTGGTCCTTTTTTTTCCTCTCTTTTTTGATGTTACCATGGGGTGTCTGAGCTCCACCCCTTGAGGAGGGGGCTCTGTCATGATCCGGTGCACGGGCGGGGGCCATGCCCAGTCTTCAGCTTAGTTTAGTCTTTCTCTGTTTGTTTGTTTCTGTGTTTATCATGATTTGTTGTGTTTTATCTGTTTATTTTTGGAGTGTGGGACTCTGGGGTTGTCCTTATGGTCCTCTCTATTTATTGTGTTATTTTGCAGATATGGTGTTGTTTATATCTTTTTCAGTTGTGTCATTTAGCTCCGGTTTGTACTTTTATTTGGACGTTGCTGTGAAGCCCCGGCTGTCAAACTGTGTCACGGGCTGCACAGCCGCTACCTGTCAATTTGATGGCGTTTCACTCATGCACTCACACCTGTCAACAATCTGCACAGCTCTATTTAAGCAGACCGCTGCTGTTGTCTCACTGCAGCGGTCTTGCCTTCCAGATGTGGAGAAGCTCGTCTGTGTATTTTTCCCGACGCCACCTGTAAGTCTTGTGTTCATGTATTTTGGATTTTGGTTCGTCTTTGTCAATAAATGTGCTGAGCTTACTGTCTGCGACTGGCATCCTCCTTTGCCTCAACCCAGGCGTTCATGACAGTGGGAGTCATTGTCTTACCTGCCACAGCTGAAATATACCCGCCAGCAGTGTTGCCAGGTGGGAAATATTGAAGTATCGTACCAGTGGCTTAAAATTATCATATTTTGAGGAAAATTATTGTACACACCCAGTTTTCATTCTGACATGGCTCAGAACCATCTGCTTCAGTAACACATTATCACAGATCATGCATATTACAGCCTATAATGCAGTTTTACCTTTAAATAATCTAACAGATTGGTTAAAAAAAGTGTCTCTACCTGTGGGGAGTACAGGATAAGCTCCTGGCCTGCACTGAACAGCCCAGAATATCAGTCATACTTAACTATCTTCTATATGGCTTCTGTTGAATCATCATGTATCAAGGTCTTGCCTCATAAATATTTTGAGAAGTACTTTGTTTATACATTAGGAATAAATAAGAATCAATCCGCCTAAACTACTACTAAAATGCCTCTGATAATTGAAGCAGAAACCTGTTTGACAGTTTTATTAGAACCACAATCTGGTGACATTTTTGCACAAACATTTGCAACAACAGAAAGCTTTAGTGCTAATGCCAACAACAGGTTTGATCCGTCCAGTAAAACTAGGGTCTGTTTCCCCCCATTCATTTCTTAACCTGCTGGTAATGTTGCTTATGTGGTCTATATTAATCATATATTCCATAACCTACATATGTTGAAGCATGTGGAAATGTTTAGCAATTACATATGTAAAGGACTTCACACCTCTGAAAGGACAAAGGCTCTCAACCGCCGAGTGAAGAACAAAGACGTTCACAGACACGGCGGAGGAGACCGGAGGAGCCACCCTCACCCCCTAAGGCGAGGAGAGGAAATACCAAGACAATGGGGGGATTAAGATAATGAGGGATGTCAGCCTTTGTTATGCATGTCTTTTGTTGTGTGCAAGTATAAAGCCAGTGAGCTGGAGACATTCTGCCTCTTTTCTCCTTCTGCCACTCTGCACCAGATGAGACTTGTTAGGAGAGCTGATTATTGATTATTAAACTTTGGTTTATAAATCAAATCGCCTCATCATTTCCAAGCTCTTCTACACTGGTGACCTTGACGCGAGTATGGCCCTGAGGCGTACCCCCGCAATCGACTCATCCGTGGCAACCCAGGCAGACGCCAGCGACCACGCAGACGGGGGAACAGATGGACAACTGTTCCCCCCGGCAGAAGAGATTGAGAGGGCTCAACCGAGCACCAGCACCGCCGTGAGAGCCGAGGCAAGGCACTCTCACCCGGTGGACACAGCAGTGATGGTATACACGAATGCCGTCGCTGTCAACCTGCCAGACTTCTGGCAAGAAGACCCCGCCTCGTGGTTTCAGCAGGCTGAAGCCCAGTTTACACTGGCGGGCATCACGGCTGACGATACCAAATTCTACCATATCGTCTCCAAACTCGACGACGCCACTTCGAAGTGTGTGCGGAGCATGATCCGGCGGCCACCGGCCCAGGACAAATATGAGACGCTCAAAGCAACCATCGTGGCGAACTACGTCCCATCAGCGGAAGAGAGAGCCAAGAAGATCCTGGCGGTCTACGGCCACAGAGGGTGCAAACCGAAGGCCCTCATGGAGGATTTGCTACAGCTTAAAGAAGAGGACAATGACAACTTCCTCTTCCAATTTATATTCCTCAGCACGCTGCCTCCACACATGAGAGGGACACTCGCCAGCATGAAATGCAACAACCACCAAGACTTCCGCGCACTGGCCAACGAAGCTCATCGGCTCGTCAACGCCTGCAAGGAGCTGACACCCACAGCAGCATCCGCAGACCTCAACGTTGACGCCCCGAACCACGAGGAGCCACAACCCACTGAGCAGACCCAGCCCACAGTGACAGCGACACGGCCAAAACGTAACAGACAGAGCGACGTCTGTTATTATCACCACCGCTTCGCCGAGAAGGCCCGCAAATGCGTTCCCCCCCTGCAAAATTGCGATTTCAGGAAACGCCAAAGCCGAGAGCCGTTAACGGCAGCGGTTCTCAGCGAGAAGAATAAGATAAGATAAGATAAGATAAGATAAGCCTTTATTAGTCCCACAACGGGGAAATTCCAGGATTGCAACAGCACAGGGATAGCAACACTCAGAGCAACAATCAGAAGGCAAGAAAAAAAAACAAGCAAGCAAGAGCAGCTAATATACATATGTACATATTACTATAAAATATATATATACACACACACACACAGACACGCAGTGCAGAGCATTGTAGCTGGATGGAATAAATATATGAATATATGAACACACAGTGCAGAGCATTGTAGCTAGATGGAATAAATATGTAAATATATAAACACCCACAGTACGGAGCATTGCAGCTAGGTGGAATAAATATGCAAGTATATAAACACACACAGTGCGAAGCAATGTAGCTAGATGGAATAATATGTAGATATATAAAAACACAGTGCAGAGCATTGTAGCTAGATGGAATAAATATATAGATATATAAATATAAACACACCCAGTGCTGAGCATTGTAGCTAGATGGAATAAATATGTAAATATATAAACACACACAGTGCAGAGCATTGTTGCTAGGTGGGATGAAACAGCATAACCGTCTATTTAGTTATCCTACATGGTATGATTATGTGCCCATACATATTCTCACCCTCCATAGCGACCGGTATGTTCCTAGTTGTATGCCGGAGAGGACCATTGTGTAAGTCTATTGCATCTTTTGCATTCAAAAAAACTATTAGTTTGTTACGTCTTTTTGCTATCTCTGCGAGCAGCCCTGCTTAGGTTGTACAGTCTGACAGCCGTTGGTAGGAAGGACCTACGAAACCTCTCGGTTGTGCACCTGGGATGATGTAGTCTGCTGCTAAATGAGCTCCTCAGTGCATCCAGTATGTCCTGCATAGGGTGGAACTCGGACTCCAGCAGAGATGACAGTTTAGCCACCGTCCTTCTCTCTCCTATCTCCTCCATCGGATCAAGGCGCTGCCCCAGGACAGAGCTAGCTTTCTTAATCAGTTTGTTCAGTCTCTTCCTATCGGCTGCAGTAATGCCACTGCCCCAGCAGACCACTCCAAAAGTGATGGCTGATGCCACCACCGTGTCATAGAATGACTTCAGCAGCGCCCCTTGTACACCAAAAGACCTGAGTCTCCTCAGCAGGAACAGCCTGCGCTGTCCCTTCTTGTAGAGTGCGTCAGTATTGTGTGACCAGTCTAGTTTATTGTTCAGATGAATACCCAGGTACTTATAGGATGTCACCATCTCGATGTCTGTTCCCTGTATATTTACTGGTGCTGTGAGGGGCTGGCCATGCCTGCGGCAGTCCACCACCAGCTCCTTAGTTTTCCTCGCATTGATCTGGAGGCAGTTCCGATGGCACCAGTCCACAAAGTCCTGGATAAGCCCTCTGTACTCAGCTTCATCTCCGTTGGAGATGAGACCAACGATCGCAGAGTCATCAGAGAACTTCTGTAGATGGCAATGTGTTGTGTTGTGTGAGAAGTCCGCAGTATAAAGAGTGAACAGGAAGGGAGCCAGCACCGTTCCCTGGGGGGCCCCCGTGCTACTGATGATCGTGTCGGAAACACAGTCCCGGGTTCTCACAAACTGAGGCCGGTTCGTGAGGTAGTCCAGGATCCATGATGACAGGTGCTGGTCCACCCCTGCGCGCAGCAGCTTGTCCTTCAGGATCATCGGTTGGATGGTGTTGAAAGCACTGGAGAAGTCAAAGAACATGATCCTCACCATATTCCCGGGCTTCTCCAGGTGGGACAGAGAACGGTGAAGGAGGAAGATCACCGCATCCTCCACCCCAATGCCATGCTGGTAGGCGAACTGGAGTGGATCCATCGCTGGTTCCACCAGGGGGCGGAGATGAGCAAAGAGCAGTCTCTCCAGGGTCTTCATCAAGTGGGACGTCAAGGCCACCGGTCTGTAGCTGTTCAGGTCTTTGGGGTGCGAAGTCTTTGGTACAGGTACCACACAAGATGTTTTCCACAGCTGTGGTACCCTCCCCAGTTTCAGGCTCATGTTGAAGATATACGTCACAATCCCACACAGCTGGTCTGCACAGGACTTGAGGAGCTTTGCGCTGATGCCGTCCGGTCCCGACGCCTTCCTCGCCTTGATCTTCCTCAGCTCCGTCCTCACCTGGGTCTTGGTCAGGGTCAGGATGGGGGGCTGTGTGTTGGGAGTGGGGGGGGTGTCGGTGGAGTGGGGAGTGGGCAGCAGGACTTGATTTCTTAGAGGCAGCAGTGGTTGTTGTGCAGACAGGGGGGAGGGCGGTTGGTCAAATCTATTGAAAAACAGATTCAGGTTGTTCGCCCACTCCCTGCCCCCCGTGGCCTGGGGGGAGGTATTCTGGAGCCCCGAGATGGTTTTGAGGTTTCTCCAGACCCCGCTGATGTCGCTCTGTTGCAGCTTGTCCTCCATCTTCTTCCTGAAGCTGTCCTTGCCTTCTCTCATCTTTCTCCTCAGCTCCCTCTGTACGGACTTCAGCATCTCCCTGTTCCCCGACCTGAAGATCCTCTTCTTCTCTCTCAGAAGTGTTTTTATCTCAGGGTTGATCCAGGGTTTGTTGTTTGAGTGACGCCGTATGGTCTTGGTGGGAACGGATTTGTCCACACAGAAGCTGAGGTAGCCCGTGAAGGTGTGAATGAGGCCATCGATGTCCTCACCATGTGGATCGCAGAGCTGCTTCCAGGCAGTGGCTTCAAAACAGTCCTTTAGAGTGTCCATTGTCTCCTCAGACCATAACTCCACAGTGTGCATGGCCGGAGGTTGTCTGTGCACTAGGGGTTTGTACACCGGTCGGAGATGAACCAAGTTGTGATCCGATCTCCCAAGTGGGGGGAGTTGTGATGAGGTGTACGCCTCCTTAGTGTTTGCGTAGAACAAATCCAGTGTTTTATTGTCTCTAGTGTGGCATGTGACATACTGGGTGAAAGTGGGCAGAATGGGAGACAGTGAAACGTGGTTGAAATCGCCTGAGATGAGGAGAAGAGCATCTGGGTGTTCTGTCTGCAGCCTGCTGGTTACTGAATGGATGACGTCACGCGCTGTCCCAGCGTTCGCCGTCGGATTTGCATAAACAACAATGCAGATCACGTGTGAGTGTTCTCTCGGGAGATATGTAGGCCTTATGCTAACAGCTAGCAACTCAATGTCTTTGCTGCAGTGTCGTTGTTTAACAGTGATATGTCCCGGTCTGCACCAGTTGTTGTTAACATACATTATCACTCCACCGCCCCTAGTTTTGCCACTCTCTGGTGTTCGGTCAGCTCGTATCATGTGAAAACCCTCCAGCTCAATGTTAGCATCTGCTGCTAGTTCAGTTAGCCACGTCTCAGTAAACAAAAGGAGAGAGCACTCCCGGTAAGTGCTATCATAACGGGAGATAGTCGCTAGCTCATCTAACTTTCCCAGTATCGACCGTACATTTCCCATGACAACAGATGGAAGGGAGGGTCTGTACCTTATATTTTTTGTCCTCCGCCTTACTCCAGCCCGGCAGCCGCGACGCTTTCGCCTCACTTCTCTCGGTATGTCGAGTTTTTCCAGTGGGACCGGGTGGCGGTTAAATGCTAGCAGCTCTTCCCTGTTGTATCGTATCCTGCTATAAACAGTGGCTCCGTCCACCGGCTCAGGAGACATTTGGGACGATCTGTGTGTCCGTGATATAAGTGGGGTGAAAAAAAAAAAAAAAAGTGATCAAAAGAGAGAGGAAGGGAAAAAAAAAACTCGGAATCGAGCCGCTGTTGCAAAAGGCAGCCTACTGGTGTGGCGCCGAGAGGAGATTTTAGCTGTTGTACGTGACGGATGGACACACAGGCAAGCAGTTCCTCATCGACACAGGAGCTCAGCTGAGTTTCGTCACGCCCTCCCATGCAGATCGAGCCACGGGCACCCGGGGCAACGGAGCCGTGGCAGCCAACGGCTCTAACATCGACACGTTTGGCGAAAAGAGCCTGCACCTCCTCATCCACGGCCGCAACTACAGATGGACATTTGTTGTAGCGGCGGTGAATTTTAACTTATTAGGCGCAGATTTTTTGTGTGCACATGGGTTATTAGTGGATCTAGCAAATAGGCGCCTGGTTAATGCACTGTCCTTTGCTTCTATTCCATGCTCAGCCCGAGTTTCTCCACCACCTATGCAGGCCAACGTCACCATGGCAGGAGGTAAGTTTGAGCAACTCCTCACCCAATTTCCAGCACTCACAATTCCCAAATTTTCAGCCACTGTGGCTAAACACGGGGTTGAACACTTCATTCCCACAACGGGACTTCCCGTTTTTGCCAAAGCTCGCCGCTTAGACGCGGCCAAGCTCAACATAGCACGGGACGAGTTTACAACTCTTGAAAAATTGGGCATTGTTAGACGCTCGAAAAGCCCCTGGGCCTCACCACTTCACATTGTTCCGAAATCCGACGGTTCTTGGAGACCGTGCGGAGATTACCGCAGATTAAACAACGCTACAGCGCATGACCGTTACCCAATTCCTCACATTCAAGATTTTTCACTACATCTGGCGGGTGTGCGCAATTTTTCAAAAATAGACTTAGTCCGCGGTTATCACCAAGTCCCAGTCCGAGCAGAGGACATTCCTAAAACAGCGGTAATAACCCCTTTCAGCCTTTTTGAATTTCTGCGAATGCCTTTCGGCCTCAAAGGAGCTGCTCAAACTTTTCAACGAATGATGGACGCGGTCCTACGCGACCTTCCTTTTGTCTTCGTCTACCTCGACGACATGCTGGTAGCCAGCTCGTCTGAGGAAGAACATGAGCAGCACCTCACTACGGTTTTTCAGAGGCTAGAAGAGCACGGGCTAATAATCAATCCAGCCAAATGCAAATTCGGCGTGTCACAAATTGATTTTTTAGGACACAAAGTCTCTCCGAAGGGGGCAGTTCCACTTCCAGACAAAGTTCACACGATAGAAAGTTTCCCACGGCCACAAACGGTCAAATCGCTACAGGAATTTTTAGGGATGGTTAATTTTTACAACCGCTTCCTCCCCCACGCAGCTCAGCTCATGCAGCCCCTATATGACGCGCTCAAAAAAAAGAAAGCTTCCAACGCGGTCGAATGGACCCCGGAGCGCGAACGCGCTTTCGCGGAAGTAAAAAGCGCCCTAGCTAACGCTTCATTGTTAGTTCACCCAGATCCCTTGGCCCGCATCGCGCTAACCACAGACGCTTCGGACCTAGCTATAGGGGCAGTTGTAGAACAACTTGTCAGCAGGGTCTGGCAACCTTTAGCATTCTTTAGCAAATCGCTAAACCAAACTGAGCGGAAATACAGCACTTTTGACAGGGAGCTGCTAGCGCTTCATTTATCCATCCGCCACTTCCAGTTCTGGTTAGAAGGGCGGAATTTCACGGCTTTTGTAGACCATAAACCGCTCACCTTTGCTATGGCTAAAATTTCAGAACCATGGTCAGGCAGGCAACAAAGACAGCTAGCTGCGATTTCAGAGTTCACCACAGACATTCGACACGTGGCAGGCAAACTTAACGTAGTAGCAGACTGTCTCTCTCGTGCTGTGACACCACCAGAGCGTGAGGAGACAGATTATACTGCCTCAGCAGCAGAACTCTTCACTAACACAGACACATACGCAGCACCTATCCATGCAGGGATAGATTATGCAGCCATGGCGGAGGAACAAAGCGGTGACGCGGACGTGCGCGCACTCCTGTCTGGACCAACAGGGTTAAGGCTGGAGAAAAAGGGTTTACGCGATGGCGTGCCCCCCCTAATATGCGATGTTTCAACCGGCCGACCTCACCCGTTAGTACCAGCTACATGGCGCCGCCGTATTTTCGACGCAATTCACTCCCTCGCGCACCCAGGTGTGTGCGCCTCGGTTAAAATGGTCGCCGAAAAGTTTGTGTGGCCAGGCCTGCGCAAAAACATAAAAGAATGGGCAAAAACTTGCATTTCTTGTCAACGCGCCAAAATACACAGACACACAAAAGCCCCTCTTGAGCCTTTTCCAATCCCTGCTAGAAGGTTCGACCACGTTCATGTCGACTTCGTGGGGCCACTACCTTCCTCCCAAGGTTTCACACACCTGTTAACAATGATAGACCGCACCACGCGCTGGCCAGAGGCAGTCCCTCTAGCGGCAACCACAGCGGAGGAAGTCGCTCGCATTTTTTTGACAAACTGGGTAGCACGTTTCGGCGTCCCATCGGACATCACGTCCGATAGGGGGCCTCAATTTGTCTCAGAGCTCTGGTCAGCCATGTCCAACAGCTTAGGGGCAACAATTCATTGCACCACCGCTTACCACCCTCAGGCTAATGGGTTATGCGAGCGTTTTCACAGGTCTTTAAAGGCTGCCCTCAGAGCCTCACTAACGGACACAAATTGGGTAAATAAACTTCCCTGGGTTTTATTGGGGTTGCGTGCTGCACCTAAAGAGGATCTAGACGCCTCTCCTGCAGAATTAGTCTTTGCACAACCTCTCAGGCTTCCAGGTGAATTTTTACCAGAGAACCCAGAGCCAGGGCACCTTCTAGTCCCAAGGTTTTTAGGCAGCAACGGACCGGACTCTCTCCCCGGTCCAGCTCATCACTCCTTCCCACGGGATTTTGTCCCTCAAGCTTTAAAAAACGCTGAGTTCGTTTTTGTTAGGCATGAAGCTTTAAAACCAACTTTCCGCCCAGCATACGATGGGCCATTCAGAGTGCTGGAACATGGTGATAAACACTTTGTGCTTGATTTTGGGGATAGAAAAGAAACAGTCAGCATTGACAGACTTAAGCCTGCCTTCTTGTTGAAAGACGAGCCTGCACAGTTGGCGAGAGCACCTCGGCGGGGTAGACCCCCCAAGAGAAAAGACTCAGCCCCCCGGCAGGGAACAATTAACCACTCTCCTTCCCACACTGCAGATTCCTCACAAGAAGGTCCCAGCAGGGCGCCTAAACCAACCTATAGCAGTTTTGGGAGAAGATTAAAACCCAGACAGCACAGGGACTGATGCAAACCACTCCACAATTGTTCACTAATTGTGCTGCAACAGTTTAGGACTGACTTATGATTTTACTATGCTGTTATGTTTACCACTGAACTCTCTTAGGAGCATGGCTGCTGGAAAGTTTCTTCCGTGGCAAGAGATGTAACACTTAGTATGTCATAGTAATTATCTTAGACTGTGAACCTTTCTATTGTCCTTTCTTAGTTGTTTGGGGGGCCTGTGGTCTATATTAATCATATATTCCATAACCTACATATGTTGAAGCATGTGGAAATGTTTAGCAATTACATATGTAAAGGACTTCACACCTCTGAAAGGACAAAGGCTCTCAACCGCCAAGTGAAGAACAAAGACGTTCCCAGACATGGCGGAGGAGACCGGAGGAGCCACCCTCACCCCCTAAGGCGAGGAGAGGAAATACCAAGACAATGGGGGGATTAAGATAATGAGGGATGTCAGCCTTTGTTATGCATGTCTTTTGTTGTGTGCAAGTATAAAGCCAGTGAGCTGGAGACATTCTGCCTCTTTTCTCCTTCTGCCACTCTGCACCAGATGAGACTTGTTAGGAGAGCTGATTATTACCTCCGCCAGGCCGAAAGGCCAGGAGGAGGTAATGTTTTTGCCGGGGTTTGTCTGTGTGTTTGTCTGTGTGTTTGTCTGTTTGTCTGTCTGTCTGTCTGTCTGTCTGTCTGTTTGCCTGTTGGTTAGCAAGATAACTCAAAAACTTTTGGACGGATTTCATTGAAACTTTCAGGCGTTGTTGGAAATGGTACAAGGAAGAACTGATTAAATTTTGGGGATGATCTGCATCACCGTCTGCATACAGGAATTTTTTAAAGCATTTTTTTCCACACTGTGACATACGGCCATTTTCAACATGTGCGCAGGCGCAATGGAGGGCGCTGGGCGTCGTGTCTGACCAACACAAACTCCGCCTTCTTCAACGTTTTAGCCACAAAAGCATGCGGAAAACACTGCTGGCCTGGGCCCGCCAGCGTGCCTGTGCCAGCCATAGGCGCTGCGCACATTGCGCTGGTCGTCGTGTCTGACCAACACAAACTCCGCGTTCTTCAACGTTTTAGGCACAAAAGCACGCCGAAAACACTGCTGGCCTGGGCCCGCCAGCGTGCCTGTTTTTGCGCCACACTGCAAAACCTGACACGGCCACCTGTCCGCCGCCCGATTATTTGCCACAAATTCCCCGCCCAGCTATAGGCGCTGCGTAAAAACGACCTCTCTGCCGGGGAAGATTCTAAATTCTGTTTTGCCGCGGAGCGCAACCCCAATATAATATAAAATCCACGGCAACCTGTCTAACCAATCTGCATCCGTCAGTGGAGGAGATGGACACACCAACACTTCAGTTTATTACCTCCGCCAAGGAGGCAATGCTTTTACTACCGTAAAACGGGGCTATAAGGGACGGCGGGGTAATATGGGACACTTTTCTAAATGTAATTCTGCTTTTTTAATTTTGCTTCCGCCTAGATTTGATGAAGGATTCATGGATATTTGACAATAACAACACAACTCAGTGTCCTGCTCAAAATAAAAAAAGCAGAATTACATTTAAAACATTTCCCAGAAAAGTGTCCCTTATTAACCCGCCGTCCCTTATAGCCCCGTTTTACACTACTGAACCACTAATCCTATCACTATCACATTGATTGTCATTCATTAATTGTCTGTTTATTGCACTGTCCATGTCAAATAAACAAATAATCATTGTGAATCCAATTGCTAGTCATATCTTTTCATGCTCAGGGAATCTGAAAATGTACACACAAACACTGTATGGGGGGAACTGTGCTGCTTGGCGGAGGTCTGCGCTCTCTGAGTGCTTTTCTAGTTACCTCCGCCAGGCCGAAAGGCCAGGAGGAGGTAATGGTTTTGCCGGGGTTTGTCTGTGTGTTTGTCTGTTTGTTTGTCTGTCTGTTTGTCTGTTGGTTAGCAAGATAACTCAAAAACTTTTGGACGGATTTCAATGAAACTTTCAGGCGTTGTTGGAAATGGTACAAGGAAGAACTGATTAAATTTTGGGGATGATCCGCATCACCGTCTGCATACAGGAATTTTTTAAAGCATTTTTCCACACTGTGACATACGGCCATTTTCAACATGTGCGCAGGCGCAATGGAAGGCGCTGGGCATTGTGTCTGACCAACACAAACTCCGCCTTCTTCAACGTTTTAGGCACAAAAGGACGCGGAAAACACTGCTGGCCTGGGCCCACCAGCATGCCTGTGTTTGCGCGCAACTGCAAAACCTCACACGGGCAGCTGTCCGCTGACGGACTCTTTGGCAGAAATTCACCGGCCAGCCATAGGCGCTGCGCAAAAACGAGCTCTCTGCCGGCGAAGCTTCTAAATTCTCGTTTGCCGCGGAGCGCAACCCCCAAAAAAATAATATTGTAGCGAACTCAATACGAGCACCCTACTTGGCTTGCCAAGTGGGTTGACCCTATTGGCGACACAGGTAGAGTGCGGGACTCCGGAGCGGGAGGCGTGAGTTCGAACCTCCCGGTGGGACGTCGCCATGTCGAGCAGCACGTTACAATATAATATAAAACCCACGGCAACCTGTCTACCCAATTTGTATCCGTCAGTGGAGGAGATAGACGCAACACTTCAGTTTATTACCTCCGCCAAGGAGGCAATGCTTTTACTACTGAACCACCAATCCTATCACTATCAGATTGATTGTCATTGATTAATTGTGTGTTTATTGCACTGTCCCTGTCAAATAAACAAATAATCATTGTGAATCCAATTGCTAGTCATATGTTTACATGCTCAAGGAATCTGAAAACGTACACACAAACACTGTATGGGGGGAATTGTGGCGCTTGGCGGAGGTCTGCGCTCTCCGAGTGCTTTTCTAGTTACCTCCGCCAGGCCGAAAGGCCAGGAGGAGGTAATGTTTTTGCCGGGGTTTGTCTGTGTGTTTGTCTGTGTGTTTGTCTGTTTGTCTGTTTGTCTGTTGGTTAGCAAGATAACTCAAAAACTTTTGGACGGATTTCAATGAAACTTTCAGGCGTTGTTGGAAATGGTACAAGGAAGAACTGATTAAATTTTGGGGATGATCCGCATCACTGTCTGCATACAGGAATTTTTTAAAGCATTTTTCCACACTGTGACATACGGCCATTTTCAACATGTGCACAGGCGCAATGGAGGGCGCTGGGCGTCGTGTCTGACCAACACAAACTCCGCCTTCTTCAACGTTTTAGCCACAAAAGCATGCGGAAACCACTGGTGCCCTTGGCCCGCCAGCGTGCCTGTGCCAGCCATAGGTGCTGCGCACATTGCGCTGGTCGTCGTGTCTGACCAACACAAACTCCACGTTCTTCAACGTTTTAGGCACAAAAGCACGCCGAAAACACTGCTGGCCTGGGCCCGCCAGCGTGCCTGCTTTTGCGCCACGCTGCAAAACCTGACACGGCCACCTGTCCGCCGCCCGATTATTTGCCACAAATTCCCCGCCCAGCTATAGGCGCTGCGTAAAAACGACCTCTCTGCCGGGGAAGATTCTAAATTCTGTTTTGCCGCGGAGCGCAACCCCAATATAATATAAAACCCACGGCAACCTGTCTAACCAATCTGCATCCATCAGTGGAGGAGATGGACACACCAACACTTCAGTTTATTACCTCCGCCAAGGAGGCAATGCTTTTACAACCGTAAAACGGGGCTATAAGGGACGGCGGGGTAAATGGGACACTTTTCTAAATGTAATTCTGCTTTTTTAATTTTGCTTCCGCCTAGATTTGATGAAGGATTCATGGATATTTGACAATAACAACACAACTCAGCGTCCTGCACAAAATAAAAAAAGCAGAATTACATTTAAAAACATTTCCCAGAAAAGTGTCCCTTATTAACCCGCCGTCCCTTATAGCCCCGTTTTACACTACTGAACCACTAAACCTATCACTATCACATTGATTGTCATTCATTAATTGTCTGTTTATTGCACTGTCCATGTCAAATAAACAAATAATCATTGTGAATCCAATTGCTAGTCATATCTTTTCATGCTCAGGGAATCTGAAAACGTACACACAAACACTGTATGGGGGGAACTGTGCCGCTTGGCGGAGGTCTGCGCTCTCCGAGTGCTTTTCTAGTTACCTCCGCGAGGCCGAAAAGGCCAGGAGGAGGTTATGTTTTTGCCAGGGTTTGTGTGTTTGTCTGTTTGTCTGTCTGTCTGTTTGTCTGTCTGTTTGTCTGTCTGTCTGTTTGTCTGTTGGTTAGCAAGATAACTCAAAAAGTCTTGGACGGATTTCCATGAAACTTTCAGGCGTTGTTGGAAATGGTACAAGGAAGAACTGATTAAATTTTGGGGGTGATCCGGTTCACCGTCTGGATACAGGAATTTTTTTAAAGCATTTTTCAACACTGTGACATAGGGCCATTTTCAACATGTGCGCAGGCGCAATGGAGGGCGCTGGTCGTCGTGTCTGCAACACAAACTCTGCGTTCTTCAACGTTTTAGGCACAAAAGCACACGGAAAACACTGCTGGCCTGGGCCCGCCAGCGTGCTTGTGTTTGCGCGCAACTGCAAAACCTCACACGGGCAGCTGTCCGCCGACGGATTCTTTGGCAGAAATTCCCCGGCCAGCCATAGGCGCTGCGCATTTGGCAGAAATTCACCGGCCAGCCATAGGAGCTGCGCATTTGGCAGAAATTCACCGGCCAGCCATAGGCGCTGCGCATTTGGCAGAAATTCCCCGGCCAGCCATAGGAGCTGCGCATTTGGCAGAAATTCCCCGGCCAGCCATACGCGCTGTGCAATAACGAGCTCTCTGCCGGCGAAGCTTCTAAATTCTCATTTGCCGCGGAGCGAAACCCCAAAATAATATAATATAAAACCCACGGCAACCTGTCTACCCAATTTGCATCCGTCAGTGGAGGAGATGGACACAACAGCAACACTTCAGTTTATTACCTCCGCCAAGGAGGCAATGCTTTTACTACTGAACCACTAATCCTATCACTATCAGATTGATTGTCATTGATTAATTGTGTGTTTATTGCACTCCATCCATCCATCCATCCATCTTCTACCGCTTT
The DNA here is from genome assembly GCA_020510985.1 of Pholidichthys leucotaenia. Classification (NCBI taxonomy): domain Eukaryota; kingdom Metazoa; phylum Chordata; class Actinopteri; order Cichliformes; family Pholidichthyidae; genus Pholidichthys; species Pholidichthys leucotaenia. Next base: position 251,460,292 of record CM035845.1, on the reverse strand, counting down.
TCCGGAGGTCCAGGTCGCGGAGGCAGCAGTTCAAGCAGAGAAGCCCAGACTTCCCTCTCCCCAGCCACCTGCTCCAGCTCTTCAGAGGGGATACCAAGGCGTTCCCAGACCAGCTGGGAGACATAGTCTCTCCACCGAGTCCTGGGTCTGCCCCGGGGTCTCCTCCCAGTGGGACGTGCCTGAAACACCTCAAGTGGGAGGCGTCCAGGAGGCATCCTAATCAGATGCCCATACCACCTCAACTGACTCCTTTCAATGTGGAGGAGCAGCGGTTCTACTCTGAGCCTCTCCCGGATGACTGAGCTCCTCACCCTATCTCTGAGGGTGAGTCCAGCAATCCTGCAGAGAAAGCTCATTTCAGCCGCTTGTATCCGCGATCTCGTTCTTTCGGTCATTACCCAAAGCTCGTGACCATAGGTGAGAGTAGGAACGTAGATTGACTGATAAATCGACAGCTTTGTCTTAGAACTAAGCTCCCTCTTCACCACAACAGACCGGTACAACGTCCGCATCACTGCAGATGCTGCTCCAATCCGTCTGTCGATCTCTCGCTCCATTCTCCCCTCACTCGTGAACAAGACCCCAAGATACTTAAACTCCTCCACTTGGGGCAGGAGCCTGTCCCCAACCCAGAGAGGACAATCCACCTTTTTCCGGCTGAGGACCATGGACTCGGACTTGGAGGTGCTGATTCTCATCCCAGCCGCTTCACACTCAGCGGCAAACCGTCCCAGCAAGAGCTGTAGGTCATTGCTGGATGAAGCCAACAGGACAACATCATCTGCAAACAACAGAGATGAGATCCTGTGGTCACCAAGCATGACACCCTCCATTCCCTGGCTGCGCCTAGAAATCCTATCCATAAAAATTATGAACAGGATCGGTGACAAAGGGCAGCCCTGACGGAGTCCAACTCTCACTGGGAATGACTCCGACCGAGTGTTGGCAATACGAACCAAACTCTCACAACGGTCATACAGAGACCGAATAGCTCGTAACAACAAGCCCGATACCCCATACTCCCGAAGCACCTCCCACAAAAATCCACGAGGGACGCGGTCAAATGCCTTCTCCAAGTCCACAAAACACATGTAAACTGGTTGGGCAAACTCCCACAAACCCTGGAGAATTCTCGAGAGGGTAAAGAGCTGGTCCGATGTGCCACGGCCAGGACAAAAACCACATTGCTCCTCCTGAATCCGAGGTTCGACCAACGGCCGGACTCTCCTCTCCAGTACCTTGGCATAGACCTTCCCAGGGAGGCTGAGGAGTGTGATCCCTCTAAAGTTGGAGCACACCCTCCGGTCCCCTTTTTTAAAGAGAGGAACCACCACCCCGGTTTGCCATGCCAAAGGCACTGCCCCCGACCTCCACGCAATGTTGCAGAGGCGTGTCAACCATGACAACCCAACAACATCCAGGGCCTTGAGGTACTCGGGGCGAATCTCGTCCACCCCTGGGGCCCGGCCACCAAGGAGATTTTTAACCACCTTGGCGACCTCAGCCCCTGTGATAGGCGAGTCATCCCCCTCGTCCCCAAACCCTGCTTCCTCTGTGGAAGGCATATCAGTGGGATTGAGGAGATCCTCGAAGTATTCCTTCCACCGCCCGACGATGTCCCCAGTCGAAGTCAACAGTATCCCATCCGCACCATACACAGTGTGGACGGGGAGCTGCTTTCCCCTCCTGAGCCGCCGGACAGTTTGCCAGAATCTCTTTGAGGCCGACCGAAAGTCTTGTTCCATTGCCTCACCAAACTCCTCCCATACCCGGGTTTTTGCTTCAGCAACCACCCGAACTGCACTCCGCTTGGCCTGCCGGTACACCTCAGCTGCTTCGGGAGTCCCACAAGCCAACCAAGCTTGATAGGACTCCTTCTTCAGCTAAATGGCCCCCCTCACCACTGGTGTCCACCACTTGGTTCGGGGGTTGCCACCACGAGATGCACCGACCACCTTGCGGCCGCAGCTCTGGGCAGCCGCTTCAACAACAGAGGTGGAGAACATGGCCCATTCAGACTCCATGTCTCCAGACTCCCTCGGAATGTGGTTGAAGTTCTTCCGGAGGTGGGAGTTGAAGACCTCCCGGACAGGGGCCTCAGCCAGACGCTCCCAGCACACCCTCACTATACGTTTGGGTCTACCAGGTCTGAATGGCTTCCTCCCCTGCCATCGGATCCAACTCACCACCAGGTGGTGATCAGTTGACAGCTCTGCACCTCTCTTTACTCGGGTGTCCAAGACATACGGTCGCAGGTCTGATGACACGATAACAAAATCGATCATCGACCTGCGACCTAGGGTGTCCTGGTGCCAGGTGCACATATGGACACCCTTATGCTTGAACATGGTGTTCGTTATGGACAGACTGTGGTTAGCACAGAAGTCCAATAACTGAACACCACTCAGGTTCAGATCGGGCAGGCCGTTCCTCCCAATCACCCCCCTCCAGGTTTCACTGTCGTTGCCCACGTGCGCATTGAAGTCCCCCAGTAGTACAATGGAGTCTCCAAGAGGAGCACCCTCCAGCACCCCAGTCACAGACTCCAAAAAGGGTGGGTACTCTGAAACATCATTTGGTGCATAGGCACAAATGATGGTCAGGACCCGTTTCCCAACCCGAAGGCGCAGGGAAGCAACCCTTTCGTCCACCGGGGAAAACTCCAATATAGAGGCAGCAAGGTGGGGCGATACAAGAATACCCACCCCTGCTCGTCGCCTCTCGCCCGGGGCAACTCCAGAAAAGGCCAAGCTCCAGCCCCTCTCCAGGAGACTGGTTCCGGAACCAGAGCTGTGTGTTGAGGTGAGGCCGACTATATCTAGCCGGTATCTCTCAACCTCGTACACCAGCTCAGGCTCCTTCCCCACCAGAGAGGTGACATTCCACGTACCAAAAGCCAGTTTAGAAAGCTTGGGATCAGTCCGCCAAGGTCTCCGCCTTTGACCGCCACCTGATCCACATAGCACCGGACCCCCATGATCCCTCCTGCAGGTGGTGAGCCCACTGGAGGGCGGACCCATGTAACTCCTTCGGGCTGAGCCCGGCCGGGTCCCATGGGTGGAAACCAGGCCACCAGACGCTAGCCTTCGAGCCCCTCCCCCAGGCCTGGCTCCAGGGTGGGGCCCCGGTAACCCCATACCGGGCGGGGTACACTGAATCCTTGATATACAATTCATGAGAGTCTGTTGGATCGTTCTTAGTCTGGCCCTTCACCCAGGACCAGTTTGTCTTGGGAGACCCTATCAGAGGCAAATTGCCCCGGACAACATAGCTCCTGGGATCACTGGGGCACGCAAACCCCCCCACCACGATAAGGTGACGATCCATGAGGGGGTGTTTATTGCACTGTCCCTGTCAAATAAACAAATAATCATTGTGAATCCAATTGCTAGTCATATGTTTACATGCTCAAGGAATCTGAAAACGTACACACAAACACTGTATGGGGGGAATTGTGGCGCTTGGCAGAGGTCTGCGCTCTCCGAGTGCTTTTCTACTTACCTCCGCCAGGAGGTTATGTTTTTGCCGGGGTGTGTCTGTCTGTCTGTTTGTCTGTTGGTTAGCAAGATAACTCAAAAAGTTTTGGACGGATTTCGATGAAACTTTCAGGCGTTGTTGGAAATGGTACAAGGAAGAACTGATTAAATTTTGGGGATGATCCAGATCACCGTCCAGAAGAAAATCGCCATTACGGAAAATGCCATTTTTGTGAATAACTACTGAACCACTAATCCTATCATTGTCAATCCAATTGCTAGTCATATGTTTTCATGGTCAAGGAATCTGAAAACGTACACACAAACACAAACACTGTATGGGGGGAACTGTGGCACTTGGCGGAGGTCTGTGCTCTCCGAGTGCTTTTCTAGTTACCTCCGCCAGGCCGAAAGGCCAGGAGGAGGTAATGTTTTTGCCGGGGTTTGTCTGTGTGTTTGTCTGTGTGTTTGTCTGTCTGTCTGTTTGTCTGTTGGTTAGCAAGATAACTCAAAAACTTTTGGACGGATTTCAATGAAACTTTCAGGCGTTGTTGGAAATGGTACAAGGAAGAACTGATTAAATTTTGGGGATGATCCGCATCACCGTCTGCATACAGGAATTTTTTAAAGCATTTTTCCACACTGTGACATACGGCCATTTTCAACATGTGCGCAGGCGCAATGGAGGGCGCTGGGCGTCATGTCTGACCAACACAAACTCCGCCTTCTTCAACGTTTTAGCCACAAAACTATGCGGAAAACACTGGTGGCCTGGGCCCCCCAGCGTGCCTGTGGCAGCCATAGGCGCTGCGCACATTGCGCTGGTCGTCGTGTCTGACCAACACAAACTCCGCGTTCTTCAACGTTTTAGGCACAAAAGCACACGGAAAACACTGCTGGCCTGGGCCTGCCAGCGTTCCTGTTTTTGCGCCACGCTGCAAAACCTGAGACGGCCACCTGTCCGCCGCCCGATTATTTGCCACAAATTCCCCGCCCAGCTATAGGCGCTGCGTAAAAACGACCTCTCTGCCGGGGAAGACTCTAAATTCTGTTTTGCCGCGGACCGCAACCCCAATATAATATAAAACCCACGGCAACCTGTCTAACCAATCTGCCTCCGTCAGTGGAGGAGATGGACACACCAACACTTCAGTTTATTACCTCCGCCAAGGAGGCAATGCTTTTACAACCGTAAAACGGGGCTATAAGGGACGGCGGGGTAATATGGGACACTTTTCTAAATGTAATTCTGCTTTTTTAATTTTGCTTCCGCCTAGATTTGATGAAGGATTCATGGATATTTGACAATAACAACACAACTCAGCGTCCTGCTCAAAATAAAAAAAGCACAATTACATTTAAAACATTTCCCAGAAAAGTGTCCCTTATTAACCCGCCGTCCCTTATAGCCCCGTTTTACACTACTGAACCACTAATCCTATCACTATCACATTGATTGTCATTCATTAATTGTCTGTTTATTGCACTGTCCATGTCAAATAAACAAATAATCATTGTGAATCTGTGATATCCTACCGTGTAGCAATGATCACACTTGAGTTATTTCTTTGGCTAACTCTTGCCATTTATTCTGCAACACACACGACAATGACTGAACATGGATTCTGTGCGGGGTTTTCACACTCTTATTCTAATGTGTCCCCTTAGTAGTAGTGCTGAACAATACAGGTAGTTCCCCCTAGAGGCATGTGCCAGTAATGTTTTAAATTAGACTTGCAGTCTACCACATCCCTCCCCTCTAGATTAAACTACTCTTAATTACACTAGCCAATTACGAGACATCCTGGAACTCCCATTTAACTCTAAACTCTCACAGTTACTGTTTAACTTCTTAAACACATGTGCCATACACATAATTTCTTTCTCTTTTTTTTTTTCATGTATAACACACATAACAGTCTAACTGGGGAATTGGTTTGACTACCGCATCCCAGTGAGGTTCCAGGACGCATTCTTGTCCTGTGGCTGGGGAACTCACTACTGACTAAGTATAGTCCTTCAAGTAGTCTGGAGCTTTCCTAGCTCGCTGAGATCTTCTCACGGCGGGTGAGCCAACTGCAGGTGAAGACTCAGACTGCTCCACTGTTTCGGCTGCTGCAGTGCTGCCCGTAGAATCTGCAGAGACGGGTACCTCAGGTATCACCTGAAGTGGTGGTTCGTTGATGCTCTCCTCAGAATGGTTGTCAGACAACACCTCTGGTGCCATTGGCAGGGGAATGGAGCTCCTACCACGAACTTGGTCGATGTGTCGCCTCACCACTTGTCCATGGCCTAATGTCACCTTGAATGACACAGGGCCTGTCTTTTCTGTTATTTCTCCTGGTACCCAGGCTGGTCCTGAGCCAAAGTTGCGGGTGTAGACCACGTCTCCTTCTCTCAGTATTCTCTCTCTAGCATGCATGTCATGATAACCTTTTTGTCTCTCTTGTTTATCATGCACTTTGTTTCTGAAGTCTGGATGTATTAAGTCCAATGTTGACCTCAACTTCCTTCCACACAACAGCTCAGCTGGTGACTTGCCAGTTGTAGATTGGGGTGTTATTCGATAGCTGAACAGAGCTCGCGACATTCGGGTTTCAATAGAGTCTCCTGCCATCTTTTTCATGAGTGACTTGAACGTCTGCACGGCCCTCTCGGCTAAGCCGTTAGAAGAAGGATGGTATGGTGCAGTCGTGATGTGACGTATGCCATTCTTTTCAGAAAACTCTTGGAACTGTTCACTCGTAAAACATGTACCGTTATCTGATACTATGATTTCAGGTATGCCATGTTGGCTGAAACTCTTTCTAAGACATTCAATGGTAACAGTAGAAGTAGAGCTACTCACAGAATATGCATCGATCCACTTTGAGTATGCGTCAACTATGATCAGGAACATTCTTCCCATCCATGGACCTGCATAGTCAATGTGAATTCTTCTCCATGGTTTATCTGGAACTTCCCAGGGATGTAGTGGGGCTGCTGGAGGACTGTTCCTGTTCTCCTGGCATGCCGCACATGACTTCACAAGCGCCTCCACCTCTGCATCCATGTTGGGCCACCACATGTAACTCCTCGCCAACGCTTTCATGCGAGTGATGCCAGGGTGTGCTTGGTGTAGTTGTTGCAGTAAGGCATTCCGACCAGGTGGTGGAACAACCACTCATCCTCCCCACAGGATACAACCTTCCTGGGTGCTGAGCTCATCCTGTCGTCGGGCATAGGGAATGAACTCAGGACTGTTCATCTTCGGCCATCCTCGCAAGATGTATTCTCGCACTCTTGCTAGAACAGGGTCTTTGTCTGTCCACTTCTTTATTTGTTGTGCGTTCACCAGGGGCACGCCGATATCTTCAAACAATAGCACTCTCTCCTCCTCCTCAGGCGTGCTGTCTCTTCCTCCATCCAAGGGTAGCCTACTCATCGCATCAGCATTCGTATGGTCCCGTCCGGCTTTGTAACTGATGGTGTACTCATACGCTGCTAATGTAACGGCCCATCTCTGAATTCTCTGAGATGTCATCTGGGGTATGGCTCTCATTTCACTGAACAGTGAAATTAGTGGCTTGTGGTCAGTCACTATAGCGAACTGTCTCCCGTACAGGTATTTGTGGAACTTTTTTACACCAAATACTACTGCAAGGCCCTCCTTGTCTAGCTGGGAGTAGTTTTTCTCAGCTGCACTAAGAGTTCTTGAGACGAACCCTATGGGTCTCTCTGAGCCATCCTCCATACGATGAGAGAGTACAGCTCCCACACCGTAGGGTGATGCGTCACACGCCAGGATGAGTGGTTTGTTTGAATCATAGTGCACTAACACACTACAGGACTGAAGTAGCGCTTTGGACTCTTCAAACGCCTTCTGCTGCTTGACCCCCCATGACCATTTTTCTTCCTTCTTAAGTAAGGTATGTAGTGGTGCCAGCAGCGTGGAGAGCTTTGGGAGGAACCTATGGTAATAGTTCAACAAGCCCAGGTAGGCTTTTAACTCAGTAACATTTTGTGGCTCAGGCGCCTCCGCAATGGCTTCCACTTTGTCTGTTAGAGGGTGTAGACCACTGGCGTTAATCTTGTGGCCTAGGAACACCACCTCTTTTCCCGTGAACTCACACTTGCTTCTTTTCAACCTCAGACCGCTTTTCTCCAACCGTTGAAGCACTTCCTCCAGCGTTTTCAGATGTTCTTGTTCATTTGGTCCTGTACAAAGGATGTCATCCAAATAAATGGCAACATTCGGAATTCCACCTAGGATGCCCTCCATAGTTCTCTGGAATATAGCAGGACTGGAAGCTACTCCAAATGGTAAGCGTGTGTAGGTATATAAGCCTTTGTGTGTATTGATGGTTACATACTTTCTTAATTCTTCTTCCAGGACTACTTGTTGGTAAGCGTGACTCATGTCTAATTTCGTGAAGTGTCGGCCGCCATTCAGCTGTGCGAAGAGGTCCTCCACTTTAGGAATTGGATACTGATCCACCCGTGATGCTCGATTGACAGTGAGTTTGTAATCTCCACATATTCTAATGGAGCCATCCGGCTTTCGCACTGGGACTATGGGCGCCGCCCATTCTGCAACCTGCACTGGCTCAATGATCTTGTCATCCAGCAGCCTCTGTAGCTCGCTTTCGACCAGTGGCTTGACTGCATAGGGCACCGGTCGGGGTTTGCAGAATCGTGGTTGGGCCTCCTTGTCCACATTAATCTTTGCAGTGACACCTTTTAGCTGTCCTAAGCCTTCTTTGAACACCTCAGCGTGTCTTTCGAGGATCTCCTCCAGCTGCAATTTGGGCTGAGATTCCACTTTATTCACCAACTGATCAATCATGGCCAGTTCTTGTAGCCAACTTCGCCCTAGTAGATTTGGTCCTTCGCTCCCAACTACTACTACAGGTAAGTCCTTTTCTTTGTTTTTGTGTTGCACCTTCACTTGTGCCATGCCTAGCACGTCTAGCTTCTCTCCTGTGTATGTTTTTAATTTTAATGAACAGGGATTTAATTCTTCTGTGTCTGTTTTCTTCCACAGTTGTGTATATTGCTGTTTACTTAATATGGTTACTCCACAGCCTGTATCAACTTCAAATGTTACTTTCATTCCATTAACATTCATGGTACGCATGATGGGCGCTACCTTGGTCAGCTCCTCTGACGTGTTGTAAATTGTGTGAAAACCCATGTCTTCTGTATCACTTTCTCCCTCCCCTCTAAGTTGATTCGCTCTCTGTTCCTTTCCTGGGCCCTTGTTTTCATTCTTTTGCCCTTTTACTGTTGCCTTCTGCACCTGTGCATTGCCCACCTTTGTTCTACATGCTTTCTTAATGTGCCCTCACTTGCCACAATTATGACACAGCTCAGTGGCAAATTTGCACTCGGCGGCATTGTGCTGGCCTTTGCAGCGATAACAACTGGGGAATTTGCGCTGAAGTTTGTCAGTCAACACTTTGTGGACACCTACTTGGGTCTTAGGCACACGAACATGCGTTGCTGTGTCCTCTGTTAGCTTCCCTTGCATTTCTCTCACATCTTTAGATGCTGTTTCCATCGCTTGGCATAATTCCAAAGCCTTCGCAAAAGTGAGTTTTGTTTCAGATAAAAGTCGCCGTTGCATTCGGTCATCATTCACTCCACACACAAGTCTGTCTCTTAACATTTCTTCCAATGAGTCTTTGTAATCACAGTGCAGTGTTAATTTCTTCAATTCTGCCACATACTCTGCTATGGACTCAGTGTTCCTCCTTATGCGTGAATTAAATTTGAATCGTTGCACGATTTCACTCGGTTTGGGGCTGAAGTGCTTCTGAAGCTCAGCAGTAAGCTGGTCGTACGTTTTATCTTTCGGTAATGCAGGGCTTATTAAATTTCTCAACAAGCTGTAAGTAGTTGCACCAACTCCACTCAACAGTACAGCCTTCCGTTTGTCTGGCTCCTCAATATCATTAGCTTCGAAGAAAAAGTCCAACATTTCACTATATTCTTCCCATGACTGAGTCAAGTTATCAAAAGGGGTTACCGTTCCGATTACAGCCGCCATTGCTCGTCGTGGTGGGGAAACCTCGTTTTCCTCCTCTGAACTTGCACTCGAACTACTGGAGTCACTTGAGTTCGCCACACTTGCAATGTTCTCTGTTTCTCGCCGCTAATTTTTTTTTTTAATCCTCGTCGCCAATTGTGTGATATCCTACCGTGTAGCAATGATCACACTTGAGTTATTTCTTTGGCTAACTCTTGCCATTTATTCTGCAACACACACGACAATGACTGAACATGGATTCTGCGCGGGGTTTTCACACTCTTATTTTAATGTGTCCCCTTAGTAGTAGTGCTGAACAATACAGGTAGTTCCCCCTAGAGGCATGTGCCAGTAATGTTTTAAATTAGACTTGCAGTCTACAACAGAATCCAATTGCTAGTCATATCTTTTCATGCTCAGGGAATCTGAAAACGTACACACAAACACTGTATGGGGGGAACTGTGCCGCTTGGCGGAGGTCTGCGCTCTCCGAGTGCTTTTCTAGTTACCACCGCCAGGCCGAAAAGGCCAGGAGGAGGTTATGTTTTTGCCGGGGTTTGTTTGTGTGTTTGTTTGTCTGTCTGTCTGTCTGTCTATCTGTCTGTCTGTCTGTCTGTCTGTCTGTCTGTCTGTTGGTTAGCAAGATAACTCAAAAAGTCTTGGACGGATTTCCATGAAACTTTCAGGCGTTGTTGGAAATGGTACAAGGAAGAACTGATTAAATTTTGGGGGTGATCCGGTTCACCGTCTGGATACAGGAATTTTTTAAAGCATTTTTCAACACTGTGACATAGGGCCATTTTCAACATGTGCGCAGGCGCAATGGAGGGCGCTGGTCGTCGTGTCTGCAACACAAACTCTGCGTTCTTCAACGTTTTAGGCACAAAAGCACACGGAAAACACTGCTGGCCTGGGCCCGCCAGCGTGCCTGTGTTTGCACGCAACTGCAAAACCTCACATGGGCAGCTGTCCGCCGACGGATTCTTTGGCAGAAATTCCCCGGCCAGCCATAGGAGCTGCGCATTTGGCAGAAATTCACCGGCCAGCCATAGGCGCTGCGCAAAAACGAGCTCTCTGCCAGCGAAGCTTCTAAATTCTCGTTTGCCGCGGAGCGCAACCCCAAAATAATATAATATAAAACCCACGGCAACCTGTCTACCCAATTTGCATCCGTCAGTGGAGGAGATGGACACAACAGCAACACTTCAGTTTATTACCTCCGCCAAGGAGGCAATGCTTTTACTACTGAACCACTAATCCTATCACTATCACATTGATTGTCATTGATTAATTGTGTGTTTATCGCACTGTCCCTGTCAAATAAACAAATAATCATTGTGAATCCAATTGCTACTCATATGTTTACATGCTCAAGGAATCTGAAAACGTACACACAAACACTGTATGGGGGGAATTGTGGCGCTTGGCTGAGGTCTGCGCTCTCCGAGTGCTTTTCTAGTTACCTCCGCCAGGCCGAAAAGACCAGGAGGAGGTCATGTTTTTGCCGGGGTTTGTCTGTGTGTTTGTTTGTCTGTCTGTCTGTCTGTCTGTCTGTCTGTTTGTCTGTTGGTTAGCAAGATAACTCAAAAAGTCTTGGACGGATTTCCATGAAACTTTCAGGCGTTGTTGGAAATGGTACAGGGAAGAACTGATTAAATTTTGGGGGTGATCCGGTTCACCGTCTGGATACAGGAATTTTTTAAAGCATTTTTCAACACTGTGACATACAGCCATTTTCAACATGTGCGCAGGCGCAATGGAGGGCGCTGGTCGTCGTGTCTGCAACACAAACTCCGCGTTCTTCAACGTTTTAGGCACAAAAGGACGCGGAAAACACTGCTGGCCTGGCCCCGCCAGCGTGCCTGTGTTTGCGCGCAACTGCAAAACCTCACACGGGCAGCTGTCTGCCGACGGATTCTTTGGCAGAAATTCACCGGCCAGCCATAGGAGCTGCGCATTTGGCAGAAATTCACCGGCCAGCCATAGGCGCTGCGCAAAAACGAGCTCTCTGCCGGCGAAGCTTCTAAATTCTCATTTGCCGCGGAGCGAAACCCCAAAATAATATAATATAAAACCCACAGCAACCTGTCTACCCAATTTGCATCCGTCAGTGGAGGAGATGGACACAACAGCAACACTTCAGTTTATTACCTCCGCCAAGGAGGCAATGCTTTTACTACTGAACCACTAATCCTATCACTATCAGATTGATTGTCATTGATTAATTGTGTGTTTATTGCACTGTCCCTGTCAAATAAACAAATAATCATTGTGAATCCAATTGCTAGTCATATGTTTACATGTTCAAGGAATCTGACAACGTACACACAAACACTGTATGGGGGGAATTGTGGCGCTTGGCGGAGGTCTGCGCTCTCCGAGTGCTTTTCTAGTTACCTCCGCCAGGCCGAAAAGGCCAGGAGGAGGTTATGTTTTTGCCGGGGTTTGTGTGTTTGTCTGTTTGTCTGTCTGTTTGTCTGTTGGTTAGCAAGATAACTCAAAAAGTCTTGGACGGATTTCCATGAAACTTTCAGGCGTTGTTGGAAATGGTACAAGGAAGAACTGATTAAATTTTGGGGGTGATCCGGTTCACCGTCTAGATACAGGAATTTTTTTAAAGCATTTTTCAACACTGTGACATAGGGCCATTTTCAACATGTGCGCAGGCGCAATGGAGGGCGCTGCTCGTCGTGTCTGCAACACAAACTCTGCGTTCTTCAACGTTTTAGGCACAAAAGCACGCGGAAAACACTGCTGGCCTGGGCCCGCCAGCGTGCTTGTGTTTGCGCGCAACTGCAAAACCTCACACGGGCAGCTGTCCGCCGACGGATTCTTTGGCAGAAATTCCCCGGCCAGCCATAGGCGCTGCGCATTTGGCAGAAATATACCGGCCAGCCATACGCGCTGCGCAATAATGAGCTCTCTGCCGGCCAACCTTCTAAATTCTCGTTTGCCGTGGAGCGAAACCCCAAAATAATATAATATAAAACCCACGGCAACCTGTCTACCCAATTTGCATCCGTCAGTGGAGGAGATGGACACAACAGCAACACTTCAGTTTATTACCTCCGCCAAGGAGGCAATGCTTTTACTACTGAACCACTAATCCTATCACTATCAGATTGATTGTCATTGATTAATTGTGTGTTTATTGCACTGTCCCTGTCAAATAAACAAATAATCATTGTGAATCCAATTGCTAGTCAAATCTTTTCATGCTCAGGGAATCTGAAAACGTACACACAAACACTGTATGGGGGGAACTGTGCTGCTTGGCGGAGGTCTGCGCGCTCTGAGTGCTTTTCTAGTTACCTCCGCCAGGCCGAAAGGCCAGGAGGAGGTAATGGTTTTGCCGGGGTTTGTCTGTGTGTTTGTCTGTTTGTCTGTCTGTTTGTTTGTCTGTTGGTTAGCAAGATAACTCAAAAACTTTTGGACGGATTTCAATGAAACTTTTAGGCGTTGTTGGAAATGGTACAAGGAAGAACTGATTAAATTTTGGGGATGATCCGCATCACCGTCTGCATACAGGAATTTTTTAAAGCATTTTTCCCCACTGTGACATACGGCCATTTTCAACATGTGCGCAGGCGCAATGGAGGGCGCTGGGCATCGTGTCTGACCAACACAAACTCCGCCTTCTTCAACGTTTTAGGCACAAAAGGACGCGGAAAACACTGCTGGCCTGGGCCCGCCAGCGTGCCTGTGTTTGCGCGCAACTGCAAAACCTCACACGGGCAGCTGTCCGCCGACGGATTCTTTGGCAGAAATTCCCCGGCCAGCCATAGGCGCTGCGCATTTGGCAGAAATTCACCGGCCAGCCATACGCGCTGCGCAATAACGAGCTCTCTGCCGGCCAACCTTCTAAATTCTCGTTTGCCGCGGAGCGAAACCCCAAAATAATATAATATAAAACCCACGGCAACCTGTCTACCCAATTTGCATCCGTCAGTGGAGGAGATAGACACAACAGCAACACTTCAGTTTATTACCTCCGCCAAGGAGGCAATGCTTTTACTACTGAACCACTAATCCTATCACTATCAGATTGATTGTCATTGATTAACTGTGTGTTTATTGCACTGTCCCTGTCAAATAAACAAATAATCATTGTGAATCCAATTGCTAGTCATATGTTTACATGCTCAAGGAATCTGAAAACGTACACACAAACACTGTACGGGGGGAATTGTGGCGCTTGGCGGAGGTCTGCGCTCTCCGAGTGCTTTTCTAGTTACCTCCGCCAGGCCAAAAAGGCCAGGAGGAGGTTATGTTTTTGCCAGGGTTTGTGTGTTTGTCTGTTTGTCTGTCTGTTTGTCTGTCTGTTTGTCTGTTGGTTAGCAAGATAACTCAAAAAGTCTTGGACGGATTTGCATGAAACTTTCAGGCGTTGTTGGAAATGGTACAAGGAAGAACTGATTAAATTTTGGGGGTGATCCGGTTCACCGTCTGGATACAGGAATTTTTTTAAAGCATTTTTCAACACTGTGACATAGGGCCATTTTCAACATGTGCGCAGGCGCAATGGAGGCCGCTGGGCGTCGTGTCTGACCAACACAAACTCCGCCTTCGTCAACGTTTTAGCCACAAAAGCATGCGGAAAACACTGCTGGCCTCGGACCCCCAGCGTGCCTGTGCCAGCCATAGGCGCTGCGCACATTGCGCTGGTCGTCGTGTCTGACCAACACAAACTCCGCGTTCTTCAACATTTTAGGCACAAAAGCACGCGGAAAACACTGCTGGCCTGGGCCCGCCAGCGTGCCTGCTTTTGCGCCACGCTGCAAAACCTGACACAAATTCCCCGCCCAGCTATAGGCGCTGCGTAAAAACGACCTCTCTGCCGGGGAAGACTCTAAATTCTGTTTTGCCGCGGACCGCAACCCCAATATAATATAAAACCCACGGCAACCTGTCTAACCAATCTGCATCCGTCAGTGGAGGAGATGGACACACCAACACTTCAGTTTATTACCTCCGCCAAGGAGGCAATGCTTTTACAACCGTAAAACGGGGCCATAAGGGACGGCGGGGTAATATGGGACACTTTTCTAAATGTAATTCTGCTTTTTTAATTTTGCTTCCGCCTCGATTTGATGAAGGATTCATGGATATTTGACAATAACAACACAACTCAGCGTCCTGCTCAAAATAAAAAAAGCAGAATTACATTTAAAACATTTCCCACAAAAGTGTCCCTTATTAACCCGCCGTCCCTTATAGCCCCATTTTACACTACTGAACCACTAATCCTATCACTATCACATTGGTTGTCATTCATTAATTGTCTGTTTATTGCACTGTCCATGTCAAATAAACAAATAATCATTGTGAATCCAATTGCTAGTCATATCTTTTCATGCTCAGGGAATCTGAAAACGTACACACAAACACTCTATGGGGGGAACTGTGCCGCTTGGCGGAGGTCTGCGCTCTCCGAGTGCTTTTCTAGTTTGGTTATGTTTTTGCCGGGGTTTGTCTGTCTGTTTGTCTGTCTGTCTGTTTGTCTGTTGGTTAGCAAGATAACTCAAAAACTTTTGGACGGATTTCGATGAAACTTTCAGGCATTGTTGGAAATGGTACAAGGAAGAACTGATTAAATTTTGGGGATGATCCGGATCACCGTCCAGAAGAAAACTGCCATTACGGAAAATGCCATTTTCGTGAATAACTACTGAACCACTAATCCTATCATTGTCAATCCAATTGCTAGTCACATGTTTTCATGGTCAAGGAATCTGAAAACGTACACACAAACACTGTATGGGGGGAACTGTGGCCGCCATTACGGAAAATGTCATTTTCGTGAATAACTACTCAACCACTAATCCTATCATTGTCAATCCAATTGCTAGTCATATGTTTTCATGGTCAAGGAATCTGAAAACGTACACACAAACACTGTATGGGGGGAACTGTGGCCGCCATTACGGAAAATACCATTTTCGTGAATAACTACTGAACTACTAATCTTATCATTGTCAATCCAATTGCTAGTCATATGTTTTCCTGGTCAAGGAATCTGAAAACGTACACACAAACACTGTATGGGGGGAACTGTGGCACTTGGCGGAGGTCTGCGCTCTCCGAGTGCTTTTCTAGTTGATTATTAAACTTTGGTTTATAAATCAAATCGCCTCATCATTTCCAAGCTCTTCTACAGCTTACTTGTTGAGACTGCCGTCCCTGCATTAGTGCTGTAACGTACACAAACAATTTGATCGAGGGTACTAGTTTTTATTTGTGAATGGACTGCACTGACTCACTCACCAGAACTGTAGTGAAAGCCAGGGATCACTAGCTGAATCCCCCGCCTGCTCAGTTCAGCCGACTCTCATGGTAGACAGTTGGAACTCCTGTACAGCACTGAGTGAGTTGGTGTACCACTATTTATCATGGATCTGTTTAGCTTAACTCAGTAAGTTTTAATGTACTGTGGATCCTATCAGTAGCCTCCACCTGAGGCCACCTCTCTGCTACAGCTACCGAATCTTCGGTCTGCTTCCACGCTGCCCGCATGCGTGATACAATGCGTAAAAACAAGCGTAGTATGTACGTGCACTTTGCGCAGGATCTGTATCCTGGCTGTGTTTGCTAATGTATTAACTTAGCCACGCAATGAAGGGGTCAAATTATCGTATATTACGGGATTTTTGAAATTGTTGATTGTACATCGTGCAGAGGGCAAAACTATCATACGATAATTATCGTATGTCTGGCAATATTGCCCACCAGTGGTGGGTGGGCGGGTGTTAATGTCAAGCCCTGCCTGTTACCCTAATTTCAACCCTGTGAATCAAATTGTTTTTATCAAAATAATCGTACAGTGATGTGTGAGGCAATATTGTCATGAGGAAGTGGAAATAAATAAAATCATAATAATAATTTCATTCTATGCTATAAGATATTGATATTAGACTATAACATTTAAAGACGGTTGGATTAAAAGGACAACAAAACTGGATAATGATAAAAGACAATGGTAAAATGGATAATGATAAACGCAGCTCTGAATATCCATTGGGTAGTCTGGGTTATGCTATAAATGAAATGGAGGAAGTGCTGAAAACCACTTTGACAATGAAGAGTGTAAACAGCTTAAAACATGGGTAAAAAAAAGTTACAAATAGATGGCTTGTTTGGCAATGGGGGCCCCCTAACAGATAGTTTAGACAAAGCCGTTTATGTGGATTATTGCAGTTTGGGTTGTTTTGTCTTTCTGGAAGGTTGCTGCTTCGACCTTGTGGAGATAGGAGAAAGGAGCAATTCTGTGTTTGTGTGTGTGTGTGGTTGTTTTAGAAAAAAAGGGAGAATAAAAAACAGGCTGTGTGGGTGCTGATCTGTTACAGGGGAATGAAAAGAGGAGTAATCTAGATATGGTTATTTTTGCAAAGTTTTGGGGTTTTACTTTTTCATTCTAACTTTGCGGGTTTTTAACTATTGTTGCGTACATGATAAATTATTTACATATTTTTTAAAGCAGTTTTTGACGTAATACTGACCTTTTTTCTTTGACTGAAGCATAACAGTGCACTTTACGGGGAAAAAGGACCCAGGACGTGACGACATGACCATATGCGCATCGAACACAAAGTTAAGTATAAATGTTTACATCTTAATCAGTGTTACCAGCATGACAATGATGAAATTAATTGAATATTACAATATCATGATGTCACTTAATATATGCCTAATCACTGAAGGCTTTATGTTTACCCTATATTAAATGATTTAAAGCATAGAGGTTCAAAAGAGATCGATAATTACCTCCGCCAAGGAGGTTATGTTTTCATCAGCCTTGGTTTGTTTGTTTGTTAGCAAGATAACTCAAAAAGTTATGGACGGATTTTCATGAAATTTTCACAGATTGTCAGAAATGGGGTATCCTACAGATGATTACATTTTGGTGGTGATCCAGAAAACTCCGGAAAACCGCCATTATGTGAAATGCGATTTTCCTGAATAACTACTGAACCACTAATCCTATCCATGTGAATCCAATGGCTACTCATATGTTTTCATGGTCAAGGAATCTGAAAACGTACACACAATAAATGTAGGATTAATATTTATGATGTAAAACACTGTATGGGGGGAACTGTGGCGCTTGGCGGAGGTCTGCGCTCTCCGAGTGCTTTTCTAGTTAATGTGTTTGTGCATATGATTTGCCAAAAGACAGAAATATTACAAGAATTCTGATAAAATGGAGAAAGAGAATTTAATTTTAATCATAAACAGACTGATTAGTGAGTTGTGTCAGTCTGACCTACATAAGAATAGACAGATTCACCCTTCAAAGAAAAAACACACAGGCCCCAGCTTTAGGTGTGATTTAAAGGGGTTTTTTTTTCTTTTTCATTTTTTTTTCTTTTTTCTTTTTCTTTTTTTTTTTTTTTGCTATTCCTTATTCTTTGTTTTTCAAAAGGAAAGGGAAGAGCATTCAAAAAAAAAAAATTTTAGCTTTCACCAGGAATTAAATTTGCCAAATTAACAAGGAATCATAACATCATCATTACCTTTTAATTTAATAGGTCTTTGGTGACATATGCAATATGTAATAAAATAATAAAAAAACAATAATTGACATTCATTGACATTGACATTGACATTGACTGACCGCAGGAGAAAGGACCCCTAAATTGATAAGCATTTTTTGAAGCTAAGTATGACTTTGCATGGCATTGTAAATGACATAAAGCATAATGATTTAAATGACTCTGACTTTACAAATGTAATGTTTATATGATTTTGCACTGCAGGATACATCTGATGTTACTCACCACATAATGGTGTAACAACATCATATTTCAGAAATGTGACAGTAATAAGGAATGTGTTTTCCTGATGCTCAGCCGTGGCCAAGCTGGGCCTCGGGACTACATTCCACCCCATAATTTACCAAGGAATGTATAAAATGAGGCATTCCTTGTACAAAATTAAGCCAAATTCTAATTAGGCAATATGCCCACCTTTCCATTGACTGAAAGAGTGTGATGCAATTTTTATTCATTTATACAAAGTCAACCTATCTGTGTTGAATTGGACAAACTGACCTTACTTATCAATGCTAAATTATATCAAATCTGCACAGATAGCTATTTTGTCTTTCTTAAATGGAATTTGTAAATTAGTTCAAGAGACGTCACAAAAGAAGCCATGATTATTGAAATCTCATTTTGAAGGAGCTGTACTACCCACAAATTTTCATCTAAATTAAAAGTAGTAATACACTTCCTTTCAGTAAAAGAATCAAGCAAATACCCTGTAACTTTGCTGCATGTGCATCTCCATGCATCAAACAGAGGGTATCAAAAAAAATTAATTAGCAAAAATAATTGGCAATCCTCAGAAAAACAGATAATACATAAAAATTATCAATAGATGATCAATAATGAAGAGAAAAATGCAAATGAAACCGCTTGGTAATGAAATCACAACATTCAGTAGGAGAAGTTACAAGTTACATCAATAAATTTCCAGATATTTAAGGAAATATTTGTAGATTGTTGTAAAGGAAATGTGTTTATAAGGAACAAGGTAAACTGATAAGGAAGAAAACCATGCAAATTTATGAGAAAAGTTCCGAATGTCTATGGAAAGTCCAACTTGTGCTGAATTTATGTTTAATGTGGGACTTGATTTAGAATCTACTACAAAGACAATATAGATTTTTACATTTATTAAAATTGCTTTACAAAAAATTAAGTGGGTACTGGCACAAGTCCCACTGTATCAAATGCAATGTGCCTCCAGGAACTTGGACATTGGCAGAAGTCCATGATTCATTACCTTTGTAATGTTAAAATTCTAATTAGATGCAAAAAGATATATGATAACATAAATATACACTTCATAAAATTTTTGAAAGGGCTCTCAGAATACAGAGGATAATACAGTCAACATGGACAAAGAAATGTAAGGTAATGATTAGAGAAAGGGAGGAATTAGATAAATTTAAACCTTAGTTCTGATGTACAAATAATAGTGCAGTAAGATTATGAGTGGAGATTTTTGTGTTCTTTTTCCTTAGTGTTTCTTCTTTTTTTTTTTCCTTTTCCTCATTTAATAATGGAAGTGTATTAGGGCAAATTAAAGCTGAAACCTTTGTCAATACTGAACAGCAACCACAAGACATTTTAGGAGATACTGACTCAGACAATAACTATTTTAATCATATTAACAATAAGTGTGCTTATTATGATCAACAATTAAATGGAATTATGAATTTGGATCAGACATTGACAATAATACATATTTAATAGTAGGAGTCTCTATGCAAACTTTGATAGTATTAAGGAGTTTTAAATCAATTTAACACCCCATTTAGGATTATTGCAATAAGTGAAACATGAAGTATAAAAAATAAAAAAAGGTATCTATGATAAGGCAACAGCTGCATAACTACAGGGCTTCAGGCTATCAAGCAGTCTACTCAGGAGAGGAGAAAAGGGGGAAGGCAGTGAGAGCATGAAACCCTTTAGCTGGTCACTGTCACATAAAACTTTATCTTGGAACACAAAATACAATAGACATATGAAACAGCTTGTTAATATAGCATATTAAAACAGTTCATAGATGGATAAAAGTTACAGTTATATGTTGTAACACACCCACACACACACACACTTGTAAAATATGTGATTTCTATAGATAAATGCATAATTAGTGAATTTCTATTACAAGGTAATATTAGATGATAAAAGTAGTTGGAAATCACACATCAGATAAATACAAAACAAAGTTGCAAAAAATATGGCAATTATAAATAAAATTAAGCAAGTCCTAGATTACAAATCACTTTATATCTTGTATTGCTCATTGATACTTCCATACTTGACCTATTGTATAGAGGCCTGGGGTAACAATTATTAAAGTACACTTAATTCATTGCTAACATTACAAAAAGGGCTGTTCATGTTATATACAAAGTCGGGTATCTTGAACATACTAATTTATTGCTTACACATTTAAAGTTATTGAAATTGTGGGATCTGGTTGATTATTATATAGCACAATTAATGTTTAGAAAAAGAAAAAGAAAAACCTTTATGCATAATTAATCAATCAACTTACTAAAATAGTTAAAAAATCCATAAGTTGCATACTTTTAATAAAATTATTATAAAGTATAACTTAAATTTTAGAAAAAAGGAAATCTTTATAAGAGCTAAAGGCTCAATAAAGCTTAATCTGGCATGGATAATCTTGTAGGTAGTTGGTTTGATAATATATTTGGCAAATGGGGAAAAAATAGTTCAAGGAGCCCTTAGAAGTATAATTATTAGTTTATTGATCTTTGTTTTTGCAGATGCTGTTGTATTCCCGTGATTAAAGAATAAAAATTAAAAGTATAAAAAGAAAAAAGAAAAGAAAGATCTATTTTAGTGGCCTTTTCTTCCAAGGACCCGCCTCCTTATCAAGGGGACCCACCTGCCCACCTGCCCACCTATTGCCAGGACGATGATGACGATGATGAGGTTGTGCCACAACTGAACCTAGATGGGGATCTAGAAGACGCCGATGAGATAGTTTAGGGTCTGCAATAGGGTCTACAATGCACATTCACATGGTGTTAGATTTTGCTTTGCTGTGCTTCTGACCTACAGGTTTCCTTTGTGATAAATGATTAATGAAAGAATAGATGCATGTATATGAATGTATTCATATATGCATATATATATACATATATATGCTTATATGCATTTTCACATATATTCATATAAGATAAACCTTTATTAGTCCCACAACGGGGAAATTCCAGGATTGCAACAGCACAGGGATAGCAACACTCAGAGCAACAATCAGAAGGCAAGAAAAAAACAAGCAAGCAAGAGCAGCTAATATACATATGTACGTATTACTATAAAATATATATATATACACACACACACAGACACACAGTGCAGAGCATTGTAGCTGGATGGAATAAATATATGAATATATGAACACACAGTGCAGAGCATTGTAGCTAGATGGAATAAATATGTAAATATATAAACACCCACAGTACGGAGCATTGCAGCTAGGTGGACTAAATATGCAAGTATATAAACACACACAGTGCGGAGCAATGTAGCTAGATGGAATAATATGTAGATATATAAATATATAAACACACCCAGTGCTGAGCATTGTAGCTAGATGGAATAAATATGTAAATATATAAACACACACAGTGCAGAGCATTGTTGCTAGATGGAATGAAACAGCATAACCGTCTACTTAGTTATCCTACATGGTATGATTATGTGCCCATACATATTCTCACCCTCCATAGCGACCGGTATGTTCCTAGTTGTATGCCGGAGGGGACCATTGTGTAAGTCTATTGCATCTTTTGCATTCAAAAAACTATTAGTTTGTTACGTCTTTTTGCTATCTCTGCGAGCAGCCCTGCTTAGGTTGTACAGTCTGACAGCCGTTGGTAGGAAGGACCTACGAAACCTCTCGGTTGTGCACCTGGGATGATGTAGTCTGCTGCTAAATGAGCTCCTCAGTGCATTCAGTATGTCCTGCATAGGGTGGAACTCGGACTCCAGCAGAGATGACAGTTTAGCCACCGTCCTTCTCTCTCCTATCTCCTCCATCGGATCAAGGCGCTGCCCCAGGACAGAGCTAGCTTTCTTAATCAGTTTGTTCAGTCTCTTCCTATCGGCTGCAGTAATGCCACTGCCCCAGCAGACCACTCCAAAAGTGATGGCTGATGCCACCACCGTGTCATAGAATGACTTCAGCAGCGCCCCTTGTACACCAAAAGACCTGAGTCTCCTCAGCAGGAACAGCCTGCACTGTCCCTTCTTGTAGAGTGCATCAGTATTGTGTGACCAGTCTAGTTTATTGTTCAGATGAATACCCAGGTACTTATAGGATGTCACCATCTCGATGTCTGTTCCCTGTATATTTACTGGTACTGTGAGGGGCTGCCCATGCCTGCGGCAGTCCACCACCAGCTCCTTAGTTTTCCTCGCGTTGATCTGGAGGCAGTTCCGATGGCACCAGTCCACGAAGTCCTGGATAAGCCCTCTGTACTCAGCTTCATCTCCATTGGAGATGAGGCCAACAATCGCAGAGTCATCAGAGAACTTCTGTAGATGGCAGTGTGTTGTGTTGTGTGAGAAGTCCGCAGTATAAAGAGTGAACAGGAAGGGAGCCAGCACCGTTCCCTGGGGGGCCCCCGTGCTACTGATGATCGTGTCGGACACACAGTCCCGGGTTCTCACAAACTGAGGCCGGTTCGTGAGGTAGTCCAGGATCCATGATGACAGGTGCTGGTCCACCCCTGCGCGCAGCAGCTTGTCCTTCAGGATCATCGGTTGGATGGTGTTGAAAGCACTGGAGAAGTCAAAGAACATGATCCTCACCATATTCCCGGGCTTCTCCAGGTGGGACAGAGAACGGTGAAGGAGGAAGATCACCGCATCCTCCACCCCAATGCCATGCTGGTAGGCGAACTGGAGTGGATCCATCGCTGGTTCCACCAGGGGGCGGAGGTGAGCAAGGAGCAGTCTCTCCAGGGTCTTCATCAAGTGGGACGTCAAGGCCACCGGTCTGTAGCTGTTCAGGTCTTTGGGGTGGGAAGTTTTTGGTACAGGTACCACACAAGATGTTTTCCACAGCTGTGGTACCCTCCCCAGTTTCAGGCTCATGTTGAAGATATACGTCACAATCCCACACAGCTGGTCTGCACAGGACTTGAGGAGCTTTGCGCTGATGCCGTCCGGTCCCGGCGCCTTCCTCGCCTTGATCTTCCTCAGCTCCGTCCTCACCTGGGTCCTGGTCAGGGTCAGGATGGGGGGCTGTGTGTTGGGAGTGGGGGGGTGTTGGTGGAGTGGGGAGTGGGCAGCAGGACTTGATTTCTTTAGAGGCAGCAGTGGTTGTTGTGCAGTCGGGGGGGAGGGCGGTTGGTCAAATCTATTGAAAAACAGATTCAGGTTGTTCGCCCACTCCCTGCCCCCTGTGGCCTGGGGGGAGGTATTCTGGAGCCCCGAGATGGTTTTGAGGTTTCTCCAGACCCCGCTGATGTCGCTCTGTTGCAGCTTGTCCTCCATCTTCTTCCTGAAGCTGTCCTTGCCTTCTCTGATCTTTCTCCTCAGCTCCCTCTGTACGGACTTCAGCATCTCCCTGTTCCCTGACCTGAAGATCCTCTTCTTCTCTCTCAGAAGTGTTTTTATCTCAGGGTTGATCCAGGGTTTGTTGTTTGAGTGACGCCGTATGGTCTTGGTGGGAACGGATTTGTCCACACAGAAGCTGAGGTAGCCCATGAAGGTGTGAATGAGGCCATCGATGTCCTCACCATGTGGATCGCAGAGCTGCTTCCAGGCGGTGGCTTCAAAACAGCCCTTTAGGGTGTCCATTGTCTCCTCAGACCATAACTCCACAGTGTGCATGGCCGGAGGTTGTCTGTGCACTAGGGGTTTGTACACCGGCCGGAGATGAACCAAGTTGTGATCCGATCTCCCGAGTGGGGGGAGTTGTGATGAGGTGTACGCCTCCTTAGTGTTTGCGTAGAATAAATCCAGTGTTTTATTGTCTCTAGTGTGGCATGTGACATACTGGGTGAACGTGGGTAGAATGGGAGACAGTGAAACATGGTTGAAATCGCCTGAGATGAGGAGAAGAGCATCTGGGTGTTCTGTCTGCAGCCTGCTGGTTACTGAATGGATGACGTCACGTGCTGTCCCAGCGTTCGCCGTCGGATTTGCATAAACAACAATGCAGATCACGTGTGAGTGTTCTCTCGGGAGATATGTAGGCCTCATGCTAACAGCTAGCAACTCAATGTCTTTGCTGCAGTGTCGTTGTTTAACAGTGATATGTCCCGGTCTGCACCAGTTGTTGTTAACATACATTATCACTCCACCGCCCCTAGCCTTGCCACTGTCTGGTGTTCGGTCAGCTCGTATCATGTGAAAACCCTCCAGCTCAATGTTAGCATCTGCTGCTAGTTCAGTTAGCCACGTCTCAGTAAACAAAAGGAGAGAGCACTCCCGGTATGTGCTATCATAACGGGAGATAGCCGCTAGCTCATCTAACTTTCCCAGTATCGACCGTACATTTCCCATGACAACAGATGGAAGGGAGGGTCTGTACCTTATATTTTTTGTCCTCCGCCTTACTCCAGCCCGGCAGCCGCGGCGTTTTCGCCTCAGTTCTCTCGGTATGTCGAGTTTTTCCAATGGGACCGGGTGGCGGTTGAATGCTAGCAGCTGTTCTCTGCTGTATCGTATCCTGCTATAAACAGTGGCTCCGTCCACCGGCTCAGGAGACATTTAGGACGATCTGTGTGTCCGTGATATAAGTGGGGTGAAAAAAAAAGACGGATCAAAAGAGAGAGGAAGGGAAAAAGACTCGGAATCGAGCCGCTGTTGCAAAAGGCAGCCTACTCGTGTGGCGCCGAGAGGAAAAAAAAAAAAAAAATATATATATATATATATATATATATATATATATATATATATAATAAATATATATAAATATATATATAATAAAATATATATATAAAAAAATATATATGCATAGATGAGGATAGTTTAGTTTTGAATATATTTTACACATATAGAATTGTTAGTTATATTAACTCATGATGTCTGCACCACACCCGATGTCCTCTGGAGAAATGGCGACCTGAGGGGGGCAGGTCTATGCGGATGCCGAAAGGAGGACATCACGCACATATAGAATTTTAGAAGCACTACACACAGGGGATAGAATTGAGATGGGTTTAGACCCATTTCAACAGGGGGAGATGCAAAAACGTAAGTTTAGGTTATAGATAGATAGATAGATAGATAGATAGATAGATAGATAGATAGATAGATAGATAGATAGATAGTGAGGTGCCCCATTAGGACACCTCAACAGGGGGTATTGTCGGTAAAATGACATGATTGCTCTGTCTTTCTTACACTTCTTTATCTGCTTGCTTCACACGCTACACTGCAGAGTTTAGTTTACACCCTATAATTCATTTGCTGAAATCAGTTAGAATCAGTTCTGCACTCAGCAGAACTGCCACATATGCGGAAATGTATTATTGATACAATGAGGTAAAACCCCTCCCTCTTGCATGAGGGAGTGGTTCAGCTTATAAAAACTATAGGGCTCAATTTTGGGGTGGCACACTCTTGGGGAATTGCCTAAAGAGCTGTGTCCCAGCGCTGCTTGTATCCATATCTCACTTTCAGTAAAAAAAAGGAAAATATACTTCATCTCTCAGTCTGATTATTTGGCCGTCGTATCAAAGAACTGGGGTTTAAGGTATTTTAGACTCAACACCAGTCCATCGCAGGGCCAACACAGAGAGACAGACAACCATTCACTCTCACAGTCATACCTAAGGACAATTTAGAATCACCAGTTTTTGATGCCAATTAACCTAACTTACATGTTTTTGGCATGTGGGAGGAAACCGGAGAAATTCCGGAGTAAACCCACACAGACACGGGGAGAACATGCAAACTCCACACAGATCACTGTTGGTCGGGGGCTGGGATCGAACCCAGGATTCCCAAGGGTGAGTTGCTGTGCTGCCGCAGTGCTAACCACTCCACCACCACACCGCCCAGTTATTATGAGTATGACTACTTTTAACATAAGACAAAGACTGATTTTAACAATATAGTTGAATTCTACTTTTTTAGGTCCCAGAGTATTGGTAACAGTTGCACCAAGTGCAGCACCCTACGACTAACGTGCATCATAAAAAGTGTACCTTTAATGCTTGAGCTGGACCAATCTAATTTTTTGATTGTTCAATATTTGATTTTTATTATAAAATTAAAGACTGATTTTTTAAATCATTTTTGGAACCTAAATTGTCCTCCAATTATAGAATGACCCATCTGGTACCTCACCCAAGGGGTAACATATTTGGGGTGGTTTGTTTGTCTGTCTGTTTCACTGTTAGCAAGATTACACAAAAACTTCTCAGTGGATTTTGATGAAATTCTGACCAGCGGTGGCCTTTGGCCGAAGGATGAACCCATTAGATTTTGGAGGTGATCTGAGAGTGCATACCTCCACCATGTATCTTCTTGCATTGTGCTAGCAGTATTATACAAAAACTATTGGACAAACTTGATGAAATTTTCACCAGAGGTGGCCCTTGGGCTATGGATGAACCCATTAGATGGTGGAGGTGATCTGCGAACGCATACCTCCACTAAGGCCCTATCTCACAATATACGGATGGATGGAGGAAAGGACATACAGAGGTATGGAGGGCTGGTCTTACGGACGGAGGTGCAGATGGACAAAGAGTGGGAGGGAGGAAAGAAAAGATGGAACCTTGGCAGAAATATGTCCTTTGAATCTGAACTATTAGTTGTTGAAGTCATAGAGTATCTGTTTGGATGGTAAGTGGCAGCAGGGAGCTTTTTGCAGGTGGAGGTGAGGAGAGGATCCAGAGAGTGAGAGGAGTGGTGGTGGTAAATGAAATTTAATTCCTTCCTTTTCTCTTGGAGGTGAAGGCAGACAGTGGAACAGGTGAGACACCACTGCAAGGAGGTAGGAATGATGGTGCTCCAGGCCTGAGGACTTTTTTGTGAGTATATAGTTAGTGGTAAATTGATGATAAATGATTGCTTACTTGAGAACTTGAGGTACAGAGTTCAAGCAAATGTCATTTATAAGTTCACAGTATTAAACCTAGAGATTATGGTTTGTTTGTTTAAAAAAAATTTTTGCTCTGGCACAACAAATGTACATCACTGTACAAGGAACGGGGTGTAAGTTGTACCAGTTAGCTGACTGATCATGCTGTATGCCACTCAACCATTTCTTGCTCTCAGTGGATGCATCATATAATGTTTCCTGGAGCTTTCTCACCTGCAACGACAAACTGTTTCATTTATATTTTTTATTACCGGAGTGGTGGCCTAGTTGGTAGAGCATCTGCCTCACCTCACAACCGGGAGGTTGTGGGTTCAAATCCCGGCTAGGTCATACCAAAGATCATATAAAAATGGTACCTTCTGTCATCTAGCTTGGTGCTCAACATAATAGAATGGGGAAAGGAAAGTTATCGCACAGAGTTACCAGAGCACTGACCCCCCCCCCCCCCCGATTGTAGGTTTCACTACTCACAATAGTTGTGTGGCCTAGGGTCAGTGAAACGGAGATAGGCGCCGCCTTATACACCACACGGTGTCCCACATGTTGTGGAAGGGGGGATATTTTTTATTACATTTTATTCCGTTATACATTTATATCAGTTATCTCACTTACACGCTGACCATCATGATCTCCCCTGACTCTAATTATGCATCACACAGTTTCTGTATGGCTGTGGCTCTCAGGCTGTGGCTGGTATAAGATGTGTATCCTCAACTCTTTGCGCATCCTGGGTAACATTTGGTACAGCTGGTTTACTCCCAGGGGTATGGTGATATACCATTAGGGGCCATATTACAACAACGCAGTCAATCAGTCAGTTGTCACTGACACAGAATGCGTTTATGGGCGTTTCCAAGTTCATTTCCTTATCACAACAGCATAGAAACAAACTTTCCATCTGCGCATGATGCAAGAGGCCGGTCTAATTATTCAGAGGTGTGTTTTGGATAATCCAATCTAAAGCGCTCATGCCCATCTATCTATAGCTTATCTATAGCACTTAGCTCACATTTGTTTGCACAGCTGCACTGGCACCACAATAATTTTTTAATAATCAGTGAACATGAGTTTGGACTCGGAGGAAAAAAGTACTAGAAAAAAAAGAGTCCAGCAACACAGACACGGACACTAGTAAGAAAACAAAGCAACTCCGCCAGGCACAGCAGCTTTATCGTTCTGCCTGGGAGTTAGACCCTACATTTAAGGACAGAATCAGTGGTTGTGCAAAGATGTGCAGTTCACTGTGTGGGTGGGTGCATAAGTGTGACAATGCATAAAGCAGTTGTTTCATTCAAATGGCCAAGCCTCTGCGTTTATTCCTTAGGTTACTGCACTCCCATACATATAGAACAGGTTTGTTTTTAAATGCACTGTCCTAGCCTGTGATTTGTCAAGTTATTTTAGTGCATACGATAGTTTCGGTCAAAATATGATCATTTTAAAGCAACAGTACAATATTTCTTCATTTCCCATGTGGCAACACTGATTAGATTGTGCACTGCCACACCTCTTTGAAATAAGCCTCTGCCTGCCAGCACACAGCGGGCACACTGTCTACTGATAATTAGATGGTGTGACACAAAGCGTAAAAACAGGCAATGCGCTGGCAGAAACTAACAAAAACACTGGCGTATGACGGGAAGTCTGCTGGAAAAGTCCGCAGATAATCATCAAAATAGGGTCCTAGGTGTCTGTGGCAGCTAATTGCTCTTCAAACATTATGACCCTCCTCTGATTTGTCTCTCTCTTGCCTCAGTGGGACTTTTATGTTTTTTTGTTTCTTTGTTAAATGTCATTATAAAAGATTTTTCTCCATTCTCATCAAGCTTCATGGAGAATACATCAAGTCTGAAATCGGTATTCCCCTCTTTGTTCTTGTATCCCAAATGCAACTGTACAGTATATCATACCAGACAGTAAAATGGTAAATGGCATTCACTTATATAACGCTTTTATTCTTATCTCTAGATGACCAAAGCGCTTTACAGATTCTGCTATCCACCCATTCACACACACATTCACACACTGATGGTGGCAGTAAACCCTTTGGACTGGATGGCATTAGTATTTCACAGTTTGTTCTGGGTCTTTGGGTAAATTCTGGAGCATAAGATGTCACATTCTTTTCCCTTCTTTTCTGGTCACTTTCATTACAAGTCTGAAAGCAGTTTAAAGACCATGCTGGATTTTTTTACGATGTTATATTTGTTTTTGCTTTTGCTCCAGTTTGTCAAGGTCAACTGATGTTATTTTGGCTTTCTGTAAGGAAATATCCTGGCTTTGTTCCATCTCTTCATTCTCTTCTGAGGACCATTCTGTCATGAACTCTCCATGTGCTTCTTTACAGCGCACGGCGAGGGGAAAGGACGAGGATTTACGTGCTGGGATTTACACCACACACATTTATTAAACACCAAAGTGCTAACACACAGACAAACAGTTAAAGTTTCCTCAGAAGCTAACGGTGTCCTACTGGACGCTCAACAGTCAACAGGGGAAAGACACCGGGGAAAAAAACACATGCAGTGCTCACTTATGGCTAGTGCAGATTTTCAGGTGTGGTTCATTCAAAACAAGTAACTATCAAAAGACTGAAGAGACTGATCAAAAAAGCTAGCTCTGTTCTAGGGTGACGCCTTGACCCAGTGGAGGAAATAGGAGAGAGGAGGATGGTGGCTCTGTCATCTCTGCTGGGGTCTGATTCCCACCCCATGCAGGACACGCTGAATGCACTGAGGAGCTCATTTAGCGGTAGGCTGTGCCATGTTAGGTGCACGACAGAGAGATTCCGCAGGTCCTTCCTACCTACGGCTGTCAGACTTTATAGCCTGACCAGGGCTGCTCGTAGAGGTTGTATTGAATGTACTAAACGTAACAACCTTGCACAATAGAAATCGTCCCCTCCAATACACAACTAGGACAATAACAGTCATTTACTGAGGGTGGCAACAACACTGTGATTCAAATGCGAAATATACTGTCTGGGTACATATTCATATTCTGCAGGGTAACAACAAACCATAATGCTGTTGTTCCATTCAGATGTAATGCTCCTGCACTGTGTACATATCTGTGTACATATGTATATTCATTTACTGCTTTGGCTAACCAGTTCTTATTATCTTATCTTGGGGCGCATTCACATGGCCACTGTTTGGTCCGGACTAAAGGACCAAAGTGTGTATTCCGTGGATAGTTTGGTTCGTTTGGTGCTGTCTGAATGCACCTGGAACTGTGGTGCAGCACCAAACAAGTGAACTTTGGTCCCCCTGAAAGGGGGGGGGTCTCAGTTCACTTGCAAACACAGCCTCGTGCGCTTCGCTTGCCGTGTGAAAGCAAACAGAGTATCTAGCGGACCAAAGGGCGGACGTGCCTCTCAGCGTTTGTGTAACCACAGCAACACACAGTGAGAAGAGAATGTAGCTTTTATTGTAAAGGTGCCTTCACATCAAACGCGAACGGGCAAATTTTTCGCACATCACGATTACATTATAACTCAATGTAAATACATGAAAAGACATTAATTCACCGTCTGGGTGAGACACAGACAGATGAAGTTCCCACTCACCTGAAAAAGCTGTCATTGTTGAAAACTTGATGTGTGTTTCCCAGCAGCACGTCCGTGGTTTGTGGAGAGAAATAACCAGGCCGAACTTTTCCGAGCAGATGAAACTTTATTCCACTCTCTCTCACATTCACCAGAATAAGACAACTAACCACCAGGTTGCAGGCACTCTCTTTTATATCACAGCACTAACACTTCTCTGCTACCTGGGGTGCTGCATTAACATATCACTCCCCACCTTTGATCTGCCACTTCAGTCTGAGGGAAAACTACTGAGTAACTACTGAGTGGGTTCCCCACAGGGTAAATAAATCCAACATCCCAATTCAGCTGAAGAGCTCTGGTTCTTCAGCCTCCATTTTGGGTAGAAAATAACAATAAAGTCAACCGCGCGGCTCCAAGAAATACTGAGGAGAAAAGTTTTAAAAAATGTTTCTTGGACTTGGAGTAGTGACGAGTGAGGAGTGAGATGCAGGCTCCGATAGATATTTGGTCTGAGAACCAGATTTCTCAGCTGCTTGTGGCTACACACAAGAATACCGATGTTTTTAAAATGTTTACCGACATGATGGCGGAACGGGGGGTTATACAGACAGTGGAGCTTTTCTTTTTTATTAGTTTGTGGCACATAAATACCTTACTGAAGGGATCAGTGTTACGCTGAGAATTGCTCACTTACCAAAACTTGCGGTGTTTTAAATGCAAAGTTTAAGTATGCTATTCATCATATTTCTAAAAATGAGCAGCTAATGAGAAGTAATTCCTTGGCCAAGAAATTGTTAGATAAGAATGTCACAGATTTTTGGAAGGAGCTTAGACGGATTAGTAATAGTAAAACGTCTTTGCCCTGTACCTTGGAAGGCATTTCAGGTACAGAAAATATTGTGGATTTATGGTGGCAGCATTTTTATTCATTACTTAATTCAACTAAGGATGAAACGTATAAGGTAGGGAAAGTAGAAAGGGACAATTCGCTCCTGATTGACACTTATGCAGTGACCAAAGCCATTAGAGAGTTATCAGATAACAAAGCGAGTGGTTTAGACTGTATTTCTGCTGAGCATCTTAAATATGCTAGCTCAAGAATTGCTCCTCTTCTTGCAATCTGTTTCACCAGCTTCATGATTCATGGGATATTACCAGAATCATTATTGTCTGTTGTGTTGGTACCAGTCATTAAAGATAAAGCTGGCAAGCTGTGTAGCCTGGACAATTACAGGCCCATAGCTATAGCCAATATAATATCTGAAGTATTGGAATATAGCTATACATACTGGAACATAGTGTAACCCTTGCCTTATGTTAATTAGGTAAGGGAAATAATTAAGTGTAGACCAATTGCTAGGTTCGTAAGGGTTACAATAGGGAATTAAAGTGAGTGTGGAATGAAATAGCTGGAGGCAAGAAATGAGCAATAATGGTTGTTATTTATAGGGAAAAAGTGAGCAATATATACAAACAATTTACAACTATACAAATATAACAACGGCCGGTATGAAATAAAACCCCAAAAATGTCCTACTGAGCTCAGTGTTTGTTTGTCCTTTCGGTTTAGTCGTTTGACCAGTCAAGATATCTTGTATCTCCAGACTCAGGTTTCTTTTCCTCTTTTAAAGCGGCGACTTGGGTTGTTACCACTTTGAGTCCTGGGCACTGGAGAGAGGAAGGATGCTCTTCAATCGAGATCTTGGTTAGATCTCGGTTCAATCTCGGTTCAGTCTCGGGTCAGGCTCGCCATCTCCATTCGGAGAGAATCCAGGATCCAGAAGGTTCTTGATCGGCAACCAAAAAAACCTAGCCTGCATGACAATAATGGTATTATTGTTTACAGCTACAGTAATTCGTCTTCCAGTCCCTTCTTATATAACACCATAGCTTAGTGTTTAAATTCTTCTCTCATATTACTATTATCACAATCCAGCAATATAGTAATATCTTACATTTCACATCTTACATCTTACATGCATGTGTTCTTTTTCTCACAATCTCTCTGGTAGCACATGAAGTACCCTTTTTTTCATGTAACCGATTAAATGAATTCCTCTGTTCATCTCTACATCATTTAACCATGAAATTATGATTAATCCTCTCTAACCTTGTCTCTGTAAATCATGAAATGAAATACAATTAATTTATCACATAACCAGGGAACATACTGTCCCATCACTTCCAATATTCCCTTTTAAAAATCAGTAAAACCCGGTCTGAGCTACTGGGTTTAGCATAACCTATGCTTTTACATAGGGGACCAACACCATGTGCTTTTAGCATCAAACTACACATTTCATTTGACAGAAATAGTGCATAAGAACTAAAAGTACTTCAGCATACTGTTGGGAACTGAAATCACATTTAGGAAAACCATACAGACACAAAGACAGCCTTTTCCATTGCTTTTAAACAGGAAAAAATCCACTCACGATTAGCATTAGCATAACGCTAATGTTAGCATGTATCTCACTCACCAAGATGAGGTCTCAGTGTGAACAAAGCAAAAGTCACCGCTTCACGGCCTCTCAAGCTCGTGCTCCCGTCAACTTAGGATAATAAAGGTTGCAAATTAGCGTTTGGAGAGTGTTTAGATCCATTTATAGCATCTTTCTGAATTAACTCACCAAGAAGAGGTATCAGTGTGAACCAGACCGCCCACAACCTCTCTCGTCCGCTCTCATATTGTGAAAGACCGATTTCCAGCAGAGCGCCTCAGCACTTTGCTCGGAAGGCGGGGCTAATATCGCTCTTAACGAATGGAAAGACCCAGATCACCCAACGTGACCATGAAACGGAAATTTAAAAGTTGGATGACGAGGATCGCACTTCCTCTTCCCCAAGATAGTCGGTTTTCAAAATAAAATCACACAATTGTATTAATACAATTGACATCTGAGAAAAAAAAGGGTAATTTTCTCAGCTGGGTTACACTCTCCGGCGCTAAATATCACGCACGTCCCGTTGCATGTGCAACCAAGACTGTCCATCATCAGTATTGGTTGAGTTGTAATGTGATCATTTTCAGTATTGTCTCCATCCGGTATCATTTATGGGCGGAACTACGACGGTATCTGGTCGTCTTCGAACCTCCAACTTTCGTTTCTCTTTTGGCTTTGTACTGAGTGTACTTTGTGAGTTTTGAGCTTTTCGTTCTGCAGTTAGTTTTACTACTTGCGTTTGAATTTCTGCAACTTGTTTTGAGAGTTCTTGGAGTGGGTTTAACGTGATATTGTTCTCATTTTCACCTGAACTGTATTGCACAGTTTGCACATGGGATAGTTGCAATTTGGACATAGCAGGATCAGTCAAGATTAATTCTACACTGGAGTGCCAAGTATCATAATCTAGTTCATAAGTTGGTTGGAGGTCCTTGCCAGAAAAAGCTCTGAGCTTTTGTGAAAACGGCTGCACGGAAAAATCGTCCGTTTTTACAATGTGCTCAACTACCACACGTTGCACTTCTGGGGGATTTAAATCATGTGCAGAAATGGTGGGCATACTTTGAGCTGGGGTGCTCGCAGTGCGATTCGACTGGTTAGTTGGCTGTGCACCTTGAATACTGGGCTCAGCTGCAGAAGGCTGAGATTGAGGTTCATCTAAGAAAGCTTCAGGTAAGTTATCAGGTAACTTAACTTGCTCTGATTGATCATTTTCAGATTCTTTGATTGCCTCAGACATCTATAACAGCACGTATTTCAGGACATCTGCCAAATCTCTGCCCCTCATCTTCGCTAGGTTTTTAATGTTAGTGAGAAGTAACTTGGTCATTTCGCTCCCTACACGGTGTGTATAAACACTGGCAAGAGATTGTATCATATAGCTGGCTCCACTATCAGATACATGAGTACATGGCAATGGGTCAAGAGCTTCAAAAGCAATACCCGAGTGATACTCAAAAATGGCACTCTGGGAAAACTCAGACTTACTATCTGCTACTTTTATGACTCTTGAAATCGATCCATACCGTTTCAAAAACTCAGTCATTTCATCAAGTTGCTCATCTCCAGCGATTTCACTCGCTATCACTGCATTTGGAATTTTCACAGATTCACGCTCAACAATATCCATTTTGGGTACATTATAGGCTTGAAATAACGTAAGGGAGAGAAAACAAGGGCTCCTGGCTGGGCTCGCCACTTCTTATTGTAACCCTTGCCTTATGTTAATTAGGTAAGGGAAATAATTAAGTGTAGACCAGTTGCTAGGTTCGTAAGGGTTACAATAGGGAATTAAAGTGAGTGTGGAATGAAATAGCTGGAGGCAAGAAATGAGCAATAATGGTTGTTATTTATAGGGAAAAAGTGAGCAATATATACAAACAATTTACAACTATACAAATATAACAACGGCCGGTATGAAATAAAACCCCAAAAATGTCCTACTGAGCTCAGTGTTTGTTTGTCCTTTCGGTTTAGTCGTTTGACCAGTCAAGATATCTTGTATCTCCAGACTCAGGTTTCTTTTCCTCTTTTAAAGCGGCGACTTGGGTTGTTACCACTTTGAGTCCTGGGCACTGGAGAGAAGAAGGATGCTCTTCAATCGAGATCTTGGTTAGATCTTGGTTCAATCTCGGTTCAGTCTCGAGTCAGGCTCGCCTTCTCCATTCGGAGAGAATCCAGGATCCAGAAGGTTCTTGATCGGCAACCAAAAAAACCTAGCCTGCACGACAATAATGGTATTATTGTTTACAGCTACAGTAATTCGTCTACCAATCCCTTCTTATATAACACCGTAGCTTAGTGTTTAATTTCTTCTCTCATATTACTATTATCACAATCCAGCAATATAGTAATATCTTACATTTCACATCTTACATCTTACATGCATGTGTTCTTTTTCTCACAATCTCTCTGGTAGCACATGAAGTATCCTTTTTTTCATGTAACCAATTAAATGAATTCCTCTGTTCATCTCTACATCATTTAACCATGAAATTATGATTAATCCTCTCTAACCTTGTCTCTGTAAATCATGAAATGAAATACAATTAATTTATCACATAACCAGGGAATATACTGTCCCATCACTTCCAATAGTCCCTTTTAAAAATCAGTAAAACCCGGTCTGAGCTACTGGGTTTAGCATAACCTATGCTTTTACATAGGGGACCAACACCATGTGCTTTTAGCATCAAACTACACATTTCATTTGACAGAAATAGTGTATAAGAACTAAAAGTACTTCAGCATACTGTTGGGAACTGAAATCACATTTAGGAAAACCATACAGACACAAAGACAGCCTTTTCCATTGCTTTTAAACAGGAAAAAATCCACTTGCAATTAGCATTAGCATAACGCTAACATTAGCATGTATCTCACTCACCAGGATGAGGTCTCAGTGTGAACACAGCAAAAGTCACCGCTTCACGGCCTCTCAAGCTCGTGCTCCCGTCAACTTAGGATAATAAAGGTTGCAAATTAGCGTTTGGAGAGTGTTTAGATCCATTTATAGCATCTTTCTGAATTAACTCACCAAGAAGAGGTATCAGTGTGAACCAGACCGCCCACAACCTCTCTCGTCCGCTCTCATATCGTGAAAGACCGATTTCCAGCAGAGCGCCTCAGCACTTTGCTCGGAAGGCGGGGCTAATATCGCTCTTAACGATTAGAAAGACCCAGATCACCCAACGTGACCATGAAACGGAAATTTAAAAGTTGGATGATGAGAATCGCACTTCCTCTTCCCCAAGATAGTCGGTTTTCAAAATAAAATCACACAATTGTATTAATACAATTGACATCTGAGAAAAAAAGGGTCATTTTCTCAGCTGGGTTACAATAGCTATAGCCAATATAATATCTGAAGTACTGGAAAGAATCATGTTTGAAAAATTAAATGTATTCATCAAATCTACTGATCATCAATTTGGATTTAAACCCCATCATGGAACAGATCTGTACATATATGCTTTAAAAGAAATTATAAATAAGTATAGAAATCAAAATTCATCAGTTTTTTTTGTGTTTTATTGACGCCTCTAAGGTGTTTGATCACGTTAATCACAGGATATTGTTTTGGAAAATGATTGACAGGGGGGTTCCCAAGTACTTAGTACATATCCTGATTTACTGGTACGCACATCAGAAGATGCTGGTGAAATGGAGGAAGAGTCATTCATCCCCATTTGGTGTGAACAGTGGTGTCAGACAGGGCAGTATATTGTCCCCTATTCTATTTAATCTTTATATGGATGAGTTGTCAAAACAACTGAATGCCTGTAAAACTGGGTGTTTAATAGGGATTAAGTTAGTGAATCCTTTTATGTATGCTGATGATCTAGTTATTCTCAGTCCAAGTAGTGCTGGTCTTCAGGAGTTATTAAGAGTGTGTACTGCTTATGGAGAGGAAAATGACATAAAATATAATACAAATAAGAGTTGTGTGCTGACTTGCCGCACTAGAGAAGATTTGTTAATGAAATTCCCTGTCTTTGAATTGGCAGGCAGGGAATTAATTGTCAGGGATAAAATTAAATATCTGGGACTTTTTATTAATGATAGAATGACTGATGATGATGATATTTTCAGACAACGCTGCAAAATCTACATGCAAGCAAATATTCTTGCACGCAGGTTTGGCTTTTGTTCAGATGAGGTGAAGCTGGTTCTTTTTAAAACCTATTGTACACCTTTATACATTGCTCATTTATGGATAAATTATAGGAAACAAAGTATGCAGAAATTACAGGTTGCTTACAATGATGCTTTAAGAATTTTACTTAAAAAGCCTCAATGGTGCAGTGCTTCCGAGTTATTTGTCTCATCACGTGTAAATACACTGCATGCAGTAATAAGGAATCTTATGTATAAATTCATCTGTCGGCTTGATGTATCTAGAAATGAAATCATTCAAGTCATGTCTAGCATTAAGCTCAGTTCTATTCGCTGTCAGTCACAGTTTAGAAGGCACTGGCACAGCAGTCTTTTTAAGTCTTTTTAAAGTCTGTACTGTTTTTGTACTTCTTTTAGTAGTTGTTTCTTATTGTTTTGTAACTTTTTGATTGTTTTTCTTATTAACTGTTTCAACTGTCTTGTTTATTATTTTATTTTTATTTATTTTATTTTTGATGGACCATGAGTCTGGAATAAAGTTTTTGATTGATTGATTGATTGATTGATTGATTGCATCCCATCGTCAAATAAACATAATTTAAAGATAATTTACAACTGGTAATAACAATTTTTACTTCTAAAAATGTATAATGAGTACTTTTAAAAATGCACAAATGGTTACAAGCCTGGCTGTAGTGTTATATTTTATAGTTTTGGTGCATGAGATGCATGTCTTGGCAAGCGAGCAATTCTCAGCATAACACCGGTCCTGGCCAATCAATGAGCTGGATTTTTCTTCTTCGGTGAGATTTTTTCTTCCTTGTCAGTGGTGGCTTCGGCTACAGCGCCACAAACAAGCAGCTGTTGTGACTGCGTGACGTTGTCCAAGCAGTTTGGTCCGCTTGAAAGTGCTGTGTGAATGCAAACCAAACGAAGATGTGAAAATTCTCGCCATCCCCCGCCGAGTCAAACCAAGACTCCCGGACTATCCTGGTGTGAATACAGCCTTATTAACTATTGCTCTGAGTGCTGCTATCCTTTTGCTGCTGTAATCCTGGAATTTCCCCATTGTGTGACTAATAAAGGCTTATCTTAGCTTATCTTAAAATACCAAATAGGTGTGTACTAACCATTTGCAATCCATTAAATACAACTACTGCAGATTTCATACTCTACCCCAAACTGTGGAAGTTCATCTACAGCTGTCCGTGCATATCACATCAGGTATTTGGAGGTGTGAAAATGTAGAGATTTGAAACCAGTCTCC
The DNA here is from genome assembly GCA_020510985.1 of Pholidichthys leucotaenia. Taxonomy (NCBI): domain Eukaryota; kingdom Metazoa; phylum Chordata; class Actinopteri; order Cichliformes; family Pholidichthyidae; genus Pholidichthys; species Pholidichthys leucotaenia. The sequence continues at coordinate 251,421,825 of CM035845.1, read as the reverse complement.
AGAGTGGAGAGATTTTCTCAGTGCTGTTTGTCTGCATCTGTGTGCACAGAAATAAAGAGCAACAGTATTTTACAGCCCCGATTTACAATAGATTTCAGCCAATCCACAAACCAAGGAGATTTTATTTCTCACAGAGAAATACAAATACGGAGCTTGTATTTCTGTATTTCTAGAAATACAGAAATACAAGCTCCATGATTAAACTTTAAGCCTGATGTGTTTGTAGTTAGGATTAGGTTAAAAAAGGGCTCTTAATGGTATCTGTAAAACACTTTTTTTACACAATAGAAGCAGCCTTATATAAAAAAAAAATGGTCACCAAAATAATAACCAAGAAGGATTTACAAACTCAAATACATCCCTAGATTTAATGCCTACCTTTGCTGAATGATGAAATAATTCACTGTGGCGCAGCCGATGTTTCAAATCCAGTTTTGCGCTGCTACACATGCTACATGCTACATGATGTGATGGTGGCTGCAGCTGACATCATATCATATCACTATTTTTTCTTACTTGTAATCCTTTTGCAAAAGTTATGACTGAAGACTCCTTATCAAATATTCAAACGAGCTGTCACTAAGGCAGATTTTTTTATTGCCTGCAATTATACAAATTATTTATTTATTCAGCCTATTACTCCCTCATTCTTTCAGCTTAAAAAAAAAATAAACATTTCTTGCAGATGGAATTTGGCACTTATAGTTATAATCCAAAGTCCCTAGTAAAATGTCTCCTTGTCATCTGTTAGTTACAACAGCAGTTTTCACTCTTTCAGTGGACCCATGCCTATACATAGTTGCTTTTGTGACGTGACATGTGCACGTGGATGTTTCTCTCTGGGTCTAAGCGAAAACACTTGTCATGTGCACCAGGCTCAAAACTTTCATTATTCATGTATTATTGAAATTGAGAGTGTGTTCCCAAAAAACATTAACTGAACTCGAAGTTTCATCCATCGACTCAGCACTAATCCATTTTCAAACATGAGACTTATATTTGTTTGTCTGTTTAATTGGTTTTGAATAGGCCTTCTTCACTTCTTCAGGCATTGCATTTTTCATTGAATAATTTGTCATTTTTTTTGTGATTGCATTTTCTTGCCAAGTGTAAATATACTCTACCCTCTCAGTGCATCAATATCAGATCATGATCTATTGATACAAAACACAATATGCAGTTTTGGTTTGGGGAAAAAAGTCTTCACTGGCACACAATGAAGCTGCTTCTCATCAGTAATTATTCATGTTCAAGTGCCTGCATCCTCACAGGCTTTTATCGCTACAATTACAAATTGTTTACTGGTTTCCAATCAACTTACATCAATGTACTTAAACAGAGTTTTCATTTCAGGCACTTGAATCCAATTAAAAGTCCAATTTTCCCACCTGTGTCTCAGCAAAAATTTCCCTTTACTAATGCTTATTTAGCCTGAGGTGAATGGCAAATTGCAGTATGTTCATTTGTAGTGTGTTTCAGAGTTTCATCCTGAACGTTTTCACCATCTCCATTTGAAAAGAAATATACTGCTTATACAGGCAGCTCGGTGGTGCAGTGGTTTGCACTGTGGCAGCACGGCAATAAGGTCTTGGGATCGATTCCACCCTTGACCATCATGGGTTCAATCCCACCCCCTGACCATCGGTGACCCTTCTGTCTGGAGTTTGCATGGTCTCCCCGTGTCTGCATGGGTTTACTCCGGGTTCTCTGGTTTCCTCCCACAGGCCAAAAACCTGCAAGTTAGATTAACTGGCATCATCTGGGGATTCTAAATTGTCCTCAGGTATGAATGTGAGAGCGAATGGTTGTCTGTCTCTCTGTGTTGGCCCTGCAATGGACTGGCAATCTGTTCAGGGTGTACCCTGCTTCTCGCCCAAAGACACTGGGATAGGCTCCAGCCCCTCCGCAACCCAAAAAGGATTAAGTAATAGAAGATGGATGGATGGATGGATATACTGCATATATTTGTATTTTATGAAATAGGATTATTTTTCTCACACTTAGATCTTCTTTATGTCCCCACCTAGCACAAATTGGTTGAAAAAATGTTGAAAAGACAGCTTTGCCAGCCATCTTAAAAAATGTCTAGATTTGGTTGAAAAGTGAAAGATGAAAAGCTGTAGTTTTCAGGTTGTTGAAAAGATATCTTTATGGTCTAAAAGTCATCTGTAACTTTAATATCATTCATCGTCTTTACCACTTAATCCTTTTCACTCAAGCCAATCCCAGGTGCCTTTGAGCCAGAGTACACCCTGGACAGATGGCCAATCCATGCCCAATTCTTCCAGGTGGTCTTACATCCCAGTGTTAAACAAGTCAGACCCTGGTTAGATTATGTCAGATGAGATCAAGGGTGTTTGGAATGGTATGGCAGGGAGTTTGCATGTTCTCCCTGTGCTGCGTGGGTTTACTCCGGGGGCTCCAGTTTCCTCCCACAATCCAAAGACATGCATGTTAGGTTAATTGGCTGTTCTAAATTGTCCCTAGATATCTGTTTCCTATACGCCCTTAGAATAGAGGGTTAGTATTAGTGAAAGCACTTTGAGTGGTCTTTGTGACTAGAAAAGCGCTATATAAGTGCAGGTTAGTTAGTTAGTTAGTTAGTTAGTTAGATTGTGTCCATGAATCACAAGTCTTGGGACACCTGAAGCCTGAGGTGTGAACATCAATAAAGATGCAAAACAAACTTGTATTCACACAGTGCTTATTAAGTGTACGGTACAAAACTTCCCCTTTAATTTGGCTGCCAGAGATGTGTGCACATCCAGTAAAATGAAGAAAAAGAAATAAAAACTGGTCAAATAATTGTTTTAGTTGAGACGCGCGCGTGTGTGTGTGCGCGCGTGCATGCGTGCCTGTGTGTGTGTGTCTTAAGTCATAGATCAGATCACATTTTATGACAAATTAATGCAGAAAACCAGGTCATTCCAAAGGGTTCACATACTTTTTCTTGCAATTGTAGACAAACACCACCATTACCAAATGTCAAAAACTATTTTGAGGATACATTTGGGCCTAATCCTGTGGACAAAACAGCCCAATTGTTGGACTATTTTTTGGTTATTATGGTTAGGCACCACCCAATTTTCAACAACTGTTCTCTGGTTAAATATGGTCTGTATTGAGCCCAAGTTATGCTTCATCATCACGGCAATGCCACTGTGAGTCGATACAGACCCAGCGCAGTAGAAACGTTGTACCCCACTGTGTCATCTGAAATACACATCTCCAGAAATGTAACTACACATTGCGGCAATGCAGACCACAAGAGGTGTGACTGGTCCACTTTGGCTCTACCTTCACATTTCCTGGTTCTCGTCTCTGCTCTGCTCATTCATGGGGGTGCCACTTCCAAAGCAAGTCAGATAAACAACAATCCGGATTCAAAAGAATATTGAGGAAGTTAGCAGATATAGAACAAGTGTATGACTTGTCCTAACTCCATTATTTACATAGATCAGTGTTTTTCAACCAGGGTGCCCTGGTATGTTCAGGTTTCTGTTGGAAATTATCAAATTTCACTTGTTAAATGGTCGGAAAAAAATCACAAATAATTTGCCATTGTTGTGCATGGGTTCTGTAGGTACTCATGCACAACAACGGCAAATTACTTGGATATTTTTGGACCAGTTAAGAAGTGAAATTAGACAATTTCCCAGAAAAACCTGAACATACAGGAGCACCCTGGTTGAAAAACATTGACATAGATTGTCAAATGGCAGCGGTGGTCGAACATACTGTCTTCTCTTTTATCTCGGTTGCAGCGATCATATGAAAAGTTGTTATTCAATATTTATTAACTTTAAAAAATGTGCATAAAGTTAAAAAAATTTCAACTTTATGTAAATGGAAGTACGAGCAACTCAACACATTGCAGCCCGAATCTCACCACACTGAAGCCAAATGCTTTGCATTGTGTTTCATACTGAAACTCAGTAGGAAGCAAAGAAATAACAGATCCAGTGAACATCTACCATTAGTTCAGGGAACGTACTGAAGAGCAGCGAACAAACTCCACCCACTCCCTTCAACCAACTCTCAGTTCAGTAAACAAATCCTGCCCGCTCCATTGAGCGTTTTTCTGTTCAGTGAATGATAGTATTTGGAGCTCCAGTACAGCAGTGATTTGGTGAACTAATATTTCAAAGGAATTTTTTTATTTTAGTGAATGAACCGGAAGTAAATCAGTGCATTTTAGTGAACTGTGGATCCTGTGGATCCTGAACTGGGGAGTTTAAATACCTGGGGTCAACCATCCAAAGCAATGGAAAATGCACAAGAGAAGTGAAGAAGAGAGTGTCAGGGGTGATTTGTGACAGAAGGGTAGCAGCAAGAGTGAAAGGGAAGATTTACAAAACGGTAGTGAGACCTGCTATGATGTATGGTTTGGAGACGGTGGAACTGACAAAAAGACAGGAGATGGAGCTGGAGGTGACAGAGTTGAAGATGCTAAGATTTTCACTGGGAGTGACTAGAAGGGACAGGACTAGAAATATCAGAGGGGCAGCTCAAGTTGAGCGGTTTGGAGGCAAAGTAAGAGAGGCAAGGCTGAGATGGTTTAGATGTGCAGAGGAGGGATAGTGGAGATACTGGACAAAGGATGGTGAAGATGGAGCTGCCAGGCAGTGGGAAAAGGGAACGACCACAGAGAAGATTCATAGATGTAGTGAAGGAGGACATGGTAAATAGTATTCAATTATATAACACTTTTTCTCATCTCTAGATGACCAAAGCACTTCACAGGACTGGGTGGAGTGCATGGGGGTGGGGACTGCGGCTCTTGACCAGATGGAGTGATGATATAGAGTGAAGTACATGGCGGTAATACACCTGTAAGCTGGTTGCCAACCGTCAATCAAATCTAAAAGAAGAAGAAGAAGAAGATGATTAAGGCAATGAGACAGGACAGATTGATGCTGGATGTATAGAGTGATTGAGTGATACAGAGTGATGAATTTGTAAGGTCTGCAGCTCCTGACCAGATAGAGTGATGATTTCAAGTGAAGTGCGTGGCAGTAATGCATCTGTAAGCTGGTTGCCAACCACCAATCAAATCTAAAAGAAGAAGAAGAACTTTATAGATCCTCCTATCCACACACTGATGGTGGCAGAGCTGCCATGCACCGGCACTGGCCTGAACCACCACGAGCAACTGGGGGTTCAGCATCTTGCTCAAGGACACTTTGACATCTAGACTGCAGACAAAGCAGGAATCGAACCCCTGACCCTCCAATCAGTAGTCAGCCACACTACACCTGCGCCACATGCCTCTCCAACATGGAGAGGGTTGGTGTTACAGAGGAAGATGCAAGGGATAGGGTAAGATGGAAGCAGAGGAGCTACTGTGGCAACTCCGAAAGGGAGCAGCCGAAAGAAGAAGTGGATCCCACCACTAAGGCTCTATTGACACTATAGGCAGTGTCAAACCAGACCCAGACAATTTTCATATGTGGTCCTAAATTGGATGTATGTCATATTTTTCAAAGCAACCTCAGTCTAAACGGTCATGTTGCATTTTATTCAACTTTTACATCATTAAAGTGAGACAGACATCACAATTCTGCACTGGAGGAGGCAGGGTGCAGCAAAAACAGGTGCAAACAGTGGATGAAACAAGCATGGCAGACACCGTTGATGGAGCTGGTCAGTGGAAAGAAAGTGAGATGTTGGACTTAATTAGTATTTAGGGTGACAATTCTGTTCAGCCACTGCTCCACAAAAGGCCATCTTTAAAATTTGTGCTCTCCTTTTTTCTCTCAATCTTCTTGTATTTATCGCTTGATCATTCACTGCCTGGCCAAAAAAATCACAACCTGGATATAAATAAGCAATAGCCTCCCATTGGACAATTACTGCATGGGTGATTATGTTTCAGCTGGCAACAAATTATATATATATATATATATAGTATATATATATATATATATATACACACTACCGTTCAAAAGTTTGGGGTCACCCAGACAGTTTTGTTTTCCATGAAAAGTCACACTTTTATTTACCACCATGAGTTGTAAAATGAATAGAAAATATAGTCAAGACACTGACAAGGTTAGAAATAATGATTTGTATTTGAAATAATAATTTTTTTCCTTCAAACTTTGCTTTCGTCAAAGAATTCTCCATTTGCAGCAATTACAGCATTGCAGACCTTTGGCATTCTAGCTGCTAATTTGTTGAGGTAATCTGGAGAATTCTGATGCAATGAGCAAACACATTGTACCATTAGAACACTGGAGTGATAGTTGCTGGAAATGGGCCTCTATACACCTATGTAGATTTTGCACAAAAAAACAGACATTTGCAGCTAGAATAGTCATTTACCACATTAGCAATGTATAGAGTGTATTTCTGATTAGTTTAAAGTTATCTTCATTGGAAAAAAAACAGTGCTTTTCTTTCAAAAATAAGGAAATTTCTAAGTGACCCCAAACTTTTGAACGGTAGTGTATGCATATATATGTGTATATACATGTATATATATATATATATATATATATATATATATATATATATATATATATATATATATATATATATATATATATATATATATATACTGTATATATATACGTATATATATACTGTATATATATATATATATATCATCATCATCATCATCATAGCAGTCTGTCATGGGCGACAATGACTTTCATTTAGGTCTGATCAGATTCCTCCACACAGCATATCATTCTATAAATTCAAGAAATCTCTGTCTGTCTGTCACGTTTATAGGACAACATAGGACCGCTTATGATGTCTGCCTGATGTCCTATGATGCATCATAGGCCGTCCTATGATCTCAGGCATCATAGGACTTGAGATGCCACCATAAAGATATTCGCGATGCCGTCATAAAGATATCATGTCTATATGACAGCACATAGACAGGCATCATAGGACTGTCTATATGACGTCCCATAGACAGACAGGCATCATAGGACTCGAGATGCCGTTATAAAGATATGATGTCTATATGACGTCACATAGACAGAGCACATCATCGGACGGCCTATGATATCTGCATGATGTCCTATGATGCATGATGTCCTATGATGACCCTAAAAAATATAATGTCTATATGACATCATATAGACATAGCACATCATACAACGCCCTATGATGTCTGCATGATGTCCTATGATGATCCAACAATATCAAGCAACATAGGACTCGCGATGCCGTCATATAGACAAATGTGTCTTTATGATGTCATATAGACCATCACTCACGATGCCTAGACTAATGTGTCTTTATGATGTCATATGGCTCAAAATTGGCAAGGTGAATAAGTCACAGGGCCAGTCTTTACAGCGCATTCGTATTTTCTGCACAACAGATTTCTGCAGCCATGGCCAATTCTACGTTGCCGCGAGCAGAGTTGCCAGATCAAGCAGTCTTCGTACTGTTGCTCAAGATGAAGAAACTAAGCAAAAGCGTTGCTTTCTCAGCAATGTCATTTTTAAAGGGGTGCTGACACAGTAAAAATATGTAACCTTGAAGAAAGCCAGTCTACACTACAAATGTGTAAAATGCCAAGCAAAGCACTGATTTTCTCCGGGTGTTCCAGTTTCTTGGTTTCTACAGGCATGCACGGGCCTTCCTGAACAGGGTCAAAAGACACTTTTTGCTCAGATCTATTTCATGATCCTACCCATGAACTGGAATTACGACGCACCTATCCCTCAACCAGTGGTCTGAACGAAGAAGAAGGCCCACCAGATGGAGAGCAATAGAATGAAGAGAACTGCTGCACGTCAGAAAAGATGCCGTGAACATGAAACACCTCAGGTTCCAGCAGTACACCGCAGGCATTTTTTTTTTTTTTTTTTTTTTTTTTTGTTACTTATTTGTACCCGTAGGTAGACTTGGTTTGCAGTCTGGTGACAAGCCACCGGCTGCTGGTCGCTGCGTGCGCGAGCGCCCTAAACCTACATGTTTTTGGTGTGCGGGAGGAAACCGGAGAAATCCCGGAGTAAACCCACGCAACACGGGGAGAACATGCAAACTCCACACAGCTCACTGTTGGTCGGGGGCTGGGATCGAACCCACGATCTCATGATCCCCGCGATCCCCCGGCCGAGGGTAAAACTGTGCTGCCACAGTGCTAAACCACTGCGCCACCGTGCAGCCTGGCATGACTGTGAACAACACAGCCATCTGAGACAGGAGGAGACCCTTCAGCAACAGGCATGCAGAAATACTTGCTTATACTTAGTTTATACGGGCATGGACGGGTATGCACGGGTATACACTAGTTTATAATTAAAAAATAAATTTTTAAAAAAATTATTTAAATAATTTTTTAAATAATTGATGCAGTGAGTAGCTTCTCATTTGTTAAACAACCGTGTCGAAAGACCAGTAGTGGACTGTGTATTTTACAACTAGGCCTTCAGTGGTGATCTACACGATTTGTGTTATTCATACCAAACACCATAAAAATAGCGTATAAGGCTGTCTACACTTACATCACAGATCTCATACATGCGCAATATAAAGCGCCGAGGTTACAAAAACTAGCAATTTCAATACATGTCTATGACAATATTAGCTAAATTTCAACCAGGAAAATGCCAAAATTGTGTGCAGTTGGTTCATGTAGATGTAGCTATCAGCATCTTATGAAAGATGGTGATAGCAATGAGAATACAAGTTTTTTTTAGATTCATATCGGCCAGCAGAGACTAACAAAGGAGGATTTTGTGGGCTGCCTTTTCATATGAGTTGGCTGAGGGTCTGGTCACAAGTGGAGCTTGCGCCGACTGCAGGTATGTCTGTTTACCAAGTTATGGCTCTTATTTATCATTAGAAGTAACTTGCCTACACTTAAAGTTAATGTGAACATGTGAAAAACACTCGAATTTGCATGAGAGGGAGTTAAAATTAAAATAGCATTAGCACAGAAACACATCAACTCATTCATTCATTCATTCATTGGCTCCATCAATCTCAAAAGATCATGGGGGATTTTTGTGCCTTGGGTCATCATTCAGGGAGCTGCACCGTCGGGCGTGGCTGTAGAGGCCGATACAGGATCTGCAGGTCCTGCCGCAGCCGCTGCAGATAAATTCTTCACAGTGTAGTGGGGGTCTCGACAGTCTCCTCTGTCTGCGGAGTCTCTTCTCCCCCAGTGAGCGTCTCTTCTCTCCTCTGCTGTTCGGATGACATCCTGGGTGGTGGTCCGCCAGTTGGAGCAGACGGAGGCGGCTGACTCCAGGTCGGAGGGGTTGAAGCCTCCAGCCTTGAGGTTGTGCTTGCAAACATCCTTGAATCTGAGAGTTGGGCGTCCCTTTGATCTGGTTCCAGTAGCCAGCTCCCCATACAGTAAGTCTTTGGGGATGCGGCCATCCTCCATTCGGTTGACGTGGCCAAGCCATCGCAAGCGTCTCTTTGTCAGGATGGCAAACATACTGGACACATCTGCTCTGGCCAGGACGTCGATGTTGGAGACATGGTCCTGCCAAGTGATGTGCAGTAGTCTGCGAAGGCAGCGTTGGTGGAAGGCATTCAGCCGGCATTCCTGGCAGGAGTAGAGGGTCCATGCTTCACTGCCGTATAGGAGAGTACTCAGTACACAGGCCATGTAGACTCTTATCTTGGTGTTGGTGGTTAGCATAGAGTTGTCCCAGACTCGCTTCGCCAGACGGGCCATCACCATCTATGCCTTGCTGATACGGGCGTTCAGTTCGGCGTCTAGGGAGAGATTGCTGGAGATGATCGACCCGAGGTAGGTGAACTTGTTCACTACCGCAAGTGTGTGGTCGCCGATGTTGATACTGGGAACACTGCTGACATCCTGGCCCATGACCTCGGTCTTTTTAAGGGTGATGGTGAGGCCAAACTCAGAGCAGGCACGAGCAAAGCAGTTGATGAGACGCTGGAGCGCTTCCACAGTGTGAGCAACAAGACCAGCATCATCAGCATAGAGCAGATCCCTGATTAGAACGCTCCGCACCTTGGTCTTTGATCTGAGGCGTGCCATGTTAAAGAGGCCTCCATCCCTCCTGGTGTGGAGGAAGACACCGTCTTCAGAGTCCCGGAAGGCGTAGCACAGGAGCAGGGAGAAAAAGATGCCAAATAGGGTAGGAGCCAGAACACAACCCTGCTTCACACCGTTCTTGATCGGGAAAGGGTCTGAGGATAATCTATCAAACTGGACAATGCCGTTCATGTCCTGGTGGAACGACTTGATCATGCTCAAAAGCTTGGGAGAACATCCAATTCGTTGGAGGAGGGCAAACAGTCCATCCCTGCTGACCAAGTCAAAAGCCTTGGTCAGGTCGATGAAGGCCAAAAAGAGGGGTTGTCTCTGCTCCCGGCACTTTTCTTGCAGCTGCCTCATAGAAAAGACCATATCTATGGTTGATCTGGTTGCTCTGAATCCACACTGCGCCTCTGGATACACACGTTCGGCAAGTAGTTGTAGTCTGTTGAGGACGACACGGGCAAAGGCTTTGCCAACTATGCTTAGGAGTGAGATACCACGATAGTTGTTACAATCGCTCCGCTCCCACTTGTTCTTGTAGAGAGTGATGATTTTGACATCACGCATATCTTGAGGCACAGCCCCTTCCTCCCAGCACTGCAGCAGGAGCTCATGGAGGTGTTTCAAGAGTGAGCTCTCCTTTGCAGTTTTGACGATTTCAGGGGGGATGTTGTGACTGCCTGGAGCCTTGCCATTTGAGATGGAGTCTATCGCCTTGCTGAGCTCCTCGATGGTGGGTGGAGCGTCAAGCTCATCCATGACTGACAGTAGACGGGTGTTCTCAAGGGCTGTGTGCAAGACGGTGGTTACTCTCGAGTAGAGCTCTTGGTAGTACTCAGCCCATCTCTCCATTTGTTTACTGCGATCCTTGATGACATCTCCTGCAGCTGATTTAAGTGGGGCGGTCTTGATGACACTGGGACCGAAAGCCTTCTTCATGCCTTCGTACATTTTGCACACATTTCCGTGATCTGCAGAAAGCTGTATGTCCTGGCAGAGGTTAAGCCAGTTGTCATTGGCACATCGCCTTGCAATCTTTTGTGCATTGTTCCTCGCAGCGTGCAGTGTAGCAAGCATCCGCACAGAGGGCTCCTTCTTGTGGGCAATTAGGGCTGCACGTTTGGCGGCGATTGCAGGTTCCATCTCAGAGGCTCCAGCTTCAAACCAATCAGCACTCTTCCCCACCTTTTTCCCAAAGGTACCTATGGCGGTCTCAAACACAGCCTCACGGATGTGGTTCCACCTTGCAGAAGCACAGTCGGTGGGACAGTCCGCCAGGGCTTCATTTATGACTTTAGCATAGTGTTCCCGCAGTTCAGGTACTGTAATCATAGCTGTGTTGATGCGGGGTCGGGGTTTCTGCTTGGAGCAGTTGACACGTCTGAGGCAAAGACGTACCTTGGTGGCGACCAGGGAATGGTCAATGTCACAGTCAGCACTGTGGAAACTGCACGTGACCAGCACTCAGTTCAGCAGGGATCTCCTGGTGATGACGAAGTCCAGCTGATGCCAGTGGCGAGACCTTGGATGTCTCCAAGACACTCGGTGACAAGGCTTGGTGGAGAAGAATGTGTTGGTCAGACAGAGGTCATGAAAGGAGCAGAGTTCAAGAAGGCGTTGACCGTTCTGGTTAAGCTTGCCGATGCCGAAGCGGCCAATGCAGCGGGGCCAGGAGTCATGATCTGCCCCTATCCGTGCATTAAAGTCACCGAGCAGAAACAGGTGCTCCTTGGCAGGGATCTGCTGGATCCTGGTTTCGAGCGTCTCGTAGAATGCATCGTTCACCTCAGTTGAAGAGCAGAGCATCGGAGCATAGGCGCTAAGGATACTAGCTGGTGCAGAGGAGGTTATGAGACGGAGAGAGAGGACTCGTGGAGTGCCTGAAGACGGTGGTTCAATAGAGGACAGAAGGAAGTTTCGAACAGCGAATCCAACACCGTACAGGCGATGTTCGTCAGGCTCCTGTCCCTGCCAGAAAAACGTATAGTTCTTCTCCTTCAAGCTGCCGCTGCCCGGAAGTCGCGTCTCTTGCAGTGCTGCAATGTCAATATTGAGCCTCCTCAGCTCGCGGTCGATGATAGCAGTTTTCCTGGTGTCGTTGATTTGCTGGAGGTCGTCAGAGAGGCCAGGACACATTGTTCTGATGTTCCAGGTTGCCAGACTCAGCGCTGGCGGCTTTGGTTTCTTGATATTAACTGGTGCAGTGATTACAGTCCATGATTCAGCTTTTGGCCTACACTTCAAGCACCCTTTGAAGTAAGCGGACCGTGGTGGGCCAGCACCTTACTGACTGGGGGCTGCCCAGCTAAAGGCGGGCGGTAGCTGGCCAGTGGGACATGACGATCCCTCCCACCGTCGGGAGACAGCCCTAGGCGCCCGAGCTTACGCCAATTTGCTCTGGACTTTTAACCAGTAACTGCGTCTCCCCGTTTTGAGCTGCAGCAGAAGGCAGCACTGGAGTGACCTCTCCAGGGCACAGGCCAGGGCGAAGTTGTGGAGAAACTGAAATGCCCAGTCGACAGATCCTCCTTCTCGGCCTTGCTGGTAGTGTCCAATGGAAGGGACTAGCCGATACAGTTGGTACCAACTTGGCTACAGGAGTTGCCGGGAGGTCCCGCTACACGAAGACCAACCGCCTTCGGGGCTCCACTCCGGATTTTCTGTAGGGGTTGTCTCCCTTAGCCTTTGTCACTCCCGTGACGGCCACAAGGCAGTGGTGCTATTTGCCCATAGCTGGGGGTTGTTTTGTGTGGCACCAGGGCATGTCCACGCGCCGGTGAGCCTGCGTGCCTCACATTTGGGCCCAGCCCAAGGGCCCAAATGTGAGGGCCCACACACCTCCTCCCTTAATGCAACAGGTTGTACTGGGCTACATCTTACCAGTAGAGGAGAGAGAAAACTTCCTCTCCCACCTGACACCAAGCAACCCAGTAACTTACAACTCAGTAACAATATTAATTTCAATTTGAACTGTTTATCAGCCTCAGAGTAAACACATTAACACTGCAATTAAACTAGTTTAAAAATAAGACTGACACTCACCTGCTGACAAATGGACCAAAGCTCTGAAGAGCTGAAACGAAGTGTCGGGATTAACAGGGTGAACGAGTGTGGTGGTGGTGTGTGTGTGTGTGTGTGTGTGTGTGTGTGTGTGTGTGTGTGTCTCCCATACAGGAAGTTGTTTTTCCTGTGCGTTCCGGTGGCTAAATTTTGCAAACCTAAACGTAATGGCTTTTTGGGGATTTCCACAGCAGATGCAATTTATTTTCTCAAAGTGTTCCACCAATGTACAGCCAAACTGGCGCATTAATTCATCGTTACAATTGTCAATATTGTTTCTGGACACTGTTGAGTCATTCTTCCACATACTGTCATGAGCGGGGTTTTAGTTTTTTCCTACCCTGCTTCATGACGTGGCTGCTTTTCCCCTATTATTTCTTTTGTGTCTGTTTTCTGTCAGGTTCGTCTGTCAGGCTGCTGAGAGCCTTGGGGTTTGCCTGCTTCCTGACAGCCGACAGCCACGCCCCCTCCTCCTGTCAGGGTCACAGCTGCTTGTCATTTGTGTTTCACTCAGCACACGCACACACCATTCATTCTCACTCACATGCTCACACACCCATGCACTCATTACACGCACCGGCATGCACTCAGTTGATTAGTAAGTTGCAGTATTTAAGTTCTGTGTTCACTGATGTGCATTGCCGGGTTATTGTTTGATCCACACAGTGTCTGTTCCCTCAGTGTTGAACTAAACTGCTTGTACCACTGTCGTTGGATCGTCTGTACTTCCACCAGCTCGTTCTCAGCCATTTTTGTTCAACTGGGTCTCCTACCTGGGATTGCCTCGGACTGATCCAGCCCTGTAAGTTTTCCTATGTTTGCTCACACCTTACCAGTCCCATCTGGAAGCGTCCTGGGTTCCTCTGTCTCCCTCCGCTCACAGTTCCGCCTATAGCGCCTGGGCCATTTCCTCCATGTTCCGCTTCCCTACAGACTGTAGAGCATCCTGGCCGCCTCCCTTGTATGCTGGAGTCATTCATCTGTTCGTACCTGAACTGTCCTCACATTTGTTATTAAAGCACATTCAACTCATCCCTGCGTTTGGGTTTCACCTCCAATTCCTACATGCGCTGCGCAAAGACGCATGTATTTGACACATACTGGCTGGTAGACGGTAGGGGCACTTTTTGTGATCAAAAATTTGTAGTTTTTGATCATATCTGGACCGATCTTGTGGTGAAAGCTCATCATAATAGTAATATGCCATGTTGTTTCAATAGTAAACTGCCGGGTTTTGTAACCTCGGGCGCCATGTGCACGTACGTGTGAAGTACCCGGATGTGTAGATGGCCCTATGGGGCCGTCTGCACAAAGCATGTTAAAGATAACTTTAACTATAAAATTATAGTTTTAAAAATCTTTACCTTTTTGTTGTGGAGCTCCATTTCCCTGTGCACTCATTCATTGAGCTGCAGATCTACTCTTGTTTCCCCAAAGGTTTAAAAGTACTGTTGCTTGTAATGGCCTCTTTCCACTAGTCCCCACTTAGCCCTACATGCCTCTACATGGCTTTACATGGCCCAGCATGCTTTTGTTTCCATTACAGCAGAGTACTGCTTGGGGTGGGTGGGACTTTTTTACAACAAGGCGGCACCACACTCCCGTGGCATAAAACACGCAACACAAGCAAAACACAACATGGCGGCTTACAAGCTGACTGCTCAGTGTCTGGCTTTTTGTCAGAGTAAAGGCAAAAAAGGTCAGACAAGGCTACAGGCAGTGAGACGAAACATTCTGGAAAAGTACTGGAGCATTTAGGAAGCCATAGAGCTGAAGACGTGAGGATACAAACTAGATCACATATGAAAGTAAGCTAATGATTGTTAATCCTAGTTTGCTTTAAGTCCGCCGTACCACACTGTAATGTCTGAAAGTTATCGCTATTAGGTACTAAAATACAGTATGTATGTTGTGTGTGTGTTTCAGATGGCTCTCTTGTGGCAAAATTACCCCTTCATACCGTGGATCTGGGCGTTCAACACAGGCTCCCAGTGATGTCACCCCAGCTTCACAAACGCAGTGGCTACAGCGGCTCCTGCAGCACTGAGTCTGTGGTGGTGTCATGGCAAAAACTGTTCAGCTGCCAAAACTTGATCACCAGGTTGTAGTTATGGGGTTATATTAGCCATAAAATATATATTTCAACAGGTAAACAGTACTGCGTTAGGTATAATAAGATATATTTAACAATTATGATGCATTTTAGGCCAAAACAAATTTGATCTAGGATTAAAAGCAATTAAAATAATGCAGTCACAAGGTTACATGGAAAATGCTTGATTTAGTGAATAGATACATGTAGAAACTGTAGAAATAGATATTCTCTGCATCAGCAATGTACTATACAGTGGGGCAAAAAAGTATTTAGTCAGCCACCAATTGTGCAAGTTCTCCCACTTAAAAGATGAGAGAGGTCTCCAATTTTCATCATAGGTATACCTCAACTATGGGAGACAAAAATGAGAAAAAAAATCCAGAAAATCACATTGAAGGATTTTTAATGAATTAATTGGTAAATTCCTGGGTAAAATAAGTATTTGGTCACCTACAAACAAGCAAGATTTCTGGCTCTCACAGACCTGTAACAACTTCTTTAAGAAGCTCCTCTGTCCTCCACTCATTACCTGTATTAATGGCACCTGTTTGAACTCGTTATCAGTATAAAAGACACCTGTCCACAACCTCAAACAGTCAGACTCCAAACTCCACTATGGCCGAGACCAAAGAGCTGTCAAAGGACACCAGAAACAAAATTGTAGACCTGCACCAGGCTGGGAAGACTGAATCTGCAATAGGTAAGCAGCTTGGTGTGAAGAAATCAACTGTGGGAGCAATTATTAGAAAATGGAAGACAAACAAGACCACTGATAATCTCCCTCGATCTGGGGCTCCACGCAAGAGCTCACCCCGTGGGGTCAAAATGATCACCAGAACGGTGAGCAAAAATCCCAGAACCCCATGGGGGACCTAGTGAATGACCTGCAGAGAGCTGGGACCAAAATAACAAAGGCTACCATCAGTAACACACTATGCCGCCAGGGACTCAAATCCTGCAGTGCCAGACGTGTTCCCCTGCTTAAGCCAGTACATATCCAGGCCCGTCTGAAGTTTGCTAGAGAGCATTTGGATGATCCAGAAGAGGATTGGGAGAATGTCATATGGTCAGATGAAACCAAAATAGAACTTTATTGTAAAAACTCAACTTGTCGTGTTTGGAGGAGAAAGAACACCATACTTACTGTGAAGCATGGGGGTGGGAACATCATGCTTTGGGGCTATTTTTCTGCAAAAGGACCAGGACGACTGATCCGTGTAAAGGAAAGAATGAATGGGGCCATGTATCGTGAGATTTTGAGTGAAAACTTCCTTCCATCAGCAAGGGCATTGAAGATGAAACGTGGCTGGATCTTTCAGCATGACAATGATCCCAAACACACCGCCCGGGCAACGAAGGAGTGGTTTCGTAAGAAGCATTTCAAGGTCCTAGAGTGGCCTAGCCAGTCTCCAGATCTCAACCCCATAGAAAATCTTTGGAGGGAGTTGAAAGTCCATGTTGCCCAGCGACGGCCCCAAAACATCACTGCTCTAGAGGAGATCTGCATTGAGGAATGGGCCAAAATACCAGCAACAGTGTGTGAAAACCTTGTGAAGACTTACAGAAAACGTTTGACCTCTGTCATTGCCAACAGAGGGTATATAACAAAGTATTGAGATGAACTTTTGTTATTGACCAAATACTTATTTTACCGAGGAATTTACCAATTAATTCATTAAAAATCCTTCAATGTGATTTTCTGGATTTTTTTTTTCTCATTTAGTCTCTCATAGTTGAGGTATACCATCCATCCATCCATCCATCCATCCATCTTCTACCGCTTTTCCGGAGGTCCGGGTCGCGGAGGCAGCAGTTCAAGCAGAGAAGCCCAGACTTCCCTCTCCCCAGCCACCTGCTCCAGCTCTTCAGAGGGGATACCAAGGCGTTCCCAGACTAGCTGGGAGACATAGTCTCTCCACCGAGTCCTGGGTCTGCCCCGGGGTCTCCTCCCAGTGGGACGTGCCTGAAACACCTCAAGTGGGAGACGTCCAGGAGGCATCCTAATCAGATGCCCATACCACCTCAACTGACTCCTTTCAATGTGGAGGAGCAGCGGTTCTACTCTGAGCCTCTCCCGGATGACTGAGCTCCTCACCCTATCTCTGAGGGTGAGTCCAGCAATCCTACGGAGAAAGCTCATTTCAGCCGCTTGTATCCGCGATCTCGTTCTTTCGGTCATTACCCAAAGCTCGTGACCATAGGTGAGAGTAGGAACGTAGATTGACTGGTAAATCGACAGCTTTGCCTTAGAACTAAGCTCCCTCTTCACCACAACAGACCAGTACAACGTCCGCATCACTGCAGATGCTGCTCCAATCCGTCTGTCGATCTATCGCTCCATTTTCCCCTCACTCGTGAACAAGACCCCAAGATACTTAAACTCCTCCACTTGGGGCAGGAGCCTGTCCCCAACCCGGAGAGGACAATCCACCTTTTTCCGGCTGAGGACCATGGACTCGGACTTGGAGGTGCTGATTCTCATCCCAGCCGCTTCACACTCAGCGGCAAACCGTCCCAGCAAGAGCTGTAGGTCATTGCTGGATGAAGCCAACAGGACAACATCATCTGCAAACAACAGAGATGAGATCCTGTGGTCACCAAGCATGACACCCTCCATTCCCTGGCTGCGCCTAGAAATCCTGTCCATAAAAATTATGAACAGGACCGGTGACAAAGGGCAGCCCTGGCGGAGTCCAACTCTCACTGGGAATGACTCCGACCGAGTGTTGGCAATACAAACTAAACTCTCACAACGGTCGTACAGAGACCGAATAGCTCGTAACAACAAGCCCGATACCCCATACTCCCGAAGCACCCCCCACAAAAATCCACGAGGGACGCGGTCAAATGCCTTCTCCAAGTCCACAAAACACATGTAAACTGGTTGGGCAAACTCCCACGAACCCTCAAGAATTCTCGAGAGGGTAAAGAGCTGGTCCGATGTGCCACGGCCAGGACAAAAACCACATTGCTCCTCCTGAATCCGAGGTTCGACCAACGGCCGGACTCTCCTCTCCAGTACCTTGGCATAGACCTTCCCAGGGAGGCTGAGGAGTGTGATCCCTCTAAAGTTGGAGCACACCCTCCGGTCCCCTTTTTTGAAGAGAGGAACCACCACCCCGGTTTGCCATGCCAAAGGCACTGCCCCCGACCTCCACGCAATGTTGCAGAGGCGTGTCAACCATGACAACCCAACAACATCCAGGGCCTTGAGGTACTCGGGGCGAATCTCGTCCACCCCCGGGGCCCGGCCACCAAGGAGATTTTTAACCACCTTGGCGACCTCAGCCCCTGTGATAGGCGAGTCATCCCCCTTGTCCCCAAACCCTGCTTCCTCTGTGGAAGGCGTATCAGTGGGATTGAGGAGATCCTCGAAGTATTCCTTCCACCGCCCGACGATATCCCCAGTTGAAGTCAACAGTGTCCCATCCGCACCATACACAGTGTGGACGGGGAGCTGCTTTCCCCTCCTGAGCAGCCGAACAGTTTGCCAGAATCTCTTTGAAGCCGACCGAAAGTCTTGTTCCATGGCCTCACCGAACTCCTCCCATACCCGGGTTTTTGCTTCAGCAACCACCCGAGCTGCACTCCGCTTGGCCTGCCGGTACACCTCAGCTGCTTCGGGAGTCCCACAAGCCAACCAAGCTTGATAGGACTCCTTCTTCAGCTTAATGGCCCCCCTCACCACTGGTGTCCACCACTTGGTTCGGGGGTTGCCACCACGAGATGCACCGACCACCTTGCGGCCGCAGCTCTGGGCCGCCGCTTCAACAACAGAGGTGGAGAACATGGCCCATTCAGACTCCATGTCTCCAGACTCCCTCGGAATGTGGTTGAAGTTCTTCCGGAGGTGGGAGTTGAAGACCTCCCGGACAGGGGCCTCAGCCAGACGCTCCCAGCACACCCTCACTATACGTTTGGGTCTACCAGGTCTGAATGGCTTCCTCCCCTGCCAGTTGAGGTATACCTATGATGAAAATTGGAGACCTCTCTCATCTTTTAAGTGGGAGAACTTGCACAACTGGTGGCTGACTAAATATTTTTTTGCCCCACTGTACATGTATTCATGTAGTATTGCACTGGGAATTTTGACAATAAACCTTTGTACTTGCAGATGTGTCTCCACTTTTGTTTTATGTGTGAAGGTTACCATCAAGTGACATAAATTAAATACTAAAAGACTGGAAAAGCTGTCTAAGAACAATCCAGCAGTTTGAGAAATCACTTTTGGTTTTGTGTAAGTCTGTCAACAGAATTATGAACCATAAAGCAGTTTGTGTTAAAATGTTAAATCCCATTAAACCCTAACCCGGGGGTATCCAATCATGTGCCATGGAGTGCCAAGAACCTGCAGGTTCTCTCTTCTATCCAGTCTCTTCAGCAGGTGTTTTCACTGATCAGCAATCAGTGGAAGAAATAAGCGACTTTTGCATCTCGGCTCACACAAAGCATCATGGGAACGTGGCTACAAAACGTGCTCTATTGATACATTTAATACATTTAATTTATGGAAAGTTCCTGATCTACGAGCATATTGTATGTGTAGGGATCTTCCCGGTTGTACCCGCAAACGCAAGGATAAACTAGTTGCGCTTGCATTTGCGGCCACATTGCAGAAATTGGCCAAAATGGCCCCCCTGTATGTATGCTGACATAGCAGATTTTTTGTTGTCAAAGGACCAAGCACCCTTACTTACGAGACTCCAAAACGACAACAAAGAAGGTAAGTGAGTGGTTTGACAGCTCAACTTTGGTTTTGTCATTTTGAGTAAATTTCACTACAAGGCATATCATCGGCCTCCGTCGGTCTATGATGACCATGGAAGAGAATCCTAAATGTCTACTCTGCTGGAACAGCACCACCTGTGGCTGAACAGGCCAATGCGCAAATGGTAGTCCCTGTCACACAGGTCGCACTTGTGGGTGGTCTCCGTGCTGCTGGGTCTGTGGCGGTTCTTCCTGCGGGTCCTTTTTTCATCTGCTGCAGCAGTCAGTCTCTCTTCACCTGCCTTGAGCTGTCTGGTCAGGGTGACTCTCCATTTGGAGCGGTCCGTTGCAAGGTCCTCCCAGCGCTCTGTATTGATCTCCAGGGCCTTCATGTCTCTCTTGCAGACGTCTCTAAAGCGCAGCTGTGGGCGGCCAACGTCTCTCCTGCCAGTCGCCAGTTCTCCGTAGAGGACGTCTTTGGGGATTCTGCCATCCTCCATACGGTGAACATGGCCTAGCCAGCGGAGCCTGCGCTGCCTGAGTAGAGTGAACATGGAGGGAAGGCCGGCGCAGGACAGAACTTCTGTGTTGGGCACTTTGTCCTGCCAGGATATGTCCAGGAAGTGGCAAATGCAGTGCAAGTGGAAGGAGTTCAGTCTCTTTTCCTGCCGGGCGTATGTTGTCCACATCTCACTCCCATAGAGCAGTGTGCTGATGACGCAGGCGAGCGAGTGTGAAGGCTGATTTTCCAATCCTCTTGTCGATCTCTGTATCAAGGGAGAGGTTGTTGGTGATCGTGGTCCCCAGGTACGTGAACTGATTCACGACCTCCAGCTGATTCACGACCTCTAGTCGTCGATGGTGATGGTTGGTGGTGCTTCTGTGCCTTGCGCCAAGACGTTAGTCTTCTTCAGGCTGATGGTAAGCCCGAAGTCCTTGCATGCCTGGGAGAAGCGGTCCACCAGGGTCTGAAGCTCCTGCTGTGTGTGGGTTGCGACTGCAGCGTCGTCTGCGAACAGCATGTCTCTGATTAGAGCCTCGCGTACTTTGGTTCTGGCTTTCAGGCGGGCGAGGTTGAAAAGCCTGCCGTCAGATCTTGTGTGCAGGTAGATTCCCTCTGTTGCTGTGCTGAAGGCATGCCTCAGGAGCATAGCAAAGAAAATCCCAAAGAGGGTTGACGCAAGTACACAGCCCTGTTTCACTCTGTTGCGTATGTTAAATGGCTCTGAGACGTTGCGTCGTGCTGCACTATCCCCTGCATGTTGGTGTGAAACGATTCGATGAGGCTTTGCAACTTTGGTGGGCATCCTATCTTTGGCAGGATCTTGAAAAGGCACTCTCTGCTGACCAGATCGAACGCTTTGGTGAGGTCGATGAAGGCGATGTACAGGGGCATGTTCTGTTCTCTGCATTTCTCCTGGAGTTGGTGGATGGAGAATATCATGTCCACCGTCGATCACTCAGCACGGAAGCCACACTGAGACTCGGGGTAGACACCTTCAGCAAGCTTCTGTAGACGAACGAGAACAACTCGTGCGTAGACTTTGCCAACAACGCTGAGGAGGGAGATGCCCCTGTAGTTGTTGCAGTCGCTTCTCTCCCCTTTGTTTTTGTAGAGGGTGATGATCTTGGCGTCCCTCATGTCCTGTGGTACGGCACCTTCCTTCCAGCACTGGCAGAGGACGTCATGCAATGGCAGCAGTAGGGCGGTCTTGCAGTGCTTGATCAGGTCGGGGGGTATGCCGTCGTTGCCGGGTGCCTTGCCAGCGGCCAAGCTATCATTTTCCTTCCTGCCCTTCAGAGAGAACGGTCGCTTTTTCTTCTGCTCCCTCTTTCACCCTCCTCCATCCTCCCTAACTGAGAATCCCAGCTTGCCTTGTCTGCGTCGCTGTTCTTCTGGCTGAATCTTGATCCAAATGAAAAAAATGGATTTGGTGAGCGGCTTTAATAAAATTAACAACTTTTTACATAAATTTGGGCCAGGGGGAGCCCCTATGGAGAGACCCATGGATTGGAACACGTGTCTGCATGATTCGACTGATGATGTGGAAACATCTATCTGGTTTGGCACGATCACAGGATTTTCTGCTGATTGGCTCTGGAGTTTTCCTGGTGTATCGAAAATTTAACTAGAAGAGCTAATCAAAGCGGTCCCGGCGTAGCTGCTTCTTCAACAATTCGACTAGACGGGGGAGAGCACTAACTGACGGCAAGACTAACATGGAAATTACCATCTGGCATGCACTGTAGAGAGATGGACTCTGCCGGACATGCTTCCCATGATTAGAAGGGAAACATCTGGAGTCGTTTTGGTGCCCTCCAAGAATGGATTTAAAGCCTATGTATAGAAATTATGAACACAGGATTGCAAGAGCTGTAAATTCTATGCTCTGAGTGATCTGTGTTATCAGACCTTGAATTCGGTGCCCTGTTGACTATTTTCCTCCTGGATTAAGACAAAACAGAAGATTGTGCTTCTCTTCATAAACATTCTGGTGTGCTGCAATCTGAACTCAGGGACAGTGACTGGCTCAGGAAATTTCCATCTGCCATGCCTCAAGGACATGCTTCCGAGTTTCAGACCCTAAGACATAACATCTCGGCTGGGAGAGATTTGCTGCCTCCAGTAACTGATAAACACCCACCTGCATTCAACATACACGAACACACTGATTCACTTATACTGAATTACATCCATTCATTCACTGATCCTCTCTGACTTTTGGTTCTGTTGTCTGCTAAATGTGCATTGAGGGTTTTTTTTCCTGCAATCAAAATTTCGCTCACTTACTGAACGACATTTTGATTAACATGTTTTTTTCTCTCGCCTACTGTGTCATTCCATATCCCTTCCTTTTTTCTTTCTTCTTTATGACTGGCGCCTAGCGGCTGCCCCGGCCTTGGATGCACTCTGCAGAGCGTGCCCAAATGCCAAGTCAAGTTTCGTTACCTTGTATTCATACATGTGTAATGACAATAAAGTTGAATCTCATCTCATCAATGGCCTTGCTGAGTTCGTCGATGGTTGGCTCGGCATCAAGTTCGTCCATGAATGGCAGGCAGTCGATGGCATCAAGGGCTGACAGTGTCACGGTGTTCTGTCTGGAGTAGAGGTCGGAGTAGTGTTCCACCCATCTCTCCATCTGCTTGTTCTTTTCTGTGATCATCTCCCCAGTGGAGGATTTGAGGGGGGCCGTCTTGCTCTGAGCCGGACCAAGTGCTTTCTTGATGCCATCGTACATACCACGGATGTTCCCTGTTATGGCAGCGGTTTGAATGTCTTGGCTGAGCTGAGTCCAGCATTCGTTGGCACAGTGCCGAGCAGTCTGCTGAACTTTGCTTCTCGCAGCCCTGAGAATCTGGAGATTCTTCTCGTTTGGGTACTTCTTGTACTCAGCAAGTGCTGAGCGCTTGGCTTCAATGACGGGAGTCATCTCGGTCAACTTGGCATCAAACCAGTCCTGTGACTTCAAGGTCTTCCTCCCAAAGGTAGCCAAGGCTGTGCGGTGGATGGTGTTTCGCAGCTCTTCCCACTTCTGCTTTGCAGATTCTCCTTCTTGTGGTACACCAAGTTCCTTCTCAAAGGTGGAGGCAAACTGCTCAACAAGTTCTGGTTGGGCCATCTTGCTGGTGTCAATCCATGCCTTTCCAGGCTGTCTAGCATGATGGAATTTCTTCAGCTGCAGCTTGACCTTGCAACACACCAATGAATGGTCTGTGTCGCAATCTGCACTCTGGAACGAACGGGTGATTAGCACGTTCTTCAGTGAGGTGCGCCTGGTCAGGATCAAGTCCAGCTGGTGCCAGTGCTTTGAGCGCGGATGTCGCCAGGAAACCTTGTGTTGGGGCTTGGTCTTGAAGAACGAGTTTGTGATGCACAGATCGTGATATGTGCAGAACTCGAGCAGCCGCTGTCCGTTGTCGTTCATTCTGCCCACGCCAAATGGTCCAAGACAGGAGGGCCAGGAGTCATGGTCAGCACCCACTCTGGCATTGAAGTCTCCAAGGAGAATGAGTTGTTCAGAGTTGGGGATGATCCTGACAGTTGTTGAGAGATTCTCGTAGAACTCGTCTTTTGCCTCTGGTGTGGCTATCAGTGTTGGGGCATACACACTGACGAGGGTGACTGGGCCTTGAGTGGTGTTCAGGCGGAGGGTGAGGAGTCGTGCAGAGCCAGTGCTGCCCGGTTCCACCATCTTCAGCAAGGTGTTCTTCACTGCGAAGCCCACTCCGTGTTCCCTGTGTTCGTCGCTGCCCTTTCCCTGCCAGTAGAACGTGTAGTCCTTCTCTCTCAGTGTGCCTGCGTCAGCCAACCATGTTTCCTGGAGAGTGGCGATATCCACTCCCAGTCTCTTCAGCTCATTATTGATGATAGCAGTCTTCCTGGTGTCATTGATGTCCTTGAGGTTAGCAGCGAGTCCTGTCATCATAGTGCGGACGTTCCAAGTTCCCAGTTTTAGAGTTGGTCTCTTTTGTTTTTTTGTCTTGCCTGGTGCGAAGGTTCTCAGCCTGTTGTTCGGACTTCTCCTCATCCCCATGCACCCAATGAGGAAAGCAAGCTGTGGTGGGACAACACCTTATTGGCTGGGGGCTGCCCAGCTTGAGGCGGGCGGTAGCTGTCCAGTGAGATCCGATGATCCCTCCCACCGTCGGGAACAACCCCTGGCGCCGCGCTCTATGCCAATTGAGCGGTGGCTTATAACCGGTAACTGTCATTCCCCATGTTTTGTCTACGCCAAAGGCGAAGCTGGAGTGTCCTCTCCAGTGATCTGGTGTTCTACCTTCCAGCGTTGGGCACTGGTAGGATTCAAGCCTGGGCAGGAAGATATGGAGGACAAGATGTTGCCCATGCAGCATGTCCCCCCTCTCCACGTCACTGATGAATCCAAAGGAACAGCAGGGCTGCTACAGTTTGGCACCAGCACCGTCGCAGGAGCTGCCAGAACGATGATGCGCACAACAGAGAACTGCCTTAGGGACTCCGACTCCGGATTTTTCCTCAGGGTTGACTCCCGAAGCCTTTGCCGTGACCGGGTGTGCCGCAAGGCAGCGGAGGTTTGAAATCAGGGTTTACTTCCCCTAGATGGGCTACCTTCCCAGGTTGACGAGCCACCATCTACCCGAAGCATCTGGTTTTAAGGCGCCAGAGATCCGCCCTCACCCCTTCTCCTATTAGTAAAAGCAGTTCTGCCGGGCTTAGAGACTAAACCACACAGGCAGGCTAGGAGTTGGACTTAGTTGTCAGAGGCTTTTCGAGACGCACGCCATAAGGAGCATTTTATGAGCACTGGGAGCTTAACCCCAGTGCCGCTCCTGGCTATGACAACCTTTGGAGCCACTACAAGGCATAGCCTGCTTACTTATATCTATAGGTCAATACTACTATAGTTTAAGTACCACACGTTTTCAATGATTTGCAATTTTATTTTATACCGGCCTACTTATCAATGGCCTTAATTACATGTGTGTGTAGATCAAGCTTCATTACCAATATACAAACAACTAAATCCTATATCCAGGCCTGCCTGTCCGTGCCTACTACTTCAGGGTTTAGACTTGTGTCAATTAGGCTAGAACTTGAACAATACACAACACTATTTAATTATGTTATAATATAGACTTACTGCTTTAATCCAACAATTACGTCCGTCTGGATCCTTCAGCTCCGTGGGGAATGTATATAATGTGAATGGCGGCGGACATGTGCACACGCTGGTCCAGAAGTTACACGCATGTATGCTGCAAGTTTGCTTTTTCCAACGCTCTAGATGATACATGCTGTTCCACACTTCACTACGGCACAATGTGCACCTGGCATAACGGCGATTTAAAGCTTGAAGCACGACTTTAAACAGCAATTGTTCAGGTGTGGTACTGTCTCTATACAAAAGCAAGGCGGCTACTGGAATGTTTGGTAGTCGTGAACTTTGAACTCACATAGTCTGCACATACGCACTCATAATGCGAAAGTCGCTTATTCAGTGGAATCTGATGTTGAAGAGACTGGTTGCAGGTAAAGCCTGCAGGGTCTTGGCCCTCCATGGCACATGACTGGACACCCCTGCCCTAACCCATTATTAGAAAAAACAGATGCTAATATGGCCCAGAATTCCTCCATATACTGGTACTATCACTAAAGTGTGCAGTGTCTTCTGCACTGGTACATCCAACAGTACAGTCTTCAGTAAACAAAATAATTGTTTTTGGTTACTTGTTCTTAAAAATGAGCCATTATTTTCAAAGTCTCTGATAAATGGTTTGTACTGTTGACTCTTTTCCCACCGATGTCTTAACAAAGAAAATAGAAAATCATGATGCAAATACATAAGTCACTAAATTGTTTATTACAATCAGCAGCAAATTCCAGATTATTTAGAACGTGCAAAATTCAAAATGTAAAAAAAAAAAACAATTAGAATGGGTCACACACGCTGCCTCACTGAGAAGCAACTGGATGTGCCGCTCTCACTGGTCCTGGTTCAGCAGATCTTCAGCCTGCATCTCTGTAAACAGTGATGCAAGGTCCGGTTTGGGGTGGATCATTTTCCTCTTGCCTAGACAAAAGACAGAAATGGGTGGTGGTTAATTAAAGCAAGTTTCAAGCATATTTGGGAAATACACTTGTTGCTAAAAGCCAGTGGTGGAATGTGACAATAAAGTACTTTGTTGTTGTATTTAACCACAATTTTCATGTAGTTGCGCTTCAGTAAAGTAGATTTTACAAGGGCTGGGTTATGTTTAAAATCATTTGTTTTTCTGTGGCCTGAGCAATCAGAATGAATTGATACCTTCAACTGAATTGAATCTAGTACTTTAACTGAGGGTGTGCATCCCCAAGTATGGAGTCACTCAGTCAAAATATGTAATTTTTATCAATAAAAGTTTAGCCACCGCTCTGTCACCGCTGTGTCACCCTGGTTTGAAGTGTGGGTGGTGTTTTGTACTTGTATTGCTAAAATATAAAAGGATGCACTACAATGGGTCTGAAATATTTGTAATGTGTCCTGATATTATAATACTGTATGAGTTATTGACGATAGACTATAAACTACACATATAAACTAAATTATAATGATGACCGAACAACTCCCATTCCCCAAAGTGCAAGATACACTATTATGAATATAACTCACAAAGGATCACATAGTGATCTGACAAAATAAATAAATAAATAAACAAGCAGTTTATTTTACAGTGGATGTACCATTCATTTTTAATTATTCTGTAATTAATATTCACACAATCAAATAAATCTCAGTTCAGTCCCTTTCATATAAGATAAGATAAGATAAGATAAGCCTTTATTAGTCCCACAACGGGGAAATTCCAGGATTGCAACAGCACAGGGATAGCAACACTCAGAGCAACAATCAGAAGGCAAGAAAAAAAACAAGCAAGCAAGAGCAGCTAATATACATATGTACGTATTACTATAAAATATATATATATACACACACACACAGACACACAGTGCAGAGCATTGTAGCTAGATGGAATAAATATGTAAATATATAAACACCCACAGTACGGAGCATTGCAGCTAGGTGGAATAAATATGCAAGTATATAAACACACACAGTGCGGAGCAATGTAGCTAGATGGAATAATATGTAGATATATAAATATATAAACACACCCAGTGCTGAGCATTGTAGCTAGATGGAATAAATATGTAAATATATAAACACACACAGTGCAGAGCATTGTTGCTAGATGGAATGAAACAGCATAACCGTCTACTTAGTTATCCTACATGGTATGATTATGTGCCCATACATATTCTCACCCTCCATAGCGACCGGTAAGTTCCTAGTTGTATGCCGGAGGGGACCATTGTGTAAGTCTATTGCATCTTTTGCATTCAAAAAACTATTAGTTTGTTACGTCTTTTTGCTATCTCTGCGAGCAGCCCTGCTTAGGTTGTACAGTCTGACAGCCGTTGGTAGGAAGGACCTACGAAACCTCTCGGTTGTGCACCTGGGATGATGTAGTCTGCTGCTAAATGAGCTCCTCAGTGCATTCAGTATGTCCTGCATAGGGTGGAACTCGGACTCCAGCAGAGATGACAGTTTAGCCACCGTCCTTCTCTCTCCTATCTCCTCCATCGGATCAAGGCGCTGCCCCAGGACAGAGCTAGCTTTCTTAATCAGTTTGTTCAGTCTCTTCCTATCGGCTGCAGTAATGCCACTGCCCCAGCAGACCACTCCAAAAGTGATGGCTGATGCCACCACCGTGTCATAGAATGACTTCAGCAGCGCCCCTTGTACACCAAAAGACCTGAGTCTCCTCAGCAGGAACAGCCTGCGCTGTCCCTTCTTGTAGAGTGCATCAGTATTGTGTGACCAGTCTAGTTTATTGTTCAGATGAATACCCAGGTACTTATAGGATGTCACCATCTCGATGTCTGTTCCCTGTATATTTACTGGTACTGTGAGGGGCTGCCCATGCCTGCGGCAGTCCACCACCAGCTCCTTAGTTTTCCTCGCGTTGATCTGGAGGCAGTTCCGATGGCACCAGTCCACGAAGTCCTGGATAAGCCCTCTGTACTCAGCTTCATCTCCATTGGAGATGAGGCCAACGATTGCAGAGTCATCAGAGAACTTCTGTAGATGGCAGTGTGTTGTGTTGTGTGAGAAGTCCGCAGTATAAAATTAAGTGGAACTTGTGCTACTTTGTGCTACTTGTGCTAAGTGGAATATTAAGTGGAACTTGTGCTACTTTAGTTTTGGCACTTTATCTCTAGCTTAAAAAGCAAAAGGATTTGAGTACTTTGTCCACCACTACTAAAAACAACGGGTGTACAACAGGGTGTGTAACTTTAATATGGCTTACCAGTCAACACATTGCTGTGTGCTGCATTGCCACTGTCATGCTGGTCAGACTCTAGAATGCAAATACACACAATTTAAGTACATGCACAGCACAAAAGTGCAACTTGTAAAAAAAAAACACCTTTTTCACCAGGATTACAACTAGCTTATTTCATCAGATATTGTCAACACAAGCGCAAAATACAAGGGCAGCACAGAGTTAGCATTGATGGCTAACTAGCTAGCTCATTATCTGCACACAAGCAACGTTGTTGTGGTCTTTACAAAGTGAACTTTCCACTGCTTGGATAAATAACATAAAAGATGCATAATATCACATCATATCACATCACTCACCATCCTCTACATCCGAATATCACTGCTTTCAACTGCCGAAGTTGGGTGCTCCCACGGCCGCAAATTCATTTTGGGTGGCTGAGTCTAGTTGCCTCTGGATTCTCTCATCAGGCGAAAGGCACAGAAAACTCTGCTGGACCGCGGTGTTGATTTCTGTGGATCTGATTTCTGTAAAGCCATTCTATCATTATACTGACACTTGCTTGCTGGCTCACGGACGAATCTTTGCAAATGGCGTCTTGAGATTCTGAATTCAGCCTTCAAACGTCACTCTCATGATGTTACACCCTGACCAATCAATGGCCTGCAGTCTGTTGATGTCACATTTTCAGCCTGACTCAGCACAGTTAGAACCCCAGTGGAATAGGTACGAAAAAAGTACCTGTTACCAGGTACCAGGTACTAATGGAAAAGCCTACAAAGTGTGCCGAGTCGAAGTGAGTAGGGCTGAGTGAGTACTAGTGGAAAAGGGGCTTAAGTGTCCAGCTGCTGCCTTGATTAAGGCCCCGTCACACCTAGATGATTTAGGCAGCCAAAATAAATGAAAAATTTGGAGAACATGGTGGCGTACGTCGAACCAATTATGGCTAAGTTTTGTCTAAGTTAAGAGCTTGCTGAAGCACGCTACGGTGTAGTTCGCGGAGCTGATCGCCTGAAGCGCAGAGCGCAGCAGTTTTCCATGACAAATCACACTTTCCTGTTGGCTGCGCCTCCCAGCAAAAGCACACTCCATGCATTATCTTGGGGGGGGGGTCACTTTACTGAAAATAAACTTTTTTATGGCCATCAGTTTGCGTGCTTTTGAGCCAGGTTGTGACAACTGTTATCTCATGTTCCTGACGTGTCACATCAGCTGTTGTTAGGCATGACTGACTTGACAGATTTGACAGCTCTGCCAGGTCGGTCACGCCCCCCACCATGGTATTTGGAGGGGAGAATTATCTCGGTTGAACGGAGATGATCTCTCCCACACCAAGGATTCATGGATCGGGAGGCAACAGCAGTTTGGCATGACTGCGCTATGCAGAAGTTAAACTATTGTTGCGCATAAGTTGTGAATGTCGGCAACATGCTAAGCATTAGTTGGTTTACGTTACTTATGGAAATATTCTATATAAGTTACTAATACGTTATGTACAGTGGTGTGAAAAAGTGTTTGCCCCTTCATGATTTCTCTTATGTTTATGTTTGTCACGCTTAAATGTTTCAGATCATCAAACAAATTGAAATATTAGACAAAGATAACACAAGTAAACACAAAATGCAGTTTTTAAATGAAGGTGTTTATTATTAAGGGTAAAAAAAAATATCCAAACTGTAAAAATTAATTTTGGACAGCAGAATCTTTTCAGTTAACCAACCAATAATCACAGAAGAAATACTATTTGTCAGCTTAACTTTTATTGAACCAAGCAGAGAGTCAGAGTACACAGCCGTGGGACCTTCACCCCTCCTCTGGTGAAAGTACCCAGCACAAAGGAATTCACAGCTACATGTAGGCAAGTTACTGGGTGTAGTAACTTTCCAACAATACATGTACACTGTCCAAACAGTCCTCTTGGCATCCAGGTGGCTTCCAGGGTCTCCTCGCTTTTATGGCTTCTCTCCTGTTGGTTCCTGTCTCTCCAGATGTCTCCTCTTTAGTCCTACACAACCCCCATGCCAATATATGGAAACAGGAACAGAAACTTTCCTGAGCAACTGATGTGTATGTGTAAATGGTGTATGTGTGGGTCTGACTTGTGTGTCTGTGTGAGTGTGGGTGTATGTGTGGATCTAAGAGATATGTGTATGCAAGCACTTTGTGTAATATGTAATGAACTAATCTTCACTATTTATTTATTACTAGTGCCTACCTGTGCATGTAGCCAAAGCCGAGCATCCGTCACACCCAACCAAGTTGCATCCCACCTACTGACTATCGCCAAAGCACCCCAAGACAAAGACACCAGAAGAGCAGTTACAACTGAACTAAAAAAACACCAAAAAATGCCTGTAGAGGAAACGAACCCTGAACCCTTCGAAGCTGCTGAACTGGAGAAAGTCCTACGGGGCCTGAAATGTGGAAAGGCAGCAGGATACGATAACATCTTCCCAGAATTCATGAAAAATCTTGGCCCCCGAGCCCTAACCTGGTTGACACAATTCTACACAAGGATCACACAAACGAACTCGATCCCAAAGAAATGGCGGACAGCAAAGGTCATTGCCATCCCAAAACCTGGCAAAGACCACAAACTACCAGCAAGCTACCGCCCAATCTCCCTACTCAGCGTTCCTTACAAAATCATGGAGCGCCTAATACTGCAACGCATTTCCCCAGAAATAGAGGATATTCTAAGTGTGGATCAAGCAGGTTTCCGCAAGGACCGCAGTACAGGAGAACAAGTACTGGCCCTAACCACCTTCATTGAAAATGGCTTCGAGAGCAGACTGAAGACAGGGGCTGTGTTTATCGATCTTACAGCCGCCTATGATACGGTCTGGCACAAAGGCCTCCTCCTGAAACTTATAAAGGCGATCCCTGCTTGGGCAACAGCAATTATAAAAACCCTGCTGACCAACCGAAGGTTCAGAGTCCACCTCAGTCAGAACACAAGTGCATGGAGAATGCAGAAAAATGGACTCCCACAAGGCTCAGTTCTAGCTCCAACTCTGTTCAACCTCTACATAAACGACCTGCCTACTACAAAATCCCGCAAATTCATCTATGCAGACGACATCTGTTTGGCATTCCAAGCACCAGACTTTGAACCACTGGAACGGGTGCTCACGGAAGATCTTGCTAAACTGGACCAGTTCTGCAAAATCTGGCGCCTAAAACCAAGCCCAGCAAAAACCGTCTCCAGTGTATTTCATCTCCACAATGCAAAAGCTGCCAGAGAACTAAACATCCACCTGAGCGGACTCAAGCTTAAGCATGCCCCAAATCCAACTTATCTTGGAGTGACCCTTGATAGGACCTTATCCTTCAAGGAACATCTAAAGGGGACGGCTGCTAAGGTGAAAGTACGAAACAACCTGCTCTGCAAGCTTGCTGGTGCAAAATGGGGGGCGGCAGTCTCCACCCTGCGCACCTCAGCACTGGCCCTTTCATACTCTGTAGCAGAATATTGTGCCCCTGTCTGGTCCAGGTCATCTTACACACACCATGTAGACACCCAGCTCAACTCAACCATGAGAACTATAACTGGAACAATCCGCTCAACACCACTCCCCTGGCTCTCTGTACTGTCAAACATAGCCCCTCCACACATCCGGCGAGCAGCATTAACTCAAAGGATGCTCCAAAAAGTTAAAGATTTTCCTCACTTACCAATCCATGCAGATATCTACACCCCACCCACTGCCCGACTTTCATCCAGACGGCCGATTTGGAAAAACCCTCCCCCAACTGACTTTACCATCCAGACAGCTTGGCAAGAGGAATGGGAGACTAAGGAGGTCCCAAACAAACAGCTGGTGATAAACCCCAACCAACAGGTCCCGGGCACCAACCTCCCAAGGAGACAGTGGTCTACACTCAATCGCTTCAGGACTGGACATGGCCCCTGCTTGGCCAGCCTTCACAGATGGGGCAGTAGCCCTAGCCCACTGTGCGCATGTGGAGAGGAGCAAACTATGGAACACATCATAGAGGCTTGCCCGCTCCAAAGACTGGAAGGAGGATTACACACCCTCCATACAGCAAACCAGGAGGCAACTGCTTGGCTTAAGGACTTTGCATTCGCTAAATAAAAATAAACCTGTGCATGCCCGTTCATACCCGTGCATGTCCGTAGAAACCAAGTATAAGCAAGTACCGTATTTCTTCATGCCCGTAGAAAGCAGGTGTAAACAAGAATGTCAGCACTCGTTCAGTGATGCCTGCCTTTGATCTTTGATTGTGTTGTTGCAAGTCCTATGATCTTTGCTGATGTCATAGCAAGTCCTGTGATCGTAAGTGATGCCTGCGTTTGATCTTTGATGTCCTATGATCGTGAGTGAGCGTGAGTGATGCCTGCATTTGATCTTTGATGATGTCATAGCGAGTCCTATGATTGTAAGTGATGCCTGCCTTTGATCTTTGATGTCCTATGAACGTGAGTGAGCGTGAGTGATGCCTGCATTTGATTTTTGATGATATCATAGCGAATCCTATGATCGTGAGTGATGCAGTCCAAGGACGGATAATTTTTTCACACATAAAGAGTCGTTCTTCTTCTTCTTTTAGATTTTATTGGCAGTTGGCAATCAGCTTACAGGTGCACTACCGCCACTGATTTGATTATCAATACATAGGAACATCATAGGACATTTCACACATAAGGAGTTGTTATACACAGGAACATCATAGGACATCATGCAGACATCATAGGAATATCATAGGTGGTCCTATGATCTTTGGTCGTGACACTGACAGACACACACACTGACACACAGACAGAGATTTCTTGAATTTACAGAGTGATAACAATTATTTCCTCTCTTGACTCCATTTTCATGGAGTCAATAACTATAACAAACAGGTATCAGACACTTGATGTTATTTTCATGTGTGATGAGTGAAAAACCTATAAGCAGTATATACTTTCATGAATAATCATTGTAATACAATTTCTTTTCAGTCTTCATTCTTTGAGCATTTATACAGGAAAAATTCTTACCTCGTTTCTACTACCTTTGACAATCATAAAAATCAGTTATCATTTACAAACATTCAGTATTACAATTTCAATATCAAAAATAAAAACTTAAATGTCCAATAAATGTACAGTATTTACACAATTTTCAGCTTTTACATCATGCTTTAGTCATTATAGGTATATTGTCAATACCAACATTTTTTCTTGCAGAGACATTGGTAGACATGATTTAAACTTGACTGTCTTCATCACTTGAATCCTTGTCACTTTTCTCCTGCTGAGCTAATATGAGATACTGGTGTGCACCAGCAGCATGTACTGTTTTTCAATAAGGCCTCTACAACAGGGAATGCAGCAACATCCTACACACATAAAGATGGCAATTCTATTCATAAGGAATGATATTATGTTTTTTTTATCACTCCTGCCCACCGTCCAAAGAAGGATTGTAGCCAGGCAGTGAAGATATCAGGTTCATTCTCAGTATCTGGGCCAAACTCAGTCCTAAGAATATTCTTTCCAACCCCTGTCCAAGGAAATAGTGCGAGTGTGACCTTTTGGCCAACTCTCCAATGTTTAAATTCAACTGGTATATCCGTTGCCCAGACTGCATCATGTGGTTTGTACTCCAGGTCCCTCTTTCAACACCCTGACTGTCTGACTTAATCCAGATACATCATGATAGCGTGGTCAGTCAGTCATACAGGGGCACAGACACCTCCCAGTTAGAGGGCAGGTGTGAGTAGACCCTATGCCCACAGAGCCACCATCCTCCATTTAGTTCAAAGGTTTTGTTCTGTCCTGGAGCCATTGACGCTGGGACTACGACTGCAGAGGATGGTTTGGAGGAACTGTTTGAAATGTTCCTAAGTCCTGAGCAGGAGAAATGTGTTTTATTTGTCCTACTAGCAAGGAACTCTGCATATCTGTTGTGAATACATGGCTGTGGTGATGTGGATCAGGTAACCAGTCATGTTCCAAATGTTCTACATACCTTGGTGTGTGTTTGAATATAGTGTTATTGCTTCACAATTAGGATTAGGATTAGGATGAATAGTAGACCATGCCTACACTCTCGACGGGGTCTTTTCCAGGTACATTTACTCCAACATAATATTGTCCATTGTCAGACAACTTCAGAGATGTTACAGTTATTCTAATAGGGTTACAAATTGTGCATCCCTTACGGCCGTATGTGAAGCTCGTGCTCGCAGCACATGCCCCATGGTAGGATGACTGTATAATGTATATGTGTTTTCTTAATTTATGATAGGTGTTAAAAGTATTAAGAGTTATTGGGTCCTATGTGATTGAACACATCAGCCCAGTTACATGGAGGAGTGCACATGTACTTATGACTCTTTTCATACATCACAGACTCAGATTCATAGTGCATGGAGTGGTCACAATCATATATATATATCACAATAGCCAAACTGGACTCCACAAGCTTTATCTTCAGTGCACATTATGGTGGGTGGTGTCCTTTTATCCTTAATGTTGATGTTTATTGAGCTGCCAGTTACTTTTAAAATATCTACTGAGCTGCACAATAAACGTATCAGGAGGACTACGACAAGGACAAGCACGAGGAATACACATGTGAGACATTCATAAAACTGGAATCTACGTCAGCATACTCTGAGGGGTCTTTCATTGTCAGCCATTTTGAGTGTACTCTACCTGCTGTGAACTCCTAATTCTTCACCAAGGTTTGAGACAACCAGGTCAACTAAAGTACCTGACTCCCTTTGTAGCCCCAGATTTCCTCCACAACAGCAACACTCTCTATGGTTTTCCCCCTATAACTTCTATGGTTTGCTTTGATAATAATCTACAGTGTGTAAGGTGTACCGAAGTGTCTTTGCCTTGTACTTTTACAGCTGTTGGAATTGACAATATTACCTTCTATGGCCCCTGCCAGGGGGCTTCTGACCAGGTCTTCTTTTAACAGTTGTTGTGAGGACTTGGTCCCTGGTTTTACGGTGATGATTCCTCCTGTGTGTTCCGTCCTAGAAAGAATAGCATGAACAGAATGTTTTTGAGTCAACATTTATAAAATATGTACCATTTAACATGTAACATTTATATAATATGTAATCTGTTAAACAAATCTCTTCATCTTCTGAGTTGAATGGTCTAAGAGGGAGTACTAATTAAGGCTTTTCATATAAACTTCAAATAGAAATAAACCTTCTTTTGTAAGCACTATTCTCATATAAAATAGTATCAAGGTAAACAATAAATCCAATTCTGTCCTGTTTCTGCTATTGTTTTCTTAATCTTTCTTTAATGGTCCAGTTATGTCGTTCCACAAATCCTGCAGACTGTGGGTGATATGCTGCATGGTGTTTCAAATTACTATTACTATTATAATGTGAAATAATCTTTCAACATATCCACTGTAACTAAACAATATCTCTTCCCTTCACATTTGGTTAGCTCAATGAAGTCCATGCAAATGTTCTGGAATGGGTATGTTAATGATAGAAAACTACTCTTCTCTGGTCTTGACATTGCTCTGGACATTATTTTCTGCACAAATTAGACATTATTGGCAAATTTTGTAGCAAAATTTCCAAACCCATAGGCTGTGATAACTAATAACCAATAACACCATTCCTCCCTTGGACACATGACAAAGTTCATGTGTGCAAGTAGCAATATAGTGAAATAATTTTTGTGGGAGGATGGGTTTACCCTTTGGTCAGGTATAAATCTGGGAACCTTGATTAAAAATAGCACCTTTATTTAACCACCTATAGACTCCAGCATACGGAAATACGTTTTGTTTGCATATTTCTTCATCAGGAGAGTCCAGCAATATGTCATAGAAGAGCAACTGACTCCTAATAGTAGATATAAAATGTGCAGGATTTGTTGGCATTGCCTGAGAAAAAAAATGTAAGAGAGTCTCAGTAACCCTGTGATAGTCGGGTGAGTGTGTACTTGTTCTCAAATATGAATGCAAACCAGAATTGATGATCTGGGTGTTCTGATATGCTTGCATTTGGGGTTCTAGTTCATTCAACAATGTGTGTGATTCTGGTACACAATGAGCACAAAGAATTATAGCTTTGTTAATTCCTGCAGGTCCCGCATCATCAAGCTGTTTCCCACAGGAATGGGTAAGCTGAGCGTGACACTATGACATCTGCTGCTTTTAGCTTTTTTATGACCTGTTTAACACCTTTTTGAGCTTCTAGACGGAGAGGATATTGTGTGACTTTGATGTTATAGTGACATACTTTACTCCCTTTTATTAGACCAACATCTGTTTCCTCTTTTTACCATAATGAATTTAGAATTTGAACTTCAAATTTGCTCATCTTCTTTTGTTAATGTTAAGATTGGTCATGTTGGAAATTTCTGGGTGTCAGTGTGCACAGCCTTTTGTGCTGTGGTTACCCAGTTAAGTGACAATGCATATGTTCCTAGTTTAGGAAAATATTCTATCTTAAGATCAGATGTTGGCTTCCCATGAATGGCTATATTCCTCAGCAGAGGTGACAAAATGTCCAACATTTTTCCTAATCCACATGCTTGGGTTTGACCAGTGAGATATGTGGAACCACCCATTGTTTAAAATGTCACTTGTCCTCATCAGATGGGACAACGGATGCTTCCACATATCCCCTTGGTGACCAGCACAAGTTTTTTATGACCAATCTGGAGGATGGATTTGCAAAAAATATTTGTTCATAATTTAGATCAGATTCATTCAAATGCCTGTAATGAATTGCTCAATGATATTTATCTGGAGATTGCAAATTAGTAGGAACTGTGAATGTAAAATGCTGTGCAGCTCTTCTATACAGGTCTGATATCACTGAACATGGTCCACCATGACCAGGTCGAGTGAGTTTTCATATTTCAGTTTGGAAGTCTCATATACTATATTTACTTCCTCAACATGTGGGTAGCCTCTGATAAAATGAACCACCCTTCAGCAATGTTACCGGTCGTAAGATCCTTTACTTTGTAGCATCAACGTCTCCTCAGGCCAATCCAGGTCAGGAGATCACTTTTCTTCATTTTAAAGCAACTCTCACTCAAGGTCTGGTCAAGAATGCTGTGTGTTTTCAACAGGACCCCAGTGTAAACAATTTCACTTTTGTAGAGAGACTTGATAAGGATTTACTTTTAAAGGCTTAAGTGAACCATAAACTCTTGGAGTCAAATCCCCAACTGGACAGTTCATGCTGATAGTATCCGTTCATACCAGGAACTGATACTCTTAAAAAGTCATAAACTTCTTAAGCGGGCAGATATATGGCCTGCTTCCTTCTTTTAGACATTTCCCAGAACCCTCTACGCCCCCCTGCTCACATTCCAAAGACCTAAAAATGATCTACAGCTCAACAGTACCTCCTAGTGGACATCTACGGAATATGTTTCATTGTGTAATCTGACTGTTAATTCTGACTAAACATTAAGTTTTTCTTCCAGCTATCATCTCCCCGGGATTCTAAGGACACTGTGAAAATCATCACCCTTTTGATCACTAACAATGGTTTGCAGTAATTCATTAATCCTTGATTTAAATGTGAGTGCATGTCTTAGGAATGTTTTATTTTCATGAGTGTTATTCAAATGAATGTTAAAATTATTAGTAATGGTATAAATGCATGGTCGATGAATATTAGCCTTGAGTCACTTAAATTAGTTAGATTTTATATTGAGTATATAATTCCATAAGAACTGAATGTTTTATGAATCTCTGTCCATCTTCCCTCTCGTGATAACCAATCACCATGCTGCCTTTCTGCTGGATAATGTACTGGCATCTGATTGGCTGTTCACAAAGAAAGAAAGGTTCCTTCATTGGACAAAAGCCCATTCAAACTCCTCTTTATGGAAGATGATTGGTCCACCTTGCGGCCAGCCCCATTTTATGACCCAGCAGCGCGCTTCAGTTAAATGCTTCAGAGCCACCCTGCATACTCAGAAGACTGAGAGATGAGAAAAGAGTTTTTCCATTCTTTGTACTTGTTTGCAGTTTCATCATCTTCTGATTAATTAATTGAAATTAATTCATTAACAAGTTGTTCTTTTAGAACTGGTGCCCCCTTTTTACGAGTGCTTTTCTATTTTATTTAGTGAGCGTTGGGGTGACGGTTTAACTCTGTCCCCTTGCACACCACCAATAAAATGAAATAAATAATTACTGTACCTTATTACACTATATTTTATTAAATATCACTACAACTTTCACAAATTTTGATAAATATTCTACTGTTAGCTTGCCATTTGCAGATTTTAACTGTTACTTTTCCTTCTGACTTTGGAAAAGCCCTGAATGTCATTACCTGAAATTATTGATCTACATGCACCTGCGTCACACAAATTTAATCAGAGTACCTTCTCTGGACATGTCCAAACCATCTCAGCTTTGCTTCTCTTACTTTGTCTCCAAACCGCTCAATGTGAGCTGTCCCTCTGATATACTCATTTCTAATCTTGTCCCTCCTAGTCGCTCCCAATGAAAATCTTAGCATCTTCAACTCTGCCACCTCCACCTCCTGTCTTTTTGTCAGCACCACTGTCTCTAAACCATACATCATAGCAGGTCTCACTACCATCTTGTAGATCTTCCCTTTCACTCTTGCTGCTACCTTTCTGTCACAAATCACCCTGACACTCGTGTTCACCCACTCCACCCTGCCTGCATTCTCTTCTTCACCTCTCTTGTGCATTTTCCATTGCTTTGGATGGTTATTTAAACTCACCTACTTTCACTACCTCTACCCCTTCCATCTTCATCATGACACCTGCCTTCCTTTCATTCACACTCATGTATTCTGTCTTGCTTCTATTGACTTTCATTCCTCTTCTCTTCAGAGCATACCTCCACCTCTCCAAGTTCTCTTCCACCTGCTCCCTACTCTCACTACAGATCACAATGTCACCTGCAAACATCATGGTTCACGAAGACTCCTGCCTGACCTCATCTGTCAGCCTGTCCATCACCATTGGGGTGATGGACACACATTGGGGGTGGCAGTGACTCAGGAGGTAGAGCAGGTTGTCCAATAACCACATGGTTGGCGGTTCGAATCCCGTTCTCCCCGTATATCCTGCCGTTGTGTCCCTGGCCAAGACACTTCACCCCAATTGCTCCTGGTGTGTCTGGAAACGCCATGTTGGGTAGCATGCCGCCATCAGTGTGTGAATGTGTGTGTGAATGGGTGGATAGCAGGATCTGTAAAGCGCTTTGGTCATCAAGAAATGAGAATAAAAGCACTATATAAGTGAATGCCATTTACCTTGAACTTCCAACATTACTTCTGGTAAACACTGTATTGTTAGCATTAGATCAAAGTCAGGTAAATGGAAAATATCTGGTCTGTCAATTTCCTGTACATGTGTAGAAGTGAGACCACTTATCTGTTTTAGTCTTAATCATGCAGTCCAGTTTTGTCATAGTGGATATGGCTCATGGGTTCATCCCCCTCCCAGCAGCCGGTCTTGCCATCACTCATTTTCCACTGTAGGGTGCGTTTCCTCCTCAGCCACGGCCCCTCCTCCTCCACTGCTCACTTGATGTCCTCCTCCCCCTCCTCCTCCTCGGCTTTCTTGATAAAAGACAGATTAATGGGGAGCCCCAGCCCCCCATGGGTGAGCAGTCACATAAGTAGGTGCAGGTTTTTCTTTAAATTTTTTATTTCCCTTTCATGCCTAGATTCCCAATTTTCAGACACAGTACACCCATCTGTTAATATCTTGAAATTTAGTACAATGTCAAACAAAATTTACGAGTGATCCATACCAGCTAAGAGTTTTGTGTAAATAGTTTGCTGTTATTCTAAGCTTAGTTTTCACTAAATAACTATATTTTATTGTCTGAATCAAGTCTAAGAGTTTAATCCCTTTCAACTAGATTTCATACTTTGATTCGGGTTATAATTAAAAATAATTAAGGATGATTAATACATTATCATTTCATCTACATCTAAATCATATCAGATGCAAAAAGATTCTAAATGTTGTCTTCCCAGTAACATAAGAATACACTGTTCCATTATTCTTTAGGACAGTGCAGTGAGAAATGTCTTGTCCAGCATGACAGTAATGTTTGGATGATCGCTAATTGATCAACTCACATAGGATCAGATAGATATAATTCTGATTTTTATTGCTTTGACATGAAGTGTGCACCTTGCTTCTGGGTTAGGTTGCAGAGTTGGAAAATAAGGGAAAAAGTAATCTTTATTTCCACACTATACTGTGAATTTTAGCTAGAGTAATTTTTATTGCTTTTTACACACATATTCTAAATTTAAGTTGTTGAAATGTGTCATAATGCTCTGCAAAGTGGGAGAGTCTCAGCTCAGTGCAATATAAATATGTACAGTTTTGAAAGCAGATCACAGCACCCATTTGAAATCCAATTTTCTGTGTATTTTATGTCATAGTTATTTAAAATAATGTCATTCCAAAACAGTAAAAATGGTTTTTACAACATAGCGTTACATTGAGGCTTATGCTGTGTCTTCATGTCGGTCGCTGCAGAAGAAAACCCTCCTGTCACAACTAATCTGATTTTTTCCTCTCACACACAGGAGAACTCCAGATTCACTGGGTTTTTTCCTCTTCTCTTTCTCTCTTGTAGACTTTTAGTGAATGAAACTGCTGTTCAGTTACTGTGAAGCATGACTTTAGTGGCAGTTTCAGGAGTCAGTTATGCAATCTTCAATTCTCGTGAACACATGCTGACTACAGATGATTCATGAATGCCGTTTACACACGCTTGGAGAACATATGAGCAGTTTCTTGAATCTGGAGTGGCTTGTTAATACTAACACGATTTACTGTCAAAATTCATGCAACTTACATATATTAACATTAAAATATTCTTGAATGAGACCCAATATTTGAGCTGCTATCAGAAAAGTAAATTAAATACTTGAAGACCTTTTCAGTGCCGATTGATCAAATTTAAGTCCTCACATTTGGAAATTGAAAAAAACAACAGTATAATGTATTTTACTTACGTGTGGTTGGTTTGATCACCTTTGTCCCCTTTTCTCAATGTTTTTCTTTTTTAAAAAAATTCTTTAACTGTAGTCATGGAGGGAGGAGGGGTCATTAGGCGATGGCGCGGAGGGGATGGCAGCAGCCAATTCAAGTGGGTCTGAAGAGGAACTCACATGGTCACTGGGGTAGGGAGGTGGATCTGGCCTACAACCACAGCCACCACAATCGTCTCGGATTACTGGAGAAACAGACAAACCATTATACAGCATCTTTTTTTCATCTTTTTTCATTTTTGTCATGTTTATTATTTTTTCATCTCACCATTGCAGTGTCAGTCTCTCATTCTTACATTTTTTCTTCCCTTTTTCCAACCACTTCTGCGCTTTTCCATATTTTTCCCTTATATCCTGCACAAAACTTTCACATTCATCAGCCTTCAATTTTCCTCTAAAACCAAACTTCCTTCTCCATTTCTGTCCGCTCTCAGCACACAAACTTCACTTCACCATACACACATCTCCACATTTATTTCTCTACTTATTTTTTCCTTTTTTCTTCAGTAGTGTTTGAATTACCCCTATTTTATATATTCTCAACCTAGGATTTTCACAACACATTCCCTATTAAAATTAGGAATAAATCAATTTATTCTTTCCTCTGCTCAGATTAAAGTTGAACCTCTTCACTCTCCAGCTGTTTCGGGTGCCGCTCTTCTCTGTTGCCTGCCTTGAGCAGGTGTGGGAGGGCTTTTGTTCTGCCGTGCACAAACTTTCAGAGTGGTGGCTCCCTTTCAGCCAGAGAAATACTAAGATCCCCAAAATTGTTGAAAAAATTTTCTTCTAAGTTAACTTGGAAGCTCGATTTGGAGGTAAATTTATGAAAGAATGCAATTCTTGTAGTTGACCACAAGATGGAGGCAGTTCCTTCTGCACTCAAGGAGGAGGAACCACAGTGACGTTGCTTGGAGGCAGTCTAGCTGCCTCAGCTCCAAGATGGCACCCAGGATTGGCTCACCCTGGTGACTTTCAAGATGGTGTTTACACTGCTTAATCTGCACATGTGCAGTCCTCATGCAACGGGAATGCCACATGGCTGTTTGGGTCATGCGCAATTGTAAATGCCCAACGTGGCTGTGAAGCCTATTGACCACAAACCACGCCTTGTTTTTTCAAAGAAACTGGAGAGCCATCTCCCCCAAACTCAGCTTTACTCATGCAAGAATAATCTTACAATTTTA
The DNA here is from genome assembly GCA_020510985.1 of Pholidichthys leucotaenia. Classification (NCBI taxonomy): domain Eukaryota; kingdom Metazoa; phylum Chordata; class Actinopteri; order Cichliformes; family Pholidichthyidae; genus Pholidichthys; species Pholidichthys leucotaenia. Next base: position 251,378,969 of record CM035845.1, on the reverse strand, counting down.
ACTTCGTGCTCAAGTCAACGCGGTTACTTCAAACAATTTCCTCTCAATAACTTTTATCATGCTTTAAACACAATTTCTCAGTTCAACTGTGGTGAGTGGATGAAATACCCCCCCCCATGATCAGAGATACACAGACGCGCCCCATTTCCTGCACAGTGAAAGTGGTTAAATCTCCTTTATATACTATGTGAAAAAGAGTTAGTACATACAGTATTTATAGAGTTATTGTGTGTATGTATTTGTGCCTGCCACTCAATAAAACCAGCTTAACTATTATGTAGAGGCTATTTACATTGAGCTGTGTCCAGTCATCAATACCAGTGACAGCTTATCGTATGGATTAGTCCAACTAATTTTAACAAACTGGCCAACACAACTGCTCACTATTTGTTGATACTTAAGTTTCTTGTATTTGTGTCGTGTATTCCTTTTATTCCTTATGGTGACACAATTCACTATTTGTTTTTATTTGAGAGTTTTGTGTTGTGTCCCTTAAATTCCCATTTTTATCATTCATATATTACTCAATCATTGATTAAAATTGATATTCTTGTAATATATAGTACTTTCTTCTTATTTCTCTTTTAAAAGCAGCTCTTTAATCTGTCCCTAACATGTGAATGCATGCATGATTTTGACTCCCTGCGTGTTCTTACAATCATAAAAAATAGCCACAAAATATAACATTATATTTATATTAAGTTTTCCAATAGAATTTAAAAACAGGGCAAAAGGCTTACTTTGACTGAATGTCGCAGACAATCCTACAGAGATTTTTAGAAGAGGTTCTCACCTTCTGATCAGTAGGGGCCCTGGATTGTCCACGACACAGACAGACAAAGGCTGTGTCCCAATGTGATGGCACACGGTGGCGCAGTGGTTAGCACTGCGGCAGCACAGTTTACCCTTGGCCGGGGGATTGTGGGGATCGTGGGTTCGATCCCAGCCCCCGACCAACAGTGATTTGTGTGGAGTTTGCATGTTCTCCCCGTGTTTGCGTGGGTTTACTCCGGGATTTCTCCGGTTTCCTCCCACATGCCAAAAACATGCAGGTTAGGTTAATTGGAGACTCTAAAGTGGCCCTAGGTGTGAGTGTGTGTGTGAATGGTTAAGGGATAGCGCCGTATCGTGGCTGCTTCATCCATCCAGGTGGTGGATGCCCTCAATTTCCCTTCTGGGGATCAATAAAGTATACTAAATCTAAAAAAATCTTTAAAAAATCATCAAAATAGTTGGCAAACTGTTGTGTGTGTCCTGTGCAGCAGGACAATGATCCAAAACACACCAGCAAGTCCACCTCTGAATGGCTTAAGAAAAACAAAATGAAGACTTTGGAGTAGCCTAGTCAAAGTCCTGGCCTGAATCCGATTGAGATGCTGTGGCATGACCTTAAAAAGGTGATTCATGCTCGAAAACCTTCCAATGTGGCTGAATTACAACAATTCTGCAAAGATGAGTGGACCAAAATTCCTCCACAGCACTGTAAAAGACTCATTGAAAGTTATAGCAAACTCTTGATTGCAGTTGTTGCTGCTAAGGGTGGCCCAACCAGTCATTAGGTTTAGGGGGCAATCACTTTTTCCACACAGGGCCATGTAGGTTTGGATTTTTTTTACCTTTATCAATAAACACCTTCATTTAAAAAACTGCATTTTGTATTTACTTGTGTTATCTTTGTCTAATATTTAAATTTGTTAGATGATCTGAAACATTTAATTGTAACATACAAAAAAATTAGAAATCAGGAAGGGGGCAAATACTGTTTTACACCACTGTATATGTCCATGTCGCTATGGATACGCGATGCATACAGCCAAAAGTGAAAATTTCGGTGTATGCCTGTCATGAACTCTCCGTGCACCTCTCCAACAGCGCACGGAGTTGGGGAGAAAGAACGAAGATTTAAACGCTGGGTTACACCACACACACGTTTATTAACACAAAACATACAAACACAGAACAGCTCAGAAAAACACAGAGTTCTCAAGGCCGCCCAACACACACACTTGAGGTATACAGTGGCGGACAGCGCACAGACAGATACTCACAGTGCAGGGGCAGGCCGAGTCGTCACAGCGATTATCACAAGCACACAGACAGTTCTTAGCTGACATGACGGTTAGATGGAGAAGCTCAGACATCCAACACGTACAATAATCCAGCAGCGTCTGTCTAGCGAAGAGCTCCTTTAATATAGACGCCGCTGGCGTGACAAATAGAAATCACCTGGGCAAGGCACGGACAGATAATTACCGGGGACTAAAACAGCTGATGAGCCAGAAGGAGAGTGAGGGAGCGTGGCTAGGCCGGCAGCCTATCAGCAGCATGAGAGAAAGGTGATGACAGACGCTGACTGACAGCTGCCGGTCAGGCAGTGGTTAGAGGCATGGCATAGGTACAAGAATACATCAACAAACACATAACCAGCAAAGCCAACCCCACAAAGAGATAGAGGCCGAGCCGGGGAAAGCCAAGCCGGCTCGGCACGTGACAGAGCCCCTCCTTCCAGGGGTGGATACCAGACACCCACAGTAACATCATAACACAGTAACAGTAACATCATATTGGGCGGTGCGGTGGCGCAGTGGTTAGCACTGCACCAGCACAGTAACTCACCCTTGGCCATGGGATCCTGGGTTCGATCCCAGCCCCTGACCAACAGTGATCTGTGTGGAGTTTGCATGTTCTCCCCGTATCTGCGTGGGTTTACTCCGGGATTTCTCCGGTTTCCTCTCACATGCCAAAAACATGCAGGTTAGGTTAATTGGAGACTCTAAAGTGGCCCTAGGTGTGAATGTGTGTGTGAATGGTTAAGGGATAGCGCCGTAACGTGGCTGCTTCATCCATCCAGGTGGATGCCCTCAATTTCCCCTCTGGGGATCAATAAAGTATACAAAATAAAAATTAAAAAAAAATAAGAAACACCACCACCACCACCATCAATCCCCACAGGCAAAACAAAGACACACAAACCCGGGTGGGAGGTAGGGGGAGCAGGAAAGGAGGGAATACAATAACCCGCCCAGTGTCCACAATTAACCCCCCCAAGTCCACGGGTGTTGGGGCTCAGGAGGCCGCCCAGAGTCCCAGGCCCAGCAGAAGATCCGGTGGATGGAATCCGGTGGCCTGCCGGACAACATGGGCCACCAGACCCGGGGAGTCAATTCTTCTGTCTGCCAGCCCACGTTGCTCAGCCTCCAGGACGGAGGGGGTGAAGTAGGAGGTGGCCTGCCCACCGGAAGGCTGACTGGAGGGCAACCAGACCGGGGAGAGGGAACTTCAACTGCCTCCTCAGTGGCACCTGCGGTGGACCACGACCGGGCCAGCTCCGCTGCACCCACAGTGGACTCCAGCAGGAGCCTAACTGTGACCCCAGTGGCCCCTGACCAGGCCGGCTCCGCTGCACCCACGGTGGACTCCAGCGGGAGCCTGGCTGCTTCCACGGTGGCCCCTGACTGGGCCAGCTCCGCTGCACCCACGGTGGATTCCAGCGGAAGCCTAACTGTGTCCGTGGTGACCTCCAGCTGAGGCTCTGCAGCACCCACGATGGACTCCGATTGGGCCAGCTCTGCTGCACCCGTGATGGACCCCGATTGGGCCAGCTCCACTGCACCCGCAATGGACCCCGATTGGGCCAGAGCTGCACTCACAGTGAGTGGGCCAACCTGCAGGAGCACCAGGCTGAGGAGACGATCGATGGGAGGAGCCCTGATGACCCTGGCAGGAGAAGCTGGAGCAGCGACGTCCTGTTTCGGCAGGACCGGACCCTTGGCGACCTCCGGCGGCGACACACCCTCTCCGGCGACCCTGGTTGAAGGCTCAGAGGAAGCAGGAGAAGAAAGATGGTTAGGGTTGCCGGCAGCGGTGGAGCCCGGCGAAGGAAGTTCAGGCGCAGCTGTGCGCTGCGCCTGATTCCCCCCACCCAGAGCTAGGCAAGATCTCTCTAAAACTGACATAAGAAAAACAAGAGAGATTACTTGCCTGAGCTCGAGCTCCACCATGGTCCAGGACTCCGTCAATCCAGGCGATGAACACTCAGGCCCGGCCTCCAAGAGGTCCAGCTCCAGCTCCCAGTCTGCTGCAGATGCCTTCGCAGCTGGCAAGATGGTGTTGGCAGCCCTGTTGTCCACCTGCAGCAGCTCCAATGCTGGGGATTCCACCAGCGTGACTGTAGGGGGACCTCTCCATGCTGACTCCGGGAATGGATCCTCCAAAGCCACTGGCCCTCCACCGTCTGATGGCCCTGACCTTGGGCCAGCTGGCCCTCAGGGAGAATGAGAGGAGACATGGAGGAGAGAAAAAGCGAGTGAGTATCTGCAGCTGGAGGAGAGGACCCAGCGGACTGCTTTAACTGGGTCTCTCCCTCAGGAGACAGGCAAGATTTAATACTATTAGATGGAATAGGTGGAAAATATACTTGCCTGTCAACCCGGTTGCTGGTCTTGACAGCAGCAGATAGCAGACAGACATCCCTCTCCGTGTCAGCGGTGATAAGGTCCTCTTCAATGGCTGGAGGAGGAGCGTCTCCATGGCAAAGGAGGTGGGTGTTCCCGAAGCAGCCCCGTCTAGCCTCGCAGCAGCTGGGAGGGTGATGACAGCTGGCGATGAGGGAGGCTTCTTCCAGCATCTCCACGCGGGTGACACTGTCTTCTGTTTCTTGGAGAGGAACGTGCTGGAGCGGGAGGAGGAGCAGGCGAAGTGTCACGGAGGATGACGGGCTGAGAGTTGCCGGTCCTCTGCCTCGGCGCCGTGGGCCACGCCAATCCGGGGAAAGAGCACTGGAGCGAGCAGACCGTGGAGAACAGGTCCGCGAACTGGGGGTAACTCAACAATCCAGGATTCGCTTCCAGGATCCCAACAACTCTGCCCAGGCATTCCAGCATCTTCTTCAGTCCACGGGCGGCGAGAGCTTCATTCACCAAGCTGCGAATGCCATCAGCGGCCTATCCCTCTTTGACCGTGAGAAACCCCGCTGCCGATCCTCTTCCTCGGCGAGACCGGGGCATGACGCTCTCCAGATGCAGGTAAGTCCAGAAAACAGTCCAAAAAAAGAAAAGAGAGCGATGTGTGGGTGTAACCCGCTAAATCCTATTGTTGGCTGGATTATTCTGTCATGAACTCTCCGTGCACCTCTACAACAGCACACGGTGGAGGGGAGAAAGGACGAGGATTTAAACGCTGGGTTACACCACACACACATTTATTAACACAAAACATACAAACACAGAACAGCTCGGAAAAAGCGGCGGACAGCACACAGACAGATACTCACAGTGCAGGGGTAGGCCAAGTTGTCACAGCAATTATCACAAGCACACAGATAGTCCTTAGTTGACGTGACGGTTAGATGGAGAAGCTCAGACATCCAACACATACAATAATCTAGCGGCGTCTGTCTAGCGAAGAGCTCCTTTAATACAGACGCCGCTGGCATGACAAATAGGAATCGCCTGGGCAAGGCATGGACCAATAATTACCGGGGACCGGAACAGCTGATGAGCCAGAAGGAGAGCGAGGAGGCGTGGCTAGGCCGGCAGCCTGTCAGCAGCATGAGAGAAAGGTGATGACAGATGTGACTAACAGCTGCCGGTCAGGCAGTGGCTAGAGGCTTGGCATAAGTACATTTGGGCTGCACGGTGGCGCAGTGGTTAGCACTGCGGCAGCACAGTTTACCCTTGGCCGGGGGATCGTGGGGATCGTGGGATCGTGGGTTCGATCCCAGCCCCCGACCAACAGTGATCTGTGTGGAGTTTGCATGTTCTCCCCGTGTATGCGTGAGTTTACCCCGGGATTTCTCCGGTTTCCTCCCACATCCAAAAAACATGCAGGTTAGGTTAATTGGAGACTCTAAAGTGGCCCTTGGTATGACTGTGTGTGTGAATGGTTAAAAAGGGATGGCGCCGTATTGTGGCTGCTTCATCCACCTAGGTGGTGGATGACCCTTAATTTCTGTAAAGCGTCTTTGAGTGTCTATGATAAAGCGCTATATAAATCTGATGTATTGATTGATATTGAAGTACAAGAATACATCAACAAACACATAACCAGCAAAGCCAACCCCACAAAGATATAGAGGCCGAGCCGGGGAAAGCCAAGCCGGCTCGGCACATGACATATGCCAGTGTTAGACCAATTTTTATACGTTTGGCGAACACTGTCTAAATCATCATGGTGCAACAGTAGACAGCTCAAGCTTGCAAACCCTGTCTGGCTCCAAGTATCTACTTGATAAGTTGCAAACAACAGACATTCCCAGCAAGATAATTTGCAGCACTCCTCGGAGCCTGTAATCCAAGGATACTGCTCATTGTTAATATGGAAGTGAGGGACAAATCCTTTTCCCAGCTGAGATGGGCCTGGTAGCTTTAGGGTTGGCCGACCTCTCTTCACAATGACCAGCTTTTCTTGAAAAGTCCATCTGGAAAATTGTTTTTTTTTAAATATCAGCAACCAAATCATTTTCCTCTCCCTTGTCAGCCACTGTGGGTGGAAAAACACCTATTATGTTTAAAAAGATACAGCAACTCACCCTTGGCCAGGGGATCCTGGGTTCGATCCCAGCCCCTGACCAACAGTGATCTGTGTGGAGTTTGCATGTTCTCCCCGTGTTTGCTCAAGTTTACTCCAGGATTTCTCCAGTTTCCTCCCACATGCCAAAAACATGCAAGTTAGGTTAATTGGCATCAACTGGGGATTCTAAATTGTCCTTAGGTATGAATGTGAAAGTGAATGATTGTCTGTCTCTCTGTGTTGGCCCTGCAATGGACTGGCGATCTGTCCAGGGTGTACCCTGCCTCTCGCCCAAAGATGCTGGGATAGGCTCCAGCCCCCCATGACCTGAAAAGGAGTAAGTGGAAGAAGGTGGATGGATGGAGGATATTGTAGCTGCTGAAGCAAGTCCTTGCACCGGCGTTTTGCTGGCTAGGATCCTCTGCAATGTGAGTGGAGGAGTTTAACCATCCAATCAAAAGACCTGAAAATGCCAACATTCTCGGATGCCTTCTATGCATACCCCTGGACGTACAGAAGACATCTGATTGGTTAAAGCAACAGGATAAGTTTAACAGTTAATTTATCATACAGAGAGCACTGTTAATTCCTGAAGGCCCAAGGCAGATTTTCTTGACCCTGGCAATACAGATGGCTGAAATATGATTGGACAAAAAAAACTCTACATCCATTTGTCATGAACCCCTCCCCCCCACCCAGTGCGCTTTTCTAACACGCATGGCGAGGGGAGAAAGGACGAGGATTTAAGTGCAGGTTAACACCACACACATTTATTAATATGGTGAGCACACAAACAGTCACAGTTACTATAAGTTACACTGGCTATGGAGTCCTCCAGCATGCTCAACAGTCTAGGAGAGAAGACCGGGGAAAGACCACACACAGATCGTACTCATGAGGCTGGAGCTGTCCGAGTAAGTCCGAAAGCGCACAGTGAAACAAAGTCCTTAGCTGGCGTGCCTCCATCCGAGAACCGTCAATGGAGTACAATGACCCAGCAATGCTCCCAGGTCTCTGTGCATTCCACTTTTACCTCTTTATTTCCATGCATTGAGACCTGGAACTTCTGACCATACACATTGTTGTTTGAACAAAGGGATGTGTGGCACATTAATATGACATTACGCCGGGGCCGCTCTTACACCCTTCTACCCTCAGCGGCTCCAGCATCTCTCACTCTCTCCAGGGGACACATAGACCCAACAGTCCCGTCTGATACCATCCGGTGACACCTCCTCCTTTGGTCCATTGTTCCCCCTTCCCCCTGCCCTCTCTGGGTGGAGAAACCCCCACAATGCCCCCACACAGCCCCCCCCCCCTGAACACCCAGAAAGGGCACAAACCCCCCCATCCTTTGGGCTTGAGCTGCCGTCCATAGCGGCTGTAGCGGGGAGTCGCCAGTCCAGTCGAACCGGCCTGCTGGTGAGGTGTATATTGTTCTGACACAAATTGTGGACCCCTGTCGGACTTGATGTCCGATGGAGATCTGAAACGTGCAACCCAAGCAGACAAAAAAACATGAGCCACTTCCACGGACTTGATAGAAGCCAGCAGGACCACTTCAAGCCAGCACATGGTGCGGTCCATGACCATCAAAAGGTGCGTGAAACCTTGTGACAGCGGGAGGGGTCCCACCAAATCCATAGATATGGTCAAACCTCCTAGCCGGGATTTGGAATGGTTTGAGGGGCGCTCTGGTGTGCTTGTGCACTTTGGCCCGCTGGCACATGATGCAAGCTGCAGCCCACTCTTTCATGTCTTCGCGCAAGCGGGGCCAAATGAACTTTGTCCCCACTAACTTCACTGAAGCGCGCACTCCCGAATGTGAAAGGAAGTGGACTGACTCAAAAACGCAACGCCGCCAAGAGCTTGGCACCACCGGGCGCGGGCAGCCAGTGGAGACGTCACAGAGCAATGGAAGGCACCCTTCTTGCACCACCCTGCTCTCCAGCCTCAACCCAGTTGGCGCAGACTGGAGCACGCAAATGTCCGCATCCCCGGCTTGCTCAGCGGCCATGGCAGGGAAATTTATTCCCATGTAGACCAGGGCAATTAACGTGCATGACAGGCAATTGGCCACAACGTTGAGCTTACCGGCAACGTGTTGAATGTCGGCCGTACACTCCAAAATCGCAGCCAAATGCCATTGCTGCCGCGCCAACCACGATTCCGAGACCTTGGACATCGCGTATGTCAGCGGCTTATGGTCCATGAATGCGGTGAACTTGCGCTCCTCCAGCCAGAACTGGAAATGGCGCGTCGCCAGGTGGAGAGCCAACAATTCTCTATCGAACGTGCTGTATTTGCATTCGTTGTCGCGCAAAGTTTGGCTAAAAAATGCGAGCGGCTGCCACAAACCTGAGACGCACTGCTCCACAACTGCCCCTATGGCAACATCAGATACATCCGTAGTGAGCGCTATCCATGCAGACGGATCCGGGTGGGCTAGCAATGCGGCTTCGGCAGGCGCTGTTTTGGCATTTGTAAAAGCCTGGTCTCGCCCGGAAGTCCAGTCGATGGTTTCCGCGGGCTTCTTTTTTTAAGCATGGCATACAATGGCTGCATCAGCTGGGCTGCCCGTGGAAGGAAACAGTTATAAAAATTAACCATTTTAATCCTTTTAGCCTTTTAATCGGAACAACATGTGTGAAAACTCGATAAGGCCGAAAGGAGTTATTACTGCTGTTTTGGGGACGTCTCTCGTGTGCACCTGATGATATCTGCGGACCAGAACCACTTTCGAAAAACGCGCGCCCCAGCCAGGTGCACAAAAAAATCCTGGAGGTGTGGAATTGGATAACGATTGTGTTTCGTGGCGTTATTCAAGCGCCGGAAATCGCCGCACGGTCGCCATGACCCGTCAGCTTTAGGCACCATGTGTAGCGGGGATGCCCACAGGCTGTTGGAGCGCCTGACGATGCCCAACTGCTCTAAGATGGCAAACTCCTCTTGCGCGCAGGCCAGTTTAGCTGCATCCAAATGTCGAGGTCGCGTGGATACCGGTGGGCCTTTTGTCATTATGAAGTGTTCGATCCCGAGTTTTGTTACCGTAGCCGAAAAAGTCGGGACCGTGAGTGCCGGGAACTGTGTGAGCAACTGTTGGTGCTTACCCCCTGGAGCTATAACGTTAGCCAGTGTTGTCGACCCAGCTCCCCGAGCTGTACAGGGTAGTGAGGTGAAAGAGACAGCATCTACTAATCTTCTATTAGCAACATCGACTAACAACCCATACGCACATGAAAAATCTGCACCTAGAATGGGGCCGGAACATGCAGCTATCACAAAGTCCCACTGAAAGTTGCATCCCTGTAAGCATATCGTCAGTGTCCACTCGCCAAATGTCCTGATGGTGGATCTGTTAGCAGCCGTGAGCTCGGGACCGCTGCCTCATGCCACCCTGTCTGCTTTGACTGGTAGGATGAGGCTCTTCTGGGAGCCGGAGTCCACCAAAAACCATCTCCCTGAACGTGTGTCTATGATATAAAGCAGTCTGTTCCTGTCGTCATCGGTCGCAACTGCAACCGAATTCCGAATGTGCCATCTTCCCGGCTCCTTGAATTGGCATGGCGCTAGGCAGCGTTGGGCTTTTGAGCCGAAGCGGAAATGATAAAAACAGATCGCCCTATTCCTTCATCTCCTGGTGTCCTTCCCAGCTACCACGAACGGCTCCTTGATCTCGCTGGAGTCCCTCAAGGATGCTGGTGCCACTGCCTGTGCACTTGAGAGTTCTGGTCACCAAAATGATGCGGTCTGCTTCCTGCGCCAGGGCATGGTACTCCCTAGCAACATGCCGCAGTGAGTTGGCCAAGATCGCCCTCGCTGTAGCCGGTAGGTTCCTGAGGAACAAGTAGGCGAAGATGAAAGATTCATCGTCCTTCCCCCTCAGTGCCAGCATGCTCTCCATGAGCTCCACTGCTGATCTGTCCCCTAAAGCCCATCCAGGGACAAGAGTTGCAAACTAGCTTAATGCTATACACTCTCTGTGCAACACATTAGATTTTCTTTTTTGTCTATGTTTATTGCACTGTCCCTGACAAATAAACAAATAAAATAAAAATAAATAAATAAATAACTCCAAATGCGTTAGGAGTTTCTCTGCCCTCTCACTGTCAGAAAGGGTGTAACGCTGGAGAAGCATCATATTTTGAGTGCTTCATATTTTCCTTAGGCCGGCGGCTCCTGGAGCAGGCTCATCACGCGTTGTGTGGTGCGCGCATCCAGCGCAGCAACCACATAGTAATATCTTGTGTTGTCTGTTGTTATCCCATGGAGTGCAAACTGGGCTTCTATGTGCAGAAACCACGCAGTCGGGTTATGAAGCCAGAAGTCTGGGAGCTTGACTGAGCTGGCACATGCAGCGTCGGTGCTCTCCCTCCAGGTAGTCTCCGGGGCGACACTCAGCTCGCTTTCCATGGCACGTCTTAGGGTCACCAATGTGGAGAAAGGAGGCAGGCGAGGCAACGAGCTGGACGACACAGAAACTTTATTCTTTCCCCAACATGAAGTACAGCAAGCAGCACTCCCGGGTCTCTGTGAATTCTACTTTTGTATCTTTATTTCCATGCATTGAGACCCAGAACTTCTGACCATACACATTCTTGATTGAACAAAGGAATGTGTGGCACATTAACATGACATTACGCCGGCGCCGCTATTACATCCTTCTATCCTCAGCGGCTCCAGCATCTCTCACTCTCCCTGGGGGGCGCATAGACCCAACAGTCCCGTTTGATACCCCCCAGTGACACCTCCTCCTTCGGTCCATTGTTCCCCCTTCCCCCTGCCCTCTCTGGGTGGAGAAACCTCCACCGTGCCCCCACAGTGTGACTTTTTCTTGGCCAGTGTAATTCTGTCAGCTCCAATTGCACAACTTCAAAATTGACACACATGCCCTCACAAGTGTAGCATCCATAGTTACCCCCATAAACACAGCGCGCTGCATGTGACCTCACATCTCCTACTGCACATCTGGGTCACTTCAGGGCTGTAGATTGTTCACACTGGAGTCTGATGGGGTTACATTTAAATCATAATGTGAACAACCAGGCAAAAAAATTGGATCTCAGCCGAAAATCAGAATTGAGCATTAAGACCTGCAGTGTGAATACAGCCTTAGAGAATGTTATCCAGGTCTCCATTAAAAGGGCATTTTGTCCTCATTTGTGATGATTTTCAGGTAACATTGCTTATCCAGTGTTTTCATAAACACTGCTGCAACCAAAATATCATAAGTTTCTACATTTTGATGATTTTTTTCAATTAACTATTTATGCCACTAACGGGAATATTTTGATTAAAAACTCAGTCTCTTCCTCTTGCTGAGTTTTACTCTAGTACATTTCCCTCTTTTCGGCTGCCATAACTTATTGTCACTGTACTCTGTAATGTGGCACAGAACTGTATTTTTAAGAAAGTCATATTCTTTTTAAGTGCCCGCAGGCCACATAAAATGATGTGGCAGGCCTGCAGGCCTTGTACATATGTGACCATGCAATTTAAACCATGAACTTTCTAGCTGTGAGGCAACAGTGATAACCACTGTACCACCATGATACCTACAGTCAAAGATACTTTTGCGTCTCACTGCTCACTGCTATACTGGGTTTTAACTTGTGTATGTTTTTGACAGTATCTTTTGACAGTATCTTTATTTTTTTAACCCTCAGCCTCTAAAAGGCCGAAGAGGTATTGTCGTCACCTGGCCAGACAGATGGGCAGCAGCGGTGACGATATCAACACCTTCCTTGTGAACATGATAACTAGGGAAAGAAATGACATAGGCTTTTCAAATTTATACCACATTTGTATCAATGAAAAATCTCAGAAAGGTTTGAATTTGGGAAACCTCTGTCCTGGAGGTCAAGGTCAGAGGTCAGTTTTTCCCTAAATCTTGTGAATGTGATAACGACAGAAGTAAATGGTTTTGCAAATAAATAAATGCTAATGTTGTTCTGGGTTTTTATTGTTCCGATTACCTATGTCTAATATTAAAATTTGTTTGATGATCTAAAACATTAAAGTGTGGCAAATATGCAAAAATATAAGAAATTAGGAAGGGTGCAAAAACCTTTTCACAGCACTGTATGCTACTTGCCCAAATTTTTGCATAAAACTTTAGTTAGTTGTAAGTAAAATACTGTATACTTGGACAAAAGGATACAACAAAAAACAATTACTCTAATGGATTGTAAAAATACAGCCAGATAACTGATACATTATATGGTTGTGTACTATTAACACAATATCAGTTATCCATCCATCCATCCATCTTCTTCCGCTTAGTCCTTTTCCGGTTGCGGGGGGGGAGAGGGGGCTGGAGCCTATCCCAGCATCTTTGGGCGGGAGGCAGGGTACACCCTGGACAGGTCGCCAGTCCATCGCAGGGCCAACACAGAGAGACACACAACCATTCACTCTCACAGTCATACCTAAGGACAATTTAGAATCCCCAGTTTTGATGCCAATTAACCTAACTTGCATGTCTTTGGCCTGTGGGAGGAAACCGGAGAAATCCCGGAGTAAACCCACGCAGACACGGGGAGAACATGCAAACTCCACACAGATCACTGTTGGTCTAGGGCTGGGATCGAACCCAGGATCCCCCGGCCAAGGGTGAGTTGCTGTGCTGCTGCAGTGCTAACCACTCTGCCACTGTGCTGCCCAATATCAATTATCACATTTTTTTTAATACAAGTATATCATGACTCCTAATTTAGATATAAAAATGTAAGACAATACCATAAAGACAGAAGCAGTTAATTAAATGGGGTAATTCAAATTCAAATTCAAACGTTTATTTCAAACTCAGGGTTCATATTACAAATAGATAAATAAATAAAGTATATACAGATCAGCAGACACTCGGCGCTCTTGTAACAACAAAAAACATAATGGGCTCAGTATAAAATGGAGCGCCACCACTTCCAAATGCTGGAATGATATAATAATATAATGTAATATAGTAATATAATGTTCTTGGTTTTAGGCTGGGTGAATGTTTCACACATAATAATGATGTGATTGTGCCTTGGGCTTCAGAATCCAACCTCACCTGCAACTCAGACCCACTGTGCTTAAAAGCCCCTGACTGTCAGAGCTTCTGTTTCTGGTGCATTCACTTCAAATTTAGCTGGAGCTGTAACCCATCTTCACCCTCACAATATCGGTGTACAGATCCATCTGATCAGCGAGCACAAAATGATATGCAATGCAGTGTGTTTATTGATTCCAACAGCTCAGCCTATAAACAGGTGATGATGAAATGCTAGAAACAGATTAAAAGATTTCAAAGCTTCAGGGCATAATTAAAGACATATTTCTCTGCAGAAACAAATAAAACATTTGATTGATTTAATTTATTTACCTAAAACTGCTTCCTCCAAGGTCAGTGATCATTTATTCAGTATGACTCATTTGCCAAAAGCACAAATTCCTTGAAAGTATGAGCTCCTCTTAAAATGATTCTTACTGCTCTCACTCTCACCCACACAAGCTTACTTGCCCACATTCACACACACACACGGATACACCAGGCGTGCTTGCACATCCGTCCGCTTAGTGTACACGCACACTCGCACACCTACAAAAACACACACTTGCAGACTGTGTGTGGAAGAGAATGCTGTTCATGCATGTCTAGTAGAGTTGAACTATGTGGAGAGGATCTTTGATCTCAGTCAGGCAACCTACCAGCTTCTCCACTATTTGCATTTAGTCTCCCGGGCCTGCTGCCTTCTTGGCCCCTCACAAGCTTCAGATGCAGGTTACAGAGGTAGCCAGAGGGAGATTCCCACACATTCCTTATTGGGAGTGTGTGTGTTTAAGGTGTGATTTTTGTGCACGCACCAGCCGGTGTTGATGTCGAACATAGCTCTGCAGTGTGTGTGTGAGAGAGAGAGAGAATGTAGAAACTGACCAGAAGAGAGTACCTGGGCCAGTACCACATCAAAGTACAGCAGCTTGACAGAGCGAAAGGGTGAGCAAGATGCAGAGCAGACAGGGAAAAACAAGCTTTGAATAGGGAAAAAGACTGAGAAAACAGGACACAAGTAGAGAGAGGAGAGTGAGAAAGAGACCTCTCCAGGAGGTCACTGAGTTTCTGGATCTTCGCTCCTTTTGTCCCACACCACATTCCATAGCAACAATCTGACCAGTGAGCCAGGGGAGCTGCAGGAAATGTAGAGGAAAGAAAAGTGCTGTCAGGGCACCTCAGAAACAATTGAGGATGAATTTCTCTGTGAGGGAGGTTCAATCCAAATATTGTTCAATTTTTATAAGACTTCCTTCAGTGTTATTTAAATTTAAAACCTAATCAATTATTTGGATCTGCTGGTGCCTTAAACAATAAAAGATTGCTTTCACCTGATGTCAACTCTTCAGGATTAAGTGATTAAACTTGTTTGGTTGGTTGGTTGGTTAGTTGGCTGGTTAGCTGGTGGTTTTTTTGTTTTTTGTTTTTTTTTGGGGGGGGGGGTCTAATTAATCCTCACCCACTCATCTCACCTGCTTAGATGTGTATACTGTATCTTTGCTTTTTTGACTCATTTACTATGGACTATGGTAATTTTGTCTGCAGGGGGTCAGACCCAAGTCTGCTTGCAATGGGAAAGGAGTCAAAGGAGGGTGTGCAGGTGGGTTTATTCCTGTTTTGTTTTTTGCTTTTTTAATCCAGGTCCACTCGCAATTTTGATATGAAAGCAGCTTGTGTTTGCAAACCCAGCTTGTATGCAGGTGGAAAATTGTGCCACACTTGCATACCACATGGGTCTGCCTGTGCTACACTTGTATATACGTGCATTTTCAGATCAACATCTCTATCTGCCTGCACCCTACCTGCATCACAGGTGGATAGAGGTATTCACAGGTAGTCCCCTCACATCAGATGAGATGATAGATCTGTCGTGGTGCTGCTCCATGGTGTACGTGATGAATCAGGCGCTTGTTTAAAGAGCTGCTCAGCACCCCACAGTGTCGTAGAGGGGGTGAGAGAGGTTGTTCACAATGAAGGACAGCTAAGCTAATGTCCTCCTGTGTCCCACCACCTGTGTGGAGTCCAGAAGACACCGCACCACAGAACTGTGTGCTGACTCGTAAGAGGTTCTCAACAGCATCCTCCACACTCCAAAAGACCTCAGTCTCTTCAGCATTTGAAGTCATCTTTGGCTTTCTCATACAGACACCAGACACCCAGTGAGACTGTCATCTCAGGGTAGTATCTCACAGCAGAGAATGATGATTAACATATCAATTTTTGGATACCAACTTTTCTGAATGTTGGCAAAAATCATGCTAGGAACTCACAGAGCGGCGAATGCTAAGGAAGATTCAAGGGCGTTGTGATTTGAGGGATTTGTCAGGGTTCGTAAAAGGTTTTGTTAGAAAAATACCCGATTCTTTGATTGAAAGATCCAAGAACAAGCCGCAGAATTCTTCAATTCAGAGATGGAATGTTTATTTAGAGATCACATGTAAGGCAAGCAGCGCTGGATCAGTGTGATGCAGTTCCCTTGGGAACGTCGTCAGACTGATCCCGACTTCCGGGTGCGACGTACATTAATCTTCTCGGGTTGGTTAGACCAACCCCGTCCAATAGGATGGGCTTGTACGTGACTGTCTGATTGGCCAATCTAACGCTGACGTGAACAGGCCATCCACTGCTCACGTTACTGTTTTCTAGAATGTGCTATCTACGGTGTGTGCGTGGGTGTTGGGTTTTGGGGTGTGTAACTAAGTATTAGACCTGACTAAAGGAAAGGAGAGACAGAGAGAGTAGAAAGAGGGTTCTATATCTCTGTCTAATTCCTGTTTACCAGAGTTTAGCACCACATATTTGTTCATAAGAATGCAAACAGAATATGTATAGAATCTGTGTAGAGCATAATGGGAGATTACCTACAGAATTATTATTTTGGCACGCTAACTTTTCATAACCCTTTCAGTTTGAAAACAGTTCAAACAGTTTTTAAGGTTTCAAACAGTTTTGTCTTGCTATCAGTTGCTAGTGTTCACCACTTGGCAGACAAAAAAGAACTTGACACCGTATCTCACCACACCATGAATGCTGGCGAATTTGGTGATTTTGTTGTTTCGTCAGGGTTTATCGGGGTTTGTAAAAGGTTGCTAAACAGTTTGCAAATAGTTTTTAAAGTCTTAAACAGTTTTTCTTGTCTCCAAAAAAATTTGAACATGTTTGAATTTTTCTGCCCCCATTTTTCTGCCCCTCATGGATCATCACCTTATCGTGGTGGGGGGTTTGCGTGCCCCAGTGATCCCAGGAGCTATGTTATCCGGGGCAATTTGCCTCTGATAGGGTCATCCAAGACAAATTGGTCCTGGGTGAAGGGCCAGACTAAGAACGATCCAACAGACTGTCATGATAAATACTAGAACAAGGATTCAGTGTACCCTGCCCGGTATGGAATTACCGGGGCCCCACCCTGGAGCCAGGCCTGGGGGAGGAGCTTGATGGCTAGCTTCTGGTGGCTGGGTTTCCGCCCATGGGACCCGGCCAGGCTCAGCCCGAAGGAGTTACATGGGTCCGCCCTCCAGTGGGCTCACCACCTGCAGGAGGGATCATGGGGGTCCGGTGCTATGTGGATCAGGTGGCGGTCAAAGGCGGCCTGGATGCCTCCCACTTGAGGTGTTTCAGGCTCGTCCCACTGGGAGGAGACCCCGGGGCAGACCCAGGACTCACTGGAGAGACTATGTCTCCCAGCTGGTCTGGGAACACCTTGGTATTCTCTTTGAAGAGCTGGAGCTCTGGGGAGCGCTGGGGAGAGGGAAGTCTGGGCTTCTCTGCTTGGACTGCTGCCTCCGCAACCCAGACTTCCAGAAAAGCGGTAGAGGATGGATGGATGGATGGATGAATTTTTCTGGCAAATGTATTTTTCCGCAAACAGGTTCCGGTCACCATGGGCATCATACCCGTGTGGGGTGTGGGTGTCTAACACCCACAGTTTTCAAGGGGACAGGGGTGAACATCCACAGTTTTTTTTTTAGATTTTCACAAATGCTGCTCGGTTTCTCTGGCCTCTATACGCGCTGCTCTCCCCTTCCCTCTCCTGTTCCTTGAAACTTGACACTGGTGGGTGTGACCACCTGATTTGCATTCCTGTAAATGAAGTTTAAAGCTTCACAGGCGAGCAATGAAATAAATTTAGGATTAAAATAACAACATACAGGTTTTTTTTAGTTAGTTTATGGAAGAGGTCTATTAAAGAAAGAGCGGTCGCCCATGTGTGTGTGTTGCATGTGTGTGTGTATGTGCGAATATAAAATTCCCAATTTTATGTTAAATGTTTTGATTAGGGTGTATGTGACCCATATACACACCTCATGTAATGTGAGTGGCTGTTACCTGCCAGTTCAATAAGCCCGCAGACATGTGCACAGATAAGGCCCAGGTGATGATCCTGGACTACCCCTCTGCCCACTGAAGTACCCTGGAGAGTTTTTACACACAATTGGTGATTTATTTTTTAACAAGGGGATGTTCATAAATGTAGTATATGATGTAAATATAATTTTAGTACATATCTGCAAGAATGAAGGTGCAAAAACATGATAAAAGATGCTAATTTACAATTTAAAAAGTCCTGTGGCAAAAGGAAGCAGGCGAGGCAACGAGCTAGACCACAGAAACTTTATTCTTTCTCCAACATAACTTACAGCAGAAAAAGAGCCCGGGTCTCTGTGCATTCCTCTTTGATATCGTTAATACAATGCATCGAGACCCAAAACTTCCGACCATCATACATTATAAGATAAGATAAGATAAGCCTTTATTAGTCCCACAATGGGGAAATTCCAGGATTGCAACAGCACAGGGATAGCAACACTCAGAGCAACAATCAGAAGGCAAGAGAAAAGTAAGAGCAGCAAGTATACATATGTACATATAAATATAAATATATATATATATATATATATATATATATATATATATATATAGAGAGAGAGAGAGAGAGAGAGAGAGAGAGAGAGAGAGAGAGAGAGAGAGAGAGAGAGAGACACAGTGCGGAGCATTGTAGCTAGATGGAAAAAATATATAAATATATAAACACTCAGTGCGGAGCATTGTAGCTAGATGGAATAAGTATATGAGTATATAAACACACAATGTGGAGTATTGTAGCTAGATGGAATGAATATGTAAATATATAAACACACACAGTGCGGAGCATTGTTGCTAGATGGAATAAATAAAATATATAAATATATAAACACACAGTGCGGAGCATTGTAGCTCGATGGAATAAATATGTAAATATATAAACACACACAGTGCGGAGCATTGTAGCTAGATGGAATAAATATGTAAATATATAAACACACACAGCGTGGAGCATTGTTGCTAGATGGAATAAATATATAAATATATAAACACACAGTGCGGAGCATTGTAGCTAGATGGAATGAAACAGCACAACCGTCTACTTAGTTATCCTACATGGTATGATTATGTACCCATACATATTCTCACCCTCCATAGCGACCGGTATTTTCCTAGTTGTATACCGGAGGGGACCATTGTGTAAGTCTATTGCGTCTTTTGCATTCAATACTATTAGGTTGTCACGTCTTTTTGCTATCTCTGCGAGCAGCCCTGCTTAGGTTGTACAGTCTGACAGCCGTAGGTAGGAAGGACCTGCGAAACCACTCGGTTGTGCACCTAGGATGATGTAGTCTGCTGCTAAATGAGCTCCTCAGTGCATTCAATATGTCCTGCATAGGGTGGAACTCGGACTCCAGCAGAGATGACAGTTTAGCCACCATCCTTCTCTCTCCCATCTCCTCCACTGGGTCAAGGCGCTGCCCCAGGACAGAGCTAGCTTTCTTGATCAGTTTGTTCAGTCTCTTCCTATCAGCTGCTGTAATGCCACTGCCCCAGCAGACCACTCCAAAAGTGATGGCTGATGCCACCACCGCGTCACAGAATGACTTCAGCAGCGCCCCTTGTACACCAAAAGACCTGAGTCTCCTCAGTAGGAACAGCCTGCGCTGTCCCTTCTTGTAGAGTGCGTCGGTATTGTGTGACCAGTCTAGTTTATTGTTCAGATGAACACCCAGGTACTTGTAGGATGTCACCATCTCAATGTCTGTTCCCTGTATATTTACTGGTGCTGTGAGGGGTTGTCCTTGCCTGCAGCAGTCCACCACCAGCTCCTTAGTTTTCCTCGCGTTGATCTGGAGGCAGTTCCGATGGCACCAGTCCACAAAGTCCTGGATAAGCCCTCTGTACTCAGCTTCATCTCCGTTGGAGATGAGGCCAACGATCGCAGAGTCGTCAGAGAACTTCTGTAGATGGCAGTGTGTTGTGTTGTGTGAGAAGTCCGCAGTATAAAGTGTGAATAGGAAGGGAACCAAAACCGTTCCCTGGGGGGCCCCCGTGCTACCGATGATTGTGTCGGACACACAGTCCCGGGCTCTCACAAACTGAGGCCGGTTTGTGAGGTAGTCCAGGATCCATGATGACAGGTGCTGGTCCACCCCTGCACACAGCAGCTTGTCCTTCAGGATCATCGGTTGGATGGTGTTGAAAGCACTGGAGAAGTCAAAGAACATGATCCTCACCACATTCCCGGGCTTCTCCAGGTGGGACAGAGAACGGTGAAGGAGGAAGATCACCGCATCCTCCACCCCAATGCCATGCTGGTAGGCGAACTGGAGTGGATCCATCGCTGGTCCCACCAGGGGGCGGAGGTGAGCAAGAAGCAGTCTCTCCAGGGTCTTCATCATGTGGGACGTCAGGGCCACTGGTCTGTAGCTGTTCAGATCTTTGGGGTGGGAAGTCTTTGGTACAGGTACCACACAAGATGTTTTCCACAGCTGTGGTACCCTCCCCAGCTTCAGGCTCAGATTGAAGATGTACTCCACAATCCCACACAACTGGTCTGCACAGGACTTGAGGAGCTTTGCGCTGATGCCGTCCGGTCCCGACGCCTTCCTCGCCTTGATCTTCCTCAGCTCCGTCCTCACCTCACACCAAAAAAACTCTCAAGTTGAAAGATCTGGTTGACTTTAAAACCGCAATAATAATGTTCAAAGTGAAGAATTTATCACTGCCTGCAAATATCTAAAAGTTGTTCCAAACAAGGGAGAAACGATATCACTTCAGAGGAACATGTATATTTCAAAAGCCTACAGTGAGAACAACCACCAAGCAACACTGTATTTCAGTGCAAGGAGTCAGATTATGGAACGATTATGGACCTGAATTAAAATCATGTACAACGCTTGGACAATTTAAACAAAAACTAAAGGAAGAAATACTCCAAACATATTTACAAGACGACATGTAAACTCACATAAGGATTGACATATCCAGCCTGTGTTGTGTTGTAGCTTAGTTTTTTTGTTTTTTGTTTTTTTTTCTCTCTGTGACATACTGTCTTAGATTTGTCTCGAATAGTAACTGCTTAACTTAGCTTAGCTTAGTTTTCTTTTTTTTTTTCTTTTTTTTTTTTTTCTCTCAGTCACACTTTGTCTTAGCTTTGTTCTAAATTGTAATCACTCTTGTCTTGTTTACTCTTTTTTCTTTGAATTCTTGGATGGAATATGAGTGGGCAATATAAGCTGCGGCTTCAGCCATCACCCATTTCGGATAACTCACGTGGAATTGTTTAGTAGAAGGAGTCTTTGTCTAATTTGACCTTGTTGTTATATTATACAGTTTCTTTAACCTGTACTGTATTATCCGAAATAAATTCATTCATTCATTCATACCTGGGTCTTAGTGAGGGTCATGTTGGGGGGCTGTGTGTTTGGAGTGGGGGGGTGTTGGTGGAGTGGGGAGTGGGCAGCAGGACTTGATGTCTTCAGAGGCAGCAGTGGTTGTTGTGCAGTCAGGGGGGAGGGCGGTTGGTCAAACCTATTGAAAAACAGATTCAGATTGTTCGCCCACTCCCTGCCCCCCGTGGCCTGGGGGAGGTATTCTGGAGCCCAGAGATGGTTTTAAGGTTTCTCCAGACCCCGCTGATGTCGCTCTGTTGCAGCTTGTCCTCCATCTTCTTCCTGAAGCTGTCCTTGCCTTCTCTGATCTTTCTCCTCAGCTCCTTCTGTACGGACTTCAGCATCTCCCTGTTCCCCGACCTGAAGATCCTCTTCTTCTCTCTCAGAAGTGTTTTTATCTCAGGGTTGATCCAGGGTTTGTTGTTTGAACAACACCGTATGGTCTTGGTGGGAACGGTGTTGTCCACACAGAAGCTGATGTAGTCCATGATGGTGTGAGTGAGGCCATCGATGTCCTCACCATGTGGATCACAGAGCTGCTCCCAGGCAGTGGTTTCGCGCAGTGGTTTAGCACTGTGGCAGCACAGTTTTACCCTCGGCCGGGGGACCGCGGGGATCATGAGATCGTGGGTTCGATCCCAGCCCCCGACCAACAGTGAGCTGTGTGGAGTTTGCATGTTCTCCCCGTGTTGCGCGGGTTTACTCCGGGATTTCTCCGGTTTCCTCCCACACACCAAAAAAACATGTAGGTTTAGGGCGCTCGCGCACGCAGCGACCAGCAGCCGGTGGCTTGTCACCAGACTGCAAACCAAGTCTACCTACGGGTACAAATAAGTAACAAAAAAAAAAAACAAAAAAAAAAAAAAAAAAAAAACAGTCCTTTAGAGCGTCCATTGCCTCCTCAGACCATAACTTCACTGTGCGCATGACCGGAGGTTGTCTGTGTACTAGGGGTTTGTACACCGGCAGGAGATGAACCAAGTTGTGATCCGATCTCCCGAGTGGGGGGAGTGGTGATGAGGTGTACGCCTCCTTAGTATTTGCATAGAATAAGTCCAGTGTTTTATTGTCTCTAGTGTGGCATGTGACATACTGGGTAAACGTGGGTAGAATGGGAGACAGTGAAACATGGTTGAAATTGCCTGAGATGAGGAGAAGAGCATCTGGGTGTTCTGTCTGCAGCCTGCCAGTTACTGAGTGGATGACGTCACGCGCTGTCCCAGCGATCGCCATCGGATTTGCATAAATAACAATGCAGATCGCGTGTGAGTTTTCCCTCGGGAGATATGTAGGCCGCATGCTAACAGCTAGCAACTCGATGTCTTTGCTGCAGTGTTGTTGTTTAACAGTGATATGTCCCCGTCTGCACCAGTTGTTGTTAACATACATTATCACTCCACCGCCCCTTGTTTTGCCACTGTCTGGTGTTCGGTCTGCCCGTATCGCGTGGCATTGAACCCTCCAGTTCAATGTTAGCATCTGCTGCTAGTCCTGTTAGCCAAGTCTCTGTGAATAGGAACAGGCTACACTCCCGGTATATGCTATCGTAGCAGGAGATAGCCGCTAGCTCATCTACCTTTCCCAGTATCGATCGTACATTCCCCATAACAAGGGATGGGAGGGTGGGTCTGTACTTTATATTTCTTGCCCACCGTCTTACTCCAGCATGACACCCACGTCATTTTCGCCTCAGTTCTCCCGGTATGTCGAGTTTTTCCGTTAGCACCGAGTGGCGGTTGAGTGCTAGCAGCTCTTCCCTGCTGTACCGTCTCCTGCTATAAACAGTGGCTCCGTCCACCGGCTCGGGAGACATTTGGGGCGATCTGTGTGTCTGTGATATATATGGAGTGTAAGGTGTCGCCGGATCAGAAAGTTGTCACCGGATCAGAAAGTGAGAGGAAGAAAAAAAAACTCAGAATTGAGCCGCTGTTGCAAAAGGCAGCCGACTCGTGTGGCGCCGGAAATTTGAAAAAAAAAAAATTATGTTTAGAACCAAGCCTGTGTGGCACATTAACATGACATAACGCTGGCGCCATGCTCACACCCTTCTTCCAGCGGCTCCGGCATTTACTCCTCTCCCCGGGGGGCCTGCAGTCCTTACTGTCCCATGTGATACCCCCCAGTGACACCTCCTCTTTCAGTCCATTGTTCCCTGGGTGGAGAAGTCCAACACCATGCCCCCACACAGCCCCCCCCCACCCCGAACACCCAGAAAGGGCACTAACCCCTCCCGTCCTTTGGGCTTGAGCTGGCGTCCGTAGCGGCTGTAGCAGGAGGTCGTTGATCCAGTCGAACTTCCCTGCTGGCGGGGTGTGCAGGAAGGAACGTCAGCCTGTGGAGAGAAAAAGGGAGGGGGAGAAAACACATCAGCTTTGTGAGCGCGGGTCCCTGCTGAGGGATCACCAACTTGCAGAGCCACCAACAGTGGGCGTCCGCACCAGGGAGCTTGGGCAAACACCACCTGCTCGTCTGCCAACACAAAAGCAGGCTTCAGTAGACGGTCTCCCTACGTCCCCCCAAGTCTAACACAAAGTGTTTCGCCCCAGGTTCCAACACCCTGAAGGGTTCGACGTACGGTGGGCACAGCGGGACCCGGTGCGCATCGTGCCTGACAAAAACAAAACTGGCATTCTGCAAGCTTTTTGGGATGAAGGTGCGAGGAAAACAATGGTGGGCCGGGCCCGATACGTTAAAAGGATCCGTACTATGCAAAAATTGCGCGGGCGGAACTGCCCCGGGTGCAGGATTTTCCAGTAAAAACTCTCTGGCGTTCCGCAGTGGCTGAGAAAAATCGAGTTCTGCTGGGGAGGCTGCCAAAATCTTCTTAGGTGCGGAACACAACCATAAAAGAACCCAGGGCAGGCGGTCGGCCCAATTTGTGTCCGGGAGCAAAGCTCTGAGCGCTGCTTTAAGCGACCTATGAAAACACTCACATAACCCGTTAGCCTGGGGGTTGTACATGGTAGTACGGTGAATTTTGACCCCCAGGCTCTGGGCCATCGTGGACCAGAGTTCCAAAACGAATTGTGTACCCCTGTCGGAAGTGATGTCCGACGGGGATCTGAACCGTGTAACCCAAGCCAACAAAAATGCATGAGCCACTTCTGCGAACGTAGTAGAAGCCAGCGGGACCACTTCAGGCTAGCACGTGGTGTGGTCCATGATTGTTAAGAGGTGCATAAAAATTTGCAACGGAGGGAGGGGTCCCACCAAATCCACGTGGATGTGATCGTACCTCCTGGCCAGGATTTGGAATGGCTCGAGGGGGGCTCTGGTGTGCTTGTGCACTTTGGCCCGCTGGCACACCACGCAAGCTGTAGCCCCTCTTTCACGTCCTTGCACAAGTGCGAACAGACGAATTTCTTCTTCTTCTTTTAGATTTGATTGGTGGTTGGCAACCAGCTTACAGGTGCATTACCACCACGTCTTCATACGCATCACTCTATATATAATTCCAGATGAATTTTGCCCCCACTAGCTTCACCAAAGCGTGCGCTCCCTGATGTGAAAGGGAGTGGACTGACTCAAAAACGCAACGGCGCCAAGGGCTCGGAATCACCGGGCGCGAGCAGCCAGTGGAGACGTCACAGAGCAAGGGAGGACACCCTTCTTGCACCACCCTGCTCTCCAGCCTTAACCCAGTAGGCGCAGACTGGAGTGCACAAACGGCCGCGTCCCCGGCTTGCGCCATGGCCATCGCAGGGAAATCTATTCCCATGTACACCAGGGAGACGAACGTGCACAACGGACAATTGGCCATGACGGTGAGCTTACCGGCAACATGTTGAATGTCAGTAGTAAACCGAAATCGTGGCCAAATGCCGTTGCTGCCGGTCCGACCACAGTTCCGAGACCTTGGCCATTGCGTACGTCGGCGGCTTATGGTCCACGAACGCGGTGAACTTGCACCCCTCTAACCAAAACTGGAAATGGTGTGTCGCCAGGTGGAGAGCCAGCAATTCTCTATGGAACATGCTGTTTTTGCGTTCGTTGTCGTGCAAAGTTCGGCTGAAAAATGTGAGCAGCTGCCACGAACCTGAGACACACTGCTCCACCACTGCCCCTATGGCAACATCAGACGTGTCCGTAGTGAGCGTTATCCATGCAGACGGATCCGGGAGTGCTAACAATGCGGCATCTGCAAGCGCTGTTTTGGCATTAGTAAAAGCCTGGACTTACTCAGGAGTCCAGTCGATGGCTTCCGCGGGCTTCTTTTTTTTTAAGCCCGGCATACAACGGCTGCATCAGCTGGGCTGCCCGGGGAAGGAAACGATTATAAAAATTAACCATTCTCAAAAACTCCCGTAGCGCTCTCACGGTCTGCGGGCGCGGAAAGTCTGACACAGTGCGCACCTTATCCGATAACGGAATCGCGCCCTCCGTCAAAATGCGGTGGCCCAAAAAATCAATCTCTGGCACACCAAACTGGCACTTCGCTGGGTTAACTTTCAGCCCGTGCGCCTCCAACCTCTGGAAAACCATCTTGAGAAGGGCAATGTGCTCCTCCTCGGACACGCTAACTACCAGAATGTTGTCTCAGTAGAGAAAAATGAAGGACAAGTCGCAAAGCACTGCGTCCATCATCCTCTGGAAAGTCTGTGCTGTGCTTTTTAATCCGAACGGCATGCATAAAAACTCGAAAAGGCACCGAAAGGAGTTATTACCGCTGCTTTTGGAACGTCTTCCGCGTGCACTGGGACCTGATGGTATCCGCGGGCCAGATGCACTTTCAAAAAAACACGCACCCCAGCCAGGTGCACGGAAAAATCCTGGCTGTGCGGAATGGGACAATGATCATGTTCCGTGGTGTTATTCAAGCGCCGGAAATCGCCGCACGGTCGCCATGACCCGTCAGCTTTAGGCACCATATGTAGCGGGGATGCCCACGGGCTGTTGGAGCACCTGACGATGCCCAACTGCTCTAAGTAGGGAAACTCCTGTCGCACGCTGACCAGTTTAGCTGCATCCAAACGCCGAGGTCGCACAAACACCGGTGGGCCTTTTGTCGTTATAAAGTGCTCAACGTCGTGTTTTGTTACCGTAGCCGAAAAAGTCGGGACTGTGAGTGCTGGGAACTGTGCAAGCAAATGTTGGTACTTACCCCCTGGAGCTATAACGTTAGCCAGTATTGTCAACCCAGCTCCCCGAGCTGTGCAGGGCAGTGAGGTAAAAGAGGCAGCGTCCACTAATCTCCTATTAGCAACATCGACTAACAACCCATAAGCACATAAAAAATCTGCACATAAAATTGGGCCAGAACATGCAGCTATCACAAAGTCCCACTGAAAGTTGCGTCCATGTAAGCATATCGTTAGTGTCCGTTCGCCAGATGTCCTGATAGTGGATGCATTGGCAGCCTTGAGCTCAGGACCTCTGCATCCTGCCACCCTGTCTGCTTTGACCGGCAGGATGAGGCTCTTCTGGGAGCCGGAGTCCACCAAAGTGGACTCCGGACACACCGGAGTGACACGCCAAACGTGTGTCCGTGGCATGAAGCAGTCTGTTCCTGTCGCTATCAGTTGCAGCTACCACTGAATTCCGAACGTGCCATCTTCCCAGCTTCTCGAATTGGCATGGTGCTAGGCAGCGTTGGGCATTCGAGCCGAAACAGTGATGACAAAGACAGATCACCCCATTCCTTCGTCTCCTGGTGTCCATCCCGGCTACCATGAACTGCTCCTCGACCTCGCTGGAGTCCCTCATGGATGTTGGTGCCATTGTCTGCATGGTGAGAGTTCTGGTCACCAAAACGATGCAGTCCACTTCCTGTGCCAGGGCGCAGAAGTCGTTAGCAACCAGCCGCGGTGAGTTGGCCAGGATTGCCCTCGCTGCAGCCGGTAGGTTCCTGAGGAACAAGTGGGCGAACAGGAAAGATTCGTCGTCCTTCCCCCTCAGCGCCAACATGCTCCACTGCTGATCTGTCCCCTAACTCCGAACGCATTAGGACTCTCTCTGCCCTCTGACTGTCAGAAAGGGTATAGCGCTGGAAAAGCATCCTCTTGAGCACTTCATATTTTCCTTGGGCCAGTGGCTCCTGGAGCAGGCTCGTCACCTGTTGCGTGGTTTGTGCATCCAGTGCAGCGACCACGTAGTAATACTTGGTATCGTCCATTGTTATCCCGCAGAGTTCAAACTGGGCTTCTATGTGCTAGAACCACATGGTCGGGTTGTGAAGCCAGAAGTCTGGGAGCTCGAATGAGACCACGCACGCGGTGCTGGTGCTCTCCCTCCAGACAGTCTCCGAGGCGGTGCTCGGCTCACTTTCCATGGCACGTCTTAGGGTCACCAATGTGGAGAAAGGAGGCAGGTGAGGCAACGACCTGGACGACACAGAAACTTTATTCTTTCTCCAACATAACTTACAGCAAAAAAAGATCCTGGGTCTCTGTGCATTCCTCTTTTATATCTTTAAGACCATGCATTGAGACCCAGACCTTCCAACCATCATACATTATGTTTAGAACCAAGCCTGTGTGGCACATTAACATGACATAATGCCGGCGCCGCTCTCACACCCTTCTTCTTCCAGCGGCCCCGACATTTACTCCTCTCCCCAGGGGGCACACACTCCTTACTGTCCCATCTGATACCCCCCAGTGACACCTCCTCTTTCGGTACATTGTTCTCTGGGTGGAGAAGTCCAACACCATGCCCCCACAGTCCCAAATTTACTAGAAAAAAGTTATTTTCATGAGATAATACACAACTTCCAAATGCCCTCCAAAAAACTCCCATATTTTTTAAAAAAAAGTAATAAATTAACAACAGTGAAGTCGCATATTTCCAAGAAAAAAAAAATGTCAGTTTTCTAGAGCATTTTTAGTTTTTTTAACCTTTTCCTCTCATAATTGTCTAATTTTCTCACCAGTTAGTGAGTTTTTTTCTTGTAAACTAGCATTTTTCTTTTTTTTGTAACTTTTTTTTATAAATGCACAGCTTAAGTAAATTTAGTACTTTTTCCTGTAATTTTGCCGTGTTATGTGATAAAATTGTTACCTTTCCCCCACACAGGATTACAACAATATAATCACAAATTTACAATTTTTTTCTACAAAATTTGCAACTTTTTTCCTATAGAATTTGCAACAATTTTTCCTCATATTTTGATGATTTTTCTTGTACATTTGCTACTGTCCTTTCACTGATACACTAAGTTGTTCTGTTGCTGACAAAGGCAATGGCCTTTTTTGTGGAAAGGATTTACTTATATCAATGGAGGTTTAATATTTTATTTATTGAAAGAAAAGCCTTTTTCATATTTTGCAAAGACGTATGTATTTTCAGCAGATTTATTTTTCAGTGGAAGAAGCCCATTCTTTTTTATCCCTTTTTGACCATTTGTACTGTAAATATGTAAGTAATGATGAAGACCACAGTCTTTGTAAAAATATATTGGGTATTTGATTTATTTGATTTATTTGGAATTTTGGTCCACTCATCTTTGCAAAATTGTTGCAATTCAGCCACATTGGAGGGTTTTCGATCATAAACTGCGTTTTTACGGTCATGCCACAGCATCTCAATCAGATTCAGGTCAGGACTTTGACTAGGCCATTCCAAAGTCTTCATTTTGTTTTTCTTTAGCCATTCAGAGGTGGACTTGCTGGTGTGTTTTGGATCATTGTCCTGCAGCAGAACCCAAGTGCGCTTCAGCTTGTGGTCACAAACAGATGGCCGGACATTCTCCTTCAAGGTTTTTTGGTAGAGAGCAAAATTAATGGTTCCATTTACCACAGCAAGTCTTCCAGGTCCTGAAGCAGCAAGACAGCCCCAGACCATCACACTATCACCACCATATTTTACTGTTGGTATGTTCCTTTTCTGAAATGCTGTGTTACTTTTACACCAGATGTAATGGAACACACACACTTTCCAAAAAGTTCAACTTTTGTCTCGTCAGTCCACAGAGTATTTTCCCAAAAGTCTTGGGGATCATCAAGATGTTTTGTGGCAAAACTGAGATGAGCCTTTATGTTCTTTTTGCTCAGCAGTGGTTTTCGTCTTGGAACTCTGCCATGCAGGCCATTTTTGCCCAGTCTCTTTCTTGTGGTGGAGTCATGAACACTGACCTTAACTGAGGCAAGTGAGGCCTGCAGTTCTTTGGATGTTGTTGTGGGTCTTTTGTGACCTCTTGGATGATTCACCGCTGGGCTCACCACTGGGTTCACTACTGTTCCATGTTTTTGCCATTTGTGGATAATGGATCTCACTGTGTTTCGCTGGAGTCCCAACGCTATAGAAATGGCTTTATAAGCTTTTCCACACTGACTGATCTCAATTACTTTGTTTCTCATTTGTTCCTGTTATTTCACTTTATCAGGCAGGTCCTAGTTAAGTGATTTCTTGATTGAGAACAGGTGTGGCAGTAATCAGGCCTGGGTGTGACTAGAGAAATTGAACTCAGCTTTCCAAAGATGTGATAAACCACTGTTAAATTATGTTTTAACGGGGGGCAATCACTTTTTCACACAGGGCCATGTAGGTTTGGATTTTTTTTTTTACCCTTAATAATAAACACCTTCATTTAAAAACTGCATTACGTGTTTACTTGTGTTATCTTTGTCTAATATTTAAATTTGTTTGATGATCTGAAACATTTAAGTGTGACAAACATACAAAAAAATGAGAAATCAGGAAGGAGGCAAACACTTTTTCACACACGCACCTTATTCCTAGCCCCCATAATGCCTTGCGTGAATTATGGGTGCAACTTCCGGTACTAGTTTAGAATATGTTGTTGTCACTGAAACGGGACACTTTTCCTTGTTAAAAAACAATTACTTTGTTATGGTGGCTCTTTATTGTGAAGTGCAATGTGGTGATGTTGATTTCCTGTCACGTCACCGCACTGCCCTATATAGCAGGGCGAGCCACCATAGCATGGCCTCTTGTACCAGATGCCCACGCCAGGTGCTTGCCGTGTAACCGCTGTTCTTGCCATCAATAAAGCTGTGTTCGACGCTACCTCATCTTGCCTCATTCATCACCAGGTTTACATACATAATATTTGGCACCAGTTACAGAAGCCACCGGAGCCACCCTCCTCAGCTAATGTTGTGGACCCTGATAGTGAGGATAGCTTGAACAAAGATTGAGAAACCACTGCTGCCAGCCAAAGGTCTGCCCCAGGAAATGCCCATTGCAGGGGTTGTGGTTCCGCGACACACCACCATAAAGTAATAGAGTGCCCAGCAAGAGAAAAATATTGTAGTAGATGTGGACACTTGAATCACTACACCAGGGTGTGCCGTTTGTCTTACCCGGGGAACCCATGGGAGAAATCACCCCGCCCGCCCCCGACGGATAACGCTGGGAGTGAATGGTACGAAGAGCGAACAAACACCCTCGCTTTTGAGTCAGCCTATTCTCGCTCATTGTCTGTACCCATGCCGATGATGAGCGACACCATGCTAGCCCCAGATGCCTCCAGTACTTGGCCGCAGTTGGTTGGGGGATCTGCAGCTACTACGGTGAACACTACAACGTTTACAGAAGAGGACAGGGTCAGACCAACGAGCATGGAGTTTCTGCAGCAGCAGCTCATCAGGCCAAGTAAGATTCCACTTCAGGTTATGGACTTGGTTCGGGGTGATGAACGACCACAGCGAACATGGGCCAGATGACAGCCAGCAAAACATCAAGCACGTCTGGGGATAGTGGCGAAGTTGGGCACAGCATACTTTTGGTTGTCTGATGGCTCATCGGGGCATGCCAATCAGCTTCGGCGTGTCCAGGAGGACGCTCCGGGTGACGAGGCTGGACGTGAGTCGGTGTTGGAGGTGTGGGAACGGGAGTCCATTGTTCAGAAGATCAGCCATTGTCCCAAGGGTTTGCTGCTTCCAGGGGCGTGCTTGCTGAGGGGCTGCCCTGGGCCCCCCATGCCGGTTCCACTTTTCCCACCCAAGTAACTATGCTGTCGCAGTATGTTTATAGTTCTGTGTGTTTTTATGTGCATGTTATATTATGGGGTTGTGTATATTATTGTGTTAGTATAGGAGCATGGCAGATATTTTTAGTTTAATGATGGACTCTTTCTTTAGTTTATCCGGTGACAGAATAATCCGCCGTGCCGTGCAGGCTGTGTGGTAGTCCACCTGCCATCCCTATTTTAGGTTGTTCTGTGTGAGTGTGTTAGGCCAGTTAAGTACATTAGTTTTCGTTATTTTACAGAATGTGATTCGGGTTCTAAATTTGGGTGGGTTTGGATTGTATGAGTGGTTTTGGACTTTCTAAAGGGGGGAGGAAATGTTATGGCTGCACTTTATTGTGAAGTGTAGTGTGGTGACGTCGACTTCCTGTAATGTCACCACACTGCCCTATAAAGCAGGGCGAGCTGCCATAGCACGGCTTCTTGTGCCGGATGCCCACGCCAGGTGCTTGCAACGTCAGTGGCTTCACTAAGCATTCAATAATAGTTTTGACTAAGCGCATGTCAATACCATCACAGTCCGTAGCTGTTTTACTTTTAAACGATTTAACAATTTCAATGACCTCTCTCTCGTCTGTGTTCTTTATGAAAATGGAATCTTTTATAGCAATGTTTTTGCTTACTGTATCACCCGTAGGTGCCGTAATGGGTATTTCTCGAGCCAAATTAGGACCAATGTTAACAAAAAAGTTATTAAATTTATCTGCAGGTGAGACTGCATTCACACTCTGAGTCGTTTTATTTTTTTTTTTTTGAAAAATTTGTCGGGTAGCTTGTATTTCTATTTTTATTTCCAAGAATATTGTTAAGTATTGTCCATGTATTTTTAATATTGTCTCTGTTTTTCTCCAGTTCTTTACTGTAATAGTCTCTTTTACTACATCTCATTATATTCATTCATTCATTCATCTTCTTCTGCTCAATCCTTTTCGGGTCGCGAGGGGGCTGGAGCCTGTCCCAGAATTTTTGGGCAAGAGGCAGAGTACACCCTGGACAGATCGCCAGTCCATCGCAGGGCCAACACAGAGAGATAGACAACCATTCACTCTCACAGTCATACCTAAGGACAATTTAGAATCCCCAGTTTTGATGCCAATTAACCTAACTTACATGTTTTTGGCATGTGGGAGGAAACCGGAGAAATCCCGGAGTAAACCCACGCAGACACGGGGGGAACATGCAAACTCCACACAGATCACTGTTGGTCGGGGGCTGGGATCGAACCCAGGATCCCCCAGCCAAGGGTGAGTTGCTGTGCTGCCGCAGTGCTAACCACTCTGTCACCGCACCGCCCATCTCATTATATTTGTTAACTTATTACCTCCGCCAGGCCGCAGGCCGCAGGAGGTTATGTTTTTGCCAGCATTTGTCTGTCTGTTTGTCTGTTTGTCTGTCTGTTGGTTAGCAAGATAATTCAAAAAGTTTTGGACGGATTTCGATGAATCTTTCAGGCGTTGTTGGAAATGGTACAAGGAAGAACTGATTAAATTTTGGGGATGATCGGGATCACCGTCTGGATACAGGAATTTTTTAAAGGATTCTTTAACATTGTGAGATACGGCCATTTTCAACATGTGTGCAGGTGCAATGGAGGGCGCTGGTCGTCGTGTCTGACGAACACGAACTCCACGTTCTTCAAAGTTTTAGGCCCAAAAGCACGCGGAAAACAGTGGTGGGCAGGGCCCAGCAGCGTGCCTGCGTTTGCGTTACGCTACAAAAGCTGAGATGGGCAGCTGTCCGGCGTGGGATTATTTGGCAGAAATTCCCCGGGCAGCCATAGGGGCTGCGCAAAAACAAGCTCTCTGCCGGGGAAGCTTCCAAATCCTATTTTGCCACGGAGCGCAACCCCAATATAAAACCCATGGCAACCTGTCTACCCAATTTGCATCCGTCAGTGAAGCCCTGAGTGCTGCTTTAGTGATCTATGAAAACGCTCGCATAACCCATTGGCCTGTGGGTTGTACGCGGTTGTGCGATGAATTGCAACGCCTGCAGCCTGGGAGTTTGGACATGGAGGAGATGGACACAACACCAACACTTCAGTTTATTACCTCCGCCAGGGAGGTAATGCTTTTACTACTGAACCACTAATCCTATCATTGTGAATCCAATTGCTAGTCATATGTTTTCATGGTCAAGGAATCTGAAAACGTACACACAAACACTGTATGGGGGGGAACTGTGGCGCTTGGCGGAGGTCTGCGCTCTCCGAGTGCTTTTCTAGTTTTTGTATGTTTTATAACAATAAACTGATAGATCATGCAAAGGGTAACAACAGTTCCCTATGGAGGCATTTAAATAACTTAACTAATTAAAAAAATGTTCAGAAGGGGGTAAAGGAACTTAGAATCAATGGCAAGACCATCAGTGACAAGGCGACATTGGCAAATGAATTTAATTCATATTTTGTGGGCTCTGTGGAAGACTTAACAAAAAACTTTGTGCCGCCAAATGTGCTCAACAACACAAATTCAATACTTCCAACAGATTCTTTTCACATCGATGAGGTAAATGAGGAGTTAATTGCTGGTACTGTCAAAACACTGTCAAACTCAAAAACTAATGATATCTATAACATGAGCACCTCCTTTCTCAAAACGCACAACAAAATATTAATCAAACCACTGACTCATCTCATTAATCTCTCTATTAGGTCTAGTACATTTCCTTCTGGCTGGAAAAAAACTGTCGTCATACCAGTTCATAAATCAGGCAGTAAAGACGATATATGCAATTACCGCCCAATCTCTATTTTACCAGTCCTGTCTAAGGTTCTTGAAAAAGTTGTAGCTACACAGCTGATAGACTACTTACAAGACAGTCAACTTCTTCATCCACATCAATTTGGTTTTAGACCAGGATACTCAACAGAAACAGCAAATTGTTGCCTTATTGAAAATGTCAAACAGTCCTTGGACAGGGGTAATGTGGTAGGAGCTGTTTTTCTAGATCTCAAAAAGGCTTTCGATACTGTAAACCACAGTTTGCTTTTATCCAAAATGGTATCTTTTAACTTCTCTCCAGACACATTAGACTGGTTTGCATCTTATCTCCAGAATAGAGAACAGTGTGTAAAAGTTCACCAGGATAAATCCTCACTTTTAAACAACCGTATGGGTATCCCACAAGGGTCCATTCTTGGTCCTTTACTTTTCAGCATTTTTATTAATGACTTGCCGCTACACTGCTCTGCTGCAACATGCCAACTTTATGCAGATGATGCAGTTATTTACACAGCTACCAAGACTCCAGCACAGGCTGCAGATGTGCTGTCTACAAGTATGGTTGATGTCCAAGAGTGGCTCCTCCAGAACCATCTATTGCTGAACCTTCAGAAAACAGTTTCAATGTGCTTTTCAATCAAAAAATATAACCTGCAATGTTTTAAAGTTAATATACATGATCATGACATTAGTTTAGTTACAGAATTCAAATACCTTGGCGTTGTACTAGATCCTCAACTCAAATTTAATCTTCATATAAAGAAAATTTCAAAAACAGTAAAAAAAAATCTGAACTGCTTTAAATTAATTAGATATTACATACCTTACGAACCTGCTGTACTGTATATGCATTCTATGGTTTTTTCTCATATATCATACTGTTTGACAGTCTGGGCTCAAGCAGCCCCTTCCACAATAAGACATATAGGTTCATTATATAATCAAACCCTAAAAATCTTGGACAAAAAGCCCATTAGGTGGCATCACTGTAATATTTTAAAAAAATACAACCTATTGAGTTTTGAGAGTTTCATTGACCTCTGTTTACTGAAATTAACTTTCAAATGTTTCCATAAATCAGCACCTGAGCCACTTGCTGGTTTCATCCAAAGACAGGACAGCAGCAGAGCCACCAGGAGTTCTGTTAACAATAATTGTAAAATATTCCACCGCAGAACCACATTTGGACAAACAGCTTTCTCTATAAAGGGCAGTCACATCTGGAACACAATGCCAAATGAAATTAAAATAATAACGGACTTTAAAACATTCACTAAAAAGGTTAAAAACTGGCTGAAAAATAAACAAGAATGTACCCATGTATGAAATGATTGTCTGCAGGGTGAGAGTGAATGAAGGGAAGGAATGAATGTGTTTGTTTATAGTGAGTGACGAAGGGAGGGAGGCCTGAAATAGGCAAATGTGTGTCAGGTTGTTATATTTGTGTATTTATAATATTTATAATATTTATAATTGTGTATTTATAATGTATTTATGTTTTTTGCATTGATGTATGTGGTTATTGTGTATTCCTTTTCTTTCCTTTTTTTTTTTTTTACTTGTTTCTCCTTTCTAAAGCCCATCCAAGGACAAGAGTTGCAAATTAGCTAATAGCTATACACTCTGTGCAACACATCAGATTGATTGTCATTGATTAATTGTCTATGTTTATTGCACTGTCCCTGTCAAATAAACAAATCTATCTATCTATCTATACTGCTGCTCTGCTTCTTTTGTCCTTTTCTTTAGAAAAGCTTTATATAATAAATTTTTCTTTTTACGCGCCTTTTGTAATCCTTTGGTTAACCATGGCTTGTCGACAAATTTATGTTTTAGCTTTTTCTTTACTAACATACATAACAGACATAACAGACTTCAGCATCAAAAATACAGGAACACGGCCTTTTGCACTTCAGAAAGATTAATATAATCATACCACTTGCCACGACTATGGAGGGATGGGAAGATGACCTTAAAAAGTGGCCTCGCAGACAGTAGCTCCGTTTGTTAGCTCTGCTGCTAAGATGCTAATGCTGTAAACAAATAAAAGCTCTGAGATATATCAATGTCTCCACCGCAATAAAGTCAGATGCATTTTGTTAAAAGATGTTGGACATAATCTGTCATGAGGCTGAACGCGGCGTTCCACCAGGCTCATGCTCTCACTTTATTCCTGGTTATTTCTTGTATTTTCTCAGTCTTGTGTGATTATTTTGCTGTGTATTGTTTCTGGATGGATTATGCATTTTGTGTTGCCTGTTTATTTAATTTTAGTTCTCAGTGTGATTCTGTTAGTTTCTTTAGGCGCCTTTGTTCATCCAGGTCTTACTATAGTATTGTGTTTATATTTTGTTTCCATTTGACACAAGCTCCCCACCTTGTTCTCCATACACTCCCACCTTGTTATCATCTTGTATGTGTTGCTCAGTTTTTTCATGCCTAGTATTTAGGTCAGCCTGCCCGCTCATGTGTTCCACACCTGCAGCCTTTTGCCTTAAACAATTGCTTGCCCTATTTATAATCTGGCTTTGCTGCCACTCCTTGTCAGAGCCTCACCTAACATCTTCTCATCCCCACCAGAATCCTTACCCTGTCCTGGTGCGTTTTCCTGTCTTTTCATCTCACCGTCTACATGTTCACCTTGCTGTAAGTTTATTTTTTGTGCACTTTTGGACTTTGTGTTTTCCTTGAATAAACATCACAAACTGCAGTTCAGCGCCTGGGTCTTTCCTCGCTGTCCTGGGGGGCAAATCATGACAGAAGGCTCTGACCAGTTTAAGACCCAGCTGCTGTAGTTTGTGGGGGGGGGTTCGCTCTCTCACCTGTTTTTCCGGAGCACTCGACATGTCCCCAGCACGCCGGCCTTCAACCATCAAAGGAAGATCAGTGGCCGAGATCCCGAGCCTGGAGGAGGAATGGGTCGCGGAATTCATCCAGAGCTTTGTGGATGAAGCTCTTACCTCCCAAAGCCCTAAGAAGACCTGGGAAAGCATTAATGGAGTGATGGTGATTGTGGAGGCTCATCTCGGATTTAGGAAGCATCCCCAGTTCGCGGAGCTGTTGTCCACTGTCTCCACTCTGCAGCTGTTATTTCCCAGGCTGAAGATGGGTTCACTCTTGGCGGGACCGATGCCAACATGGAAGCGCTCCCCACTAGACGTGTCATCCTCCTCCCACTGTTCAGCCGCTCCTGCTCCACCTGCTCCAAGGCACCGCTCTCCCAGGTCTGCCTCCGCTTGTCCTCGAGTCGTGACGGGACTGGATTTCCCGGAAGAGAGCTTCCTGGGCCAGTCGCCTCCCGCTTCCCACCGCTGCCCAGCGAGACACCACCGGAAGAATGCCCCAACCTCTCAGCCAGCAGTTTCCCCTGTGCCGAGTCAGACTATCCCCGCAGCAGTTCGTTCTTCTGGTTCCTCTTTGCCGGCTGTCCCATCAGTCTTCTCTTCCTCCACTGCTGCTGCGACTCCCGTCTCCTTGGCGTTTCCTCCTGCTGCTGATGGTCCGGTCGCCTTCTTCCCAGCTCTGCCAGTCACCACGTCTACAGGGGTGGCTCTTCTACGTTCCTCTGAGGAGCCCACAACAGCTGCAGCCACGGAGAAGGTGGATTCTACACCAGCTACAGCAGAAAACATCACACCCTGGGAACACAGGCAAGTGCTTTTTCATTCTCTATCATTGACACATGAATTACCTTGCCTGATTCATGGTGGTGAGGGTCAGCCAATGCAGTCCTCTGAGTCCTCACCGCCTGCTGCAGCCATAAACTTTTCACCTGCTCTCTCCGTGTCTCCTTCTAATTTCTCCAAGCGTTTGCCAGTCCCAGGGTTGAGCTGTCGGGCGATGGATTTGCCTGTGGTCCTGGAGGACCTGGTACCAGCCCCACAGCCATGGTCTGGATGGAGGGAGAGCGCTGCCAGTGAACCAGAGCCTGCGCCAATGACTGAGCATCCCCGGGCTTCAGCTGAGCAGAATCCAGCGCCAGCAGGAATCCGACCTCCTGTATCCACGCCAGACGAGCCACCTGCATGGGTGGCTACACTGAGGGGTCCCGGGACTGCCCAACCACCATGTCTGCTGTAGGGGCCACCGCAGCAGAGCCAAAGTTGGACCTCCAGAGGGCCGGGCCCGAGACGTCACCGCCCGGATCGATGGAGTCCTGGACGGCGGTGGAGCTTGAGCTCAGGCAAGTGCTCTCCATTGTTTACATTGTTTACATTTGGAAAGCTCTTGTCTTGATTAACAGCTTCCTTCCACAAGCTGTTAGGATGCTGAACAGTTGATCCGGAATCTCTCATACATACTACTGCACCT
Source organism: Pholidichthys leucotaenia (assembly GCA_020510985.1). Lineage (NCBI taxonomy): Eukaryota > Metazoa > Chordata > Actinopteri > Cichliformes > Pholidichthyidae > Pholidichthys > Pholidichthys leucotaenia. The sequence continues at coordinate 251,340,767 of CM035845.1, read as the reverse complement.
ACAGACATTATGTATATTATTTGTATATTATAGTCCTGGTTAGTTTTCAAGTATATCTCAGGGAACTGTGAATGGCTGTGGTGGGGTGGGGGTGAGGGTATGTGTGAGTGTGTCTTAAATCATGTTCTTTTACTTATATGGATGCCGAGAGAAACGCAATTTCATCTTGCCTGCACTACAGTTGAATGGACAGCAATATTACAATAAAGGTTGATTTTATTTTATTTTATTTTATTTGATTTGATTTGTTCTTGGTGGTGAGAGCTAAGTGCAGCCATCAGCTGCACCTGAGCTCACCTCGCTGGGCTCCACTGCCGCCGGTGACCCTGACCCTGTGTCTTTGTCCCTCTTTTCTGAGTCTTGCCCCAAGGTCACCGAGGAGCATCCAGCTTTGCCAGATGTCTCCATGGGTCCTGCCTCATCACCTGAAATCTCCATGGGTCCAGCTCCTCCTGCCGAGGTCTTCGCGGGTGCTCCATCCCAGCCCGGGGCCTCCGAGGGTGCTGCTCCCCTGTCTAATGAGGTTGTTGTGGGTGGTCCTTCCCAACCCGGGACCTCCGTGGGTGCTGCTCTCCCCTCCAGATGAGGTCTTCACGGGTGCTCCATTCTAGCCCAGAACCTCCGTGGGTGCAGCTCCTCCTCTGTCCAGATCCACCATGGGTGCAGCTTTGCTCCAGCCAAGGTCCACCGTGGGTGCAGCTCTGCTCCAGCCCGGGTCCACCGCAAGTGCAGCTCTGCTCCAGCCCAGGTCCACCACAAGTGCAGCTCTGCTGCAGCCCAGAGCCACCATGGGTGCAGCTCTGCTCCAGCCCGGAGCCACCGCGGGTGCTGCTTTGTTCCAGGCTGGAGCCACCGTGGGTGCTGCAATGTCCCAGTCCAGAACCACAGAGGGTGCTACAGGCCAGTCCTAGGGTGTTGTGGTCCCCTCTTCTCTGCCTGACGCCGTCGTGGTCCCCTCTCCTCTACCAGATGCCGTTGTGGTCCCCTCTCCTCTGCCAAACGCTTGTTGTGGTTCCCTCTCCTCCACCTGACATCGTTGTAGTTCCCCCAACTCTTCTGTCCCCTCCTTCATTGGGCTTTCCCATGGGACAGCCGCCTCCTGGGCCACCCCTTTTGTTTAGGTGGCTGAAGAACCCTGGCCGACCACCTGGCAGACTGTGCCGTTGGGTTGGGTGGCTCATATTCTCTGGCAAGCCACCCGACTCTTACCACCTCGCCATCTGCCAGGTCTGGGACTTTGGACGGCTACCTGAACTATCTAGCTCTTTGGTCCATGGGGCCTAGGCACCTGGTTTTTGCTTGGGTGTGGGCCCTGAGTGTTTTTTTTGTTGTTGTTGTTTTCGTTCCCTCGAAATGAATGCTTGTTGTTTAACTTAACACATACAAACCTTTTCTGACAATTGTTCAAAATTTTATTGATCTATATTTTGTGATAATTTAAAAATTTATGCATGCTGAAGCTACTAATATCAAGTCCCTATAGTTCCAATGCCGTGCAACGAATGCAAAAAAATCCCCACCTATTTGATATTTTTCTTAAATTGTTGAACTTTAGGAAGCAAACTGGGACTATTTTTTTATTTATTATTTTACTTCATGCAGTCTTGCATCTGGTGACATATATAAACATCAGATCTGTGACATTCATACAAGTGCAAACATACCTGGTGCTGTTGTGTCTGTCCTGTGCCTGTACCACTGATCACACTAACAGTCCTTTTTAGTTTTCAGTGCATGGTTTACTCATTGCTGTTGAAGCCACAGATTTAGCTGTGCTTATTTGTGAGGAGCCTCACACCACGAACAGCAGCAAGTACCAGAACTACACAAAAACATCCAATAATACAAAAACTACAAGTGCTGAAATTATCTGCCACTTGACTGCAAAACAGGTATATAGACTATACATTAAAATGAATTGAAAACACTTCTATAAACACTATTTTAAATGCCCCACTACTCCACTCTTGCTGACTGATTTAACACTACTTCAGCCGAAACCAGAAGTTGCACCCATAATCGTTTCTACAGCAGCGCCCTCAGGATATCCATCTTCTTCTGCTTATATATATAATATACAGTATATATATATAATATATATATATATATATATATATATATATATATATACAGTGGGGCAAAAAAGTATTTAGTCAGCCACCAGTTGTGCAAGTTCTCCCACTTAAAAGATGAGAGAGGTCTCCAATTTTCATCATAGGTATACCTCAACTATGAGAGACAAAATGAGAAGAAAAAAAACCAGAAAATCACATTGAAGGATTTTTAATGAATTAATTGGTAAATTCCTTGGTAAAATAAGTATTTGGTCAGTAACAAAAGTTCATCTCAGTACTTTGTTATATACCCTTTGTTGGCAATGACAGAGGTCAAATGTTTTCTGTAAGTCTTCACAAGGTTTTCACACACTTTTGCTGGTATTTTGGCCCATTCCTCCATGCAGATCTCCTCTAGAGCAGTGATGTTTTGGGGCTGTCGCTGGGCAACGCAGACTTTCAACTCCCTCCAAAGATTTTCTATGAGGTTGAGATCTGGAGACTGGCTAGGCCACTCCAGGACCTTGAAATGCTTCTTACGAAGCCACTCCTTCGTTGCCCGGGCGGTGTGTTTGGGATCATTGTCATGCTGAAAGACCCAGCCACGTTTCATCTTCAATGCCCTTGCTGATGGAAGGAGGTTTTCACCCAAAATCTCACGATACATGGCCCCATTCATTCTTTCCTTTACACGGATCAGTCGTCCTGGTCCCTTTGCAGAAAAACAGCCCCAAAGCATGATGTTTCCACACCCATGCTTCACAGTAGGTATGGTGTTCTTTCTCCTCCAAACACGACAAGTTGAGTTTTTACAATAAAGTTCTATTTTGGTTTCATCTGACCATATGACATTCTCCCAGTCCTCTTCTGGATCATCCAAATGCTCTCTAGCAAACTTCAGACGGGCCTGGACATGTACTGGCTTAAGCAGGGGGACACGTCTGGCACTGCAGGATTTGAGTCCATGGCGGCGTAGTGTGTTACTGATGGTAGCCTTTGTTACTTTGGTCCCAGCTCTCTGCAGGTCATTCACTAGGTCCCCCCGTGTGGTTCTGGGATTTTTGCTCACCATTCTCGTGATCATTTTGACCCCACGGGGTGAGATCTTGCGTGGAGCCCCAGATCGAGGGAGATTATCAGTGGTCTTGTATGTCTTCCATTTTCTAATAATTGCTCCCACAGTTGATTTCTTCACACCAAGCTGCTTACCTATTGCAAATTCAGTCTTCCCAGCCTGGTGCAGGTCTACAATTTTGTTTCTGGTGTCCTTTGACAGCTCTTTGGTCTTGGCCATAGTGGAGTTTGGAGTCTGACTGTTTGAGGTTGTGGACAGGTGTTCTTTATACTGATAACGAGTTCAAACAGGTGCCATTAATACAGGTAATGAGTGGAGGACAGAGGAGCCTCTTAAAGAAGAAGTTACAGGTCTGTGAGAGCCAGAAATCTTGCTTGTTTGTAGGTGACCAAATACTTATTTTACCTAGGAATTTACCAATTAATTCATTAAAAATCCTTCAATGTGATTTTCTGGATTTTTTTTTTCTCATTTTGTCTGTCATAGTTGAGGTATACCTATGATGAAAATTGGAGACCTCTCTCATCTTTTAAGTGTGAGAACTTGCACAATTGGTGGCTGACTAAATCCTTTTTTGCCCCACTGTGTATATATATATATATATATATATATATATATATATATATATGTATATAAAACACATACACCAGACATTCACACCACACATACGGTGGTGTGAAAAAGGGTTTGCCCCCTTCCTGATTTCTCATTTTTTTTGTATGCTTGTCACACTTAAATGTTTCAGATCATCAAACAAATTTAAATATTAGACAAAGATAACACAAGTAAACACAAAATGCATTTTTTTTAAATGAAGGTGTTTGTTATTAAGGGTAAACAAAATCCAAACCTACATGGCCCTGTGTGAAAAAGTGATTGCCCCCTGTTATGAGAAATGACAAAGTAACTGAGATCTATCAGTCTGAAAAAGGTTATAAAGCCATTTCTAAAGCTTTGGGACTCCAGTGAAACACAGTGAGAGCCAATATCCACAAACGGTGAAAACATGGAACAGTGGTGAAACTTCCCAGGAGTGGCCGGCCAACCGAAATTACCCCAAGAACACAGCGACGACTCATCCAAGAGGTCACAAAAGACCCCACAACAACATCCAAAGAACTGCAGGCCTCACTTGCCTCAGTTAAGGTCAGTGTTCATGACTCCACCATAAGAAAGAGACTGGGCAAAAATGGCCTGCATGGAACAGTTCCAAGACGAAAACCACTGCTGAGCAAAAAGAACATAAAGGCTTATCTCAGTTTTGACACAAAACATCTTGATGATCCCCAAGACTTGTGGGAAAATACACTGTAGACTGACAAGACAAAAGTTGAACTTTTTGGAAAGTGTGTGTGTTCCATTACATCTGGTGTAAAAGTAACACAGCATTTCAGAAAAGGAACATCATACCAACAGTATAATATGGTGGTGGTAGTGTGATGGTCTGGGGCTGTTTTGCTTCTTCAGAACCTGGAAGACTTGCTGTGGTAAATGGAACCATGAATTCTACGGTCTACCATAAAATCCTGAAGGAGAATATCTGGCCATCTGTTCGTGACCTCAAGCTGAAGCACACTTGGGTTCTGCAGCAGGGTAATGATTGAAAACAAACCAGCAAGTCCACCTCTGAATGGCTTAAGAAAAACAAAATGAAGACTTTGGAGTGGTCTAGTCAAAGTCCTGACCTGAATCCGATTGAATCCGATTGAGATGCTGTGGCATGACCTTAAAAAGGCGGTTCATGCTCGAAAACCCCCCAGTGTGGCTGAATTACAACAATTCTGCAAAGATGAGTGGGCCAAAATTCCTCCACAGCGCTGTAAGAGATTCATTGCCAGTTATCGCAAATGCTTGATTGCAGTTGTTGCTGCTAAGGGTGGCCCAACCAGTTATTAGGTTTAGGGGGCAATCACTTTTTCACACAGGGCCATGTAGGGTTGGATTTTTTTTTCCCATAATAATAAACACCTAATAAACACCTTAATTTATAAACTGCATTTTGTGTTTACTTGCATTATCTTTGTCAAATATTTTAATTTGTTTGATGATCTGAAATATTTAAGTGTGACAAGCATACAAAAAATGAGAAATCAGGAAGGGGGCAAACACTTTTTCATATATATATATATATATATATATATATATATATATATATATATATATATACTCTGTGTGTGTGTGTGTGTGTGTGTGTGTGTGTGTGTGTGTGTAAAGCGTTAACGGGCGATTAACCCGATAATATATACAGTATATATTTATTAGTGGTGTTGGCGTTATCGTGTTAATCGCCCATTAATGCTTTGCCCCCCTTAATGGTGACAAATTTTGTGATTGCGGTTAACAGCAGCTAACAGCAGAAAGCGCAAACAGTACTTTTTGGCCTAGAGGCTATCCGTACCAAAGCCGTACTGGTCACAGACACTGTGCACGCCATGCAGACATTGCCAAGTCAAACAAGCTGGATTACAGCCATGGATATCCTGAAAGTGCTGTCATGTTTAAGTTTACAACGTTATCTGTTGGAGCTCTCACCTGGATAATTGTTACAGCCTCATCCAAAACTTTGCCTGGATGTTGTGTTGTTCTTCTTCAGTGGAAGCTAGCTAGCTAGTAGCTACTAGCTACATGCTAGGTTATAGTTGACCTCCTGCAGCTGACACAGACAGAAAGTCGCCTGTTTTCATCCTCATAGTGCTACATAGCTTTGGGTACTACTGTTGGTGAGAACCAGTCTAAAAAAATCTCAAGCTGTGTCCATAATGTCCATTCATTTTCCCACCGTTTTTGCAGCACGGTGGGGTGTCATTACAGGTGAGACAGTTGTTTGTTTATGTTTGTAATTTTTCTGCTAAAAGGGAAATTGTGTCTGTTGTGACACACAAGGTTTTGTGTTGATCTGCTTAAAAGTGGTGGATGTTTGCTTCTCTTACCTTTTATTTTATTGATTTTATTGAATATGATTTCTACTCGTGCTGAGTTTTATATTGTCTTGTTGGTTTTATATTGTTCTTGTGCTAGTGTCCTGCTCTTTGCTTTTATGTTTTTTGTGTCCTTGTTGTACAGCACTTTGTGTTGCTTGTTGCTTTTTAAAGTGCTTTATAAATAAAGATGATTGATTGATTGATTGATTAATTGATTGATTGGCTATGGGAGAAAAAGCAAGCTCCTTTTGTGGCTGCTGGTTGTTGTTCATTGATGTTATTGAGCCGTGGCATTCTGTTGTTTGCACATGCAGTAATACTTTTGAGAATTTTCTGGAGAATATTCTGGATAGTTTTTGTCATTTTGGATATGTTGAGAGCTTTAATAAGCTTGCAGTTGAAGACAGTAAGCATATTTGTCCACTCCCATGTTTATAACAGTATAACAAACTTGAAAAATTACTGACTTAAGGTAAACTGTATGTGTATGGAAAAACACGCGATTAACTCAACATTCCACAAGATTAATCGTGATTTCAAAATTTAATTGTCCAACACCACTAATGTATATATATATATAGTATAATATATATATGCACTATTTTTTTTTTCATTTTAGTAATCTGATTTGTTGTTCATGTGGGGAAAAAAGGTGTATTAAACTCAAGAATTTCATTTGGTGAAAATTACTGAATTGAATTATTATAACTATGTTTTCATGAAGATTTACCATGCCTTCAAATTATTGCTGTGACATCATAATATTCCAGGAACCATCTCTGTTACAAGTCACTAAACTTACTTAATTAAAGCAGAGTTGTGCTAATTAGAAGGAAGAGAAAATGTGTTCTCAATACATCTGGCTCAGCTTCCAAATTCACAGGCAGCTGAAATATTCTTTATCCTGATGTTTATGCTCTGTAAGACCAACAATCTGATTCCTAAAATACGCCCACCTGAAACAAGGTTTATAGTTTTGGGAAGTATCTGAAATGATTTGCAAGCAAATTTGCAAATCTGATTTGTTATTGTGTGAAGTGGCCCTTTAAGCTGGTATTTTCAGCTATGCAAATTAGCACTGCCCAAACACAGGAATTCTAGAAATTACCTATTGTGCGCTGATTTCAACACTCTTAATGCATTTCCCTGTGCACTAAAGTCAGGGAGTTCGCTCTTGTTCCCATTGGTAATTTGAAATGTAATTACCCATCATTTCAGAGTGCGTCAGGAGCCTGACACCTACATCTCCCTCTCTGCCTCTGCTGTCTTTCTTTCCTGACTCTCTCACTCTCTCTCTTCTTGTCTGTTTTTGTATGCTGGTGGAGGATTGTATATTTTCCACCCCCGCACATTTTTGAGCGCTACCCCTACCATTACCTATGTAAATGACTCGGGCTCAGACAAGCAGTTTACAGAACCACCTCTCCCACACCATGACTAAATGAGTGCTTTTTACATGCATACGGGACGCCAAATCATTTTCCAGCTTAGGTTATGATCAGAAAAAAAATTATTTAAGTACATCTTCCTATCTACAAATACAGTATGCACATGAATAGACTAGCATACTGTATGTTATATTACTAAGACTTACTATGACTGATGGATAATTTTTATGAGCTAATATAATATAATAATGTAATATAATATAATATATGCTAATGTAAACAACAGTACAGTGGTGTGAAAAAGTGTTTGCCCCTTCCTGATTTCTCATTTTTTTGTATGTTTGTCACACTTAAATGTTTCAGATCATCAAACAAATTTAAATATTAGACAAAGATAACACAAGTAAACACAAAATGCAGTTTTTAATTGAAGGTGTTTATTATTAAGGGTAAAAAAAAAATCCAAACCTACATGGCCCTGTGTGAAAAATGATTGCCCCCCTGTTAAAACATAAATTAACTGTGGTTTATCAGATCTTTGAAAGCTGAGTTCAATTTTCCAGCCATTTCTAAAGCTTTGGGACTCCAGCGAAACACAGTGAGAGCCAATATCCACAAATGGCAAAAACATGGAACAATGGTGAATCTTCCCAGGAGTGGCCGACTGACCAAAATTACCCCAAGAGCGCAGCGACAGCTCATCCAAGAGGTCACAAAAGACCCCACAACAACATCCAAAGAACTGCAGGCCTCACTTGCCTCAGTTTAAGGTCAGTGTTCATGACTCCACCATAAGAAAGAGACTGGGCAAAAATGGCCTGCATGGCAGAGTTCCAAGACGAAACACTGCTGAGCAAAAAGAACATAAAGGCTTATCTCAGTTTTGCCAGAAAACATCTTGATGATCCCCAAGACTTGTGGAAAAATACTCTGTGGACTGATGAGACAAAAGTTGAACTTTTTCAAAGGTTTGTGTCCCATTACATCTGGCATAAAAGTAACACAGCATTTCAGAAAAGGAACATCATACCAACAGTATAATATGGTGGTGGTAGTGTGATGGTCTGGGGCTGTTTTGCTTCTTCAGGACCTGGAAGACTTGCTGCAGTTAATGGAACCATGAATTCTGCTGTCTACCAAAAAATCCTGAAGGAGAATATCCAGCCATCTGTTTGTGACCTCAAGCTGAAGCATACTTGGGTTCTGCAGCAGGATAATGATTAAAAACAAACCAGCGGCATTTTGGGAAGATGGCGGAGAGACATAACACTTAAACAAAGAGCTCTCCCTAGCCGGATTAAAAATCATCGGTAAATGGCCAACTCGACATAAACGAATCAATAAACTAAGGGATGAAAACACGAAGGAACCGGGCACAAGGACAAAAACAGGGTAAAATTGAAGAATTCCTCTCCAACAACGCAGGAAAAACCGCTGTACGCAAAGCCCAAAAAAACGAGGTGTCTACAGCAGAGAAAATGGAAGACACCAGACTCGACAACATGAACGCTGGCATCGCCAGTTTGGGTGAAGAGTTAAGAGAATTCAAGCGACAGCTACAACAGGATTTAGCGGCTCTTAAGGAGGAACTGAAAAAAGAAATTAAGGAGGAAATCATGGACCTCCGAAGAGAAATGGAGCGTAAATTAACGGAAAACATGGAGGAGCTGCGCTCCCAGCGGGCGTGTATGACAGAAGCGCAGACCCGAATTTCGGAACTAGAAGATTGGAAAAGCGAGGCAAACGAACAACTACAGACCCTGATGACGCAAACGCAGGGGATGCAGGAGAAAATAAACGACTTGGAGAGCAGATCCCGACGAAGCAATATGCGCATCTTTGGAATTCCGGAGGGCATTGAAGGCAACTCGATGACAAAATTCATGGATCAGTTCTTAAAAAAAGAACTGGAAATACCCGGAGAAACGGATCTGCAGATTCAACGGGCGCACAGAGCACCGGCACAGAACCCGAAAACAAACTCTCCACCCAGGTCAGTTGTGGTAAACTTTGTGAAATATGACATAAAGGAAAGAATCCTGACGCAAGCATGGAAAAAAAAGATACGAATCGGCGACAAACAGGTATTTTTTGACCATGACTACCCGACAGAAATCATGCAGCAGCGGAAGAAATATGCCAATATTAAAAAAACGCTGAAAGAGAAAAAAATTAGATTCCAAACGCCGCTAACGAAAATGAGGATTCATTGGGAGGAAGGCACAAGAACCTACAACACGGCCGAAGAGGCAGCGCGGGATATGATGGAGCGGGGCCTTGAGGTGAGCGTGCCGAAGGAGACGGCTGGAGCAGCGGCGGCCCTGAACGCACCACGACAGACGGAGTGGAGGCGAGTGAACGGCGGAAGAAGGGGGAGAGACGTAGAGCAGCGGGCCCAGGACAAGCTACAAGGCTTTCAACTGAAAGCCTAGATCATAACAAAGATTAAGAAAGGCACAGAAGAAATGAAGGCCAAGAAGACAAGGTAAAAGAGAAACAGACGGCTAGGAGAGGTTTAAGTGATATTTGTTGGACATTTCTAGACTTATGACTATTACTTTGATAGTAATTAGAAGTCTAGGGAGGGCCCTTCACTCTGTGAAGACAAACCCCCCACCCACCAACAGGGACCAGTGGGCAGAAGAAAGGCCCAAAGTACGGAGGTCGAGATTTTTTAATGTGTTTTTATATAAATATGTGTTATTTTTGTTGTTAAAGGGGCTAGGAGCACAAGTTAAAAAAATGGAAAAACATGAATATGGGTAAAAATCTTAAGATAATGACACTAAACGTGAATGGTCTGAACTCACCTGTTAAAAGGGAAAGAATAATAAGAAAATTCAAGAAGGAAAAAGCTGAAATTATATTTATGCAAGAGACACATTTGAGCAAGACAGAACATGTGAAACTAAAGAGATTTGGCTATAAGAACTCCTACTACAGTTCATTTAAGGGAGGAGCAAAAAGGGGGGTTATGATACTAATCTCAAACAAAATACAATTTGAAAGTGAACAGGAAATCCAGGATAAAGAAGGCAGGTATGTAATAATAAAGGGAAGAATAGATGGTATGCAGATTACATTAGTGAACATCTATGCCCCACCAGAAAGTGACAAGGGTTTTTTTCAACATCTGTTTGATCTCATAGCAACACACAGTGAAGGAGTCCTAATTTGTGGAGGAGACTTAAATGCTGTCATGGATCATGAAGTTGACACAACAAGTGTTAAGAAGACAAAAAAACATGTAACAAAGTTCATAAGAACCTCACTGGCAGAAATGGGTATGGTAGATATATGGAGGGACCTGCACCCACTCGAAAAAGACTATACACATTATTCAGCAGTCCATAAAGTACACTCTAGAATAGATTACTTCCTTATGAATGAAGGTGACAGACACAGGGTGAGAAATTGTTGGATTGGAGGGGCAGAAATATCAGATCATAATCCTATATACATGGAAATATATTTGAACAATAGAAAACGACAAACAACATGGAAACTTAACGTAGGACTGTTAAATGATGAGAAAATGAAAGAAAGAATAAAAATAAACATAAACGAATATATCCAAGAGAATGACAATGAAGAAGTGGACCCAACAATACTATGGGACACACTAAAAGCCGTGTTAAGGGGTAAATTAATTGTTGAAACAGGAAAAGCAAATAAGACTAAACTGGAAGCGTATGAACAAAGATGTGAGAGACTGAGGGAACTAGAACGTAAACATCAAAGCACAAATGACCCAAAAATATATCAAGAAATTAAAGAAGAAAAAACAAAGATAAAAGAAACACAAATGGATGAAATTGAAAGGAAAAATAGATATCTAAAGCAAAAATATTATGAAACGGGGCCAAAAGCCACAAAACTGCTGGCAAAACGGTTAAGAAAACAACAAACAATGAATAATGTATACAAGATTAAAGACCCCACCACAAATAAAACCGCAGTTAACCCAGAAAACATCGAAGAAATTTTCCATAATTTCTACCAAGAACTATACTCGCAACCTGAAGAAACAAATACTAAAGATATCAAAAAATTTCTAGACACATTGGACTTGCCATCAATAGGAAATCAACAAAATGAAAAACTAACAGCAGAAATAACAACACAAGAGATCAGAGATGTGATTAAGTCACTTAAAAACGGTAAATCACCAGGTAGTGATGGATACCCATCTGAGTTTTATAAACTGTTTATAGAAGAACTCACGCCACAACTCCTAAAGTCATTTAATTGGACGCTGAACAACAACAAAATACCTCCAACATGGAACGAAGCAATCATTTCAGTTATTTTAAAACCAGGGAAAGATAAAGAACAATGCGGAAACTATAGACCAATCTCTTTATTAAATGTAGATTATAAAATATACACAACAATTATATGTAAACGAATAAAGACATTCTTGACGGAATTGATAGAAGATGATCAAACTGGATTCATAGAGGGAGGCCAAACACATGACAATATCAGGAGAACAATACATATAATTAACCAAATACATAAAGAAAAGAAAAGCGCAGTAATAATGAGTTTAGACGCAGAAAAAGCATTTGACAGGGTTAACTGGAAATTCCTATATAGTGTACTGGAGCGCTTTGGATTTAACGAAAAATCAGTACAATGCATAAGGACGCTATATCAAGAACCTGTGGCAAGAATCAAGATAAACGGTAGCTTAACAGACAAAGTAAATATACAAAGATCAACTAGGCAGGGATGCTGCTTATCGCCCACCTTGTTTGCTCTGTTCATAGAACCATTGGCTCAAGCGATACGACAAAATAAGAAATTAAAAGGTGTAACAATAAAGGGGGCGGAACACAAGATTGGGCTATTTGCAGACGATATTATAGTTTACCTTGAACAACCAGATAAATCAATAATGGAAATGATGAACTTGATAGAAAATTTTGGAAAATTATCAGGATACAAGATAAACATAACAAAAACACAAATACTGACATTCCACTATAACCCTCTAAACCAGATAACTGATAAGATCAAACTAAACTGGAACCAAAAAGAAATAAAATACCTTGGAGTGAACATACCTAAAGACCTAAGCAAAATATATAAAGCAAACTATGATAGGTTGGAACAAGAAATAAAAAAAGATATTGATAGATGGTCAATCTTAAATATGGATCTGAATTCAAAAATTGAGACAGTCAAAATCAGCATACAACCTAGATTACTTTACCTCTTCCAGGCTATACCAACAGAGATTCCAGATGCCCAATTCTCAAAGTGGGACAGGATGATGTCGAGATTTGTTTGGGGAGGTAAAAAACCAAGAGTGAAATATAAAACCCTCCAATTACCAAAAGAGAAAGGAGGCATGGGCCTACCGAGTCTAAAGGAATATTACTACTCAGCACAAATAAGATATATCATATGTTGGTGCGACGAGGGATATGAGGCAAAATGGAAAGAAATGGAAAAGGAAATTGAGGGACTCCCAGTACAAAGCATAATAGGGGATAAAGATGCATATAAGCAAATCAAACAAATAGACCCAATCACTAAATTTACTTTAGAACTGTGGTATAAAATAGTACAAAAATATAATATAAGGGAAGACATAAAACTATTGAAATGGGTAGCATTTGACAGTCAGTTTGAACCGGCAAAACAAGATAGGGGATACAAAAATCTGGTGAACAAGGGAATCACAGCATGGGGCAATATCGGAAAAAAAGATCTCGGGAGCTTTGTAAATATCAGGAGAAAATTTAAATTAGAAAGATCGGAATTTTTCAGATATCTGCAGATGAGAGATTACTATATGAAGAAGATTAGGCATAACCTCCAAACAGATGTGAACGAGATTATACAACTTATTTTAAGCTCATATGCAGGAAATAAAATAAGAATTATTTCAAAACTATATCAGAAACTTATGACAAACAATCATACAAGTAACTATATAAAGGAGAAATGGGAGAAAGAGCTCAATTTAAACATAACAGAAGAAAGCTGGCAGGAAATATGGAAAACACAACACACATCAACAAATTCAAGGGCATGGAGGGAATTTGGATGGAAAAACCTGATTCGCTTTTTCATTACACCACAGATTCAAGGAAAATATACAAATACCCAATCTTTATGCTGGAGGGGATGTGGGGCTCAAAATGCAGACCACTCACATATGTTTTGGAAATGCTACAAAATATCATCATTTTGGAAATCTATGCATGTGACAATACAGAGGATATTAGGATATAATATACCAATGAACTGTAACCTGATGTACTTATGTGATCTTAAAAAAGACAATGTTATACAGGCTGAGGACAGATATCTAGTTAAAATCTTGTTGATTGCATGTAAAAAAACTATCACAAAAAAATGGCGATCAGAAGTTCTTCCTGACCAAGAACAATGGACTGACATTGTTGAGGACATACGTACGATGGAAAAACTAACATATCGACGAAGAATGCAAGAAGGAATATGGGAGAAAAAATGGCGGAAATGGACACACTACAAAGTGCAACAACGAGGCAGAAATTGAAAGAATAACCAAAGACACTGAAAAAACCAGAAGAATTAAGAGATGGAAACTAAAAACTTCATGCTCCAACATTTGCCCCCCCCCCTTTTATTTTTTTTTTATTTTTTTATTTTTTTTATTTATTTTTTTTTTATTTTTCCCTACCCTAACCCCTTTGTTTTTTAAATGTAGAATGTGATCTGAATGCATTATATATGATGAAAAATGAATAAAAATCTAAGTTACAAAAAAAAAAAAAAACCAGCAAGTCCACCTCTGAATGGCCTAAGAAAAACAAAATGAAGACTTTGGAGTGGCCTAGTCAAAGTCCTTACCTGAATCCGATTGAATCCGATTGAGATGCTGTGGCATGACCTTAAAAAGGTGGTTCATAATCAAAAACCCTCCAATGTGGCTGAATTACAACAACTCTGCAAATATGAGTGGGCCAGAATTCCTCTACAGCACTGTAAAAGACAAGGGTGGCCCAACCAGTTATTAGGTTTAGGGGGAAATCACTTTTTCCACACAGAGCCATGTAGGTTTGGATTTTTTCCCCTTAATCATCCATCCATCCATCCATCCATCCATCTTCTTCAGCTTAATCCTTTTCGGGTCACAGGGGGGCTGGAGCCCATCCCAGCATCTTTGAGTGAGAGGCAGGGTACACCCTGAATTTAAAAACTGCATTTTATGTTTACTTGTGTTATCTTTGTCTAATATTTAAATTTGTTTGGTGATCTGAAACATGGGTGGCGCGGTGGAAGAGTGGTTAGCACTGCGGCAGCACAGCAACTCACCCTTGGCCGGGGGATCCTGAGTTCGATCCCAGCCCCTGACCAACAGTGATCTGTGTGGAGTTTGCATGTTCTCCCCGTGTCTGCGTGGGTTTACTCCGGGATTTCTCCGGTTTCATCCAACATGCCAAAAACATGCAAGTTAGGTTAATTTGCATCAAAACTGGGGATTCTAAATTGTCCTTAGGTATGACTGTGAGAGTGAATGGTTGTCTGTCTCTCTATGTTGGCCCTGCGATGAACTGGCAATCTGTCCAGGGTGTACCCTGCCTCTCGCCCAAAGATGCTGGGATAGGCTCCAGCCCGCCCCCCCCCCACCCCCGCGACCCGAAAAGGATTAAGCGGAAGAAGATGAATGAATGAATGAATGAATGATCTGAAACATTTAAGTGTAACAAACGTACAAAAAGTGAGAAATCAGGAAGGGGGCAAATACTTTTTCACACCACTGTATGTACGTATAAGCTACAATACTCACCGGCCACTTTATTAGGTACACCTGTCCAACTGCTCGTTAACACTTAATTTCTAATCAGCCAATCACATGGCGGCAACTCAGTGCATTTAGGCATGTAGACATGGTCAAGACAATCTCCTGCAGTTCAAACCGAGCATCAGTATGGGGAAGAAAGGTGATTTGAGTGACTTGGAACGTGGCGTGGTTGTTGGTGCCAGAAGGGCTGGTCTGAGTATTTCAGAAACTGCTGATCTACTGGGATTTTCACACACAAACATCTCTAGGGTTTACAGAGAATGGTCCGAAAAAGAAAAAATATCCAGTGAGCGGCAGTTCTGTGGGCGGAAATGCCTTGTTGATGCCAGAGGTCAGAGGAGAATGGCCAGACTGGTTCGAGCTGATAGAAAGGCAACAGTGACTCAAATAACCACCCGTTACAACCAAGGTAGGCAGAAGAGCATCTCTGAACGCACAGTACGTCGAACTTTGAGGCAGATGGGCTACAGCAGCAGAAGACCACGCCGGGTGCCACTCCTTTCAGCTAAGAACAGGAAACCGAGGCTACAATTTGCACAAGCTCATCGAAATTGGACAATAGAAGATTGGAAAAACGTTGCCTGGTCTGATGAGTCTCGATTTCTGCTGCGACATTCGGATGGTAGGGTCAGAATTTGGCGTCAACAACATGAAAGCATGGATCCATCCTGCCTTGTATCAGTGGTTCAGGCTGGTGGTGGTGGTGTAATGGTGTGGGGAATATTTTCTTGGCACTCTTTGGGCCCCTTGGTACCAATTGAGCATCGTTGCAACGCTACAGCCTACCTGAGTATTGTTGCTGACCATGTCCATCCCTTTATGACCACAATGTACCCAACTTCTGATGGCTACTTTCAGCAGGATAATGCGCCATGTCATAAAGCTGGAATCATCTCAGACTGGTTTCTTGAACATGACAATGAGTTCACTGTACTCAAATGGCCTCCACAGTCACCAGATCTCAATCCAATAGAGCATCTTTGGGATGTGGTGGAACGGGAGATTCGCATCATGGATGTGCAGCCGACAAATCTGCGCCAACTGTGTGATGCCATCATGTCAATATGGACCAAACTCTCTGAGGAATGCTTCCAGCACCTTGTTGAATCTATGCCACGAAGAATTGAGGCAGTTCTGAAGGCAAAAGGGGGTCCAACCTGTTACTAGCATGGTGTACCTAATAAAGTGGCCGGTGAGTGTACATAACAATGAAATACACAGTTTATGTACTGCACAGTAAAGCTTTGACCTTTTTCATGAAACTGTCCTTCATAAAAAATGTAAGCTTCAATTAAAGTCTATATTAATATTAAATAAATGCTGGTGTTAAACATCAGTCCACCAGCTATTTTCTTCTGTATACTAATGTACAGAAGTAAGTTTAGCATATAAATCAAACAGGTCCAATTTAACCATTTAATTTTTAACAGTTGCATCACATTTTCTTTTTTCTGTTTTGGACAGAGTTTCCTAAAGTTGGCAAAAAAAATTATGTTGTGATCACAGATTGACACTACAAAATATACAGTGCTGTGAAAAAGTATTTGCCCCCTTACAGTGCGTCCGGAAAGCATTCACAGCGCTTCACTTTGTCCACATTTTGTTATGTTATGGCCTTATTCCAAAATGGATTAAATTCATTTTTTTCATCAAAATTCTATACACAATTCCCCATGATGACTACATGAAAAAGTTTTGGGGTTTTTTTTTTTAGATTTTTGCAAATTTATTAAAAATAAAAAACTAAGAAATCGCATGTACATAAGTATTCACAGCCTTTGCCATGAAGCTCAGAATCATCCTTGAGATGTTTCTACAGCTTAATTGGAGTCCACCTGTGGTAAATTCAGTTGTTTGGGCATGGTTTGGAAAGGCACACACCTGTCTATGTAAAGTCCCACAGTTGACAGTGCATGTCAGAGCACAAACCAAGCATGAAGTCAAAGGACTTGTCTGTAGACCTCCAAGACAGGATTGTCTTGAGGCACAAATCTGGGGAAGGGTACAGAAAATTTTCTGCTGCTTTGAAGGTCCCAGTGAGCACAGTGGCCTCCATCATCCGTAAATGGAAGAAGTTCAGAACCACCAGGACTCTTCCTAGAGCTGGCCGGCCGTCTAAACTGAGCAATCGGGGGAGAAAGGACTTAGTCAGGGAGGTGACCAAGAACCCGATGGTCACTCTGTCAGAGCTCCAGTGTTCCTGTGGAGAGAGGAGAACCTCCCTGAAGGACAACCATCTCTGCAGCAATTTACCAATCAGGCCTGTATGGTAGAGCGGCCAGATGGAAGCCACTCCTTAGTAAAAGGCACATGGACCTGGAGTTTGCCAAAAGGCACCTGAAGGACTCTCAGACCATGAGAAACAAAATTCTCTGGTCTGATGAGACAAAGATTGAACTCTTTGGTGAAAATCTCAGGTCAGTGGCTCCATCAGAAATATGTTTAATGAGAAAAATGTTGACGTGTTCAATACTTATTTTCTCCGCTGTACAGTATGTACATGAGATTTCTTAGTTTTTTATTTTTAAGAAATCTGCAAAAATCTCAAAAACTTTAACGTAGCAAAATGTGGAAAAAGTGAAGTGCTGTGAATACTTTTCAGATGCACTGTATATTTTGCATATTTGTCACACTTAAATATCAAACAAATTTTAATAATGGACAAAGATAGTGCAAGTAAATACAAAATGCAGTTTTTAAATGATGATTTCATTTATTAATTGAAAAAAGCAATCCAAACCTACCTGGTCCTATGTGATAAAGTAATTGCCCCCCTTGTTACATTGTGGAGAGTGTAAATAACGAGACTGGTTCATACAGCAGACGACTTTATTCACTGTCACATCAGTCATACACAGAAAAAGCATGTCTCAATACACCATGGGTTCTCCTTTTATACCAACCGCCCATCTCACATCTGCATGACATCTCACATCACAATACATTCATCCCTTCTCCCCCCAACTCCTTCTTCCTGCTACCCCACCATAATCTCCATAGCCACTGTCCTTCTCTGTTTACCCTCTACATCCAGTCTGAGATGATTCACCCAGTCTCTACACCATCATGAATTAACTGTGATTAATCACATTGTTTTTGAAAAGTTGAGCTCAATTTCACTACCCTCACCCAGGCCTGATTACTGCCATCACTTAAAGAGAACCTGTCTGACAAAGTCAAATAAGGGATAAAGCCTGTTTCTACACTGGTCTTGAAAGAATCCATGCTTCTTACTGATGTTCACATATGCATTTATTTTCCTCTTGTACAAGCTGACCACCTGAACACCGTGAAAACTAAAAAAACTAGAAAAGCACTCGGAGAGCGCAGACCTCCGCCAAGCGCCACAGTTCCCCCCATACAGTGTTTGTGTGTACGTTTTCAGATTCCTTGACCATGAAAACATATGACTAGCAATTGGATTGACAATGATATGATTAGTGGTTCAGTAGTTATTCACGAAAATGACATTTTCCGTAATGGCGGCCACAGTTCCCCCCATACAGTGTTTGTGTGTACGTTTTCAGATTCCTTGACCACGAAAACATATGACTAGCAATTGGATTGACAATGATATGATCAGTGGTTCAGTAGTTATTCACGAAAATGACATTTTCCGTAATGGCGGCCACAGTTCCCCCATACAATGTTTGTGTGTACGTTTTCAGATTCCTTGACCACGAAAACATATGACTAGCAATTGGATTGACAATGATAGGATTAGTGGTTCAGTAGTTATTCAGGAAAATGGCATTTTCCGTAATGGCGGCCACAGTTCCCCCCATACAGTGTTTGTGTGTACGTTTTCAGATTCCTTGACCACGAAAACATATGACTAGCAATTGGATTGACAATGATAGGCGTGATATCCTACCGTGTAGCAATGATCACACTTGAGTTATTTCTTTGGCTAACTCTGCCGTTTATTCTGCAACACACATAATATGACTGAACATGGATTCTGCGCGGGGTTTTCACACTCTTGTTCTAATGTGTCCCCTTAATAGTAGTGCTGAACAATACAGGTAGTTCCCCCTAGAGGCATGTGCCAGTAATGTTTTAAATTAGACTTGCAGTCTACCACAATAGGATTAGTGGTTCAGTAGTTATTCACGAAAATGGCATTTTCCGTAATGGCGGTTTTCTTCTGGACGGTGATCCGGATCACCACCAAAATTTAATCAGTTCTTCCTTGTACCATTTCCAACAACGCCTGAAAGTTTCATCGAAATCCGTCCAAAACTTTTTGAGTTATCTTGCTAACCATCAAACAGACAGACAAACAGACAAACCCCGGCAAAAACATTGCCTCCTTGGCGGAGGTAACTAGAAAAGCACTCGGAGAGCGCAGACCTCCGCCAAACGGCACAGTTCCCCCCATACAGTGTTTGTGTGTACGTTTTCAGATTCCCTGAGCATGAAAAGATATGACTAGCAATTGGATTCACAATGATTATTTGTTTATTTGACATGGACAGTGCAATAAACAGACAATTAATGAATGACAATCAATGTGATAGTGATAGGATTAGTGGTTCAGTAGTGTAAAATGGGGCTATAAGGGACGGCGGGTTAATAAGGGACACTTTTCTGGGAAATGTTTTAAATGTAATTCTGCTTTTTTTATTTTGAGCAGGACGCTGAGTTGTGTTGTTATTGTGAAATATCCATGAATCCTTCATCAAATCTAGGCGGAAGCAAAATTAAAAAAGCAGAATTACATTTAGAAAAGTGTCCCATATTACCCCGCCGTCCCTTATAGCCCCGTTTTGCGGTTGTAAAAGCATTGCCTCCTTGGCGGAGGTAATAAACTGAAGTGTTGGTGTGTCCATCTCCTCCACTGACGGATGCAGATTGGTTAGACAGGTTGCCGTGGGTTTTATATTATATTGGGGTTGCGCTCCGCGGCAAAACCGAATTTAGAATCTTCCCCGGCAGAGAGGTCGTTTTTACGCAGCGCCTATAGCTGGGCGGGGAATTTGTGGCAAATAATGGGGCGGCGGACAGGTGGCCGTGTCAGGTTTTGCAGCGTGGCGCAAAAACACGCACGCTGGCGGGCCCAGGCCAGCAGTGTTTTCCGCGTGCTTTTGTGCCTAAAACGTTGAAGAACGCGGAGTTTGTGTTGGTCAGACACGACGACCAGCGCCGTCCATTGCGCCTGCGCACATGTTGAAAATGGCCATATGTCACAGTGTGGAAAAATGCTTTAAAAAATTCCTGTATGCAGACGGTGATGCGGATCATCCCCAAAATTTAATCAGTTCTTCCTTGTACCATTTCCAACAACGCCTGAAAGTTTCATGGAAATCCATCCAAGACTTTTTGAGTTATCTTGCTAACCAACAGACAAACAGACAGACAGACAGACAGACAGACAAACACACAAACCTTGGCAAAAACATAACCTCCTCCTGGCCTTTTCGGCCTGGCGGAGGTAATAATAACAAACCAGACTCAGTGAAAATGGCATGCTCAGAAATAATAAAACAAATGCTATTAATATCAATATTTTCTCCCAAACTCAAATGGGACAGAGCTTAATAGTTCTACCAAATCACATTTTTACCCTGTCTGCCTGGAGACCAGCAGTAGAAAAATATCTGGAAACACAAAGATTTGCAGCTTCTTTCCTTCACTTCCCTCGTTTTCTTTGCGGCTTTTACAACATCCGGATTCATACATCACATGACTCACAAAACAGACTTATGCTGTGTTTGAAATGCTCACTCCTTCCCCATATAGTGTACTACAGTATATAGTGAATCATCCATTTTGTAGTGCTGTTCGAAATCTTAACTTAAAATTTCATTCACTATATAGTACACTCAAAATATTCCACAATGCATTTTGAAAAGTAGTGTACAACAGATGGTCACTACATTAGTCAATATATCCCATAATGCAATGCGCAGCCAACAGAGCAGTGAGAGAAGAGCTTCACATCACAACATAAACTACCTTAAGGTATTTAGATTTAATATATATTTACCACAAATTACATGCAGGTATTTATTTTTTTACCACTGTTAGTCTGTTACATTTTACTGTCTCACGTGATGACGTCATTAACCGTGCCGTGAAAACAAGCCCAGCAGTGTCCGAAAGCTATATTGTTGTATTGTTATATTGAGTTTACTGTATAGTCCACTATATCTAAATTCATTATATAGCGCGTAGCGAGGGAGGGAGTGAGTGAACATTCCAAACACAGCCTTACTCTCATTAATATACAGTACTAAAAAATAATACAGACATGACCTCAACACATATTGCATGGAAAATAAAAGAAAAATAAATACTCTATAAACTTTACAAAGGAAAGAATGATTTCACCAAAAATCATGTACTTCAACTTCCAGTGTTGTCATGGCAACAAGCATATGCAAATCTACAGCGACTGCTAACACTCCCACCAAATAATTATTGAGTTGTGGAGGTACCTGTCAAGGCATACCTCATGCCTCCCATACTGGGGGGGCTTTCACACCTGTACTGAGTACTTAAAAACTGTATTTATCGGCAGATGAAAGAAAACTGAAGCAAACAAAAACAAACAAACAACAACAATTGCAACATGAACTATTTCAAACATATTTATTCAAATGTACACTTATATGGACACAATCTTGAGCCATAACTTTTTGGTAATGTGAAAATAATAAGCCAAGTAGCACAAAAAAATAAATTAAAAAATAAATAATTTTTAAAAAAATGATAATATTAATAATAAATAAATAAATAAATAACAATATTTTTTCAAATTTACATTAGCACAAGGTAGACTGCTTAATTTGAAAGTACACAATAAGAATAATTCTGAATATAGTTCTTAATTGTCAGCTAGATATATACACTTGGAATTAAAGAGTTTTTAATTGTCAGCTTTGTAACACTAATGCACTTGGATGAACTTGAAACAAGAAAATGTTCACTGATGCTGCTTGTTATAGTTCCAAGTAGCAGCCTTTGCTGACTCTAGCATTTCTTTTGAAGGCTTGACCTTGAAGCATGGAGTGTCACAATTCATTTTCACTTGCATGAAAGAAGTCAGAGTTTCTGGGAGCATACTTTTTCTGAAGTCGGTGTGAATTTTCCTGACCATGCTGAAAGCCCTCTCACTGTCAGTATTGCTGTGAGGAAGGCAAAGCAGTGCTGAGTACACTTTGAGGAGCCGGGGGAAGCGGGGCACATCAAGGGCTGTCTTCAAGGCCATCACCTGACCCCAGTAGACATCAACACGGACAGGCTTGCCATCCTTGTCTTGTAGAGGCACTGTGTTTTCTGGCAGCAGTTGCAGGCCCTCCCATTCTTCTTTCAGCTCTTCTGTATCAACAGTGGGGCAAAATGCAGCAGCAAGCTCTACAATGGGGCCATAGGTCAGGGTCTCTGTTCTCCTGGGGTCGAGGACAGAGAGGTGTGGCAGAATTTTGTCGTCAAAGGGGAACTTGTTGAGCATCTTTCTCACTACAGCTTCATAGAAGCCTCTTACTGCTTCAAAGAACTTCTGCTCTGTGCCTGGGTCAAGTTCATGGGTTTGTAGGGCTTCTCTGGTTTCCAGTCCAATGGCGATAAACTCATCAGAGTGCTGCAGGTCACTATCCAGGAAATCCAGCCTTCTTAGGTCATTGGTCGCCTTTACATACTTCATTTGAACAAATTTGACCAATAGTTTTCTCAAGAGACGATCCATTTCAGGGAGGAGACTGCCTATCTTGCTCTCGTCTGCTTGAAAGATGGTGTTGAAGTTGTTGATGATGGGCAGGATGAACTTGAGAAGCAGGAACAAGTCACATACTGTCAGGCTCTTTTGGCCATGTACCAAAAAAAAACAAGACGACTTCTTTGACAGACTAATCACATAGAATGAAACATACGTCCATCACTATGATACAGAAACTAAAGCCCAGTTGAAGCAATGGAAGCGTTATGACTCACCACCTCTGAAGAAGGCACATGTCCAGCCCTTGGCAGGCAAGGTCGTGCTCACGGTCTTTTGGGACCAGCATGGAGTAGTGATGATGGATTGCCTGGTAAAGGGTACCACAATTACCGGGACTTACTACACTTCACTGCTGCAGAAATTGCAAAAGGTCATCAAAAGCAATGATCATGCTGACCAAAGGTGTCCGCTTCCTGCAAGATAATGCCGGGTTCACAACTTACACGTTGCCCAGAGGGAAGCACAGTCCTGCGGCTATTTAATCCTTCCTCACCCCACTTCCCCTCCCTACCTTACACCATTGACTTCCACCTTTTTCCAACAATGAAGTCATTTTTTAAGGGCAAGCCCCTCCAAGACAATGAAATGCTGATTTCCATGGTCAAGTTGTGGCTTCTGGCACAGCCTGCAGACTTCTACAGGTGAGGTCTCCGCAGCTGCATAAAGCGATAGGAGAAGTGTGTAACCCTTGGTGGTAACTATGCAGAGAAAGACTAATAAATGTGCCAAGGTTGAGTCTTCTCAGTCCATGGAAGATGACTCAGGGGAAATCTCTTAAGAACAGCCCTCATAAATGTGTAACATTTCTATATTTTAGCTAAATTATATAAAATTGAAAAGCCTGTTTTTTAGTGCCATAGCTATCATGGAGCAGCATATGCCCTGCTGAATCTGAACAGCGCTGTCAGTCAAAGATGGTGTTTCCCTATTCTCACCTACTGTAAATCATCACCTTCATTGGGTTTGATCTACTGAAAGCTGAAGTTTGATACTTTATATCCAGTGTGTCTAGGAAGCATGAAGGACTAAAAAGGCACCGACCTGCAGTGTGGGTCTGGTTGTCAGGTACGATCTGATGCAGATGAGCGTATTTTCCCTTCTCGAAGCTCGGACTCTCCCATTCTTTTCGGTGACGTCCAGTCCCTCGATTTCCCTTTTCTTCAAACTTTGTTTTCTTCGCCGGCGGCGCGCTGCATGAAGCCATTTTGAAAATCACAAAAAGACTGCTTAGGTGCGCTCAATTTCGCCAGGCATCGAATTACTGTTCAGTTGATTTTAGGTTCTCTCAATAATTTTTTTTTTCGCTCTATATTTTTCTTTTTGGCGTACAGAAATGGCAATACGCCCATATTTGCTAAAATTGCATTTCCCCCGTATTAAAATACGGTGAAACCGTATCACTTGACGGGTATGTGGAGGTAATAGAACAGGCGAGATGCGACGAGCTGGAAGGGTGCAAGGTTTTATTTCCTTCAACATAATGAGACACGCTTTGTAGCTCAGTGAGCTACTGTGCTGCTGAGACATGTGTCACAAGCCTTTTATCCAGTGATACAGACAGAGAGAATGCATGGCACATTAGCATAGCTATTGTCATCTAATACACATTGGTCAATACACATGATTAGCATGACATTGGTTGGCTCGAGGAAGCATGCATACAGTCCCGTCTGACTGCCTCCTGTGGCTGTCTGTCCGTCTGTGAATTGTCCTCTGTATGTAAATTGTCCTCTGCTTCCTCCAAACCTGCTGAGTGTGAGAAGTGTCCGTGCAGAGTGTGGTGGGTCACCAAAGAGTAATGAATAACCTCAGGTTGACACATTACCATTCAGAATGCAATCAATGGTAATTTCCAAGCACATTTAGGATTGCCCAAAGATTATATGAACACTATATCAATGTAAAGACTTGGAGAGCATTTCAGTTCAATTTAAATATTTCATTATCAACAGAAAAGGAGTAATACACAAATGGTAATTAATTTCTCTCAACAACCTAAAGCATTGTGATAATCAGTCTGACAGTTTTAGCTCTTTTGTACAAGAACATCCATCCACCCATTCATTCATCTTCTACCGCTTTTCCAGAGGTCCGGGTTGTGGAGGCAGCAGTTCAAGCAGAGAAACCCAGACTTCCCTCTCCCCAGCCACCTGCTCCAGCTCTTCAGAGAGGATACCAAGGCGTTCCCAGACCAGCTGGGAGATGTAGTCTCTCTAGCGAGTTCTGGGTCTGCCCATGTCTTGCATGGGCAGACCCTGAAAACTAAATAATAATAGCAAACCAGTCTCAGTGAAAATACTCAGAAATAATAAAACAAATGCTGTTAATATCAATATTTTCTCCCAAACTCAGATAGGACAGAGCTTAATAGGTCTAACAAATCACATTTTTACTGTGTCTGCCTGGAGACCTAGCAGTAGAAAAATGTCTGGAAACACGAAGATTTGTGGCCTCTTTCCTTCACTTCCTTCATTTTCGTCACAGCTTTTACAACATCCTGATTCAGACACATGACTCACAAAACAGACTTATTCTCATTAATATACTAGAAAATAATACAGAAATGACCTCAATACATATTGCATGGAAAATAAAAGAAAAAGCTTGTGGCTAACAGAACTAACAACAGATGCTAACATCGACCTGGAGGGTTTCCATGCAATACGGGCAGATTGGACATCAGACAGCAGGAAGCGTAGAGGCAGGTGCCTGATAATGTATGTGAATAACAGATGGTGTAAACCTGGGCACATCACGATTAAAGAACGCAATGTGGTGACCCAGCACACTGCAGTTCAATATGTTGGAGGAAATAAAACCTGGTACCCTTCTAGCTCATCACATCTCACCTGTTCTATTACCTCCACACTGGTGACCCTGGACGTGCATGGTGCGTCACTCGACTATGCCATTTTCTCCACACTGGTGACCTGACAAGAGAGAATGACCGTCTACTCCCTTTCACCGCGCTATGGATTCCAGAGGGCCAGAGAATGCCTACATCCTCTTCATCCACACCGGAGCGCACTCTCCGGAGCGGACAGCACTGGGACCAACACACACCATGAACGGCGACACAAGCAAACCGAAGGAAGCAGCCTGAACGGGGAAGATCATCAGCGGCGTCTTCATTGATTTCCACCAAGCTCCCCGACTCTGACTCACCTTCCGATAGCGGACTTTCTGCGCACAGAAGCCCCGCGCGCACATGGCAGGATTGCGAGGACAGCGCAATTTCCAGCTATGTGGTCACTGCGCCAGGCGCGCACCACGCACCAGGGACAAGCCGGCTCCAGATTTATACATCGTCCTCCGCCGCTGCACATGCCCGAGAAACACGGCCGATCGCTATCCTCGGAACCTTTAGGAGCTGCTCACACACCTGAAGCAGACATGCAGCCCACACACGAGACTTTGTATGGGTTTTTCAGCCACGGCACACAACGGGAGTTTAACCGATTGCTTTCCCCGATGACTTTAGGGCTGCTTCCGCACCTAAAGCCAAACCACCAAGCCCCTCACACAGCTTCAGTTTTTTTTTTTTCACAGCCGTTACGCATCCTCGGGGAATTTGGCCGTTCGCCTTCCCCACAACCTCTCAGGACTGAGCCGCAAGAGGAGTCAGAGACTTAATTTTTTCTCAGCCGCTGCGGATCACTGCCAGGTTTACTGGGAAAGTTCCTCACCATCTCGGATCCACACGCAATTTTTGCGTGGCCCAGACACCTTTGACGTCCCGGGCCGGCACTCACTTACTCCCACCCCCCTCCCCCTCCTCCTCCACAGCACTCTTCCCGCACCTCACTCCCTAAAGCCGGCCGATCGCCGGTTTGTTCTATTGCGCACAACACGCACCAGCCCCATGCACCCACGATCCATGGCCGTTCAACGTGCTGGAACTCGGAGCAGAGCACACTGTCTTTTCCACCCCTCCCCCACCCACCCCACGGACTGACATGCCCTCCGACACTCCTCTACAGCAGGACAGTTTACCGGAGTTGGAGCCCAAATGACGGGGGGGGGGGTGTCACAGCCCCTTCTGAGTGTTCTGGGGGGAGCCGTGTGGTGACCCAGCACACTGCAAACTGACACTATTTCACACTCAGCAGGGCTGGAGAAAACGGAGAACAATTTACATACAGGCAGAGAGCCCCAGGGGGCAATCAGAACAATGGACTGTTGTGTATACATCCCTGGATGAGGGAGAGGACATCCGGGTGCCAGTTGGTCACGCTACTAATGATATGTATTGACTGATATGTATATCACTATGCTAATGTGCCATGCATTCTCTCTGTCTGTATAACGTGTATAAAAGAGCTTGCTATACATGCCTCAGCAGGCGGTAGCTCACCGAGCTACAAAGCGCGTTTCAATATGTTGGAGGAAATAAAACCTTGTACCCTTCCAGCTCATCACATCTCGCCTGTTCTATTACCTCCACAGCAGCAAGGACATTGAGTTGCTAGCTGTTAGCATGTGACCCACATACTTCCCCAGAGAATTTTCACATGTCATCGGCATTGTTATGTATGTAGCCCCCTGTGCAAGTGCTGAGGCAGCATGTGACGTCATCCACTCAATCACTAGCAGGCTGCAGACAACACCCAAATGCTCTCCTCATCTCTGGTGATTTTAACCATACTTCATTGTCCTCCATTCTGCTCACGTTCACCCAGTATGTCACGTGCCACACCAGAGACAATAAAACATTGGATTTATTTTATGCAAACACCAAGGAGGTTTACACCTCATCGCCACCCCCACCCCCCGCCTTCCCTCAGGAGGTCAGACCACAACTTGGTTCACCTCCTGCCTGTGTACAAACCCCTGGTACACAGACAACCTCCTGTTACCCGCATAGTGAAAATATGGTCTAAGGGGGCGGGGGACACTCTGAAGGACTGTTTTGAATCCACTGTATGGGAGCAGCTGTTGAGGACATGCGACGGCCTCACACACACCATCACAGACTACATCAACTTCTGTGTGGACAACACCATACCCACCAAGACCATACAGTGTTTCTCAAACAACAAACCCTGAATCAACCCTGAGATAAAGTCACTGCTGAAGGAGAAGAAAAGGATCTTCAGGTCGGGAAACAAGGAGGAGCTGAAGTCCGTACAGAGGGAGCTAAGGAGGAAGATCAGAGAGGGGAAGGACAGCTACTGGAAGATGGAAGACAAGCTGCAACAGAGTGACATCAGCAGTGTCTGGAGAAGCCTCAAAACCATCTCTGGGCTCCAGAATACCTCCGCTCAGACCAGGGTAAGGAGTGGGTGAACAGCCTGAACCTGTTTTTTAACAGGTTTGACCAACCACCATTTTCTCCGCCTGCCTACCAACCATTACTGCTTCCACCTTCATCTAGTCCCGCTGTCCACGACCTCCCCCCAACACCCCCCCCCACTCCCAGCACACAGCTCCCCCTGCCCCAACCTGACCCTCACTAAGACCCAGGTGAGACCGGAGCTGAGGAAGATCAAGGCGAGGAAGGCTGCAAGTCCAGACAGCATCAGCTCAAAACTCCTCAAGTCCTGCGCAGACCAGCTGTGTGGGATCGTGGAGCACATCTTCAGCCTGAGCCTGAAGCTGGGGAGGGTACCACAGCTGTGGAAAACATCCTGCGTGGTACCTGTACCAAAGACCCATCACCCCAAGGACCTGAACACCTACAGACCAGTGGCCCTCACATCACACCTGATGAAGACCCTGGAGAGGCTGCTCCTCGCCCACCTCCGCCCCCTGGTTGAACCAGCAATGGATCTACTTCAGTTTGCCTACCAGCATGGCATCAGGGTGGAGGACGCAGTGATCTTCCTCCAACACCGTTCCCTGTCCCACCTGGAGAAGCCTGGGGGCACTGTGAGGACCATGTTCTTTGATTTCTCCAGTGCTTTCAACACCATCCAACCAGTGATCCTGAAGGACAAGCTACTGTGCATACGGGTGGACAAGTATCTGTCATCGTGGATCCTGGACTACCTCACAAACCAACCACAGTTTGTGAGAACCCAGGACTGTATGTGTCTGACACCATCACCTGCAGTACACCGCCCCCCCCCCCCCAGGGAACAGTTTTGACTCCCTTCCTGTTCACCCTCTACACTGCTGACTTTCCACACAGCACACCACACTGCCGTCTACAGAAGTTCTCTGACGACTCTGTGATTTTCGGCCTCATCTCTGATGGAGATGATGCAGAGTACAGAGGACTTATCCAGGACTTTGTGGACTGGTGCCAACGGAACTGCCTCCAGATCAATGCGAAGAAACCTAAGGAACTGGTGGTGGGCTGCCGCAGGGGAGGACAATCTCCCACAGCACCAGTAAACATCCAGGGAACAGACATTGAGATGGGGACATCTTAAAAGTACCTGGGTGTTCACCTGAACAATAAACTGGACTGGTCACACAACACCACTGCGCTCTACAAGAAGGGGAAGTGCAGGCTGTTCCTCCTGAGGGGACTCAGGTCTTTTGGAGTGCAAGGGGCACTCCTGAAGACCTTCTCCGATTCTGTGGTGGCATCAGCCATCACATTTGGAGTGGTCTGCTGGGGCAGCAGCATCACGGCAGCCGACAGAAAGAGACTGAACAGACTGATCAAAAAAGCTAGCTCTGTTCCGGGGCGACACCTCAACCCAGTGGAGGAAACAGGAGAGAGGAGAATGGTGACTAAGCTGTCATCTCTGCTGGAGTCCAAGTCCCACCTCATGCAGGACACATTAAACATACTGAGGAGCTCATTTAGCAGTAGGCTGTGCCATCCTAGGTGCACGATGGAGAGGTTCCGCAGGTCCTTCCTACCTACGGCTGTCAAACTTTATAACCTAACCAGGGCTGCTCGTAGAGGTTGTATTGAATGTACAAAATGTAACAACCTTACACAATAAATCTTCCCCTCCATTATACAACTAAGACAATATCAATCATTACTGAGGGTGACAACAACACTGTTGATTCAAATACGAAATATAGTGTCTGGGTACATATTCATATTCTGCAGGGTAACTTAACAAACCGTAATGCTATTTATACCATCTAGCTGCAATGCTCTTGCACTGTCTATATCTGTGTAGATATGTATATTAATTTACTGCGTTTGGCTAACCAGTTCTTATTATCTTATTAACTATTGCTCTGAGTGCTGCTATCCCCGTGCTGCTGTAATCCTGGAATTTCTCCATTGTGGGACTAATAAAGGCTTATCTTATCTTATCTAATCTTATCTTAACTTCCAGTACTAGTTTAGAAAGTGGGGTTGTCATGGAAACGGGACACTTTTCCAATGACTTCGGCATCAAAAATGTGGGAACACGGCCTTTTGCACCTCAAAAAGAGGAATACAATCATACCACTTCCCACAACTATCGAGGGATAAGAACATGACCTTAAAAAGTGGCCTTGCAGATAGTAGCTTCGCTAGTTAGCTTCTTTGCTAAAATGCTAATGCTGTAAACAAATAAAAGCTCTGAGATATATCAATGTTTCCACCGCAATAAAGTCAGCTGCATTTTGTTAAAATATGTTGGACATAATCAAATTTACCTTAGAACAGACATAAAATCTAGTCAGTTCCACAAAGAACCACAACACCGTGCTGGGGTGTTTTAATGTCGGGGTAAATACAGACAACTGCAGCCGTTTGTTTTACCCCGAAATTAAAATGCTCATGCTGCTGTCAAGCTGTGAATGCTTGTTATTTAACTTAACATGTACAGACCTTTTCTGGCAATTGTTCAAAATTTTATTGATCTATATTTTGTGATTATTTAAAAATTGATGCGGCTAAGATCAAGTCCATATCGTTCCAATGCAGTGCTACGAATGCAAAAAAACCCAAAACTATTTGATATCTTTCTTAAATCGTTAAGCCTTAGGAAGCAAACTGTTACAATTTTTTTATTTATTATTTTACTTCATGCAGCCTTGCATCTGGTGACATATAAACGTCAGATCTGTGACATCCATCATTATCATCATCATCCATTTCATCCATCCATCCATCCATCCATCCATCTTCTTCCGCTTAATCCTTTTCGGGTCATGGGGGGGCTGGAGCCTATCCCAGCATCACTCTATAAATTTAATTCAATTCAACTTTATTTATATAGCACCATTTCACAACAACAGTCATCTCATAGCACTATCAACTGTAGGGGGAACCCCCACAGTTGCAGAAAGACCCCAGCAATCAGGCGATCCCCTGTGAGCAAGCACTTGGTGACGGTGGAGAGGAAAAACTCCCTTTTAACAGGAAGAAACCTCCAGCAGAACCAGGCTCAGGGAGGGGCAGTCATCTGCTGCGACTGGCTGGGGGGTGAGGGGACAGAGAAGACGAAAAGAACAGACATGTAGAGAGCAAACAGCACGATGGGGACTCAGTCTATGGGAGAGAACAAACAGATGTTAATGACCAGCAGAAAAAAATATTTCATTGAGAGTGAAGAAAGGAGTGAGGCCCAGTGCATTATTGGAGGTCCCCTGGCTGACTAAACCTATTAGCAGCATAACTAAGGGAGGGTTCAGAAACACATGATCCCTCCCTAACTGTAGGCTATACCAAAAAGGTAGGTTTTAGCCCTATTCTTAAAAACGGAGATCGAGTCTGACTCCCGAATCCAGATTGGCAGCTGGTTCCACAGGAGAGGAGCTTGATAACTGAAGGCTCTGCCTCCCATTGTACTTTTGGAGATTCTAGGTATAACAAGTAATCCTGCATTTTGGGAGCGTAGTGCTCTGTTAGGATAATACAGTAGTATCAAATCTTTTAAATAAAAAGGAGCCTGATTGTTTAGAGCTTTGTAAGTAAGAAGAAGGATTTTAAACTTAATTCTAAACTCTATGGGAAGCCAATGAAGGGAGGCCAGAACCGGAGAGCTATGATCTCTCTTTCTAGTACCTGTTAAAACTCTTGCTGCAGCATTTTGGATCAGCTGAAGACTTTTTAAAGATGTTTTAGGACAGCCTGATAATAAAGAATTACAATAATCTAATCTCAAGCTAACAAAAGCGTGGATCAGTTTCTCAGCATCACTCTGAGACAAGATGCTACTAATCTTGGCAATATTAAGCAAATGATAGAAGGCAGTCTTAGAAACAAATTTAATATGTGAATTGAAGGACAGATCTTGATCAAAAATAATTCCAAGGTTCCTCACAGAGCTATTAAGAGAAAGAGTAACCGCATCCAAACTGAAAGTTTGATTTGGAAAGGTATTTCTAAGGTTTTTTGGACCTACAAGATTGACTTCAGTCTTATCTGAATTTAATAGCAGGAAATTACAAGCCATCCAAGCTTTGATTTCCTTAAGACAGGCTTCTAACTTGGCTAATTGATTACTATCATCTGGCTTCATTGACAGGTATAATTGTGTGTCATCTGCATAACAATGAAAATGTATACAGTGCTTTCTAATAATGTTGCCTAATGGAAGCATATATAAACTAAAAAGAGTAGGGCCTAGCACAGATCCCTGTGGAACTCCATGACTAAGCTTTGAGTTGAAAGAAAACTCATTATTTACATGAACAAACTGGAACCTATCAGATAAATAAGATCTAAACCACTGCAACGAAGTTCCATTAAGTCCAACATAGTGTTCTAATCTATCAAGTAGAATTTAAGAAATCTGTGTCTGTCTGTCACAATCATAGGACATCATAGGACAGCCTATGATGTCTGCCTGATGTCCTATGATGATCCTATGATCTCAGCCTACATAGGACTCGCGATGATGTCATATAGGCGATGCCGTCATATAGGCAATAGGACTGGCTACCTATGAGGTAGTGTCCTGTGATGCCTATGATTTCAGGCTTCATAGGACTCGTGATAATGTCATATAGGCAATGCCGTCATATAGGCAGCAGGAATGGCACCTATGATGTAGTGTCCTGTGATGCCTATGATTTCAGGCTACATAGGACTCGTGATAATGTCATATAGGCGATGCAGTCATATAGGCAGTAGGACTGGCACCTATGATGTAGTGTCTATGATGCCTGCCTATGATGTCTGCATGCTGTCCTATGATGATCCTATGATCTCAGGCTACATAGGACTCGTGATGCCATCATATAGGCAATAGGACTGGCTGCCTATGATGTAGTGTCCTACGATGCCTGTCTTGATGTCTTTATGATGTCATATAGACCACATAGGAGTTGCAATGATGTCATATAGGCAATAGGACTGGCTGACTATGATGTAGTGTCCTATGATGCCTGCCGATGATGTCTGCATGCTGTCCAATGATGATCCTATGATCTCAGGCTACATAGGACTCACAATGCCGTCATATAGGCAATGCTGTCATATAGGCAATAACACTGGCTGCCTATGATGTGGTGTCCTATGATGCCTACCTAGGATGTAGTGTCCTATGATACCTGCTTTGATGTCTTTATGTCAAACTCATTCCATGTGTCAAACTCATTCCATGGAGGGCCAAGACCCTGCAGGTTTTACCTCCACCCAGTGTCTTCAACAGGTGATTTCTCTGAATTTCTTCCCACTGATTGCTGATCAGTGAAAACACCTGCTGAAGAGACTGGGTGGAAGTAAAACCTGCAGGGTCTTGGCCCTCCATGGAATGAGTTTGATACCCTATGATGTCATATAGACCAACCAGACGCAATATAAATGGAGGGACATCATGTGGCGGTAAGTCTATAGAATTTAGGGGTTGGGCTCAGATGACATAATGTTACACACTCTTGTACAGTAGGTGGCGGTATGCACCTTTCAGTTGTTTGCTATCTGTCAGTAACCGAGAGAAGAAGAAGAAGAAGTGGCGGTAAGACAACAAGCTCTTCAGCTGCTCCTAGGACACAGTCCAAGGACGGATAATTTTTTCACACATAAGGAGTTGTTCAGAACTCCTTATAAGAACTCCTTATACAAAGATATAGAGTGATGATGGTCAAGTCAGTGATCCCCTCATGGATCGTCACCTTATCGTGGTGGGGGTTTGCATGCCTCAGTGATCCCAGGAGCTATGTTGTCCGGGGCAATTTGCTTCTGATAGGGTCACCCAAGACAAACTGGTCCTGGGTGAAGGGCCAGACTAAGAACGATCCAGCAGACTCTCATGATAAATTATCTAGATCAAGGATTCAGTGTACCCCGCCCGGTATGGGGTTACAGGGGCCCCACCCTGGAGCCAGGCCTGGGGGAGGGGCTCGATGGCTAGCATCTGGTGGCCGGGTTTCCACCCATGGGACCCGGCTGGGCTCAGCCCGAAGGAGTTACATGGGTTCGCCCTCCAGTGGGCTCACCACCTGCAGGAGGGATCATGGGGGTCCAGTGCTATGTGGATTAGGTGGCGGTCAAAGGCGGAGACCTTGGCGGACTGATCCCAAGCTTTCTAAACTGGCTTTTGGTACGTGGAATGTCACCTCTCTGGTGGGGAAGGAGCCTGAGCTGGTGTACGAGGTTGAGAGATACCGGCTAGATATAGTCGACCTCACCTCAACACACAGCTCCAGTTCCAGAACCAGTCTTCTGGAGAGGGGCTGGAGCTTGGCCTTTTCTGGAGTTGCCCCAGGCGAGAGGCGATGAGCAGGGGTGGGTATTCTTGTATCCCCCCACCTTGCTGCCTCTATATTGGAGTTTTCCCCGGTGGACGAAAGGGTTGCTTCCCTGCACCTTCGGGTTGGGAAGCGGGTCCTGACCATCATTTGTGCCTATGCACCAAATGATGTTTCAGAGTACCCACCCTTTTTGGAGCCTGTGACTGGGGTGCTGGAGGGTGCTCCTCTTAGAGACTCCATTGTCCTACTGGGGGACTTCAATGCACACGTGGGCAACGACAGTGAAACCTGGAGAGGGGTGATTGGGAGGAACGGCCTTCCCGATCTGAACCCGAGTGGTGTTCAGTTATTGGACTTCTGTGCTAACCACAGTTTGTCCATAACGAACACCATGTTCAAGCATAAGGGTGTCCATATGTGCACCTGGCACCAGGACATACTAGGTCGCAGGTCGATGATCGATTTTGTTATCGTGTCATCAGACCTGCAACCGTATGTCTTGGGCACTCAGGTAAAAAGAAGTGCAGAGCTGTCAACTGATCACCACCTGGTGGTGAGTTAGATCCGATGGCAGGGGAGGATGCCATTCAGACCTGGTAGACCCAAACGTATAGTGAGGGTGTGCTGGGAACGTCTGGCTGAGGCCCCTGTCCGAGAGGTCTTCAACTCCCACCTCCGGAAGAACTTCAACCACATTCCGAGGGAGTCTGGAGACATGGAGTCTGAATGGGCCATGTTCTCCACCTCTATTGTTGAAGCAGTGGCCCAGAGCTGTGGCTGCAAGGTGGTCGGTGCAGCTCATGGTGGCAACCCCTGAACCAAGTGGTGGACACCAGTGGTGAGGGGGGCCATTAAGCTGAAGAAGGAGTCCTATCAGGCTTGGTTGGCTTGTGGGACTCCCGAAGCAGCTGAGGTGTACCGGCAGGCCAAGCGGAGTGCAGCTCGAGTGGTTGCTGAAGAAAAAACCCGGGTATGGAAGGAGTTCGGTGAGGCCATGGAACAAGACTTTCGGTCGGCCTCGAAGAGATTCTGGCAAACTGTCCGGCGGCTCAGGAGGGGAAAGCAGCTCCCTGTCCACACTGTGTATAGTGCGGATGGGGCGCTGTTGACTTCGACTGGGGATATCATCGGGCAGGGGAAGGAATACTTTGAGGATCTCCTCAATCCCACTGATACGCCTTCCACAGGGGAAGCAGGGCTTGTGGATGAGGGGGATGACTCGCCTATCACAGGGGCTGGGGTCGCCAAGGTGGTTAAAAATCTCCTTGGTGGCCGGACCCCGGGGGTGGACGAGATTCACCCTGAGTACCTCAAGGCCCTGGATGTTGTAGGGCTGTCATGGTTGACGCGCCTCTGCAACATTGCGTGGAGGTCGGGGGCAGTGCCTTTGCCATGGCAAACCGGGGTGGTGGTTCCTCTCTTCAAAAAAGGGGACCGGAGGGCGTGCTCCAACTTTAGAGGGATCACACTCCTCAGCCTCCCTGGAAAGGTCTATGCCAAGGTACTGGAGAGGACAGTCCGGTCGTTGGTCGAACCTCGAATTCAGGAGGAGCAATGTGGTTTTCGTCCTGTCCGTGGCACATCGGACCAGCTCTTTACCCTCTCGAGAATTCTCGAGGGTTCGTGGGAGTTTGCCCAACCAGTTTACATGTGTTTTGTGGACTTGGAGAAGGCATTTGACCGCGTCCCTTGTGGTTTTT
This sequence comes from Pholidichthys leucotaenia, assembly GCA_020510985.1. Taxonomy (NCBI): domain Eukaryota; kingdom Metazoa; phylum Chordata; class Actinopteri; order Cichliformes; family Pholidichthyidae; genus Pholidichthys; species Pholidichthys leucotaenia. The sequence continues at coordinate 251,304,564 of CM035845.1, read as the reverse complement.
TGTGAGGGGTGCTTCAGGAGTATGGGGTATCGGGCTTGTTGTTACAAGCTATTCGGTCTCTGTATGACCGTTGTGAGAGTTTGGTTCGTATTGCCAACACTCGGTCGGACTCATTCCCAGTGAGAGTTGGACTCCGCCAGGGCTGCCCTTTGTCACCGATCCTGTTCATAATTTTTATGGACAGGATTTCTAGGCGCAGCCAGGGAATGGAAGGTGTCAAGCTGGGTGACCACAGGATCTCATCTCTGTTGTTTGCAGACGATGTTGTCCTGTTGGCTTCATCCAGCAATGACCTACAGTTCTTGCTGGGACAGTTTGCCGCTGAGAGTGAAGCGGCTGGGATGAGAATCAGCACCTCCAAGTCCGAGTCCATGGTCCTCAGCCGGAAAAAGGTGGATTGTCCTCTCCGGGTTGGGGATAGGCTCCTGCCCCAAGTGGAAGAGTTTAAGTATCTTGGGGTCTTATTCACGAGTGAGAGGAGAATGGAGCGAGAGATTGACAGATGGATCGGAGCAGCATCTGCAGTGATGCAGACATTGTACCGGTCTGTTGTGGTGAAGAGGTAGCTGAGTTCTAAGGCAAAGCTGTCAATTTACCAGTCAATCTACGTTCGTACTCTCACCTATGGTCACGAGCTTTGGGTAATGACCAAAAGAACGAGATCGCAGATACAAGGGGCTGAAATGAGCTTTCTTCGTAGGATTGCTGGACTCACCCTCAGAGATAGGGTGAGGAGCTCAATCATCCGGGAGAGGCTCAGAGTAGAACCGCTGCTCCTCCACATTGAAAGGAGTCAGTTGAGGTGGTATGGGCATCTGATTAGAGTGCCTCCTGGACGCCTCCCACTTGAGGTATTTCAGACACATCCCACTGGGAGGAGACCCCGGGGCAGACCCCGGTGTGTGTCAGTTATATGATGTAATTGTGTCAGTTATATGATGTAATTGTGTGTAAATGTGTGGACTACCAAAGTACAATTAAAATTGGGGGGATAGTGATTGGAGCACCGCTAGCCACTGCGATGGGCAGCAGGGCCCCCATCCCCCCAAGCCCTCAGTGTCTAAAATGCAATTAAAATTGAGGTGAGTGCAGCCCCAACGTGCAGCAAAGGTATCCCCTTCACCAACACAGTGCAGCACACCCCTACCCCAAAGCCCTAAATGTAACAAAAAAGATGTATATTCCACCCAGAGTCAGAGGGAGCGGTAGGGTGGGAAATAAGACTGGGAGGTACGCGGTCTAAAAGTGAGGCCGTCCCCCCCCAGAAGCCAGCTTGCAGACTGGTTCATGAGGCCACACACTGCCCTCAAATCCCAACCCAGGGCAAGGGCCGCCAGTGGAAGCAGCCCAGGACCCACCAGCATCATGCCCCGGCGCTCCCAGCACCACTAACATGATGGGGCAGCCATACATATTTCCACTCATCTTACAAGCACAAACATGGACAACAGTCACAATAGTGAGCAATGGGCTGGACCCACACGGCGCCCAACATGCCAGGCAACACCCCCGAGCGCCCACGCAGGCCCACGACCACCCACCCCAGATGCACATCGACAGCCGCAGGCCACCCTGCAGCCACAGCCACCCCGGAGCAACCCAATGGAAACACGGCCATCAACCCACGCCAATGGCCCCCCAACCACCCCCAAGCACCAACACACACCAACCGCCAATGACACCAGGGGCGATGAGACAAAGCGCTTCACCCCGCAACACAACAGCAAGGCAACCAGGACAAGCAGGCCCTGAAATGCCAGCCCCCATGCCACTAGATGGACTTAAACATATTTCTGATGGAGCCACTGACCTGAGATTTTCACCAGATGGCAGTGACAACCCAAGTAATACATACATACAAAGAAATCAAGGCAACTGTGTTCAAAAAACAAGTTATATTTAATAAAGTGGAATGACACAGGGAATAAGTATTGAACACGTTTGGTGAAATTCATTTAATGTTTAGTAGAAAAGCCTTTGTTGGTAATAACAGCTTCCCGATGCCTCCTGTATGGAGATACTAGATGCAGCCATTGCTCAACAGTGATTTTAGCCCGTTCTTTTACACAAACTGTCTTCAAATCTTGAAGGCTCCGTGGGTCAGGTGACTGAGTGGGCCATTCTAGCAGCTTTATTTTCCCTCTCCAGCCAGTTGAGAGTTTCCTTGGCTGTGTGTTTGGGATCATTGTCTTGCTGAAATGTTCACCCTTGTTTCATCTTCAGCATCTTGGCAGATGGGAACAGGTTTTTATCAAGGATGTCTCTGTATTAGTGATGGGAATTCCGGCTCTTTTTAGAGAACCGGCTCTTTCGGCTCGGCTCACTAAAAAGAGCCCGGCTCTTTTGGCTCCCAAGCGGCTCTTCAGGTTGTTTTGTTGCTTTAATTTATTTATTTAATTTATTATCAACAACAATATAAAATTATGCACAAAATGAATTACTAATGTAAAAAAAATGTTTTTTTATTTATATATGTTTATTATATAAATATGCTTTTATTTATTCACTCCACATAAAATGTAAAAAGTAAATTATAAAATACAAGAACCAACTACAGTATTTACAATTCAACTTTTAGCTCTTTAAATTTTCAGCTTTTTCCTTGTAAACAAATTTAAAGTGAAACAACAACAAACACTGCAAACCACAACACAATAAAATATAAATTAAAATATGCAAAACAAAAAGAAAAAAATGAACACCCAGATCTTTAATTAACGTAAAGGCTGGCATTTAGAAATATCAAGTGCCTCAGCTTTGAGGAGCTGATCCGGTTTCTTCTTTCAGTAATTATCTGCCCTGTTTTAGAGAAGATTCTCTCAGAGGGGACTGATGTTGCCACAATGCACAGTCTCCGTGTCATCACCTGGGTAAGATGTGGATAAATTTGAAGCCTTGGTTTCCCACCAGCTCAGTGGGTCTGCACTTCTCTGGCAAAGGGGCTCATCAATGTAGGATCTCACTTCCAGTACTGCATCTGCTGAGGGATTTTCTGGCAGACTCTACACTCTGCCTTTGTATTGTCAATAAAATTAAAATGGTTCCAGATTTTGCTTCTTTTCCTGGTGTCACTCATTTTCTTTACTATACCTTTGTAATGTGTTGATGTCATCTCTTCCCTGGCTCTCTCTCCCTCCTGCTCTGTTCGTCTGCTACTGCTGCTGTGACTGTAACTACCGCCCCTCCCCCCTCAGCACAAACACAAGGCAGGCACAAACACATATTGACCAATCACGTGCGGCTTTAAGAGAAAAAAGTGAGAGAGAGAGGGTGAGAGAAGGGGGGGGGGAACACGGCTCCCAATAAAGAGCCGGCTCGCGTCGTTCACTTCAAAGAGCCGGCTCTAAGAGCCGTTTCATTCGCAACCGACCCATCACTACTCTGTATATTTGTCCATTTTTTCTTTCCTTCAATTATATTAAGTCTGCCTGTACCATGTGCTGAAAAACACCCTCGCACCATGATGGGATGTGCAGTGCAGTGTTGTGGCACCCAAAAAGTTCAATTTTGGTCTCATCTGACCAGACTAAATGCTCCCAGTATTTTACTGGCTTGCCCAAATGTTGTGCAGCAAACTTTAAACAAGATTCAGCATGCTTTTTCTTCAGCAATGAAGTCTTACAGGTGAGCGGGCATAGAGCCCATGTTGGTTGAGTGCATTACTTATTGTTTTCTTTGAAACAGTAGTACCTGCTAACTCTAGGTCTTTCTGGAGCTCTCCACAAGTGGTCTTTGGGTTTTGGATAACACTTCTGATAATTCTTTTGAATCTTCTCTCAGAAATCTTGTGAGGAGCTCCTGGTCATGGCCAGTTTATGGTAAAATGATGTTCTTTCCACTTCCGAATGATGGCTCCAACAGTGCTCACTGGAACACTCAGAAGTTTAGAAATGTGCCTGTAACCAATGCCATCATTATGTTTTGCAACAATAAAGTTGCGAAGGTCTAGAGAGAGCTCTTTGCTTCTACCCATCATGAGTTATTTGTGGTGTGACAAGCTGATATTCACAGAACTTTTAAAAGGTTATTGGTCAGGACTGCTGAAATTAATTTGCACTGATGGGGGATGGGATGGCTTCCTAAATTCTGATGGATTTCAGCTGGTTTCTTGGCTTCCTATGCATTTTTGCACTGTTTTTTCTTCACGTGTTCAATACTTCTTCCCTGTGTCATTCCACTTTATTAAATACAACTTGTTTTGTGAAAACATTTACCTTGATTTCATTGTATGTATGGCTCACTTGGACTGTTACTGCTGTCTGGTGAAAATCTCAGGTCAATGGCTCCATCAGAAATATGTTTAGTGAGAAAAATGTTGACATGCTCAATACTTATTTTCCCTGCTGTAACAAGCTGAGATTAGGAATACTTTCCTAAAGGGACAGGACATAACCGGTCTGTGGGGGGTCAGAATTCCTGCTGGTTGGTAGGGGACCAAATACTTGTTTATAATTATTTCCCCCAGTGTGTGTGTGTGTGTGTGTGTGTGTGTGTGTTGGGAATATTAACGCATTAATGCAATTAATTACGGTACATTAACACCCCATAGCATTTCCTGTTAAAGCAGAAATAATAGATTGGCTGTCAGGTCGGCTCCTAAAAAACTGCCTTTTTTACAGTTTTTTTAACACTTTTTTTAGTCACTGTTAACTGGTATACTTTTGGCTAACTGTTTTATCCATCACGACTCTTTATCTGGTACTTCTGTTTCAGATAATCGAGTCTGTCTACCTTGAGGGTTTTTTGTCATCTTTTCCTGCCTTGGGCAAGACACCACTCACCACTAGCCTGAGCTGAGTCCTGGTTGGGTTTTGGTGATCAATAAGGGGTAGGGTGGAAGAGTATCGGCTGACAGCCTGTATAGGTCAGGTAAGACAGTGTCCTGAAGCTCTACCCCTTGTCAGTCTCCAGCTCAATATACATAGCTCTGTAATGGCAACTATGGTTCCATTACCTTATAATGTATTTTATACCTAATAACAGACAGTTGATGCAGATATGAGTTAATGAACACACATGCACTTGTTGTTTTTCATGTTTTATTGGGTTGGACCTTTGGATTTTGGTTATTCTGGCAGCTGTAGTATTTGCAGGCAATGAGGGGCTGATTAACCCACGTGTGCAAAGACAACACATGATTTTAGTCAGAGCTGTCTATATTTTCTTCTTGTTTAGTTACTTTGTCTTTAGTTATTTGCAAGTAATTTGATGTTTAAAAAGTAAAGTTACCTCTTTTGGTTCTCTCCAGCAGCAGGGCATGGTGCAAAAGAGTGACTCAAGTTCAAACACTTCCTTAAAAGCAAATGGGATAAACGATTGCAGGGGGAGGCAAGATAGGGTAACTGTTAATGACTGATAGATAGATAGATAGATAGATAGATAGATAGATAGATAGATAGATAGATAGATGTATTTAATTGATCCCAAACTGGGAAATTACAGTGTAACAGCAGCACGAGAGTAGACAACCAAAACGACAGAAACACACAGCATAAGAGATAAAGGGATTACCCATGGAAAGTAAAACTGGATTGTTACAATACAATGTGGTGATCTGGACTGTAAAATACATTTAATTATACAGAAAAACAAGCGACTGAGGTGAATGAATCTCTTCAGCTAGCATCACGCTAACTTCTAACTTTCAGTTAACGTGGGGCTAGTGTGCTGTGTTGGAAATGTAGTGTCCTATATAGTGAATCTTCAGACAAAGATAACTCAAGTAAAAACAAAAAGTGGGGGGGTCTCTTTTTTTTCCTTTTTTTCTTCTTTTTTCTTTTTTCTTTTCTCTTTTTTCATTTTTTCATTTTTTCTTTTTTCCTTTCTTCTTTTTTTCCTTTTTCTTTTCTCCTTTTTTCTTTTTTCCTTTTCCTTTTTTCTTTTTTCCTTTTTATTTTTTCTTTTTGCCTTTTTTCTTTTTTCATTTTTCCTTTTTTCCCTTTTTTTCTTTTTTCCCTTTTTTCTTTTTTTCCTTTTTTCTCTTTCTTTTTTTTCTCTTTTTTTTTCTCTTTTTTTCTGGCCTTGTGGGAAAAAAGTGATTTGCCCCCTAAACCTAATAACTGGTTGGGCCACCCTTAGCAGCAACAACTGCAGTCAAGTTTTGCAATAACTGGCCATGAGTCTTTTACAGCGCAGTGGAGGAATTTTGGCCAACTCATCTTTGCAGAATTGTTGTAATTCAGCCACATTGGAGGGTTGTTTGTTTTTTTTTAGCATAAACCGCCTTTTTAAGGTCATGTCACAGCATCTCAATCAGATTCAGGTCAGGACTTTGACTAAGGCACTCCAAAGTCTTCATTTCCTTTTTCTTAAGCCATTCAGAGGTGGACTTACTGGTATGTTGTGGATCCTTGCCCTGCTGCAGAACCCAAGTGCACTTCAGCTTGAGGTCATGAACAGATAGCCAAACATTGTCCTTCAGGATTTTTTGGTAGACAGCAGAATTCATGGTTCCATTTATCACAGCAAGTCTTCCAGGTCCTAAAGCTGCAAAACAGCTCCAGACCATCACACTACTACCACCGTATTTTACTGTTGGTATGATGTTCTTTTTCTGAAATGCTGTGTTACTTTGACGCTGATGTACTGGGACACACACCTTCCAAAAAGTTCAACTTTCATCTCGTCAGTTCACAGAGTATTTTCCCAAAAGTCTTGGGGATCATCAAGATGCTTTCTGGCAAAATTGAAACGAGCCTTTATGCCCTTTTTGCGCAGCAGTGGTTTTCGTCTTGGAACTCTGCCATGCAGACCATTTTTGCCCAGTCTCTTTCTTGTGGTGGAGTCATGAACACTGACCTGATCTGAGGCAAGTGAGGCCTGCAGTTCTTTGGATGTTGTTGTGGGGTCTTTTGTGACCTCTTAGATAAGTCATAGCTGCGTTCTTGGGGTAATTTTGGTCGGCCAGCCACTCCTGGAAAGTTTCACCACTGTTCCATGTTTTCACCATTTGTGGATAATGGCTCTCACCATGGTTTGTTGGAGTCCCAAAGCTTTAGAAATGGTTTGTAACCTTTTCCAGACTGATTGATCTCAATTACTTTGTTTCTCAAAGTCAAAGTCAAAGTGCCTTTATTGTCATTCCATTGCTAAAAAAAACAATGCAACGAAATTGAGATCCTGCTCCCTAAAACAAACTATCACACTCACAGTTCACTCATGCATTTAACATTCTCGTAATTACAACAATAAATAATGCTTAAAACAATAATACCTAAAAAGTTGAATACAATATGTACATAGCAATAATAAAAACATACTGAGCGATAAATAAATAAGACCAGCTTATACACACAAGGTTATTGCCACAAAATAACCTAAAATAACCTAAAATAACATCAGCAGTCTGTACATGTTACATAAATCCATTCAAAATATGTACTGCTGCTGGGAAAAAACTATGATTAAACCTTGTAGTCCGGGTTTTATGGAATCTGTACCGTTTTCCTGAGGGGAGCAAGTGAAAGAAATCATGGCCTGGATGAGTGCAGTCTTTAATAATGGCAGTAGCTCTGTTGAGGTACCGAGACCTGGAAATCTCTTCCAGAGAAGGGAGAGAACAGCCAGTGATTTTTTGCACAGTCTCAATCACTCTCTGGAAGGCTTTGCGGTCTGTGGCTGAACAGCCCTCATACCAAACCGTGATGCCATATTACAAAATGCTCTCAATAGCAGAGCGATAAAATAAAACCAGCAACTGTGCATTCATGCCATTCCTCTTGAGGAGCCTCAAAAAGTGTAGACGTTGTTGAGCCTTTTTCCTCGTAGCTATGGTGTTAACTGCCCAGGTAAGGTTGTGAGAAATATGAACACCCAGAAACTTAAAAGCCTCCACCCTCTCCACACACTCCTTGCCTATATATAGAGGAGGCGGCTCACTGCTATGCTTCCTAAAATCAATAATGAGTTCTTTTGTTTCTTTTGTATTCAATAGCAGATTATTATCTGAGCACCATCTCACCAGTTTCTGGACCTCATCTCTGTATGCAGACTCATCTCCTCCTGATATGAGCCCCACTACTGTTGTGTCATCTGCAAACTTCACTATAATGTTTGAGGGTTGAACAGGTATGCAGTCATATGTGTACAATGAATACAAAGTGGGGCTCAACACACAGCCCTGTGGCGAGCCTGTGTTAAGCATGACTGTAGAGGAGGAATGGGGTCCGAGTCTAACAGTTTGTGTTCGGTTTCAATTCAACTTTATTTACATAGCGCCATTTCACAACAACAGTCATCTCATAGCACTATCAACTGTAGGGGGGAACCCCCACAGTTGCAGAAAGACCCCAGCAATCAGGCGATCCCCTGTGAGCAAGCACTTGGCGACGGTGGAGAGGAAAAACTCCCTTTTAACAGGAAGAAACCTCCAGCAGAACCAGGCTCAGGGAGGGGCAGTCATCTGCTGCGACTGGCTGGGGGGTGAGGGGATAGAGAAAAAGAAAAGAACAGACATGTAGAGAGCAAACAGCACGATGGGGACTCAATCTATGGGAGAGAACAAACAAATGTTAATGACCAGCAAAAAAAAATATTTCATAGAGAGTGAGGAAAGGAGTGAGGCCCAGTGCATTACTGGAGGTCCCCCGGCTGACTAAACCTATTAGCAGCATAACTAAGGGAGGGTTCAGAAACACATGATCCCTCCCTAATTGTAGGCTATATCAAAAAGGTAGGTTTTAGCCCTATTCTTAAAAACAGAGATCGAGTCTGACTCCCGAATCCAGATTGGCAGCTGATTCCACAGGAGAGGAGCTTGATAACTGAAGGCTCTGCCTCCCATTGTACTGTTGGAGATTCTAGGTATTACAAGTAATCCTGCATTTTGGGAGCGTAGTGCTCTGTTAGGATAATACGGTAGTATCAGATCTTTTAAATAAAAAGGAGCCTGATTGTTTAGAGCTTTGTAAGTAAGAAGAAGGATTTTAAACTTAATTCTAAACTCTATGGGAAGCCAATGAAGGGAGGCCAGAAGCGGAGAGATATGATCTCTCTTTCTAGTACCTGTTAAAACTCTTGCTGCAGCATTTTGGATCAGCTGAAGACTTTTTAAAGATGTTTTAGGACAGCCTGATAATAAAGAATTACAATAATCTAATCTCGAGCTAACCAAAGCGTGGATCAGTTTCTCAGCATCACTCTGAGACAAGATGCTCCTAATCTTGGCAATATTACGCAAATGATAGAAGGCAGTCTTAGAAACAAATTTAATATGTGAATTGAAGGACAAATCCTGATCAAAAATAACTCCAAGGTTCCTCACAGAGCTATTAAGAGAAAGAGTAACCGCATCCAAACTGAAAGTTTGATTTGGAAAGGAATTTCTAAGGTTTTTTGGACCAACAAGAATGACTTCAGTCTTATCTGAATTTAATAGCAGGAAATTACAAGTCATCCAAGCTTTGATTTCCTTAAGACAGGCTTCTAACTTGGCTAATTGATTACTATCATCTGGCTTCATTGACAGGTATAATTGTGTGTCATCTGCATAACAATGAAAATGTATACAGTGCTTTCTAATAATGTTGCCTAACGGAAGCATATATAAACTAAAAAGAGTAGGGCCTAGCACAGATCCCTGTGGAACTCCATGACTAAGCTTTGAGTTGAAAGAAAACTCATTATTTACATGAACAAACTGGAACCTATCAGATAAATAAGATCTAAACCATTGCAACGAAGTTCCATTAAGTCCAACATAGTGTTCTAATCTATGAAGTAGAATATTATGATCGATAGTATCAAAAGCTGCACTAAGGTCTAAAATCAAATCAAACTTTATTGTCATATTGCTGTACATACAACTGTAGTGCAGGCAAGATGAAATTGCGTTTCTCTCGGCATCCATATAAGAAGCAGCATGATTAAGACACACTCCCACATAGCTCCCACCCCCCCCCATCCATTCACACATCCCTGAGACATACTCGGGGAAAAAGAATAACTAACTATAATATACAAAATGTCCATAGGTGCAGTAGTGTGTATGTGAGATTCCGGGTCAGCTGTTCAGCATCCTGACAGCTTGTGGGAGGAAGCTGTTGATCAGTCTGGTGGTTCTGCCTCTGATGCTCCGGAATCGTTTACCAGATGGAAGAAGTTCAAAGTGTTTATGCAGAGGGTGAGAACGGTCCTTGACAATGTTCAGTGCCCTGCTCCTACAACGGTTCTGAAAAAGTTCTTGGACAGAGGGGAGGGAGACTCCAATTACCCTCTCCGCCCCCTTGACTATCCTCTGCAGGGCTTTTTTGTCTGACATACTGCAGCTGGAGTACCATGTAGCAATGCAGTACGTGAGAACACTCTCCACCACACCTCTGTAGAAGGTCCTGAGGATGCAGATGGGGAGAGAGGCCTGTTTGAGTTTCCTCAAGAAGTGTAGTCTCTGCTGAGCTCGCTTCCTGATCTCCAAGGAATTCTTGCTCCAGGTCAGGTCCTGCGAGATCTGCACTCCGAGGAACTTGATGTTCTCTACTCTCTCCACTAAACGGCCGCCGATGCTGAGGGGGACGTGCTCAGGCTGTGACCGCCGGAAGTCGATAATCATCTCCTTTGTTTTGTCCACGTTGAGCACCAGATTGTTCTCCCTGCACCAGCCCTCCAGGTCTCTCACTTCTTCCCTGTACATTGATTCCTCATCCCTCTGAATAAGTCCCACCACCGTGGTGTCATCTGCAAACTTAATAATCTGGTTCCCCTCGTGTTTGGATACACAGTCATGTGTTAGAAGTGTAAACAACAGTGGACTGAGTACACAGCCTTGAGGGGTTCCGGTACTCAGCGTGACAGAGTTGGAGATGTTGTTTCCAACCCGGACAGACTGAGGTCTCTCAGTCAGGAAATCCAGGATCCAGAGACATGTGGCGGTGTTCAGACCGAGAAGGAGTAATTTCTCTATCAGTCTCTGGGGAATAATGGTGTTGAATGCTGAACTGAAATCAATGTACAGGAGTCTGGCGTAGGTGTCTTTCTGGTCCAGGTGGGTGATGACAGAGTGTAGGGTGGTGACTATATATATATAAAAGGACAAGTACAGAAACTAGTCCATTATCAGATGCAATGAGGAGGTCGTTAGTGACCTTCGCTAAGGCTGTTTCAGTACTATGATGGATTCTAAACCCAGATTGAAACTCTTCAAGTAAACCATTTCCCTGCAGGTGGTCAAATAATTGCATAGCAACAACTCTTTCTAAGATTTTTGAAATGAAAGGGAGATTAGAGATTGGTCTATAGTTAGCTAAAGCTCCTGGATCTAGCGTTGGCTTTTTGAGTAAGGGTTTAATTACAGCCGTTTTAAAAGCCTGCGGTACATGGCCTAAAGTTAATGAAGAATTGATTATATGAAGAATAAAGCTACCAATAAGTGGGAAGACTTCTTTAAATAACCTGGTAGGAATAGGGTCTAAAAGACAAGTTGAAGGTTTGGATGAGGAAACTATTTTGTCTAACTCACAAAGGTCGATTGGAGTAAACTCATCCAGACAGACATCAACAGAAGGAGTTGTAGTAGTTACAGTATTTAAGTTAACTGTGGGAAGAATCTGATTGATTTTATCTCTGATGGATGAAATTTTATTATTGAAAAAGTTCATAAAGTCCTGACTAGTAAGCTCTAAGGGAATGCTAGGATTGACAGAGTCCTGACTCTTTGTCAACCTGGCTACAGTACTGAAAAGAAACCTGGGATTATTCTTGTTCTCTTCTATTAATGCAGAATAATAACTCGTTCTAGCTTTTCTAAGAGATTTTTTATAAATTAAAAGATGATTTCTCCAAGCTAAATAGATTTCATCTAAATTAGTAGAGCGCCATTTTCTTTCTAATTGACGAGTCTTCTGTTTTAAGGTACGAGTTTCTGTGTTGAACCAAGGAGTTAGAAATCTCTGATTAGACTTTTTCTTTTTTAAGGGGGCCACCAAGTCTAGAGTCTGATGCAGAGAAGCTGAAACACTATCCACCATGTTATCAATTACAGAAGGAGCAAGCTGTCTATAGCTTATTTCCGTTGTGTTGACACATGGCATAGAGGAAACAATCTGCATAAATTTGGAAACAGCATCATCTGAGCAGCATCTACTGTAATAATATTTTTCTTTAGGAGCCAAATAGTCAGAAATAGTAAAATCAAAGGTTAACAGACAATGGTCTGACAGTACAGGGTTATGAGGAGACACTACAAGATTTTCTATTTCCATGCCATATGTCAAAACAAGGTCCAATGTATGGTGGAGGTAATGAGTAGAATTTCCTACTTTCTGAGAAAACCCAATCGAATCTAATATTGAATTGAATGCCACATTAAGGCAGTCACTATCTACATCCACATGTATATTAAAGTCCCCTACTATAATTATTCTATCAGATTTCAGCACTAAATCAGCTAAGAAATCAGCAAATTTGGATAAAAATTCTGAGTAGGTTAATGGGGGACGATAAACTATGGCAAATAAAACTGGGTTTAACCTAAAATTGCTAAAGTGCCCAATACTGAGGACCAGGCCCTCAAAGGAATTATAACATGTTTTTTGCTTTACATTAACTAGTAATTTGGAATGGTAAATTGTTGCTACTCCTCCTCCACGACCAGAGCTTCTAGGATTTTGACAGTTTAAATAACCAGAGGGAGTTGATTCATTTAAACCAACATAATCCTCTTGTCCTAACCAAGTCTCTGTAAGGGAAATTAAATCAATCTGATGATCAATTAACAAATCATGGACTAACAGAGACTTGGGAGTTAGAGACCTAATATTTAATAAACCAGTTGTTAGGAAGTTCTTAATCCAGCTGCAAGTGTGAGTAGGCAGACCAAGCTGAAGCAATTTAATGATGAGAATGTTGGGAATAATTGTATTAAATGTCGAGCTATAGTCCACAAACAACATTCTTACATAGCTTCCCTTGTCTTCTAAATGGCTGAATGCCGAGTGGAGAGCTATAGCAGTAGCATCTTCAGTGGATCTGCTCCACCTGTAGGCAAACTGGTACCGATCAAAGTCTGGGGGGGAGGCTAGGCAAAAGATGTTTCAATACCATTTTCTCAAAGCACTTCATAATAATGGGTGTTAATGCTACTGGTTGATAGTCATTCAGACTGCTAATAATATGCTTTTTAGGCACAGGAATAATGACTGCAGATTTTAAACACTGTGGAACAAAGGCTGCCTTGAGAGACAAATTAAAAATGTCAGTCAAAACAGAGCATAGCTGATCTGCACATGTTCTGAGCACCTTTCCTGGCACTCCATTGGTACCATTAGCCTTTCTCAGGTGAACTGCTCTCAGTGTCTGTCTCACCTCATGATCCTGCAGGGTAAGCACATCAGAGCTGGCATTCAATAATGTCAGTGGGTCCGGGCAAGGTGTATTTGCCTCAAACCGTGCGAAAAAGCAGTTCAATTCTTCTGCCAGTGAGGCGTTGATGTCACTGGAAATGATGCTGCTGCCCTTATAGTTTGTAATATGGTGAAAGCCTTGCCATACTCATCTCAAATCATTATCAGAAAAATGGTCCTCAACTTTCCTCTTATAGGCCTGTTTAGCCTCCTTAATGCCTTTCTTCAGATTAGCCCGGGCGGTGCTATACAGATCTGTATCCTCTGACCTGAAGGCTGTATCACGGGCTCTGAGGAGTGCCTGGACTTCTTTTGTCATCCAAGGCTTCTGGTTAGGAAAAACCCTAATGCGTTTTTCCACAGTCACCTGGTTGATACAGTAGGTGATGTAGCATAATACAGTCTGTGTGTACATTTCCAGATCCTCATTCTTGAATAAATCCAATAAAGTGTTTGAAAAACAGTCCTGCAGCTGAGAAAGAGCTCCCTCAGGCTATGTTGTGATGTTCTTTATAGTAGGTCTAGCAGTTCTCCTAAGGGGGGAGTATGCTGGGATGAGGAGCAATGATAGATGGTCTGACAGGCCAAGATGTGAACACGGCACAGCTCTGTAGGCATGCTTCAGGTTCGAATACACCCAATCAAGACAATTCTTTCCCCTAGTGGCACATTTCACATACTGTGTGAAATTAGGCAGCACAGTTTTCAAGCATGCTTGATTAAAATCACCAGCTATGATGTGAACACCCTCGGGATAGGCCTGCTGCTGTTTATTTATAACACTGTACAAATGACTAAGGGCCACTTTAGTATTTGCATCAGGAGAAATATAGACCGCTGTTATAATAACCACTGTCAGCTATCTGGGAAGATAAAAAGGCCGACATAAAACTGACATTGTCTCTAGATCAGGAGAACAGTAAGTGTTAATAATACGACTGTGATTAGTCCAAGAGTTATGAAGAAAAATACAGAGACCTCCTCCTCTCTGTTTTCCGGATTCCTCTGTTCGGTCCATACGATGAAGTGTGCGCTCTGGTAGCTGCACTGCAGCATTGGTGATCAGCGGGTGGAGCCAGCTTTCCATTAACAACAGCACACAGCAGTCTCTTACAGTTTTACTAGTTGCCAGCTGTAGCTCTAAATCATCCATCTTGTGGATGATGCTTCTGGCGTTGGAAAGAAAATGATGGGTAGCAGAGGTCTATGCGGCTGTCTCTTTAGCCTCGCTAGCAGGCCCGACCGGCATCCCCGCTTTTTCTTTCTCTCCCTTCTCCATCTGCGTCGCTTCCCAGGACCGACAACAATCCATGGTGATCCTGCTGGTCTACAGATAGCCTCCGGTATGTTTTGTGTGTTCTCAAAAACTGCTGTAACAGCAGACTTTTGTTGAAGTCCAATATTTATCAGCTCAGTACGACTGTACACAAATCCAACTTCACACGGTCCAATATCCAAAAACAGCATACATACAAACAAATATAGGGAGCAAAGAGCCGCTGCGCAGATGCGCGCTGCCATCTTGAACATCTTGAACATCGCCATCTTCTCATTTGTTCCTGAATTTCTTTGGATCGTAGCATGATGTCTAGCTTTTGAGGATCTTTTGGTCTACTTCACTTTGTCAGGCAGGTCCTATTTAAGTGATTTCTTTTTGTAATTTGAATTTTATTGGGTTTTCAATTTAGAAAATAAAACAGAAACAAACACAAAAAAAAACAAAAAAAAAAAACAAGTATACCCAGTGAGAGGATAAAACATTCCATTTCCACCCTAATACTCTTAAAATGATTAGCTTAATCTACTACACCTATAAAGGTAAGATAGGATCCCCACTTATTATAGAAGCTGTCCATCCTGTCCAGAAGCTTATATGAAAGGCGTTCTAGTGCAGCAAGCTTGCCCAACTCCCTGAGCCATTGAGCTACGGGTGGGGCAGAGGAAGATTTCCAGTAAAAAGTGATCAACTTTCGGCCCAGCATCAAAGCAGTCTGAATCCACTCGGCATCAGAGATTGGGTCCTGAATCATTGATGGATCCCCAAGGACAAAAAGTCTCTGAGTAAATGGCACTTCTTGCTTAACAATTGTCATAATATGTCTATGGATCTGCAACCAAAAGTCCTGTATTACCGGACAACTCCAGATCATATGGATTAATGTCCCCTCCCCCTGTAGACATCTCCAGCAGCTTGAAGAGTGAATGAGATTCGCTCTCAACATTTTACGAGGTGTCCAGTAAAATCGATTCAAAATTTTAAATTGAACAAGTCTGGTTTTCAATTCCCTAGACACTTTCTTCCCATTCTTTAAAATATTTGCCCATTCAACATCAGTAAATTGTGAATTCAGATCTTTTTCCCCATACGTGTTTAAGGAATGTAGAATCTTTATTTGAGCTCTTAAGGAGCATTAAATAGAAATTTGAGGCCTTAGATCTTTTGCCACAGGAACTCAAAGCCTGGATGAGCCAATCTACATCAGGAGGAGGGGTAGTTGTAGATCCAAAGACTTGACACAGCAGATGTCGAAGTTGTAAATATTTCCAAAACTGATTCTGTGGTAGTCCATACTGTGCCCGTAGAACATCAAATGATTTGAGAGCTCCCCCTTCATATAGATCTTTTAACATCAAGATATCCTTTTTCACCCAGATTTTCCACATAAATGGGGATTTTCCAATATGGAGACTTGGGTTAAGCCAAATAGAAGCCATAGAATGAAGATGAGAGCTAAACTCTAGTATAGAAGCAACTCTCTTCCAAACGTATTGTAAAAAGGATATAATAGGATGCGACTGAAATTCAGAAGACAGTTTAATTGTGATTAGATGTACTAAGGGAAGAGGGCTGCTCAAATAACTCTCCAAATAAAACCAAGGGGGAGCTCTCTCAGGGGGGAGAGCCCAATGAATCAAATGTCTAAGACTAAAAGCGTAATGATATAAAACCAAATTTGGGACCCCC
Source organism: Pholidichthys leucotaenia (assembly GCA_020510985.1). Lineage (NCBI taxonomy): Eukaryota > Metazoa > Chordata > Actinopteri > Cichliformes > Pholidichthyidae > Pholidichthys > Pholidichthys leucotaenia. Next base: position 251,288,265 of record CM035845.1, on the reverse strand, counting down.
AAACCTCCTGAATCTATAGACTTCTGCAATCTTTTCAACTTTAATCTAGGGCGCTTACCATTCCATAAAAACTTATTGCACAACCTATCAAATTGTTGAAAATAACCAACTGGGATCCTAAGAGGAAGAGATTGCAGAAGGTAATTAAATCGGGGTGCACAAATCATCTTAATAACATTGACCTTGCCCCAGAGAGACAAAAAAAAGAGGTGACCACCTTTCTATGTCTATTTTAAATTTTTCAAGCAAGGGTTCAAAATTAATCTGAATCAGATCTGATAAAATGTGAGGAAACAGGATGCCAAGATATTTAATTCCTAATTTTGGCCAAGAGAAGCCTATATTTTGACCAAATGTAAACAGTGTTTTAGGGCAATAAGATGTTAGAGGGAGAATTTCTGATTTTATCCAGTTAACTCTATAACCAGACAAACGTGAAAATTGGTTAATAATTTTAAGAAGAGCTGGAATTGATTTTTGAGGTTGTGTAATCAGTACCAATGCATCATCAGCATACAACATTATCTTATGGGTACTGCCATGGACCTGAATACCTGGAAAATTGCCGTCTTTGCGGATAGCAACAGCTAATGGTTCTAATGCCAAAGCAAAAAGCAAGGGACTTAAAGGGGAGCCCTGGCGTGTACCCCTATAAAGTCTAAAAGACTGTGATGTAACTCGATTTGATATCACTGAAGCTCTAGGTTCATTATATAGTAATTTAATCCAAGAAAGAAACTTTGAACCAAAACCAAAAGTCTCTAGAGTTGCAAAGAGATACTGCCACTCAACCCTGTCAAATGCTTTTTCAGCATCCAGGGAGAGGGCTGCCACTGGAGAGAGGTGTGCAAGTGAGGGATCATTTTGAACTAACCATATGATATCAATAAATCGCCTAATATTGTCTGCCGCACCCCTGGAACGAATAAAACCCACCTGATCAGGATTTATAAGAGATATCATTACTTTATCTAATCTTAATGCCAAAATTTTGGAGAGAATTTTACAGTCACAGTTTATAAGACTAATTGGTCTATAATTCTTACATTCTAACGGATCTTTATTGCTTTTTAAAATAAGCGAAATGAAAGCCTCTGTTAAAGAAGGGGGCAAACGGCCTTGTTCAAAAGATTCCGCAAACATTTCTAAAAGTAAAGGAGAAAGCTCATCAACACAGGCCTTGTAAAATTCCGCAGTGAATCCATCAGGGCCCGGTGCCTTTCCAGTCGGGAAGCTCTTAATCACTTTCACAATTTCCTCTTTAGTAATTGGGGCGTCAAGTAAGTCTATTTGTTCCTTCGTTAGGGAGGGCAAAGATAGGGATGATAAAAATGCATAGATCTCTTGAGATCCAGCCTCCATTTCAGAAGAATAAAGCGAGGTGTAAAATTCTCTGAAAGCACCATTAATTTCATTTAAGTCTGACACCAGAGTACCATCCTGTGTCCTAGTAGCAGATATAGTACACTGAGCTTCTTTCATTTTAATATATCTAGCCAGCATTTTGCCAGCTTTATCCCCCTCCTCAAACTGTTTGTGCCTAAGACGAAATAGGGAAAATTCAACTTTTTGTGTTAGAATTGAATTCAGCTCATACTTAAGCTTCAGAAGGGGTGACAAATTTACTAAATTTGTGTCTTGTTTGAATGAAGTCTCTAATATAGCTATTCTCCTCTCCAAATCAATCTGTTTAGCAATGTTAGTTTTCTTTTTAAAAGATGCATATTGAATAATATGTCCCCTAATAAATGCCTTAAAGGCCTCCCAAGCAACCCTGGCAGAGGGAGCAGAATCCCAGTTTGTCTCAAGATATAAGGAGATCTCTGCTTTCAAAGAGGAGACAAAATCTGGATTAAAAAGGAAGCTTGAATTAAGCCTCCATCTAGAATTTTTTTTCAACTGACAAGGCGGGATCATATGTAGAAAAACAGGGGCATGATCTGATAGTATTATGCTACCAATGAAGCTCGAATTTACAGAAGAAACAGAAAATTTTGACATTAAAAAATAATCAATCCTGGAAAACACATTATGAACAGTGGATTAAAAAGGACGGATTAAAAAGCCGCCAAACATCTACCAAACCAATTGCATTGCACATGTCTTTCAATACAGAGCCAGATTTAGATGAACGCTGTGAGGGGGTGCTCCGATCTAAAATGTTGTCCATGACCTGATTAAAATCCCCGCCTACTAAAATGGGATAATTACCCATTTCGCTTAATTCGTGTTCCAATTGTGCAAAAAATGCACAATCAACTATATTTGGTGCATAAACATTAGCGAGTATCATCCTATGGCCCTGAATTTCTATAAGAATTATAAGGAGTGGTCCATCATCATCACTAACCTCTTTTAGACACTTGAACTGCAAATGTTTATGAATAAGGATTGCTACCCCCCTGCTCTGGCTATTACCACAAGACGCAAACCCATGGCCCACCCAGTCCCGACAGAGTTTTTTAGATTCTGTTTTAGTGAGGTGGGTCTCTTGAAGCAACACTACATCCACTTTTTTTGATTTAATAAACGCCAAAATTTTTTTCCTCTTAATTGGGTGGTTAAGGCCTTTAACATTCCAAGTAATGAGGTTAAGAAAGCTCTGACAATTAGCCGACATCATAAACGGTACATATTACTATCCAAAATATCCAGCAATTCTCCACCAAAAACCCCCTCACTGGGCAAAAGACAAACACAATAAAAATTAAAAATACAAAAAAAAAAAAAAAAAAAAAAAACACATAATCATAAAGTAACATAATCGGTGACCTGAAACCAATGTCACCCATCGGTGCACAAAAACCGCACCAACCAAAAAAAAGAAAATAAAAAACTCTAGGACCGTGACTGTGAACAGTGCAATAAACTTAGGGAGAGCCGCAACATCGCAGCAGCCTCATGCCTATAAACAATAAAGCGTGGGCAAAAAAAAGGAACCTTACATTAATACTGCATCAAATCCTCAGTCAAAAATATATAACAAATAAACATATAGCATATATTCATACCATTGTTCATCAATGTCTCACGGTAGTGAAAGAATCAGGTTCAATGCTTTTTTAGGGTCAGTGAACTCCTGTTTACCACTTGCCAACTTCACAACGAGAACTGCAGGGTACCTGAGAGAGAATGCAATCTTCTTCTGGTGCAGCAGGTGTTTACACTGCTTGAACGCCGCTCTCATCTCGGATACTCGTCTGGAATAATCCGGGAAAATCATGATGTGATGACCATTCCAATCCAGCTTTCCCATCCTGCGCGCTGCCTCCACAATACGCTCCCTATCCTGGAAGCGCAGAAGTCGAATCAGGATAGCCCTGGGCGGCTGCCCGTCAGGTCTGCGTCCGGCGAGGCTCCGATGCGCACGGTCAATTTCCAGCCCTCCAGGGAACTCCATTTTCAGCAGATGTGGGATAGCTTTGCGCATGAAGGTAAGGGCATCTGATTTTTCACAATTTTCTGGAAAGCCGACAAAGCGTAGATTGTTTCGGCGTGATCTATTTTCTAAATCGTCCAGCTTCAAAAGTAAATCTTCTACCTGCATCTGGGTTGCGGGGGGATTAGCATCCAGAGCTGTATTAGCATCCTCAAGAAAAGCGATGCGAGACTCCGCATCTCCCAGCCGGGTAGCTAACTCCATTAGCTTGGTGTCCACCGCCCTCATTGACGCCTCAATACAGTTGAGTTTGGCGTCTTGCCTCTCCGATATTTCCTTCAACAGTTCAAAGATCTTAGAGATGTCCGCCGCCATTTGGTCTTTGGCAACACCTGCACCTGTTGAAGGTGGCGGAGAGGGAGGAGGGCTCGATGTGGTATCACCAGCTCTAGCCAGATTTTCCTTGCTAGCACCGGCTTTGGGGCGAAGATTAATTTTCTGCTGTTGCGTTGGCATACTAATCCTGTTCTCCACAAATCCAGTCTTGATGTAAAGTGTATTAATAATAATAATTTCAGCTGAGGAAACAAGAGAAAAACGCCCTTGTAGAAGGAAAAAAAAAAAAAAGGCTGTCTGCACTGCGGTGCTCCTCACCTAAGCAGCCATCTTCACTGCCCGCGTCTCTCCATTTAAGTGATTTCTTGATTGAGAACAGGTGTGGCAGTAATCAGGCCTGAGTGTGGCTCGAGAAATTGAACTCAGCTTTCCAAAGATGTGATAAACCACAGTTAATTTATGTTTTAATGGGGGGGAATCACTTTTTTACACAGGGCCATGTAGGTTTGGATTTTTTTTCCCCCTTAATAATAAACACCTTCATTTAAAAACTGCATTTTGTGTTTACTTGTGTTATCTTTGACTAATATTTAAATTTGTTTGATGATCTGAAACATTTAAGTGTGACAAACATACAAAAAAAATAAGAAATCAGGAATGGGGCAAACACTTTTTCACACCATTGTGTATTTATTATAACAAGTAGGTATTCACTTTTTAGTAGTGTAGCTGACTGCTGTAATGTGGCCGACTACTGAGCGGAGAGTCAGTGGTTCGATTTCCACTCTGTCTGCAGTCTGCATATTGAAGTGTCCTTGAGCAAGACGTTGAACCCCCAGTTGCTCCTGGTAGGTCAGGCCAGCGCCTGTCTATGGCAACTCCACCGCCATCAGTGTGTAAATGTGTATGTGAATGGGTGGACAGCAGGAGCTGTAAAACGCTTTGGTCATCCAGAGAAGAGTAAAAAGCGCTATATAAGTGAACGCCATTTACCATTTTAATAGCATTAATCTGCTACATTTTACTGTCTCATCTTGACGATGTCATTAATAGTGCTGTGAAAATAAGCCTAGTACTGTGTTATGTATGGAAATACCTGTTTGAAGGATGAGGCAGGATGATAGCTGGCGAACACAGCTTTATTGAATAAACTATATACAAGCAGTGACACGGTATGCACTACCAAGATCATGCGGCAAAGAGACCATAAGATGGATGTCCTCATCCGACAAAGAGACCATAAGATGGATGTCCTCTGGTATTTATAGGGCGGTGTAGTGACGTGACAGAAAGTGCACGTCACTACACCGCACTTCACAATAAGGTGCCGGAACCCGACACCACATTTTCTCCCCCCCTTGGAAAAGTGCTGTAAGTGCTGTTTGTCCTGTTTGTTGACATGGTGTGTACCACACTAAACATGGACCAGAGGAAGCAAAGGAGAGAGTTGTCTCAGGAGATTAGAAAGAAAATTATAGACAAGCAGGTTAAAGGTAAAGGCTATAAGACCATCTCCAAGCAGCTTGATGTTCCTGTGACTACAGTTGCACATATTATTCAGAAATTTAAGATTCATGGGTCTGTAGCCTACCTCCCTGGACGTGACTGCAGGAGGAGACGGATAATACGAATGGTAACAAAAGAGCCCAGAACAACCTCTAAACACATTCATGGTGAACTCCAAGGTCAAGGTACATCAGTGTCAGATCGCACCATCTGTCATTGTTTGAGCCAAAGTGGACTTCATGGGAGACGACCAAGGAGGACACCACTGTTGAAAACAAATCATAAAAAAGCCAGACTGGAATTTGCCAAACTGCATGTTGATAAGCCACAAAGCTTCTGGGAGAATGTTCTATGGACAGATGAGACAAAACTGGAACTTTCTGGCAAGGCACATCAGCTCTATGTTCACAGACGCAAAAATGAGCCTGAAACTGGGGAGGGTACCACAGCTGTGGAAAACATCTTGTGTGGTACCTGTACCAAAAACTTCCCACCCCAAAGACCTGAACAGCTACAGACCGGTGGCCTTGACGTCCCACTTGATGAAGACCCTGGAGAGACTGCTCCTTGCTCACCTCCGCCCCCTGGTGGAACCAGCGATGGATCCACTCCAGTTCGCCTACCAGCATGGCATTGGGGTGGAGGATGCGGTGATCTTCCTCCTTCACCGTTCTCTGTCCCACCTGGAGAAGCCCGGGAATATGGTGAGGATCATGTTCTTTGACTTCTCCAGTGCTTTCAACACCATCCAACCGATGATCCTGAAGGACAAGCTGCTGCGCGCAGGGGTGGACCAGCACCTGTCATCATGGATCCTGGACTACCTCACGAACCGGCCTCAGTTTGTGAGAACCCGGGACTGTGTGTCCGACACGATCATCAGTAGCACGGGGGCCCCCCAGGGAACGGTGCTGGCTCCCTTCCTGTTCACTCTTTATACTGCGGACTTCTCACACAACACAACACACTGCCATCTACAGAAGTTCTCTGATGACTCTGCGATCGTTGGCCTCATCTCCAATGGAGATGAAGCTGAGTACAGAGGGCTTATCCAGGACTTCGTGGACTGGTGCCATCGGAACTGCCTCCAGATCAACGCGAGGAAAACTAAGGAGCTGGTGGTGGACTGCCGCAGGCATGGGCAGCCCCTCACAGTACCAGTAAATATACAGGGAACAGACATCGAGATGGTGACATCCTATAAGTACCTGGGTATTCATCTGAACAATAAACTAGACTGGTCACACAATACTGATGCACTCTACAAGAAGGGACAGCGCAGGCTGTTCCTGCTGAGGAGACTCAGGTCTTTTGGTGTACAAGGGGCGCTGCTGAAGTCATTCTATGACACGGTGGTGGCATCAGCCATCACTTTTGGAGTGGTCTGCTGGGGCAGTGGCATTACTGCAGCCGATAGGAAGAGACTGAACAAACTGATTAAGAAAGCTAGCTCTGTCCTGGGGCAGCGCCTTGATCCGATGGAGGAGATAGGAGAGAGAAGGACGGTGGCTAAACTGTCATCTCTGCTGGAGTCCGAGTTCCACCCTATGCAGGACATACTGAATGCACTGAGGAGCTCATTTAGCAGCAGACTACATCATCCCAGGTGCACAACCGAGAGGTTTCGTAGGTCCTTCCTACCAACGGCTGTCAGACTGTACAACCTAAGCAGGGCTGCTCGCAGAGATAGCAAAAAGACGTAACAAACTAATAGTTTTTGAATGCAAAAGATGCAATAGACTTACACAATGGTCCCCTCCGGCATACAACTAGGAACTTACCGGTCGCTTTGGAGGGTGAGAATATGTATGGGCACAAAATCATACCATGTAGGATAACTAAGTAGACGGTTATGCTGTTTCATTCCATCTAGCAACAATGCTCTGCACTGTGTGTGTTTATATATTTACATATTTATTCCATCTAGCTACAATGCTCAGCACTGGGTGTGTTTATATATTTATATATCTACATATTATTCCATCTAGCTACATTGCTCCGCACTGTGTGTGTTTATATACTTGCATATTTATTCCACCTAGCTGCAATGCTCCGTACTGTGGGTGTTTATATATTTACATATTTATTCCATCTAGCTACAATGCTCTGCACTGTGTGTTCATATATTCATATATTTATTCCATCCAGCTACAATGCTCTGCACTGTGTGTCTGTGTGTGTGTGTATATATATATATTTTATCGTAATACGTACATATGTATATTAGCTGCTCTTGCTTGCTTGTTTTTTTCTTGCCTTCTGATTGTTGCTCTGAGTGTTGCTATCCCTGTGCTGTTGCAATCCTGGAATTTCCCTGTTGTGGGACTAATAAAGGCTTATCTTATCTTATCTTATCTTAAAATGAAGCATACCAAGAAAAGAACACTGTCCCTACTGTGAAACATGGGGGAGGTTCTGTTATGTTCTGGGGCTGTTTTGCTGCATCTGGCACAGGGTGTCTTGAATCTGTGCAGGGTACAATGAAATCGCAAGACTATCAAGGTATTCTAGAGAGAAATGTGCTGCCCAGTGTCAGACAGCTTGGTCTCAGTCACAGGTCATGGGTCTTGCAACAGGATAATGACCCAAAAAACACAGCTAAAAACACCCAAGAATGGCTAAGAGTGAAACACTGGACTATTCTAAAGTGGCCTTCTATGAGCCCTGATCTAAATCCTATTGAACATCTGTGGAAGGAGCTGAAACATGCCGTCTGGAGAAGGCACCTTTCAAACCTGAGACAACTGGAGCAGTTTGCTCATGAGGAGTGGGCCAAAATACCTGCTGAGAGGTGCAGAAGTCTCACTGACAGTTACAGAAATCGTTTGATTGCAGTGATTGCCTCAAAAGGTTGTGCAACAAAATATTAAGTTCAGGGTACCATCATTTTTGTCCAGGCCTGTTTCATGAGTTTGTTTTGTTTTTTTTTTATTTAAGTTTTTGTAAAGGGTATACAGGTCATTACAGCATTGCATTGTTTACATTTTCATCACGTTCCCTTATTTTTTGCTATTTGACAACATTGGTAGGATAGTTATTACAACACCCCCTTTTTTTTTTAAAGTGAAAGAAAAAGTGAAATTAAGGAGAATTAAATAAAAAAAACCGAATAAACAAACAAACAGAACAGCAAAAAACAAACAAACAGAAAATTAAGTAATTAAAAGTAAAAGTAAAAGAGCAACTGAGTAGCATTGGAACAAAGAGCGGGACCATTATTGAAATGGTATTTGTCAAAGATTAGATCTAATGGAAGACACATATGCGATCCAGGGTTGCCAAAAGTTCATGAACCCATCTATGTCCTGTCTCAGTGCGAATGTCAACTTTTCCATCGAGTAAATGTCTTGAATCACGTTAATCCAATCTTCAGGTGTAGGACAGTCCTTCAGCATCCATTTATTTAGTTAGGGCTTTTTTACTTGCCAATATTAAAACACTGAATAAGTATTTATCTCCTCGTCTTTCCAGTGAGTCCGTTAGTAAACCCAAATACAAAGTTACAAAAGAAAAGGGAACTGTTATTTTGAATATTTTCCCCAATATTGTCTGTACGTTGGTCCAATATTGGTGGATAACTGGGCATGACCAAAACACATGAAAATGATTTGCAGTCTTTTCACCACACAAGCGCCAACAGTTCAACCCCTTATGGGTAAATTTGTTTTGTGCAGGTGTTCTGAAAAATCTTACCAAGTTTTTCCATCCAAATTCTCTCCACTGCAGGGATGAGGTAGTTTTCCATTGCTGTTTATTTAGCTTTTCCCATATTTCCAATTGTAAAGTGAAATTCCCCTCTTTTTCCCATCTCTCTTTTATATATGATGTGTTGTGTCCTTTTAAGTCTTGAAGACCTTGGTATATTTTAGAAATGTATCTGATCCCTGGGATCCCTTTATATGCCATTAAGAAGACCTTCAGAACACCTGACTGGGCCCTTTCCAAATCCTCCTTTTTAAGTATATTGTTTATGTGGTGTCTAAGCTGAAAGAACCTGTAAAGATCTTGCTTTATTAGACCTTGTTTTTTCAAATCTTCAAAACTTAAAAAAATCGTAATATTTTATCAGCCCTTTCTCTTTCCACTCTTTAAATCTAGTGTCTGTTTTATTGGGGGTAAAGTCTTGATCATAGGCAATCCATTGCAGAAGTCGATAGGGCTCTTTGGCTTGATTCTCTCTGACTATCTTAAACCAAATTTTTAGCGGGGTCTCTATCCACGGGTTAGTGTTATTCAAGAGTTTAGTTAAGGCATTGTTCCCTATTATCGCCTGTAGGGGGATGTCACTTGTTATTTGACATTCCATCTCCTTCCATTGTGCAGTGTAGACTGGGTTACATATCTCTACTAAAGTTTTAATTTGTGCAGCTATAAAATAGTCCCTGATATTTGGCAGCGCGAGCCCACCTTTGTCTTTGTTTAGCTGTAGGGTTCTATATCTGATTCTAGGTCTCTTACCCTGCCATATGAATCTTGAGATCCTTCTGTCCAGCTCCTGCCATGTTTTTTTGGGAGGTTCTACCGGTATTGTTTGGAAAAGGTATAGAAGACGTGGAAGTATATTCATTTTGACTGCTTCAATTCTTTGTGCAGTACCTAAGAATGGTATCATATTCCATCTTGCTAGGTCAGATTTTATTTTTGTCACCAGTGGATCATAGTTTAGTGTTATAATTTTGTCGAGTTGTTTCGGGATATTGACCCCCAGATATTTCATAGATTCCAACTCCCAGTTAGTTTTGAGTTCACTTAGTGAAAAATGATTTGGGTCATAGTTGAATGTTAAAACTTGGGTTTTATGCATGTTTAATTTGTACCCCGATAAATCTCCATAGTCTGAAAAAACTGAGATTAGTTTTGGTAGAGAAGTGTCTGGCTGCCCTAGGTATATTAAAATGTCATCAGCAAAGAGTGCTATTTTATGTTCCTTCTGACCAAGTGTAATACCTTGAATTTCTTGATTTTGTCTTATCCATTGGCTCAGAGGTTCTATGAAGATTGCAAAGAGCAGTGGAGACAGGGGGCAGCCTTGACGACATCCTCTTTCCAGCTCAAAAGATGATGATAAATTACCGTTAATCCTTATTTTAGCTGTTGGTTTTTTATATAATGCCTGTATAGTTCTAATGAAGTTGTTATGAAAATTGAAACTGGATAAGATTCTATATAGGAAAGACTAGTCAACCGAATCGAATGCTTTTTCAGCATCTAATCCCAATATGACTGCATTTAAGTTATATTTTTTTATATGATGAATTATGTGTAAAGTGCGTCGAATGTTGTCTTGTGTCTGTCTTTGTCTTATAAAACCTGTTTGGTCTAAGTGAATTAAGTCCGTCAGTATGTTTTCTAACATTCTGGCAAGGATAGTGGTAAAAAGCTTATAGTCCTGATTTAATACACTGATTGGTCTGTAGTTGGAGCATTCTAGTTTATCCTTTTCAGGTTTAGGTATAACTGCAATGACCCCTTCTCTCCAGGAGGGGGGGATTTCCCCTGTGTGGAGGATGTAGTTAAATGTTTTCAGGAGGAGAGGAGATAGTTGCTGTTTAAAGGTTTTGTACCATTCTGCTGTATAGCCATCTGCTCCTGGGGATTTGTTAGCTTTAAGTTTATAATTGCTTTTTCCAATTCTTTAGGTTGTATTTCTGACAGTAGGGTTTTATTTTGTGATTCCGTAAGTTGGGGAAGGTTTAATGTGTTTAGGAATGTCTCGGATGCGTTTTTATGTTTTTTGTGGGAGTATAAGTTCTTGTAGTAATTCTCGAAGCTTTTAAGAATATCCTGAATTCTGAATTTTATTTCCTTTGATACTGGGTCTCTGATTTTGTAGATTGCTCTTTCTGTTTGTTGTTTCCTCAATTTATAGGCTAGTAATTTTGCCGATTTACTGCCTGCTTCATAGTGTTTTTGTTTCAGAAATGTAAGTTTCTTCTGGATTTCTATTGTGTAGATCTCATTTATTTGATTTTTAATTTCTTTAATCTTGAGCGAGCCACTAGAATGAGTGTTGTCTTTGTGTTCTTTTTCTAGGTTCTTGAGTTCTGACTCTAGTGTGATTAGTTTTTCTTGTCTCAGTTTCTTTTGGGTTGCCAGTTTTGCAATAATTTTTCCCCTTATTACAGCTTTGCACGCATCTCACAGTATTAAAGGGGATACTTCTCCATTATCGTTTTCTTCCAAATATCTGAGAATATCTGATTCCAATTCATCTTTCAGTGGTCCTTTCAGGACATTTGAATTCAACCTCCAGGAAGATATATTATTTGTGTATTTTTGGATGTTTAAGTCCATATAGATCGGACTGTGGTCAGAGAGATCCATCAGTCCTATTTTACATGTTTTTACTCTTCCAATGTCTCTATTAAACATAAAAAAAGTAATCAATCCTTGAGTAAGATGAATGTGGCGTTGAATAAAAAGTATAATCTTTTACACTGGGGTTGAATTCCCTCCATACGTCACAGATTCCCATTTCTTTTAGTAGCATCCGAGTATTCCTATTTTGGGTGTTATTTTGATGTGAAGAATTACCTGTTGCATCCCGGTATGGATTCAGTCTTAGATTGAAGTCTCCACCACATATCACTAAACCTTGGGCTTTAGTTATCATTAGGTCGAATACATTTTTATAAAATTTCCATTTAGCCCCTGGTGGTGCATATACAGTCAGCAGGGTGATATCTTCTCCCTCTAGCCGCCCAGTCACCAAACTGTACCTCCCTTCTTTATCTTTGTGTTCTGATTTTTTTTCAAATGTAATTTTGGTTGATATCAATGTCGCTACTCCCCTCCTCCTCCCTGATTTATATGAAGATGAAGAGATCATTTTAAACCCTTGTCTATTGAGTTTAGTGTGTTCCACGTCTGTTAGGTGGGTTTCTTGTAAAAATAATATTTCTGCTTTGTCTTTTTTCATTTTGCGTAGAATCCTGGATCTTTTAACTGGATTCAGGATCCCTTTTACATTATATGAGGCTATTTTGGTTACACCCTGTTTCTCCATTGTATTTTCTTATTTAGTATAACAGTGTGGTGGCCCTCTTTTTTGCTACTCAGAAACTGAAAGAACATTAAGAACATAAAAAACATTAAGAACATAGTGTACGAAACTTTAAAACAAAAAACTGTCAAAAAAACTTCCTGAGCTGGGGTCTCTTTAAAGACCCTGTAAGAGCCCTGATGGAGTGTAGGCTCTGAGGGAAATTCCTCAAACTCTGTTACGTGTTGAGGGCCCTCTCTTACCCCTGTAAGTTGTCCTATGTTTTTAACATGAATTTCAGATCCCAATCCGAATTTGTAATGATTTTTTTTTTTTTTTTATGCCTATACCCTATGAGATTGTGTGCACCCTCCCACCCCCATCACAGCAAACATTCACTCTAATACAGTATTTGTTAGTGTGGAGAGAACATGTGGGTCATTGTTACGTTTCTATTTTAACATGATTTTTTTTTTCCCCTTTAAATTAAGAAGACATTTGTTTCTAATGCTATAACTGCTCCATGAAAGGTTTTACCACATGCTGATTCTGCATCTCCTTTAATGTTTGTTACCTTGTAGGAGGGGGGGTGGAAGTGCAGAGTGACTGAAAAGAAAAAAAACCCCAAAAAGGTCGCTATTCCTTCCTGGAACTGGAAAACTTATCTTTGTAGCTCTGGGGCTGGATTTCCCGCTGCTGGCCCGTGGTTTTTGAAGGTCTCTGAGTGGACCACGTTTGAGCTCTGATCTTTTCGCTCAGATTCGCTGCGGGTTTAAACACCGTTACCGGGAGCCCTCTTCTTGCCATGTCAATTGTTGCTTCTTCCGCTGAATTATAAAGACATGACTCTTCACCGTAAAAGACCCTTAGCTTCACCGGAAATGGCGTCTGAAAGCGTAGATTCTGTTCCCGTAGAACCTTTTTGGCGTCGTTATATTCCCGTCGCTTTTTAAGAACCTCAGGGGCATAATCGTGCTCCACGAAGACTTTTCTCTCATGATGCATAAATCCTTTTTTCTGCCAAGCCCGTCTTACAACCTCTTGTTTTATTTTGAAATTGGCGAATCTCACCACCACAGAACGTGGGGGCGCTTCTGGCGCTGGCTTTGCGGCTAATGTACGATGGGCCTTTTCTATCTTCAAATCGGTGGTTTGTGGAATATCCAACTTCTCTCTCAATAAGGATTCCACACATTCCGCCACTGTGTTGAAACTATCTTCAGCTCCTTCTTTCAGACCGTGAATTCTGATGTTATCTCGTCTCTGTCTTCCTTCTTGGTCGGTTAGCTTAGCCTCCAGCCTTGACTGTTTTCTGTGTAAATCCAGCACAGAATCTTCAAGCACTTTTATTCTTTCTTCAGCTTCCAAGATTCGGTTTTCGGCCTGGTCCATTCTGCTGTTCGTCCTTTTTAGATCCTCTCTGAATTCAAGAAATTCGGCCCGAAATCGTCGTAATTCGTCAAATAGCGATTTCAAGCTAATCCTTTTGTTAGCTAGGCCCAGGTCCTCGTCTTCTGAACGGAGGTCCTCCGGTTCAGATTCTGCGGCCGCTGCGCGTCCTGACCTGGGGAATGTCAGTTTCTTCTGCTTTTGGTTAGGCATGGTGTTATTGTCTTTTGATTTTTAATCTTCCAAAAATCCGTTAGGTTTGATTTTGAGGATGTTTTCCTTGGATTGGGTCTGGGAGTTTCAGCGTTAGGTTGCTATCACCATGGCGTCCAGACCGGAAGTCATGAGTTTGTTTTTTAAAATAATAATGTTGAATCACAATTCAAAAGCACTGTCTGATTTTCATTGGTTAATTTTCATAGACTTTTTATTTATTACCACTTTTGTCAGATTCAAGTTATTTCTGTGACCATTGTGGGTTTTTCTTTCATTAACAGAGGGGTACCAACAGTTTTGTCTATGTGTGTATGTGGAAATACCTGGGTGAAGGATGAGACAGGATGATGGTTGGCGAACACAGCTTTATTGAATCAACTATATACAAGCAGTGACATGGTATGCACCAGCAGGATCATCCAGCAAAGAGACCATAAGATGGACATCCTCTGGTATTTATAGGGCGGTGCAGTGACCTGACAGGAAGTGCATGTCACTACACCGCACTTCACGATAAGGTGCCGTAACCCGACACCACATACTGTCCAAAAGCTCATTTTTTTAATTGTTATTTTGAGTTCACTATATAGTCCATAACCAGAGTGGTGACCTAGTTGGTAGAGCATCCGTCCCACAACTGGAAGGTCGTGGGTTCAAATCCTGGCCGGGTCATACCAAAGACCATATAAAAAAAATGGTACTTTCTGCCTTCTAGCTTGGTGCTCAGCATAATAGAATGGGGAAAGGAAAATTAACGCACAGAGCTACCAGAGGACTGACCCCCCCACTGCAATACACCACATGGTGTCCCACATGTTGTGGAAGGGATTAACTTAACTAAACATATAATCCATAGGCTTCTGAGCTACTTTTAAGGGGTAAGACATTTAAAATTTATGAGTTTATATTATCAGTCTTTCATAATCAAATGGGCATGAGCAGTTTAGTATCTTTTTTGAATATTTCTGACTGAATTAGTAAATTTAGTCAATTAAGCAATATTATACAAGAGTGAGTATGGTATCATGAATACAGTAACTCTGGGTGTGATTGTTACACGGCGGGCAGTAGAGTGTCACACCCAGAGTTAGTATATTCATGATACCATAACAAACTCGAGTGTAATATTGCTTTTATACAACAGTTCCCGCAAGCACAATTTATTAAATGACAGCAATACTGGACAAAATATTATGATTTGTTTGCTTAACCAATTATTTTGCGCAGCTGAGAAAAAATAGTTCCTTCTCAATGTAGCCAGTAACTTGCTAAACATCTCAATCAGCATGAAGACATCTATTGCCATTTCCCACACATGTAAACAAATTAAATACTGTCAAGTCCAAAAGTAATGTGTTTATAAAATATACTGTATCCCTGTTGAGTTGGTACTGCAGAAGACCCCAGATCAAAACGTATCCAATGCTGGTTGTCAGAACCACCGGTAGGTAGATAGCCAGTAGCTAGTAGTTAGCATGCTAACGATTTAGCACACTTTGCTCGCTTTTCTTCACATTTTCAGATGAAACGAAGAGTCCTTCACCACAAACGTATTGTGGTTTGTTAATCAAGACAATAAATCAAACTCTAGCACTGCCTATTTTTTAAACAGACGTGAAATTGCTTAATGAGCTTAAAATGACATCAGGGCCGCAGTAGACGGAGGTAGACCTTTTCAAAAGGGTGGGACTTCCGGGTCACGGATGTATAATTTCTTGTCAAACAGCGCCTCACTGTGGAAATTTAGGTACTAGAAGGACCAGTACTGCAATTGTCAGAGAGCTAATAGTAAATTACTGTTAGTAAATAACAATTACATGAAAACCTTTGAAGTGGAGTGACACATATCCAGTGAAACTGGAGAGCAATTATTGTGGGATATAGTAATTCCTGCAATCCCTATTGTCCAATCAAATTGCTTAGTCAGAACTAACTGTTGTATAACATTAAATATTAGGCTAGAATACTGTATACAATTAGCAACACTACATCAGTCTTGCAAACTCTCACTCTTTGACAGAGTCTCACTTTTTTACCCTCTGTCTCACACTACAAAGTTTATTTGTCACTCCAAAATAAGGTAAATACCGCCAATATCATGTTGACTTCCTTCAGATTTTTACATAAGAGCTCTCAAGGCAGTACTGTCAAGGTATGGTCAAGGCTGATTGCCGTGGGAGGCAGACTGAGTATGTTCTAAAACTGATTCTGAGGTACAGGAGTCTATGTGCTGGAAAAAAATAGCTGTTGTAGTGTATTGTGCCAATCCATGCCCACTCAATCAATCAATCAAAACTTTATTTATATGGCACTTTTCATACAAAAAGTTGTAGGACAAAATGCTTCACAAATTAAAAATATGACACAATTACACCCCCCACCCCACCCCCTTCACCCACCCAACCCCTCACACACACACACACACTCATCAATGTGAGTCATGGCCGCGCGCCGAGGATCCCAGTGTAGAAGCCCCATCCTAGGGAACCATCAACACGAGGGAAGCGCCAAGTCCGCAGCTACAGGGATACCACCTCTGCCACCGCCCAAGACCAGTCATTGGTGGGCCAGAGCAGTCACAGGTCATCCCCCTGCAGCTAGAACCAGGCAACCCACAGTGGGAGGGCCCCCTATGAGGAAACACTGGTGTTAGAACAGGATAATAAGATGAATAATACTATCAATAATAAATAATAAAATAATAATAATAAAATAAAAAATAAGTTAGGTTAATTGGAAACTCTGAAGTGGCCCCAGGTGTGAATGTGTGTGTGAATGGTGAAAGGGCTGGGCGCCGCACTAGTGGCTGCCTCATCCACTCATGTGGACGCCCTGTAATTTCCCCATTGTGGGACTAATAAAGGATTCTAATAAGATACTGTACATAATATGTTAATAAAAAGATAATCATACCCCCCCATTTAAAGTCAAAACAGTTTAAAAAGTAATATTATTTAATAACAATGCGGCTAATTATAGCAAGAACAACATAAAATGAGTTTAAAAACCGAGAAATTAAGAAAATTAAAATAGGAAAGTAATCAAAAGCTGTGGAGAAAGGAATAGGTGAGGCAACAAGCTGAACGACATAAGGCTTTATTCTTTCTCCAACAACATAACAGCAAACAGTGATACTCCTGGGTCTCTGTGCATTACCCTTTTATATCTTTAATCCCATGCATTGGAACCTGGAGCTTCCAACCATCATACATTGTTGTTTAACAAAGGAATGTGTGGCACATTAACATAACATACACCGGCGCTGCTTTCACACTTTTCTTTTCTTCACGGCTCCGGTCATTCTTACTCTCCCCGGGAGGCGCATAGAACCAACAGTCCCGTCTGATGCCCCCCGATGACGCCTCTTCATTCGGTCCATTGACCTCCTCTTTCTCCCTGCCTCTCTGGGTGGAGAAAACCCCCACACCATGCCCCCCCCCCCCGAACACCCAGAAGGGGCTCTAATCCCACCGTCCTTTGGGCTCGAGCCGGATCCCATAGCGGCTGTAGCGGGTTGTTGCCGATCCAGTAGAACCGTCCTGCTGGTGAGGTGGACTGGAGAGCCCGTCAGTCTGTGGAGGGAAAGGGGGATGGGGGGGAAAACACATCAGGCCACCAGCGAGCACAGGTCCCTGCCGACGGATCGCCAACTTGTGGAGCCACTAACATGGGCGTCCACACCGGGGTCCGGTGCGCATTGTGCCTGCCGAAAACAAAACCGGCCTTCTGCAAGCTTCTTGAGACGAATGTGCGGGGAAAACAATGGTGGGCCAGGTTGCTCCCAGCCTCCGTCTGTGTAAAAATTGCACGGGTGGATCAGTCTCAGCATGGGGTTTTCTGGTAGAAATTCTCCGGGGATCAGCAGTAGCTGAGAAAAAATTGAGTTCTGCTGGGGAGGCTGCCAAATCCTCCTTGGGTGTGAAGTGCAGCCCTAAGCTGGGGAGGCTGCCAAATCCTCCTTAGGTGCAGAGCACAGCCCTCAAAGAACCCAGGGCTGTCGGTCGACCCAATTTGTGTAAAAATTGCACTGGCGGATCAGCCTCGGTGCAGGGTTTTCCGGTAGAAACTGTCCAGGGATCAGCAGCAGCTGAGAAAAAAATGAGTTCTGTTGGGGAGGCTGCCAAATCCTCCTTAGGTGCAGAGCACAGCCCTAAAAGAACCCAGGGCCGGTGGTTCCTGGAGCAGGCTTGTCACCTGTTGAGTAGCGCACGTGTCCAGCGCCGCGACCACGTAGTAGTATCTTGTGTCATTCATAGTTATCCTGTGGAGTGCAAACTGGGCTTTTATGTGCAAAGACCACAGGAATAGGTGAGGCAACAAGCTGAACGACATAAGGCTTTATTCTTTCTCCAACAACATAACAGCAAACAGTGATACTCCTGGGTCTCTGTGCATTACCCTTTTATATCTTTAATCCCATGCATTGGAACCTGGAGCTTCCAACCATCATACATTGTTGTTTAACAAAGGAATGTGTGGCACATTAACATAACATACACCGGCGCTGCTTTCACACTTTTCTTTTCTTCACGGCTCCGGTCATTCTTACTCTCCCCGGGAGGCGCATAGAACCAACAGTCCCGTCTGATGCCCCCCGATGACGCCTCTTCATTCGGTCCATTGACCTCCTCTTTCTCCCTGCCTCTCTGGGTGGAGAAAACCCCCACACCATGCCCCCCCCCCCCCCGAACACCCAGAAGGGGCTCTAATCCCACCGTCCTTTGGGCTCGAGCCGGATCCCATAGCGGCTGTAGCGGGTTGTTGCCGATCCAGTAGAACCGTCCTGCTGGTGAGGTGGACTGGAGAGCACGTCAGTCTGTGGAGGGAAAGGGGGATGGGGGGGAAAACACATCAGGCCACCAGCGAGCGCAGGTCCCTGCCGACGGATCGCCAACTTGTGGAGCCACTAACATGGGCGTCCACACCGGGGTCCGGTGCGCATTGTGCCTGCCGAAAACAAAACCGGCCTTCTGCAAGCTTCTTGAGACGAATGTGCGGGGAAAACAATGGTGGGCCAGGTTGCTCCCAGCCTCCGTCTGTGTAAAAATTGCACGGGTGGATCAGTCTCAGCATGGGGTTTTCTGGTAGAAATTCTCCGGGGATCAGCAGTAGCTGAGAAAAAATTGAGTTCTGCTGGGGAGGCTGCCAAATCCTCCTTGGGTGTGAAGTGCAGCCCTAAGCTGGGGAGGCTGCCAAATCCTCCTTAGGTGCAGAGCACAGCCCTCAAAGAACCCAGGGCTGTCGGTCGACCCAATTTGTGTAAAAATTGCACTGGCGGATCAGCCTCGGTGCAGGGTTTTCCGGTAGAAACTGTCCAGGGATCAGCAGCAGCTGAGAAAAAAATGAGTTCTGTTGGGGAGGCTGCCAAATCCTCCTTAGGTGCAGAGCACAGCCCTAAAAGAACCCAGGGCCGGTGGTTCCTGGAGCAGGCTTGTCACCTGTTGAGTAGCGCACGTGTCCAGCGCCGCGACCACGTAGTAGTATCTTGTGTCATTCATAGTTATCCTGTGGAGTGCAAACTGGGCTTTTATGTGCAAAGACCACAGGAATAGGTGAGGCAACAAGCTGAACGACATAAGGCTTTATTCTTTCTCCAACAACATAACAGCAAACAGCGATACAGTGCTACAGCGCTCCTGGGTCTCTGTGCATTCCCCTTTTATATCTTTAATCCCATGCATCGGGACCTGGAGCTTCCAATCATCATACACTGTTGTTTAACAAAGGAATGTGTAGCACATTAACATAATATACACTGGCACCACTTTCATACCTTTCTTCTCTCCACAGCTCCGGTCATTCTTACTCTCCCCAGGGGGCACATAGAACCAACAGC
Organism: Pholidichthys leucotaenia; assembly: GCA_020510985.1. Lineage (NCBI taxonomy): Eukaryota > Metazoa > Chordata > Actinopteri > Cichliformes > Pholidichthyidae > Pholidichthys > Pholidichthys leucotaenia. The sequence goes on along the minus strand of CM035845.1, from coordinate 251,268,621 downwards.
CTCGTCTGATGCCCCTGGTGACACCTCTTCATTTGGTCCATTGTCCTCCTCTTTCCCCCTGCCTCTCTGGGTGGAGGAAACCCCCACAAAGCAAGGTTAAAATAGTTGGTCTTGAGCCTGCTTTTAAAAACATGAATATTCTCGGCAGCCCTGATGTTCTCCGGCAGGCTGTTCCACAACCATGGGCCATAGTAACGAAAAGCAGCCTCACCATGGGTGCATGTTCTAATGGTAGGGATAATTAAAAGGCCAGTACCAGAGTACCTCAGGGGCCGTGGGGGCTCATCTGTTAAAAGTAGTTCTGATAAGTAAGAAGGCCCAAGACTGTGCAGACATTTATAAACCAGTAAAAGAACCTTAAAATTGATCCTGAAGGACATGGGGAGCCAATGCAGTGACTTTGAAACTGGCTGATGTGAGCCTGCCATCTGGTCTTCGTCAGAACACGTACAGTGGAATTCTGTAATAACTGCAGATTTGAAATTGTCTTTTTGGAAAGACAGCAGGGCATTACAGTAATCACTACGACTGGTGACAAAGCATGCATCAGTATCTCTGTGTTTGCTCGAGAGAGAAGTGGGCAAGACTGGCTACAGTATGTTCATTCCACCCTATCCCCCAGTTCCCCCACAATTAATTGCAGTTAATTATCTTAAATTGTGATTAATTTTTGGAAACGGCTACAATGAGTTAGTTTTTAAAAATTATCTATTCCCAGCAGCATCCATGGAGATCCCGGGCTGGGACAGAGCATCTGTGACGTCAGCGGAAAGAGCTGAATCCACGATGGTTTCGGGTGGCAAACCTGGACCCACAGAAACTTCTGGCTCAGGTGGATCTTCCTCAGTGACCCTGGAAGAAGGCTCAGGAAGAACAAGCAGAATAACAGAGTCAGGGTCATCAGCAGCAGCGGAGCCCGGCGAGGTGAACTCAGGTGCAGCTGGTGGCTGCACTTGGCTGTCCTCCCCATGAGCCAGACAAGATCTCTTCAATATAGGAACAGGAGAAACAGAAGAGGGCACTTGCCTGAACTCAAGCTCCACCGCCATCCAGGACTCTGTCGAACCAGGCGACAATGCTCCGGACTCAGTCCTCCGGAAGTCCGGCTGTAACTCTGCTGCAGCGGCCCCCGCAGCAGGCGTGATGGCAGTCTTAGTGCCCCCAGGGGAAGGAATCCACGCTGGTGGTTCATCTGGCGTGGCAGCTGGGGGTTGGCTCTCAGCTGGCACTGGTGCAGAGTGCTCCAGGGCCACAGGCTCCTCCAACAACTGGCAGTTTAGCCTAGGGACCGGCGGGCACTCAGGAAAAGCAGGAGAAGGCACAGAGAGGACAGGTGAAACATTATTTGCAGCAGGCGGAGAAAACCCAGTGGACTGCAGGAACTGGGTTTTCTCTCCAGGAATCAGGCAAGAAGATTTATTTTGTAGTAAAGAAAAAGAAGAGTTCACTTGCCTGAATTCCTGGGAGATGATAGTATCGGCTGCTGCTTGCGGGAGCCCGGGCGAAGTGAAGGGTTCTGGTGGACCTCCAGGTGTGGGGACTACCACTGAGGAACCCAGGACTCACCTCACTGATGGTATGGGGTACCCCAATGCCGAAATCAGGGGACTCCTTATCAGCTTTGATTCCGACATATGGGATTCACTCCTCTCCCTACCGGAGTATGGCAGAACGGTGATCACCAGGACCTTTGGGACAGTTGACGTCCTCTTGGCTCAACACTTCCTTTCTGGAATCGGCAGACCAACAGAGAAATCAGAGAAGAGAACAGGAGAGGCTGGTGAAGGAGAAAAGATGGCTGCAGCAGCAGGCAGAGATGGCTCAGCAAAAATGGGTGACTATTGCTGAGCCCCCCTCCAGGGAACACGGCAAGACAATTCATCCTTAGATGCAGTAGAATGAAAAGACACTTGCCTGTGCTCCTTAGGCGTGGTGGTGGCTGCTGCAGATGACCCAGAAGACTCTCCACAATTGGCTGCGGGTATGTTGATGAGTGGAGCTGGATGTCCTCCCTCTGTGTAAGTCGTGAGTTCAGGGAGGAGCCATGGCTGATACTCCAACAAAATGTCTGTTTCCTCTGCCAAGACCTGCTGACGCTCCTCCAGTTCCTCCGCTGATGGTTCTGGGCATCGCTCGGAAGGCGAAGGCGGGGCTGCTGCAGCTGGTGAGTGGCCCGAGGCTCAAGGCTTCCGTGCCCGAGACCTCTTCCTAGCTGGCATGGGCAGGGGTTCAGAGGCAATTTCTCCCGACCCGTGGAGCGTAGACAAGGGGTGGATGATGGTGAGAAGAAGGTCAGTTAGCTCTGGATGGCTCCTCAGGCTGGGGCATGCATCCAGAACCTGTGCAGCTCCTTCAAGACACTCCCGGGCTGTCTTGGGAGTGTAGGAGGCACAAGCCAATGACAAGATGTTATTTATTACATCTAGGGCAAAACTCTCCTCCTCACTGAGCCCACACAAACAATAACCAGGAAGCACTGCCATGCCAGTGGGATAACAGGTCTTTTAAAGAAAAAAATACAGGAGGAAGAGGAAAAAAAGGCTATACTCACGGCTGCTGGTGCCCACACTGGTAGCCTCCTTCTGTCATGAATGCCCCTTCGGGGCAGAGAGAGAAAAGAACCACACGCCGGCCGTGAGCTTGCAACATTTATTAAATTAACATGAAGACATACACAAACTTACGGAAAAAAAGCATACAGGTTGGTGAAAAATAGTTACAGCTAAGGCGAGCGTGATCGCCGGCTAACCTGGGGAAAAACACAAAGGAACAGGTAGCAAAATAGCCTAACTAAGGCAAGAATAATCGCCAGCCAAACCTGCAAATAAACTGTAGTACATGCAGTGAAAGACAAAACACTTTCACGTAGGGAAACTGCTTGAGAGTGACGAGAGTAGGAGGCTACACCAGACAATGGTGCAGCCTTCTTAAAATAAGCAGCAGCACAATTAACACAATTAATCACAGATGTGAGCACCTGGGCGAGCAGGGGAAGGTGACCTAATTTAAACAAACACCCACAGCTGATAACTAGGGAGCAGACTGTGGGTGAAAGGTGAGTGACTGAGAAATGAGGAAGGAGGCTCTGAAAGTAAACCAAAATGACAGAAAGCAGACAAGAAAATAATAACAGACACAAAATACTCAAAAAATCATAAAGGGTCTGAGCACTGGCTCAGACACATGACATTTCAGTTGTATCCATGACACTGGATATGAATGTGTATAAATATTTGGTAGTTGTCAGAGAGGCCATTGGCATGGATTGGCAGCCACGTTTCCGTCAGTCTACCCCAGGGCAGCTGTGGCTACAGCAGTAGCTTAAAAACAACCATTGTCTGTCTGTGGATTGAATGAATAATGGACCTCACTGTAAAGCGCTTTGGGTACCTTGAAAGGTGCTATATAAATGCAATCCATTATTATTATTATTATTATTATTATTATTATTATGTTTTCAGTAGGGGTGAGCCGATCCGAGCCTCCATATCGGTATTGGGTTCGATTCAGGCAAAATGGCTGGATCGCTATCGGTAAGGAATAAAAGTAATTTGCGATCTGATATATTAATAATAAAAAAAATGAAGGCACGATTATGCTCTCAGCCACGCTGCATGCGTCTTCTGTAAACACAGACGGCAAGTGTCACATCACTGGAGCCTGTCTGTGGGACTCAAAACCCCCAATAAAGTACTGTTTAACTATACAAGTAAAACAACTATTCTGCGGCTGATGGCACATAGTGTCCAATAGCGGCTTGCAGAGTAAAACAACCTGATGGTCATCATGGACAGACAAAACCTAAGACAAAAGTTAGAAAGATGTGAATGGCTCTTCCCTATCCTCACCCTTATACTAGTGATACTCTTGATTTGGTTGTTTCTAGGAGCACCATTGCATATGCATCGTACAGCTTGATATGTTACTCTGGTTGATCACAACTGGTTGGAAGGGCCAGATTATCATGATCATGTTTACGCTGGTAATGTGTGGTGGAAGTATGCTAACCATACAGCCCAGATGGTGAATCATACAAATTGTTATGTGTGTTCTCTACTCCCACTCTCTGCTGGTCACATTTCTGTCACTGCTAAGATAATGGAACTGTCAGAAGCTGTCTGTTTCCTGCAAAAGATTGAATATCCTTTTTTTTTTTTTTTTTTTTTTTTTTATAACTTCCAGCACCACACGAGTAGGCTGCCTTTTTGCAGCAGCGGATCAATTTCTTTCTATTTCTATTTACTATCTGGCTCTTGCTAATCTTTCTTTCGGTGACACCTTTATCCATCACAGACACGTAGATCGTCCAAATGTCTCCTGAGCCAGCGGATGGAGCCACTGTTTCTTGCAGGAGGCAGTACAATAGAGACCAGCTGTTAGCATTTAACCAGCCCACGATGCTAACGCAAAAACTCGACATACCGGGAGAAATAAGACGGAAACGGCGTGGACGTCGAGCTGGAGTAAGATGGCGAGCGGGGAATAAAAGGTACAGACCCGCCCTCCCATCTGTCATTATGGGGAATGTACGATCGCTACTCAATAAAACAGATGAGCTAGCGGCTATCTCCCGCTACGAGAGCGTGTACAGAGAGAGTAGCTTGATTCTGTTTATGGAGACGTGGCTAACAGAACTAGTAACAGATGCTAACCTTGAACTGGAGGGTTTCCACGCAATACGGGCAGACCGAACACCAGACACTGGGAAAGCAAGGGGCGGAGGAGTGATAATGTATGTCAATAACAACTGATGCAGACCGAGACATATCACGGTTAAACAACAACACTGCAACAAAGACATGGAGATGCTAGCTGTTAGCATGCAGCCTACATATCTCCCGAGGGAATACTCACATGTGATCTGCATTGTTATTTATGCAAATCCGACGGCGAACGCTGGGACAGTACGTGACATCATTCACTCAGTAACTGGCAGGCTGCTGACAGAACACCCAGATGCTCTTCTCCTCATTTCAAGTGATTTTAACCATATTTCACTGTCCCCCATTCTACCCACGTTCACCCAGTATGTCACATGCCACACTAGAGACAATAAAACACTGGACTTATTCTATGCAAATACTAAGGAGGCGTACACCTCATCACCACTCCCCCCACTCGGGAGATCGGATCACAACTTGGTTCATCTCCTGCCGGTGTACAAACCCCTAGTACACAGACAACCTCCGGTCATGCGCACAGTGAAGTTATGGTCTGAGGAGGCAATGGACGCTCTAAAGGACTGTTTTGAAACCACTGCCTGGGAGCAGCTCTGCGATCCACAAGGTGAGGACATCGGTGGCCTCACTCACACCATCACGGACTACATCAACTTCTGTGTGGACAATACCGTACCCACCAAGACCATACGGTGTTGTTCAAACAACAAACCCTGGATCAACCCTGAGATAAAAACACTTCTGAGAGAGAAGAAGAGGATCTTCAGGTCGGGGAACAGGGAGATGCTGAAGTCCGTACAGAGGGAGCTGAGGAGGAAGATCAGAGAAGGCAAGGACAGCTTCAGGAAGAAGATGGAGGACAAGCTGCAATAGAGCGACATTGGCGGGGTCTGGAGAAACCTTAAAACCATCTCTGGGCTCCAGAATACCTCCCCCCAGGCCACGGGGGGCAGGGAGTGGGCAAACGATCTGAACCTGTTTTTTAATAGGTTTGACCAACCGCCCTCTCCCCCCCCCCCACTGCACAACAACCACTGCTGCCTCTAAAGACATCGAGTCCTGCTGCCCACACCCCACTCCACCAACACCCCCCTTCTCCCAGCACACAGCCCCCCAACATGACCCTCACTAAGACCCAGGTGAGGGTGGCGCTGAGGAAGATCAAGGCGAGGAAGGCCTCGGGACCGGATGGCATCAGCGCGAAGCTCCTCAAGTCCTGTGCAGACCAGCTGTGTGGGATTGTGGAGCACATCTTCACCCTGAGCCTGAAGCTGGGGAGGGTACCACAGTTGTGGAAAACATCTTGTGTGGTACCTGTACCAAAGACTTCCCACCCCAAAGACCTGAACAGCTACAGACCAGTGGCCCTGACGTCTCACATGATGAAGACCCTGGAGAGACTGCTTCTTGCTCACCTCCGCCCCCTGGTGGGACCAGCGATGGATCCACTCCAGTTCGCCTACCAGCATGGCATCGGGGTGGAGGATGCAGTGATCTTCCTCCTTCACCGTTCTCTGTCCCACCTGGAGAAGCCCGGGAATGCGGTGAGGATCATGTTCTTTGACTTCTCCAGTGCTTTCAACACCATCCAACCGATGATCCTGAAGGACAAGCTGCTGTGTGCAGGGGTGGACCAGCACCTGTCATCATGGATCGTGGACTACCTCACTAACCGGCCACAGTTTGTGAGAACCCAGGACTGTGTGTCCGACACGATCATTGGTAGCACGGGGGCCCCCAAGGGAACGGTTTTGGCTCCCTTCCTGTTCACCCTTTATACTGCGGACTTCTCACACAACACAACACACTGCCATCTACAGAAGTTCTCTGACGACTCTGCGATCGTCAGCCTCATCTCCAATGGAGACAAAGCTGAGTACAGAGGACTTATCCAGGACTTTGTGGACTGGTGCCATCGTAACTGCCTCCAGATCAACGCGAGGAAAACTAAGGAGCTGGTGGTGGACTGCCACAGGCAAGGACAACCCCTCACAACACCAGTAAACATACAGGGGACAGACAATGAGATGGTGACATCCTACAAGTACCTGGGTGTTCATCTGAACAATAAACTAGACTGGTCACACAATACCGACGCACTCTACAAGAAGGGACAGCGCAGGCTGCTCCTACTGAGGAGACTCAGGTCTTTTGGTGTACAAGGGGCGCTGCTGAAGACATTCTACGACACGGTGGTGGCATCAGCCATCACTTTTGGAGTGGTCTGCTGGGGCAGTGGCATTACAGGAGCCGATAGGAAGAGACTGAACAAACTGATCAAGAAAGCTAGCTCTGTTGTGGGGCAACGCCTTGACCCAGTGGAGGAGATAGGAGAGAGAAGGATGGTGGCTAAACTGTCATCTCTGCTGGAGTCCGAGTCCCACCCTATGCAGGACATATTGAACGCACTGAGGAGCTCATTTAGCAGCAGACTACATCATCCTAGGTGCACAACCGAGAGGTTTCGCAGGTCCTTCCTACCTACGGCTGTCAGACTGTATAACCTAAGCAGGGCTGCTCGCAGAGATAGCAAAAAAAACGTGACAACCTAATAGTATTGAATGCAAAAGACGCAATAGACTTACACAATGGTCCCCTCCGGTATACAACTAGGACAATATCAGTCGCTACGGAGGGTGACAATATGTATGGGTACATGTTCATACTATGTAGGATAACTAAGTAGACGGTTATGCTGTTGATTCCATCTAGCTACAATGCTCCTCACTGTGTGTATATATATTTATATATTTATTTGTACATACACTACCGTTCAAAAGTTTGGGGTCACTTAGAAATTTCCTTATTTTTGAAAGAAAAGCACTGTTTTTTCAATGAAGATAACTTTAAACTAATCAGAAATACACTCTAATATCTAATATACATTGCTAATGTGGTAAATGACTATTCTAGCTGCAAATGTCTGGTTTTTGGTGCAATATCTACATAGGTGTATAGAGGCCCATTTCCAGCAACTATCACTCCAGTGTTCTAATGGTACAGTGTGTTTGTTCATTGCGTCAGAAGGCTAATGGATGATTAGAAAAGCCTTGTGCAATCATGTTAGCACAGCTGAAAACAGTTTAGCTGGTTAGAGAAGCTATAAAACTGACCTTCCTTTGAGCAGGTTGAGTATCTGGAAAAAATTATTATTTCAAATACAAATCATTATTTCTAACCTTGTCAATGTCTTGACTATATTTTCTATTCATTTTACAACTCATGGTGGTAAATAAGTGTGACTTTTCATGGAAAACACAAAATAATTGTCTGGGTGACCCCAAACTTTTGAACGGTAGTGTATGTATATTCGCTGCTCTTGTTTTTTCTTGTCTTCTTGATTGTTGCTTTGAGTGTTGCTGTCCCTGTGCTGTTGCAATCCTGGAATTTCCCCATTGTGGGACTAATAAAGGCTTATCTTATCTTATCTTATCTTATCTTATATGGAGCCAATACAACAATTGTTACCTTGAATCACACCTGCCCCATTGTCTATAAGCCTACTGATCAAAAGCACAATGATACCCCTTATTCTGTAAAGGTGAGGCTAGCCTCAACAGTGATTTTTTTTCCTTCTCTTTGAGAGGGTGTGGAAATGTCTCTCTGGGCAAGGTGCCAGCCTCCAGGGTGCCAGCCTCCAAGGTGCCAGCCTCCAGGTGTAAAGCTGTCTATAATACATCTGGTATCTGTACTGCCACCTGCCTGACCTCTACGGAGGGCAAAAGTGGACCGGAAGTTCCCTATTATCAGTCCAAACATCTGGAAGGAAATGTCACCTTGCAGAAACTCTGCAACACCACAGTTTCTGATTCTCACAAGTATGGCACGTTTATGGTGACTAGGGGATGGTGGCTATGTGGTCATCGCGTGTACCCACACTTACCCATGAATTGGGGAGATGTATGTGCCCCCGTGACTGACCATACTGTAATAATGTCAGCAGGACAGGCAGCCAGAGTAAAGAGAGATGCTTCCTTTAAATCGCATGACCCTATTTTGGGCTGGGATGTACCGGAAGGGTTTAAATTAACCCCTTGCACTCCGGTCAATTTTCCTAAAAACGCCAAAAAATAATGTGCCCAAAGTAAATCGAAAGCTGTTATTCAACCCGGCATCTTCATGGGGTTGGTCTCATTTAAAAGAAAACACTTTGAATTTTTTGGCAAAAAAAACATGATCTCTCTAAGTGCTTCGGCCACTGAGTTACAGTCATCTAAACATAGTGAACTTGAAGAAAATAAATTTGGCCTGGGTGTTTTTATGGATACAAATACTTGCAAATAACACACAGCTTCAGATCCGGGCTGGAAAATGCAACAGAAATGTAGAACCAAGTGTTATCCAGCTGAGGTCCAAATTTTGTAACAATACCACAAAAAATGAATATTTTACACAGCTTTGTTCTCAGGTAGTTCCCAGGCGTTTTGGAACTGTGCCAAATTGTGCCAAATGGCACAGTTTGGAAAAACGTCTGTAACATTTGAATGATTCAACATAGAAGCTTCATCTTGGGCTCAAATGAAAAGTCACATTCAGGGCTGTGTCTGTGTGTGTGTAGGGGGCGGGGGTTGTCCCCCCACCCCCCCGCTACAGAGGACGGAGATCGGCCCTCGCTACATGACGGATTACACTCGGATGTGGCATGTTTCCACAGCAATGCTGTCACTGCGGCTCCCCCCACCCCCCCGCAACAGAATTGTAGCGGCGGGGGGGGGGTCGTTCACGGTTCGGAGGCGGCGAAGAACCGTGTAACGTGGCGCACGCACTTCGTACTTCGTGCGCCGTACAGTTGTAATTTACCGATCGGTCAAAAGTCATTTTTTGATTACAATTTTCAGGGATAAATAAACGTTTAAACGTTAAACGTTATAACACCTTACCTCTTCACAGCCACATTGTCCTGGCGAACTTCTCTTCCCCATTGTCAGACGAACGCGACGCTGGTCCACTCGTGGATCCCGGTCAAAACATAATTCCATTATTGCGGTTTTGGCGAATGATTTACGACCTTTGTCGTCGGCCTCCGTCGGTCTATGATGACGGAAGAGAATCCTAAACGTCTATTCTGCTGGAATGAGTGCAGGTCGCACTTGTGGGTGGCCTCCGTGCTGCTGGGTCTGCAGCAGGTTCTTCCTGCATCCTTTTTTTTTCATCTGTGGCAGCAGTAAGTCTCTCTTCACCCAGCCCGAACTTCTGTGCTTCAATTGGCCCCTGCATTCACAGTAGGTGGGTCCTCCTTCCTAGGTTTTCATTCATTGGTTCTTCAAGGTTTCAGAAACCCAATTCAAGGCTCTTATTAGTCGAATGAGAGGTCAATCAGATGAACTAATCTGTTCGCGGCTGTGTCTACAGCTTTTATTTTCAGTGCGCGCATCACCACCATCAGGATCATGCGTCCGAGAGCGCACGAGAGCACCCTCATGCGCACTAGGACGCAGAGACTTGCCCGTCCGCGGTACAACGGAGCGCAAGAGGTTAAAAGCTACTGGGCAGAAAGTAGCAATGGCCTTGTTCCCATGGGTAGGAGTCACTAGCAACACTCTATTAATTGAAACGACCAGTTATAGATTACAATCATTTGTAAATTTTTCACTGTCAGCCTTTTCAGGAATAAAAGAGGAGATGACGGCCCTTAGACTTATGGCAACTCAAAATAAGATGGTCCTTGATCAGATAACGGCAGCTCAAGGGTGTGTGTGTGTGCAAAAGTGGGGGACTACTGTTGCACATTCATCCGGGAAGATGATGCAGATGGCCATGTCATTGCCTCAGCAATACGTAACCTGACAGTCTTACAGGCTGCCATGGCCAGAGACAACATCTCTGATGATTCTTTCTGGCTTAAATGGTTTTTTACCTCTTGGCGAAGCCCTCTTATGAATTTGTTAATGATTCTTGTAGTACTGGTGTTAGTGTTCTCCTGCGTGATACCATGTATCCGTAAAATGATGTTGCAAGTAATACATGTCAATCTAGTGGCATACCATGGACTGGTCATTGACAGTGGTGAGGATGACGAGGAGACCGTGTAACCCAACTTGTCTCTCCATGCCTCCCAGTACAGAGTAAAAGTATGATTGACATGCAGAAAACTGGAAGGAGTTTCATGATCATGATGTGAAGTTGAAATGTACTATCTGTAAAACCATTTATGAAGACTTTGAAATATTACTCTTTTTCTTTTATATGAGCTACAATGGTATATTTTTACTACATTTATTTTATTATGTCTAGTCCCCTCTTAAAGAACTATCTGTTAGGGGTGCCTGGGGCAGCAGGGCCAGATGATGAACTTTCCCTGTCATAGCTAGTTAGGATCTGTTGCATTTAAAGGCATTAGAACTTAGCCTGATGAGGTTTTCGACATCATCATAATGTAACCAACTTTTCTCTAATAAAGATGATGCCTCTTAGGCATCAAAGGGGGGAAATAGTGGGAAAATTCTACGTTACACTGAGTTAACCGGAGTGGTAGCTCAGTTAGTAGAGCATCCGCCCCACACCCAGGAGGCCTGGGTTCAAATCCTGGCTGGGTCATGCCAAAGACCATATAAAAGCAGAACTTCCTGCCATCCAGCTTGGTGCTCAGCAATAATGGAACGGAGGAGGGAAATTTGTGGCGACACCTTGCATGGCAGCAACCCCTCTGATTCTAGATGTGATTAACATTGTAGATAAGAGAAACGTAATTTCATTCTACTGTACATGATTGGCTGTATGGATTGAATGACAATAAAGTTGGGTTTACTTTTATATGAATTTTTCTATAAAGCTTAATGTGTGTACTGACTCAGGAAATCCTGTTGCCATATAAGGAGTTGTTCAGTAGTGGAAAAATACAGATAGAAGGATGCTGATGTGAGTTAGTTTATCACTATGACTATTTAGGTTTATCACTAGTTTTAACCATTTTTTTCTGCATGTACTCAGCAGATACAATCTTATCACACTGAGTCATGGATGAACTAATCAAGAAGCAACACCACCCTAATGGTCCCTTGGGTATATATTAGACAGAATCACTATGCTGAGTTAAGGCAATGCACTGGGCAGACTGTGAGAGCTGTACTCTGTATTGTTTTCCACTGATCAGCACTCTCATTAAATTTGCTGAAACTTTGATCCTGCCTGATCATTGACTGAGCATTGTATATCCTAACAGGGAATTTTCCCAACATACTGTGGTTCCCTGACCGAGAATCAAACCCGGGCCATGGCGTGAGCACCGAATCCTAAACACTAGAGCACCAGGGATTTTTAGTTTAATATTTTCGTGGTTATTTTTTTCCCAAATTCATTCATTCATTCATTCATTCAATTGTTTATTAAACCTTTCCAGTCATGGGGCTGTGTGTATCTCAGGTTCTTCGGGCAAGAGGCAGGGTACCCCCTGGACAGTTTGCCCTCCATCACAGGGCCAACACAGAGGGACAGACAACCATTAACTCTCACATTTGTAACTACAGGCAACTTATTATCCCCTGTTAATGCTAATTATCCTAACATGCACTTCTTTGGACTTTGTACCCAGAGAGAACCCACACAAATACTGGAAGAACATGCCAACTCCACACCAGGCCAGCTCCTGAATTCAATCCCAAGACCTTCTTGCTGTGAGGTCAGAGTGTTAACAACTGCACCAGTTGTGATAATAATATTAAGGTTGGCTCTGGGTCAGGTTCTTGGAGAGCTGAAAAATAACACAAGGTGTGCAGACTTTTTAAAAGTTTGCTAACAAAGAAAACATTTTCCTTCAACCAAGAGTTTTAGTGGTCAGGTCATCATCATCATCATCATCATCACTCTATCGTGGCAGAGCTGGGGGTTTGTACTAGGGATGAGCTGATCCGATCTGCCGTATCGGTATCAGGTTCGATCCAGGCAAAATGGCTGGATCAGTATTGGTAAGGAATAAAAGTAATTCACCGATCCAATACATTATCCATCGATCTTTTACCGCTTAATCCTTTTCGGGTCGCGGGGGGGCTGGAGCCTATCCCAGCATCTTTGGGCAAGAGACAGGGTACACCCCGGTCAGATCGCCAGTCCATCGCAGGGCCAACACAGAGAGACAGACAACCATTCACTCTCACAGTCATACCTAAGGACAATTTAGAATCCCCAGTTGATGCCAATTAACCTCACCTGCATGTTTTTGGCATGTGGGAGGAAACCGGAGTACCCAGAGTAAACCCATACAGACATGGGGAGAACATGCAAACTCCACACAGAAGGGTCACCGATGGTCTGGGGGTGGGATTGAACCCACGATGGTCAAGGGTGGAATCGATCCCATGACCTTCTTGCTGTGCTGCCACTGTGCTAACCACTGCGCCACCATGCTGCCCAATACATTAATAGTATTAAAATAAAATGAAGGTGCAATCATGGTCTCAGCCACACTATGTACAGCTTCTGTACACAGGACCAACAAGTGTCACTGGAGCCTGTCTGTGGGACTCGCCTCTGTATGTTGGGTGTGGTAGCAGCATTTACAATTTTCTTCTTTCTTTCTTCATCGGAACGTTAACACCAGCAACTTAATAAAACACTTGCAAAAGTATCACAGTAAAGGAGTATGCTGAATTCTGTCAAGAACCGAGCAGAAGGAAGTGCTGGATACTAAAAGTGAAACCTAAGCAAAAGAATGAAACTGAAAGTAAAAACCAGACTGGAGCATGAAAACGAAGATATAACATGGGCTTACCTTTCGACAGAGAGTTACAGCTAATGAGAGGTAGCTGACAGAAACATAAATAGCAAATTATAACAGTGAACTGGAAGCAGAACTAGAACAACAGGGCTACATGAAATGGAACAGGAATGACTTCAAAATAAGAGCAAACCTAAAATCTAAGAATGGACAGAGAATAGCCAAAGCCCAGCCAGAGCCCAGACTTGTTGAATGAATGAATGAATGAATGAATGAATGAATGAATCTTTATTTCTTTATTTTGGATAGATTAAAAGTAAAGATTAAAGAGAAACAGAACAATATAACAAAGGGGAAAAAAGAAAAAAAATCCAACAAGGTCAAATTAAACAATAACTCCTTGGATTATACAGTTCAACATAAGTTATCCGAAATGGGTGATGGCTGAAGCCGTAGCTAATATTGGCCACCAATATTCCATCCAACAATTCAAAATAAAAAAAAAAACAAGAGCGATTACAATTCAGAACAAAGCTAAGACAAAATGTGACAAAAAAAAAAACTAAGCAACAACACAACACAGACTGGATATGACAATCCTTATGTGATTTTACATGTCATCTTGTATATATGTTTGGAGTATTTCTTCCTTTAGTTTTTGTTTAAATTGTCCAAGTGTTGTATATGATTTTAATTCAGGTCCAAAAGTGTTCCACAATCTGACTCCTTGCACAGAAATACAGTGTTGCTTGGTGGTAGTTCTCACTGAGGGTTTTTGAAATATACATGTTCCTCTGAAATGATATTGTTTCTCCCTTATTTGGAACAACTTTTGGATATTTGCGGGCAGTGATAGATTCTTTACTTTAAACATAATTACTGCAGTTTTAAAGTCAACCAGATCTTTCAACTTGAGAGCTTTTAATTTAAGAAAAAGTGGGTTTGTTGGTTCCCTGTAAGCAGCTTTGTTTATTATTCTAATAGCTCTCTTCTGAAGCATAAAGACTGGATATATGTTTGTTTTGTATGTATTTCCCCATACTTCAGTACAACATGTCATGTATGGGTGTATTAATGAATGATACATAGTATATCGTGTGGGTTGATTCAGCAAATATTTCACTCTGTGTAGTATTGCAATTGATTTAGATATTTTACCTTTAATATAATTAATATGTGACTTCCAACACAGTTTATTATCAATTATTACTCCAAGAAATTTAGTTTCGGATACCCTTTCAATCTCTACACCATTTACACTGAGTTTAGATACTAAGTTGTTGTGATGGTTGTTAAAAACTATAAATTTTGTCTTACTTAAATTGAGTGTTTATTTGTTTGAGTCAAACCACAGTTTAAGCTTTCCTAATTCCTTTCTGAGTGTATCCAAAAGTTGTTCCAAATTGCTTCCACTGCATAATAGATTAGTGTCATCGGCAAACAATATTAAATCCATTTTTTTCCGAAACTTTACATATATCATTTATATACATATTGAATAATAACAATGGCCCCCAAACTGAACCCTGTGGGACTCCAAAAGTAACCTTCAGTAACTGTGAGTTTTTGTTGCCAACACATACATACTGATATCTATTCTTTAAGTAACTACATAACCAGGACAGTGCTACCCACTTAATACCACAATTTTGTAGTTTCTTTAATAATAAATTATGATCCACTGTATCAAATGCTTTTTTTAAGATCCAGGAATACCCCAACTGAATACTCTTTATTTTCAACGGCAGTTGATATTTTTTCTATAAATTCCATTAGAGCAAATGCAGTTGTCCTCTTGTGTCTGAACCCATATTGCTGCTCACATAATAAATTATTCTTCATTATGAAGTTGTCAATTCTCTCACAGAATATTTTTTCAAGTATCTTGGAAAATTGCGGCAATAGTGAAATTGGTCTATAGTTTGAAAGTTCCCCTCTGTCACCCGTCTTGTATATCGGGATTACTTTAGCTATTTTCATTGCATTGGGAAATATACCTGTTTGGAGAGACAGGTTACAAATATACGTCAGTGGTTTCACGAAGCATTCAATAATAGTTTTGACTAAGATCATGTCAATACCATCACAGTCCATAGATGTTTTACTTTTAAACGATTTAACAATTTCAATGATCTCACTCTCATCTGTGTTCTTTATGAAAATGGAGTCTTTTATAGCAGTGTTTTTGCTTATTGTATCACCTGTGGGTGCCGTAATGGGTATTTCTCGAGCCAAATTAGGACCAATGTTAACAAAAAAGTTATTAAATTCATCTGCAGGTGAAACTGCATTCACACTCTGAGTTGTTTTATTATTTTTTGAAAAATTGGTTGGGTAGCTTGTATTTCTGTTTTTATTTCCAAGAATATTGTTAAGTATTGTCCATGTATTTTTAATATTGTCTAGGTTTTTCTCCAGTTCTTTACTGTAATAGTCTGTTTTACTACATCTCATTACACCATGTTAACTTGTTTTTGTATGTTTTATGCTACTGCTCTGCTTCTTTTGTCCTTTTCTTTAGAAAAGCTTTATATAATGAATTTTTCTTTTTACACGCCTTTTGTAATCCTTTGGTTAACCATGGCTTATCAGCAAATTTATGTTTAAGCTTTTTCTTTACTAATGGACAACTTTTTTCTTAAAGAGTGGTTACAATGTTTATAAATATGTCATAGGCTTCATTTACATCTGATACATAGACTTTTGTCCAGTCTTGCTTCAGCAAGTCTTCTTTAAAAGAACTGATTGCATTTTGTGATTTGTATCTGAAAGATTTTAATTTTTTTTTCTGTATTGGCCCCCTTGTGGCCATGGATAAGTGCAAAGGTTGGCAAATGGTCACTTATATCATTTATCAATAATCCACTTTCTATTTTCTTATCAATAATATTAACAAACAGGTTGTCAATAAGTGTAGCAGTGTGAACTGTGATTCTACT
Source organism: Pholidichthys leucotaenia (assembly GCA_020510985.1). Lineage (NCBI taxonomy): Eukaryota > Metazoa > Chordata > Actinopteri > Cichliformes > Pholidichthyidae > Pholidichthys > Pholidichthys leucotaenia. The sequence goes on along the minus strand of CM035845.1, from coordinate 251,252,350 downwards.
GGGATGTGTTATTGTGGGATATAGACTCATACTGTACATAGAATTCATGAACTCTGTAATTACATTTTGTTGAAATGGATTTAGTAAATCAATATTGAAATCTCCACAAATTACAACCATTTTTTTACTAGTAATATTATTGTACAGCTCGACTAACTTATCTCTGAATGTCTCAATGCAAGTTCCCGGCATTCTACTGTATATATACAACTTATAATTGGACTTTTTTGCTTTATCTTGGTCAATCTCAACAGTAACACATTCTAAAATCCCTGGTAGTGCAAAGGACATTCCATTTACAAGCTTACACCTATACAGGTCATCAATACAGTGCAACACCACCACCCTTTTTTTGAGATCTGTTAATATGAAACATCTGATATCCCTCTATTGCCATCAGGGGAGCCTGCTCTTCATTAAGCCAAGTTTCAGAGACTGCGATTGCTGTAAATTTTCTGTCTAGCTGTTTTAAATAGTCCTGAATCTGTGGAAAGTTTTTGTTAAGACTTCTGCTGTTGAAGTGTATTATTGATAGTTTACCATCTAGTTGCACTTGACTTTTGAATTGTTTTTCAGTGTAATATTCACAATGATTATGAATATTATTGAAAAAGTGGTTATCAGGATCAATATCATTCTCCATCTCTTGTAGTTTATGTTCAGCATAATGGCATATTTTCAGAGTTTGAATTTCTTCACTCTGTGTCAAATGACTTCCTCCAACTGGGGATAATTGATGTCTACTCAAGTCAGTCATAAGTTTTGTTGTTTTGTTGTTTTTTGTTTGTTTTTTTTAAAGTACATTGACATGGTATGTCACAAAAGAACTATTCTTGCCGTGTGTGTGGATATGGATTATCATAGTCTCTTAATTTTCTTAATCAGTGTTCATCTATATTTATTTATGTCAGTAAGATCTCTGATTATTATGGTCTTCGCTTCCTCAGGTGTTCCATTTAGTTTGATCCAAACTCTACAATTTCTTGTCCATGTTGCCTGTATCTTATTTTGTCTTTTCAGCATCCGTGCTTGCTGTGCTATTTCAGCATTAATCTTTGTTAAATGTTCATTTAGGTAAACTTCTGTTCCCCGTAGCTTTCTGGCCTGCCTCAGTAGGTCATGCTTTACCCTTCTGTTCACAAAGTGCATCACAATTGATTTCTTTGTTTTATTATCCTTTCTGGGTAAAGCATGACAGGCTGAAATTGCATTTGCTTCAACCTTTATATTCTACTTTCTAGGAACTGAAGCACTTGGTTTTCCAGGGAGACTGATTCACTTAAGGGAGCCTCCTCACCTCTCAATCCTGCTGTAGCATGAGCATATGATTGATATTTAATGTCTAGTCTACTTATAATTAGATCATCCATACGAGAACATTGTTCAAGATCCTCGACGCGTCGCTCCAAGTCTGCAATTTTTTTGTCTTTTTCTTTAATTGTTAATTTTAATTCTCGGACTTCTTCCATTAGCCCTAATATTTTAACCTGTTGACTAGCCACTTTGGTCAGTTCTTCTGACAAGAAGTTCAGAGATTTTTTGATCTCTTCCATTTCCTCCTTCTTTGGTGGCATTTTTACTGACCTGTTGATAGTAAAACAATCTCTGCTGGTGACGCCGGTATCCGATCCGACCAACCTCGAATCCAGCTGGGCCTCAGCTAGCCCCTTCCGCTGCTAGTCCCGCTGCTTACTGCCGCTGCAATTGAGCTCCTGTCCAGCCGGGGTACCGGCAGCTCCTCCACCGAGTCCCACCGCCCACCGCCGCTGTAATTGAGCTCCGGTCCTGCTCCTGTCCAGCTAGGGTCCCGGTAGATCCTCTGCTGAGCCTCACCACCTACCGCCGTCTTCCTCAGTAGTTCCTCCACCGAGCCCCGCCGCTGTAACTGGGCTCCGATTCCGGCTCTTATTCAGCTGGGGCCCCGGCTGCTCCTCCACTGGTCCCCGTCTCCTACCACCGCTGTACTTGAACTCCGATCCGGCTCCCGTCCAACTGTTGCCTCAGTTAGTTCCTACGGTGAGCCCCAATCACCGGGGACAGAGTCGCTTCTTTGTATCAGTGTTAGGTGCTACGATTAGCGATAGCGTTAGCTTAGCAAACGCTTCAGGTAAAGCGTAGCAGCGAACCACGAAAAGAAACGCTAATCAGTTTACTCACGAATGAGAGCAGTCCCAAAAAGTCAAATTCTCACAGCGAGCGCAAAATAATTCTTAAAAACAGAGATCGAGTACCAGCACACACGTGGGCACCCAGCACAAGACACCACACACCACCACAACACTCAAGCAAACAACCTCTGGCGAGATCTGAAAATGGCTGTGCACTGACGCTTCCCATCCAACCTGATGGAGCTTGAGAGGTGCTGCAAAGAGGAATGGGTGAAACTGCCCAAAGATAGGTGTACCAAGCTTGTGGCATCATATTCAAAAAGACTTGAGGCTGTAATTGCTGCCAAAGGCGCATCAACAAAGTATTGAACAAAGGCTGTGAACTGTGAATATTTATGTACATGTGATTTCTCAGTCTTTATTTTTAATAAATTTGCAAAAATCTCAAAAAAACTTTTTTCACATTGCCATTATGGGGTATTGTGTGTAAAATTTTGAGGAAAAATGAATTTAATCCATTTTGGAATAAGGCTGCAACATAAAATGTGGAAAAAATGATTCACTGTGAATACTTTCCGGATGTACTGTCCAAGCACCATATCAAATATGTTATCCTCGTCAAGACTGTTATGACTACATTAATTCTGGATGTCTTGCCCACAAAGCTTCCTTTTAAAAAAGTTTACTGTTGACAGTGTTCACATAAAGCAGCTCATATGAATGGTAATTTTCCCCTTCAAATATTTCTTCAATCTTTACTGCTCAGCCCTTGTTCTTATAGCCTTTTTGAATAGCGTCCATCATCTATCAATCAGCCTTCCTTCCCTGTTCAGTCATCTTTGCAGCGCTTATATCTGCTGCTGCTGCTGCATACAACATTAAGCCAAAACCATGTTTAAAACACAAAGAAATAACCATTGTCATCCTAATTGACTGAATACCTGTTCCCTTTAGTGAGTCAAAGTGCATCAAACTTAGGCCTCACAGTCATTTGTTTGCTATTACCAGATTTAACCCGCTGATTGGCTTCCATTTATTCTCATCTGATGGCTTCTCTGCCTCACACAGCACAGGATGAATTCAGATGACTATTTATAACCCTGTTGCAGAGCAGGTTGCCCAGATTCTCTTAATTTAAAACTGGTTTGAGTTGGTGAATGATTCAAATAAAAGGAAAGATGTACTCTATCAAGCTTCAGTTCTGATTTCTAGAAAGTCTCGAAAATGCCGACTCTTTTCTATCACTGGGTTTTGTCTGACTCAAAAAGAGAGCAAACGCAAGCTCCATTTTGTCACGCAGACAGCATCCTAACAAGATTTGGTTCCGATAAAAGTTGTCGGATGACCTTTACCTACCTTTTCAACCGCAGAGCCACCTGGTTATGCATATAACCGATGCAATGACATCCATTAGCATGAATGTGAATGAATCACAGGTGCTGAGAGATTTTCGCTGAGGATGCTTTGCTGCCCTTTTTAAGACGTACCCCCACCACCACCACCCACCCCCCAAGGAAAAAAAAAAAAAAGAATCCACTTCAGGTGACACTAAAATGAGGTTTTGGGTTTTTTTAATGGCCCCACTGTGTGTAGGTGTCCGCGCACACATGCACACACAATTGATGCGTAGGGGTGTGGAGTGGTCAACTGATGAGCTGTGGAGGCTGAGAGCTCTGGAGAGTGGTGTGTGGGTTGGAAGCCTAATCTGCTCGCAGTGAAAACACACGCACACACACACGCGCGCACACACACACACACGCACACACAAAGCCGGGGGAGGTGGAGGCAGCAGAGCTCGCTTCGCCGGCTGTCCATTGATCAGTGAAGAGGTTGGTAGACTTAAAAGATCAGTGTAGGGAACGGTGGAGAGCAGAGAGTGGGAGAGAGGGGGGACGGACGGGAGAGAGAGAGAAAGGACCGAGAAGAGAGAAAGGAGAAGAAATGCAGAATAAAGTGAGAGAAGAGGCAAGAGATGAGGGGCGAGGAGAGAAATTAGGAGGCAGATCACAGAGTCCGCGGGGCTGCCTTGGGTTTTAACAGAGGATGAAGCCAGTCGGTGAGCACTTGATGTTTTTCCTGTGTGTGATGTATATGTGCACATATCGCCCGGGTGCCCATTTGTATGCCTGCCTGTGCCTCGTGCTGCCCATGCTTCGCTCTTGAGCCACTGCAGGAGAGAGAGAGAGAGAGAGAGAGAGAGAGAGAGAGAGAGAGAGAGAGAGAGAGAGAGAGAGAGAGAGAGAGAGATGCCAGGCGTTTGTCTTGACAGTGCAGCAGGAAGAAGGCAGCAGGACAATTCTTCCACTGCAGAGAAAACCATTCAGAAACGTTACTCCTGGCACCAGCATGTGTGTGTTTTGAGAAAAAGGCTTCATGGAGGGGAAATCACTCATTGGCTCACTTCCATTTTTAAGCTCTGTGTGTGTGTGTGTGGGGGGGGGGGGTCCATTCCCAGGGTCCAGTTTATTTTTTTTTTCTTCTTCTTGATGAAATGTCATATTGAGAGGATGTGATGTAGCTTGATGTCTCCATTCTTTACTTCCCAAACAGCACGTTGTGTGTAAGTCATGAATGCCACTGTAGTAATCCTGTATAACATGTACCTGGCAGTATTTCTTACCTCCCAGCAGTGTGACAGAATCATATCGCAAGGGTCCACTCTGTTTCATAAAAGAGCAAAAAAGATCACATTATCGCAGTCCATTCGAACCCAGTCTGTTTTTGAGATGTTATAAACTATTAGTATTTGTGCTTACCCTGAAACAATAAACTGAGGACACAGAAAAACCCTAATTCTGCTGCTTGTGCGCTGGGATTATTGTCAGGACACCAGTAAATGCACATTAACTGCAAAACAATAAGCTGCACCAGCAGGGATCGCCCCATATGTCATTTTTATAGCCTGCTTAAAATGTGAAAACATTCACTTCCCCCATGTGATCTAGACTACACAGACTTTAATGCATAGGCAGACTGGTTTCTGCACATTACCTCCGAGCTGTTCTCCGGCCCTTTAACGCCACAGCCACTTGTGGCTTCTTTACTTCGGGGGGCGCCCAGGGGTCCCCGGACCCGAAGTTTTGTGCGCAACTGAGCCATGAGGGCAGCACCAGAAGTACCCCCCCCCCTCCACACCACCACCGATTATGTGGAGGCAAACACGCGTTGACGTGTCGCGTTGCGCTTCCTACCACTAGTATTGGCGTGCGTCTTGTGCGCGCAGAGACACCGACGCTCTCACGGGGGACATGCGGCCAACAGACGCAGCCACACGGTGAGTGGATCTCGTTTTCTTGCGGCGGTTTATCTGCCGGGAACGCATAATAGCAACTTTGTCCTGACCATCGCTGTCGTTGCTGCTCATATTGTGGGAGAAAAGGAAGTTTTTAGTGACTTTTTCTGGTTCGTTTGCACCGATCCTCTCTTCAAAGCCCATCCGCACATATTGCGCAACACGGCGTGTGATCGGATTCGGTGTGGCTGCTGTTTTTATTTATTATTTAACACTGCTGTCCTTAATGATGGTTTATTTGGTCAAGAGTCACCTCATCACCTCGGTTCTTTTTTTTTCCCTGTTTGGCCATGCGGGCTTTCTCCGGGGAGCACATTTCAGTCTCTCCACTTGGTTAACAAAAGGAGATTTCTACGCACCAAATACACCTTTTTTAAAACCTAAAGTCACGTTTTCAGTCCTGTTAGGCGTTCATTGGTGTTTTTCCTTGTCGCGACTTTAACGTTTCGCTACTTTGGGGGCAAAGTGTGGAGCTAGCTCACGTGTATGTGTGTGTGCGCGCGCGCGAGGGAGAGTTGGGGGTGAGGGGGCAATGCGCAAAGTGTGTGGTCTCCGAGTTCTCCACCCACGCAGAGAAGCACGCTCCGCGTTTACACGCACGCACACACAGAGGCAGACGCGCACGCGCAAGTTCTGTCTGTCTCGGTCGGGCATGGACGTCTCCGGGTCTCAGGAATGCGCCCGGCGTTTTTCCTCTGTATTTTTCACATTAGGAACAGTTTGGGAACGGCTGCCATCAGAGCCAAGTGTGCTGTAATAAAGCCAAGAAATCCTGATGGGATTTTCAGAATAAGAGTCAAGAGTCCATAGGGGGACACTTTTTTTGTCTCAGTATTATCGCTGACCATGCATAAATTGCACATATGGACAGACTGTTAACATGCATGACGCATAACTTGTTTGGATGATATTTTAAGTATTTTATTCTATAGCTACAACTGCGTGGCTCTGAAAATTAAGGTAATGGTTGTTGGTGGTCAGAATAACAACTGTCAGTGAAATTATATATTTGGAGCTCATATGTGGGAAAAGATTTTCTTTAATGTAACATTAGGCTACAACGACTTCATAATATTTATATATTGTATATAGTGAGTTAAATGTATTCTGGAGCTAAAATGGGGATTTTTCTCAGTTTGTTCCTGCTGAAATCTTTTGTGCTTGACACCATAGGGGAAGGGGGGGGGTAGCCTCTGCCTGGGGGGGGGGGGATTCTTGTGTTTCTGGTATGTGATCACCCAGTGGAGAACCCATGACTGAAGGGGAGGAGGAGGAAGAGAAAGGCTGGGGTTGAGTTTGGGATACATTCCTCGTCTTCCACTTTATGGTATCCACATTACTGGAGCTGCTGACATGCTGCCTCCTCACAGGACACCATTCACGCTCCCAGGTGATGCATTAAAAAGTGGGTAGACGGAGTGGGATGACCTCGGTGGCAACCGGTCTGATCCACAGCAAAGGAAAACTACAAAACCCAACAATTAAAATTAAATATTTATTCCAAGAAAATAGACAAAATCCAAACAGTTTAGTGAAAAGGCAAGATGCATGCATGCCAGTCATGTGTGTACCTCAGCACAGGTATTATCAATGATATTAATGGGAGCTCTGTTATAATTAGGTAAAAAAAAATGTGGCGTATTTAGGGACTGTATGAAAATGATTTGGGTTGACTCATAAGCAAACGCCAGTGCTGCAAAACCCTTAATTCAAGCTTGTCAAGTTTGCAAATTAGGGATTGATGACCAGTTACACTATACTGTGAATTAACTTAACAGTAGTTGTGTTAAATAATTAAGGAGAGCCTTACAAATTCAAACTAGTTACATATATAGCATGCTAGTTCAAAATTGAGAATTGCTTGTCAGTAAATAAAAATGTTTTCAAAGACAGGATTGATTGATGCTTAATGCTGTATGTATTTTGCAGTAAATTTAAATGTCCCCGTTTTTCACAAACATCTAAATGATTTCTATCATTTGTTCACGGTCCCTTAAATGTCTGCGTTCAGTTACATCAAATAGCTTTTGCTGTCAAACATGTACTTAAAATCCCACAGGTGGCGTGGTCTCTCTCTCTGTCTCTCTCACACACACACACACACACACACACACACACACACACACACACACACCAGCACTAATGTCAGAAATTCAGAAATACACTGACATTACATCTGACATATTAAATGGAGCTCGCCAGATTTGCATAAAACCAGCAGAGCTCTAGCTGTTCTTCTGTCGAAGCCATAATCGCCCACTCACTAACGACAATTACTATAATGGACTGATTGTTGGATTATGCCACCAAAGTGGTTTTAGCACACATCTGCATAATTGTTCTTAGCATATATGCGCTTGTAGGCTCCTGGCTGCCATTAGCAGTTCCAGAGAGAGGAATGACTTAGGAGTTGTTCAGTGACTGAAGATTGGCAGCGAATTGTGTACAAACTGTGTGGGTGTTTGAAGTATGTGTGTGTGTTTGTCCTGGTACTAAAACACTGTCTTATTTAAGGTTTGTTTAGATGTGTTGTTGATTAAATAGTGAACTGGTTCTGGTTCAGCCTCAGGGGGTCAGCTCAGGGGGCCTTAGAGCAAGGGACCAACCCTAGAGCAACCTGGCAGATTTGGGGGCTGCGCTGCACTACTGAGTCAAAGTGTTTGAATCTGAAGTTACGGCAATCAATATCCTGCTGACTCACTGCTATGAGTGTTCAGAAATTATGGTTATGCAAGTGAACTTTTCATCCTTAGTGAAGGTCAGTGAGTGACGAAGTGCATCATAGCTCCGCGGGTTATTTGCGGGGTTTAGACAAAACTTTACAAACCTAAAAAATTCAGGGCTCTCAAGTTCTCTTAGTTTTGTAAGCATCTGTCAAAATATAAAAAGTACATATTGAAAGGAACAACTTTATATTTCAATTTTCTGACTTGTAAATGCTGGACCACAAAACCTCTTCAGTGACATCATCAATAGCTGTGGAATATTACTCAGTCTTTACGAGTGAATGTGTCTAACTTAAAAAAAAAAATGGCAGTTTGCCATCTTTGTTCCAACAGTGGGACTCAGACTTAACATCCTTCCTTTCTCCAAAACCCCACTAGTGAGACTGATGTCACGTGATCACCAGATGGGCCAACACATCCGTAGTACATGGGGGACGGTAGCAGCGTGAGCCAGATCAACAGCTGAACCCAGCTTTCCACTCGCAGTCTCTGTATAAACATGCAGCGAGGCTTCGGGGGGAGGAGGACTGTTGGTTCTGAATGGAGCTGCAGTGAGAGAATCTGCATTTCCTCCGGCAAAGCTGATAATGTCTTCATCCAATTTAGCGCAGCACTGGCTGTGCGGGTGTGCGACGACACCTGAAACCTGCACGGAGGCTTCATCTCCTCCTCGTCCTCCTCCTTTTTGCTCATCTCTTGAAAGCAGGCCAACATCCCACACAGACAAAATCAGACTCTCTCTTCTCTGAACAGCACTTTGTGCTAATTACTCTCTGTCTCCATGACAACGGGTAGCACCTCTCTTTTTTTCTTTTGGATAGCCCATCACAAACATGCCTCACATCACATTATGTGATGGAGGCGACAGTTCATATTGTCGAGTGGATAGACTGGATCAAGCAGAAAAATAAAGCATCCATTTGGTGAGGCTTAATAGAGTTGTCTCAATTTAAACAGTATCAGCAATCTGTGATTAGGATGCAGGGAGTTTGCAACATTTCCCAGAATGCCTCTGGTCAACTAATTATGATTTATGTCAGGGCCCCTTTTCACAGCACGAAGATTGTTGGGTGACCCTTGACAGATCAAAAATTGGCCCAATCTCTCAACAGTCCTAAAGCCTGTGAAAATGTTTAGGAGATCGTTGTGTGTTTTGGATTGAGTCAAAGCTTTGAGGAGACCGTGGAGATCAGAAAGATCATTAAGAGATCTTTGTGGTCACTGGGTGCTCATTGAAAAATCATTGTCTTGTTTTTCTCTAAAATTTTCATATATATTTTTCAGTGAATATTCTTGTGCGTGTATTTCTCTGTTTTGGAGATCTTGACTAATGGCTATAGAAATGTCTGCCTTCTTTTCAACATAGTGGAACTGAATGGTACCTTCCTTGTGATGCCTAAATTGTCACAATACTGTAAATGCATTAAATATATATATATTCTCTTGTACTCAACTGCACCTATCAACTGTACCACTCTTTTGGAGGCTTGTTCTTCTAATATTAACAGTGTTTGGCGACAGCTTAGAAAAGTAGTTTAATAGCATAAATCTGCTCTCTACAAGAATCATATACAGCGCCAGAAAAAATTAAGAGACTGCTGGAAAGTCTTTTCAAAATTAGCGTCAGTGTATGGCAGCCAGTCAAGTTGATCATCAGACGAATTCCAATTCAAGGGCATGTCAATCTGCTTAAAGAGGTACTGATTAGGTGATCATCTAAGCATGGTAAGATGCATGAAAGCTGTGACTAAAAATCAGAGTTACTACACAAATACAGAATTTAGTTTTTCCTAAGTTAAAACTTAAGTATTGTAGTTTTTAAGATTGAACATGAACTTGTTTCCTTTGCATTTTTTGATCTAAAAGCACATCTACAAGCAACATCTTTTTTGTTGCTTTGACCAGCTGTCATTTATTGTAAATAAATGCTCTAAATGATAATACTTTGACTTGGAATTTGGGAGAGTTGTTTTCAGTACGTTAGAGAATAAAACACAATTGCTCATTTTACTCAAACATATACGCATAAATAGTAAAACTAGATAAAGTGATAGTTTTGCAATGGTCGCTTAATTTTTCCTGGAGCTGTATTTTTCAGTTACTAGGATATGATGATTAACACACCTGAGTGGTGGCCTAGCCAGGTAGCGCATCCGTCCCACAGCCAGGAGGTTGTGGGTTCATGCCTCAGCTGGGTCACACCAAAGACCATATAAAAATGTCACTTTACGCTTTCTAGCTTGGTACTCAGCATAAATAGAATGGCAAAAGGAAAGTTGGTTACCCAGCCACGAGGGGAGCACAAGTCAGCGTACTCTTAGTACTGGCCCCAAGATTGGGTAAGTGAGGAGGGTTTCATCAGGAAAGGCATCTAGCATTAAAAAAAAAAAAAAATCATTCTTGCCAAATCAAACGTGTGGACAGTGATCTGCTGTGGTGGCCGAAAGAAAAGGGGCATGATCACACAAAAGAGAATTACTGTTTGTTTCTGGCAAATGGAATGTACCTTTATATAGAGCTTTTCTAACCTACTTGAAGCCCTTATACCACCAGTCACCCACTGTTCTGACCAGTTAACCTAACAGGTGGGAGGAAACCCACACGGACACAGGGAGAACAAGGAAGCTCCACTCAGAAACAGATTTGTTGCAAGAAACCTCTTCAAAGCTGTGAGACTACAGCGCTGATCACTGTTCAGTTGTCCATTTTACTTGCGCTGTATTAGCAGAAAGCAGATAATATATTACAGCTGGTATCCCCAAACACCGACAGCACTACAGCCTGGAGGCTTTGTGTGCATTTGATTTGGGGGTGAACTGTCCCTTCCAATCCCCTGCAAACCTATTTCCTTCAACAGTTGCTGCAGTTACTAACACCTAATCACATTTTACATTTCGAGTGGTGGTAATATGAAATCTGATCAAATCACTTGTTTACAGCCCTTATACACGTTTGCATCCTTTGAATTTTTATTAAATAATTACATACTCATGGTTACCTATATAGAAAGAACTGGGTAAGATTTGATTCCCTTTTCAGGGGTTTTTACTGACAAAACACAAAGTGGCACAATCATTCCTCCTTTAACCACACTAAAGTTGAACCTAATTATTATTGATTAATTAAACAATAACAATAATTGATCTCTTGCATAAAATTGGGACATTGTGAGAAAGCATCCCAATCCCCTCTTACATCCATCTATAGGCCAGGATGTAACGGAGTCACTTTGAGATAATCACACATGTATTTCTATATGTGAAGGTGTAACTCATGGGGGAATGAAACAGGTCAGAAAAACTTGGCAAAGGTGCTAACTTCAGAGGAAGGAACATTGAAGTGATCTGAGCTAAACCAGAGTGAGCGGTAAAGTAAGAAAACCAACATTTAAAAAACACTTCAACATGTGCTACAAATTCTGTTTCTCCGACCAAGAAGCAAGCTCGCTCCTCTTCTTTGCACATGCCTTCATACCACATCATCCTCAATGACCCTAGGGTTTTATGAATGGGCAGCAAGAAGGTCTGCCATTGGCTGAGAGCAACAGCCAATTGGGGAGGATCATTTGCAACAGAGGTGGGAGTGAATGAATGGACAAGTCGAACGTTTTTTTAGAGGTCGGAGCCCTGTGTAAAGTGTGTGTTTGTAGGTGTGTGTGTGTGTGTGACTGTGCACGTCTCACACACTGCCCTACTTGGTTTATTGCAGGCGTCTATACATAGCTGTGGGAAACGCAGGCAGACAATCGTCCCAGTTAAAATTAGCAGTCAGAACCACCTGTCTGTTTCTCACTAAAACGGAAATGCCAGAGCAGCCGTGGATGGAGGGAAGGGTGAGGAAGGAAAGAACGAAGATGGGGGGGGGCAGGGTTGGAGAGCTATTGATCACCCTGCTGGTTTAACTCCTCTCTTGCTCGTTCTCCCCTTTTCATCCCCCGCTGTGGCACAGGGAGTCATTGTTAGGTGGTTTGGAATTAGGGACAGAGCGGTGGTGGTGGTGGGGGGGGGGTCTGTTGGTAGGCCAGGCCACTGAGGCCAGACGGAGTTCACTGCATACCACTCTTCTGGAGCACTGCCAGATTTTATGGAGAAACTCTATAGCTCTGGATGGAGCGCATGGCAGCATTTAGCCGAAGTGTACATTAAGAAGAACGCCCCCTCCTATCTTCTTTTTTAAAATGTAACCTTATTGCAAAACTCAAGTTTCCTGCTTTTGTGTTAGACAGAAACAGGAAGCCTCCGTCTTCATAACCAACATTAAAACTGGCATCTCGTTTCCTAGAATCACGATTTTTCAGCCCACACTTTTTTTCTAAGCACCTTTGCCAGTGTAAAAGAGTTTGTGGGTGGTGAGTGAAAACTGTTTAAGGAAAGCATTGAAAGTATCCACAACACATATCAGTGGCTCTCAAATGCGATTTACTATTATGCACTTGTACAGTACACTTAGCCTATATAATATGGTAAATTCTTACCCCAACTTTTTTTTTGTTTTTTTTTTTAGGACTCCTGTCAGACTCAGAACAGAAGATCCTCTCTCCAGGAAATGACAGCAATACGTCCTTCAGGGTGCAGTTGTGGAAGTCAAAAATGGATCCCGGCAACCTACCGGCCATCTTATTCCCAGTGTGTTAGAAGTGGGACTGTACAGGAATGAGATACAATGACAAATATTTATTCCAACTCCTTTCCCATGTGCACCTCAACATGTACAGCTGTGGACAAAATTGTTGGTACCCCTCTGTTAATGAAAGAAAAACCCACAATGGTCACAGAAATAACTTGAATCTGACAAAAGTGGTAATGAATAAAAAAATTCTATGAAAATTAACCAATGAAAATCAGACAATGCTTTTGAATTGTGGTTCAACAGAATTATTTTAAAAAACAAACTCATGAAACAGGCCTGGACAAAAATGATGGTACCGTTAACTTAATATTTTGTTGCACAACCTTTTGAGGCAATCACTGCAATCAAACAACTTCTGTAACTGTCAATGAGACTTCTGCACCTCTCAGCAGGTATTTTGGCCCACACCTCATGAACAAACTGCTCCAATTCTCTCAGGTTTGAAGGGTGCCTTCTCCAGACGGCATGTTTCAGCTCCTTCCACAGATGTTCAATAGGATTTAGATCAGGGCTCATAGAAGGCCACTTTAGAATAGTCCAATGTTTTGCTCTTAGCCATTCTTGGGTGTTTATAGCTGTGTGTTTTGGGTCTTTATCCTGTTGCAAGACCCATGACCTGCGACTGAGACCAAGCTGTCTGACACTGGGCAGCACATTTCTCTCTAGAATACCTTGATAGTCTTGCGATTTCATTGTACCCTGCACAGATTCAAGACACCCTGTGCCAGATGCAGCAAAGCAACCCCAGAACATAACAGAACCTCCTCCATGTTTCACAGTAGGGACAGTGTTCTTTTCTTGATATGCTTCATTTTTGCGTCTGTGAACATAACGCTGATGTGCCTTGCCAAAAAGTTCCAGTTTTGTCTCATCTGTCCATAGGACATTCTCCCAGAAGCTTTGTGGCTTGTCAACATGCAGTTTGGCAAATTCCAGTCTGGATTTTTATGATTTGTTTTCAACAGTGGTGTCCTCCTTGGTCGTCTCCCATGAAGTCCACTTTGGCTCAAACAACAACGGATGGTGCGATCTGACACTGATGTACCTTGACCTTGGAGTTCACCATGAATGTGTTTAGAGGTTGTTCTGGGCTCTTTTGTTACCATTCGTATTATCCGTCTCTTCCATTTTTCATCAAGTTTCCTCCTGCGGCCACGTATTAAATTTCTGAATAATATGTGCAACTGTTGTCACAGGAACATCAAGCTGCTTGGAGATGGTCTTGTAGCCTTTACCTTTAACATGCTTGTCTATAATTTTCTTTCTAATCTCCTGAGACAACTCTCTCCTTTGCTTCCTCTGGTCCATGTCTAGTGTGGTACACACCATGTCACCAAACAGCACAGTGACTACTTGTCACCCTTTAAATAGGCCGACTGACTGATTACAAGTTTGTAGACACCTGTGATGTTAATTAGAGGACACATCTTGGTTGAACATGTCCCTATGGTCACATTATTTTCAATCTTTTCTAGGGGTACCATCATTTTTGTCCAGGCCTGTTTCATGAGTTTGTTTTTTAAAATAATTCTGTTGAACCACAATTCAACAGCATTGTCTTATTTTCACAGAATTTTTATTTATTACCACTTTTGTCAGATTCAAGTTATTTCTGTGACCATTGTGGGTTTTTCTTTCATTAACAGAGGGGTACCAACAATTTTGTCCACATGTGTAATTAATTGGTCTTTAAAGGACTAAAACCTGATTCATATTGTAGCAAAGCAGTCTGTGTGAGTCAAAAATGACCACGGCTGGAGGCAGATAATTGCTCTGGAACTTTATTAGGCCAGGAAAGTGCCACTGTTGGCCATGGCACACACCTTACAGCTGTGAGAGAAGAGATCAAGGCAAAAATTTGCAACGCTATTAATCTCTCCCTCACTTCCTGCTGCTCCTTCCTCCTTGTCCCCTGTGGTGCTTTTAAGGTCCCTCAGAAAACACATAACTACTGAACAATGACTGATACCTGAACATGGTGAACACATAACATCAGACAGAACCCACACGTCACACTGCCCCCACCTTAAGAAGTTAGCTGTCCCCAGCAACCTAAGCGTCCATGACAAAGTCTCTAAAATGCCCTGGTAGTTGCCAGTGGCGGCATTCTAGCCTAGCCGGTTCACCCACACCCTGGGGGGAAAGATGGGCTGTTTGAGACTGGTTTAAAGCTTCTGGCTCCTCACCTCTAGGATCCTTGGGTCGATAGGGTGCAAGACGATCCCTGTGAAGCACCACCACCCATCTCTGCTTGACCAGGCGTACTCAGTACACCACGTTTCTGAAGCACCGTGCAAGGCCCCACTCACTGGCTCATCAGTTTAGGGGACAACCCTAGTGTACAATCCTTTCTTACGCTCAGGGTTGTACACCCACACCTGATCTCCTGGAGAAAAGTCTGTTCCCATGCAGTGGGTGTCATAGGCCCTCTTCTGCTTAGCTCCTGCTTCAATAAGAGCCTGTCGGGTCATTTCCCGTAACCTTTCCCAGAGGGAGTAGAAGCAGTCCAGTCCTGGCTCACCCACTAACTCCAGTTCCGGAAGTCTACCAAACACCAGGTCCACAGGTGTACGGAGCTCCCGCCTGAACATGAGGCTTGCAGGGGTGCATTTGGTTGATTCCTGGACAGCAGTGCGGTAGACCTAGAGGACCAAAGGTAGATGCAGCCGGAGTGGTGGCCTAGTTGGTAGAGCATCCGCCCCACACCCGGGAGGCCTGGGTTCAAATCCCGGTGGGGTCATACCGAAGACCATATAAAAGTCAAACTTCCTGCCGTCCACCTTGGTGCTCAACAATAATAGGATGGAGGAGGGAAATTTGTGGAGGCGCCTTGCATGGCAGCGACCCCTCTGATTCTAGATGTGATTAACATTTTAGATAAGAGAAACATAATTTCATTCTACTGTACACGATTGGCTGTATGGATTGAATGACAATAAAGTTGGCTTTACCTTTTACCTGTACCTGCAGATCCCAATCTCTCTGCTGGCAGCTAGTCAGAATTGGCAGCTGGGTGGCCAGGGTGCGATTAAACCTCTCGACAAGCCAATCACTCTGAGGATGCAGCAGTGTTGTTCTGGTCTTTTTGATGCCCAACCACTGGCAGACCTGGCTAAAGACCTCGGCCTCAAAATTCTGCCCCTGGTCACTGTGCAGTTCCTCCGGCAGGCCGAAGTGGCAGAACATCTCATTGACAAGGTGTTCAGCAGTGGTGGCTGCGCTTGTGAAATAGTCCATGGCCACAAGAACGTAGCGGTTCCCCTGATCACTGATGGGGAAGGGCCCTAGGATGTCGACACCCACTCACTCCATTGGGCTCCCCACCTGATACTGCTGTAGTGGAGCATGAGAGTGCCAAGTTGGGCCCTTTCTGGCTGTGCACAAGTCATATCGATGGACAAATAGCTCCACGTCCTGGTGGCAACCTGGCCAGTAGAACCTGGACCGGAGCCAATGCAGGGTCTTGGTCACCCCAAAATGGCCTGACCGCATGGAGCCATGGACCATCTGCAGAACCTTGTGACGTAGCCGGCATGGCACCAGGAGCTGAAGGACATCACAGTGACCCCCCGGAGCCTGCCAGCATCGATAGAGAAGGCTGTCCCAGCTAGTGAGGCTTGACCACTGAGAGTAGAGCACCTTCATCTCGGAATCTAGTGCTGCCATTTCCGTCCATGCTGGTCGCTGTCCTGCCCCCATCCATACCTGAATCTGGGCAAGCACAGAATCCTGACTCTGCTCCTGCTTGAATTGTTGGGGTTCGGCAAAGTCCCAGTTGTCAATAACTGCAGCTGGTGATACTGAGCCTCCACCAACAGGGAGGCCATCTTCATCTAGTGAAGTAGTCCACAAGGCCACCACCACCCTGGTTGCAGCATGCTGCTCCTCAACTCACCAGCAATAGTGGCACTCCTCTTCCAGGCAGGGCCCTAGAGACAGTGCATCTGCATTGGCATGAAGACGGCCAGCCCAGTGATGAATCTCAAAGTCGTAGTCCTGAAGCACGTCCAACCACCGGGCCAGCTGCCCCTCTGGTTCTTTAAAAGTGGAGCAGCCATATGAGGGATGCATGGTCGGTGCACAAGATGAACTTCTTGCCATAGAGGTAGGATCGGAAATGGTGGAGTCCTTGGGTCATAGCGAACAGCTCCCGGCAGTTCATGCAGTAGTTCCTCTCTGCCTGGGAGAGAGCACAGCTGTAGTAGGCAACAACCTGCTTCTCTAGCTCCCCCTTCTGGGACAGGACCACACTGAGGCCCATGTTACTGGCGTCAGTGTCCACAATGAATGGCTGTTGAGGGTCTGGGAAGGAGAGCACTGGTGCCTCCACGAGTGCTGATCGAAGCTGGCTGAAGGCATTGGAGCAGTCCTCACTCCACTGGAAGGCTTGGCCCTTCTGTGTCAGCTGATGCAGTGGCCTGGCGATGGTGGCGAAGTCCTTGACAAACCGCCAGTAGTAAGAAGCCAGCCCCAGGAAGCTCTGCAGCTCCCCAATGTCACGGGGGATGGGCCAGTCCCTTATCATGGCAACCTTGGCAGGATCGGTGGCCACCCCTGTTGAGCTGGAACCAGCGATGCAGTCGAGGGTGTCGTCCACCCATGGCAGCGGATAAGAGTCCTTGTGTGTGGCCTTGTTGAGGAGGTGGTAGTTGACACAGAACCTCCATGTACCATCTTTCTTCTTCACGAGGACTGCTGGAGCTGCTCATGGGCTACTAGAGGTTTCTATTACCCCTGCCGCTGCCATCTCTTTAATCTTAAGCTCTGCTGCTTCCCGCTTGGCGAGGGGCAGGCGACAAGGGTGGAGGCGGATTGGGTGAGCATCGCTGGTATTAATGTCATGTTGTACTAGGCTGGTGTGCGTGCAGTCTTCATCTCGGGCAGCAAAGATGCCGGCAAAAGAATCCAGCAGCTCCCGCAGCTGATGTCGCTGTTCGGTGCCCAGACCCTCACAGCTCCAGTGATACAACTCCTCGATCGCCTGCATGGTCTCTGGAGATGGCAACTGGGGTACTGATGATGATGCTGCAGACGCCATCTCCCTCTGCGGCCATGTACGGGGCTCCTCAGCTGGCTGTGGTGATGCAGAGACATGCCGTAGTCCTCCCTTTAAGGTGGGGTGGAGTATCACGGCTTCTGAACCCAGATGGAGTTTCGCCCTGGGTACATCCACCATGACCCTCAATTTGGTCAGCAGATCCAGCCTGATGATACAAGGGTCTTGCATTCTGGCTAACCAGAACTGGTGATCAACAGTGCAGTCAGCAATAGTCATCTTTAGCAATCTCTTGCCCCTCATTGTCGTTCGTGCCCCAGTGACTGTGGTTATCTTCAAACCTGTGGCTTCCCAGCCCATACGCTTCTGCCCCTCAGTCCCCGGTAGAACCCCAGGGCGGACCAGGGAGAGTGTGGAACCTGTGTCCACCAGGGCTCTGCAAAAGATGCCATTCAGATTATAGTCCGTTAGTACATCCCAAACGCCCTAGTCGCTGGCGTGACATAATGAGGGGGAAAAATTCATCGGTGGGGAGCGGTTCCCTTGCTGCGCCCCCTCCTTTAGTTTAAAGGGGACTGGGGGGCTTGCTTCCGTGGAGCAGGAGCTGGGCAATGTCGGGCGACATGACTCAGTTCCCTTCACTGGTAGCAGCCCTTCATGTCTTGCTTAGATGTCGTCCTGCTGCCCCGGCGTTGCCGCCATGGAAATGAGGTATCAACTGCACATATTTTCTTCTCCTCTCCACTGCTTTCATAATCTGCCTGGCACACTCTGTGGTTTGCAGTCAGTGGACAATCACCCCCACACAGCACATGTTTGACCTGTTCAGCTTTGGAGATGGCTGATGTCAAGGAGGTTCGTGCAAACAGGCAGATGTGGTCCCTTAGGCGGTCTGGACGCAGGCCTCGAACAAAGGCTTGGAGGGCCAGCTCCTTTTGGTCTTTATCAATGAACATAGGGTAACTCTGCCATGCATACATGCAAAGGTCAGCTGCATAAACACCCAGGTGTTTGGATAGCCCTCTCTGGTGGCTGTGGAGTTGGTCTCTTGCATCATCAGCATAAACATGGTGGCCACATTGGCGTTGTAAGGCTCCCTCTACCGCTGGCCAGCTGAAGCGCTCCTCCGGTTGGAGTCGGTGAGAACTTGTAAGGCCTTCTCCTCTACCACTAGTACCACCTGGATTGCAGTCTCTTCTGCTGACCATGCATTAAGCTGGGAAGCTAGCTGCACTTGAGTGAGGTATGCCTCTGGTGGTGTTTCCCCATTACAACGTGGCAGCTTTACCTTAGCTTGGTTGGGTGGCGAGATTGTTGCCGTTAGCATAGCGTGGCTAAAGGTCTCCGTGCATGGAGTTACAGGGCTCTGCTTCCTTGCTGGCTGGCAGGGCCCTGCAGCTTTTCTACGTGTGTTGGCTCCATCAGGAGGGCCAGCAATCCTTTCCCGTCTTTAGCTCATCATGCATGGGTTATAGTCACTCACATGTAGTCTCATAGCTGCAGTGAGCTCCTCTCGTAGTCACCCTTCCCTGGCCTCACAGCAAGCAATGAGTTCCTCTATGTCTGTTAGCCTAGCTGCCATTAGCATCCCACTTCTGACACCAGTGTAGCAAAACAGTCTATGTGAGTCAAAAATGACTACGGCTGGAGGCAGATAATTGCTCTGGAACTTTATTAGGCCAGGAAAGTGCCACTGTTGGCCATGGCACACGCCTTACAGCTGTGAGAGAAGAGATTGAGGCAAAAATTTGCAGCACTATTAATCTCTCCCTTCACTTCCTGCTACTCTTCCCTCCCTCTCCCCTGTGGTGCTTTTAAGGTCCCTCAGAAAACACATAACTACTGAACAACAACAAGATACCTGAACATGGTGAACACATAACATTAGACAGAACGCCACACGTCACAATATTAACAGAACCATGGCAGCAGCTCTGTCAGTGATTAGCTAAATGCTACCATCACTAAGCTAACTGTGAATTCAGCATAAACCAAATCAAAAAGGTGACATAGCCTAGGACGTTGTTTTCATGAAGTCCACTTTCTGGAAGCATGGGCCTTTTTAAATCTATTGAAAAAACAATAAAAAATACATTCAGCAGAGTTGCCAACTTTTCAGAAAAGCTTGGAGTGAGATTTAGAGGGAATTGCACAGGAAACAGTGTTGCCAAGTCTGTTTGCTATAAGTGACTTTGGGCTTGTTTTTTTGTAAAGACGCTTGCAAATGTCGTCAATCGCAGGTTGCAGGTTTTTGGGCTTGTTTTCTAAAGTTTAGTTGCTTGTCTGGGCTTGCTTTGCTCCCTGTATGAACCCGTCCTGATTCTTTCCCAGCTGTCCACAATAAAGCGAAACATGAACACGATAGTTTGTCCTTTTCCAGGATCATCCACAACCTGTTTCCTTCTTTACCATGCCCCGCCACCCCCCCAAGCCCAGCATGCCCTCACCAACACACACACACACACACAACTACACTTAACAGAGTGATAATGCCCAGGAATAAGTGGGGAAAATATGGAAAAAGTATAATAAAGCTTGGGAGAAAGAGTGTACCGGTATTGAACGATTGGATCCAAACTCAGGTGGGAGATGACTGGAAGGCATTCCGCTGATTTTGCAAGTGTGAAATACGTGCTCACCATGCAGATTTAATAGAGCATGCTGGCACCGAAAAGCACAAAAAAAGCTTAACCCTATTTGAGGTGGCTCATTTGTGTCTTTTCTTTTAACTTGAGTTTGAGAGTTTAAAAGTTATTCAGTGTTTTTACTGAATAACTTACACTTTTAATTAATGACTAAATATTGACTGCATTTACTGTCAGTTTATTTGTCCTTTAGCCTTGTTTATGCTACACGTCTGCTCTGGTGCGCTGAGGTGTACATCCGCTTTGGACAAGGACGGTGCACAAGCAGTTCTGTATGTACTTCATTTTTTCGTCTACTAGGCCAAGTGTTTGACACCTGTGCATAACTGTCATTTGCAGTTTCACCCCAGCCCTATGGGTAGCACAAATGCGCTAAGATGCCAGTTTGTTTGCTAGCTATATAAAAGTGAAGAAACACGAGAGCGACACGCATTTTTTTTTTGTAGTAACAACAATGGTGTCCTTTTGAGGAAGAGGCGGAAATCCCATTTTTCAGTGCTCTTCTTCGCTCAAGCTGCTACTGCTGCAAAATGATTCATGTATTCATATTTTCATCTTCTCCAACTTCTACGTCTACTTTGACTTTATATGCTGTGTCGTAGCACCACCTTTTGAATGGGAATTTCAGTTTTGCACATATGCAGTCAACGTGCCCAGACAACATGGTCAGAAAATTAGGGCTGCATACGGTCAGCTGTGGATGGGGCCCGCAGAGCCAAGTAGACTGGAGATGACGTAATTTTCATCACACAGGCCTCACAGTCAAGCGGACGTGGACAGCGGAGGTGCAGCATGAACCCAGCTTAATGCATAACGCGTGTCTTTTCCTTTAATCATAGTTTAAAAGTTCAAGTTATTCAAAGTTTAAAAAGACAAGTTGACTACAGTGACGTGTGTGTGTTTTCTCCCCTTTAATAATACCAAATGGTATTGTATTTTATATTGTTGGGAAGCCTAATTGTTCACCTTTACAATGAGGTTAACTTGTTAGGATTGTGCATTCATGGAATAAGCAACACAGCTAAATGTGTGGGTAATGCCCCCCCCCCCCAGAAAAAATGCCAAAATCCCCTGCCATATTCTACTGTTCATATTCACTCTTGTTTTGAGCTTCAAGTTCTGCCAGGTGTGTGCCAGTCACAGGTGGAGTTGAACATTTGCGGGATCAGCTTGGGTGTGCTGTATGTGCTAGTGTCCAACACAACCACGCTGGTGGACGTTCAACAGCTCCTGACTGAGGCATGAGATGCCATCCCACAGCAAAATAAGATAAGATAAGATAAGCCTTTATTAGTCCCACAACGGGGAAATTCCAGGATTGCAACAGCACAGGGATAGCAACACTCAGAGCAACAATCAGAAGGCAAGAAAAAAAACAAGCAAGCAAGAGCAGCTAATATACATATGTACATATTACTATAAAATATATATATACACACACACAGACACAGTGCAGAGCATTGTAGCTAGATGGAATAAATATGTAGATATATAAAAACACAGTGTGGAGCATTGTAGCTAGATGGAATAAATATGTAAATATATAAACACACACAGTGCAGAGAATTGTTGCTAGATGGGATGAAACAGCATAACCGTCTACTTAGTTATCCTACATGGTATGATTATGTGCCCATACATATTCTCACCCTCCATAGCGACCGGTATTTTCCTAGTTGTATGCCGGAGGGGACCATTGTGTAAGTCTATTGCATCTTTTGCATTCAAAAAACTATTAGTTTGTTACGTCTTTTTGCTATCTCTGCGAGCAGCCCTGCTTAGGTTGTACAGTCTGACAGCCGTGTGACCAGCATGAGGAGGAGGGGAGTTGTTGTGGCTGCGTATGAATATTGTACTCACCACTGAGGTCCCTGACAGTGTAAAAATGGCCAATGTAGTTTTTTGCTTATTATCTTGGGAAAGCACAATCATCCAGTCCACCAAGCAACTCGAAATAAGAGTGAATACCAACAGGAGAATATCGCAGGTTGATTTTGGCACTTTTTTTTTTTTTTCTGGGGGGGGACACTACCCACACATTTAGCTGTGTTGCTCATTCCACCAATGCACAATCCTTACAAGTTGTACCTCATTGTACAGGTGACTAATCAGGCTTTCCAGCGATATAAAATACAGTACCAATTGGTATTATTAAAGGGGAGAAATAACTGACTGAAATAATGTTTGCAAACTTTTTTGAGGAGTTTATATACATATACTGTGATCAATTAGCCTCTCTGAGGAGTCAAGTCGGGTTTTTTGGGCTTGTTTCCATAGAGCTGGTTGCTTGTTTCTCTCACTAGATTTGGCAACACTGGGGGGAAACTGGGGGTAGGGTTGGCGTGAGCGTGAATACGCACCATACACAAACTGTTATTTTTTTCCAACACATACACACCACCACATTCAGGCGTTTGCTCTAGGAACATTATCACATAAAGGTCATGAGGAAAAAAAGCAAAAGAATTCAAAACCTTTTACATTAACAATTAATCAAACAAATTTAAACTGAGCACATTGAAAATTATGAAAATGTACATTCAGGTTTTAGGCCCACATTATGTTGAAATAAGGCCAGCGATTTTTGCATATTCTTGCTAATAGACAAAGGCACTGGAAACATACCCTCTGTGATAGATGTAATACATGAATAAGAGGTTATGTGGGAAGCATGGTGGAACAGTGGTCTGGTTCAAATCCCCAGGCTGACAGGGATAGGAGGCTCTCTGGGTGGAGTTTGCATGTTCTCCCTGTGCTGTGTGGGTTTACTCTGGGGGATCTGGTTCCTTCCCACAATCCAAAGACATCCATGTTAGGTTAATTGGTGACTAAATTGCCCCTCGGTATCTGTCTTAGAATAGAGGGTTGGTGTAGTTAAACACTTTGAGTGGTCTTTGTGACCAGAAAAAGTGCTATACAAGTATAGGTCCTTATCCCTATACAAATAGGATTCCCCCTTATTGGTTTAAGCCTCAAGTGGTCATTTAGGAAACTGCAGCTTTCTTGTTCTTCACAATATACAACTGAAGAAAGCTTTAAATTGTATAAAGATTTTTTTTTATTTTTTATTTTTATAAATCATTAAATCCTTGCTGTCATCCACCACATTTCAGCATTAAGGAAGATATATTTGAATGTATATTATTATTTTTTCAACTAAGGCAAAATAACAAACACATTTACATCAATATTCCAGGTCAAGAAAGATATAAAACAGCTGTGAAAAGGTTTAATATAGTAATAAAAAAAATAAAATAAAAATAAATAAAATATAAAAAAAAATAAAGGTTTAATATAATAAGCTACTATACAGTTAGCTGTCTTAGTGTGACCAGTTGTTTATGCTATGATTTGTTAATGAGACAAGTTGTTGCGAAATTCTTGTTGTAGCTTGGTTAAACTTGGTAAACTATTTTTTCAACATTTTCAGTATTAGCCTCTACTTGTAGTCGCTTGATGGCTAAATATCGAAGTAACTGTATTATCTAACCCAATACTAAAGGGATCTTTACCTACAGTGGTGTGAAGAAGTGTTTGCCCCCTTTCTGATTTCTCATTTTTCTATATGTTTGTCACACTTAAATGTTTCAGATCAAACAAATTTAAATATTAGACAAAGATAACACAAGTAAACACAAAATGCAGTTTTTAAATGTAGGTGTTTATTATTAAGGGTAAAAAAAAATCCAAACCTACATGGCCCTGTGTGAAAAAGTGATTGCCCCCATTAAAACACAAATTAACTGTGGTTTATCACATCTTTGGAAAGCTGAGTTCAATTTCTCTAGCCACATCCAGGCCTGATTACTGCCACACCTGTTCTCAATCAAGAAATCACTTAAATAGGACCTGCCTGACAAAGTGAAGTAGACCAAAAGATCCTTAAAAGCTAGACATCATTCTGTGATCCAAAGAAATTCAGGAACAAATGCGAAACAAAGTAACTGAGATCAATCAGTCTGGAAAAGGTTATAAAGCCATTTCTAAAGCTTTGGGACTCCAGCGAACCACAGTGAGAGCCATTACCCACAAATGGTGAAAACATGGAACTGTGGTGAAACTTCCCAGGAGTGGCCGGCCGATCAAAATTACCCCAAGAGCACAGCTATGACTCATCCAAGAGGTCACAAAAGACCCCACAACAACATCCAAAGAAATGCAGGCCTCACTTGCCTCAGTTAAGGTCAGTGTTCATGACTCCACCATAAGAAAGAGACCGGGCAAAAATGGCCTGCATGGCAGAGTTCCAAGACGAAAAACACTGCTGAGCAAAAAGAACATAAAGGCTCGTCTCAGTTTTGCCAGAAAACATCTTGATGATCTCCAAGACTTTTGGGAAAACACTCTGTGGACTGACGAGATGAAAGTTGAACTTTTTGGAGGGTGTGTGTGTCCCATTACATCTGGTGTAAAAGTAACAGCATTTCAGAAAAGGAGCATCATACCAACAGTAAAATATGGTGGTGGTAGTGTGATGGTCTGGAGCCGTTTTGCTGCTTTAGGACCTGGAAGACTTGCTGTGATAAATGGAACCATGAATTCTGCTGTCTACCAAAAAATCCTGAAGGACAATGTTCGGCTATCAGTTCATGACATCAAGCTGAAGTGCACTTGGGTTCTGCAGCAGGACAATGATCGACACACCAGCAAGTCCACCTCTGAATGGCTTAAGAAAAACCAAATGAAGACTTTGGAGTGGCCTAGTCAAAGTCCTGACCTGAATCCAATTGAGATGCTGTGGGATGACCTTAAAAAGGCGGTTCATGCTCGAAAACCCTCCAATGTGACTGAATTACAGCAATTCTGCAAAGATGAGTGGGCCAAAATTCCTCCACAGCGCTGTAAAAGACTCATTGCCAGTTATTGCAAATGCTTGATTGCAGTTGTTGCTGCTAAGGGTGGCCCAACCAGTTATTAGGTTTAGGGGGCAGTCACTTTTTCACACAGGGCCATTTTTTCCACTTAATAATTAACACCTTAATTTAAAAACTGTATTTTGTGTTATCTTTGTCTAACATTTAAATTTGTTTGATGACCTGAAACATTTAAGTGTGACAAACATACAAAAAATAAGAAATCAGGAAGGGGGCAAACACTTTTTCACACCATTGTATATAGCATTTTTAACATCACGAAGACCACTTAAAACACTTAATAGCTATACACTAACCCTCTATTTTAAGGACCTGTTGGAGACAGAAATCTAGGGGCAATTTAGAGGCACAAATTAACTTAACATGCATGTCTTTGGATTGTGGGAGGAAACCAGAGTTCATTTGGGTACTGTGACATTGTTCTTGCCCTCAGATGTGGATCGAAGTTTTTCAGCAAGTTATTAGTTGGTGGGATGTCAGCTTGCAACAGCATATCTTATTCCATCCATCTTCTTCCGCTTAATCCTTTTCGGGTCGCGGGGGGGCTGGAGCCTATCCCAGCATCTTTGGGCGAGAGGCAGGGTACACCCTGGACAGATCGCCAGTCCATCGCAGGGCCAACACAGAGAGACAGACAAACATTCACTCTCACAGTCATACCTAAGGACAATTTAGAATCCCCAGTTGATGCCAATTAACCTAACTTGCATGTTTTTGGCATGTGGGAGGAAACCGGAGAAATCCCGGAGTGAAACCCACGCAGACACGGGGAGAACATGCAAACTCCACACAGATCACTGTTGGTCGGGGGCTGGGATCGAACCCAGGATCCCCCGGCCAAGGGTGAGTTGCTGTGTTGTTGCAGTGCTAACCACTCTGCCACCGCGCTGCCCACAACATAGCTTATTTCACAGGGCAATTGCAAACCTTAGTTTTTATTATGTAATCACCTACACCCCCCATAGCAATGGTCTCCTGAGGTGGAGATATAATATGAAGAGAAACCTTTTATTGTCATTATACACAATTTGTGTGCTACATATTACCAGTTTACTCTCCTGATAAAGCAGCAGAGTCTAAGAAAGAACATCCTGCAAATAAAAATGAGAAAAGGATGACGCTAAGAAAGACATTTATTAGTAAAAAACTATTGTGAGCAGATCCGCTGACTTTACTTCGCTTCAACTCCGTCATGTAGAAAGACGGATGAGGTTTTCGCTTTAAGATGTGAACTGTAAAAACTACATCCTAACCTGTGATGCTGCAGGAAGTGTGAGAATTTAATAAATCCTACAGGGATGATCTAAGATGGAAAGCTGAACAAACAGCCTTTATTCCCACTTTCGCCAACAAAGGAAACTGGCATTGTGAGGGTGCAAATGGGAAAGGATTTCATTGTTCCACTTCTGTTTGAATGTTTAATCCTTCAGCTTCATTTGTATTGCCAGTCTGTCACTTAAAACTGGAGGTTTACTGCCAAGAAGTTTGTCCCCCCCCCCCAAACTGTATTCACATCATCTGCAATATACTGTGTATTAGCAGTAGTCTCAGCATGACATTTTCCTTTGTGAGTTCCTCTCTTAGCTGAACTGTGGCTCCATCCTGAGCTGCAGCCCCATGAGGCTGCAGCAGTTGCTCAGTAGTCAGTGTAGATCCTGTGGGGCTGGCAGCAGCTACATCTGGCTACTGGGTCTCTGCTGACAGCCATCTCATTCAGTCTACCAACAGTGTCTTCATATGTTCACATTTTTATTTCCTGTTTTATGACACCCTTCAAATTCCCCAGAAAATGCCTCGAATGCCCACCCACAGCAATAATGGTCCCCAGTGGAGATAACCCGAGGCTACGTAAGGACGGTGAAGGATATTCCTGAAATAAGGAAATAATTCTGAGACTGAGTAAGCTCTGGACCTGGCATTCAGTGTAGGAATCTGTGTGTTTCAGTCTACAGCTACATTGTCTGCTGGGTTTCAGGTCTGTACTCCACATATACTATTTTTTAAATGTCCTTTTACATCTTAAAAAATTTAATAAGGGCACAAAACTCATGCAGTAGTTTGTCAACTTTGTGTTTATTGACTCATAAAACATTCTTCAAACAATAAAACAATTTTAAATGTCCGTTTCTGTACAATGCTTGCTAAGCAATTTTATTTATATATATTTATATATAGAAAATGTAAGAGGAGTTGTGTTAAAATGACAAAACTCCTTCAAATTTAATGGCAGGTACTCTGGAAAAAATAACAGCATTCCATCAACAAATATCTTCAAGCAATAAATATGTATTTATAAATAGTGTAAATTTACATCAAGATTAGAAACATAAAATCACAAATTAAACTTAATTCCATAAATCTATGTGCAACCCATTTTCTTTGTGACTTGGCCAGTAAGTTTTACCTTTTTTTCTTTTCATTTTTTATTTACCTAAGAAATAAGACAGATAAAAACAAAATGTTAAAAAAGCAAAAGAAAGTCATCTAAATTTTTCACATTACAAATTTTTTTGGGAGATTTTGCTGTCCAGAGAGTCTTAACGTTACCATCTACACTGAAAAATACCAGTTAGGCTAGAGCTCCATAGAGGGAACAAAGCTGAACAAAATGTGGGAAAAAGGAAAACATTTCATCCTGTCACCAGAATGGAAACCAAACCAGGAGGAGAATAAAGGAGAATGGTTGTCAAGTCAGTAGTCTTTTACGGGTGGTGTTGCCAGTTGTGAGCATTAACAAGTATCTACAAAACATTTTATCACGTATTAAAGAATCCCCCTCGTCATCCTCTGTTCCCAACCAGTTTGAGTAAGTCTTCAAATAAAACAGGGCCAAACTATTGTCCGCAGAGAAAGGGGAGGGGGAGGGGCAGGCTGGGAGGGGGGGGGGGAGTGAGAAACAGTCCCATATTCAAGCTTGGTGGCGCCCCCTTCTGGAAGGGCCTCCCAGCTCTTTTAAAACAGGGTTGCATAGACAGACACACTTGGCCGCCTCAGCCTCCAGCCGTCGCTATGGAGACCAGCCATACGGGAGGGGGCATTGGTGATGATGGGGAGACAGCCTTGGCTTTCCTGAATATCAGAAATGGTCCATGTAAGTGGATGTTTGTTCTGTTTTAATACAAGTTCCTGTAAATAGGCTTCATGGCTCCACGGCAGATGAAGAGAGAGGAGTCGCCTAATGTCAAGATGAAGATGAGTGAAGAGGAGGGGCCTGGAGATGAAGAGGGGATAACAGTACAGTCAGCTCACTGAATTCATTATCTGCAATCAGACAGCTTGTTTGGCTGGAATACAAATAATTTAGTGTGAATAATGAGGGCTTACATCTGACACAGACGTGGATTTGAGTGCATGATCAGTATGTAAACTAAAGCCATCAGATTAAGAAGTGGTGACACAGTACTGTTGAAAACTGTGGGGACATTACTAGTATGCTAGTACAGTTAAGTGGTGAAATACAGTTGAATAGTTTACAGTTTTTATGAATGACACATTCTGTATTTGGACAAATATCCGTAACAACAAACCTTATACATTGCTCCTAATTAACATGTTAATACTGCTTATGCTACTTGTTCCTGCAGCTCATTTAGGTGAAAGCTGTGATGTTTTGTTTTATGTCAAGATTCATCTCTGAATGAACCACAGCCCTCAAATATTAATGTACTGTAGGTTCCCATCAATTTCCCACAAGTCAGAACATCTGCCGGTATAACAAAGTTAAATTTAAGGGTTTGTAAGACCTTTTTTTAAGGCTACTTGATCAAATTTAGGCCTTTACATTAAATCCAGCTCACATTTAAGGCTGCTTGTCCAATAAACATGTTTTTTGTCGCCCGACCACCTTGAACCTCTTTTTGTCAGCGCTTGTGTGCTGCGCTCTGGAGGAAAAAAAAAAAAAAAAGTCTGTGCCCTGTATCCCAGCAACAGCTTGTCATTCACAGCTCAGCATAAATAACAATGGACAGGAAACGTATTCTGGCATTGGCAGCAGCTCTGGATGCAAAATATGATGACACGGGGAAAAAAAACAAACAAAACAGGAGTCTGGGTACAGACATCAACCGGACTTGTACACGAGAACTGGACACCGAACTTATACAGGAGTTGTGCCCATTTCAAGGAGTATTTTAGATTGACTCAGAGTCAGTTTGAACTGGTTTTGGAGAAGATTGGCACGCCAATTTCTCGGATGCAGACTAATTACAGAAAGCCCTTCTGAGGTGAGTAGTTTATGGTCAAAATTTAGTTTATTTTTACATCTATTTTCGTAAAACTCACACTGAGATATGCTCAACTCATAAATGGTTTCATAAACTCATAAATAACTGTCAGGAAATGATCACATTTCCATTGGCGGTATTTCCAGTTTTTGCAGTTATCAACTACAAATTCACATAGTATCCATATTATCTACCACAACAAACTTGTAAGAAATATGACCCTGGCAAAGGCACTAACACTCACCTGGCACACCGACAGATGCAGACACGTTCCTCCAAGTGTTTGCTTTCAAGTTTTGATCATGATATCCTTTTAGTGTCAGGTCAAAGAGTACTGGGTTGTTTAATGCAAAGTTTAGTCTCTCCCCCGTCATCCTACCGTTCTTGTCTTCCTGTACTGGCGTCCAATGTCCCACCCTTCCTTAATTCTGACTGGCTGCTTAGAAAGGTCTGACATTGATGAGCGCAACTGTAGTCTGTAAAGTTCAACTTTTTCAGCCCTGAGCGCCATGACAAAAAGCAGTCACATCCGAGTGTGTTTCAACACTGGACTACATAGTGAATGAATAGAAAATAATCGTCCACAGCAGAAAAAACACATTTGGTGGATATGTCCCCTAAATTTCCACTTCCCACGGACTGGTTTCTGCTATAGGTATGAAGCTTTATCCCATCTCCTCCCTTCACAATCAAACGTCTGCTGCTGATTCCACTAATTTTTTCATTTCTGTTGTGCTAAAATGCTAAATAGTCACTAAAATTTACAAAACAGAATACAAACATTTCAGCTTTCAACACAATCTTATTTATCACCTCTGTGGCTTAAGACCCTTAAGCTGGATTCATGCTGCACTTCCGCTGTCTGTGTACATGCAACCGGAAACCTCGTGTGATGAAATTTACGTCATGATCTCCAGTCCACTAGTATCCGCAGGGCTCTTCTGTGGACGACCGCACGGCCTGCCCACCTGAACACACTGACAGTGCATGCGCAAGACTGAACATCCCATTCATGAGGTGGCGCTACCAACACAGCATACAAAGACAAAGTAGATGAAGAAGACAACGAGGAAGTGGAAGCCAAGAATAAACATACATGAATCCTTTTGCAGCAACAGCAGCGGAGAAGAGCACTGAAAAATGGTAATTCCTCCTTTTCCTTGAAACAACGCCACTCTTGTTGCCACAAAAAAAAAAATGCATCACTCTCATGTTTATAGCCAGTGAACAAACTGGTGTGTTAGCGCATTTGCGCTACCCATAGGGCTGGGGCGAAACTACAACTAACAGCTGCGCACACGCATCAACCGCTTGGCCTGGTAGATGGAAAAAAGTGAGCATGTACAACGCCGCGTGCGTGCCGGGCTCATCCAAAGCACATGCAGACCAAAGCAGACCAGAGGGGAAATGCAGCATGAATAAGGCTTTAATAGATGGATTCAATGATTGTAATTTTAAGGCCTCACATTTTGATAAACAAATTTTTACACATTTTTAACCTCTTGCACTCCGGTGTACCGCGGACGGGCAGGTCTCTGCGTCCTACAGCGCACAGAGGGCGCTCTCGTGCGCTCTAGGACGCACGAGGGCGCTGCGTCCTAAGAGCGCACTGGAAAAAAAAGCTGCATTTCCGTTCTCCCACTACAGACACAGCCGCGAACAGATCGGATATGATTGACCTCTCATTCGACTAATAAGAGCCTTGAATTGGGTTTCTGAAACATTGAAGAACCAATGACTGAAAACCTAGCAAGAAGGACCCGCCTAACAATGCTGTGAATGCAGCGAGCCAATTGAAGCACAGAAGTTCACGAGCTTTTTTGTGCAAGGCTAGGTGAAGAGAGACTGACTGCTGCAGCAGATGAAAAAAGAACCCGCAGGAAGAACCCCACAGACCCAGCAGCACGGAGACCATCCACAAGTGCAACCTGTGTGACAGGGACTGCCATTCGCGCATCGGCATGTTCGGCCACAGGCGGTGCTTTTTTTGTTCCAGCAGAGTAGACGTTAGGATAGACCGACGGAGGCCGACAACGAAGGCTGAGTGACACACACGCGTTCACCAGTCTTTTTTTAATTACTACTGTTATTTGTTTTGAAAAATCGTTTGCCAAAAACCGCAATCATGGAAGCGCAAAACCGCAATAATGGAATTATGTTTTGATCGGATCGCGAGACCAGCGTCGCGTTCGTCTGACAATGAGGAAGAAGTTCGCCAGCTCTGCTTCTGCTGTGAAGAGGTAAGTGTTCTAAGCTAAATTATTCTTTATCCCTGAAAATTGTAATCAAAATGACTTTTGACCGATCGGTAAATTACAGCTGTACGTCATCGCTGCATGACGGACCGTGGCGCAACGGGCGATGTCCGTCCTCTGTAGCGGGGGGGAGACAACCCCCCCCCCCAAACACACACACACACACAGCCCTGAGTGTCACCTTTCATTAGAGCCCAAGATGAAGCTTCTATATTGAATCATTCAAAAGTTACAGACGTTTTTCCAAACTGTGCCATTTGGCACAATTTGGCACAGTTCAAAAACGCCTGGGAACTACCTGAGGAAAAAGCTGTGTAATATATTCATTTTTTGTGGTATTGTTACAAAATTTGGACCTCAGCTGGATAACACTTGGTTCTACATTTCTGTTGCATCTTCCAGCCCGGATCTGAAGCTGTGTGTTATTTGCAAGCATTTGTATCCGAAAAAACACCCAGGCCAAATTTATTTTCTTCAAGTTCACTATGTTTAGATGACTGTAACTCAGTGGCCGGAGCACTTAAGAGAGATTATGACTGTTTTGCCAAAAAATTCAAAGTGTTTTCTTTTAAATGAGACCAACCCCATGAAGATGCTGCAAAGGGTTGAAGAACAGCTTTCGATTTACTTTGGGCATGTTATTTTTTGGCATTTTTAGGGAAATTGACCGGAGTGCAAGGGGTTAAAGCCCCACCGACACCGTTTGTATTACAAACTTCAGACTGATTTGTCAAAATTTTAACACTTAAGTGAGGAGCAGATCTTTACCCAACAACCCTTACATGCATCTTTTCTATTTATGAAGGGAAGGCAGTTCAAGGGAATGATATTAAAGCATGGTTTCTTTCACCGAGTCCATATTTCCTTCAGTCTGAGGACTTACTAATGTGAATTGGTCGTAGACCTGCATCAGGTCCTCCATCCTGTACTGTTCCAGTACTACAAAGTCATCCAGTGTGGCGCTGCCTTTCCTGGCGCAGTCCTGGCAGTGGACAACATACTGCTTCTTGGACAGCAGCTCGCGGCGCACAAACAACAGGTTGAAAACTTCCACCTGCACAAAGGTACAGACACAAACACCCAGGGGAAAATATTTCCAGATTGTTGTCTCATTATTATGTTGCCCATGATTAATGAGATCAAAATGTTTCTAGCAAACAGGCAACACTTCTGCATTCAAGTGTATTACCCTTTAGGATAGCCATTAATTATCTGAAACAAAAAAAACTGAGCCAGACTTAAGTGGTTACAAAAACCATGAGTGCTGTCGAAAATGAAGAAAATATAAATCACCAGAATTTTAAGAGGAATTGCTCTTGTGTACTGAGGGTAATCTAATGCAAGTAGTTACACGTGTTCACTCTGATCAAAACACAATCCTAAACACAATCCTAAATTTTTCACCAACATTGAACTAATACTGAAATGTTTTTGAGAATCTTGAATATAGATTGTTCAATTTATATCACCAAAATAAGCGGGGTAGTAAAAGAAAGGGTATTATTTCAGAGTTTTATAACTCATTGACACTATCTTCAAGTGAAAATTCACTGAAAAGATTAAACTACTGGAAAGAAGATCTGCAAATTGAAATTTCAGAGGAACAATGGGAATTGGCTTGTACAGAAGCTCAAACCAAATCAATAAATGCACGCCTTAAATTGATACATTTCAAATGGTTAATGCGGATGTATGTTACACCGGAGGAGTTAAATAGATATAACAAAAATATACCAGATACATGCACAAAATGCATGGAAAGTAAAGGAACCCTATTTCATTGTTTATGGGAATGTAGATTAATAAGAATGTTTTGGGAAGAGGTGAGGGTAACAATTGAAAAAATAATCTCAAAACAAATCATATTGAATCCTAAACTGTTTTTGTTGGGTCTGTACCCAGAAAAGCATAATTTTAATAAAAGTGAAAGAACATTCATAGACCTCAGTTTGCTTAATGCCAAAAAATGTATTGCACTATTATGGAAAAAGACTCATAGACCAGATGTGACTCAGTGGTTAAGACAGATGTTAACAAACCTTCCATTAGAAAGAATAACATATATACTGAAATCAAAGGAAATTGTGTTTGAGAATATATGGAGACCTTTTATTGATTATGTAAAAAATTTAAACATAACTCTTGAAGAAGAAGGTGAATGATGTGTGTGGAGCTTGTAAATTCCAAACTGGTGAACATAATATGTATACTTATGTATTGGATTGTCTAGACTAAACAGAGGAGCATTGTTGAAGACTTGATTTTGTTGGTGGTTGTTGGTGTTTTTAGTGCATTTTTTTTTTTTGTAGTACTTTAGTGTTAGTGTTTGATTGTATCATGTTTGTTAAAAAAAAAAAAAGGTTCAATAAAGATATTGTGGAAAAAAAAAATAAGCGGGGGGTGGACACAAATATCACTGTTCTAATTCAACATGTAGGGAGTACAGTAATATTGGGAATGTGAGGACGAATACTCAGCCTGAGACAATTATCTTTTCACTTGAAAATAAGTGTGAGCTTTGAAGACAAATGTGACATCCTGATAAAATTCACACCCCTGATACTGCCATGTTCCTGGTGCACTCACGAACCTCACAGATTGTGCAGTAGTGGGCCGGCTCATCCCTGGTCCTCGGCCTCAGCATCGTTTCCTTCCCAGCGGACACCAAGGCTTCCTTCACCCACTGGCACTGCTTCAGTGTCCGCAGCAAGCAGTACCTGTGACCATGGTCAGACATCAGTGTAAGAAGACTGCAGTCAGACAGATAATCATGTACCGTTGTGATCTGATGACTCACTTAATCATCTCAAACAGCTTGTGGTCAGACACTTTAATGTTGCGTGCCATGTTCCAGGAGAGGTGCACCATGGGAACCATGGACTTGACACTTTGGAGCTTGTTCCACTCATAACGCTCCACAGCCAGTTTGTACTGGTGGGCTGGAAACAAACAAGTATTTAAGTTGGTGTTTATAGCTTGGAAATGTTTGGTAAATTATCTTACATGCACCAGCTCTCAATGTATTTACTTAAAATACTTTGACCTAGAAAGTAATTGAGAGGAAAATATAACAACAGGTGCACAGACAACTGAAAAATGTATCTGAGCAGAATCTAAAATATACTGTAATCAGCCCAGTAATCAGTTGAAAAGGGCAAAAATCAGCTGGAAACAAAGTTGGAAAATCAAGGAAAAGGTTAACTAGACAAGTTTTATAAATGTTGGCAGGTAGAGATACATAGTTTACTTCAGAGTCGATGGAAGAGTGATTCTTGTTGGTTAAGTGAAAAAAAAAAAAAAAAGTCTGCTGGAAATGCAGAACCCGCCAACTCTTATTAAATCCAGTGTATGGGCCTTTTTTAAACTTGTGTCTTACTGACAATTTGTGTTCACAATTTATGATGTGGTCATCTGTTGACTCCCTGCCAAAGCAGCTGAGGCTGCAACACCTATGAATCAGGACAAATGGGGCTGCAGTTCACAAACTGACCACAACGTGTCATCAAGATTCCAACCGTTCCATAAGCACAATGCCTTTACAAAGTGGGGACTGTAAATTTTAAGAGTTATATTTTTTACAAAGAACGCTGACCCTGCCGATTAAACTCTTTGCCAAGTGTGGATGTAAATGGCAACAAGGACATAAAGCAGTGACTGAGCGATGGACAAAACTGATTCCATTGATCCGAGTCTGACTATTACTGCCGTTTTTCCCCTGAACAGGTGAGCAGCTCACTGCTGTAGTGGTTGTTTAGGCAGATGATGTATTATTATTTTTGCAGGTAGCTAAAAGATCACTGTCACCAATTAGCATACTTTTAGCTAGTGTGTATAAAGCCAAAAGATGCTGATCACACCCCCATGTGACTGGACAAGTCGTTCACGTGTGTTTGAGGACTGAGCTTACATTTATGCATTGAGATTCAGATTGTGACCAAAAAATGAATCAATTTCTGCTTTCCCACAACCTGCATCTTTAACATTAGACACATTTAATCCAAAGAATTCAAGAGATTTACTGAAGGTAACCCCACTGTGTAGCTTATTCATCCCCAAAAGTGCATAACATAAGGGTGTTATATTGTTTGCATTATGAAGGAGAAACCCTATAGGGAGATAGATAGGGAGAAACCCTATCCCAGGGTTGCTCCAACTGAAGAAACAGGAACTTTGACAGAGTACAAAAATTGCCTGTCAACCCATATCCAAAATTTTGGGTCATACCAGTAAGAGGTCCTACGTTCCAGGCAATGTTGTTGCACCAGCCAATAGCCTGGACCCAGTGGACAGTGCCCGTGTTGAGCCACACCAGGTCACCTGGACGTTGGATGAACCGATAGACGGGCACATCTGCCTCATATAGATCCTCCAGGTTGGGCCACCATGAGCCCATCAGGAAATTGATGTTGTTTCTGAAGATAAGGAAATAAAAGTTGTGAGGAAGGTTGGGCTGTAACCAAATATTCAATTGCTATACTTGGATTCAGTTGTTTTCTTTTTAAATTGTCCAGTTTTGGTATATTTGGGGGGGGGGGCACTAAAAAGTTCATAGTGGTCAAATTTGACCAAATGTGGTTTATTTTTCAACCGCAGGGATCCAAGCGCTGCAACACCGATGGAAGAAGTGTCCAAACCGAAGAAGGGGAGAGACTTGAAAAATAAACCGTATTTGGTCAAATTTGACCACTATGAACTTTTCAGCCCCCCCGCACACCCCCCGTAGGTAAATGGAAGAATATCAAAATCTGAAGAAAACCCTCACAAATCTACAAGAATTGGCAAATTCACAAGAAAAAAGTAGCAAATTTATAATATAAAAGGCCATATATTTACATGAATACATTTACAAATATACAATGGGGGAAAAACTCAAATTAGGTGAAGATATTGAAAATTTATAAGATAAAAATGTGAGAAAGGCCGGAAATGTAAGAAAAATTGCATATTTATAAGAAAACATAGCTAATAAATAATAAATATGGCTAATAAAGGCTCATTTTATCTTACATATACAAGTAAAAAAGTCACATAAGGGAGGTCACTTTTTGGAGGGAAAAAAGGTACAGATTTACAAGAAAAACAAAACAGACTCAACGACAAATGAAATCACCCCTAGAGTGCTCAGATCTCCTGACCACTGACCTTGATCACAGTCCAGATGTAGGCCCACTTGAGGATCACTGCACATGAGTTTGGTGAACATTGATACAATTGCGTAGGAGTAACGATTTTCATGAAATCATACAGCAATCAAGCATAGCATTATGACCATCTGCCTAATATTGTGTTGGTCCCCCTTACGCTATCAAAACAGCCTTGACCCCTTGAGGTATGGGCTCCACTAGACCCCTGAAGGTGTGCTGTGGTATCTGGCACCAAGATGTGAGCAGTGGATCCTTTAAGTCCTGTAAGTTGAGAGGTGGGCCCTCCATGGATTTGTTTGCCCAGCACATCCCACAGATGCTTGAATGGATTGAGCTCTGGGGAATTTGGAGGCCAAGTCAACACCTCAAACTCGTCGTGCCCCTTAAACCATTCCTGAACCATTTTTGCTTTGTGCCACAGTGCATTATCCTGTTGAAAGAGGCCACAGCCATCAGGGAATACCATTTCCATGAAAGGATGGACAGTACACCCCTGCCAACATCTTGGAGCCAGATACCACAGCACACTTTCATGGGGTCTAGTGGAGTCCATGCCTTGACGGGTCAGGGCTGTTTTTACAGCAAAAGTGGGACCAACACAATTTTAGGTAGGTGGACATCATGTTATGTCTGATCCTTGTAAATGCCTACATCTCTTGACCTTTGAGCAGGACTCCAAGTTCAACCTGGATGCAGACAAACTTGAGGATCATTGTGTGTTAGTTTGAGAATTAGGACAACAGCATCGGGGGAGCAAGTGTTCATAAATTCGTAAGTGCTGAGATCTGACGTTTGACCCTGACTTTGACCATAACATTGATGTAGACCCACCTGACTGTTGAGAACTAGGGCAAATGCCTAGGAGGAGTACTGATTTTTCTGAAATCACCCAAGTGCCCAGATCTCCTGCGCTTTGATCTTGACATTGACCTTGAGCACAACCTGGATGCAGACCCTAACTGAGGATCATTTTAAGTGAGTTTGGTCACCATTCGGGCAATTGCCTAGGATTAGCAGGTTTGAAAGACAATACAGATTATTTGGACATTTGATCTGGATTACTACTGAATCTTCAAAGCCTGAAAACTGGTATTCAGCATAGTCCTAGATGAAGGGTTGAAGAGGGGAGGGAAAAACCCATGAAACAGCCCATCTTACTTTTCACAGAAGTTGCTCATCACTCCCCAGTATGGCTCTGGTACTGCAAACCATTCACAGTCTCCTGGCCCAATGTTGATGTTGACTGCACAGAAATTATTGTGTTCTTGGTGACCTGCAGCGACCAAGAGAACATAACACCCACCAATCAGCAACTTCTACACAGCACACCAAATGAGCACACAAATGTTCTAAAATGGTCCAAGAGCACCAGCCTGGTATCCTGCTGCCGGGAACCTTCATGTACAGCTGGACCGTGTTCATGCCCAGGATGGTGTGACCCACGTGGCTTAGCAGGTTGCCGGCTGACACGACACGAGCGAAGGCTGGCAGTTTACTGAGCTCCTGAAGTTGCTGTTTCCACCTGGTAGGGAATGGTTGAGACGAGTGAGCATCACAAGATAAACTTTTATGAACCATTTCAAATCTAAAAGTCATCAAATTCATACTCACTTCCTTTCATCAGACACGTCAATGTTGGTTCCGAACTTGATATGCTTCAGGGGGCCCCTTCTTTTGCGGGCAGCACTTAAGACACAAACAGAAATAATTCACAAATAGCCAAATAGTACATAATATAGTCAATGGTGAATGAGAAATAAATTGAACGTCAATATAAAAATTAAAAAAAGGATAGCAGCACAACTTCAGTGTAAATGAAGCCTGATTATTTCACTCCAACACAAGTTGTACGATTTAATTAAAAACCACACACACAAACTTAAGTAAGCATAAACATTATGCCACAAGTAAACAACTTACCATCGAAAGATATTTATAAATCAACTTTTGAATGAAAAACAGCATGGAGCCAGAAAATGCCTTTAAAGTGCAGGTAAAACAGACCAAGTAGCCCAGGTATAACTGTGTCCATTGATGTAATTAAGAGGTGTAAATTTAAAAAAAAAATTCTGATTGCAGTGTAGCCACGATTATTTGGTGTCTTTATATTGTCTTTTAATAACAATAGCGCTATGTTTTGCTGCATTTAGAAAACTATAGAATGACAATAATCAACTGTTTATTAGGGGCAAATTTATGAAACTGTATGAAATGTATGTTCATTCCTTCTAAATGTTTAAAGTTTTGCCAATGTGTGACTTTTTTCCCTCCACGCCTTTTCAATTCTATACCTTGTACATTTGCAACCCTCCCTTAAAATCTAAAATAATCAGGGGAACTCAAAATTCCAAATTTGTGTGTACAAGGGCTGCTCATTAAAGATTTGACCTACTTCCGGTTATTGTAGGAATCTGAAATTGCACATGTATAATAATGCGTATCTCTATAGGTCATGTGGTAATATGCAGCTCTGAACTCCTAAGAATTTCTCTTTTACAGGTGCTAAGGTGGCGTAAGGTGTGATAATGGAGCCAGCTGAACACAGAGGAGTCATCAGGTTCCGGTACTCAAGAGACTGCACACCATGTAAGACGTTGGATGAGATGAAAGAACCTTATGGGGAGGATGCCCCATCATATGACATAGTCAAGCTCTAGCATCGACAGTTCAAGTGTGGTTGGACGTCAGTGGAAACAGCACCCATCCCTAGGCAACCACAATGCACCACTGATGAAGACATCATCCAGTAAGTGGAGGCCACCATTTTGGAGGATTGCTACATAACCGTTTGCTAACTACCCCAAGATGTCAAGATCAGTGTGGGGTCTATGGGTAAAAAAAATCATCCATGACCATTTGCACATGTGGAAGTAGTCTGCACAATGGATTCCCCAGTTGCTCACACCAGAGATGGGGACTTGAGGCTGAGTCTTGGCCTCAAGTCGCACTTAAGATGCATATACAAGGACTTGAGACTTGACTTGGACTTGCCACTCAAAGACTTGACGTGGACTTGCAAAAAAAGATTTGTGAACATCTCTGGCTCACACCTTTTTCAGAAGCAAGAACAAGTCATGTGCTCCCAGGCTCTTCTGGCCATATGCCAAGATAACCAAGAGGACTTTTTCAACAGACTAATCATGAAGGATGAAGCATGGGTCCATCACTATGACCCAGACACTAAAGCCCAGTCGAAACAATGGAAGTATGATGACTCACCACCTTGAAAGGAGGCACGTGTCCAATTCCTTGGCGAGTAAAGTCATGCTCACGGCCTTTTGGGACCAGCATGGAGAATTGATGATGACTTTCCAGGCAAGGGGTACCACAATTACTGGGACTTACTATAATTCACTGCTGCTGAAATTGTGGAATGTTATCAAAATTGAGAGGCGTAGTACGCTGACCAAAGGTGTCCACCTGCTGCAAGACAATGCCCCGGTTCATAACTCGCATGTTGGCCAGACGGAAGTATGGTCCTGCGGCTATGAAATCCTTCCTCAACCCCCATTACTCTCCTGACCTTACACCATCTGACATCCACCTCTTTCCAACCATGAAGTCCCTTTTGAAGGGCAAGCACTTCCAAGACAATGAAACTCTGATTTCCGAAGTAAAGTCGTGGCTTCTGATGCAACTTGCAGTCTTCTACAGGTGAGGTCTCCACAGCTGCATAAAGTGATGGGAAAAGTGTGTGACCCTTGGAGGTACACTACTGTTCAAAAGTTTGGGGTCACTTAGAAATTTCCTTATTTTTGAAAGAAAAGCACTGTTTTTTTTCAATGAAGATAACTTTAAACTAATCAGAAATACACTCTATACATTGCTAATGTGGTAAATGACTATTCTAGCTGCAAATGTCTGGTTTTTGGTGCAATATCTACATAGGTGTATAGAGGCCCATTTCCAGCAACTATCACTCCAGTGTTCTAATGGTACAATGAGTTTGCTCATTGCGTCAGAAGGCTAATGGATGATTAGAAAACCCTTGTGCAATCATGTTAGCACAGCTGAAAACAGTTTAGCTGGTTAGAGATGCTATAAAACTGACCTTCCTTTGAGCAGGTTGAGTATCTGGAGCATCACATTTGTGGGGTCGATTAAATGCTCAAAATGGCCAGAAAAAGAGAACTTTCATGTGAAAATCGACAGTCTATTTTTGTTCTTAGAAATGAAGGCTATTCCATGTGAGAAATTGCCAAGAAACTGAAGATTTCCTACAACGATGTGTACTACTCCCTTCAGAGAACAGCACAAACAGTCTCTAACCAGAGTAGAAAGAGAAGTGGGAGGCCCTGCTGCACAACTGAACAAGAAGATAAGTACATTAGAGTCTCTAGTTTGAGAAATAGACGCCTCACAGGTCCTCAACTGGCAGCTTCATTAAATAGTACCCGCAAAACGCCAGTGTCAACATCTACAGTGAGGAGGCGACTCCACGATCCTGGCCTTCAGGGCAGAGTGGCAAAGAAAAAGCCATATCTGAGACTGGCCAATAAAAGAAAAAGATTAATATGGGCAAAAGAACACAGACATTGGACAGAGGCAGATTGGAAAAAAGTGTTATCGACGGACGAATCAAAGTTTGAGGTGTTTAGATCACACAGAAGAACATTTGTGAGACGCAGAACAACTGAAAAGATGCTGGAAGAGTGCCTGACGCCATCTGTCAAGCAAGGTGGGGTAACGTGATGGTCTGGGGTTGCTTTGGTGCTGGTAAGGTGGAAGATTTGTTCAGGGTAAAAGGGATTTTGAATAAGGAAGGCTATCACTCCATTTTGCAACGCCATGCCATACCCTGTGGACAGTGCTTGATTGGAGCCAATTTCATCCTACAACAGGACAATGACCCAAAGCACACCTCCAAATTGTGCAAGAACTATTTAGAGAAGAAGCAGGCAGCTGGTATTCTATCTGTAATGGAGTGGCCAGCGCAGTCACCAGATCTAAACCCCATTGAGCTGTTGTGGGAGCAGCTTCTAGAAGCGTGGGGTGAAATTTCTCCAGATTACCTCAACAAATTAACAGTTAGAATGCCAAAGGTCTGCAATGCTGTAATTGCTGCAAATGGAGGATTCTTTGACGAAAGCAAAGTTTGAAGGAAAAAATTATTATTTCAAATACAAATCATTATTTCTAACCTTGTCAATGTCTTGACTATATTTTCTATTCATTTTACAACTCATGGTGGTAAATAAAAGTGTGATTTTTCATGGAAAACACAAAATTGTCTGGGTGACCCCAAACTTTTGAATGGTAGTGTACCTATGTAGAGAAAAACTAATAACTGTGTTAAGTTTCCTTCCTCTCAGTACATGACAAACTAACTGTTCTTTAATAACACCCCTTGTACACAAGTATCCATATAAGCTACTGTTATCAAAGTTCAGCAAAACTAAGATGAATGGAACTGATGTTGGCTATGGCAACATCAGTTGATGTACTTTTGTGTGTTTGGCTTTATTTTTTTTTTAACAACAGGACTAGTTACAACAATGATAAATAAAAACAATTTTCTTTTCCACTTTGTCAAACCCACAGGGAGTCGACCGATATGGGTGAAAGAGTTAAATATGATTCAAGGGCCACAGAATTGAGTCCTGGTACAAACAACACAAGTTACCTTTCCGCTGATGCTGGCTCTGTGTCTGAGGGCTCCTTTAGAGCTTTCTTTTCATTCTCTTCCTGAAAATAAACAATTTAACTTATTAGCACAGGCATACACAGCAATTAATTTCTGTCTTCTTTGATGTTCAGAATTCCTGCACACAATTGATGCCCCACTAACCCGCAGGGATTCCTGGAAGGAAGCGGCCTGATACTGGGCATATTTGGCGATGGTAGTATGGGAACGGGCACTTTCACAGCGCCACATTTTTTTGGTGCCTGTTGGGTCCCAGTTCTCATCAGCGGGCTGAGACAGCTGAGTCCAGACCTCCACCAGGTGCTCTGGGTTGGCCTCAACCAATGTCTTCGTGGAGAACAAGCCCAGGTCTGCAGGGAAACGTGCACCGCGGAGGGCAGGAGTCAAACACTGATTACAGCTGTGACTGAAAGAACATGCAGTACATGTATTTGAGACGAAGCACCTACCCAGTTTGAGAGCTCCAGCAAGTCCTCTGATGACAGTGACTGGGTTGGAGGGGTTTGTGCAGAATTGGTGCAGTGGGGGAAAGAAAGCATCTCTCTTGTTCTCCAGCTGGTTCAAAAATGGATAAAAGAGTTAAAGTCCTGCATCAATTATTAACTAAAATGCCAATGTAACCCAAGTATCAGCTCTATGTTTTAAGTCACACCAAGTCTTTTTGGGGTTGATACTCACATAGATGCTAGGTGTGGGGGGGTTCAGCTTGTCTTTGGGCAGGGCTGGTGAGGGCGGAG
The DNA here is from genome assembly GCA_020510985.1 of Pholidichthys leucotaenia. Lineage (NCBI taxonomy): Eukaryota > Metazoa > Chordata > Actinopteri > Cichliformes > Pholidichthyidae > Pholidichthys > Pholidichthys leucotaenia. The sequence continues at coordinate 251,209,077 of CM035845.1, read as the reverse complement.
GAGGCAGGCGGGGAGGAGGGCACTTATCGAGAAGTATACTGCTATTGGAAAGGCCATTCTTCCCGAGGTTTCTGTACACACATTACACAAAAATGTTTTTTGTCACAGCAGCAGTGATGGGTATAAATCACTTGTAAATCACATTCAAATTTCTACTTCTATTAATCCTTACAAATACCAGCTGCATTATCAAAGCCATCTAGGGAGTGATGCTGCATTTTACTAATCAAATTCCTTTTATTTGATACAAGTCAAAGCAAATGGAGGAATCTATTCAGCTAAATATCTGCATGGCAACAAGACTGCCCAGTGGCCTTCAGTTGTTGACAAGTTATATAATCATTTGTCTCTGGTGCTGCAGTTGCACTGTAAAGCCACAGGGAGGAGACGTGCTCAAAATCTATCCACACAGTTCAACTGATCCTGTTCCAGTTTGCACAAGTAGTCAATGTACAAAAGAATTGTTCAGATTCTCAATCAGGTAAAAGAGATACTAAATTAGCTCAAATAACCTGAACTTCATTTAAAGTCTGAGTAATTAACCTAAAGTCCCCTGTCATCAACGCAAACATTCCCACTGTACAGTAACCACAGTGCAGTGGTAGTGTGAAATTATGTTTTAATAAGCAGCTTAACAAACCCAATTACCTTAATTTACTGTTTCTTTTTTTAATCAGACAAAGAGGTAGAATATGTTTGTTTTTTTATCTTGACATGTTTTGACTGACACCTGCAATCTTCTTCAGAAGCATTAGCTGCTCGCTGTGACGTGTTATCATAAAATGGTAAAACGACATCACAGGGAGCAGCTAATGCTTCTGAAGAAGACTGCAGGTGTCAGTCGAAACATGTCAAGATAAAAAACATCTTCTACCTCTTTGTCTGATAAAAAAAGAAACAGTAAATTAATTATTGGAAAAGAAGACAAAATGAACATACTTGAGTAAACCCAATTACTCCCTGAAACGAATAAAGTATTGTTCATTCTGAATTTCAGTAATATTTTGAAGAAAAAAAGGTGTCAAAACAAAAAAAAGGAATTCACAAGTGAACAGCAGAAGCAGAAAATTTTATATCTACAGTATGTGTGGAAAATGTAATCTCCTCTAAAGCAGACACTACTAGTAATTCAAACACACATTTCGAGGCAGCCCTTTCCGGAAAAAGCTTGAATGAATTACAGCTTGCCACATTACAGACCTCTGGGGCCACATCTGCCTGGCCATATTTCATTTTCAACACTATTACCAAGAGGAAAGAAACAGGGGGCCAGCAAAATGCGTCAAGTAGAGACCCTGAAGTGAGTAAAAAAAACCAAACACGGCATCTCACCTGCAGGCCTTCAGCACATCTGTAGAGCTGGGATAGATGGATATTGAAGATGATGATGATGATGATGATGAGGAGGAGGAGCTGTGTCCGTGCGGAGGTGTTGCTTTGAGACTGGTAACAATAGGTGGCTCAGCCTTTAGTGGGCTCTGAGAGTCCTCAGAGATACCTCCTTTGCTGTTCCCATTCACAGCAGGTGCAGCAGATGCAGTGGTAGTGGGACTGTGGGCTCCAGTCTGAGTGTGTTCTGAGGATTTGGGCGACGGCGTGGCGGTGGATATGGCAGAGATGGGTGAGGAGGCAGCCGAGCTGCCCTGTGCATGGGGGGTGGAAGGTAATACGGCTGGATGGATGTTGTTAATTTTTTTGTTTGGTTCGGGTGTAGCAGATGATGATGATGCTGTCCCTTCCGATGGCCCCTCGCCCTCATCAGGGCCCTTCCCCCCTGCCAGCAGGGCAGAAAGCCTAGGATTGTCTGTGCTAAGGCTCGGTTTTTCACCACTTTCTGCCACCTTCCCACCATCTGAGTGGACATGATTGGCAAGGCTGTGTGCCTCCGATTTTTTACCATCAGTTGACGGAAGCGGTGATGGCGCCTTGCCCTCGGAGACCCCGTTGCCGAGAGATGTGGCTGCAATGTTGCCATCTTTGGTAGAGGACACGCCAGGTCCTGCTCCACCTGAGGTAGAGGAGTGGGGGAGGGAGGGTGGGGATGGGAGGTGGTTGTGAGGCCGCGGTGACGGGGTCTTTGTGGAATGTCCAACCTGGTTGCTGTGGTGTACGGGGTTGGTGGAGTTGGTGGTTTGGGGGTGGGAGGGGGTCCCCTCACTGCTAGGGCCATGTGGAACAGACCCCTTCTGAAGCCCCTGAAGAAGAAAACACAGTAAAACAGTTAAAATACTAGAAACAGGAACCAAGACAGGTGGGCCACAAACAAAACTTCATGCATGTCTTGGTTCCTACTACAGAGGAATTTTAAGAATTTCTGCTTTCAGACTTTCATAGAAGGAATTTCACAGCTTGTTTCCCAAGAATCATTTTATGGCTCTTCTCAATGCCTTTAGCAGTTTTTACAACAGAGCCAAGAAGGTCAATGGGACAAAACAGATTCAACCATTACTTAAATGAGCACAAAGAACATGCCAAAGCATTATTTCATTGCTGGAAGATGCACTGTAATTAGTCAAAGTGAGGATTCCCCTAACCTGAGAGGAGTTTAGGTGCAGGGCCTGGTGTGGCGTGGCGTCCTGTGTTTGCGTGCTTGTGCAGGTGTGAGGTAGCAGTGCTGCGTCGCCGCTGCCGGCAGGTTGCAGGTAAGGCACGTCTCCATTGGGTCCTGTGGCCGTGGGCCCTGGCTGATTATTACTACTACTGTTACTACTGTCACTTGCAGGTAGCAAGTCTGAGTGTCCATGTGTCCCAGAACCCACAGGCCCATTGGCCAACGGCTGAGGAGGACAAGGAGGCCGGTGGGGACCCAGGTTGGGTGGTCGAGTGGGGTGAAGGCTGGGGTTTGGGGAGGGAAGTGAGTTGGTGGTGGGACCGTTGGGAAGAGTGGGGCGTATCTGACCTCCTGAAGCATTCTGTCTCATCTGTGAAAGACAAAAACACGCATATAAAACATCCGGATGAAACCTGAAGCCTAGTGATTATCATCCGTTAGTCATTCAACAAGTTGTACAATCCCAATTCCAGTGAAGTTGTAAAATGTAAATAAAAACAAATTACAATGATCTCAAAACCCTTTTCAATCTACTGTATATTCAACTGAATACACAAGGAAGACAAGATATTTAGTGTTCAAACAAATAAAATGTATCGTTTTTTGCAAATATTCACTCATTTTGAATTTGATGCCTTTAACACATTCCAAAAATCTGGGACAGGGGCATGTTTAGCACAGTCTTTTATCGCCTTTTCTTTTAACAACACTCAAGCATTTAGCAACTGAGGACAGTAATTGTTGAAGCTTTGTAGGTGGAATTCTTTCCCATTCTTGCTTGATGCATGACTTCAGTCGCTCAACTGCTCCAAAACCTGTACGTACCGTTCAGCATTAATGGTGCATTCACAGATGTGCAAGTTACCCGTGCCATAGGCACCAACACCCACCCCGCCACCCCCCATCACAGATGCTGGCTTTTGAACTCAATGCTGATAACAATCTGCACCGTGCAATGGCTGCACGGTGGCGCAGTGGTTTAGCACTGTGGCAGCACAGTTTTACCCTCGGCCGGGGGACCGCGGGGATCATGAGATTGTGGGTTCGATCCCAGCCCCCGACCAACAGTAAGCTGTGTGGAGTTTGCATGTTCTCCCCGTGTTGCGCGGGTTTACTCCGGGATTTCTCCGGTTTCCTCCCGCACACCAAAAACAAGTAGGTTTAGGGCGCTCGCGCACGCAGCGACCAGCAGCCGGTGGCTTGTCACCAGACTGCAAACCAAGTCTACCTACGGGTACAAATAAGTAACAAAAAAAAAAAAAAAAAAAAAATCTGGACGGTCTCATTCTTCTTTAACCCAGAGGACATGATGTTCATGATTTCCAAAAGCAACCTGAAATGGACTCGTCAGACTACAGCACACTTTTCCACTTTGCTTCAGTCCATCTCAGATGAGGTCAGGCCCAGAGCAACCAGCGGCTTTTCTGGATGTTGCTGATATATGGCTTTTGCTTTGCATGGTAGGAGTTTTAACTTGCATTTGTAAATGTAGCAATGAACTATGTTAACTGACAATGGTTTTCCCAAGTGTTCCTGAGCCCACATTACAGAATGATGTTGGTTTTTAAAGCAGTGCTGCCTGAGGGATCAAAGGTCATGGACTTTCAATGTTGGTTTTTGGTCTTGCCACTTACGTGCAAAAATTTCTCCAGATTGTCTGAATCTTTTGATGATATTATGGACTGTAGATTATGAAATCAAAAATTCTTTGCAACTGTACGTTGAAAAAAAAAAAAATCTTAAATTGTTGGACTATTTGCCCACGCAGCTGTTCACAAAGTGGCAAACCTTGCCCCATTCTTCCTTTTGAATGACTGAGCCTTTGAGGGATGTTCCTTTTAAACTCCTTCATGACACAGGTCCAAACTTTCCCAGTCTTTTGTTGATCATCCCACCTTTTTTGGAACATGTGCAAGCATAAAATTTAAAATGAGTGATTATTTGCCACAATAAAGTTTATGTTTGAACATTAAATATCTTGTTTTTGTGGCGTATTCAACTGAATATAGGTTGAAAACCATTTTTAAATCATTGTATTTTGTTTTTATTTACATTTTACACAACATCTCATCTTCACCGGAATTGGGGTTATAAATGAATTCATAGCTCTGCAATATCATAAATTATCATATTTGACATTACAGCAAAAGAGATGTTTCTTTACAGTGATTATATTTTGACATTTCTGGAATATTTTAAAGTAGAAAATACTGCATAGTCTACCTTTAATGAAATGTGTGTGACATATACTGCATGTTGTATTTTCTTTAATTATTTAATTAGGGCAGCAAAATGCTGAATCAACTTTTGCAGCCTTTCCCAGAACGGCGGTTTTCAGTGCATGTGTCTTTAACTCTCTAAGGCCACGTTTAACTCTGCTCTCCCTCTTATGTCACTATTGCAAATATTCGCTGGCTAGCTCCTAGCTTGCATCTAGCCTGAGCCAACCACCTTGCCAAATCTTTCTGAAATAATCAACGAAATAAAGCATCACTGGTGGACAGTAGTGCGTGGTTTTAGTGATAGAATAAGATATGACTTCTCCCTGAGGTACAATAAGTATAAAAACATTTGTGAATTAGCCAAGATTAGTGGTTAAACTGCTAGCTTCAGCTAGCTGCCTTGGTAGTGCTAACAGTTCAGTGTAGCATCACGGCAAAAATATAACAAGACAGAATGATGCGAGATATATTATTAACTGTGGATTAGTGAACCAGCTGGTAACAGTGATGTCTATTAGGGTAGCTGAAATCTAAAGAAAATAATATTAATGCAAGCTTCCTAGTACTACTTTTAGCTCTTAAGTTAACAGCTTTGGCTCCCCACGTACCGACATGACAGAAGCTAGGTTGACCAATAATAGAGAAGCGGGCAGGTATCAAGGCTAATGACGTTTACCTTTAAGTGACATACAGGAACAAATAGCGAAGAGTTCTTCTTGGAGAAAAAAAATGAGATTAGGGCTCTGTGGGTTGTTTTTTTTTTTTTGTTTTGTTTTTTTAAGAGAAATGAGTGTTTTGATATTTTTTTGATCATCACACAACCAATAGATGCATTTCAGAAGGTTAAAACCTATAAAAACACTATTTTTCAGTCAACGATCTCTTTAAAAGTACGAGTTTATAATGTCTGGAGTCAGTGCTTGAGGAATTCTATGTATAGATATGGAAGACATGCATCTACATGTAAAATAGGTTTTGTATGGTCCTCTGTCATTTAAAAAAAAAAAATTACTCCCTGGCTAGCATTTCTACCAAGATTCTTGCTGTGAAGGTGTGCTTGGTTCAGATTCTTACCTGATGCTGCTGCATTATGGCGAGTTGAGCCTCTAGATGCTCCAGCATCTGAAGCTGTGGCGGCTTCAAGTTGGCTCGATTACTCCGTAACTGTTCCAGCACCTGAAGATAGAAAACAAGATGTGACCTGTGAGGGATGATGTGTTATCCTGTCTTTTCCCACAGAAAAGAGATGGTTCCAGATAAGTAATTAAGTAAATAAACAAATAAGACCTGGCCTATAGCCTTATTTATCCATCTAGATTTCTATGTACAATTTACACCTGGCATTTTGATGCACTATTACTCTGGGAAAACATGCAGGGCATTTTGCAGACAATGTGGGCAAATTTGTGTTCTTTGTGCACAACATGAGACGGAGAAAGGATGACAATAGTAAAGGTGAGTCAGAGAGACAGACTGGTTATTTAGCCGAGTTTAGCAATTTAAGAGGTGGCGTGCAGATCAGTTCTTTAAAACCTGATTTTCTTTTTTTAATTTCAACTATATAGAGTCAGATGTCACCACTATCATGCTACAAAGACTTCTTTCAATGTACATGACGAACATTATTGTGGGAGCTGTGTGTATCAGACTGGCATTTTTTTTTTTAATATACAGTGGCAGGAAAAAATGTGTGAACCCTTGGGAATTACCTGGTTTTCTGCATTTTTAACTGGTCATAAAATGTGATCTGATCTATACGCAAGTCCCCAGTATAGACAAACACAGTGTGCTTTACCTAATACCACACAAACAATTATAATACTTAACCACTTGCGCTCCGTTGTTCCGCGGGGGGGCAAGTCTCTGCGTCCTATGACGCGCGAGCGCTTGGACACATGACGCATGATGGTGGTGATGGTGATGTAGTAGCGTCCAAGCGCCACTCAAAAAAAAACTGCAGAGACAGCCGCGAACAGATTAGTTCATCTGATTGACCTCTCATTCGACTAATAAGAGCCTTGAATTGGGTTTCTGAAACCTTGAGGAGCCAATGAATGAAAATCTAGGAAGGAGGACCCGCCTACTGTGAACGCAGGAGCCAATTGAAGCACAGAAATTCAGGCAGGGTGAAGAGAGATTTACTGTTGCCACAGATGAAAACAAAGGACGCTGGACGAATCTAATACAGACCCAGCAGCATGGAGAACACCCACAAGTGGGACCTGCACTCATTCCAGCAGAATAGACGGAGGCCGACGACAAAAGTCGTAAATCATTCGCCAAAACGGCAATAATGGAATTATGTCGATCGGGATCCACGAGCGGAGCAGCGTCGCGTTCGTCTGACGCGTGGGAAGAGATGTTCGCCACGACTCTGCTGCTTTGAAGAGGTAAGGTGTTATAAGCTAAATTATTATTTATCCCTGAAAACTGTAATCCAAAAATGACTTTTGACCGATCGGTAAATTACAACTGTACTGCGCACAAAGTACGACGTGCGCGCGCCGCGATAAACGGTTCATTTGCCGTGTTCGGACTGTGAACGCCCCCCCCCCCCCCCCCCGCTGCAGAAGAGGAGCGGGGGGGGGGGGGGCGTTCACGGTCCGAACGCCCCCCGGTCCACGGGGGGAAGCATATCAGTCTATTCCATCATGTAGCGATGGCCCCCTTCTGTAGCGAGGGGGGGGGGCGTTCACGGTCCGTTCACGGTTCCCCCCCCCCACACACACACACACAGTAGCGAGGGGGGGGGGGGGAGCCGCTGTGAAAACATGCAAGGAGTGTAATCCGTCTGTAGCGAGGGCCGAAGTCGGTCCTTGGTAGCGGGGGGGGGGGGGGGGACGACCCCCCGCCCACACACACACACACACACACAGCCCTGAGTGTGACCTTTCATTAGAGCCTAAAATGAAGATTCTACATTGAATTATTCAAAAGTTACAGACGTTTTTCCAAACTGTGCCGTTTGGCACAATTTGGCACAGTTCCAAAACGCCTGGGAACAGCCTGAGAACAAAGCTGTGTAAAATATTCATTTTTTGTGGTATTGTTACCAAATTTGGATCTCAGCTGGATAACACTTGGTTCTACATTTCTGTTGCATTTTCCAGCCGGATCGGACAGCTGTGTGTTATTTACAAGCATTTGTATCCAAAAAAAACACTGTGTCCAATTTTTTTTTCTTCAAGTTCAGTATGTTTAGATGACTGTAACTCAGTGGCCGGAGCACGTAGAGAGATTATGTTTTTTTTGCCAAAAAATTCAAAGTGTTTTCTTTTAAATGAGACCAACCCCATGAAGATGCTGCAAAGGGTTGAATAACAGCTTTTGATTTACTTTGGGCACGTTATTTTTTGGCATTTTTAGGAAAATTGCCCGGAGTGCAAGTGGTTAATGTCTTTATTAGACATGGAAGAAAAAGTGACCCTTAGATTTAATAACTGGTCAAAAGTCTTTTGGCAGCAATAACCTCCAAACACTTCTGGCAGCTGCTGATCAAACCTGCACAAAGTTCAGGAGGAATTTGGGACAGACAGAACAAGCAAAGAGTTAGCAAACCTGGAGTCCAAGCAATGAAACATGACTGGAGCGAGTTGGAGAGCTACTTTGACTCAAAAATACTCAAACTTTTTTTGAGTTTGCTCTTCACGAGAAGCATCTGCTGATGTGCTGATGTGAACCCCCTCTCACAATAAAGAGCTCTCTGAAGACCTACAATGAAGAATTGCTGATTTGCATAAAACTGGAAAGGGTTACAAAGTAATCTCCAAGACTTCAGATATTCAACAGTCTACAAGTCTACAGTTAGACAAATTATCTACAAATGGAAACAATTTAGTACTAGTGACATGGGAGGGGGGATGTATGGTATTGTGATGGATCGTAATAGCGATGGAATTGTTATAGTATTAGATCATGACTAGGGCTGTAACTAACAATTATTTTGGCAGTTGACTAATCTAACGATTTTTTTTCCAATTAGTCGACTAATCGCGATTATTTTTCTCATGTCCACCATCTCTGCTTCCTATTGGGGCTCTAGTGCATATTTTACCTCACCCGCTGTTTAAGCCTGCACACCTGAGAAAATCACCTTGTTGTCAGTCCCTGTTTTAATATAACATTTTATACGCAGTTTCCTGAGCTAAATACAAAAAACAAGAAAGCTGTATTAATTATCACAAGTTTAAGGTTATATATCAGTTTATCCCAGACAGCATAATGCCTTACGTCAATTAAACAAGTGATTAAATATCTTACAACTGAATTACTGATCTGCTCCAACCCACAAACTAACATTAGGTGGAAGTTTTCTATAAGTGCATTTTTTAACAATATAATTAATAAAGGTGAACCTTCATATTGAGTATTCACTGCACTTAAGAGTGATATTTCAAGCTATTTCATTTAATTTTGATGATTATGGTTGCAGGCTTTTATTTATTAAATTACAAATTACAATATTCTAATTAACCCAGATGCATTAATACTCAGACTGAGGGCTAATATTAACGAAGATGAAAAAGTCTGCACGGTGGTGCAGTGGTTTAGCACTGTGGCAGCACAGTTTTACCCTCGGCCGGGGGACCGCGGGGATCATGAGATCGTGGGTTCGATCCCAGCCCCCGACCAACAGTGAGCTGTGTGGAGTTTGCATGTTCTCCCCATGTTGCGCGGGTTTACTCCGGGATTTCTCCGGTTTCCTCCCGCACACCAAAAAACATGTAGGTTTAGGGCGCTCGCGCACGCAGCGACCAGCAGCCGGTGGCTTGTCACCAGACTGCAAACCAAATCTACCTACAGGTACAAATAAGTAACAAAAAAAAAAAAAAAAGTGACAGCGACTCCTGTAATTCAGTCATTTACTGCATTCAGCACGTTAGCCATGACAGCTCAGCCCTCAGCAACCAGAGAGCTTATTGTCAAACAGGTAAGTTAAGATAAACAGCACGTACTTACAGTATTATCATTTTTCTAAATCTTGAAACAGTTGGCCACTGAAAATAAGTGGTGCTAACTTTCTTTACTTGCTGAAACTTACCAAGCAGCCATTAATGTCGCGGCTCCCGGGTGCCATTGTTTCAGATGCTCATGCATCACTGTAGTGCTGCCATGATAGGAAAAGTCTGCCTTGCAAAGTCTGCATTTGACTTGTTTTGTTTTTTTGTTTTCTGCAAAATGTTCCCATAGTACAGAAAGTTTGGGTCTGCCTTTGTTTTTTGTTTTTTTTAGCTCCATTCCACTTCTATGTGTTTATTATCCTTCTACTTCACCATGCTGTGCTCCTCTTCTTCTTCACTGGAAATTGTTCATGCATGCTGGACAACAGAGGCGCTACTGCCTGCAGTACATCCGGTTGTGCATTGCAGTTACAACTGAACATTTCCGCGGCATGCATATAAACTTTTTGAATTAAACGACTTGTTGACAATAAAAATCTTTGTCGACAAATTTTTATTGTTGACATTATCAACAAGGTCGACTAATTGTTTCAGCCCTAATCCTGACCAAAGTATTGCGATCTGAATGGGATCATGAGGTCCCTCATGATTCCCACCCCTAGTTTGATCAGTTAATAATTTAAAGGGTTTCTTTACTTGTTCCACCAGTTATATGAATGTTTAACTGATGCGTCCAATAAAGACATGAAATATCATAATTGCATGTGCGTGACATTATGTCTGTCTATACATGGGACTTAGATATAGATTACATTACATTTTATGACCAATGAATGCAGAAAACCAAGTCATTCTTTCCACTTTGGTGTGTGCTTTGTTAAAATAGATAATTTTGTATTTTTATTCTCTTGGCTTACAAACTTCATTAATGTGTATACTTTTTTTGTAAAGCTGAGAAGTTCTTCATTTGACCTGATGAAACCATTGCAAGTGCACCCAGATCTCCTGATCTTGAGCATAACCTGGATGCAGACCCATGAGAGGTGGTTGTGTCCGACTGTTGGGTATCTGTGCAACTCACTTGGAGTAGAGAATTTTGTGAAACGTGGACGGACATTGGACCCAGTCATCTTATTAGCTTCTTTCAGCTTCGACAGGATGAACATGCTGTTAAACCCCCACCACCAAAACAGGTGGCTCACCTCGTTGAGTGAGCAGGTCAAATTTTATTTTAAGGACTCATTAATATTATTTCTCAACAATGGGATCTAAAAAATTTAATGCTGTTGCAAAACTATTGCTTGTAGTTCACCAACTAAATGGACATATAGGTACTGATTGATCATCAGAATCTTTAGTCAGAGGCAGCTCCATCACCCAGACACAGCAACTGGTTAGTCAGCTGATATCCTTCTGTCCATCCGCTGGACAAATAAATAATGGGCAAATAAGATGTGTCATCCATACAACAGTTGATGTGCACCAAGAAGCCACTTTGTACAACACCTCAAACCCTGTCCCTCCTTTTAGTTTCTGATTTAATCATGTCACATTGCTGTCATTTATGTAAGGATCAGTGCATATAGGAGGGTATGATGATCAAAGAAAAAAGGGAAGAGAAATAGAAATCAGTGCAGATAAAATGATATTTTGATGTTTTGACAACAGTGGGCCAATAACAATATTTAACATGGATGAACAGAGCTACAGGCCAATGCAAAAAAATCTGAACCACATCTTTAAAATGATTATTTAAAACGAAAGAGTATGTTGAGTATCACCAACCTGTAATTTCTGTGGAGAAAGGTACCAGTTAGGCACTGGCTGCTGTGCTGGGTTGCTGGCCCATGAATCACCCTGAGAGGACCCCCCCCCCCCACCAACAAAACTTAAGTTCAGATCAAATACATAACTGTACCTGGGTCATATTTAACTACTTCATTATCGTACTTACCTTAGCAGGACTGGAGGCTCTCCTCCTCTTGGTTGGGCAGGACTGATCCTCCACTTGACCAAGCGAGCCCACGTGAGGGGGCAGAGACTGACCGGAGCCCCCACCCTCTGCACTGTGATTGGGCTTGCAAGCCTGAAGGGGAGGAGGTGGAGGGAGCGCAGGCAATAAGGAAACAAAAAGAGGAAAAACGCACAGGGGCATAAACAAATGGATAAAAAGAGTCAGGAATGGCAAGTGAGGTTGGAATGATGCAAAAAAAATTAAAAAGTGATACGTGATGAAAGTAAGTAGCAAAAGCAACAGAAAAATGAAAAGCCATTACGGGCAATTAAATATGAAGAGTTAAGCAGCAGAAGAATGGCAAGAGGAAGTGGTCATGGAGATGGGATGGGGAAAATGGAAAGGGGGGGAAAGGAATGCAATTTTGTGATTTTGAAGCTGAAAAGGGATATGTAGAGCAAATCATCTGCCTTGCATCATAGGGCACCAACAGCCTCATGAGGACATTTCTCCTGTCTAGAGGACTGCTGGGAGAAAATTCACCACAAACAATTCCCAACAATGCCTGAAGCACACAAACTGTCATTAAAATCAAATTCACTAGGAGACAACTGAAGGCAGTGGCAGCGGTTTAGGAGCACAATAGTTTAACTCAACCTTTAAAGCAAAATATTACAATGCACTCCTAACACTGACAGCCTCACTATTAGCTTTGAGGAAGCCAATGGGCCAAATGTGACTTTAAACAAAATCTAATCACCAAAACCTTGCATACCTGTTTTTCCCCACTCAGAGTACAACAGTTTACAGCACATCAACATGTTGCCATGATCAAAGGAGAAAAACAACTTTCCTATGCATGAGATCAAATTTTAAGGAACAGGCACATAAGACTGGCCAAAGTACATGATTTTATTTTGGACAATTTTCATTTCTCCATTTGCCCTCCATTGAAGACCCATCCTGATCACTTTTCGATGTGCATCAATGCAAAATTTCACTATGGACCTTGAATTAATGGGGAAATTGAACATGTCAACATTCTTCTCATTAAACATATTTCTGATGGAGCCATTGACCTGAGATTTTCACCAGATATCAGTAACAATCCAAGTGACCCACATGCAAAGAAATCAAGGCAACTGTGTTCACAAAACAAATATTATTTAATAAAACTGAATGACACAGGGAATAAGTATTGAACATGAACAAAAAGAGGTGCAAAAATGCATAGAAAGCCAAGAAACCAGCTGAAATCCATCAGAATTTAGGAAGTCATCCCATCCCCCATCAGTGCAAATTAATTTCAGCTGGTTAAGTCCTGACTGGTCTGTGAATATCAGATTGTCACACCACAAAGAATTCATCATGGGTAGAAGCAAAGAGCTCTCTCTAGACCTTAAAGCAGACGGACGATGACATTTTTTTATTGAACCAATCAACTGATTGTATGAAAATATTTCATTCTGCCCATTCCCTTGATTTAATATGTGTCACCACCCTCCATAAATGACCTTATTTGTTCATAGCCCAGCCTTCACTTAGTGAGGCTGCAGTACCGCCATCTCTCGATAGGTGCGGGCATTACTGCATGACTGCATGACTGGCGCCTAGCGGCTGCCCCGGCCTTGGATGCGCTCTGCAGAGCGTGCCCAAATGCCAAGTCACGTTTCGTTACCTTGTATTCATACATGTGTAATGACAATAAAGTTGAATCTCATCTCATCTCATCTCATTAGTGACGTCACCACAGGAATAGAAACAAAGTGGCCGAACGAGAGCAAAGTGATTCGGACAGCGATTATTTTCTCGAGTTTGACGACCTCAATATAAATGATGACATTGAAAATGAAGAATCGGATGATGAAGTAGTTTTGGGTGGTGCTGAGGGGGGTATTCAGCCTTATTTGTGGGAAAGAAGTGAGGGTTATGTTGCCTGCCTGTGCGGTGAGCCTCATCAGAGAAACATTCCCATCTGATCACTACAAGGGATTTTGCCTACCAAGATTAGATTTGTGAACAATGATATTTAAATAAAGTTTTGTAAAATCATATATTGAGTTTATTAATGTTCATGTCAATGTTATAATTCTCATAGTTCAGCATTCATCAAAGTCGCATGTCATATACATTTGAATAATTTGAACACACTAAATTCTTCTCAATTTGAAAAGAAATATTACATACTATACCACCTTTGTATGAATGTTTGAAAACACAGCAGAAATATACAAAGAAATACAAAAATCAATGGAGTATCACTACAGATTAAGAAAATAACTAGTTTCCAGATATAGCAATTATTATATTCCAATAAATAACATTTCACAGTTATAATGGGCACCATTTTATTGTAGAAAATTGGGGTTCCATTTTTAAAAGCACATTTCTCTTACAATCTTAGGCTTATATTTGTTTTTCTTAGCAAATATGTTGCTTCCCTAAAAATTGAAAGCTGAACTGTCATTGGTAATTGGTAATTTCTTCTACTTTTACAGGTTTGATTTTGAAAATCATCCATTGCTTGGAATTCATTTAAAATGTTTAGTAAACATTTGCAGTGAATATTAAAAATACAAAACTTACCCTGTTTACTTCTCGTTTTCTGACAGCTGATCGCATCGGTAGATCACCCTTGCTTTTCACGCCACTGTCACTGACACTTGTCTCAGAGTCAGGGAATCGAGGGATATATAGTTGGAATAGCCGTTTTCTTTATCACCAATCTTTTTGCAGATTTCATTTCAAATTGCATCTTAGTCTCGAAATCGCTGTAAACGAAATGTCTACTGCACATGTAGGGTGCTAACGAGGTGCAGGTGTGCGCGCAGCTGAGGCAGATGCCTGAGAGCGGCGAGCCGTGACACCTGCAAAATATATGTGGACAAGAAAGAGTGACAAACCTGGGTACTATTTCACTGGAGTCTGCTTTAATACAGAAGCTGAAGCAATAGGGAACACTGTCTGTCTCTGTAATTGAGAACTTTGCTTCTAAAAAACACAGGAGGATGGACTTCCAATATAAGTAACCGGTGAGTTAAACTGTCTTTCTTCAGCATGTTTTTTTCCCCCCTAACCGTTCTTATGATCATGAAAATATTTGGTAATTCCGAGAAATATCCGTAATCACCGATTTTAAAACGTAAACATCAAATGTTGCATGAAGCAAAACACAGCACAACGCACCCGTAGACAACACAACGCCAAACCATATTAATTCGATTCCTGAAATCCTAATCTTCATAAATAATCTATTTGTAATCCACAAGTATTCCGAGAAATATCCGTAATCGCCGATTTTAAGACGTAAACATCAAGTGTTGCATAAAGCAAAACACAGCACTGGCCGCCGACCGTGTGCGTTGTGTTTGCCGGTGGTGACGTCACACAGTCAGTGGCCATCTTAGCCGCTGATCGCTTGGCTGGGTCAGACAGCTCTCCACAACAGCATACTTCAAGAGCGCATTGTCACCTTATGCGACATTCGTTGACACCAAAACATGTGCGGTTCGACTTAGCTCGTCTCAGACAACAATTTGAGATATGAATTAGCGATACTGAATTTTCGTCTGTCCGTCTGCTTTAACAACCTTATTGTTGTAAAACATAATGACGGCATTGGTCGCAACAGGCACATTTCTAAACTGCTGAATGTTTCAGTGAGCACTGTTGGAGCCATCATTCGGAAGTGGAAAGAACATTATTTTACCATAAACCGGCCATGACAAGGTCCTCGCAGGATATCTGACAGAGAGGAGTCAAAAGAATTATCAGAAGAGTTATCCAAGAGTCAAAGACCACTCGTGGAGAGCTCCAGAAAGATCTGGAGTTAACAGGTACTGCTGTTTCAAAGAAAACGACAAGTAATGCACTCAACCAACATGGGCTCGATGCCCACTCACCTCGCAAGACTCTATTGCTGAAGAAAAAGCATGTTGAAGCTTGTTTAAAGTTTGCTGCGTGCCATTTGGGTAAGTCAGTAAAATACTGGGAGAATCTAGTCTGGTCAGATGAGACCAAAATTTAACTTTTTGGATGCAACAACACACAGCATGTTTGGAGGAAAAATGACACTGCACATCAGCTCCAAAACAGCATACCAACAGTGAAGTTTGGAGGTGGAAGCATCCTGGTGTGGGGGTGTTTTTCAGCACATGATAGAGGCAGACTTCATATAATTGAAGGAAAGATGAATGGAGAAATGCACAGAGACATCCTTGATAAGAACCGTCTGCCAATATGATGAAGATGAAATGAGGGTGGACATTTCAGCAAGACAATGATCCCAAACACACAGTCAAGAAAACTCTCAACTGGCTCCATCCATCCATCATCTTCCACTTAATCCTTTTTGGGTCGTGGGGGGGCTGGAGCCTATCCCAGCATCTTTGGGCGAGAGGCAGGGTACACCCTGGACAGATCGCCAGTCCATCACAGGGCCAACACAGAGAGACAGACAACCATTCACTCTCACAGTCATACCTAAGGACAATTTAGAATCCCCAGTTTGATGCCAATTAACCTAACTGGCTCCACAGAAGGAAAATAAAGCTGCCAGAATGGTCCAGTCAGTCACCCGACCCGAATCCAATTGAAAATCTATGGAACAAATTGAAGATCAGAGTTCATAGAGGACACCCACGGAACCTATAAGATTTGAAACACTTTGAGGGAAGAATGGGCTAAAATCACTCTTGAGCAATGCCTGCACCTAGTTTCTCCATACAGGAGGCATCTGGAAGCTGTTATTACCAAAAAGGCATTTCTACTATTAAATGAATTTCACCAAGCGTTTTCAATACTTATTCCTTATGTCATTCCACTTTATTAAACATAACTTGTTTTTTGAACACAGTTGCCTTGATTTCTTTGTAGGTATGGATTACTTTGGTTGTTAATGATATCTGGTGAAAATCTCAGGTCAATGGCTCCAATAGAAATATATTTACTGAGAAAAATGGTGATGTGTTCAATACTCATTTTCCCTGCAGTATTTGTCAGGGCTTCTGATGGCAATATTTCTACATGGCAGTAGGCCTTGCCAGAGACCTGAGCTGCCACGCTAAGAAATAAATGAAGGAATGGGCTACGCAAGCATGCACGGGAATAACACACGTGACAATCACCTGTGTCGGAGTTCTGGAGCATGCTACCCGCGTGAAAGTTCCAGTTGGCAGGCAGACCTATGTAGCATTGCTGTCCGTGACGCAAACCTGATTCCGTGTCAGAGTAAAGCGTGAAATTATTTAAGTAATTTAACGAGAAAAAAAGCAGAATTGGTATCTAAGCAGTGGAGGCATGCGTTTACTTCACCAACCACTACAATAGTAACTAATTTATATTAATATATGTATAATGTATGTATGTAGAATAATTACTTTATTTTGTTTTTGTTTTGTGTTCATTGCATTTGTTATGGTGACTGAATAAAATACTACTACTACTTATACTTATGTTCATCATTATGTACCTGGCAAGCAAAAACGACCGAAATTCACAAAGTCAGTGACTTAAATCCGTCAACATCTTCCAGCCTTCTGACAAACTAAACCTGCCAACATTTGGATTCCAAAATAAGGGAAGTTTTTCCTGTTGTCTGGGTGGTGAGGAAAGTTCTTAAAAACTGTAAAAATATAAAAATATTATAACAGAAATAACAGCATCTTATACTGTAGCAGAAATAACAGCATTTTAGTTAATTTATTTCATTAATTATATTTCTTTGATATCAGAGTTAAATTATTTTTCTGTTCTGGCTCTGCAAAATTATGGTCCAAAGTTTACACTGTATTTTACCATAATCTGTTTCAAATTTCAAAAAAGGTAATTTTATTAAAAAAAAATATATATATACAAAAATTAGCCATAAAATAATCCACAAATTTATAGTAAGGTCTCAAATGTATAAGAAGTCATAATTTTACAAGAGAAAATAACTAATTTGAGGAAAATGGTTTCAGATTTACAAAAATTTGCAGATAAAAGTAGAAAACTATAAGAAAACTGTTACAAATTTTGGAGAAAAACCTCAAACCTTCAAGACTAAAGACATTATTCAGGTTTTTATTTAAGGGGTGCTTTTTGTATCCTTAACTAGAAATTTTGGGGTGTCTACTTTTAATTACTAATTTGATAACACTGCTTTTACGTGAGTAGAATTCCTGGGTACTAAATCCCCCTCTGATCAAATAATTTAAGTATCCCAGAGTAAATTACTGTTATGAATGTTTTTCCCCTTCTCTTTCTCAATGGAAAAAAGAAATACTATAATAAGAATACAAAAAAAATAAAATAAAAATACACATTTGTCATTTATGTAAATCATGACAAGAAAAATCATGCAGGACAAAACAGGACACTTCGTATTTTCTAACCTGTTTCTATACCACCATAGATAGAGAACCTGAATAAGACAGAGCTCAGAGAGGGAAAGATGAGACAGAAGAGAGAAGCCAAGGAGAGGAAAGTGTTCAGGCAGAGGATGCAAGAGAGGAAAGAGAGAAGGATGACACCAGTAAAAGTCCTCCAAACACAGGACGTCTGGATGGGACCCCAACTGGCTCAATATTCCAAGATTCAAGCCTTGGTTGTACAATACTTCAAATGGTAAGTTCCATACGCAAAGTTAATGTGCAAATAAATAAATAAATAAATAAATAAATAGTATAAAATTAAAGTATTTCGGTTACAATAGTGTCATGTTTGTATCCCCCCTCCCCCCGGGGAAAAATATGTCGCCACCGTGCCAAAGTCTTTAAAGCCAGAGGAAACAGATTTATCATTTATCAAAATACTAGTTAATCAGTCTTAATTTCTCAGACTGTATGACATTTTAATATACCTCCATAACGCAGCACAAGTGAAATAACAGCTGCAATCAAATACATTGTTCGCTGCATACAAGATGAGATGCGGAAAAGGATGTGATAAGAAAACGGGAATTTAAAATGAACACGGGGGGGGGGGGGGGGGATTAAGAGTTTGTGTATATCCTAATCCTAGAAATAAAATTAACAAAAATACAGTGATATACTGTGAAAATCTCAAAATACCATGAAATAGGGCTGTGTGATATACACTACTCACAAAAAGTTAGGAATATTTGACTTTCGGGTGAAACTTCAAGATGCACCTAAACTGCACTATAACCTTTAAAGGTGAACTTAATTTGACCTTTGCTAACCTTTTGAATGCCCATGTCCAACTGTTCAATGTTTCAGTACTTTTTGCATGACCTGCTGTTCTCTAACAAGGTGCTTAATGGAAAAATTCACAGCATGTGTTTGATCCATGAATCGACTAATAAATTTTCTGGTTCAATTAGAACTGGTATTTACCCAGTCCTCTTCATCATGCTGTTCACATTTTGACATCATGAGACCAAGACGACACCTAACAATTGATCAACAGTACCTCGCCATTGCCGGGCTTCAAACAGGATGTTCTCAGATGGAAGTGGTCACTGAGCTTCGAGTGTCACAGAGTGTCATCAGCAGGTTGGAACAGAGATACAGAGAGACTCGAAGAGTCACAGAAAGTCATAGAAGTGGACGTCCTTTGGCCACATCCCACACTGATGACCGCTTCATTGTGAACAGTGCCCTGTGGAACCGGATGATGAATGCCACTCAACCCCAGGCACATTTAAGGGAGGTGAGAGGCACCCAAGTGTCATGACAGACCATTCAAAACCATTTGCATCAGCATGGTCTGCGTGCTAAAGGACCTTGAAGGGTATCTGACCACACCACCAGGCAAAGGCCTCATCGTCTTGCATGGTCCAGGAAGAATTTACACTGGACAAGGGACCAGTGAACCTCGGTGCTGTTCTCTGATGAAAGTCGATTCACACTGAGCAAAAATGATGGCCACCAACGATGTTGGAGACGTCAAGGAGAGCACTATGCATCAGCCAGTGTTGTCACCAGGCGAGCCTTTGGTGGTGGTGGTGTGTCTAGTCAATACAGAACTGTCCTACACCTTGTGAATAGTACAGTGGCAAGTCGATACTACCTGAATAATATCATTAATCCAGTTATTGAGCCCCTGCATGAACAACACAGGCCTAATTTCATCTTCGAGGACAACAATGCTCCAGCTCATCAAGGTTGCATCATTAAGGAATGACTGCTGGAGGCTGGGGTACCTCACATGGAGTGGCCTGCACTTTCTCCAGACCTGAATCTCAGAAAACCTATGGGATCAGTTGAGTCTATCTGTGTATATAACACATACAGACTGCTGATGTCATGTTATTTTAGATTATTTTGTTGGTAATAACCTTGTGTACGAGATGGTCTTATTTATTTAGTGCTCAGTATGCTTTTATTATTGCTATGTACATATTGTATTTAACTTTTTTTTTTAGGTATTATTGTTTTAGGCATTAGTTATTGTTGTAATTATGACGATGTTAAATGCATGAATGAACTGTGAGTGTAATAGTTTGTTTTTAGGGAGCGGCATCTCAATTTCGTTGTATTGTTTTTTAGCAATGGAATGACAATAAAGGCACTTTGACTTTGAGTCAACGTGTAGAGGCTCGTAATCCTGCACCCCACAACCTCAATGACCTGAGGGCCACCCTTCAACAAGAGTGGAATGCCACGCCTCAGCAGACAACAAGTCGACTTGCGAACAGCATGAGAGGTTGTTGTCAAGCTGTAACTCATGCTTATGAACACATGACAAGTTATTGAGACACTGACATTTTTTGTTGTGGTATACCCACGACTGTTGTTGGCTTTCGTTTCAATAAATTGAGAAAATCACCATTGCATGCTTCTTCTTAAATGCCCTACTTTCATGATATAATATCAGTGTAGCATGAACTTTTTACATTTTCCACAAATTTCACCCAAAAGCCAAATATCCCCGACTTTTTGTGAGTCATGTGTATGTTATCGTGATGCAAGATTACTTATATTGTGATATGCAATTTTGGTCATATTGCATAGCCCTACCATGAAATAAGTTTTTAGCCACACTGCCCACCCTTAGTACACATCCAGACAACCTACACCAATTTCTCTTCCACAAATCCTAAGGCATCTGAAGGGGAGCATCACATGGACTGTGTTGTGTGCCAGCTTGCCATCAGAGCATGTTTTTGTCCACTGTTTTTCTGTGTGTATCAATTTTGCTCAAGGAGAATCATGTTGAAAGGTTGTCATACGGAAACACTAGGAGCTCCACGAGGAGACTCAGCAATTACTGTCGATGCACAAGTGCAAAAGAATGGGACGTCCAGAGAGGGCTCTTAAAATAGCAGCTCTGCTGAAATCAGCCTGCAAATGCAGAAGACAATGAAAAAGTCATCTGGTGAAATTTATATTAGGGAATGATTTTTATTGGTTGACTCCTTGAACTTATCAAATCTATGTTGCTATAAATATAAAAACTGTTCTGAGAATATTTTTATTCTTTATAAGACACATTTGGCTCATTGCAACCTATTCATGAATATAAAACTTTCATTATCAGTCACATTCTTACCTATTGGCAGCTGAAATACATTATAATGCTAGAATCAAAAGCACAACAATGATCACACACAAACATCTACTGTATGATGGGCATGACGAATGATGTGGTGATGAAACACTAGGGGGCATTGCTGGAACTTTGTGAACCTACTGTCACTACATAAGAGGGGGAGAATGGACAGGGCCGATGAGAAGCCTGGGTTTAACTCTACGGCAGCACAACCTCACCGATCACACCATGGCAGGGGGAAAAAAATACTAAAAAAAAGGGCCAAAATGTGTAAGAATTAGAATCAGAACCACTTTGAATTAAAACCCTTCAATCTCTTTAGAAAGGCAATCTCTGCCAATCTAAACAGAAGCAGATTAAGAGCAAACAGCAGTGTGGTAAACTTGCTAACTTAAACTGGATTTGGTAATGAATCAAAGGGTGAGAGTGTAATTCTGAATGTTACACAGGATTTAAAAAAAAAAAACAGTAGAGAGGGAGAAATTGAAGAAGAAAAAGATGAATTGTTGGTTTTCATTTAAGCTGAATTGAAGCATGATGGGTGAAGCCATGTCACTACTGGAAAAAGAGAGGGAGTACAGGACTGGGTAACACTTGACTGGAGCTCTCTCATTTAACAGAATCATAGCCACGACCTGAGAAGCCAATCAAGATCAACTATAACAAAGCTCAGTTATTCACCTTTTGTCACAATGAAGCAGAATCAGTGCATTTACCAGCCTCTAGAAGTCTAGAAGGTAGAGTCGAGTTCAAGTGTTACCCATCAGTGTGTACATTTGTGCATGCGCATGAGCTGACCTGCAGGTCTGTGTGTTTACATACACTGTGTGTTTGAGTGCCTTTTTGTCTGCACCCAGGCAGACATAGGGAGAGGAGGGAAAGGGGGGGGTGTAGTTGCTCTATCTGGTCTCTCACCTGCTGTGGTGCACTGTTCAGGCCTCCCTGCCTGGAGGTTAGCTCAGCTGGGATTGGTAGACTCCATGCCTCCTCAATAAGAGGGAGCATTTTACTTTTACCCTGAAGGCTACTGAGCTGGGGGTTACTCAATTGAGCCTAGGGGAATGGAAAACGACGTGAAAAAACAAAAAAAAAAATAATAAAACACAAGGTTTTCTTTCTCCTTTTTTAAAAAAACGATGACCTCAAAACAAGGAAATGATCAGCAATGGCAAGTTGGTAGAGGTTATACAAAGTGAAGACATGGCTGGCTAATAAACCTGCATTATGTATCAGCCACAGAGGGAATGCATTCAGCAATAGTGATCCAAAACACAGTCACAGCTCCATTAACACAAGCAGAGCTTGCCTTAATGCCATGAATTTATAGTAACATAAGTGGTGAAAATGTGACATTCCTTCATGCATACGTAAAGGAAAATGACATTGCTTGGACAAAATATAGATGAATAGAGTAACACCTGATGTATGGACGTGTTTAGCATCCAAAAGATTTAACTAGGGGTTGTCCAAGCAACACTATCCAGCAATCATCATCGTCAAACATTCTCAGTACTGCTGCCTGTTGTCTTTTCATTGTGAAAGTTGAGCATAGTTCAAAGGCAAGTCAAGGAAAGTTAAAAAGAGGAGAGGTTATTGATGCTGGGGGACCATAACCCCTGTGATGTGACTTGAATGTGCACTATCAACACAAAACACCCAAACAGCTTTGATGAACTTCTGAGCTGCAGGACCAATAAATGACAGCTTCAGTTGCAAATGCATGTTTTTTCATGGATCTTTACCTGCTCTCATTATTAAGAGGACCACTTGATTTATCAAGTGATCTGAGCAGAGTCAATCCCTTAATTTCTCATTTGAGTTTATGATATTCATACTGTTGCTCTGGGAAGACTGAGCTTACCATTTTGTTTTTTGTTTTTTTTAAATGGCATGCAAGTCTCCTTAAATCCCTCTCTTCACCCACCTGCAGGCATTTGATGCGGTGGGTTAACGCAGCAGTGTTGGTGCAGCCCTTGCTGCGTGTGGCATTGATGTAGCACTTGATGGCGTCATGTGGCTGGTTGCAAGACTCGTACAGTGTTCCCAAATCCATCCAGGCAGCAGCGTGGCTGTGGTCCAGCTGCACGGCGCAGATGTAGGCCTGTAGAGCGTCCATGGGTTGGTTCTGCTGCTGGTACAACACCCTGTGAAGACACAAATGAATGAGAAAAAGCATAGACACAAACTAAGAAGAGAGGATGTGAAAAGATAAGGCAAATATTTATCTGATCTCAACAGCAAACTAGGGATCCACTCATCTAGCACAAATATCTCAACTCCAATATCTGCAAAGACTGATAATGAGCTGATTCAATGCCCATGTAAATAAAAAGGTTATGACTTCCGGTCTGGACACCATGGTGATAGCAGCTTAACACTGAAGCTCCCAGACCCCATCCGTGAAAATACCATGAAAATCTGATTTAACGGATTTATGGAAGAGTGAAAATCAAAAGACAAAGTCATTATGCCTAAAGGAAAACAGAAGAGATCGACATTTACCAGGCCAAGACGCGCATCGGCCGGAGAAACTGACCTGGGGGACAACAACCACTCGGAAATAGAGGAGCAGAATGAGGCTAGCAACACAGTTAGCTTAAAAACGGTACTTCCAAGAATTAAGAGAATTTCGCCGAGAGTGTTGGGCCGAATTTCGTGAAATTAAAGACGAAATAAAAAGGACAAACAACAGAGTGGACCAGGCTGAGGCCCGAATCATGGAAGCAGAGGAAAGAATAAAAGGGCTGGAAGAAACCCCGCTGGAATTACTCAAACGACAGACAAGACTGGAGGCTAAGCTAACCGACCAGGAAGGAAGACTAAGAAGGGACAACATAAGAATTCATGGTCTGAAAGAAGGAGTCGAGGACGGTTTCACCACAATGGCTGCATGTGTGGAAACCATACTGAGAGAGAAGTTGGAAATTCCCCAATCCACCAATTTGAAAATAGAAAGGGCGCACTGTTCATTAGCCCCAAGGCCATCGGCGGAAGCCCCCCCACGATCGGTGGTAGTGAAGTTTTCCAACTTCAGAACAAAAGAAGAGGTTTTGAGACTGGTTTGGCAGAAAAAGGATTTATGCACCAAGAAAGAAAAGTTTTTGTGGAGCACGACTACGCCCCGGAGGTCCTTAAAAAGCGTTGGGAATACAACAACGCTAAAAAGGTACCAAGAAAGAAGAAACTGTGCTTTAAAACTCCATTTCCGGCGAAGCTGCAGGGGTTTTTTTTTTTTTTTACGGGGAAGAGACGTGTCTCTACAACTCGTTGGAAGAAGCAACCAGGGATATGGTGAGAAGAGGGCTCCCAGTAACGGTGTATAAACCCGCAGCAGACCCGATCGAAAGAATCAAGGCTCAAACGTGGTGCACACAGAGACCCTCAAAATCCACGGGCCAGCAGCGGGAAACCCAGCGCCAGGGCTATAAGGAAAAACTGAACGCTTTCAGGAGGGAATAACGATATTTTTAATCAATCTGCACATCCAACCCTCCTCCTACAAGGTAACAAACATTAAAGGAGATGCAGAATCAGCAAGTATGAAGTGGTAAAACATTTCATGGAACAGTCGTAATATTAGAAACAAATAAGTCTTTAAAAAAAAAAAAAACCAACTTGTTAAAATAGAAATGTGACAATGAACCACATGAACTCTCCACACTAACAAATACTGTATTAACGTGATTGTTTGCTGTGATGGTGGTGGGAGGTTGCGCACAATTTCATAGGGTATAGGCATGAAAAAAAAAAATCATTACAAGTTCGGATTGGGATCTGAAATTCACGTTAAAAACATGGGACAACTTACAGGGGTAAGAGAGGGCCCTCAACACCTAACAGAGTTTGAGGAATTTCCCTCAGAGCCAACGCACCATCAAGGCTCTACTAAGGTCGCTAAAAAGACCTCAGTTCAGGAAGATCTTTTGACAGTTTTTTGTTTTAAAGTTTTATATACTATGTTCTCAATGTTTTTTATGTTCTAAATGTTCTTTCAGTTTCTGAGTAGCTTAAAAGAGGGCCACTACACTGTTATACTAAATAAGACAATACAATGGAGAAACAGGGTGTAACCAAAATAATCTCATATAATGTAAAAGGGATCCTGAATCCAGTTAAAAGATCCAAGATTCTAGGCAAAATGAAAAAAGACAAAGCAGGAATAATATTTTGACAAGAAACCCACCTAACAGACTTGGAGCACACTAAACTTAATAGACAAGGGTTTAAACTGATCTCTTCACCTTCATATAAGTCAGGGAGGAGGAGGGGGGTAGCGACATTGATCTCAACCAAAATTATATTTGAAAAAAATTCAGAACACAAAGGTAAAGAAGGAAGATTTAGCATGGTACTTGGTCGGCTAGAGGGAGAAGATATCACCCTGCTGAATGTATATGCACCTCCAGGGGCCAACTGGAAATTTTATAAAAATGTATTTGACCTAATGATAACTAAAGCCCAAGGTTTAGTGATATGTCGTGGAGACTTCAATCTAAGACTGAATCCATACTGGGATGCATCAGGTAATTCTCCACATCAAAATAACACTCAAAGTAGAAAAACTCGGATGCTACTAAAAGAAATGGGAATCTGTGACGTGTGGAGGGAATTCAACCCCAGTGTAAAAGATGATACATTTTACTCAGCACCACATTCATCATACTCAAGGATTGACTATTTTTTATGTTTAATAGAGACAGTGGAAGAGTAAAAACATGTAAAGTAGGACTGATGGATCTCTCTGACCACAGTCCGATCTATATGGACTTAAATATCCACAAATACACAAATAATACATTTTCTTGGAGGTTAAATTCAAATGTGCTGAAAGGACCACTGAAAGATGAATTGGAATCAGATATTCTCAGATATTTGGAAGAAAATGATAATGGAGAAGTATCCCCTTTAATACTTTGGGACGCATGCAAAGCTGTAATAAGGGGAAAGATTATCGCAAAACTGGCACTCCAAAAGAAACTGAGACAAGAAAAACTAATCACATTAGAGTCAGAACTTAAGAAACTAGAAAAAGAGCACAAAGACAACACTCATTCTAATGACTCGCTCAAAATTAAGGAAATTAAAGAACAAATAAACGAGATCTACACAATAGAAATCCAGAAGAAACTTACATTTCTGAAACAAAAATACTATGAAACAGTTAGCAAATCGGCAAAATTACTAGCCTATAAATTGAGGAAACAACAAACGGAGAGAGCAATCTACAAAATCAGAGACCGGTATCAAAGGAAATAAAATTAAGAATTCAGGAAATTTGGGCATCATGCAAATCGGGCATCATGATGATGGCGCGCATGGACGCGCGCATGGACGCTGCGGCCCCTCTTGGCATCAGCGAGTGTGAAAGTTTTGAATGTTTTCCCAGACGTACATTCTGTAAAACTTACCACCGTGAGACGTTATTAAACAACAAGGTACTGCACGCTGCAAGAATCGCGGCGCTCGGTTGTGATCTGGACATTCTCCGCCAGCATGGAATTCTGGCGGAGTCCCCACTGGAAGCTACCCGAGAGAGGAGGAAGCGCAGACGGTGTGAACACAAGCAAAAGCGTGGAAAAAGGGCCAGGATCCATGCTAGGCTAAAGGCTAACCCCTCCAGACCAGCAGTACCATCGCTCCTTCTCTCTAACGTCCGCTCCCTCGACAACAAGCTGGACGAGCTGCGTCTGCTGAGAGAAACCCGGACAGAGTGGAGGGACTGCTGTGTGCTTGCGCAGCAGGCCAGCAGTGAAACAAATCAGGATTTGGCGAGAGAGTGCAACCTCTGCACTGAAAGACTGTTTTCTGCACACAGAGTGGGAGGTCTTCAAAATAGCAGCCTCCCAGGAAGACAAGACAGATGTGGAGGAGTATGATGAAACGGTCACCAGCTACATCGCGAAGTGCACAGAGGATGTCACTACAGTGAAGACCATCACTATGCGGGGTAACCATAAGCCCTGGATGACTGCAGAGGTGCGCTCACTGCTTACAGCCAGAGATGCAGCCTTCAGAGCGAAGGACAGAATCACCCTCCGCTCAGCCAGGTCTGCGCTCTCAAAGGGATTTAAGGCGGCGAAGCGCGCCTATGCAGACAAAATCCAGGGACACCTCTGTGACACTAGGAACACCAAGCAGATGTGGCAGGGAGTTCGGACACTGACGGGCTATAAGTCTAGGCAGGGGATCGATGATGACGACGCTTCATTTCCAGACAGGCTCAACGACTTCTTTGCACGTTTTGAAGCATCAAACCCGACAACCAGAGGCAGGGATGAGAATGGTGTTTGGGAAAAAAAGAGGAAACTAAGCCAGGGGTCTTGGGGGACGAAGGTCCCCAAGCCGGATCCAAGGCGGGGCCTTGGTGGGGGGTCTCGGGGGGAAACGCCCCCCAGAAGCTAACAAAATCTGGTGTTTTAGAATGCTCAAATGTGGTCTTATATTTAAAGTTAGAAGTAAGTACAAATGCATTTATAGTTTACCTTTTTAATCTGCTGTTGCATCACATATGTAAATTTATGATATCTGAATGGTATGTTGATGTAATAATACTAAATTATATTTTACTACTATTTAATATGTTTAGAAATGACACAGAATTACATTTACATAGTTCTAGAACATACAAAATAATTTAACCAAGTAAAATAAATTATAAATATTAACAAAATTCCATCACCAAGTCCATCACCCATTTATTAAAATATACTGACATTCTGCAAACATTTTGATTTATTAATGTGTGCATTTGTTAGTGTTACTAGGAATATAAAAAAGTTGCATATTAGTATATTTTAATATTTGAAAGATAATCTAAGAAAGTAAGTAAAACCTAAAAGATGTTTCATATTTTTATGCAATGACAATAAAGAAATCATGTTTACTAATAAAAGCAAAGATATCTTAGGAAAGGCAACCCATCACCACCCATGACAAAAAAAACTTACACATGCATTATGTAACTCCTCCTAGTGAAATAAAAAATGATAAATTATATTAAAAATTCTTAGATTGCATTTCAAATTGTGAGAAAATATGTAATAACATTTATCTATTAACAATCGATAATCAGCATTCAAATGCAATTAGTGTTTCAAAACAGACATGACGTCACAACTTACACATGCTATTTCATAACAAATTCATTACGCGAAAATTCTCAAGTACATTACTTATAACGAGAAAAAAATCTTACCTCGGAATGTGTCTTCCAATCACTAATTGCTGTAATCGGGGCCGATTGTGATGAACTTTGACTGGCATCGGAATTTGACCGTGTCCATCGATCGTTTTGAATGCAGCACGAGCGAGTAGTTCGATCTCCTTGTAGCCACAATTTTGAGATGTTTCTGTTTTGAACAGTGTTCAACTAAGGCAACACAACCACGAGATCCATAATTCAAGAAATCGTTGCAATAAACACACTGGGCTTTCCCTGGTACTTCGCATTTCACTATGAAGTCGGCCATTTTTTCAACAACAACTTCGGTATTTTTACCGATCTTTACAGTCATTGACAGTTTTTTTCGAGCCATTCCCAACGAAACTTGTTCCTTATCCCTTTGTTGATTTCTAAAATTCTTGCTTTGTTGTCTTTCCTGAGTTTTAGGTTCATCATTTTCACGAACTCGGGAAAACTCAGTTGATTGAACTGCCCGCCATTTGCATTTCGCTCCGCGTGTTGATATGACAAAGAAATAACAAAATCGCCGATTGGTTGCTTCAATAAGTAGCAGCCAATCAGTGGCCTTGTTACATTACATTACTGATCTCGCTGGGTAG
Organism: Pholidichthys leucotaenia; assembly: GCA_020510985.1. Classification (NCBI taxonomy): domain Eukaryota; kingdom Metazoa; phylum Chordata; class Actinopteri; order Cichliformes; family Pholidichthyidae; genus Pholidichthys; species Pholidichthys leucotaenia. Next base: position 251,180,172 of record CM035845.1, on the reverse strand, counting down.
CGCGTTCTGCACAGTGGATTTTAGCAGCCGATCGAAAATACGACTCGCCGCTCATAACAGACCTCACCCCCACCCCCCTAAAATTTTCTCCTCGAATTTAGACGATTCACGAGAATGACCCTAGACATGATCAAATCCGAGGAATTCCACGGATCTGAGGAGGATTCTCATCCCTGCAGAGGGAGGGCTGGCCCACCCCCACCATCGGTCGGACCAGCTTTTACCATCAACACAGCGGACACACGGCGGACCCTAACCAGAGTCAACCCACGTAAAGCTGCAAGATGGCGACCGGGATGGCCACACTTTTTCAGTGCTGAGACAAAGTTGCTGATTTTGCCATTAAAATAACTAACCAACAGCGATCGGCATTTGTGACGCACACGCATGGGCTGAATTTTCACCTCCGATTGGAATACCCCTTTAATCACCTTTCACCGGCCACTGTGAGTAAACTTATTAGCGTTTCTTTTGTGGTTTGCTGCTACGCTTTACCCGAAGCGTTTGCTAAGCTAACGCTAGTTAGCTTAACGCTAACGCTAGTCGTACCACCTAACACCAACACGAAGCGACTCAGTCCCCGGTGAGGGCTCGCCGGAGGCTACAGTTGGACGGGAGCCGGATCGGAATTCGGGGGCGGCGGTGGTGGGAGACGGGGACCAGTGGAGGACCACCAGGACCCAGCCAGACAATAGCCTGAGTTGGAGCCCAGTGGCGAGGCTCAGCGGAGGAACTACTGAGGCAGACGGCGGTAGGCGGCGGGGCTCAGCGGAGGAACTACTGAGGCAGACGGCGGTAGGCGGCGGAGCTCAGCGGAGGATCTACCGGGACCCCAGCCGGACAGAAGCAGGATCGGAGCTCGGCTGCAGCAGCGGTGTGTGGCGGGACTCGGTGGAGGAGCTGGACAGGAGCTCGGTTACGGCGGCGGTAAGCAGCGGGACTAGCAGCAGAGGGGGCTAGCTGAGGCCCAGCTGGATTCGAGGTCGGTCGGATCGGATACTGGTGAGACAAGCAGAGATTGTTTTTACTATCCACAGGTCAGTAAAAATGCCACCAAAGAAGGTGGAAATGGAAGAGATCAAAAAATCTCTGAACTTCTTGTCAGAAGAAGTGGCCAAAATGGTTAGCCAGCAGGCCAAAAATAAAGGGCCTTTTCCACTAGCACGCTTTAGCGCGACACGGGACGGCTCAGCACACTTTGTACGCTTTTCCACAAGCCCCAACACGGTTTAACAGCCGCAATTCTCAGCCCCGCTGAAGGGCAGGGTACAGCAGTGCTGAGCTGTGCCGTGTTGTGGCGTTAACAGACTGGTCGCCGCTGATTGGTCAGGTCGTAACCGGCGCTGATTGGTCAGGTCGTAACCGCCCCTCTCCTCCTCCTCATCTACCAAATCTTCACGACCTTCTCAATAAAGTTTTTGAAAAAAAAAAAAAAAAAAGAATCTTCACGACCGCCTTTACTCAGCACGCAACCACTGTTGGTGGTTCCTTTCAGTGTATTGCTGTGCTATTTTCATTTATTCTCTATCAAAAATGGCTTCGCGTAATAAGGGTGTTCCATGGACCAGTAAGGAGCTGCAGTGGCTGCTCACTGCATTGTCAGACGAACGTATGCAGCGCGAGTTAGACGGAGCTGCCCGGAAAGAAAAAATATACTGGGAGGTCTCGACGTCGGAGTCCTTTAACGGTGAGTTTTAATTTTTTTTTTATTGTGCGTTTTTTCGCAAATATATTCGGTAAGACGCTCAGTTTATTTATGCAATAAAAAAGCTGTTCATTTGTGGATGATCGCTGCTTTATTGCAGCACACTGCGGACTCAAGCTTTTATTTTAATTATTCATGTGAACAATACACTGAAATAAGCTTATGTATTCTTGTTAAAAACTATTGTGCTGTATTTTATTGTGTGCATTTTCCTTGTAGAATCATCCCACGCGTCCGCCGCGACAGCCCGCACGGATTATTCAACCGAGCCATCCTGACCCACAGCTGGCAGAGACGCTTCATTCAGCCGAGTCGTGACCCAGTTTGGGAAGCTGGTGTAGACACTCAGTGGTCGGCGTGTATAAAATGTCGATTAACCTTCATGTTGTGTTGCAAAGTTTTTTTTTTCTTTTAATATTTTGTATATAATAAAATGGAATTGTTTTGGAAAGTGTGGTTTGTCTGTTATAACACTGAATTATAAAACAGTATAATTACATAGAAATTCCATTGCCAAATCTGATCAAAATGATACTGATCTTCCTGTCAGGGTCAACCATTGTAAAGGTAATGTAATTTTTAACTAGACCAAAAAACAAATGTTTTTGTAAGCTTTCTGTTCTTTTTATTGAAATATCATAAAAAATTAGCCCCACATGATCCAGTTCTAAACTTTGGGTACATTTTTTATGTTAACTTATAAAGAAGTTGCACAGTTGGACTTTAAAATGCAGCAGGAGAGACTGATCAAGCTTACAAGTCAAAGTATGTAAAAAAGTAAGTATATGTAAATTGAATGTTCTATCGGCATTCCAAATTCAGAGAATTACAATACTTTAGAAGGAGTGTAGCATCATCTAAACGGAAAATAATAATACTGTTGTTCCAAACGTTGACCTGAAGGTGAAAAACATGAATTTTTTTAATTCAGTACATCCAAAATGCCCTAGGATGTAAAAACTAATAATTTGGTGTAGGCCAGTGTGCCACCGTCTCATTATTTAATACGAATAAAAACAAGTTTCAGCTCTTTATTTCTAGGTCATTTGGCAGTTAATTCAAAACAAAAGTGACTTGTGTTGTTGCAGCTTAATTATGAGATAAAATTAATTGTGAGATAAATCCACAGAGCGAGCAAGGCAATAATCCTTGGATCCTTTTTTGTCTCGTGTAAATAAGGACTCAGTCGGGTGCGTAACGTCACGGGAGTGTGGCCCCGCCTCGCTCAGAATCTGCTGCTGCCCCGCTTCTAAAACCCCCTAACAAACCATCACAGCACAAGCACAACACCAATGGAGACAGAAGCATTCCGAGCCGTACTGAAGTGAATCGAGCCATACCGAGGTGTGCTGGGCTAGTGGAAAACAGGCTAAATAGGCCTAATGGAAGAAGTACGAGACTTAAAATTAACAATTCAGGAAAAAGACAAAAAAATTACGGACTTGGAGCGACGTATCGAGGATCTTGAACAAGGTTCTCGTATGGATGACCTAATTATAAGTGGACTAGACATCAAATATCAATCATACGCTCATGCTACAACAGGACTGAGAGGTGAAGAGGCTCCCCTGAGTGAATCAGTCTCCCTAGAAAACCAGGTGCTTCAGTTCCTTGACAGTAGAGATATAAAGGTCGAAGCAAATGCAATTTCAGCCTGTTATGCTTTACCCAGAAAAGATAATAAAACAAAGAAATCAATTGTGATGCGCTTTGTGAACAGAAGGGTAAAGAATGACATACTGAGGAAGGCCAGAAAGCTCCGAGGAACAGAAGTTTACCTAAATGAACACCAAACAAAAACAAATGCTGAAATAGCACGGCAAGCACGGATGCTGAAGAGACAAAATAGGATACAGGCAACATGGACAAGAAATTGTAGAGTTTGGATCAAACTAAATGGAACACCTGAGCAAGCAAAGAGTATAATGATCAGAGATGTTACTGACTTAAATAAATACAGATGAACACTGATTAAGAAAATTAAGAGACAATGATAATCCATATTCACACACACGGTAAGAATAGTTCTTTTGACATACCATGTCAATGTACTTTTAAAAAAAAAGAAGCAAAACAAACAAAAAACTTATGACTGACTTGAGTAGATATCAATTATCCCCAGTTGGAGGAAGTCATTTGACACAGAGTAAGGAAACTCAAACTCTGAAAATATGCCATTATACTGAACATAAACTACAAGAGATGGAGAATGATATTGATCCTGATAACCACTTTTTCAATAATATTCATAACCATTGTGAATATTACACTGAAAAGCAATTCAAAAGTCAAGTGCAAATAGATGGTAAACTATCAATAATACACTTCAACAGCAGAAGTCTTAAAAACTTTCCACAGATTCAGGACTATTTAAAACAGCTAGATAGAAAATTTACAGCTATCGCAGTCTCTGAAACTTGGCTTAATGAAGAGCAGGCTCCCCTGATGGCAATAGAGGGATATCAGATGTTTCATATTAACAGATCTCAAAAAAAGGGTGGTGATGTTGCACTGTATATTGATGACCTGTATAGGTGTAAGCTTGTAAATGGAATGTCCTTTGCACTACCAGGGATTTTGGAATGTGTTACTGTTTAGACTGACCAAGATAAAACAAAAAATCTAATTATAAGTTGTATATATAGAACGCCGGGAACTTGCATTGAGACATTCAGAGATAAATTAGTCGAGCTGTACAATAATATTACTAGTAAGAAAATGGTAGTAATTTGTGGAGATTTCAATATTGATTTACTAAATCCACATCAACAAAATGTAATTACAGAGTTCATGAATTCTATGTACAGCATGAGTCTATATCCCACAATAACACATCCCAGTAGAATCACAGTTCACACTGCTACACTCATTGACAACCTGTTTGTTAATATTATTGACAAGAAAATAGAAAGTGGAATATTGATAAATGATATAAGTGACCACTTGCCAACCTTTGCACTTATCCATGGCGACACGGGGGCCAATACAAAATTTTTTTTAAAATCGTTCAGATATAAATCACAAAATGCAATCAGTTCTTTTAAAGAGGACTTGCTGAAGCAAGACTGGACAGAAGTCCATGTATCAGATGTAAATGAAGCCTATCACACATTTATAAACATTGTAGCCACTCTTTATGAAAAAAATTGTCCATTAGTAAAGAAAAAGCTTAAACAGAAATTTGCCGATAAGCCATGGTTAACCAAAGGATTACAAAAGGCATGTAAAAAGAAAAATTTATTATATAAAGCTTTCCTAAAGAAAAGGACAAAAGAAGCAGAGCAGCGGTATAAAACATACAAAAATAAGTTAACATATATAATAAGATGTAGTAAGAGAGACCATCCTCCGCATGGATCGTCACCTTATCGTGGTGGGGGGGTTTGCGTGCCCCAGTGATCCCAGGAGCTATGTTGTCCGGGGCAATTTGCCTCTGATAGGGTCTCCCAAGACAAACTGGTCCTGGGTGAAGGGCCAGACGAAGAACGATCCAACAGACTCTCATGATAAATTGTATATCAAGGATTCAGTGTACCCCGCCCGGTATGGGGTTACCGGGGCCCCACCCTGGAGCCAGGCCTGGGGGAGGGGCTCGAAGGCTAGCGTCTGGTGGCCGGGTTTCCACCCATGGGACCCGGCCGGGCTCAGCCCGAAGGAGTTACATGGGTCCGCCCTCCAGTAGGTTCACCACCTGCAGGAGGGATCATGGAAGTCCGGTGCTATGTGGATTAGGTGGCAGTCAAAGGCGGAGACCTTGGCGGACTGATCCCAAGCTTTCTAAACTGGCTTTTGGTACGTGGAATGTCACCTCTCTGGTGGGGAAGGAGCCTGAGCTGGTGTACGAGATTGAGCGATACCGGCTAGATATAGTCGGCCTCACCTCAACACACAGCTCCGGTTCCGGAACCAGTCTCCTGGAGAGGGGCTGGAGCTTGGCCTTTTCTGGAGTTGCCCCGGGCGAGAGGCGACGAGCAGGGGTAGGTATTCTTGTATCGCCCCACCTTGCTGCCTCTATATTGGAGTTTTCCCCGGTGGACGAAAGGGTTGCTTCCCTGCGCCTTCGGGTTGGGAAACGGGTCCTGACCATCATTTGTGCCTATGCACCAAATGATGTTTCAGAGTACCCACCCTTTTTGGAGTCTGTGACTGGGGTGCTGGAGGGTGCTCCTCCTGGAGACTCCATTGTCCTACTGGGGGACTTCAATGCGCACGTGGGCAACGACAGTGAAACCTGGAGGGGGGTGATTGGGAGGAACGGCCTGCCCGATCTGAACCCGAGTGGTGTTCAGTTATTGGACTTCTGTGCTAACCACAGTCTGTCTATAACGAACACCATGTTCAAGCATAAGGGTGTCCATATGTGCACCTGGCACCAGGACACCCTAGGCCGCAGGTCGATGATCGATTTTGTTATCGTATCATCAGACCTGCGACCGTATGTCTTGGACACCCGAGTAAAGAGAGGTGCAGAGCTGTCAACTGATCACCACCTGGTGGTGAGTTGGATCCGATGGCAGGGGAGGAAGCCATTCAGACCTGGTAGACCCAAACGTATAGTGAGGGTGTGCTGGGAGCGTCTGGCTGAGGCCCCTGTCCGGGAGGTCTTCAACTCCCACCTCCGGAAGAACTTCAACCACATTCCGAGGGAGTCTGGAGACATGGAGTCTGAATGGGCCATGTTCTCCACCTCTGTTGTTGAAGCGGCAGCCCAGAGCTGCGGCCGCAAGGTGGTCGGTGCATCTCGTGGTGGCAACCCCCGAACCAAGTGGTGGACACCAGTGGTGAGGGGGGCCATTAAGCTGAAGAAGGAGTCCTATCAAGCTTGGTTGGCTTGTGGGACTCCCGAAGCAGCTGAGGTGTACCGGCAGGCCAAGCGGAGTGCAGCTCGGGTGGTTGCTGAAGCAAAAACCCGGGTATGGGAGGAGTTCGGTGAGGCCATGGAACAAGACTTTCGGTCGGCTTCAAAGAGATTCTGGCAAACTGTTCGGCGGCTCAGGAGGGGAAAGCAGCTCCCCGTCCACACTGTGTATGGTGCGGATGGGACACTGTTGACTTCAACTGGGGATATCGTCGGGCGGTGGAAGGAATACTTCGAGGATCTCCTCAATCCCACTGATACGCCTTCCACAGAGGAAGCAGGGTTTGGGGACGAGGGGGATGACTCGCCTATCACAGGGGCTGAGGTCGCCAAGGTGGTTAAAAATCTCCTTGGTGGCCGGGCCCCGGGGGTGGACGAGATTCGCCCCGAGTACCTCAAGGCCCTGGATGTTGTTGGGTTGTCATGGTTGACACGCCTCTGCAACATTGCGTGGAGGTCGGGGGCAGTGCCTTTGGCATGGCAAACCGGGGTGGTGGTTCCTCTCTTCAAAAAAGGGGACCGGAGGGTGTGCTCCAACTTTAGAGGGATCACACTCCTCAGCCTCCCTGGGAAGGTCTATGCCAAGGTACTGGAGAGGAGAGTCCGGCCGTTGGTCGAACCTCGGATTCAGGAGGAGCAATGTGGTTTTCGTCCTGGCCGTGGCACATCGGACCAGCTCTTTACCCTCTCGAGAATTCTTGAGGGTTCGTGGGAGTTTGCCCAACCAGTTTACATGTGTTTTGTGGACTTGGAGAAGGCATTTGACCGCGTCCCTCGTGGATTTTTGTGGGGGGTGCTTCGGGAGTATGGGGTATCGGGCTTGTTGTTACGAGCTATTCGGTCTCTGTACGACCGTTGTGAGAGTTTAGTTCGCATTGCCAACACTCGGTCGGAGTCATTCCCAGTGAGAGTTGGACTCCGCCAGGGCTGCCCTTTGTCACCGGTCCTGTTCATAATTTTTATGGACAGGATTTCTAGGCGCAGCCAGGGAATGGAGGGTGTCATGCTTGGTGACCACAGGATCTCATCTCGGTTGTTTGCAGATGATGTTGTCCTGTTGGCTTCATCCAGCAATGACCTACAGCTCTTGCTGGGACGGTTTGCCGCTGAGTGTGAAGCGGCTGGGATGAGAATCAGCACCTCCAAGTCCGAGTCCATGGTCCTCAGCCGGAAAAAGGTGGATTGTCCTCTCCGGGTTGGGGACAGGCTCCTGCCCCAAGTGGAGGAGTTTAAGTATCTTGGGGTCTTGTTCACGAGTGAGGGGAAAATGGAGCGAGAGATCGACAGACGGATTGGAGCAGCATCTGCAGTGATGCGGACGTTGTACCGGTCTGTTGTGGTGAAGAGGGAGCTTAGTTCTAAGGCAAAGCTGTCGATTTACCAGTCAATCTACGTTCCTACTCTCACCTATGGTCACGAGCTTTGGGTAATGACCGAAAGAACGAGATCGCGGATACAAGCGGCTGAAATGAGCTTTCTCCGTAGGATTGCTGGACTCACCCTCAGAGATAGGGTGAGGAGCTCAGTCATCCGGGAGAGGCTCAGAGTAGAACCGCTGCTCCTCCACATTGAAAGGAGTCAGTTGAGGTGGTATGGGCATCTGATTAGGATGCCTCCTGGACGCCTCCCACTTGAGGTGTTTCAGGCACGTCCCACTGGGAGGAGACCCCGGGGCAGACCTAGGACTCGGTGGAGAGACTATGTCTCCCAGCTAGTCTGGGAACGCCTTGGTATCCCCTCTGAAGAGCTGGAGCAGGTGGCTGGGGAGAGGGAAGTCTGGGCTTCTCTGCTTGAACTGCTGCCTCCGCGACCCGGACCTCCGGAAAAGCGGTAGAAGATGGATGGATGGATGGAAGAGAGACTATTACAGTAAAGAACTGGAGAAAAACAGAGATAAAGATACATGGACAATACTTAACAATATTCTTGGAAATAAAAACAGAAATACAAGCTACCCAACCCAACCAATCTTTCAAAGAAATAAAATGACAGTGTGAATGCAGTCTCACCTGCAGATGAATTTAATAACTTTTTTGTAAACATTGGTCCTAATTTGGCTCGAGAAATACCCATTACGGCACCTACAGGTGATACAATAAGCAATAACACTGCTATAAAAGACTCCATTTTCATAAAGAACACAGACGAGAGAGAGGTCATTGAAATTGTCAAATCGTTTAAAAGTAAAACATCTACGGACTGTGATGGTATTGACATGCTCTTAGTCAAAACTATTATTGAATGCTTAGTGAAACCACTGACGTATATCTGTAACCTGTCTCTCCAAACAGGTATATTTCCCAATGCAATGAAAATAGCTAAAGTAATTCCGATATACAAGACGGGTGACAGAGGGAAATTCTCAAACTATAGACCAATTTCACTATTGCCGCAATTTTCCAAGATACTTGAAAAAATATTCTATGAGATAATTGACAACTTCATACTGAAGAATAATTTATTGTGTGAGCAGCAATATGGGTTCAGACACAAGAGGACAACTGCATTTGGAATTTATAGAAAAAATATCAACTGCCATTGAAAATAAACAGTATTCAGTTGGGGTATTCCTGGATCTTAAAAAAGCATTTGATACAGTGGATCATAATTTATTATTAAAGAAACTACAAAATTGTGGTATTAGAGGGTAGCACTGTCCTGGTTAAGTAGTCACTTAAAGAATAGATATCAGTATGTATGTGTTGGTAACAAAAACTCACAGTTACTGAAGGTTACTTGTGGAGTCCCACAGGGTTCAGTTTTGGGGCCATTGTTATTCAATATGTATATAAATGATATATGTAAAGTTTCAGAAAAAATGGACTTAATATTGTTTGCCGATGACACCAATCTATTATGCAGTGGAAGCAATTTGGAACAACTTTTGGATACACTCGGAAAGGAATTAGGAAAGCTTAAACTGTGGTTTGATTCAAACAAATTAACGCTCAATTTAAGTAAGACAAAATTTATAGTCTTTAACAACCATCACAACAACTCAGTATCTAAACTCAGTGTAAATGGTGTAGAGATTGAAAGGGTATCTGAAACTAAATTTCTTGGGAGTAATAATTGATAATAAACTGTGTTGGAAGTCACATATTAATTATATTAAAGGTAAAATATCCAAATCAATTGCAATACTACACAGAGTGAAATATTTGCTGAATCAACCCACACTATATACCTTGTATCATTCATTAATACTCCCATACATGACATATTGTACTGAAGTATGGGGAAATACATATAAAACAAACATATATCCAGTCTTTATGCTTCAGAAGAGAGCTATTAGAATAATAAAAAAAGCAGCTTACAGGGAACAAACAAACCCATTTTTTCTTAAATTAAAAGCTCTCAAGTTGAAAGATCTGGTTGACTTTAAAACTGCAATAATAATGTTTAAAGTGAAGAATTTATCACTGCCCGCAAATATCCAAAAGTTGTTCCAAATAAGGGAGAAACAATATCATTTCAGAGGAACATGTATATTTCAAAAAACTTCAGTGAGAACTACCACCAAGCAACACTGTGTTTCAGTGCAAGGAGTCAGATAATGGAACGATTTTGGACCTGAATTAAAATCATGTACAATGCTTGGACAATTTAAACAAAAACTAAAGGAAGAAATACTTCAAACATATATACAAGATGACATGTAAAATCACATAAGGATTGACATATCCAGCCTGTGTTGTGTTGTAGCTTAGTTTTTTTTTTTTTTCCTCTCTGTGACATTCTGTCTTAGATTTGTCTTGAATAGTAACCGCTTAACCTAGCTTAGCTTAGTTTTCTTTTTTTTCCCTCTCAGTCACACTTTGTCTTAGCTTTGTTCTAAATTGTAATCACTCTTGTCTTGTTTACTCTTTTTTCTTTTGAATTCTTGGATGGAATATGGGTGGGCAATATAAGCTGCGGCTTCAGCCATCACCCATTTCGGATAACTCACATGGAATTGTTTAGTAGAAGGAGTCTTTGTCTAATTTGACCTTGTTGTTATATTATACAGTTTCTTTTAACCTGTACTGTATTATCCGAAATAAATAAAAAAAATAAATAAATAAAAAAATAAATAAATAAATAAAGATTCAAAGGTCCGGACAACATCCCGGGACGTGTACTCTGAGACCGCGCAAGCGAGTTGGCGGATGTCCTGACTGACATTTATAACATCACCCTGAGTCAGGCCATTGTTCCCAGATGCTTAAAGACCTCTATCATTTTACCGGTGGCAAAGAAACCAGTTGTGTCCTGTTTGAACAACTATCGTCCTGTTGCACAGACACCAATTGTGATGAAGTGTTTTGAACATCTTGTCAAACCACACATTACAGCCTGCCTCCCTGCATCACACGACCCGCTCCAGTTTGCATATCGTTCAAACCGCTCCACGGAGGATGCTATAGTCACCACCCTACACTGTCATCACCCACCTGGACCAAAAAGACACCTACGCCAGACTCCTGTACATTGATTTCAGTTCAGCATTCAACACCATTATTCCCCAGAGACTGATGGAGAAATTACTCCTACTTGGTCTGAACACCGCCACATGTCTCTGGATCCTGGATTTCCTGACTGAGAGACCTCAGTCTGTCCGGGTTGGAAACAACATCTCCAACTCTGTCACGCTGAGCTCCGGATCCCCTCAAGGCTGCGTACTCAGTCCACTGTTGTTTACACTTCTAACACATACTGTGTATCCAGACACGAGGGGAACCAGATTATCAAGTTTGCAGACGACACCACAGTGGTGGGACTTATTCAGAGGGATGAGGAATCAATGTACAGGGAAGAAGTGAGAGACCTGGAGGGCTGGTGCAGGGAGAACAATCTGGTGCTCAACGTGGACAAAACGAAGGAGACGATTATCGACTTCCGGCGGTCACAGCCTGAACACGTCCCCTTCAGCATTGGTGGCCGTTTAGTGGAGAGAGTGGAGAACATCAAGTTCCTTGGAGTGCAGATCTCACAGGACCTGACCTGGAGCAAGAATTCCTTGGGGATCAGGAAGCGGGCTCAGCAGAGACTGCACTTCTTGAGGAAACTCAAACAGGCCTCTCTCCCCATCTGCATCCTCAGGACCTTCTACAGAGGTGTGGTGGAGAGTGTTCTGACATATTGCATTGCAACATGGTACTCCAGCTGCAGTATGTCAGACAAAAAAGCCCTGCAGGGGATAGTCAAGGGAGCTAAGAGGGTAATTGGAGTCTCCCTCCCCTCTGTCCAAGAACTTTTTCAGAACCGTTGTAGGAGCAGGGCACTGAACATTGTCAAGGACCGTTCTCATCCTCTGCATAAACACTTTGAACTTCTGCCATCTGGTAAACGATTCCGGAGCATCAGAGGCAGGACCACCAGACTGATCAACAGCTTCCTTCCACAAGCTGTCAGGATCGTGAACAGCTGACCCGGAATTTCTCATACACACTACTGCACCTACGGACATTATGTATATTATTTGTATATTATAGTTAGTTGGTTTTTCCAAGTATGTCTAAGGGATGTGTGAATAGATGGGGGGTGGGGGGGGTGTAGATATGTGTGAGTGTGTCTTAAATCATGCTGCTTTTATTTATATGGATGCCAAGAGAAACGCAATTTCATCTTGCCTGCACTACAGTTGTATGTACAGCAATATGACAAAGTTTGATTTTGATTTGATTTAAATACATTAAATCTTCCCCAACTTACTGAGTCACAAAATAAAAAACTACTGTCAGAAATACAACCTAAAGAATTAGAAAAAGCAATTATGAAACTTCAAGCTAACAAATCCCCAGGAGCAGATGGCTATACAGCAGAGTGGTACAAAACCTTTAAACAGCAACTATCTCCTCTCCTCCTGAAAACATTTAACTATGTCCTCCACACAGGGGAAATCCCCCCTCCTGGAGAGAAGGGGTCATTGCAGTCATACCTAAACCTGAAAAGGATAAACTCGACTGCTCCAACTACAGACCAATCAGTGTGTTAAATCAGGACTATCAACTTTTTACCGTTATCCTTGCCAAAAGGTTAGAAAATATACTGACAGACTTAATTCATTTAGACCAAACAGGTTTTATAAGACAAAGACAGACATAAGATAACAGACGCACTTTACACATACTTTAATTTACACATAATGTAATTTAAATGCAGCCATATTGGGATTAGATGCTGAAAAAGCATTTGATTCGGTTGACTGGTCTTCCCTATATAGAATCTTATCCAGTTTCAATTTTCATAACAACTTCATTAGAACTATCAAGGCATTATATAAAAAAACCAACAGCTAAAATAAGGATTAACGGTAAATTATCATCATCTTTTGAACTGGAAAGAGGATGTCGTCAGGGCTGCCCCTTGTCTCCACTGCTCTTTGCAATCTTCATAGAACCTCTGAGCCAATGGATAAGACAGAATCAAAAAATTCAAGGTATTACACTTGGTCAGAAGGAACATAAAATAGCACTCTTTTTTTTCCCCCACAATATCTTTTACTGAAACTTTTTTTTTTACAAACATGGCACAAACGCTAACACTAAAGTAATTTAAAAAAACAAAAAAACCCACTAACTACAAAAAAAATATATACTAAAAACACCAACAACCACTAACAAAGGCAAGTCAACAATGCTCCTCTGTTTAGCCTAGGTAATCTATTACATAAGTATACATATTATACATTCACCAATTTGGAATTTGCAAGGTCCACACACATCATTCACCTTTTTCTTCAGAAGTTATGTTTAATTTCTTTACATAAGTCATTCTTGTTGGTCCAAAAAACCTTAGAAATTCCTTTCCAAATCAAACTTTCAGTTTGGATGCAGTTACTCTTTCTCTTAATAGCTCTGTGAGGAACCTTGGAGTTATTTTTGATCAGGATTTGTCCTTCAACTCACATATTAAATTTGTTTCTAAGACTGCCTTCTATCATTTGCGTAATATTGCCAAGATTAGGAGCATCTTGTCTCAGAGTGATGCTGAGAAGCTGATCCACGCTTTTGTTAGCTCGAGATTAGATTATTGTAATTCTTTATTATCAGGCTGTCCTAAAACATCTTTAAAAAGTCTTCAGCTGATCCAAAATGCTGCAGCAAGAGTTTTAACAGGTACTAGAAAGAGAGATCATATCTCTCCGGTTCTGGCCTCCCTTCATTGGCTTCCCATAGAGTTTAGAATTAAGTTTAAAATCCTTCTTCTTACTTACAAAGCTCTAAACAATCAGGCTCCTTTTTATTTAAAAGATCTGATACTACCGTATCATCCTAACAGAGCACTACGCTCCCAAAATGCAGGTTTACTTGTAATACCTAGAATCTCCAAAAGTACAATGGGAGGCAGAGCCTTCAGTTATCAAGCTCCTCTCCTGTGGAATCAGCTGCCAATCTGGATTCGGGAGTCAGACTCGATCTCTGTTTTTAAGAATAGGGCTAAAACCTACCTTTTTGATATAGCCTACAATTAGGGAGGGATCATGTGTTTCTGAACCCTCCCTTAGTTATGCTGCTAATAGGTTTAGTCAGCCGGGGGACCTCCAGTAATGCACTGGGCCTCACTCCTTTCCTCACTCTCTATGAAATATTTTTTTTTTGCTGGTCATTAACATTTGTTTGTTCTCTCCCATAGATTGAGTCCCCATCGTGCTGTTTGCTCTCTACATGTCTGTTCTTTTCTTCTTCTCTGTCCCCTCACCCCCCAGCCAGTCGCAGCAGATGACTGCCCCTCCCTGAGCCTGGTTCTGCTGGAGGTTTCTTCCTGTTAAAAGGGAGTTTTTCCTCTCCACCGTCGCCAAGTGCTTGCTCACAGGGGATCGCCTGATTGCTGGGGTCTTTCTGCAACTGTGGGGGTCCTCCCTACAGTTGATAGTGCTATGAGATGACTGTTGTTGTGAAATGGCGCTATATAAATAAAGTTGAATTGAATAATCAATGAAAGGTCTCCATATATTCTAACCATAACCATAACTCCATAACACATTTTCCTTTGATTTCAGTATATATGTTATTCTTTCTAGTGGAAGGTTTGTTAACATCTGTCTTATCCACTGAGTCACATCTGGTCTATGAGTCTTTTTCCACAGTTAGTGCAATACATTTTTTGGCATTAAGCAAACTGAGGTCTATGAATGCTCTTTCACTCTTATTAAAGTTATGCTTTTCTGGATACAGACCAAACAAAAACAGTTTAGGGTTCAATGTGAATTGTTTTGAAATTATTTTTTCAATTGTTACCCTCACCTCTTCCCACACATTCTGATTTGTCTACATTCCCATAAACAGTGAAATAGGGTTCCTTTACTTTCCATACATTTTGTGCATGTATATCTATTTAACTCCACTGGTGTAACATACATCCGCATTAACCATTTAAAAAGTATCAATTTAAGACGTACATTTATTGATTTGGTTTGAGCTTCTGTACAAGTCAATTCCCATTGTTAATCTGAAATTTCAATTTGCAGGTCTTTCCAATAATTCAGTCTTTTCTGTGAGTTTTCACTTGAGAATAGTGTCAAAGAGTTATAAACCTCTCAAATAATTCCCTTTCTCTTACTATCTTTCGTCAAAATTTTTTCCAAGGATGAATAAGTAGGTTGGGTGAGAACATTATTTTGATTTGATCGAATAAAATTCCTAAGCTGAAGATATTTAAAAAAATGTGTTCTATTAAGATTGAATTTGATCCTCAGTTCTTCAAAAGACATTATGTTATCTGAACGTGACAAATATAAGTCTTGAATCTTCTGAATCCCTTTTAAATTCCATACTTTAAATACAGCATCCGCTCTCCCTGGTGTAAAATATTGATTACCCCATATTGGGCTAAACTGTGACAATAAGTGTGGTTCTTTTAAATATTTTTTGGTTTCACACCATATTTTGATCATATGCTTTACAATTGGATTTTTAACTTGTTTCTGTAATTTTTTAGCCGAGTCTGAGTATATGAATAAGGGAAGAGGTAAAGGTAAATTGTATGATTCCATTTCAGTCCAGTGAGGGAGATCATTTGATGAAAAATAATATGTCATAGACCTCAGTTGTGCTGACCAGTAATACAACATAAAGTTTGGACATTTCAGACCTCCACGATCAAATGGTAAATATACTAAGGACAGACGTAATCTAGCCTTCCTATTGTTCCATATAAATTCCACTGACTTTTTAATTCTTGAGAATAGATCTGAAGGTGGTGGTAAAGGAATATATTGAAATAAATAAAGTATTTTTGGTAAGATATTACTTTTAAGTATATTAATTCTCCCGATCATCGACATTGGTAGTGACATCCATCTCTGAAGTAACTCATTAATATCTGTCATTAAAGCTTCATAGTTGGCACTGGCGACTGATTCTAGCTTAGGCAAAATTTGAATTCCTAAATATTTAAACTGATTTACAACATTAAATTGATTTACTTCAGGCGCTGGGTGATTTCTCTGGGTCTCATTTAGCATTAATATTGAAGATTTAGTTTTTATTTATTTTATATCCTGATATTTCCCCAAAGTTCTTTATTAAATTTAACAAGGTCGGAATTGATTTTCTAAAATTTGACATAAACCAAATTATGTCATCGGCATACAGGGAGATTTTATGTTCTGTTGGTCCTACTTTAATTCCATATATTTGTGGATGTAAACGTACTGCCATCGCTAAAGGTTCAATTGCCATAGTAAACAATAAGGGTGAAAGTGGACAGCCTTGTCGACATCCTCTATTGATTTTTATTGATTTTGAGATATTGCTGTTTGTTAGGATTTCTGCTGTAGCATTATTGTATATTATCTGAACCCATTTTATGAAATTATTTCCAAGTCCAAACCTTTGTAGGACTTCAAAAAGATAGGGTCATTCGACTCTATCAAAGGCCTTTTCGGCGTCCAATGATAGGAGAGCTGTATCCGGTGCTTCGTTATTGGAATAAATATTAAATAGTCTTCTTAGATTATGGAAGCCTTGTCTTCCCATTATAAAGCCATTCTGATCTCGGTTAATAATATTTGGTAAAATTTCTTGTAGTCGTCTTGCTAAAATTTTACAGATTATCTTAAGGTCAGCATTTAATAGGCTTATTGGTCTCAAGTTTTCACATTTATTAGGGGGTTTACCTGGTTTTGGCAACAGTATAATTAAGGCATTATTCATGTATGGTGGTAAATTACTATTTTGAAATGCTTCTAAAACCATTTCCAAAAGTGGTTTTATTAATTTATTCTTAAATTTTTTATAGAGGTCAACTGGAAGACCATCTGGTCCTGCTCTTTTTCCTGATTTCATATTATCAATGGCTAGCCCAACTTCTTGACTAATTTTAGACTCCAGTATCTCACTGTTTTCATTTGGAATACACGATATAGATAATCCACCCAAAAACCCATTTAGTTTTGTTAAGTCAGTTTCATTTTTTGTATCATATAGTTTTTCATAATAATCTCTAAAGGCACTATTAATTTCTAAAGGATCTATAACTGCCTGTCCGTTACATATAATACTGGTAATTGGTGTTTTAAATTCTAATTGTTTAATCTGCCATGCCAATAATTTTCCTGATTTTTCACCTTGTTCATAAAAAGTTTGCTTCAATCTTAGAAGACTCGAGGCAGCTCTATTCGCTGATTTTTTGTCATATTCAGCTCTCAGAATCAGTAATTCATTCTCTAACTGTGGGTTACTTCCTGCATACACTTTTTCTTGAAGAATTTTTATTTTACGTTCCAATTGGACTCTCTCCTCTCGAGTCTTCTTAGATTTTGAACCTGTATAACTAATAATATGCCCCCTTATAAAAGCTCTGAAAGCCTCCCACTTTATACATGCTGATGCTTGTGTAGTATTGATATCAAAGAACTCATCTATCTGTTTTTCTATGTACTTAAATTCCTCATCCTGAAGCCATTTGTGCTGAAAATGCCACCTACCTGGATCCTTTGTCAATTTCATACCTGCCAACTTTTCAAACCTGAAAAGCCTAGTAGCTAGCCGGGGTCCAGGGGCCGATGCTAATGCTAATGCTAATAATGCTAATGCTAATATTTGCCAAACAAATATTAGCATTAAATCTAGTTAAATGTAGCTAACAACCTCATATTTCTTCAACTTTCAAACCTGAAAAGCCTAGTAGCTAGCCGGAGTACAGGGGCCGCAGGCCCTGGTAGGTCCAGGACAAAGTCCTGGTGGGGGGTTCAGGGGGGCAAAGCCCCCCCCCCCCCCCCCGACGCCAAACAAATATTAGCATTAAATCAAGTTAGAATGTAGCTAACAACCTCATATTTCTTCAACTTTCAAACCTGAAAAGCCTAGTAGCTAGCCGGGGTCCAGGGGCCGCAGAGTCAAACAAATATTAGCATTTGACATAGAAGTCACATATTAATTATATTAAAGGTAAAATATCTAAATCAATTGCAATACTACACAGAGCGAAATATTTGCTGAATCAACCCACATTATATACTTTGTATCATTCATTAATACTCCCATACATGACATATTGTACTGAAGTATGGGGAAATACATATAAAACAAACATATATCCAGTCTTTATGCTTCAGAAGAGAGCTATTAGAATAATAAACAAAGCTGCTTACAGGGAACCAACAAATCCACTTTTTCTTAAATTAAAAGCGCTCAAGTTGAAAGATCTGGTTGACTTTAAAACTGCAGTAATAATGTTTAAAGTGAAGAATCTATCACTGCCCGCAAATATCCAAAAGTTGTTCCAAATAAGGGAGAAACAATATCATTTCAGAGGAACATGTATATTTCAAAAACCTTCAGTGAGAACTACCACCAAGCAACACTGTGTTTCAGTGCAAGGAGTCAGATTATGGAACGATTTTGGACCTGAATTAAAATCATGTACAATGCTTGGACAATTTAAACAAAAACTAAAGGAAGAAATACTCCAAACATATATACAAGATGACATGTAAAATCACATAAGGATCATCATATCCAGTCTGTGTTGTGTTGTTACTTAGGTTTTTTTTTGTCACATTTTGTCTTAGCTTTGTTCCGAATTGTAATCGCTCTTGTTTTGTTTTTCTTTTGAATTCTTGGATGGAATATGGGTGGGCAATATAAGCTGCGGCTTCAGCCATCACCCATTTCAGATAACTTATGTTGAACTGTATAATCAGAGGAGTTCTTGTTTAATTTGACCTTGTTGGATTTTTTCACCTTTGTTATATTATTCTGTTTCTTTTTAATCTTTACTTTTTATCTATCCGAAATAAAGATTCATTCATTCATTAACTTTGCATTCAAAAGACTATCTTAACACTGCATAGAACTTCAAATAGGCCAGATGTGATTTATTATGAATACCAGAAAAGCACTCGGAGAGCGCAGACCTCCGCCAAGCGCCACAGTTCCCCCCATACAGTGTTTAACATCATAAATAAAATATTGAAAATGGCCCTCTCTCACAATGTTAAATAAAAAAATTTAAAAAAAAAGGATCCTTTAAAAAATTCCTGGATCCAGACGGTGATCCGGATCACCACCAAAATCTAATCATCTGTAGGATACCCCATTTGCTGACAATCTGTGAAAATTTCATGAAAATCCGTCCATAACTTTTTGAGTTATCTTGCTAACAAAGAAACAAACAAACAGACAAACCAACGCTGATGATCACATAACCTCCTTGGCGGAGGTAACTAGAAGACTAGAAATATCAGCAGGGTATACTAGCACTGTATAACACACGTGCGTAAATGACAGCAAAATCGCTCTGATATTTTATGTTTACATGATACACCAAACATGACAAGGCTTGCAATTACACAGCACATGTTCTTCAGAATCTTAGGCATTATATAAAATGTATTCTCCCTTTAGATTTCGAATCCATGGTCCATTTGCCAGGATTGAGGTGCAGTCGCGAACGTCTGCAGCAGTTTACATCGTGTTTACATCTCGCCATGTGCGCACGCCTCTCCGGGATTTCGCGCGAGAATAGAAACCTCAATACCCGGGCTGCACGGTGGCGCAGTGGTTTAGCACTGTGGCAGCACAGTTTACCCTCGGCCGGGGGATCGCGGGGATCATGAGATCGTGGGTTCGATCCCAGCCCCCGACCAACAGTGAGCTGTGTGGAGTTTGCATGTTCTCCCCGTGTTGCGTGGGTTTACTCCGGGATTTCTCCGGTTTCCTCCCGCATACCAAAAACATGTAGGTTTAGGGCGCTCGCGCACGCAGCGACCAGCAGCCAGTGGCTTGTCACCAGACTGCAAACCAAATCTACCTACGGGTACAAATAAGTAACAAAAAAAAAAAAAAAAAAAAAAAAAAAAATACCCTCAATAACGATAGCGTTAGCTTAGCAAACGCTTCAGGTAAAGCGTAGCAGCGAACCACGAAAAGAAAACGCTACTCAGTTTACTCACAGAGTCCGGTGAAAGGCGAATAAAGGGGTATTTCTACTTCAAAAGCTGGTTCAACCAAGGTGGAGATTCAGCCTGTGCGTGTGCGTCACAGATGTTGACCCGATATTCGCTGTTGGTTATTTTAGTGGCAAAATCAGTAACTTTGTCTCAGCACTGAAAGTGTGACTATCCCGGCCGCCATCACGTGTTGCTCTGTTCTAAATTTAGATACGATTCCTAACGATCTCGTGTTTGGAATTGCTTTCGTGTTTTTTTTACGAGTTAAAATTTTTGACTGAATTTTTAGTGAAAAACCGTAATTTTGATTAATAAAACCGTAACCCGGAATGGGGTCTTGAAAACTGGAACCATTACGGCAAAACCGGAGTAGTTGGCAGGTATGCAATTTCTTATCTACATATATTAGACAGCAGGGTGCATGATCAGAGATCACGATGTTATCATAGAAACAGTTTTGAATCTTGGACCTTAATTCTGTGGAGATCAAAAAGTAGTCAATACGTGAGAATGTCTTATAGGTATTAGAATAACAAGAATAGGCTTTGACTTGCAGTTTCATTTCTCTCCATATATCTAGCAATCTCAATTCTTTCATAAAATGATTAATGGTCATCCTGCATCCATTGTGTGTACAGTCCAGTCCTGTTGATCTATCTATACTGGGATTCAATGAACAATTAAAATCCCCTGCTATTATATGTTGCCCTGTAAGTGATGATAAAGTAAGAAATAAATTAACGAAGAAGTTTTGATCATCAGTATTGGGACCGTATAAGTTCACCAAGTTTATATTTTCTAATAACCAAGATCCTTGGATGATTAGATATCTTCCTAATTTGTCTCCAATTACATTTTTCACTTGAAATGGGACTGTTTTATGTATGAGAGTCATAACTCCCCTGGCTCGGGATGAAAATGAAGAGGTGAACACATTTCCTTGCCATCTTCTCCTAATTCTTTTTACATCCTCCTCTATTAGATGAGTTTCTTGTAAAAACACAATTTTTGAATCTATGTCTTATTTTATTCATAACTTAAGTTTTTTTTTAGATTTTGTAGACCTCTGCAATTCCATGAAGTTAAATTAAGATTAACGCTTTGATCTATGATCAATAAGGAGTTTAAGATTACCTTGCAATATAAACATGCTCATACAGAGAAGCAAAAACATGGATTGTTGAACATTCATCCTACAACCTACACAAAAACAAATTCCCTTTCCCCACATTCATGGTAATCCCCCCAAAATCAAAAAAAATTCCGTCTCCCGTTATAGCTAGTCACTGTTACACACCTGCGAGGATCAGTCAAACCACTCTCTCTTTCTCCTCTCAATCACCCTGACTCTACTACTTTTTTAATGACATTAACTCTCTTCTGTAGTTTTTCCAACATAACGTCAAAGTTTTATAGCAACTTTGTACATCATAGCTTTTTTTTTTAAATATATAATACAATCTGTATTTTGTAGACATGTTATATGTTTCAGATCAATCAGATGCCTGTACAAATGCTTAAATGTTCTACCTGTGTCATGTTCATGCTTAGCTCCCACCAGTCTCCTCCTGGATCTGCTTAATGAGCTCCTGCGCCTCTTGAGGGGTCTTGAAGGTGTGGGTTCTCCCTTTATATGTGACCAGCAGTCTTGCCGGATGAATCACTCCGTGACGAATCCCGAGATTGCGCAGCTCTTTACGGGCGGGGTCGAACTGCCTCCTTAATTGTTGAATTCCTGTGGCCAAATCTGGGTAGAACCGCACCTGTTGATCCTGGTATTTAATTTCTCCTTTAGCTCGCGCCGCATTGGTGACCGTCATCTTGTCTCTGTAGCTGAGGAACTTAATAATCAGCATTCTCGGTGGTGTCTTATTATCTCTCGGTGGGCCGATTCGGTGAGCGCTCTCTAAGACGACCGATGACTGCAGGTCCGCGTTATTCAGTGCTTCTGGAACCCACTTTTCCAAAAAGGAACATGGGTCCCGTCCCTCCTCTCCCTCCGGGAGACCCACCAACCTCAAATTATTCCGTTGCGAGCGGGATTCTAAGTCCAGGACATTATCTTCCAGACGTTTACATTTTAATTCCAGTGTTTGCACCTTTAATTGTAGGCTGGTGACGCCATCTTCAGCGCTTGAGATTCGGAGCTCTGCCTGCGATACTTGTTCCATACAGTCGCTTATTTCTTTTCTCATTCCTTCTATTGCTGCTATAATCCCATCAAATTTAGACGAAAACTCTGCTCTCATGGAGCTGATGGCAGCAAGCACTGCTTTTGTCCCCTCCTCAGCAGTTACCGCTCCGCCACTGGCTCTCTCCTCCGCCATAGTCTCTGGAGATTTTTCTGCTTCGTCACGAACGTGGAAGTCTGTTAGTTTGGATTGTTTTGTCGAATCACTTTTTTCTCCGCCTAATTTCCCAGCCTTAGTCTTTACCATATCCACGCCTAAACTCTGGGATAGGTTTCTGTTCCAATTAAGAGAGTTTTAGCCTACTTTTTATTTTTAGGAGCAGAGCAGTGTGAAACACGTCTTCCTACATGGCCGCCATAACTGGAAGTCCCCTAAAATAGCACTCTTTGCTGATGACATTTTAATATACCTGGGGCAGCCGAACACCTCTTTTCCAGAACTAATCTCAGTTTTTTCAGAGTATGGAGATTTATCGGGGTACGAATTAAACATGCATAAAACCCAAATTTTAACATTCAATTATGACCCAAATCGATATTTACTAAGCAAATTCAAAACTAACTGGGAGATGGAATCTATGAAATATCTGGGGGTCAATATCCCGAAACAACTCAACAAAATTATAACACTAAACTATGATCCACTGATGGCAAAAATAAAATCTGACCTAGCAAGATGAAATATGATACCATTCTTGGGTACTGCACAAAGAATTGAAGCAGTCAAAATGAATATACTTCCACGTCTTCTATACCTTTTCCAAACAATACCGGTAGAACCTCCAAAAAAAACATGACAAGAACTGGACAGAAGGATCTCAAGATTCATATGGCAGGGCAAGAGACCTAGAATCAGATATAGAACCCTACAGCTAAACAAAGACAAAGGTGGGCTCGCGCTGCCAAATATCAGGGACTATTTTAAAGCCACGCAAATTAAAACTTTAGTAGAGATATGTAACCCAGTCTACACTGCACAATGGAAGGAGAAAGAATGCAAAATAACAAGTGACATTCCCCTACAGGCGATAATAGGGGACAATGCCTTACCTAAACTTTTGAATAACACTAACCCGTGGATAGAGACCCCACTAAAAATTTGGTTTAAGATAGTTGGAGAGAATCAAACTAAAGAGCCCTATCGATTATTGCAATGGATTTCCTATGACCAGGACTTTGCTCCTAATAAAACAGACACTAGATTTAAAAAGTGGAAAGAGAACGGACTGATATAATATTACGATTTTTTTAAAGAGCAAACTTTAAGAAGTTTTGAAGATTTGAAAAAACAAGGTCTAGTAAATCAAGACCTTTACAAGTTCTTTCAGCTTAGACACCACATAAACAAAATACTTAAAAAGGAGGATTTGGAAAGGGCCCAGTCAGGTGTTCTGAAGGTTTTCTTAATGGCATATAAAGGGATCCCAGGGATCAGATACATTTCTAAAATATACCATGGTCTTCAAGACTTAAAAGCAGACAACACATCATACATAAAAGAGAGATGGGAAAAAGAGGGGAATTTCACTTTACAACTGGAAATATGGGAAAAGCTAAATAAACAACAATGGAAAAGTACTTCATCCCAAGATTTTTCAGAACACCTGCACAAAACAAATTTACTTGTAAAGGGTTGAATTGTTGGCGCTTGTGTGGTGAAAAGACTGCAAATAATTTTCATGTGTTTTGGTCATGCCCAGTTATCCACCAATATTGGACCAATGTACAGACAATATTGGGGAAAATTTTCAAAGTAACAGTTCCCTTTTCTTTTGTAACTTTGTATTTGGGTTTACTATCGGATTCACTGGAAAGACGAGGAGAAAAATACTTATTCACTGTTTTAATATTGGCAAGTAAAAAAGCTCCAACAAAACTAGAAAAGCGCTCGGAGAGCACAGACCTCCGCCAAGCAACACAGTTCCCCCCATACAGTGTTCATGTGTACGTTTTCAGATTCCTTGACCATGAAAACATATGACTAGCAATTGGATTCACAATGATAGGATTAGTGGTTCAGTAGTTATTCACGAAAATCGCATTTCCCGTAATGGCGGTTTTCTTCTGGACGGTGATCCGGATCACCACCAAAATCTAATCATCTGTAGGATACCCCATTTCTGACAATCTCTGAAAATTTCATGAAAATCCGTCCATAACTTTTTGAGTTATCTTGCTAACAAACAAACAAACAAACAGACAGACAGACAAACCAACGCCGATGAAAACATAACCTCCTTGGCGGAGGTAAAAATGGATGGTGAAAGACCGTCCTACACCTGAAGATTGGATTAACGTATTCAGGACATTTATTCGATGGAAAAGTTGACATTTGCACTGAAACAGGACATGGATGGGTTCTTGAACTTTTGGCAACCCTGGAACGCATAGGTGTCTTCCATCACATCTAATTTTTGACAAATACCATTTCAATAATGGCACCTCTTTGTTCAAACGCTACTCAGATTCTCTTTTATTTTTCTGCTCTTTTGGGGGTTTTTTTTGTTTTCTTTTGTTCTTAATTTCTCTTTTTCTTTCACTTAAAAAAAAAAAAAGGTGTTGCAATAATTTTTTTCCAATGTTGTCAAAAAACAAAAAAAAGGGGGGAATATGTGATGAAAATGTAAACAATGCAATGCTGTAATGGACACGTATACCCTTTACAAAAACATAAAAAAAATAAATAAAAAGGTCCCCAATGTTAAATACTCCGCCAATTATTGAGTATTTTTCCCCTCTTTTTAACATGTTTGTATTATATTTTTATGACTTACAAGACATAAAGAACGAAATCACTCAGATGCTTCATGTCTCTGTTTTTTGCTTTTAAGTTTCACTTAAGCCCTGCCACCTGAAAAAAGGCAAGTATAGAGAGAGCGTTCCTGGTGACATAACTATGCATGGCGCTGGCTATGTAGTGTTGAGTCAATCAGGACTCTCTGGCCTAACTGAAGTTATCCTCCAGGCTAGTTAGTATTGTTGGACAGCTGCTTTGAAAACTTGACCCAAATTAAGATGGGTTTTTAACAGTAGTGTTTGCATTATCGCATTAATCGCCCGTTAATGTGTTGCAAATTTTTGGCAGAAAAAATTTTGGCAGAAAGCACAAACGGTACTTTTTGGCCTAGTACTTTTTGGCTCGCCGTACCAAGGCCGTTGTGGCCACTGACACTGTGTGCGCCATGCAGACAAGCTTGATTACAGCCATGGATATCACCAAAGTGCTGTCATGTGTGCTTGTACAAGCAGCGTTGCTCTCTATCTGCTCTTCATGAGGAGGTCCGAGTTGCAGAGGCAGCAACTCAAGAAGAGAAGTTCAGATTTCCGTCTACCCGGCCATCTGCTCCGGCTCTTCAGAGGATACCAAAGCATTGCAAGACCAGCTGGGAGAAATAAGTCCCTTTTCCACTGCGGTATCTCATAGGGATGAGTACCGCCTGAGGTACTGGACACCGATACAAAGGAGCGACTCTGCCCCGGTTCGTCTCACTGGCCCGGCAGATGACGGCTGAGCCTCCCGCACAGATTCTTAGAATCTTGTGACTGGGGCACGGCGGAGGAACTAACCGAGGCCATAGCTGGACAGGAGCCAGATTGGAGCTCAATTACTGTGGCGGGGTTAGGTGGAGGAACTACCGAGGAAGACGGCGATAGGCAGCGGGGCTCAGCGGAGGAACTATCAAGACCCCAGCTGGACAGGAGCCGGATCGGAGCTCATCTGCAGCCGTGGTGGGCGGCGGAGCTCGGCGGAGGAGCTGCCGAGGCCCCAGCTGGACAGCAGCCGGATCGGAGCTCAATTACAGTGGCGGTAAGCAGCAGAGGGGGATGGCTGAGGCCCCAGCTGGATTCAAGGTCGGCTGGATTGGATACCGGCGACACTAGCAGAGAGTGTCCGACTATTATCAAGTCAGTAAAAAAATGCCACCAAAGAAGGAGGAAATGGAAGAGATTAAAAAAATCTCTGAACTTCATGTCAGAAGAACTGACCAAAGTGGCCAATCAACAGTCTAAACTATTAGGTCTAATGGGGGAAGTCCGAGAATTGAAATTAACAATTAAGGAAAGAGACAAAAAAAATTGCAGACTTGGAGTGAAGCATCGAGGATCCTGAACAATATTCTCGTATGGATGATTTAATCATTAGTGGATAAGCCATTAAATACCAATCATATGCCAATGCTACAGCAGGAATGAGAGGTGAGGAGGCTCCCCTAAGTGAATCAGTCAACCAGGTGCTTCAGTTCCCTGAAAGCAGAAACATAAAGGTTGAAGGAAAAGCAATTTCAGCCCGTCATACTTTACCCAGAAAGGATAATAAAACAAAGAAATCAATTGTGTGCGCTTTGTGAACAGAAGGGTAAAGAATGACATACTGAGGCAGGCCAGAAAGCTACGGGGAACAGAAGTTTATCTAAATGAACATTTAACAGAGATTAATGCTGAAATAGCATGGCAAGCACAGATTCTGAGAAGACAAAACAAGATACAAGCAACATGGACAAGAAACTGTAGAGTTTGGATCAAACTAAATGGAACACCAGAGGAAGTAAAGGCCATAATAATAAGAGATCTCGCTGACTTAAATAAATATAGATGAACACTGATTGGGAAAATTAAGAGACTACAATAATCCATATCCACACACACGGCAAGAACAGTTTGACATACCATGTCAATGTACTTTAAAAAACAAAACAAAAAACTTATGACTGACTTTAGTAGACATCAATCATCCCCAGTTGGAGGAAGTCATTTGACAAAGAATGAGGAAATTCAGACTCTAAAAATATGCCATTATGCTGAACATAAACTATAAGAGAAGGAGAATGATATTGATCCTGATAACCACTTTTTCAATAATATTCATAATCACTGTGAATATTATACTGAAAAGCAATTCAAAAGTCAAGTACAATTAGATGGTAAACTATCAATAATACACTTCAACAGCAGAAGTCTTAAAAACTTTCCACAGATTCAGGACTATTTAAAACAGCTAGATAGAAAATTTACAGCTATCGCAGTCTCTGAAACTTGGCTCAATGAAGAGCAGGCTTCTCTGATAGCAATAGAGGGATATCAGATGTTTTATATTAATAGATCTCAAAAAAAGGGTGGTGGTGTTGCACTGTATATTGATGACCTGTATAGATGTAAACTTGTAAATGGAATGTCTTTTGCACTACCAGAGATTCTGGAATGTGTTACTGTTGGGATTGACCAAGATGAAACAAATAAAATCTAATTATAAGTTGTATATATTGAATGCTGGGAACTTGCGTTGAGACATTTAGATAAGTTAGTCGAGCTGTAAAATAATACAACCAATAAGAAAATGGTTGTAATCTGTGAAGACTTCAATATTGATTTACTAAATCCATTTCAACAAATGTAATTACAGAGTTCATTAATTCTATGTACAGTATGAGTCTATGTCACACAATAACACATCCCAGTAGAATCACAGTTCACACTGCTACACTTATTGATAACCTGTTTGTTAATATTGTTGGTAAGAAAATAGAAAGCGGATTATTGATAAATGACATAAATGACCATTTGCCAGTCTTTGCACCTATCCATGGCCACGTGTGGGCCAATACAGAAAAAAACTTTTAAAATCTTTCAGATACAAATCACAAAATGCCATCAATTCTTTTAAAGAAGACCTGCTGAAGCAAGACTGGACAAAAGTCTATGCATCAGATGTAAATGAAGGCTATGACACATTTGTGAACATTGTAACCACTCTTTATGAAAAAAATTGTCCATTAGTAAAGAAAAAGCTTAAACAGAAATTTGTCGACAAGCCATGGTTAACCAAAGGATTACAAAAAGCATGTAAAAAGAAAAAATCATTATATAAAGCCTTTCTAAAGAAAAGGCCAAAAGAAGCAGAGCAGCGGTATAAAACATACAAAAATAAGCTAATATACAGTATATAATGAGATGTAGTAAAAGAGACTATTATAGTAAAGAACTGGAGAAAAACAGAGATAAAGATACATGGACAATACTTAACAATATTCTTGGAAATAAAAACAGAAATACAAGCTACCCAACCAATCTTTCAAAGAAATAAAATGACAGTATGAATGCAGTCTCACCTGCAGATGAATTTAATAAATTTTTTGTTAAAATTGGTCCTAATTTGGCTCGAGAAATACCCATTACGGCATCTGGAGGTGATGCAATAAGCAAAAACATTGCTATAAAAGACTCCATTTTCATAAAGAACACAGACGAGAGAGAGGTCATTGAAATTGTTAAATCGTTTAAAAGTAAAACATCTACGGATTGTAATAGTATTGACATGCTTTTAGTCAAAACTATCATTGAATGCTTAGTGAAGCCACTGACGTATATCTGTAACCTGTCTGTCCAAACAGGTATATTTCCCAGTGCAATGAAAACAGCTAAAGTAATTCCGATATACAAGATGGGTGACAAAGGGGAATTTTCAAACTATAGACCTATTTCACTAATGCCACAATTTTCCAAGATACTTGAAAAATATTCTGTGAGAGAATTGACAACTTCATAATGAAGAATAATTTATTGTGTGAGCAGCAATATGGGTTCAAACACAAGAGGACAACTGCATTTGCTCTAATGGAATTTAAAGAAAAAATATCAACTGCTGTTAAAAATAAAGAGTATTCAGTTGGGGTATTCCTGGATCTTAAAAAAACATTTGATACAGTGGATCATAAATTATTGTTAATGAAACTACAAAATTATGGTATTAGGGGGTAGCACTGTCCTGGTTATCCATCCATCTTCTTCCACTTAATCCTTTTTGGGTCGCGAGGGGGCTGGAGCCTATCCCAGTATCTTTGGGCGAGAGGCAGGGTACACTCTGGACAGATCGCCAGTCCATCGCAGAGCCAACACAGACAGACAGACAACCATTCACTCTCACAGTCAGACCACAGGACAATTTAGAATCCCCAGTTTGATGCCAATTGATCGAACTTGCATGTTTTTGGCGTGTGAGAGGAAACCGGAGAAATCCCAGAGTTAACCCACGCAGACAAGGGGAGAACATGCCAACTCCACACAGATCATGGTCCTGGTTATGTAGTTACTTAAAGAACAGATATCGGTATGTATGTGTTGGTAGCAAAAACTCACAGTTACTGAAGGTTACTTGCGGAGTCCCACGAGGTTCAGTTTTGGGGCCATTGTTATTCAATATGTATATAAATGATATATGTACAGTTTCTGAAAAAATGGATTTAATATTGTTTGCAGATGACACTATTATGCAGTCGAAGCAATTTGGAACAATTTTTGGATACACTCGGAAAGGAATTAGAAAAGCTTAAACTGAGGTTTGATTCAAATAAATTAACGCTCAAATTAAGTAAGACAAAATTTATAATTTTTAACAACCATCACAACAACTCAGTATCTAAACTCAGTGTAAATGGTGTAGAGATTGAAAGGGTATCCTAAATTAAATTTCTTGGAGTAATAAGATAAGATAAGATAAGATAAGCCTTTATTAGTCCCACAGTGGGGAAATTCCAGGATTGCAACAGCACAGGGAATAATTGATAAACTGTGTTGGAAGTCACATATTAATTATATTAAAGGTAAATGTCACGATCCCGAGCGGTCAAGGCACAACAGCGAAGGAACAAAGGCTTCCAAACAGGTTTGCAATCAGCAATTTTCCATTTATTACACAAGATACTTCACCGGCAACAACTCACATGAACATCCAACACCCACCACAAACCAAATGACTAACACCTGTTAAATACTTAGTGAGATAATTAGACTTAATTGGACCATACCAAAATCCCAAGCAAGCAAACATTTTCATATTTCCACATACCCACTAATATCTAAAAGACATAAATACATAAATAATTTTCCCCCTATTTACAGAATAAATACACACCATAAATAATACAATAAATAGTTTTAAACCCTTATTTACATATTAAATTACCCCTTACTCAACCATAACATGCCTCCTTCCTCTTGGCATCCTTTAAAAGGCATTCAAACCCCTAAGTAGTCTTTTGCCTGGATACCACCAGGAAGCATGCTGGCAAAGGTACGTGGTCTTACTATTCAATTGCCTCACCCAATTAAAATAATTAACCTTAACATTTCTCACAAAAGGGATTCAATTCAGTCAAAACAGATCTCCAATTATATGTGCACTTATCAATACAATCATGTTAACATTTACAAATTCTACATATAATTTTATTCTCAATTACAGAAGACCTTAGCAGTGACGACACTCCGTCACAGCAAAATATCCAAATCAATCGCAATACTACACAGAGTGAAATATTTGCTGAATCAACCCACACTATATACTCTGTATCATTCATTAATACTCCCATACATGACATATTATACTGAAGTATGGGGAAATACAAATAAAACATATATATCCAGTCTTTATGCTTCAGAAGAGAGCTATTAGAATAATAAACAAAGCTGCTTACAGAGAACCAACAAACCCACTTTTTCTGAAATTAAAAGCTCTCAAGTTGAAAGATTTGGTTGACTTTAAAACTGCAGTAATAATGTTTAAAGTGAAGAATCTATCACTGCCCACAAATATCCAAAAGTTGTTCCAAATAAAGGAGAAACAAAATCATTTCAGAGGAACATAAATATTTCAAAAACCTTCAGTGAGAACTACTGCCAAGCAACACTGTGTCTCAGTGCAAGGAGTCAGATTGTGGAATGCTTTTGGACCCGAATTAAAATTATGTACAACGCTTGGACAATTTAAACAAAAATTAAAGGAAGAAATACTCCAAACATATATACAAGATGACATGTAAAATCACAAGAATTATCATATTCAGTCTGTGTTGTGCTGTTGCTTAGTTTTTTGTCATGTTTTGTCTTAACTTTGTTCTGAATTGTAATCACTCTTGTTTTGTTTTTCTTTTGAATTCTTGGATGGAACATGGGTGGGCAATATAAGCTGCAGCTTCAGCCATCACCCATTTCGGATAACTTATGTTGAACTGTGTAATCAGAGGAGTTATTGTTTAATTTGACCTTGTTAGATTTTGTTTCTTCCCCCTTTGTTATATTATTCTGTTCCTTTTTTTTTAATCTTTACTTTTAATCTATCCGAAATAAAGAGTCATTCATTCATTCAAGTTTACAACGCTATCGGTTGGAGCTCTCACCTGGATAATTGTTATAGCCTCTTCCAAAACTTCGCCTGGATGTTGTGTTGTTCTTCTGTGGAAGCTAGCTAGCTCATAGCTAGTACCTACTAGCTACATGCTAGGTTATAGCTGATCTCCATCTGCTTAGACGGAGAGAAATTAACCTGTTTTCATCCCCACAGGTCCAACTGTTGGTACCAGTCTAAAAAAAAATTCTCAAGCTGTGTTCAGAATGTCCATTCACTCCCTCGCCGTTTTTGTAACACGTTAGGGTGTCGTCACAAGCGCGATAATGGCTCCGTTTGTTAGCACCACTGCTAAGATGCTAACACTGTAAACAAATGACCCATGCTGGCAAAATGAGTCACTTTGAGGACATTTTCAAAACTGATGTAACTTTATCCATATTCTTTATTGAAAGACCTTCAAAATGATATTTAATTTGTAGGAAGTGCACCAAAACGGCCCGGAAAAAGACCATTTGTTTATATTTTGGCTAGGTTGAAAACTTGCTTTTGATCGGTCGGGAGTTAGGTCTTCCACAAAAACATATGCATTTTTAGAAGGTATGGGGAACCCATGCTAGGATATTCATCTCAGACTGGAAGGAGAGGCAGTAAATTCCTCTGCCGGAAGAGCATGGGGGATTAAGCAACTGGCGACAATAGGAATTGTGATGGGAGAATGTATTGTGATTCAAGACCCCAGGCAGCAGGAATAAGCAGTTGTGGGGACAATAGGAATTGTGATGCGTAAATGTATTATGATGCAGGACCTCAGGCATGCAGGGGGAGTGAGTGTTGTGATATAAAGGAGAGACCCTGCAGCATGAGTCCATTGCCGTTTCTGAGACTGAGAAATGTGAGAGAGTGAAGATCGTCTGCTATGAATGCCTGGCCTGTTTATTGCTCTCTCCACACTGGTGACCCTTGACGAATTATGGAACACGAGGCAAACACCCCAGAGGCGGCCCGGAAGGGAAGCCCCAGCAACGCGGCAAACACCCCGGACACAGCCCGGACGGGAAGCCCCAGCAACGCGTGTGCAGTTTCCGTCAAACTACCCGACTTTTGGCTGCACGACCCGAAGTCTTGGTTCCTCCACACCAAGGCCCAGTTCGCGCTCCGGGGAATAACGGCAGATGACACCAGATATTACTATGTGGTCGCAGCGCTGGACGCTCGCATGATTCAGCTAGTAGCGAGCCTGCTCCAACAGCCCCCAGCCCCCGACAAATATGGGGCTCTTAAAGCCATGCTGACCCGGCGCTACACGCTCTCGGTCTGCGAGAGAGCAGAGAGGCTCCTGACGTGCTCCAAGTTAGGAGATGGGTCGGCGGTCGAGCTGATGGAGAAGATGTTGGCATTGATGGGCATGGACGACGGGCATTTTCTGTTTGCCCACCTTTTCCTCCGGAACCTCCCAACGGTGGCCAGAGCGGTCCTTGCCAACTTGCTGTTGCTGGCCGCGCGTGACTACCATACGCTAGCCCAGGAGGCAGATCGGATCATCATCACCACCAGCGCCCTCACACTGAACACAGCGGAGTCGGAACCCAATGAGACAGCCAGCGGAAGAGAGGAGCCAGCGATGGTAGCAGCAGCAGGGACCAGGAAGTGCCAGAGAGACGCGCTCTGCTCCTACCACCACCGTTTTGGAGAGGACGCACACCGATGCGTGCCACCGTGCCAATTCAAACGTTCGGGAAAACGCCAAGACTGGCAGTCGGTAGCAGCCGCGACCGCCGGTGAAGAAAGCAAGCTGCTCTATGTGACAGACTCGCGCTCGGGGAGACGGTTCCTCATGGACTCCGGCTCCAAAAAGAGCCTGATCCTACCGTCTTACGCCGACCGGCTAGCGGGTGCTAGTGGCCCCGAGCTGACGGCCACAAACGGCTTGGACATTAAGATTTTTGGTGAAAAGACACTGACTGTATCCTTACACGGCCGTACGTACTAGTGGACATTTGTCATAGCGGCATGCAGTTTCCCAATCTTGGGAGCTGATTTTTTGTGTACACATGGACTACTAGTCGATGTTGCTAACAGACACCTGATTAATGCAATGTCTTTTGATTCCCTCCCCTGTACAGCTCGAGGAGCCGGGCCAACACCGCTAGCCAACGTCACAGCTCCAGGTGGTAAGTTACACACACTGCTCACCCAGTTCCCAGCACTCACGGTCCCGACGTTTTCGGTGGCCATCACTAAACACGGGGTGGATCACTTTATTACCACCACCGGGCCGCCCGTTTTCACACAACCTCGGCGCCTGGACACAGCTAAGCTGGACATAGCACGCGAGGAGTTTGCCAACTTGGAAAGGTTGTGCATCATCAGGCGCTCAAACAGCCCATGGGCATCCCCACTACATATGGTCCCTAAGGCCGAGGGATCGTGGCGAATGTGCGGAGATTTCCACAGATTAAACAACGCCACACACACAACCGCTACCTGATTCCCCATATTCAGGATTTTTCCGTTCACCTTGCCGGGGCACATAATTTTTTAAAGATAGACCTGGTCTGTGGTTACCACCAGGTCCCGGTGCGCGTGGAGGACATACCCAAAACGGTGGTAATAACCCCGTTTGGTCTGTTTGAGTTTTTACGCATGTCCTTCGTATTAAAAGGCGTGGTACAGACATTCCAATGCATGATGGATGCGGTGTTGCGCGATCTGCCGTTTGTGTTAGTCTACCTGGATGACATCCTGGTGGCCAGCACGTCCGAGGACGAACACATAACCCACCTCAGGACAGTTTTCAGGAGGTTAGAGGAGCACGGGTTAATAATCAATAGGGGTGGGTTCAAAAGATCGATATATCGATATAGATAGATCCACGTTTGACTGAGCCGATATCGATCCACAAAATCCGCGAAATCGATCTTTTAATATATTTAATATATTTTAATATAATATTTTTACGTTTGTGAACGTCTGCTGAGTATAATCGGGTCGAAACCGGGTCAGGAAGCCAGGAACAATGGCCGAGAACCATCAACAGCCGACGCGCTAACGGAGCTAGCAAGCTAACGGACATGCTAGTTCTTCTTCTGTGGTGTTAAAACGGTTCTCATACGGCAAGAGTTCCCTGTGGCGCGTGCACACGTCTTTACTTTCGTGTTTACATGAGCGGAGTTATTAACGTGCATGTCTCTTAATTTAGCAACAAAAGTCACCGTAAAGACTGTCCTCAACAGCTTCTGAATATTTTTCATAAATATAACTTCTGTGTTCCCTGCGGCGCGTGCACACATCTTTACTTTCGTGTTTACATGAGCGGAGTTAGTAACGTGCGTGTCTCTTAATTTAGCAACAAAAGTCACCGTAAAGACTGTCCTCAACAGCTTCTTAATATTCTTCATAAAGCGGGGATAAACGGACTTTTACTCCGTGCAGCGCTGTGTTGGAACATAAAGTTGACGACTGATAAACGGAAAATGCACGGAGACTGAAACCCGTGAAGCAGAGGGAGACTTGGAGCTGCTGAGACTGTAAGTATCATTTGTTTGTTTTAACATTTGTGTCGTCAATTAATAATTTATCCAGCATGATGGTGGTTTCTTTTACAAACTATGGACAAAGAGAGAACTGTTGGTTAAGCGCTGTGAATAAATGCTGAATAAAGGGATATTTTATGAGATTACGGACTTCTACCACTTAAGTAAGAGATGTGAAGAGAATAAATCACAATAAAATTAAGATGGTAGAATTAATAAAGGCTGCAGTACAACAAGCTATTTTTACTCAGTAGAACTAAATTGAAATGAACAAATCTTCCCAGGAAATGAATTGAAACCCTTTTCAAACATTGAAAGTTAATTTGTAGCTAAAATATTAAAAAAAAAAAAAAACTAAATTATTAAACCCTTCTGTGGTGTGGCGATCTAAAAATATGAATGTTAATTTTACTGTGAAATCTATTCTTTTTATCTGCCTTCAGATGTGTGAAGACTGGAAGCTTCATTCTCACTGAGACCTTCTGAAGGTCAGAGGTCATCAGTGGAGGAGCATCCCTGCTTCATGTGGGTTTCAGCACAGAAGACCTTCAAATTCAAGATTCAAGGAGGTGCTGCCATCATTTTCTCCAGACTAACATGCATTCAATGCAATTTAGTTGTAACGACAAATTCTTTTATTTCTTTTTTTTAAGTTCTCAGCAAGAACACAATGTTGGTCATTTTTTTTTACAATTTTACTGAGCATTTAATTCTAAATAAATCACTGTTTAACAGGAAATTTTTGGCAATCCTGTGCTTTTCTTGTGGTGTTACATAGAATAGCATCACTGTAAACTATGGAAAAAGCAGCTGCTTTAAAATTTGTACTTCCTCACACAACTTTGAGTGCAAAAAAACTCTATAAGTGCCATAACTTTTTGGAAAAGCTCCCACAAATTCAGGCTTTTTGGGCCACAACAATCACAAAAACAGCTGACAAAATCCTGGAGGGACTGAAATACAGTGAGATTGTGTATGCATGGTTCATGCATTGAATTTGTTTACTTACTCTGGGTGGTTAACTTGACACGACACACCCTTTGCACTAAAGAAAGCACCTGTGAGCACTTTATGAAATGATAAGTTAAATAATAAAAAGTGCATTATTGTAACTGATTTTGGGTCAGTTCTATATGTGATAATTTATGTATTAACAAAGTTAGAAGATTCTTGGCACAATTTGCAGCATTAGGTCTCAAAGATTTTTGTTTCATGGGAAGTAAAATGGCTATTAAAACAGTAATTCCCCAGATCGAATCGGGATCGAATCAAATTGAATCGGAATCAAATCGATTCAGAATCTCAAGAATCGGAATCGAATCGATTCTGGAAATTAGGGATCGTTCCCAGCCCTAATAATCAACCCGGCGAAATGCCAGTTTGGCATGACGGCAATCGATTTTTTGGGGCACCGCATCTCACTGGAGGGAGCGATACCCTTGCTGGACAAGGTGCGCACGGTGGCGAATTTTCCCCGGCCTCAGACGGTCAGGGTGCTGCACAAGTTTTTGGGGATGGTTAACTTTTATAACCGTTTCCTCCCCCGCGCAGCCCAGCTCACGCAGCCATTGTACGCCGCACTCAAGAAACGGAAACCGGTGGACAGAGTCGACTGGACTCCTGAGCGGGAGCAGGCATTCTCTGAGGTTAAAACAGCCCTGGCAAACGCCGCACTGTTGCACACCCAGACCCGGCGGCTCGGATAGCGCTCACTACCGACGCCTCGGACGTGGCTATAGGCCATAGGGGCAGTCGTGGAGCAATGTGTCGCCGGTTCTTGGCAGCTGCTTGCTTTTTTTTAGAAGGGCTTTGTGCGACAGTGAGCATGAATACAGCGCGTTTGACAGAGATACTGGCTCTCCACTTGGCCATACGCCACTTCCAGTTCTGGCTGTAAGGGTGCAGCTTCGCTGCGTTTGTGGACCACAAGACGCTAACATACGCGATGGCCAAGGTTTTGGAACCACGGTCGGGCCGGCAGCACAGACAGCCGGCCAAGATCTCGGAGTTTACGACCAATATTCAGCATGTGGCCGGTAAACTGAATGTGGTGGCGGACTGCCTCTCGTGCGCAGTAGTGGCCCCAGTCTGCCTAGGGATAGATTACACGGCCATGGCCGCAGAGCAGATTGGCGATGCGGACATGTGCACACTCCAGTCTGGACCAACAGGGTTAAGGCTGGAGAGCAGAGCACTGCAAGACGGGGCCCCCCCCACCAATCTGTGACGTCTCCACAGGACGCCCACGCCTGGTGGTCCCAGGTGCTTGGCGCCGCCACGTGTTTGAGTCCGTTCACGCCCTGGCGCACCCAGGAGTGCGCGCGTCAGTCAAAATGGTGGGAGTGAAGTTCATATGGCCAGGCCTGCGCAAACAGATGAAAGAGTGGGCTGCAGCCTGCGTAGCGTGCCAACAAGCCAAAGTGCACAGGCACACAAAGGCCCCTTTGGAGCCATTTCGTATCCTGGCTAAGAGGTTCAACCACGTTCACGTGGACCTCGTGGGCCCCCTCCCGCCATCGCAGGGGTTCACACACCTTCTGACAGTGGTGGACCACACCACAGGATGGCCAGAAGCAGTCCCGCTAGCTGCAACCGCGTCCGTGGCACGCGCCTTTTTGACAACATGGGTGGCACGTTTTGGCATCCCTTCAGACATCACGTCCGATCGGGGCCCTCAGTTTGTTTCCAACCTCTGGTCTGCTATGGCCCGTAGCCTGGGGGGCGCAATTCATCGCACAACCGCGTACAACCCACAGGCCAATGGGTTATGCAAGCGTTTCCATATAAGATAAGATAAGATAAGCCTTTATTAGTCCCACAATGGGTAAATTCCAGGATTGCAACAGCACAGGGATAGCAACACTCAGAGCAACAATCAGAAGGCAAGAGAAAAACAACAGCAGCGAGTATACATATGTACATATAAATATAAATATACACTACCGTTCACAAGTTTGGGGTCATCCAGACAATTATTTTGTGTTTTCCATGAAAAGTCACACTTATTTACCACCATGAGTTGTAAAATGAATAGAAAATATAGTCAATACATTGACAAGGTTAGAAATAATGATTTGTATTTGAAATAATTTTTTTTAGATACTCAACCTGCTCAAAGGAAGGTCAGTTTTATAGCTTCTCTAACCAGCTAAACTGTTTTCAGCTGTGCTAACATGATTGCACAAGGGTTTTCTCATCATCCATTAGCCTTCTGACGCAATGAGCAAACACATTGTACCATTAGAACACTGGAGTGATAGTTGCTGGAAATGGGCCTCTATACACCTATGTAGATATTGCACCAAAAATCAGACATTTGCAGCTAGAATAGTCATTTACCACATTAGCAATGTATAGAGTGTATTTCTGATTAGTTTAAAGTTATCTTCATTGAAAAAAACAGTGCTTTTCTTTCAAAAATAAGGAAATTTCTAAGTGACCCCAAACTTTTGAACGGTAGTGTGTATATATATATATATATATATATATACATATATACGCACAGTGCGGAGCATTGTAGCTAGATGGAATAGATATACGTATAAATATATAAACAGTGCGGAGCATTGTAGCTGGATGGAATAAATATATGAGTATATAAACACACAGTGTGGAGCGTTGTAGCTAGATGGAATAAATATGTAGATATATAAACACACACGGTGCGGAGTATTGTCGCTAGATGGAATAAATATGTAAATATATAAACACACACAGTCACTGAAAGCAGCGCTCAGGGCTTTGCTTACGGATGCAAATTGGGTGGACCGGTTGCCGTGGGTTCTATTCGGGTTGCGTTTCGCACCAAAAGAGGATTTGGAGGCTTCCCCAGCAGAGCTGGTTTGTTCTCAGCCGCCGTGGCTCCCCGGGGAATTTTTACCAGATAACCCCTCGCTGAACAACCATCCGTCCTCGCGTTCACGGCATAGAGCAGATGCAGGTACGCTACCTGTTCCTGCCCACCACTGTTTTCCACGCGTTTTTGTGCCGAAAACTTTGAAGAACGCGGAGTTTGTGTTTGTCAGGCACGATGCCCACCGCCCCCCCCCCCCCGCCCCCATTGCGCCCACCCTACGATGGCCCATTTAGAGTGCTGGAACCAGGGGACAAACATTTTGTGTTAAGACTTGGGGGGTCGCCGGGAGAAAATCTGTATAGACAGGCTTAAGCCCGCCTTTGTGGTGGCAGACGAGCAGGTGATGTTGGCTCGAGCTCCTCGGCGGGGAAGACCCCCACTGAGAACTCCCCGTAAATGATTCATCAGAGCAGTCACATGAGCAGGCTGAATGCCCCCCCCCCCGCCATTGTCCACCGTCAGACGGACACACCCCCAGGAACCCCCCACCGGCACAGCTGTGCTGCGGAGCCGAAGTCCCCTTGTTACACTACATATGGGAGGAGGCTGAAGCCAAAAGGACGTGAGAGTTAACGCTAAGTCTGAGACTCGGGGGGGGGGGGGGGGGGGTTGCGGTATGGGGAACCCATGCTGGGATATTCATCTCAGACTCGAAGGAAAGGAGAGGCAGTAAATTCCTCTGACGGAAGAGTATGGGGGATAAAGCAACTGGGGACAATAGGAATTGTGATGGGAGAATGTATTGTGATGCAAGACCCCAGGCAGCAGGAATAAGCAGTTGTGGGGACAATAGGAATTGTGATGCGTAAATGTATTGTGATGCAGGACCTCAGGCGTGCAGGGGGAGTGAGTGTTGTGATATAAAGGAGAGACCCTGCAGCATGAGTCCATTGCTGTTTCTGAGACTGAGAAATGTGAGAGAGTGAATAAAGATCGTCTGCTATGAATGCCTGGCCTGTTTATTGCTCTCTCCACAAAAGTATGATTTCTAAGCTTTCCAATGATACCAGGCACTCATGGGGGTTTTCCCGGGACTTGCCGCTAGCAAAAAGAGTCATGATTTATGATTTATGCACTTCTCGTGCCTGTAGCTCATAATGACGCGGTGCGCACCAGAAATATTTCTGGAGAATATACTGGATAGTTTTTGTCATTTTGGGTATGTTGAGAGCTTTAATAAACCTGCAGGTGAAGAAAGCAAGTATATTTGTCCACTCCCATGTTTATAACAGTATGAGAAGCCTGAAAAATTACAGCTTAGGGTACACTATATCTGAATGGAAAAACACGTGATTAACGCGTTATTAATTGTGATTAACTCAACGTTCCAAAAGATTAATTGCGATTAGAAATTTTAATAGTCCAACACCACTAGTTTTTAAACCATTAAACTGCTTTTAAGGACAGATGCAGTTTCAGTCATTATCCTGGGCCACTGTGCATGGAACTGGGAATGTCCTTCAACTGGTAAATATTTTTATCACAGGATTTATTTTAATTAAATAGTGCTAGCCACGATTAGCCTTGTGGGATGTGGGTGGGCCTAGTAATCACAGATCCCGGCGTTTGAAGGATGAAGAAAGTGAAAAGATTTTAACACTAAACTGTAAGATAATGAAATATTTTGTTTGCAGAAAAACCATTTATATTACAAGGAAATTTTAATGCACGTGGTGTGACTGTGTAAACAATCTTTAAAACTAGCAACAGATCCATTTCACATATTAACATAACTCCATAACTAGAGAACTATAATCTTATGTTCTCAATAGGGCTGACACAAACAATTCTTTTGGTAGTTGACTAATCTAATGACTATTTTTTCGATTAAATCGACTAATTGTGATTATTTCTTTCATGTCCACCATCTCTGCTTCCTGTTGGGGCTCTAGTGCATATTTTACCTCACCCGCTGTTTAAGCCTGCACACCTGTGAAGATCACCTTGTCAGTCCCTGCTTTAATATAACAGTTTATAAGCAGTTTTCAGAGCTAAATTAAAAAAAAGGGAGCTGTATCAATTATCACAAGTTTAAGGTTATATATCAGTTTATCACAGACAGCATAATAGCTAATGTCAATTAAACAATTGATTAAATATCTTACAACTTAATTACTCATCTGCTCCAACCCACAAACTAACATTAGGTGGAAGTTTTCTATAAGTGCATTTTTTAACAACACAGTGGGGCAAAAAAGTAGTCAGCCACCAATTGTGCAAGTTCTCCCACTTACAAGATGAGAGAGGTCTCCAATTTTCATCATAGGTATACCTCAACTATGAGAGACAAAATGAGAAGAAAAAAAAATCCAGAAAATCACATTGTCTGATTTTTAAAGAATTTATTTGCAAATTATGGTGGAAAATAAGTATTTGGTCAATAACAAAAGTTCATCTCAATACTTCGTTATATACCCTTTGTTGGCAATGACAGAGGTCAAACGTTTTCTTTAAGTCTTCACAAGGTTTTCACACACTGTTGCTGGTATTTTGGCCCATTCCTCCATGCAGATCTCCTCTAGAGCAGTCATGTTTTGGGGCTGTCGCTGGGCAACACGGACTTTCAACTCCCTCCAAAGATTTTCTATGGGGTTGAGATCTGGAGACTGGCTAGGCTACTCCAGGACCTTGAAATGCTTCTTACGAAGCCACTTCTTCGTTGCCCGGGCGGTGTGTTTGGGGATCATTGTCGTGCTGAAAGACCCAGCCACGTTTCATCTTCAATGCCCTTGCTGATGGAAGGAGGTTTTCACTCAAAATCTCACGATACATGGCCCCATTCATTCTTTCTTTACATGGATCAGTCGTCCTGGTCCCTTTGCAGAAAAACAGCCCCAAAGCATGATGTTTCCACCCCCGTGCTTCACAGTAGGTATGGTGTTCTTTGGATGCAACTCAGCATTCTTTCTCCTCCAAACACGACAAGTTGAGTTTTTACCAAAAAGTTCTATTTTGGTTTCATCTGACCATATGACATTCTCCCAATCCTCTTCTGGATCATCCAAATGCTCTCTAGCAAACTTCAGACGGGCCTGGACATGTACTGGCTTAAGCAGGGGGACACGTCTGGCACTGCAGGATTTGAGTCCCTGGCGGCGTAGTGTGTTACTGATGGTAGCCTTTCTTACTTTGGTCCCAGCTCTCTGCAGGTCATTCACTAGGTCCCCCCGTGTGGTTCTGGGATTTTTGCTCACCGTTCTCGTGATCATTTTGACCCCACGAGGTGAGATCTTGCGTGGAGCCCCAGATCGAGGGAGATTATCAGTGGTCTTGTATGTCTTCCATTTTCTAATAATTGCTCCCACAGTTGATTTCTTCACACCAAGCTGCTTACCTATTGCAGATTCAGTTTTCCCAGCCTGGTTCAGGTCTACAATTTTGTTTCTGGTGGCCTTTGACAGCTCTTTGGTCTTGGCCATAGTGGAGTTTGGAGTCTGACTGTTTGAGGTTGTGGACAATGTGTCTTTTATACTGATAACGAGTTCAAACAGGTGCCATTAATACATGTAACGAGTGGAGGACAGAGGAGCCTCTTGAAGAAGTTACAGGTCTGTGAGAGCCAGAAATCTTGCTTGTTTGTAGGTTACCCAATACTTATTTTCCACCATAATTTGCAAATAAATTCTTTAAAAATCCTTCAATGTGATTTTCTGGATTTTTTTTTTCTCATTTTGTCTCTCATAGTTGAGGTATACCTATGATGAAAATTGGAGACCTCTCTCATCTTTTAAGTGGGAGAACTTGCACAATTGGTGGCTGACTAAATATTTTTTTGCCCCACTGTATAATTCAGAAAGGTGAACCTTCATATTCAGTATTCACTGCACTTTAGAGTGATATTTCAAGCAGTTTCATTTAATTTTGATGATTATTTTTGCAGGTTTTTATTAAATTACAAATTAGGATATTCTAATTAACCCAGATGCAATAATATTCAGACTGAGGGCTAATATTAATGAAGAAGAAAAAGCGATAGCGACTCCTGTAATTCAGTCATTTACTATGTGTCCGACACAATCATCGGCAGCACGGGGGCCCCCCAGGGAACGGTTTTGGCTTTCTTCCTGTTCACCCTTTATACTGAGGACTTCTCACACAACACAACACACTGCCATCTACAGAAGTTCTCTGACAACTCTGCGATCGTCGGCCTCATCTCCAACAGAGATGAAGCTGAGTACAGAGGACTTATCCAGGACTTCGTGGACTGGTGCCATCGGAACTGCCTCCAGATCAACGCAAGAAAAACTAACGAGCTGGTGGTGGACTGCCACAGGCAAGGACAACCCCTCACAGCACCAGTAAACATACAGGGAACAGACATTGAGATGGTGACATCCTACAAGTACCTGGGTGTTCATTTGAACAATAAACTAGACTGGTCACACAATACCGACGCACTGTACA
Organism: Pholidichthys leucotaenia; assembly: GCA_020510985.1. Taxonomy (NCBI): domain Eukaryota; kingdom Metazoa; phylum Chordata; class Actinopteri; order Cichliformes; family Pholidichthyidae; genus Pholidichthys; species Pholidichthys leucotaenia. The sequence continues at coordinate 251,137,117 of CM035845.1, read as the reverse complement.
AGAAAGGACAGCGCGGGCTGTTCCTACTGAGGAGGCTCAGGTCTTTTGGTATACAAGGGGTGCTCCTGAAGACCTTCTACGATTCGGTGGTGGCATCAGCCATCACTTTTGGAGTGGTCTGCTGGGGCAGCGGCACCACGGCAGTCGATAGAAAGAGACTGAACAAACTGATCAAGAAAGCCAGCTCTGTCCTGGGGCAGCGCCTTGAACCAGTGGAGGAGATAGGAGAGAGAAGGATGGTGGCTAAGCTGTCATCTCTGCTGGATTTCGAGTCCCACCCTATGCAGGACATATTGAATGCACTGAGCAGCTCATTTAGCAGTAGGCTACACCATCCTAGGTGCGCGACTGAGCGGTTTCGCAGGTCCTTCCTACCTACGGCTGTCAGACTTTATAACCTAAGCAGGGCTGCTCGCAGAGATAGCAAAAAAAAAAAAAAAAAAAAATGTTATGACCTAATAGTATTGAATTACCTGTATCGGGCCTCAGCCCCTCTCTCCAAGCGAAGGCGGCGGAAGAGGCCTCACCGTCACCATGGGAAACGCAGCGGTCGGCTGGTGAAACTGAAGGCCCGCCTGGCACATTTCTTCTCTGTTCCCCGGACTCCGGGTGGATTATGTTCCCTGGATCCTGCTGATGCCTGCCTGGTCCCTGTGACTGGCCCTGGTGAGGTGATCCGGCCCTGGCGCTGCTACTCTCCCAGGCCCCGACAGCGTGGGGTAAATCTCTTCCACCTGAGACCGCTGCAGCACGTTTCCTGCTCTGCTGAGGCCCAGGCTCCAGCTCCAGCCCGGATTGGCCTGGTAAACGCCAGATCGCTGGCAAATAAAACTTACATCCTGAAGGATTTCATCAGCTCCCGGGAACTGGATTTCTTTTTCGTTGTGGAGACCTGGCAGACTGTGGGTGAACTCTCTGCTCTGTCCGAAGTTTTACCCCCAGGTTATTGTTATTTTAATTCCCCGCGGACAACAGGACGAGGAGGAGGAACAGCAGCTGTTTACAAAAATGACTATCAGCGCTTTTTACCTTGTCCATTCTCCAGCTTTGAACTGACTTTCTTTGAAGTGGGTCGAATAAACCCTGTACTGTGTGCTGTCATATAGAGACCACCCAAATATAATAAGGACTTTTTAAATGACTTCGCCATTTTCTTGGCTGGTATTGTTACAAATTATGATCGTGTTCTTATCGTTGGAGATTTTAACATACATGTGTGTTGTCCTGATAAGCCGCCGGTGAAAGACTTTTTAAATCTCATTGATTCTCTAAATCTGGTGCAGTCCATGACTGGTGGCGCTACAAACGAGCACGGACACACGTTAGATCTTGTCCTCTCGTATGGCCTGTCTGTTAATTTAGAAATCTGTGACACTGTATTGTCCGACCATCTGCCTGTATTATTTGAGGCTGATCTGTCACGCGCTGCAGCTAAAACTTGCGCTCCTGCTCAGCGCTGCCGGATTTTTAACCCTTCCACTGCCAGTCGGTTCGCCGCTGCCTTTGACCAGCTCTGTGTCCCTCCCGGCTCCATCTCATCTGTGGAGGAACTCAGCTCCTGGTTTCACTCCTCCTGCCAAACCATCTTGGACTCTGTGGCTCCACTGAAAACCAAGCAGCCTCGATCTAAACCTGAGCCGTGGTTCAATGACTGAACTCGTGCAGTCAGACGGGAGTGCCGCAGAGCTGAACGCAGATGGAAGAAAGACAAACTGCAGGTGTCACTGCAGATTTTAAAAGACTGCTGGCGTCAGTATCAAAATACTGTCAAGCAGGAAAAAGGCAAATATTTTGCTAACATTGTTTTACCTCATTGTCATAATCAACATGTTTTATTTAACACTATTGACTCTGTTCTTAATACCCAACAGACTGACTGTTTGGAGGCCTCCTCTGAGTTATGCAATAATTTTATGAACTTTTTTTATTGATAAGGTGGCCACCACCAGGGCTCTCATCTCACCTCCTGCCTCTGATCCCTCTGTCTCTGTCCCTTGTTCTGCTGTTTTGGATCAGTTTGAACCTGTGACTCTGTCATTTTTAGAGGATGTGGTTACCCACATTAAGCCCTCAGGGTCTCCCTGTGATGCTGTCCCTCCTAGACTTTTTAATGAGGTGCTTCCCAGTATAGGCCAGTCAGTTCTCACCATCTTGAAAAGTAACCTGTCATCTGGTGTGGTTCCTGCAATTTTTAAACATGCAGTAGTACAGCCCTTGATTAAGAAACCTGGTCTCCATCATACCGTGTCGGCAAATTTTAGGCCTACAGTATTTCCAAGCGGCCATTTCTCTCAAAAATTTTAGAGAAAATTGTCTATATGCAGCTGAAATGTTTTCTGGATGAACACGGTATTTTGGAGATTTTTCAATCTGGTTTCAAAGCTCTTCATAGCACAGAGACAGCCTTGTTAAGAGTTTTTAACGATACTCTCTTGGCATGTGATTCAGGTGAATATGCTGTTCTTGTGCTACTTGATTTAACTGCTGCCTTTGACACAGTGGACTATCATGTTTTATTTTCCCGTTTGCAGCACCTAGTGGGCATTTGTGGCACTGCTCTCAATTGGTTTAGATCCTATCTGTCAGACAAGACTTTTAAAGGTGAACTGAACTCACCTTTTTGCCAAAAAAGTAGAATAGCAGATTAATTCCTTATTACCTATTGTATTTTTCAACACAAAAGAAATTTTTAGGCCGTGCGATGGCCAAGCTATAAGCCGATAAACTTTTGCCTCTGGCTGGCAGTGCCAAACAAACCGGAAGTAGTGCAGACGACGCTGCGTGACGTCACGAGTGTGACCCTTATCAAAACAACAATGGCAGATGATAGCAGTTCCAGCAGTCAAGAACACCAGAGTTTTCAGAGTGAAGAGGCATTCAGGATCGGTGACAAGACAGAGGAGGATGCAGGAGTGTCAAGTGAACAGGAAGAGAGCGAGGGAGGCATCGAACCGTACAGATTAGAGCCAGAATTTTCGGGGGATTCCGGCACCGACTCAGACCGCAGCAGTGATGGGGAGGAGAGTCGCTTATTGAATACAGAATGGTGAGTCTTTACTTTGGCATGTTTGGGGTGTCAGGATAAGGAAAATTAACAATAAAAAAGAAAGGGAAAAAAAAACATCAGCATGTTTCCAACTTATTACAGTTATCCCTCACTTATCGCGTTTAATGCGGTCTTCCTTCGCTGGGTATAGGCGCTCGGCAGGGAGCGAAGCTGGGTAAAACGTCTCCGCCAATCAGCTTGCGAGATAAAACGTCTCGGCCAATCAGCTTGCGAGGTAAAACGTCTCGGCCAATCAGCTTGCGAGATTCCCGAGCGGGCTGGGGAGCCGGGGAGAGCGGGCTCTCCGTGTTGATACCTGATGTTCTAATGTAGTCTCCCTGCCTTCTCATTAGAACATCAGGTATCAACACGGAGAGCCAGCACAGCTCAAAATCTACCTCTCTGACCACCGCTCCACTCCTCTCCGCCCACCTCTTCACCGCTCGGGAATCTCGCAAGCTGACTGGCCGAGACGTTTCACCTCGCAAGCTGATTGGCCGAGACGTTTTACCCAGCTTCTCTCCCTGCAGAGCGCCTTCTTTATCGCTCGTGTTGCTTAGTGGCACTTTTCGCTGTTCTCTTGTGCCTTTTTGTGCAAAATAGTGCTTGTGACGCCCTTGGGGGGGGGGGGTGACGCTACTTCGCGGTTTTTCACTTTTCGCGGTCGGTTCTGGTCCCCATTAAACGCGATAAGTGATGGATCACTGTATATCTAGAAACGCATCGCTTCCCGGTCGCTTTTCCTCCCCCTTTCTTTTCTTTCGTCGCCATGACAGCTTTCCTTGGCCACTGAACAGATCTTCCCAGGTGTTGGAAGTGTTTTGTAGTCGACTATCACGACAAAATGCACCAAAAACAACCAGTGTCGACGTGCTCGCAATGGTAAACATGAGGACTGGGTCACACTCGTGACGTCACGCGGAACTCCGGCTGCGCTTCGGCGGATTTGTCTGATTTTTCAGGGCGGGAAATTCTAAATCGCGATTTTCTCCAAGATTCCGGGATTTGTGGAGGGGGTGCCAATGATAAATTATCTTTATAATTGTATGTACTATCACCCAGTGCCGTTCAATGCCGTTCAGTTCAGTTCTACTTTAAAGTTAGCATGTCTGGGTTTGAATCTTCTTCTGCTCCTCTACCTTACGGGGTCCCACAGGGGTCAATTCTAGGGCCCATGCTTTTTTCTCTGTACATACTTCCACTGGGTTCCATTTTTAAAAAGCATGGTATCTCTTTCCACCTGTACGCTGATGACTGTCAGATTTATGTCCCTCTAAAACAAAAAGCTGCCTCATCAGTAAACTCACTCCTGGCATGCATTGAAGACAGTCTTGGATGGCCATAAACTTCCTAAATTTTAATGATGAGAAGACCGAAGTGATGGTGTTTGGACCTAGTCGCCCCTGTGAGTCCCTTCCTGTATACTTGGGCCCCCTTACTCCTTATGTTAAATCCACAGCTAGGAACCTTGGTTTTATCATGGACAATGATTTTTAAATTAGACACGCAGATTTGTTCTGTGGTAAAATCCAGCTTCTTTCATCAAAGGCGTTTAGCAAAAGTAAAACCCATTCTCTCTAGACCACACTTGGAAACAGTAATCCATGCTTTTATTTTATTTCGGCTGGATTACTGTAACGCACTTTACGCCGGTGTCAGCCAGTCATCTCTTTCCCGTCTGCAGCTGGTCCAAAACGCCGCTGCTCGTCTTTTAACAGGTACACGTGGAAGAGATAACATCACACCCATCTTAGCTTCACTCCACTGGCTGCCGGTGTATTTTAGAGTTCATTTTAAAATTCTTTTATTTGTTTTTAAATCCTTGAATGGTCTTGCTTCACCTTACCTCTCTGAGCTTCTGCATCCCTACGCTCCCACCCGGTCCCTTAGGTCAGCTGAATAGCTGCTTTCGGAGGTACCAAAGGCGAGGCGCAAGCTCAGAGGGGACAGAGCCTTTTCGATCATGGCCCCCAGGTTATGGAATGATTTACCCCTGGACATTAGACAAGCACCTTCACTGTCCATTTTTTAAAACACGTCTTAAAACACATTTTTACTCCCTGGCCTTTGACCCAGTATGAGACATTGATTTTATTGAATGAAATGGATCTTTATTTATTTTACTTTTTATTTTATTTATGAATTTTTTTTACTGTGGTTCTTGTGTTAGTGCCCTTTGTGTTAGTGTCCTGCTTTTATGTTCTCTTGCTGTACAGCACTTTGTGTAGCGAGTGTTGCTTTTAAAGTGCTTTATAAATAAAGTTGATTGAATGCAAAAGACACAACAGACTTACACAAAATGGTCCCCTCCAGTATACAACTAGGACAATATCAATCGCTATGGAGGGTGACAATACACACATGGACAAAATTGTTGGTACCCCTCTGTTAATGAAAGAAAAACCCACAATAGTCACAGAAATAACTTGAATCTGACAAAAGTGGTAATTAATAAAAATTCTATGAAAATTAACCAATGAAAATCAGACAATGCTTTTGAATTGTGGTTCAACAGAATTATTTTAAAAAACAAACTCATGAAACAGGCCTGGACAAAAATGATGGTACCCCTAGAAAAGATTGAAAATAATGTGACCACAGGGACATGTTCAACCAAGATGTGTCCTCTAATTAACATCACAGGTGTCTACAAACTTGTAATCAGTCAGTTGGCCTATTTAAAGGGTGACCAGTAGTCATTGTGCTGTTTGGTGACATGGTGTGTACCATTCTAAACATGGACCAGAGGAAGCAAAGGAGAGAGTTGTCTCAGAAGATTAGAAAGAAAATTATAGACAAGCATGTTAAAGGTAAAGGCTATAAGACCATCTCCAAGCAGCTTGATGTTCCTGTGACTACAGTTGCACCTATTATTCAGACATTTAAGATCCACGGGACTGTACCCAACCTCCCTGGATGTGGCCGCAGGAGGAAACTTGATGAAAAATGGAAGAGACGGATAATACCAATGGTAACAAAAGAGCCCAGAACAACCTCTAAACACATTCATGGTGAACTCCAAGGTCAAGGTACATCAGTGTCAGATCGCACCATCCGTCGTTGTTTGAGCCAAAGTGGAATTCATGGGAGACGACCAAGGAGGATACCACTGTTGAAAACAAATCATAAAAAAGCCAGACTGGTATTTGCCAAACTGCATGTTGACAAGCCACAAAGCTTCTGGGAGAATGTCCTATGGACAGACGAGACAAAACTGCATCTTTTTGGCAAGGCACATCAACTCTATGTTCACAGACGCAAAAATGAAGCATACCAAGAAAAGAACACTGTCCCTACTGTGAAACATGGAGGAGGTTCTGTTATGTTCTGGGGCTACTTTGCTGCGTCTGGCACAGGGTGTCTTGAATCTGTGCAGGGTACAATGAAATCTCAAGACTATCAAGGTATTCTAGAGAGAAATGTGCTGCCCAGTGTCAGACAGCTTGGTCTCAGTCGCAGGTCATAGGTCTTGCAACAGGATAATGACCCAAAACACACAGCTAAAAACACCCAAGAATGCTAAGAGCGAAACATTGGACTATTCTAAAGTGGCCTTCTATGCGCCCTGATCTAAATCCTATTGAACATCTGTGGAAGGAGCTGAAACATGCCATCTGGAGAAGGCACCCTTCAAACCTGAGACAACTGGAGCAGTTTGCTCATGAGAAGTGGGCCAAAATACCTGCTGAGAGGTGCAGAAGTCTCATTGGCAGTTACAGAAATCGTTTGATTGCAGTGATTGCCTCAAAAGGTTGTGCAACAAAATATTAAGTTAAGGGTACCATCATTTTTGTCCAGGCCTGTTTCATGAGTTTATTTTTTAAAGTAATTCTGTTGAACCACAATTCAAAAGCATTGTCTGATTTTCATTGGCTAATTTTCATAGAATTTTTATTTATTACCACTTTTGTCAGATTCAAGTTATTTCTGTGACCATTGTGGGGTTTTCTTTCATTAACAGAGGGGTACCAACAATTTTGTCCACGGCTGTATGTATGGGTACATATTCCTACTATGTGGGGTGACTAAATAGACTGTTATGTTGTTTATTCCATCTAGCTACAATGCTCCGCACTGTGTATATATATTTATATATTCATGTGTACATATACAGTAAATATACACATATACAGTATATTCACTGCTCTTATTTTCTTATCTTCTAAATTATTGCTCTGAGTGTTGCTATCCCTGTGCTGTTGCAATCCTGGAATTTCCCCATTGTGGGACTAATAAAGGCTTATCTTACTGCATTCAACATGTTAGCCATGACAGCTCAGCCCTCAGCAACCAGAGAGCTTATTGTCAAACAGGTAGGCTAAGATAAACAGCACGTACTTACAGTATTGTCATTTTTCTAAAGCTTGAAACAGTTGGCCACTGAAAATAACTGGCGTTAACTTTCTTTACTCGCTAAAACTTACCAAGCAGAAGCAGCCGTTAATGTTGCGGCTCCCAGGTGTCTCCATTTTACATGCTCATGCATCACTGTAGTGCTGCCATGGTAAGCCTGCTTTGCAGAGTCTGCATTTTACTCTTTTTGGGGGTTTTTTTGTGTACTGTGAAATGTTCCCATACTATAGAAAGGTAAGGTAAGCAAGTAAAGAGAGAGTGTCTCATCAAAGAGAGATTATTGTCCGACTGCAGGTAAACTAAACAGCATGTACTAATAGTGTGGTCAGTTTTCTAAAGCTGAGGGAGTCACTCGTTGGAAAATAAGAAGCACTAACGTTACCGGTGCCGTCTGCTGACAGGTGACTGGAGACGGAGGAACGGAGAGGAGGAGGGAATGGATGCATCACTGTAGTGCAGCTGTGATATGACAACACTGCTTTACATTCTACATTTAACTTGTTTCATTTATTTATTTTCGCTAAAATCCTCCGATACTTTGGAAACTTTTGCCCTTCTCTGATTTTCTCTCCGTCTCACCATGATGTGTTCCTCTTTTTCTTCGCTAGAACAGTTAAACTGAACATTCCCAAGGCATGCACATAAACTTGAAAATTGAATGACTCGTCAACAATGAAAATCTGCATCGACAAATTTTTATGATCCACATTATCAACAATGTCAACTAATTGTAGCAGCCCTAGTTCTCAATAAGTATAAAAAGTGTTACCCGTTTCCATACTACGGCTGCAATGATTAGTCGATGCTGTCAATAACAATCATAAAAATTTGTTGATGCATTGTTTAATTTTAAAGTTTATATGCATGTCGCAGAAATGTTCAGTTTAAGTGTTCCAGCAAACAAGAGAAGCACGTCATGGCGACACGGACAGAAAATCACGAAGGCCCAAACTTTCCAAAGTATGGGAGGATTTTACCGAAAATAAATGAAACAAGTTAAATGTAGACTGTTAAGCGGAGCTGTCATATCACAGCTGCAGTACAGCAATGCATCCATTCCCCCCTCCCCTCCATTCCCCAGTCTCTGGCCACCCATCAGTGGACCTCTGCAGTGCTCCGCCCCAGTGATGAATTACTGAAGTTGGGTCACTTCTAAACACTTCACCGGTAAGGTTAGCAAGTTTTGGAGAGTAAACTTAGCGCTTATTTTCAATGAGCGACTCTTTCAGCTTTACAAAACTGACCACACAATTAGTGTGTGCAGTATAAATAGTTTATCTGCTGTCGGACAATAATCTCTCTTGGACGATGGCTGCCGATAGCTAAACTGCTTCAGTTATGCTGGATAATGGGGTGGGAATCGTGAGACCTCGTGATTTGATTCCGATTGTGATACTTGGGTCACGACACTATCCTATCACGACTCAACGATAATCACGATATCGAGTATCGCAATCCCATAATAGTCAAAAAAAATTTCACCTTAGTCAACCTCAAATCATGTCCCCTAGCAAAACTGTTGACATCTCTTTCATATAATAAAGTATTCTCGGGGCTTCATTTTCCACCGAGGCACATTTATGCACACAGGGAGGGCAGTGGACAGTGTTTGGAATAGACTCTCACTCTGTTTATCAGACACTGTGGACTCTCTTAAGAAGCAGCTGAAAAATTTTTAAGAGGGCTTTCCACTGAGTTTCAGTTCAACTGCTTTTTAATGGTAAGTCTGATAATTTTAAATTATTTTAATATTGTGTTTTAACTTCTTTTTGTATTATTTATCTTTTGTTCTTATAAAAGTGGAGATGATTGTGGACTTCAGGAAAGTCACTACCCCTCTGCCCCCCCTCACCCTCTCAGGCTCTTCCATCACCACTGCTGATTCCTTCCGCTTCCTAGGCACTACCATCACCAGGGACCTCAAATGGGAGCCGACCATCAGCTCACTCATCAAAAAAGCCCAGCAGAGGATGTTCTTCCTGAGGCAGCTGAGGAAGCTCAAGCTACCCACCAAGATGTTAGTGCAGTTCTACACAGCCATCATCGAGTCCATCCTCACCACCTCCATAACCGTGTGGTACGCAGGAGCCACTGCCAGGGACAGACTAAGGCTGCAGCGCGTCGTGCGCACTGCTGAGAAGGTGATCGGCTGCAAGCTCCCATCTCTCCAGGATCTGTACATCTCCAGGACCCGGAGGCGTGCTGGCCGGATCATAGCCGATCCCTCACACCCTGGTCACGTGCTGTTTACCCCCCTCCCCTCTGGTAGAAGACTTCGGTCCATCCAGACTAAAACCTCCCATCACATGAACAGCTTCTTCCCCTCTGCCATCAGACTGCTGAACACTAAGTGACTTATTGACTCTCGTGCACTATGTACAGCAGCTCAACCAGACTCATGTCAATCATCACTGTTTTCTTCCTGCATTACCGACTGCACTATATACTGTAGTTCTCCACAGTATCTGCTGCTCGCTAATATATTTTAACTGCTGACCAGTATCACTTACTCTTATTCTACACTTTATTGCATCTATAGTTTATTTCTTTTATCTTATCATGTTTAATGTTGCAGCATTGCACCGAGACAAATTCCTAGTTTGTGTACTACATGAACAATGGCAATAAACCTGATTCTGATTCTGATTCTGAAAAGACAAAAATAAAATAGAAAGGAGATGTCTTTACCTTCTCAACATGTTTCGACTGTACACTGCAGCCTTCATCAGAAGAGTCAGCTGATTGCTGCCAGGTGACATTTATCAGCTGACTTTTGTAGGCAGGGCCAGCTCAGCAGATCTGTCAGATCCACCGAGCCAGCCCAGCCTCCTGCTGTCAGATGGTCTCTGGAGAATGTGATCTTAAATTATTTTTATCTATCAAATTCCTTTTATTCTATTTTATTGTACAGCACTTTTTGACTAAATGTCTCTGAAAAGCACTTTATAAACATTGCCCTTTCTCCAGCGCTGCTCGCAAGCTCCATGCCAGTGTGTTTTTAGCTTAGCTGTTGCTCATGCTGCTCTAAGACGTGTGCTGGCCCGCATGTTTGTTTTATTCATGTAGCGCTTCATGCAGGTTGTGTGTCATGTCAAGGTCTTTCCTTCCATCTTTGTTATAAAATCCAAAAAAGACCCAACACTTGGGCTAATTTTGAGTGAACTACTTCCTGACTTTCAAAGCTGCTGCTTCTTCTTCTTTTAGATTTGATTGGCGGTTGGCAACCAGCTTACAGGTGCATTACCGCCACCTACTAGCTGCAAATCTTGCCAGACAAGCCATCACTTCACTTGACTGGGTGCTTCCTTTGTGCAACCTAGTGGACTGGAAACAATTGGTTGAATACCCAAGAGAGTATGCAACATTTACTGAATTGATATTTTTGTCCCTCCCCTACTGACTAAAATGTTAAGTGCAGTAAATGACTGAATTACAGGAGTAGCTTACTCTTTTTATATTCTCTATTATTGCTGCAGTAATATAAGCCCTCATTCTGAATACTGGTGCCTCAGCAAATTAGAATACCATGATTTGTAATTTAATTAAAAAAAAGATAACCATAATCATCACAAATCAGAGGCGAGTGCAATATCCCCCACTTCCGTTTTCTTTGAAGATCCCAGTACTTACTGACAGAGAGCAGTTTTCAACTTCTCAATATAATGCACATCCACATCCACCAATCACAATGCTCCGCACTGTGTGTCTATATATACACTCACCGGCCACTTTATTAGGTACACCTGTCCAACTGCTCGTTAACACTTAATTTCTAATCAGCCAATCACATGGCGGCAACTCAGTGCATTTAGGCATGTAGACATGGTCAAGACAATCTCCTGCAGTTCAAACCGAGCATCAGTATGGGGAAGAAAGGTGATTTGAGTGACTTTGAACGTGGCATGGTTGTTGGTGCCAGAAGGGCTGGTCTGAGTATTTCAGAAACTGCTGATCTACTGGGATTTTCACGCACAACCATCTCTAGGGTTTACAGAGAATGGTCCGAAAAAGAAAAAATATCCAGTGAGCGGCAGTTCTGTGGGCGGAAATGCCTTGTTGATGCCAGAGGTCAGAGGAGAATGGCCAGACTGGTTCGAGCTGATAGAAAGGCAACAGTGACTCAGATAACCACCCGTTACAACCAAGGTAGGCAGAAGAGCATCTCTGAACGCACAGTACGTCGAACTTTGAGGCAGATGGGCTACAGCAGCAGAAGACCACGCCGGGTGCCACTCCTTTCAGCTAAGAACAGGAAACTGAGGCTACAATTTGCACAAGCTCATCGAAATTGGACAATAGAAGATTGGAAAAACATTGCCTGGTCTGATGAGTCTCGATTTCTGCTGCGACATTCGGATGGTAGGGTCAGAATTTGGCGTCAACAACATGAAAGCATGGATCCATCCTGCCTTGTATCAATGGTTCAGGCTGGTGGTGGTGGTGTAATGGTGTGGGGAATATTTTCTTGGCACTCTTTGGGTCCCTTGGTACCAATTGAGCATCGTTGCAATGCTACAGCCTACCTGAGTATTGTTGCTGACCATGTCCATCCCTTTATGACCACAATGTACCCAACTTCTGATGGCTACTTTCAGCAGGATAATGCGCCATGTCATAAAGCTGGAAGCATCTCAGACTGGTTTCTTGAACATGACAATGAGTTCACTGTACTCAAATGGCCTCCACAGTCACCAGATCTCAATCCAATAGAGCATCTTTGGGATGTGGTGGAACGGGAGATTCGCATCATGGATGTGCAGCCGACAAATCTGCGCCAACTGTGTGATGCCATCATGTCAATATGGACCAAACTCTCTGAGGAATGCTTCCAGCACCTTGTTGAATCTATGCCACGAAGAATTGAGGCAGTTCTGAAGGCAAAAGGGGGTCCAACCCGTTACTAGCATGGTGTACCTAATAAAGTGGCCGGTGAGTGTATATATATATATATATATATATATATATATATATATATATATATATATATATAGATAGTAATATGTACATATGTATACTAGCTGTTCTTGTTTTTTCTCGCCTTCTGATTGTTGCTATCCCTGTGCTGTTGCAATCCTGGATTTTCCCCATTGTGGGACTAATAAAGGCTTATCTTATCTTATAATTACTGTGGCAGAACCAAATTGTGATAAACCCATCATCCACAAATATACAACAAAGTATACAACCCATAGTTGTAGGGCAGGGTCCAGAGGTGAACCTGTGTAGTAAGTTTGGTGACTCTAGAGAGTTTTACACGTTCTATAGTAAAAGAGCACAGAGAGTGACAACTTTGACCTTTTGATCCCAAACCTGTAGTCAGAAGTCATGGTCTCAGAGTGAACCTATGTACCAAGTTTCGTGGCCCTAGCTTTACTCGTTTTATAGTAATAGTATAAATGAACAATTTGGGCTTTGTCCAGGCAGGGGATAATAAATTACAAGGGCTTAAGTATTTCACTTAGTGTGCTGAAGGCTCACATTCCTGCACTGATAACACAGGGTTACAAAAATAATTTTTTTTGTAAGTTGTCTGTGTTTTTTCAACTGATTTAAGACAATTTTGCACCGCTGAATCCGAAAATGACATTCGTTTCTCTCGATCAGGTGCTACATAAAAACCTGTGCTTACTTAGTACTGTGCATGTACTTACCTTTATATAAAAGTAAGTACATGTAAATTGAATGTTACGTCATCACTGTTAAAAATTCAGAGAATTTCAAGACATAAAGAATTTTGCGTCATATAAAGTGAAAATACCCATACATGTAAACAAAAATGTATAAAACAACATGTGGCCATAATTCAAAAAGTTGACCTGATTGAGCAAAATCAATGTGATGTTTGGATTCAGCACATCAAAATTGTCCTAAATCAGCTAAAAAAAAACTTGAGACAACAAATTTGGTGTTGACTAGTGTAATTAAAGCATTTGTAAACTCTTATTTTGGACTAAAAAGAGTTATTTTAATTTTCTTCTGAAGCCTAATTGAACTTTTAAACTTCTAGACCCAGCAAGGTTTCTAACAGGATGGACTAGTTTATCATTTTCTTTTTTCACTTTAATGGAGTTGAATATTACTTTAGATTGTTTTGAACATGCAGAGTTACAACAGACCTTTAGTGACCAACCGAGGTTGCCACTTTAGTTTTTCCATTTTATTTTGGGGGTCAAAAGACTGCACTTTAATATCTGTTTAATTGCTACAAACACTTCTGATTAAGCTGTCAAGTTCAAGTTAACAACTCATGATTGACGGGTCATTATTTTATTTAGCTATGAGAATTTTTTATAATAGGCTACATTATATTAAATCAGAGACTGACAACAAAGTGATATTCACAGGTGTGCAGACTTAAACAGACGAGGTAAAACCTGGAGCCCTGAACAGGTGTCGTGCCAAAAGGAAGCAGAGATTGCGGACATGAGAAAATAATCGAGATTAGGCGACTAATCGAAAAAAATAGTTGTTAGATTAGTCGACTACTAAAATAATCGTTAGTTGCAGCCCTATTTCATACCATTACCCCCCCCCCCCCCAATATATACAGTGGATATCAACAGTCAATAGATACAGTGGCAGGAAAAAGTATGAGAACCCTTGGGAATTACTTGGGTTTTCTGCATTAATTGGTCACAAAATGTGATCTGATCTACATCCAAGTCCCAAGTACAGACAACTATAATATTTCATGCCTTTAGTGGACACATCCATTAAACATTCACAGTGCTGGTGGAAAAAGTAAGTAAACACTTATCCTAATGACTTCTACAAAACCCAGGAGTTAGCAAACCTGGAGTCCAGGCAAGGCAAGTTTATTTCGTGTACAAGACAATTCAAGGTGCTTTACATAAAAACATTAAAGCATTACAGCAAGGTGCAAAACGAATCTACACATTAGAAGGCCTCAAACCTCCTTTCTTTAACTTTTATTTTTTTATACACACAAAAAAAAAAACAACCCATGGACAATGTTTTGACTAATCCAAATAGCTTTAGGTTTTGTCAATCCCTTTAAAGAGCCTCAAACTCCTTTAATCAGGCAGGGCCTCTAACCCACTCCTTTTCTTTTATGAGGGGGGCCTCAAACCCTCCCTTAAAGTTTAAACATATATTTTACAAAAACAAGAATTTAAAAGCAAACTAAAAAGTAAATTAAAGAGAAACAAAAACAGGCTAAAATAGAATACGACAGAAATAAAAGTTACAGTACTTTGTAGGCTACTGAAAGGCCATGGCAAATAAGAACATTTTTCACCCTGATTTAAAGCAGCTGAGAATTTCAGCAGCCCTGATGCTTTCTGGGAGTTTGTTCCATATGTGAGGGGCATAAAAACTAAATGCTGCCTTACCATGTTTGGTTCTAACTCTGGGCACAGATAGTAGGCCTGACCCTGACGAAGCAATGAAACAAGATTTCAGCGAGGTGTAGCACTATTTCAACTTATAAAAAACACTCAAACTTTTTTCACTTTACTATTCACAAGAAGCAACTGCTGATGTGAGCCATGCCTCACAATAAAGACACCTCTGAATTGTTGATCTGCCTAAAAACAGATAAGGGCTTACTTACTTTTCCACAAGCACTGTGAACGTTTAATGGATGTGTCCAATAAAGGCATGAAATACTATGTTTGTGTGGTATTAGCTTAAGGACAGTGTCCATCTATACTTGGGACTTAGATGTAGATCAGATCACATTTTATGACCAATTACTGCAGAAAACCAGGTAATTTGAAAGGATTCAACACTTATTTTTGCCACTGTACAAGGTCACATGCATTGCCTGACACTGTCCAACGGTGCCAGCTAAACATTATCAATATTACCAGCACTGAGTAGGACTGAATTTCAATGGGTCAGAAATTGGATCAATGGCTCAGTTTCGACTATCAATCCAGTGACTGAGTCATATCAGAACCGATATCCAATACTGATATTGGATTGTGCATCCCAAACTGAAATGATTAATTATAAAATAATTAGAGAAAGATGAATTTATACAAGATATTTTCACAAAATGGATATTCAGAATTAGGGATAAGGTGTGTTCAGAAATGGCCACAATGGAACCTAATGGCAAACTCACCCAATCGAACACCAGGTATCTGCACTGGCCTCTGATTTGTCTATGGATTGCCGATAGGAAATGAAAGCATCCTGAACCTTCCCAATACTTGAGTAGCACCTGAAAGAGACAGAGGCCGTCAGGTTTATGCAACAATTGCAATCATCACAATCAATCCATTACTGGATAAAATACATACATCATTCAAAAGCTAATAAAACAAGAGTACTGTGAGGCAATGGCAATATCCCCCGCCTCCGTTTTCTTTGAAGATCCCAATGCTCACTGACAGACAGCAGTTTTCAACTTTTCAATACAGTTATTGTGGCAGAACCAAATTATGATAAACCCATCATTCATGAATGTACAACAAAGTATACAACCCATTAGGGGTGGGTTCAAAAGATCGACTCTCTGATTCGAATCGATTCACATTTGACTGGCCAATATTAATCCGCAAAATCTGAAGATCGATCTTTTAATAGAATGCTTTTATGTCTGTGAAACACAAAATGGGGCCTCCCTGCACCGTACACGCACATCTTTACTTCCGTGTTTACATGATAAACATGCAACACATTGCCAACATGTGTGAAAACATCTCTTAATTTATCAACAAAAGTCACCACTAAAGACTGTGCTCAACAGTTTCCAAATATTTTTCATTAAGTGGAGACAAACTGTTTTGTACTACATGCAGCACTGTGTTGGAATGTAAACAAAAATTGACGATTGATAAACACTTTTGAAACAGAAAACAAACACAGAGAATGGCTGTGGGCAACAGACCAGACACATAGGGAGACTGTTGGAGCTGCTGAGAGAGTAAGTAAAATATAGTTTATTTTGGATTTTTTTGACATTTGTGTCATAAATTCAACCAGCAAGATGGTGTTTTCTTTTACAAACTATGCATACAGTAGTTAACAGTTCATTAAGAGCTGTAAATAAATGCAGAATAAAGGTAATATTTTATGAGATTAGAATATAATGAAAATGTTGGATACGTTTTTAGTCAGGACTTCTGGGCTTCATGACAGAGGCAGCTGCCTTCATGTCACATTTGTATTGAATGCCATTTAATTTTGGACTCCTAGCACTTGAGAGATTTGAAGATAATAATAATCACAATAAAATGAACACAGCAGAATTAATAAAGGCTACAGCACAAAGAGCCATTTTTACTCAAACTAAACTGAAATAAAGAAATCTTCCCAGGAAATGAAGTGAAACCCTTTTCAATAATTGAAAGCTAATTTATAATTAGAATATCAACAACAAAAAATAAAAGAAACTAAATTATAAAACACCACTGTGGTGTGGGGATTTGTTTCCACTCCAAGGTTGATCCTGCACTGAGACGTTCTGAAGGGAAGAGGTCGTCAGTGGAGGAGCCATCCCTGCTTCGTTGTGGATTTCAGCATTTTATTTTATTTATTTAACCAGGCAGGACAGATTCAGAACACGTTCTTATTTACAATTGCGGCCTGGGGGAAGGAGCAACTCACATTCATACCTCCCTAACTGATGCCAATTAACCTAACCTGTATGTTTTTGGCTCATGTAGAAGTAAACCTTCCAAGAAGACCTCAAATTTTTCAGGGGTCTTAGTTTTCAAATTCAAGAAGGTGCTGCCATAATTTTGTCAATACTCTAACATGCATTCAATGCTATTTATAATGGCTGTAATGGCTAATTCTTTTATTTATCTTTTTTATTTAAGTTCTCAGCAAGAATACAATGCTGGTCATTTTTTGACAATTTTATTGAGTGTTTAATTCTAAATAAACTACTGTTTAACAGGAAATTTTTGGCAATTCCGTGCTTTTCTTGTGGCGTTACATAGAATAGCATCACTATAAACTATGTAAAAAGCAGCTAGTTTAAAATTTGTACTTCCTCACAACTTTCTGTGCAAAAAAACTAAAAAATGCTGCAACTTTTATCGCAAGTTTTTGGGAAAGCTCCCATAAATTCAGGCTTTTTGGGCCTCAACAATCACAAAAACGGCCGGCGAAATCCTGGAGGGACTGAAATACAGTGAGATTATTTATACATGCTTCATGCATTGAATTTGTTTACTGACTCTGGGTTGTTAACTTGACACTACACACCCTTTTGCATTAAAGAAAGCACTTGTTAGCACTTTGTGAAATCACAAGTTAAACTAGAAAAGCACTCAGAGTGCATACCTCCGCCAAGTCTCCTTCCGTTTGTCATAGATCACCTCCAAAATGTAATGGGTTTGTGTGTAGGCCTATAGCCACTTGTGGTGAAAAGTGCATCAAAGTCCAGCCATCAGTTTTGGAGTATTGTTGCTAACACACTGTGAGAAGCCTTGGCTGAGGTATGCATTGTCAGATCATCACCAAAATACAATGGGTTCCTCTGTAGGCCAAGAACCACCTCTGGTAAAAATGTCATCCAAAAAAGTCCAAAAGTACATTATTGTAACCAATTTTGGGTCAGTTCTTTATGTGATAATTTATGTATTAAAGTTAAGACTATTCCTGATACAATTTGCAGCATTAGGTATGCAAGATTTTTTTTTTTCCTGGCAAGTGAAATAGCTATTACAATGGTAATTTCTCTGACTGAATCTGGATCGGATCAAAATTGAATCGTTTCAGAAAGTCAAAAATCTGAATCGAATCTGGAAATTAGTGATGATTTCCAGCCCTACAACACACAGTTGTAGGTTAGGATCCTGAGATGAACTTGTGTAGCAAGTTTAGTGACCCTAGAGAGCTTTACACATTCTATAGTAAGAGGACACAGGGAGTGCTAACCTTGACCTTTGACCCCAAACCCATAGTCAGAGGTCATGGTCTCAGAGTGAACCTGTATACCAGGTTTGGTGACCCTAGCTTTCTTTCTTGTTGCGATATCGTTTGTCATTCTGATGTTGACCTTTTACCTTGCGATCCCAAAACCATAGTCACCCTTCAAAGTCACAGGGTGAACCTCTGCACCAAATTTGGTGACCCGAGCTTTATTCACTGTATAATAACAGTGCAAATAGAATGTTAACTTTGACCTTTTGATCCCAAACCCATAGTCAGGTCAGGGTGTAAGTCATCCAAGATGTGTCTTAGATACAACTACTGTATCAATTTGAAAAGCCTACATCATTGTTTTAACTAGTTATTGCATTTACAAGATTTAGGGAAAAACTGACCTCTGAGGTTGACCTCAAGGTCGTCCGATCAGAGTCAAATTGCAATATGCGCATCATCAGTGTATATCAAATCCTGGTGCCAAGTTTCAAAACATTTGAAACAAAACTGTAGGAGCTGATTTCACAAGACAGTTACTGTGGTGAAATAGTGCAGCATAAGTCAGGGGCTATAACTCCTGCAAAATATCATCCGATTAGAGCCAAACTGCACTATGCTCATCATCAGCGTGTATCAAACCCTAGTACCAAGTTTTAAAACAATCGCAACAAAACTGGAGGAGGAGTTGATTACACAAAAGTGAGACAGACGGTCAGCCTGCCCCATACCACAATCCCCCTTTGGTCTTTGACCGGCAGGGGATAACAAAATATAATGCTGATGCTGAGTTTGCTTTTATATTGAATTAAATGTAATTGTGATGAACTTAGGGTAAGGAGCTAGCAAACCAATGAATAAATTAGAATAAAAAAAATTCTTAGACACAGCCTGTAATTAAACATTTACTTCTTTGTGTTCTCCAAGAGTCTTGAATTTCTTGGTCCTCCAAAAAGTAAGCAGTCATTTGCTGCTTATATTAGTCAGAAGCAATTTGCTAGCAATGGGATCCTGTTAAGATGTGCACTGTGGGAGAGAAGTAGCATGTAGGAAAGGCCTCTATATGAAATGAACCAAGTTCTGACTGCACTATTTCTGTTCTTACATGGCCCAAAGGGTCACATTTTGTACCGTTTCTTGCTCTTGGGAAAACTTGATGCTACTGGAGCTTTGAAGTAAATCACCCAATATGTTTCGTACACTGTCAACCATTTTGTTCCACACCCGTCTTTGACCTTTAGTGTGCAACATACCTGCCAAGAAAGTACCAGGACTGTCCAGAGTTTGGGTCAGCCTCCAGAGATTTCTGCAGACACTGGATGGCATAGCTATCCCTGCTGGCTCTGTCTCCGAGCTGTTCCACAGTGTGATGCATCCAGCCTAAAGAGGAAAAAAAAAAAAGAAAAGGTCGCAATCAAAACATAACAGACACTTACAGTGGGGCAAAAAAGTATTTAGTCAGCCACCAATTGTGCAAGTTCTCCCACTTAAAAGATGAGAAAGGTCTCCAATTTTCATCATAGGTATACCTCAACTATGAGAGACAAAATGAGGGGGAAAAAAAATCCAGAAAATCACATTGAAGGATTTTTAATGAATTAATTGGTAAATTCCTCGGTAAAATAAGTATTTGGGACTTCCGGTTATGGCTGCCACGTAGGACGGACGTGTCTCGCTCTGCTCTGCTCCTGGAAAAAAAAAAAAATCGGCAAATAACTCATTTGGGACAGAACGTATCCCAGCATTTGGGCGAAGATATGTCGGCGAAGCCTAAGGCTGGAAAACCAGGAAAAGGAAAAAGCGAGCCGCCGAAACAGTCCAAATTAACGGACTTTCAGGTCTGTGACGCAGTAAACAAAACTCCATATATGGCAGAGGAGGCTGGCAACGCTGCGATATCTGCGGGAAATGGCGCAGATGCGCTGATGGCTGCCATGAGTTCAATGAGAGCGGACTTTTCCTCTAGATTTGATGGGATTATGACAGCGTTGGAAGGAATAAGAAAGGAATTGGGTGACTGTGTAGAACGAACGGCGCAGATGGAGCTCCGTCTCGCTAGTGCTGAAGATGACGTCACCCGTCTTCAATTAAAGGTGCGCACTTTGGAAAAAAAAAAAATAAATCTCTGGAAGATAATATTTTGGATTTGGAATCTCGGTCGAGACAGAATAATTTGAGGCTGGTGGGTCTTCCAGAGGAATCAGAAGGTCGGGACGTATGTTCCTTTCTGGAAAAGTGGATTCTGGAGGTGCTGGGCAGCGAGGAGTTGCAATCAGCAGTGGTTCTGGAAAAAGCACATCGTATTGGCCCACGGAGAGATAAGGGACCGCCGAGGACCTTAATTATGAAGTTTCTTAGCAACAGAGACAGGATGAAGATCTTCAACGCTGCACGAGCTAAAAAAGGAGAGATTAAACACCAGGACCAGCAGGTGCGGTTCTACCCAGATTTGGCCACAGGAATCCAGCAATTGAGGAAGCAGTTTGATCCCGTACGTAAGGAGCTGCGCAACCTTGGGATTCGTCATGGTGTAATCTATCCTGCGAGACTGCTGACCACGTATGAGGGCAGAACCCACGTCTTCAAGACCCCAGAGGAGGCGCAGGAGTTCATCAAGAAGATCAAAGAAGAAGAAGAGACTGGTGGGAGCTAAGCATGAACAAAATATAAGGTAGAATAATTAAGCATTTGCACAGGCATCTGACTGACTTGAAGTAAATAGTAAGTTTACAAAATATAGATTGTATTATATATTAAAAAAACAAAACAAAAACAAAACAAACAAACAAAAAAAAAAACTATGATGTACAAAGTTGTTAAAAATTTTGGAGTTAAGTTGGAAAACTACAGAGGAGAGTTAATGTTACGTCATTAAAAGCAGTAGAGTTAGGGTGATTGGGAGGATGAAGAAGGAGTGGCTTAGGCTGTTCCCCGTGGGTGTGGAACGGTCGATGGCTATATCGGGAGACAGAATTTTTCTTTTGATTTTGGGGGGTTTGCCACAAGTGTGGGAAGGGGAAATTTGTTTGTGTGTAGTTTGTAGGATGAATGTTCAACCACTCATGTTTTTGCTTCTCTGTATGAGCATGTTTACACTGCAAGGTAATCCCAAACTCTCTATTGATCATGGACCAAAGTGTTAATCTTAATTTAACTTCATGGAATTGCAGAGGTCTACAAAATTTAAAAAAACTTAAACAAGTTATGAATAAAATAAAGGACATGGGTTCAAGAATTGTGTTTTTACAAGAAACTCATCTGATAGAGGAGGATGTTAAAAGAATTAGGAGTAGATGGCAGGGAAGTGTATTCACCTCTTCATTTTCATCCCAAGCCAGGGGAGTTATGACTCTCATACATAAATCAGTTCCTTTTCAAGTGAAAAATGTAATTGGAGACAAATTTGGAAGATATGTAATCATTCAAGGTTCTTTGCTATTAGAAAATATAAATCTTGTGAACTTATATGGTCCCAATATAGATGATCAGAAGTTCTTTGCTAATTTATTTCTCATCTTATCATCACTTACAGGGCAACATATAATAGCAGGGGATTTTAATTGTACATTGAATCCAGGTGTGGATAGATCAACAGGACTGGATTGTACGCACATTGGATGTAGGATGACTATTAATCATTTTATGAAAGAATTGAGATTGTTAGATATATGGAGAGAAATGAAACCACAAGTTAAAGCCTATTCTTGTTATTCCAGTACCTACAAGACATTCTCACGTATTGATTATTTTTTGATTTCCACAGAATTAAGGTCCAAGATTCAAAACTGCTTTTATGATAACATCGTGATCTCTGATCATGCACCCTGTTGTCTAATATATGTAGATAAAAAATTGACAAAGGAATCAGGTAGATGGCAATTTCAGCATAAATGGCTTCAAGATGAGGAATTTGTCAAGTATATAGAAAAACAGATAGACGAGTTCTTTGACATCAATACTACACAAACATCAGCATGTGTAAAGTGGGAGGCTTTCAAAGCTTTTATTAGGGGACATATTATTAGTTATACAGGATCAAAATCTAAGAAGACTCGAGAGGAGAGAGCTAAATTGGAACATAAAATAAAAAGTCTTCAGGAAAAAGTGTATGCAGGAAGTGACCCAAGGTTGGAGAATGAATTACTGATTTTGAGAGCTGAATACGACAAAAAATCAGCGAATAGAGCTGCCTCGAGTCTTCTAAGATTGAAACAATCTTTTTATGAACAAGGTGAAAAATCAGGAAAATTATTAGCATGGCAGATTAAACAATTGGAAATTAAAACACCAATTACCAGTATTATAAGTAACGGACAGGTAGTTATAGATCCTTTAGAAATTAATAGAGCCTTTAGAGATTACTATGAAAAATTATATGATACCAAAAATGAACTTGATTTAACAAAACTAAATGGGTTTTTGAACGAACTATCTATACCGTGTATACCAAATGAAAACAGGGAGATATTGGAGTCTAAAATTAGTCAAGAAGAAGTTGGGCTAGCCATTGATAATATGAAATCAGGAAAAAGTGCAGGACCAGATGGTCTTCCAGTTGACCTTTATAAAAAATTTAAGAATAAATTAATAAAACCTTTTTTGGAAATGGTTTTAGAAGCATTTCAAAATAATAATTTACCATCATACATAAATAATGCCTTAATTATACTGCTGCCAAAACCAGGTAAGCCCTCTAATAAATGTGAAAATATGAGACCAATAAGCCTATTAAACGCCGACCTTAAGATAATCTGTAAAATTTTAGCAAGACGAATACAAGAAATTTTACCAAATATTATTAATCGAGATCAGAATGGCTTTATAAAGGGTAGACAAGGCTTCCATAATGTAAGAAGACTATTTAATATTATTTATTTTAATAAAGAAGCACCGGATACAGCTCTCCTATCATTGGACGCCGAAAAGGCCTTTGATAGAGTTGAATGGCCCTTTCTTTTTGAAGTCCTACAAAGGTTTGGACTTGGAAATAATTTCATAAAATGGGTTCAAATAATATACAATAATGCTACAGCAGAAATCCTAACAAATAACAATATTTCAAAACCAATAAAAATCAATAGAGGATGTCGACAAGGCTGTCCACTTTCACCTTTACTGTTTACTATGGCAATTGAACCTTTAGCGATAGCGATACGTTTACATTCACAAATATATGGAATTAAAGTTGGACCAACAGAACATAAAATCTCCCTGTACGCCGATGATATAATTTTGTTTATGTCGAATCTAAAAAAATCAATTCCAACCTTGTTGAATTTAATAAAGAATTTTGGGGAAATATCAGGATATAAAATAAATAAAACTAAATCTTCAATATTAATGCTAAATGAGACCCAGAGAAATCACCCAGCCCCTGAGGTAAATCAATTCAATGTTGTAAATCAGTTTAAATATTTAGGAATCCAAATTGTGCCTAAGCTAGAATCAGTCGCCAGTGTCAACTATGAAGCCTTAATGTCAGATATCAATGAGTTAACTCAGAGATGGATGTCACTACCAATGTCGATGATCGGGAGAATCAATATACTTAAAAGTAATATTTTACCTAAAATACTTTATTTATTTCAATACATTCCCTTATCACCACCTTTAGATCTATTCTCAAGAATAAAAAAAAAGTTAGTGGAATTTATATGGAACAACAGGAGGGCTAGATTACGTCTGTCTTTATTATATTTACCATTTGATCGTGGAGGTCTGAAATGTCCAAATTTTATGTTGTATTATTGGTCGGCACAACTGAGGTCTATGACATATTATTTTTCATCAAATGATCTCCCTCACTGGACTGAAATGGAATCATACAATTTACCTTTACCTCTTCCCATATTCATATACTCAGATTCGGCAAAAAAATTACAAAAACAAGTTAAAAATCCATTTGTAAAGCATATGATCAAAATATGGTGTGAAGCTAAAAACTATTTAAAAGAACCACAGTTATTGTCACAATTTAGTCCAATATGGGGTAATCAATATTTTAAACCAGGGAGAGCGGACGCTGTATTTAAAGTATGGAATTTAAAAGGGATACAAAAGATTCAGGATTTATATTTGCCATGTGCAGACAACATAATGTCTTTTGAAGAGCTGAGGATCAAATTTAATCTCAATAGAACACATTTTTTTAAATATCTTCAACTTAGAAACTTTATTCGATCAAATCAAAATAAAGCTCTCACTCGACCTATTTATTCATCCTTGGAAAAAATGATGATGAAAGATAGTAAAAGAAAGGGTATTATTTCAGAGTTTTATAACTCATTGACACTATCTTCAAGTGAAAATTCACTGAAAAGATTAAACTACTGGAAAGAAGATCTGCAAATTGAAATTTCGGAGGAACAATGGGAATTGGCTTGTACAGAAGCTCAAACCAAATCAATAAATGCACGCCTTAAATTGATACATTTCAAATGGTTAATGCGGATGTATGTTACACCGGAGGAGTTAAATAGATATAACAAAAATATACCAGATACATGCACAAAATGCATGGAAAGTAAAGGAACCCTATTTCATTGTTTATGGGAATGTAGATTAATAAGAATGTTTTGGGAAGAGGTGAGGGTAACAATTGAAAAAATAATCTCAAAACAAATCATACTGAATCCTAAACTGTTTTTGTTGGGTCTGTACCCAGAAAAGCATAATTTTAATAAAAGTGAAAGAACATTCATAGACCTCAGTTTGCTTAATGCCAAAAAATGTATTGCACTATTATGGAAAAAGACTCATAGACCAGATGTGACTCAGTGGTTAAGACAGATGTTAACAAACCTTCCATTAGAAAGAATAACATATATACTGAAATCAAAGGAAATTGTGTTTGAGAATATATGGAGACCTTTTATTGATTATGTAAAAAATTTAAACATAACTCTTGAAGAAGAAGGTGAATGATGTGTGTGGACCTTGTAAATTCCAAACTGGTGAACATAATATGTATACTTATGTATTGGATTGTCTAGACTAAACAGAGGAGCATTGTTGAAGACTTGATTTTGTTGGTGGTTGTTGGTGTTTTTAGTGCATTTTTTTTTTTTTTGTAGTACTTTAGCGTTAGTGTTTGATTGTTTGTATCATGTTTGTTAAAAAAAAAAAAAGGTTCAATAAAGATATTGTGGGAAAAAAAAAAGTATTTGGTCACCTACAAACAAGCAAGATTTCTGGCTCTCACAGACCTGTAACTTCTTCTTTAAGAGGCTCCTCTGTCCTCCACTCGTTACCTGTATTAATGTCACCTGTTTGAACTCGTTATCAGTATAAAAGACACATTGTCCACAACCTCAAACTGTCAGACTCCAAACTCCACTATGGCCAAGACCAAAGAGCTGTCAAAGGACACCAGAAACAAAATTGTAGACCTGCACCAGGCTGGGAAGACTGAATCTGCAATAGGTAAGCAGCTTGGTGTGAAGAAAACAACTGTGGGAGCAATTATTAGAAAATGGAAGACATACAAGACCACTGATAATCTCCCTCGATCTGGGGCTCCACACAAGATCTCACCCCGTGAGGTCAAAATGATCATGAGAACGGTGAGCAAAAGTCACAGAACCACACGGGGGGACCTAGTGAATGACCTGCAGAGAGCTGGGGCCAAAGTAACAAAGGCTACCATCAGTAACACACTACCCTGCCAAGGACTCAAATCCTGCAGTGCCAGACGTGTTCCCCTGCTTAAGCCAGTACATGTCCAGGCCTGTCTGAAGTTTGCTAGGGAGCATTTGGATGATCCAGAAGAGGATTGGGAGAATGTCATATGGTCAGATGAAACCAAAATAGAACTTTTTGGTAAAAACTCAACTTGTTGTGTTTGGAGGAGAAAGAATGCTGAGTTGCATCCAAAGAACACCATACCTACTGTGAAGCATGGGAGTGGAAACATCATGCTTTGGGGCTGTTTTTCTGCAAAGGGACCAGGACGACTGATCCGTGTAAAGGAAAGAATGAATGGGGCCATGTATCGTGAGATTTTGAGTGAAAACCTCCTTCCATCAGCAAGGGCATTGAAGATGAAACGTGGCTGGGTCTTTCAGCATGACAGTGATCCCAAACACACCGCCCGGGCAACGAAGGAGTGGCTTCGTAAGAAGCATTTCAAGGCCCTGGAGTGGCCTAGCCAGTCTCCAGATCTCAACCCCATAGCAAATCTTTGGAGGGAGTTGAAAGTCCGTGCTGCCCAGCGACAGCCCCAAAACATCACTGCTCTAGAAGAGATCTGCATAGAGGAATGGGCCAAAATACCAGCAACAGTGTGTGAAAACCTTGTAAAGACTTACAGAAAACGTTTGACCTCTGTCATTGCCAACAAAGGGTATATAACAAAGTATTGAAATGAACTTTTGTTATTGACCAAATACTTATTTTCCACCATAATTTGCAAATAAATTCTTTAAAAATCAGACAATGTGATTTTCTGGATTTTTTCTTCTCATTTTATCTCTCATAGTTGAGGTATACCTATGATGAAAATTGGAGACCTTTCTCATCTTTTAAGTGGGAGAACTTGCACAATTGGTGGCTGACTAAATACTTTTTGCCCCACTGTAAATGCAATTTCTGCTTTTCAGTGGGGAAGAAAATTACCAAGCGCTTACCTAGCTGCTGCAGGGTAGTGGCCTTCACCTGTGCAGGAAGATCCTCCGTCTGCAGAAGGCTTTCATAAGCCTCCTTGGAAGCCCGGTATCGCTTCTGAAAGTGAGAACAGTGGAGGATGATCAGGAGAAAGCAGACAGCAAATGACAAATGTAACAAATCCAGTCCAATATGAAGGTATTCCAAGACAGGAAAGCCCAAGCAACCATACTGACAGCCCTCCCCTAGTCCTCTAAGTTTAGTTACACAAGCCTGAGATTTCCACTGCAGTGTTGTGCTCTGACACAGCACAAAAAAACAAACCCAAAACGCATTTGTTGTGAAGCGCCACTTCTCCCTGAGTTGCTGATAGCTACTGTACCTCTCCACTGAAACATACACTGAGAAAGAGCGAGAGGGAGACCACCAGCATACAAAAGAGGGAAGATAGACTTTCTTGTTTCCGTGGCAACCCTGTCGATCGGATGAGAGTAATCTCCTATCCCCTCCCACATGCCACCTACTCGCGCACCCTGCTCCCTCCTCAATTTGTCAGCACCTTGTTCATAATAATAATAAAAAAAATAACAGGGCTATCCCCAGCATTCGGACGCCCTTGGATTATACACCTCTAACTCTAGCTTTTCCTCAGAATTCCACAGTCAATCAGCATTCAGAGCTTAATCTCACCGTTAGAAAACACAATCATATGTGGTGCCCTTGAGAGTAAGAAATAATTAAGAATAGACAGAATAAGGGAGAGAGCACTTACCTGAATCTCATACAAATGAGCAATGTGGAACTGAACTGTAAAAGAAGAGAGGATCAAATATGTTAGAGAAGAGGTCACTCAACATTTAGGAACCCTTGCAGGGAGTTGGTCCTCCTCATTGTCTTTTTAAGTCTTTGAAAGTATCGCTGAGCTATCAATAAACAGAGACCCAAGGTTTGCCTGTGTACATTAACAGAACTGAAAGGTGGCTGTGCTACTGGCAGCACCTTCCTTTGTCTGGAGCGCTGCAGTGTCTGATCTAAGCTGCCTGAGTGACTCTCACCAGATGGAGAGAGAGAAAGAGGAGGGAGAGGGATGGAGAGAGATTTGGGGGGGAGGGGGGGGCTGCCCTTGCTATGTATGTGAGAGAATGAGAGTGGGAATGAGAGGGGGGACATGAAGAAGCAAAAGCAAACAGCGGGAGGCTGGGCAAAAATGGATATTGCTATCACCAAGGTAACAGGTAGCAAGGCGGGAGAGATGAGATGGGAGCAGCATATCAAATAATTCAAGTGCTCTAGCTACACTGAACCAAAGCAGCAGACTGCAATCTAACAATATACGCACAGAAGGCACCAAATAATGACATGCTTCAGTTTTAATGTTATTTTTTTCTAATTTACAGGAGCAGACAAAATGGCACACTTCCATGAACCATTCTTATAATTAATTATAAGGAAACATACCAACAGCGGTGACAATTGTTAATGTGACAAGTGCCCCATGTGTCTACCTGCCATTTCATGTCAAAGGGTTCCTTGAGGAGTAGGTCAATGATAACATAAAAAAAATACAAAAAAAAAATTACATGCAAATAAAAAATGACAAGGAAACTACTTACTTTCAGCTTTGGACAAAGTGCAGGGGTTGGAGTCAATCAAAGCCAGCTGAAAATGCTGTACGAAAAAAAAATATTTGTTCAAAAAAATCAGTTTGTAGAATGAATCTCCTCCTCTCACTGCTGTCGTAATTTACACCACATAAATCCCTCTGTTTATCTGAAGCCACCTGCAGCAGCTATTCTGTCACTGAATGGGAGCTCCCATCCTTTTATGGTTTGCTCTACTCATCCATGGTATCAGGGTGACCTTAAATTAAACTGGTCCCATTACCAATACTAAGGCAAGAGTGAAAAAGGACCTGGACGCACCTTTAAGCTTGACTCGTAGTCTGTGTTGACTTTGAACATGAGACCTAAACGCAGGTGGATCTCTTTGGCCCGGGAGAACCCTGGGTCTATGTACAGCACCTCCTGGAATGCTTTGATTGCCCTGTTGGACAATGAAGGAATTAAGGAACAAAAACAAACACAATGGATACACAGACTGTTATATTTGATACTACTGGATAATATGTATGGTAAGTTGGCCACTGGCTGACACTACAGGTGGGGTGGAGAGGGTGGTGGGGTGGGGGAAATTGATGCACCGTAATATTGTGATACTTTGCAGTGGTGATATGGTCTTAATTCAGACAGTATTGTGATAATTTATTAAGAATTATTAATAAATGCTGCAGACACAAACTTAACTATTTAGGTACCAAAGTAATAAAAAAAAAAAAGACTTTTCTGTCCACAAAATGGTGCTAAATGTTCACTGTCTGGTTAGGTCAGCACAGCAAAAGAGTGACTCCTGAGATCTAGCCAGGAGTTGAACAAGACAAAGATCAGGATGGGAAATCTCAATATATGAATAGCAATATTAAGCCCATTGCAAAATCGAGAGTGTGTCACATCCCAGCCCAGCCCAAGTATCATAATGACATATTGTTTGGCCTCGGGTGATTCCCACCCCTAGCTCGTAACTGTAGGCTATATTAATCATATATTCCATAACCTACATATGTTGAAGCATGTGGGAATGTTTGGTGATTACATATGTAAGGCGACTTCACACCTCTGAAAGGACAAAGACTCTCAACCGCCAGTGAAGAACAAAGACGTTCCCAGACACTGCGGTGGAGACCGGAGGAGCTACCCTCACCCCCCCAGGGCGAAGAGAGGAAGTACCAAGACAATGGGGGGATTATGATAATGAGGGATATCAGCCTTTGATATGCATGTCTTTTGTTATGTGCAAGTATAAAGTCAGAGAGCCGGAGATATTCGGTCTCTTTTTCCTTCTGCTGCTTCTGCACTTAGATGAGACTTGTTAGGAGAGCTGATAATAAACTTTGGTTTATATATCATACCGCCTCGTTCTTTCAAGCTCTTCTACACTGGTGACCCCTGACGCGAGTATGGACCTGAGGCGTTCCCCCGCAATCGACTCATCTGTGGCGACCCAGGCCGACGCCAGCACCCACGCAGACAGGGGAACAGATGGACGACTTTCCCCCCCGGCAGAAGGGATTGAGAGGGCTCAACCGAGCACCAGCGCCGCTGAGAGAGCCGAAGCAAGGCACTCTCACCCTGCGGGCACATCAGTGACGGTCTACACGAATGCCGTCGCTGTCAAGCTGCCGGACTTCTGGCAGGAAGACCCTGCCTCGTGGTTTCAACAAGCTGAAGCCCAGTTTACACTGGCGGGCATCACGGCTGACGATACGAAATTCTATCATATCGTCTCCAAACTCGACGCCACCACTTCGAGGTGTGTGCGGCGCATGATGCGGCGGCCGCCGGCCCAAGACAAATATGAAACACTGAAAGCAACCATCGTGGCAAATTACATCCCCTCAGCTGAAGAGAGAGCCGAGAAGATCCTGGCGGTCTACGACCACAGAGGGTGCAAACCTAAAGCCCTCATGGAGGATTTGCTGCAGCTTAAAGAAGAGGACAATGACAACTTCCTCTTCCAATTCATATTCCTCAGCACGCTGCCGCCACACATGAGAGGGACACTCGCCAACATGAGATGCAGCACCCAGCAAGACTTCCGCGTGCTCGCCAACGAAGCTCAACGGCTCGTCAACGCCTGCAGGGAACAGACACCCACAGCAGCATCCGCAGACCTCAACGCTGATGCCCAGAGCCACGGCGAGCCCCAACCCACGGAGCAGATCCAGCCCGCGGTGACAGCGACACAGCCCAAACGTAACAGACGGAGCGACGTCTGTTATTATCACCACCGCTTCGCCGAGAAGGCCCGCAAATGCGTTCCCCCCCTGCAAAATTACGATTTCGGGAAACGCCAAAGCCGAGAGCCGTTAACAGCAGCGGTTCTCGGCGAGAAGAGTAAGCCGTTATATGTGACGGATGGACACACCGGCAAGCAGTTCCTTATTGACACAGGAGCTCAGCTGAGTTTGGCCATGCCCTCCCAAGCAGACCGAGCCATGGGCACACGGGGCAACGGAGCGGTGGCAGCCAACGGCTCAAACATTGACACCTTCGGCGAAAAGAGCCTGCACCTCCACATCCACGGCCGCAACTACAGATGGACATTTGTTGTAGCGGCGGTGAGGTTTAACTTGTTAGGCGCAGATTTTTTGTGTGCACATGGGTTATTGCTTCTATTCCCTGCTCAGCCCGAGTTTCTCCACCACCTGTGCAGGCTAGTGTCACCACAGCAAGAGGTAAGTTTGAGCAACTCCTCACCCAATTTCCAGCACTCAATTGCCAAATTCTCAGCCACAGTGGCTAAACACGGGGTTGAACACTTTATTCCCACAACGGGCCCACCCGTATTTGCCAAAGCTCGGCGCTTAGACGAGGCCAAGCTCAACATAGCTCGGGACGAGTTTACTACCCTTGAAAAATTAGGCATTGTTAGACGCTCTTAGAGCCCTTGGGCCTCACCACTTCACATGGTTCCGAAACCCGACGGTTCTTGGAGACCGTGCGGGGATTACCGCAGATTAAACAATGCGGCAGCGCATGACCACTACCCAATTCCTCACATTCAGGATTTTTCACTGCATCTGGCGGGTGCGCGCATTTTTTCAAAAATAGACCTGGTCCGCGATTATCATCAAGTCCCAGTTCGAGCAGAGGACATTCCTAAAACAGCTGTAATAACCCCTTTCGGCCTTTTTGAATTCCTGCGAATGCCTTTCGGCCTCAAAGGCGCTGCTCAAACTTTTCAGCGGATGATGGACGCGGTATTACGCGACCTTCCTTTTGTTTTCGTCTACCTCGACGACATGCTGGTAGCCAGCTCGTCTGAGGAAGAACACGAGCAGCACCTCACTACGGTTTTTCAGAGACTAGAAGAGCACGGGTTAATAATCAATCCAGCCAAATGCAAATTCGGCGTGTCACAAATTGATTTTTTAGGACACAGAGTCTCTCCGAACGGGGCAGTTCCACTTCCAGACAAAGTTCAAGCGATAAAAAGTTTCCCACGACCACAAACGGTCAAATCGCTGCAAGAATTTTTAGGAATGGTTAATTTTTACAACAGTTTCCTCCCCCACGCAGCTCAGCTCATGCAGCCCCTATATGACGCACTCAGAAAAAAGAAAGCTTCCAACGCGGTCGAATGGACCCCGGAGCGCGAATGCGCCTTCGCGGAAGTAAAGAGCGCCCTAGCTAATGCCACATTGTTAGTTCACCCCGATCCCTCGGCCCGCATTGCGCTAACCACAGACGCTTCGGACCTAGCTATAGGGGCAGTTGTAGAACAATATGTCAGCGGGATCTGGCAACCTTTAGCATTCTTCAGCAAATCGCTAAACCAAACTGAGCACAAGTACAGCACTTTTGACAGGGAGCTGCTAGCGCTTCATTTATCCATCCGCCACTTCCAGTTCTGGTTAGAAGGGCGGAGTTTCACGGCTTTTGTAGACCACAAACCGCTCACCTTTGCTATGGCTAAAATTTCAGAACCATGGTCAGGCAGGCAACAAAGACAGCTGGCTGCGATTTCAGAGTTCACCACAGACATTCGACATGTGGCAGGCAAACTTAACGTGGTAACAGACTGCCTCTCTCGCGCTGTGACATCACCAGAGCGCGAGGAGACAGATTATACTGCCTCAGCCGCAGAACTTTTCACTAACGCGGACACATACACAGCACCTATCCATGCAGGGATAGATTATGCAGCCATGGCAGAGGAACAAAGCAGTGACGCGGACGTGCGCGCACTCCTGTCTGGACCAACAGGGTTAAGGCTGGAGGAAAAGGGTTTACGCGACGACGTGCCCCCCCTAATATGTGATATTTCAACCGGCCGACCTCGCCTGTTAGTCCCAGCTACATGGCGCCGCCGTATTTTCGACTCAATTCACTCCCTCGCGCACCCAGGTGTGCGCGCCTCGGTTAAAATGGTCGCCGAAAAGTTTGTGTGGCCAGGCCTGCGCAAAAACGTAAAAGAATGGGCAAAAACTTGCATTTCTTGTCAGCGCGCCAAAATACACAAACACACTAAAGCCCCTCT
The DNA here is from genome assembly GCA_020510985.1 of Pholidichthys leucotaenia. Taxonomy (NCBI): domain Eukaryota; kingdom Metazoa; phylum Chordata; class Actinopteri; order Cichliformes; family Pholidichthyidae; genus Pholidichthys; species Pholidichthys leucotaenia. The sequence continues at coordinate 251,104,179 of CM035845.1, read as the reverse complement.
GGAGCCTTTTCCGATCCCGGCTAGAAGGTTCGACAACGTTCATGTCGACTTAGTGGGGCCACTACCTTCCTCCCAAGGTTTCACACACCTGTTAACAATGATAGACCGCACCACGCGCTGGCCAGAGGCAGTCCCTCTAGCGTCAACTACAGCAGAGGAAGTCGCTCGCGTTTTTTTGACAAACTGGGTGGCACGTTTCGGCGTCCCATCGGACATCACGTCCGATAGAGGACCTCAATTTGTCTCGGAGCTTTGGTCAGCCATGTCCAGCAGCTTAGGGGCAACAATTCATCGCACCACCGCTTATCACCCTCAGGATAATGGGTTATGCGAGTGTTTTCACAGGTCTTTAAAGGCCGCCCTCAGAGCCTCACTAACGGATACAAATTGGGTAAATAAACTTCCCTGGGTTTTATTGGGGTTGCGTGCTGCGCCCAAAGAGGATCTAGACGCCTCCCCAGCAGAATTAGTTTTTGCACAACCTCTCAGGCTCCCAGGTGAATTTTTACCAGAGAACCCAGAGCCAGGGCATCTTTCAGTCCCAAGGTTTTTAGGCAGCAACGGACCGGACTCTCTCCCCGATCCAGCTCATCACTCCTTTCCACGGGTTTTTGTCCCTCAAGCTTTAAAGAACGCTGAATTCGTTTTTGTTAGGCATGAAGCTTTAAAACCAACTTTCCGCCCAGCATATGATGGGCCATTCAGAGTGCTGGAACCTGGTGATAAACACTTTGTGCTTGATTTTGGGAATAGAAAAGAAACAGTCAGCATTGACAGACTTAAACCTGCCTTCTTGTTGAAAGACGAGCCTGCACAGTTGGCGAGAGCACCTCGGCGGGGTAGACCCCCCAAGAGAAAAGACTCAGCCCCCCTGCAGGGAACAATTAACCACTCTCCTTCCCACGCTGCAGATTCCTTACAAGAAGGTCCCAGCAGGACGCCTGAACGAACCCGCAGCAGTTTTGGGAGAAGATTAAAACCCAGACAGCACAGGGACTGATGCAAACTACTCCACAGTTGTTCACTAATTGTGCTGTAACAGTTTAGGACTGACTTGTGATTTTACTATGCTGTTATGATTACCACTGAACTCTCTTAGGGGCATGGCTGCTGGAAAGTTTCTTCTGTGGCAAGAGGTGTAACAGTTAGTATGTCATAGTAATTATCTTAAACTGTGAATTTTTCTATTGTCCTTTCTTAGTCGTTTGGGGGGGGGGGGGCTGTGGGCTATATTAATCATATATTCCATAACCTACATATGTTGAAGCATGTGAGAATGTTTGGTGATTACATATGTAAGGCGACTTCACACCTCTGAAAGGACAAAGACTCTCAACCGCCAGTGAAGAACAAAGACGTTCCCAGACACTGCGGTGGAGACCGGAGGAGCTACCCTCACCCCCCCAGGGCGAAGAGAGGAAGTACCAAGACAATGGGGGGGGATTATGATAATGAGGGATATCAGCCTTTGATATGCATGTCTTTTGTTATGTGCAAGTATAAAGTCAGAGAGCCGGAGATATTCGGTCTCTTTTTAGACTTGTTAGGAGAGCTGATAATAAACTTTGGTTTATATATCATACCACCTCGTTCTTTCAAGCTCTTCTACAGTAACATTTGTTTTTGCTTTCATTTACTCTGTCTTCAATGCCAAGGAGACACATTTTATGCATTATTAAACAATATCTGAACTGAAATACTTATAATGGCTCAGTTTGGGATGTTTTCTGAATTTGCAGCTATGGTCTACTGTTGTCTATTTCAGGCAAAAAAAAAAAAAATCAATGCAAACCAACCGGGACATGCCAGAATCAGACCATCAGTGATGAGTAACTCAATCCAGCCTGATGAAACCATGCTGAGATCATCAAGACTTCCTGATCTTTAACTTTCAAGCACAACATGGATGCAGACCCACTTCAGGATTATTGTGTCTGTGTGTGTTTGCACAAATGTCATATCTGCTACCGTTATTGCAATATTGATCATGTGCAGTCCTATCTGTCACTGTCTGCACCTACACTACTGCGCTGAACTTTGTACTACGAGTATTACTGCTCTACTTTTCTGTATATAAGATTGCTGGGTCTCATCGTTTATCTTTATTGGCACTATGGGAGGTCTGGGTTCATCTTTTGTCACCATTTGCACTACGGGTAGCATTACTATACATAGACTGCTGTTGTTGCTTATTCAAGCCTTACTCCTTTTCTTTTGATATTGTGCACGCTACTGAAGAGAGAGAGAAACGCCATTTCAATTCTCCCGCATGTCCTGTACGTATAGTAGTATTGACAAAATCTTTGAATCTTTTGAATCTTGAATTACCAGGGCGACTGGCTAGAAGGAGTAGCGATTTTTGTGAAATGTGGATGGAGTGATGCAGTGCTTCTTTTGGCTTTTGCTGGAATGAGCTAAAAACGCCAATACCCGTCAATATCTGATAAAAGTCAATAAGGTGAATACTGGATAACAGAAAATAGGAAAACTAGCTGATAAATGACACTTCGCAGAAATCAGCTGGCACTTCTGATGAAGACTGCAGTGGACAGTTGAAACATGTAAAGGTAAAAACATCTCCCTTCTATCCTTGTCTTTAATAAGAAAACAAAAGGCTAACTGGACAATATAGATGTTAAGCACACACACACACGGTATATCCCTAACAAACACACATTACAAATAATAGAAAAACTTCAGGTATCCACACACCCTAATCTGCAGCATCACTGGCTAGCTTATCAAATGATTGTGATCAATTCTAGTCAGGCTGTGAAAACATCTTGAACTGAAAAAAAACAAAAAAACATTTAGAGCCAAAGAGAAGTTCCTTTGAATTTGCTTTGAAGTGCGTGTCTTACAATCCGAAACACTAACCAAAAACTTCTCCATATTGTATGTAAGTTCGGGGTCAAATAGAAACTTTAAATATTTCATTTTTTTAATTTTTTTTTGGGGGGGGGCTTAACTGTTTGGAAATGTGTCAAGTCAGTTTCTTAAACTGTTTATGTTGTGTTAAGGAATGCAAAGACAGATGTAACTATAGGTCTGTACTCAGACACCATTGCACATTTCTTTTCATCTGATTAAGTGAGTCTCCTTTGCGTACAGGTGCATCACAATAAATTAGAATGTAATCAAAAAGTTGATTTATTTCAGTAATTCAATTCAAAAAGTGAATCTTGCATATTATATAGATTCTCATTACACACACAGTGATATATTTCAAGGGTAGATTTCTTTTCATTTCTGATGATTATGGCTTACAGCTAATAAAAACCCAAAATTCGGTTTCTCAGAAAATTTGATTACATATAAGACCAAGTGAAAAAAGAAAGTACAGAAATGTTGGCCAATTGAAAACCATGTCCATGTACACACTCAATACTTGTTTGGGGCTCCCTTTGCATGAATTACTGCATCAATGCAGTGTGGCACAGAGCTGATCAGCCTGTGGTACTGCTGAGGTGTTATGGAAGGCTGGGTTGCTTTGATAGCGGCCTTCAGTTCATCCGCATTGTTGGGTTTGGTGTCTCATCTTCCTCTTGACGATACACCATAGATTTTCTATGGCAGGCCTACTCAATTAGTGGCCCACGGGCCACATGCGGCCCAGAACCAACCTCTGAGTGGCTCAGGCCCAGGCCACGCCAAGAAAATATAAATTTAAAAAAAAAATTTAAAAAAATGAAGGAATGACGGTCCGCAAGCGTGCACACGAACAACACGCATGACTGTCATCAGCACAGAGTTTAGAAGCGCCCCGCCCACGTGACCATTACAGTTGGCAGGCAGAGTGTCTCTAGTGTCACTGTCCGAGAGAAAAGTGAGCTGATTAAAGCACTTTAAACACAGGGGGGAAAAAGCAAAAGAGGTATGTAAGCAGTGGAGGCATTTTTCATGGTTTTAACTCGTTGGTAATGGGAACAATAATTAAGAGTCGCTTAGTGAACAGGTGTAGATAGACAAGCAGGGAAAGGCAAGAGTGACTGATGAGTAGCTGAGGATTGACTTCACCAGCTACTACAAATATTAACTAATAATTTATGTTCATTATTATGTACCTGCCAAGTTAAGATGACCGAAAATCACAGAGTCAATGACTTTAATCCATCCACAGCCTTCAGACAAACCAAATGTGCCAACATTTGGATTTCAAAATAAGGGAGGTTTTTCCTGCTGTCTGGGTGGTGAGGAGAGTTCTAAAAAACTATAAATATATAGAAATATTATAACAGAAATAAATGCATCCTTGGTAATTTAATTTATTTCATTAAATGTAATTTTATTATTTTCTTTGAAATCAAAGTTAAATTGCTGTTCTGCAAAATTATGGTCAAAAGTGTCAATTGCATAAGGAAAAAAAGTCAAAACAGTAATTTTATTTAAACAAAATAGACAAAAATTAGCAATAAAATAATCCACAAATTTATAATAAAGACTCAAATGTAGAAGAAAAGTCAATTTTACAAGAGGAAATTACAACTTTGAGGAAAATGGTTTCAAATTTAGATAAATTTACAGAGAAAAGTAGAAAACTATAAGAAAATTGTTATAAATTGTGGCTTTGTCATCCCTGAGTACTAACACAATCATGCAATGTTGAAGTAGACTATCAAAAAGGAAAACATAAAAAGGGGCATGGAATCTATTCCTACAGGAGAATTTGGCAAAGTCTACTCTACCTACTTAAAACACACAAAAAAAATAATCACTGAGGCTCAGCTTTACATGGGCTTTGGGTAAAACTGTGCTTAGGTAAATGAGCATTCAACAAAAAAAAATTCAAAAGGAAAAAAATGAGAGCAATATGAAGAGAAAGAATTTGGATGGAAGCACAGCTCTTTACTCAGGGCAGAGAGTTGGGCAACCTGGGCAGGTGATTAGCCTAAGATGCTGTAGAGGAAATTTATAGCCTATGGGAGAGCCAAGCTTGGTTTGGTTTAACCCAAACTGAGCTATGGCTTTGCAGATGAGTCACTGGAGGTTCTCCAGTTTGAGGCTTTCAATTTCAAGATTAGGCTCGTCATTTCTAGGTGTCTGGTCATAGGTTGGTCACTTGGTGCCGCGTCGCAGTCGTGCAGTTGATTTGCTAAGTTTTAGTACACCTGAGATGGGAGTAGGCTGAGGCTAAGGTTAACAGATATCTGGGTGCGATGGCGGACTATCGCCTTACCAAGCATGGACCAGAAATGGCGGAAAAATTGGTCAGGTCGCCGAGAATGTGATTCTGGGGCTCGGAGCACGTTAATTGGAGTCACATTAATGGTTTGGGAGCTCTCAAGGCTTGCTTTAGTATTGGAGATGGTGATTAGGTGGAAATCTAGAACTGAGAGGAGAAAATTCATTTTGCTGGTGAGGCAAAAACTACTCTTCAATGGTGGACGTTGTCCTAAGTGGTTAGCTCTAGTTTAGGTCTGAGTGAACGTGTGAGTACCAACAGCCGTGGACAAAATTGTTGATACACCTCTGTTAATGAAAGAAAAACCCACAATGGTCACAGAAATAACTTGAATCTGACAAAAGTGGTAATAAATAAAAATTCTATGAAAATTAACCAATGAAAATCAGACAATGCTTTTGAATTGTGGTTCAACAGAATTATTTTAAAAAACAAACTCATGAAAAAGGCCTGGACAAAAATGATGGTACCCCTAGTTAGTTAGTTAATTCCATTCACACCATGTTGGTGTATGGGGCGGCGCCTATCTCCGTTTCTCTGACCCTAGGCCACACAGCTACTGTAAGTAGTGAAAGCTACAGTGGGGGGTCAGTCCTCTGGTAGCTCTGTGCGTAACTTTACTTTCCCCGTTCCATTATGCGGAGCACCACGCTAGAAGGCAGAAAGTACCATTTTTATATGGTCTTTGGTATGACCTGGCCGGGATTTGAACCCCTGCCTCCCGGGTGTGGGGCGGATGCTCTACCATGGTACCCCTAGAAAAGATTGAAAATAGTGTGACCATAGGGACATGTTAAACCAAGATGTGTCCTCTAATTAACATCACAGGTGTCTACAAACTTGTAATCAGTCAGTTGGCCTATTTAAAGGGTGACAAGTAGTCACTGTGCTGTTTGGTGACATGGTGTGTACCATTCTAAACGTGGACCAGAGGAAGCAAAGGAGAGAGTTGTCTCGGGAGATTAGAAAGAAAATTATAGACAATCATGTTAAAGGTAAAGACTATAAGATCATCTCCAAGCAGCTTGATGTTCCTGTGACTACAGTTGCACATATTATTCAGAAATTTAAGATCCACGGGACTGTAGCCAACCTCCCTGGACGTGGCCGCAGGAGGAAACTTGATGAAAAATGGAAGAGACGGATAATACGAATGCTAACAAAAGAGCCCAGAACAACGTCTAAACACATTCATGGTGAACTCCAAGGTCAAGGTACATCAGTGTCAGATCGCACCATCCGTCGTTGTTTGAGCCAAAGTGGACTTCATGGGAGACGACCAAGGAGGACACCACTGTCGAAAACAAATCATAAAAAAGCCAGACTGGAATTTGCCAAACTGCATGTTGACAAGCCACAAAGCTTCTGGGAGAATGTCCTATGGACAGACGAGACAAAACTGCAACTTTTTGGCAAGGCACATCAGCTCTATGTTCACAGATGCAAAAATCAAGTATACCAAGAAAAGAACACTGTCCCTACTGTGAAACATGGAGGAGGTTCTGTTATGTTCTGGGGCTGCTTTGCTGCATCTGGCACAGGGTGTCTTGAATCTGTGCAGGGTACAATGAAATCTCAAGACTATCAAGGTATTCTAGAGAGAAATGTGCTGCCCAGTGTCAGACAGCTTGGTCTCAGTCGCAGGTCATAGGTCTTGCAACAGGATAATGACCCAAAACACGCAGCTAAAAACACCCAAGAATGGCTAAGAGTGAAACATTGGACTATTCTAAAGTGGCCTTCTTTGAGCCCTGATCTAAACCCTATTGAACATCTGTGGAAGGAGCTGAAACATGCCGTCTGGAGAAGGCACCTTTCAAACCTGAGACAACTGGAGAAGTTTGCTCATGAGGAGTGGGCCAAAATGCCTGCTGAGAGGTGCAGAAGTCTCACTGACAGTTACAGAAATCGTTTGATTGCAGTGATTGCCTCAAAAGGTTGTGCAACAAAATATTAAGTTAAGGGTACCATCATTTTTGTCCAGGCCTGTTTCATGAGTTTGTTTTTTTTAAAATAATTCTGTTGAACCACAATTCAAAAGCATTGTCTGATTTTCATTGGTTAATTTTCATAGAATTTTTATTTATTACCACTTTTGTCAGATTCAAGTTATTTCTGTGACCACTGTGGGTTTTTCTTTCATTAACAGAGGGGTACCAACAATTCTGTCCACGTGTGTAGATGGTTTGTACGAAGGCGAAGGTTTTGCTCAAGTGTTGTGCAAGGTCGGTCATGTACTGGTGTGTGGTGTAAGCCATGGCAACACAGGCTTCTCCCAGCTGGTAGAGCAGATGCAGGGGTAGTGTCATCTGCCGGCCTGTCATCAGTTCCAAGGGAGAAACGCTGGTCGCTTCATGGGGCGTGGCCCAGATGTCCATTAAGGCTAATGGTAGCTTGACATCCCAGTTGCACTGGTGAGATGCAACATACTTCTTTAGTATGTTTATCACCAGTTGGCTCTTTCGACCTGTCCTGATGACTGTGGGTGGTAGTTCATGTGGAAATTAGCTTTTACTCCCAGCTGTTGCATGACCTCAGCCGTGAAGTGTGTACCGCGGTCAAAATCAACCTGGCATGGTAAAACCAACTTTGAGAACACATGGTTCATCAGCAGGCAGGCCGTGGTTTGTGTTGTGTCATTGGGAGCGGGAAGGCACTCAACCCACTTAATGAAAGTGCAGGTGACTGTGAGAAAATATTTGTTACCTCTAATTGATTTAGGAAGGGGGCTGACCCAATCGATTTGGAGGTCCGACCATGGGAAGGAAAAGCCTCTTTTCTGCAATGGTGCTCGGTGCAGTGGGTTGGCTGGCTGAAACTGGTAGCACACGAGGCATCCTTTGATGTAGTCATCTACATTTTTCTGCATCTGTGGCCAGTATGCCACCTGTTTGAGGACACTGTATGCTGCTTTGACACCTCTGTGTTCTGCAGCTGGTATATCGTAGGCATGGATAAGCATCATCACCCCCCTCTGGTTTCGAGGAGCCACGAGCACAGGCAGAGATGGTTCATTGGAAGCATGCACGAGAATGCCTTTGTAAAGCTGCAGAGACAAACGTATCGCAAAGAGGTCCTTTAGCAGAGGCGGACTTACCATTGGGCAAAGACAGGCGGTTGTCTTTGGCCCCAACCTGCTTGGGGCCCCAATCTACGAGGAGCCCCATATATTTTTTGAAAATGTTTAGCACATTTAATGTGATGTCCGACAAAATATAGAAACACTAGTATTTATAAAAACGCCAAATCAAATCATGAACGTAACGTCCTCCCTCCTTCTCAGACTGTTGGACTGTTGCATGTTATCTCCAAGGCATGCGCATGTGCGCCTGTGATTAGGACTGTAAACAAACCGTACAACTGACATGTGGAAGAGACCAGCAAAATGAAAAGAAGCTATCCAAGCAGTGCAGAGCAAAGACAAAAAAAAGAACACTGAAAATTTTTATCGAAATTTCTGAAGGCAACAGCCTTTTTCCCTTCAAATCGTGAGAAAGCCAACTCTTCCGAGGAGGAGCAGACAGGGAGCAATGCTACCAGTGTGAATGCTCACGCTAATGACGAGCGACCTGTCGCTAACGAGGAGACGGCAGCATCTGTTGTAGACAGGATCAGGTCAAGTGGACCCTTGACCAAGTGAGCACCCCAAGTGGACCCCAGGATCCAATTTGTACATGTACAAGCACATTTTAAATCCAGAGATTTATAAAATGATTCATAATTTCCTGAAGCCTCATTCAGAACATTATAGTCACCATGAAGTGTAAAAGAATAAATACATATAGACACATGTGTACACACGTACACACACATCAGTCCCTCCAGGATTTCGCAGGATTTTTTTTTTTTTTTCCTATTGTTGCGGTAAGTTGGAGGCCTCTCCTTGGGGATTGCCTGAATCACGCATTGGCTTATGCCCAGCCTGGACAGTCCCAACTTTAAAACTCACTTACAATATGTAGTAGTGACTTTTACCTCTAAAGACGTATAAACTGTTACAACACTTGCTGTAACATTAGATTCACTTGTTTTTTGTGTGGTTTTATGGCGTGGCTGGGCGCACGCGCTCCCCAGATGGAGGTGCGTTCAGGCAGGGGGACGTTTTTCAAAACAAACCTGGCACTTCATACACACGGTCATTACGGAAACTCAAGGAGATGTTCACCGGTGGGTCGGGGGAGACGGATGAAGGAACGATGTGGGAAAACTTGCAGGTGAGTGTTGTTGTTTTGTTTTTTTAAATCACACCGTTTTTGCTGATGTGTTCGGTGTATACTCAGTGTAAACACAAGTGAGTGCGGTGCAGCGCCGCATTTGATTGGTCAGACTGATGACATACACATCTGCGCGCAACTGAAAGACAAATTTCAATGGCGAAATTGGCAGAAGTTGACAACAATTGGCCAAAATTGCGGTAAAGTTGCGGTGATTGGACAAAAGTCAAGTTACGCAGGACTTAATGAAGTTGCGGGAATTGTTAGAATTGCAACTTCGCGAAATCCTGGAGGGTCTGAATATATATATATATATATATATATATATATATATATATATATATATATATATATATATATATATATATATATATACACTCACCGGCCACTTTATTAGGTACACCATGCTAGTAACGGGTTGGACCCCCTTTTGCCTTCAGAACTGCCTCAATTCTTCGTGGCATAGATTCAACAAGGTGCTGGAAGCATTCCTCAAAGAGTTTGGTCCATATTGACATGATGGCATCACACAGTTGGCGCAGATTTGTCGGCTGCACATCCATGATGCGAATCTCCCGTTCCACCACATCCCAAAGATGCTCTATTGGATTGAGATCTGGTGACTGTGGAGGCCATTTGAGTACAGTGAACTCATTGTCATGTTCAAGAAACCAGTCTGAGATGATTCCAGCTTTATGACATGGCGCATTATCCTGCTGAAAGTAGCCATCAGAAGTTGGGTACATTGTGGTCATAAAGGGATGGACATGGTCAGCAACAATACTCAGGTAGGCTGTAGCGTTGCAACGATGCTCAATTGGTACCAAGGGGCCCAAAGAGTGCCAAGAAAATATTCCCCACACCATTACACCACCACCACCAGCCTGAACCATTGATACAAGGCAGGATGGATCATGCTTTCATGTTGTTGACGCCAAATTCTGACCCTACCATCCGAATGTCGCAGCAGAAATCGAGACTCATCAGACCAGGCAACGTTTTTCCAATCTTCTATTGTCCAATTTCGATGAGCTTGTGCAAATTGTAGCCTCAGTTTCCTGTTCTTAGCTGAAAGGAGTGGCACCCGGCGTGGTCTTCTGCTGCTGTAGCCCATCTGCCTCAAAGTTCGACGTACTGTGCGTTCAGAGATGCTCTTCTGCCTACCTTGGTTGTAACGGGTGGTTATTTGAGTCACTGTTGCCTTTCTATCAGCTCGAACCAGTCTGGCCATTCTCCTCTGACCTCTGGCATCAACAAGGCATTTCCGCCCACAGAACTGCCGCTCACTGGATATTTTTTCTTTTTCGGACCATTCTCTGTAAACCCTAGAGATGGTTGTGCGTGAAAATCCCAGTAGATCAGCAGTTTCTGAAATACTCAGACCAGCCCTTCTGGCACCAACAACCATGCCACGTTCAAAGTCACTCAAATCACCTTTCTTCCCCATACTGATGCTCGGTTTGAACTGCAGGAGATTGTCTTGACCATGTCTACATGCCTAAATGCACTGAGTTGCCGCCATGTGATTGGCTGATTAGAAATTAAGTGTTAACGAGCAGTTGGACAGGTGTACCTAATAAAGTGGCCGGTGAGTGTATATATATATATATATATACACACACACACACACACACACACACACATACATACAGTGGTCAAAGGCCTTTGACCACCACCTGATCTATATAGCAGCGGATCCCCGTGGTCCCTCCTGCAGGTGGTGAGCCCACTGGAGGGCGGACCCATGCAGCTCCTTCAGGCTGAGCCTGGCCGGGTCCCCTGGGCAGAAACCCGGCCACCAGACGCTAGCCATCGAGCCCCTCCCCTAGGCCTGGCTCCAGGGTGGGGACCCGGTAACGCCATACCGGCGGGGTACACTGAATCCTTGTTCTAGCATTCATCATACTGTAGCAATATTTGGTTGTTAATAGGTTTTTAAAACTAATCAATCGAATGAAGTACAAAACAACCAACATTAGACACAGCAGAAGGACACGTTTTACTGCAACCAATGCATCAGTGTTGCCCATTTATTTAACTAAAAATTATTTATTTCGTTATCCTGGCGTTTTTGTGTCCTGTTTGGTGATGGTCATCCTTTAGTCAAAGCGTGCATGTGTGGCTGCATATGCTCTACAATTCATCTGGCCATTCTACTCAACAATCATGGCGGTATTATTGTTTTAATTTTTGGATACTCGCACGAAAACTCCAGGAGGAGCGCAATGGGGACTGATGGTCCTGCCAAGAACAGCGATGGCACACGAAGCAGCAGCCGCTGACCTCCCCGGGAAGGACCGCGGTCTGGCCGCTGCTTCTGTCCTGTGTTGGATACGCCGGTGTTCTTTGCCAGACCCCCGAGTCCCTGCTGGTGCTCCTCCCAGTGTACTTGCGTGCCTCCTGTTCTCCACATATGCCAAATTATCCTTTAGACCTACGCAATCACAGCAACATTATGGTATAATTTTCACGGAGCGCTGTGTTGGACTACCTGGTCATGAGTCCCCTTTATTATCCAATCAGCATGGCGTCAATCCTAAACCCCGCCCACAATTCTAAAAGCCTGGTCATGATGAGAGAGCGATGCCTAAACTTTTATTGATAAAAATTACATATTTTGACTTAACAACTTCAAACTCCGGGATGCACACCCTCGTAACCTCAGCAAAGCACTTATAAAGCCTGAGGTCAGTCTGATGAACGGTTTGAGAGATATGTGAGGAACAGACACACACTCAGCGATTCCTTGCATTTATAGATTGATAAACAATAAAAAGGACCATCTCTTTCTCTACATTTTAAATTACATGGTGAAAAAAATCAATTGTACGAATTCATCTCATTAATTTTACACACCTTTTTCGCCCCTCTTAATTTTGCATCATTATAAAAGTTTTTTTAATACGTATTTGAGATGACCTCAATTATTCCTTATCACTACTTGCTTAATTAGAAATCAAGTTACATTAAGAGCCAGTTTGGTCCTCTGACACATTTTAATTTATTTTTTTTATTTAGTGTGAGTTTGCATGTTCTCCCTGTGTCTGCATGGGTTTACTCCGGGATTTCTCTGGTTTATTATAGTAGGGGACTTTAATATACATGTGGATGTAGATAGTGACTGCCTTAATGTGGCATTCAATTCAATATTAGATTCGATTGGGTTTTCTCAGAAAGTAGGAAATTCTACTCATTACCTCCACCATACATTGGACCTTGTTTTGACATATGGCATAGAAATAGAAAATCTTGTAGTGTCTCCTCATAACCCCGTACTGTCAGACCATTGTCTGTTAACCTTTGATTTTACTATTTCTGACTATTTGGCTCCTAAAGAAAAATATTATTACAGTAGATGCCTCTCAGATGATGCTGTTTCCAAATTTATGCAGATTGTTTCCTCTATGCCATGTGTCAACACAACGGAAATAAGCTATAGACAGCTTGCTCCTTCTGTAATTGATAACATGGTGGATAGTGTTTCAGCTTCTCTGCATCAGACTCTAGACTTGGTGGCCCCCTTAAAAAAGAAAAAGTCTAATCAGAGATTTCTAACTCCTTGGTTCAACACAGAAACTCGTACCTTAAAACAGAAGACTCGTCAATTAGAAAGAAAATGGCGCTCTACTAATTTAGATGAAATCTATTTAGCTTGGAGAAATCATCTTTTAATTTATAAAAAATCTCTTAGAAAAGCTAGAACGAGTTATTATTCTGCATTAATAGAAGAGAACAAGAATAATCCCAGGTTTCTTTTCAGTACTGTAGCCAGGTTGACAAAGAGTCAGGACTCTGTCAATCCTAGCATTCCCTTAGAGCTTACTAGTCAGGACTTTATGAACTTTTTCAATAATAAAATTTCATCCATCAGAGATAAAATCAATCAGATTCTTCCCACAGTTAACTTAAATACTGTAACTACTACAACTCCTTCTGTTGATGTCTGTCTTGATGAGTTTACTCCAATCGACCTTTGTGAGTTAGACAAAATAGTTTCCTCATCCAAACCTTCAACTTGTCTTTTAGACCCTATTCCTACCAGGTTATTTAAAGAAGTCTTCCCACTTATTGGTAGCTTTAAACTTCATATAATCAATTCTTCATTAACTTTAGGCCATGTACCGCAGGCTTTTAAAACGGCTGTAATTAAACCCTTACTCAAAAAGCCAACGCTAGATCCAGGAGCTTTAGCTAACTATAGACCAATCTCTAATCTCCCTTTCATTTCAAAAATCTTAGAAAGAGTTGTTGCTACGCAATTATTTGACCACCTGCAGGGAAATGGTTTACTTGAAGAGTTTCAATCTGGGTTTAGAATCCATCATAGTACTGAAACAGCCTTAGCGAAGGTCACTAACGACCTCCTCATTGCATCTGATAATGGACTAGTTTCTGTACTTGTCCTTTTAGACCTTAGTGCAGCTTTTGATACTATCGATCATAATATTCTACTTGATAGATTAGAACACTATGTTGGACTTAATGGAACTTCGTTGCAATGGTTTAGATCTTATTTTTCTGATAGGTTCCAGTTTGTTCATGTAAATAATGAGTTTTCTTTCAACTCAAAGCTTAGTCATGGAGTTCCACAGGGATCTGTGCTAGGCCCTACTCTTTTTAGTTTATATATGCTTCCGTTAGGCAACATTATTAGAAAGCACTGTATACATTTTCATTGTTATGCAGATGACACAATGTAATATAAATGTGTTTTTAATGTGTGCCCTGATTTGTTTCTCAGTTGTTTTTATGTTTTAACAATCCAGTTCTCTTCCCATGATGAATTTATCTTAAGGCACACCATGACCTGGACAATATGACCTGTTTCTAGAAACTGTTTTCCTTAGCACAGCAAGTTTCTCACTCCTTAAATCACTGTCGCATGCTTATGAAACAAAGGCGTGACCTTTATTCCTCATGTGTGTGTGTGAAATGTAGCAGGTGTTCAGTTCACAGTATGTTTTGGGAACCGGGCAGAGTTGAATTGCCTGAGAGCAGGAACTGGCCCTTCCTGCTCCCCACGCAATTCTATGATGGGGGGGGGGGGGGGGGGGGGGGCTTGCTCGGAGCAGAGATGGCCACTCTGTTCTGTACCTAGCCTTCCTTTAAAAACAGGGGCTTTCCCTTTGTTCGGTGAGTCTGCCGTGAGTTTTGCGCAGAACGTCCGGCTAGGAGAAATCACGCTCTTCCTGGCTGTGGGCTCCCGGTCATCTGTATCAAACGGTAAGAGCTTGTGAAATGACATGAAATGCATTGATCCTTGTGTGAAGGAAATGTGTGACATGCAATGATTTCTCTTTTGTGTATGGAGATATGGTCTGTGGGGAATAAAGAGATACAGCTTATTCTAGCAGCCATGTCTCAGTGTGAATCACTTGTCTCAGTGTGAATCACTTTCTTTCATATGCGCCGACTCCTCACGAACCTGTCTAAATATTTTCATAAAACACACACAATTATACCTGTCAATGAAGCCAGATGATAGTAATCAATTAGCCAAGTTAGAAGCCTGTCTTAAGGAAATCAAAGCTTGGATGACTTGTAATTTCCTGCTATTAAATTCAGATAAGACTGAAGTCTTTCTTGTTGGTCCCAAAAACCTTAGAAATTCCTTTCCAAATCAAACTTTCAGTTTGGATGCGGTTACTCTTTCTCTTAATAGCTCTGTGAGGAACCTTGGAGTTATTTTTGATCAGGATTTGTCCTTCAATTCACATATTAAATTTGTTTCTAAGACTGCCTTCTATCATTTGCGTAATATTGCCAAGATTAGGAGCATCTTGTCTCAGAGTGATGCTGAGAAACTGATCCACGCTTTTGTTAGCTCGAGATTAGATTATTGTAATTCTTTATCAGGCTGTCCTAAAACATCTTTAAAAAGTCTTCAGCTGATCCAAAATGCTGCAGCAAGAGTTTTAACAGGTACTAGAAAGACAGATCATATCTCTCCGGTTCTGGCCTCCCTTCATTGGCTTCCCATAGAGTTTAGAATTAAGTTTAAAATCCTTCTTCTTACTTACAAAGCTCTAAACAATCAGGCTCCTTTTTATTTAAAAGATCTGATACTACCGTATTATCCTAACAGAGCACTACGCTCCCAAAATGCAGGATTACTTGTAATACCTAGAATCTCCAAAAGTACAATGGGAGGCAGAGCCTTCAGTTATCAAGCTCCTCTCCTGTGGAATCAGCTGCCAATCTGGATTCGGGAGTCAGACTCGATCTCTGTTTTTAAGAATAGGGCTAAAACCAACCTTTTTGATATAGCCTACAATTAGGGAGGGATCATGTGTTTCTGAACCCTCCCTTAGTTATGCTGCTAATAGGTTTAGTCAGCCGGGGGACCTCCAGTAATGCACTGGGCCTCACTCCTTTCCTCACTCTCTATGAAATATTTTTTTTTGCTGGTCATTAACATTTGTTTGTTCTCTCCCATAGATTGAGTCCCCATCATGTTGTTTGCTCTCTACATGTCTGTTCTTTTCTTTTTCTCTATCCCCTCACCCCCCAGCCAGTCGCAGCAGATGACTGCCCCTCCCTGAGCCTGGTTCTGCTGGAGGTTTCTTCCTGTTAAAAGGGAGTTTTTCCTCTCCACCGTCGCCAAGTGCTTGCTCACAGGGGATCGCCTGATTGCTGGGGTCTTTCTGCAACTGTGGGGGTTCCCCCCCTACAGTTGATAGTGCTATGAGATGACTGTTGTTGTGAAATGGCGCTATATAAATAAAGTTGAATTGAATTGAACTGGTTTCCTCCCACATGCCAAAAACATGCAAATTAGGTTAACTGGCATCAACTGGGGATTCTAAATTGTTCTTAGGTATGACTGTGAGAGTGAATGGTTGTCTGTCTCTCTGTGTTGGCCCTGCGATGGACTGGCGATCTGTCCAGGGTGTACCCTGCCTCTCGCCCAAAGATGCTGGGATAGGCTCCAGCCCCCTCGTGACCCGAAAAGGATTAAGCAGAAGAAGATGGATGGATGGATGGATTTAGTGTGTATATGGCACCATCACGCACTTTTGCAGCTTTAGTAATATTTTTTCAGACAAAATTAAGAAACTTTGCAGTAATTTAAAACAAAGAAACAATGGTCTGATACAGTTTCCTATTACCGACAAGTTAGCATCGTCATTTAGCATATGCCATTTATATAGACGTACAACTTACAACTGAGAGACCTTATTAAGCATCAAGGTAATGTACGCTGCAAGATTTGCGGCGTTCGGGTGCCATTTGGACATTCTACGGCAGCATGGAATACTATCAGAGGTTAGGCTGGCAGCTACCCGGGAGAGGAGGAAGCGTAAGCGGCACGAACGCAAACAAAGGAGAGGAAAGAGGGCCGGAATTTATGCTAGGCTAAAGGCTAACCCCTCCAGACCAGCAGTACCGTCATTCCTACTTTCCAATGTCCGCTCCCTTGACAACAAGCTGGATGAGCTGTGTCTGCTGAGAGAAACCCGCAAGAGTGGAGGGACTGCTGTGTGCTTGCGCTCACGGAGACATGGCTCCACGACAACATCCATGATGCGGCCATTCAGCTGGAAGGGATGACATCATTCCGGGCCGACAGGAAGGCCGCTAGCTCCGGTAAGAGCTGGGGGGGGGGGGGGGGGGGCAATGTATCTATATTAACAAGAACTGGTGTGTTAATGCCACATTAGCAACTAAACACTGCCGTCCATTGGCAGAGTTCCTTATCGTAAACTGCCGGCCATTCCATCTGCCGAGGGAATTCACCAACGTGTTTGTAGCTGTTGTTTACATAGCTCCTAGCACTAATGCTAAAGCTAATACTAACGAGGCACTCGGAGAGCTGCATGATGCTATCAGTGAATTTCAAACTTCACACCCGGACAGTTTTGTGGTGGTTGCAGGGGATTTTAATCACACCAGTCTAAAGACTATGCTCCCCAAGTTCAAACAATGTGTGGACTTTAAGACCAGAGGAGAGAATATGTTGGACTTGGTGTACACAAATTTCCCACATGCATACAAGGCAACATCTCACCCCCACCTCGGCCATTCTGACCACCTACCCGTGATGCTGGTGCCTGCCTACAAACCCTTACTGAAGTGCAGCAGGCCAGTAGAGAAACAATTCAGGACTTGGCCAGAGGGTGCAACCTCGGCACTTCAGGATTGTTTTCTGCATACAGACTGGGAGGTTTTCAAAATAGCAGCCTCTCAAGGAGAGAGGACTGATGTGGAGGAGTACGCTGAAACGGTCACCAGCTACATCGCGAAGTGCACAGAGGATGTCACTATAGTGAAGACCTTCACTGCACGGGGCAACTATAAACCCTGGATGACTGCAGAGGTACGCTCGCTGCTCACAGCCAGAGATGCATCCTTTAGAGCGAAGGACAGGATTGCCCTCCGCTCAGCTAGGTCTGTGCTCGCAAAGGGAATTAAGACGGCGAAACGCGCCTACGCGGAGAAAATCCAGGGACATTTCTGTGACACAGGGAACACCAAACGGATGTGGCAGGGAGTACGGGCGTTGACGGATTATAAGTCTAGGCAGGGGGTCGATGATGACGCTTTGCTTCCAGACAGGCTCAATAACTTCTTTGCACGTTTTGAAGCATCAAACCCGACAATCAGAGGGAGGGCTAGCCCATCTTCACCATCTGTGGGGCCAGCTATGGAGTTTTTGCTTATGACTTCAGGGGGCGTGCCGCACTGGCCCGTTAGAGTGTGCCGCCATATTGGATGGTAAGAAACAGCAGCAGCAGGGTGAAACAAACCACATAGCTCACGTGTATCTACAAACTCCGCAAAATGGTGTACTCCTGTTGTTCCCCCTGATAAGGGGATAAGCGGGGAATTAAATGGCCGGTGTGAAATGCAAAAAAAAAAAAAAAGTTGGATTTTTGAATAATTACCTTCACTGACGTAATCTCTCGCTTTGTCATAACAGGCTGCAAGGTGGAGCAGTGGTTTAGCACTGTGGCAGCACAGTTTTACCCTCAACCGGGGGATCGCGGGGATCATGACACCGTGGGCTCGATCCCAGCCCCCGACCAACAGTGAGCTGTGTGGAGTTTGCATGTTCTCCCCGTGTTGCGTGGGTTTACTCCAGGATTTCTCCGGTTTCCTCCCGCATACCAAAAACATGTAGGTTTAGGGCGCTCGCGCACGCAGCGGCCGGTGGCTTGTCACCAGACTGCAAACCAAATCTACCTACAGGTACAAATAAGTAACAAAAAAAAAAAAAAACTTTCTGGTTTGGGGGCGCCTCTCTGCTTGCTACGATGCACACATGAAAGGGGAGAAAACTATTGTACATGTGCATAAAATCAGGTACGTTTTAACGCGGCGCGCCGTGGAGAGCCTTTAAAAACAAAAAAAAAAAACACGCAGCGCGCTTCACTCACCTCTGAGTGAGGAGCTGCTGTTGTTTTCCGACTCGTTCACCAGCCAAGACTTCACATCATCCACATCCCTTTCCGCTGACACGTTTTCCGATATTTTTTCCTCCTGCTCCCCTTCGTCTTTGAAAGATATCATCTCATCGTTTGCCCCCAAATCATCCCCGCTGAGCAGATTACTGGCAGTCATTGTTCTGCTAATTGCTCCAGCTGTTACCCCACACCCGCCACCTCCGTTCAACTGAGTCATTTCAGCACACCAGAGGAGCGCACGGGAGCAAGATTAAAAACACTTGTCTGCTGTTATGACTGCTGACAATGACTCCACTGAATGTGACACAGACATCGCAGACACAGTTTCAGAGGCCATAGTGTCAGTTGTTGAAGAGGATGATAGGATGTTATTATGTCAGATTGTGACTATGTGTTCTCCTCACTCATTCTGATCGCTAAACAGTACAAGTTACGCCTGGGTTGTCACAGTGCAACTGCTGCTCTTGCCATCCAAGATGGCGGCACCTACGGCGTGTTTATGTTTACCCCAGCGAGTCACGTGAATTTTACGAGCCTACGCAAAAACTCCATAACCATCAACGCAGCGGACACACGGAGAACCCTAATCAGGGTCAACCCACGTAAAGCTGCAGGTCTGGACAACGTCCCGGGGCGTGTGCTCTGAATCTGCGCGAGTGAGTTGGCAGATGTCCTGACTGATATATATAACATTTCCTTGAGTCAGGCCATCGTCCCTAGATGCTTTAAGACCTCTATTATAGTACCGGTGGCCAAGAAAGCAGTTGTGTCCTGTCTGAATGACTATCGTCCTGTCGCACCGACACCAATTGTGATGAAGCGTTTTGAACAGCTTGATAAACCACACATCACAGCCTGCCTCCCTGCATCACATGACCCGCTCCAGTTCGCGTATCGTTCAAATCAGTCCACAGAGGACGCTATAGTCACCACCATGCACTCTGTCATTACCCACCTGGATCAGAAAAACACCTATGCCAGACTCCTGTACATTGATTTCAGTTCAGCATTTAACACCATTATTCCCCAGAGACTGATGGAGAAATTACTCCTTCTCGGTCCGAACACCGCCCCATGTCTCTGGATCCTGGATTTCCTGACCGAGAGACCTCAGTCTGTCCGGGTTGGAAACAACATCTCCAACTCCATCACGCTGGGCACTGGATCCCCTCAAGGCTGTGTACTCAGTCCACTGTTGTTTACATTTTTAACACATGACTGTGTGTCCTGACACGAAGAGAACCAGATTATTAAGTTTGCGGATGACACCACAGTGGTGGAACTTATTCCGAGGGATGAGGAATCAATGTACAGGGAAGAAGTTAGAGACCTCAAGGGCTGGTGCAGGGAGAACAACCTGGTGCTCAACGTGGACAAAACGAAGGAGATGATTATAGACTTCCGGCGATCACGGCCTGAACACGTCCCTCTCTGCATCAGCAGCCGTTCGGTGGAGAGAGTAGAGAACATCAAGTTCCTCTGAGTGCAGATCTCGCAGGAGCAAGAAGCAAGAATTCCTTGGGCATTCCTTGGGCATCAGGAAGCGGGCCCAGCAGAGACTGCACTTCTTGAGGAAACTCAAACAGGCCTCTCTCCCCATCTGCATCCTCAGGACCTTCTATAGAGGTGTGGTGGAGAGTGTTCTGACGTACTGCATTGCAACATGGTACTCTAGTTGCAGTATGTCAGACAAAAAAGCTCTGCAGAGGATAGTGAAGGGAGCTGAGAAGGTAAGTGGAGTTTCCCTCACCTCTGTCCAAGAACTTTTTCAGAGCCGTTGTAGGAGCAGGGCACTGAACATTGTTAAGGACCACTCTCACCCTCTGCACAAACACTTTGAACTGCTGCCATCTGGCAAACGATTCTGGAGCATCACAGGCAGAACCACCAGACTGATCAACAGCTTCCTTCCACAAGCTGTTAGGATGCTGAACAGTTGATCCGGCATCCTTTACACATATTACTGCACTTTGTGGACATTATGTATATTACAGTTTTAGTCAGTTTGAAGCATTTATTTCTCTTAGCTACTTAGAGTCACTTAGCCATTTTAATTGTTTTATATATATATATATATATATATATACACGTACACAGTATAGGCAGTTATTTTCATTTTAACTGCAACTGTAATAAGTTAACATTACTGTAATATCCCAATGTGTGTCAGGGATATGTGAATGGCTGTCGGGGTGGGGGGTGGGGGTGCAAGTGTGTTTTTAAATTATGTTCTTTTTACAATACGGATGCCTAGAGAAACACAATTTCATCTTTCTTGTACTACAGTTGTATGCATAGCATCATGACAATAAAGGTTGATTGACTGATAAGTAACATTAACACCATCTCAAATTATCTCCAATTAAAACGAGGTTAGAGGACTATCCTCTCTGCTGCAGCATGATGGGAAAAGGTCCCACATCCCTGGCAAACAAAAACAGTGGCTATATGACCAAAACATTAGCTCTCAGTTAGCTGCTTACCGCCGGAACCCACCACTGCACACACCTGGCACACTGCGGGAGGACAGGCAGGCGGTGGCAAGTATAAACGGGGTGTGTGTGTCTTAAATCCCAATACAAATGATGCAGTTTGATACGAACGGGTAGACGATTTTTTATCTCGTCACCGATATTTATCGTTATATCGCACAGCCCTACCCCAAACCCACAGTTAGAGTGTAACTCGTCCAAGATGTCTATTGGACACAACTACTGCATCGATTTGAAAATCCTACATCATTTCTTTCAGTAGTTATTGTGTTTAGAAGATTTAGGGAAAATCTGACCTTTGACCTCAAGGTTATCTGATGACAGTGAAATTGTAATATGTGCATAAGAGTATATCAAACCATGGTACCAAGTTTCAAAGCAATCGGAACAAAATTGTAGGAGGTGATTTCACCAGACAGCTACCGTTTATGAAGAGAGGTTAAACAGGAGGTCATAGGTCAGGGGCTACAACTCGTGCAAAAATCATCCGATCAGAACCAAAATAAGATACACATCCTCAGTGTATATCAAACCATGGTACCAAGTTTCAGAACAATCGGAACAAAACTGTAGGAGGAGTTGATTTCACACAAGTGGGACAGATGGATGGATGCATAATATAATCCCCTTCTGGGCTTTGACTGATGGGGGATAAAAATCCTTTCAGTGCAATGAGAGCCAAAAAGCTCCAGGAGAGGTCCATGCAACGAGACTTACAATACAGGTAAAATGATTCAGCATAAACCCCCGACATCTGTGTGCACTAAAGATATAACGGTTTTGTTATGTCTGGAATAATAGGACTGCAGAGGCAGAAGTTGCACTGAACCTGAACTTTTTTACAATAAATCAAGTCGGTACATGTGTCAAGGTGAGGTAGCTAATATGCTAATATCTAGCTGTGACAGGTTGTGGTCGGCTTAGAGCCCGAATGCCAAAGAGGACGACTCCTGCCAACAGTCCCTCTAAGTAGGCACAGCGTGATGACGCCACCCTGCCTGCGTCCTTACAACCGTGCTGCTCGTCTGCCAAATAGCTATATCGAGCACCTACCTCCCCCTTGAAAAAAACCCAGAACTCTCTTTTTTTTACATTATTCTCACAATTTGAACTTTTATTTCACAACAGCCTCTCTCTCTTTAAAAAAAACAACAACAACAACACACAACCTGGGGTTGCTGGGTAGACCACCGGCAGACCCTGCCCGACTGCATGGATTATTCTGCCACTTTAAAGCAGTCGTGCAGAGCTGAACAGTCCCAAACACAGTCACTGCTGAGATCACAGATTGGGGCCCCCTGGAAAACTCTCATGGGTGTGGCCCTGGAGGCGCTGAATGCGGCGGATCTGGTGATCCTGCTGTTAAGTCCCAGTCCGGGTTCCACACTGGCTGGATCGGCTCCTGAGCAGTTGTTCTCACCCTTCAGACGGCTGGCATGCAATCTCAATCCATCTGTCAGCTGGAAAGTGGCTGGCTCCAACTGTGTGGTGATTCTCATCGGCGGTGACGAGACCCCTTGTGGATCCAGGCGTCCGGCCCATTGGAACCGAACCCAATCAAGCATCACAAGCATCGCTGCTGTGGCAATATGTTCTCTATGTCGGCAGCAGAACGTGCGCCCGGTTGGCGCCATGTCATTCGCTCCTGCTGGGCCACAAACGCTCCATCCCGCTGCGGCTCCTTGTCGTCTACACCGGGCGCTGATAGTGGACGAGTCCGGTTTCTGCCATTACTTCCCACTGTCCTCGCCCTGCGGTCTCAAACTCAGAGCGACTTTGTCCCCATCTGGGTGCGTCGTGCTCCCAACACCAGCATTCCAACAGAGCCCAAGGTTGTCGCAGATGGCAAAACCTAGTTTATGAAACAGGTCACAACCCAGGATATTATCCCCATGTGTAGCCACCTGGAAAACGAACGCCAGCAGGGCTCTTGACCTGTGGCAAACTGCCAGCGACACAGTCCCTACCAAGCTAATGTGAGTGCGCCCGTAGCCATACAACTAAGCTGGATTCTTCTCAATAGGATGGTTAGGGAAAAATCTCTTAACAGTAACCCAATTCAGCACTGACCACACAGCGGCGGTGTCCAGCAGCAACGGCAAGTCGGCGTCGTCCAGCTTCACCGTGCTCCACATGTACACCAAGTCTCCGAGGCTCACAGCGTGGATGGTGGTCACTGGTGGGTCTTTTGGACTGAGTGGCTGGTAGGGCTATCGTGATAACTGCAATTATGCAATACCGGGCTATGGACAAGCCTACCACGGAGGAAAATGAGCAACCGCAACAAATGCAGTGTTCACTTTTTTTGTTTGTGTGGCTAAATCTCGTTGTTCACTTATGTGCCCCTACTGATTAATAAATAAATTGTTAAGTGTATTTTTTATTGCCAATAGCATGTCTGCATCCGGTACTGATGGCAGCAGCACCCGGTGCTGTAGAAGATTCCATAGCACTGAGTGCTGGCGGCGTCAGTACCATGTGGGGCACCCTCTCTCCAGATGGACTCCAACAGGTAGTCAGTGGTAGAAGCGTTTGGACTCCTTGCTAAATACAGCAGTGACAGTGAGCACTGAAAGGGCACAAAGTGTGTTACTTCCTTCTGAGTGGAGTGTTTATGATCCTGACAACTGAGCTCCGACAGCTAAACAACTACTGTATAGTGCACTGCTTGTCTGAACGTGATTTTTCGGACAGCGGCAAAAATCCAAAAATCACGGAGACAAGAGCCACGCAGGGTCCTGTACGGAGGCTGTCCTGTTTAATTAAGTTGAATGTTGCTGCAGTCTCCAGACCACACACACCGTAGTTGAAATACTGGAGTTCCCGCCACTGCTTTATGAAAATAATTTTTTTTTTTTTTTAAACAGAATCAACAGTTCATGCCTTGTAAGACCGGAGCTCCGCACAACTGTTACACACACACATAAAGTTCAGAGTGGAGCTGCAGCGAATTTCTCATAGCTTCCATCGTTTGCCACGTTATGAACCCTGTTTAGATTACGAGTCCACAGGGTCCTAAAAACATACGCAATAATACCGCAGTGTTGAGCTATCCACCGTCACCGCAGGGGAAATTCCTCTGCCGCGACAGCCCTAGTGGCTAGTCTAAAGGCCGTTGTGACGATTGGCACACCTTGGCAAAGTGGTTTGAGTTTGCCGCAGCGTCTGCATCGCTCCCTCTTGGTGCGTCTGGGAGCTGCAGTTGCCACTTTCCCAACATTTTACGGCACACACCCCAGCGTCCTCCGACGAGGACACAGTGTAGTTAGGTTTCTCTTCTCTTGGCTCAACTAATTGCACTGACGGAACGTGTTGCTGAGGCCCGACCAGTTGTGATTCCAGCTTGTCAGAAGCCTCCAGCCGATATACCTACTCCAACGGCCTTCGCCAACAGCAGGTTTCCAGGCACTCTAAGCAGCTCTGTCCACAGCGGCGGGTCGTTGGTGTATACCGCTAGCTGGTCCCGCACCATTTCGTCCTCCAAACTGCCAAACTCACATGTGCTCGCCAGGATGTGGAGGTCCGTGACGTACTGTTGGGTCGACTCACCTGGCCGCTGATGGCGTTGGTAGAAATGCACCCCTCTTGCCAATAACCTGTCGGGTGGCGTGAAGTGTTTAGTCAGCAGTGCAATCCACTCATGTGTCCGCATGTCCCAGGGTCTCAAATATACGCTGGCCCTTGGCGCCCAGGCACTGAATTAGAATTGCACGCATTCTCATTTTCCCACGTCTCCCTAGGTCCACTGCTGCTGAACAGGTGCAGAACAATAGGAGCCAACAAGGCTATGGAATGGGTGGCTCGCCCAGGGTCGTGAGGAATGGTGGGGGTGGTGTCAGGGAGCTCTCCACCTTCGGGAAAAATAATTAATATCCTGCAATAAGAGCAAATTTTCTCCTCCTCGTCGATTGTTATGTCTGGAATAATAGGACTGCGGAGGCAGGAGTTGCACTAAACCTGAACTTTATCGATCTATAAATGCATAAAGTCTGTGTGTGTGTGTGTGTGTGTGTGTGTTCCACGTCTATCTCTTGAACCATTCCTCAGACTGACCTCAGATTTTATAAGTGCTTTCCTGAGGTTACAAGGGTGTGCATCCCTGAGTATGGAGTCAGTCAGAATATGTTTTTATCAATAAAAGTCTAGCCACCGCTCTGTCTCTTCATGCCCTTCAGTGTGTGCGGGGTGTTGGATCGAATCCGTGCTGACTGGATAATACACGGCATGACGACCAGTCAGTCACCACAGCGTTTCGCAAACAAAAAAAGCAAGTGAAAAGCAACACATTTGACGAGAGAATAGTGAAGATGTAATGGTTAAAAAAATTACACTGTAATGTTGCCGTGACTGCATACGTCTAAAGGATAATTCGGGGAATGCCAGCAACCGCTCTGTCTCATGTCCAGGCTTCTGTAAATGTGGACAGGGTTTTGGATTAACCACAGGCATCAGTAACCACAGCACTCCATGAGTAAACCAGACTAGAGAGAGAATACTTAAGATTTAATGCTGAAAAAATATACCATCAAGTCACTGTGATTGCGTAGGTCTAATGGATAATTCGGCATGGAGGTGCTGCAAAGGACATCACTGGCACACAGGTAAAGCAGCAGCCAAGACTCCCGTTAACCGGGCAGGCTGGGCTTGGCTCCCTGCAAAGGACTGCGATCCGCCAGTTCAGCTGTTGCTTCTCCAACACCGGCGTCTGACCGGGCGCTCCAGGATCGTTCGTGGGGAGGTACGCCCAGCCTGCCCGGTCAGTGGTAGACGACAGTCCTGACTGCTGCTTCATTGTGGAGTGGAATGGCCAGATCAACTGCATATCATATGCAGACACATATGCACGCTTTGACTAAATGACAAGACGCAAAAAATGCCAAAATAACGAACAACTTTTTATCTAAATATTTACAGACAAATGGGCAACACTGATGCAACAGTTGCAGCTAAATGGGTCATTCTGCTCTGTGGGGGTGGGGGTGGGTGAGTGTGTGTGAAGGGATTGGCACCGTACCGTGGATGCCCTGAATTTCCCTCTGGGGATCAATAACGTACACAAGATACAAAAACAAAAAAAACAATGTTTGGTGTTTTGTACTTATAATATAAAAGGATGCACTACAATGGGTCTCACATATTTGTGAACGTGTCCTGTTATAGTACTGCATGAGTTCATTGACGAAAGACTATAAACTACACATAAACTAAATTATCATGATGACTATTATGAATATAACTCATAAAAGATCACACAAATAGTGATCTGACAAAAAAATAAACAAGCAGTTCTTCAACAGTGGCTAATATTAGATGTCCCATTCATTTTCAATTATTCTGTAATTAATATTCACACAATCAAATAAATATCAGTTCAGTCCCTTCCATATTTGTCAGAGTCTAACGTGTGTGATTGCCTACATAGAGTCTATACCTCTGTATTCCACTTTCAAACACAGCCTACATTTGGGCCTGTAAAGCCTGATTGGGCTACCTGTTTCAGACAGGAATACTTGCTTTTTACGGGCATGCACTAATTACAATAAATCAAGCTGGTAAACGTGTTGGGGTGAGGTAGCTAATATGCTAATATACAGCTGTGACAGGTTGTGGTCGGTTTAGAGGCTGAGTGCCAAAGAGGTCGACTCCCACCAACAGTCCCTCTAAGTAGGCACGGCGTGATGAGGCCATCCTGCCTGCATCCTCACACCCGTGCTGCTCGTCTGCTAAATATCTGTATCTAACAGGTTTATATTATTTTCTTGTAATATTTGATACAGAACAAAAAAAATATTTTAAACTAAATCTGAGCTGCTGTCTATACACTGGAGAAGTTTTTATGTTTTTCCTGAATATGTTAAACAGGGATGTGATTTGGGGTTGGGGAAATTATCTGAAAATTCAGCAGGGGGTCTGGGGGACACAGTTCCCCAGCAGGGTCCGGGGCAGAGCCCCGGTGGGGGGCAAGGGGAGCAAAGCCCCCCGAAGCTCCTGTGTTTTTATGATTTTTAAGTACCAGAACTGTGCTTAAATGACATAAAACAAACAGCCGAATGCCACTTATTACTGTATAATATTGACTTATGTTCCAAGAAGATAGCATTCCGAAAATATTCCAACAAGCATTATCCATCACATGCTTTAACACTTGATCAAATCAAAATCAGTTAATTTAATCTATTCCATAATAGAAATAAAATTCCAACATACCATTAATTTTTATAATTTCAGCATTCATTTCAGATCACCAGTTTCAATCTCCATTGAGTCTTGAGCAGTTCATTTTGCACAATCACTGATGTAGCCAAGTCTTAGAAATATTCAAAAGTTATGAGTCAATGTCCACTGTGCACTGTCAATTTCAAACTGTTTGGAATCATAAAAGTAATCTAACTAAATTGTTTTGCTATTTTTTTCTCCTCAATATCGATGTCAGGGCGCTGCAGTTTGGGGATGGTGAACTTTTATAAACGTTTCCTCCCCTGCGCAGCCCAGCTCATACAGCCGTTGTACGCCGCACTCAAGAAATGGAAACCGGCGGACAGAGTCGAGTGGACTCCTGCGCGGGAGCAGGTGTTCTCTGAGGTTAAAACAGCTCTGGCAAACGCTGCACTACTGGCGCACCCAGACCTGGTGGCTCGGATAGCGCTCACTACCGACGCCTCGGACATGGCCATAGGGGCCGTCGTGGAGCAATGCGTTGCCGGTTCTTGGCAGCCGCTCACCTTTTTTTAGCAGGTCTTTGCACAACAGTGAGCGTAAATACAGTGTGTTCGACAGAGAGTTACTGGGTCTCCACCTGGCCATACGCCACTTCCAGTTCTGGCTGAAAGGGCGCACCTTCACTGCGTTCGTGGACCCAAGCCGCTAACATACTTAACGTACTTTATCTTCCTGGAAGATAAAAAAAGTGGAATTCCGCAAATTAGCGGAAAAATCACATCCCTGGTTAAAAGTAAATACTGCTGGCCTGTGAAACTGTCCCTTTCACATAAATATAAAAGGGAAAAAAACAGCACTCTAAAAATACTGTTATCGTGAAAATTCACAGAAAAATCATGATATCTTGCAATATTGCCAACCCCTAGTTGAGAGCGTTGTGAACCAGGTGACACCGTGTCATAAGGAGAGGTCAGGACTTTCTGAGAGTCACTGCCTTTCAGTAAGAGCAAAAGTGGCTCCTAAAAATTGATTTTTCACATAGAAAATCTTCAACTAGAACTCCTTTCAGGAAAGTACAAGAAATAGGAACTCCTGTCAGACAGTCCATTGTACTCAATGTTCCTGAGATGAAAATCTGGCGATAGAGAAATTGTGGAACACAGTTTTCCTGAAGACAAAATAAAGAAAATCAGGTAAAAGAGCTGATGTGTTCCTCAATCAGGAATTTATAAAGCCTTCATCCTATTTTATTACATAATCTGCATGAGATCTAAGTATTTTAAAAAGTGAGCAATTTCCTATAAATGATTTAAACTGATTTACTAATGTCCCATTTAAATGAGGAAAAAAAAATCAGAAAAACAAAGCTGGCACTTACCACTGAAAGGCATTATAGTGGAAGTAGACCATTCCGAGGCCATACAGAAAGGCAGCATTCTGGGTGGAATACAGAATGGTAAAATGATTTAGGAGAAATTATATTCACAGAATCCACAGTGATCAAGCATGACAATCTAATGCACTGAAAAACATCATAAATAGTCAAGTTAAACTGCAACTGGTTTAAAACAGGTAATTTTCCAAATGGCAATGACACCAAAAAGACCCATGCTGTGTTCGAAATGCTCACTCCTTCCCCAGATAGTGTACTATATAGTGAATCAGCCATCTTGTAGTACTGTTCGAAATCTTAACTGAAAATTTCATTCACTATATAGTACACTCAAAATATCCCACAATGCATTTTGAAAAGTAGTGTGCAAGAGATGGTCACTACATTAGCCAATATATCCCATAATGCAATGTGCAGCCAATAGAGCAGTGAGAGGAGAGCTTCACTTCACATCACAACATAAACTACCTTAAGGTATTTATATTTATTAGTTCAGCAAAAACGATTTGATTTCATACATATTTACTACAAATTACATGCAAGTATTCATTTTTTTTTTTTTTACCACCATTAGTCTGTTAGGTTTTACTGTTATCACGTGATGATGTCATTAACCGTGCCGCGAAAACAAGCCAGTAGTGTCCGAAAGCTGTTAATTTTATTGCTATATTGAGTTTACTATATAGTCCACTCTATCTAAATTCACTATATAGCGAGTAGGGAGGGACTGAGTGAGTGAACATTCCACAACACAGCCCCAACCACAATATTTGTACTTCAACTCACAATAATAAAGGCTGCATATTACATAACTTGTAGCTAACTGCAAAAAAGAACCAACTTGAGGGAACCAACTTCAAAATCACTGCAACACTGAAACCTCATCCTGGCATCTAACCCAGCTATAACAATACATGCTTCCCTGTTTGTTGGGGGGGGGGGCATGAATGTTATATCACCGACAAAAAGTGTAAGTATCACTGTCTAAATGAGAAACGTGCAAACGAGTCTTACCTTCCAGTAGTCCGACTGTAAACTATAGTACCTCTGGTATGCTGATAATGCTGGAATTTAAAGAAGAGGCAATTAGAACATTGACCATTGAGAATATGTGACAAGCAACAAGGCAAGTTTATAATAATTAATTCATTACACATTTTAATTGTACAAAAATATTCCACCAAGCTGAACAACAAAGCGTGAGGAAAGTCGGGATACAACAATACAGTTAACCCATGGTTCAATACATACCTCCTTTTTTGGTCACGGTTTTTGGTTTTCTTCTGATGACCCAGCCAATTCGAGTAGCTGTTTTTGTATTCAATTTAGAAGCATTACAATTTGCATAGAGAACGTGTAAAACAAAACTGTAAAGAAAAAAAATGTCTCTGTATTGTCTTTTTCTCCATTATGTTCAATGCTGAAACTGAATGTCCCAACAGTACAGATCTGAAAGACAGCGATGCTTCCTCATGTTGCAGTCTCTCTTCACTGCTGAAATCTGACACTAGTACTGTATTGCCAATGTCCTAGAACTTAGATGCAAAGTGACTTGATATTTCTGGAGAGGCATTTCCTTATCCATGCACATGATGGCCTCACAGGCACAACCAAACAAATAGGGATGCAAGTTATTAATTCATTAATTACTGATTGATTCACCTTATCGATCGATTAATGATTAATTGATAAGCGACATTTTTTCCTGAGAATTTGAATTTCCCTGATACATTATGGTCTATAACATAAAAAGCCAACTGTATGATATACTGAGTAAAAAAATGCAAGTAATATTCCTCAAGGATTTGATTTATTTTATTTTTTTTTTCTTGCCTTCTGATTGTTGCTCTGAGTGTTGCTATCCCTGTGCTGTTGCAATCCTGGAATTTCCCCGTTGTGGGACTAATAAAGGCTTATCTTATCTTATTTATGTAATGTAATCTGTTGCATGTTAAACATTAACAACAAAATAAAGTCAGAAAAATAAATATTAAGGCTACTATATCAAAAATATGTGCACTGGTTGATATTAAACTTAAGCAACATAAATTTTGAATAAAAAAAATACATGGACTTAAGCCCCTTTTCCATTAGTACTGACTTAGCCCTACTCGCCTCGCCTTGCAGGGTTTTCCATTAGTACCTGGTACTTTTTTGGGACCTGCTTCAGTGAGGTTCCAACCGCGCAGAGTCGAGCTGAAAATGTGATGTCAACAGACTGCAGGCCACTGATTGGTCAGGGTGTAATGTCATGAGAGCAACGTCTTCACCAGAATCTTCAGCTGCCATTTGCAAAAATTCGTCAGCGAGCAAGCAAGCGTCAGTGTAAACACAACGACGATAGAAATGGCTTCACAGAAATCAACACCATGGTCCCACAGACTTTTCTGTGTCTTTTGGCTGATAAGAGAATCCAGAGTGAACTAGACGGAGTGACCTGAAATGAATTTACAGCCACCAACCGGCAAATAACGGGAGGTACACAGGCGTCGACCCAACCATGGCAGTTGAAAACTGGGATGGTGAGTGATGTGATATAATGCATCTTTGACATTATTTATCCCAGTGGTGGAAAGCTCACTTTGAACAAACAACACCATTGTCTCCTGTATGCAGACAATGAGCTAGCTAGTTAGCCCTCAATGC
Organism: Pholidichthys leucotaenia; assembly: GCA_020510985.1. NCBI lineage: Eukaryota > Metazoa > Chordata > Actinopteri > Cichliformes > Pholidichthyidae > Pholidichthys > Pholidichthys leucotaenia. The sequence continues at coordinate 251,072,689 of CM035845.1, read as the reverse complement.
CAACTCCGTGCACTGCTTGTACTTTGCGCTTGTGTCAACAACATCTGACAAAATAAGGTAGTGCTAATCCTGGTTAAAAAGTCATTTTTTTACATGTTGCACTTCATGCTGTGCATGTACTTCAGTTGTGCGTATTTTCGTGCTAGAGTCCAACCAACGTTGCACGATACAACAATGTCTTATGACTATGAAGTAAAGTGGCACATCCCATTGTCTTTAGTAGTGGTGGACAAAGTGCTCAAAACCTTTGCTTTTTAAGTTAAAATACAGATAAAGTGCAAAAACAAAAGTAGCACAATTTCCACTTCAGTAAAAATATTAAAGAACTCACTTGTGAATATACTTCAAGTAGCTATAACTAGTGCATGCCCATAGAATGCAAGTATTCCTGTCTTAAACAGGTAGCCCAATCAGGCTTTACAGGCCCAAATGTAGGCTGTGTTTGAAAGTGGAATAGAGGTGTAGCCTATATGTAGGCAATCACACGTTAAAGACTGACAAATATGGAAGGGACTGGACTGAGATTTATTTGATTGTGCGAATATTAATTACAGAATAATTGAAAATGAATGGGACATCCAGTATTAGCCACTGTTTAAGAACCGCTTGTTTATTTTTTGTCAGATATTCATAATAGTGTATCTTGCACTTTGGGGAATGGGAGTTGTTCAGTCACCATTATAATTTAGTTTGTATGTGCAGTTTATAGTGTATCGTCAAATTCATGCAGTACTATAACAGGACACATTACAAATATTTGACACCCACTGTAGTGCATTATTTTATATTTTAGCAATATTATAAGTACAAAACACCCCCTCACACCTCTTGAAGCCAGGGCATGAAGAGACACCGGTGATGGAGCGGTGGCTAAACTTTTGATAAACATTACATATTTTGACTGAGCAACTTCATACTGGGGGATGCACACCCTCGTAACCTCAGCAAAGCACATAAAACCTTAGGCCAGTCTGACTAACAGTTCAAGAGATATGCATGGAACAGACACACACAGACAGATGCTGCATTTATGGTTAAAGTACTAGATTTCAGTCAACTAAATGTATTAACTCATTCTGATTGTTGAGACCACAGAAAAAAATTATTTTAAACGTAAGCCAGCCCTTGTAAAATCTACTTTACTGAAGTGCAGCTACATGAAAATTGTGGCTGAATACAAAAACTAAGTACTTTTTGTCACATTCCACCACTGGCTTTTTGCAACAAGTGTATTTCCCAAATATATGTTTTGAACTTGGTTTGATTAACCACCACCCATTTCTGTCTTTCGTCTAGGCAAGAGGAAAACAATCCACCCCAAACCGGACCTTACGTCACTATTTACAGACATGCAGGCTGAAGATCTGCTGAACCGGGACCAGCGTGAGCGGCACATCCAGTTGCTTCTCAGTGAGGCAAGGGAGCATGAAACTACCTTGTAAAGGGAGGAGATGGCTCAGAATGCTGCCTTCAATCAAGCGTTCCTTGATGTGCTGGGCCACCTTGTGAAAGCGATGAGTGGCCGGCATGCGTGACCCATTCTGATTTTTTTTTTTTCCCCAGTTTAGAGTTTACATTTTGCATGTTCTAAATAATCTGGATTTTGCTGCTGATTGTAATAAACAATTTAGTGACTTATGTGTTTGTATCATGATTTTCTGTTTTGTCTGTTAAGACACCGATGGGAAAAGAGTCAACAGTCCAAACCATTTATCAGTGATGTTGAAAATAATGGCTCATTTTAAAGAAAAAGTAACCAAAAACAATTATTTTATTTACTGAAGACTGTATTGTTGGATATGCCAGTGCAAAAGACAGTGCGGACTTTAATGATAGTACCAGTATATCGAGGAATTCTGTGCCATATTATCTGTATTTCCTAATAATGGATTAGGGCAGCAGTGTCCAATCATGTGCCATGGAGGGCCAAGACCCTGCAGACTTTACCTCCAACCAGTGTCTTCAACGGCAGATTCCAGTGAATTTCTTCCCACTGACTGCTGATAAGTGAAAACACCTGCTGAAGAGACTGGGTAGAAGAGAAAATCTGCAGAGTCTTGGCCCTCCATGGCACATAATTGGACACCCCTGGGTTTGGGTTTAATGGGATTTAACATTTTAACACAAACTGCTTTATGGTTCATAATTCTGTTGACAGACTTACACCAAACCAAAAGTGATTTCTCAAACCGCTGGATTATTCTTACACAGCTTTTCCAATCTTTTAGTATTTAATTTATGGCACTTGTTGGTAATCTTCACACATAAAACAAACAAAACTGGAGACATCTGCAAAAAGTACAAAAGTTTATTGTCAAAATTCCTAGTGCAATACTAAATGAATACATGATAGTACATTGCTGATGCACAGAATTTATTTATACAGTATCTACATGTATATATCCAGTAAATCCATGTATTTCTCCATGTGACTGGATTATTTTAATTGCTTTTAATCCTAGATCAAGTTTGTTTTGGCTTAAAAATGCATCATAATTGTTAAATATATCTTATTATACCTACCTCAGTACGGTTTACCTGTTGAAATATATATTTTATGGATAATATAAACCCGTAACTACAATATGGCACCTGGCGATCAATTTTTAACAGCTGATAACTTTTTGTCATGACACTATCACAGACTCGATTGCTGCTTGAGCAGGTACATCCCATGATGTCTCATCAGTCTCTTCATGATTTTCACACAAATCAGACCAATTTGTTGCACAGGAAGCCAAACATTTCTTCAGACATTCTGAAGTTCTGCAACCACTGCGCGTTCGTAAAGCTGGGTTACATCCCACCACTGGGAGGCTCGGTAACAACCAGACTGATGGTTTGAAGCGATAATTTTGCCACAAGAGAGCCATCTGAAACACACACATAGCATACATATTTTAATACCTAATAGCGATAACTTGCCACCATTACAATTTAGTACGGGTGACTTATTAATGGCTTTAGCACACTAGAATTAGCAATCATTAGCTTACCCTCACATGTGATCTAGATCGTATCCTCACGTCTTCGGCGTTATACTGCTCCATGGCTCCCTAAACTCTCCAGTACTTTTCCAGAGTGTTTCGTCTTGCCGCCTGTAGCCATCTCTGGCTCTCCTTTTATGCCTTTACTCTGACAAAAAGCCAGCGAGCAGCAGGCTCGCCTCGATGTAATCCATCTTGTGTTTTGCTCGTCACATACAAATGATGTCACGGGAGTGCCGGGCCACCTTGCTGTAAAGATCCCACCCACTTTGAGGTGGTATTCAGCTGTAATGGAAAACAAACCACACCGTGTCGAACTGAGTAGAGTCGAGGCAAGATGGGCTAAGTAGGTACGAGTGGAAAAGGGGCTTCAGTCCATATAATATTAAAAACTACATAAAACTGGACATGATTTCTGAGAAGAACTGCCAATTTTACATGCCAGTTATCAATATAGTAGCAAGTGACTGTAATACAGCTTTCTATAGTTAGCGCAGTCCAACAATCAACGCCACATTTTCAGTGGCTAGTTGTGTTTTCAGGTCAGCTTTGTTCTTCTTGTAGCCTTTTTCCAAGCAGGTAGTTATCGTTCCTCTGGACGGAATATTATACCCTGGCTAGGGCTGTCACGATAACCGGAATTATGTAATACCGCATTTATGGACAAGCCTACCGCGGAGGATAACGAGCAACCGCAACAATTGTGGTGTTCACTTTTTGTGTGTGTGTGTGTGTGTGTGTGTGTGTGTGTGGCTAAATCTTGCTCACTTAAGAACAACGAGATGGAAAGTGGATTTTACATCTTGTTAAAATACATGTAAAGTGTATTTATTATTGCCAACAACATGTTTGCACCTGGTACTGACAGTGGTAGTACCCAGTACTGTGGAAACTTCCATAGCACCAGGTGCTGGCGGCGTCAGCCCCATGTGGGGCACTCTCTCTCTGAACAGACTCCAGCAGGCAGTTGCTGGTGGAAGCGTTTCAACTGCTTGCTAATACAGCCGTGACAGTGAGCACTGAAAGGGCACAAAGTGTGTTATTTCCTTCTGAGCAAAGTGTGTATGATCCTGACAGTTGAGCTCCAACAGCGAAACAACTACTGCATAGTGCACTGCTTGTTTGAACCTGATTTTTCGGGCAGCAGCAAAAATCACGGAGACAAGAATCACGCAGGGTGCGGAGGCTGTCCAGTGTTTAAATAAGCTGAATGTTGCTGCAGTCTCCAGTCATACGTTATGAGCCCTGTTTAAATTATGAGACCACAGGGTCCTAAAACCATTTGCAGTAATACCGCATACTGTGGTGTTCAGCTGTCCATCGTCACCGCAGGGGAAATTCCTCTACCGCGATAGCCCTAACCCTGGCTCCAAAGTTTATTAGCTCCCAAAAGCCCTTTCCTTCAAAAGTACTTATTGGCATCATGTCTTTCAATCATATTGCAAATCCTCCGAGTAATGCTCTCAGTCTTCCTTACATCACATACTTGCCTGCAGTATGGACTGTGGTATTAGACTGCGGTAACTGTCAGTTGTGATGAAGCCGAACTAGTCGCTCCTTGCAACACGGCTGAATGCAAGTTCTTAGCAAACTGGTTGAGCTGTTGTATTTCACGGTAGTACCACATAGTGTACATTTAGCTTCGCTGTTAGCATTTCCCAGTTTTTATGATCCCACACTGACTGCACTCCGTTTAGGTTTAGACTGCTCCATTGAGTGGTGCGCTGCGTACAAGATCATCAGGTGTGGTAGAGATTAGGCTATAGTGCCCTTGTCAGAACTGGCAATGCCACAACATTTAATGGAAAACTAACTAACTAACTACTAACTAACCTGCACTTATATAGCGCTTTTCTAGTCACAAAGACCACTCAAAGCGCTTTCATTAATACTAACCCTCTATTCTAAGGGCCTATAGGAAACAGATATCTAGGGACAATTTAGAACAGCCAATTAACCTAACATGCATGTTTTTGGCATGTGGGAGGAAACCGGAGAAATCCCGGAGTAAACCCACGCAACACGGGGAGAACATGCAAACTCCACACAGATCACTGTTGGTCGGGGGCTGGGATCGAACCCACGATCCCACAATCCCCCCGGCCAAGGGTAAACTGTGCTGCCGCAGTGCTAACCACTGCGCCACCGTGCAGCCCCCACTGCGCCACCGTGCAGTGGGGGCTGCAAAAAAACAAAACAAAACAAAAAACTGTTGAAAATAGCGGCGCCACTTTCAATTAATTGATAACCAATTTCATTTAATCGACTAAATTCTAATCGACAATCGAAAGTCAATTAATCATTAATATCCCTAAACAGAAGCATACCAAACAGAAATATAATAAGAATAAAAATAATGCATCAGATTTATATGCCGCTTTTCATAGCCACTCAAAGACGCTTTACAATGGAGACAAGGCACCTTTGTCTACAACTAAGCGATTCTACTTTAACTATCTAGCTTCACTAAAATAAATTTATCATACAGCATGCAGATATTTACAAGAGGCAGACATGTGTGAGGTACATTAGAGGTCTAATCATGAAGATTAGAATTCTGACAGACAGTCAATGACTCAGTTTGTGTGACTGAATTCTTATTTCTAGTTGTCCTGTGGCAGTGTGTGGGTGTTAAGAGAAGAGAATAACAATGAGCATTTGTTCCTCATTGTTTCAAGGGCTGTGCAGAATGAGTTGGGGGTTGGTTAACAGAAGGACAGTCAAAGTTCCTTTGATCTCATTGCTGATGAGAGTCACTGAGTCTCTTAAATCTACCTGGTACTGATTCTGCTACAATCCCCCACTTGTTAGAAGGATGGCGATTAGCATCGTTATAACACACACTTGGTAGTAGGTGTGGTCTTGAGACACTTGACCCAAATATTGTGGAAGTGGTTTTGTCATCCCCAAGCACTAACACAATCATGCAATGTTGCTGTAGACTCAAAAAAGAAAACATAAAAAGGGGCATGGAATCTAATCCTATGGGAGAATTTGGCAAACTCTACCTACTTTGTGTGTGTTTATATATTTACACATTTATTCCATCTAGCTACAATGCTCCGCACTGTGTGTGTTTATATATTTACATATTTATTCCATCTAGCTACAATGCTCCGCACTGTGTGTGTTTATATATTCATATATTTATTCCATCTAGCTACAACGCTCCACACTGTGTGTGTGTTTATATATTCACATATTTATTCCATCTAGCTACAATGCTCCGCACTGTGTGTTTATATAGTCATATATTTATTCCATCTAGCTACAATGCTCCGCACTGTGTGTTTATATATCTATATATTTATTCCATCTAGCTACAATGCTTGCACCGTGTGTCTATATATTTATGTTTATATGTACATATGCATACTCACTGCTCTTGTTTTTTCTTGCCTTCTGATTGTTGCTCTGAGTGTGCTATCCCTGTGCTGTTGCAAACCTGGAATTTCCCCATTGTGGGACTAATAAAGGCTTATCTTATCTTACTTTAAACACACAAAAACAAAAGTAATAACTGAGGCTCAGCTTTATGTTGGTTTTGGGTAAAGCTGGGCTAAGGTAAACAAGCATTCAAAAAAATTCAAAAGGGAAAAAAGGAGCCTTAAAAGAACAAACATAACAAAAAAAGAGAGGTGAGCTACCTGGGCAAGTGATTAGCCCAAGATGGTGTAGAGGAAATTTATAGCCTATGGGAGCCAAGCTTGGTTTGGTTTAACCCAAAGTGAGATGTGGCTTCGCATATGTTTATCACTGGAGAGTTCTCCAGCTCCAGGCTTTCAATTTCAGGGGTAGGGCTTGTCATGACGTGTCTGGTCAGAGGTTGATCACTTAGTGCCGCATTGCAGTTGATTCGCTAAGTTTTAGTACACCTGAGATGGGAACAGGCTGAGGCTAAGGTTAGCAGATATCTGAGTGTGACGGTGTGGGCTATCTCCGTACCAATCACGGACCAGGAACGGCTGGAAAATTGGTCGGGTCATCGAGAATGTGACTCAGACCACGCTGTTGACTGGAGTTACATTAATGGTTTGGGAGCCCTCAATTCTAGCTTTGGTGCTGGAGATGGTGATTAGGTGGAAAGCTAGAACTGAGAGGACGAAGTTCATATTGCAGGTGAGGCGAAAGGGTGAAGAATACTCGGGGCAGTCTCCTGCTCTCCCTAGCTTGCAGGCAGCTTTAGTGGTCGCTTGAGCTACTTTTCAGTGGTAGACATTGTCCTAAGTGGTTAGCTCTAGTTTTGGTCTTGGTGAATGTGTGGACCTCATCTTTTGAGGAACTCTGGGGCTGTTAGCCTAGGTTAATTCATACTTTAAATTAGGGTTTGAGAGTTTCAGAGTTTGGTGGTCTAATTTGAGAATGGTAAGTTAGTTGGAGGTCCTGAATGGATTTGGGGTTAACCAAATTTTGATGAGATGACTGGACATTTCTTTAAAGCCTGCTTCATGCTCCATTTCCCTCTAGTCCGCTGTGGTCTGCGTACGCTTTGGACGAACCCGGCATGCACGTGGTGCTGCTCATGCTCACTTTTTTCTTCTACCCAGGCCAAGTGGTTGACGCATGTGCACAACCATCATTTGTAGTTTCACTCCTGCCCAATAGGTAGCGCCAAGGCGCTGACGAGCCAGGATTTTCACCAATGAAGAAACAACGGACTTCTTCACAAAGTTTCTCTTCAAATATAGAGTCCATTTCTGCCGTTTGACTTTCCGGTTTTCACTCCTTTTCCATGAAGATGCTGCTGCCACTGTGAAAGAAAGTATGTATGTATGATTCATGTATGTTTTTATTCTCGTTTTCTGCCTCCTTGTTGTCTTCTTCGTCTACTGATGTATGCTGTGTCAATATCACCACCTCGCGAATGGGACGTTCAGTCTTGCGCATGCGCTTTTCAATCCGTTCAGGTCGTGGGCAGGCAACGCAGTCACAAAATTTGGGCTGCATGTGGTCGTCCACGGTCGAGCACTGCAGACACTAGCGGAGTGGGGACGATGACGTAAATTTCATCACACAAGGTTTCCAGTTATGAGTTTGCGGACAGCAAAGGTGTAGCATGAAGCAGGCTTAAGGGATTTGAGTATTGGCGTCTAATGAGTTTGAAGGGCGCAGCCAAATTTGCCTAAGGCTAACAGCTCGTTAGGGATGGTTTACTGGGCACATCAAGTTGGCGTTTAGTTTGGTTTGATGGATTTACCATGGCAGTGGTGTCCCCTGCGAGTGACACGGGGTTTCTGAAGGCCTTAATTTGATTGTGGTGAACCCATTTGAGGACGGTCTCCTGTTGGGTCTTGTACATTTTAATTTGGTACACCACCGGAGAGAGCTTGTTGGTTATGACGTGCGGTCCGGTCCACCTGGGCAGAAGCTTGCAGGGGGTCTTCTCTGCCTATATTTTGGTCAGTCCTGTCCAGGGCATAAACACGTAGCAGAAGACTTTGTCCCCCACTTGGAGTTCCTCCTGGGAGGCATTCTGGTCGCAATACGCTTTGCATCCCTTGGCTGATCACTTAAGATGGTTTTATACGAAGGCGGAGGTTTTGCCCAAGTGTTTTGCGAGGTCAGTCATGTATCGATGCGTAGTGTAAGCCATGGCGATGCTGGCTTCTCCCAGCTGGTAGAGCAGGAGCAGTGGTAGTGTCATCTGCTGGCCTGTGTCATCAGTTCGAAGGGAGAAACTCCGGTTGCTTCATGGGGCATGGCCCGGATGGCCATTAAGGCTAGCAGTAGCTTGACGTCCCAGTTGCACTGGCGAAGACAAGATGTACTTCTTTAGTATGTTTAGAACCGTTCGGTTGGCTCTTTCGACCTGTTCTGACAACTGTGGGTGGTAGCGAATGTGAAAATTGGCTTTCACTCTCAAGGTTTATCACAGTTGTTGCATGACCTAAGCCGTGAAGTGTGTATCGCGATCCGAGTCGACCCAGCAGGGTAACCCGAACATTGAGAACACATGGTTCATCAGCAGGCAGGCCGTGGTTTGTGCTGTGTCATTGGGAGCGGGCAGGCACTCAACCCACTTGGTGAAAGCGCAGGTGACTGTGAGGAAGTATTTGTTACCTCTAGCTGATTTGGGAAGGGGACCGACCCAATCTATTTGGAGATTCGACCATGGGAAGGAAATGCCTCTTTTCTGCAGCGGTGCTCGGTGCAGTGGGTTGGCTGGTTGAAACTGGCAGAACACGAGGCATCCTTTGATGTAGTCATCTCCATCTTTCTGCATCTGTGGCCAGTATGCCACTTGTTTGAGGGCATTGCATGTCGCTTTGACACCTCTGTGTCCTGCAGCTGGTATATTGTGGGCATGGACGAGCATCACCCCCTTCTGGTTTTGAGAAACCATGACCACAGACAGAGATGGTTCGTTGGAAGGACGCATGAGAATGCTTTTGTGGAGCTGCAAAGATGAGTGTATCAAAAAGAGGGTCTTTAGTTCCGGGGTGGCGGCGAAATCCGCCATTCAGGGGGCATGCATGGTTGGCTCTGAGAGGAACTGAACCATTGCATGAATAATAATAATAATAATGCATCAGATTTATATAGTGCTTTATCATAGACACTCAAAGACGCTTTACAAGTAGATATATTATTCATTCACTCGAGACAGACAATGGTAGTGGCAAGCTACTACTGAAGCCACAGCTGCCCTGGGGCAGGCTGACAGAAACGTGGCTGCCAATCCGAGCCAACGGCCTCTCCGGCCACCACCGAACATTTACACACATTCATACCCAGTGTTATGGGCACTGGAGGCAATGCGGGTGAAGTGTCTTGCCCAGGGACACAACGGCAGGATATCTGGGGATAGCGGGATTCGAACCGAGCGGAGTTGAGGGCCTGGAGGGCAATCAGGTCATCGTTTGAGAATGCCGCTATCGGACCCATTGGAGGTGGAGGGTCCTGGTTTCTGGTGGATTGGGCTCTTGTGACCACACAAGACGATCGGGGGGGGGCTGGGTGGAGTTTGGAAGCTGGCACCAGATCATGGTCAAATGTCCAGCGAGTGCCATGTAGGGCTCCTTGCTTGTCAAGTGAGTCCACAAAGTTATTCCACTCCTTATCCTGGCTTGGTGTTCGTGAATGACCTCTGGCCTTTTTCCAGTAAACCTGGAAGTTGTTGGAGGTCACAAGGTGGTCGCAAGCCATGAACAACTGTGTTTGACGGGTTTGCAGTTGAATGTTATGTAACCTTTGGTTTTCCAAAGGGCAAGGTGGCAAGTGAAGCTGAGACACACATCGAGTCTGTGCAGATGACCAGGGTGCAGACTCCGTGATTGATCACGAGCTGCAAAGTTATGAGCACGCCAACTATTTCAGCATATTGGGATTCTGTCCATCCATCCATCCTCCATCCATCCATTTCTACCACTTTTCTGGAGGTCTGGGTCGCGGAGGCAGCAGTTCAAGCAGAGAAGCCCAGACTTCCATCTTCCTGGCTACCTGCTCCAGCTCTTCAGAGAGGATACCAAGGCATAGTCTATCCAGCGTGTCCTGGGCCTGCCCCGGGGTCTACTCCCAGTGGGACGTGCCCAAAACACCACAAGTGGGAGGCATCCAGATCAGATGCCCAAACCACCTCAGCTGGCTCCTTTTGATGTGGAGGAGCAGTGGTTCTACTCTGAGTCTGTCCCAAATGACTGAGCTCCTCACCCTGTCTCGAAGGGTGAGTCCAGCAATTCTATGGCAAAAGCTCATTTCAGCCGACCGTATCCGCGATCTCATTCTGTTGGTCATTACCCAAAGTTCATAACCATAGGAAAAGCTGTCAGTTTACCTGTCAGTCTACGTTCTTACCCTCACCTAAGAACTCAGCTCCCTCTTCACCACAAGAGACCAGTACAACGGCCTCATCACTGCAGATGCTGCGCCGATTCATCTGTCAATCTCACCCTCCATTCTCCCCTCACTCGTGAATGAGACCGTGAGATACTTAAACTCCTCCACTTGGGGCAGGAGCTCGTCCCCAACCCCGAGAGAACAATCCACCCCCTTTTCCGGCTGAGCACCATGGACTCAGACTTGGAGGTGCAGATTCTCATCCCAGTTGTGTCACACTCAATAGCAAACTGTCACAGTAAGATCTGTAGGTCATTGCTCGATGAAGCCAACAGGACATCATCTGCAAACAGCAGAGATGAGATCCTGTTCAGGTTCAGGTTACTTTATTTGTACCCGTACGTAGATTTGTTTTGCAGTCAGGTGACATCCATATTTACAAACCACAATTACATTCAACATGAACACAAACACAGGCACACATGTAGCTGACGATAAACATGATAAAAGTACTCAAGGCTCCACCAATCAGGACATAAGGCAAAGCGATAAGAGAAAAAACAAAACAAAAAAACATGGGGTGGTCACCAAGCATGACAGCCTCCATTATTCTGTCTATTATTGAAACAATAAACTGACTACTCTGATTCTAAATCACACAAATATTCATTGGCTATTATTTACTAGCCATCAGCTTTTAAGTTTACCTTAAGGGCATTTTAGAAACTTGCTAATCAAGAACAAAGGCAATTAATGTCATTTATTCAACTCAAACTTTGCTGCTCATTAGAATAATAAAGGTGTAGTATGTTAAGAGTTTGCACTTTTAATTCAAATAAATGAACAACTAAAATTTTCAGTAATGGCTCAGTTCTGTCAGCTATTGTCATGAGTTGAACCTCTGCTAGTCTTTCTGATGGGCATCAGCACTGGCTATCTTTCTATTGATTCTCAGGCTGTTGTTTACACTGCCAGCCATCAGGCCACCCAATTTTGTAGTGCCCTTCCCTTTGAAACCTTTTGCCCGACAATGCGATGTCCAATGGGAAGCCTGTGCAACACTGTGCCGCACAGGCTTATGGGACCGAGTTTCCATATTTAACACCTGGGTAGGGCCTGTACTACGAAGCAGGATTTCGACTTACAAGGTAACTTCGAGGCTAACCATGGGTTTTCTTTACTACAACGCTGGTTCATTTCTTACCGAGGAAGATCACCATTGCAGCTTATAAGGGTGGGACAAAAGATGGATTCAGTGATGGATCCCAATACTTGACACCAACGATGATCCACTGATCCCTAAATGCATGGATCGATCTTTTATTACCTCCGCCAAGGAGGTAATGTTTTTACCGGGGTTTGTCTGTCTGTTACCAACATAACTCAAAAAGTTATGAACGGATTTTGACGAAATTTTCAGGAAAGGTGTGTAATGGCACGGGGAACAGATGATTAGATTTGGTGATGATCTGAGAGTGCATACCTCCACCAAGGGCTTTGTCTGTATTTCTGCAGCAGGATTACACAAAAACTAACTAACTAACTAACTAACTGGATGGATTTGGATGAAATTTTCACCTGAGGTGGTTCTTGGGCTAGAGAGGAGAACCCATTACATTTTGGTGATGATCTGGGAATGCATACCTCAGCCAAGGCTTGTCTCACAGTGTGTCAGCCACAATACTCCAAAACTAATGGACAGACTTTTATGCAATTTTCACCACAAGTGGCTCTAGGCCTACACACAAACCCTTTACATTTTGGAGGTGATCCATGAGAGACTGAAGGAGCCTTGGCGGAGGTATGCGCTCTCTGAGTGCTTTTCTAGTTATTTATATATATATTCATATAAATGTTGCACACATTTGGGTATTAATCAACCAATTGCATTTTCAGTCCACTAGACAGCGCAAAGCAAGCACCCAGTCAAGTCATATCTTGTCTCGCGAGATTGGAAGCCAGCTTTGAAAGTTAGAAAGCAGTTGAATGCGTAAACAAGTTGGCTCAAATGCTGGGCCTTTTTTGGATTTTCTTACAAAGATGGAACAGAAGTCCTTGACATGACACACAATCCACAAGAAGTGCTGAATGAAAAAAAAAACAAAAAAAAAACAAAAACAAAAAAAAAACCCCAACAACACTCGAACATGCAAGCCAGCACATGTCTAGGGCCAGCACATGCCTCAGAGCAGCGTTAGCAATGGCTAAGCTAAAAACACAGCAGCCTGTTGCTAGCCTTTTCTCCGAGCAGCACTGACCAGCAAGCTCCAGAGACCTGCCACAATCAACCTGCGTGCAGAGATGTGTCGCCAAGGAAAATGAAGCCCCGAGAATGTGGGCAGCAGAAAGGACCACAGCAGCTGGAGGACAGAGCCACCAGCCACCACAACAAAAGCAGCCGCAGTGACTTGAAAAGAGTTCAAACTTTACATGAAACAGATACTGACAGTTGTATTTCCGGGACAAAACTTGATGCTGACATGAGAGGGGGGATATATGGTATTGTGATGACTGGTAATAGTGATGGGATTGTGATAGTATTGGATTGTGACCCAAGTATCACAATCTGAACTGGATCGTGAGGTCAGAAGGCAGACTTGTCCTTCATAGCATGATTACTCTGTATCTTTTCCCAACTACAGTGATCCCTCGCTACTTCTCGCCTCACCTTTCGCGCCCTCAGTGCATCACGGATTTTTCAAAAATATTCATCAAAAATTCAAAATTGAGAAAAAATGGGCGGGCGCTAGCAGAAGGCAGGGAGACTACATTAGAACATCAGGTATCAACACGGAGAGCCCGCACAACTCAAAATCCACCTCTCTGTTCGCTGTTCTCGTGTTGGCTCGCCTCGGGAATCTCGCAAGCTGATTGGCCGAGACGTTTTACCCAGCTTCTCTCCCTGCCGAGCGCCCATACCCAGCGAAGGAAGACCGCATTCATTGTTCTTTATCGCTCGTGTTGCTTAGTCTCGCCGCGTGGAACTTTTCGCTGTTCTCTTGTGCCTTTTTGTGCGAAATAGTCTTCCCGTCGAGCCACTACGCCGCCTCCTGCAGCTTCTCCAGCTCTATTGGAAGCTGCCCTCGACGATCCTGTGCCTCTAGCACCTGACGATGAGGCGTCACCTGAGGAGCAGTAAAGCTCTCATTAACCTGTGCAGTAAATCATCTTCATCTTGAGTTACGTATCTTGTTATAAGAATAAAAGAGTTCTAAAAACATATTTATGTACACTTTATTTACATCTACGTATGTATGTATGTACACTTACACACACACGTATCATATGAGAGAGAGAGTGAGAGAATGAACGTACGTATTATTTATGGGTGACGTCATTAGGGGTGACGCTACTTCGCGGTTTTTCACTTTTCGCGGTCCGTTCTGAAACCCATTAACCGCGATAAGTGAGGGATCACTGTATCCCCTCATAGGTAAAGGAAACATTTGGAAGACTTACTACTCTGAATTATATTATTTATAATTCAGTATAGCCTATAATTTGTAGGTCATTATTTGCTCTCATATGCGCTGACACCACTGCCACTATGACTATAAAAGATACATTGTTGACTGTATACTGTAGCTACTTATTATTACTGATTAAGTAATAAAAATGTACTAATGTACTGCCCACATTCTCAGGGCTTCATTTTCCTCGGAGACACCTCTCCGCGCACAGGTTGATCGTGGCAGGTCTCCAGAGTTTGCTATAGCTCCGCTACAACTACTCGATAGCACCCTGCAACTACTCCGGAACTCAGCCGCTCCAGTTCTGACCAAGACCAGAAAGACCGCACGCATAACACCCATTTTAAAGTCTCTGCACTGACTTCCTGTTGGCTTCAGATTAGATTTTAAGGTTCTTTTATTGGTTTTTAAGGCTCTTAATGGTCTTAGCCCTGATTATTTATCAGAACCGGGCAGCTTGGTGGTGCAGTGGTTCGCACTGTGGCAGCACACTAAGAAGGTTGTAGGTTTGATCCCACCTCCTGACCATCAATGACCCTTCTGTATGGAGTCTGTATGTTCTCCCCGTGTCTGCGTGGGTTTACTCCAGGTACTCCGGTTTCCTCCCACAGGCCAAAAACATGCAAGTTAGGTTAATTGGAGACTCTAAAGTGGCCCTAGGTGTCAACGTGTATGTGCGAATGGTGAAGGGATTGGCAGCACACCATGGCTGCCTCATCCATTCATGTGGATGCCCTAAGTTTCCCTCTGGGATTAATGAAATATACAAAATACAAAAAAAAAAAAAAAAATGCTTTTACATTATGAGCCTTCAAGAACCCTCAGGTCTTCAGGTCAAGGTAATTTAATCATTCCTAAAGTCAGAACTAAAACTCACGGTAAGACAGCTTTCTGTCATGATGATCCACATCTGTGGAACAGCCTTCCTGAAAACTTGAGGGCTGCAGAGAATGTTGATAGTTTAAAAACCAAACTAAAGACCCACCTTTTTGACCTGGCTTTTATTTAAATTTATTTTCGCTTTTCCCCCCTTTTACCTTTTCTTACACTTTTTTATCCTGTTTTTATTTGTATTTATCCTGTTATAACTTTTTTAAACTCGTTATTATCTCTGGCTTTTCCTCACCGATAGTGCTTCCTCAGTTGGGCACACAAACCCCCCACCACGATAAGGTGATGATCAATGAGGGGCAAAGAAGGCAGAGACCTTGGCGATCTGATCCCAGGCTTCCACAACTGGCGTTTGGGATGTGGAATATCACCTCTCTGGTGCAGCTGTACAGCTTTCGGTCGCGTCAGAGTATTATTTTCTCCGCTTTTGTTTGTTTTTATCAATTTCATTTTTAATTTTTTACCTCTGTTTATGATACTCGTCTGTGTTTGCCGTTAGCTCAGTATTGGCCTCGCCTAAAAGCCCATTCGGACGCACGAGTAGGTCCAATCCCCGGATGGGCTACTTTTTATCAGGCTAGGCTACTTGCTAGCCTGTTTTTAGCATTTTAGCTGTTTTTAGCTAACTTGTTTTTAGCTACTTTAGCTGTTTTTGGCTAGTTAGCAGACTATCCATCTCAGCCCCTGGAACACTATGGCTCCGTCTCCAACTTGTACTCGCTGTTTATCTCTCCTTGGTAAGGCCTCTGAGTTGGAAACGAGGCTCTCCAACCTTTATAAGATTCGGGAGGGCGAAGACCACCTCGATACCATCATTCTCGGGCGTACATTGGCTCCGCCTACCGACTCACAGTTGGCAGAGACGGCTACTTACATGGATGAGCTCAGCGCTTCTCCATCCACCTCTACACCTGCTCCAGCCTCTGCAGACGCCCATGGCCAAAGCAATAAACACTGGCTTTGTCTTGGGGCTAAACCCAAAGCTTTGGTTGGTCCCTCTCATCCTCCATGCGCGCCCTGGACCTTGGTTCAACAAGCTAACAACCACGTCGATCGACCAGAAAGGGCTGCGCCACTTCTCTTCCCGTGTCCTTGGAAAACAGATTTGATATTCTTTCTATCGAGGATTTTCCCCACCTGGACGCTGGCTGTCTGCCGCTGAACGCCCCTCCTCTTCTTCAGTGGCGGCTCATGTCTGCAAACCCCGGATAAAGACCACCCTGGGTGTGTTAAATCACACACCAGCTCCAGATAGAAGAGAGCGCTTCTCCCCGCCTTCGCAACAACAACATCACCCTCTACAAAATTACTCTCCTTGTCAGAATCCACCGACAAAACCCCCCCAGACGACGCTGGTAATTGATGATTCGATCGTGAGGAACGTCAGAGGCAGGTACTGTGTTACTCGATTTTTTTCCCGGGGCTAGAGTCTCTGACACTGAGGCTCTTATCCCTGACCTGCTGAATGAATTCCCTCACGTACAAACTGTCGTTGTGCATGTGGGATGCAATAACATCCCAGATGAAGCATTGGAGATTTTAAAAAGTGACTTCAGGAGCCTTCTGTTCACTCTTATGAACTGTGGCAGACATGCGCTCATCTCTGGGCCTTTGGCACCTCTCAGACGAGGCTGCAATTGTTTTAGTAGAACTCTCAGTCTAATACTTGGCTGTGTTTTACTTGTCCTATTTTTAACATTGGTTTTGTTGACAATTTTAACTTATTCTGGAACCGACCATCACTTATGAGGCCTGATGGCATCCACCCAAATAGATTTGGTGCACATGTTTTAAGAGACAATCTATTCTATTCCATTCAGAGTTTTTTAGGACAGTGACTGGCACCTGGCATGTTTACTCGCTCTGAAGCTTCTGGGTTTGCCAAACTTCCCTTTTCTGGTTCTGTTCCCACTTCTTGTATCAATCCCATTAATTCAGGTGGTCTTTACCGTTTGGATCAGCCTTTGATTTATAATCCTACAGAGATTGTGTCTGTCCCCCGTTGCCCTAAATATTGTAACCCAGGGAAAATACAACATAACTTGAAAAGCACACGCACTTCTGCAGCTCCTCCTCATCCACCACCCTTCAACTTTGCCCCTGTCTCCTCCCTTAGACAACCTTTTTCTGCTTCCTCCAAAGTTAATAAAGTTAATAAAAATAGAATTCATAAACATCCCAAATTGATTAAACAAAATGCAGGGATGGCAACAGGAAATTCTGATTTCAGCTGAAATCTAATTTGGTCGATTGACTTATGGGGGGGCTGGGAGGTTTTCAGTAAAACAGAAGTAATTTAGACTGAAAAAAATGATTAAAAAAAATGAAATACTAGACTTAGATAAATCAATAAATTTAATGAAAAGTTAACTTACTTTTTCTTCAATGTTGTCTCACTGTCTTTAGTCCAACATATTTAACAGTTCTATAAGAGTTTATTACACTATTTACAGTGGTCACCAAGTCACTTCTAATGTGAAACTTTCTTCCTTCTGGCAGCAAGCTGTGTCAGTCTCTGAACTTTGAACTTCATCTCCTTTTCTGTTTTCTTCAGAAATTGTCCGAGTGTTTGTTACCTCGTCGAACTTAGAGCCAATTTTCACCTTTACCGTCACTTTTCTCTCAAGCCAATTCCATCGGAACTTATTTTTGACACTTTTGTATATTTCTAGCACTGATGACTCCTGATCCTTCGATAAAAATCTCATAATTCCGCTGAAAACAATACCGAAAGCTCAGAATTCCAACACGAACCAGGGATGTGATTTGGGGTTGGGGAAATTATCTGAAAATTCAGCAGGGGGTCTGGGGGACACAGTCCTTCAGCGGGGTCCGGGGCAAAGCCCCGGTGGGGGGGGGGGGGGGGCAAGGAGGGCGAAGCCCCCCGAAGCTCCTGGGTTTTTATGATTTTTAAGTACCAGAACTGTGCTTAAACGACATAAAACAAACAGCTGAATGCCACTTATTACTGTATAATATTGACTTATGTTCCAAGAAGATAGCATTCCTAAACTAGAAAAAGCACTCGGAGAGCGCAGACCTCCGCCAAGCGCCACAGTTCCCCCCATACAGTGTTTAACATCATAAATATTAATCCTCCATTTATTTTGTGTAACTTTATAGATTCCTTGACCATGAAAAAAATGCCATTCGCAAGTAGCATATATTAGCTATACTGTGATGCTTGTTGTGTGTTTATAGCTTCATTTGTTCTTTTAAAAATTTCAAAGGTTCCCTATTTTTTAATTTTTTTGCATCATTATTCAGATTTATTCCATTTCCTTAGGTCTTAAATGTCTTGTAGAAGCTGTTGAAAACTTGTCCTGTATTATGCAAATTACTGTGATTCCCGTTTTGGAAATCCCAATAAGTAAAAAAAATTCCTGGATCCAGACGGTGATCCGGATCACCACCAAAATGTAATCATCTGTAGGATACCCCATTTCTGACAATCTCTGAAAAGTTCATGAAAATCCGTCAATAACTTTTTGAGTTATCTTGCTAACAGACAGACAGACAGACAAACCAACGCCGATGAAAACATAACCTCCTTGGTGGAGGTAAATATTCCAACAAGCATTATCCATCACATGCTTTAACACTTGATCAAATCAAAATCAGTTAATTTTATCTATTCCATAATAGAAATACAATTCCAACATACCATTACTTTTTATAATTTCAGCTTTCATTTCAGATCACCAGTTTCAATCTCCATTGAGACTTGAGCTGTTCATTTTGCACAATCACTGATGTAGCCAAGTCTTAGAAATATTCAAAAGTTATCAGTCAGTGTCCACTGTGCACTGTCAATTTCAAACTGTTTGGAATCATAAAAGGGGATGGTTAACTTTTATTACCGTTTCCTCCCCCGCGCAGCCCAGCTCATACAGCCGTTGTACGCCGTCAGTAACAGGGAGTTAATGGCTCTCCACCTGGCCATACGCCACTTCCAGTCCTGCCTGAAAGGGCGTACCTTCACTGCGTTTGTGGACCACAAGCCGCTAACGTACTTAACGTACTTTATCTTCCTGGAAGATAAAATAAAATAAAGCGGAATTCGGCGAATTAGCAGAAAATCACATCCCTGAGAACACGCCGCCATGAATTTTTGAAAAAGCATACAACGAGCCATTTGATTGGTCCAATCGTTTGCAACTATCCAATCGCAGGGCTGTTTACAATACAGCAGTAGCTTGAACACAACACATCCGGGTTATCGCGGGAGACGACTTCCGGGGAAGCGCCGAGCACTTATGTAATCGTGTTCATTTTGGCTAAAATCGGTAACAATAAGGTACCTTACCCCCCCTAAAATTTTCTCAACGGATTTAGACGATTCACAGAAATGATCAATTTGAAAATAAATCGGCAGAAATCCGCAGTTCGGCGGAAAATTGCCATCCCTGAAAATGTTGGTAAAATTCAAATCCAACCTCAAGTCCCTAAAATTAATAAATCGGCCTCTGTTCCTCCTCAAAACTTAAATATTAAATGTGGTCTATTAAATATTAGGTCTCTAACTTCTAAGTCTCTTCTGGTTCATGATCTATTAATCGATCATCAGATCGATCTACTATCCCTCACAGAGACCTGGCTTGGGCAAGATGATTATGTTGGTCTGAATGAATCAACTCCCTCTGGGTATTTAAACTGTCATAACCCCAGAGGTTCTGCTCGTGATGTTGGAGTGGCAGCAATTTTCCATTCTAAATTACGAGTTAATGTTAAGCAAAAATTATGTTTTAATTCCTTTGAAGGTTTGGTCCTCAGTGTGGGGTTTGTTGGCAATCTTGGCTTGAACCCAATTTTCTTTGCCATAGTTTATCGTCCTCCCTCAGCCTATTCAGAGTTTCTATCAGAATTCGCCGAATTTTTAGCAGATTTAGTGCTGAAATCCGATAGAATAATTATTGTTGGGGACTTTAATATACATGTTTATGGAGAGAGTGATTGTCTTAATAAGGCATTCAATTCAATTTTAGACTCATTGGGGTTTTCCCAGAAAGTAAAAAATTCTATCCATCATTTCCACCATACATTGGGCCTTGTTTTGACTTATGGTATAGATATCGAAAATCTGGTAGTGTCCCCTCATAATCATGTACTGTCTGACCATTGTCTGTTAATTTTTGATTTCATTATCTCTGATCACTTCTTTCCTAAAGAAAAATACTACTACAGCAGATGTCTTTCTGACGACGTTGTTGCCAAGTTTTTGCAGATTGTCTCCTCTATGTCATAGGTCAACACAACAGAAACAACAGAAATAATAGATGGAGAGTCTGCTCCATTCGTGATTGATGGCATGGTTGATAGCGTTACAGCCTCTCTGCATCGGACTCTAAATTTGGTAGCCCCTTTAAAAAAAGAAAAAGTCTAACCAGAGATTTCTAACCCCTTGGTTTAACTCAGAAACTCGTGACTTAAAGAAAACTCGTCAATTGGAAAGGAAATGGCATTCATCTAATTCAGATGAATTCTACGTAGTGTGGAGAAATCATTTCCTAATCTATAAAAAATCTCTTAGAAAAGCTAGATCAAGCTATTATTCTGCATTAATAGAAGCGAACATGAATAACCCCGGGTTTCTCTTCAACACTATAGCCAGGCTTACAAAGAGCCAGGACTCGGTCAATCCTCACATCCCCCGTGTTTTCTAGTCAGGACTTTCTGAACTTTTTCAATCTTAAAATTTTATCTATTAGAGATGAAATCAGTCAGATTCTTCCTACCGTAAACTCAAGTACATTTACTTCTACAGCTCCCTCAATTGATATCTGCTGAGATAAGTTTACTTCAGTCGACCTCTTAGAGTTGGTTAAAATAATTTCCTCATCTAAGTCTTCATCTTGCCTTTTAGACCCTATTCCTTCTAGGTTATTTAAAATCATCTTCCCAATTATTGGTAGCCGTATTCTTCTTATAATTAATTCTTCTTTAACTCTGGGTTATGTACCACTGGCTTTTAAAACTGCTGTAATTAAACCCTTACTCAAAAAACCGACTCGCAATCCAGGACTTTTGGCCAATTTTCGACCAATATCTAATTTGCCTTTCATTTCAAAAATCTTGGAGAGAGTTGTTGCTGTGCAACAAACTGATTATGTGCAGGGAGTTGGTTTGTTTGAGGAGTTTCAATCTGGGTTCAGAGCTAGTCACAGCACTGAAATTGCTTTAGTGAAGGTCACTAATGACCTCCTGATCACATCTGATAATGGATTTGTCTCTGTTCTTGTTCTTTTAGATTTCAGTGCAGCCTTTGACACTATCGATCATGCCATTCTACTTGATAAGATTAGAACACTTTGCTGGACTAAGTCGAACTCCATTGCAGTGGTTTAGATCTTATTTGTCTGATAGATTTCAGTTTGTTCACATTAACAATGAAGTTTCTTCCAACTCTAGGCTCAGTCACGGAGTTCCACAGGGATCTGTGTTGGGCCCTACTCTTTTTAGTGTATATATGCTCCCGTTAGGCAATATCATCAGAAAGCACTGTATACATTTTCACTGTTACGCAGACGACACACAACTATACCTGTCAATGAAGCCCGATGATTGTAATCAATTAGCCAAGTTAGATGCCTGTCTTAAGGACATCAAAGGTGGGATGACTTGTTATTTTCTACTATTAAACTCTGATAAGACTGAAGTCATTCTTGTTGGCCCAAAACATCTTAGAAATTCCTTCTCAAATTATGCCTTTAATTTAGATGCCACCACTCTCACTTTGAATAGTTCTGAGTTATTTTTGATCAAGAATTTGTCCTTTAATTCACATATTAAAATTGTGTCTCAGACTGCCTTCTATCACCTGCGCAATATTGCCAAGATCAGGAGCATCTTGTCTCTGAATGATGCTGAGAAACTGATTCACGCCTTTGTTAGCTCTCGATTAGATTATTGTAATTCGTTATTATCTGGTTGTCCTAAAGTATTCTTAAAAAATCTTCAGTTGATTCAAAATGCTGCTGCTAGAGTTTTAACTGGTTCTAGAAGAAGAGATCATATCTCTCCGGTTCTGTCCTCCCTCCATTGGCTTCCCATAGAATTTAGAATCAAGTTTAAAATCCTCCTTCTTACTTTCAAAGCTCTTAATAATCAGGCCCCCCAATATATACAAGATCTGATATTACCTTACCATCCTAATAGAGCATTACGCTCCCAAAATGCTGGCTTACTTGTGGTGCCCAGAATCTCCAAAAGTACAGTGGGAGGCAGAGCCTTCTGCTATCAAGCTCCTTCTCTCTGGAACCAGTTACCACTCTGGGTCCGGGAGTCAGACTCGGTCTCCGTTTTTAAGAACAGGGTAAAATCCTTCTTTTTTAATATAGCTTATGTTTAAGGAGGGATTTTGTGTCTTTTATCCCCACTTTTCTGTTATTTGATCCACACTGCTGGTTGACCTCCAATAATGTACTTGGCACCTTACTGTTATGTTTTTATGTCTGCCGTCTCCATCCTCCCTACCCCCTCACCCCCAGCCAGTAGCAGCAGATGACTGCCCCTCCCTGAGCCTGGTTCTGCTCGAGGTTTCTTCCTGCCAAATGGGACTTTTTCCTCTCCACTGTCGCTTCGTGCTTGCTCATAGGGGATCGTCTGATTGCCGGGTTTTTCTGAGACTGTGGGGTTTTTCTCTGCACTGTGGCGCCATGAGATGGCCTCTGTTGTGATGTGACGCAGTATAAATAAAGCTGAATTGAATTTGGTGGGGAAGAAGCCTGAGCTGGTGCATGAGGTTGAGAGATACTGGCTAGATATAGCCAGCCTCACCTCAACACACAGCTCTGGTCCTAGAACCAGTCTCCTGGAGAGGGCTGGAGCTTGGCCTACTCTGGAATTTCCCCAGGCGAGAGGCAACAAGCAGGGGTGGGTATTCTTGCATCCCACCACCTTGCTGCCTCTATATTGGAGTTTTCCCCGGTGGATGAAAGGGTTGTTTCCCTGCACCTTTGGATTGGGGTTCAGTTACTGGACTTCTGTGCTAACCACAGAAGTGGTTTGCCAGTAAGTGCATCGTGACATGCACGACACAAAGAGCAGAGATAAACAAACCTATCATCTGGTCAGTCACTACAACAGATACTGGGAGTCAGTTTGTCTTGGCCTGTCCTTGCCATTGATAATACCTCTATCTGCCAAGAATGTGCCGTTAGTCCAGCAAAAGCTAGCGGTACTCAAATATTCTGCAAGCAGTTTCATGAAATGGCCAGTCAGAAAGCAACTCATACTGGCTCGGATGTCGCCAGGGTTAACAAGGTCAGGAGTTCCTGGCAGCGGAAGGCAAAGGACAGAGCTGCGTGGAGCAATCTGATCAGATCTAAATGGAACAGTCATTGTCGCCCCCGACAGACTACTATGATGATGACGCTTTTTTGGTTTTATATGGTAGGTTGATTAGTGTGTGTGTGTGTGTGTGTGTGTGTGTGTATGCGTGTTGTGAGTGTATGCGTGTTGTGAGTGTATGCGTGTTGTGAGTGTATGTGTGTGGGTGGATGACCATTCACTCTCACAGTCATACCTAAGAACAATTTAAAATCCCCAGTTTGATGCCAATTAACCTAACTTGCATGTTTTTGGCATGTGGGAGGAAACCGGAGAAATCCCAGAGTAAACCCACGCAGATCACTGTTGGTCAGGCGCTGGGATCAAACCAAGGATCCCCCGGCCAAGGGTGAGTTGCTGTGCTGCCACAGTGCTAACCACTCCGCCACCACGCTGCCCATTTTAAATTACATACTGTAAAAAAAATCAATTGTACAAATTTATCTGCCATCAATGTTATGCACCTTTATCCCTCTTAATTTTGCAGTGTTATAAAATAGTTTTTAATGTGCATTTGAGACGACTTCAACTTTATTCTTTATCGCTACTGGACTAATTAAAAATGATTAGAAATCAAGTTACATTAAGACCCAGTTTGTTTCTCCACATGTTTTAATGTATTTATTTAGTGTGTATGCGGCCATTGTCATGCACTTTTGCAGCTTTAGTAATGTTTTTTCAGACAAAATTAAGAAACTCATTAGTGATTTAAACCAGAACAATGATCTGATACACTATAATGTTTCCTGTGAGGGACAAATTAGCATCATCATTTAGCATCTGCCATCTTATTAGAGAGAACGGTGTTAATGTGACTAACGTCCAATTAAAAGGAGGTTAGAGGACTATCCTCTCTTGACACAGCACAGTGGGAAAAAGTCCAACATCTCTGGCTGCCACAGAAGTAGTGGCAAAACAATAGCTTGCAGTTAGCTGCTGTGGCGCACCTGGCGCACTGAGGGGGAGAGGCAGGACGGTGAGATGTAGAAACAGGTACAGTGAGGTAAAAAAGTATCTAGTCAGCCACCAATTGTGCAAATTCTCCCACTTGAAAGATGAGAGGGGTCTCCAATTTTCATCATAGGTATACCTCAACTATGAGAGACAAAATAAGAAAAAAAAAAATCTAGAAAATCACATTGAAGGATTTTTAATGAATTAATTGGTAAATTCCTCGGTAAAATAAGTATTTGGTCAATAACAAAAGTTCATCTCAATACTTTGTTATATACCCTTTGTTGGCAATGACAGAGGTCAAACGTATTCTGTAAGTTTTCACAAGGTTTTCACACACTGTTGCTGGTATTTTGGCCCATTCCTCCATGCAGATCTCCTCTAGAGCAGTGATGTTTTGGGGCTGTCGCTGGGCAACACAGACTTTCAACTCCCTCCAAAGATTTTCTATGGGGTTGAGATCTGGAGACTGGCTAGGCCACTCCAGGACCTTGAAATGCTTCTTACGAAGCCACTCCTTCGTTGCCCGGGCGGTGTGTTTGGGATTATTGTCATGCTGAAAGACCCAGCCACGTTTCATCTTCAATGCCCTTGCTGATGGAAGGAGGTTTTCACTCAAAATCTCACGATACATTGCCCCATTCATTCTTTCCTTTAAACGGATCAGTCGTCCTGGTCCCTTTGCAGAAAAACAGCCCCAAAGTATGAAGTTTCCACCCCCATGCTTCACAGTAGGTATGGTGTTCTTTCTCCTCCAAACACGACAAGTTGAGTTTTTACCAAAAAGTTCTAATTTGGTTTCATCTGACCATATGACATTCTCCCAATCCTCTTCTGAATCATCCAAATGCTCTCTAGCAAACTTCAGACGGGCCTGGACATGTACTGGCTTAAGCAGGGGGACACGTCTGGCACTGCAGGATTTGAGTCCGTGGTGGCGTAGTGTGTTTCTGATGTAGCCTTTGTTACTTTGGTCCCAGCTCTCTGCAGGTCATTCACTAGGTCCCCCTGTGTGGTTCTGGGATTTTTGCTCACCGTTCTCGTGATCATTTTGACCCCATGGGGTGAGATCTCGCGTGGAGCCCCAGATCGAGGGAGATTATCAGTGGTCTTGTATGTCTTCCATTTTCTAATAATTGCTCCCACAGTTGATTTCTTCACACCAAGCTGCTTACCTATTGCAGATTCAGTCTTCCCAGCCTGGTGCAGGTCTACAATTTTGTTTCTAGTGTCCTTTGACAGCTCTTTGGTCTTGGCCATAGTGGAGTTTGGAGTCTGACTGTTTGAGGTTGTGGACAGGTGTCTTTTATACTGATAACGAGTTCAAACAGGTGCCATTAATACAGGTAACGAGTGGAGGACAGAGGAGCCTCTTAAAGAAGAAGTTACAGGTCTGTGAGAGCCAGAAATCTTGCTTGTTTGTAGGTGACCAAATACTTATTTTACTGAGGAATTTACCAATTAATTCATTAAAAATCCTTCAATGTGATTTTCTGGATTTTTTTTTTTTTCTCATTTTGTCTCTCATAGTTGAGGTATACCTATGATGAAAATTGGAGACCTCTCTCATCTTTTAAGTGGGAGAACTTGCACAGTTGGTGGCTGACTAAATACTTTTTTGCCCCACTGTATGTCTCTTAAATCCCAATATAAACAATACAGTTTTATATGAAACGGTAGACATTTCTTTTATCGTGTCACCGATATATACATACCTGCCAACTTTTCAAACCTGAAAAGCCTAGTAGCTAGCCGGGGTCCAGGGGCTGATGCTAATGCTAATAATGCTAATGCTAATAATAATAATGCTAATATTTGCCAAACAAATAGCGCCAAACAAATATTAGCATTAAATCAAGTTAGAATGTAGCTAACAACCTCATATTTCTTCAACTTTCAAACCTGAAAAGCCTAGTAGCTAGCCGGGGTCCAGGGGCCGCAGTGTCAAACAAATATTAGCATTTGACATAGAAGTCACATATTAATTATATTAAAGGTAAAATATCTAAATCAATTGCAATACTACACAGAGCGAAATATTTGCTGAATCAACCCACATTATATACTTTGTATCATTCATTAATACTCCCATACATGACATATTGTACTGAAGTATGGGGAAATAGATATAAAAACATATATCCAGTCTTTGCTCCAGTCTCACTGCTTAAAGCCAGAGATGCAGCGTTCAGAGCGAAGGACAGGATTGCCCTCCGCTCAGCCAGGTCTGCGCTTTCAAAGGGAATTAAGGCGGCAAAGCGCGCCTATGCGGAGAAAATCCAGGGACACCTCTGTGACACTAGGAACACCAAGCAGATGTGGCAGGGAGTTCGGACACTGACGGGCTTTAAGTCTAGGCAGGGGGTCGATGATGACGACGCTTCGCTTCCAGACAGGCTTAACGACTTCTTTGCACGTTTTGAAGCATCAAACTCGACAATCAGAGGGAGGGCCGGCCCACTCCCACCATCGGTCGGACCAGCTTTTACCATTAACACAGCAGACACACGGAGGACCCTATCCAGAATCAACCCACGCAAAGCTGCAGGTCCAGACAACATTCCGGGACGTGTGCTCCGAGACTGCGCGAGCGAGTTGGCGGATGTCCTGACTGACATTTATAACATCTCCCTGAGTCAGGCCATCGTTCCCAGATGCTTCAAGACCTCTATCATTGTACCGGTGGCAAAGAAACCAGTGGTGTCCTGTTTGAATGACTATCGTCCTGTTGCACTTACACCAATTGTGATGAAGTGTTTCGAACGGCTTGTCAAACCACACATCACAGCCTGCCTCCCTGCATCACACGACCCGCTCCAGTTTGCATATCGTTCAAACCGCTCCACGGAGGATGCTATAGTCACCACCCTACACTCTGTCATCACCCACCTGGACCAGAAAGACACCTACGCCAGACTCCTGTACATTGATTTCAGTTCAGCATCCATCCATCCATCCATCCATCTTCTACCGCTTTTCCGGAGGTCTGGGTCGCGGAGGCAGCAGTTCAAGCAGAGAAGCCCAGACTTCCCTCTCCCCAGCCACCTGCTCCAGCTCTTCAGAGGGGATACCAAGGCGTTCCCAGACTAGCTGGGAGACATAGTCTCTCCACCGAGTCCTGGGTCTGCCCCGGGGTCTCCTCCCAGTGGGACGTGCCTGAAACACCTCAAGTGGGAGGCGTCCAGGAGGCATCCTAATCAGATGCCCATACCACCTCAACTGACTCCTTTCAATGTGGAGGAGCAGCGGTTCTACTCTGAGCCTCTCCCGGATGACTGAGCTCCTCACCCTATCTCTGAGGGTGAGTCCAGCAATCCTACGGAGAAAGCTCATTTCAGCCGCTTGTATCCGCATCACAGTTCAGCATTCAACACCATTATTCCCCAGAGACTGATAGAGAAATTACTCCTTCTCGGTCTGAACACCGCCACATGTCTCTGGATCCTGGATTTCCTGACTGAGAGACCTCAGTCTGTCCGGGTTGGAAACAACATCTCCAACTCTGTCACACTGAGTACCGGAACCCCTCAAGGCTGTGTTCTCAGTCCACTGTTGTTTACACTTCTAACACATGACTGTGTATCCAAACACGAGGGGAACCAGATTATTAAGTTTGCAGATGACACCACGGTGGTGGGACTTATTCAGAGGGATGAGGAATCAATGAACAGGGAAGAAGTGAGAGACCTGGAGGGCTGGTGCAGGGAGAACAATCTGGTGCTCAACGTGGACAAAACAAAGGAGATTATTATCGACTTCCGGCGGTCACAGCCTGAGCACGTCCCCCTCAGCATCGGCGGCCGTTTAGTGGAGAGAGTAGAGAACAGCAAGTTCCTCGGAGTGCAGATCTCACAGGACCTGACCTGGAGCAAGAATTCCTTGGAGATCAGGAAGCGAGCTCAGCAGAGACTACACTTCTTGAGGAAACTCAAACAGGCCTCTCTCCCCATCTGCATCCTCAGGACCTTCTACAGAGGTGTGGTGGAGAGTGTTCTGACGTACTGCATTGCTACATGGTACTCCAGCTGCAGTATGTCAGACAAAAAAGCCCTGCAGAGGATAGTCAAGGGGGCGGAGAGGGTAATTGGAGTCTCCCTCCCCTCTGTCCAAGAACTTTTTCAGAACCGTTGTAGGAGCAGGGCACTGAACATTGTCAAGGACCGTTCTCACCCTCTGCATAAACACTTTGAACTTCTTCCATCTGGTAAACGATTCCGGAGCATCAGAGGCAGAACCACCAGACTGATCAACAGCTTCCTCCCACAAGCTGTCAGGATGCTGAACAGCTGACCCGGAATCTCACATACACACTACTGCACCTATGGACATTTTGTATATTATAGTTAGTTATTCTTTTTCCCCAAGTATGTCTCAGGGATGTGTGAATGGATGGGGGGGTGGGGGTGGGGTGGGGGGTGGAGCTATGTGGGAGTGTGTCTTAATCATGCTGCTTCTTATATGGATGCCGAGAGAAACGCAATTTCATCTTGCCTGCACTACAGTTGTATGTACAGCAATATGACAATAAAGTTTGATTTGATTTGATTTATGCTTCAGAAGAGAGCTATTAGAATAATAAACAAAGCTGCTTACAGGGAACCAACAAACCCACTTTTTCTTAAATTCAAAGCTCTCAAGTTGAAAGATCTGGTTGACTTTAAAACTGCAGTAATAATGTTTAAAGCTAAGAATCTATCACTGCCCGCAAATATCCAAAAGCTGTTCCAAATAAGGGAGAAACGGTATCATTTCAGAGGAACATGTATATTTCAAAAACCTTCAGTGAGAACTACCACCAAGCAACACTGTGTTTCAGTGCAAGGAGTCAGATTATGGAACGATTTTGGACCTGAATTAAAATCATGTACAACGCTTGGACAATTTAAACAAAAACTAAAGGAAGAAATACTCCAAACATATATACAAGATGACATGTAAAATCACATAAGGATTGTCATATCCAGTCTGTGTTGTGTTGTTACTTAGGTTTTTTTGTCACATTTTGTCTTAGCTTTGTTCTGAATTGTAATCGCTCGTTTTGTTTTTCTTTTGAATTCTTGGATGGAATATGGGTGGGCAATATAAGCTGCGGCTTCAGCCATCACCCATTTCAGATAACTTATGTTGAACTGTATAATCAGAGGAGTTCTTGTTTAATTTGACCTTGTTGGATTTTTTCGCCTTTGTTATATTATTCTGTTTCTTTTTAATCTTTACTTTTAATCTATCCGAAATAAAGATTCACTCATTCATTAAATTTGCATTCAAAAGACTATCTTAACACTGCATAGAACTTCGAATAGGCCAGATGTGATGTATTATGAATACTAGAAAAGCACTCGGAGAGCGCAGACCTCCACCAAGTGCCACAGTTCCCCCCATACAGTGTTTAACATCATAAATAAAATATTGAAAATGGCCCTCTCTCGCAATGTTAAATTAAAAAAAAAAAATCCTTTAAAAAATTCCTGGATCCAGACGGTGATCCGGATCACCACCAAAATCTAATCATCTGTAGGATACCCCATTTCTGACAATCTGTAAAAATTTCATGAAAATCCATCCATAACTTTTTGAGTTATCTTGCTAACAAAGAAATAGACAGACAAACCAACGCTGATGATCACATAACCTCCTTGGCGGAGGTAACTAGAAGACTAGAAATATCAGCAGGGACACGTGCGTAAATGACGGCAAAATCGCTCTATTTTATGTGTTTACATGATACACCAAGCATGACAAGGCTTGCAATTACACAGCACATGTTCTTCAGAATCTTAGGCATTATATAAAATGTATTCTCCCTTTAGTTGTCGAATCCATGGTCCATTTGCCAGGGTTGAAGTGCAGTCGTGCGAACGTCTGTTGCAGTTTACATCGTGTTTTCATCTCGCCATGTACGCACGCCTCTCCGGGATTTCGCGCGAGAATAGAAACCTCAATAGCGATAGCGTTAGCTTAGCAAACGCTTCAGGTAAAGCGTAGCAGCGAACCACGAAAAGAAACGCTACTCAGTTTACTCACAGAGCACGGTGAAAGGCGAATAAAGGGGTATTTCTACTTCAAAAGCTGGTTCAACCAAGGTGGAAATTCAGCCTGTGTGTGTGTGTCACAAATGTTGATCCGATATTCGCTGTTGGTTAGTGATTTTCGTGGCAAAATCAGCAACTTTGTCTCAGCACTGAAAAAGTGTGACCATCCCGGCGGCCATCACGTGTTGCTCTGTTCTAAATTTAGATACGATTCCTAGCGAGCTTGTGTTTGGAATTGCTTTCGTGTTTTTTTTACGATTTAAAATTTTTGACTGAATTTTTAGTGAAAAACCGTAATTTTGATTAATAAAGCCGTAACCCGGAATGGGGTCTTGAAAACCGGAACCATTACGGCAAAACCGGAGTAGTTGGCAGGTATGTATATATCGTCATATTGCACAGCCCGAGTTCAAACCATCTCAGCCTTGCCTCTTACTTGGTCTCCCAAAAGCTCAACCTGAGCTGTCCTTCTGATATACTCATTTCTGATGTTGTCCCTCCTAGATGCTCCTTATGAAAATCTTAGCATCTTCAACTCTGCCACCTCCACCTCCTGTCTTTTTGTCAGCACCACCATCTCCAAACCCTACATCATGGCAGGTCTCACTACCATCTTGTAAATCTTCCCTTTCACTCTTGCTGCAACCTTTCTGTCACAAAAACCACCCGACACTCGTCTCCACCCTCTCCACCCTGCCTGCACTCTCTTCTTCACCTCTCTTGTGCATTTTTCCATTGCTTTGGATGGTTCACCCCAAGTATTTCAACTCATCTACTTTCACTACCGCTACTCCTTCCATCTTCATGGTTAGACCTGCCTCCCTCTCATTCACACTCATGTATTCTGTCTTGCTTTTATTGACTTTCATTCCTCTTCTCTCCAGAGCATACCTCCACCTCTCCAGGTTCTCTTCCACTTTCTCCCTACTCTCACTACAGATCACAATGTCATCTGCAAACATCATGGTCCACAGAGACTTCTGCCTGACCTCCACCATGGCAAACAAGAAGGGGCTCACAGCCGATCCCTGATGTAACCCCACCCCAATCTTGAACCAATCAGTCACTCCTACAGCACACCTCACCACTGTCTCGCTGTCTTTATACCTGTCTCTGCCACTCCTGACTTTCTCATACAGTACCACAATTCCTCTCTTGGCACCCTATCATATGCTTTCTCTAGACCCACAAAGACACTGCAACTCCTTCTGACCTTCTCTATACTTCTCCATCAACACTCAAAGCAAACACTGCATCTGTAGTACTCTTTCTTGGCATGAAACCGTACTGCTGTTCATTGATTGTCACCTCTTAACGTGGGTTCAACAACTCTCTCAGGTCTTCATAGTGTGGATGGTCAACTTTATGCCTCTGTAGTTACTACAGCTATGAGCATCACCTTTGTTCTTGAAAATTGGTTCCCAAACACTTCTTCTCTCCTCAGGAATCCTCTCACTCTCCAATACTGTATTAAACAATCTGGTTAAAACATCCAGTGCCATCTCTCCTAAACAGCTCCATATCGCCACAGGTATGTCATCAGGACCAAACGCCTTTCCATTCTTCATCCTCTTGAAAGCTGCCCTCACTTCTGCCTTGCTAATCCTCGGGACTTCCTTGATTACCATCTTTCCTTCATCCATCCCCCTCTCATTTTTCTTTATTCATCAGCTCTTCAAAGTACTCCTTCCACCTTCAACACACTCGTCATTTGCAAGTAATTATCATTTCTGTCCTTAATCAGCCTAACCTGCTGTACATCCTTTCCAGCTCGATCTCCCTCACCAAATGATACAAGTCCTTTTCTCCTTCCTTAGTATTTACTGTAGCTTCTCTTACAACTCACTATCTGCCTTCTCCTTTGCCATGCGCCAAAATTCCAAATACTCCCGTCTACGGTCTTCATCTCCCTGACTATCTCACTTTTTCATTGCCAACCTCTTCCTTTGAAGACTTTTCTGCACCTCCTGATTGCACCACCAAGTCTCCTTGTTTTCCTTCCTCTGCCCATTGGATACACCACATACCCTTCCACCAGTTTCCCTCAATACCTTTCCTGTACTTTCCCGGTCATCTGGTAATTCTTCCCTTCCACCCAGAGCC
Organism: Pholidichthys leucotaenia; assembly: GCA_020510985.1. NCBI lineage: Eukaryota > Metazoa > Chordata > Actinopteri > Cichliformes > Pholidichthyidae > Pholidichthys > Pholidichthys leucotaenia. The sequence goes on along the minus strand of CM035845.1, from coordinate 251,040,148 downwards.
TGTATGAACTCCTTCCTGAACTCCTTCTGTAACTTCCCCCACTTAATCTTTGGTTCTGCCTTCACTGTTTTCCTCTTCTTGCTTTGCAAAGTCCTCCTACAGACTGCCATCTGATGGTGTCTAGCTACATTCTCCCCGCCACCACCTTGCATTCTCCCATGTCTTTAAGATTTCTCCTTCTGCGTAGGATGTACCTACACCTGTGTGCACCTTCCTCCACTCTTGTAAGTCTGAAAGTATGCGTTCACCACAGCCATTTCCATCCTTTCAGCAAAATCCACAACCATCTGTCCTCCCACATTTCTCTCCTTAAAACCATACCTACCCAGGACCTCCTCATCACCTCTGTTCCCTTCACCTACATGTCCATTAAAGTCTGCTCCAATCACCACTCTCCCCCCCGCTGGGAACACTACCACTTCATCCAACTTACTCCAGAATTCCTCTCTCTTCTCCTCCCCCCTCCCCTTGTCCTTTCAAACAGCTAGGTAAGCAGAACAGAAATCTGCTTCCCTTATTGAGCTAAACAGATTTATTTTGCCAAAAGGAGCTTTATACAGTACATACACTACCGTTCAAAAGTTTGGGGTCACCCAGCCAATTATTTTGCGTTTTCCATGAAAAGTCACACTTATTTACCACCATGAGTTGTAAAATGAATAGAAAATATAGTCAATACATTGACAAGGTTAGAAATAATGATTTGTATTTGAAATAATAATTTTTTCCTTCAAACTTTGCTTTCGTCAAAGAATCCTCCATTTGCAGCAATTACAGCATTGCAGACCTAACATGATTGCACAAGGGTTTTCTAATCATCCATTAGCCTTCTGACGCAATGAGCAAACACATTGTACCATTAGAACACTGGAGTGATAGCTGCTGGAAATGGGCCTCTATACACCTATCTAGATATTGCACCAAAAACCAGACATTTGCAGCTAGAATAGTCATTTACCACATTAGCAATGTATAGAGTGTATTTCTGATTAGTTTAAAGTTATCTTCATTGAAAAAAAGTGCTTTTCTTTCAAATGTAAGGAAATTTCTAAGTGACCCCAAACTTTTGAACGGTAGTGTATGTATGCACTGTATATTGTTTATAAACTCCTCTTGTAATAACTTTGAATAATTCATTGAAATTGTCTTACCCATGAAGAACCCCACGGGGGGAATGGGGAAAGGAGGGGTGGGGAGGGGGAAAAAAGGGAGAGGAACAGACAAAGAAGACAAACAGACTAACACACCTGAAACAAACAGAAGACAGACTGTTTCTTCTACTGAAAAGGTCTCCTCATGAGTCTGTGTCTGCACCTGTTAAAAGCAGAAACTTGTGTGTGCTCCATGTGCGTGTGTATGAGAACACGTGCAAAATAAGTGTGTGCGTGTGAGTGGTTTGTCAGGAAACATAAGCCTGTTTTCCACTAGCCCAGCACACCTCGGTACGGCTCGATTCACTTCAGTACGGCTCGGAATGCTTCCGTCTCCATTAGCACGGTGTTGTGCTTGCGCTGTGATGGTTTGTTAGGAGGTTTTAGAAGCGGGGCAGCAGCAGATTCTCAGCGAGGCGGGGCCACACTCCCGTGACATTACGCACCCGACTGAGTCCTTATTTACACGAGACAAAAAAGGATCCAAGGATTATTGCCTTGCTCGCTCTGTGGATTTATCTCACAATTAATTTTATCTCATAATTAAGCTGCAACAACACAAGTCACTTTTGTTTTGAATTAACTGCCAAATGACCTAGAAATAATGAGCTGAAACTTGTTTTTATTCGTATTAAATAATGAGACGGTGGCACACTGGCCAACACCAAATTATTATTTTTTACATCCTAGGGCATTTTGGATGTACTGAATTAAAAAAAATCATGTTTTTCACCTTCAGGTCAACGTTTGTATCATTTTGATCAGATTAGGCAATGGAATTTCTATGTAAATTAAATTTTAAAATTAAATTAAATCACCCTTATTGTCATTCAACTGTACAACCAATCATGTACAGTAGAACGAGATTGTGCTTTACCCATCTACTGTGTTAATCACACACACCCCAAGTGCAGAATCAGAGGGCCGCTGCCATGCAAGGCGCCGCCACAGATTTCCCTCCTCCATTCCATTATTGCTGAGCACCAAGCTGGACGGCAGGAAGTTCCACTTTTATATGGTCTTCGGCATGACCCGGCCGGGATTTGAACCCCTGCCTCCCGGGTGTGGGGCGGATGCTCTACCAACTGAGCCACCACTCCGGTAATTATACTGTTTTATAATTCAGTGTTATAACAGACAAACCACATTTTCCAAAACAATTCCATTTTATTATATACAAAATATTAAAAGAAAAAAAAAAAACTTTGCAACACAACATGAAGGTTAATCGACATTTTATACACGCCGACCACTGAGTGTCTACACCAGCTTCCCAAACTGGGTCACGACTCGGATGAATGAAGCCGTCTCTGCCAGCTGTGGGTCAGCAAGGCTCGGTTGAATAATCCGTGCGGGCTGTCGCGGCGGACGCGTGGGATGATTCTACAAGGAAAATGCACACAAAATACAGCACGAAAGTGCAATATATACAGAAAAGACAATAGTTTTTAACAAGAATACATAAGCTTATTTCAGCGTATTGTTCACATGAATAATTAAAATAAAAGCTTGAGTCCGCAGTGTGCTGCAATAAAGCAGCAATCCATCCACAAATGAACAGCTTTTTTATTGCATAAATAAACTGAGCGTCTTACCGAATATATTTGCGAAAAAACGCACAATAAAAAAAATTAAAACTCACCGTTAAAGGACTCCGATGTTGAGACCTCCCGGTATATTTTTTTATTCCGAGCGGCTCCGTCTAACTCGCGCTGCATACGTTCGTCTGACAATGCAGTGAGCAGACACTGCACCTCCTTATTGGTCCATGGAACACCCTTATTACGCGAAGCCATTTTTGATAGAGAATAAATGAAAATAGCACAGCAATAGACTGAAAAGGAACCGCCAACAGTGGTTGCGTGCTGAGTAAAGGCGGTCGTGAAGATTCTTTTTTTTTTTTCAAAAACTTTATTGAGAAGGTCGTGAAGATTTGGTAGAAGAGGAGGAGGAGAGGGGCGGTTACGACCTGACCAATCAGCGGCGACCAGTCTGTTAACGTCACAACACGGCACAGCTCAGCACTGCTGTACCCTGCCCTGGAGCGGGGCTGAGAATCGCGGCTGTTAAACCGTGTTGGGGCTTGTGGAAAAGCGTACAAAGCGTGCTGAGCCGTCCCGTGTCGCGCTAAAGCGTGCTAGTGGAAAAGGCCCTATACAAAGACGGTGGCAGGTCAGAGCAAATCCCCCCCTCCAGGAAACCCCGAGCAAGCAGGACAACGCCACCAACCTCCAAACAGCACAAATCAATCAAAGCTTTATTTATAAAGCCCTTTCCAAACAAAAAGATGCAACGCAAAGTGCTTCACACATTGAAATAAACCACAATTTACCCCCCCAAACACACACACATAGACATGAACAAAAACTTTCATCAGTGTAAATTTCCAAGGCCAACAAGCCCCAGGAGGGAAGGCCAAGTGAGGCTGAGCCGCCAAGCGGCCAGCACACTGCACCTCCAACCCCCCAGCGGGGCCAACGCCAGTCCCCTGGCACTTTAAGGCCAGCACCCCCCATCCCCCGGGCTGGAGACCAGGGTGTGAGCCCCCACAGAGGGGCCCGCCACCACCCCAGCGCCGCCGCCACACACCCCGGGGACCCCCACGCCCAAAGAAGGTGGCAGCAAGGAACAGGTGCCCCACGCGAGCCCAGCCCCGTCCAGGGGAACTGACGCAGCCAGGAGGTGCCACCCCCCCGACCAGCACACCCTCCCATTCCTACACACTCACACCCTCATGCTCTCATATGCACCAACACGCATTCACTCACTCTCACTCGCCCTCTCCCCCACACAATCCCACACTCGCACTCCCGGACCCACCCACTCCTGTACCTGTTCAATCTCGCTCCCACTCCGGCTCACTCACATCCACTCATGCTCTCCCCCACACACTCACCCACCCTTATTTATTACTTGGGGCGGCCGCAGCGCAGACAGCATGAACGCACACCAGTGCCCTGCAGCGGCCAGGGAGACCACCAGTGCGGGCTGGCAGCCATTCCCCCGCCGACCCGCACCAGGGTAGCCGCAGTCACAGAAGCAGACCACCACCCCCAACGCCCACCCGAAGCTACTGATCAACGGACCACTGCAAGCGCTCTGAGATGCCACCCGACACACAAAGCGCCACACAAAACCGACCCACCATCATCATCTCCACTCATCACTCCCTCTTTAAAACTCAAACTCTCACTTACTCTCTTGTTCACTCACGCTCTCCCTTGCTCACACCTATTCATTCAGCTGCACCCAGGGATTATGACAACATGATGGGCCCCCAGGCCCCCGGCAGAAGGAGGGCAGCAGGGGTGAGGGAAGATCCCCACCCACCACCCCCCTTGCACGAATCATGATGGGTGTGTGTTAGTTGTGCGGTGTGATTGTGTGCAGGTGTGTGAACTACCAGAATGCAGTTAAAATCGGGGGATTGTTTGTTGGAGCACCGCTAGTCACTGCTACAGGCAGTGGGGCTCCCAGCCCCCCCCCCCCAAGCCCTCAGTGTCTATAATGTAATTAAAATTGAGGTGAGGGCAGCCCCACTGTGCAGTAGACAGAGGGAGCCTTTTCACTGACATCCCCACCCCAAAACCCTAAGTGTATCCAACAAGATGTATGTTCTATCCAAAATCCGGGGGGGGTAATTTTGGCTAGAACATGGCTTCTGCCAGCGTCGCACCCCAGTGCTCCCAGCACCACATTCAGAACGGAGCAGCCACACCAACACCGACTACCACACATCCTGCACACACAAACACGCATAATAGTAATCTTAACAATAATGAATAATGGGCCAGACCCACACAGTGCCCCACACGCCAAGCGACACCCCAGAGTGCCCACCAACCACCCACCCCAGACACACCGACAGCAGCAGGTCACCCGGCAGCCACAGCCGCCCCCAGGGCAAACCGACGGAAACACAGCCGCCAACCCCCCACTCCACCCCAAGTACCTACACACACTCGGCGCCAAGGACACTGGAGGCAATGTGGAAAAGCGCCCTGCCCCGCGACACAATGGTAAGGCGGCAGAGAAAAGCAGGCCCCAAACCGCCAACTCCCAGGTTACCAGCCGGCCCGCCACCCAATGAGACCCTCCCACACACACACCCTCTACGCCTGCACGTCCACACACACCTGCACATACGCATGCGTACACACATTCACACACGTACGCATACACACGCACACATTCACTCACACCCGTAGGCCCTGGAGAATGGGGGGCGACCCCCCCCCCCCCCGGATAGCCCCCGGAGCGCTATCAGAATAGGGGGAGGGTACGACCCCGCCAGGGCCGGCCCACACACCCGATCCCAGACCAGAGGGGGAATGCCCCCACCACCACCAGGAGCCCAGGGCCACTGCTGGTGCAATGGAAACAGATATTTGTGCGACTCTGGCCCATTTTGAACATCCTTTGTCCTGTGTAATGAGTTATATGTAGAACTTTGTAGTGTATGAGTTGTACGTTAGAGTTTTTAGTCATTCAATTCAATTTTACTTATATAGCGCCATTTCACAACAACAGTCATCTCATAGCACATTCAACTGTAGGGGGAACCCCCAGAGTTGCAGAAAGATCCCAGCAACCAGGCGATCCCCTGTGAGCAAGCGCTTGGCGAGAGTGGAGAGGAAAAACTCCCTTTTAACAGGAAGAAACCTCCAGCAGAACCAGGCGCAGGGAGGGGTAGACTGGCTGGGGGGGGGGGATAGAGAAGATAAAAAGAATAGATATGTAGAGAGCAAACAGCATGATGAGGACTCAGTCTATGAGAGAACAAACAGATGTTCATGACCAGCAAAAATATTTCATTGAGAGTGAAGAAAGGAGTGAGGCCCAGTGCATTATTGGAGGTCCCCCGGCTGACTAAACCTATTAGCAGCATAACTAAGGGAGGGTTCAGAAACACATGATCCCTCCCTAATTGTAGGCTATATCAAAAAGGAAGGTTTTAACCCTATTCTTAAAAACCGAGATCGAGTCTGACTCCCGAATCCAGATTGGCAACTGGTTCCACAGGAGAGGAGCTTGATAACTGTGAAGGCTCTGCCTCCCATTGTACTTTTGGAGATTCTAGGTATTACAAGTAATGCTGCATTTTGGGAGCGTAGTGCTCTGTTAGGATAATATGGTAGTATCAGAGCTTTTAAATAAAAAGGGGCCTGATTGTTTAGAGCTTTGTAAGTAAGAAGAAGGATTTTAAACTTAATTCTAAACTCTATGGGAAGCCAATGAAGGGAGGCCAGAACCGCAGAGATATGATCTCTCTTTCTAGTACCTGTTAAAACTCTTGCTGCAGCATTTTGGATCAGCTGAAGACTTTTTAAAGATGTTTTAGGACAACCTGATAATAAAGAATTACAATAATCTAATCTCGAGCTAACAAAAGCGTGGATCAGTTTCTCAGCATCACTCTGAGACAAGATGCTTCTAATCTTGGCAATATTACGCAAATGATAGAAGGCAGTCTTAGAAACAAATTTAATATGTGAATTGAAAGACAGATCTTGATCAAAAATAATTTCAAGGTTCCTCACAGAGCTATTAAGAGAAAAAGTAACCGCATCCAAACTGAAAGTTTGATTTGGAAAGGTATTTCTAAGGTTTTTTGGACCAACAAGAATGACTTCAGTCTTATCTGAATTTAATAGCAGGAAATTACAAGTCATCCAAGCTTTGATTTCCTTAAGACAGGCTTCCAACTTGGCTAATTGATTACTATCATCTGGCTTCATTGACAAGTATAATTGTGTGTCATCTGTATATAGTGCCTATATAGTGCTTCAACATTTAAAAGTGTTTTAACATAGTGTCCAGAAGCTTTCATCTTTATTAATTGATAGGTCTGTCTTCCCATTTTGATTTTGGAAGAGATACTGACTCATCCAGTTTTAATAACAGTCCATGTATTTTTGATATCAATTCAGGGGAACCTGACATCGTACTTGTGGGGCATACGCCCTGACAACATTCAACATCACACCTTTGGCTTCTAGCTTCAAACTCATGATTCTGTCCGACTCCCTCTTTACCTCCTGAACACTCTTCACATGCTCTTCCTTCAAGATTACTCTTACTCCGTTTCTCTTCCGATGTACACTAAAACAGTTTTAAGCCCCCCTCCAATGCTACTAGCCTTGCTTCCATTCAATCTGGTTTCTTGAAAACACAGTCCATCTACCCTTCTTCTCTCCATCATATCAGCCAACTCTCTGCCTTTACCAGTCATAGTCACTACATTTAATGTCCCTACTCTCACCTTCACTTTTCTCTATATATATTCTAACAGGCCTTCTCCCTCTCCTCCTTGATCTTCAACCAACAGTATTTCAATTTCCACCGGCGCCTTGTCGGTTAACAGCACCGGTGGCGGTCGTTGTTAACCCGGGCCTCGATGGATCTGGTATGAAAGTCTCATTCATCATGAACCACACGTTTGATTTGGCAAAGGTTTTACGTCGGATGCCCTTCCTGACACAACCCTTCCCATTTACCCGGGCTTGGGACCAGCACTAGAAGTACACTGGCTTGTGCACCCCGTGGCCAGGTTTTTTTTTAACATCCATCAGAGCAATGGACAGCAATATCAAGGAGTTGGGTAATATTTTAAACAATCAAATGAAGCACTCACAATGTCGACTTTTTTTTTGCCATGCTTCTTTCCAACTTCTTTCCTATGACTGCTGCAGCTGTTTGTTTTAGCCTGTATTGCATACCGACATGCTCTTCGTATTTATTTAATCTGATACTCAAGTTCCTCATCAATGACATACTCCGCTCTGCTGCCTGTTCATTCTCCCTATTGGTCATCTGCTGGGACCACCGCCTCTTATGTGAGCATGCACGCAGCCAGATAGATTAACCCAGGCTCCGCTTACTGAGTAGACAACTGTGCTCAGTGTACAGTTTTTCCTGATTTAGAGTGTCTACATTAGTGAAGCCAGGTAACTGAAAGCTCCTCTGGGTATGATGAACCTGCTTCATAGTACAGGCCTTTAATGCGTTTTCTACTCAAGTTATTAAACATTTACTTATTACAAATATCACTACATTGGTTCTAATTACCCTGTGCATCACACCAAAAATATGTATCTTAGTCCCAGTTATGTGGCTTATTTTATTAGCTTATGTGCACAGCATCCTGTAGCTCTCATTTATTAGCCCGGACAGAATTGGGTAGCGTAGTCATCATGCTTGTTTACAGCTCTTACCAAACACTTACCCATTCTAAATAATACATGGACTCTAATAAACCTGTCCAACAAACTGAAACATATTTTACTCCCAGTGGTTTTGTGACTTCTTATGTGTACATCCATCAGCTTACTGCAGGTAGCATTACTGTTAGCATTCCCTCCTTGATCCCTCATTTGTTGGTGCCTCGGGAAGTTCTACCAGTAGCAAGCTGGCTTGCTTATTTCAGCCCTCTGCCATTTCCAGTTTTCATATCTCAGTCTCTTAAGGTTTCTTACAGCATTTGTTGTACACCGTGCTGTGTAGGGGTGGAACTCTTTAGGCACTTTATGATTCGATTCAGAATTGATTCAGGGGGCTCTGATACTCAATGCAGCTTGCCATTTTTTTTTTTTTCCCTATTCAGGCTTTTTTTTCCTCCCTCCCACAAGAAACATTGCATTTCGGTCAAAAATGTGCAGAATTTCTAACGTATACAGCTCTGGAAAAAACAATGAGAGCACTGCAAAATGCTATTTTTTTTGTATTTTGTATACTTTATTAATCCCAGAGGGAAACTGCAGGGCATCCACCTGGATGGATGAGGCAGCCACGGTGCGGTGCCAATCCCTTCACCAGTCACACACACATTCACACCTAGGGTGACTTTAGAGTTTCCAATAAACCTAACTTGTATGTTTTTGGCCTGTGGGAGGAAACCGGAGTACCTGGGGTAAACCCACACAGACACAGGGAGAAGATGCAAACTCCACACAGAAGGGTCACCAATGGTCAGGGAGTGGGCTCAAACCCACGATGGTCAGGGGTGGAATCGATCCTGTGAGCTTCTTACTGTGCTGCCACAGTGCAAACCACTGCTCTACCAAGCTGCAAATTAGCATCTCTACATGTAAGGGACCCGTTCAATTTGAGTTTCTGTTTAATTCCAACACAAGGACACCTCAATCTCCTTAAGGAGGTACTGATTAGATGATCATCTATGTATGGTAAAGATGCATGAAAGCTGTGAATAAAAATCAGAGTTATTACACAAATACAGATTTCTGAGTTCGTAAGTTAAAACTTTAGTTTGCAGATTGTAGACTGTAGTGTTAAGAAATGAATATGAACTTGTTTTCTTTGGATTATTTGATCTAAAAGCAACACCTTTTTTTGTTATTTTCGCCAGTTGTCATTGTCTCTAAATAAACGCTCTTCATGATGATCTGACTTAGAATTTGGATGAGTTGTTTTCAGCAAGTTAAAGAACAAAACAAAATTGTTCATTTTGAGCCATCAGGCACTGAAGCTGTCTGGTACACAGCTGCTTTCATGTATAGGCACTGTGTAATCTACTGTCCATATGTCCACATAGTATGACAGCGATGCACCATCAAACTGATTTGAACACTAACTAACTAACTAACCTGCACTTATATAGCGCTTTTCTAGTCACAAAGACCACTCAAAGCGCTTTCACTAGTACTAACCCTCTATTCTAAGGGCTTATAGGAAACATATCTAGGGACAATTTAGAACAACCAATTAACCTAACATGCATGTCTTTGGATTGTGGGAGGAAACCGGAGCCCCCGGAGTAAACCCACGCAGCACAGGGAGAACATGCAAACTCCATACAGAAAGGTTCCAACCCCTGCCAGCCTGGGGATTCGAACCAGGAACCTTCTAGCTGTAAGGCAACAGTGCTAACCACTGCACCACCGTGCTGCCCTTAAGTCCTGTCCTACCAAGCCTTAAAAAAAAAAAAACGAGTCTGTGCCAGGTTTAACAAGCATATCTGTTGTGTGTCGCACCAAAGACTGTCCAAGCAGGCACCAATTTCTGCGTTTCAAGGTTCCACTTTTGTTGTTCCGTCAAAATTAATTACGTTAATATTTAAGAATCAGAATCTTGACATTTGTGCACTGATTCAAAATCATTCAAGTCTGCATCATGATGCATCAGAAACACTCTTGTTTCCCCCATCCCCAGTGCCTTGTCAAGGGTGAAATGCTCCTGACTTTGAATGATTTCGGATGTAACAGAGATGCATCTGGTCCCACCATTTTGAAATGCTTTGTTGTGAATTTCCTGAGCCATTACACATGGCCAACTGACAGTAAGTAAACGAGATGTTTTATTCATTGGCTACTTCCATCATCACCTTCGAAAAAAAATAATATTTAGTTCAGCTATACAGCATGAAAAATATGTGCAAGGACATAACTTATAATCAACAAAATGTTTTGGCAACTTATGACATCAATTTTTGTCAATTGTTTGTTTGAACCCTGCAATTCACAAGTGTGTACTGAACCACAGACGTAACTGAAAAGTTTAAGAATAGAAACGTACATGTGCCACCCCTAGAGGACAGCACATTTTCACTTCAAAGCTGTTTAACCTGCAGTGGGGAAAATCAGTACTGAACACGCCAACATTTTTCTCATTAAACATATTTCTGATGGAGCCATTGACCTGAGATTTTCACCAGATATCAGTAACAACCCAAGCAATCCATACATAGAAAGAAATCAAGGCAACTGTGTTTGGTAGTAACAGCTTCCAGACGCCTCCCGCATGAAGAAACTAGGTGCAGGCATTGCTCAGGAGTGATTTTAGTCCATTCTTCCACAACTTGTCTTCAAATTTTGAAGGTTCTGTGGGTGACTTCTATCAACTCTGATTTTCAGTTCGCTGCATAGATTTTCAATTGGATTCGAGTCAGGTGATTGACTGGGCCATTCTACCAGCTTTATTTTCCTTCTCTGGAGCCAGTTGGGAGTTTCCTTGGCTGTGTGTTTGGGATCATCGTCTTGTGCTGAAATGTCCACCCTCGTTTCATCTTCAGCATCTTGGAAGATGGCAACAGGTTCTCATTAAGGATGTCTCTGTACATTTGTCCATTCCCTTTTCCTTCAATTATATTAAGTCTGCCTATACCATGTGTTGAAAAACACCCCCACACTATGATGCTCCCACCTCCAAATTTCAGTGTTGGTATTGTGCTTTTGGGCTGATGTGCAGTGCCATTTCTCCTCCAAACACGCTATGTGCTGTGGCATGCAAAAAGTTCAAATTTGGCCTCATCTGACCAGACTATATTCTCCCAGTATTTTACTGGCTTACCCAATTGTTGTGCTGCAAACTTTAAACAAGCTTCAACGTGCTTTTTCTTCAGCAATGGAGTCTTCCGAAGTGAGCAGGCATAGAGCCCATTTCGGTTGAGTGCATTACTTGCTTTTTTTGAAACAGCAGTACCTGCTAACTCCAGGTCTTTCTGGAGTTTTCCACGAGTTGTCTTTGGCTCTTGGATAACTCCTCTGGTAATTCTTTTGACTCCTTTGTCAAAAATCTTGCGAGGAGCTCCTGGTCATGGGCAGTTTATGGAAAATGATGTTGTTTCCACTTCCAAATGATGGCTCCAACAGTGCTCAGTGGAACATTCAGCAGTTTAGAAATGCCCCTGTAACCAATGTCATTATGTTTTTGCAACAATAAGGTTGCAAAGAGCTAGAGAGAGCTCTTTGTGTCTACCCATCATGAGTTCTTTGTGGTATGACAATCTGATATTCACAGACCTCTTTAAAGGCCATCAGTCAGGACTTCACCAGCTGAAATTAATTTGCACTGATGGGAAACAGGATGACTTCCTAAATTCTGATGGATTTCAGCTGGTTTCTTGGCTTTCTATGCCTTTTAGCACCTCTTTTTCCTTCATGTGTTTAAGACTTAATCCCTTTGTCATTCCACTTTATTAAATACAACTTGTTATGTGAGCACAGTTGCCTTGATTTCTTTGTATGGATGGATTACTTGGGTTGTTACCGATATCTGGTGAAAATCTCAGGTCAATGGCTCCATCAGAAATATGTTTAATGAGATAAAAATGTTAACGTGTTCAATACTTATCTTCCCCACTGCAAGTGATGACTCACCTTTCGGATAATCCTCCAACAGGAGGTTGAAGTGGCCTAGCTGGCAGAATAACTCTGGCTCCACTTTACCATCGGCCTTAAGGATGAGGGAATCGTAGCAGCGGACAGCCTGGGGAGAACACAAATATAGCACAGTATCAAATCTGTGTCACAGATGCAATGAAGACGGTGCTTTAGAGACACCGCTGCTTCAGCCTACACTAGGGGTGGGACAAAAGATCGATTCAGCGTGGTATTGTGATACTTGACATTCACGATGATGCAGCGATCCCTAAACATGTACTGATCTTTTATTAACTATATACAGTGGTGTGAAAAAGTGTTTGCCCCCTTCCTGATTTCTCATTTTTTTGCCTGTTTGTCACGCTTAAATGTTTCAGAGCAAATGAATTTAAATATTAGACAAAGATAACACAAGTAAACACAAAATGTAGTTTATAAATGAAGGTGTTTATTAAGGGAAAGAAAAATCCAAACCTACATGACTCTGTGTGAAAAAGTGATTGCCCCCCTAAACCTAATAAGTGGTTGGGCCACCCTTAGCAGCAACAACTGCAATCACGCGTTTGCTATAACTGGCAATGAGTCTTTTATAGAACTGTGGAGGAATTTTGGCCCACTCATCTTTACAGAATTGTTGTTTTTCAGCCACATTGGAGGGTTTTCGAGCATGAACCGCCTTTAAGGTCAAGCCACAGCATCTCAATCGGATTCAGGTCAGGACTTTGAATAGGCCACTCCGAAGTCTTCATTTTGTTTTTCTTAAGCCATTCAGAGGTGGACTTGCTGGTGTGTTTTCGATCATTGTCCTGCTGCAGAACCCAAGTGCGCTTCAGCTTGACATTCTCCTTCAGGATTTTTTGGTAGACAGCAGAATTCATGGTTCCATTTACCACAGCAAGTCTTCCAGGTCCTGAAGCAGCAAAATAGCCCCACACCATCACACTACCACCACCATATTTTACTGTTGATATGATGTTCCTTTTCTGAAATGCTGTGTTACTTTTATGCCCGATGTAATGGGACACACACCTTTCAAAAAAAGTTCAACTTCTGTCTCGTCAGTCCACAAAGTACTTTCCCAAAAGTCTTGGGGATCATCAAGATGTTTAGTGGCAAAACTGAGATGAGCCTTTATGTTCTTTTTGCTCAACAGTGGTTTTCGTCTTGGAACTCTGCCATGCAGACCATTTTTGCCCAATCTCTTTCTTATGGTGGAGTCATGAACACTGACCTTAACTGAGGCAAGTGAGGTCTGCAGTTCTTTGGATGTTGCTGTGGGGTCTTGTGACCTCTTGGATGAGTCGTCGCTGCACTCTTGGGGTAATTTTGGTCGGCCGGTCACTCCTGGGTCACGCCTTGGTATCCTCTCTGCAGAGCTGGAGCAGGTGGCGGGGGAGAGGGAAGTCTGGGCTTCTCTGCTTGAACTGCTGCCTCCGCGACCCGGACCTCCGGAAAAGCGGTAGAAGATGGATGGATGGATGGACGGACGGTCACTCCTGGGAAGGTTCACCACTGTTCCATGTTTTCGCATTTGTGGATAATGGCTCTCACTGTGGTTTGCTAGAGTCCCAAAGCTTTAGAAATAGCTTTATAACCTTTTCCAGACTGATGGATCTCAATTACTTTGTTTCGCATTTGTTCCTGAATTTCTTTGGATCATAGCATGATGTCTAGCTTTTCAGGATCTTTTGGTCTACTTCACTTTGTCAGGCAGGTCCTATTTAAGTGATTTCTTCATTGAGAACAAGTGTGGCAGTAATAAGGCCTGGGTGTGGCTCAAGAAATTGAACTCAGCTTTCCAAAGATGTGATAAACCACAGTTAATTTATGTTTTCACAGGGGGAAGCAATCACTTTCATACAGGATCATGGAGGTTTTGATTTTTTTTTTTTTTTTTACCCTTAATAATAAAAAAAAACCACTTATTTAAAAACAGCATTTTTTGTTTACTTGTGTTATTTTTGTCTATTATTTAAATTTGTTTGATATCAGAAACATTTAAGTGTGACATACAAAAAAAATGAGAAATCAGGAAGGGGGCAAACACTTTTTCACAAAACTGAAAATATACATACATAGATATACAGTGGTGTGAAAAAGTGTTGGCCCCCTTCCTGATTTCTCAGTTTTTTGCATGTTTGTCTTACACTTAACACTGAAACACTTAAATATTTCAGATCAAACAAATTTAAATATTAGACAAAGATAACAACTAAACACAAAATGCAGTTTTTAAATGAAGGTGTTTATTATTAAGGAGAAAAAAAATCCAAATCTACGTACGTGACCCTGTGTGAAAAAGTGATTGCCCCCCTGTTAAAACATAAATTAACTGTGGTTTAACTCATCTTTGGAAAGCGGAGTTCAATTGCTCTCGCCACACCCAGGTCTGATTACTGCCACACCTGTTCTCAATCAAAAAAATCACTTAAATAGGACCTGCCTGACAAAGTGAAGTAGACCAAAAGATCCTCAAAAGCTAAACAAAAACAAACATGGCACGGGAAGCGGTGCTCCGTGCTTGGAACGTCTTTGTCTGGTTGTGAGGCAGTAATAGGCTGCACGGTGGCGCAGTGGTTTAGCACTGCGACAGCACAGTTTACTCTCGGCCAGGGGATCACGGGGATCATGAGATCGTAGGTTCGATCCCAGCCCCCGACCAACAGTAAGCTGTGTGGAGTTTGCATGTTCTCCCCGTGTTGCGTGGGTTTACTCCGGGATTTCTCCGGTTTCCTCCCGCATACCAAAAAAAACATGTAGGTTTAGGGCGCTCGCGCACGCAGCGACCAGCAGCCGGTGGCTTGTCACCAGACTGCAAACCAAATCTACCTACGGGTACAAATAAGTAACAAAAAAAAAAAAAAAAAAATAGTTTTAAGGCCGTTTCAGACTGCTGCCATCTTTAAAAAAACAAAAAAACAAAAAACAAAAATGGTGCAGCGATGCAGATAATCTGACCGTATTTTTTCCTGCATGTCAACAATGCCACTTTGGGACTTCCGGTTATGGCTGCCACGTAAGACGGACGTGTCTCACTCTGCTCTGCTCCTGGAGAAAAAAAATCGGCAAATAACTCTCTCATTTGGGACAGAACGTATCCCAGCGTTTGGGCGAGGATATGTCGGCGAAGCCTAAGGCTGGAAAACCAGGTAAAGGAAAAAGCGAGCCGCCGAAACAGTCCAAATTAACGGACTTTCAGGTCTGTGACGCAGCAAATAAAACTCCATATATGGCGGAGGAGGCTGGCAACGGTGCGATGTCTGCGGGGGGAGGCGCAGATGCGCTGATGGCTGCCATGAGTTCAATGAGAGCGGACTTTTCCTCTAGATTTGATGGGATTATGACAGCGTTGGAAGGAATAAGAAAGGAATTGGGTGACTGTGTAGAACGAACGGCGCAGATGGAGCTCCGTCTCGCTAGTGCTGAAGATGACGTCACCCGTCTTCAATTAAAGGTGCGCACTTTGGAAAAAAAAAAAAAATCTCTGGAAAATAATATTTTGGATTTGGAATCTCGGTCGAGACAGAATAACTTGAGGCTGGTGGGTCTTCCAGAGGAATCAGAAGGTCGGGACGTATGTTCCTTTCTGGAAAAGTGGATTCCGGAGGTGCTGGGCAGCGAGGAGTTGCAATCAGCAGTGGTTCTGGAAAATGCACATCGTATTGGCCCACGGAGAGATAAGGGACCGCCGAGGACCTTAATTATGAAGTTTCTTAGCAACAGAGACAGGATGAAGATCTTCAAAGCTGCACGAGCTAAAGGAGAGATTAAACACCAGGACCAGCAGGTGCGGTTCTACCCAGATTTGGCCACAGGAATCCAGCAATTGAGGAAGCAGTTTGATCCCATACGTAAGGAGCTGCGCAACCTTGGGATTCGTCATGGTGTAATCTATCCTGCGAGACTGCTGACCACGTATGAGGGCAGAACCCACATCTTCAAGACCCCAGAGGAGGCGCAGGAGTTCATCAAGAAGATCAAAGAAGAAGAAGAGACTGGTGGGAGCTAAGCATGAACAAAATATAAGGTAGAATAATTAAGCATTTGCACAGGCATCTGACTGACTTGAAGTAAATAGTAAGTTTACAAAATATAGATTGTATTATATATTAAAAAAACAAAACAAAAACAAAACAAACAAAAAAAACTATGATGTACAAAGTTGTTAAAAAATTTTGGAGTTAAGTTGGAAAACTACAGAGGAGAGTTAATGTTACGTCATTAAAAGCAGTAGAGTTAGGGTGATTGGGAGGATGAAGAAGGAGTGGCTTAGGCTGTTTCCCGTGGGTGTGGAACGGTCGATGGCTATATCGGGAGACAGAATTTTTCTTTTGATTTTGGGGGGTTTGCCACAAGTGTGGGAAGGGGAAATTTGTTTGTGTGTAGTTTGTAGGATGAATGTTCAACCACTCATGTTTTTGCTTCTCTGTATGAGCATGTTTACACTGCAAGGTAATCCCAAACTCTCTATTGATCATAAACCAAAGTGTTAATCTTAATTTAACTTCATGGAATTGCAGAGGTCTACAAAATTTAAAAAAACTTAAACAAGTTATGAATAAAATAAAAGACATGGGTTCAAAAATTGTGTTTTTACAAGAAACTCATCTAATAGAGGAGGATGTTAAAAGAATTAGGAGTAGATGGCAAGGAAGTGTATTCACCTCTTCATTTTCATCCCGAGCCAGGGGAGTTATGACTCTCATACATAAATCAGTTCCTTTTCAAGTGAAAAATGTAATTGGAGACAAATTTGGAAGATATGTAATCATTCAAGGTTCTTTGCTATTAGAAAATATAAATCTTGTGAACTTATATGGTCCCAATATAGATGATCAGAAGTTCTTTGCTAATTTATTTCTTATCTTATCATCACTTACAGGGCAACATATAATAGCAGGGGATTTTAATTGTACATTGAATCCAGGTATAGATAGATCAACAGGACTGGATTGTACGCACATTGGATGTAGGATGACTATTAATCATTTTATGAAAGAATTGAGATTGTTAGATATATGGAGAGAAATGAAACCACAAGTTAAAGCCTATTCTTGTTATTCCAGTACCTACAAGACATTCTCACGTATTGATTATTTTTTGATTTCCACAGAATTAAGGTCCAAGATTCAAAACTGCTTTTATGATAACATCGTGATCTCTGATCATGCACCCTGTTGTCTAATATATGTAGATAAAAAATTGACAAAGGAATCAGGTAGATGGCAATTTCAGCATAAATGGCTTCAGGATGAGGAATTTGTCAAGTATATAGAAAAACAGATAGACGGGTTCTTTGACATCAATACTACACAAACATCAGCATGTGTAAAGTGGGAGGCTTTCAAAGCTTTTATTAGGGGACATATTATTAGTTATACAGGATCAAAATCTAAGAAGACTCGAGAGGAGAGAGCTAAATTGGAACATAAAATAAAAAGTCTTCAGGAAAAAGTGTATGCAGGAAGTGACCCAAGGTTGGAGAATGAATTACTGATTTTGAGAGCTGAATACGACAAAAAATCAGCGAATAGAGCTGCCTCGAGTCTTCTAAGATTGAAACAATCTTTTTATGAACAAGGTGAAAAATCAGGAAAATTATTAGCATGGCAGATTAAACAATTAGAAATTAAAACACCAATTACCAGTATTATAAGTAACGGACAGGTAGTTATAGATCCTTTAGAAATTAATAGAGCCTTTAGAGATTACTATGAAAAATTATATGATACCAAAAATGAACCTGATTTAACAAAACTAAATGGGTTTTTGAACGAACTATCTATACCGTGTATTCCAAATGAAAACAGGGAGATATTGGAGTCTAAAATTAGTCAGGAAGAAGTTGGGCTAGCCATTGATAATATGAAATCAGGAAAAAGTGCAGGACCAGATGGTCTTCCAGTTGACCTTTATAAAAAATTTAAGAATAAATTAATAAAACCTTTTTTGGAAATGGTTTTAGAAGCATTTCAAAATAATAATTTACCATCATACATAAATAATGCCTTAATTATACTGCTGCCAAAACCAGGTAAGCCCTCTAATAAATGTGAAAATATGAGACCAATAAGCCTATTAAACGCCGACCTTAAGATAATCTGTAAAATTTTAGCAAGACGAATACAAGAAATTTTACCAAATATTATTAATCGAGATCAGAATGGCTTTATAAAGGGTAGACAAGGCTTCCATAATGTAAGAAGACTATTTAATATTATTTATTTTAATAAAGAAGCACCGGATACAGCTCTCCTATCATTGGACGCCGAAAAGGCCTTTGATAGAGTTGAATGGCCCTTTCTTTTTGAAGTCCTACAAAGGTTTGGACTTGGAAATAATTTCATAAAATGGGTTCAAATAATATACAATAATGCTACAGCAGAAATCCTAACAAATAATATTTCAAAACCAATAAAAATCAATAGAGGATGTCGACAAGGCTGTCCACTTTCACCTTTACTGTTTACTATGGCAATTGAACCTTTAGCGATAGCGATACGTTTATATATGGAATTAAAGTTGGACCAACAGAACATAAAATCTCCCTGTACGCCGATGACATAATTTTGTTTATGTCGAATCTAAAAAAATCAATTCCAACCTTGTTGAATTTAATAAAGAATTTTGGGGAAATATCAGGATATAAAATAAATAAAACTAAATCTTCAATATTAATGCTAAATGAGACCCAGAGAAATTACCCAGCCCCTGAGGTAAATCAATTCAATGTTGTAAATCAGTTTAAATATTTAGGAATCCAAATTGTGCCTAAGCTAGAATCAGTCGCCAGTGTCAACTATGAAGCCTTAATGTCAGATATCAATGAGTTAACTCAGAGATGGATGTCACTACCAATGTCGATGATCGGGAGAATCAATATACTTAAAAGTAATATTTTACCTAAAATACTTTATTTATTTCAATACATTCCCTTATCACCACCTTTAGATCTATTCTCAAGAATAAAAAAAAAGTTAGTGGAATTTATATGGAACAACAGGAGGGCTAGATTACGTTTGTCTTTATTATATTTACCATTTGATCGTGGAGGTCTGAAATGTCCAAATTTTATGTTGTATTATTGGTCGGCACAACTGAGGTCTATGACATATTATTTTTCATCAAATGATCTCCCTCACTGGACTGAAATGGAATCATACAATTTACCTTTACCTCTTCCCATATTCATATACTCAGATTCGGCAAAAAAATTACAAAAACAAGTTAAAAATCCATTTGTAAAGCATATGATCAAAATATGGTGTGAAGCTAAAAACTATTTAAAAGAACCACAGTTATTGTCACAATTTAGTCCAATATGGGGTAATCAATATTTTAAACCAGGGAGAGCGGACGCTGTATTTAAAGTATGGAATTTAAAAGGGATACAAAAGATTCAGGATTTATATTTGCCATGTGCAGATAACATAATGTCTTTTGAAGAGCTGAGGATCAAATTTAATCTCAATAGAACACATTTTTTTTTAAATATCTTCAACTTAGAAACTTTATTCGATCAAATCAAAATAAAGCTCTCACTCGACCTATTTATTCATCCTTGGAAAAAATGATGATGAAAGATAGTAAAAGAAAGGGTATTATTTCAGAGTTTTATAACTCATTGACACTATCTTCAAGTGAAAATTCACTGAAAAGATTAAACTACTGGAAAGAAGATCTGCAAACTGAAATTTCAGAGGAACAATGGGAATTGGCTTATACAGAAGCTCAAACCAAATCAATAAATGCACGCCTTAAATTGATACATTTCAAATGGTTAATGCGGATGTATGTTACACCGGAGGAGTTAAATAGATATAACAAAAATATACCAGATACATGCACAAAATGCATGGAAAGTAAAGGAACCCTATTTCATTGTTTATGGGAATGTAGATTAATAAGAATGTTTTGGGAAGAGGTGAGGGTAACAATTGAAAAAATAATCTCAAAACAAATCATATTGAATCCTAAACTGTTTTTGTTGGGTCTGTACCCAGAAAAGCATAATTTTAATAAAAGTGAAAGAACATTCATAGACCTCAGTTTGCTTAATGCCAAAAAATGTATTGCACTATTATGGAAAAAGACTCATAGACCAGATGTGACTCAGTGGTTAAGACAGATGTTAACAAACCTTCCATTAGAAAGAATAACATATATACTGAAATCAAAGGAAATTGTGTTTGAGAATATATGGAGACCTTTTATTGATTATGTAAAAAATTTAAACATAACTCTTGAAGAAGAAGGTGAATGATGTGTGTGGACCTTGTAAATTCCAAACTGGTGAACATAATATGTATACTTATGTATTGGATTGTCTAGACTAAACAGAGGAGCATTGTTGAAGACTTGATTTTGTTGGTGGTTGTTGGTGTTTTTAGTGCATTTTTTTTTTTTTGTAGTACTTTAGTGTTAGTGTTTGATTGTTTGTATCATGTTTGTTAAAAAAAAAAAAAAGGTTCAATAAAGATGTTGTGGAAAAAAAAAAAAAAACAATGCCACTTTGGGGAAAAGTTTTACTTTGCCCTGAAGCAGTGTTGTTGACATCCAAAGAGTCCAGAGGTTTATTTTCATTCTGTTGTGGCTGCTCCAGGTTGATTTATTCAACCAACCGAAAGAAAAAAAATCCGTTCGCAGCCAAGGAGTTGGCTGTGCACCAGAGATTACTAATGCAGGTAATTCAGCGGTCATTTACCTGCAGAAGTGTCTTGTTTGGGGAAAACTGCAGACAGGTAGGCCAGCATATAGTCTATATGATAAAAATGATGACATGATAAGAGTTTTAAATAAGCTCACTCCCTCCCTGTTTTATTTAGACCATCTTCCTGACCCAGTGAAATAACATACTACATTACATTAATAACATACTACATTACTACATACGCACTGAACATTGTCAAGGACCATTCTCACCCTCTGCATAAACACTTTGAACTTCTTCCATCTGGTAAACGATTCCGGAGCATCAGAGGCAGAACCACCAGACTGATCAACAGCTTCCTCCCACAAGCTGTCAGGATGCTGAACAGCTGACCCGGAATCTCACATACACACTACTGCACCTATGGACATTTTGTATATTATAGTTAGTTATTCTTTTTCCCCAAGTATGTCTCAGGGATGTGTGAATGGATGGGGGGGTGGGGGTGGGGTGGGGGGTGGAGCTATGTGGGAGTGTGTCTTAATCATGCTGCTTCTTATATGGATGCCGAGAGAAACGCAATTTCATCTTGCCTGCACTACAGTTGTATGTACAGCAATATGACAATAAAGTTTGATTTGATTTGATTTGATACTAGACTAAATTAATTTAATATGTTCAAAAGGAGCAAAACTCCCTCATGTCCCAGAACACAGAAATGAGATGAAGACAGATGTAATATGGTGATTTATGCCTGTGGTTATATTATCCTGTTGCAGTTGCTTATAGTTTGGGTTTACCTTTTAAAATTTAATCAGTAGGCTGCATAAACCAGAGCTAAATTGCTCTTGCATTCAAAAGGCAATGTTTTCAGGACTATTCAGATGTTTTAAGAAAACTGCAGAATTTTCAAAACCATAGGCTAAAGGTAGTCTGCAGTACAAACTTTACTCTCATCTGCTAGTTACCGTTCTCTAAATTTGTTTCTCATTTAAACATCTTTTCACAAAGGTACATTTTTTAAAATTTTGAATATTTTTGGTAACACATTTGTGACCTTTTTCATGCAAAATTGTAACTTTTTACCAAAAGCCTCTCATCTTGTGTTCTTACTCACAAAAGGTGGAGAAATCAGAAGCAGCACCAGATTTAAATTAAGATTAGTCAATCAGATGTTTTAATAATCAATAGATCAGTTGACTATTACAATCCAAATTTATAATTTTCGTTCCACTCAAAGGTTATAATTACATTTATAACTAGTTTGATACCCGTTATTTTAAAATGTTGCCCTACTACAACTGTGGTGGTTTCTGGTTTCCAACAACAGGGTGGCCAAGGATCAAGTCAAATTCTTGGCATTAATTTTTGTCCCAGTCCAGCCCTCAGTGTGCTTAAGATGTGGTGGTTTATATTTTCTGATAATATTTGATACAGAATTAAAAGAAAGTTTTAAACGCATTCTAAACTGTTGTTTATAAACTGAAGAAATTAGAGTTTTTGTTTTGTTTTTACTGAATATGTTGAACATAATTAACACTGGCCTGTGAAACTGTCCTCTATAAATTTAAAAGAAAAAACTATAATCCTTGATACCGTGAAGAATATCCTTATCATGAGAATTCACAGAAATATTGTGATATTATTTTTAGGCCATATCGCCCACCCCTACAGTGGTGTGAAAGAGTGTTTGCTCCGTTCATGATTTCACTTTTTTTTTTATGTTTGTCACACTTAAATGTTTCAGATCAAACAAATTTAACCCTTTGATGTTCCACTTTCATACGACATCAGCATCACCTGCTGACCCTGGCGCAGTTCTGCGCCTGTCACGTGATGTGTCCCAAAAGCACAGAAAACCCAGTTGTACCAAGCATTTCTCATCACAAGATGCCAGACACGAACAGCTTACTGCTCTTCACTGGAGGACGTCACCCGATGAACCGTCGCAAACATCATTTCCAGTAACGTGATGAAGAGAATGTAAACAAAGGCTCCATACCAACATATATTTCCACACAGAGGAAGCGTTTGCTCCAAGTTTTGCCAACTATGATTCTAAAAAGAGATTTAGCTTCTGAAGGGAAACATTTACCTTTTGTGACAGGAGAAGACAGTCTGCAGCGTGTACACTTTTGTCTGCCGTCAATAGAACTGCACGTGACAACAGAGAACAATAGCGCCGGTTCAACAGCGTAATGTAACCGAAATTGAGGTGGAATAATTCTTAATATACATGTGACAATTTCTGAATGTGGGAGACAAAGCAAAAATGACTGGCAGAAGATGAAATGAGGACTGTGAATGACAAAAATGAACGAATGAAGACACGACAAGTGGTAGGTCTGACCATTTATTATCGGTTTGTGTACACTCTTCTGATTTTCTGGTTCATATACTTTTGAAGATAAGACAACAAGAAAGAAAACAAAGAAAAAAAACAAAACCATCCTTTGTGTAAATATGTCCCAAGTCCAGTTTTGATCGAAAGTTATGAAATTTGATACGGCTGCTGTCGCATTATGCTAATTAGATGCATAAATTTACTCCTATCTCAAAGTTTGGATCATATTCTACATCTTTCTAACTGACAGTAAGCCGATATCCCTGGAGCCAATATCAGTTTCTCTGATATTGAAACGGAATATTTTCTTCAAAAAACCTTGACCACCGGGGGAAGGGGGGTGCTGATGGGCACTCCGGTGCGCCACAGAACTTTAAGAGGTTAAATATTAGACAACACAAAATGCAGTTTTTAACTGAAGCTGTTCATTATTGAGGGTAAAAAAAATGCAAACCTACATGGCCCTGTGTGAAAAAGTGACTGCCCCCCATTAAAACATAAATTAGCTGTGGTTTATCACATCTTTGGAAAGCTGAGTTCAATTTTCTAGCCATTTCTAAAGCTTTGAGACTCCAGCGAACCACATTGAGAGCCATTAACAGCTTTGGGACTCCAGTGAACCATTATCCACAAATGGCAAAAACATGAAACAGTGGTGAACCTTCCCAGGAGTGGCCGGCCGACCAAAATTACCCCAAAAGTGCAGCGATGACTCATCCAACAGCTCACAAAAGACCCCACAACAACATCCAAAGAACTGCAGGCCTCACTTGCTTCAGGTCAGTGTTCATGACTCCACCATAAGATAAGAAAGAGACTAGGCAAAAATGGCCTGCATATCAGAGTTTCAAGACGAAAACCACTGCTGAGCAAAAAGAACATAAAGG
Source organism: Pholidichthys leucotaenia (assembly GCA_020510985.1). NCBI lineage: Eukaryota > Metazoa > Chordata > Actinopteri > Cichliformes > Pholidichthyidae > Pholidichthys > Pholidichthys leucotaenia. The sequence continues at coordinate 251,015,999 of CM035845.1, read as the reverse complement.
CTCGTCTCAGTTTTGCCAGAAAATATTTTGATGATCCCCAAGACTTTTGCAAAAAATACTCTGTGGACTGACAAGACAAAAGTTGAACTTTTTGGAACGTGTGTGTCCCATTACATCTGGCGTAAAAGTAACAGCATTTCAGAAAAGGAAAATCATACCAACAGTAAAATATGGTGGCGGTAGTGTGATGGTGTGGGGCTCTTTTGCTGCTTCAGGACCTGGAAGACTTGCTGTGGTAAATGAAACCATGAATTCTGCTGTCAACCAAAAAAATCCTGAAGGAGAATGTCCGGCCATGTGTTCGTGACCTCAAGCTGAAGCGCACTTGGGTTCTGCAGCAAGACAATGATCCAAAACACACCAGCAAGTTGACCTCTGAATGGCTTAAGAAAAACAAAATGAAGACTTTGGAGTGGCCTAATCAAAGTCCTGACCTGAATCTGATTGAAATGCTGCGGCATGACTAGGGCTGTCGCGATAACCGCAATTATGTAATACTGCATTATGGACACCCCTACCGCGGAGGAAAACAACCAACCGCAACAACCGCAGTGTTCACTTTTTGTGTGTGTGTGTGGCTATATCTCATTGCTCACTTATGTGCCCCTATTGATTATTAAATAAATTGCTAAATGAAGTGTATTTTTTTAATACCAACAGCATGATTGCATCCGGTACTCTAGAAGCTTCCACAGCACACGATGCCACCGCCATTTGAGGAATTCTCTTCAGTCTGACTCCAGCAGGCAATTAAAGGGTTTGGACTCCTTGCTAAATACAGCCGTTAGGGTGCGTGTCCACCAAACGCATTTTTACCACTCTGGACGGCTATTTTCCATTCATTCTCTATGTAGTCCAGCATTTGTGGCGCTGAAACGCTCTCGGCAGTGGCAATTTTTGTTGCGGCACTCAGAGTTGGAAAAAAGTTCAACTTTTCAGAGACTGCAGCTGAGCTCGTCAATGTCAGACCTAAGCAGCCAATCAGAACTACTGCGTGGGTGGGACATAGGATGCCGGTACTCGTCTGTACTCAAACTCCTGCTTTCTGTGTCATCATATTTTACATCCAGAGCTGCTAAAACATGTTTTCTGTCCATTGTTATTTAGAGACTGCTATGAAAAAAATCAGAAGTCTAACCATAGGAAAATGGAAGTGCTGGGCTGAGAGTGACAAGCTGTTGCTGGGATACAGGGTACAGGCTTTGTTTTCCCCCCCAAAGCGTCAAGCACAAAAGCTGAAAAAAATGCTCAGGGTGATTTGGTGACAAAAAACGCATTTGGTGGACGTTATTTCCTTCTGAGTGGAATGTGTATGATCCTGACTGTGTATGCTCAGTGTATGAGCTCCGAGAGCAGCTTGTTTGACTGAGATTTTTCGGACAGTGGCAAAAATCACGGAGACAAGAGCCACGCAGGGTCCTGTACGGAGACTGTCCTGCTTTTACAGTATCTCACAAAAGTGAGTACACCCCTCACATTTTTGTAAATATTTTAATTATATCTTTTCATGGGACAACACTGAAGATATGACATTTTGATACAATGTAAAATAGTCAGTGTACAGCTTATTTAACAGTGTAAATTTGCTGTCCCCCTCAAAATAACTCAACACACAGCCATTAATGTCTAAACCGCTGGCAACAAAAGTGAGTACACACCTAAGTGAAAATGTCCAAATTGTGCCCAAAGTGTCGATATTTTGGGTAGCCACCATTATTTTCCAGCACTGCCTTAACTGTCTTGGGCATGGAGTTTCTAGAGTTTCACAGGTTGCCACTGGAATCCTCTTCCATGACAACATCACAGAGGTGGTGGATGTTAGAGACCTTGCGCTCCCTCCATCTTTCATTTGAGAATGCCCACAGATGCTCAATAGGGTTTAGGTCTGGAGACATGCTTGGCCAGTCCATCACCTTTACCCTCAGTTTCTTTAGCTTCTTTGGCAAGGCAGTGGTTGTCTTGGAGGTGTGTTTGGGGTTGTTATGTTGGAATACTGCCCTGCAGCCCAGTTTCTGAAGGGAGGGCGATCATGCTCTGCTTCACTATGTCACAGTACATGTTGGCATTCATGTTTCCCTCAATGAACTGTAGCTCCCCAGTGCCGGCAGCACTCATGCAGCCCCAAACAATGACACCCCCACCACCATGCTTGACTGTAGACAAGACACACTTGTCTTTGGCCTCCTCATCTGGTTGCTGCCACACACGTGTGACACAGTCTGAACCAAATAAGTTTATCTTGGTCTCATCAGACCACAGGACATGGTTCCAGTAATCTATGTCCTTCGTCTGCTTGTGTTCAGCAAACTGTTTGCAGGCTTTCTTGTGCATCATCTTTATGACAGCCATGCAGACCAATTTGATGCAGTGTGCAGCGTATGGTCTGAGCACTGACATGCTGATCCCCCACACCTTCAACCTCTGCAGCAATGCTGGCAGCATTCATACGTCTATTTTCAAAAGACAACCTCTGGATATGACGCTGAGCATGTGCATTCAGCTTCTTTGGTTGACCATGGTGAGGCCTGTTCTGAGTGGAACCTGTCCTGTTAAACCGCTGTATGGTCTTGGCCACCATGCTACAGCTCAGTTTCAGGGTGTTGGCAATCTTCTTATAGCCTAGGCCATCTTTATGTAGAGCAACAATTCTTTTTTCTCAGATTCTCGGAGAGTTCTTTGCCATGAGGTGCCATGTTGAATTTCCAGTGACCAGTATGAGAGCATGTGAGAGCGATAACACCAAATTTAACGCACCTGTTCCCCATTCACACCTGAGACCTTGGAACACTAACAAGTCACATGACACTGGGGAGGGAAAATGGCTGATTGGGCACAATTTGGACATTTTCACTTAGGGGTGCACTTACTTTTGTTGCCAGTGATTTAGACACTAATGGCTGTGTGTTGAGTTATTTTGAGGGGACAGCAAATTTACACTGTTATACAAGCTGTACAATGACTACTTTACATTGTATCAAAGTGTCATATCTTCAGTGTTGTCCCATGAAAAGATATAATAAAATATTTACACAAATGTGAGGGGTGTACTCACTTTTTTGAGATACTGTAAGCTGAATGTTGCTGCAGTCTCCAGTCCACACAACCCTTAGTTACCGCCACTGCTTTATGAAAATTATCTTTTTTTTTTTAACACAATCAGCAGTTCATGCCTGTATAAAGAGTGGAGCGCCGCACAGTTGTAACACACGCGCATAAAGTTGAGCGCGAGCTGCAGCAAGACTCTCGCAGCTTCCCTCATTTGCCACCTAAGTTATAAACCCTGTTTAAATTACAAATCCACAGGGTCCTAAAAACATTTGCAATAATACCGCATACTGCAGTATTGAGCTGTCCACCATCACCGCAGGGGAAATTCCTCTCTCGCAACAGCCCTAGGCATGACCTTAAAAAGGTGGTTCATGCTTGAAAACCCTCCAACGTGGCTGAATTACAACAATTCTGCAAAGATGAGTGGGCCAAAATTCCTCCACAGTGCTGTAAAAGACTTATTGTCATCACAAACGCTTGATTGCAGTTGTTGCCGCTAAGGGTTTCCCTTTAATCATAAACAGCTTGATTTAAAAATTGCATTTTGTGTTTACTTGTGTTATCTTTGTCTAATATTTAAATTTGTTTGATGATCTGAAACATTTAAGTGTGACAAACATACCAAAAAATTAAAAATCAGGAAGGGGGCAAACACTTTTTCACACCACTGTATGTAGGCAATCACATGTGTTGGACTTTGACAAATATAAAAGGAACTGAACACTAAGATGTATTTGCAGGGTTTCCTCTGGTAACATTTCTCCGTGGCGGGCCGCCTCGCCAGAAACTGTACCGCCACCCCAAGGCGATTTGATTTTACTAAGAAAAATACATGAAGCAATGACTTTCCGCAAGCGCACACAAACAATGCGCGTGGCCGTCATCTGCGCGGAGTTTAGAAGCGCCTCGCCCACACGAGTTCTCGACTCAGTCAGCAGGCAGCGTCTTGCTAAGCGTGACTGTCGACAGAAACATGAGTTTGTTAAAGTACTTTAAACGTGGAAAAAAAATCAGAAGAAGAGGTATGTATGTAAGCCCTGGAGGCGTTTATCATGGTTTTAACCTGCTGGAAACGGGAGCAATAATGGAAGAGTCGCTTAGCTAAGAGACATGGTTAGAATTCATATGCAGCTTCATATGTAGGGAAAGGCAAGGGAGACTGATGAATTGCTGAGGATATATTTCACCAGCCACTACAATATTAAGTTACGTTCTGTCGGAATTGCAGGAATGAAGAGACTGGCAATTTCTCTCTTTTCTCGCATGAGCAGGCGTGCCGTTTTTATTCTCCAGCGGCAATGACAAAAAGCAACAGTTAAAAACGCTAGCTCTCTTCACTTTAAACTGAGGTCCTTCAGCAGCTGCCTAGAGAGGTGCCCGATGAGAAAGCCTGAGAGCACAACTAACTGCCTAAGCATATCAATCTGAATATGAACACATATTGTGGTGAATTATGTCTTTAGAGTCCACTACAGTTCCCTATTATGTACCTGGCAGGTTAAGGTGACCGAAATTCACGAAGTCAATTACTTTAATCCACCAGCGGCCTTCAGACAAACTAAACATGTCAACATTTCATTTCAAAATAAGGGAGGTTTGGTTTCCAGTCTGGACACCATGATGATTGCAGCTTAACACTGAAGCTCCTAGACCCAATCCAGTAAAATACCTTGAAAATCAGATTTAACGGATTTTTGGAAGAGTGAAAATCAAAGGACAAAGTCATCATGCCTAAAGGAAAACAGAAGAAATCGACATTTACCAGGCCAGGACACGCATCGGCCGAAGAATCTGATCCGGAGGATTTCCATTCAGAAGACGAGGAGCTGAATGAAGCTAACAAAAAGGTTAGCTTGAAAATGGTATTTAAAGAATTAAGACGATTTCGCCCAGAGTGTTGGGCCGAATTTCGTGAAATCAAAGAAGAATTAAAAAGGACAAACAGCAGAGTGGACCAGGCCGAGAACCGAATCTTGGAAGCAGAGGAAAGAATAAAAGGGCTGGAAGATTCCGTGCTGGATCTACACAAAAGGCAGTCAAGACTAGAAGCTAAGCTAACCGACCAAGAAGGAAGACTGAGAAGAGACAACATAAGAATTCACGGTCTGAAAGAAGGAGTCGAGGATGGTTTCACCACAATGGCGGCATGCGTGGAATCCTTACTGAGAGAGAAGTTGGATATTCCCCAATCCACCGACTTGAAGATAGAAAGGGCGCACTGTACATTTGCCCCTAGGCCGGCGGCGGAAGCGCCACCAAGATCGGTGGTGGTGAGGTTCTCCAACTCCAAAATAAAACAAGAGGTTGTAAGACTGGCTTGGCAGAAAAAAGGATTTATGCACCAAGAGAGAAAAGTTTTCGTGGAACACGATTACGCCCCGGAGGTCCTTAAAAAGCGTCGGGAATACAACGACGCTAAAAAGGTGCTACGAGAGAAAAAACTGCGCTTCCAGACTCCATTTCCGGTGAAGCTAAGGGTTTTCTACGGTGAAGAGACATGTCTCTATAATTCGGCAGAAGAAGCAACCGCGGGCATGGCAAGAAGAGGGCTCCCGGTAACGGTGTTTAAACACGGAGCAGACCCGAGCAAAAGAATCAAGGCCCAAACGTGGTCCACACAGAGACCCTCAAAATCCTCGGGCCAGCAGCGGGAAACCCAGCATCAGAGCTACAAGGAAAAACTGGCCGTTTACAGGAGGGAATATTGATTTTTTGAGTCAATCTGCACATCCATCCCCCCTCCTACAAGGTAACAAACATTAAAGGAGATGCAGAATCAGCATGTGGTAAAACATTTCATGGAACAGTCATAATACAGTGATCCCTCGCTACTTCGCGCCTCATCTTTCGCGCCCTCAGTGCATCGCGGATTTTTCAAAAATATTCATCAAAAATTCAAAATTGAGAAATAATGGGCGGGCGCTACCAGAAGGCAGGGAGACTACATTAGACCATCAGGTATCAACACGGAGAGCCCGCGCAACTCAAAAATCCACCTCTCTGTTCGCTGTTCTCGTGTTGGCTCGGCTCGGAAATCTTGCAAGCTGATTGGCCGAGACGTTTCACCCCGCAAGCTGATTGGCCGAGACGTTTCACCCACCTTCTCTCCCTGCTGAACGCCCATGCAGCGAAGGAAGACCGCATTCATTGCTCTTTATCGTTCGTATTGCTTAGTCTCGCCACGTGGAACTTTTTGCTGTTCTCTTGTGCCATTTTGTGCAAAATAGTCTTCCCGTCGAGCCACTACGCCGCCTCCTGCAGCTTCTCCAGCTCTATCGGAAGCTGCCCTCGACGATGCTGCGCCTCTAGCACCTCACAATGAGGCGTCACCTGAGGAGCAGTAAAGCTCTCATTAACCTGTGCAGTAAATCATCTTCATCTTGAGTTACGTATCTTGTTATAAGAATAAAAGAGTTCTAAAAACATATTTATGTACACTTTATTCACATCTACGTATGTATGTACACTTACACACACACACACGTATCATATGAGAGAGAGAGTGAGAGAATAAACGTACGTATTATTTATGGGTGACGTCATTAGGGGTGACGCTACTTCGCGGTTTTTCACTTTTCGCTTTCGGTTCTGGAACCCATTAACCGCGATAAGTGAGGGATCACTGTATTAGAAACAAATAAGTCTTTTAAAAAAAACCAACAACTTGTTAAAATAGAAATGTGACAATGATCCACATGTTCTCCCCACACTAACAAATACTGTATTAGCGTGAACGTTTGCTGTGATGGTGGTGGGAGGGTGCACACATTTTCATAGGGTATAGGCATAAAAAAAAATAAATAAATAAAAAATCATTACAAGTTCGGATTGGGATCTGAAATTCACGTTAAAAACATGGGACAACTTACAGGGGTAAGAGAGGGCCCTCAGCACGTAACGGAATCTGAGGAATTTCCCTCAGAGCCTACACACCATCAAGGCTCTTCTAGGGTCACTAAAAAGACCTCAGCTCAGGAAGTTCTTTTGTCAGTTTTTTGTTTTAAAGTTTTATACACCATGTTCTTAATGTTTATGTTCTTAATGTTCTTTCAGTTTCTGAGTAGCATAAAAGAGGGCCACCACACTGTTATACTAAATAAGACAATACAATGGAGAAACAGGGTGTAACCAAAATAATCTCATATAATGTAAAAGGGATCCTGAATCCAGTTAAAAGATCCAAGATTCTAGGCAAAATGAAAAAAGATAAAGCAGGAATAATATTTTTACAAGAAACCCACCTAACAGACGTGGAGCACACTAAACTCAATAGACAAGGGTTTAAAATGATCTCTTCATCTTCATATAAGTCAGGGAGGAGGAGGGGAGTAGCGACATGGATCTCAACCAAAATTATATTTGAAAAAAAATCAGAACACAAAGATAAAGAAGGGAGATACAGTTTGGTACTTGGGCGGCTAGAGGGAGAAGATATCACCCTGCTGAATGTATATGCACCTCCAGGGGCTAACTGGAAATTTTATAAAAATGTATTTGATCTAATGATAACTAAAGCCAAAGGTTTAGTGATATGTGGTGGAGACTTCAATCTAAGACTGAATCCATACTGGGATGCATCAGGTAATTCTCCACATCAAAATAACACTCAAAGTAGAAAAACTCGGATGCTACTAAAAGAAATGGGAATCTGTGACGTGTGGAGGGAATTCAACCCCAGTGTAAAAGATTATACAGTTAAATAAAAAAAAAATAAGGGAGGTTTTTCCTGCTGTCTGAACAGTGAGATTTCTGAGAAAAAAAAACAACAAAAAACTATAAATATAAAGAAATATTCTAACAGAAATAACAGCATCCTTGGTTATTTAAGTTAAAAATTGTATTTAATGAAAAAAATTATTAATATTTTTTCTTTGTAATAAGAGTTAAATTATTGTTCTGACTGCAAAATTATGGTCAAAAATGTAAACTGTTATAAGGAAAAAGTAAAAAATTACCACGGTCTGTTTCAAATTTATTAAAAAAAAACCAGTAATTTTATTTTAAAAAACAGACAAAAATCAGTCATAAAATAATCCACAAATTTATAATAAAGTTTCAAATGTACAAGAAAAGTCAATTTTACAAGAGGAAATTACAAATTTGAGGAACATGGTTTCACCTTTAGATTTACAGAGAAAAGTAGAAAACTATAAGAAAATGGTTATAAATTTTGGAGACAAACCTCAAACCTTCAAAAGTGAAGTCATTACTCAAGTTTTTAAGTGGGTGCTCTTTGTGCCCTTAACTCAAGTAGAAATTTTTGGTTGTCTACTTTTAATTATTAATTTCAAAGCACTGCTTTTATGTGAGTAGAATTTCTGGTTACTATACCCACCTGAGCATATAATTTAAATATGCATAAGTACATTACTATTATGAATATTTCTTTCCCTTCCCTATTCTCTCAGTGGAAAAAAGGAACACTAGATTAAAAATACAAAAAATACACATATTTTTGTCATTTATGTAAACCATGACCAAAAAATCCTGCAGGACAAAACATGACACTTGATATGTTCTAACCTGTTTGTATACCACCATAGAGAGAGAACCTGAATTGGACAGAGCTCAGAGAGGGCAAGATGAGACAGAAGAGGGGAACCAAGGAGAGGGAAGTGTTCAGGCAGAGGAAGGAGAGAAGGATAACACCACTAAAAAAGTCTAAATACAGGATGTCTGGATGGGACCCCAACTGGCCCAATATTCAAGCCTCGGTTGTTCAATACTTCAAATGGTAAGTTCCATATGCAACATTACTGTGTAAAATTTTAAAAAGAAATAAAATAGTATAAAATTAACATATTCCGGTATGTTTTATTCCCCCCCCCCCCCGGTGGGAAAAATATGTTGCCACCGCGCCAAGGTCTTTTAGCCAGAGGAAACACTGAGCCCATGAATGTTTCAGCCTCCCCTCGTACAAGAACAGCCAGAAAATCAATTAAAAATCCAGGATTCAATATAGGGTAGATTTTTAGTAAAACTAATAACCATGTAATTCCAAGGGGCTTAAGCAAAACAAGCAAGCTACAATTTAATGGAGAACAAATTTCGAGAAAATATCTGAAAATCATGTAATCCCAACTATATGCACATTTTCAATACATGCGCAAATACTGTGTGAAATGAAAATGCCCTAGCTTGAAAACTGTGGGAGGAGTTAGACGGACACGCCATGTAACCGCTATTAAAATTTCATTCAAAAAATTTGCAATTTTCTTGTCACAGCTTGTAATTCTCACAAAAATGATCCAAAATCATCCTTGTAATATGTACATCTTTAATACATGTACAAACATTGTGTGAAATAAAGACCTACCTTAACAACTGTGGGAGGAGTTTGCCAGACGAGTCATACTCAATTTTGCTACCACAAGTCACAAAGTGTGAGAAAAGTTAGACAACTTTGCAGTGGCTTGAGGACCTATGAAACTAAAGCCACTTTTCCACTAGCACCTACTCAGCTTGACTCGCCCCAACTCGACCTGACACTGTTTCGGTTGCTTTCCATTACAACCGAGTCCCATGGGTGGGTTCATTACAGGAAGGTGGCCCGTTATCCAGTTATGTTGACATGCTGACGTTTTTCTGTCAGAAGCCAATATTTGTTACAGCAAGCGCAAAATACAAGCAAAGCACCGAGTTACTCACCATCTTCCTTGTGAGCAGCTATCAGCTCAGAGACCTCCTGGTATACTTTTTCATTTTGGGTCATTCTGCTGGCGACGGGGCTGAAAAGTTCATAGTGGTCAAATGTTTTTCGTTTTTTTTTTTTCCAAGCACAGGGAGCCAAGCACTGCAACACCGATGGAAGAAGTGTGTGAACCGAAGGGGAGACTGTTGAAAAATACCATATTTTGTCAAATTTGACCAGTATATGAACTTTTCAGCCCCGTCGCCAGCGGAGTGACCCAAAATGAAAGTAAACCAGGAGGTCTTTGAGCTGATAGCTGCTCACAGGGAAGATGGCAAGTGTTTTGTGATTGTCTTTGTTGATTAACTACTTTGTTGATTATCAACTACTTCCCGCGCCACACAAGTAGGCTGCCGTTTTGCAACAGCGGATCAATTTCTTCCTATTTCTATTTACTATCAGGGTCTCTTGCTAATCTTTCTGTTTCGGCGACACCTTGATCCATCACAGACACGTAGATCGCCAGCGGACGGAGCCACCGTTTCTTGTAAGAGGCAGTACAATAGGGACCAGCTGTTAGCACTTAACCGGCCCACGATGCTAACGCAAAAACTCGACATACCGAGAGAAATAAGACGGAAACGGCGTGGTTGTCAAGCTGGAGTAAGATGGCGGGCGAGGAATATAAGGTACAGACCCACCCTCCCATCCGTTATTATGGGGAATGTACGATCGATACTCAGTAAAACAGATGAGCTAGCGGCTATCTCGCGCTACGAGAGCATATACAGAGAGAGTAGCTTGATGCTATTTACGGAGACGTGGCTAACAGAACTAGCAACAGATGCTAACATTGAACTGGAGGGTTTCCACGCAATACAGGCAGACCGAACACCAGACAGTGGGAAAGCAAGGGGCGGAGGAGTGATGATGTATGTCAATAACAACTGGTGCAGACCGGGACATATCACGGTTAAACAACAACACTGCAACAAAGACATGGAGTTGCTAGCTGTTAGCATGCGACCTACATATCTCCCGAGGGAATACTCACATGTGATCTGCATTGTTATTTATGCAAGTCCGACGGCAAACGCTGGGACAGCGCGTGACGTCATCCATTCAGTAACTGGCAGCTGCTGACAGAACAACCAGATGCTCTTCTCCTCATCTCAGGTGATTTCAACCATATTTCACTGTCTCCCATTCTACCCACGTTCACCCAGTATGTCACATGCCACACTAGAGACAATAAAACACTGGACTTATTCTACGCAAACACTAAGGAGGCGTACACCTCATCACCACTCCCCCAACTCGGGAGATCGGATCACAACTTGGTTCATCTCCTGCCGGTGTACAAACCCCTAGTTCACAGACAACCTCTGGTCATGCGCACAGTGAAGTTATGGTCTGAGGAGGCAATGGACGCTCTAAAGGACTGTTTTCAAATCACTGCCCGGGAGCAGCTCTGCGATCCACATGGTAAGGACATCGATGGCCTCACTCACACCATCACGGATTACATCAGCTTCTGTGTGGACAACACCGTACCCACCAAGACCATACGGTGTTGCTCAAACAACAAACCCTGGATCAACCCTGAGATAAAAATACTTCTGAGAGAGAAGAAGAGGATCTTCAGGTCGGGGAACAGGGAGATGCTGAAGTCCGTACAGAGGGAGCTGAGGAGGAAGATCAGAGAAGGCAAGGACAGCTTCAGGAAGAAGATGGAGGACAAGCTGCAACAGAGCGACATCGGAGGGGTCTGGAGAAACCTTAAAACCATCTCTGGGCTCCAGAATACCTCCCCCCCCCCCCAGGCCACGGGGGGGCAGGGAGTGGGCGAACAATCTGAACCTGTTTTTTAATAGGTTTGGCCAACCGCCCTCCCCTCCGACTGCACAACAACCACTGCTGCCTCTAAAGACATCGAGTCCTGCTGCCCACACCCCACTCCACCAACACCCCCCCACTCCCAACACACAGCCCCCCAACATGACCCTCACTAAGACCCAGGTGAGGACGGAGCTGAGGAAGATCAAGGCGAGGAAGGCCTCGGGACCGGACGGCATCAGCACAAAGCTCCTCAAGTCCTGTGCAGACCAGCTGTGTGGGATTGTGGAGCAGACCTTCAACCTGAGCCTGAAGCTGGGGAGGGTACCACAGTTGTGGAAAACATCTTGTGTGGTACCTGTACCAAAGACTTCCCACCCCAAAGACCTGAACAGCTACAGACCAGTGGCCCTGACGTCTCACATGATGAAGACCCGGGAGAGACTGCTCCTTGCTCACATCCGCCCCCTGGTGGGACCAGCGATGGATCCACTCCAGTTCGCCTACCCGCATGGCATCGGGGTGGAGGATGCAGTGATCTTCCTCCTTCACCGTTCTCTGTCCCACCTGGAGAAGCCCGGGAATGCGGTGAGGATCATGTTCTTTGACTTCTCCAGTGCTTTCAACACCATCCAACCGATGATCCTGAAGGACAAGCTGCTGTGCACAGGGGTGGACCAGCACCTGTCATCATGGATCCTGGACTACCTCAATAACCCGCCACAGTTTCTGAGAGCCCGGGACTGTGTGTCCGACACGATCATTGGTAGCATGGGGGCCCCCAAGGGAACGGTTTTGGCTCCCTTCCTGTTCACACTTTATACTGCGGACTTCTCACACAACACAACACACTGCCATCTACAGAAGTTCTCTGACGACTCTGCGATCGTCAGCCTCATCGCCAACGGAGATGAAGCTGAGTACAGAGGACTTATCCAGGACTTTGTGGACTGGTGCCATCGGAACTGCCTCAAGATCAATGCGAGAAAAACTAAGGAGCTGGTGGTGGACTGCCGCAGGCAAGGACAAGCCCTCACAGCACCAGTAAACATACAGGGAACAGACAGAACTCAGAACTCAGAAAAGATTTATTGCCAAGTACATTAACAGGGACTGATAACATACGAGGGATTTGACTTGACACAGAAAATGACCTGCATTTCCGGTGACGCGGCAGCGTCTGAGAACGCGCCTGTCATCAGATGGGTACAGGATGCAAAGGGAGGAAAAGGATAACAATAGGAAAGAGCAAAAAACCATTGATTGTCAGAATACCGGTCATATATGATCAATATTATGATTACAAGAAAAAAAGCCCTCAATGCACAGTTAGCAGACAAGAATGTACACAAGGACACAAAGACAGCAGTGAGTGAATGATCTTTTTCATCAGTTTTTGAGTCAGTGTGGGTGTAGTGTTGAGTGTAGGTGTTTGTATCAGTTAAGAACAACAAAGTCTCTTTGGCAGGAGATGTTTTGTCTTAGCTGCTGGCATTTGTCCTTGAGCCATGCAGCTGACTGTCCGTGGAGTCAATGCAGCTCAAATGTTTTGAAAACAAAAAACTGCAGATAATCTGGAGGACTTGTGTGTGAGGGGGTCAGATTAGTCGAATAGTACTGATCCAGAGAAAGAAACTTTATATCCTCTTACAGATTCAGTACTTAATCCTTCAGTGCTGGACGTTGAATCCTTTGAGACATTGAGATGGTGACATCCTACAAGTACCTGGGTGTTCATCTGAACAATAAACTAGACTGGTCACACAATACCAATGCACTCTACAAGGAGGGACAGCGCAGGCTGTTCCTACTGAGGAGACTCAGGTCTTTTGGTGTACAAGGGGCGCTGCTGAAGACATTCTACGACAAGGTGGTGGTGGCATCAGCCATCACTATTGTAGTGGTCTGCTCGGGCAGTGGCATTACAGCAGCCGATAGGAAGAGACTGAACACATTGATCAAGAAAGCTAGCTCTGTCCTGGGGCAATGCCTTGACCCAGTGGAGGAGATAGGAGAGAGAAGGATGGTGGCTAAACTGTCATCTCTGCTGGAGTCCGAGTCCCACCCTATGCAGGACATACTGAACGCACTGAGGAGCTCATTTAGCAGCAGACTACATAATCCTAGGTGCACAACCGAGAGGTTTCGCAGGTCCTTCCTGCCTACGGCTATCAGACTGTATAACTTAAGCAGAGCTGCTTGCAGAGATAGCAAAAAAAGTCACGACCTAATAGTATTGAATGCAAAAGACGCAATAGACTTACACAATGGTCCCCTCCAGTATACAACTAGGACATTATCAGTCGCTACGGAGGGTGACAATATGTATGGGTACATATTCATACTATGTAGGATAACTAAGTAGACGGTTATGCTGTTTATTCCATCTAGCTACAATGCTTCGCACTGTGTGTGTATATATATTTATTCCATCTAGCTACAATGCTCCGCACTGTGTGTATATATATTTATATGTGCATATGTATATTCGCTGCTCTTGTTTTTCTTGTCTTCTTGATTGTTGCTCTGAGTGTTGCTATCCCTGTGCTGTTTGTAACACCTGTAGGACTTACTGTGTGTGTAACACTACTTTAGTGTGTAGTCCTGTACCCTTTTGGTAGTACTGGGTATGGCAGTGTAGTTACCTTTAACCTTATCACCTGGACAGAAGGGACAATTGGGCCAGGTCAGATAGACTCTGGGTTCATAGGAGCCTGGGAGGTGCAACAACAGATGACACATACACCATAGTATGGGAACTTTCACGTATGTGTATATTTTTTAACAGTTGTGTACACTTAAACAAACACAGTGCTTGCAACAATAATAATAAAAAAAATAAAAATAAAATACCCCAAAATATATTTACAATACTTTCAGTCCTTTTGTATCAGTTCCAGGTGACCGGTTGAATCATCTCTAGCAGTTAATAGGGTTCGGGCTTCGGCTCGCCATCCAGATCTGGAGATCCACGCTCTTCTGAATCCAGGTTACAAAAAAAACCTGACCTACAGAATAGGTCAGAACACAACAAATAAGCTATGCTCTAAAGATTATCACATGGGTTTCACATAGTTCTAAATTACACAACAATAATATTTTTTTAAACACCTTTTAAACACAGTTGTAATATTCACTCTTAAGTACATCCAATGGCAAGCGAAATGGGACCGTTGCTAACCATTACAGCTTTGAAAGGCGCCCTTTTTTGATGGAAAACCTAGCCAGAATTTGCATCGGCAGTTAGCATGTTAAGCTAGCGATTAGCATTCCACATACACACTGAATGGCACTCACCATGCTAAGCAACACGTGCTACAAAGGATTCCAGTGCTCACGTGAGTTCACAGCCTTTGGGTTCAAATCTTAAAATTTAACGAAAGAGGTATTAGAATTTGGCAATACAGCAATACCTCGTTTCTCATGTTGGTTTTGGCTTACCAATCTCAAGAGTTTATCCGGGCAAAGGCTGCTACTAGCACGTTAGCTCATCGTCTCAGTAAGGGATCGCGTTCTCTCGGTGGTGTCTTTGCTGCGACTGAAAACGTTCTGCAGGTTACACCCAGACCGAGCAAGGGAGCGCGTGACCCCATTGGCTGATGCTGCCAAACAAACGACGCAGCCATTGGTTGCTCGATATACCAGATAAAAACATTAGGAACTTCATCAGAGCCCCTTAATGTTTTTAACTATCTATAAATACACTCTATGGATATATTTTTTGAACTTATATCCATCTATATATTTATCTTCAAAATATTTATTCCCATTGTGAATTGAGTGTCCCCTTCTTCTTAAAGCGGTATCAATATTTATAATTTTATTCACGTTTTTAACGCTGGGTTACATGTTGCAATCCTGGAATTTCCCCATTGTGGGACTAATAAAGGCTGATCTTATCTTATTATCACAGAAATAATAAAAACTCATGACCGAGTTTACAAATGGTGGTTTTGAATCTTGTGAAGACGTTGCTCTCATCCACTGACATTATGCCCTGGCCAATCAGTGGCCTGCAATCTGCTGACGTCACATTTTTAGCTTGACTCAGCATGGTTGGAATCTCATTCAAGTAGGTACCAAAAACAGTATCTAGTACCAGGTACTAATGGAAACCTTACAAACTGAGAAGAGTCAAGGCGAGTCGGGCTGAGTAGGTGCTAGTGGAAAAGGGCCATTAACTGTGACTGATTGGAGACAACCACCTGTAGCAACTGTGACTGATTGCAGAGGTGCAAAGGCTGGCACAGCAGGTGTTTATTATTAAACCAAGTCACTGCCCGGAGCCCAGTACCGAGGTGCCCGTCACCCTCGCGCTTTTTGAATAATACCCTGGTTGGAGAGGTGAGTGTCATTTGCAGTCTATCCATTGTCATGTTGTCTATATATCGACTTGTCATTTCCTGATGTTGTGAAAAATATAAGGTTGTTGTTATGAGTTTCTTTGCTTGCCATACATTTGGGGGATCAGGCTAACTCCTTGTCTTTTTCTTGTATCGGACCTGAAGTGGGCAAGCAGTTCTATTTCCTTTTACTACCTCTTTTAGGGACTGCCAGTAGGGGTGTGACATATTGTATTGGTCATGATAATCTATTCATCTATCCATCTTCTTCCGCTTAATCCTTTTCGGGTCGCGGGGGGGCTGGAGCCTATCCCAGCATCTTTGGCCAAGAGGCAGGGTACACCCTGGACAGATCGCCAGTCCATCGCAGGGCCAACACAGAGAGACAGACAATCATTGACTCTCACAGTCATACCTAAGGACAATTTAGAATCCCCAGTTTTGATGCCAATTAACCAAACTTGCATGTTTTTAGCATGTGGGAGGAAACCGGAGAAATCCTGGAGTAAACCCACGCCGACATGGGGAGAACATGCCAACTCCTCACAGATCACTGTCGGTCAGGGGCTGGGATCGAACCCAGGATCCCCCAACAAAGGGTGAGTTGCTGTGCTGCCGCAGTGCTAACCACTCTGCCACCGCGCTGCCCCTGGTCATGATTAATATCAGCATAAATTTTGAAACCTGTGCAAAAATGAATACTGCAATATATGGGGCCTGGTGCATTATGATGTCACACCGTTATGCTGCTGACAGAAGATGCGTGTTACGACAAGTACA
The DNA here is from genome assembly GCA_020510985.1 of Pholidichthys leucotaenia. Lineage (NCBI taxonomy): Eukaryota > Metazoa > Chordata > Actinopteri > Cichliformes > Pholidichthyidae > Pholidichthys > Pholidichthys leucotaenia. The sequence continues at coordinate 250,999,361 of CM035845.1, read as the reverse complement.
ATGACCTCTTAGTGAGTCCCATGACTGTGACAGACAGACACACAGAGATTTCGTGAGATTTCTTGAAGTATAGAGTAATTAGTTTTTTTGTTTTTCTTATTTCAGACAAGAATGAAAAGGAGCTGCTTTTAACCTTTACCTGAGTTAATATTAACTAATTTACTGTATGTTCACTATTATGGACTTGGAAAGTTAAGATGACCAAAATTCACAAAGTCAATGACTAACTAATCCGTCAGCAGCCTTCAGACAAATGCCAACATTTGGATTTCAAAATAAGGGAGGTTTTTTCTGCCATCTGGGTGGTGAGGAGATTTCTAAAAAGCAAACTATAACTATATAGAAATATAACAGAACTAACTGCATCCTTGGTAATTTAAGTTAATTTATTTCATTATATACAGTTTTATTAATATTTTTCTTTGAAATAAGAGTTAAATTATTGTTCTGTCCTGGCTGCCAGGACAGAACAAAACCTTTGGTCACTACCAGATTTTCGATATCTATACCATAAGTCAAAACAAGGTCCAATGTATGGTCGAAATGATGGGTAGGATTTTTTACTTTCTGGGAAAACCCCATTGAGCCTAAAATTGAATTGAATGCCTTATTAAGACAGTCACTCTCTACATCAACATGTATATTAAAGTCCCCTACAATAATTATTCTATCGGATTTCAGCACTAAATCAGCTAAAAATTTGGCAAATTCAGATAGAAACTCTGAATAGGCCGAGGGAGGACGATCAACTATGGCAAAGAGAACTGGGTTCAAGCCAAGATTGCCAACAAGCCCCACACTAAGGACCAAACCTTCAAAGGAATTAAAACATAATTTTTGCTCAACATTAACTAGTAATTTACAACGGAAAATTGCCGCCACTCCACCACCACGACCAGAACCTCGGGTTATGACAGTTTAAATACCCAGAGGGAGTTGATTCATTCAGACCAACATAATCATCTTGCCCAAGCCAGGTCTCTGTGAGGGATAGTAGATCAATCTGATGATCAATTAATAGATCATGAACCAGAAGAGACTTAGAAGTTAGAGACCTAATATTTAATAGACCACATTTAATATTTAATTTTTGGGGAGGAACAGAGGACAATTTATTAATTTTAGGGACTTGAGGATGGATTTGAATTTTACCAACATTTTGTTTAATCAATTTGGGATGTTTATGAATTCTATTTTTATTAACTTTTTCATTAACTTTGGAGGGAGCAGAAAAAAGATTCTCTAAGGGAGAAGACGGGCAAAGTTGAAGGGTGGTGGATGAGGAGGAGCTACAGAAGTGTGTGTGTTTTTCAAGTTGTGCTGCATTTATCCTGGGTTACAATATTTAGGGCAACGGGAGACAGATACGATCTCTGTAGGATTATAAATCAAAGGCTGATCCAAATGGTAAAGACCACCTGAATTAATGGGATCGACACAAGAAGTGGGAACAGAACCAAAAAAGGGCAGTTTGGCAAACCCAGAAGCTTCAGAGCGAGTAAACGCACCAAGTCCCAGTCACTGTACCAAAAAACACCCAATGGAATAGAATAGATTGTCTCTTAAAACATGTGCACCAAGTCTATTTGGGTGGATGCCATCAAGCCTCATAAGTGATGGGCAGTTCCAGAATAAGTTAAAATTGTCAACAAAACCAATGTTAAAAATAGGACAAGTAAAACACAGCCAAGTATTAAGACAGAGTTCTGCAAAAACAATTGCAGCCTTGTCTGAGAGGTGCCAAAGGCCCAGAGATGAGTGCATGTCTGCCACAGTTCATAAGAGTGGACAGAAGGCTCCTGAAGTCACTTCTTAAAATCTCCGACACTTCATCTGGGATATTACTGCATCCCACTCGTACAATGACAGTTTGTACGTGGGGGAATTCATTTAGCAGGTCAGGGACAAGAGCCTCACTGTCAGAGACTCTAGCCCCAGGAAAAAAAAAATAAAAATAAAAATCGAGTAATACAGTACCTGCTTCTGACGTTCCTCATGATCGAGTCACCAATTACCAGCATCGTCTGGGGGGTTTTTTGTTGGTGGATTCTGACGAGGAGAGTAATTTTGTAGAGGGTGATGTTGCTAAGGCGGGGTGATGTGCTCTCTTCTATCTGGAGGTGGTGTGTAATTTGACACACCCAGGGTGGTCTTTATCCAGGGTTTGTGGACATGAGCTGCCACCGAAGGAGAGGAGGGAGGACGAGGGGCGTCCACGTGCAGATGACCAGGGTCCAGATGGGGGAAATCCTCCAGAGAAAGAATATCAAATCTGTTTTCCAAGGACACGGGAAGAGAAGAGACGCAGCCCTTTCTGGTCGATCGACGATGGTTGTTAGCTGGTCGAACCAAGGTCCAGGACAAGCACTGAGGATGAGAGGGACGAACTGAGGCTTTGGGTTTATCCCCAAGATGAAGCCAGTGTTTATTGCTGAGGTCATGGACGTCTGCAAAGGCTGGAGCAAGGGTAGAGGTGGATGGAGAAGCGCAGAGCTCACCCAAGTAAGTAGCCATCTCTGCCAGCTGCGAGTCGGTAGCCGGAGCCGATTTTCATCCGAGAATGATGGTGTCAAAGTGGTCTTCGGCCTCCCAAATCTTAGAAAGGTTGGAGAGCCTTGTTTCCAACTCAGAGACCTTACTGAGGAGAGATAAACAGCGGGTACATGTCGGAGAAGGAGCCATGGTGTTCCACGCACTGAGATGGATAGCCCGCCAGCTAGCCAAAAACAGCTAAAATAGCTAAAAACAAGTTAGCTGAAAGTTGGCTAAAAACAACTAAAAGGCTAAAAACAGGCTCGCAGGTAGCCTAGCCCGGTAAAAAGCAGCCCAGCCGGGGATCGGACCTACTCGCACGTCCCAACGGGCTTTTAGGCGAGGCCAATACCGAGCTAACAGCAAACAAAGATTAGTATCAACAGAGATAAAAAATTAAAAATGAAATCAATGACAAAAAAAATCAGCGAATAGAGCTGCCTCGAGTCTTCTAAGATTGAAGCAAACCTTTTATGAACAAGGTGAAAAATCAGGAAAATTATTGGCATGGCAGATTAAACAATTAGAATTTAAAACACCAATTACCAGTATTATAAGTAACAGACAGGCAGTTGTTGATCCTTTAGAAATTAATAGTGCTTTTAGAGATTATTCTGAAAAATTATATCATACAAAAAATGAAACTGACTTAACAAAACTAAATGGGTTTTTGGACGGATTATCTATACCGTGTATTCCAAATGAAAATAGGGAGATACTGGAGTCAAAAATTAGTCAAGAAGAAGTTGGGCTAGCCACTGATAATGTGAAATCAGGAAAAAGTGCGGGACCTGACGGTCTTCCAGTTGACCTCTATAAAAAATTTAAGAATAAATTAATAAAACCATTTTTGGAAATGGTTTTAGAAGCATTTCAAAATAGTAATTTTCCGCCATACATAAATAATGCCTTAATTATACTGTTGCCAAAACCAGGTAAACCCTCTAATAAATGTGAAAACATGAGACCAATAAGCCTATTAAATGCAGACCTTAAGATAATCTGTAAAATTTTAGCAAGACGACTACAAGAAATATTACCAAATATTATTAACCGAGATCAGAATGGCTTTATAATGGGAAGACAAGGCTTCCATAATGTAAGAAGATTATTTAATATTATTTATTCTAATAAAGAAGCACCGGATACAGCTCTCCTATCATTGGACGCTGAAAAGGCCTTTGATAGGGTCGAATGGCCCTTTCTTTTTGAAGTTCTACAAAGGTTTGGACTTGGAAATAATTTCATAAAATGGGTTCAGATAATATAAAATAATGCTACAGCAGAAATCCTAACAAATAGCAATATCTCAAAATCAATAAAAATTAATAGAGGATGTCGACAAGGTTGTCCACTTTCACCTTTACTGTTTACTATGGCAATTGAACCTTTGGCGATGGCAGTACGTTTACATCCACAAATATATGGAATTAAAGTAGGACCAAAATAACATAAAATCTCCCTGTATGCTGATGACATAATTTGGTTTATGTCGAATCTTAAAAAATCAATTCCGACCTTGTTAAATTTAATAAAGAACTTTGGGGAAATATCAGGATATAAAATAGATAAAACTAAATCTTCAATATTAATGCTAAATGAGACCCAGAGAAATCACCCAGCTCCTGAGGTAAATCAATTCAATGTTGTAAATCAGTTTAAGTACTTAGGAATTCAAATTGAGCCTAAGTTAGAATCAGTCGCCAGCGCCAACTATGAAGCCTTAATGACAGACATTAATGAGTTACTTCAGAGATGGATGTCACTACTAATGTCGATGATCGGGAGAATTAATATACTCAAAAGTAATATCTTACCCAAAATACTATATTTATTTCAATACATTCCTTTACCACCACCTTCAGATCTATTCTCAAGAATTAAAAAAAAGTTAGTGGAATTTATATGGAACAATAGGAAGGCTAGATTACGTCTGTCCTTACTATATTTACCATTTGATCGTGGAGGTCTGAAATGTCCAAACTTTATGTTGTATTACTGGTCAGCACAACTGAGGTCTATGACATATTATTTTTCATCAAATGATCCCCCTCACTGGACTGAAATGGAATCATACAATTTACCTTTACCTCTTCCCTTATTCATATACTCAGACTCGGCTAAAAAATTACAGAAACAAGTTAAAAATCCTATTGTAAAGCATATGGTCAAAATATGGTATGAAATCAAAAAATATTTAAAAGAACCACACTTATTGTCACAATTTAGCCCAATATGGGGTAATCAATATTTTGCACCAGGGAGAGCAGATGCTGTATTTAAATTATGGAATTTAAAAGGGATTCAAAAGATTCAAGACTTATATTTGTCACGTTCAGACAATGTCTTTTGAAGAACTGAGGGCCAAATTTAATCTTAATAGAACATATTTTTTTAAATATCTTCAGCTTAGGAATTTTATTCGATCAAATCAAAATAATGCTCTCACCCGACATACTTATTCATCCTTGGAAAAAATTTTGACGAAAAATAGTAAGAGAAAGGGTATTATTTCAGAGCTCTATAACTCACTGACACTATCCTCAAGTGAAAACTCACAGAAAAGACTGAATTATTGGAAAGAAGACCTGCAAATTGAAATTTCAGAGGAAAAATGGGAATTGGCTTGCACAGAAGCTCAAACCAAATCAATAAATGTACGTCTTAAATTGATACATTTTAAATGGTTAATGCGGATGGATGTTACACCGGTGGAGTTAAATAGATATAACAAAAACATACCAGATATATGCACAAAATGTATGGAAAGTAAAGGAACCGTATTTCATTGTTTATGGGAATGTAGAAAAATTAGAATGTTTTGGGAAGAGGTGAGGGTAACAATTGAAAAAATAATTTCAAACCAATTCATATTGAACCCCAAACTGTTTTTGTTGGGTCTGTATCCAGAAAAGCATAATTTTAATAAGAGTGAAAGAACATTCATAGACCTCAGTTTGCTTAATGCCAAAAAATGTATTGCACTACTGTGGAAAAAGACTCATAGACCAGATGTGACTCAGTGGTTAAGATGGATGCTAACAAACCTTCCACTAGAAAGAATAACATACATATTGAAATCAAAGGAAAATGTGTTTGAGAATATATGGAGACCTTTCATTGATTATGTAAAGAAACTAAACACAACTTCTGAAGAAGAAGGTGAATGATATGTGTGGACCTTGTAAATTCCAAATTGGTGAATGTATAATATGTATACTTATGTAATGGATTACCTAGACTAAACAGAGGAGCATTGTTTGACTTGCTTTTGTTAATGGTTGTTGGTGTTTTTAGAACATTTATTTTTAATTTACTTTAGTGTTAGCGTTTGATTGTTTGTGACATGTTTGTTAAAAAACGGTTCAATAAAAAATATTGTGGAAAAAAAAATGAAATCAATAAAAACTAGAAAAGCACTCGGACAGCGCAGACCTCCGCCAAGCGCCACAGTTCCCCCCCATACAGTGTTTGTGTGTACGTTTTCAGATTCCTTGACCATGAAAACATATGACTAGCAATTGGATTCACAATGATAAGATTAGTGGTTCAGTAGTAAAAGCATTACCTCCTTGGCGGAGGTAATAAACTGAAGTGTTGGTGTTGTGTCCATGTCCTCCACTGAAAGCAGCAGTCACGGCTTCACTGACGGATGCAAATTGGGTAGACAGGTTGCCGTGGGTTTTATATTGGGGTTGCGCTCCGCGGCAAAAGAGGATTTGGAAGCTTCCCCGGCAGAGAGCTGGTTTTTGCGCATCCCCTATGGCTGGCCGGGGAATTTCTGCCAAATAAGCCGGCGCCGAACAGCTGCCCGTCTCAGCTTTTGCAGCGTAGCGGAAACACAGGCACGCTGGCGGGCCCTGCCCACCACTGTTTTCGGCGTGCTTTTGTGCCTAAAACTTTGAAGAACGCGCAGTTTGTGTTCGTCAGACACGAAGACCAGCGCCCTCCATTGCGCCTGCGCACATGTTGGAAATGGCCGTATCTCACAATGTTAAAGAATCCTTTAAAAAATTCCTGTATCCAGACGGTGATCCGGATCATCCCCAAAATTTAATCAGTTCTTCCTTGTACCATTTCCAACAACGCCTGAAAGTTTCATCGAAATCCGTCCCAAACTTTTTGAGTTATCTTGCTAACCAACAGACAAACAAACAGACAAACGCTGGCAAAAACATAACCTCCTCCTGGCCTTCGGCCTGGTGGAGGTAACAAACGAAAGCGGAGAAAATAGTACTGACGCGACGAAGCCTGCACAGCTGTCAATCTCGCAGCTCACAGTTGACACAGCTGACACCCACTAGTTGACTTGTTAGTCAATTATAGAAGGACAAGTTTATAGCAGTGCATGCTCACTGAAAGTCATGAATCACTGAAGTTAGCTTAGATTTTATATTAAGTATATAATGAATTTCACAGTTAAAATGTGCATTTGCCTTCTGAAACTGATGCCAGTCATCTGACTGGTACCAGCCAATCACCAGGCCATCTCTGTTGAATGACGCCCCTTTCATTCTATTGGTCGGTTACAGACAAAGGACTGCTTTCTTATTGGACCACAGCCCATTTGAATCTCCCATGGTAGCCAATAATTGGTTCTTCCTACTGCCAGTCATATTCTATGATCCAAGGAACGCGCTCAGTTAAATGGAGAGAACCGCCCTAGTAGTTCAGTTTGTTTTTTGGTTCAGTTCAGTTTTGTCAAGCTTTCTGTGAGTTTTGTCAGTTTCAGAAGTCTTGTGTTCTTAAAGTTGTCTTTTGTTAAGTCTTTTTTCTGTTTTCTGGTATTTGAGGAGAGATGATCTTTCTTGCTGAGCTCAACCCTTCTTAACTCCAAAACGCCTTTTTCCATCTCCTCAGACAACGTGTTCATTCTGCTGAACTTTTCCTATTGATTTTCTTTAACTCGCCGTTAAAGTGGACTAATAGTGATTTTTGAACTTTTTCCCTTGAAACTGCCTCATCCACGTACCTCGAAGTCAGAAGAACTAGGATTTCGTTAGTGGAACTGTTAATATCCATTTTCCTTCAGCCTGTGTTTTCTTATCGGCTGGTGGACATTCTAAATTTGTGGGCCAGGACAGGATCTGTTGCCAAAGAAGAGACATCACACCTGCCTAGGGGGCCAGCTGTTCATTCTACCACTGGCTCCACTCTCCGGATACCAGCTGCCATACCGGCTGCTAAGTCTATGCCATAATCGCTGTAACAACTGGAAAGGTCTGCTGGCAGTCTTTCCTCCTTTTTGCCACCTGCTGGCATTCAAGATCACCGCTGGACTCTGAAAACACAGCTGCTCGTAAGCCAGACTTCTACTTCCTATCTGCTGGGTTAACTGTGATGTCTAATTCTAATTGAATATGACCAATTTTTCATGTTAAAGTTAGTCCATAAGCTACGATAGGAGCTATAAGCTTAAGGAAAATTAATACTCCTCTTTTCAATAACCTCGGGGGCTTTTGTAGAATAACTCAGAAGTGCCTTTTTCACATAATCAGCTTTCATCATTTTCTCCATAAAATTGCATCCAATTTTATGCATATTTTTGTCACAGTTATTCCACAGTCTCCCATTGCATTACAGACACAAATTCAAAATCTGGTTTCTCTTGTTTCCACAAAGGTGTAACCCCTTGCACTCTGGTCAATTTCCCTAAAAACGCCTAAAAATAACATACCCAAAGTAAATCAAAAGCTGTTCTTCAACCCTTTGCAGCATCTTCATGGGGTTGGTCTCATTTAAAAGAAAACACTTTGAATTTTTTTGGCAAAACAGTCATAATCTCTCCAAGTGCTCCTGCCACTGAGTAACAGTCATCTAAACATACTGAACTTTAAGAAAATAAAGTTCGCCTGGGTGTTTGTTTTTTTAGATACAAATGCTTGCAAATACACAGGGATGAGAATGGGGTTTGGTAAAAAAAGAGGAAACTAAGCCGGGGGTCTTGGGTGACGCAGGCCCCCAAGCCTGATCCAAGGCATCCAGCTCCTGTCCAGCCGGGGTACCGGCAGCTCCTCCACCGAGTCCCGCCGCCCACCGCCACTGTAGTTGAGCCCCGATCCGGCTCCCGTCCAACTGTTGCCTCGGTTGGTTCCTCCAGCGAACCCCAATCACCGGGGACGGAGTCGCTTCTTTGTATCGGTGTTAGGTGCTACGACTAGCTATGGCGTTAGCTATAGCGATAGCCTTAGCTTAGCAAACGCTTCAGGTAAATTTAGATACAATTCCTAGTGATCTCGTGTTTGGAATTGCTTTCGTGTTTTTTTACGATTTAAAATTTTTACTGAATTTTTAGTGAAAAACCGTAATTTTGATTAATAAAGCCGTAACCCGGAATGGGGTCTTGAAAACCGTAACCACTAGGGCAAAACTGGAGTAGCTGGCAGGTATGCAAATAACACACAGCTGCCAGATACTGGCTGGAAAATGCAACAGAAATGTAGAACCAAGTGTTATCAAGCTGAGGTCAACATTTTGTAACAATACCACAAAAAATGAATATATTACACAGCTTTTTTCTCAGGTTGTTCCCAGGCGTTTTTGAACTGTGCCAAATTGTGCCAAATGGCACAGTTTGGAAAAACGTCTATAACTTTTGAATGATTCAACATAGAAGCTTGATCTTGGAGTCTAATGAAAGGTGACACTCAGGGCTGTGTGTGTGTGTGTGGAGGAGGGGGGGGGGGGGGGTTATTCATTCATGAATGAATGAAAAAAAAGCCCCACACACACAAAGAAGCATGCCACGTAAAAAATGTGTGGCCTTTTGTGTCCTGGTGCCAGGTTCACATATGGACACCCTTATGCTTGAAAATGGTGTTCGTTATGGACAGACTGTGGTTAGCACAGAAGTCCAATAACTGAACACCACTCGGGTTCAGATCGGGCAGGCCGTTCCTCCCAATCACCCCCCTCCAGGTTTCATTGTTGTTGCCCACGTGCGCATTGAAGTCCCCCAGTAGGACAATGGAGTCTCCAGGAGGAGCACCCTCCAGCACCCCAGTCACAGACTCCAAAAAGGGTGGGTACTCTGTAACATCATTTGGTGCATAGGCACAAATGATGGTCAGGACCCGTTTCCCAACCCGAAGGCGCAGGGAAGCAACCCTTTCGTCCACCGGGGAAAACTCCATATAGAGGCAGCAAGGTGGGGCGATACAAGAATACCCACCCCTGCTCGTCGCCTCTCGCCCGGGGCAACTCCAGAAAAGGCCAAGCTCCAGCCCCTCTCCAGGAGACTGGTTCCGGAACCGGAGCTGTGTGTTGAGGTGAGGCCGACTATATCTAGCCGGTATCGCTCAACCTCGTACACCAGCTCAGGCTCCTTCCCCACCACAGAGGTGACATTCCACGTACCAAAAGCCAGTTTAGAAAGCTTGGGATCAGTCCGCCAAGGTCTCCGCCTTTGACCGCCACCTAATCCACATAGCACCGGACCCCCATGATCCCTCCTGCAGGTGGTGAACCCACTGGAGGGCGGACCCATGTAACTCCTTCGGGCTGAGCCCGGCCGGGTCCCATGGGTGGAAACCCGGCCACCAGACGCTAGCCTTCGAGCCCCTCCCCCAGGCCTGGCTCCAGGGTGGGGCCCCGGTAACCCCATACCGGGCGGGGTACAATGAATCCTTGATATACAATTTATCATGAGAGTCTGTTGGATCGTTCTTAGTCTGGCCCTTCACCCAGGACCAGTTTGTCTTGGGAGACCCTATCAGAGGCAAACTGCCCCCGGACAACATAGCTCCTGGGATCACTGGGGCACACAAATCCCCCCACCACGATAAGGTGACGATCCATGAGGAGGTCGTCCTGGTCCCTTTGCAGAAAAACAGCCCCCCAAGTATGATGTTTCCACCCCCATGCTTCACAGTAGGTATGGTGTTCTTTCTCCTCCAAACACGACAAGTTGAGTTTTTACAATAAAGTTCTCTTTTGGTTTCATCTGACCATATGACATTCTCCCAATCCTCTTCTGGATCATCCAAATGCTCTCTAGCAAACTTCAGACGGGCCTGGATATGTACTGGCTTAAGCAGGGGGACACGTCTGGCACTGCAGGATTTGAGTCCCTGGCGGCGTAGTGCGTTACTGATGGTAGCCTTTGTTACTTGGGTCCCAGCTCTCTGCAGGTCATTGACTAGGTCCCCCTGTGTGGTTCTGGGATTTTTGCTCACTGTTGTCATGATCATTTTGACCCCACGGGGTGAAACCTTGCGTGGAGCCCCAGATCGAGGGAGATTATCAGTGGTCTTGTATGTCTTCCATTTTCTAATAATTGCTATCACAGTTGATTTCTTCACACCAAGCTGCTTACCTATTGCAGATTCAGTCTTCCCAGCCTGGTGCAGGTCTACAATTTTGTTTCTGGTGTCCTTTGACAGCTCTTTGGTCTTGGCCATAGTGGAGTTTGGAGTCTGTTTGAGGTTGTGGACAGGTGTCTTTTATACTGATAAAAAGTTCAAACAGGTGCCATTAATACAGGTAACGAGTGGAGGACAGAGGAGCTTCTTAAAGAAGTTACAGGTCTGTGAGAGCCAGAAATCTTGCTTGTTTGTAGGTGACCAAATACTTATTTTCCACCATAATTTGCAAATAAATTCTTTAAAAATCCTTCAATGTGATTTTCTGGATTTTTTTTTTCTCATTTTGTCTCTCATAGTTGAGGTATACCTATGATGAAAATTGGAGACCTCTCTCATCTTTTAAGTGGGAGAACTTGCACAATTGGTGGCTGACTAAATACTTTTTTGCCCCACTGTATAGTCACAAAGCACTGTACAATAAAATAGAACAAAAGGAATTTGATAGATAAAAATAATTTTAAAAATACAAAAACTAGAAAAGCACTCAGAACGCATACCTCCACCAAGGCTCCTTCCGTGCCTCATGGATCATCTCTAAAATGTAATGGGTTTGTTTTGGAGGATTCTTGCCAACACAGTCTGAGAAGATAACAGCCTTGGTGGAGATATGCATTCTGGTATCGTCACCAAAATGTTACTGGTTTCTCCCTAGCCCAAGGACCACCTCTGGTGAAAATTTCATCCAAATCCATGCAGTAGTTTTTGTGTAATACTGGTGCACAAATACAAACAAGGTCCTTGGTGGAGGTACATGTATGCACTCTCAGATCATCACCATAATTTAATGGGTTCATCTGTGGCCCAAAGGCTACCTCTGGGGAAAATTTCATCAAAATCCATGCAGTACTTTCTGCGTAATCCTGCTAACAATTAAACAGATGGACGTGCGGATGGACAGACAAAGACAGCCAGGCAAACCAGCCCGACTACAGCACCTCCTTGGCGGAGGTAACAAGTTAAAACACAAGATTAAAATAATTTAGAAATATCAGACTTGCCATTAAAAACAGCTGAACTGAAACTCGATGGAAAGCCTCCTTAACCAAAAAAAGTTTTCAGCTGCTTTTTAAGAGTCCACATAATCAAATAAATATAGCTTGAGTAGCAATCTATTCCCAACGACACCGTCCACTGCACTCCCTGCATGCAGAGACGCCTCTCAGCGGAAAATGAAGCCCCGAGAATACTTTATTATATGAAAGAGATGTCAAAAGTTTTACTTTGGGACATGATTTGAGGTTGAATAAGGTGAAAAAAAAAATGCCAAGCTATGGTATTGGGATACTCGATACCGCAATAGCGTGATTATAGTTGAATCGTGATAGGATTGTATCGTGACCTAAGTTTCAAATCAATTCCCACCCCTACTAACCATGGCCTGATACTCTTCTAATCAGGGCTTCGGAACTGTTTGGAGTGGAGGTCCTCCTCACTTGTTACCTACATTCAATTAGTTTTGCTTCCATTTCTACCCTAGCAGACTCATTAAAAATGCACACCTGGCTTCTGGTCTGGACGCCATGGCGACTGCAGCTTAACACTGAAGCTCTCAGACCCAATCCAAGATAACACCTTGAAAATCAAACTTAACGGATTTTTGGAGGAGTGAAAATCAAAAGACAAAATCATCATGTCTAAAGGAAAACAGAAGAAACTGAAATTCTCCAGGCCAGGACACGTATCGGCCGGAGAATCTGAACTGGAAGATCTCCGTTCAGAAGACGAGGAACTGGTGATAGCTAACAAAAAGGTTAGCCTGAAATCACTATTTGAGGAGCTACGACGATTTCGCCGAGAAGTTACGGCCGAATTTCGGGAATTCAGAGAAGAATTGAAAAGGACAAACAGCAGAGTGGACCAGGCTGAGAACCGAATCTTGGAAACAGAGGAACGAATAAAAGTGCTCGAAGATTCTGTGCTGGACCTACGCAAAAGACAAGCATCTATAGAGGCTAAGCTAGCCAACCAAGAAGGAAGACAAAGAAGAGACAACATAAGAATTCATGGTCTGATAGAAGGAGCTGAAAACGGTTTTAACTCAATGGCAGAATGCGTGGAATCCTTACTAAGAGAGAAATTGGATATTCCACAAACCACCGACTTGAAGTTAGAAAAGGCACATCGTTCATTAGCCGCTAGGCCGGCGGCGGAAGCGCCCCCACGTTCGGTGTTGGTAAGATTTTCCAATTTCAAAATAAAACAAGAGGTTGTAAGACTGGCCTGGCAGAAAAAAGGATTTATGCACCAGGAGAGAAAAGTCTACGTGGAACACGATTACGCCCCGGAGGTCCTTAAAAAGCGCAGGGAATACAATGACGTGAAAAAGGTGTTAAGAGAGAAGAAATTGCGCTTTCAGACTCCATTTCCTGCGAAGTTAAGGGTCTTCTACGGCGATGAAACGTGTCTCTATAATTCGGCGGAAGAAGCAACAGCTGACATGGCAAAAAGAGGGCTCCCGGTAACGGTATTTAAACCCGCAGCAGACCCGAGTGAGAAGATCAAAGCGCAAACATGGACAACACAAAGACCTTCAAAATCCACGGACCAGCAGCGGGAAACCCAGCGCCAGAGCGTCGCGGATAAACTATCCGTTTTCAGGTTGGAATAGCGACCTTTTTTTTTTTTTTCCTCTTGAATCAATCCGCACATCCAACCCCCCACATATAAGGTAACAAACATTAAAGGAGATGCATATTCAGCATGTGGTAAAACATTTCATGGAACAGTCATAATATTTGAAACAAATAAGTCTTTGTAATAAAAAAAAAAAAAATTGTTAAAATAGAAATGTGACAATAATCCACGTTCTCCTCATACTAACAAATACTGTTTTTGCGTGAATGTTTGATGTGATGGGGGTGGGAGGGTGCACACAATTTCACAGGGTTTAGGCATAATAGGAAAAAAAAAAATCATTACAAGTTTGGATTGGGTTCTGAAACTCACGTTAAAAGCATGGGGCAGCTTACAGGGGTAAGAGAGGGCCCTCAACACGTAACAGAGTTTGAGGAATTTCCCTCAGGGCCTTCACTCCATCAAGGCTCTTCCAGGGTCTTTAAAAAGACCTCAGCTCAGGAAGTTCTTCTGACAGCTTTTTGTTTTAAAGTTTTATACACTATGTTCTTAATGTTTTTCTTGTTTTTAATGTTCTTTCAGTTTCTGAGTAGCACAAATGAGGGCCACCACACAGTTATACTAAACAAAACAACACAATGGAGAAACAGGGTGTAACCAAAATAATTTCATATAATGTAAAAGGAATCCTGAATCCAGTTAAAAGATCCAAGATTCTAGGCAAAATGAAAAAAGACAAAGCAGGAATAATATTTTTACAAGAAACCCACCTAACAGACGTGGAACACAATAAACTCAGTAGACAAGGGTTTAAAATGATCTCTTCATCTTCATATAAGTCAGGGAGGAGGAGGGGAGTAGCGACATGGATATCAACCAAAATTACATTTGAAAAAAAATCAGAACACAAAGATAAAGAAGGGAGATACAGTTTGGTAACTGGGCGGCTAGAGGGAGAAGATATCACCCTGCTGAATGTGTATGCTCCCCCAGGGGCTAACTGGAAATTTTATAAAAATGTATTCGACCTAATGATAACTAAAGCTCAAGGTTTAGTGATATGTGGTGGGGACTTCAATCTTAGACTGAATCCATACAGGGATGCTTCTGGTAATTCTCCACATCAAAATAACTCCCAAAACAGGAAGACTCGGATGCTACTAAAAGAAATGGGAATCTGTGACGTGTGGAGGGAACTCAACCCCAGTGTAAAAGACTATACATTTTACTCAACTCCACATTCATCCTACTCAAGGATTGACTATTTTTTTATGTTTAATAGAGACATTGGAAGAGTAAAAACATGTAAAATAGGACTGATGGATCTCTCTGACCACAGTCCGATCTACATGGACTTAAATATCCAAAAATACACAAATAATACATTTTCTTGGAGGTTAAATTCAAATGTCCTGAAAGGACCATTGAAAGATGAATTGGAATCAGATATTCTCAGATATTTGGAAGATAACGATAATGGAGAAGTATCCCCTTTAATACTGTGGGATGCATGCAAAGCTGTAATAAGAGGAAAGATTATTGCAAAACTGGCAACCCAAAAGAAACTAAGACAAGAAAAACTATCCACATTAGAGTCAGAACTTAGGAACCTAGAAAAAGAACACAAAGGCAACACTCATTCTACTGACTCGCTCAAGATTAAGGAAATTAAAAACCAAATAAATGAGATCTACACAATAGAAATCCAGAAGAAACTTACATTTTTGAAACAAAAATACTATGAAGCAGGCAGTAAATCGGCAAAATTGCTAGCCTATAAATTGAGGAAACATCAAACAGAAAGAGCAATCTACAAAATCAGAGACCCAGTATCAAAGGAAATAAAATTCAGAATTCAGGATATTCTTAAAAGCTTCGAGAATTACTATAAGAACTTATACTCCCACAAAAAACATAAAAACGCATCCGAGGCATTCCTAAACACATTAAACCTTCCCCAACTTACGGAGTCACAAAATAAAACACTACTGTCAGAAATACATCCTAAAGAATTGGAAAAAGCAATTATGAAACTTAAAGCTAACAAATCCCCAGGAGCTGATGGCTATACAGCAGAGTGGTACAAAACCTTTAAACAGCAACTATCTCCTCTCCTCCTGAAAACATTTAATTATGTCCTCCACACAGGGGAAATCCCCCCCTCCTGGAGAGAAGGGGTCATTGCAGTTATACCTAAACCTGAAAAGGATAAACTAGAGTGCTCCAACTACAGACCAATGAGTGTACTAAATCAGGACTATAAGCTTTTTACCATTATCCTTGCCAAAAGGTTAGAAAATATACTGACAGACCTAATTCATTTAGACCAAACAGGTTTTATAAGACAAAGACAGACACAAGACAACATTCGACGCACTTTACACATAATTCATCATATAAAAAAATATAACTTAAATGCAGTCATATTGGGATTAGATGCTGAAAAAGCATTCGATTCGGTTGACTGGTCTTTTCTATATAGAATCTTATCCAGTTTCAATTTTCATAACAACTTCATTAGAACTATACAGGCATTATATAAAAAACCAACAGCTAAAATAAGGATTAACGGTAATTTATCATCATCTTTTGAACTAGAAAGAGGATGTCGTCAGGGCTGCCCCCTGTCTCCACTGCTCTTTGCAATCTTCATAGAACCTCTGAGCCAATGGATAAGACAAAATCAAAAAATTCAAGGTATTACACTTGGTCAGAAGGAACATAAAATAGCACTCTTTGCTGATGACATTTTAATATACCTAGGGCAGCCGGACACTTCTTTACCAGAACTAACCTCAGTTTTTTCAGAGTATGGAGATTTATCGGGGTACAAATTAAACATGCATAAAACCCAAGTTTTAACATTCAACTATGACCCAAATCATTATTCACTAAGCAAACTCAAAACTAACTGGGAGTCGGAATCTATGAAATATCTGGGGGTCAATATCCCGAAACAACTCAACAAAATTATATCACTAAACTATGATCCACTGGTGACAAAAATAAAATCTGGCCTAGCAAGATGGAATATGATACCATTCTTGGGTACTGCACAAAGAATTGAAGCAGTCAAAATGAATATACTTCCATGTCTTCTATACCTTTTCCAAACAATACCGGTAGAACCTCCCAAAAAAACATGGCAGGAGCTGGACAGAAGGATCTCAAGATTCATATGGCAGGGCAAGAGACCTAGAATCAGATATAGAACCCTACAGCTAAACAAAGACAAAGGTGGGCTCGCGCTGCCAAATATCAGGGACTACTTTAAAGCCGCACAAATTAAAACTTTAGTAGAGATATGTAACCCAGTCTACACTGCACAATGGAAGGAGATCGAATGCCAAATAACAAGTGACATCCCCCTACAGGCGATAATTGGGAACAATGCCTTACCTAAGCTTTTGAATAACACTAACCCGTGGATAGAGACCCCGCTAAAAATTTGGTTTAAGATAGTCAGAGAGAATCAAACTAAAGAGCCCTATCGACTTCTGCAATGGATTGCCTATGATCAGGACTTTACTCCTAATAAAACAGACACTAGATTTAAAAAGTGGAAGGAGAAAGGGCTGATAAAATATTACGATTTTTTTAAAGGGCAAATTTTAAGAAGTTTTGAAGATTTGAAAAAACAAGGCCTAATAAATCAAGATCTTTACAGGTTCTTCCAGCTTAGACACCACATAAACAATATACTTAAAAAGGAGGTTTTGGAAAGGGCCCAGTCAGGTGTTCTGAAGGTCTTCTTAATGGCATATAAAGGGATCCCAGGGATCAGATACATTTTTAAAATATACCAAGGTCTTCAAGACTTAAAAGGAGACAACACATCTTATATAAAAGAGAGATGGGAAAAAGAGGGGAATTTCACTTTACAACTGGAAATATGGGAAAAGCTAAATAAACAGCAATGGAAAACTACCTCATCCCTGCAGTGGAGAGAATTTGGATGGAAAAACTTGGTAAGATTTTTCAGAACACCTGCACAAAACAAATTTACCCATAAGGGGTTGAACTGTTGGCGCTTGTGTGGTGAAAAGACTGCAAATCATTTTCATGTGTTTTGGTCATGCCCAGTTATCCACCAATATTGGACCAATGTACAGACAATATTGGGGAAAATATTCAAAATAACAGTCCCCTTTTCTTTTGTAACTTTGTATTTGGGTTTACTACCGGACTCACTGGAAAGACGAGGAGAAAAATACTTATTCAATGTTTTAATATTGGCAAGCAAAAAAGCTCTAACTAAAAAATGGATGTTGAAGGACTGTCCTACACCTGAAGATTGGATTAACGTGATCCAAGACATTTACTCGATGGAAAAGTTGACATTCGCACTGAGACAGGACATGGATGGGTTCATGAACTTTTGGCAACCCTGGATCGCATATGTGTCTTCCATTAGATCTAATCTTTGACAAATACCATTTCAATAATGGTTCCGCTCTTTGTTCCAACGCTACTCAGATGCTCTTTTACCTTTATTTACTTACTTTTTCTTTTTGTTTGTTTTTTGCTGGGGGTTTTTTTTTTTCCCTCTTTAATTTCACTTTTTCTTTCACTTTAAAAAAAAAAAGGGGTGTTGTAAGAATTATTCTTCCAATGTTGTCAGATATCAGAAAATAAGGGAACATGTGATGAAAATGTAAACAATGCATTGCTGTAATGACCTGTATACCCTTTACAAAAACTTAAATTAAAAAAAAAAAAAAAAATGCACACCTGGACAATCACAAGCAGTTGTCTGTTATTCAACCCCTTTAACATTTTGATTCATTTTACCTTTATTGGGCAGATACAGTTAAGAGAGAAAACAGGGTAAAGAGCAGAGAGAGATACAGGAAAAAAAATCCTCTGGCTGGCAATTGAACCCAAGATCACTGTGGTTGAGCATCATGCTCGAGCGAGATGCATTATAACCACTAGGCTTGGGCTTGGCGGTATGGCCTAAAATTCACAACGCACTTGGAAGTAGGGCAGCGCGGTGGCGGAGTGGTTAGCACTGCGGCAGCACAGCAACTCGCCCTTGGCCGGGGGATCCTGGGTTCGATCCCAGCCCCTGACCAACACTGATCTGTGTGGGGTTTGCACGTTCTCCCCGTGTCTGCGTGGGTTTACTCCGGGATTTCTCCGGTTTCCTCCCACATGCCAAAAACATGCAAGTTAGGTTAATTGGCATCAAAACTGGGGATTCTAAATTGTCCTTAGGTATGACTGCGAGAGTGAATGGTAGTCTGTCTCTCTGTGTTGGCCCTGCGATGGACTGGCGATTTGTCCAGGGTGTACCCTGCCTCTCGCCCATAGATGCTGGGATAGGCTCCAGTCTCCAGCCCCCCCGCCCCCCCCCCCCCCGAGACCCAAAAAGGATTAAGCGGAAGAAGATGGATGGATGGATGGATGGATTTGGAAGTATAGACAATCTCTTCTTCTTTCAGCTACTCACTTTAGGGGTCACCCCATCTCTTGCATCTTCCTCTGTGACACCAACCCCCTCCATGTCCTCCTTCACTACATCCATGAATCTTCTGTGGTTTTCGTCTTCTCCTCCTGCCTGGCAGCTCCATCTTCAACATCCTTTATCCAATACATCCACTATCCAGTGTTTCCCCTACTGTTATGTGTGTGTGTGTGGGGGGGGGGGGGGCGCTACAGTGTCAATTTTATTTAATTGTATTTTTCTATATAGCACCACATCACAACAAAAGTCATTTTACGATGCATTCACTATAGAACAAGTCTTTGCCTTGCACTTTGATTAAACAAACTAAATATCCTGTCTCTTCTCTTCTGTGCTCTGGTATTATGTGGTGGGGCGGAACTCCACAGCGCGTGAACACAGACAACGCCGATCATAAAAATATGCTGACGGAGATTTTTATTGTCAATGAATCATTTCATTTTAAAGTTTATATGCATGCTGCGGAAATGTTCAGTTTAACTGTACCAGCGAAGAAGAAAAGGAGCGCATCATGGCGACACAGAAGAGAGAAAATCATGGAGAAGAAGAGGCCAACACTTGCCAAAGTATGGGAGCATTTTATTGAAAATAAATAAATAAAATAAGTTGAATGCAAACTCTATAAAGCAGAGTTGTCATTATCACAGCAGCACTACAGCGATGCGTCCATCCTCCTCCCCCTCCTCCCTCTGCTGGCTCGGCTGCCTGTCAGCAGGTCTCTGCTGTGCTCCGTCCCTGTGATCACAAGTTGGGCCACTTATAAACACCACACTGGTAATGTTAGCGAGTAAAGTTAGTGCTTCTTGTTTTCAATGAGCGACTGTCTCAGCTTCAGAAAACTGATTAAACTGTTAGCATGTGCTGCTTATGTTAGTTTACCTGTTGGACAATAAGCTCTCTTGGATGATGGCTGTCGATGGCTGAGCTGTTTCAGTTCTGCTGGTGAACATGTTAAGTGCACTAAATTTGTGAATTACAGGAGTGGCTTACTTGCTTATCTTCCCTCTTTGTGTCGTGGCAGTATCAGCTCTCATCCTGAATATTAGTGCATCTCAGAAAATTACAATACCATCATTTGTAATTTAATTTAGAAAAACTAACCATAATCATCAAAAATGAATTAAAACAGCTTAAATATTTGAATGGTAAATGGCATTCACTTATATAGCGCTTTTTCTTACAGACGTGGACAAAATTGTTGGTACCCCTCTGTTAATGAAAGAAAAACCCACAATGGTCACAGAAATAACTTGAATCTGACAAAAGTGGTAATAAAAAATTCTATGAAAATTAACCAATGAAAATCAGACAATGCTTTTGAATTGTGGTTCATCAGAATTATTTTAAAAAACAAACTCATGAAACAAGCCTGGACAAAAATGATGGTACCCCTAGAAAAGATTGAAAATAATGTGACCATAGGGACATGTTCAACCAAGATGTGTCCTCTAATTAACATCACAGGTGTCTACAAACTTGTAATCAGTCAGTCGGCCTATTTAAAGGGTGACGAGTAGTCACTGTGCTGTTTGGTGACATGGTGTGTACCACACTAAACATGGACCAGAGGAAGCAAAGGAGAGAGTTGTCTCAGGAGATTAGAAAGAAAATTATAGACAAGCATGTTAAAGGTAAAGGCTATAAGACCATCTCCAAGCAGCTTGATGTTCCTGTGACTACAGTTGCACATATTATTCAGAAATTTAAGATCCACGGCACTGTAGCCAACCTCCCTGGACGTGGCCGCAGGAGGAGATGGATAACACGAATGGTAACAAAAGAGCCCAGAACAACCTCTAAACACATTCATGGTGAACTCCATGGTCAAGGTACATCAGTGTCAGATCGCACCATCCGTCACTGTTTGAGCCAAAGTGGACTTCATGGGAGACGACCAAGGAGGACACCACTGTTGAAAATAAATCATAAAAAATGCCAGGCTGGAATTTGCCAAACTGCATGTTGACAAGCCACAAAGCTTCTGGGACAATGTTCTATGGACAGACGAGACAAAACTGGAACTTTGTGGCAAGGCACATCAGCTCTATGTTCACAGACGCAAAAATGAAGCATACCAAGAAAAGAACACTGTCCCTACGGTGAAACATGGAGGAGGTTCTGTTATGTTCTGGGGCTGCTTTGCTGCGTCTGGCACAGGGTGTCTTGAATCTGTGCAGGGTACAATTAAATCTCAAGACTATCAAGCTATTCTAGAGAGAAATGTGTTGCCCAGTGTCAGACAGCTTGGTCTCAGTTGCAGGTCATGGGTCTTGCAACAGGATAATGACCCAAAACACGCAGCTAAAAACACCCAAGAATGGCTAAGAGCGAAACACTGGACTATTCTAAAGTGGCCTTCTATGAGCCCTGATCTAAATCCTATTGAACATCTGTGGAAGGAGCTGAAACATGCCGTCTGGAGAAGGCACCCTTCAAACCGGAGACAACTGGAGCAGTTTGCTCATGAGGAGTGGGCCAAAATACCTGCTGAGAGGTGCAGAAGTCTCACTGACAGTTACAGAAATCGTTTGATTGCAGTGATTGCCTCAAAAGGTTGTGCAACAAAATATTAAGTTAAGGGTACCATCATTTTTGTCCAGGCCTGTTTCATGAGTTTGTTTTTTAAAATAATTCTGTTGAACCACAATTCAAAAGCACTGTCTGATTTTCATTGGTTAATTTTCATAGAATTTTTATTTATTACCACTTTTGTCAGATTCGAGTTATTTCTGTGACCAATGTGGGTTTTTCTTTCATTAACAGAGGGGTACCAACAATTTTGTCCACATGTGCATCTCTAGATGACCCAAGCGCTTTACAAATCCTGCTATCCACACATTCACACACTGATGGCGGCAGAGCCGCTATACACAGACGATGGCCTGACCCACCAGGAGTAATTGGGGGTTCAATGTCTTGCTCAAGGACACTTCGACATGCAGACTGCGGACAGAGAGGGAATCGAACCCCTGATCCTCCGGTCAGTAGTCGGCCACAATCCACCTGCACCACAGTTGCCCCCACAGCTTCACTACACTTTATGTGTAGTGAAGGCTCACATTCCTACACTGTAACTTAAAGCATTTGCAAACTGTTATTTTGGACTGGAAGAAGTTCTTTATATTTTCATCTGAAGCCTAATTGAACTTTTCAACTTCCAGACCCAGAAAGGTTTTAATAACAAATAAATGACTGCTTTCTTTTTAACTTTTATGGATTTTAACATTACTCCAGTTTGTTTTGAACATGCAAGGGTTACAACAGCTTTCCATGATGCAGCAGAAGCTGCTCATTTGAGTTTTTGCACTTTATTTTTGTGTTGAAAGACTCCATTTTAGTTTGTTATTTAATTGTGTTGCTCCAAACACTTTTTATTAAGCCATCAAGTTCAAGTTGTTGTACAGCACTTTGTGTAGCGAGTGTTGCTTTTAAAGTGCTTTATAAATAATGTTGATTGATTGAAGTTTCCAACTTGTTTCATGGGTCGTTATTCCATTTAGCTATGGGAACTTTTTATAATAAGCTATGTTATATTAAGACAGAGACTGACAACAAAGTGATTTTCACAGGTGTGCAGGCTTAAACAGGTGGGGTTAAATATGACCTGGAGCCCCGAACAGAAGCCGTGCCAACAGGAAGCAGAGATGATGGAATGAATGACAGAAATAATTGCGATTAGTCGACTAATCAAAAAAATAGTCGTTAGATTAGTCAACTACAAGAATAATCATTTAGTTGCAGGCCCCCCCAAACGCTGTAAACCTAGGGGAAACACTGCTATCCCTCCTCTGCACATGTCCAAACCATCTTAGTCTTGCCTCTCTTACTTTGTCTCCAAACCACTCAACCTGAGCTGCCCTCTGATATACTCATTTCTAATCATGTCCCTCCTTGTCACTCCCAATGGACCTCTTGCACAATGTAGATTAACATTCTTCCACATTGCAGTCCACCCATATTTCCGGTTCCACTTCCATTATGTTTTCCTATTCCTGGGTGCTTTCTCATCAATAAGTCAATTTTATCACTTTAATTTATCATTGTACATACTAGAAATAGTGTGCGAGCAGATTGTTTTGTCTTTATATAGTTCATGTTTCAAATTTTGATCCTTTTTGTAACCATACTGAGCCATTTATAGTTCCTCAGTTAGCTTAGCTGTTAGCAGCTATGGCATTTGTTCATGTCTGCGCCATTCCCAAATACCACTGCATGGGCTGTAATAGACCTGTGTGTATGAAAGTGATTTTTTTTTCTTCTGTCTTTCTGCTTATATTCATGTACTTTTTTATTCTAAAGCTCACTCATTCTTAAAGCCTGATCAAGGCAGCTCAAGGGGAAAGAAAATGCGATCTGTTGGCTGTGCTCGTGGGCAGAGCACTGGTCAAAGCAGTTTTTCTTTTCCAGAATTTTTATTGTTTTTTTTAACCAAATTGTCCACAATAGTGAATAGTTGTTTTTTTGTTTGTTTGTTTTTATTACTTATTTTGTACCCGTAGGTAATTTGTTTTGCAGTCTGGTGACAAGCCACCAGCTGCCGGTCGCTGCATGTGCAAGCGCCCCCTTATTCCTAACCTGCATGTTTTTGGCATGTGGGAGGAAACCGTTGAAATCCCGGAGTAAACCCACGCAACACGGGGAGAACATGCAAACTCCACACAGATCACTGTTGGCCGGGGGCAGGGATCTAACCCACGATCTCACGATCCTCGCGATCCCCCAGCCGAGGGTAAACTGTGCTGCCACAGTGCTAACCACTGCACCACCGTGCAGCCATTGTATTTACTGCATACTGCATTGCCGTGCAGTATTGATTAATTAATGATTAATTAGTTAAGTTAATCCCTTCCACAGCATGTGTGTCACCATGTGGTGTACAGTGCATCCGGAAAGTATTCACAGCACTTCACTTTTCCCACATTTTGTTATGTTACAGCCTTATTCCAAAACAGATTAAATTCATTTTTTCCTAAAAATTCTACACACAATAGCTTTTTTTTTTTTTAGATTTTTGCAAACAAAAGATCAACAAACAGGAACAACAGGAACTAAAAGTTTTTGAATATATGGATCACAACCCACAGGACGTTGAATATAACATAGACCCTGATAATTTATTTAGCTCCATCAATAATAACTGTAGTTACTACACAGATTAACAGTTTAATACAATGGTCACATCCGATTTCAATATTTCTATGATCCACTTCAACAGCAGAAGTCTCTATGCCAGCTTTAATAGCATTAAAGATTATTTACTTCAGTTTAAAGAGCCGTTCAATATTGTGGCAATATCAGAGACGTGGCTCAGTGAAGAGAAAGGAGTGGATTTTACCATGGATGGCTATGAATTCAATTATATAAATAGAAAAGTGGAAAAAAGGAGGAGGAGTTGCAATTTATGTTGACAAGCGCTTGCAATACAAGGTTGTTGAAAATTTGTCAGTAACTGTGGATGATTTATTTGAATGTATTACAACAGATATCTCTCTGGACAATGTGAAGAATATAGTAGTGAGCTGTGGATATACAACACCTGGATCAAACACTGATTTATTTAAGGACTGGATGGAAAAAATGTATGCAAAACTAACTCCAAGTTATGTTCATCTGTGGGGATTTCAATAGAGATCTTATGAATTCAAAACAACAGTCTGACGGGGACTTCCGGTCTGGACGCCATGGCGACTGCAGCTTAACACTGAAGCTCTCAGACCCAATCCAAGATAACACCTTGAAAATCAAACTTAACGGATTTTTGGAGGAGTGAAAATCAAAAGACAAAATCATCATGTCTAAAGGAAAACAGAAGAAACTGAAATTCTCCAGGCCAGGACACGTATCGGCCGGAGAATCTGAACTGGAAGATCTCCGTTAAGAAGACGAGGAACTGGTGGTAGCTAACAAAAAGGTTAGCCTGAAATCACTATTTGAAGAGCTACGACGATTTCGCCGAGAGGTTACGGCCGAATTTCGGGAATTCAGAGAAGAATTGAAAAGAACAAACAGCAGAGTGGACCAGGCCGAGAACCGAATCTTGGAAACAGAGGAACGAATA
Source organism: Pholidichthys leucotaenia (assembly GCA_020510985.1). Taxonomy (NCBI): domain Eukaryota; kingdom Metazoa; phylum Chordata; class Actinopteri; order Cichliformes; family Pholidichthyidae; genus Pholidichthys; species Pholidichthys leucotaenia. Next base: position 250,974,367 of record CM035845.1, on the reverse strand, counting down.
AAAGTGCTCGAAGATTCTGTGCTGGACCTACGCAAAAGACAAGCATCTATAGAGGCTAAGCTAGCCAACCAAGAAGGAAGACAAAGAAGAGACAACATAAGAATTCATGGTCTGATAGAAAGAGCCGAAAACGGTTTTAACTCAATGGCAGAATGCGTGGAATCCTTACTAAGAGAGAAATTGGATATTCCACAAACCACCGACTTGAAGTTAGAAAAGGCACATCGTTCATTAGCCGCTAGGCCGGCGGCGGAAGCGCCCCCACGTTCGGTGTTGGTAAGATTTTCCAATTTCAAAATAAAACAAGAGGTTGTAAGACTGGCCTGGCAGAAAAAAGGATTTATGCACCAGGAGAGAAAAGTCTTCGTGGAACACGATTACGCCCCGGAGGTCATTAAAAAGCGCAGGGAATACAATGACGCGAAAAAGGTGTTAAGAGAGAAGAAATTGCGCTTTCAGACTCCATTTCCTGCGAAGTTAAGGGTCTTCTACGGCGAAGAAACATGTCTCTATAATTCGGCAGAAGAAGCAACAGCTGACATGGCGAGAAGAGGGCTCCCGGTAACGGTATTTACACCCGCAGCAGACCCGAGTGAGAAGATCAAAGCGCAAACATGGACAACACAAAGACCTTCAAAATCCACGGACCAGCAGCGGGAAACCCAGCGACAGAGCGTCGCGGATAAACTGTCCGTTTTCAGGTTGGAATAGCGACCTTTTTTTTTTTTTCTCTTGAATCAATCCGCACATCCAACCCCCCTCATACAAGGTAACAAACATTAAAGGAGATGTGTATTCAGCATGTGGTAAAACATTTCATGGAACAGTCATAATATTTGAAACAAATAAGTCTTTTTAATTAAAAAAAATAAATAAATGTTAAAATAGAAATGTGACAATAATCCACATGTTCTCCTCATACTAACAAATACTGTTTTTGCGTGAATGTTTGATGTGATGGGGGTGGGAGGGTGCACACAATTTCACAGGGTTTAGGCATAAAAGGAAAAAAAAAAATCATTACAAGTTTGGATTGGGTTCTGAAACTCACGTTAAAAGCATGGGACAACTTACAGGGGTAAGGGAGGGCCCTCAACACGTAACAGAGTTTGAGGAATTTCCCTCAGGGCCTTCACTCCATCAAGGCTCTTCCAGGGTCTTTAAAAAGACCTCAGCTCAGGAAGTTCTTCTGACAGCTTTTTGTTTTGAAGTTTTATACACTATGTTCTTAATGTTTTTCTTGTTTTTAATGTTCTTTCAGTTTCTGAGTAGCACAAAAGACGGCCACCACACAGTTATACTAAAAAAAACACAATGGAGAAACAGGGTGTAACCAAAATAATTTCATATAATGTAAAAGGAATCCTGAATCCAGTTAAAAGATCCAAGATTCTAGGCAAAATGAAAAAAGACAAAGCAGGAATAATATTTTTACAAGAAACCCACCTAACAGACGTGGAACACAATAAACTCAGTAGACAAGGGTTTAAAATGATCTCTTCATCTTCATATAAGTCAGGGAGGAGGAGGGGAGTAGGGACATTGATATCAACCAAAATTACATTTGAAAAAAAATCAGAACACAAAGATAAAGAAGGGAGATACAGTTTGGTAACTGGGCGGCTAGAGGGAGAAGATATCACCCTGCTGAATGTGTATGCTCCCCCAGGGGCTAACTGGAAATTTTATAAAAATGTATTCGACCTAATGATAACTAAAGCTCAAGGTTTAGTGATATGTGGTGGGGACTTCAATCTTAGACTGAATCCATACTGGGATGCTTCTGGTAATTCTCCACATCAAAATAACACCCAAAACAGGAAGACTCGGATGCTACTAAAAGAAATGGGAATCTGTGATGTGTGGAGGGAATTCAACCCCAGTGTAAAAGATTATACATTTTATTCAACGCCACATTCATCTTACTCAAGGATTGATTACTTTTTTATGTTTAATAGAGACATTGGAAGAGTAAAAACATGTAAAATAGGACTGATGGATCTCTCTGACCACAGTCCGATCTACATGGACTTAAGTATCCAAAATTACACAAATAATACATTTTCTTGGAGGTTGAATTCAAATGTCCTGAAAGGACCACTGAAAGATGAATTGGAATCAAATATTCTCAGATATTTGGAAGAAAACGATAATGGAGAAGTATCCCCTTTAATACTGTGGGATGCATGCAAAGCTGTAATAAGGCAAAGATTATTGCAAAACCGGCAATCCAAAAGAAACAGACAAGAAAAACTAATCACTTTAGAGTCAGAACTTAAGAACCTAGAAAAAGAACACAAAGGCAACACTCATTCTAATGACTCGCTCAAGATTAAGGAAATTAAAAATCAAATAAATGAGATCTACACAATTGAAATCCAGAAGAAACTTACATTTCTGAAACAAAAATTCTATGAAGCAGGCAGTAAATTGGCAAAATTACTAGCCCATAAATTGAGGAAACAACAAACAGAAAGAGCAATCTACAAAATCGGAGACCCAGTATCAAAGGAAATAAAATTCAGAATTCAGGATATTCTTAAAAGCTTCGAGAACTACTATAAGAACTTATACTCCCTCAAAAAACATAAAAACACATCCGAAGCATTCCTAAACACATTAAACCTTCCCCAACTTACGGAGTCTCAAAATAAAACACTACCGTCAGAAATACAACCTAAAGAATTGGAAAAAGCAATTATGAAACTTAAAGCTAACAAATCCCCAGGAACAGATGGCTATACAGCAGAGTGGTACAAAACCTTTAAACAGCAACTATCTCCTCTCCTCCTGAAAACATTTAACTATGTCCTCCACACAGGGGAAATCCCCCCCTCCTGGAGAGAAGGGGTCATTGCAGTTATACCTAAACCTGAAAAAGATGAACTAGAATGCTCCAACTACAGACCAATCAGTGTATTAAATCAGGACTATAAGCTTTTTACCACTATCCTTGCCAAAAGGTTAGAAAATATACTGACAGACTTAATTCATTTAGACCAAACAGGTTTTATAAGACAAAGACAGACACAAGACAACATTAGACGCACTTTACACATAATTCATCATATAAAAAAATATAACTTAAATGCAGTCATATTGGGATTAGATGCCAAGAAAGCATTTGATTCGGTTGACTGGTCTTTCCTATACAGAATCTTATCCAGTTTCAATTTTCATAACAACTTCATTAGAACTATACAGGCATTATATAAAAAACCAACAGCTAAAATAAGGATTAACGGTAATTTATCATCATCTTTTGAGCTGGAAAGAGGATGTCGTCAGGGATGCCCCTTGTCTCCACTGCTCTTTGCAATCTTCAAAGAACCTCTGAGCCAATTTATAAGACAGAATCAAAAAATTCAGGGTATTACACTTGGTCAGAAGGAACATAAAATAGCACTCTTTGCTGATGACATTTTAATATACCTGGGGCAGCCGGACACCTCTTTACCAGAACTAATCTCAGTTTTTTCAGAGTATGGAGATTTATTGGGGTACAAATTAAACATGCATAAAACCCAAGTTTTAACATTCAACTATGACCCAAATCATTATTCACTAAGCAAACTCAAAACTATTGACAAATAGTTATTCACGCCGGCATTAATGACATCCGTCTCCGGCAGTCGGAAGTCACGAAACTTAATATAGAATCGGTGTGTGACTTTGCCAAAACGATGTCTGCCACTGTAGTATTCTCTGGGCCCCTCCCCAATCTGACCAGTGATGACATGTTTAGTCGCTCGTCATCCTTGAACCGCTGGCTGTCTGTGTGGTGTCCTAAAAATGACGTGGGCTACATTGACAATTGGAGCTCATTTTGGGGAAAACCTGGTCTTATGAGACGAGACAGCATTCATCCCACTTTGGATGGTGCTTCTCATTTATCTAACAATCTGGCATCTTTTTTATCCAAATTTCCAAAACCATGACTACTCAGAGTTGGGACCAGGAAGCAGAGTTGCAGTCTTACACGCCTCTCTGCAGCTCCTCTTCATCCGCCACCCCTCAGCTTAGCCCCTGTCTTCCCCATCAGAGAATCGTTGTCTGCTCCCTCCAAAGTAAATAAAAATATAATGTATAAGCATCCCAAAGTGATAAAGCAAAATATTGGTAAAACTCAAATTAAACATAAAGCCTCTAAATTGAATGATTTGGCCTCTGTTCCTCCTCATAATTTAAAAATTAAATGTGGTTTATTAAATATTAGGTCTCTAACTCCCAAGTCTCTGTTAGTCCATGATCTGTTAATTGATCATCAGATTGATTTAATTTCCCTTACAGAGACTTGGTTAGGACAAGAGGATTATGTTGGTTTAAATGAATCAACTCCCTCTGGTTATTTAAACTGTCAAAATCCCAGAAGTTCTGGTCGTGGAGGAGGAGTAGCATCAATTTACCATTCTAAATTACTAGTTAATGTAAAGCAAAAAACATGTTATAATTCCTTTGAGGGCCTGGTCCTCAGTGTTGGGCACTTTAGCAATTCCAGGTTAAACCCAATTTTATTTGCCATAGTTTATCGTCCCCCATCAACCTATTCAGAATTTTTATCCGAATTTCCTGATTTCTTAGCTGATTTAGTGCTGAAATCTGATAGAATAATTATAGTAGGGGACTTTAATATACATGTGGATGTAGATAGTGACTGCCTTAATGTGGCTTTTAATTCAATATTAGACTCGATTGGGTTTTCTCAGAAAGTAGGAAATTCTACTCATTACCTCCACCATACATTGGACCTTGTTCTGACATATGGCATAGAAATAGAAAATCTTGTAGTGTCTCCTCATAACCCTGTACTGTCAGGCCATTGTCTGTTAACCTTTGATTTTACTATTTCTGACTATTTGGCTCCTAAAGAAAAATATTATCACAGTAGATGCCTCTCAGATGATGCTGTTTCCAAATTTATGCAGATTGTTTCCTCTATGCCATGTGTCAACACAACGGAAATAAGCTATAGACAGCTTGCTCCTTCTGTAATTGATAACATGGTGGATAGTGTTTCAGCTTCTCTGCATCAGGCTCTAGACTTGGTGGCCCCCTTAAAAAAGAAAAAGTCTAATCAGAGATTTTTAACTCCTTGGTTCAACACAGAAACTCGTAGCTTAAAACAGAAGACTCGTCAATTAGAAAGAAAATGGCGCTCTACTAATTTAGATGAAATCTATTTAGCTTGGAGAAATCATCTTTTAATTTATAAAAAATCTCTTAGAAAAGCTAGAACGAGTTATTACTCTGCATTAATAGAAGAGAACAAGAATAATCCCAGGTTTCTTTTCAGTACTGTAGCCAGGTTGACAAAGAGTCAGGACTCTGTCAATCCTAGCATCCCCTTAGAGCTTACTAGTCAGGACTTTATGAACTTTTTCAATAATAAAATTTCATCCATCAGAGATAAAATCAATCAGATTCTTCCCACAGTTAACTTAAATACTGTAACTACTACAACTCCTTCTATTGATGTCTGTCTTGATGAGTTTACTCCAATCGACCTTTGTGAGTTAGACAAAATAGTTTCCTCATCCAAACCTTCAACTTGTCTTTTAGACCCTATTCCTACCAGGTTATTTAAAGAAGTCTTCCCACTTATTGGTAGCTTTATTCTTCATATAATCAATTCTTCATTAACTTTAGGCCATGTACCGCAGGCTTTTAAAACGGCTGTAATTAAACCCTTACTCAAAAAGCCAACGCTAGATCCAGGAGCTTTAGCTAACTATAGACCAATCTCTAATCTCCCTTTCATTTCAAAAATCTTAGAAAGAATTGTTGCTACGCAATTATTTGACCACCTGCAGGGAAATGGTTTACTTGAGGAGTTTCAATCTGGGTTTAGAATCCATCATAGTACTGAAACAGCCTTAGCGAAGGTCACTAACGACCTCCTCATTGCATCTGATAATGGACTAGTTTCTGTACTTGTCCTTTTAGATCTTAGTGCAGCTTTTGATACTATTGATCATAATATTCTACTTGATAGATTAGAACACTATGTTGGAATTAATGGAACTTCGTTGCAGTGGTTTAGATCTTATTTATCTGATAGGTTCCAGTTTGTTCATGTAAATGATGAGTTTTCTCTCAGCTCAAAGCTTAGTCATGGAGTTCCACAGGGATCTGTGCTTGGCCCTACTCTTTTTAGTTTATATATGCTTCCGTTAGGCAACATTATTAGAAAGCACTGTATACATTTTCACTGTTATGCAGATGACACACAATTATACCTGTCAATGAAGCCAGATGATACTAATCAATTAGCCAAGTTAGAAGCCTGTCTTAAGGAAATCAAAGCTTGGATGACTTGTAATTTCCTGCTATCAAATTCAGATAAGACTGAAGTCATTCTTGTTGGTCCAAAAAACCTTAGAAATTCCTTTCCAAATCAAACTTTCAGTTTGGATGCAGTTACTCTTTCTCTTAATAGCTCTGTGAGGAACCTTGGAGTTATTTTTGATCAGGATTTGTCCTTCAATTCACATATTAAATTTGTTTCTAAGACTGCCTTCTATCATTTGCGTAATATTGCCAAGATTAGGAGCATCTTGTCTCAGAGTGATGCTGAGAAGCTGATCCACGCTTTTGTTAGCTCGAGATTAGATTATTGTAATTCTTTATTATCAGGCTGTCCTAAAACATCTTTAAAAAGTCTTCAGCTGATCCAAAATGCTGCAGCAAGAGTTTTAACAGGTACTAGAAAGAGAGATCATATCTCTCCGGTTCTGGCCTCCCTTCATTGGCTTCCCATAGAGTTTAGAATTAAGTTTAAAATCCTTCTTCTTACTTACAAAGCTCTAAACAATCAGGCTCCTTTTTATTTAAAAGATCTGATACTACCGTATCATCCTAACAGAGCACTACGCTCCCAAAATGCAGGTTTACTTGTATTAACTAGAATCTCCAAAAGTACAATGGGAGGCAGAGCCTTCAGTTATCAAGCTCCTCTCCTGTGGAATCAGCTGCCAATCTGGATTCGGGAGTCAGACTCGATCTCTGTTTTTAAGAATAGGGCTAAAACCTACCTTTTTGATATAGCCTACAATTAGGGAGGGATCATGTGTTTCTGAACCCTCCCTTAGTTATGCTGCTAATAGGTTTAGTCAGCCGGGGGACCTCCAGTAATGCACTGGGCCTCACTCCTTTCCTCACTCTCTATGAAATATTTTTTTTTTTGCTGGTCATTAACATTTGTTTGTTCTCTCCCATAGATTGAGTCCCCATCGTGCTGTTTGCTCTCTACATGTCTGTTCTTTTCTTCTTCTCTGTCCCCTCACCCCCCAGCCAGTCGCAGCAGATGACTGCCCCTCCCTGAGCCTGGTTCTGCTGGAGGTTTCTTCCTGTTAAAAGGGAGTTTTTCCTCTCCACCGTCGCCAAGTGCTTGCTCACAGGGGATCGCCTGATTGCTGGGGTCTTTCTGCAACTGTGGGGGTCCTCCCTACAGTTGATAGTGCTATGAGATGACTGTTGTTGTGAAATGGAGCTATATAAATAAAGTTGAATTGAATTGAACTAATCTCAGTTTTTTCAGAGTATGGAGATTTATTGGGGTACAAATTAAACATGCATAAAACCCAAGTTTTAACATTCAACTATGACCCAAATCATTATTCACTAAGCAAACTCAAAACTAACTGGGAATTGGAATCTATGAAATATCTGGGGGTCAATATCCCGAAACAACTCAACAAAATTATAACACTAAACTATGATCCTCTGGTGGCAAAAATAAAATCTGACCTAGCAAGATGGAATATGATACCATTCTTGGGTACTGCACAAAGAAACGATGCAGTCAAAATGAATATACTTCCACGTCTTCTATACCTTTTCCAAACAATACCAGTAGAACCTCCCAAAAAAACATGGCAGGAGCTGGACAGAATGATCTCGAGATTCATATGGCAGGGCAAGAGACCTAGAATCAGATATAGAACTTTACAGCTAAACAAAGACAAAGGTGGGCTTGCGCTGCCAAATATCAGGGACTATTTTAAAGCCGCACAAATTAAAACTGTAGTAGAGATATGTAACCCAGTCTACACTGCACAATGGAAGGATATCGATTGCCAAATAACAAGTGACATCCCCCTGCAGGCAATAATGGGGAACAATGCCTTACCTAAACTTTTGAATAGCACTAACCCGTGGATAGAGACTCCGCTAAAAATTTGGTTTAAGATAGTCAGAGAGAATCAAACTAAAGAGCCATATCGATTTCTGCAATGGATTGCCTAAGATCAAGACTTTACTCCCTAATAAAACAGACACTAGATTTAAAAAGTGGAAAGAGAACGGACTGATAAAATATTATGATTTTTTTTAAAGGGCAAATTTTAAGAAGTTTTGAAGATTTGAAAAAACAAGGTCTAATAAATCAAGACCTTTTCAGGTTCTTTCAGCTTAGACACCACATAAACAATATACTTAAAAAGGAGGTTTTGGAAAGGGCCCAGTCAGGTGTTCTGAATGTCTTCTTAATGGCATATAAAGGGATCCCAGGGATCAGATACATTTCTAAAATATACCAAGGTCTTCAAGACTTGAAAGGAGACAACACATCATATATAAAAGAGAGATGGGAAAAAGAGGGGAATTTCACTTTACAACTGGAAATATGGGAAAAGCTAAATAAACAACAATGGAAAAGTACTTCATTCCTGCAGTGGAGAGAATTTGGATGGAAAAATTTGTTAAGATTTTTCAGAACACCTGCACAAAACAAATTTACTCATAAGGGGTTGAATTGTTGGCGCTTGTGTGGTGAAGAGACTGCAAATCATTTTCATGTGTTTTGGTCATGTCCAGTTATCCACCAATACTGGACCAATGTACAGACAATATTGGGGAAAATATTCAAAATAACAGTCCCCTTTTCTTTTGTAACTTTGTATTTGGGTTTACTACCGGACTCACTGGAAAGACGAGGAGAAAAATACTTATTCAATGTTTTAATATTGGCAAGTAAAAAAGCCCTAACTAAAAAATGGATGTTGAAGGACTGTCCTACACCTGAAGATTGGATTAACGTGATTCAAGACATTTACTCGATGGAAAAGTTGACATTCGCACTGAGACAGGACATGGATGGGTTCTTGAAATTTTGGCAACCCTGGATCGCATATGTGTCTTCCATTAGATCTAATCTTTGACAAATACCATTTCAATAATGGCTCTGCTCTTTATTCCAATGCTACTCAGATAATCTTTTATTTTTAACTATTTGTTTTTATTTTTCTGTTTGTTTTTTGCTCTTTTGTTTTGTTTGTTTTTTTAATTCTCTTTAATTTCACTTTTTCTTTCACCTTAAAAAAAGGGGGTGTTGTAATAATTATTCTTCCAATGTTGTCAAAGAGCAAAAAGTAAGGGAACATGTGATGAAAATGTAAACAATGCAATGCTGTAATGACCTGTATACCCTTTACAAAAACTTAAATAAAAAAAGAATACATTATATAAACAATTCTTTAAGTGCAGAAAGGAAGAGGCTGAGATCAAATATAAAAGATATAAAAACAAGCTTACTAATATAATAAGGACTTGTAAGAAAGAATACTACAACAGAATATTAGAGGATAATAGAAATAACTTAAGAGGAATATGGGAAGTACTCAATGGGATTATTAGTAACTGATCAAAGAATGCTAATTATCCAGAATATTTTATTGAAAATGACAATTTGATAAATAATATGCAAGATGTGGTCAGTTGTTTCAATAAATTTTTTGTAAATGTTGGTCCTGAATTAGCAAAATCAATAGTGACACCAGAAACAAACAACAGTGGTTCTGTAAATGAAATAGAGGATAGAAATCCAAACAATCTTTTTGGGTGCAGTAACTGAAAAGGAAATTATCGAGACTGAGAGTAAATTTAAGAACAAAAAAATCAACTGACTGGAATGAAACTGACATGACAATAGTGAAAAAAGTGATTGAAGGAATTGTTAAACCACTCACCCACATCTGTAACCTGTCATTTCAAACTGATACATTTCCAAACAAAATGAAAATAGCAAAAGTAATACCACTATACAAAACAGGAGACAGTCATTATTTCACAAATTACAGGCCGGTCTCTTTACTCTCACAATTCTCCAAAATACTTGAAAAAATCATCACTAAGAGACTGGATAATTTCATTGACAAACACAACCTCCTTACAGACAGCCAGTATGGTTTTAGAGCAGACAAATCTACATCTCTGGCACTGATCGAACTTATAGAAGAAATTACTAGTTGTATAGATAAAAAAAAGTTTGCTGTAGGAGTATTTATAGATTTAAAGAAAGCTTTTGACACCATCGACCACAGAATTTTACTGAGGAAATTGGAAAGGTATGGGATAAGAGGGGTCGGACTGAGTTGGGTGGAAAGTTATTTAAGTAACAGACAACAATTTGTACAAATTGGTGAGCACAAATCACCCTTCATGAACATCTCTTGTGGTGTGCCCCAGGGGTCAGTTTTGGGACCCAAACTCTTTATCTTATATAAATAAGTTTCTGGGAGTGACGCTAGACAATAAAATCTGCTGGAAACCTCACATCAGTCACATCCAGGCCAAGTTGGCAAAATGTATAGGGATACTGGGGAAAACAAGACATCTTGGACTATAAATCATTGTTCTTACTGTACAATTCCCTGTTTTTACCATATCTTAACTACTGTGTAGAGGTCTGGGGAAACACCTACAGGATCAACCTACAGCCAATATGCACATTACAAAAAAAGCTATAAGGATAATAAATAATCTTGGATTTTGAGACCATACCAACTCATTGTTTTTAAAGTCACATGTCAAAGTTCATGGATTTAGTTAAATTTAAGACAGCACAAGTAATGTACAGGGCAATTAATAATCAACTCCCAACTAATATACAAAAAATATTCAAAAAAAAAAAAGAGACAATGATTATAATTTGAGAGGAGACAAACTTTGCAAAACCTAAGGTACGAACAACTAAGAAAAGTATGTGCACATCTGTCTGTGGGTTGGATTTGTGGAACAGTCTGGAGCTGGAACTGAAACTATGTACAAACAGAAATCAATTCAAAAATAGGTATAAACATTATTTGCTGAAAGAATATATGTTAGAGGGGTAGTATTTATATGTACGATTCACTATGCTCACTCTGGGACACTATGGAATGGTAGGTGGGACAGTACTGTGTATATCTGTTGTTTGGGGCTGGGTTTTGATGTATGGACTCTATGTATGTTGGGATGGATGGGTGTTAATGTTATGTACAAAATATAGTTAATTGTCTACTTGGGGGTCTTAAATGAGGTAATTTGCATGTATTTCACATGGGTTGTACTTAGGGAAAAGAGGAGTTGGAGTAAATAAGTGTTCACTTCTTCCTTCTCCCTTTCGAGCACTGTATACTGTCACTTTTATTGCACTTGTTATTTGTTTTGTTTTTTTACTTTTTTGTTCGAAATAAAGTATGTATCTATCAAATTTATTAAAAATAAAAAAAAAACTAAGCAATCACATGTACATAAGTATTCACAGCCTTTGCCATGAAGCTCAAAATTGAGCTCAGGTGCATCCTGTTTCCACTGATCATCCTTGAGATGTTTCTACAGCTTAACTGGAGTCCACCTGTGGTAAATTCAGTTGATTGGACATGATTTGGAAAGGCACACACCTGTCTATATAAAGGTCCCACAGTTGACAGTGCATGTCTGAGCACAAACCAAGCATGAAGTCAAAGGAATTGTCTGTAGACCTGAGACAGGATTGTTTCAAGGCACAAATCTGGGGGGAGATGGGCCTTAGTCAGGGAGGTGGCCAAGAACCCGATGGTCACTCTGTCAGAGCTCCAGCGTTTCTCTGTGGCGACAGGAGAACCTTCCAGAGGGACAACCATCTCTGCAGGAATCCACCAATCCGGTCTGTATGGTAGAGTGGCCAGACGGATGCCACTCCTTAGGAAAACGCACATGGCAGCCCGCCTGGAGTTTGCCAAAAGGCACCCCAAGGACTCTCAGGCCATGAGAAACAAAATTCTCTGGTCTAATGAGACAAAGATTTAACTCTTTGGCATCAATGCCAGGCATCATGTTTGGAGGAAACCAGGCACCACTCATAACCAGCTGATTAATATGAGGGAAAAAAATCAATTTTGGAATAAGGCTGTAACATAAAATGTGGGAAAAGTGTAGCGCTGTATATACTTTCCAGATGCAATGTATGGGGAAGCGCCCATCTCCGTTACACTGACCCTTGTCCACATAGTTACTGTAAGTAGTGAAAGCTACAGTGGGGTGGGGGTCAGTCCTCTGGTAGCGCTGTGCATTTACTTTCCTTTCCCCATTCTATTATGCTTAGCACCAAGCTAGAAAGTGTAAAGTACAGTGGGATAAAAAAGTATTTAGTCAGCCATCAATTGTGCAAGTTCTCCCACTTAAAAGATGAGAGAGGTCTCAAATTTTCATCATAGGTATACCTCAACTATGAGAGACAAAATGAGAAAAAAAAAAAAAAAATCCAGAAAATCACATTGTCTGATTTTTAAAGAATTTATTTGCAAATTATGGTGGAAAATAAGTATTTGGTCAATAACAAAAGTTCATCTCAATACTTTGTTATATACCCTTTGTTGGCAATGACAGAGGTCAAACGTTTTCTGTAAGTTTTCACAAGGTTTTCACACACTGTTGCTGGCATTTTGGCCCATTCCTCCATGCAGATCTCCTCTAGAGCAGTGATGTTTTGGGGCTGTCGCTGGGCAACACGGACTTTCAACTCCCTCCAAAGATTTTCTATGGGGTTGAGATCTAGAGACTGGCTAGGCCACTCCAGGACCATGAAATGCTTCTTACGAAGCCACCCCTTCGTTGCCCGGGCGGTGTGTTTGGGATCACTGTCATGCTGAAAGACCCAGCCACGTTTCATCTTCAATGCCCTTGCTGATGGAAGGAGGTTTTCACTCAAAATCTCACGATACATGGCCCCATTCATTCTTTCCTTTACACGGATCAGTCATCCTGGTCCCTTTGCAGAAAAACAGCCCCAAAGCATGATGTTTCCACCCCCATGCTTCACAGTAGGTATGGTGTTCTTTCTCCTCCAAACACGACAAGTTGAGTTTTTACCACAAAGTTCTATTTTGGTTTCATCTGACCATATGACATTCTCCCAATCCTCTACTGGATCATCCAAATGCTCTCTAGCAAACTTCAGACGGGCCTGGACATGTACTGGCTTAAGCAGGGAGACACGTCTGGCACTGCAGGATTTGAGTCCCTGGCGGCGTAGTGTGTTACTGATGGTAGCCTTTGTTACTTTGGTCCCAGCTCTCTGCAGGTCATTCACTAGGTCCTCCCGTGTGGTTCTGGGATTTTTGCTCACTGTTCTCGTGATCATTTTGACCTCACGGGGTGAGATCTTGCGTGGAGCCCCAGACTGAGGGTGATTATCAGTGGTCTTGTATGTCTTCCATTTTCTAATAATTGCTATCACAGTTGATTTCTTCATACCAAGCTGCTTACCTATTGCAGATTCAGTCTTCCGAGCCTGGTGCAGGTCTACAATTTTGTTTCTGGTGTCCTTTGACAGCTCTTTGGTCTTGGCCATAGTGGAGTTTGGAGTCTGACTGAGGTTGTGGACAGGTGTCTTTTATACTGATAATGAGTTCAAACAGGTGCCCTTAATACAGGTAACGAGTGGAGGACAGAGGAGCCTCTTAAAGAAGTTACAGAGCCAGAAATCTTGCTTGTTTGTAGGTGACCAAATACTTATTTTCCACCATAATTTACAAATAAATTCTTTAAAAATCCTTCAATGTGATTTTCTGGATTTTTTTCCCCTCATTTTGTCTCTCATAGTTGAGGTATACATGAAAATTGGAGACCTCTCATCTTTTAAGTGGGAGAACTTGCACAATTGGTGGCTGACTAAATACTTTTTTGCCCCACTGTACCGTTTTTATATGGTCTTTGATATGACCCGGCTGGGATTTGAACCCACGACCTCCCAGTTGTGGGGCGGATGCTCTATCAACTAGGCCACCACTCTCAGTGCTGCTTTTCCTGACAATCTAAATTTCCCTTGATATCCTTACGGTCCATCTATAATATAAAAAAGCTAATTATTGTTTATGATATACTGAAAAAAAATTCATGTCCTATTCCTTAATGATCTATTGATTTTTATTGTAATCTGTTGCATGTTAAACATTAACATAAACTAAACTCAAAAATAACAAAGATTCAGGCTAATTTAACATGAAAATTTGTTCAGTGGCCGATAAACTTCTGCAGTGAAGTTTACCATCAGCGATAAACAAGCAGAGACTTCCGGGGGGATGGCATCTTCTTTTGCTCTTTTTTTTGTTGTGATTGGAGGGCAGCAATGGGCTACTGCATGCCTCTCCAAAAATAGATTAACATCCCTAATTTGTAACCTGGAGGTATCTAAAGAACTTTTTTTTTGTGGCAGATCAAACATGTGTGCTAATTGTGAAAATGAGGAAAACATGCCTCGCAAATAAATCAAGGACAACACACAGAATGGACTGGGAAAAAAATAAGTCCCCCTCCCCCAAAATATAATCCCTCATTTCACTCAAAGTTTCTGTATAAATAAGAAGTCAATCCAATCAGAAATGTAGATTGGAGACAACATTAAAGGACCCCTCCCCAAAACACATGGTACCCCCTCATTACATGTGTCTGAAAACTGAATGCGTCCCAGGTATTGTTACGTTCCAAGTTTCTGTATAAATCTGAAGTCAATCCAATGAGAAATGTTGAAGCTGGGGTGGCGACGTGTCAAACGAATGAACGAATGGACAGAAAGGTCAAAAATATTAATTAATATCTAATTATACCCCACTCAACTTTGTTGAGTGGGGTATAATTAGAAAGGAAGTATCTGAGGCAGGAAGGGGGGAAAAAGTCATGTTTTCTCCAAATGGTAGAGTATACAGAAAGCCTATTCAGTTTAAACACGAGGTGGCACGTGAACACACAGTGGGCTCTCTTTGTGTTTTGTGCCACTTAGTGTTGTTTAAATTACGCCTAAATGTATATTCTTGTGTTTAATGTCCGTATATGAAGAGTTCTTTTGCAAAAACAGTTAAGTCCAGTTGAGTTCAAAATGCAGAAACCCACTTTTTCATCTGTAGGTTTATAGGCGTTAGTATTTCCAAATCCGCTTCTCAGACGTGGTCACTTGAAATATGAGTATCTCAGACATAATAAAGCAAAAAAAAAAATAAAAAAAATAAAAAAAAATAAAACAACAACTCATTGTTACTTTCTGGCAATTTATTAATACGTTTTTCCCACAAGCCTTTTTTTTTTTTTTTTGCAAAAACAGACAAGTCCCGAAAACCATGCTAGTTTGTCTGGAGCATACTTGAATGTCTAAGCATCAATGTAGTATGATTGACACACTGATTTAGGCATATCCACTCAGTAAAATAGTATAATATAGCAGGACATATACAGGAGAATTGAAATGGCGTTTCTCTCTTCATTGGTGTGCACAGTATAAAAAGAAAAGGAATAAGGCTGGAAAAAAAGAAACTCCTTCCCCATATAGTGTACTATATAGTGAATGCGCAGCAACGGAGCAGTGAAAGAAGAGCTTCACATCACAACATAAACAACCTTAAGGTATTTATATTTAATAATTCAGCAAAAACGATTCAATACATATTTACTACAAATTACATGCAGGTATTCTTTTTTTTTTTTTACCACCGTTAGTCTGTTACATTTTACTCTCACGTGATGACGTCATTAACGGTGCTGCAAAAACAAGCCCAGTAGTGTCTCAAAGTGGTTAATTTTATTGTTATGTTGAGTTTACTGTATAGTCCACTATATCTAAATTCACTATATAGCAAGTAGGGAGGGAGTGAGTGAGTGAACATTCCAAACACAGCCCAGGGAAATCAGTCGGAGCGAGCAGACCAGGAAGGCAGCCAAGATGAGTCACATGACCCAAACACTGATTTACCCTGTGGAGTTATCTGCATTTGTTAAAAAAAAAATAATAATAAAATAAAAAAAATAAAAAAAAACGCTCCTGGCATTGATTGGCTTTTGAAAAAAAAAAAACAACAACATGAATTTGTAGTGTCTATAACATAGGACATATTGGCTTTTGAGACAAAATGATTTGAACTTCTACAAGTAGGTAATGTTAACAGTTGTTTGATGTAAAGAGTGAAATTTTCATGGAAGTGACGTTTATCAGTTTTTGCAAACAAACTCTTCATATGATGCTGCGCACAAGCTACAGTCGCCACAGCCTCATGGAGATAAGGAATATGACCAAACATTACATCCTGGACCAGACCATTACAGAGGAACTCTGTGACCTAGGTCTTCTCCACCAGACCGCCACACCCCCAGACTCGACTGCTGTGTCTCATCCCAAATGGAGACGCTGCAGACGGTGTGAGTGGTGACAAAAGAGAGGTAAACGTGGAGGTATCTAAATGAAGCTAACTGCTAGCCCACACACACACTCCCGATTCCTTCCCTCATTCTGGCCAACGTACACTCACTAGACAACAAAATAGACCGCATACAGCTACTGAGAACTACACCATGTGATTCACAGAACTGCTGTGTTTTTATCTTTACGGAAACATGGTTAAATAACAATATACCGGACTCTGCCATTCAGTTAGCAGGGCTAACATCCTACCGCAGTGACAGTGTTCACAGAAGGAGAGCAAACCCGCGGGAGAGGTGTGTGTGTGTGTGTGTGTACCTCAGTGACGCTTGGTGCCGGGAAGCAACTGTTGTACACAAACACTGTTCTCCATTGGTGGAGTTTATGATCATCAAGTGCCGACCCCTTTACATTCCGAGAGAATTTTCATCTGTCCTACTAATCCAGGGTTTCCTCTGGTAACATTTCTCGGTGGCGGACTGCCGCACCAGAAATCTACCGCCGCGCCAAGAAGGAGATATGAATTTAAGAAAAATATGAAGCAATGACTTTCCACAAGCGCACACACGAACAACGCGCGTGGCCGTCATCCGCATGGAGTTTAGAAGTGCCCCGCCCACCTGAGCTTTTCAGTCAGTCAGCAGGCAGTGTCTCGCTAGCGGCAGCAACATCTTCATGGAAAAGGAGTGAAAACCGGGAAGTCAAACAACAGAAATAAACTATTTGAAGAGAAACTTTGTGAAGAAGTCTGCTGTTCCTCTGTTGGTGAAAATCCTGGCGCGTCAGCGCCTTGGCGCTATCTGTCGGGCAGGAATGAAACTACAAAATGATGGTTGTGCGTATGCGTCAACCGCTTGGCCTGGGTAGATGAAAAAAGTGAGCATGTACAGCGCCGCGTGTGTACCAGGCTTGTCCAAAGCGTACGCAGATCAAGGCGGACTAGAGGGTAAATGCAGCATGATTAAGGCTCGACTGTCCGGCAGAAACATGAGTTTATTTAAGTACTTTAAATGCGGGGGGGGGGGGGATCACAAGAGGTATGTAAGCACTGGAAGCGTTTATCATGGTTTTATCCCGCTGGAAACGGAAGCAATAATGGAAGAATCGCTTACCTAAGAAATGTGGTTAGAATTCAAATGCAGCCGGCTTGCATATGAAGGGAAAGGCGAGGGGGACTACTGAATTGCTGAGGATATATTTCACCAGCCACTACAATATTAAGTTATGTTCCCAATTACGTACCTGGCAAGTTAAGATGACCGAAATTCACCAAGTCAATGACTTTAATCCGTCAGTAGCCTTCAGACAAACTAAACGTGCCAGCATTTGGATTTCAAAATAAGGGAGGTTTTTCTTGGTGATGGTGAGATTTAAAAAAAACAAACAAAACATCTATAAATATACAGTAATATTATAGCAGAAATAACGGCATCCTTGGTCATTTAAGTTAATTTAAATCATTAAATACAATTTTATTAATATTTTTTTTTCTTTGTAATGAGAGTTAAGTTATTGTTCTGGTCTGACTGCAAAGTTATAGTCAAAAATATAAATTATAAGGAAAAAAGTAAAAAAAAAAATAAATATCACAGTCTGTTTCAAATTTATTTAAAAAACAGTAATTTTATTTAAAAAAAAAGACAAAAATAAGCCATAAAATAATCCACAAATTTATAATAAAGTTTCAAATGTACAAGAAAAGTCAATTTTACAAGAGGAAATTACAAATTTGAGGAAAATGGTTTCAAATTTAGATCAATTTACAGAGAAAAGTTGAAAACTATAAGAAAATTGTTATAAATTTTGGAGAAAAACCTGAAACCTTCAAGACTGACGTCATTGCTCAAGTTTTAAGTGGGTGCTCTTTGTACCCTTAACTACAAATTTTTGGTTGTCTCCTTTAATTTACATGGCACTTGATATTTTCTAACCTGTTTGTATACCACCATAGACAGAGAACCTGAATTAGCGCTCAGAGAGGGCAAGATTAGACAGAAGAGAGGAGCCAAGGAGAATAAAGTGTTCAGGCAGAGGGTCCAGGAGAGGTGAGAGCAGAGGAAAGAGAGAAGGATCACACCAGTGAAACGTCCAAATATAGGACGTCTGGGTGGGACCCCAAATGGCCCAATATTCCAACATTCAAGCCTTGGTTGTACAATACTTCAAATAGTAAGTTCCATATGCACGGCAGTGGCTCAGGAGGTAGAGCGGGTCGTTCAATAACCGGATGGTTGGTGGTTCGAATCCCGCTCTCCCCAGGTATCCTGCCGTTGTGTCCCTGGGCAAGACACTTCACCCACCTTGCCTCCAGTGTCCATACCACTGGGCATGAATGTGTATAAATGTTCGGTGGTGGCCGGAGAGGCCGTAGGCCTGGATTGGCAACCACATTTCCGTCAGCCTGCCCCAGGGCAGCTGTGGCTACAGTAGTAGCTTACCAGTACCATTGTCTGTCTGGAGTGAATGAATAATGTATCTGTAAAAAGCATCTCTGAGTGTCTATGATAAAGCGCTATATAAATCTGATGCATTATTATTATTATTATTATTATATGCAAAGTTACTGTGCAAAATTTTAAAAAAGAAGAAATAAAGAGTATAAAATTAACATTCATGTGTTTTCTGCCGTCCCCCTGAAAAAATATGTTGCCACCACACCAAAGTCCTTAAGCCAGAGGAAACACTGTAATCGCCATGTATGCCCTGCCCACTGCCATCGGCGAGAGGAGCAAAGTACTCAAAGAACTCTATCAGGCCATCAGTGAGACACAAATAGCGCATCCAGACGGATTCCTCATCACAGCAGGAGACTTCAACCAGCCAGATTTAAAGGCCCTCCTACTACTGTAATCTACACCAACATGTAGACTTTCCAACAAGAGGAGACAATTTGCTGGACCTGGTGTACACAACTCACAAGAAAGAATACAGAGCCTCCCCCCTTCCCCACCTGGGTCTCTCTGATCACATCACCATCCTGTTAAGGCCGGCATACAAACCCAGAATGAAAACAATCAGACCAACAAAAAAGCAAGTACATGTGTGGCCAGAGAGGGCCTCTGATGCTCTAAAAGACTGCTTCAGCACTACAGACTGCGACACTCTGAAGCAAGCAGCCCCTCACAATAGACACACAAACCTAGAGTACACTGAGGTTGTTGTAGCATACATACTGTAGCTAAATGCATTGATGAAGTCACTCACTGCAAAACCATCACTGTTCATGCCAACCAAAAGCCATGGATGACAGCAGAGGTCCACAGGCTCCAGAGGGCTCAGGACGCAGCCTTCAGGGCCGGCGACACTGCAAGACTAACAACAGCTAGGGCCAACCTGTCCCGCGGCATTAAGGAGGCAAAACGACAGCACAGCAAGAAATTATCTGGCCACTTCACCAACACTAGAGATGCACGTTCTCTCTGGCGTGGCATACAGACCCTCACCAACTACAAACCTCCACCTCAGACCTGTGCGAATGACACCACACTGCTCAACAACCTAAATGACTTCTTTGGCCACTTTGAAGCACAAACCATCACATCAGCACAGAAGACCACCCCTCCTCCAGACGAGCAGGTCCAAAGTCTGGATCTGGCTAGCGTGAAGACGGCCCTCTGCACGAACAACCCACGCAAGGCAGCTGGATCAGACAACATACCGGGTTGCGTCTTGAAGGACTGTGCAGAGGAGCTCAAGAATGTCTTGGTCAACATCTTCAACATCTCCCCGACTCAAGCTGTTGTCCTCACATGTTTCAAAACTGCCACCGTAATACCAGTCCCAAAGAAGCCTGTCCCATCCAGCTACAATGATTATCGGCCTGTAGCACTGACCTCCATCATAATGAAGTGCTTCGAGCGGCTGGTCATGCAGAACATCAAGTCCATCCTCCCTCCCTCCCACAGCCCATCTCAGTTTACATACAGGTCAAACAAATCCACAGAAGATGCCATCACTGCTGCCCTCCATCCAGCCCTCACCCACCTGGACTCTGAAAAAACTCCTACGTGTGGATGCTGTTCTTGGACTTCAGTTCAGCATTCAACACAATCATCCCCCAGCACCTGATACAAAAATTCAGACACTTGAGACTCAAACGTCTCTCTGTAGCTGGGTGCTGGACATTCTCACAGGGAGGCCACAGAATGTGTGGGTTGGCAGCAACACCTCCAAGACCATCACACTGAGCACAGGGGCCCCACAAGTAGCGGTGTGCCATATTGTATCATTCACAATAATACTGGTATAAATTTCGATATAGGAATAAAAATGAATATCGCCATATTTGGTGTCCATTACACTGCCAACGGAAGTTATATGTTACCATAGAAAAGCAAAACAAATATGGCACGGGAAGTAGTGCTCTGAGCTTGGAATGTCTGCATCTAGTTGGGAGGAAGTTTAGTTTTAAGCCCATTTCAAACTGCTGCCATCTTTAAAAAAAAAACAAAAAAACAAGAACAACAACAGTGCAGCAATGCGAATAATTTGCCCGCATTTTTCCCACATGTCAACAACGCTGCTTCGGGGAAAAGTTTTACTTCACTACATTTACTTCTCCCTAAGTGGCGTTGCTGACATCCAAAGTGTCCAGAGGTTTATTTTCATTCTGTTGTGGCTGCTCCAGCATGATTTATTCAACCAACCGAAAGAAAAAACAAAAATCCATTAACAGCCCAGGAGTTGGCTGTGCAACAGAGATTTCTAATGCTGGTAAACTGAGAAAAAGAGAGAGAGACGAGAGGTCTGATGCAGCGATCACTGACCAGCAGAAGTGTCTTGTTTGGGGGAAACGGCAGACAGGTAGGCCAGGATATAGTCAATATGATAAAAATGATGAAACAATCATTTTAAATAAGCCCACTCCCTTCCTGTTTTATTTAGACTCTTCCTGACCTGGTGAAATAACTTACTAAATTAATTTAATATGTTAAAATGACCAAAACCCCCTCATGCCCCAGAGCACAGAAATGAGATGAAGACAGAAGTAATGTGATGAATGTCGTCTCTGGTTATATTATCCTGCTGTAGCTGTTTTTAGTTTGGGATTTACCTTTTTCAATGTAATAAATAGGCTGCATTAACCAGAGCTAAACTGCTCTTACATTCATAAGGCAATGTTTTCAGGACTATTCAGATGTTTTAAGAAGAATCTTCAGAATTTCCTAAACTACAGGCTATATGTAGTCTGCAGTACCAACTTTACTTTCATCTGCTTGTTATTGTTCTCTCCTAAATTTGTTTTCTTTTCTCAGTTTTTTTTTTTTTAAACATCCCTTAACAAAGGTACATTTTTTAAATTCTGAACATTTTTGGTGACAAATTTGTAATTTTCCTCCCATCTGAAAGTTATAATTACTTTTAGAACTAGTTTGATACCGGTTATTTCAAAATGTTGGTCTACTAAAACTGCGGTGGTTTCTGGTTTCCAACAACAGGGTGACCTGGGAGGAAGTCAAATTCCAGATCTGAATTTTTGTCCCAGTCCACCCCTCAGTGCACTGTGTGTTAACACACAGAGCTACCAGAGGGCTGACCACCCACTGTAGGTTTCAGTACCTACAGTAACTGTGTGTCCTAAGGGTCAGAAAAACGGAGAAAGGCGCTGACCCTATACACTCCATGGCGTCCCATATGCTGTGGAAGGGAATTAACTTAACCCTGCACTGCGCTTAAGATAAGATAAGATAAGATAAGATAAGATAAGATAAGCCTTTATTAGTCCCACAACGGGGAAATTCCAGGATTGCAACAGCACAGGGATAGCAACACTCAGAGCAACAATCAGAAGGCAAGAAAAAAAACAAGCAAGCAAGAGCAGCTAATAAACATATGTACGTATTACTATAAAATATATATATATATACACACACACACACAGACACACAGTGCAGAGCATTGTAGCTGGATGGAATAAATATATGAATATATGAACACACAGTGCAGAGCATTGTAGCTAGATGGAATAAATATGTAAATATATAAACACCCACAGTACGGAGCATTGCAGCTAGGTGGAATAAATATGCAAGTATATAAACACACACAGTGCGGAGCAATGTAGCTAGATGGAATAATATGTAGATATATAAATATATAAACACACCCAGTGCTGAGCATTGTAGCTAGATGGAATAAATATGCAAATATATAAATACACACAGTGCAGAGCATTGTTGCTAGATGGAATGAAACAGCATAACCGTCTACTTAGTTATCCTACATGGTATGATTATGTGCCCATACATATTCTCACCCTCCATAGCGACCGGTATGTTCCTACTTGTATGCCGGAGGGGACCATTGTGTAAGTCTATTGCATCTTTTGCATTCAAAAAACTATTAGTTTGTTACGTCTTTTTGCTATCTCTGCGAGCAGCCCTGCTTAGGTTGTACAGTCTGACAGCCGTTGGTAGGAAGGACCTACGAAACCTCTCGGTTGTGCACCTGGGATGATGTAGTCTGCTGCTAAATGAGCTCCTCAGTGCATTCAGTATGTCCTGCATAGGGTGGAACTCGGACTCCAGCAGAGATGACAGTTTAGCCACCGTCCTTCTCTCTCCTATCTCCTCCATCGGATCAAGGCGCTGCCCCAGGACAGAGCTAGCTTTCTTAATCAGTTTGTTCAGTCTCTTCCTATCGGCTGCAGTAATGCCACTGCCCCAGCAGACCACTCCAAAAGTGATGGCTGATGCCACCACCGTGTCATAGAATGACTTCAGCAGCGCCCCTTGATGTGGTGGTTTATAATATTTTCTGGTAATATTTGATACAGAATTAAAAAGTTTCAAACACAATCTAAACTGCTCTTTATAAACTGGAGAAATCAGTTTTTGTTTTGTTTTTACTGAATATGTTGAACAAATTAACACTGGCCTGTGAAACTGTCCTTGATAAATTTAAAAGGAAAAAAAAAACCTGTATTCTGTGATACTGTGGTGAATATCGTTATCATGAAAATTCACAGAAATATTGCGATATCCTTTTTAGGCCATATCGCCCACCACTACCCACAAGGGTGCGTGCTCAGCCTGCTGCTCTTCACCCTGCTGACCCATGACTGTGTACCAGCCTACAACACCAACGACACCATCAAGTTTAAGGATGACACGACGGTGGTGCGCCTCATCACCAACAACGAGGAGGCCAACTACAGAAATGAGGTGACCAACTGGTCCAGTGGTGTGCAGACAATAACCTCTTCCTGAACATGGTAAAAACCAAGGAGACTGTAGTCGACTTCAGGAGAGGACACACACACCATCCCCCTCTGATCATCGATGGTGCAGCCGTGGAGAGGGTGAGCAGCATCAAGTTCCTGGGGGTGCACATCTGAGGACCTCTCCTGGTCCAACACCACATCACTGACCAAGAAGGCTCAAACTCGCCTCCATTTACTCCGCAAACTGAGGAGAGCACGAGTCCCACCCCCCATCATGTCCTCATTCTACCGAGGCACCGTTGAGAGCATCCTCACCAGCTGCATCACACGGTATGGTATGGAAGCTGAACTGCCTCCTGCCAGAAGACACTACAATGTACAGTGAAAGCAGTCAGCAAGATCATCAGTGCCCCTCTGCCCCCGCTCTCGGACTTTTACCTCACCCGCAGAGCCATGAACATTGCAGGCAACACCTCCCACCCCTCACACTCCCTATTCAGTCCCCTGTCCTTGGGGAAAAGATACCGGAGCCTCCGGGCCCGCTCCACAAGACTGCTAAACAGCTTTGCTCATCAGGCCATCAGGACCCTCAACTCTGTCCACTTCCCTCCCCCCCAGACCATAACGCACTCACCCGCATAATAACTACCTCAGCTGTTGGCATGGAAAGACTGGCACCCCAACAGTAATACATTTGCTGCTGTATGTCTCTGCACTTTACTGCAACCATTTGCACAAATGCCATATCTGCTGCTGTCTGTCATTGCAATCCTGATCATGTGCAGTCCAATCTGTCACTGTTTGCACCTACACTACCGTACTGAACTTGCAACTACGGGTATTACAGCTCTACTTCTCTGTATATAGGATTGCTGGGTTTCATCATCGTTTATTTGCACTATGGGAGGTCTGGGTCTATCTTTTGTCACCATTTGCACTACGGGTAGCATTACTGTACATAGACTGCTGTTGTTTATCCAGCCTTATTCCTTTTTCTTATATTGTGCACACCACTGAAGACAGAGAGAAACACCATTTCAATTCTCCTGTATGTCCTGTACGTATAGGAGTATTGACAAAAAAAATCTTTGAATCTCAAAAATCATATGTGGACATACAGTATATGCATGCTTTGACTAAACGACGACCGTGACCAAACACACAAAAACGCCCAAAAAACAAAATGAATAATTTTTTATTTACTGGCAAATGGGCAACACTGATGCAACAGTCGCAGCCAAATGGGTCATTCTGCTGTGTATAATAATGTTTGGTGTTTTACACTTATAATGTTGCTAAAATATAAAAGGATGCACTCCAGTGGGTCTCAAATATTTGTAAACGTGTCCTGTTATAGTACTGCGTGAGTTTATTTTTTTATTTTTTGTTACTTATTTGTACCTGTAGGTAGACTTGGTTTGCAGTCTGGTGATAAGCCACCGGCTGCTGGTCGCTGCGTGCGCGAGCGCCCTAAACCTACATGTTTTTTTTGGTGTGCGGGAGGAAACCGGAGAAATCCCGGAGTAAACCCGTGCAACACGGGGAGAACATGCAAACTCCACACAGCTCACTGTTGGTCGGGGGCTGGGATCGAACCCACGATCTCATGATCCCCGCGGTCCCCCGGCCGAGGGTAAAACTGTGCTGCCACAGTGCTAAACCACTGCGCCACCGTGCAGTTTATTGATGATACACTATAAACTACACATATAAACTAAAACAATTATAATGATGACTTAACTCCCATTCCCCAAAGGGCAAGATACAACACTTATGAATTTAAGTCATAAAAGATCACACAAATAAGTCAGACAAACAAATAAACAAGGGTTCTTAAACAGTCGCTAATATTGAATGTCCCATTCATTTTCAATAATTCTGTAATTAATATTCATACAATCAAATAAATCTTAGTGTTCAGTGCCTTTTATATTTGTCAAAGTCTAACATGTGTGCCTACATACAGGCTACACCGCTTTGTATTCCACTTTCACACACAGTCTACATTTGGGCCTGTTAAGCCTAATTGGCCTACCCGTTTTCAGACAAGAATACTTGCTTTCTACGGGCATGCGCTAGTTGAGGTTAAAAGCCAGAGAAACAACTATGATATATGATATTACACTGTATTTTAAGGAAAATCTGTTTCAAACATTGAATTCATTACTAAAAAAAAAATAAAAATAAATCAATTTTCTATTAAAAAAAATATTAACATGCAAACTCCTGGTTTTTGCATGTTCAGTGACAACCATCTCATTTCCTAATAACACTGCCTGGATAGCTCTCAGTAATTTTTAATTTACCTTTAAAATTCATAATGCCGATGTCTCCCATGCCCAATATGGTCAAACAGTAAATGGCATTCACTTATATAGTGCTTTTTCTCATCTCTAGATGACCGAAGTGCTTTCCAGATCCTGCTATCCACACATTCACACACTGATGGTGGCGAAGCTGCCATGCACAGGCACTGTCCTGACCCACCAGGAGCAACTGCGGGTTCAGTGCCTTGCTCAAGGACACTTCAACATGCAGACTGCAGACAGAGCGGGAATTGAACCCCTGACCCTCCAATCAGTAGGCAGCCACACTATACCTGCCCCACAGCCGATATGTGCATTCCAGCCCATTTTCAGTCACAATACGTTTGGGTGGTCAATAGGAACGGGAGCAAAGCATGATTATCCATCAGCGACTGACTGATACAACTGTGCCTGATCAAATCTTGTGGTGTCAAAAATCACTTCTTTCAGACTGCTGCACGTTAACCCGTGTATGGGTTACCTACAGGTGAGAATATACCTACTTCCACAACATATAAAATGTTATTCAATCATGACACATCCAAGGTTATTTTGTATGTATCAAGACATCTCAGAACACTACGCAAGCCATGGTCTGTCACGACTGCACAGCTGTTACCTTTAGAAACCTATTCATAACAAAAGACATAGCAGACCAACTTAAACCATTGCACCTCATACAATGTTTTTATGCCACTTAACTTATAAGCAGAAACTGTGGACTGCATTTTGAATGTGAGGTGGTCTAACAACAATGTTCCTGCAAAATGCATATAAGCATTAGCAGAATTTGTGCAGACACAGAGGTGCTTTCTCCTGCCCCTGTGCAGCCAACACTGGTGAAAGACTTCATAGGCATCCCACACCACCTAGCGAAAGGTTTCATGGATAGGTCCTTAAACCAGGGCTGTCAAGAACACCATCTTCTCTCAATCATCCACAATTCATAACACAACTAAGAGAAACAGCCTCTTTCTTAGCTTTCATATACAGGTACACTGGGCATGTTTACCACCCAGCTTTTTTTTTTTTTTTAGCTCAATATCATCAATAGCAAAGAACTATGGCACCGCCTAGGTCATCGAGAGGAACACGTCTTTGCCAAGGGCCAAGGCTGGAAACACAACTAAACAATTCAAGAGAACCTGGGGAATATAATTAAATCAAATCGGTTTTATAGCCATAGATGTCACTCCGCCATCTTGGACAGGCAGCCATCCATGAACGTTACTTGTAACGTTTGTCAGCTTGTTCACAAAAGCACCAAACAACAAATGAACACAACGCGTTCCCTGGGTTAAGCGTTACATTAAGCACAAACATATGTGTGGCTCAAAGCACATGTTGACACCCCCAACCACCACCAAAGAAGAAATTTAAAAAAAAAAAAAAAAAGGCTGTACACCGTCAGTTGTGCACCCTGAAGTAACCACAACCTTTGCGTTACTCCCACTAAAACGCTTCCACAGATGATACTTGGTGGGATACTCCGGCACTATTAGACATGGAACAATGTCACAGCGACATAAAGCTTAATTTTTTTCCCCACTGTGTGCAAATAATACCTGTGACGACGTTGTGTTGTTGATGGTGGTACAACTGCAAATACAAGTCTGTATGAATTGGCTACTCAGCTACAGAAGGGCGTTTGCCGCACAAACGCTGACATATGGGAACGTAAAGTATACTTGTAAAACAATGGTGCCAAGGAAAGGGTAATAAACAGGGCAGAGACCAGCAAGGCGTAACGGTTAGCCGCAGGTGCAGGGTCGCTGTTCATCGGATGAGACTGGCTAACTAGCAGGCTAGCCGATGAGCTAAGAGGGGCTGCGGCTAGTTGGCATTGGGCTCTGGAGCGAAAGGGCCTTTCAAGCGGTCCCTTTTGGCATATGAGCAAATTCAGCTCCGTGCGTGAGTGTTTGTACGATACAATGATGCCCGTGAACCAGTGTGGTGCTTCTGTGTAAAATACAGTCCTCTTAGATTTGCTACCTTCTTCAACAGGGCCTTCGTTCTGGCGCCATCTTCATGAAGCTTCTGAAATCCAAACAGTGAGCTGCAAGCAGAAGACAAACACAGGCGGTTCAGTATCGCTTGCAGAGCGGCTCGGAGGCTTTGACGACATTCAGTGAAAATAATTGTTTTTTTTAAAACTGTACGTTTGTGTGAATGTGCGGAGTGACTATTCAGACCTGTCGATCCCGGCCAAACTGTCCCTTTCCTGGGCTGTCAGCGTCGGAAAGTCCTCCTCTGTTTCACTCGCTTTTCCCGCCGCCATTTTCTTTCCCTCATCACCACCAGAAGAAGAAGCCGAGCCGAGACTCCGAGCAGCAGCGCAGGCAGCGGCGGCGAGAGACACACCGCACGATTGCATGGAAAATCGCAACGCGGTGGACGAACGGTTTGTTCCGCCGAATCAAATGAGAAAAACCAAAGGAAGCGAAACGCTCAGAAACTTTTTTTTTACCCCTGGATAAAAAGACGCGATTCGATGTAGTAAACCCTTTCGGGGGAGGGGGGGACAGAAGCGCTCTACGGGGTAGCTCCTAAAACGTTACATTTTTCCTCGCTAATATTCCCTCGATTTTCAAATGCAAACAACGTCAATAAAGATCCGAAAAGACGTGAGAATTTGATCATGAAAAGCTTTTCGGTCGCGAAGATAAAGTTGTTATAATTGTGTCAGCCAAGCGAACCCACGCGCCGCTCTGGCCACGCCCTCTTTCCCTTTCAGCCAATAGGAACGCTTGCATCATACCATGTGACTCCTAGCTTGATCGTTATTTTACCTGCAAACTATCTAAATAAGCAAGATAAGCAAGAAAAGAAAATGTATAGAGTATTGTCCTAACATGCATATTAACTCGTATTTTTTATTTTATTCGTTTAGTTTATGAAATTAAAAATCCACCAAGTGACATGATCAAACCCACATTAGATGAAGGAGCTTTTATTTCTCTGAATACACAGGAATAAAAGATCCTTGATTGGATAAAATTGTAGCATTTTTATTGTTAGAGTTCATAAAAACTTCCATTAGTTCTGAATTTATTTCCCTACTCCATTTTAAAATGTCTTTTAAGCGCAAATGCAATGAAACTCCGTACGAATTACATCACAATTCATGTGACATATAAACATTTGTTCTTTGTGTTAAACATAACTTCTTCAAATTGCCTCAGACCAGAATTAGGAAGTGGACTGTTTCCTATTAGATTGTTTCTGTAAAGGCAGACTTCACTATTTCCTTCTCCTTTCATACAATCCAGCTTTATTACCACTCCGCCATCCAAGTCTACCCTATCTGCCTCACCCGAAGAGAAAAGTTGCAGCAGTAAAGTTGCCAAAATGAGATCACCCAATCAGGTGAAATGAATTCATTTAAACTGACGTGGCATAACGTCATATTGTGGGCGGGACTTAACTTTGTCAACATCCTGATGATATAACCGCTTTCTCCAAAATGGCGACGGCGGATCAGAGAGAGGGTTAGTATATTTTGTTGTTTGTTAGGAAACAGCAGCTGTCAGCGAGCTAGTTGGCATTTAGTTACGTGCATGTTTCACTTATGTTAACAAAAAATGAAATACGATCTTAGTGTCGATATGCGTATAGGAGGCTAAAACTAGAAATTTGGTCAGTATGATATGGCGTTGGGAGCCATTTGACGCTAGCCAGCTAATATTAGCCTCCCAACTCATTTGTATACAGTTAACCGAGACCGCTAGCATCTCTGGAAATTCAAGATTCATAGATTTTTATTTGTTAATACTTCTATACGTACAGGAGAAGTGAAATGCCGTTTCTGAAATGTTTTTGTAATGAATACTGGTAGAACAACACGAGTTAACATTCAGTTTCTCTTCTAACGATTTATTTCCAGCTTGCTTCCAATTTTGTTTTTAGTACTGTTTTTCGGGATTTTAACAAGTGGGTTACATTACTCTCACACATCTAAAATTGCCACAAAATGTCTGAAAATGCTGAATTATGTAAGTTCTTTAGATATATGCTCTGTGGAATAAACCTACATTGGCATTTTTTAACCCTTTCACTGCTCCCCCCTCCCCCCAAAAATACCTCCATCTTTAGTGTTGAGTAGTCCTGGAGTTTTGCAAACCTAATATAGATTTTTAAAAGCCCTTCATAGGTGAACTTCCTTAATAAGAAATGGTAAGACAAATGTAATCCTTTACATGTTTCTTAACCAGTTATAGGATTCTTTCTTTTACTTGACTGCAATTACGTCCACAAATTAAGAGCTTGTGCCCACCATGTGGCAACTGGGAGTGATGCATACCATCAGCTTTTCTTTGTCATTGACTCCTATCAGGTCAGGATGACCCAGAGAGTGAAGATGAGGTTTATGAGGTTGTGGACCTGACAGAGTATGCTCGTAGGCACCAATGGTGGAGCAGGGTGTTTGGGAACAACTCTGGTCCCATCGCTGAAAAGTACTCTGTGGCGACTCAGCTTATGATGGGAGGAGTGACTGGATGGTAAGGAATATGGATCTGAGACCACACGTTAAGACAAAAGAACATTCAGTTAATATGACTGGCATTAAAATTATATGGCTGCCACATCAAAAAAGCAAGTTACAACATATTTTGTGTAATTACATTTTTATTCAGTAACAGCCCCCATTTATTTCTACAGGTGTGCAGGTTATGTTTTCCAGAGGGTTGGAAAGATAGCAGCTACTGCAATTGGTGGAGGGTTTCTTTTATTACAGGTAACAGCGCTTTTAATTTATAAACTATTGAGTATATCACAGCAATAAAGAAGTGCATGCTGTGCAAGATTAACATAATTAACAACTGAAGAAGCTAGTTGTACACCATGGTGCCTCACTGGTCCCCATCTTTCCATCAACAAGAGTAAAGCGGGATTTGTGCTCCCGCATCATGTCGACGGCATTACCGATGTCTGTCACCAACGCAGTGATCGGCAATTGTTTCTTGTGTGTGGGGTGAAGTGCGTTGTTCCGTTGCCAAAATGGGTTTCAGCTGATGTGTGTAGCGATGTGTGTTTTTGTTTATGAAATAGCGACAGACAAGAGCAGATTGTGATGGAGTTGGAGCTAATAAATGTTAAGAAAAAGCACCTTTTAATACGATCGTTGCACAGAGAAAAAAGAAAACGGTGCGTGGGACCGCTGCCGTTATTTGACAATCTGTAATTATTACTGGGGTTATGATGAGCCAGAAAATGCTCTGTATGTGCTTTATTCCTCAATATTCTTTTGAATTTGGACCGTTGTTAACTGACTCGCCTTGGAAGTTATGCCTCTGTGAACAGGCAGAGTGGAGCAGTGGCGAGAACCAGGAAATGTGAAAGAGGAGACAAAGCCAACCGATCACAGCTGTTATGGCCTGCATCGCTGACGTGCACCTCTCCTTCTCTGGTGGCGCAATAAGAACACGTCATTGCTGCGTTGTCACTGTAGCATCAACGCCGTTGCAGCTACATCGCATCGACGTGGGTACACGTCAGGTGGAACCATATAGACAAAGGCCATTTGTGTTAGCTGTTGAAGGGGTCATTGACTGAAAATGGTGTTTTTGTAGGTTTTATCTTTATCTCTGTCTTTTGGACACAAGATTTTTGAAAAAAAATATTAAAACACTCACTTCTCTTAAAACAACCTGCAGCCTTTATCTTGATTTTTCTCTCAGATAAACGTTTAATTAACTCTACTAGGTGTTTTCCAGTACTTCAAAAAAATGGGAAAATATCACTGAAAGGTAAACGTCACTAGCCTTGATACCTACCCACTTCTCTATTATTGGCCAGCCTTCGATCCAGCCCCGCACCCGAGCTGTCTGTCAGCAAGCATGTAGAGGTGATGCTGTGTACTCGAGTGAGGCAACAGCAGCATCCTTACACAAACTCCCAAAGGATGCATCTCTAAGGAAAAAGTGGCTAAAATTTATTTAAAAGTGACAGTATGCCAAAAATCAAGTATTTTTTCTTGTTAACATGTCTAACACATTTTTTATAACCTGCAAGACATATCAAGAGCAAAATCACTCAAATGTGGCATGTCTCTGTTTTTTTGCTTTAAAGTTTCACTTAAGCTCCACCCATTGAAAAAAGGTGAGTTTAGACGGAGCGTTTTTGATGACTTAAGACAATACACAGCACTGACAGTGTTGAGCCAGTCAGGACTCTCTGGCCTAACTGGAGTTGGCCTCCATGGCCAGTTAGCATTTTTGGGTAGCTGCTTTGAAAACTTGACCCAAATTAAGATGGGTTTTCCCATTAAACTGCTTTTAAGGACCAGTGCAGTTTCAGTCATTTTCTTGGGCCACTGTGCATATAGCTGGACATGTCCTTCCAACTGGTAAGTCTTTATATCACAGGATTGAAGCCCAATTCATAGTAGTAAAAACGCACTGGTATGCGAGCAAGCGCAGTGGACGTATTCATGTGCAAACCCTACGCAGAGGGTGAGTGCTGACCAAGTGCATTCAGACCCCAAAAAGTGGCCATGCGTACAAGAACGCAGTGGTGGCAGTGAACTGCACATGCGCCATGAAACTCCTGCCATCCCGGACAGGGAAGTATTGGTGAGGGTAAACAGATGTCCATGTGTTTCACTATTAAAAACATGTTTTTCACGTAACCTCAAAATAAACGTTGTGCATTCTTCAACTGTGAAGTGGCTCGTCTGTCAGTTTTTCTCCCAGAACACCAAAACAGTAAATTATATTCATGTTTCGTTGCTTTGTGTTTCTCCGTAGCTTGTGACAGCAGCTGCTACAGGTGTGGTTTGGGGCTGGGGGAAATTGTTTCAATCACTTTATGGTAAATATATATCTAAGACATTCTGCAGATTACTAAAAGTTTACAAAAAAAAATGCACTGAACTCTTCTTTTGTTTTGATTGCAGCTGTTAAAACGTTGGAAACTATTTTCACTGCGCATGCATGAAACACAGCTGCTGAACGGTAGCTGCAGTGGCTCAAAAACAACTCTGAATATTGCCGTGTATGCAAACGCAGTCTACAGAATGCAAATGTTATCCCCTCAGAGGGACTCTGAACAGCCCTTTGTTCTGTTTAACGTAGTGCTACCCACCATTGGCCTCGTGGGATGTGTGTGGGCCTATTCACAGATCCTCATATTTGAAGGAGAAGGAAAAGTGAAAAGATTCTGACACAAAACTGTAAGACAATGAATTTTTTTTTGTAGAAAAGTCAAAGTCAACATTTATTGTCAATTCTGCCGTATGTACAGCACATACAGAGATTTGAAATTACGTTACTCTGAGACCCACGGTGCAGCAAGGTAAACACTAGGGAGAAAATATCAATATAAGGTATAACATCTAACGTTAAACATCAAACATCAGTGCAAAAAAAAAAAAAAAAACCCCAACCAGAAGCTAACTAAAAATACTAAGGGTGTGCAAAATAAAAAGTCAAATTGATACCTCACATTGCACCCTGCGCCTGATAGTCCTGCATTGTACAGTGAGTATGATTCTTGTATCTGTATGGGTCATTATCTGTTCATCTGTGACGTATACAAGTTATTTAGGCAGTTTTACTTTCTTTGGGTAATCCCCTTTTCTTTTATACTGTATGTTCTTGTCGTTTTGGTCGTCTACTGTCATGCTGCTGTTACACTGTAATTTCCCAGTTTGGGATTAACAAAGTACATATATTTATAACTAACCACCAGAGTGGTGGCCTAATTGATGGAGCATCCGCCCCACAACCGGGAGGTCGTGGGTTCAAGCCCTGGCCGGGTCATACTTAAGACCATGTAAAAATAGTACTTCCCGCCTTCTTGTTTGGTGCTCAGCATAATAGAATGGGAGAAGGAGAAGTTGTTTGTGGCGGCACCTTGCATGGCAGTGACCCCTCTGATTCTACATGTGATTAAATTAAATCACCCTTTATTGTCATTCAACCATACAACCAATCATGTACAGTAGAACAAAATTGTGCTTTTCCTATCTACAGTGTTAATCACACACTCCATGTGTAGAATCAGAGGGCCGCTGCCAT
This sequence comes from Pholidichthys leucotaenia, assembly GCA_020510985.1. Classification (NCBI taxonomy): domain Eukaryota; kingdom Metazoa; phylum Chordata; class Actinopteri; order Cichliformes; family Pholidichthyidae; genus Pholidichthys; species Pholidichthys leucotaenia. The sequence continues at coordinate 250,940,455 of CM035845.1, read as the reverse complement.
GCAAGGCGCCGCCACAGATTTCCCTCCTCCATTCCATTATTGCTGAGCACCAAGCTGGACGGCAGGAAGTTGCGCTTTTATATGGTCTTCGGCATGACCCGGCCGGGATTTGAACCCCTGCGTTCCGGGTGTGGAGTGGATGCTCTACCAACTGAGCCACCACTCCGGTAACATTGTAGATAGGAGAAGCGTAATTTTGTTCTACTGTACATGATGGGCTGTATGGATTGAATGACAATAAAAGTTGGCTGGCTGGCTGCTAAATACAATCAAAGTTAAGACAGCATGTAGTGACTCAGGGTACATGTCAGGGTACATAGAGGGTTAAAGTGGCATGTAGTGCAAAGAGAGCAGTCCATTGTTGCATAAAGTGACTGGTGCAGCCCTGAGATCAGTGTGCGTGTGTGTTGGGAGTGAACAGTTCCTGGATGACAGAGTTCACTTTTTGAAGCTCTTGAAATCAGTGTGTGGGAGTGAACAGTACCTGTGCATGGCAAAGTTCTGCACGGTGGCGCAGTAGTTTAGCACTGTGGCAGCACAGTTTTACCCTCGGCCGGGGGATCGCGGGGATCATGAGATCGTGGGTTCGATCCCAGCCTCCGACCAACAGTGAGTTGTGTGGAGTTTGCATGTTCTCCCCGTGTTGCGTGGGTTTACTCCGCGATTTCTCCGGTTTCCTCCCACATTCCAAAAACATGTAGGTTTAGGGCGCTCGCGCACGCAGCGACCGGCAGCCGGTGGCTTGTCACCAGACTGCAAACCAAATCTACCTACGGGTACAAATACGTAACAAAAAAAAAAAAGTTCAGTTGTTGAAGGGGCAGGGTCAGAGTCCAGGATTCGTGTGTGTGAGGGGCAGAAGGGGGAGAGGGGGCAGAACAGGGAGAGAGTTGAGCTTCCTGTCAGCCTGGTGGATGAAGCTGTCCTCGAGTCTGCTGGTCCTAGCCCGGAGACTCCGCAGTCTCCTCCCTGATGGCAGCGGACTGAAGAAGCTGTGTGATGGGTGGGTGGGATCACCTGCAATGCAGAGGGCTTTGCAGGTGAGGCAGGTGCTGTAGATGGTCTCAAGGGAGGGGAGAGAGGCACCAACGATCTTCTCAGCTGTTCTCACTATGCGCTGGAGGGTCTTGTGGCAAGTCGCGGTGCAGGCACTGTACCACACAGTGATGCAGCTGGTCAGCATGCTCGCGATGGTGCCTCTGTAGAAGGCACACATGATGGGGGCTAGGGCTTTGGCTCTTCTCAGTTTGCGGAGGAAGTAGAGACACTGCCAAGCTTTCTTGGCCAGTGATACAGTGTTGGTGGTCAAGGAGAGGTCCTCTGTAATGTGCACACCCAGGAACATGGTGCTGCTCACCCTCTCCACAGCAGCACCATTGATGGTCAGGGGCGCATGCTGGGTGTGTACTCTTGTGAAGTCCACAACAATCTCCTTCATCTTCTCCATGTTCAAGAGAGATTGTTGTCTGCACCACATGGCCAGGTGGCTCAACTCACTCCTGTAGTTTTTTTTTTTTTTTTTTTTTTTTTTTTTGTCTCCATTGTTGATGAGACCCATCACAGTTGTGTCATCCGCAAACTGGATAAAGAGGTTGGAGCTGTGTGTCAGTGTACAGTCATGGGTCAGCAGAGTGAAGAGGAGGGGGCTCAGCACACATGCTTGGGGTGCCTGTGCCTGCCTGTGGTCTCCCCGTCAGGAAGTCCAACAGCCAGTTACACAGTGAAGTGTTGAGCCCCAGCTGGTCTAATAAGTGAATGAGCTGTTGGGGGATGATTGTGTTGAATGTTGAACTAAAATCTATGAACAGCATTCTGACGTGGGAGTCCTTTGTGTCCAGGTGTGTGAGGTCTGAGTGGGGGGCAGTAGAGATGGCATCATCAGTCGAGCAATTGGACCGGTATGTAAACTGGAACGGGTCCAGGGAGGGGGGTAGGGCAGACCTGATGTGCTGCATGACCACCTGCTCGAACCACTTCACGATGATGTGAGCGAGTGCAACTGGACAGTAGTCATTGTAGCAGGAGGGGGACGACTTCTTGGAGACTGGAATGAATGGTGGTAGCTTTGAAGCACATGGGGACAACAGCCTGTCGCAGTGAGATGTTGAAGATGTCCGTGAAGACACCTGGGAGTTCCTCTGCACAGGCTCTCAATATGCGACCAGGTATGTTGTCGGGACCTGGAGCTTTGCGTGCATGGAGCAAAGCAAAAAAGACCATAAGATGCCATTTTAGACAATGTAGATTTGTTTTTATTGGGCATTTACAGTGGGGCAAAAAGGTATTTAGTCAGCCACCAATTGTGCAAGTTCTCCCACTTAAAAGATGAGAGAGGTCTCCAATTTTCATCATAGGTATACCTCAACTATGAGAGACAAAATGAGGAAAAAAAATCCAGAAAATCACATTGTCTGATGTTTAAAGAATTTATTTGCAAATTATGGTGGAAAATAAGTATTTGGTCACTAACAAAAGTTCATCTCAATACTTTGTTATATACCCTTTGTTGGCAATGATAGAGGTCAAACGTTTTCTGTAAGTCTTCACAAGGTTTTCACACACAGTTGCTGGTATTTTGGCCCATTTCTCCATGCAGATCTCCTCTAGAGCAGTGATGTTTTGGGGCTGTCGCTGGGCAACACAGACTTTCAACTCCCTCCAAAGATTTTCTATGGGGTTGAGATCTGGAGACTGGCTAGGCCACTCCAGGACCATGAAATGCTTCTTACGAAGCCACTCCGTTGCCCGGGTGGTGTGTTTGGGATCATTGTCATGCTGAAAGACCCAGCCACGTTTCATCTTCAGTGCCCTTGCTGATGGAAGGTTTTCACTCAAAATCTCACGATACATGGCCCCATTCATTCTTTCCTTTACACGGATCAGTCGTCCTGGTCCCTTTGCAGAAAAACAGCCCCAAAGCATGATGTTTCCACCCCCATGCTTCACAGTAGGTATGGTGTTCTTTGGATGCAACTCGGCATTCTTTCTCCTCCAAACACGACAAGTTGAGTTTTTACCAAAAAGTTCTATTTTGGTTTCATCTGACCATATGACATTCTCCCAGTCCTCTTCTGGATCATCCAAATGCTCTCTAGCAAACTTCAGATGGGCCTGGACATGTACTGGCTTAAGCAGGGGGACACGTCTGGCACTGCAGGATTTGAGTCCCTGGCGGCGTAGTGTGTTTCTGATGTAGCCTTTGTTACTTTGGTCCCAGCTCTCTGCAGGTCATTCACTAGGTCCCCCCGTGTGGTTCTGGGATTTTTGCTCACCATTTTCGTGATCATTTTGACCCCACGGGGTGAGATCTTGCATGGAGCCCCAGATCGAGGGAGATTATCAGTGGTCTTGTATGTCTTCCATTTTCTAATAATTGCTCCCACAGTTGATTTCTTCACACCAAGCTGCTTACCTATTGCAGATTCAGTCTTCCCAGCCTAGTGCAGGTCTACAATTTTGTTTCTGGTGTCCTTTGACAGCTCTTTGGTCTTGGCCATAGTGGAGTTTGGAGTCTGACTGTTTGAGGTTGTGGACAGGTGTCTTTTATACTGAAAATGAGTTCAAACAGGTGCCATTAATACAGGTAACGAGTGGAGGACAGAGGAGCCTCTTAAAGAAGAAGTTACAGGTCTGTGAGAGCCAGAAGTCTTGCTTGTTTGTAGGTGACCAAATACTTATTTTCCACCATAATTTGCAAATAAATACTTTAAACATTAGACAGTGTGATTTTCTGGATTTTTTTTCTCATTTTGTCTCTCATAGTTGAGGTATACCTATGATGAAATTGGAGACCTCTCTCATCTTTTAAGTGGGAGAACTTGCACAATAGGTGGCTGACTAAATACTTTTTTTGCCCCACTGTATATTATCCACAAGAGTCCGTGGATACCGCTGTACCGCGTGCAGCAATGTTGTAAAATGCCTAAATATTTAAAATCTAATACCACTGTGATTGTAAAGGGTCTGAATGGTAATTGGGCATATGCAGCCACACAGTGCGTACATCAGTTGAGCTGGATCATGGCGAAACAGGAAATGCACAGGACCAGCGGCCAGCCAGGAGTGTCCCAGCTCCCTTTTTGACTCTGCTCATGTCCTCCTGACACTTGTGCTGCATGACTATATATGCTGAATTATAGTTCAGACCCTACACAATCATGGTAGCATTAGTTTAATTTTATAGGCATTCATGATGCTCTGTATTGAGTCAAATTTTGCGCGTCTCATTTCCGTATTTTGTGTGTGGCCGATCTGTGAACAGTCAAAACTCCCAACCCTACCGTAGGTTGCGCCTCCTCACTTGTGATTGGCTTTGCCAGACATCAATCGTAAAGCTTTCACCCAATCAGATTAGGGGCTCATGAATAACGCTGAGGAGGCCCAAAACAGCATTTTCTGGTAGAGATCAGTTAGTGGCTGTCTAGACCGCATGTAAAACAACCCAGAAACTAATATTTGTTTGTCAAAATACAGATATACCACATGGCAGTAGTGGCCTAATGGTTAGGAATGTGGACTGGTGAGCGGAGGTTCGCTGGTTCAATCCCAGGACCGACGGGATCAGATCTGGGTGGGACAGATAACATAGCAGTGTTTGCCCCACCATCATTAACTCCACTGTGGTGCCCTTGAGCAAGGCCCTTAACCCCAGCTGCTCCAGTGGAGCTGCTCAGTAGCCACAGGTCAGTCTATGATTGTACTGGGAAGCTTCCAGGTGTGAATGTGTAACTGTGAGTGCGAACAGGGCATCCTTGAAAAAGAGAGGTTCCCTCTCAATGGAACTACCCAGTATAAATAAAGGTTAAAATAAAAATATGTTCATTAGGATGTTAGAATTTGAAAATAATCCATAGAAAAAGCAGACAATGACCCCTTTAATGTATTATCAATTATTTTGCTTCTAAGCAAAACCAGTCATGTAACCCAATTCAGTGGCTTAAATTTATAAAATAGTTTGGTGTATTTTTGAGCAGTCAAGAAATGTGCCACTAATTTTGTGCTGTTAGTTCCCCTCATAGATCGTCACCTTGTCATGGTGGGGGGTTTGCATGCCCTGGTGATCCCAGGAGCTGTGTTGTCCGGGGCAGTTGGCCTCTGGTAGGGTCACCCAAGATAAATGATCCTGGGTGAAGGACCAGACTAAGAACGATCCAACAGACTCTCATAATCAATGTTAGAACAAGGATTCAGAGTACCCCGTCTGGTATGGGGTTTCCGGGGCCCCACCCTGGAGCCAGGCCTAGGGGAGGGGCTCGATGGCTAGTGCCTGGTGGCCAGGTTTCCGCCCATGGGACCTGTTTGGGCTCAGCCTGAAGGAGTTACATGGGTCCGCCCTCCAGTGGGCTCACCACCTGCGGGAGGGACCATGGAGGTCTGGTGCTGTGTGGATCAGGTGGCAGTCGAAGGCAGAGACCTTGGCAGTCTGATCCCAAGCTTCCTAAACTGGCTTTTGGGATGTGGAATGTCACCTTTCTGGTGGGGAAGGAGCTTAAGCTGGTGCATGAGGTTGAGAGATACCGGCTATATATAGTCTGCCTCACGTCAACACACAGCTCTGGTTCCGGAACCGGTCTCCTGGAACTTGACCTACTTTGAAGTTGCCCTGAGGGAGAGGCAACAAGCATGGGTGGGTATTCTTGTATCCCCCCGCCTTGCTGCCTCTATATTGGAGTTTTCCCCAGTGGACAAAAGGGTTGTTTCCCTGCGCCTTCAGGTTGGGAAATTGGTCCTGACCATCATTTGTGCCTATGCACCAAATGATGGTTCAGAGTACCCACCCTTTTTGGAGTCTCTGACTGGGATGCTGGAGAATGCTCCTCTTGAAGACCCCATTGTCCTACTGGGGGACTTCAATGCGCACATGAGCAATGACAGAGAAACCTGGAGGGAGGTGATTGGGAGGAACAGCCTGCTCGATCTGAATCCAAGTGGTGTTCAGTTATTGGACTTCTGTGCTAACCACAGTTTGTTCATAACAAACACCATGTTCAAGCATACGGGTGTTCATATACGCACCTGGCACCAGGACACCCTAGGTCGCAGGTCGATGATCGATTTTGCTATTGTGCCATCAGACCTGCGACCGTATGTCTTGGACACTTGGGTAAAGAGAGGTGCAGAGCTGTCAACTGATCACCACCTGGTGGTGAGTTGGATCTGATGGCAGGGGAGGACACTATTCAGACCTGGTAGACCCAAACGTATTGTGAGGGTGTGCTGGGAACATCTGGCTCAGGCCCCTGTCCAGGAGGTCTTCAACTCCCACCTCCAGAAGAACTTCGACCACATTCCAAGGGAGCCTGGAGACATGGAATCTGAATGGGCCATGTTCTCCACCTCCATTGTTGAAGCAGCGGCCCAGAGCTGTGGCCGCAAGGTTGTTGGTGCATCTCGTGGTGGCAACCCCCGAACCCAATGGTGGACACCAGTGGTGAGGGGGGTCATTAAGCTGAAGAAGGAGTCCTATCAAGCTTGGTTGACTTGTGGGACTCCCGAAGCAGCTGGGGTGTACCAGCAGGCCAAGCGGAGTGCAGCTCGGGTGGTTGCTGAAGCAAAAACTCAGGTGTGGGAGGAGTTCGGTGAGGCCATGGAACAAGACTTTCAGGTGGCGTTGAAGAGATTCTGGCAAACAGCCCGGCTGCTCAGGAGGGGGAAGCAGCTCCCTGTCCACACTGTGTATGGTGTACCTGGGGCGCTGCTGACTTCGACTGGGGATATTGTTGTGCGGTTGAAGGAATACTTCGAGGATCTCCTCAATCCCACTGACACGCCTTCCACACAGGAAGCAGGGTTTGTGGACAAGGGGGACGTTTCGCCCATCACAGGAACTGAGGTCGCCAAAGTGGTTAAAACAAACTCTTTAGTGGCCAGGCCCTAGGGGTGGATGAGATTCGCCCTGAGTACCTCAAGGCCCTGGATGTTGTAGGGCTGTCATGGTTGACACGCCTCTGCAACATTGTGTGGAGGTTGGGGACAGTGCCTTTGGCATGGCAAACCGGGGTGGTGGTTCCTCTCTTCAAGAAGGGGGCCCGGAGGGTGTGCTCCAACTTTAGAGGGATCACACTCCTCAGCCTCCCTGGGAAGGTCTATGCCAAGGTACTGGAGAGGAGTGTCCGGACATTAGTTGAACCTCGAATTCAGGAGGAGCAATGTGGTTTTCGTCCTGGTCGTGGCACATCGGACCAACTTTTTACTCTCTCAAGAATCCTCGAGGGTTCGTGAGAGTTTGCCCAACCAGTTTGCATGTGTTTTGTGGACTTGGAGAAGGCATTCGACCATGTCCCTCGTGTTTTTTTGTGGGGGGGTGTTTCGGGAGTATGGGCTATCGGGCTTGTTGCTACGAGCTATCCGGTCTCTATACAACACTTGTGAGAGTTTGGTTTGTAGTGCCAACACTTGGTCAGACTCATTCCCAGTGAGAGTTGGACTCCACCATGGCTGCCCTTTGTCACCAATCCTGTTCATAATTTTTATGGACAGGATTTCTAGGTGCAGCCAGGGAATGGAGGGTGTCATGCTTGGTGACCACAGGATCTCATCTCAATTGTTTGCAGATGATGTTGTCCTATTGGTTTCATCCAGCAATGACCTACAAGTCTTACTGGGACGGTTTGCCACTGAGTGTGAAGCGGCTGGGAGGAGAATGAGCACCTCCAACTCTGAGTCCATGGTCCTCAGCTGGAAAAAGGTGGATTGTCCTCTCCAGGTTGGGGACAAGCTCCTGCCCCAAGTGGAGGAGTTTAAATATCTCTGGGTCTTATTCACGAGTGAGGGGAGAATGGAGTGAGAGATTGACAGATGGATCGGAGCAGCATCTCCAGTGATGCGGACGTTGTACCGGTCTGTTGTGGTGAAGAGGGAGCTGAGCTCTTAAGGCAAAGTTGTCGAATTAACAATCAATCGACGTTCCTACTCACACCTATGGTCATGAGCTTTGGGCAATGACTGAAAGAATGAGATCGCAGATACAAGCGGCTGAAATGAGCTTTCTCCGTAGGATTGCTGGACTCACCCTTAGAGAGAAGGAGAGGCTTGGAGTAGAACCACTGCTCCTCCACATTGAAAGGAGCCAGTTGAGGTGGTTTGGGCATCTGATCAGGATGCCTCCTGGATGTCTCCCACTTGAGGTGTTTTGGGCACGTCCCACTGGGGAGAGACCCCAGGGCAGACCCAGGACTCGCTGGAGAGACCGTCTCCCAGCAGGTCTGGGTATGCCTTGGTATCCTCTCTGAAGAGCTGGAGCAGGTGGCTGGGGAGAGGGAAGTCTGGGCTTCTCTGCTTGAACTGCTGCCTCCACGACCCGGATCTCCGGAAAAGCGATAGAAGATGGATGGATGGATGTTTCAGATTTGTATTTATAGTGACATGAGATTTTTTTGTCATTCACACAGATATAGTCAGGAAAGTGACTTTTATTTTATACATCTAGTTGTTGAGTGTTGTGTCATGTGAGCTTTTGAAATTCAGTAAAGTTGACCCACAGAGTAATTCATGGGGAGTTGTTGTCAATACCTGTACCCAAACTTAAAAAAAATAAAGGTTTTTCATTTTGCTGACAGATATGCAGGGTCTCTTTAAAACACGTCATGCTGTAGAAAGTGGTAACAATGTTGGCTGAAATTATGACATAGGACCAAACGGAAGAAAAAGAGGTCTGAACATGGAGTTGGACTGTTGACATCTTGGTTCAAAATTATGATACAATTAATGTAGTCTGACCGGTCTAAGCTACAAACAGCAACACATGATTCCTTTATAAACAGTGAAAAATGATGAGACAGGTGGCTATAAGCCGTAGAATTTGTTGGCAAAATGTCACAACAGCATGACAGTAACTGGAAAGTGCTAAGAGTACATACATTTGCTAACATCTAAATGGAAGATCTAGATTTTTATTTGAATCCACACCATACTGTGTTATTTTCATACATCCCTGAATTTTGTAATCAGATTCCATACCTAAATCTCAGACAAGCTAAAGATGAGGTCACATCAGAAAAAATACTGGCTCTACCCTTTTAATTCAGATACACTCCAAAATTCAGTTAACTCCAAATCAGGTTGATTTTTATAGCACTATTCACAACAGTCATCTCATGGCACTTTTAATTGAAAGGGTGAAGACCCTGTAATCTCAGACAGACCCCAACAATCAGGTGATTCCCTGTGAGTAAGCATTTGTGGGTGGTAGAAAGTGAAAATCTCCCTTCTGATGGGAAGAAACAATCAGAATCAGGCTCCAGTTGGCTGGGGTTGAGTGGGTAGAGAAGAAAAGAATAGAGAGAACAAACAATACACCAGGCATTCAATTTATGGGAGACAGCACACTTTACTGAACAAAATTTCATGGGTTCTTCTGCCCAAGTTCCAGCTTTCCTACAAATTTCTTTGAAATAGTGCCAGTAGTTTTGTATAATCCTGCTAAACAGACAGAAAAATGACACCAAAGACATAACCTTTTTGGAAGTAATGAAAATGATCCATGGAGAGCCACTTTTAATCATGACTTTTTTCTACAGATTGCCAATCATAGTGGCTATGTACAGGTGGACTGGAAGAAGGTGGAGAAGGATGTGAATAAAGCAAAGAAGCATCTGAAGAAGAAAGCGAACAAAGCAGCACCTGAAATAAATACGTTTATTGAGGAGGTAAAGGTACCTGTAACAAAGCTGTTCTTTCTTTCTTGCTTTTGCTGTGAATATTTTACATAAACCTGTTCTGCACTTTTTCACTTGACTATAATGTACAGTTAGGCCCAAAAATATTTGGACAGTGATACAAGTATTGTTATTTTAGGTGTTTATGAAAACATTCAGGATACAATTATATAATCAATATGGGCTTAAAGTGCAGACTCTCAGCTGTAATTCGAGCGTATTCACATCCAAATTGGAGCAAGGGTTTAGGACAGGGGTGTCCAACCATGTGCCATGGAGAGCCAAGACCCTGCAGGTTTTACCTCCAACCACTGTCTTCAACAGCAGATTTCTGTGAACTTCTTCCCACTGATTGCTGATAAGTGAAAACACCTGCTGAAGAGACTGGGTAGAAGAGAAAACCTGCAGGGTCTTGGCTTTCCATGGCACATGGTTGGACACCCCTGGTTTAGGAATTACAGCTCTTTAATACGTAGCCGCCTGTTTTTCAAGGGACCAAAAGTAATTGGACAATTGACTCAGGAGGCTGCCAAAAAAAATTAAAAAAAAGGCTGCATGGGCTCTTCCTTCATTAACCTGTCATCAATTAAGCAGTTAAAAGGTCTGGAGTTGATTCCAGGTGTGGTGTTTGCATTTGGAAGCTGTTGCTGTGAACACACAACATATGGTCAAAGGAGCTCTCAATGGAGGTGAAACGGACCGTCTTGAGGCTGAAAAAAAAACTAAATCCATCAGAGAGAGAGCAGAAATGTTAGGAGTGGTCAAATCAACAGTTTGGTACATTCTGAGAAAAAAAGAGTGCACTGGTGAGCTTGGGAACTCAAAAAGGCCTGGACGTCCACGGAAGACAACAGTGGTGGATGATCGCAGAATCCTTTCCATGGTAAAGAACAACCCCTTCACAATATCCACTCAAGTGAAGAACACTCTTCAGGAAGTAGGTGTATCAGTATCTAAGTCTACCATAAAGAGAAGACTTCATGAGAGTAAATACAAAGGATTTACCACAAGGTGCAAACCATTAATAATTTTTTCCTTCTTGCCTTGAGAAAGAGCAGTCGCATTTTTCTTCCCTCCTCTCCTGCCTTCCTGATCTATTCCCAGCTTTTGCAATGTTGCGTTTTTGTCTGTGTTTAGTCGCTCTTCTTCTGCTGAATCTTAATCTAAACGGAAATTATGGATTTGGAAGCGGCTTAAATGTGCTATTGTCACTATTTTTCAACAAGAATTGGGCCAAGGGGGAGCCCAAGAATTGGAACCTACGAGGAGACTCATGGACATTGGAATTCATGCGTCTGTGGAAACATTATTGGTTATGATCTCAGGACTTCTATTTTTGGCTGTGGAGTTCCCTGATGCATCAGAAATTGAAGGAAGGTGAGAGAGCTGATCAAAGCGGATCCGGCAAGCTCCTTCATCAAATTCGACCAGTTGGGGAGGGCACGAGTAGTGGCAAACGGTGAACTGAATGACAGTGATTCAGTGAAGGAATACATCTGAAGCCCTGTGCTCTCCATGGAAAAACAGTTTAAGCCTGCACATATAATGGAAGCACAGAATTACACGGGTGAGGACAAATTCTATTCTCTGAGTGCACTGTGCTGATTTGATTTGATTTGACCTTGTTTGCCCCGTGTTTACATTCCTCCCGATTGAGATAAGCGGAAGGACCGGCTCTTATGTCTACCCAAACAATCAACAATCAGTTGTTGTTGTCGTCAGCGGATTGGACCCTCAAGGACAATGTCCATGTGCCTTCTGCAAGCAAGAGAGAGAGCAAGAGAGATAGACTCTGGACTTGTTTATAAGTCACATGATTATAACATCTATCCACTGCCAGGAGGCGCCCTCTGCTGCTCACTAACAACTGTTACATTTACACTACACAATGCATACAACATTACATGCATACAATACACTGCCTCTCAACTTTTGTGTGTGATCTCCTGCTAAATGTCTGCTAAATGTGCATTGAGGGTTTTTTTTGCCTGCAATCAAAATTTCGCTCACTTCGAGCGTCATTCTGATAAAACATGTTTTTTTTCTCTCGCCTACTGTGTCATATCCATTTTCTTTTTTTTTCCTTTCTTCTTTATGACTGGCGCCTAGCGGCTGCCCCGGCCTTGGATGCGCTCTGCAGAGCGTGCCCAAATGCCAAGTCACGTTTCGTTACCTTGTATTCATACATGTGTAATGACAATAAAGTTGAATCTCATCTCATCTCATCTCATTAATCAGTCTCAAAAATAGAAAGGCCAGAATTGACTTTGCCAAATAACACCTGAAGAAGCCTGCCCAGTTCTGGAACAGCATTCTTTGGACAGATGAGACTAAGATCAACCTGTACCACAATGATGGGAAGAAGAAAGTTTGGAGAAGAATTGGAACAGCTCATGATCCAAAGCACACCACATCTTCTGTAAAACATGGTGGAGGCAGTGTGATGGCATGGGCATGCATGGCTTCCAATGGCACTGGGTCACTTGTGTTTATTGATGATGTGACAAAAGACAGAAGCAGCCGGATGAATTCTGAGGTACAGAAAAAGATTGCTTTTAAGAATGGGGACTTGTTAAGTGTGAAAAATATACAGAAAGAAATTAATTACAAACTAAGAACAGCTAGAGATGAGACGAGGAAGAAATTTGAATCTGAATGCCTAGGAAAAAGTTCTAGGAAACTGGGACTCAGTTAAAGTAATGACAAAGATGACTCCATCCAAAAGCTGCATTAATGTAATGAATGAGGAAGAAAAGGCAAACGAGTTGAATAATTTCTTTTGCAGATTTGAGACTAGAGATTTTTCTCATAAACAAAAAGCTGCTCTGGATGCTATATCAGTATTGGGCTCTGAAAAAAATCATAGTTGACCAGCATGTTGTGGAAAGATTTTTCTCACGTATGTGCCCCAGGAAGGCATCTGGACCAGACGGGATCTCTCGGCGCTTACTGAAGTCATGTAGTGAGGAGCTAGCAGAAGCCTGGAGTCCCATCTACCAGAAGTTTTTAGATACGTGTTCTGTCCCAGTAATTTGGAAAAGCTCTATTATAATTCCTGTACCAAAAAAAGCAAGCTGCAAAGAGAATGACTATCGTCACTGGTAATGAAGTGCCTCAAGAAGATTGTCATTGACAAGCTGAAAACTGATTTTTGAGGACTTTTGGATCGTCTGCAGTTTGCTTATAAAAGTAGTAGAAGTACAGAGGATGCCATTCTAACCTTCACTCATTCTGTGTTTAAACATTTGGAGGCGACAACCTCATATGCACGTCTTTTATTGGTTGATTTTAGTTCAGCTTTTAACACACTGCAGCCACACCTTAATTAAGAGGTTAAATGATTTTAAAGTGCATCCTGTCATTAAATGGTACCACTCATTTTTAACTTATCGTAAACAGCAAGTTAGTGTAAATGGAACTTTATCTAAATTTAGAACCCTCAGCACAGGAGCTCCCCAAGGCTGTGTTAGTTCACCATTTTTGTTCACCTTGTACACTGATGAGTGCAGAAGTGTCTATCCAGGCAACTGAATTATTAAATTTTCTGATGACACTGCTATTTTATCACTACTTCAAAAGACTCATGCTCTGTCAAGCTATTTTATAGAAATTCAGAGGTTTGTCAATTGGTGTGATGACAGTCATTTCATTTTGAATACTGATAAAACAAAGGAGATGGTGTTTGACCCTCGGGGAGTTGGTGACCACAGGCCTGTGGTCATCCACAACCACACTATAACACAGGTTAGTTCCTATAAATATTTGGGAGTATTTATTGACAATTCATTAACCTGGAGCACACATATTGATTACCTCTGTAGTAGACTACAACAGTGGCTGCATTTCTTGCATAGATTAAGAATACATGGCGTTGATAAAAGGATTATGCTAATATTTTACCAGGCTGTGTTGGAGAGCTGTATTAGATACAGCATTACAGCTTGGTTTGGCAACCTCTCTGTGAAACTAAAGAACAGAGTGTTGTGTTTAATTCATACAGCATGGAAAATTATTGGAGTTAAAGAGTATTTACCCATGCAGATCTTACACGACCAGGCAGCCTGTAGACAAGCTCAAAAAATAATCAGTGACATGAGCCATGTACTAAACAATGAATATGTGCGGCTGCCCTCAGGGAGGAGATACAGAGTCCCCAAGTGCAGGTTCAATAGATACAAGAACTCATTTATCCCGACGTCAGAAAAACTTTTAAACTCAGATAAATAGGTCAGGGACACTTATAACGCCTGTTCTTAATGACTGCTGTTATATATTTATGTATTTATGTACTTGTATTATTATTGGGTTTTATTTCATTTATTATGTACTACATCCATTGTGTATGTGTGGATTGTGTGGTTGCAGCACGGGTGACAAGCCCAAGACAAATTTCCCCTTGAGGGACAATAAAGTTTCTTATCTTATCTTAAGTGTATTGGGATATACTTTCTGCTCAGATTCAGTCAAATGCAGCAAAGTTGATTGGATGGCGATTCACAGTACAGATGGACAATGGTCCAAAACATACTGCAAAAGCAACCCAGGAGTTTTTTAAAGCAAAGAAGTGGAATATTCTGCAATGGCCGAGTCAATCACCAGATCTCAACCCAATCGAGCATGCATTTCACTTGCTCAAGACAAAACTTAAGGCAGAAAGACCCACAAACAAGCAGCAACTGAAGACAGCTGCAGTAAAGGCCTGGCAAAGCATCACAAAAGAGGAAACCCAGCGTTTGGTGATGTCCAAGGGTTCCAGACTTGAGGCAGTCATTGCCTGCAAAGGATTCTCAACAAAATATTGAAAAGTAACATTTTACTTAGGGTTATGTTTATTTGTCCAATTACTTTTGAGCCCCTGAAATGAGGAGCGTTTGTATAAAAATAGCTACAATTCCTACATGTTTAATAATATATTTTTGTTCAACCCCTTGAATTAAACCTTAAAGTCTGCACTTCAGTTCCGTTGTAGTTGTTTCATTTGAAATCCAATGTGGTGACATGCATAGCCCAAATCATGAAGATTGTGTCACTGTCCAAATATTTCTGGGCCTAACTGTATTTAGCTTAGTGGGGTTAAAAAGAACATTGCATGTCTTTTCCCTTGTATTTGGGGTGGGTGAGATTTTTTTGTTTACCCACTAACCAACAATACCCTCTGGTGTTCTTCCACAATACTACACCTAATGATTGTAATGCAAATGCTTTGATTAAACTTAGCCTTATTGATATCAATCTTGTGAGATGTTTCTTTAATGTGACTTGGCTCTTCCCCCACAGGCCACAGATTTTATAAAGAGGAACATCGTCTTGTCCAGCGGATTTGTTGGTGGGTTCTTTCTGGGACTAGCCTCCTAAAGCTGCTTTGCAACATGCAGTCTTCATCTACTGTGAAAAACTACAAGAATCACTCTACATTGTACTGTATCTGTTGATTGATCATTTCATACAGAGGGTTATGTTACATGCCCAGTACTAAGCTTTGAAGAGTGTGGTGTCATGGCACAATGAAAGTATTTTGGTTGTTCTGTGAATGACTTCTGCTGGACATGCCAGGCTGCCATAAACTTGCTATACAATAGAGTCCTCTTTTCTTTCTTTCTTTTCAAATTGTAAATCATCAAAGTGTGGATCTCAGAAGCAAGTGTGAATATGTGAGTGCCATTTTAAATGCATAATAAACTTCCCTTCAGAGCTGCAAATGCTTACAAACAAGGGTAAATATTATGATGGTGACCATGAACGGCAGTAGTTAGTGTGGGATGTTAACCCTAACTCCCGGTCTAATGCCTCGACAAGGTATTTTTTTAATGCGAAATGTGAAGTCAGGTTTACATGCCTGTCAAAGCATGTGAGCCAACATAATTTTAAGGTTCTTACCACTGGCTGGGGGATGAGAAATTTTCCACTGTAAACAAGTAAATATGAAATCTATCCCCTTCATAATGTCACCATGTCCTTTAATTACAAAGAGCACCGACTGTGCCCTGGTTATTGCCATTAACACTAAGCGACTCCAGTCACTCCTATGCTCTCACTTAAGTCATTGTGCATTTCATAGTGTTTGTGTAGCATTTTATTATATAAAACAAGCTTTACTGCTCAGCTGAGCTTCATGTAAAATTACCTGTCCCTATTTACAGGAGACCAGTTATCAAAAATGTTTTTATTTTTCCTTTGCCTTTTTCTCTGTGCAGTACCGAAGAATTCCACATGCATCTATGCTGTATTTCAGTAAGCTTGTGTCTAGCAACTTTATGTATATACTTTTATTTTAGTGTTGTATGTATTTGGTTGTATATTTGTTTTGAAATAAAGATTTGATTTTCAACAGTTTTAATTCAATTAACTTCATTTTTATAGCACCAATTCAAACAACGGTTGTTTCATAGCACTTTAAACTGTACAGCAAAGACCCCACAATTGCAGAAATTGACCCCAACAATCAGGTGATCACTTGTTGACACTGGAGAAGAGAAACTTTATAAAAGGATGAAACCTCCAGCAGAACCAGGCTCAGGGAGGGGCAGCCAGCTGCTGCGACTGGCTGTGGGGCAGAGAACAAGGAAAAAACAGACATGCAGATGACAACATGCTGAGGACTCATAATCTAAGGGAGAGAGCAAACAATGTTAAGGAACAGCAAAAAATGAACCGAGTGAAGAAAGAAGTGAAAGCCCAGTGCATCATGGGAGGTCCCCCAGAAACCAATAGCAGCATGACTAATAATAAAAAGGAAAGTTAAGGTCACCTAATCTAGGGCTGGGCAATATCTCGATACTTTAAAATACAGTGCTGTGAAAAAGGATTTACCTTCTTAATGATTTCTTATTTTTGCATATTTATCATACTTAGTGACACTGGCAAAAATCCATTTTTTTTTTCTTAATATGTCTGCAACACGGTGTTTATGACTTACTACAAGACATATCGAGTGAAATTGCTCAAATGTCTTGTTTCTTGCTGTGAAGTTTCACTGAAGCCCCGTTGCCTGCAAAAAAGGCAAGTTGAGACTGAATGTTGAAGGTGACATAACTGGTGCTGGCACGTGGCGAGGGTTGAGCCAATCAGGACACACTGGCCTATCTGACGTCATCCAGGCTAATTAACACTTCTTTTTTTTTTAACAAACTTTTGAAAAGTTGATCCAAATTAAGATGGATTTCACCATTAAACTGCTTTTAAGGGCCGATGCAGCTTCAGTCTTTATCCTGGGCCACCATGCATACAACTGGGCAGCACATCCTTCAACTGCTAAGTCTGTTTATCACAGGATTTAGGTTTATTATTATATCTGATAGGATTATTCTTTAAATGGTTCAGATCACCAAACAAATTTCAATATGACACAAAGATAACTCAAGTAAAATGCATTTTTTAAAAATGATTATTTCCTTTATTAATGGCAAAAGCTATCCAAACCTACCTGGTCCCATGTGAAAAAGTAATTACTTCTAAACTTAATAACTGGTTGTGCCAGCCTTGGCAGCAACAACTAAAATCAAGTGTTTAAAATAACTGGCAATAGGTCTTGTACATTGCTGTTGAGGAATTTTGGCCCACTCTTTGCAGAATTCATTGAAGTCAGCCACATTGATGGGCTTGCACTTGAGGTCACAAAATGATGGGCAGACATTCTACTTCAGGATTTTCTGGTAGAAAGCAAATTCATGGTTCCATCAGTTACGACAAGTCGTGTAGGTCCTGATCTAAATCCCACTGAGCACGTTTGGGTATGGATGGCAGAGGGAAGTTTACAGAAATGGATGCCAGTTCCAGACTATGTTATGCCCTTCGGGAAGCCATCTTAACCAAATGGAGCAACATTCCTACCAGCTTTCTAAAAGCGCTTGCGTAAGGCATGCCTAAATGGATTTTTGAAGTGATCAAGAATGGTGTGGCTGTTCACTGCTGCAGTCCTTTTTTTGACACTTGTAGTTGTTTTGGGGTCTTAATCAGCTAATGAACAGTCTGTTTGAGTCTAAATAGTTTTCAATAAATTGCCTACTCTTATTTTTTGTCTCTTGCTCCTGGTTGTTCTTTTCGCATTTTGAAACGCTACTTACAACCTGGTTATGATCCACCAGCTCAAAATGGGAATACCTGTAATTCTTCCCCCAGTCTGAAGATTTTGATCAGGAGTATATACGGAGTATCAATATTGAATTATATTGCCATGATTTGATTTTTTTTTTTTACCCATATCACCCAGTCCTAACCTGATCCAACCCCAGCTGTAAGCTTCATCTAAAAGACAGTTTTAACCCTGTCTCCCAAATCCAGTTTGACAACTAGTTCCATAGAAGAGGAGCTTGAAAACTGAAAGCTCTGACTCCCATTGTATTTTTAGAGATTCTAGATATTACAAGTAATCCTGCATTTTGGGAACGCAGTGCTATTAGGATAAGGTACCATCAGAGCTTTTAAATAACAATGGGATTTTAAATTTAACTCTAGGTTCTAAGCCAATGAAGGGAATCCCAAAAAGGGCAGTTATAATCTTTATTTTGAGTACCTGTTAAAACTAGTGGCAACATTTTGGATCAATTAAGGACTCTTGAACACAGACTTTTACCACGTTTTGTACATACTGTATATAATGTGCATTTTTGAGTATGTTATTTCAACGTTAGAGTTCTTATTTTAATATAAAATTTATGTGTGCACCAATTGTGAAATTTGGGGCCAATACAAATACCCATGTTTAAAATAAGTTGGACAATATTTTTAATGCCAGAGGAACAAATATGTATCATAAAAAATACCTGAATGACTCAAACTGCTAAGTCCCAGATGCTTTCTGAATTTGCAGCTATAGTTAACGGTTGTCCTTTTCAGTGCAAAAATCAATGTCGGACACACCAGATGAATATCAGACAGTGCCATTGGTGAACTATAGTATACCCAAGGGCCCACTCGTCCTGTGTTGTCTGTACTGTACTGACCAATGTTTGACTAGTACAACTGCTTCATACTGTTGATAAGAATTTAACACTTCCCCAGCTCAGCATAGTTGGGTGAGGTAATCCAAGGAATGGAATGAATGTAAATGCTCACACCCTCCTGCTGGTCATGCCGTATACCCAGGCAACTTAAATGTACCATATCATCGATCCAACCATTTATCTACAATCATTTTACAATTGCGGCAAGTAGGGGCAAGTGCAGAGGGTGAGTGTTTTCTCTTGAAGAAACACAAATATACAGAGCCGATTAAATAAAATCCACAAGAACACTGGAACCATTTGAGAATATTTGTGGGGAGAACAGTACAGAGCATACAGTACAAGTGGAAGCTTGCATGAGAAGTGAAAAAGGGTTGCAATTGCCCTCAAAATGGCATGGGCCAAATTTGCCAAAAGCTCAGTATCAGTCAAGATTAATATTGGTGTGATCCATCCATCCATCCATCTTCTACCGCTTTTCTGGAGGTCCGGGTCGCGGAGGCAGCAGTTTAAGCAGAGAAGCCCAGACTTCCCTCTCCCCAGCCACCTGCTCCAGCTCTTCAGAGAGGATACCAAGGTGTTCCCAGACCAGCTGGAGAGACTGGTCGCCGCTGATTGGTCAGGTCGTAACATCACGAAAGCGACTTTTTCTGCTGAATCTACTCCACGACCACCATTTGTAGTTGTTCAGCCAGTGAACACAGTGCGCCCCTTTAATACAGTATATTATATTAATATACTGTATAATATACTTATATATTACTTATATATATACTCCTAATATTATATATTAGGTGCGCAATTTTCTTTCTATATTAGCCGACGATCGCATCCAGCGCAAGTTAGACGGATCTACTCGAAATGAAAAAATATACCAGCAGGTGTCCGAGCAGATGGGTTCCCAAGGGCACATCCGTACTGCCAAACAGTGTCGGGAGAAGCTGAAAAAGCTGAAAAGCGATTACCGAGCAGTGAAGGACCACAATGCTTGAAATGCAGCGGATCGGAAGGAGTGGAAGTGGTTTGCTGAGATGGACGCGATCTATGGACATAGGCCCTTGACATGGCCACGGCCTTGGAAACCGTGGATGGTGAGTGTTGTTTTGATATTGCGCGTCTTTTCGCCACTTTATCCTTTCCGTGCTAAGCTTACTGTTTTTAAGAAATAGGAAGGTTGTTAGATTGTGGGTAATGGTTGTTACTGAGGCTTGCCTATTGTTTTGCAGCCAGCTGCAGATTCACGCTTGCTTTGTGTTAAGTATTAGCGCGAACAAAACGCTGAATTACGCTTATTGTATTCCGGTTAAAAACTTTAGAGTGTTGTGTACATGTTGCACTTTGGTGTTAAGTTTTAAATTGCGTGCATTTTCTTTCTAGAATCGCAGTTCATATCACAGGGGTCCACCTCAGTGGACATGGACACAGCAGACTCTCCTGCGTCTGCGTGTGCCGGAGCGCCAGCTGGATCGACTCCACATCACCAGCTCCATCTGGATCACGTTCAAGTGCCGGTAAGGCACAATAACCACAATTTTTTTTTTTGGTGAAACAGGTCCAGCGGAAACCAGGGTCGAAAATCCATCCATCCATCTTCTACCGCTTAATCCTTTACAGGTCGTGGGGGGGGCTGGAGCCTAATAAGTTATGTACCAAATTGATTAATGCAATTTCCTGTAGCTGCATATTAATTAATTGAAAATGTCTTTTTAAATGTACAAAAAGGTTATTCTTTGGTCTTCACTTATCGGTGTTCCACAACCATTTTTAGGTGTGGTGATTGAAGTGCTGTTGTAACTCCTGTTTTAGAAAAACAAATAAAGCTCATGAACTGCCGTTGAAATCAACATGCTTCATTGAAATGCTTCGCGTCAGCTGACTGTATTAACCCATTCAGATTTCTGCGGCCACACTACAAGCAACTATTTTAAACATTACCCATCCATCCATCCATCCATATTCTTAATCTTAATCCTTTTTAGTTTTGCAGGGGGGCTGCAGCCGAAGACAGCACCCTGCGTGTTGCAAAATCCGCTCTACTGAGGGGCAGCAACATGACAGTTCAGCTTATATACAGCAATGAAGCATAATATAATAGTGACATTCCACCACAGACTTTCACCTGTGTAATTCCATAATATATGTAGTGATCCAGCTTTAACGACCATGCCTTTCTGTCTTTCCATCTAGGCAAGACGAAAACAGACAACTCCATTGCTAACCTTACATTAGCGATGGTCAACATGCATGACGAAGAGATGCGGCTCTTGGAACGGCAGCATGACCAGCAGCAAGAATCAGGAGTACATGCAGCATTTGTAACAGGTGGCCGCAGATGTGCGGGCGGATGCGCGTGAAGCCCTGGAGCAGGACACTGTGTTACGAAGGGAAGAGCTCGCAGAGATGTCAACATTCAACAGAGACTTCCTGACCCTATTTGGCAGGCTTGTGGACGCATTTAGCAGTCGGCGTGTCTAACCATGTCTCCCCACGCCCAGTCTGTTTTTTTGTTTGTAAATTTTGCTTCTGGAATAAAATTGTATTGTTTGCATCAAAAGTCTGGTTTATCTGTTATGACACCGTATGAGAAAAGCCAATAATTACATACACATTCCATTCTCTGTTCACTCCACATGCTGCTGTTCATCAGGTCAGGTGTATAGCCTTCTAATGGTAATTTAATTTTTAACAACACAACGAAACGTAATGTCTTGGTAGTTTTTTTTATTTTATTTTAAACAAATTTGAAATGCTGAATCCATTTCTCTTGAACGGGTACATTTTTTATGTTATAAGCAGTTGTACAGGTGTGCTTTAACTTGTACAGTAGACACTGATAAAGGTAAGTACATGTAAGTTGAATGTTGCATCACCAGTCAAAATTTAATAAATTAAGAAGGAATCTAGCAAAAATTTGGCACTAATAACATTAGACACAACTGTGTTTTTGTTGCACACAACTGTTGTTACCAACAAGTTGTGCAAAATTTATATTCCCTTTTCCCAAAAATTAAAAATCAATTTGTAAGTAAAAGTGGGAGACCTTTACATGGGAATATGACATGTATCAGCACATGATTTATAGTTCAATTTGCATTTCCACCTAAGCAAAAGTGGCTTGTCGAGCTGGATTTTTGTGAAGATGGCCTGTGCAGTGTTTCTGCATGTAATTACATACCTGTCAAGTGATACGGTTTCGCCGTATTTTAATACGGGGAAAATGCAATTTTAGCAAATACGGGCGTATTTCCATTTCTGTACGCCAAAAAGAACAATATACGGGAAAAAAAATGATTGAGAGTGTGGAGGAACACGTCGTGTGTGTGACCCCCACAGCTTACGGGGCTGGCAGAGCGCTCAGCGTGAGCAATTATCACAACAGTGAGAAGTGTGGACTGATCATTATGCTGATGGCCTCGCACCTTCTTAACAGATAAGCGTTATGAACAACAGAGGACAGGTAGATGGAAAATGCACAACATTTTATTTACAAAAAACATTTTTGAAACATGTATGCACATAAATGTGGGCGAAATTACATTTCTACCTATTGCTAGACAAGTACTGCATTCACAGCATCTCGTATATCGGCACCCTGCTCCTCTGCTCCCTGTGCCGCTGCCACCACTGGTTCATCTACTGCATCATCCAATGTAATGTCAAACGTCTCTCCATGACTCTCACACAGATTGTGCAGAGCACAACAAGTCAGCACCATAGATTTCACCAGATTCATGTCACAGTCATTCCTCTCTCCTTCCTCCTTCCTTCTCTCCTCGTCATCAGCCATTTTCTTTGTTGTGGAGGATTCGGTCGCGTGTTTCACGTCTCGAGAGTGTGGCGCCACCTCGGCGCCGCCTGCTGTTCAAGAAATCCCACCCACCGCAGGTGTGCCAGCAGTAATGTTGAAAAGCAACCGAGGCAGAACCGAACCGAAGTGAGTCGAGTCGGGTTTTCTAATCGGGGCTAGTGGAAAAGCGCCTATAGTCTCTCCACCGAGTCCTGGGTCTGCCCCGTGGTCTCCTCCCAGTGGGATGTGCCCGAAACACCTCAAGTGGGAGGCGTCCAGGAGGCATCCTAATCAGATGCCCATACCACCTCAACTGACTCCTTTCAATATGGGGGGGGGGGGCAGTGGTTCTACTCTGAGCCTCTCCTGGATGACTGAGCTCCTCACCCTATCTCTGAGGGTCCTGGTCCTAAGTGAAGGGCCAGACCAAGAACGATCCAACATACTCTCATGATAAATTCTAGATCAAGGATTCAGTGTACCCCGCCCGGTATGGGGTTACCGGGGCCCCACCCTGGAGCCAGGCCTGGGGGAGGGGCTCGATGGCTAGCGTCTGGTGGCCGGGTTTCCACCCATGGGACCCGGCCAGGCTCAGCCCGAAGGAGTTGCATGGGTCTGCCCTCCAGTGGGCTCACCACCTGCAGGAGGGATAATGGGGGTCTGGTGCTATGTTGATTAGGTGGTGGTCAAAGGCGGAGACCTTGGCAGACTGATCCTCAGAGATATTGGTGTGAGTTTCATTTTATTTTGGTTCAATGTGTGTTTTCCTGTCACTATAAAACAGGTTAATGTGTTGAATTCTTGCTTTTATTTGAAACCATAAACAAGTACACAACACAGTTTGACAAAAAAAAATAGTATTAAGTATTTACAACAGACACTTATAACCAGAGGATGTGCTAGACTTTTCAGTAATGTTATTTTGACCAACAGAATTGCAGAAATTCTGTCATACGCTGTTATAATCACCTGTCATTTTAATATCCAGGTAAGACACCAGATAGCTTTTGTTTTTGTTCATAAGATACACCAGCAGCTGTACATGTTTGTGCTTCCTTCTCAACTGCATCAGTCTCTCTTTCCACCAATCTTAACATCATCACGACAGTTTGGCCATTTAAAGAAAGGTTTCACACTCAGCTGCTTTTGACATTTTTGAAGTTGTAGTGAAGACTTTATGTAGCTGCACACAGAGAAAAGTGAACTGCCAGAAAGACTTAAAACATTAAAGTGAAAGGCGAGACCATACTAGATAATTATTAATAAGCGCTCTAAAATGGACAGGTGGGAGTTAGAAGTAACAATGGCAATACATCACCCTCAGTGCCATCTGTCATAATGACAGCCTTCATATTTTTAAGTCACTGCTAAAAAAAATAAATAAAAAAATCTGACAATTTTCAGTTAATACAACCTCTGCTTGTAACACTAGTATTTCTTCCTCAAAGTTCTTTCATAATTCAGGCATCACCTGCTTGGGCTATATATAATTTTAAAAAAGACTTGGGGGCGAACAAGCTCATCTGATCAATGTTTCTGCAAATAGAAGCTGGTTTAGTAAATTGCATTTTGTGAAACTGAAAAATCATTCTGCTGTTCTCACATGGGCATTTTAAGGAGGGCGCATTCCGTCAGTAGTGTCAGGGTGGTGATCATGTAACTGCTGTTGATGATCTGAAACACAAGGGCACAAATATTTAAAAAAAAAACAAAAAAAGATACTGCTCCAACTCATTTTTTGCTCAGAATCGGTACATGATCAGTCAGCATAATACCTTGATCTTCCCACTGAACCTGACTGATCCCAGTGCAGTGGAGACCTGGCTCAGGGTTCCCGCTGAAAGGTCCAGTCTGAAGTGTCTGTAAAAGTGGCTCTTCAGGGACTGCATTAACCTCATCACCTCCTCAATGTCAATATTCCCTGTCTCCTCATCTCTGTCACTCCTCTCCAGTGATGCATTTCTCACACTGCACCACAGCTCCCATGCATCTTGGGGGTTGACTATGTAGGTGATCTCTAGTGGAGGCACAACTGGAAGAGTCCAAACCATCTTAAGGTGCTGGATGTGGGACTCTGTGTGACAGTTCGTCCATAGGGCCACAAGCCACTGTAGGCTGGTCTGGCTGATTTCCAGAGGGCCAAAGCAGCAGTCAAAGGTCTGCTGGAACCAGTATTTGATCAAAGAAGTGAGGTTTTCAGCCCCACGGCTGCCAAAAAGTGGCAGACAGGTGAAGTCTTTTGGAAGAGAATTTAAATATTCTGCGTTGCCATTGGTGCATGCCAACCAGCCACTCCATATTAACTTCTGGGGTTCGTCCTTCCTTGAAAACGGTGGCTTTGAATGAATCTGGAAGTAACAGAAAGTGGTAATTAAAGAAACAACAAAAGACTTTCACTTCCACTGTAGCCATGTGGCTAGAACTGAAACTGTTGTGCTATCTAATTTGGTGACCATCTAATCACCTATGCACCCTTTTGGAGGTGGAAAAAAAATCCTAAAAACTTATTGTTTCAGGTTGTAAAGCATGAAAATTTGCCACTTTTCTTTTTCCATTACAAGCTCAATTATTTTTGGTTTTGTACTTTTTGTTTGACAAACGAAGGCACTTTGTGAGGTCACCTTGAGTTCTGGGATATTGTGATGAACTAATCGAAAACATGACTGGCATATCAGTAACAAAAACAATCAGCTGCAGCCCTACGAGCGGGCCCACATCACCTGCAACAACGCTATGTAACTTTGCTGTTCCTGGTAGAAACATTGATAAGACTACAACTGGCCAAGTAGAACATTCTACAGCCTATGTACCAAAAGGCAATCACAGGGTGCAGTGTTAGTCAGCTGCCAGCTATAAGATGTAGCCATCTAGCCCGTTTTAGAATGGGCATCATCGAGGAGCCAGCAAAGGTCTTGTTGGAGGAAGCAAAGAGAAGAAAGTGAGACAGTGAACAAGCAAAAGCCCAGACAATTGGATCAGCATACACTCAATGCAGAGAGCTAAGAGATAAAGGGATGCAAGACTGATGGGACCTGGCTTTGTTGCTGTTGGAGTAGTAAGTCGTATTCCTTTTGTTTACCCTTCATTTATTATGTTTCCTAATGGGGAAAAAGCATCTGAATTCACTGGCTCCTTCCAAACACCTCCAGCATGTAAACAAATGTACATAGCTTACACTGTAACAATCGTTTACGACAGAGGTAACAAAAATTACAATTCACAACTAAAGGGTGACCCCTAGAACAATTCTTTCATTATGCCATTTTAAGAAGAGATAAGCTGTGTTCAAATGTTAACTCACTCCCTTGCTCACTCCCTACGCGTTCTGTAGTGAATTCAGATACAATGGATAAACTCAAGATAACAATAAAATTGTAAGCTTTCAGTAGGACTGGGCAATATAGCTAAAAAAAATGTATCTCGATACATTTTTCTCAATAAAGCGATACACAATGCATATCACAATACACATTTTGTGTACTGAATGTCTTTTAAATTTTAGTTTTACTTACATTTTTTAGAAATTTATATTATATACACACACAAAGTGGTGTGAAAAAGTGTTTACCCCCTTTCCCGATTTCTCCATTTTTTTGTATGTTTGTCACACTTAAATGTTTCAGATCAACAAACAAATTTAAATATTAGACAAAGATAACACAAGTAAACAAAAAATGCAGTTTTTAAATGAAAGTATTATTTAGGGGGAAAAAATAAAACCTACATGGCCCTGTGTGAAAAAGTGATTGCCCCCTAAACCTAATAACTGGTTGGGCCACCCTTAGCAGCAACAACTGCAATCAAGCGTTTGCAATAACTGGCAATGAGTCTTTTACAGCGCTGTGGAGGAATTTTGGCCCACTCATCTTTGCAGAATTGTTGTAATTCAGCTACACTGGAGGGTTTTCGAGCATGAACCACCTTTTTAAGGTCATACCACAGCATCTCAATCGGATTCAGGTCAGGACTTTTACTAGGCCACTCCAAAGTCTTCATTTTGTTTTTCTTAAGCCATTCAGAGGTGGACTTGCTGGTGTGTTTTGGACCATTGTCCTGCTGCAGAACCCAAGTGCACTTCAGCTTGAGGTCACAAAGGGATGGCTTGACATTCTCCTTCAGGATTTTTGGTAGACAGCAGAATTCATGGTTCCATTTACCACAGCAAGACTTCAAGGTCCTGAAGCAGCAAAACAGCCCCAGACCATCACATTACCACCACCATATTTTACTGTTGGTATGATGTTCCTTTTCTGAAATGCTGTGTTACTTTTATGCTGGATGTAATGGGACACACACCTTCCACAGAGTATTTTGTCAAAAGTCTTGGGAATCATCAAGATGTTTTCTGGCAAAACTGAGATGAGCCTTTATGTTCTTTTTGCTAAGCAGTTGTTTTCATCTTGGAACTCTGCCATGCAGGCCATTTTTGCCCAGTCTCTTTCTTATGGTGGAGTCATGAACACTGACCTTAACTGAGGTACAAACGTGGACAAAATTGTTGGTACCCCTCTGTTAATGAAAGAAAAACTCACAATGGTCACAGAAATAACTTGAATCTGACAAAAGTTATTTATTTATTTATTTATTATAAAAGTGGTAATAAATAAAAATTCTATGAAAATTAACCAATGAAAATAAGAGAATGCTTTTGAATTGTGGTTCAACAGAATTATTTTAAAAAACAAACTGATGAAACCGGCCTGGACAAAAATGATGGTTCCACTAGAAAAGATTGAAAATAATGTGACCATAGGGACATGTTCAACCAAGATGTGTCCTCTAATTAACATCACAGGTGTCTACAAACTTGTAATCAGTCAGTCAGCCTATTTAAAGGGTGACAAGTAGTCATTGTGCTGTTTGGTGACATGGTGTGTACCACATTAAACATGGACCAGAGGAAGCAAAGGAGAGAGTTGTCTCAGGAGATGAGAAAGAAAATTATAGACAAGCATGTTAAAGGTAAAGGCTATAAGACCATCTCCAAGCAGCTTGATGTTCCTGTGACTACAGTTGCACATATTATTCAGAAAGTTAAGATCCACAGGACTGAAGCCAACCTCCCTGGACGTGGCCGCAGGAGGAGATGGATAATGCGAATGGTAACAAAAGAGCCCAGAACAACCTCTAAACACATTCATGGTGAACTCCAAGGTCAAGGTACATCAGAGTCAGATCGCACCATCCGTCGTTGTTTGAGCCAAAGTGGACTTCATGGGAGACGACCAAGGAGGACACCACTGTTGAAAACAAATCATAAAAAAGCCAGACTGGAATTTGCCAAACTGCATGTTGACAAGCCACAAAGCATCTGGGAGAATGTCCTATGAACAGACGAGACAAAACTGCAACTTTTTGGCAAGGCACATCAGCTCTATGTTCACAGACGCAAAAATGAAGCATACCAAGAAAAGAACGCTGTCCCTACTGTGAAACATGGAGGAGGTTCTGTTATGTTCTAGGGCTGTTTTGCTGCATCTGGCACAGGGTGTCTTGAATCTGTGCAGGGTACAATGAAATCTCAAGACTATCAAGGTATTCTAGAGAGAAATGTGCTGCCCAGTGTCAGACAGCTTGGTCTCAGTCGCAGGTCATGGGTCTTGCAAAAGGATAATGACCCAGAATACACAGCTAAAAACACCCAAGAATGGCTAAGAGCGAAACATTGGACTATTCTAAAGTGACCTTCTATGAGCCCTGATCTAAATCCTATTGAACATCTGTGGAAGGAGCTGAAACATGCCGTCTGGAGAAGGCACCCTTCAAACCTGAGACAACTGGAGCAGTTTGCTCATGAGGAGTGGGCCAAAATACCTGCTGAGAGGTGCAGAAGTCTCATTGACAGTTAGAGAAATCATTTGATTGCAGTGATTGCCTCAAAAGGTTGTGCAACAAAATATTAAGTTAAGGGTACCGGTGTAGGGAACCCACGCTGGGATAATCATCTCAGACTGGAAGCAGAGGGGAGGGGAATATTCCCTTTGCCGGTAGAGCGTGGGGGATTAAATGGAGGACAGTACGTATTGTAATGTGTAAATGTATTGTGATGAAAATTTCAGGGAACAGGGGGAAGGAATAGAGTGATATAAAAGGAGAGACCCTGGTGTATTGAGGAAAGTCTTTTTCTGTGTATGAATGCAGTGAGAGAGAGAAATCAAGTCATCTGTCGTGCAGATCTGGATTCTTTATTTGCACTCTCCACACTGGTGACCCTTGACGAATTATGGAACACGAGGCAAGAACCCCAGAGTTGGCCTGGACGGGAAGTCCCAGCAACGCGGCAAGCATCCCAGAGACGGCACGGACGGGAAGCCCCAGCAACGCGTGCGCTGTTTCGGTCAAACTACCAGACTTTTGGCTGCATGACCCGCGGTCTTGGTTCCACCACACTGAGGCTCAGTTCACCCTCTGGGGAATAACGGCAAATGACACCAGATATTACTATGTGGTCGCAGCGCTGGACGCTCGCACGTCTCATCAAGTAGCAAGCCTGCTCCAACAGCCTCCAGCCCACGATAAATACGGGGTCTCAAGGCCGCGCTGACCTGGCGCTACACACTCTTGGACTGTGAGAGAGCAGAGAGGCTCCTGAGGCGCTCCAAATTAGGAGATGGGTCGGCAGTCGAACTGATGGAGAAGATGTTGGCGTTGATGGGCACGGACGACGGACATTTTCTGTTTGCCCACCTTTTCCTCCAGAACCTCCAAACAGAGGCAAGAGCGGTCCTGGCCAACTCGCCGTTGCTGGCCGCACGCGACTACCGTGCGCTAGCCCAGGAGGCAGATCAGATCATCCTCACCACCAGAGCCCTCACAGTGAACGCGGTGGCATCGGAACCCAGCGAGACGACCAGCGGAGGCGAGGAGCCGGCGACGGTAGCGGCAGCCAGAAAGCACCAGAGAGACACACTCTGCTTCTACCACCGCCACTTTGGAGAGAACGCACGCAGATGTGTGCCACCGTGCATATTCAAGCGTTCGAGAAACGCCAAAGCCGGCAGTCAGTAGCAGCTGCAACCGCCGGTGAAGAAAAAAAGCTGCTCTACGTGACACACTCGCGCTCGGGGAGACGGTTCCTCGTAGACACTGGCTCCAAAAAGAGCCTCATCCTGCCGTCCTAGGCCGACCGGCTAGCGGGAGCTAGCGGCCCCGAGCTGATAGCTGCAAACGGCTCAGACATTAGGACTTTTGGTGACAGGACACTGACTGTATCCCTACATGGCCGTATGTACGAGAGGACATTCGTCATAGCGGCATGCAGTTTCCTGATCTTGGGAGCTGATTTTCTGTGTGCACAAGGGTTGCTAGTCGTTGTTGCTAACAGACGCCTGGTTAATGCAATGTCTTTTGATTCTCTCCCCTGTACAGCTCGAGGGGCCGGGCCAACGACACTAGCCAACATCACAGCTCCAGGCAGTAAGTTCCGCCTGGAACTGAGTGAGCACTGCTCACTCAAGTTACCAGCACTCACGGTCCCAACGTTTCCGGCGGCCAGCACTGAACACGGGGTGGAACACTTTATCACCACCACTGGGCCGCCCGTTCTCGTACGACCTCGGCGCCTGGACGCAGCTCAACTGGCCATAGCGCGCAAGGAGTTTACCAACTTGGAAAGGTTGGGCATCATCAGGCGCTCAAACAGCCCATGGGCATCCCCGCTACATATGGTTCCTAAGGCCGAGGGATTGTAGCGACCGTGCAGAGATTTCCGCAGATTGAATAACGCCACAGCGCATGACCGCTACCCGATTCCCAGCGCGTGCGGAGGACATACCCAAAACAACGGTAATAACTCCGTTTGGCTTGTTTGAGTTTTTACCCATGCCCTTTGGATTAAAAGGCGCAGCACAGACATTCCAGCGCATGATGGATGCGGTGTTGCGTGATCTGCCGTTTGTGTTTGTCTACCTGGATGATATCCTGGTGGCCAGCGCGTCCGAGGACGAACACGTAACCCACCTCATGAAGGTTTTCCGGAGGTTGGAAGAGCACGGGTTAATAATCAACTCGGCGAAATGCCAGTTCGGCGTGACGGGGATTGACTTTTTGGGGCACCGCATCTCACCAGAGGGAGCGATACCCTTGCCGGACAAGGTGCCTGCCGTGGCGAATTTTCCCCGGCCTCAGACGGTCAGGGCGCTGCAAGAGTTTTTGGGGATGGTTAACTTTTATAACCGGTTCCTCCCCCGCACAGCTCAGCTCATGCAGTCATTGTACACCACGCTCAAGAAACGGAAGCTGGTGGACAGAGTCGAATGGACTCCGGAGCGGGAGCACCCATTGTCTGAGGTTAAAACAGCCCTGGCAAACACCGCACTGTTGGCGCACCCGGACCCAGCAGCCCGAATAGCACTCACTACCGATGCCTCGGACGTGGCCATAGGGGCCGTCGTGGAACAACGCGTCGCCGGTTCTTGGCAGCCACTCGCTTTTTTCAGCAGGGCTTTGCGTGACAGTGAGCGTAAATACAGCGCGTTCGACGGAGAGTTGCTGGCTCTTCACCTGGCCATACGCCACTTCCAGTTCTGGCTGGAAGGGCGCAGCTTCACTGCGTTCGTGGACCACAAGCCACTAACCAGGGATGGCAACAGGAAATTCTGATTTCAGCTGAAATCTAATTTAGTCGATTGACTTATGGGGGGACCGGGGGGGGGGGGGCGCAGCCCCCCTGAAGCTGGGAGGTTTTCAGTAAAACAGAAGTAATTTAGACTGAAAAAAATGATTAAAAAAATGAAATACTAGACTTAGATAAATCATTAAATTTAATGAAAAGTTAACTTACTTTTTCTTCAATGTTGTCTCACTGTCTTTAGTCCAACATATTTAACAGTTCTATAAGAGTTTATTACACTATTTACACTGGTCACCAAGTCACTTCTAATGTGAAACTTTCTTCCTTTTGGCAGCAAGCTGTGTCAGTCTCTGAACTCTGAACTTCATCTCCTTTTCTGGTTTCTTCAGAAACTGTCCGAGTGTTTCTGTTACCTCGTCGAACTTTGAGCCAATTTTCACCTTTACCGTCACTTTTCTCTCAAGCCAATTCCATCGGAACTTATTTTTGACACTTTTGTCTATTTCTAGCACTGATGACTCCTGATCCTTCGATAAAAATCTCATAATTCCGCTGAAAACAATACCGAAAGCTCAGAATTCCAACACGAACCAGGGATGTGATTTGGGGTTGGGGAAATTATCTGAAAATTCAGCAGGGTGTCTGGGGAACACAGTCCCCCAGCGGGGTCCGGGGCAGAGCCCTGTTGGGGGGGCAAGGCGGGCGAAGCCCCCCGAAGCTCCTGGGTTTTTATGATTTTTTAAGTACCAGAACTGTGCTTAAATGACATAAAACAAACAGCTGAATGCCACTTATTCCTGTATAATATTGACTTATGTTCCAAGAAGATAGCATTCCTAAAATATTCCAACAAGCATTATCCATCACATGCTTTAACACTTGATCAAATCAAAATCAGTTAATTTTATCTATTCCATAATAGAAATAAAATTCCAACATACCATTACTTTTTATAATTTCAGCATTCATTTCAGATCACCAGTTTCAATCTCCACTGAGTCTTGAGCAGTTCATTTTGCACAATCACTGATGTAGCCAAGTAGTAGTAGTAGTAGATTAGTTTATTTGACAGGGTGCATAAGTCTTAGAAATATTCAAAAGTTATGAGTCAATGTCCACTGTGCACTGTCAATTTCAAACTGTTTGGAATCATAAAAGTAATCTAACTAAATTGTTTTGCTATTTTTTTCTCCTCAACATCAATGTCAGGGCGCTGCGGGAGTTTTTGGGGATGGTGAACTTTTATAACCGTTTCCTCCCCCGCGCAGCCCAGCTCATACAGCCATTGTACGCCGCACTCAAGAAACGGAAACCGGCAGACAGAGTCGACTGGACTACCGAGCGAGAGCAGGCGTTCTGACGATAAAACAGCTCTGGCAAACGCTGCAGTGCTGGCGCACCCAGACCCGGTGGCTCGGATAGCGCTCACTACCGACGCCTTGGACATGGCCATAGCAGCCGTCGTGGAGCAATGCGTTGCCGGTTCTTGGCAGCCGCTCACCTTTTTTAGCAGGTCTTTGCACGACAGTGAGCGTAAATACAGCGTGTTCGACAGAGAGTTAATGGCTCTCCACCTGGCCATACGCCACTTCCAGTTCTGCCTGAAAGGGCGCACCTTCACTGCGTTCGTGGACCACAAGCCGCTAACGTACTTAATCTTCCTGGAAGATAAAATAAAGCGGAATTCGGCGAATTAGCAGAAAATCACATCCCTGAGAACACGCCGCCATGAATTTTTGACAAAGCATACAACGAGCCATTTGATTGGTCCAATCGTTTGCAACTATCCAATCGAAGGGCTGTTTACAATACAGCAGTAGCTTGAACACAACACATCCGGGTTATCGCGGGAGACTTGACCCGGGCAAGCGCCGAGCGCTAATGTAATCGTGTTGATTTTTGCTAAAATCGGTAACAATAAGGTACCTTACCCCCCCTAAAATTTTCTCAACGGATTTAGACGATTCACAGAAATGATCAATTTGAAAATAAATCGGCGGAAATCCGCGGATCGGCGGAAAATTGCCATCCCTGCGCTAACGTACGCAATGGCCAAGGTTTCGGAACCATGGTCGGGCCGGCAGCAGAGACAGCTGGCCACGATCTTAGAGTTTACGACTGATATTCAGTATGTGGCCGGTAAGCTGAATGTAGTGGCGGACTGCCTCTCGCGCGCAGTAGTGGCCCCAGTCTGCGTAGGGATAGATTATACAGCCATGGCCGCAGAGCAGTTTGGCAATGCGGACGTGTGCGTGCTCCAGTCTGGACCAACAGGGTTAAGGCTGGAGAGCAGAGTACTGCAAGACGGCAGCACCCCCCCCCCCCCCAATCTGTGACATCTCCACGGGACGCCAGTGCCCAGTGGTCCCAGTTGCTTGGTGCCGCCGAGTGTTTGAGTCAGTTCACGCTCTGGCGCACCCAGAGTGCGCGCGTCAGTCAAAATGGTGGGAGCAAAGTTCGTATGGCCAGGCCTGCGCAAACAAGTGAAAGAGTGGGCTGCAGCCTGCGTAGCGTGCCAACGAGCCAAAGTGCACAGACACACGAAGGCCCCTTTGGAGCCGTTTCGTATACCGGCTAAGAGGTTCGACCATGTTCACGTGGACCTCGTGGGCCCTCTCCCGCCATCGCAAGGGTTCACGCACCTTCTGACAGTGGTGGACCGCACCACACGCTGGCCAGAAGCAGTCCCGCTAGCGGCAACCACGTCCGTGGACGTGGCGCGTGCCTTTTTGACAACATGGGTGGCACGTTTTGGCATCCTGTCAGACATCACGTCCGATAGGGGCCCGCAGTTTGTTTCCGACCTCTTTTTTACCAGATAATCCCACGACGGACAACCATCCGTCTCCGCGTTCACAGCATAGCGCAGATACAGGCACGCTACCGGGCCCGACCCACCACCGTTTTCCACGCGCTTTTGTGCCAAAAACTTTGAAGAACGCGGCATTCGTGTTTGTCAGGCACGATGCCCACCGCCCACCATTGCGCCCACCCTACGATGGCCCATTCAGAGTGCTGGAACCAGGGGACAAACATTTTTTTGTTAGATTTGGGAGGTCGTCGGGAGAAAATATGTATAGACAGACTTAAGCCGCCATTGTGGTGGCAGACGAGCAAGTGATGTTGGCTCAGGCCCCTTGGTGTGGAAGACCCCCACTGAGAACTCCCCAGGTAGAAGATTCAGCAGAGCAGCCACTCGGGCAAGTTGAATGTCCCCCCCCCCCCCCCCCCGCCATTGCCGACCCGCAGACAGACACACCCCCAAGAGCCCCCAACTGGCACAGCAGCGCCGCGGAGTCGAAGGTCCCTCATTACAGCAGATATGGGAGGAGACTGAAGCCAAAATGACGTGAGGGTTGAAACTCAGTCTGAGACTCTGGGGGGGGGTTGGTTAGGGAACCCACGCTGGGATAATCATCTCAGACTGGAAGCAGAGGAATATTCCCTCTGCCGGTAGAGCGTGGGGGATTAAATGGAGGACAGTACGTATTGTAATGTGTAAATGTATTGTGATGCAAGATTTCAGGGAACAGGGGGAAGGAATGGAGTGATATAAAAGGAGAGACCCTGGTGTATTGAGGAAAGTCTTTTTCTGTGTATGAATGCAGTGAGAGAGAGAAATAAAGTCGTCTGTCGTGCAGATCTGGTTTCTTTATTTGCATTCTCCACATCATCATTTTTGTCCACGCCTGTTTCATGAGGGTTTTTTTTGTTTGTTTTTTTAAGTTTTTGTAAAGATAAGATAAGATAAGATAAGATAAGCCTTTATTAGTCCCACAACGGGGAAATTCCAGGATTGCAACAGCACAGGGATAGCAACACTCAGAGCAACAATCAGAAGGCAAGAGTACATATGTACATATTACTATAAAATATATATATACACACACACACACACAGACACACAGTGCAGAGCATTGTAGCTGGATGGAATAAATATATGAATATATGAACACACAGTGCAGAGCATTGTAGCTAGATGGAATAAATATGTAAATATATAAACACCCACAGTACGGAGCATTGCAGCTAGGTGGAATAAATATGCAAGTATATAAACACACACAGTGCGGAGCAATGTAGCTAGATGGAATAATATGTAGATATATAAAAACACAGTGCGGAGCATTGTAGCTAGATGGAATAAATATATAGATATATAAATATAAACACACCCAGTGCTGAGCATTGTAGCTAGATGGAATAAATATGTAACTATATAAACACACACAGTGCAGAGCATTGTTGCTAGGTGGGATGAAACAGCATAACCGTCTATTTAGTTATCCTACATGGTATGATTATGTGCCCATACATATTCTCACCCTCCATAGCGACCGGTATGTTCCTAGTTGTATGCCAGAGAGGACCATTGTGTAAGTCTATTGCATCTTTTGCATTCAAAAAAAAACTATTAGTTTGTTACGTCTTTTTGCTATCTCTGCGAGCAGCCCTGCTTAGGTTGTACAGTCTGACAGCCGTTGGTAGGAAGGACCTACGAAACCTCTCGGTTGTGCACCTGGGATGATGTAGTCTGCTGCTAAATGAGCTCCTCAGTGCATCCAGTATGTCCTGCATAGGGTGGAACTCGGACTCCAGCAGAGATGACAGTTTAGCCACCGTCCTTCTCTCTCCTATCTCCTCCATCGGATCAAGGCGTTGCCCCAGGACAGAGCTAGCTTTCTTAATCAGTTTGTTCAGTCTCTTCCTATCGGCTGCAGTAATGCCACTGCCCCAGCAGACCACTCCAAAAGTGATGGCTGATGCCACCACCGTGTCATAGAATGTCTTCAGCAGCGCCCCTTGTACACCAAAAGACCTGAGTCTCCTCAGCAGGAACAGCCTGCGCTGTCCCTTCTTGTAGAGTGCGTCAGTATTGTGTGACCAGTCTAGTTTATTGTTCAGATGAATACCCAGGTACTTGTAGGATGTCACCATCTTGATGTCTGTTCCCTGTATATTTACTGGTGCTGTGAGGGGCTGCCTATGCCTGCGGCAGTCCACCACCAGCTCCTTAGTTTTCCTCGCGTTGATCTGGAGGCAGTTCCGATGGCACCAGTCCACAAAGTCCTGGATAAGCCCTCTGTACTCAGTTTCATCTCCGCTGGAGATGAGACCAACGATCGCAGAGTCATCAGAGAACTTCTGTAGATGGCAATGTGTTGTGTTGTGTGAGAAGTCCGCAGTATAAAGAGTGAACAGGAAGGGAGCCAGCACCGTTCCCTGGGGGGTATACATGTCATTACAGCATTGCATTGTTTACATTTTCATCACATATTCCCCCTTTTTTGTGTTTTTTGACACCCTTTTTTTAAGTGAAAGAAAAAGAGAAATTAAAAGAAGAACAAAAAAAAACAAAAAAAACAAAGAAAAAAAAAACAAAAAAACAAAAGAGCAGAAAAATAAAAGAGCATCTGAGTAGCGTTGGAGCAAAGAGAGATGCCATTATTGAAATGGTATTTGTCAAATATTAGATCTGATGGAAGACACATATGCGTTCGAGGGTTGCCAAAAGTTCAAGAACCCATCCATGTCCTGTCTCAGTGCAAATGTCAACTTTTCCATCGAATAAATGTCCTGAATCACGTTAATCCAATCTTCAGGTGTAGGACAGTCTTTCAACGTCCATTTTTTTGTTAGAGCTTTTTTACTTGCCAATATTAAAACAGTGAATAAGTATTTTTCCCCTCATCTTTCCAGTGATTCCGGTAGTAAACCCAAATACAAAGTTACAAAAGAAAAGGGAACTGTTACGTTGAATAGTTTCCCCAATATTGTCTGTACATTGGTCCAATATTGGTGGATAACTGGGCATGACCAAAACACATGAAAATGATTTGCAGTCTCTTCACCACACAAGCGCCAACAATTCAACCCCTTACGAGTAAATTTGTTTTGTGCAGGTGTTCTGAAAAATCTTAATAATTTTTTCCATCCAAATTCTCTCCACTGCAGGGATGAAGTACTTTTCCATTGTTGTTTATTTAGCTTTTCCCATATTTCCAGTTGTAAAGTGAAATTCCCCTCTTTTTCCCATCTCTCTTTTATATATGATGTGTTGTCTCCTTTTAAGTCTTGAAGACCTTGGTATATTTTAGAAATGTATCTGATCCCTGGGATCCCTTTATATGCCATTAAGAAGACCTTCAGAACACCTGACTGGGCCCTTTCCAAATCCTCCTTTTTAAGTATTTTGTTTATGTGGTGTCTAAGCTGGAAGAACCTGTAAAGGTCTTGATTTACTAGACCTTGTTTTTTCAAATCTTCAAAACTTCTTAAAGTTTGCCTTTTAAAAAAATCATAATATTTTATCAGTCTGTTCTCTTTCCACTTTTTAAATCTAGTGTCTGTTTTATTAGGAGTAAAGTCCTGATCATAGGAAATCCATTGCAATAATCGATAGGGTTCTTTAGTTTGATTCTCTCTGACTATCTTAAACCAAATTTTTAGCGGGGTCTCTATCCACGGGTTAGTGCTATTCAAAAGTTTAGGTAAGGCATTGTTCCCTATTATCGCCTGTAGGGGAATGTCACTTGTTATTTGGCATTCCAACTCCTTCCATTGTGCAGTGTAGACTGGGTTACATATCTCTACTAAAGTTTTAATTTGTGCGGCTTTAAAATAGTCCCTGATATTTGGCAGCGCGAGCCCACCTTTGTCTTTGTTTAGCTGTAGGGTTCTATACCTGATTCTTGGTCTCTTGCCCTGCCATATGAATCTTGAGATCCTTCTGTCCAGTTCTTGCCATGTTTTTTTGGGAGGTTCTACCGGTATTGTTTGGAAAAGGTATAGAAGACGTGGAAGTATATTCATTTTGACTGCTTCAATTCTTTGTGCAGTACCCAAGAATGGTATCATATTCCATCTTGCTAGATCAGATTTTATTTTTGCCATCAGTGGATCATAGTTTAGTGTTATAATTTTGTTGAGTTGTTTCGGGATATTGACCCCCAGATATTTCATAGATTCCATCTCCCAGTTAGTTTTGAGTTTGCTTCGTAAATATTGATTTGGGTCATAGTTGAATGTTAAAATTTGGGTTTTATGCATGTTTAATTCGTACCCCGATAACTCTCCATACTCTGAAAAAACTGAGATTAGTTCTGGAAAAGAGGTGTCCAGCTGCCCCAGGTATATTAAGATGTCATCGGCAAAGAGTGCCATTTTATGTTCCTTCTGACCAAGTGTAATACCTTGAATTTTTTGATTCTGTCTTATCCATTGGCTCAGAGGTTCTATGAAGATTGCAAAGAGCAGTGGAGACAAGGGGCAGCCCTGACGACATCCTCTTTCCAGTTCAAAAGATGATGATAATTTACCGTTAATCCTTATTTTAGCTGTTGGTTTTTTATATAATGCTTAGATAGTTCTAACGAAGTTGTTATGAAAATTGAAACTGGATAACATTCTATTCAGGAAAGACCAGTCAACTGAATCAAATGCTTTTTCAGCATCTAATCCCAACATGGCTGCATTTAAATT
Source organism: Pholidichthys leucotaenia (assembly GCA_020510985.1). Lineage (NCBI taxonomy): Eukaryota > Metazoa > Chordata > Actinopteri > Cichliformes > Pholidichthyidae > Pholidichthys > Pholidichthys leucotaenia. The sequence goes on along the minus strand of CM035845.1, from coordinate 250,902,016 downwards.
ATATTTTTTTATATGATGAATTATGTGTAAAGTAAGATAAGATAAGATAAGATGAGCCTTTATTAGTCCCACAATGGGGAAATTCCAGGATTGCAACAGCATAGGGATAGCAACACTCAGAGAAACAATCAGAAGGCAAGAAAAAACAACATCTAGTAAACATATGTCCATATTACTATAAATGTATATATATAGACACACAGTGCAGAGCATTATGGCTGGTGAATGTGCAGCAGAAAGTCTAAGTTCTCTCTCCGCGGATGCAGCGGGCCAGCTGGAAGTCTTTGGGCATGATGGTGACCCCCTTAGCGAAGAAGAGACCATCAGGTGGGCCTCGCTGGTCTCCTGCAGAGCCACGACGGCGAAGCTCAGGAAACGCAGGACGGTCTTGAAGTCCTGAGCGATCTCCCTCACCAGGCGCTGGACGGGCAGCTTGCGGATGAGCAGCTCCGTGGAACTCTGGCAGCGACGGATCTCTCTCAGAGCCACGGGCCTGTAACGGCGAGGCTTCTTCACTCTGCCGGTGGCCGGAGCGCCTCTCCGAGCAGCCCTGGTGGGGGGGCTTCTTCCTCCAGTAGATTTTACGGGCGGTCTGCTTGGTTCTTGCCATCGCTCTTTATTATTCTGTCTTATATTTCTTTCACGCCGCCTAAACTCCAGCCCGGCACCGCGTCGTTTTCGCTACAGCTCCCGGTATGTCGAGTTTCCCATTAGCACTGGGCGGCGGCCAAGTGCTAGCTAGCACTAGCTCCTCCCCGCTGTAACGTCTCCCGCTGCAAACCGTGGCTCCGTCCGCCGACCCGGGAGACCCCCGGGGCGATCCGTGCGTCCGTGATATATATACAGAGTGAAAGGTGTAGAAAGAAGAAGGAAGATAAAAAAAAGGCTGTTGCAACAGGCAGCCCACTCGTGTGGCGCCGCCGGTCCGGCGGAACCGGAAGTGCGTTTAAGTGCGTTTAAGTGCGTTAAAGTGCGTCTAATGTTATCTTGTGTCTGTCTTTGTCTTATAAAACCTGTTTGGTCTAAATGAATTAAGTCTGTCAGTATATTTTCTAAACTTTTGGCAAGGATAGCGGAAAAAGTTTATAGTCCTGATTTAACACACTGATTGGTCTGTAGTTGGAGCAGTCTAGTTTATCCTTTTCAGGTTTAGGTATGACTGCAATGACCCCTTCTCTCCAAGAGGGGGGGATTTCCCATGTGTGGAGGACATAGTTAAATGTTTTCAGGAGGAGAGGAGATAGTTGCTGTTTAAAGGTTTTGTACCACTCTGCTGTATAGCCATCTGCTCCTGGGGATTTGTTAGCTTTAAGTTTCATAATTGCTTTTTCTAATTCTTTAGGTTGTATTTCTGACAGTAGTGTTTTATTTTGTGACTCAGTAAGTTGGGGAAGATTTAATGTATTTAGGAAGGCTTCGGATGTGTTTTTGTGTTTTTTGAGGGAGTATAAGTTCTTGTAGTAATTCTCGAAGCTTTTAAGAATTCCCTGAATTCTAAATTTTATTTCCTTTGATACTGGGTCTCTGATTTTGTAGATTGCTCTCTCCGTTTGTTGTTTCCTCAATTTGTAGGTTAGTAATTTTGCCGATTTGCTACCTGTTTCATAGTATTTTTGTTTCAGAAATGTAAGTTTCTTCTGGATTTCTATTGTGTAGATCTCGTTTATTTGTTTTTTAATTTCCTTAATTTTGAACTAGTCATTACAATGAGTGTTGTCTTTGTGCTCTTTTTCTAGTATCTTAAGTTCTGACTCTAACGTGATTAGTTTTTCTTGTCTCAGTTTCTTTTGGGTTGCCAGTTTTGCGATAATCTTTCCCCTTATTACAGCTTTGCATGTGTCCCACAGTATTAAAGGGGATACTTCTCCATTATCATTTTCTTCCAAATATCTGAGAATATCTGATTCCAGTTCATCTTTCAGTGGTCCTTTCAGCACATTTTTTTTTCCACAATATCTTTATTGAACCTTTTTTTTTTTTTTTTTTTAACAAACATGATACAAACAATCAAACACTAACACTAAAGTACTACAAAAAAAAAAAAAAAATGCACTAAAAACACCAACAACCACCAACAAAATCAAGTCTTCAACAATGCTCCTCTGTTTAGTCTAGACAATCCATAAGTATACATATTATGTTCACCAGTTTGGAATTTACAAGGTCCACACACATCATTCACCTTCTTCTTCAAGAGTTATGTTTAAATTTTTTACATAATCAATAAAAGGTCTCCATATATTCTCAAACACAATTTCCTTTGATTTTAGTATATATGTTATTCTTTCTAATGGAAGGTTTGTTAACATCTGTCTTAACCACTGAGTCACATCTGGTCTATGAGTCTTTTTCCATAATAGTGCAATACATTTTTTGGCATTAAGCAAACTGAGGTCTATGAATGTTCTTTCACTTTTATTAAAATTATGCTTTTCTGGGTACAGACCCAACAAAAACAGTTTAGGATTCAATATGATTTGTTTTGAGATTATTTTTTCAATTGTTACCCTCACCTCTTCCCAAAACATTCTTATTAATCTACATTCCCATAAACAATGAAATAGGGTTCCTTTACTTTCCATGCATTTTGTGCATGTATCTGGTATATTTTTGTTATATCTATTTAACTCCTCCGGTGTAACATACATCCGCATTAACCATTTGAAATGTATCAATTTAAGGCGTGCATTTATTGATTTGGTTTGAGCTTCTGTACAAGCCAATTCCCATTGTTCCTCTGAAATTTCAATTTGCAGATCTTCTTTCCAGTAGTTTAATCTTTTCAGTGAATTTTCACTTGAAGATAGTGTCAGTGAGTTATAAAACTCTGAAATAATACCCTTTCTTTTACTATCTTTCATCATCATTTTTTCCAAGGATGAATAAATAGGTCGAGTGAGAGCTTTATTTTGATTTGATCGAATAAAGTTTCTAAGTTGAAGATATTTAAAAAAATGTGTTCTATTGAGATTAAATTTGATCCTCAGCTCTTCAAAAGACATTATGTTGTCTGCACATGGCAAATATAAATCCTGAATCTTTTGTATTCCTTTTAAATTCCATACTTTAAATACAGCGTCCGCTCTCCCTGGTTTAAAATATTGATTACCCCATATTGGACTAAATTGTGACAATAACTGTGGTTCTTTTAAATAGTTTTTAGCTTCACACCATATTTTGATCATATGCTTTACAAATGGATTTTTAACTTGTTTTTGTAATTTTTTTGCCGAATCTGAGTATATGAATATGGGAAGAGGTAAAGGTAAATTGTATGATTCCATTTCAGTCCAGTGAGGGAGATCATTTGATGAAAAATAATATGTCATAGACCTCAGTTGTGCCGACCAATAATACAACATAAAATTTGGACATTTCAGACCTCCACGATCAAATGGTAAATATAATAAAGACAAACGTAATCTAGCCCTCCTGTTGTTCCATATAAATTCCACTAACTTTTTTTTTATTCTTGAGAATAGATCTAAAGGTGGTGATAAGGGAATGTATTGAAATAAATAAAGTATTTTAGGTAAAATATTACTTTTAAGTATATTGATTCTCCCGATCATCGACATTGGTAGTGACATCCATCTCTGAGTTAACTCATTGATATCTGACATTAAGGCTTCATAGTTGACACTGGCGACTGATTCTAGCTTAGGCATAATTTGGATTCCTAAATATTTAAACTGATTTACAACATTGAATTGATTTACCTCAGGGGCTGGGTAATTTCTCTGGGTCTCATTTAGCATTAATATTGAAGATTTAGTTTTATTTATTTTATATCCTGATATTTCCCCAAAATTCTTTATTAAATTCAACAAGGTTGGAATTGATTTTTTTAGATTCGACATAAACAAAATTATGTCATCGGCGTACAGGGAGATTTTATGTTCTGTTGGTCCAACTTTAATTCCATATATTTGTGAATGTAAACGTATCGCTATCGCTAAAGGTTCAATTGCCATAGTAAACAGTAAAGGTGAAAGTGGACAGCCTTGTCGACATCCTCTATTGATTTTTATTGGTTTTGAAATATTGTTATTTGTTAGGATTTCTGCTGTAGCATTATTGTATATTATTTGAACCCATTTTATGAAATTATTTCCAAGTCCAAACCTTTGTAGGACTTCAAAAAGAAAGGGCCATTCAACTCTATCAAAGGCCTTTTCGGCGTCCAATGATAGGAGAGCTGTATCCGGTGCTTCTTTATTAAAATAAATAATATTAAATAGTCTTCTTACATTATGGAAGCCTTGTCTACCCTTTATAAAGCCATTCTGATCTCGATTAATAATATTTGGTAAAATTTCTTGTATTCGTCTTGCTAAAATTTTACAGATTATCTTAAGGTCGGCGTTTAATAGGCTTATTGGTCTCATATTTTCACATTTATTAGAGGGCTTACCTGGTTTTGGCAGCAGTATAATTAAGGCATTATTTATGTATGATGGTAAATTATTATTTTGAAATGCTTCTAAAACCATTTCCAAAAAAGGTTTTATTAATTTATTCTTAAATTTTTTATAAAGGTCAACTGGAAGACCATCTGGTCCTGCACTTTTTCCTGATTTCATATTATCAATGGCTAGCCCAACTTCTTCTTGACTAATTTTAGAATCCAATATCTCCCTGTTTTCATTTGGAATACACGGTATAGATAGTTCGTTCAAAAACCCATTTAGTTTTGTTAAATCAGCTTCATTTTTGGTATCATATAATTTTTCATAGTAATCTCTAAAGGCTCTATTAATTTCTAAAGGATCTATAACTACCTGTCCTTTACTTATAATACTGGTAATTGGTGTTTTAATTTCCAATTGTTTAATCTGCCATGCTAATAATTTTCCCGATTTTTCACCTTGTTCATAAAAAGATTGTTTCAATCTTAGAAGACTCGAGGCAGCTCTATTCGCTGATTTTTTGTCGTATTCAGCTCTCAAAATCAGTAATTCATTCTCCAACCCTGGGTCACTTCCTGCATACACTTTTTCCTGAAGATTTTTTATTTTATGTTCCAATTTAGCTCTCTCCTCTCGAGTCTTCTTAGATTTTGATCCTGTATAACTAATAATATGTCCCCTAATAAAAGCTTTGAAAGCCTCCCACTTTACACATGCTGATGTTTGTGTAGTATTGATGTCAAAGAACTCGTCTATCTGTTTTTCTATATACTTGACAAATTCCTCATCCTGAAGCCATTTATGCTGAAATTGCCATCTACCTGATTCCTTTGTCAATTTTTTATCTACATATATTAGACAACAGGGTGCATGATCAGAGATCACGATGTTATCATAAAAGCAGTTTTGAATCTTGGACCTTAATTCTGTGGAAATCAAAAAATAATCAATACGTGAGAATGTCTTGTAGGTACTGGAATAACAAGAATAGGCTTTAACTTGTGGTTTCATTTCTCTCCATATATCTAACAATCTCAATTCTTTCATAAAATGATTAATAGTCATCCTACATCCAATGTGCGTACAATCCAGTCCTGTTGATCTATCCACACCTGGATTCAATGTACAATTAAAATCCCCTGCTATTATATGTTGCCCTGTAAGTGATGATAAGATGAGAAATAAATTAGCAAAGAACTTCTGATCATCTATATTGGGACCATATAAGTTCACAAGATTTATATTTTCTAATAGCAAAGAACCTTGAATGATTACATATCTTCCAAATTTGTCTCCAATTACATTTTTCACTTGAAAAGGAACTGATTTATGTATGAGAGTCATAACTCCCCTGGCTCGGGATGAAAATGAAGAGGTGAATACACTTCCCTGCCATCTACTCCTAATTCTTTTAACATCCTCCTCTATCAGATGAGTTTCTTGTAAAAACACAATTCTTGAACCCATGTCCTTTATTTTATTCATAACTTGTTTAAGTTTTTTTAAATTTTGTAGACCTCTGCAATTCCATGAAGTTAAATTAAGGTTAACACTTTGGTCCATGATCAATAGAGAGTTTGGGATTACCTTGCAGTGTAAACATGCTCATACAGAGAAGCAAAAACATGAGTGGTTGAACATTCATCCTACAAACTACACACAAACAAATTTCCCCTTCCCACACTTGTGGCAAACCCCCCAAAATCAAAAGAAAAATTCTGTCTCCCGATATAGCCATCGACCGTTCCACACCCACGGGGAACAGCCTAAGCCACTCCTTCTTCATCCTCCCAATCACCCTAACTCTACTGCTTTTAATGACGTAACATTAACTCTCCTCTGTAGTTTTCCAACTTAACTCCAAAATTTTTAACAACTTTGTACATCATAGTTTTTTGTTTTTTTTTGTTTGTTTTGTTTTTGTTTTGTTTTTTTAATATATAATACAATCTATATTTTGTAAACTTACTATTTACTTCAAGTCAGTCAGATGCCTGTGCAAATGCTTAATTATTCTACCTTATATTTTGTTCATGCTTAGCTCCCACCAGTCTCTTCTTCTTCTTTGATCTTCTTGATGAACTCCTGCGCCTCCTCTGGGGTCTTGAAGATGTGGGTTCTGCCCTCATACGTGGTCAGCAGTCTCGCAGGATAGATTACACCATGACGAATCCCAAGGTTGCGCAGCTCCTTACGTACGGGATCAAACTGCTTCCTCAATTGCTGGATTCCTGTGGCCAAATCTGGGTAGAACCGCACCTGCTGGTCCTGGTGTTTAATCTCTCCTTTAGCACGTGCAGCGTTGAAGATCTTCATCCTGTCTCTGTTGCTAAGAAACTTCATAATTAAGGTCCTCGGCGGTCCCTTATCTCTCCGTGGGCCAATACGATGTGCTTTTTCCAGAACCACTGCTGATTGCAACTCCTCGCTGCCCAGCACCTCCGGAATCCACTTTTCCAGAAAGGAACATACGTCCCGACCTTCTGATTCCTCTGGAAGACCCACCAGCCTCAAATTATTCTGTCTCGACCGAGATTCCAAATCCAAAATATTATCTTCCAGAGATTTTTTTTTTTTTTCCAAAGTGCGCACCTTTAATTGAAGACGGGTGATGTCATCTTCAGCACTAGCGAGACGGAGCTCCATCTGCGCCGTTCGTTCTACACAGTCACCCAATTCCTTTCTTATTCCTTCCAGCGCTGTCATAATCCCATCAAATCTAGAGGAAAAGTCCGCTCTCATTGAACTCATGGCAGCCATCAGCGCATCTGCGCCATTCCCCGCAGAAATCGCACCGCCGCCAGCCTCCTCCGCCATATATGGAGCCTTGTTTGCTGCGTCACAGACCTGAAAGTCCGTTAATTTGGACTGTTTCGGCGGCTCGCCTTTTCCTTTTCCTGGTTTTCCAGCCTTAGGCTTCGCCGACATATCCTCGCCCAAATGCTGGGATACGTTCTGTCCCAAATGAGAGAGTTATTTGCCGATTTTTTTTCTCCAGGAGCAGAGCAGAGCGAGACACGTCCGTCCTACGTGGCAGCCATAACCGGAAGTCCCTTTCAGCACATTTGAATTTAACCTCCAAGAAAATGTATTATTTGTGTATTTTTGGATATTTAAGTCCATATAGATTGGACTGTGGTCAGAGAGATCCATCAGTCCTATTTTACATGTTTTTACTCTTCCAATGTCTCTATTAAACATAAAAAAATAGTCAATCCTTGAGTATGATGAATGTGGTGCTGAGTAAAATGTATAATCTTTTACACTGGGGTTGAATTCCCTCCACACGTCACAGATTCCCATTTCTTTTAGTAGCATCCGAGTTTTTCTACTTTGAGTGTTATTTTGATGTGGAGAATTACCTGATGCATCCCAGTATGAGTTCAGTCTTAGACTGAAGTCTCCACCACATATCACTAAACCTTTGGCTTTAGTTATCATTAGGTCAAATACATTTTTATAAAATTTCCAGTTAGCCCCTGGAGGTGCATATACATTCAGCAGGGTGATATCTTCTCCCTCTAGCTGACCAAGTACCATGCTAAATCTTCCTTCTTCATCTTTGTGTTCTGAATTTTTTTCAAACATAATTTTGGTTGAGATCATTGTCGCTACCCCCCTCCTCCCTGACTTATATGAGGATGAAGAAATCAGTTTAAACCCTTGTCTATTAAGTTTAGTGTGCTCCAAGTCTGTTAGGTGGGTTTCCTGTAAAAATATTATTCCTGCTTTGTCTTTTTTCATTTTGCCAAGAATCTTGGATCTTTTAACTGGATTCAGGATCCCTTTTACATTATATGAGATTATTTTGGTTACACCCCGTTTCTCCATTGTATTGTCTTATTTAGTATAACAGTATAGTGGCCCTCTTTTATGCTACTCAGAAACTGAAAGAACATTAAGAACATAAAAAACATTAAGAACATAGTATATAAAACTTTAAAACAAAAAAACGTCAAAAGATCTTCCTGAGCTGAGGTCTTTTTAGTGACCTTAGAAGAGCCTTGCTGGTGTGTTGGCTCTGAGGGAAATTCCTCAAACACTGTTACGTGCTGAGGGCCCTCTCTTACCCCTGTAAGTTGTCCCATGTTTTTAACGTGAATTTCAGATCCCAATCCGAACTTGTAATGATTTTTTTTTTTTTATGCCTATACCCTATGAAATTGTGTGCAACCTCCCACCACTGTCACAGCAAACAATCACGTTAATACAGTATTTGTTAGTGTGGAGAGTTCATGTGGTTCACTGTCACATTACTATTTCAACAAGTTGTTGTTTTTTTTTTAAAGACTTACTTGTTTCTAATATTACGACTGTTCCATGAAATGTTTTACCACTTGCTGATTCTGCATCTCCTTTAATGTTTGTTACCTTGTAGGAGGAGGGTTGGATGCGCAGACTGACTAAAAATATTGTTATTCCCTCCTGTAAACGCTCAGTTTTTCCTTATAGCTCTGGCGCTGGGTTTCCCGCTGCTGGCCCGTGGATTTTGAGGGTCTCTGTGTGGACCACGTTTGAGCCTTGATTCTTTCGATCGGGTCTGCTGCGGGTTTATACACCGTTACCGGGAGTCCTCTTCTCGCCATATCCGTGGTTGCTTCTTCCGCCGAGTTGTAGAGACACGTCTCGTCCCCGTAAAACACCCTCAGCTTCGCCGGAAACGGAGTCTGAAAGCGCAGTTTCTTCTCTCGTAGTACCTTTTTAGCGTTGTTGTATTCCCGACGCTTTTTAAGGACCTCCGGAGCGTAGTCGTGCTCCACAAAAACTTTTCTCTCTTGGTGCATAAATCCTTTTTTCTGCCAAGCCAGTCTTACAAACTCTTCTTTTATTCTGGAGTTGGAGATCTTCATCACCACCGATCTTGGTGGCGCTTCCGCCGCCGGCCTAGGGGCTAATGTACGGTGCACCCTTTCTATCTTCAAGTCGGTGGTTTGGGGAATTTCCAACTTTTCTCTCAGTAAGGATTCCACGCATGCCGACATTGTGGTGAAACCGTTCTCGACTCCGTTTTTCAGACCATGAATTCTTATGTTGTCTCTTCTTAGTCTTCCTTCTTGGTCGGTTAGATTAGCCTCCAGTCTTGACTGTCGTTTGTGTAGTTCCAGCACGGTATCTTCCAGCCCTTTTATTCTATCCTCTGCTTCCATGATTCGGTCCTCGGCCTGGTCCACTCTGCTGTTTGTCCTTTTTATTTCGTCTTTGATTTCACGAAATTCGGCCCAACACTCTTGGCGAAATTGTCTTAATTCTTTAAGTACCATTTTTAAGCTAACCTTGTTGCTAGCTTCATTCAGCTCCTCGTCTTCTGAATGGAAATCCTCCGGATCAGATTCTCCGGCCGATGCGTGTCCCGGCCTGGTAAATGTCGATTTCTTCTGTTTTCCTTTAGGCATAATGACTTTGTCTTTTGATTTTCACTCTTCCAAAAATCCGTTAAATCTGATTTTTAAGGTATTTTCTTGGATCGGGTCTGGGAGCTTCAGCGTTAAGCTGCTATCACCATGGTGTCCAGACCAGAAGTCAATTTTGAGTTATTTTAAGTAAAATTATCTGCCAACAGAACAAGAAATCTTGGTTTATCAAATAGCTTAAAACAAGTTAAAAACTCTGAAAGCATGTAAAATTTTCTTACACAAAAACTGCACAGCAAGAATAAATATCTTACCAGACAAAAACAAGCATATACAGCCTTAATTTAAGATATTTCATCTTACAATTTGAATTTTGGCATTGACTATGTATACGGAACCATACCCAAAGAATTCTTGTTATAGACACAGCTAAAATGTGATTGGCCAGTACGTTCTATTAATGTGTGTCTTGAAAGCAGCAGGCTACAGATGTGGAAATCAGAGGCATTTATTTGTTTTAAATTTTAAATGATATCTATTTACTACTTTTTTAACCTTACCCACTCCCAAATCCTAAGGCTAACCTCTTAATTTTAAGTGTAAATTTCATCTCACAAGTGCATACCCATGCATGCCTGTAGAAACCAAGTATAAGCAAGTATTTCTGCATGCCCGCAGAAAGCAAGTGTAAGCAAGCATTTCTGCATGCCGTAGAATGTTACTATTACCATGTCAACAGTAACCATGGTGATGCCTGCCTTTGAGCTTTGACATGGTTACCATGGTAACAGTAACCACGGTGAAACCTGCCTTTGATCTTTGATGTCGCCACTTATTCAGTGATGCCTGCCTTTGATCTTTGATGATGTGTCTGCCTGGCAACAGTAACCATGGCAACACCTGTACTTCCGGTTCCGGCGCCACACGAGTTGGCTGCCTTTTGCAACAGCAGCTCAATTCTGAGTCTTTTTATCTTTCTTCTTTCTGATCCGGTGATAACTTTCTGATCCGGCACACCTTTCACTCTATATATATCATGGACACACAGATCGCCCCAAAGGTCTCCCGAGCCACTGTCTACAGCAGGAGACGATACAGCAGGGAAGAGCTAGCTAGCACTCAACCGCCACCCGGTGCTAACGGAGAAACTCGACATACCGGGGAACTGAAGCGAAAACGACGCGGGTGCCGGGCTGGAGTTTAGGCGGTGTGCAAGAAATATAAGACAGAATGATAAAGAGCGATGGCAAGAACCAAGCAAACCGCCCGTAAATCTACTGTAGGAAAAGCCCCCCAGGAAGCAGCTGGCCACCAAGGCTGCTCGGAAAAGCGCTCCGGCCACCGGCGGAGTGAAGAAGCCTCACCGTTACAGGCCCAGTACCGTGGCTCTGAGAGAGATCCGTTGCTACCAGAAACCCACGGAGCTGCTCATCCGTAAGCTGCCCTTCCAGCGCCTGGTGAGGGAGATCGCTCAGGACTTCAAGACCGACCTGCGCTTCCAGAGCTCCGCCGTCATGGCTCTGCAGGAGGCCAGCGAGGCCTACCTGGTGGGTCTCTTCGAGGACACCAACCTGTGCGCCATCCTCGCCAAGAGGGTCACCATCATGCCCAAAGACATCCAGCTGGCCTGCCGCATCCGCGGAGAGAGAGCTTAGACTTTCTGCTGCACATCCACCAACCACAATGCTCCGCACTGTGTGTCTATATATATACAGTGGGGCAAAAAAGTATTTAGTCAGCCACCAATTGTGCAAGTTCTCCCACTTAAAAGATGAGAGAGGTCTCCAATTTTCATCATAGGTATACCTCAACTATGACAGACAAAATGAGAAAAAAAAATCCAGAAAATCACATTGAAGGATTTTTAATGAATTAATTGGTAAATTCCTCAGTAAAATAAGTATTTGGTCACCTACAAACAAGCAAGATTTCTGGCTCTCACAGATCTGTAACTTCTTCTTTAAGAGGCTCCTCTGTCCTCCACTCGTTACCTGTATTAATGGCACCTGTTTGAACTCGGTATCAGTATAAAAGACACCAGTCCACAACCTCAAACAGTCAGACTCCAAACTCCACTATGGCCAAGACCAAAGAGCTGTCAAAGGACACCAGAAACAAAATTGTAGACCTGCACCAGGCTGGGAAGACTGAATCTGCAATAGGTAAGCAGCTTGATGTGAAGAAATCAACTGTGGGAGCAATTATTTTTAAATGGAAGACATACAAGACCACTGATAATCTCCCTCGATCTGGGGCTCCACGCAAGATCTCACTCCGTGGGGTCAAAATTATCACAAGAACAGTGAGCAAAAATCCCAGAACCACATGGGGGGACCTAGTGAATGACCTGCAGAGAGCTGGGACCAAAGTAACAAAGGCTACCATCAGTAACACACTACGCGGCCAGGGATTCAAATCGTGCAGTGCCAGAAGTGTCCCCCTGCTTAAGCCAGTACATGTCCAGGCCCGTCTGAAGTTTGCTAGAGAGCATTTGGATGATCCAGAAGAGGATTGGGAGAATGTCATATGGTCAGATGAAACCAAAATAGAACTTTTTGGTAAAAACTCAACTTGTCGTGTTTGGAGGAGAAAGAACACCATACCTACTGTGAAGCATGGGGGTGGAAACATCATACTCTGGGGCTGTTTTTCTGCAAAGGGACCAAGACGACTGATCCGTGTAAAGGAAAGAATGAATGGGGCCATGTATCGTGAGATTTTGAGTGAAAACCTCCTTCCACCAGCAAGGGCATTGAAGATGAAACGTGGCTGGGTCTTTCAGCATGACAATGATCCCAAACACACCGCCCGGGCAATGAAGGAGTGGCTTCGTAAGAAGCATTTCAAGGTCCTGGAGTGGCCTAGTCAGTCTCCAGATCTTAACCCCATAGACAATCTTTGAAGGGAGTTGAAAGTCTGTGTTGCCCAGCGACAGCCCCAAAACATGACTGCTCTAGAGGAGATCTGCATGGACGAATGGGCCAAAATACCAGCAACAGTGTGTATTGAGATGAACTTTTGTTATTGACCAAATACTTATTTTACTGAGGAATTTACCAATTAATTCATTAAAAATCCTTCAATGTGATTTTCTGGATTTTTTTTTTCTTATTTTGTCTCTCATAGTTGAGGTATACCTATGATGAAAATTGGAGACCTCTCTCATCTTTGAAGTGGTAGAACTTGCACAATTGGTGGCTGACTAAATACTTTTTTACCCCACTGTATATATATTTATAGTAATATGTACATATGTATACTAGCTGCTCTTGTTTTCTCTTGCCTTCTGATCGTTGCTCTGAGTGTTGCTATCTCTGTGCAGTTGCAATCCTGGAATTTCCCCATTGTGGGACTAATAAAGGCTTATCTTATCTTATCTGTGCATCTATGATGTCATAGCTATGAACGCCCATAGCTCCCCTATGTTCAGTAAAGATTTCCCCTCCTGAACTTCTGCATATCCAGGGAGGCTGAAATTTGGGGATGCACACCCTGGTAACCTCAGCACAGCACGTATCAAACCTGAGGCCAGCCCGACGAACGGTTCGGGAGATACACGTGGAATGAACACACACACACACACACACACACACACACACACACACACACACACACAGACAGCGATGTCTTGCATTACAATATGATATCAAGTAAAATGGTTTGGACAAGGTGCCGAGAGCAGGACGGGAACCAGCAACCTTCTGATCACAGGCCCAACTTACCCTCCACCTAAGCCACAGCAGCAGCTGGCTTGGTGTTGATCTGAAAGGGTTTTGTCGGATTGTCATCTCTTCCGTACCAATAGAATTTTTTTTTTTTTTTTTTTTTTTTTTTAAATCGGGATACAGCTTCTGTATCCATAGCTACTACCTTGAGTTTTTGCACAATAGTTGTGTTTTCTTGCATTGTATCATTTTTATACTGAGATTCTGTTGGGAGAAGCGGAAGGGGGGGGGCCTACAAAACTTCTCAGCCCTGGGGCATTGCCCCAGAAAGCACTGCAGAGTCTGGAATACTCTGGTACCCTGCAACCACCATGACCCTGCATCTGACAAATGGAATAAAATGGACTGATGGACATACAGTATTTAACAAACAGTCCTGTATATTACTCATAATTTTTCAGAAAGCTCTTGACAGAAGATGACATTTTGATGATCTACAGTTCTATTTTGAGAAAAAACAAAACTCTGGTGGTTGTGAAAATAATTATAAGGAATGACATTGCTTAGGGTGTTTAATGTGTTTAAAGTAGACTCACACCCAACTTGAACCCTAACTACTTAAAAATGAGTATTCAATGTAAAAGTAAGGGAAACATGAAGGCAGAAAGGAAACACAAACACAGATGTCAAATTGAACACAGATGGGGTGGGAAAAAATGCAATGACCAGTCCCTCCAGGATTTCACGAGATGTTTTTATGATTGTTGCGGACCAAAAAGCCTGAATTCGTGGGAGTTTTTTTAAAAAGTTGCGATAAGACTTGCGGTTATGGCTGCCACGTAGGACGGACGTGTCTCGCTCTGCTCTGCTCCTGGAGAAAAAAAATCGGCAAATAACTCTCTCATTTGGAACAGAACGTATCCCAGCATTTGGGCGAGGATATGTCGGCGAAGCCTAAGCCTGGAAAACCAGGAAAAGGAAAAAGCGAGCCGCCGAAACAGTCCAAATTAACGGACTTTCAGGTCTGTGACGCAGCAAATAAAACTCCATATATGGCGGAGGAGGCTGGCAACGGTGCGATGTCTGCGGGGGGAGGCGCAGATGCGCTGATGGCTGCCATGAGTTCAATGAGAGCGGACTTTTCCTCTAGATTTGATGGGATTATGACAGCGTTGGAAGGAATAAGAAAGGAATTGGGTGACTGTGCAGAACGAACGGCGCAGATGGAGCTCCGTCTCGCTAGTGCTGAAGATGACGTCACCCGTCTTCAATTAAAGGTGCGCACTTTGGAAAAAAAAAATAAATCTCTGGAAGATAATATTTTGGATTTGGAATCTCGGTCGAGACAGAATAATTTGAGGCTGGTGGGTCTTCCAGAGGAATCAGAAGGTCGGGACGTATGTTCCTTTCTGGAAAAGTGGATTCCGGAGGTGCTGGGCAGCGAGGAGTTGCAATCAGCAGTGGTTCTGGAAAAAGCACATCGTATTGGCCCACGGAGAGATAAGGGACCGCCGAGGACCTTAATTATGAAGTTTCTTAGCAACAGAGACAGGATGAAGATCTTCAACGCTGCACGAGCTAAAGGAGAGATTAAACACCAGGACCAGCAGGTGCGGTTCTACCCAGATTTGGCCACAGGAATCCAGCAATTGAGGAAGCAGTTTGATCCCGTACGTAAGGAGCTGCGCAACCTTGGGATTCGTCATGGTGTAATCTATCCTGCGAGACTGCTGACCACGTATGAGGGCAGAACCCACATCTTCAAGACCCCAGAGGAGGCGCAGGAGTTCATCAAGAAGATCAAAGAAGAAGAAGAGACTGGTGGGAGCTAAGCATGAACAAAATATAAGGTAGAATAATTAAGCAATTGCACAGGCATCTGACTGACTTGAAGTAAATAGTAATTTTACAAAATATAGATTGTATTATATATTAAAAAAACAAAACAAAAACAAAACAAACAAAAAAAAAAACTATGATGTACAAAGTTGTTAAAAATTTTGGAGTTAAGTTGGAAAACTACAGAGGAGAGTTAATGTTACGTCATTAAAAGCAGTAGAGTTAGGGTGATTGGGAGGATGAAGAAGGAGTGGCTTAGGCTGTTCCCCGTGGGTGTGGAACGGTCGATGGCTATATCGGGAGACAGAATTTTTCTTTTGATTTTGGGGGGTTTGCCACAAGTGTGGGAAGGGGAAATTTGTTTGTGTGTAGTTTGTAGGATGAATGTTCAACCACTCATGTTTTTGCTTCTCTGTATGAGCATGTTTACACTGCAAGGTAATCCCAAACTCTCTATTGATCATAAACCAAAGTGTTAATCTTAATTTAACTTCATGGAATTGCAGAGGTCTACAAAATTTAAAAAACTTAAACAGGACTTCCGGGAAGATGGCGGAGAGACATAACGCTTAAACAGAGAGCTCTCCCTAGCCGGATTAAAAATCATCAGTAAATGGCCAACTCGACATAAGCGGATCAATAAACTAAGGGATGAAAACACGAAGGAGCCGGGCACAAGGACAAAAGCAGAGTAAAATTAAAGAATTCCTCTTCAACAACGCAGGAGAAACCGCTGAACACGGGGCCCAAAAAAACGAGGTGACCGCAGCAGAGAAAATGGAAGACACACTCGATACCATGAACACTGGCATCGCCAGTTTGGGTAAAGAGTTGAGAGACTTCAAACGGCAGCTACAACAGGATTTAGCGGCTCTTAAGGAGGAGCTGAAAAAAGAGATTAAGGAAGAAATTATGGGCCTCCGAAGAGAAATGGAGCGCAAGCTAGCAGAAAACATGGAGGAGCTGCGCTCCCAGCGGGCGTGTATGACAGAAGCGCAGGCCCGAATATCAGAGCTGGAAGATTGGAATAGCGAGGCAAGCGAACAGCTGCAGACCCTGACGGCACAAATGCAGAGGATGCAGGAGAAAGTAACCGACTTGGAGAGCAGGTCCAGACGGGGCAATATACGCATCTTCGGGATCCCGGAGGGCATTGAAGGCAACTCGATGACGAAATTCATGGATCAGTTCTTAAAAAAAGAGCTGGAACTGCCCAGTGAAGCGGATCTGCAGATTCAACGAGCGCACAGAGCCTCGGCACAGAACCCGAACCCACGCTCTACACCCAGGTCAGTTGTGGTAAACTTTCTGAAATATGATGTAAAGGAAAGAATCCTGACACGAGCGTGGAAAAAAAAAGATACGAATCGGCGACAAGCAGATATTCTTTGATCATGACTACCCGGCGGAAATTGTGCAGCAGCGGAAGAAATATGCCAACATTAAAAAAACGCTGAAAGAAAAAAAAATTAGATTCCAAACGCCGCTAACGAAGATGAGGATTCATTGGGAGAACGGCGTAAGAACCTACAACACAGCCAGAGAGGCAGCGCAGGACATGATGGAGCGGGGCCTTGAGGTGTACGTGCCGGAGGAAACGGTAGGAGCAGCGGAGGCCCTGAACGCATCACGACAGCCGGAGTGGAGGCGAGTGAACGGCAAAAGACGGGGGGAGACGTGGCGCAGCGGGCCCAGGAAAGACTACAAGGCTTTCAACTGAAAGCCTAGATTATAACAAAGATTAAGAAAGACACAGAAGAAATGAAGGCCAAGAAGACAAGGTAAAAGAGAAACAGACGGCTAGGAGAGGTTTAAGTGATATTTGTTGGACATTTCTAGACTAATGACTATTTCTTGGATAGTAAATACAGATCTAGGGAGGGCCCTACACTCGGTGAGGACAATCCCTCCACCCACCAACAGGGACCAGTGGGCAGAAGAAAGGCCCAAAGTACGGAGGTCGAGATTTTTTAATGTGTTTTTATATAAATATGTGTTATTTTTGTTGTTAAAGGGGCTAGGCGCACAAGTTAAAAAAATGGAAAAACATGATTATGGGTAAAAATCTTAAGATAATAACACTAAACGTGAATGGTCTGAACTCACCTGTTAAAAGGGAAAGAATAATAAGAAAATTCAAGAAAGAAAAAGCCGAAATTATATTTATGCAAGAGACACATTTGAGCAAGACAGAACATGTGAAACTAAAGAGATTTGGCTATAAGAACTCCTACTACAGTTCATTTAAGGGAGGAACTAAAAGGGGGGTTATGATACTAATCTCAAATAAAATACAATTTGAATGTGAACAGGAAATCCAGGATAAAGAAGGCAGGTATGTAATAATAAAGGGTAGCATAGATGGAATGCAGATCACATTAGTGAGCATCTATGCCCCACCAGAAAGTGACAAGGGTTTTTTTCAACATCTGTTTGATCTCATAGCAACACACAGTGAAGGAGTCCTAATTTGTGGAGGAGACTTAAATGCTGTCATGGATCATGAAATTGATACAACAAGTGTTAAGAAGACAAAAAAACATGTAACAAAATTCATAAGAACCTCACTGGCAGAAATGGGTATGGTAGACATTTGGAGGGACCTGCACCCACTCGAAAAAGACTATACACATTATTCAGCAGCCCATAAAGTACACTCTAGAATAGATTACTTCCTTATGAATGAAGATGACAGACACAGGGTGAGAAATTGTTGGATTGGAGGGGCAGAAATATCAGATCATAATCCTATATACATGGAAATAAATTTAAACAATAGAAAACGACAAACAACATGGAAACTTAATGTAGGACTGTTAAATGATGATAAAATGAAAGAAAGAATAAAAGTAAACATAAATGAATATATCCAAGAGAATGACAATGAAGAAGTGGACCCAACAATACTATGGGATGCACTAAAAGCCGTGTTAAGAGGTAAATTAATTGTTGAAACAGGAAAAGCAAATAAGACTAAACTGGAAGCGTATGAACAAAGATGTGAGAGACTGAGGGAATTAGAACATAAACATCAAAGCACAAATGACCCAAAAATATATCAAGAAATTAAAGAAGAAAAAATAAAGATAAAAGAAACACAAATGGATGAAATTGAAAGGAAAAATAGATATCTAAAGCAAAAATATTATGAAACGGGACCAAAAGCCACAAAACTGCTGGCAAAACGGTTAAGAAAACAACAAACAATGAATAATGTATATAAGATTAAAGACCCCACCACAAATAAAACCACAGTTAACCCAGAAAACATCGAAGAAATATTCCATAATTTCTACCAAGAACTATACTCGCAACCTGAAGAAACAAATACTAAAGATATTAAAAAATTTCTATGCACATTGGACTTGCCATCAATAGGAAATCAACAAAATGAAAAGCTAACAGCAGAAATAACAACACAAGAGATTAGAGATGTGATTAAGTCACTTAAAAACGGTAAATCACCAGGTAGTGATGGATACCCATCTGAGTTTTATAAACTGTTTATAGAAGAACTCATGCCAAAGCTCCTAAAGTCATTTAATTGGACATTAAACAACAACAAAATACCTCCATCATGGAACGAAGCCATTATTTCAGTTATTTTAAAGCCAGGGAAAGATAGGGAACAATGCGGAAACTATAGGCCAATCTCTTTATTAAATGTGGATTATAAAATATATACAACAATTATATGTAAACGAATAAAGACATTCTTGACGGAATTGATAGAAGATGATCAAACTGGTTTCATAGAGGGACGCCAAACACATGACAATATCAGGAGAACAATACATATAATTAATCAAATACATAAAGAAAAGAAAAGCGCAGTAATAATGAGTTTAGACGCAGAAAAAGCATTTGACAGGGTTAACTGGAAATTCCTATATAGTGTGCTGGAACGCTTTGGATTTAACGAAAAATCAGTACAATGCATAAGGACACTGTATCAAGAACCTGTGGCAAGAATCAAGATAAACGGTAGCTTAACAGACAAAGTAAATATACAAAGATCAACTAGGCAGGGATGCTGCTTATCGCCCACCTTGTTTGCTCTGTTCATAGAGCCACTGGCTCAAGCGATACGACAAAATAAGAAATTAAAAGGTGTAACAATAAAGGGGGCGGAACACAAGATTGGGCTATTTGCAGACGATATTATAGTTTACCTTGAACAACCAGATGAATCAATAATGGAAATGATGAACTTGATAGAAAATTTTGGAAAATTATCAGGATACAAGATAAACATAACAAAAACACAAATACTGACATTCCACTATAACCCTCTAAACCAGATAACTGATAAGATCAAACTAAACTGGAAACAAAAAGAAATTAAATACCTTGGAGTGAACATACCTAAAGATCTAAGCAAAATCTATAAAGCAAACTATGATAGGTTGGAACAAGAAATAAAAAAAGATATTGATAGATGGTCAATCTTAAATATGGATCTGAATTCAAAAATTGAGACAGTCAAAATCAGCATACAACCTAGATTACTTTACCTCTTCCAGGCTATACCAACAGAGATTCCAGATGCCCAATTCTCAAAGTGGGACAGGATGATATCGAGATTTGTTTGGGGAGGTAAAAAACCAAGAGTGAAATATAAAACTCTCCAGTTACCAAAAGAGAAAGAAGGCATGGGCCTACCGAGTCTAAAGGAATATTACTACTCAGCACAAATAAGATATATCATATGTTGGTGCGACGAGGGATATGAGGCAAAATGGAAAGAAATGGAAAAGGAAATTGAGGGACTCCCAGTACAAAGCATAATAGGAGATAAAGATGCATATAAGCAAATCAAACAAATAGACCCAATCACTAAATTTACTTTAGAACTGTGGTATAAAATAGTACAAAAGTATAATATAAAGGAAGACATAAAACTATTGAAATGGGTAGCATTTGACAGTCAGTTTGAACCGGCAAAACAAGATAGGGGATACAAAAATCTGGTGAACAAGGGAATCACAGCATGGGGCAATATCGGAAAAAAAGATCTCGGGAGCTTTGTAAACATCAGGAGAAAATTTAAACTAGAAAGATCGGAATTCTTCAGATATCTGCAGATGAGAGACTATTATATGAAGAAGATTAGGCATAACCTCCAAACAGATGTGAGCGAGATTATACAATTCATTTTAAGCTCATATACAGGAAATAAAACAAGAATTATTTCAAAGCTATATCAGAAACTTATGGCAAACAATCATTCAAGTAACTATATAAAGGAGAAATGGGAGAAAGAGCTCAATTTAAACATAACAGAAGAAAGCTGGCAGGAAATATGGAAAACACAACACACGTCAACAAATTCAAGAACATGGAGGGAATTTGGATGGAAAAACCTGATTCGCTTTTTCATTACACCACAGATTCAAGGAAAGTATACAAATACCCAATCTATATGCTGGAGGGGATGTGGGGCTCAAAATGCAGACCACTCGCATATGTTTTGGAAATGCTGCAAAATCTCATCATTCTGGAAATCTATACATGTGACAATACAGAGGATATTAGGATATAATATACCAATGAACTGTAACTTGATGTACCTATGTGATCTTAAAAGAGACAATGTTATACAGGCTGAGGACAGATATCTAGTTAAAATCTTGTTGATTGCATGTAAAAAAACAATCACAAAAAAATGGCGATCAGAAGTTCTTCCTGACCAAGAGCAATGGACTGACATTATTGAGGACATACGTATGATGGAAAAACTAACATATCGACAAAGAATGCAAGAAGGACTATGGGAAAAAAAATGGCGGAAATGGACACACTACAAAGTGCAACAACGAGACAGATATTGAAAGAATAACCAAAGACGCTGGAAAAACCAGAAGAATTAAGAGATGGAAACTAAAAACTTGATGCTCCAACATTTGTCCCCCCCCCCCTTTTTTTCCCCCTTTTTTTTTCTCCTTTTTCTTTTTTACTCTAGCCCCTTTGTTTTTTTTAAATGTAGACTGTGATCTGAATGCAATATATATAATGAAAAATGAATAAAAATCTTAAGTTACAAAAAAAAAAACTTAAACAAGTTATGAATAAAATAAAAGACATGGGTTCAAAAATTGTGTTTTTACAAGAAACTCATCTAATAGAGGAGGATGTTAAAAGAATTAGGAGTAGATGGCAAGGAAGTGTATTCACCTCTTCATTTTCATCCCGAGCCAGGGGAGTTATGACTCTCATACATAAATCAGTTCCTTTTCAAGTGAAAAATGTAATTGGAGACAAATTTGGGAGATATGTAATCATTCAAGGTTCTTTGCTATTAGAAAATATAAATCTTGTTAACTTATATGGTCCCAATATAGATGATCAGAAGTTCTTTGCTAATTTATTTCTCATCTTATCATCACTTACAGGGCAACATATAATAGCAGGGGATTTTAATTGTACATTGAATCCAGGTATAGATAGATCAACAGGACTGGATTGTACGCACATTGGATGTAGGATGACTATTAATCATTTTGTGAAAGAATTGAGATTGTTAGATATATGGAGAGAAATGAAACCACAAGTTAAAGCCTATTCTTGTTATTCCAGTACCTACAAGACATTCTCACGTATTGATTATTTTTTGATTTCCACAGAATTAAGGTCCAAGATTCAAAACTGCTTTTATGATAACATCGTGATCTCTGATCATGCACCCTGTTGTCTAATATATGTAGATAAAAAATTGACAAAGGAATCAGGTAGATGGCAATTTCAGCATAAATGGCTTCAGGATGAGGAATTTGTCAAGTACATAGAAAAACAGATAGATGAGTTCTTTGATATCAATACTACACAAACATCAGCATGTGTAAAGTGGGAGGCTTTCAAAGCTTTTATTAGGGGACATATTATTAGTTATACAGGATCAAAATCTAAGAAGACTCGAGAGGAGAGAGCTAAATTGGAACATAAAATAAAAAGTCTTCAGGAAAAAGTGTATGCAGGAAGTGACCCAAGGTTGGAGAATGAATTACTGATTTTGAGAGCTGAATACGACAAAAAATCAGCGAATAGAGCTGCCTCGAGTCTTCTAAGATTGAAACAATCTTTTTATGAACAAGGTGAAAAATCAGGAAAATTATTAGCATGGCAGATTAAACAATTAGAAATTAAAACACCAATTACCAGTATTATAAGTAAAGGACAGGTAGTTATAGATCCTTTAGAAATTAATGGAGCCTTTAGAGATTACTATGAAAAATTATATGATACCAAAAATGAACCTGATTTAACAAAACTAAATGGGTTTTTGAACGAACTATCTATACCGTGTATTCCAAATGAAAACAGGGAGATATTGGAGTCTAAAATTAGTCAAGAAGAAGTTGGGCTAGCCATTGATAATATGAAATCAGGAAAAAGTGCAGGACCAGATGGTCTTCCAGTTGACCTTTATAAAAAATTTAAGAATAAATTAATAAAACCTTTTTTGGAAATGGTTTTAGAAGCATTTCAAAATAATAATTTACCATCATACATAAATAATGCCTTAATTATACTGCTGCCAAAACCAGGTAAGCCCTCTAATAAATGTGAAAATATGAGACCAATAAGCCTATTAAACGCTGACCTTAAGATAATCTGTAAAATTTTAGCAAGACGAATACAAGAAATTTTACCAAATATTATTAATCGAGATCAGAATGGCTTTATAAAGGGTAGACAAGGCTTCCATAATGTAAGAAGACTATTTAATATTATTTATTTTAATAAAGAAGCACCGGATACAGCTCTCCTATCATTGGACGCCGAAAAGGCCTTTGATAGAGTTGAATGGCCCTTTCTTTTTGAAGTCCTACAAAGGTTTGGACTTGGAAATAATTTCATAAAATGGGTTCAAATAATATACAATAATGCTACAGCAGAAATCCTAACAAATAACAATATTTCAAAACCAATAAAAATCAATAGAGGATGTCGACAAGGCTGTCCACTTTCACCTTTACTGTTTACTATGGCAATTGAACCTTTAGCGATAGCGATACGTTTACATTCACAAATATATGGAATTAAAGTTGGACCAACAGAACATAAAATCTCCCTGTACGGCGATGATATAATTTTGTTTATGTCGAATCTAAAAAAATCAATTCCAACCTTGTTGAATTTAATAAAGAATTTTGGGGAAATATCAGGATATAAAATAAATAAAACTAAATCTTCAATATTAATGCTAAATGAGACCCAGAGAAATTACCCAGCCCCTGAGGTAAATCAATTCAATGTTGTAAATCAGTTTAAATATTTAGGAATCCAAATTGTGCCTAAGCTAGAATCAGTCGCCAGTGTCAACTATGAAGCCTTAATGTCAGATATCAATGAGTTAACTCAGAGATGGATGTCACTACCAATGTCGATGATCGGGAGAATCAATATACTTAAAAGTAATATTTTACCTAAAATACTTTATTTATTTCAATACATTCCCTTATCACCACCTTTAGATCTATTCTCAAGAATAAAAAAAAAAGTTAGTGGAATTTATATGGAACAACAGGAGGGCTAGATTACGTTTGTCTTTATTATATTTACCATTTGATTGTGGAGGTCTGAAATGTCCAAATTTTATGTTGTATTATTGGTCGGCACAACTGAGGTCTATGACATATTATTTTTCATCAAATGATCTCCCTCACTGGACTGAAATGGAATCATACAATTTACCTTTACCTCTTCCCATATTCATAAGATAAGATAAGATAAGATAAGCCTTTATTAGTCCCACAACGGGGAAATTCCAGGATTGCAACAGCACAGGGATAGCAACACTCAGAGCAACAATCAGAAGGCAAGAAAAAACAAGCAAGCAAGAGCAGCTAATATACATATGTACATATTACTATAAAATATATATATACACACACAGACACACAGTGCAGAGCATTGTAGCTGGATGGAATAAATATATGAATATATGAACACACAGTGCAGAGCATTGTAGCTAGATGGAATAAATATGTAAATATATAAACACCCACAGTATGGAGCATTGCAGCTAGGTGGAATAAATATGCAAGTATATAAACACACACAGTGCGGAGCAATGTAGCTAGATGGAATAATATGTAGATATATAAAAACACAGTGCGGAGCATTGTAGCTATATACTCAGATTCGGCAAAAAAATTACAAAAACAAGTTAAAAATCCATTTGTAAAGCATATGATCAAAATATGGTGTGAAGCTAAAAACTATTTAAAAGAACCACAGTTATTGTCACAATTTAGTCCAATATGGGGTAATCAATATTTTAAACCAGGGAGAGCGGACGCTGTATTTAAAGTATGGAATTTAAAAGGGATACAAAAGATTCAGGATTTATATTTGCCATGTGCAGATAACATAATGTCTTTTGAAGAGCTGAGGATCAAATTTAATCTCAATAGAACACATTTTTTTAAATATCTTCAACTTAGAAACTTTATTCGATCAAATCAAAATAAAGCTCTCACTCGACCTATTTATTCATCCTTGGAAAAAATGATGATGAAAGATAGTAAAAGAAAGGGTATTATTTCAGAGTTTTATAACTCATTGACACTATCTTCAAGTGAAAATTCACTGAAAAGATTAGACTACTGGAAAGAAGATCTGCAAACTGAAATTTCAGAGGAACAATGGGAATTGGCTTGTACAGAAGCTCAAACCAAATCAATAAATGCACGCCTTAAATTGATACATTTCAAATGGTTAATGCGGATGTATGTTACACCGGAGGAGTTAAATAGATATAACAAAAATATACCAGATACATGCACAAAATGCATGGAAAGTAAAGGAACCCTATTTCATTGTTTATGGGAATGTAGATTAATAAGAATGTTTTGGGAAGAGGTGAGGGTAACAATTGAAAAAATAATCTCAAAACAAATCATATTGAATCCTAAATTGTTTTTGTTGGGTCTGTACCCAGAAAAGCATAATTTTAATAAAAGTGAAAGAACATTCATAGACCTCAGTTTGCTTAATGCCAAAAAATGTATTGCACTATTATGGAAAAAGACTCATAGACCAGATGTGACTCAGTGGTTAAGACAGATGTTAACAAACCTTCCATTAGAAAGAATAACATATATACTGAAATCAAAGGAAATTGTGTTTGAGAATATATGGAGACCTTTTATTGATTATGTAAAAAATTTAAACATAACTCTTGAAGAAGAAGGTGAATGATGTGTGTGGACCTTGTAAATTCCAAACTGGTGAACATAATATGTATACTTATGTATTGGATTGTCTAGACTAAACAGAGGAGCATTGTTGAAGACTTGATTTTGTTGGTGGTTGTTGGTGTTTTTAGTGCATTTTTTTTTTTTTTGTAGTACTTTAGTGTTAGTGTTTGATTGTTTGTATCATGTTTGTTAAAAAAAAAAAAGGTTCAATAAAGATATTGTGGAAAAAAAAAAAAGTTGTGATAAAAGTTACAATGTTTTTAGAGTGTTTATTGCACTAAAAGTTGTGGGAAGAATTCCAAATTTTAAAGCAGATGCTTTTTTCCTGTTTACTGCAGTGATATTCTATATAACAATACAAGAAAAGTGCAGGATTGTCAAAAATTTCCTATTACAGTGATTTGTAAATTAAACAGAAACTTCTGCTATACAGAAAAACTCCTGTGCAACAGCAAATACAAACATTCTTCTTCTTCTTTTAGATTTGATTGGCGGTTGGCAACCAGCTAACAGGTGCATTACCGCCACACACTCGACATATGTCCGTCTGTTGACGCAATAACCATTACAACAGCTAAATTTCATTGAATGCATGTTAAAGAGTATAGATTTGGAAATTATTGGCAGCACCTTCATTTGAAAACTCCTTATGGTCCCCAACCACTCTGTACCAAGCGGAGAGGAAAAAATAAAATAATTTATTATATTTATCTGTGAAAATTTCATGAAAATCCGTCCGTCCATCCGTCCATAACTTTTTGAGTTATCTTGCGAACAAACAGACAAACAAACAAACAGACAGACAGACAGACAAACCAACGCTGATGATCACATAACCTCCTTGGCGGAGGTAATGAAAACTTATGTCAGAGAAAATTCTTCACAACAATATGCAACTGAGCAAAGTGTCTTTTGTTCCTTTGCTTACCACAGTTCACATTATCAAGTGATCAAGTTTATCCACATGGGCAGAAATCTTTCAGTTTACCACACACAGTTCACACTTGGCAGTCTAATAAGTGGCAGACATATAATTTATTTCATTTTTTTTTAATGCGTCTCCATCAGTTGTTCATTTGGCAAGCCACTCACTCTTATTTTGAAGGGTTGTAAGACCGGATAGGAGCTCTTATTTTTAAACTTTGTTCACTTAGCAAACAAACATATAGAGTTCAGACTCAAAACGTTTATCTTCTCCTGGCTCATCCCATTTTCTGTGCTTAAGGTCAATCTATGTTTATTCTATTATGTTCCTTTTCATTTCTGCCCGCTGCAGTTTAGATTTCTCTGTAAGCATGCAGGGGGGCGGGGCAGCCGCGCTGAGCAAGAGAGCTTCTGCTTTCAGGCAGACTTCAGCGGCCAAGCTGCAGACAAATCTATCTTGCAGCAGCAGCAGCTCATATTAATGTGATAAATATTCGAGTATGGGTGATATAATAAAATATGTATTGTGGGCGGCCAAATGTACCGGTACAACAAATACATTCGGTACATCACCCAGCCCTAGCTTTCAGACACTACTTGGCTTGTTTTCTTGGCGTGGGTAATGATATCATTGTCAGACAGTAAAACGTAACATATTAATGGTGTTAAAAGGTGAATACCTGCAAGTGTTTCTACTGGTTTTCTGGAGGTCTGGGTCACGGAGGCAGCAGCTCAAGCAGAGAAGCCCAGACTTCCCTCTCCAAAGCCACCTGCTCCAGCTTGGGAGACCAAGGCATTCCCAGGCTAGCTGGGAGACACAGTCTCTCCAGCGTGTCCTGGGTCTGCCCTGGGGTATCCTCCCAGTGGGACGTGCCCGAAATACCTCAAATGGGAGGCGTCTTGATCAGATGCCCATATCACCTCAACTGGCTCCGTTCAATGTAGAGGAGCAGTGGTTCTACTCTGAGCCTCTCCCGGATGACTGAGCTCCTCACCCTATCTCTAAGGGTGAGTCCCACAATCCATCTATCCATCTTCTACTGCTTTTCCGATGGTCCGGGTCACGGAGGCAGCAGCTCAAGCAGAGAAGCCCAGACTTCCCTCTCCCCAGCCACCTGCTTCGGCTCTTCAGAGGGGACACCATGGCATTCCCAGACCAACTGGAAGACACAGTCCCTCTAGCGAGTCTTGGGTCTGCCCTGGGGTCTCCTCCCAGTGGGACGTGCCCAAAATACCTCAAATGGGAGGCATCCTGATCAGATGCCCATACCACCTTAGAGAAGCAGTGGTTCTACTCTGAGCCTCCCCCGGATGACTGAGCTCCTCACCCTCTCTCTAAGGGTGAGTCCAGCAATCCTACGAAGAAAGCTCATTTCAGCTGCTTGTATCTGCAATCTCATTCTTTCGGTCATTACCCAAAGCTCGTGACCATAGGTGAGGTTAGGAACGTAGATTGACCAGTAAATTGACAGCTTTGCCTTAGAGTTTATCTCCCTCTTCACCACAATAGACCAGTACAACGTCCGCATCACTGCAGATGCTGCTCTGGTCTGTCTGTCAACCTCTCACTCCATTCTCCCCTCACTCGTGAATAAGATCCCGAAATACTTAAACTCCTCCACTTGGGGCAGGAGCTTGTCCCCAACCTGGAGAGGACAATCCATCTTTTTCTGGCTGGGGACCATGGACTCGGACGTGGAGGTGCTGATTCTCATCCCTGCCGCTTCACACTCAGCGGCAAACTGTCCCAGTAAGACCTATAAGTCATTGCTGGATGAAGCCAACAGGACAACATCATCTGCAGACAACAGAGATGAGATCCTGTGGTCACAAAGCATAACTCCCTCCGTTCCCTGGCTGCGCCTAGAAATCCTGTCCATAAAAATAATGTATATGATTGGTGACAAAAGACAGCCCTGGCAGAGTCCAACTCTCACTGGGAATGAGTCTGACCGAGTGTTGGCAATACAAACCAAACTTTCACAACGGTCGTATAGAGACCGGGTAGCTCGTAACAACAAGGCCGATACCTCATACTCCCGAAGCACCCCCCACAAAAAACAACGAGGGACGTGGTTGAATGCCTTCTCCAAGTCTACAAAACACATATAAACTGGTTGGGCAAACTCCCACGAACCCTTGAGGATTCTCGAGAGGGTAAAGAGTTGATCCGATGTGCCACGGCCAGGACAAAAACCACATTGCTCCTCCTGAATCCGAGGTTCGACCAACGGCCGGACTCTCCTCTCCAGTACCTTGGCATAGACCTTCCCAGGGAGGCTGAGGAGTGTGATCCCTCTAAAGTTGGAGCACACCCTCAGGTCCCCTTTCTTTAAGAGAGTAACCACCACCCCGGTCTGCCATGCCAAAGGCACTGTCACCAACCTCCACACAGTGTTGCAGAGGTGTGTCCCACAACCCTATGGAAAAAACTCATTTCAGCCACTTGTATCTGTGATCTCAATCTTTCGGTCATTACCCAAAACTCATGATCATAGATGAGGGTAAGAACATAGACTGTAGAGGTGGAAGAAATAATAATTTTTCTGATGCATCTCGATGTGGACGTGAACAATTCTGAAAAGATGCACAAATGCCAAGATTCCGATTATTAAATATTATAAATAACGTCATTAATTTGGCCAGAACGAAAAAGTTGGCACCCGGGAACACTTCAGAAAACCATCGTCAGTGAGCACAGGTCGTTGCTATATGCAGAAGTGCAAATTTAAGTCTTCCACGCAAAGCAAAAGCCATGTATCAACAACACCCAGAAAAGCCGCCGGTTGCTCTGGGCCCAAGCTCATCTGAGATAGACTGATGCAAAGTGGAAAAGTGTGCTGTGGTCTAGGATTGCAACGATTACTCGCATAATTCAATTACAAAAAAATTCTCAATTCAAATTTTATGCTTTGACGTGTTGTTTAATGTAGCACTTCCGGTCTATATGACCTGGCACAACCTCCTTTCGGTCACACTACCTAAACAAAACAGATTTGTTTAACGCCGCCATGTCAGAGTGGCATAGTGATGGGCCGGCAAAGAGGAAGAAAATTTTTAAAAAACAAACAAAAAATTACAAAAGTATGTCAAGTCAGGGACCATTTCAAGCTCAAACTGACGGAAAATATTGTGCAGTGTGTACATGGTAAAGCCAAGAGGCGAGCTAGCATCCTATAATGTCAATGTTACAGTGTCTTTGCAGAAAGTATCCCACATCATGCACAGCCAGCACACCCGAGACAAGGTATGTGATTGAGATTTTAAATTAAGATGAATGGAATGTCGTCAGCTACGCTAATTATGCTTATACTGAACAACCAAAAAACATAGCTACTGCCATTAGCATCCGCCAGCAGCTAGCACTAGTGGATGCTAACAGCTAACGAACGAAAGTTTATGGTGTAACGTGACGTTTAAATTTATGTTCTATGCAATAAACATTGCAATAAGTATTGCAATAAATGTATACCTGTGTTATTGAGTGTTTGGTACAATTACTACTGCTCTTTAGGAAAGAAAGTTCCGCAAATGTTGGTCAGTGCAAGTTTCTTTAAAGAAAAAAAAATCAGATTACTCGAATAATCTCCGATTAGAGAGGGCAATTACCTGAGCCGTAACATAGTCATTAGCTGCAGCCCTACGGTGGTCTGACGGGGCCAGATTTCAAAATGTTTTTGGAAATCCTGGCTATCATGTCCTCAGGGCTAAAAAGGAAAAGGACCATCCAGACTGTTATCAGCACAACGTTCCAAAGCCAGCATCTGTGATGGTACGGGGGGGGGGGGGGGGGTGTTAGTGTCCATGGCATGGGTAATTTGCACATCTGTGAAGGCACCATTAATGCTGAACAGTACATACAGATTTCGGAGCAACATAAGCTGCCATCCAAGCAACGTCTTTTTCATGGACATCCCTGTTTATTTCAGCAAGACAACATTCTGCACGTTACAACAGCGTGACTTCATAGTAAGAGAGTGCGGGTACTAGACTGGCCTGCCTGTAGTCCAGACCTGTCTCTCATTGAAAATGTGTGACACATTATGAAGTGCAAAATACGACAGACCCCGGACTGCTGAGCAACTGAAGTCGCACATTAAGCAAGATTGGAAAGAATTCCACCTACAGTATGTATCTGGCAAGTTAAGATGACCAAAATTCACGAAGTCAATGACTTTAATCCGTCAGCAGCCTTCAGACAAACTGAACGTGCCAGCATTTGGACTTCAAAAAACTTCGGGAGCTGTAGCGAAAACGAAGCGGGTGCCGGGCTGGAGTTTAGGCGGCGTGAAAGAAATATAAGACAGAATAATAAAGAGCGATGGCAAGAACCAAGCAGACCGCCCGTAAAATCTACTGGAGGAAGAAGCCCCCCAGGAGACAGCTAGCCACCAGGGCTGCTCGGAGAGGCGCTCTGGCCACCGGCAGAGTGAAGAGGCCTCGCCGTCACAGGTCCGTGGCTCTGAGAGAGATCCGTCGCTACCAGAAATCCACGGAGCTGCTCATCCGTAAGCTGCCCGTCCAGCGCCTGGTGAGGGAGATCGCTCAGGACTTCAAGACCGTCCTGCGTTTCCTGAGTTTCGCCGTCATGGCTCTGCAGGAGACCAGCGAGACCCACCTGGTGGTCTCTTCTTCGCTAAGGGGGTCACCATCATGCCCAAAGACTTCCAGCTGGCCCGCTGCATCCGCGGAGAGAGAGCTTAGACTTTCTGCTGCACATCCACCAGCCATAATGCTCTGCACTGTGTGTCTATATATATACATTTATAGTAATATGGACATATGTTTGCTAGATGTTGTTTTTTCTTGCCTTCTGATTGTTGCTCTGAGTGTTGCTGTCCCTGTGCTGTTGCAATCCTGGAATTTCCCCATTGTGGGACTAATAAAGGCTTATCTTATCTGAAAATAAGGGAGGTTTTTCTTGGTGGTGAGGAGATTTCTAAAAAAAAAAAAAAGCTATAAATATATAGAAATATGGTAACAGAAATAACGGTCATTTAAGTTAATTTAAATCATTAAATACAATTTTATTAATTTTTTTTCTTTGTAATGAGAGTTAAATTATTCTTCTGTTCTGACTGCAAAGTTATGGTCAAAAATATAAATTGTTATAAGGAAAAAGTTAAAAAAAAAAAAAATACCACAGTCTGTTTCAAATTTATTTAAAAAAACAGTAATTTTATTTAAAAAAAAATGACAAAAATAAGCCATAAAATAATCCACAAATTTAGATAAATTTACAGAGAAAAGTAGAAAACTATAAGAAAATTGTTATAAAATTTGGAGAAAAACCTCAAACCTTCAAGACTGAAGTCATTACTCAAGTTTTTAAGTGGGTGCTCTTTGTACCCTAAATTAGAAATTTTTGGTTGTCTCCTTTAATTTACATGGCACTTGATATTTTCTAACCTGTTTGTATACCACCATAGACAGAGAACCTGAATTAGACAGAGCTCAGAGAGGGCAATATTAGACAGAAGAGAGGCGCCAAGGAGAGGAAAGTGTTCAGGCAGAGGGTCCAGGAGAGGTGAGAGCAGAGGAAGGCGAGAAGGATGACACTGTGGGGGACCCATGCTGTGGTATTCATCTCAGACTGGAAGGAAGGGAGATGCAGTAATTTCCTCTGACGGAAGAGCATGGGGATCAAGGGGCTGGGGACCAATAGGAATTGTGATGCGAGAATGAATTGTGATGCAAGACCTCAGGCAGCAGGGATGTGAGTGTTGTAATATAAAAGAGAGCCCTTGCTACATGAGGTTAATGTTTTCTGATTCTCGGAGATGTGAGAGAGTGAATAAAGTTCATCTGCTCTGAATGCTTGGCCTGGTTATTCCTCTCTCGACAACACCAGTGAAAAGTCCAAATATAGGACGTCTGGGTGGGACCCCAAATGGCCCAATATTCCAACATTCAAGCCTTGGTTGTACAATACTTCAAATTGTAAGTTCCATATGCACGGCAGTGGCTCAGGAGGTAGAGCGGGTCGTCCAAAAACTGTATGGTTGGCGGTTCGAATCCCACTCTCCCCAGATATCCTGCCATTGTGTCCCTGGGCAAGACACTTTACCCACCTTGCCTCCAGTGTCCATAACACTGGGTATGAATATGTATAAATGTTTGGTGGCAGCCGGAGAGGCTGTTGGCCCGGATTGGCAGCCACGTTTCCGTCAGCCTGCCCCAGGGCAGCTGTGGCTACAGTAGTAGCTTACCAGTACCATTGTCTGTCTGGAGTGAATGAATAATGTATCTGTAAAAAGCATCTTTGAGTATCTATGATAAAGCGCTATATAAATCTGATGCATTATTATTATTATTATTATATGCAAAGTTACTGTGCAAAATTTAAAAAAGAAATATATAGTATAAAATTAACATATTCATACATACGCGTTTTCTGCCCCCCCCCCAGAAAAATATGTTGCCACTGCGCCAAGGTCTTTAAGCCAGAGGAAACACTGCACATTCCATAACAACAACCACCCAGAAAACCAAGATCATTTACCAATGTTTTCAGGAAAATCCACGTAAAATACTGTACATTAGGGCTGTGCAATATGACCAAAATTTCATATCATGATCCAAGTAATCTTATTTGATGACAACAATATAAACCCAGCCACAAGGGGTGCACAAGCCAGTGTACTCCTAGTGCCGGTCCCAAGCCCGGGTAAATGGGGAGGGTTGTGTCAGGAAGGGCATCAGACGTAAAACCTTTGCAAAATCAAACATGTGGATCATGACGAATGAGACTTTCATACCAGATCGGTCGAGGAACAGGTGAACAACGACCGCCACCGGTGCTGTTAACTGACAGGGTGCCGGTGGAAATTGGGCTACTGTTGGTCAAATATCAAGCAGGAGGAGGAGGAGAGGGGGAAGGCGTGTTAGGAGGGAGAGAGAGAAAAGGAAAGGTAGAAGCATGTAGGTGAGAGTATGGACGTTAAATGTAGGAACTATGGTAAAGACAGAGAATTGGCTGATATGATGGAGAGAAGAAAGGTAGATATACTGTGTGTTCAAGAAACCAGATGGAAGGGAAGCAAGGCAAGGGACATTTGAGGTGGATTTAAACTGGTCTACCATGGTGTAAATGGAGTAGGAGTAATCTTAAAGGAAGAGTATGTGAAAAGTGTTCAGGAAGTAAAGAGGGAGTCAGACAGAATCATCAGTTTGAAGCCAGAATTCAGAGGTGTGATGTTGACTGTTGTCAGTGCATATGCCCCACAAGTTGGGTGTCAGGTAGAAGAGAATGACGAATTCTGGAGTAAGTTGGATGAAGTGCTGTAGAGTGTTCCCAGGGGGAGAGAGTGGTGATCGGAGCAAACTTTAATGGACATGTAGGTGAAGGGAACAGAGGTGATGAGAAGGTCCTGGGTAGGTATGGTCTTAACCCTTTGAGTGTGTATGGTGCAGAACTGTGACATACGCCCTAGTGGTCAAGAGTGGTAAATATTTTTTGTCAATAAAATAGTTCAGATTTCCAAAGCTATAACTTGAAAGTGTTAAGAGATAATGACTTACTGTCAATTAGAAAGATGTAAAATATGATCCAAAGTTTCAGATGGGAATAAATTTATTCATCTAATTTGCATAATGTTGCAGCACCTCTTTAAATTCCATAACTCAGTCAAAGCTGGACTTTGGACGTATTTACACAAAAAATGGTTCAGTCTTTTGATACTGTTTTTTGTACAGAGGTACCTCATCATCTTATCATCTTCAAAGTATATGAACAAGAAATCAGTACATTTAAAAAAAAAAAAAACAGAAATTTCTCACTTACTTTTGAGGGGCGGTGCGGTGGCGCAGTGGTTAGCACTGCACCAGCACAGCAACTCATCCTTGGCCATGGGATCCCTGGTTCGATCCCAGCCCCTGACCAACAGTGATCTGTGTGGAGTTTGCATGTTCTCCCCGTATCTGCGTGGGTTTACTCCGGGAGTTCTCCGGTTTCCTCCCACAGGCCAAAAACATGCAGGTTAGGTTAATTGGAGACTCTAAAGTGGCCCTAGGTGTGAATGTGTGTGTGAATGGTTAAGGGATAGCGCCGTACCGTGGCTGCTTCATTCATCCAGGTGGATGCCCTCAATTTCCCCTCTGGGGATCAATAAAGTATACAAAATCAAAAAAAAAAAAAAATCAAAGTCAGAGTGAGAAGGCAGGCACAGTGCCACGCTCTGCCACTAGGGGCACGCAAATTCTCACACTCAAAGGGTTAAGAAGAGAAACGTGGAAGGACAGATGGTTTTGGATTTTGCTAAAAGGATGGAAATGGCTGTGATGAACACATCAAGGAGAGGAAAATAGGGTGACTTACAAGAGTGGAGGAAGGTGCACACAGGTGGACTACATCCTATGCAGAAGGAGAAATCTGAAAGCGACAGGAGACTGCAAGGTGGTGGCAGGGGAGAATATAGCTAGACAGCATCAGATGGTAGTCTGTAGGATGACTTTGCAAAGCAAGAAGAGGAAAACAGTGAAGGCAGAACCAAAGATTAAGTGGGGGAAGTTACAGAAGGAGTTCAGGAAGGAGTTCGTACAGGCTCTGGGTGGTAGGGAAGAATTACCAGATGACTGGGAAAGTATAGCAAAAGTACTGAGGGAAACGGGTAGAAAGGTATGTGGTGTATCCAGTGGACAGAAGAAGGAAGACGAGGAGACTTGGTGGTGGAATGAGGAGATACAGGAAAGTATCCAAAGGAAGAGGTTAGCAAAGAAAAAGTGGAATAGTCAGGGAGATGAAGAAAGTAGACAGGAGTATTTGGAATCTAAGTGCATGGCAAAGAGATAGGTGGCAAAGGATCAGGCATATAATGAGTTGTATGAGAGGTTGGACACTAAGGAAGGAGAAAAGGGGTTGTATCGACTGGCTAGATGGAGAGATATTGCTGGAAAGGAAGTGCAGCAGGTTAGGTTGATTAAGGACAGAAATGGTAATGTACTAACAAATGACAAGTGTGTTGAGAAGGTGGAAGGAGTACTTTGAAGAGCTGATTAACAAAGAAAATGAGATAGAGGAGAATGGATGAAAGAAAGATGGTGAACAAGGAAGTCCCGAGGATTAGCAAGGTGGAAGTGAGGGCAGCTTTCAAGAGGATGAAGAATGGAAAGGCGGTTGGTCTAGATGACATGCCAGTAGAGGTATGGAGATGTTTAGGAGAGATGGCAGAGGACTTTTTAACCAGATTGTTTAACACAATCTTGAAGAGTGAGAGGATGCCTGAGGAGTGGAGAAGAAGAGTTTTGGTCCCAATTTTCAAGAATAAAGGTGATGCTCAGAACTGTAGTAACTACAGAGGCATAAAGTTGATCAGCCTCACTATGAAGATATGGGAAAGAGTTGTTGAAGCCAGGTTAAGAGGAGAGGTGACAATCAGTGAGCAACAGTACGGTTTCATGTCAAGAAAGAGTATTACAGATGCAATGTTTGCTCTAAGAGTGCTGATGGAGAAGTACAGAGAAGGTCAGAAGGAGTTGCACTGTGTCTTTGTAGATCTAGAGAAAGCGTATGATAGGGTGCCAAGAGAGGAAGTGTGGTACTGTATGAGAAAGTCACAAGTGGCAGAGAAGTATGTGAGGGTGGTGCAGGACATGTATGAGGACAGCGAGATGGTGGTGAAGTGTGCCGTTGGAGTGACAGATGAATTCAAAGTGGGGGTGGGATTACATCAGGGATCGGCTCTGAGCCCCTTCTTATTTGCCATGGTGATGGACAGGCTGACAGACGAGGTCAGGCAGGAGCCTCCGTGGACCATGATGTTTGCAGATGGCATTGTGATCTGCAGTGAGAGTAAGGAGCAGGTGGAAGAGAACCTGGAGAGGTGGAGGTATGCTCTGGAGAGAGGAATGAAAGTCAGTAGAACCAAGACAGAATACCTGAGTGTGAATGAGAGGGAGGCAGGTGCAATGGTGAAGATGGAAGGAATAGCGGTACTGAAAGTAGAGGAGTTTAAATACCCGGGGCCAACCATCCAAAGCAAAGGAAAATGCACAACAGAGGTGAAGAAGAGAGTGCAGGCAGAGTGGAGTGGGTGGAGACAAGTATCAGGTGAGTTGTGAAAGAAAGGTAGCAGCAAGAGTGAAAGGGAAAATTTACAAGATGGTAGTGAGACCTGCTATGATGTATGGTTTGGAGACGGTGGCGCTGACAAAAAGACAGGAGATGGAGCTGGAGGTGACAGAGTTGAAGATACTAAGATTTTCAATGGGAGTGACTAGGAGGGACAAGATGAGAAATGAGTATATCAGAGGGACAGCTCACGTTTTGTGGTTTTGAGACAAAGTAAGAGAGGCAAGGCTGAGATGGTTTGGACATGTGCAGAGGAGGGATAGTGGATATATTGGACAAAGAATGTTGAAGATGGAGCTGCCAGGCAGGAGGAAAAGAGGAAGACCACAAGGAAGATTTATGGATGTAGTGAAGGAGGACATGGAGAGGGTTGGTGTAACAGAGGAAGATGCAAGGGATAGGGTGAGATGGAGACAGATGATCCACTGTGGCGACCCCTAAAGGGAGCAGCCGAAAGAAGAAGAATTTGACGATATCTGTATATACAACAATATATATTTTCTGTAAATTTTGCTACCTAATTCTTATCTTATTATCTTACTTACTACAGCTCTGAGTGCTGCTATCCCTTTGCTGCTACAATCCTCTAATTTCCCCATTGTGGGACTAATAAAGGTTTATCTTATCTTATTACTTTACTGGTCAAACATCGTAAAAATTTTAACTATTCAATTTTTAAGTTATACAAGTATGCCTTTAAAACACAGTTATTTGTGCATAAAAGCACTGTAGAAACGTTCAGAGATAGAAGTTAGTCAGTACCATGTACAGTATGTCTGAAAAGAAGAGAAAACAAAAGTCCAAATAAGATAAGATAATTTTTTATTAGCCCCACAGCATTTAACACTACTGTTGATGTTTATGGTATAAATGCAGCGGTTTTGAATTCTTCAGGTGGTCATGGCCAGGCTTGCCTTCACAGCTTGGAAGTAACTGTAGGGCAGACCCTGATCTAAACTGCTCCAAGAAAAGGCACACATTGTTATATTCTCAGCCCCACAGGCCAATGTACTTACTTGTATGAGGACTGTCTCTGGGTCATTGTCTGTTCCTGCAATCCCATTCACTACGAACAAGGAAACTTTACAACTGTTCAGTTGTCCCTCCACCTCCACTGCAAAACCTTGCTGCTTTTCTGCAGCAATGAATGCTGAGAGATGCCTCGAATAACTCTTGAGCTGGGTGTATCTGAAATGGTAGAGGGGAGTAACATACGACAGCTGCCACTCTGTTTTAACTAGCAAAGCCAGATGCTCTGGATTCACCTTCTCCTTTAAAGAAAAAAATGGACAAGAACAAACATGAGAATTCCAGTTCTCTGTCAAGACATAAGATACAGTATTAAAAATACAACCATATCTCACAGTGATATTGTGCAAGAATGCTCTTCTACTGGTGTTCAATCTTCGTGCTGTCAATGGTGAAGAATGACCAAGTCTTGAAGCGCCACCTAAGCAGCTGCGATATGACTGCCGGTAGGTCTTACTTCGACAACTCCTCTGAGCTACGGCACTGTTGGATAGACTCCTGACTGCACTATGGAAGGAAAACACACACATTATGAGTTTTCTGTGGCTTACTCTTTCAGTTAAAGATACTGGTAAACATTAGGGATGAAGCAATTTTGAAATTTTGATTCAACATCAATGCTGATGTTTGAATTAACAGGAGAGGCTGAGGTTGTGTTAACTGAATATTGTCAGTCATTGACAGATTTTTTTTTTAGCAATGAAAAAAAAAAATCTGAAGGCCGCTTGTCATTTTGACAAATTAAAGCGAGCATGATCTACTCTAAGGGTGTTTTCACACCTAAATTTTGTTTAATTTGGTCCGAATCAGTTGACGAGTTTGTTACTTTGTATCATTTTCTCCTTGGTTCAGTCCCCTTTCACACAGGCAAAAATTCAAGCAGACCAAACTGTG
Organism: Pholidichthys leucotaenia; assembly: GCA_020510985.1. NCBI lineage: Eukaryota > Metazoa > Chordata > Actinopteri > Cichliformes > Pholidichthyidae > Pholidichthys > Pholidichthys leucotaenia. Next base: position 250,863,634 of record CM035845.1, on the reverse strand, counting down.
TCACGTTAAATTCCGCGAGACTTACGTCAGAACGTTCTCTGTTCTTATTGGTCATTTTTTTTTGCTGCAAGAACAGGAAAGGTAAATACAGGAAGTAGGATGACTGTGCATTTATGCATTTCTGGGGAGAAAATAATACAAATTGTAATCTACGGGGGGGGGTCATCACCCTGGTTGTCGTTTATTACATTACGTGCATATACTACTTTCGGCAAATTGTACAGTTTGAAAATGAAGCGCTGCTACAGATGGGAAGTAATGTATTAACGTTCATTAATCCTCCAGAACCATGACATGCTCAACCACAGATATTTTCAAAGATCCATCAGGTATGTACAGTGACACAAAATGTTTTACCGTTTGCCGCTGGTCCTGTTTTAGAGCAGTCGCGTTCTCACCTGCAGGACCACACCAGAGTTCGCCATTTGATTTGAATCGAGACCACTTCTTTCAGGTGGTCTCGGTACAGTTGGTTTGGGACGCACTTGAGTGTGATTACCGTGTTCTCACCAGACAAAACGAACTGCACTAACAGAGGAAACGAACTCGAGTTTGATTGAAATGAACTAAAGCCTGTAGGTGTGAAAGCACCCTAACTCTTAAATGTAATGGCCATCTGCCCACTTTATTGTGCATAGTGAATAGCAGTTATCTAGTATTGTTTTGCCAGTCTCTGTTCATCATTTCATCTTATTAATAAATGAATGCATAATCTGCATGCTGTGTCCTGTAGGTTCATGATTAAAACTGAACATGTAAACAAGAACAAAAGCCATTCAGCATCTTATATGAAAAGTTCTAAGGGAGGACAGAGATGGTGGAGTTTATTATGACAATTTTTACAACCCTCTATCAAAATGACAGAAAAAGAAAATATTGCACAACCTTTGGGTTACATATATATATATATATATATATATATATATATACAGTATATATGATCTTGATACATCTGCCTTGTTGACCCTGCTGTCAATACCACAGTAAAACACCTTGTAGTTGAAAGTACTCAGTGCTTAGAACTTGTCAAATATGGTAGTTGCATACTTAAAAAACTGACAGTTCTCCACCCACTCCCATTGAGTAACTGTATAGAATGTGGAGGATGGCATGTGCACTGAAGAGAAACTCATTAATGAATGGACAAATAACTTTCATCCTTAAGGATGAGAATGTGATGCTGTCCATCAAGCTCCACAGCACAGCTTAACATGAGATTTTCAGGCTTTTCATGCCAGATTTATTCTGCATGTAGAACTGTAGAATTTCAGTGTCTAATTACAGTGGTGCTCGAAAGTTTGTGAGTCCTTCAGAATTTTCTACATTTTCACATAAATATGACCCAAAACATCTCATTTTCACGCAAGTCACGCAAGTGTGTGTGTGTATATATATATTTTATAGTAATATGTACATATGTATATTAGCTGCTCTTGCTTGCTTGTTTTTTCTTGCCTTCTGATTGTTGCTCTGAGTGTTGCTATCCCTGTGCTGTTGCAATCCTGGAATTTCCCCATTGAGGGACTAATAAAGGCTTATCTTATCTTATCTTATCTTAAGTCCTAAAAGTGAATAAAGAGAACCCAGTTAAATAGAAATATCCCACCCTTTTGAAAAAAACTGTTTCCATCTACCCATCTCCCCTTCCATCATTAAGCTCATTAGGGTTAAGCAATTTCACATCTGTTTAAAAAAAATAGGCAGTGCTGGAGTTTGATTTTTTTTATTAACCCTTTATCTATACAGGGAAGTTCCATTGAGAGGCAGCCTTTCTTTTTCAAGGACACCCTGTTTACATTCACACAGTTGCACATTCACACCTGGAAGCAGCCCGGTACAACCACAGATTGACCTGTGGCCACTGAGCAGCTCCACTGGAGCAGTTAGGGTTAAGGGCCTTGCTCAAGGGCACCACAGTGGGGTTTAGGAGGGTGGGGCAAACACTGATATGTTATCTGTCCCACCCAGATAACTGTCTGATTCTGCTGGGCCGGGGATTGAACTGGCGACCCTCCACTCACCAGTCCACATCCCTAACCATTAGGCCACCACTGCCCTATTAGGCCACCACTGGATTTATTGTCTCGATTAACAAACCATAATACCTTTGTAGTGATGGACTCTTTGTTTCATCTGAAAATGCGAAGAAAAGCAAGCAAAGTGTGCTAAATCGCTAGCATGCTAACTACTAGCTACCAGCTAGATGTCAGAACATCAGCATTGGATACGTTTTGATCTGGGGTCTTCTGCAGTACTGGCTTAACAGGTAGGTTTTATAAACACTTACTACTTTTGCACTTGACAATATTTAATTTGTTTACATTGTGTGTGAAATGACAATGACATCTTCATGCTGACTGAGATGTTTAGCAACAGTTACAGGCTATATTTAGAAGGGACTATTTTTTTTTTCTCAGCTACGCAAAATAATTGGTTAAACAAACAAATCATTTGTCCAGTATTACTGTCATTTAATAAATTGTGCTTGCCAGAAGTGTTGTATAAAACCAATATTACTATTACTAATATTGCTTAATTATATAAATACTGCACCTGCATCACAGGATGAAGTTGCACTTTTTATAATATATGTTACGAACAATCCTTATACTGTCCTACACAAACTGTTAGGTTTAATCTATTATTGCCTATTCCCAAGGGGCAGTAACAGGGTGTCCATCCATCCATCTTTTACCCTCTGGAAACTGGAAAGGGTTATGAAGTATCCCTCCATGGATTGCCGCCTTATTGTGGTGTAAAGGTTTGTGTGCCCTCATGATCCTAGGAGCTCGGTTGTCGGAGGCAGCTTGCCCCTGGTAGGGTCTCCCAAGACAAATCAGTCCTGGGTGAAGTGCCAGACCAAAAGCAGTCCAATAGATCTCCATGAAAAAAGTTAAAGTAAGGACCCAGTGTAACCAAAGGAGTCAAATGGGTCCGCCCTCCAGTAGGCTCACCACCTACAGGAGGGATCATGGGGCTCATGCGGTTTTGTGAACCAGGTGCTGTCTGGGCTATTCTGCTTGGACTGCTGGCCCATGGACACAGACCCCCAGGTAAGCGGTAGATGATGAATGGATGGATTTCAAACTTTTTTTTGCTTAAAAAAAAAAAAACATTTAAGTCAAAACTTGTGATAGAAATGTACATTAGAAAGGCTATGAATTATTACTATACCACTTCTTACTAAACTTGCATTCTGCCACTTCTGCAGAATAATTTTCTTCAATGTTACTACTGCAGGGTTGGAGGAAGGGCTATAGAGGGGCTGCACGTGATGTCAGTGGTCACGTGCCACATTGTTTTTCTGCCATTTTGGACGGCAAATAGCTTTAGACCCTGTGTTGAGAATGATAATAATTCCACAAGCACCTACTCAGCCCGACTCAACACGGTGTTGTTCGTTATCCATTACGACTGAATACCACCTTAAGTGTGTGAAATCTTTACAGTAAGGCGGTCAGACAGTCCTACGACATCATTTGAATGTGACAAGCAAAACACAAGATGGACATGGAGGCGAGCCTGCTGCTCGCTGGCTTGTTGTCAGAGTAACGGCAAAAAAGGAGAGCTACACTGTAATCACGGCAAGTTATCGCTATTAGGTACTAAAATATGTAAGCTGTGTGTGTGTGTTTCACATGGCTCTCTTGTGGCAAAATTATTGCTTCAAGCCGTCGGTCTGGCCATTCAACCGAGCCTTTCAGTGGTGGGATATCACCCCAGCTTCACGAACTGCAGTGATTGCAGAGCTTCAGAATGTCTGTAGAAATGTTTAGCTTCCTGTGCAACAAATTGCTCTGATCTGTGTGAAAATCACGGAGAGACTGTTGAGACATCATGGGATGTACCTGCTCCAGGCAGTGGTGTCGTGGCAAAAAGTGATCAGCTGCCAAAAATTGATCGCCAGGTGCCATATTAAAGTTATGGGGTTATATTAGCCGTACTGAGTTATATTTAACAATGATGATGCGGACTTCCGGTTATGGCTGCCACGTAGGACGGACGTGTCTCGCTCTGCTCTGCTCCTGGAGAAAAAAAATCGGCAAATAACTCTCTCATTTGGGACAGAACGTATCCCAGCATTTGGGCGAGGATATGTCGGCGAAGCCTAAGGCTGGAAAACCAGGAAAAGGAAAAAGCGAGCCGCCGAAACAGTCCAAATTAACGGACTTTCAGGTCTGTGACGCAGCAAATAAAACTCCATATATGGCGGAGGAGGCTGGCAACGGTGCGATATCTGCGGGGAATGGCGCAGATGTGCTGATGGCTGCCATGAGTTCAATGAGAGCGGACTTTTCCTCTAGATTTGATGGGATTATGACAGCGTTGGAAGGAATAAGAAAGGAATTGGGTGACTGTGTAGAACGAACGGCGCAGATGGAGCTCCGTCTCGCTAGTGCTGAAGATGACGTCACCCGTCTTCAATTAAAGGTGCGCACTTTGGAAAAAAAAAATAAATCTCTGGAAGATAATATTTTGGATTTGGAATCTCGGTCGAGACAGAATAATTTGAGGCTGGTGGGTCTTCCAGAGGAATCAGAAGGTCGGGACGTATGTTCCTTTCTGGAAAAGTGGATTCCGGAGGTGCTGGGCAGCGAGGAGTTGCAATCAGCAGTGGTTCTGGAAAAAGCACATCGTATTGGCCCACGGAGAGATAAGGGACCGCCGAGGACCTTAATTATGAAGTTTCTTAGCAACAGAGACAGGATGAAGATCTTCAACGCTGCACGAGCTAAAGGAGAGATTAAACACCAGGACCAGCAGGTGCGGTTCTACCCAGATTTGGCCACAGGAATCCAGCAATTGAGGAAGCAGTTTGATCCCGTACGTAAGGAGCTGCGCAACCTTGGGATTCGTCATGGTGTAATCTATCCTGCGAGACTGCTGACCACGTATGAGGGCAGAACCCACATCTTCAAGACCCCAGAGGAGGCGCAGGAGTTCATCAAGAAGATCAAAGAAGAAGAAGAGACTGGTGGGAGCTAAGCATGAACAAAATATAAGGTAGAATAATTAAGCATTTGCACAGGCATCTGACTGACTTGAAGTAAATAGTAAGTTTACAAAATATAGATTGTATTATATATTAAAAAAACAAAACAAAAACAAAACAAACAAAAAAAAAAACTATGATGTACAAAGTTGTTAAAAATTTTGGAGTTAAGTTGGAAAACTACAGAGGAGAGTTAATGTTACGTCATTAAAAGCAGTAGAGTTAGGGTGATTGGGAGGATGAAGAAGGAGTGGCTTAGGCTGTTCCCCGTGGGTGTGGAACGGTCGATGGCTATATCGGGAGACAGAATTTTTCTTTTGATTTTGGGGGGTTCGCCACAAGTGTGGGAAGGGGAAATTTGTTTGTGTGTAGTTTGTAGGATGAATGTTCAACCACTCATGTTTTTGCTTCTCTGTATGAGCATGTTTACACTGCAAGGTAATCCCAAACTCTCTATTGATCATGGACCAAAGTGTTAATCTTAATTTAACTTCATGGAATTGCAGAGGTCTACAAAATTTAAAAAAACTTAAACAAGTTATGAATAAAATAAAGGACATGGGTTCAAGAATTGTGTTTTTACAAGAAACTCATCTGATAGAGGAGGATGTTAAAAGAATTAGGAGTAGATGGCAGGGAAGTGTATTCACCTCTTCATTTTCATCCCGAGCCAGGGGAGTTATGACTCTCATACATAAATCAGTTCCTTTTCAAGTGAAAAATGTAATTGGAGACAAATTTGGAAGATATGTAATCATTCAAGGTTCTTTGCTATTAGAAAATATAAATCTTGTGAACTTATATGGTCCCAATATAGATGATCAGAAGTTCTTTGCTAATTTATTTCTCATCTTATCATCACTTACAGGGCAACATATAATAGCAAGGGATTTTAATTGTACATTGAATCCAGGTGTGGATAGATCAACAGGACTGGATTGTACGCACATTGGATGTAGGATGACTATTAATCATTTTATGAAAGAATTGAGATTGTTAGATATATGGAGAGAAATGAAACCACAAGTTAAAGCCTATTCTTGTTATTCCAGTACCTACAAGACATTCTCACGTATTGATTATTTTTTGATTTCCACAGAATTAAGGTCCAAGATTCAAAACTGCTTTTATGATAACATCGTGATCTCTGATCATGCACCCTGTTGTCTAATATATGTAGATAAAAAATTGACAAAGGAATCAGGTAGATGGCAATTTCAGCATAAATGGCTTCAGGATGAGGAATTTGTCAAGTATATAGAAAAACAGATAGACGAGTTCTTTGACATCAATACTACACAAACATCAGCATGTGTAAAGTGGGAGGCTTTCAAAGCTTTTATTAGGGGACATATTATTAGTTATACAGGATCAAAATCTAAGAAGACTCGAGAGGAGAGAGCTAAATTGGAACATAAAATAAAAAGTCTTCAGGAAAAAGTGTATGCAGGAAGTGACCCAAGGTTGGAGAATGAATTACTGATTTTGAGAGCTGAATACGACAAAAAATCAGCGAATAGAGCTGCCTCGAGTCTTCTAAGATTGAAACAATCTTTTTATGAACAAGGTGAAAAATCAGGAAAATTATTAGCATGGCAGATTAAACAATTGGAAATTAAAACACCAATTACCAGTATTATAAGTAAAGGACAGGTAGTTATAGATCCTTTAGAAATTAATAGAGCCTTTAGAGATTACTATGAAAAATTATATGATACCAAAAATGAACCTGATTTAACAAAACTAAATGGGTTTTTGAACGAACTATCTATACCGTGTATTCCAAATGAAAACAGGGAGATATTGGAGTCTAAAATTAGTCAAGAAGAAGTTGGGCTAGCCATTGATAATATGAAATCAGGAAAAAGTGCAGGACCAGATGGTCTTCCAGTTGACCTTTATAAAAAATTTAAGAATAAATTAATAAAACCTTTTTTGGAAATGGTTTTAGAAGCATTTCAAAATAATAATTTACCATCATACATAAATAATGCCTTAATTATACTGCTGCCAAAACCAGGTAAGCCCTCTAATAAATGTGAAAATATGAGACCAATAAGCCTATTAAACGCCGACCTTAAGATAATCTGTAAAATTTTAGCAAGACGAATACAAGAAATTTTACCAAATATTATTAATCGAGATCAGAATGGCTTTATAAAGGGTAGACAAGGCTTCCATAATGTAAGAAGACTATTTAATATTATTTATTTTAATAAAGAAGCACCGGATACAGCTCTCCTATCATTGGACGCCGAAAAGGCCTTTGATAGAGTTGAATGGCCCTTTCTTTTTGAAGTCCTACAAAGGTTTGGACTTGGAAATAATTTCATAAAATGGGTTCAAATAATATACAATAATGCTACAGCAGAAATCCTAACAAATAACAATATTTCAAAACCAATAAAAATCAATAGAGGATGTCGACAAGGCTGTCCACTTAAACCTTTACTGTTTACTATGGCAATTGAACCTTTAGCGATAGCGATACGTTTACATTCACAAATATATGGAATTAAAGTTGGACCAACAGAACATAAAATCTCCCTGTACGCCGATGATATAATTTTGTTTATGTCGAATCTAAAAAAATCAATTCCAACCTTGTTGAATTTAATAAAGAATTTTGGGGAAATATCAGGATATAAAATAAATAAAACTAAATCTTCAATATTAATGCTAAATGAGACCCAGAGAAATTACCCAGCCCCTGAGGTAAATCAATTCAATGTTGTAAATCAGTTTAAATATTTAGGAATCCAAATTATGCCTAAGCTAGAATCAGTCGCCAGTGTCAACTATGAAGCCTTAATGTCAGATATCAATGAGTTAACTCAGAGATGGATGTCACTACCAATGTCGATGATCGGGAGAATCAATATACTTAAAAGTAATATTTTACCTAAAATACTTTATTTATTTCAATACATTCCCTTATCACCACCTTTAGATCTATTCTCAAGAATAAAAAAAAAGTTAGTGGAATTTATATGGAACAACAGGAGGGCTAGATTACGTTTGTCTTTATTATATTTACCATTTGATCGTGGAGGTCTGAAATGTCCAAATTTTATGTTGTATTATTGGTCGGCACAACTGAGGTCTATGACATATTATTTTTCATCAAATGATCTCCCTCACTGGACTGAAATGGAATCATATAATTTACCTTTACCTCTTCCCATATTCATATACTCAGATTCGGCAAAAAAATTACAAAAACAAGTTAAAAATCCATTTGTAAAGCATATGATCAAAATATGGTGTGAAGCTAAAAACTATTTAAAAGAACCACAGTTATTGTCACAATTTAGTCCAATATGGGGTAATCAATATTTTAAACCAGGGAGAGCGGACGCTGTATTTAAAGTATGGAATTTAAAAGGGATACAAAAGATTCAGGATTTATATTTGCCATGTGCAGACAACATAATGTCTTTTGAAGAGCTGAGGATCAAATTTAATCTCAATAGAACACATTTTTTTAAATATCTTCAACTTAGAAACTTTATTCGATCAAATCAAAATAAAGCTCTCACTCGACCTATTTATTCATCCTTGGAAAAAATGATGATGAAAGATAGTAAAAGAAAGGGTATTATTTCAGAGTTTTATAACTCATTGACACTATCTTCAAGTGAAAATTCACTGAAAAGATTAAACTACTGGAAAGAAGATCTGCAAATTGAAATTTCAGAGGAACAATGGGAATTGGCTTGTACAGAAGCTCAAACCAAATCAATAAATGCACGCCTTAAATTGATACATTTCAAATGGTTAATGCGGATGTATGTTACACCAGAGGAGTTAAATAGATATAACAAAAATATACCAGATACATGCACAAAATGCATGGAAAGTAAAGGAACCCTATTTCATTGTTTATGAGAATGTAGATTAATAAGAATGTTTTGGGAAGAGGTGAGGGTAACAATTGAAAAAATAATCTCAAAACAAATCATATTGAATCCTAAACTGTTTTTGTTGGGCCTGTACCCAGAAAAGCATAATTTTAATAAAAGTGAAAGAACATTCATAGACCTCAGTTTGCTTAATGCCAAAAAATGTATTGCACTATTATGGAAAAAGACTCATAGACCAGATGTGACTCAGTGGTTAAGACAGATGTTAACAAACCTTCCATTAGAAAGAATAACATATATACTGAAATCAAAGGAAATTGTGTTTGAGAATATATGGAGACCTTTTATTGATTATGTAAAAAATTTAAACATAACTCTTGAAGAAGAAGGTGAATGATGTGTGTGGACCTTGTAAATTCCAAACTGGTGAACATAATATGTATACTTATGTATTGGATTGTCTAGACTAAACAGAGGAGCATTGTTGAAGACTTGATTTTGTTGGTGGTTGTTGGTGTTTTTAGTGCATTTTTTTTTTTTTTTGTAGTACTTTAGTGTTAGTGTTTGATTGTTTGTATCATGTTTGTTAAAAAAAAAAAAAGGTTCAATAAAGATATTGTGGAAAAAAAAAACAATGATGATGCATTTTTTTTTTAAGTTTTTGTAAAGGGTATACACGTCATTACAGCATTGCATTGTTTACATTTTCATCTTTTTTTTGTTGTTGTTATTTGACAACCTTGGAAGAATAATTATTACAACACCCCCTTTTTTTTAAGTGAAAGAAAAAGTGAAATTAAAGAAAGAACAAAAAAAAAAAAACAAAAGAGCAAAAAACAACAAAAAAAGTAAATAAAAATAAAAGAGCATCTGAGTAGTGTTGGAACAAAGAGCGGTGCCATTATTGAAATGGTATTTGTCAAAGATTAGGTCTAATGGAAGACACATATGCGATCCAGGGTTGCCAAAATTTCATGAACCCATCCATGTCCTGTCTCAGTGCGAATGTCAACTTTTCCATCGAGTAAATGTCTTGAATCACGTTAATCCAATCTTCAGGTGTAGGACAGTCCTTCAGCATCCATTTTTTAGTTAGGGCTTTTTTACTTGCCAATATTAAAACAGTGAATAAGTATTTTTCTCCTCGTCTTTCCAGTGAGTCCGGTAGTAAACCCAAATACAAAGTTACAAAAGAAAAGGGAACTGTTATTTTGAATAGTTTCCCCAATATTGTCTGTACATTGGTCCAATATTGGTGGATAACTGGGCATGACCAGAACACATGAAAATGATTTGCAGTCTCTTCACCACACAAGCGCCAACAATTCAACCCCTCACGAGTAAATTTGTTTTGTGCAGGTGTTCTGAAAAATCTTAACAAATTTTTCCATCCAAATTCTCTCCACTGCAGGGATGAGGTACTTTTCCATTGCTGTTTATTTAGCTTTTCCCATATTTCCAGTTGTAAAGTGAAATTCCCCTCTTTTTCCCATCTCTCTTTTATATATGATGTGTTGTCTCCTTTTAAGTCTTGAAGACCTTGGTATATTTTAGAAATGTATCTGATCCCTGGGATCCCTTTATATGCCATTAAGAAGACCTCTTTCCAAATCCTCCTTTTTAAGTATATTGTTTATGTGGTGTCTAAGCTGAAAGAACCTGTAAAGGTCTTGATTTATTAGACCTTGTTTTTTCAAATCTTCAAAACTTCTTAAAATTTGCCCTTTAAAAAAATCGTAATATTTTATCAATCCGTTCTCTTTCCACTTTTTAAATCTAGTGTCTGTTTTATTAGGAATAAAGTCTTGATCATAGGCAATCCATTGCAGAAGTCGATAGGGTTCTTTAGTTTGATTCTCTCTGACTATCTTAAACCAAATTTTTAGCGGGGTCTCTATCCACGGGTTAGTGTTATTCAAAAGTTTAGGTAAGGCATTGTTCCCTATTATCGCCTGTAGGGGGATGTCACTTGTTATTTGGCATTCCATCTCCTTCCATTGTGCAGTGTAGACTGGGTTACATATCTCTACTAAAGTTTTAATTTGTGCGGCTTTAAAATAGTCCCTGATATTTGGCAGCGCGAGCCCACCTTTGTCTTTGTTTAGCTGTAGGGTTCTATATCTGATTCTAGGTCTCTTGCCCTGCCATATGAATCTTGAGATCCTGATGATGCATTTTTAACCCAAAACACACTTCATCTAGGATTAAAAGCAATTAAAATAATAGTCACAAGGTTACATGGAAAATACAAGGATTTACCGGATATATACATGTAGATACTGTATAAATATATATTCTGTGTGTGAATAATGTACTATGTACTCCTTTTGTATTGCACTAGGGATTTTTACAATAAACTTGTGCCTTTTGCAGATATGCCTTCACTTTTGTTTGTTTTATTTGTGAAGGTTACAAAGATTTAGTGACATAAATGCTAAAAGATTGGAAAAGCTGTCTAAATAATCCAGCAGCTTGAGAAATCACTTTTGGTTTGGTGTAAGTCCATCAACAGAATTATGAACCATAAAGTAGTTTGTGTGAAAACATGTTAAATCCCATTAAACCCTAACTCATTATTAGGAAATACAGATGCTAATATGGCCCAGAATTCCTCCATATACTGGTACTGTCACTAAAGTGTGCAGTGTTTTCTGCACTGGCACATCCAACAATACAGTCTTCAGTAAAAAAAAAAAAAAAAATGTTTTTGGTTACTTTTTCTTAAAAATGAGCTACTATTTTCAACATCATTGATAAATGTTTGGTTTGTACTGTTGACTCTTTTCCCACTGGTGTCTTAACAGAAAAATAGAAAATCATGATGCAAACATATAAGTCACTAAATTGTTTATTACAATCACCAGCAAAATCCAGATTATTTAGAAGGTGCAAAATTCAAACTTTAAGCTTTAAAAAAAACTCAGAATGGGTCACACACGCCGGCCACATACGCTGACTCCTCGCCTTCGCAAAGTGGCCCAGCACACCAAGGAACGCTTGATTGAAGGAAGCATTCTGAGCCATCTCCTCCCTTCACAAGGTAGTTTCATGGGATCCAGGTCAAGTGGACCCCTGACCAAGTGAGCACTCCCAAGTGGACCCCAGGATCCAATTTGTACATGCACAAGTACATTCTCAATCCAGTGATTTGTAAATGCAAAGAAGGAAAAGAACAACAAGAATTTGTGTAAAACTGTTGGGAAGACTTTTCCCGGTCACCAAGAAGTGTAAAAAATACATATATGTAAGATGACAACTAACCTAGAGAAGGTTTTGTCTCCGTTTCGGCTTTCAAAAGACTTTTCTTCTCCACCGCTGCTGCTCGTCACCGCTGGCTGCCCCCCGATGAAAATCCACAGAATAGGTATGTGGGACTAGAATTTTCTGAATCAGGCTTTAGAAAGCTCTGAATCAGTTTGTAAATCACTGGATTGAAAATGTACATGTACAGATTGGTCCCCAGGGTCCACTTGGGGTGCTCACATGGGGTGCTCACTTGGTCAGGGGTCCACTTGACCTGTTCCCGTTTCATGCTCTCTTGCCTCACTGAGAAGCAACTGGATGTGCTGGTGGTCCCGGTTCAACAGATCTTCAGCCTGTGGTAGGACTCTAGAATGAAAATACACACACAACTTAAGTACATGCACAGCACCAAAGTGCAACATATAAAAAAATACTTTTTAACCAGGATTAACACTAGCTTATTTCGTCAGATGTTGTTGACACAAGCGCAAAATACAAGCAGAGCACGGAGTAAGAATTGAGGGCTAACTAGCTAGCTCAGTGTCTGCATACAGGAGACAACGGTGTTATTTGTTCAAAGTGAGCTTTCCACCACTGGGATAAATAATGGCAAAGATGCATAATATCACATCACTCACCATCCTCTATCACTGTTTTCAGCAACGATGATGCCGTGGTCGGGTCGACACCACTCTGCCTCCCATCTGTCTTCGCCGGTTGGTGGCCGTGAATTCTTTTCAGGTCGCTCCATCCAGCTCCCTCTAGATTTCTTTCGTCAGTTACCAAGCATAGAAAAGTCTGCACCTCGTCGTTGGACCACGGTGTTGATTTGTGTGTAGCCATTTATCTCGTTGATTACACTCACTCATGCTTGCTGTTGGTGATTTGACTGTTCGTTGCCGTCCAAAATGGCACAGTAAACAAAAGACACGTGACCCGTGTGACGTTGGTGCAACCCCTCTATATGCAGATATAATTATACTATCCAGATATTGCTTAAGTACATCAGATTTAGCATTATGATATTTGGTTCCTTTCCAAATCTATGATTTTAATAAAGGTGTATTATCAATGCCGGATATATTTTATCATTTCATTTTTAATTGCACTGTTAAATATGGATGATACATCCATCCATCACCTCTGCCGCTCTCCTTCAAAATTGCCTCTCCGACCAAATTTCTGTGCAGCATCAGACTAGACAGAAAGGAACAGCCAGTAAAGAAAAGGGATATTCTAATAATCACTTTTGTTTGTTACCCAAACCTATATCTGGGACGCTCTTATTTGAGAATAAGCAGCCCACCAGGCCCGAAGTGATACCCACTGGACTGGCCTTTGCGGCTATTGAGGTTTTGCAGTTGTCGTCCCCATATTTACGTCATGAGCAGGGTGTGGCTTCATGGAGTCAAAGCACAGGAAAACACATGAAGCTATGCTGTAAAACACAGCCTGGGAGAATAAGGCTTAATTGGAAGCTAGTACTGGATTATTTACGACAGACCACAGACCACAACTGCACAGCTGTAGGCTGTCAAAATTACAGGAGAAAGAATGAGGGCTGTTTACAGATTTCCTGCTGAAACATCAGACAGAGAGACTGATCTCAGCACTGAAAAGAGCTGCCCTCTTCAACAAACAGTCGAATACACAATAGCCCTTATTTATCAAAAGTGTTTAGAAATCAGCACACATTTGGGTATAAATATGATTGTACAAAAAGATCTACATGGTATTTATGAAACCGTGTGTATCTAGTCAATCTCAGTCTGTTTGACTAAATGTTATCATTTTTAAGCAAATTGTCAAACATGATAATTTATTACTTATTATTTAGAAGCACAGAAAGACATCCCAAACAGCTGTCTGATGCTGTGCACTTTGGCTTAGCTCATCTATGGCTCTCTGTCATCTCTCAATAATGTGGAGAAATGCACAAGGCAAAATCAAATAATTTCCCCACATCTTCTCTGCTATTCTGAATTTTTCATGCTTATCCAGAGAAGGTTTTTTAAAACCCAAATGCAGCAGATCACCTGGACCAGGCACTTTTGTGCGTAAAGCTGTGTTGTGGATAACGGATAATTTGTAAGGGATAACTATTATGAGATACTGTACTACATAACAGAAAATTTAGTCAAATAAATACTTTATAGAATATTTTAACACAGTGTTCACCAGTGTTGGGAGTAACGTGTTGCAAAGTAACTGGCATGGCAGATGTTATCCTCTATTTACATTTAACCATACTTTTGCAATATTAAGATGCATTTTTTTGTCTTCCCTAAAACTGTATAAGAAGTGGGGTTTTGTTTTTCCATATGCTCTTTTTGCTGTTCATTGCTGTAATTATTCACAGCTGATGTAGACTTAAGCCACCTCACAGTCTAATGTGGCCAGATTTGTACACAGTCTTTAATTAAAAAAAAAAAAATCAACAGGACTATTGGAGGATCAGGATCATTGTTTGAATTTCCTGCCAAGACAAGTGGACCAAAGTCTAACCAGGATTCCATGCTGAAAATGTGCTATACACAGACAGAGCTATGTGGGTATACGGTGGGGGGCAACTTTGCTACAAATACATAAGAATTAGTAATTTTTGAGCATTACAAAGTAATGCGTTACTGTAACATCACTACTTTTGCAGTAATGTGCTGTGTAACAAAATTACTGTTTAAAAATTCAGTAATGCTTGACAGGTACTGAAATTTGATCAGATGCATTACTCGTTACTCATTTTGTTAATATGGATAGATATTTCTAGTGCAAATAAATGAATATACAAACTGACCCTACCGTAGCTGACGTAGCCGCCAGTCAACGTGACCTGTTCGAGAGCTGTGTCTTCACTACTGAGTGGAGGAAAAGATGAAGCTACTTTGTTTTTGTGAAAATTGGTTATTTTTCCTTTGTCGCAGTTAAGGACAAAAGCATATTGGTGGGTTGGAAGCCAAGTGCCGGTTGAGACCTACTGCAATCTTCAGAAGTGCTTGAAACAGCAACAAAGCTCTGACAAAGCTAGTGCTAAGTAACGGCTAGCTATGTTAACAACACTGTGTTAGTGGATCTGCGCTATCTGAACAGTCTCAACAGCCACGGCTGGATTTCAAGCACAAGTATGCATCTGGACAGTTTGTGACCCAGCAAGAATTAAACCGACTGATTGCCAGATACGTCATTACAGACTGAAGATGTGATATAAATAGTGACTTTCCATCAGACAGCTGAGACTGTGAGCCACTGAAGTTAACACACATTTACTTGCTACCTGGATTAAGATTATTCAAAAATGGATTTGATCTCCAAAAGGAATTTGAGGGACTGGATCATGTCTCTGTCACAGCAGACATGTGGACTGTGGATAATGGACATTTTCTTTGGATCACTGCACATTGGATTAAATCCATGTCATAAAGGTAAGATAAACATGGACAGCTTTATGCATTGTTGCCAACTCTCACTCCAAAATGAGGAAATTACGGCAATATCATGTTGAATTTCTTCAGATTTTTCCTACAATAAGAGCCATTTTCAGTCTGACATTAATAAGCCCGTAATGTAATCCATTAATTAAATTATCTTGCCATGTGTGCAAGATGATTTAAGTATGCATTTAAAAGGAACGTGAAAGTTACTTTTCCAAGTAACTAGTTACTTTACTCATGCAGTAATTGGTAAAGTAACACCATTACTTTTGAAAAGTAACTAGTAACTAATTACTATTTTTTAGTAACTTGCACAACACTGGTGTGCACACAGGAGACTTATAGTACAGATATATAAATAATAAAGCGACAACTTAAACTGCAGCTCAACTGCAAAAATATTTCAGAAACTAAATTCAGTTTTATACATTCCATCAAATAACTACTTTTAAAAAATTTGCTTAAATCTGTTTCAATATTGGCTACAGTAACAAATATGAATAAAACATTTAGAATAATAGCAGCTAGATGATGATGACTTCGTCTTTGAAGTAAATTGTCAAAGCTCATCTAAATGAGTAAAAGTATACAAAAAAAATAAATATAACATAAGGCAAAGATATCTGCTGAAAGGTTTTACTGCTGATTATAATTTGATATGATGAAATAATTCTCCCACACAGGTTTCTTTGCAGGACAGGAGTCGGAAACGGAGGACAATTTGCATATGGACAGAGAGCCCCTAGGGGCAATCAGAACAATGGACTCTGTATAACATCTATAAAAGAGCTGACGATACATGCCTCAGCAGCACAGTAGCGCACAGAGCTACAAATGGCATCTCATTATGTTGGAGGAAAATAAAACTTTGCAACCTTCCAGCTCATCGCATCTCGCCTGATCTTATTCCTCCACAGTAGTAGTATTCCAGTCCTAGCTTGATATTAAACATGTACGTGGGTGTTTACTACCCACTTATGCAGACATCCTTAAGATTTTTAACAAAAGTTAATATATTTCTGCTATACTGTTTTTTTTTAACAATGTTATATTCTGTATAAAATATTTGGATATGCAGACAGAGCTTACCTTGGCTGTAATGACCACTAGAGACTGACCACGACGTTCTCTTAAATCTAAAACAAAGCCAGCAAAGTACTGGTAGGCATTTAGACTTTTGCATACTTCCACTTTCTCCTGTATGAAGTGATTTTGAGTTAATTAAGTAGTTGTCAATATCACGATAGAGCAGTTCCAGGATGCCGCTAGCATCTTGACACGATATAAACAAACGATCGACCATGAGGTAAGAATCACGTTTCAGATCGTTTACAGATAATTTGTCAAAATACCAACGCTTGTGCAGTTGTCATATGCTTCAACAAAGTCACACAACCCATTTTAAAAAGTCCTGCTGACTGGATCGTGATAAAATCTCGTTTTAATAATGCATTAGTGTGTGTGGGGTAGCAATAACAACGTGAAATTTTTGTAACACCGGAGGTCACGTGACTGCAAAACCTCAATTAGTATTTTCATAACGTTTACCTTTTATTTTAACTTAGTCTTTTTAAGAGATTTAAATCTACCCAGTTTTGAGTAAACACACGTTTCGTTTTATTAAATTAAGAGGATTTTATGATTTTAAGGGCTAGCAGAGACCTTCAGTGTTAATTTTGATGGAAGGCTCCTGTAGAATACAAGTCTGAATAAGCCACTCTGAAAGATAAATCCGTGCCCCAATTCTCACGCTCTGTTTAGGACATAACGGAAGTATTACAGCAAAACATCTGTACAACAGTAAACAAAGTTTAACTCGTTTGTCCTTCGTCTAGCATAACAAAAGAAAAGGGGCGTTTCCCATAGCAACGAAACAATTTGTATTTTACGTTTGATTTATTGTTCTTTTGGTGAATGGGTGTTAGCCGAATTTAATAGTGGAACATTCAACTTACAGAAATGCGTTGTCCTGCCTTATATCAAATGTATTCGGTTTGTTAGCAAACTTTAAACTACTTGCTTCGTGAATCTTATATCGCTTGTCTGTTCGAACTGACAGGAAGAAAATCTAGACAAGAGAAAATGTTTCTTGCTAACGCAAAGGGCAAACATATTTCTGTAAATACGTATTCTTTTTTAACTAAACACCTACACAAGATGGATTTTTACCTGTTACGAATCCGCTCCATGTCGCTGGCATACCGTGCGAAGGTAACACAAACCAGAAACAAATTTGAACATCGCGCTTTCCCGTGATACTGCGCGGTGACAACTAGCCAATCATTACTATCCAAACAGGAAGTATCTTCCTCTTCTTCTAAAATTGATTGGCGGCTAACACACAACGTAAGGCGCATTGCCGCCACCTACCGGATTGGAGTGTGGAACAGAAGACTGGCAAAAAATGAAAGCACTGTAGGTGCTGATGCCTCGATGCTTGCGGCATGGTAGCATGGGTATCATGTCATGCCATCCATGCACGGGTTTGAAATGCCTGGTATTTGTTTATGCAGGTACGACTCTGATGTCACTGTCACAGTACACATGAGGTGTATGTCATCCTAGGGCTGTACGCTGGCTTTTTTGTCAAGGAGCGCATAAAAGAAAAATTATAGAAGCACAAGAATAAAATTAGGAGCAGAAAGAAAAATGCTGGATTAACAAATTGTATTAATACATGTATATTTACACTACAGCATGCAATAGCAGGAAAAAATATCTAAACTTCAAAAACTATCATAATCATCAGCATTAAATTAGAATAGGTTGAAATGTTTCAATGAGTATTGAGAGAGGTTCTTGAATTATCTTGCAAAAAAAAAATATTGAAATGCAGTTTTTCTATAAAGAGAACATGCAACATTGTTATGTACGTTATCCAGCCTGTTCTCTTCACAGCTGCTCTAACTGCTCACCCGCAGGTTCACCACCGTGGACCTCGGAGAGACAAATGAGAAAGAAAAAAAATGAAAATGTGATTATTATTACAGATGTGATAGAACATTTTTAAAGTCAGCGTCATCAAATAAATTCTATTACAGATGTCATGCTCCTACTCAACTTAAGAAATTGTTTGGTTTTCTGTAAAAATAACCTCAAGTGGGTTTTGTATTTCACACTTCACATCAGTTTTAATTGAGTAAAGCAATAAAGAGTCAGCAAGGGTGATGTGGGCCAGATCTGGTTTATCTCTGGCATGCCTGGGGTAGGCGTGGATGTGGGGTGTCTGATGTGGGCCAGAGGTGGGCCACATTACGGGCAACAGTATCCAGTGTGAGTCATTCAGCCCAGATGTGGCCCAAGTCTAGTGAAGTGTTCCCCCATCCCTGGGGGGGTGGCGGAGAGACAGAGGGCGCTGTCGCGCATGCGCCAGGAACACATGCGCGCCAGTTTCGTGAACAGTCTGAGTGAACAGGAGTACACGCCGTCCTCAAACTCCACGATATTATACGTTGTATATACAAAGAAGAGTGTCGGAATGGTGAGTTGCATTTATTTCATTACTATTGTCATTGAAAAACAATGGGTGGTGGCTTTGCAAGTTGATTCATTTCATAAACAACGCCTCGAATGGGAACAAAGACCAAACCACGTGTTTCACTGCACACACAAAATACTCTGGTCAAGGCTTGTTGATGTATAGCTTAATTTTTATGAACATGCAATACGGAATCTTATTCAAATCTGTGATAGTACAATTGGGGAAAATGGTGCCGTGATGTTGTAAAGCAGTGGTCCCCAAACTACGGCCCGCCTTCACATTTGGCCCGGCCCCCTGAACAATATCAGACGCTTGGAAATGAAAATAATTTTTTCATTTCCGCACCAGAACTCCTATACTTTCATGTGAAATGCATAGTTGGACCCTTAGATATATCACAAAATGAGCCTAGATGTGCCTTTTTGGGGTCTGATTGATGTTATGTGACAAAGTTGTTAAAAATAGCCAAAAATCAATTTTCCAGTATTTTCATTATATTTTGCCGTCCAGCTCATTCACTTATTGAGTCAGGCCATTCAAAATGTGCATGAGAAATAACTGAGGGACACCATTTAATGGTTTGATTTAAGTTTTGACAGATCTGGTTTAGTCGTTAAGAAAAGCTGGAAAATATGAAAAAATCGCAGGTCAATAACACCCCTACTCAATCAATACTACTCCTACACTGGTCAAAATGTGCACAGATCATCTTTCTTGGAAGCCAGATGCAGGGTGCCCGCGATGTCTAAAAAAGTCTAAAATTACACATTTTCAATTTTAGGCCTAAAAAAGTCTAAAATACAGGGATATTTTGCACTGTGAGTCTAAAATTGAGTTTGAGTAATTTAAGACCTACGTTTCAATGCAAAATATCGATAAAGGATTAATGTTTTTTTTTAAAGTATTGGTTCTTATGTCTTTTCCACACGGCCATTACGAGCTCAGATCCATTACGAGCCATTACGAGCTCAGATCACACGAGACGGCCCGCTGAATTTAAGCATTTATTTATTTATTTTCTACTCGTTTCAGTTCTGCATTTAATATGAACCCTGAGTTTGAAATAAACGTTTGAATTTAAATTTGAATATCCCGGAAGCCGCTGCACATCCGGGTGCTCCAGGCTCAGCCAATATTGATCCAGATCGCATAGTTTTAGAAACATCGGCCATTACGAACTCAGATCACACGAGACGGCACGCTGAATTTAAGCATTTATTTATTTATTTTCTACTTGTTTCAGTTCTGCATTTAATATGAACCCTGAGTTTGAAATAAACGTTTGAATTTGAATATCCCAAAAGCCGCTGCACATCCGGGTATTCCAGAGCACCAGAAGTCGCATTAATGGTAAGAAATACTCATCATTGATTAGCAACAGCATAACAATGTCATTAAAAAGAATTCAGAGACTTATTGTACTTTAAAAGTGTTGAAATTACATAAAATGCACACATTTACTTGTATTTTTAGTTTTAAACATATTGTATGGCTCTCACGGAATTACATTTAAAAATATGTGGTGTTCATGGCTCTCTCAGCCAAAAAGGTTCCCGACCCCTGTTCTACATGAAATGTTGCTGTTAGTGGAACGCACAAGAAAACTACAGATGTGAAACGGAAATGTACTGTCATCACAGGATGCTGGAGCAAGCATTTTGGCTCTGGTCTGAATGAGCTGTGTGTGCGAGCAAGGCGGGAATAGTTGTGAAGTAACGTGCGAATGGCAGGAGAGAAAGCTAGCAGGACAAAACTAAAAAGATGGGCAAATGTAAATTTAATGACAGTTGGCTCTCAAGAGATGACTTTGCAGACTGGCTCAAACGCGTTCCCAACGACGACACTGAGGCGTACTGCACGTTGTGCAAAAGAACACTTAAACTCGGGACCCTGGGCGTCAGGGCACTGGAGTCACACATCAAAGCTAGCAAACACCAGGAATCAGCAAATACAGCACGCAACTCTCATGGAATTGCTCAGTTCTGTTCGGTTGCAAGCAGCACATCAAGAAATAATACAAATGATATTCGCGATCTAATGGGCTCGACTGAAACGATGAAGGCAGAAGTTCTGTGGGCGCTTAACACCGTGGCTAAACACCAGTCATACAGAGCTAATGACGACATCGGGGAACTGTTTCAAGCAATGTTTCCCGACTCGACAGTAGCCAAAACATTCCAATGCGGGAGAGACAAGACCGCCTATATCATCCGATTTGGAGTAGCAGAGTTCGTCAAGAAAGATTGTATCTCAAAGGTTTGCACACAGGCTTGTTTGCGACTACGTTGCAATACATGGGGGCGTTACCAGGGTTCCACTTACACCTGACTTAATGAAATCTGTCATGGCTGCCAGGTCACGGTACCGTGTGCATTTGGACGAAGAGAGGAAGAGGAAGGAGGCAGAGACACAAGGGAAGAAAAGGGCACACGCGGAGGAGCAGTTACAAGACCTGAAAGTCAAGAGGGACAGTCTGCATACAGTCATTGAGAGCCTGGGCAAAGATGCAGATGAGTTGGCAGAGCAAGCAGAGGGCAAGGCTGGGAGCAAAATGGCACAGCTCCTCTCAAAATCAAATGCTCTGAGGAGGGCTGCTAAAGACAAACTCTCCCAGCTTAAGGTTCTGGAGGACGAAATTGCCACCAAAAGTGCAGACCTTAGAAGCATGTAAAATAATGAAAATAATGGGTGTATATATCCTCCTCATGGATCGTCACCTTATCGTGGTGGGGGGGTTTGCGTGCCCCAGTGATCCCAGGAGCTATGTTGTCCGGGGGCAATTTGCCTCTGATAGGGTCTCCCAAGACAAACTGGTCCTGGGTGAAGGGCCAGACTAAGAACGATCCAACAGACTCTCATGATAAATTGTATATCAAGGATTCAGTGTACCCCGCCCGGTATGGGGTTACCGGGGCCCCACCCTGGAGCCAGGCCTGGGGGAGGGGCTCGAAGGCTAGCGTCTGGTGGCCGGGTTTCCACCCATGGGACCCGGCCGGGCTCAGCCCGAAGGAGTTACATGGGTCCGCCCTCCAGTGGGTCCACCACCTGCAGGAGGGATCATGGGGGTCCGGTGCTATGTGGATTAGGTGGCGGTCAAAGGCGGAGACCTTGGCGGACTGATCCCAAGCTTTCTAAACTGGCTTTTGGTACGTGGAATGTCACCTCTCTGGTGGGGAAGGAGCCTGAGCTGGTGTACGAGGTTGAGCGATACCGGCTAGATATAGTCGGCCTCACCTCAACACACAGCTCCGGTTCCGGAACCAGTCTCCTGGAGAGGGGCTGGAGCTTGGCCTTTTCTGGAGTTGCCCCGGGCGAGAGGCGACGAGCAGGGGTGGGTATTCTTGTATCGCCCCACCTTGCTGCCTCTATATTGAAGTTTTCCCCGGTGGACGAAAGGGTTGCTTCCCTGCGCCTTCGGGTTGGGAAACGGGTCCTGACCATCATTTGTGCCTATGCACCAAATGATGTTTCAGAGTACCCACCCTTTTTGGAGTCTGTGACTGGGGTGCTGGAGGGTACTCCTCCTGGAGACTCCATTGTCCTACTGGGGGACTTCAATGCGCACGTGGGCAACGACAGTGAAACCTGGAGGGGGGTGATTGGGAGGAATGGCCTGCCCGATCTGAACCCGAGTGGTGTTCAGTTATTGGACTTCTGTGCTAACCACAGTCTGTCTATAACGAACACCATGTTCAAGCATAAGGGTGTCCATATGTGCACCTGGCACCAGGACACCCTAGGTCGCAGGTCGATGATCGATTTTGTTATCGTATCATCAGACCTGCGACCGTATGTCTTGGACACCCGAGTAAAGAGAGGTGCAGAGCTGTCAACTGATCACCACCTGGTGGTGAGTTGGATCCGATGGCAGGGGAGGAAGCCATTCAGACCTGGTAGACCCAACCGTATAGTGAGGGTGTGCTGGGAGCGTCTGGCTGAGGCCCCTGTCCGGGAGGTCTTCAACTCCCACCTCCGGAAGAACTTCATCCACATTCCGAGGGAGTCTGGAGACATGGAGTCTGAATGGGCCATGTTCTCCACCTCTATTGTTGAAGTGGCGGCCCAGAGCTGCGGCCGCAAGGTGGTCGGTGCATCTCGTGGTGGCAACCCCCGAACCAAGTGGTGGACACCAGTGGTGAGGGGGGCCATTAAGCTGAAGAAGGAGTCCTATCAAGCTTGGTTGGCTTGTGGGACTCCCGAAGCAGCTGAGGTGTACCGGCAGGCCAAGCGGAGTGCAGCTCGGGTGGTTGCTGAAGCAAAAACCCGGGTATGGGAGGAGTTCGGTGAGGCCATGGAACAAGACTTTCGGTCGGCTTCAAAGAGATTCTGGCAAACTGTTCGGCGGCTCAGGAGGGGAAAGCAGCTCCCCGTCCACACTGTGTATGGTGCGGATGGGACACTGTTGACTTCAACTGGGGATATCGTCGGGCGGTGGAAGGAATACTTCGAGGATCTCCTCAATCCCACTGATACGCCTTCCACAGAGGAAGCAGGGTTTGGGGACGAGGGGGATGACTCGCCTATCACAAGGGCTGAGGTCGCCAAGGTGGTTAAAAATCTCCTTGGTGGCCGGGCCCCGGGGGTGGACGAGATTCGCCCTGAGTACCTCAAGGCCCTGGATGTTGTTGGGTTGTCATGGTTGACACGCCTCTGCAACATTGCGTGGAGGTCGGGGGCAGTGCCTTTGGCATGGCAAACCGGGGTGGTGGTTCCTCTCTTCAAAAAAGGGGACCGGAGGGTGTGCTCCAACTTTAGAGGGATCACACTCCTCAGCCTCCCTGGGAAGGTCTATGCCAAGGTACTGGAGAGGAGAGTCCGGCCGTTGGTCGAACCTCGGATTCAGGAGGAGCAATGTGGTTTTCGTCCTGGCCGTGGCACATCGGACCAGCTCTTTACCCTCTCGAGAATTCTTGAGGGTTCGTGGGAGTTTGCCCAACCAGTTTACATGTGTTTTGTGGACTTGGAGAAGGCATTTGACCGCGTCCCTCGTGGATTTTTGTGGGGGGTGCTTCGGGAGTATGGGGTATCGGGCTTGTTGTTACGAGCTATTCGGTCTCTGTACGACCGTTGTGAGAGTTTGGTTCGTATTGCCAACACTTGGTCGGAGTCATTCCCAGTGAGAGTTGGACTCCGCCAGGGCTGCCCTTTGTCACCGATCCTGTTCATAATTTTTATGGACAGGATTTCTAGGCGCAGCCAGGGAATGGAGGGTGTCATGCTTGGTGACCACAGGATCTCATCTCTGTTGTTTGCAGATGATGTTGTCCTGTTGGCTTCATCCAGCAATGACCTACAGCTCTTGCTGGGACGGTTTGCCGCTGAGTGTGAAGCGGCTGGGATGAGAATCAGCACCTCCAAGTCCGAGTCCATGGTCCTCAGTCGGAAAAAGGTGGATTGTCCTCTCCGGGTTGGGGACAGGCTCCTGCCCCAAGTGGAGGAGTTTAAGTATCTTGGGGTCTTGTTCACGAGTGAGGGGAAAATGGAGCGAGAGATCGACAGACGGATTGGAGCAGCAGCTGCAGTGATGCGGACGTTGTACCGGTCTGTTGTGGTGAAGAGGGAGCTTAGTTCTAAGACAAAGCTGTCGATTTATCAGTCAATCTACGTTCCTACTCTCACCTATGGTCACGAGCTTTGGGTAATGACCGAAAGAACGAGATCGCGGATACAAGCGGCTGAAATGAGCTTTCTCCGTAGGATTGCTGGGCTCACCCTCAGAGATAGGGTGAGGAGCTCAGTCATCCGGGAGAGGCTCAGAGTAGAACCGCTGATCCTCCACATTGAAAGGAGTCAGTTGAGGTGGTATGGGCATCTGATTAGGATGCCTCCTGGACGCCTCCTACTTGAGGTGTTTCAGGTACGTCCCACTGGGAGGAGACCCCGGGGCAGACCCAGGACTCGGTGGAGAGACTATGTCTCCCAGCTGGTCTGGGAACGCCTTGGTATCCCCTCTGAAGAGCTGGAGCAGGTGGCTGGGGAGAGGGAAGTCTGGGCTTCTCTGCTTGAACTGCTGCCTCCGCGACCCGGACCTCCGGAAAAGCGGTAGAAGATGGATGGATGGATGGGTGTATATATGTTCGTTTCATTGACAATAAACGTCAATTGACCGCAATCTGGGTTTGTTCTCTCTTTTTTTAATACTTCGTGAAGGTCTTAAATTTAATCCATGATGGTCTAAAAAAGGTCTAAAAAAGTCTAAAATTGCACTTGTTGAAACCTGCAGACACCATGCAGATGTGTGTACGAAGGAAGAACCTACCTAGAAGTAATAGTTTTGAAGTGACATAGGAAATTATACAAAATTAATTCTGTCAGATTTCTGACTTTGAATCAGTGCTATGTGTAAGATGCAACTGGATATTACATTTATACCTATTCCAAATGTTTTCTTATTCATTATTTGTTTAGTTATTCTGAGGAATTTCAGTATTTCAACCAGAAAAAGTTTTTGTCTATTTTATGCATAGGTTGATATTGGGTGTATGGATGGATACCAATAGTTTCCGGTGTAATTTCAAAATGCTAATTTTAAGAATATAGCGGTCTCTTTTGGTCAGGCGGAGGGTTAGCATCGGTTTCCGATGCCTATGTTTTAAATTGTCAATACTACTATTATCAATTAGACTGTAGAAACTCTGCACAAGTAGCAGTAGTTAATGAAGTTAGTTCTGTAATTTTTCAGCCATTTTGGGGGTCTGATTGTGATTATGATCAATTTCTGAAAAAATTGGGGAAAACAAATTTTCTGTATTTTCAATTTGTCACACACATGTATGTGCATTGCCCGTGTGTGACAAATTTATTTTGGTGCCTATATGTGTGTGTATTTACTTATACATTGAAATGGGTGTCCGAGCTGCCCACAAATTCAGATTAAGTGGTGGAGGGAATTCTAAAGAAGGAACACCATGACGGACCTGTAGTCCATGCCTTATTGCCATGTAGGCAGTTCAAAGAGGCTCAGCTGGGCATGTTCACTCTCAAGAACTCAACGGGCAACAATGCCTTTTGTTTTTTTGTTTTTTTTATTTAAGTTTTTGTAAAGGG
This sequence comes from Pholidichthys leucotaenia, assembly GCA_020510985.1. Taxonomy (NCBI): domain Eukaryota; kingdom Metazoa; phylum Chordata; class Actinopteri; order Cichliformes; family Pholidichthyidae; genus Pholidichthys; species Pholidichthys leucotaenia. Next base: position 250,837,579 of record CM035845.1, on the reverse strand, counting down.
TATACAGGTCATTACAGCATTGCATTGTTTACCTTTTCATCACATGTTCCCTTATTTTTTGCTATTTGACAACATTGGTAGGATAGTTATTACAACACCCCCTTTTTTTAAAGTGAAAGAAAAAGAGAAATTAAAGAGAATTAAATAAAAAAAACGAATAAACAAACAAACAGAACAGCAAAAAACAAACAAACAGAAAATTAAGTAATTAAAAGTAAAAGAGCATCTGAGTAGCATTGGGACAAAGAGCGGTGCCATTATTGAAATGGTATTTGTCAAAGATTAGATCTAATGGAAGACACATATGCGATCCAGGGTTGCCAAAAGTTCATGAACCCATCCATGTCCTGTCTCAGTGCGAATGTCAACTTTTCCATCGAGTAAATGTCTTGGATCACGTTAGTCCAATCTTCAGGTGTAGGACAGTCCTTCAGCATCCATTTTTTAGTTAATGCTTTTTTACTTGCCAATATTAAAACATTGAATAAGTATTTATCTCCTCGTCTTTCCAGTGAGTCCGGTAGTAAACCCAAATACAAAGTTACAAAAGAAAAGGGAACTGTTATTTTGAATATTTTCCCCAATATTGTCTGTACATTGGTCCAATATTGGTGGATAACTGGGCATGACCAAAACACATGAAAATGATTTGCAGTCTTTTCACCACACAAGCACCAACAGTTCAATCCCTTATGAGTAAATTTGTTTTGTGCAGGTGTTCTGAAAAATCTTACCAAGTTTTTCCATCCAAATTCTCTCCACTGCAGGGATGAGGTATTTTTCCATTGCTGTTTGTTTAGCTTTTCCCATATTTCCAATTGTAAAGTGAAATTCCCCTCTTTTTCCCATCTCTCTTTTATATATGATGTGTTGTCTCCTTTTAAGTCTTGAAGACCTTGGTATATTTTAGAAATGTATCTGATCCCTGGGATCCCTTTATATGCCATTAAGAAGACCTTCAGAACACCTGACTGGGCCCTTTCCAAATCCTCCTTTTTAAGTATATTGTTTATGTGGTGTCTAAGCTGAAAGAACCTGTAAAGATCTTGGTTTATTAGTCCTTGTTTTTTCAAATCTTCAAAACTTCTTAAAGTTTGCCCCTTAAAAAAATTGTAATATTTTATCAGCCCTTTCTCTTTCCACTCTTTAAATCTAGTGTCTGTTTTATTGGGGGTAAAGTCTTGATCATAGGCAATCCATTGCAGAAGTCGATAGGGCTCTTTAGCTTGATTCTCTCTGACTATCTTAAACCAAATTTTTAGCGGGGTGTCTATCCACGGGTTAGTGTTATTCAAGAGTTTAGGTAAGGCATTGTTCCCTATTATCGCCTGTAGGGGGATGTCACTTGTTATTTGGCCTTCCGTCTCCTTCCATTGTGCAGTGTAGACTGGGTTATGTCACGCCGCGCCATTCATCAGCGGCGCCACCTGCTCACGCACCTGACAATCATCAGCGGCGAGGGATAAAGGCCGTCTCGCCCGGAGGCTCGGCCTGAAGCCGTCAGACTTCGTCCCTCACCGTTGTGAGCTACTTCTCTTCAGCGAACATTATTTGGGTAAGAACCCTTACCTCTCTTTCCCAGTCTGCTCCCCTGTGCACAGGTGGATTCCCCGGCGGCGGACATCTCCACTCCATCGCCCATTCCTCGCTGCTGTACGGAGCTCTCCAGGTGGCTGTCTTCCGGGCTTCGCCCCCTTGTTGTGCCAGCTATCCTGACAATCCAAGTAAGTCCTTCTCTCGCCATAATTCCCTCCTGTGTTGGTGTATGCCCGTCACCCTCTCCCTGTGCTCTCTCCATAGGGTTGCTCGGCTGAACGGTCACCTGCCTCTGTGCCTGAAGCAGACGCCATCACCAACACATTTACACCCCGCAGACACGCACTCATTCACTCCTGCTGTTAATAAACTGTTTGAACTACTCTAAGCCTGTGTGTGTGCGTCTCCTGAGCCGTGCGTTATGTCAGTACGGCTTCAGCAGAGCGGCTCGGCGGACGGCGGGCTCGCACACCGGCTTACCACTCTCGAGGCTAGAGTGGATCAAATAGCTTATCAACAACAGGTTATCCTGAATCAATTGATAACTATCACTGGCCGATTGGACCGCCTGGACCCCCAGCAGCCGTTCCCCCCGGCTCCTCAGGGTGGCGCAGCTCCTGCTGTTCCGGTGGCCGTCCAGCCAGCTCCGGTGGCACTGGCCCGACTCACACCGATTCCGACCCCCGCTCGCTTTAGCGGAAAGCTCGGCGGAGCGCGGGGGTTTGTGATGCAGTGCGAGTCCGTGTTTGACCGTGTGCCCGGAGACTTCCCCTCAGATCACAGCCGAATCGGCTACATAGGGAACCTCCTGGAGGGGCGCGCTTTAACTTGGGCCTACGCTATTATGGCGAGACCCAGTTATGCCACCCTCACCTATGCCGAGTTCGTGAGGCGCTTCCTGGAGGTGTTCGATCATTCTCGTTCCGAGGCGGTCCAGGTCGATCGGCTTCTCGCTCTCCAGCAGGGAAACCGGTCGGCCGCGGATTATGCCATCGAATACCGGGTAGCGGCGGAGGAATTGGGCTGGGAGGAGCGCTCCCTCTGCGGCCTGTTTCTCCGCAGCCTCAATAGTGATCTGAGGGATGAACTGGCTGGACGGGATATCCCCGGAACGTTAGTGGAGCTAACCTCACTGGCAATCAGCTTGGACAACAGGCTGCGCGAGCGCTCCTCAGGACGGAAGCCGTCTGCTTCTCGCCCTCGGGGAGTCCCGCTACGCCTGCCCCAAGCTCGCCCCCTGGCAACGCCGCCACCATCGTGCCCCGAGGAGTCGGAGCCGATGGTGACGGGCTGGGCAAAGCTCTCCTCGGCAGAGAAACAGCGCCGCCGTGAGTTGGGTCTCTGCATGTATTGCGGAGACAGTCAACACATGGTAGAGCTTTGCCCACAAAAGCCAAACGGCGGGGTCCGCGAGTCACTGTAGGGGGCCTCGCAGACGTCAATCGGCAAAGTCCCCTCACCCAATTAAAGCTGCCCATCCGTTTCTGCCACAATCCCACTGGGCACCTCACCCACGCACTGGTGGATTCGGGCGCAGAGGGCAGCTTCATTTCACAAGGCCTGGCAACCCGATTGGGCATCCGCTGTCAGGCATTAAAACACCCCATCTCCCTGGTCCATCTCTCCCGTGCCTCCCTTGGGAGAGTTTCCCACCAAACCATGTCTGTCCCAGTCATCATCTCAGGGAACCACCGGGAGGAGATGGTATTTTACGTCCTGCCCAACTCTGTGTCGCCCGTCATCCTGGGGTATCCCTGGCTACGCCTCCACAACCCTGTCCTGGACTGGAGGTCAGCTGGGGTATCGGCGTGGAGTACCTTCTGTATGGGCACCTGCCTTCAGTCCGCTGCCTGCTCCCCGTCCGCGGCTCCCCCTGTGGCGGATACAGCACCTCCGGACCTGTCGCTGGTGCCTCCAGAATTTCACGACCTGGGTATGGTATTTAGTAAATCGAAAGCTATGTCTCTTCCCCCGCATCGACCCTATGACTGTGCTATCAACCTCCGCCAGGGGGCTCCCCTGCCTTCTGGTCGGCTCTACAGCCTGTCGGCGCCGGAGAGGGAGACCATGAATACATACCTGAAGGAATCACTGAGCGCTGGGATTATTCGCCCATCGTCGTCACCCGTGGGGGCAGGGTTTTTCTTTGTCGGGAAAAAGGACGGATCCCTCCGCCCCTGCATAGATTACCGAGCGCTAAATGACATCACTGAGAGGGACCGTTACACCCTGCCCCTCATGGACACTGCCTTTCACTCCCTCCAGGGGGCGACCTGGTTTACCAAGCTGGATTTACGCAGCGCTTACCACCTCGTCCGGATCCGGGAGGGAGATGAATGGAAAACAGCCTTCCGTACCCCGAACGGCCACTTTGAGTATCTTGTCATGCCGTTCGGGTTGACCAACGCTCCTGCCGTCTTTCAGCGCCTCATTAATGACGTCCTCCGGGATTTCATCGGCCTCTTTGTGTTCGTCTACCTGGACGACATTCTTATCTTCTCCAGGTCCAGGGACGAGCACCAGGTCCATGTGAGGCGGGTCCTCCAAAGACTGCTGGAGAATCGTCTGTACGTGAAGGCTGAGAAATGCGAATTCTACGCTAGGACCACATCCTTCCTGGGATTCATCATCGCTCAAGACCAGGTGCTCCCAGACCCGGAGAAGGTGAAGGCGGTGGTGGAGTGGCCTACTCCCGCATCCCGGAAGCAGGTGCAACAATTTGTTGGCTTCGCCAATTTTTACCGCCGCTTTGTCCCAAATTTCAGCTCGATCGTCGGACCGCTGATCCGCCTCACGTCCCCGAAGGTCCCGTTCCGGTGGACTGAAGAGGTCTCTGCTGCCTTTAAGGCGCTGAAGGCGGAGTTCTCCTCCTCCCGGGTCCTTCGCCAGGTCGACCCCGCGCTGCAGTGCATTGTGGAGGTGGACGCATCGGACACGGGAGTGGGAGCAGTGTTATCCCAGCGGTCACCTGACGATGGCGCCAAACGACCGTGCGCCTTCTTCTCCCGGCGCCTGTCCCCGGCGGAGAGGAACTATGATGTGGGGGACAGAGAGCTCCTGGCCATCAAACTCGCCTTACAGGAGTGGCGCCACTGGCTAGAGGGGGCGGACCTGCCGTTTGTGGTCCTGACGGACCATAAGAACTTAGAATACCTACGATCTGCCAAGCGCCTTAATGCCCGCCAGGCGCGCTGGTCTTTGTTCTTCGCCAGGTTCCGCTTTTCAATCACCTTCAGGCCAGGCTCCAAAAACGGCCTGCCTGACGCCCTCTCTAGGCAGTTCACCCCCGTGGAGGCTGAGGAGACGCCCCACACTATCCTGCCCAGGTCGTGCGTCGTGGGAGCCATCTCTTGGGACATTGAAGACAAGATCCGGAAGGCGCAGGAGGTGGAACCTGATCCTGGCGGCGGACCGGAGGGAAGACTGTTCGTCCCATCTGCGGTCCGAGGAGAGGTCATCCACTGGCTCCACACCTCCCGGCTCACCTGTCATCCCGGCACCTCTCGGATGATCAGCCTCCTCCAACGGTCCTTTTGGTGGCCAGGCCTGCGGAGGGATGCAGCCCACTACGCCCGGGCTTGCCCAATCTGTGCCACCAGCAAGTCGGGAAATGCCCCTCCAGCGGGTCTGCTCCAGCCTCTGCCCGTCCCCGGCAGGCCCTGGTCGCACATCGCACTGGATTTCGTCACCGGACTCCCCGTTTCCAACTCCTTTGACACCGTCCTGACCATCGTGGACCGTTTCTCCAAGGCGGCACACTTCGTCCCCCTGCGAGGTCTCCCTACCGCCCTGGAGACGGCGGGCCTCCTCGTCCAACACGTGGTCAGGCTGCACGGGATTCCGGTGGACGTGGTCTCGGACCGGGGCCCCCAATTTTCATCCGAGGTTTGGAAATCCTTTTGTAACGCCATCGGAGCCAAGGTGAGCCTCTCCTCCGGCCATCACCCCCAGTCTAACGGGCAGTGTGAGAGGACCAATCAGGAGCTGGAGGCTGCGCTCCGCTGTGTTACCAGATCCAAGCCGACGTCCTGGAGCAACCATCTCGCCTGGGTGGAGTATGCCCACAACACCGCCCGCTCTTCTGCAACGGGGATGTCCCCCTTCAAGGCGTCCCTGGGTTACGACCCCCCGCTGTTTCCAGCGCAGGAGAGCGAGGTAACTGTCCCCTCTGTTAGGGCGCACCTTAGGCAGTTCCACTCCACCTGGGCTACCGCGCGTCATGCGCTTTTAAGCACAGCGGAGCGCAACAGGACCGTGGCGGACCGGCACAGACGACCTGCCCCGGCGTACAGAGTTGGGCAACTCGTGTATGTGTCTACCCAGGACGTCACATTAAAAGGCGAGAGGAGGAAGCTGGCACAGCGGTTCATGGGTCCCTTTCCCATCACCCGGATCATCAACCTGGTGGCTGTGCCCGTGGCTATTCCCCCCTCCCTCCGCATCCATCCCACTTTCCACGTGTCGAAGGTGAAACTGGCAGTCACTGACCCCCTTTGCCCTCCTCCTGCAGCGCAACCCGCGCCCCGGATGATTGGTGGCCATCCAGCCTGGTCCGTCTCCTCCATCCTGGACTCCCGGCGCCGAGGTCGTGGGTTGCAATACTTGGTGGACTGGGAGGGCTATGGGCCCGAGCATCGACAATGGGTGCCCCCGTCGTTTGTGTTGGACCCATCGCTCATCGCGGACTTCCACCGAGCGCACCCGGATAAGCCATCGCCAGGAGGCGCTGCTAGAGGGGGGAGTACTGTCACGCCGCGCCATTCATCAGCGGCGCCACCTGCTCACGCACCTGACAGTCATCAGCGGCGAGGGATAAAGGCCGTCTCGCCCGGAGGCTCGGCCTGAAGCCGTCAGACTTCGTCCCTCACCGTTGTGAGCTACTTCTCTTCAGCGAACATTATTTGGGTAAGAACCCTTACCTCTCTTTCCCAGTCTGCTCCCCTGTGCACAGGTGGATTCCCCGGCGGCGGACATCTCCACTCCATCGCCCATTCCTCGCTGCTGTACGGAGCTCTCCAGGTGGCTGTCTTCCGGGCTTCGCCCCCTTGTTGTGCCAGCTATCCTGACAATCCAAGTAAGTCCTTCTCTCGCCATAATTCCCTCCTGTGTTGGTGTATGCCCGTCACCCTCTCCCTGTGCTCTCTCCATAGGGTTGCTCGGCTGAACGGTCACCTGCCTCTGTGCCTGAAGCAGACGCCATCACCAACACATTTACACCCCGCAGACACGCACTCATTCACTCCTGCTGTTAATAAACTGTTTGAACTACTCTAAGCCTGTGTGTGTGCGTCTCCTGAGCCGTGCGTTATGTCAGGTTACATATCTCTACTAAAGTTTAATTTGTGCAGCTATAAAATAGTCCCTGATATTTGGCAGCACGAGCCCACCTTTGTCTTTGTTTCGCTGTAGGGTTCTATATCTGATTCTAGGTCTCTTGCCCTGCCATATGAATCTTGAGATCCTTCTGTCCAGCTCCTGCCATGTTTTTTTGGGAGGTTCTACCGGTATTGTTTGGAAAAGGTATAGAAGACGTGGAAGTATATTCATTTTGACTGCTTCAATTCTTTGTGCAGTACCTAAGAATGGTATCATATTTCATCTTGCTAGGTCAGATTTTATTTTTGTCACCAGTGGATCATAGTTTAGTGTTATAATTTTGTCGAGTTGTTTCGGGATATTGACCCCCAGATATTTCATAGATTCCAACTCCCAGTTAGTTTTGAGTTCACTTAGTGAATAATGATTTGGGTCATAGTTGAATGTTAAAACTTGGGTTTTATGCATGTTTAATTTGTACCCCGATAAATCTCCATAGTCTGAAAAAACTGAGATTAGTTCTGGTAAAGAAGTGTCCGGCTGCCCTTGGTATATTAAAATGTCATCAGCAAAGAGTGCTATTTTATGTTCCTTCTGACCAAGTGTAATACCCTGAATTTTTTGATTTTGTCTTATCCATTGGCTCAGGGGTTCTATGAAGATTGCAAAGAGCAGTGGAGACAGGGGGCAGCCTTGACGACATCCTCTTTCCAGCTCAAAAGATGATGATAAATTACCGTTAATCCTTATTTTAGCTGTTGGTTTTTTATATAATGCCTGTATAGTTCTAATGAAGTTGTTATGAAAATTGAAATTGGATAAGATTCTATATAGGAAAGACCAGTCAACCGAATCGAATGCTTTTTCAGCATCTAATCCCAATATGACTGCATTTAAGTTATATTTTTTTGGAACAAAGAGCGGAACCATTATTGAAATGGTATTTGTCAGAGATTAGATCTAATGGAAGACACATATGCGATCCAGGGTTGCCAAAAGTTCATGAACCCATCCATGTCCTGTCTCAGTGCGAATGTCAACTTTTCCATCGAGTAAATGTCTTGGATCACGTTAATCCAATCTTCAGGTGTAGGACAGTCCTTCAACATCCATTTTTTAGTTAGAGCTTTTTTGCTTGCCAATATTAAAACATTGAATAAGTATTTTTCTCCTCGTCTTTCCAGTGAGTCTGGTAGTAAACCCAAATACAAAGTTACAAAAGAAAAGGGAACTGTTATTTTAAATATTTTCCCCAATATTGTCTGTACATTGGTCCAATATTGGTGGATAACTGGGCATGACCAAAACACATGAAAATGATTTGCAGTCTTTTCACCACACAAGCGCCAACAGTTCAATCCCTTATGGGTAAATTTGTTTTGTGCAGGTGTTCTGAAAAATCTTACCAAGTTTTTCCATCCAAATTCTCTCCACTGCAGGGATGAGGTACTTTTCCATTGCTGTTTATTTAGCTTTTCCCATATTTCCAGTTGTAAAGTGAAATTTCCCTCTTTTTCCCATCTCTCTTTTATATATGATGTGTTGTCTCCTTTTAAGTCTTGAAGACCTTGGTATATTTTAGAAATGTATCTGATCCCTGGGATCCCTTTATATGCCATTAAGAAGACCTTCAGAACACCTGACTGGGCCCTTTCCAAATCCTCCTTTTTAAGTATATTGTTTATGTGATGTCTAAGCTGGAAGAACCTGTAAAGGTCTTGATTTATTAGACCTTGTTTTTTCAAATCTTCAAAACTTCTTAAAATTTGCCCTTTAAAAAAATCGTAATATTTTATCAGCCCTTTCTCCTTCCACTTTTTAAATCTGGTGTCTGTTTTATTAGGAGTAAAGTCTTGATCATAGGCAATCCATTGCAGAAGTCGATAGGGCTCTTTAGTTTGATTCTCTCTGACTATCTTAAACCAAATTTTTAGCGGGGTCTCTATCCACGGGTTTGTGTTATTCAAAAGCTTAGGTAAGGCATTGTTCCCTATTATCGCCTGTAGGGGGATGTCACTTGTTATTTGGCATTTGATCTCCTTCCATTGTGCAGTGTAGACTGGGTTACATATCTCTACTAAAGTTTTAATTTGTGCGGCTTTAAAGTAGTCCCTGATATTTGGCAGCGCGAGCCCACCTTTGTCTTTGTTTAGCTGTAAGGTTCTATATCTGATTCTAGGTCTCTTGCCCTGCCATATGAATCTTGAGATCCTTCTGTCCAGCTCCTGCCATGTTTTTTTGGGAGGTTCTACCGGTATTGTTTGGAAAAGGTATAGAAGAAGTGGAAGTATATTCATTTTGACTGCTTCAATTCTTTGTGCAGTACCCAAGAATGGTATCATATTCCATCTTGCTAGGCCAGATTTTATTTTTGTCACCAGTGGATCATAGTTTAGTGATATAATTTTGTTGAGTTGTTTCGGGATATTGACCCCCAGATATTTCATAGATTCCGACTCCCAGTTAGTTTTGAGTTTGCTTAGTGAATAATGATTTGGGTCATAGTTGAATGTTAAAATTTGGGTTTTATGCATGTTTAATTTGTACCCCGATAAATCTCCATACTCTGAAAAAACTGAGGTTAGTTCTGGTAAAGAAGTGTCCGGCTGCCCTAGGTATATTAAAATGTCATCAGCAAAGAGTGCTATTTTATGTTCCTTCTGACCAAGTGTAATACCTTGAATTTTTTGATTTTGTCTTATCCATTGGCTCAGAGGTTCTATGAAGATTGCAAAGAGCAGTGGAGACAGGGGGCAGCCCTGACAACATCCTATTTCCAGTTCAAAAGATGATGATAAATTACCGTTAATCCTTATTTTAGCTGTTGGTTTTTTATATAATGCCTGTATAGTTCTAATGAAGTTGTTATGAAAATTGAAACTGGACAAGATTCTATATAGAAAAGACCAGTCAACCGAATCAAATGCTTTTTCAGCATCTAATCCCAATATGACTGCATTTAAGTTATATTTTTTTATATGATGAATTATGTGTAAAGTGCGTCGAATGTTGTCTTGTGTCTGTCTTTGTCTTATAAAACCTGTTTGGTCTAAATGAATTAGGTCTGTCAGTATATTTTCTAACCTTTTGGCAAGGATAATGGTAAAAAGCTTAGAGTCCTGATTTAATACACTGATTGGTCTGTAGTTGGAGCACTCTAGTTTATCCTTTTCAGGTTTAGGTATAACTGCAATGACCCCTTCTCTCCAGGAGGGGGGGATTTCCCCTGTGTGGAGGACATAATTAAGTGTTTTCAGGAGGAGAGGAGATCGTTGCTGTTTAAAGGTTTTGTACCACTCTGCTGTATAGCCATCTGCTCCTGGGGATTTGTTAGCTTTAAGTTTCATAATTGCTTTTTCCAATTCTTTAGGTTGTATTTCTGACAGTAGTGTTTTATTTTGTGACTCCGTAAGTTGGGGAAGGTTTAATGTGTTTAGGAATGCCTCGGATGCGTTTTTATGTTTTTTGTGGGAGTATAAGTTCTTATAGTAATTCTCGAAGCTTTTAAGAATATCCTGAATTCTGAATTTTATTTCCTTTGATACTGGGTCTCTGATTTTGTAGATTGCTCTCTCTGTTTGATGTTTCCTCAATTTATAGGCTAGCAATTTTGCCGATTTACTGCCTGCTTCATAGTATTTTTGTTTCAAAAATGTAAGTTTCTTCTGGATTTCTATTGTGTAGATCTCATTTATTTGGTTTTTAATTTCCTTAATCTTGAGCGAGTCAGTAGAATGAGTGTTGCCTTTGTGTTCTTTTTCTAGGTTCTTAAGTTCTGACTCTAATGTGGATAGTTTTTCTTGTCTTAGTTTCTTTTGGGTTGCCAGTTTTGCAATAATCTTTCCTCTTATTACAGCTTTGCATGCATCCCACAGTATTAAAGGGGATACTTCTCCATTATCGTTTTCTTCCAAATATCTGAGAATATCTGATTCCAATTCATCTTTCAATGGTCCTTTCAGGACATTTGAATTTAACCTCCAAGAAAATGTATTATTTGTGTATTTTTAGATATTTAAGTCCATGTAGATCGGACTGTGGTCAGAGAGATCCATCAGTCCTATTTTACATGTTTCTACTCTTCCAATGTCTCTATTAAACATAAAAAAATAGTCAATCCTTGAGTAAGATGAATGTGGAGTTGAGTAAAATGTATAGTCTTTTACACTGGGGTTGAGTTCCCTCCACACATCACAGATTCCCATTTCTTTTAGTAGCATCCGAGTCTTCCTGCTTTGGGTGTTATTTTGATGTGGAGAATTACCAGAAGCATCCCAGTATGGATTCAGTCTAAGATTGAAGTCCCCACCACATATCACTAAACCTTGAGCTTTAGTTATCATTAGGTCAAATACATTTTTATAAAAATTTCCAGTTAGCCCCTGGGGGAGCATACACATTCAGCAGGGTGATATCTTCTCCCTCTAGCCGCCCAGTTACCAAACTGTATCTCCCTTCTTTATCTTTGTGTTCTGATTTTTTTTCAAATGTAATTTTGGTTGATATCAATGTCCCTACTCCCCTCCTCCTCCCTGACTTATATGAAGATGAAGAGATCATTTTAAACCCTTGTCTACTGAGTTTAGTGTGCTCCACGTCTGTTAGGTGGGTTTCTTGTAAAAATATTATTCCTGCTTTGTCTTTTTTCATTTTGCCTAGAATCTTGGATCTTTTAACTGGATTCAGGATTCCTTTTACATTATATGAAATTATTTTGGTTACACCCTGTTTCTCCATTGTGTTGTTTTGTTTAGTATAACTGTGTGGTGGCCCTCTTTTGTGCTACTCAGAAACTGAAAGAACATTAAGAACAAGAAAAACATTAAGAACATAGTGTATAAAACTTTAAAACAAAAAACTGTCAAAAGAACTTCCTGAGCTGAGGTCTTTTTAAAGACCCTGGAAGAGCCTTGATGGAGTGTAGGCTCTGAGGGAAATTCCTCAAACTCTGTTACGTGTTGAGGGCCCTCTCTTACCCCTGTAAGTTGTCCCATACTTTTAACGTGAGTTTCAGAACCCAATCCGAACTTGTGATTTTTTTTTTTCCCTTTATGCCTATACCCTGTGAAATTGTGTGCACCCTCCCACCCCCATCACAGCAAACATTCACGCAAAAACAGTATTTGTTAGTGTGAGGAGAACATGTGGATTATTGTCACATTTCTATTTTAACAAGTTGTTTTTTGTTTGTTTTTTTAATTAAAAAGACTTATTTGTTTCAAATATTATGACTGTTCCATGAAATGTTTTACCACATGCTGAATACGCATCTCCTTTAATGTTTGTTACCTTGTATGAGGGGGGTTGGATGTGCAGATTGACTCAAAAAAAAAAAAAAAAAAAAAAATGGTCGCTATTCCAACCTGAAAACGAACAGTTTATCCGCGACGCTCTGGCGCTGGGTTTCCCGCTGCTGGCCCGTGGATTTTGAAGGTCTTTGTGTTGTCCATGTTTGCGTTTTGATCTTCTCACTCGGGTCTGCTGCGGGTTTAAATACCGTTACCGGGAGCCCTCTTCTCGCCATGTCAGCTGTTGCTTCTTCCGCCGAATTATAGAGACATGTTTCTTCACCGTAGAAGACCCTTAACTTCGCAGGAAATGGCGTCTGAAAGCGCAGTTTCTTCTCACGTAGTACCTTTTTGGCGTCATTGTATTCCCTGCGCTTTTTAAGGACCTCCAGAGCGTAATCGTGTTCCACGAAGACTTTTCTCTCCTGGTGCATAAATCCTTTTTTCTGCCAAGCCAGTCTTACAACCTCTTGTTTTATTTTGAAATTGGAAAATCTTACCAACACCGAACGTGGGGGCGCTTCCGCCGCTGGCCTAGCGGCTAATGAACGATGTGCCTTTTCTATGTTCAAGTCGGTGGTTTGTGGAATATCCAATTTCTCTCTTAGTAAAGATTCCACGCATTCTGCCATTGAGTTAAAACCGTTTTCGGCTCCTTCTATCAGACCATGAATTCTTATATTGTCTCTTCTCTGTCTTCCTTCTTGGTCGGCTAGCTTAGCCTCTATAGATGCTTGTCTTTTGCGTAGGTCCAGCACAGAATCTTCGAGCACTTTTATTCGTTCCTCTGCTTCCAAGATTCGGTTCTTGGCCTGGTCCACTCTGCTGTTTGTCCTTTTCAATTCGTCTCTGAATTCCCGAAATTCGGCCGTAACCTCTCGGCGAAATCATCGTAGCTCTTCAAATAGCGATTTCAGGCTAACCTTTTTGTTAGCTACAACCAGTTCCTCGTCTTCTGAACGGAGATCTTCCAGTTCAGATTCTACTGCCGAAATGTGTCCTGGCCTGGAAAATTTCAGTTTCTTCTGTTTTCCTTTAGACATGATGATTTTGTCTTTTGATTTTCACTCCTCCAAAAATCCGTTAAGTTTGATTTTCAAGGTGTTATCTTGGATTGGGTCTGAGAGCTTCAGTGTTAAGCTGCAGTCGCCATGGCGTCCAGACCGGAACGAGTTTTCCTATTTTGAGTGTTATTTTGATGTGAAGAATTACCTGTTGCATCCCAGTATGGATTCAGTCTTAGATTGAAGTCTCCACCACATATCACTAAACCTTGGGCTTTAGTTATCATTAGGTCGAATACATTTTTATAAAATTTCCATTTAGCCCCCGGTGGTGCATATACATTCAGCAGGGTGATATCTTCTCCCTCTAGCCGCCCAATTACCAAACTGTACCTCCCTTCTTTATCTTTGTGTTCTGATTTTTTTTCAAATGTAATTTTGGTTGATATCAATGTCGCTACTCCCCTCCTCCTCCCTGATTTATATGAAGATGAAGAGATCATTTTAAACCCTTGTCTGTTGAGTTTAGTGTGTTCCACGTCTGTTAGGTGGGTTTCTTGTAAAAATATTATTTCTGCTTTGTCTTTTTTCATTTTGCGTAGAATCTTGGATCTTTTAACTGGATTCAGGATCCCTTTTACATTATATGAGGCTATTTTGGTTACACCCTGTTTCTCCATTGTATTTTCTTATTTAGTATAACAGTGTGGTGGCCCTCTTTTTTGCTACTCAGAAACTGAAAGAACATTAAGAACATAAAAAACATTAAGAACATAGTGTACGAAACTTTAAAGCAAAAAACTGTCAAAAAAACTTCCTGAGCTGGGGTCTCTTTAAAGACCCTGTAAGAGCCCTGATGGAGTGTAGGCTCTGAGGGAAATTCCTCAAACTCTTGTTACGTGTTGAGGGCCCTCTCTTACCCCTGTAAGTTGTCCCATGTTTTTAACGTGAATTTCAGATCCCAATCCGAATTTGTAATGATTTTTTTTTTTTTTTTATGCCTATACCCTATGAGATTGTGTGCACCCTCCCACCCCCATCACAGCAAACATTCACTCTAATACAGTATTTGTTAGTGTGGAGAGAACATGTGGGTCATTGTTACATTTCTATTTTAACAAGATTTTTTTTTTTTCCCTTTAAATTAAGAAGACATTTGTTTCTAATGCTATAACTGCTCCATGAAAGGTTTTACCACATGCTGATTCTGCACCTCCTTTAATGTTTGTTACCTTGTAGGAGGGGGGATGGAAGTGCAGAATGGCTGAAAAGAAAAAAAAAACAAAAAAACCCAAAAAGGTCGCTATTCCTTCCTGGAACTGGAAAGCTTATCTTTGTAGCTCTTGGGCTGGGTTTCCCGCTGCTGGCCCGTGGATTTTGAAGGTTTCTGAGTGGACCACGTTTGAGCTCTGATCTTCTCGCTCAGATTTGCTGCAGGTTTAAACACCGTTAACGGGAGTCCTCTTCTTGCCATGTCAATTGTTGCTTCTTCCGCTGAATTATAGAGACATGACTCTTTACCGTAAAAGACCCTTAACTTCGCCGGAAATGGCGTCTGAAAGCGTAGATTCCGTTCCCGTAGAAACTTTTTGGCGTCGTTATATTCCCGTCGCTTTTTAAGAATCTCAGGGGCGTAAACGTGCTCCACGAAGACTTTTCTCTCTTGATGCATAAATCCTTTTTTCTGCCAAGCCCGTCTTACAACCTCTTGTTTTATTTTGAAATCGGAGAATCTTACCACCACCAAACGCGGGTGCGCTTCTGCCGCTGGCTTTGCGGCTAATGTACGATGGGCCTTTTCTATCTTCAAATCGGTGGTTTGTGGAATATCCAACTTCTCTCTCAATAAGGATTCCACGCATTCCACCACTGTGTTGAAACTATCTTCAGCTCCTTCTTTCAGACCGTGAATTCTGATGTTATCTCGTCTCTGTCTTCCTTCTTGGTCGGTTAGCTTACCCTCCAGCCTTGACTGTTTTCTGTGTAAATCCAGCATAGAATCTTCAAGCACTTTTACTCTTTCTTCAGCTTCCAAGATTCGGTTTTCGGCCTGGTCCATTCTGCTGTTCGTCCTTTTTAGTTCCTCTCTGAATTCATGAAATTCGGCCCGAAATCGTCGTAATTCATCAAATAGCGATTTCAAGCTAATCTTTTTGTTAGCTAGGTCCAGCTCCTCGTCTCCTGAACGGAGGTCCTCGGGATCAGATTCTGCGGCCGCTGCGCGTCCTGACCTGGGGAATGTCAGTTTCTTCTGTTTTTGGTTAGGCATGGTGTTTTTGTCTTTTGATTTTTATTCTTCCAAAAGTCCGTTAAGTCTGATTTTGAAGATGTTTTCCTTGGATTGGGTCTGAGAGGTTCAGCGTTAAGTTGCTATCACCATGGCGTCCAGACCGGAAGTCAATGCCTTTTGTTTTGATGACAATGCTGTATGTTTGGTGAGGAATATCATTGATCACCAGGGTGAAACCTATGTGCTGTACCAAAAATTTTTGACGTCAGAAGCACATACCCATTCACTTCTACCTTTGTTGGAATAACAACAGTCTCCAACTTAAACTCAGCTGTGGAGTATTGTCACCTTAAGGATATCAAAATCAAATGTGTTCTCTTGCCTCAAACTACACCATCATTTACTGCTAGTCCACTGCTTCACATCTAACTCTATACTAGTTAGAGTCTGTAGGTGTAAGTACTAACAAGCAAGATGTAATGTGTGTTTTTCATATTCCTGGAATCTATCTTCACTTTGACCGTATTTCTAAACTAACGAATAGTTGGAACCAATGTTGACAAATGATGTTCTGTTTTTTCTCCAGGGTAACAAGCAGTACCAAGTTGTTGTGTTTGTCGAGGAAAACACAACGGCGATGGTCCCATGTTCCTGGGTGCAGGGAGGGGTGTGCAGGTGGCCAGCCAATTATGGCAAGGCACGCCTGGATCGGGCAGTGAAGAACTGTGAAGAACCAGGGGAGTTGGAGGAGGGCTGGGTGGATCTAGATGTACGACTGATAGGGTCATCAGGTTAGTAAAGCTTTAGGAATCTTCTGGCCAATATCAAACTTCTCCAGAAAGTAGAATTGTGATCCAGGCATTTACACACACCTGTCGTTTTCAGCAATTACTTCATTATTCAAACCTCAGACATGAGTACCATTGTATTTGTTGGTGCATTCAGGTTGCAACACCTAATAAATCATATCTGTTTCAGGGTCTTATGATGCCGCAAGAACAAAACTTGCTAAGAGGGAGTACACATCTGATGTTACAAGTCCGTCAGAAGCAGAGATAGAGGACGCAGGTGTCAGGTCTTCCAAAAGAGCAAGAGGGTGACTATGATCTTGTAGTGCTGTAGTTGTAATGCTATACTTCCATTGTTTCAGTGATTCTAAATTTTTAAAACATTTTATGCTCTACCAGTACTGAATAGAAGATAATTAAAAATGTTAATTTGTGTGTTGTGTCTTGCTGTAGTGCTAATAAATTACATTTTACTATTGATTGTGATTAGGACCATGATCAGAGTTTTTAGTATGTTCTCTCTGTTTGTAGACATCCATCCTGGAAACAAAGGGATGAGGATTCATCATCAGATGAGGAGGACTCCTCTGAGAAGCAGACGTCAGGGAAAAGGTCAGCTTCAGACTTGGCAGTGAGCCGGGCAAAGGTCCAGAAGACTGCTACTGCTGCTACTTTGGTATCTGCCCCAGCGATGCCACCACCCATGAGCCCTTCTTCACCGGTTAGGAGCCCTGCGCCATCCCCCAGATTCCCCTCGCTCGTGGTGACACCACATTCATCCAGCAGTGTGCAGTCAGCTGGTAACTTATCCAGCACTCCACGTCCACTTGCCAGGAGTTTGCTAGACTCACCTGTGGCCAGCACTAGCCAGTCTTCTCGAGATCTAGATTCAGGTGAGATTCCTATTACTCGGGATATAGATGTCTGCATGTGTATTTTGTAGTATTTTTAGTATAATTTCCCAAAGATTTGCCGGAACTATTGTTTAACCCCTTGCACTCCGGGCAATTTTCCTAAAAATGCCAAAAAATAACGTGCCCAAAGTAAATCGAAAGCTGTTCTTCAACCCTTTGCAGCATCTTCATGGGGTTGGTCTCATTTAAAAGAAAACACTTTGAATTTTTTGGCAAAAAAAACATAATCTCTCTACGTGCTCCGGCCACTGAGTTACAGTCATCTAAACATACTGAACTTGAAGAAAAAAAAATTGGACACGGTGTTTTTTTGGATACAAATGCTTGCAAATAACACACAGCTGTCCTGATCCGGCTGGAAAATGCAACAGAAATGTAGAACCAAGTGTTATCCAGCTGAGATCCAAATTTGGTAACAATACCACAAAAAATGAATATTTTACACAGCTTTGTTCTCAGGCTGTTCCCAGGCGTTTTGGAACTGTGCCAAATTGTGCCAAATGGCACAGTTTGGAAAAACGTCTGTAACTTTTGAATGCTTCATTTTAGGCCCCCCCGCTACCAAGGACGGAGTTCGGCCCTCGCTACATGACGGATTACACTCGTTGCATGTTTCCACAGCAACGCTGTCACAGCGGCTCCCCCCCCCCCCCTCGCTACTGTGTGTGTGGGTGGGGGTTGTCCCCCCCCCCCCCCCCGCTCGCTACAGAGGATGGACTTCGGCCATCGCTACACAACGGATTAGCCTCATGTGGTGATGTGGGACAGCAGTGCAATCACCGCGGCTCCCCCCCCCCCCCGCTGCAGAAGAATAGCGGGGGTAGGGGGGCGTTCACAGCCTGTACACTGCAAGCAACCCCTTGTACCGCGGCGCACGAACTTCAGACTTCGTGAACCGCACAGCTGTAATTTACCGATCGGTCAAAAGTCATTTTGGATTACAATTTTCAGGGATAGAGAATAATTTAGCTTATAACACCTTACCTCTTCACAGCCACATTGTCCTGGCGAACTTCTCTTCCTCATTGTCAGACGAACGCGACGCTGGTCCGCTCTGGTTCTGGTCTCGCGACTCGATCAAAACATAATTCCATTATTGCGGTTTTGTGCTTCCATGATTGCGGTTTTTGGCGAACGATTTTTCAAAACAAATAACAGTAGTAATTAAAAAAAGACTGGCGAAGGCGTGTGTGTCACTCAGCCTTCGTCGTCAGCCTCCGTCGGTCTATGACCATGGAAGAAATCATAACGTCTACTCTGCTGGAACCAATACAAAATAAGCACCGCCTGTGGCCGAACATGCCGATCCACGAATGGCACTCCCTGTCACACAGGTTGCATTTGTGGATGGTCTCCATGCTGCTGGGTCTGTGGGGCTCTTCCTGTGTCCTTTTTTGATCCGCTCCAGCAGCCAGTCTTCAAAAAGCCTTAAAAAAAAAACAGCTTGCGAACTTCTCTGCTTCAATTGGCTCACTGCATTCAAAGCGTTGGGAGGCGGGTCCTCCTTCCTAGGTTTTCATTCATTGGCTCTTCATGGTTTCAGAAACCCAATTCAAGGCTCTTATTAGTCGAATGAGAGGTCAATCAGATGAACTAATCTGTTCGCGGTTGTGTTTGCAGCTTTTTTTTTCAGTGGCGCTTGGAGGCCACACCACCTACACTCACCGGCCACTTTATTAGGTACACCATGCTAGTAACGGGTTGGACCCCCTTTTGCCTTCAGAACTGCCTCAATTCTTCGTGGCATAGATTCAACAAGGTGCTGGAAGCATTCCTCAGAGACTTTGGTCCATATTGACATGATGGCATCACACAGTTGGCGCAGATTTGTCGGCTGCACATCCATGATGCGAATCTCCCGTTCCACCACATCCCAAAGATGCTCTATTGGATTGAGATCTGGTGACTGTGGAGGCCATTTGAGTACAGTGAACTCATTGTCATGTTCAAGAAACCAGTCTGAGATGATTCCAGCTTTATGACATGGCGCATTATCCTGCTGAAAGTAGCCATCAGAAGTTGGGTACATTGTGGTCATAAAGGGATGGACATGGTCAGCAACAATACTCAGGTAGGCTGTAGCGTTGCAACGATGCTCAATTGGTACCAAGGGGCCCAAAGAGTGCCAAGAAAATATTCCCCACACCATTACACCACCACCACCAGCCTGAACCATTGATACAAGGCAGGATGGATCCATGCTTTCATGTTGTTGACGCCAAATTCTGACCCTACCATCCGAATGTCGCAGCAGAAATCGAGACTCATCAGACCAGGCAACGTTTTTCCAATCTTCTATTGTCCAATTTCGATGAGCTTGTGCAAATTGTAGCCTCAGTTTCCTGTTCTTAGCTGAAAGGAGTGGCACCCGGCGTGGTCTTCTGCTGCTGTAGCCCATCTGCCTCAAAGTTCGACGTACTGTGCGTTCAGAGATGCTCTTCTGCCTACCTTGGTTGTAACGGGTGGTTATTTGAGTCACTGTTGCCTTTCTATCAGCTCGAACCAGTCTGGCCATTCTCCTCTGACCTCTGGCATCAACAAGGCATTTCCGCCCACAGAACTGCCGCTCACTGGATATTTTTTCTTTTTCGGACCATTCTCTGTAAACCCTAGAGATGGTTGTGCGTGAAAATCCCAGTAGATCAGCAGTTTCTGAAATACTCAGACCAGCCCTTCTGGCACCAACAACCATGCCACGTTCAAAGTCACTCAAATCACCTTTCTTCCCCATACTGATGCTCGGTTTGAACTGCAGGAGATTGTCTTGACCATGTCTACATGCCTAAATGCACTGAGTTGCCGCCACGTGATTGGCTGATTAGAAATTAAGTGTTAACGAGCAGTTGGACAGGTGTACCTAATAAAGTGGCCGGTGAGTGTACATCACCACCATCAATATCCTTCATGCGTCATGCGTCCGAGGGCACACGAGTGCGCTCTCGTGCGCTCTCATGCGCCCTAGGACGCAGAGACTTGCCCGCCCGCGGAACAACGGAGTGCAAGAGGTTAATATTCAACTTTTGAAGTGGGTCAGTAATTTTATGTAAGAAATGTTAAACAAAAGCAACCTGCCAATAGTATTGCAGCACAATTTTGTTCACTGATGTCTCAGCAGATGATCATGCTTCACTGGACTGACTTGATGATCATCTGGCATTATTTTTGCGGCAAGGTGCAACTGTAGTCTGTAGAAGAGAAAAGCTGTAGTTATTAAACAGTGCATACAAAGACCATTCCTACAGCAAGTGTCTTGAGACATTATCAGATTATTGTAAAATTATTCCACTTCAAAGTTGACTACTTGTACTTGGACCACATCTTGAGATAATTTGCTGTAAGGATACCCAAAACTTTTGTCTGTATATACACATGTATGTACATGTGGATGTGTGTGTTTGTTTCAGATTCTGTCAGGAGACTGGAAATGTTGCTGAGAGCAGTTGAAGTGAACAGGCAGCAACTGGTTCACCTAACCAACCTGGTTAACTCCCTGGTAGCCAGCAATATCAGACCTGTAGAGCAGCTGCCAGACAACATCACCCTGCCCCTGACTACTGTAGAGCAAGTCGATGAGCTTGAGGAGCGTCTCAGCCGAGACTCAGCATTCGTCAGTGTCTTGGTAAGTGTGACTTTGGTGGTGTTTGGATGAATGCTTTTGACCCTCAGCCATATTTATATGACAAGCAGGTATTGTAATCACATTTGTCCGGATGGGCGGGCGTAGAGATTTCGTTTCCGGGCCATATCTCAGAAACGACATGTAATCATGAATTGTCACAGAGATATAGTTGCTGTGGTGCAGATGTGCCTTTTGATACTTTCAGTGATGCATCTTAGAAAGTTTTTCTGACTAATTGAAAAAAAAAAAAGAATTGTTTTTTCTTTTCTGGAGCAGAACTCCAAAACAGTGATGTATAATGCTTAGGTGAGCCTATACATATATGTCACAAAATCTGATTGATAATGGCTCTCACAGATCGCTTGCGTCACTTTTAAATTTTAATGAAACTTTCATGCTGAGCATCTGGGCGCATTGTGCATGGTGGAGTAAGAATTTGTGGATTTCTCCGCAAAATTTGTTGTTTTTATAATTTCAAGAAAGCGCAAATGTTGTGAGAAGTTTACTGAACTGAGAAATTGTATGTTGTTTTTGATTTTTTTACTGCAGGAGAACCATCTTGGCCTAATTGGTGGAACTGATGTAAAAGAGACAACAAGACGCATTCTTACAGCAGGTCTTGCACCAGAAGTACAAAGAAAGTTTGTCCTGATGGGAAGCCAAACAAAAAGAAAATTTGATGAACTGAAATTGAAGAAAGTAATCTGCAGTGAGTATCTTTCAAGAACTTATGACCAAAAATTGTCTCTGTGCTTATGATTAAAAACCATTGCCATAGAACCAGTAAGACAAAGTACTGAGTCTAAGATAAAATACCATTATACCCATAAATATCCACATCTGCCATGCACAGAAATAGTTGTGAAATGTACATCTGTTTTTACTACATAAATGAAATGTACAATTGGCTGTCAATGGAGTATTTGTGGTATTTGTGTGCAAATATATCTTGAGACTTACTTCTTCTTTTTTAACAATTATTTATGTATCTCTTTTATGATTTAAGATGCGGTGAGAAGGAATGCCTTAACAAAAAACGCAACAGACGCTGAGATCCGCGCAGAAGTAAAAACATTTCTCCAAACAGCAGGAGACCGCAATGGAGGCAGGGTGGAGAGGGCGAACAAAAAGAAAGCGGCGATCAGGAAACTGAACACCATGTATCTAATGTAGGAATACACAAATACATCTGTTATGGATCTTATGTATCTAAATTTTTGATGGTTTCGATTTTATTCACAATAAAGGATATAAATCAATCTTTTATTTGTTTATATGAAAAATATAACTGTATTTTGTAAAGTTCATATTTATAAAGTAACAATTAAGAATAATAATACATCTGGGAAAGGCGTGTGATACCAAATCTGGGCCATGTCAGTATTGCCAGATGTGGCCCATACCAACTGGGCCGCAGCTGGGCCGGGTGACCTTAAGGAGTCTGGTCCGCATGTGGTTGCCGGATTTGGCCCACATGATCTGCCGGATTTGGCCCAAATCTGGGCCGCATTACCTTTGCTGACAGGGAAATGACTGGACTGTAAAAGTTATTTTAAAGGAAATGACTCAACAATGTCACACCGTAGTGTTTTTATATTACCTGTAGGGAGCTTGAAATGAGGAAGCGAAGTGATTTTATAAATCAAGTTTTATTGTCAGCTTCCAGTCCCTAACATGTCTCATCTCGATGCAGAAGCAGAATGAAGAGAGTGAGCGCAGTCAGACCTTCATACTTATACCACACACAACAAAAGACATTGCATATCAAAGCCGACATCCCTCATCAGCGTAATCCCTCTCCATTGTCCTCTCTCTCCTCCACCTGACCCTGGGGGGGTCAGGAAGTTCATTCAGGTCTCCACCGCTGCGACTCCGTCTGCTCCTTGATCTTCGCCGGTGGTCGAGACCTCTTGTCCTGCTCTGAGACGTGAGGTCATTCTACATATGCAATCTCTAAACATTCCTCTTATGTCTATACATATGTAGGTATGGATATATGAATAATATAAGCCACATTACCGACATTAGTGTTATATATTAATATGACGTATTACTGTGTGATGAGGGTGGTGGCTCCACCTTTCCGGTTCTGCCACCACCCTGAGTATAAAGGGCTGATGCAGAAGAGGCACGGTCTTTTCTGACCTTCTCCTCTGCCTGTACGGGAGCCCCTTGTATACTGTGAGTCGCTGAATAAAGTCGAGTTCTATTGTACTTCCAGCCTCGTTATTGAAACGCTGGTTATGGACAAAACAATTAGTATTTAACATATGAATCATGGAGCCATCAGTAGCAGAGCACATCAGGAAAAAAAATAATGTGACAAAACACAAGCTTTAAGACTCAAATGTTGCCGTGTTAGGAGGTGTGCTGAAATTATACTGAAAAGACAGCAGGATCTTTTCAGTTAACCACTAAAAATAAGCACAGAAAAAAAGTACTATTTCTCAGCTTAACTTTTATTTTAACACGCAGAAAGTCCCAACACACAGCTGTGGACACTACCTTCAGTATACCCTGTAAGAAAGTGTGTTCCTCACAAGAAATTCAATACAGTTATACTTCAGCCAGCTGGGCATTTCCAACTGGCCTCCAACACTGGTCTGTTGTTTGGCTTTATTTGCAAAACATCTGTATCATTTTTGTTATGAGAATAACTTAATTTTGTCAAGTAAGGTGTTAATGCCTTCTGATAGTTATACCTATATACGTGAGGCTTGGCACACTACGTCCTGGCTAGACCATTGCATCAGCACTGGTGATGCACATGCCTCTTTGGGTGGCATGAGTATTTATTATGGGTTAGCAATGTCTGATCATATACCGTTTGAGATGATAATTAATGTTGACTGTCTACCTGCACTTTGTCAAAATGTCAGTCAGGATGAGGTGGAAAAATTAGACTGGGACACTCTTTCTAAGGAAGAAATTGTAGAATACTGTGTCCATACAGATAAATCCTTGAGTAAAATATGTCTTCCTAGAGATGCTGTAATGTGCAACAATGTGAACTGTAGCATTGTCAAGCATAAGAAAGACCTTTGTAGTTTGTACAATGCTATAGTTAACTCCCTGTATAAGGACAGTAAGCCTTATTATAGGAAGATACGTAAAACACATAATGTTAGACCTGGCTGGAATGAGGCCGTAGCTGTGCCTTATTCTGAAGCTCGGGAAGCATATAAAGCATGGGTGGTGGCTGGGACACCCAGACAAGGGCCAGAATTTGAGATGAAGAAATGTACAAATGCAAAGTTTAAGTATGCTATTCGTCATATTTCTAAAAATGAGCAGCTAATGAGAAGTAATTCCTTGGCCAAGAAATTGTTAGATAAGAATGTCACAGATTTTTGGAAGGAGCTTAGACGGATTAGTAATAGTAAAACGTCTTTGCCCTGTACCTTGGAAGGCATTGCAGGTACAGAAAATATTGTGGATCTATGGCGGCAGCATTTTTATTCATTATTTAATTCAACTAAGGATGAATCTTATAAGGTAGGGAAAGTAGAAAGGGATGATTCGCTCCTGATTGACACTTATGCAGTGACCAAAGCCATTAGAGAGTTATCAGATAACAAAACGAATGGTTTAGACTGTATTTCTGCTGAGCATCTTAAATATGCTTGCTCAAGAATTGCTCCTCTTCTTGCAATCTGTTTCACCAGCTTCATGATTCATGGGATGTTACCAGAATCATTATTGTCTGTTGTGTTGGTACCAGTCATTAAAGATAAAGCCGGCAAGCTGTGTAGCCTGGATAATTACAGACCCATAGCTATAGCCAATATAATATCTAAAGTACTGGAAAGAATCATGTTTGAAAAATTAAATGTATTCATCAAATCTACTGATCATCAATTTGGATTTAAACCCCATCATGGAACAGATCTGTGCATATATGCTTTAAAAGAAATTATAAGTATAGAAATCAAAATTCATCAGTTTTTTTGTGTTTTATTGACGCCTCTAAGGCGTTTGATCGCGTTAATCACAGGATATTGTTTAGGAAAATGATTGATAGGGGGGTTCCCAAGTACTTAGTACATATCCTGATTTACTGGTACGCACATCAGAAGATGCTGGTGAAATGGGGGAAGAGTCATTCATTCCCATTTGGTGTGAGCAGTGGTGTCAGACAGGGCAGTATATTGTCCCCTATTCTATTTAATCTTTGTATGGATGATTTGTCAAAGCAACTGAATGCCTGTAAAACGGGGTGTTTAATAGGGAATAAGTTAGTGAATCATTTTATGTATGCTGACGATCTAGTTATTCTCAGTCCAAGTAGTGCTGGTCTTCAGGAGTTATTATGAGTGTGTACTGCTTATGGAGAGGAAAATGACATAAAATATAATACAAATAAGAGTTGTGTGCTGATTTGCCGCACTAGAGAAGATTTGTTAATGAAATTCCCTGTCTTTGAATTGGCAGGCAGGGAATTAATTGTCAGGGATAAAATTAAATATCTGGGACATTTTATTAATGATAGAATGACTGATGATGATGATATTTTCAGACAACGCTGCAAAATCTACATGCAAGCAAATATTCTTGCACGCAGGTTTGGCTTTTGTTCAGATGAGGTGAAGCTGGTTCTTTTTAAAACCTATTGTACACCTTTATACACTGCTCATTTATGGATAAATTATAGGAAACAAAGTATGCAGAAATTACAGGTTGCTTACAATGATGCTTTAAGAATTTTACTTAAAAAGCCTCGATGGTGCAGTGCTTCCGAGTTATTTGTCTCATCACGTGTAAATACACTGCATGCAGTAATAAGGAATCTTATGTATAAATTCATCTGTCGGCTTGATGTATCTAGAAATGAAATCATTTAAGTCATGTCTAGCATTAAGCTCAGTTCTGTTCGCGGTCAGTCACAGTTTAGAAGGCACTGGTACAGTAGTCTTTTTAAGTCTTTTTAAAGTCTGTACTGTTTTTGTACTTCTCTTAGTAGTTGTTTCTTATTGTTTTGTAACTTTTTGATTGTTTTTCTTATTAACTGTTTCAACTGTCTTGTTTATTTTATTTTATTTTTGATGGCTCATGAGTCTGGAATAAAGTTTTTGATTGATTTGATTGATTGATATTTTCCTTCTGGCTCCTTTGTCCTTACGCCTCCTGCGGACTCCTGCTGTGATGTCTCTGTGTCCTGTTGTTTTATCACACCCTGAGTAGTTACCTGAGCTATGCAATCTTATGAATAAGAAGCCTGTGTGTGTATACATAAACATTCCTTTACAATGATGGGGGGGGGGGGCGGCTGTAAGATCTAATTTGCAAGCACTGTGGCAGTTCATGTCACGCCGCGCCACTCATCAGCGGCGCCACCTGCTCACGCACCTGATCATCATCAGCGGCGAGGGATAAAAGCCGCCTCGCCCGGAGCTTCGGCCTGAAGCCGTCAGACTTCGTTCCTCACCGTTGTGAGTCATAAACTATCTTCAGCATTATTGTTTGGGTAAGAGGCCTTACCTTCTCTCTCCAGTCTGCTCCCCTGTGCACAGGTGGATTTCCCAGCGGCGGACGTCTCCATTCCAACGCCCATTCCTCGCTGCTGCACGGAGCTCTCCAGGTGGCTGTCTCCCGGGTTTCGTCCCCTTGCTGTGCCAGCTATCCTGTCTTCCAAGTAAGTCCTTCTCTTGCCATAATCCTCCCTGTGTTGGTGTATGCCCGTCACCCTCTCCCTGTGCTTTCTCCATAGGGTTGCCCGGCTGTACGGTCATCTGCCTCTGTGCCTGAAGCAGACGCCACCACCAACACATTTACATCCCGCAGACACGCACTCATTCACGCCTGTCGTTAATAAACTATTTGAACTACTCTGAGCCTGTGTGTGTGCGTCTCCTGAGCCGTGCGTTATGTCAGTTCATAATAATATATATCAGGTGTTAATGTGTTAACAATGAAACCGCTGTATAATTTATGGGCAAAACTTACTTGTAAAACTTTTGTACCCCTCCTGCTCTTCTGATGTTGTCTGCCAGTTTCTTTGACTTCAGAGGAAGCTCTGCTGTGATTGGGGCATTGCACTTGAGCAATATGGGAACTGCAGTTTTTACAGATGAGCTGTAAACTACAGGAAGACTATATGTTGTCCTTTATCTTCAGAAGTAAACAGCAAACTGTACCTGAAAAGAAAACAATGTGGAGATGTGTTGAAGGACGAGACTGAGTTTATTCCTCAGGTTCAGCTTTATTCACAATCACATACTCCAACATTCCAAAGCAGAAAAAGAGGATGAATCTTCTCACCTCTGTCCTTTTATACCCAGGACATCAAACCTACAGTCACATGGTGTTTAATCAAACATACAGTCACATGGTACTTAATCCCAGTCACAATGTAACTTCCCCCGATCTTAACGCCATCCACCCCCTAGTCTCCGGTGGTCAGGAAATCTCTCAAGGCCATCTCCTTGAAACAAAAGGCCAAATCTCACACCCTCCCGTTACCCCTAGGAGGCTTAGTCCCTTTGTTCCACTGAAACGTGAAGCACACAATAAACATACAGTAATATATCTGTGGAGCATATGAAACCAACATGTGCCCCACATGACCCCCCCAAACGTCTAAGATGGAACAATCATAACTAAAGATGCATGTCATAATAAAATCACTACATATCAGTCCACATGGCGCTTAGGCTTTAGTCTTCTGCCGTATTTGCTGTAAGCCGGCTTTACTGCCTCCGCAGTGTCCTCCTGCTGTGGGGCTGCTACCTGTGGGTTAGAACTGTGAGTCAATCTCTGTGGGTGTTCTGGGGAATGCCCTCTAGGGGGTCTGCCACGCCGGGGGGCCCTCGCCAACTGCACAGCCTCGTCAGCCATCACAAAAGCGGGTTTGAGCCTGTTTATGCCAATCACTTCCTTTCTGCCTCCCAAATCTAGCAAAAAATGCTTCTCTCCTGTTTCCAGCACTCTAAATGGTCCATCATAAGGCGGGCGCAAGTTTGGGCGATGGGCATCATGTCTGACAAAAACAAACTCCGCATCTTTTAAAGCTTTAGGCACAAAAACGCGCAGGAAGCTGTGATGAACTGGGCCAGGAAGCGTGCTCGATCCCGTGTCGCTCTGCAACCGCTGAGCGGGGGGGCACTCTGGCGCAGGATTATCCGGGAGAAACTCCCCGGGCAGCCGGAGTGGCTGCGCAAAAACTAACTCAGCTGGGGAGGCTTTTAAATCCTCTTTAGGTGCAGAACGCAACCCCAATAAAACCCATGGTAGCCTGTCCACCCAATTTGCATCCGTAAGCGACGCTCTGAGGGCTGCTTTCAATGACCTATGGAAACGTTCACATAAACCATTAGCCTGCGGGTTGTACGCAGTAGTGCGGTGGATCGTTACCCCCAGGCTGCGGGCCATCGCTGACCAGAGCTCGGAAACAAATTGAGGACCTCTGTCGGACGTAATGTCCGACGGAACTCCAAAACGCGCTACCCATGCTGTTAAAAACGCGCGTGCCACTTCCTCGGCTGTGGTTGATGCCAGTGGGACCACTTCCAGCCAACGTGTGGTGCGGTCCACCATTGTCAAAAGGTGTGTGCACCCCTGTGACGGCGGGAGGGGGCCTACGAGGTCAACATGCACATGATCGAACCGCTTAGCCGGGATGTGAAAAGGCTCCAAGGGAGCTCTAGTGTGTTTGTGTATTTTGGCTCGCTGACAAGCCACGCAGGCTGCCGCCCACTCCTTGACTTGCTTGCGCAGGCACGGCCATACAAATTTCTCTCCTACCATTTTGATCGACGCGCGCACCCCCGGGTGCGCCAGAGAATGGATCGAGTCAAAAACGCGGCGGCGCCACGCGGCTGGCACAACCGGACGCGGTCGTCCAGTGGAGACATCGCAGATTAGGGGGGGCATACCGTCTTGCAGCACCCTGTTCTCCAGCCTTAACCCTGTGGGTCCAGACTGGAGCGTGCGCACATCCGCGTCGCTAACCTGATCCGCGGCCATGGCTGCATAATCTATCCCTACACGGACCGGGGCCGCGCGCGCTTCCGCGTCGCTACCCTGGCCTGCGGCCATGGCTGCAGAGTCTGCCCCCACGGGGCCTGGAGTCGCCACAGCACGTGAGAGGCAGTCTGCCACAACATTATATTTACCTGCCACATGCTGGATATCGGTAGTAAACTCCGATATCGCGGCCAGCTGTCTCTGCTGCCGGCCCGACCAAGGTTCCGAAATCTTGGCCATCGTGAAAGTCAGCGGTTTGTGGTCCACGAACGCGGTGAAACGGCGTCCTTCCAGCCAGAACTGGAAGTGGCGGATGGCCAATTGTAGAGCTAACAACTCCCTGTCAAACGCGCTGTATTTTCGCTCGCTATCGCGCAAGGTTTTGCTGAAAAATGCGAGCGGTTGCCAGGCCCCAGCCATGTACTGTTCAACGACCGCCCCAATGGCCACCTCTGACGCGTCAGTAGTGAGCGCCATGCGGGCCGTTGGGACTGGGTGTGCCAACAACGCAGCGTTTGCCAGGGCTGATTTGACTTGAGAGAATGCGCGCTCCCGCTCAGGAGACCATTCAATTTTATTTGTGGGTTTTTGTTTTTTTAGTGCAGCATACAATGGTTGCATGAGCTGCGCTGCGCGGGGGAAGAAACGGTTATAAAAATTAACCATTCCCAAAAACTCCTGTAACGCTTTGACTGTCTGTGGTTGGGCAAAATTTGTTACTGCGCGCACCTTATCGGGCAGAGGGACCACTCCTTCTGGCGAAACGCGATGCCCCAAAAAATCAATCTGCACCACCCCGAACTGACACTTCGCTGGGTTGATTATTAACCCGTGCTCTGCCAACCTCCGGAAGACTGCTGTGAGGTGGCTTTCGTGTTCGTGTTCAGACGCGCTGGCTACCAAAATGTCGTCCAGGTAGACTAACACGAAAGGGAGATCGCGCAGGACCGCGTCCATCATGCGTTGGAAAGTCTGCGCCGCTCCCTTAAGCCCAAACGGCATGCGCAAAAACTCAAAAAGCCCGAAAGGAGTTATTACCGCTGTTTTGGGTATGTTCTCAGCGCGCACTGGAACCTGGTGGTAACCGCGTACCAAGTCTATTTTAGAAAAAATGCGCGCCCCCGCCAAATGAACCGAAAAATCTTGGATGTGCGGGATTGGGTAGCGGTCGTGCGCTGTGGCGTTATTCAACCTGCGGAAATCACCGCAAGGTCGCCACGAGCCATCAGCCTTTGGGACCATGTGCAGCGGTGAAGCCCATGGGCTCTTCGAACGCCT
The DNA here is from genome assembly GCA_020510985.1 of Pholidichthys leucotaenia. Taxonomy (NCBI): domain Eukaryota; kingdom Metazoa; phylum Chordata; class Actinopteri; order Cichliformes; family Pholidichthyidae; genus Pholidichthys; species Pholidichthys leucotaenia. The sequence continues at coordinate 250,807,644 of CM035845.1, read as the reverse complement.
GATGATGCCCAGTCTTTCCAGGTTGGTGAACTCCTCGCACGCTATGGTCAGTTTAGCTGAGTCCAAGCGCCGAGCTTTTGCAAAAACGGGTGGGCCAGTGGTAGTAATAAAATGTTCCACCCCATGTTTAGCCACTGTCGCCGAAAACGTTGGGACCGTGAGTGCTGGGAACTGAGTGAGGAGTGTGTAGAACTTACCACCTGCAGCTGTGACGTTGGCTTGTGCAGTTGGCGGGGCCACTCGAGCTGTGCAGGGAATAGAGTGAAAGGAGAGTACATTAACCAGACGTCTGTTAGCAAGATCAACCAATAAACCATGTGAGCACAAAAAATCAGCCCCTAACATGTTGAAATTGACTGCCGCTACAACAAAAGTCCACTCAAATGCACGGCCCTGCAAAGACAGAAGCAGAGTCCTCTCACCGAAGGTCTTAATCGCTGAGCCGTTCGCTGCTGACACCCGGGGACCACTGGAAGGCGCCAGCCAGTCCGCGTAGGAAGGCGTGATGAAGCTCAGCTGGGAGCCTGTGTCCACGAGGAAATGCCTCCCCGAGCGTGCATCCTTCAGGTAGAGCAGCTTGTTCTCCTCCCCGAGGGCCGCAGCTGCTACCGACCCCCGGTCTTGGTGTTTCCCGAGCGCTTGAAATGGCACGGTGGAATGCACTTGCGTGCCCTCTCTGCAAAGCGGCGATGGTAGAAGCAAAGGACGTCATCCGCTCCGTGTCGCCTGGCCCTTGCTGCTGCCGTCGTCGGTGAGTCTGGCGCTGCAGCCTCTGGCCCCATGCCGCTCCGGACATTGCGCCTAGCTCTGCTGCCGCGTCCAAAGCCGCGCTCCGTTTGTGGGCATCGACGAGTCGTTGCGCCTCCTGGCTCAGCTCGTGGTAGTCTCGCCGGGCCAACAGAGGTGAACCGGCCAGGGTCACTCTCACCGCTGGCGGTAGGGTCCTGAGGAAAAGGTGGGTGAAGATAAAGCTGTCATCTTCGGAGTCTCTCAACCTCAGCATTTTCCCCATCAGGTCTACAGGTCTGTCGTTCTCAAACTCCGTCAACACCAGGAGCCCCTCTGCTCGCTGTTGCACCTAGGAGGTGAAGTGGCTAATAAGCGCAGCCTTCAATGCGCTGTACTTGTCGCTGTCCGGTGGGTGGTTGACCAGGTTCTCCACCCTCTGGACTGTGTGGTTGTCCAGCTTCGCCACCACATGGTAGAACTTTGTGTCGTCTCTCGAGATTCTCCGGAGGTTGAACTGCGCCTCGACCGCGCTAAACCAGGAGCGCGGACTATTCTGCCAGAAGTCCGGCAGCTGGAACGTGGCGGCATTCATCAGGCTGGCTTCTGACGAGTCCGGCTCGGGAGAATTACTCCTGCTCATGCTTCGTCGTAAGGTCACCAGTGTGGAGATGTGTTGAAGGACGAGACTGAGTTTATTCCTCAGGTTCAGCTTTATTCACAATCACATACTCCAACATTCCAAAGCAGAAAAAGAGGATGAATCTTCTCACCTCTGTCCTTTTATACCCAGGACATCAAACCTACAGTCACATGGTGTTTAATCAAACATACAGTCACATGGTACTTAATCCCAGTCACAATGTAACTTCCCCCGATCTTAACGCCATCCACCCCCTAGTCTCCGGTGGTCAGGAAATCTCTCAAGGCCATCTCCTTGAAACAAAAGGCCAAATCTCACACCCTCCCGTTACCCCTAGGAGGCTCAGTCCCTTTGTTCCCCTGAGACGTGAAGCACACAATAAACATACAGTAATATATCTGTGGAGCATATGAAACCAACATATGTGCCCCACAACAATGCGTTTAATAAATGGTGTATGTAGGGGAGAAATGATAGCTCTAAATCCTCTGGACTGTAAGATGCTGTTCATGTTTTATCGCCACACTCAACCTGGAGTGTCGGCCAGAACGCTACTTAAGGCCTGGATGCATTCATTGCCGTTACTGCCATGTATTTAGTGCAGGAACAATCACAAGAGGAGATGGAGGGATGCTTCCATAACTGCTGCTTTATTGCTGTCTTCAAACAGGGCACTGTGCATGTATAATCAATGCTATACGTGTAAGGCACGAAATAGGCGTGTGATACATGAGTGGGTACGCATAGGCGTGTGTGGGTGTGGGTGGTTTTTGAAGCAAAAGAAATAAAAGAAAGATAATGAGTTTACTATCACTGAATAATAACTACCCATACATGCAGTACTACTGCATGGTTCTACCCAGTTGAAGCAGGTTAGCAAGACACTTTTAGCTCAATTGCACTTACAGACGTGGACAAAATTGTTGATACCCCTCTGTTAATGAAAGAAAAGCCCACAATGATCGCAGAAATAACTTGAATCTGACAAAAGTGGTAATAAATAAAAATTCTATGAAAATTAACCAATGAAAATCAGACAATGCTTTTGAATTGTGGTGCAACAGAATTATTTTAAAAAACAAACTCATGAGACAGGCCTGGACAAAAATGATGGTACTGTAGGGAACCCACGCTGGGCTATTCATCTCAGACTGGAAGCAGAGGGGAGGGGAATATTCCCTCTGCCGGCAGAGCGTGGGGGATTTAATGGAGGACAATACATATTGTAATGTGTGAATGTACTGTGATTGCAAGATTTCAGGCAACAGGGGGAAGGAATGGAGTGATATAAAAGGAGAGACCCTGGTGTATTGAGAAAAGTCTTTTTCTGTGCATGAATGAAGTGAGAGAGAGAGAAATAAAGCTTCTGTCATGCAGGTCTGGTTCCTTTATTTGCACTCTCCACACTGGTGACCCTTGACGAATTATGGAACACGAGGCAAGAACCCAGACAGGAAGCCCCAGCAACGCGTCCGCTGTTTCGGTCAAACTACCGGACTTTTGGCTGCACGATCCGCGGTCTTGGTTCCTCCACACCGAGGCTCAGTTCACCCACCGGGGAATAACGGCAGATGACACCAGATATTACTATGTGGTCGCAGCGCCGGACGCTCGCACGTCTCAGCAAGTAGCGAGCCTGCTCCAACAGCCTCCAGCCCACGATAAATACGGGGCTCTCAAGGCCGCGCTGACCCGGCGCTACACACTCTCGGACTGTGAGAGAGCGGAGAGGCTCCTGTGGCACTCCGAGTTAGGAGATGGGTCGGCGGTCGAACTGATGGAGAAGATGTTGGCGTTGATGGGCACGGACGACGGCCATTTTCTGTTTGCCCACCTTTTCCTCCCAACAGAGGCAAGAGCAGTCCTGGCCAACTCACCGTTGCCGGCTGCACGCAACTACCGTGCACTAGCCCAGGAGGCAGATCGGATCATCCTCACCACCAGAGCCCTCACAGTGAACGCGGCGGCGTCAGAACCCAGCGAGACGGCCAGCGGAGGTGAGGAGCCGGTGACGGTAGCGGCAGCAGGGGCCAGAAGGTGCCAGAAAGACACGCTCTGCCCCTACCACCGCCGTTTTGGAGAGAACACACGCAGATGTGTGCCACAGTGCCAATTCAAGCGTTCGGGAAACGCCAAGGTCAGCAGTCAGTAGCAGCTGCGACCGCCGGTGAAGAAAACAAGCTGCTCTACGTGACGGACTCGTGCTCGGGGAGACGGTTCCTCGTAGACACCGGCTCCCAAAAGAGCCTCATCCTGCCGTCCTACGCCGACCGGCTAGCGGGAGCTAGCGGCCCCGAGCTGATAGCTGCAAATGGCTCGGACATTAGGACTTTTGGTGAGAGGACACTGACTGTATCCCTACACGGCTGTATGTATGAGTAGATAAGATAAGATAAGATAAGCCTTTATTAGTCCCACAACGGGGAAATTCCAGGATTGCAACAGCACAGGGATAGCAACACTCAGAGCAACAGTCAGAAGGCAAGAAAAAACAAGCAAGCAAGAGCAGCTAATATACATATGTACATATTACTATAAAATATATATATACACACACAGACACACAGTGCAGAGCATTGTAGCTGGATGGAATAAATATATGAATATATGAACACACAGTGCAGAGCATTGTAGCTAGATGGAATAAATATGTAAATATATAAACACCCACAGTATGGAGCATTGCAGCTAGGTGGAATAAATATGCAAGTATATAAACACACACAGTGCGGAGCAATGTAGCTAGATGGAATAATATGTAGATATATAAAAACACAGTGCGGAGCATTGTAGCTAGATGGAATAAATATATAGATATATAAATATAAACACACCCAGTGCAGAGCATTGTAGCTAGATGGAATAAATATGTAAATATATAAACACACACAGTGCAGAGCATTGTTGCTAGGTGGGATGAAACAGCATAACCGTCTATTTAGTTATCCTACATGGTATGATTATGTGCCCATACATATTCTCACCCTCCATAGCGACCGGTATGTTCCTAGTTGTATGCCGGAGAGGACCATTGTGTAAGTCTATTGCATCTTTTGCATTCAAAAAAAAACAAAAAACTATTAGTTTGTTACGTCTTTTTGCTATCTCTGCGAGCAGCCCTGCTTAGGTTGTACAGTCTGACAGCCGTTGGTAGGAAGGACCTACGAAACCTCTCGGTTGTGCACCTGGGATGATGTAGTCTGCTGCTAAATGAGCTCCTCAGTGCATCCAGTATGTCCTGCATAGGGTGGAACTCGGACTCCAGCAGAGATGACAGTTTAGCCACCGTCCTTCTCTCTCCTATCTCCTCCATCGGATCAAGGCGTTGCCCCAGGACAGAGCTAGCTTTCTTAATCAGTTTGTTCAGTCTCTTCCTATCGGCTGCAGTAATGCCACTGCCCCAGCAGACCACTCCAAAAGTGATGGCTGATGCCACCACCGTGTCATAGAATGACTTCAGCAGCGCCCCTTGTACACCAAAAGACCTGAGTCTCCTCAGCAGGAACAGCCTGCGCTGTCCCTTCTTGTAGAGTGCGTCAGTATTGTGTGACCAGTCTAGTTTATTGTTCAGATGAATACCCAGGTACTTGTAGGATGTCACCATCTCGATGTCTGTTCCCTGTATATTTACTGGTGCTGTGAGGGGCTGCCCATGCCTGCGGCAGTCCACCACCAGCTCCTTAGTTTTCCTCGCGTTGATCTGGAGGCAGTTCCGATGGCACCAGTCCACAAAGTCCTGGATAAGCCCTCTGTACTCAGCTTCATCTCCGCTGGAGATGAGACCAACGATCGCAGAGTCATCAGAGAACTTCTGTAGATGGCAATGTGTTGTGTTGTGTGAGAAGTCCGCAGTATAAAGAGTGAACAAGAAGGGAGCCAGCACCGTTCCCTGGGGGGCCCCCATGCTACTGATGATCGTGTCGGAAACACAGTCCCGGGTTCTCACAAACTGAGGCCGGTTCGTGAGGTAGTCCAGGATCCATGATGACAGGTGCTGGTCCACCCCTGCGCGCAGCAGCTTGTCCTTCAGGATCATCGGTTGGATGGTGTTGAAAGCACTGGAGAAGTCAAAGAACATGATCCTCACCATATTCCCGGGCTTCTCCAGGTGGGACAGAGAACGGTGAAGGAGGAAGATCACCGCATCCTCCACCCCAATGCCATGCTGGTAGGCGAACTGGAGTGGATCCATCGCTGGTTCCACCAGGGGGCGGAGATGAGCAAGGAGCAGTCTCTCCAGGGTCTTCATCAAGTGGGACGTCAAGGCCACCGGTCTGAAGCTGTTCAGGTCTTTGGGGTGGGAAGTTTTTGGTACAGGTACCACACAAGATGTTTTCCACAGCTGTGGTACCCTCCCCAGTTTCAGGCTCATGTTGAAGATATACGTCACAATCCCACACAGCTGGTCTGCACAGGACTTGAGGAGCTTTGCGCTGATGCCGTCCGGTCCCGACGCCTTCCTCGCCTTGATCTTCCTCAGCTCCGTCCTCACCTGGGTCTTGGTCAGGGTCAGGATGGGGGGCTGTGTGTTGGGAGTGGGGGGTGTGTCGGTGGAGTGGGGAGTGGGTAGCAGGACTTGATTTCTTAGAGGCAGCAGTGGTTGTTGTGCAGACAGGGGGGAGGGCGGTTGGTCAAATGTATTGAAAAACAGATTCAGGTTGTTTGCCCACTCCCTGCCCCCCGTGGCCTGGGGGGAGGTATTCTGGAGCCCCGAGATGGTTTTGAGGTTTCTCCAGACCCCGCTGATGTCGCTCTGTTGCAGCTTGTCCTCCATCTTCTTCCTGAAGCTGTCCTTGCCTTCTCTGATCTTTCTCCTCAGCTCCGTCTGTACGGACTTCAGCATCTCCCTGTTCCCCGACCTGAAGATCCTCTTCTTCTCTCTCAGAAGTGTTTTTATCTCAGGGTTGATCCAGGGTTTGTTGTTTGAGTGACGCCGTATGGTCTTGGTGGGAACGGTGTTGTCCACACAGAAGCTGAGGTAGTCCATGATGGTGTAAGTGAGGCCATCGATGTCCTCACCATGTGGATCGCAGAGCTGCTTCCAGGCAGTGGCTTCAAAACAGTCCTTTAGAGTGTCCATTGTCTCCTCAGACCATAACTCCACAGTGTGCATGGCCGGAGGTTGTCTGTGCACTAGGGGTTTGTACACCGGTCGGAGATGAACCAAGTTGTGATCCGATCTCCCAAGTGGGGGGAGTTGTGATGAGGTGTACGCCTCCTTAGTGTTTGCGTAGAACAAATCCAGTGTTTTATTGTCTCTAGTGTGGCATGTGACATACTGGGTGAAAGTGGGCAGAATGGGAGACAGTGAAACGTGGTTGAAATCGCCTGAGATGAGGAGAAGAGCATCTGGGTGTTCTGTCTGCAGCCTGCTGGTTACTGAATGGATGACGTCACGCGCTGTCCCAGCGTTCGCCGTCGGATTTGCATAAACAACAATGCAGATCACGTGTGAGTGTTCTCTCGGGAGATATGTAGGCCTCATGCTAACAGCTAGCAACTCAATGTCTTTGCTGCAGTGTCGTTGTTTAACAGTGATATGTCCCGGTCTGCACCAGTTGTTGTTAACATACATGATCACTCCACCGCCCCTAGTTTTGCCACTCTCTGGTGTTCGGTCAGCTCGTATCGTGTGAAAACCCTCCAGCTCAATGTTAGCATCTGCTGCTAGTTCAGTTAGCCACGTCTCAGTAAACAAAAGGAGAGAGCACTCCCGGTAAGTGCTATCATAACGGGAGATAGCCGCTAGCTCATCTAACTTTCCCAGTATCGACCGTACATTTCCCATGACAACAGATGGAAGGGAGGGTCTGTACCTTATATTTTTTGTCCTCCGCCTTACTCCAGTCCGGCAGCCGCGGCGTTTTCGCCTCAGTTCTCTCGGTATGTCGAGTTTTTCCAGTGGGACCGGGTGGCGGTTAAATGCTAGCAGCTCTTCCCTGTTATATCGTATCCTGCTATAAACAGTGGCTCCGTCCACCGGCTCAGGAGACATTTGGGATGATCTGTGTGTCCGTGATATAAGTGGGGTGAAAAAAAAAAAGTGATCAAAAGAGAGAGGAAGGGAAAAAAAAAACTCGGAATCGAGCCGCTGTTGCAAAAGGCAGCCGACTGGTGTGGCGCCGAGAGTAGGCATGCAGTTTCCCGATCTTGGGAGCTGATTTTCTGTGTGCACACAGGTTGCTAGTCGATGTTGCTAACAGACGCCTGGTTAATGCAATGTCTTTTGATTCTCTCCCCTGTACAGCTTAAGGGGCCGGGCCAACAACACTAGCCAACGTCACAGCTCCAGGCGCTAAGTTCCACACACTGCTCACCCAGTTCCCAGCACTCACAGTCCCGACGTTTTCGGCAGCCATCACTAAACATGGGGTGGAACACTTTATCACCACCACTGGGCCGCCCGTTTTCGCACGACCTCGGCGCCTGGACGCAGCTAAACTGGCCATAGTGCGTGAGGAGTTTGCCATCTTGGAAAAGTTGGGCATCATCAGCCACTCAAACAGCCCATGGGCATCCCCACTACACATGGTTCCTCAGGCCGAGGGATCATGGCGACCGTGCAGAGATTTCCGCAGATTGAATAACGCCACAGCGCATGACCACTACCCAATTCCCCATATTCAGGATTTTTCCGTTCACCTTGCCGGGCACGCATTTTTTCTAAAATAGACCTGGTCTGCGGTTACCACCAAGTCCCGGTGTGCGCGGAGGACATACCCAAAACAACAGTGATAACTCCATTTGACTTGTTTGAGTTTTTACGCATGCTCTTCGGATTAAAAGGCGCAGCACAGACATTCCAACGCATGATGGATACGGTGTTGCGCGATCTGCCATTTGTGTTCATCTATCTGGATGACATCCTGGTGGCCAGCGCGTCTGAGGACGAACATGTAACCCACCTCAGGACGGTTTTCCGGAGGTTGGAAGAGCACGGGTTAATAATCAACCCGGCGAAATGCCAGTTCGGCATGACGGGGATTGACTTTTTGGGGCACCGCATCTGACCGTAGGGAGCGATACCCTTGCCAGACAAGGTGCGCGCCATGGCGAATTTTCCCCGGCCTCAGACGGTCAGGGCGCTGCAAGAGTTTTTGGGGATGGTTAACTTTTATAACCGGTTCCTCCCCCGTGCAGCTCAGCTCATGCAGTCATTGTACGCCGCGCTCAAGAAACAGAAGCCGGCAGACAGAGTCGAATGGACTCCGGAGCAGGAGCAGGCATTCTCTGAGGTTAAAACAGCCCTGGCAAACGCCGCACTGTTGGTGCACCTGGACCCGGCAGCCCAGATAGCGCTCACTACCCACGCCTCGGACGTGGCCAAAGGGGCCGTCGTGGAGCAACGCGTCGCCGGTTCTTGGCAGCCGCTTGCTTTTTTCAGCAGGGTTTTGCGCAACAGTGAGCGTAAATACAGTGCATTCAACAGAGAGTTGCTGGATCTCCACCTGGCCATACGCCACTTCCAGTTCTGGCTGGAAGGACGCAGCTTCACTGCATTCGTGGACCACAAGCCGCTAACGTACGCGATGGCCAAGGTTTCAGAACCATGGTCGGGCCGGCAGCAGAGACAGCTGGCCGCGATCTCGGAGTTTACGACCGATATTCACCATGTGGCCGGTAAACTGAATGTGGTGGCGGACTGCCTCTCGCGCGCAGTAGTGGCCCCAGTCTGCGTAGGGATAGATTATACAGCCATGGCCGCAGAACAGATTGGCGATGCGGACGTGTGCGCGCTCCAGTCTGGACCAACAGGGTTAAGGCTGGAGAGCAGAGTACTGCAAGACGGCAGCCCCCCCCCAATCTGTGACGTCTCCACGGGCCGCCCGCGCCCAGTGGTCCCAGTTGCTTGGCGCCGCCGAGTGTTTGAGTAAGTTCACGCTCTGGCGCACTCAGGAGTGCGCGCGTCAGTCAAAATGGTGGGAGCGAAGTTCATATGGCCAGGCCTGCGCAAACAAGTGAAAGAGTGGGCTGCAGCCTGCGTAGCGTGCCATCGAGCCAAAGTACACAGACACACAAAGGCCCCTTTGGAGCTGTTTCGTATACCGGCTAAGAGGTTCGACCATGTTCACGTGGACCTCGTGGGCCCCCTCCCGCCATCGCAGGGGTTCACGCACCTTCTGACAGTGGTGGACCGCACCACACGCTGGCCAGAAGCAGTCCCGCTCGCGGCAACCACGTCCACGGACGTGGTGCGCACCTTTTTGACAACACGGGTGGCACGTTTTAGCATCCCGTCGGACATCACGTCCAATAGGGGCCCTCAGTTTGTTGCCGACCTCTAGTCCATGATGGCCCATAGCCTGGGTGTAGCAATTCATCGCACAAGTGCGTACAACCCACAGGCCAATGGGTTATGCGAGTGTTTCCATAGGTCACTGAAAGCAGCGCTCAGGGCTTCGCTTACGGATGCAAACTGGGTAGACCGGTTGCCGTGGGTTCTGTTAGGGTTGCATTCCGCACCAAAAGAAGTTGGGAGTCTTCCCTGGCGGAGCTTGTTTTTTCTCAGCCACTGCGGCTCCCCGGGGAATTTTTTCCAGGTAATCCCGCGCCGGACAACTATCGGTCTCGGCGTTCGCAGCATCGCGCAGATACAGGCACGCTACCGGGCCTGGCCCACCACTGTTTCCACGCGCTTTTGTGTCAAAGACTTTGAAGAACGCGGCGTTCGTGTTTGTCAGGCATGATGCCCACCACCCCCCATTGTGCCCATCCTACGATGGCCCGTTCAGAGTGCTGGAACCAGAGGACAAACATTTTTTGTTAGATTTGGGGGGTCATCGGGAGAAAATATGTATAGACAGACGAGCAAGTGATGTCGGCTCGGGCTCCTCGGCGTGGAAGACCCCCACTGAGAACTCCCCAGGCAGAAGATTCATCAGAGCAGCTACGCGGGAAAGTAGAATGTCCCCCCCCCCCTCGCCATTGCCCACCCGCAGACAGACACACCCCCAAGAGCCCCCAACCGGCACAGCAGCGCCGCGGAGTCGAAGGACCTTCGTTATAGCAGATATGGGAGGAGACTGAAGCCAAAAGGACGTGAGGGTTGAAACTCAGTCTGAGACTCGGGGGGGTGGGGGGGGGGACCCACGCTGGGATATTCATCTCAGACTGGAAGCAGAGGGGAGGGGAATATTCCCTCTGCTGGCAGAGCGTGGGGGATTTAATGGAGGACAGTACGTATTGTAATGTGTGAATGTATTGTGATGCAAGATTTCAGGCATCAGGGGGAAGGAATGGAGTGATATAAAAGGAGAGACCCTGGTGTATTGAGAAAAGTCTTTTTCTGTGTATGAATGAAGTGAGAGAGAGAAATAAAGCACGTCTGTCGTGCAGGTTTGGTTCCTTTATTTGCACTCTCCACAGTACCCCTAGAAAAAATTGAAAATAATGTGACCATAGGGACATGTTCAACCAAGATGTGTCCTCTAATTAACATCACAGGTGTCTACAAACTTGTAATCAGTCAGTCGGCCTATTTAAAGGGTGACAAGTAGTCACTGTGCTGTTTGGTGACATGGTGTGTACAACACTAAACATGGACCAGAGGAAGCAAAGGAGAGAGTTGTCTCAGGAGATTAGAAAGAAAATTATAGACAAGCATGTTAAAGGTAAAGGTTGTAAGACCATCTCCAAGCAGCTTGATGTTCCTGTGACTACAGTTGCACACATTATTCAGAAATTTAAGATCCACAGGACTGTACCCAACCTCCCTGGACGTCGTCGCAGGAGGAAACTTGATGAAGAATGGTAACAAAAGAGCCCAGAACAACCTCTAAACACATTCATGGTGAACTCCAAGGTCAAGGTACATCAGTGTCAGATCGCACCATCCGTCGTCGTTTGAGCCAAAGTGGACTTCATGGGAGACGACCAAGGAGGACACCACTGTTGAAAACAAATCATAAACTAGAAAAGCACTCTGAGAGCGCAGACCTCCACCAAGCGCCACAGTTCCCCCCATACAGTGTTTATGTGTACGTTTTCAGATTCCTTGACCATGAAAACATATGACAAGCAATTGGATTGACAATGATAGGATTAGTGGTTCAGTAGTTATTCACGAAAATGGCATTTTGCGTAATGGCGGTTTTCTTGTGGACGGTGATCCGGATCACCACCAAAATGTAATCATCTGTAGGATACCCCATTATTGACAATCTGTGAAAATTTCATGAAAATCCGTCCATAACTTTTTGAGTTATCTTGCTAACAAACAAACAGACAGACAGACAGACAGACAGACAAACCAACGCTGATGAAAACATAACCTCCTTGGCGGAGGTAAAAAGCCAGACTGGAATTTGCCAAACTGCATGTTGACAAGCCACAAAGCTTCTGGGAGAATGTCCTATGGACAAACGAGACAAAACTGGAACTTTTTGGCAAGGCACATCAGCGCTATGTTCACAGACACAAAAATGAAGCATACCAAGACTAGAAAAGCACTCGGAGAGCGCAGACCTCCGCCAAGTGCCACAGTTCCCCCCATACAGTGTTTGTGTGTACGTTTTCAGATTCCTTGACCATGAAAACATATGACTAGCAATTGGATTCACGATAGGATTAGTGGTTCAGTAGTTATTGACGAAAATGGCATTTTTCATAATGGCGGTTTAGCGCCACAGTTCCCCCCATACAGTGTTTGTGTGTACGCTTTCAGATTCGTTGACCATGAAAACATATGACAAGCAATTGGATTGACAATGATAGGATTAGTGGTTTAGTAGTTATTCACGAAAATGGCATTTTGCATAATGGCGGTTTTCTTGTGGATGGTGATCCGGATCACCACCAAAATGTAATCATCTGTAGGATACCCCATTTCTGACAATCTGTGAAAAATTTCATGAAAATCCGTCTATAACTTTTTGAGTTATCTTGCTAACAAACAAACAAACAGACAGACAGACAAACCAACGCCGATGATCACATAACCTCCTTGGCGGAGGTAAAAAGAACACTGTCCCTACTGTGAAACATGGAGGAGATTCTGTTACAGTATGTTCTGGGGCTGCTTTGCTGCATCTGGCACAGGGTGTCTTGAATCTGTGCAGGGTACAATGAAATTTCAAGACTATCAAGGTATTCTAGAGAGAAAATATGTGCTGCCCAGTGTCAGACAGCTTGGTCTCAGTCGCAGGTCATGGGTCTTGCGACAGGGCAATGACCCAAAACACACAGCTTAAAAAGACCCAAGAATGGCTAGGAGCGAAACATTGGACAATTCCAAAGTGGTCTTCTATGGCCACTGTTGATTGTGCAACAAAATATTAAGTTAAGGGTACCATCACTTTTGTCCAGGCCTGTTTCATGAGTTTGTTTTTTAAAATAATTCTGTTGAACCACAATTCAAAAGCATTGTCTGATTTTCATTGGTTAATTTTCATAGAATTTTTATTTATTTCCACTTTTGTCAGATTCAAGTTATTTCTGTGACCATTGTGGGTTTTTCTTTCATTAACATAGGGGTACCAATTTTGTCCACGTCTGTATAACCAAACATAATGAGTTAGCACACTCTTGCATATTACACCTTGAAATGAGTAGCAGCTATGTGCTCTAAACACAGGATAGCTGCAGCACAGTATCAAACAAAACGTGGCGATTCCCATCTAGCATCACGTGAATGAGCAACAGGTGAATACCTTCACACATATTATTATGCTAATAACAACGATGCCACGCCACTTCGCGAGGTGTTAAAGTAATTAGCATATGAATGCAAACAACTTATTTTGTCATAGACGCACACTGGTTTAACACAGTCCCCTGTTTATCTGCCTGAACTCGAATAAGGCTTAACTTGCTCTCACTTCACTCACGAACTTAGCTAATCAGCACTCGAACAGCCCTGCGTTCAGTTGACAAAACTGTTTGCAGCCGTTCGGAACTGTTTATTAGTTTCCGTAACTGTACGACACAGTAGCTGCAAACCATTTTCTCTTTGGCCAAACTCTTTGTGGAGGTGACTCATGTAGTGAACAAAGATGGCGGCTAGGTAAGATAGTTTGCGATATCCTTTTGTTCTCTTCTCTTTTCAGAGCAATTCAATCAATGTAAGAGTAGAGGTTATGTCAGTTTGTAAGTAAAACAATACCACACATAAAATACTGTTTTTGGTGCGGTTATAATGGAGAATTCTTAGGTAGTATTAAGTTGAAGTAGGCTACAGTATACGCCGTAGTTGTGGCTTATTTTAATCATATATTCCATACCTACATATGTATAGACATATTAGAATGTTTAGAGATTACATATGTAGAATGACCTCACGCCTCAGAACAGGACAAGAGGTCTTGACCAACGGCGAAGATCAAAGAGCAGACTGAGCCGCAGCGGTGGAGACCGGATCGAACTTCCTGACCCCCCAGGGTCAGGTGGAGGAGAGAGAGGACAATGGAGGGGGATTACGTTAATGCGGGATGTCAGCTTTGATATGCAATGTCTTTTGTTGAGTGTGGGTATAAGTATGAAGGTCTGACTGCGCTCGACCTCTTCATTCTGCTTCTGCATCGAGATGAGACATGTTAGGGAGGCGAAGCTGATAATAAAACTTGATTTATAAAATCACATCGCTTCTTCATTTCAGGCTCCCTACATTGGTGACCAGACGTGAGATGGACCAAAGACGTTCTCCCGCTTCAAGCTCATCAGAGGCGACCCAGGCAAGCGCCGTCGCCAATGCAGACGGGAACGGATGGAAGACGTTCCCCCACAGCAGAATCTTCAGAGAGAGCTCAACCGAGCACCATCCCCAGCTCCGCTGTGAGAACGGAAGAAAGGCGTTCTCACCCTGCAGACGCATCAGAGGCGGCCCACACAAGCGCCGTCACCGTCAAACTCCCAGAGTTCTGGCAAAGCAACCCGAACTCGTGGTTCCAGCAAGCTGAGGCTCAGTTTGCGCTGGCGGGCATAACGGCGGATGAAACAAAATTTTACCACATCGTCGCCAGACTCTATGCCGCCACATCAAGCTGCGCTCGGAGCGTGATTCAACAACCGCCCGCCCACGACAAATACAAAGAACTGAAGGCGACCCTCATCGAGAGTTTCGTCCCCTCAGCCGAGGAGAGAGCAGGGAAGATTCTGGCGATTTACAGCCACGGAGGACGCAGACCAAGGGCCCTCATGGAGGACATGCTGCAGCTGAAGGAGGCAGACAACGACAACTTCCTTTTTCAACATATCTTCCTCAGCACTCTGCCACCGCACATGAGAGGGACACTGGCCAACATGCGGTGCAGCACCCAGCAGGACTTCCGCGCGCTGGCCCGAGAAGCGCAGCGGCTCATCAACTCCTGCGGCGAACAGATGGCCACAGCAGCATCTGCAGATCTCACCGCGGAAGCCCAGAGCAGCGGAGAACCGCAGACAACGGAGCAGAGCCCGCCCACCATGGCAGCGACGCGACCAAGGCACAGCAAGCGGAACGACCTCTGCTATTATCATCAACGTTTCGCCGATAGGGCGTACAAATGCGTGCCCCCCTGCAGTTTCAAGAGCCGAGAACCGTTAACAGCTGCGGCTCTTGGCGAGACGAACAAGCTGCTCTATGTGACTGACGGACGCACCAGGAGACAGTTCCTCATCGACACCGGAGCTCAGGTGAGCTTCATCACCCCGTCCAACGCAGACCGGGCCATGGGACCCCGCGGAAACGGAGCGATGGCAGCTAACGGCTCGATCATTGACACTTTCGGTGAAAGGAACCTGCCTCTGTTCATTCACGGCCGCAACTATAGGTGGACATTTATTATAGCGGCGGTGAGTTTTAACTTGTTGGGCGCTGATTTTTTGTGTGCACATGGGTTGTTAGTCGATCTTGCAAATAGACGCTCATTTTCTTCTATCCCCTGCTCAGCTCGAGTTTCTCCACCACCCGTGCAGGCCAGCGTCACCACAGCAGGAGGTAAGTTTGACCAACTCCTCACCCAATTTCCAGCACTCAGTTCCCAAATTTTCAGCAACAGTAGCGAAACACGGGGTTGAACACTTCATTCCCACAACAGGCCCACCCGTGTTTGCCAAAGCTCGGCACTTAGACGCGACCAAGCTCGCCATAGCACGCGACGAGTTTGCCAGCCTGGAAAAATTAGGCATTATTCGGCGCTCAAAAAGCCCTTGGGCATCACCACTACATATGGTCCCGAAAACCGACGGTTCTTGGAGACCTTGCGGTGATTACCGCAGATTAAACAATGCGACAGCGCACGACCGCTACCCAATCCCTCACATCCAAGATTTTTCACTACATCTGGCGGGTGCGCGCATTTTCTCTAAAATAGACCTGGTCCGTGGCTACCACCAAGTCCCGGTTCGAGTGGAAGACATTCCTAAAACGGCTGTAATAACCCCTTTTGGTCTTTTTGAATTTTTGCGAATGCCGTTTGGCCTCAAAGGCGCTGCTCAAACTTTTCAGCGTATGATGGACGCGGTATTACGCGACCTCCCCTTCGTGTTCGTCTACCTCGACGATATTCTGGTAGCCAGCCCGTCAGAGGAAGAACACGAACAACACCTCACTACAGTTTTTCAGAGACCAGAAGAGCACGGGTCAATAATCAACCCAGCCAAATGCCGATTCGGCGTGTCACAAATTGATTTTTTGGGACACAGGGTTTCACCAGAGGGGGCAGTCCCATTGCCAGACAAAGTGCGCGCGGTAGCAGATTTCCCACGACCACAAACGGTCAGATCGCTGCAAGAATTTTTGGGAATGGTGAATTTTTACAACTGTTTCCTCCCCCGCGCAGCTCAACTCATGCAGCCCCTGTATGCTGCGCTCAGAAAACAAAAGCCCTCCAACGCGGTCGAATGGACCCCGGAGCGCGAACACGCCTTCGCGGAAGTAAAAAGTGCTCTAGCGAATGCCACATTGTTGGTTCACCCCGATCCCTCGGCCCGCATAGCGTTAACCACAGACGCTTCAGACCTGGCCATAGGGGCAGTCGTGGAACAACATGTTGGCGGAACCTGGCAACCGTTAGCATTTTTTAGCAAATCTTTAAACCAAACCGAGCGCAAATACAGCACTTTTGACAGGGAGCTGCTAGCGCTTCATTTATCCATCCGCCACTTCCAGTTCTGGCTGGAAGGGCGGCGTTTCACGGCTTTTGTAGACCATAAACCACTCACTTTTGCGATGGCTAAAATTTTAGAACCATGGTCAGGCAGGCAACAAAGACAGCTAGCTGCAATTTCAGAGTTCACCACAGATATTCGACATGTGGCAGGCAAACTTAATGTGGTAGCAGACTGCCTCTCTCGCGCTGTGACATCGTCAGAGCACGAGGAAGCGGATTATACTACCGCAGCCACAGAACTCTTGGGCAACGCGGACGCGTACGCGGCCCCAATCCACGTAGGGATAGATTACACGGCCATGGCAGAGGAACAAAGCAGTGACGCGGACGTGCGCGCGCTCCAGTCTGGACCAACAGGGTTAAGACTGGAGGAAAGGGGTTTGCGTGACGGTGTACCCCCCCAATCTGCGACGTGTCAACCGGCCGACCTCGCCCGGTAGTTCCAGCTGCATGGCGCCGCCGCATTTTTGACTCGGTTCACTCCCTCGCGCACCCAGGGGTGCGCGCCTCGGTTAAAATGGTCGCAGAAAAGTTTGTTTGGCCGGGCCTGCGCAAAAATGTAAAGGAATGGGCAAAGACTTGCATGTCTTGCCAACGTGCCAAAATACACAAACACACAAAAGCTCCTCTAGAGCCTTTTCGAATCCCAGCCAGGAGGTTTGACCACGTTCATGTCGACCTCGTGGGACCACTACCTTCGTCTCAAGGGTTCACACACCTGTTAACAATGGTAGACTGTACTACGCGCTGGCCGGAGGCGGTCCCTTTGGCGTCAGCCACAGCCGCGGAAGTCGCTCGCATTTTTTTAACAAACTGGGTGGCGCGTTTCGGCGTCCCATCAGACATCACGTCCGATAGGGGGCCTCAATTTGTCTCAGAGCTGTGGTCAGCCATGGCCAGCAGCTTAGGAGCGACAATTCACCGCACCACCGCTTATCACCCTCAGGCTAATGGGTTATGCGAGCGTTTTCACAGATCTTTAAAGGCCGCCCTCAGGGCCTCACTAACGGATACAGATTGGGTGAATAAACTTCCCTGGGTTTTATTAGGGTTGCATTCTGCGCCTAAGGAGGATCTAGACGCCTCCCCAGCAGAATTAGTTTTTGCACAACCTCTCAGGCTCCCAGGTGAGTTCTTACCAGAACATCCAGAGCCCGGGCACCTACCAGCCCTGAGGCCCTTAAGCAGCACCGGACCGGACACGCTCCCCGGACCCGCACATCATTCTTTTCCACGGGTTTTTGTCCCCCAAGCTTTAAAAAACACCGAGTTCGTTTTTGTTAGACACGAAGCTTTAAAATCAACCCTCTGTCCACCATACGATGGACCATACAGAGTGCTGGAACCTGGTGATAAGCATTTTGTGCTTGATTTAGGGGACAGAAAAGAAACAGTCAGCATTGACAGACTTAAACCTGCTTTCTTGTTGAGCGACGAGCCTGCACGGGTGGCGAGAGCACCTCGGCGGGGTAGACCCCCCAAGAGAAAAGACTCAGCCCCCCTGCAGGGAACAAATAACCACTCTCCTCCCCAAGCTGCGGATTCCTTACAGGATGGTCCCGCCAGGACGCCAAAGCGGACCTACAGCAGATTCGGAAGAAGATTAAAACCCAGACGACACATGGAATGATGCAAAATTGACAAAGAGTTGTTAGCTATGTTGTCAGATTGTGCCGTGACAGTTTTAAGGCTGACTTGTGACATTACTATACTGTTGTTGTTACCACTGAATTTTTTTTAACAGGATCAGGCTGCATAACCGAGGGTTAACATGACTGCTGAAAATATTTTTTCCTTGTTTTCCCTGTCAAGATGTATAACAGTATAATATGTCATGGAGGTTATCTTAAGCTGTAAACTTAATTTGATTGTCCTTTTCTTAGTCGTTTGGGGGGGCTGTGGCTTATATTAATCATATATTCCATACCTACATATGTATAGACATATTAGAATGTTTAGAGATTACATATGTAGAATGACCTCACGCCTCAGAACAGGACAAGAGGTCTCGACCACCGGCGAAGATCAAAGAGCAGACTGAGCCGCAGCGGTGGAGACCGGATCGAACTTCCTGACCCCCCAGGGTCAGGTGGAGGAGAGAGAGGACAATGGAGGGGGATTACGTTAATGCGGGATGTCAGCTTTGATATGCAATGTCTTTTGTTGAGTGTGGGTATAAGTATGAAGGTCTGACTGCGCTCGACCTCTTCATTCTGCTTCTGCATCGAGATGAGACATGTTAGGGAGGCGAAGCTGATAATAAAACTTGATTTATAAAATCACATCGCTTCTTCATTTCAAGCTCCCTACAGTAGTTACCATATCCTCTGGCTAACAGAGGACCATAGATCTACACAACTACAGAATGCGCGAGCCGAACAGAGAACTGCCGAGAACTGCCCATTCATTTAGGTCAGTTCGCCTTGCAAACTATGTCTGGCGAACTGTTTTGTCAACTGAACGTGCCACTGGGCTTTTCATAGCGCATGCAGACAGGAGGAGGAGGATTCAAGATGGCGGACTGAGTCGTCGCAATCTTGCAGGCTCTGCTTAAATGTTTTTTTTTTAGTCCTTTTTGTGCTACATATGTGACTTTTTCTCCACTTCTTAACCCAGAGTGAGTTGCAGCTCTTTAATTCTGTCAAAAAATAACTTCAAATACCAGTTCATAGACTTGAAAACAACTTTGTGGCCTAACCTGAAACAACACTCCGGTTAGCGTGGATGACCACGACTATGGTTTGAAAGCTCTCCGTGAGGCCTGTGATGATGCAGATGTTGAGGAAATTGAAGTGGATGAAAGTCTGGTTAAGGAAAAAAGATCAACTGGTCTCACACACCAATTAAAAATCCAAAACAGAAAAGAGTGAGAGCACAGAGTAGTGAATGGAATGAAGATACCGGAGCTGCTATCCTCCATGCCTTACAGATTGTGACACAGAAAATGGATGAACAGGCCAAACTTCTCAAAAAATTTGATCAACATATTGAAGCTAATACTGCAGGGATTAAAGAAAATAAGGAGGAAATAGTGGCATTGAAGAAAACAGTTGATGAGCTCCAAAATGAAAACAGAATCCTAAAAAACTCTTGTTAGGAATATGATCGATACAAGAGAAAATAGAACTTAAAGTTGATGGGGCTCCCTGAAAAAGATGGAGAAGGTATGAGAGAAGTGGTG
Organism: Pholidichthys leucotaenia; assembly: GCA_020510985.1. NCBI lineage: Eukaryota > Metazoa > Chordata > Actinopteri > Cichliformes > Pholidichthyidae > Pholidichthys > Pholidichthys leucotaenia. Next base: position 250,788,008 of record CM035845.1, on the reverse strand, counting down.
ATTGGCAGCCTCACGAGAGTTATACCTGTGCTGCCTGTGGATCGTCTGAAAGAAACAGTGGATGCAGTCCGCTGTCATGGAAAAAAGGGCACAGGTGCTACCTCCAACAATTCCCCCGAGCTATCATAATTCAATTTGGAATGAGAACTGTCCGGGACGAGGTATGAGACAATCAAAAAATGCAAGAATCTGTAATGAGATGCATATACACTTCAAGGAGAATTTCTCCAAGGAGGACAGAGATGCATGTGCCAAGCTTTGGCCACTGGTCCAAGAAGCAAGGAAAAAAGGAAAGCGAGCATTCCTGAGGGAGGGATATGCGTGGATCGACAACCAAAGAGTGGGTCCCATTGAAAACACATGTTCTTATTGTTGTGAACTGGTGGGCTGAAATAAGCAAGTAGAGTTGCGCCTTCTTTTTCATTCGTTTGATGTGGGTTATTGTGAGTATGTTGTGAGGGCTAAGACTTAATAATCCCTGCATGATACTGTTGTGTCTGAAGGTAGACTCGAAATGACGAGGCCAGGTGTACAACTGAACTCACATTTATTAAAGGTATCACACACACCACACTATGACCGCCAGGCAGGGGTGATGGCAAAGAGGCCCACCCCTCCTGCCTGCTGCTCCTTGTAGACATGGGTGGTGGCAGAAATGGTAGTAAGTGCCACCATACTGTGCCTCACAAATAAGAGTACAAGAATTATATAAATAACTATATAACACCCCCCCCGCCCTTAGAAAAGTCCAAAATACACACACACAATTCAGACCCTCCCCAATTTAGGACCCGAATCATGCACTAAAATAACGGAAAACAATGTACTATAATTGGCCTACCACATTCACACCAAAACAACTAAAACTAGGGGGACGGGTGGACCACCATCCAACCCCCACATGGCAAGGTGGATTTATTCTGCCACCATCAAAATAGATAAACAAAGCCCATTCCTAATTTAAAATAGCTGCTGTGTCCCTAAACTAAAATAAAAACGTATGAAACAATCCCCAGAACTACATACAACATATATGAACAACAAAATACTGTTCTCTTTTTTTAAAACATGCAATCAAATGAACATAGGGCAATTCTAAACCTATCACCAGAAAAACTAACATGACTATTTCCACAACTTAACACATCGTACACATGGCCAAGGAAAAAAAGGGAGGAAACTAGCCTGTGGGCCCCCTGAACCATCTCGTCCTAAGTCCGCCCCTGGAGGCGGCCTACCTCCCGGGCCCCAGCTGGTTGTGTCAACCCCGGTGCATCTCCTCTTCTTCACCGTCGGGTGTCTCTCTTGTCCAGGCCTGCCACTCTAAGTCTCCCCCGGGCACACTGCAGCTCATTTGGGTGCCCCCACGAACTGTCCGACAGCTGAAGATACACATCACCTTGTTTGGCCACAATGCCAGCCACCCCTGGTGCTCCTCAAACTGTTGCTTGGCTTGTACTCACCGTGGTCACCCCTCCTCCCGAGCCTGAACTATGTCCGCGGCTCCCAGAGGGGTTCTGATCGGCTTGCAGGGTCTCTGCCTGGCACACAGTCCCTCCGTGCCAAATGGTCTGGCCCGACCTCTTTTAATTCCGCTGCAGCTGTTGCCATTGTAGCCCCATGTTCACTGGCCCACTTTAGCCGGCTCCGGGAACAACTGGAGCTAGCTCCTCGGTGTCGCTCGTCATTGCAGGCGCCCCGCCATGCCACCCAGTACCCTCATCCAGGGTGACTTGGGCTCTGGCACTGAGACCTTCCTGCAAAGATTCTGAGTGAGACTGGTCCTGCTCGCCTTCCGGGGTGCTTGGCAATTCCTCATCCCACACCGCATCATTCTCCACTCTCGGAACCAGCCAGTCCCACAGTCCACAGCCCGACCACTCCTCCCCAGCACTGCTCTTGATGGCGAAACCCAGACCGTAAAAACGGTTGCAGCCCATAATGTTGTCATCGCGGGCCGTCACGGTGAACTCAAGGTTGGACATTTCCACCGACTTGTACCGGGCCATCAGTCTCAGTGTTCCCACCATGGACAGCCGTCCGCCTCCATAGCTGTAAAGCGGCGCTGGGTCACCTTCAGTCCTGTAGTGCGGGAACAATTTTCTCACCGTAGCCCAATTCAGCAGGGAGCCCTTCGCCCCCATATCGATCAGCATCGGCACCTCTACACCATCCAGCTCTACCGTGCAGAACGTGCATCCGTTGGTGTTCAGGGACATAGTGTGCACAATCATCGGGGCGGGGGGAGTCAATTTCTTCTGCGGGCTCCCCTGCTTGGATATATGGCACACCCTGGCATAGTGGTTCAAGCGGCCACACTTGCCACAGCGTTTGCCTCTTGCCGGACAGTTCCTGGCCTTGAAGCGGTACTTCACGGACCCGCAGCCCAAACACATGGGCTTCCCTGGGGCAGACCTCAATCTCGCAGCATTGGCCTCTGCAACGTCGTCCTCCATGCGCCCATCGCTGTCCGGGTCCACTACTTGTGTGGTAACGGGAGACTCCAACCATCAGTGTGACAAATGCTCACTCAGCTCCCACATCAGCCTATCCGCTGCCTCCAGCTGGAGAGCTAACTCAATAGCCCTGGTCAACGTTATGTCACCTTGAAAAGTGAGCAGCTTCGACCTTATTGCAGTGCTGTTGGTATACTCTGCCAGCTGGTCGCAAACCATCTCCTCCTCCAATGGTCCGAACTGGCACTCACTAGCCAGTAGCCTCAAGTCAGCTACGAACCACTGAATAGGCTCACCCACCTGTTGGCGGCGCTGCCAAAACTTGATTCTCCGGACGATGACATTGGTCGGGGCGCAAAAATGGCGCGCCATCAGCTCGACCACATCCTCAAAGCTGTCTGAATCACCGAGCGTGCTCAAAATTTGCTGGCCCTCGATACCCAAGTTGTGCACTAATAACGCATGTGCCCTCAACTTATCCATTCTGCCGAGACTCAGCACCACTATGTAAGTCTGGAAGACGGCGTACCGTCTTGGCCAGGGGACAGGTGGCTCGCCCAGGAGCTCCAGAAAAGGCCGAATTGGAGACCCACATGCTTCCATACCTCTTTAATCCTCGTCACCAAAATGTTGTCTGAAGGTAGACTGGAAATGACGAGGCCAGGTGTGCAACTGAACTCACATTTATTAAAGGTATCACACACACACAGCACACTATGACCGTCAGGCAGGGGTGATGGCGAAGAGAGCCACCCCTCCTGCTTGCTGTTCTTTATAGGCACGGGTGGTGGCGGAAACGGAAGTAAGTGCCACCATACTGTGCCTCACAAATAAGAGTACAAGAACTATATAAATAACTATATAACAGATGCACTGGCAGCGCGGTGGCAGAGTGGTTAGCACTGTGGCAGCACAGCAACTCACCCTTGGCCGGGGGATCCTGGGTTTGATCCCAGCCCCCGACGAACACTGATCTGTGTGGAGTTTGCATGTTCTCCCTGTGTCTGTGTGGGTTTACTCCGGGATTTCTCCGGTTTCCTCCCACATGCCAAAAAACATTCAAGTTAGGTTAATTGGCATCAAACTGGGGATTCTAAATTGTCCTTAGGTATGACTGTGAGAGTGAATGGTTGGCTGTCTCTCTGTGTTGGCTCTGCGATGGACTGGCGATCTGTCCAAGGTGTACCCTGCCTCTCGCCCAAAGATGCTGGGATAGGCTCCAGCACCCCCCCGCGACCCAAAAAGGATTAAGCGGAAGAAGATAAATGAATGAATAACAGATGCCAGCGTTCCTTGGTTCTTTTTTCAAAGCCTTTCATTTTTGAACTGTTTTCTCTTATTTCCTTAAATACTAGGGGGTTGAAGGATCATATTAAGCGTAAGGTGATTTTCCTTTTTTGTAAAGAACAAAGGGCTAATTGTTACTTTTTACAAGAGACTGACTCATCCTTATCAGATGCTAATTTCTGGAAAGTTCAATGGGGTGATACTATCTTCTTTAGCCATGGACCTTCACACTCAGCGGGCATGATGATTATGTTGAACAGGTTTCCAGGAACAGTAATCAACTGTAAGAGTTATTCAAATGATCATTGGATAATGGTGGTAACTGAAATTAATGGTGACAACCTCATTTTGATATGTGTTTATGGATACAATAGGAGAGCTCAAAACAAAGAACTTTTTTTTTAGTGATGTCTAAGATGTTAAAGGAATGGAAAATATTCTAGAAGACTGATAAAGTTGTAATGGGTGGAGACTTCAATTTAGTTCCAGATCTATGGCTGGACAGACATCCACCTAGGGGTCACTGCCATAATTTTGATAGCATTCTGAATTTGTGACTGAAACAAAACTGATTGATTTTTGGAGAATGAAAAACCCCTTTTCTACTCAGTATACTTGGTTTCACCCATCTAATAACGACATAAGCTCAAGGTTAGATTTCTGGCTAATTACTGACAATTTAATTGACAGAGTCTCTAGTTGTGATATTTCTGCATCCCCCTTAACTGATCATTGTATTATTTCCCTGGGCCTGTGCTTGACTCATGTTAAGATTATTCATAACTCAGTCTGGAAACTTAATAGCCATCTCTTGGAAAATACTGAGTTTTGCAACGAGATCAAACAGTTAGCTAACAATGTCGTGAATGAAGAACTGTCATGTCTGAGTAAATGGGTGTGGTTCAAGTTTAAAGTTAGAGAAACTGCAATTAGAATAAGCAAACTTTTAGTGACACATAAAAAACAAAGGCAATACGATATTATTAAGGAGATAAATAACACAGGGTTAAAAAAATAAGTTTTTTGTAAGTTGTCTGTGTTTTTTCAACTGATTTAAGACAATTTTGCACCGCTGAATCCAAAAATGACATCCGTTTCTCTCAATCAGGTGCTAAGTAAAAACCTATACTTACTTAGTACTTAGTACTGTGCATGCACTTACCTTTATATAAAGGTAAGTACATGTAAATTGAATGTTATGTCGTCATTGTTCAAAATTCAGAGAATTTCAAGAAATAAAAAAGAATTTTGCATCATATAAAGGGAAAATACCCTTACATGTAAACAAAAATGTATAAAACAACATGTGGCCATAATTCAAAAAAGTTGACCTGATTGAGCAAAACCAATGTGATTTTTGGATTCAGCACATCAAAATTGTCCTAAATCAGCTAAAAAAAACTTAGACAATAAATTTGGTGTTGACCAGTGTAATTTATGCTCCAAGTATGAGCTATCTCTGGACGAACAGGTTTTAATAAATAATCTGCAATCCCAGCTAGAAGGTTTAAACATGGAAAAAGCAAAGGGGGCTTTCATTTGCTCTAGAGCTCGTTGGATTGAGGAGGGGGAAAAATTCATCTTATTTTTTTAACTTGGAGAAATGAAGACAAACAAAAAAGAAGATTTTAAAGCTACAGGTTAATGGCAAAATTATTGAAGACCAAGATACAGTAAATGAAGAAATTAGAAACTTTTATAGTAATTTATACAGATCTAATTTTTTGAAAGACAATTGTCATTTGTTTTTTAATAATATTGCTAAATTTCGTCTGATGGTAGATGAGGAATTCAAACATTATATGGATGAAGAGATTAAAATTGAAGAACCAGATGAAGCAATTAAACAAATGTCCAATGGGAAATCTCCCAGGCTTGATGGTTTAACTATCAAGTTTTTCAAATGTTTTTGGTTCGATGTCAGAAAATTATTATATGACACCTTCTTAGAATGTATTTCTATGAAAAGTGAACCAACAATGAACCAGGGTCTTATCACGTTAATCCCAAAATCCAACAAAGACAAATTGCTACTTGACAGTTGGGAGGCTGTAAAACTCTTCTGTGAAAGTGTGTTCAAAATTGGACAGTTAGCACAAAACCATTATTTAAAAATTAATAATAAGAAGAGACAGACTATTCCTCAACTTATCTTTTTATTGAAGCATGCAGAAAGTAACACAGCTGCGGGTCTTTGTCCTCAGCACAATCTGGCAGACAAAAGACCCCAAATAAGAGCTTGAAGGGTGCATATAATCTTCTGGCTACTGGGCATTCACAGCAGATGCTCACTGAACTGGTCAAAACCACTTTCTTCACAAGTTGCTCCTATGCCCTGCAGTGGCTGGCTGGCTGGCTGGCTGGCTGCTGACAGATGTTTCCCGTTGTTCTCAAACTGTCTCCTTTCGCTTCCTATTGCAACCCCATGATCAACCCCATGACCCAGAGACATTTCTCTATACGTATGCAGAAAGCATTCTTTATTGCAGAAGCAGTTGGGGTGTGTGTGTGTAGCTAAAACCACTTCCTATTATGTAGGCAGATGTGCAGTGCAAAGACTTTCATGCAGCAGAAAGCACATTATGTGACCCCTTTATCTAACAAAAACATTCTATCACAAATAAGCACATTGTGTGACCATATAACACTCTAACTTATCGAAATATTTCTATCACAACTCCCTCTTTTGACTCCATTTTATGGAGTCAATAATTAAGGCAGGCACATCATCAAGCAGACCCTGGATACATTTTATTCATTGATTATGACATGAGCGAAAAACCTGTTGGCAGTGTATATTTCATTAAGCAATCATGTTTATGCATTTCCTTTATTCAATGATGCATATTTACAGGCAAAAATTCTCATGCCAGCCCCACTGCCAGGTGGCCTTTTCCCACAAGCTTTATTCAAACAATGGATATAATGTTAAGCAAGCAAAACATTCAAGTCAGAAGATTTTTCATATCCTTGTATGCTGTTACCGGGCCTTAAGACCTGCCATACAACAGAGACTGTAAACTTCTTATCTATTCTGACTACATGACCACAAATAGCACAATATTTTAAAGATACCTGTAAGAAAACAAAGGAAAAAGAAAGAGCCAGGGGTGGGTTATAGACACACCCTGGCATGTGACTTATATGTATGTATGGGATATTGGATGTGTGAACAGTGACAGAACAGTGGATAGCAGAAAGACACAATATATACATTTCAGACAATAGCCTCTCCTTCATCACTGTCATTCCCAGATTCACAATGGTCATTGTCGTGGAGGAGAGACCTAGACTCCTCTTGGAAGTGGACTTGAGCCACCATCCTTTGGGTTGACTCTTTGGACAGGGTCTTAACTATACATCTTTCCAGCAGCGTTCTCAAACATGGGATACAGCAGCAGCCCACTATGAGTATCTGAGTATCACTGCTAGTGATATGACTATGATTAGAATTATAAAGCGTAATACTACTGCCCAACGTCAAAAGATAGACTGCAGCCATGCAGTAAAAGCATCTTCCTCATAACCAGTATTTTGTCCAAATTCTGTTCTAAGGCCTTTTAAGGCCTCTATAGCACATGTAATACTGCCATCTGGGCTTGTGTTATTAGGGATAAAGGTGCAGCAAATGGATCCAAAAATTTGACACACTCCCTTTGACTCTGCCAAGAGCATATCAAGATTAGTGTTATCCTATGATAGCTGGCATTTAGGCTGGTGCCGTTCATGATGCTAGTGTGTCTGTGTGTCTGTGTGTAAGAGAGATTAGACTGACTTTTGTGTTTATGCTGAAGTAACCAATAGTATGTCACACTGCAAAACAAATGAAATCTTAGTAAGATCAAATATCTTAAATCAAGACAATATGCTTGTTTTTCTCTGACAAGATAATTTTGACAAGAATTTCTCTTTGTTGTGCAGTTTTCTGTAAGATTTTACTTGCTTTTAGATAGTTTTTTTTACTTGTTTTAAGCAATTTAATCTTACTTTTTTGGCATATAATTTTTCCCCAAGTTTAAATAAAATTATCTTTTGCCAGAAAATTTTGAGTTATTTTAAGTAAAATTATCTGCCAACAGAACAAGAAAACCTGGTTTATCAAACAGCTTAAAACAAGTTAAAAACTCTGAAAGCATGTAAAATTTTCTTACACAAAAACTGCACAGCAAGAATAAATATCTTATCAGACAAAAACAAGCACATACAGCCTTAATTTAAGATATTTCATCTTACAATTGTTACGTATGGCTCTCGCGAGCCATACAATGAGAGCCAAGGGCGGACTGGTGAGTTTGCGATGTTTATTATAATGAGGGAAAAGGAACAAAGGAACAGGGCCTCATGGGGCCAAAACACAAATGATAATACGAGGAAAACACTTACACTACCATTCAAAAGTTTGGGGTCACTTAGAAATTTCCTTATTTTTGAAAGAAAAGCACTTTTTTTCATTGAAGATAACTTTAAACTAATCAGAAATACACTCTATACATTGCTAATGGTAAATGACTATTCTAGCTGCAAATGTCTGGTTTTTGGTGCAATATCTACATAGGTGTGTAGAGGCCCATTTCCAGCAACTATCACTCCAGTGTTCTAATGGTACAATGTGTTTGCTCATTGCGTCAGAAGGCTAATGGATGATTAGAAAACCCTTGTGCAATCATGTTAGGTCTGCAATGCTGTAATTGCTGCAAATGGAGGACTCTTTGACGAAAGCAAAGTTTGAAGGAAAAATTATTATTTCAAATACAAATCATTATTTCTAACCTTGTCAATGTCTTGACTATATTTTCTATTCATTTTACAACTCATGGTGGTAAATAAGTGTGACTTTTCATGGAAAACACAAAATAATTGTCTGGGTGACCCCAAACTTTTGAACGGTAGTGTACATACAATGCTGAATAATGAGCGGGTGGCTGGCGCCAGATGAAGGGGTTCCAGCCTTACCCACGCCGGAGAAAAGCGTGGATAATGGTGCGAGGTCACAGCCCCGAATGATCGGAGCTGCTCCCTTTAATACTGGTTGACAGCACCTCAGCTGATGAGGGGTAATTGGGCTCCAGCCGTCTCGTAGAGCTTGACAGCTGGGAGCCTGCTGAGACGCTGTCACAATAAGAGCCGGGCTGAGGAGGAATATGGCCTGAGCGCCGGATAACACGGCGTCTCACCCCATATGACACAGCCCCCCCCTCACAGCCGGACTACGAACGGCAAGTAACACCCAAGCCCCCCCCACCCCCCCCCACCACCACCTAGGGTGGGCGGATGGGGCGCAGGCCAGGAGGGAGAGAATCAGAAAAAGGAAAATCAGCCATCAACAATAAATCAATACAGAGTATGAGGGGGAAAAAAACCCCCACACACAATACTCCATAGACCACAACATGAGGAAGAAAAAAAAAACCCATTTAGGCAGAGGATAACTGTGGCAATAACAGCCTGAGGCACAGGAAAGAAAACCACAATACTCCATAGTCAAGAACAATGTACAGACAAATTCAAGAAAAACAACCCAGGAGACCATAAAATGAGAGGGAAAACTCCTAAGGGCAAAATCTAACAATTACAGGCATCCCTCAAACAGGAGGGGAGGAGGAAAAGAAAACCACGCTAAACACGAAGCAATAACAAGGACTTACGTGGCTGCACCCACCCAAAAACACAAGACAAGCACAGCAAAGAAAATTCAGTTCGGGGGGTCTCCCCGCACCCAGCGTTCATACCACCAACAGGGGTGAAGGGAAAAGTTCCGGCAGCCTACCCGAATCCCAGGCCAGAAGACACAGTCTCTCGGGAGGCCGAACCCGATCGCCGAACAGGAAGTCCAATGGGTCGGGCAGCCGCACTAACGAGCCGAATGGGCACGGCAGACCCTCTGGCGGCCGACCCGCATCGCTCAACCACCAGGCCCGTAGGGGAGAGAGAGGCAACGGCTTCCCTGTGGAGGAAGATAATGAGGGAGAGCCGGGCCTAAAGTGAGAGGTCCATATGAGCCCTAGTGGAGGAAGCTTGGGAGAAAGATGAAGATGATGATGAGCCGGTCCAATGTCCGAGGGCAGGGGGTCTGCAGCTCCCTCACCGGACCTGGACATCGCTGGTGCCGAACCCACGTCGGACCCCGACTGGGCCTCTGTAGAGCCCAAGTCGGACCCCGATTGGGTCGGCGCCGCACCAGAACCGACCTCCCATCTCGAACCAGGAACCTCTGGCACCGCAGGCGATGGCAGCTCCTCGCCGGCGACCCTGGGAGAAGGCTCAGGAGAGAGAAAAGAACCGGGATCAGGATCACCGGCAGTGCCAGAACCCGGCGAGACAAGCTTGGACGCAGCGGACGGCTGCACCCGGCTCATCTCCCCCAGAGACAGGCTAAAGTGCTCTAAAATGAGAAGGAGAAAGATAAAGTAGAGCACTTGCCTGATCTCGGGTTCTGACGCCGTCCAGGACTGCGAAGATCCAGGTTCAAGCGTCAGGAGGTCGTCCTCAGGCTCCCACTCAGCTGCGTCGGGCTCCGCAGCTGGCATGATGGTGTGCGCAGCTTGTGAGTCCTCCGGCACCGGTGCCCACGCCGGTGGCCCACACGGCGTGGTGGCAGGAGAACCTCATTCCGCTGGACCGGACCGCTCCTCCGTGGAGACCCGGGGACGCTTCGTCGTCGGTGCAGGCTCCACGCTGCAGTCCGCTCTCCTCCTCCGCCCACGGCGTAGCTGCGGAACCGGAACCAGGCTCTCCAGAACCGCAGGCCCCCTCCTCATCCCGCGACGTTGGCCTGGCGTCGAGGACCACTCAGTGGAGGGAGACACAGAGGATGCGGGGTTAGTAATCACAGCCACAGCAGGTGGTGGGAACTCGGGGAGCTGCGAACCCCGAACTCCACCTCCAGGAGTCTGACAGAGTAAATCACAAGAAGAGTGTGAATGAACTGGGACTTGCCTGTCTCCCGGAGGCTGGGTGGTGCCTGCTGTAGCGGACGTTGCTCCTCCCTTTCCCCGCCGGACGGTAACGGAGGACCCCCTGGGAGGACGTTGGGGAGCCGCTCGTGATGATTCCGGGATGAAGCTCGCCAGGTCAGGACTCTGGGTGCACACAGCAGCCGGGGAAAGCATCGAGGAGGAGGGGGCGACAGCCGAGATGAGCCGGTCCCGGAGTGCTTACGTAACAGCGGGGGAAGAGGGCTCGGGAGACGAGGCTGCGGGATTTCCCCTCTGACGAGGCGCAGGAATGACAGCTGTGTGGGGAATTGAGACCTTGCGGCAGCCCGGAACTGGATCTGGACGGGATTCGTGCTGAGGTGGACTGGCAGTGTGACGACGGCTACTTGCAGGGGGCGAAGCGAAGGTGAGACCTGGAAATCGCCGCTCCTGTGCAGAGACAGAAGCAAGGAGGGCGTAGAACTTGGGGAAGTCACGCAGCCCTGGATTCCTCTCCACCAGTCTAACTGCCGCCGCCACATGCTTCATGATTATGGACGGGTACACAGCGGAGCGAGCAGCAGCCACTCGGTCCCGGACCTTGATGGCAGTCAGCTGCAGCTCCTCCGGGGGAATCCCGAGTGACGTCGTGCTGGATGGGGAAAGACCTCTGGATGGCGCGAACTCCCAGGCCGGAGCGGAGGCAGGAGCGGGATCCCGAAGCGAGGGGTCATGTCTCCTCCTCTTCAGCTTCCTGCTGGGATTTCCCTCCAACCCACGGAGTATTTCTCGCTGTGCGGCAATGGCATTCCTCCTGGCACAGACCTCAGGGTGGTTGGAGTGGCGAGGGAGTCTGTCCAGGAGATCCTCAGCGTAATCTAGGTGCCTGCATCGATCGTTGGGATCGTCGTACAGGGAGGCAGTGAAGAGCGTCCCGTCAACATACTCCAAGGCGGTCGTTAGCTCATCGCCCAGGCGCCGAACGCGGCTCCTGGGAGGTGGCATGCTCTCAGAGCATACACCCAGACAGGGAAGAACAAGTCCAAAATGGCAAACTCACGGCCGCCGGCAACTCGCTTGGCTGTGACCTACTGTTACGTATGGCTCTCACGAGCCATACAATGAGAGCCAAGGGCGGACCGGTGAGTTTGCGATGTTTATTATGAGGGAAAAGGAACAAAGGAACAGGGCCTCGTGGGGCCAAAACACAAATGATAATACAAGGAAAACACTTACATACAATGCTGAATGATGAGCGGGTGGCTGGCGCCAGACGAAGGGGTTCCAGCCTTACCCACGCTGGAGAAAAGCGTGGATAATGGTGCGAGGTCACAGCCCCGAATGATCGGAGCTGCTCCCTTTAATACTGGTTGACAGCGCCTCAGCTGATGAGGGGTAATTGGGCTCCAGCCGTCTCGTAGAGCTTGACAGCTGGGAGCCCTCTGAGACGCTGTCACAATAAGAGCCGGGCTGAGGAGGAATATGGCCTGAGCGCCGGATAACACGGCGTCTCACCCCATATGACAACAATTTGAATTTTGGCATTGACTATGTATACGGAACCATACCCAAAGAATTCTTGTTATAGACACAGCTAAAATCTGATTGGCCAGTACGTTCTATTAATGTGTGTCTTGAAAGCAGCAGGCTACAGGTGTGGAAATCAGAGGCATTTATTTGTTTTAAATTTTAATTGATATCTATTTACTACCTTCTTAACCTTACCCACTCCCAAATCCTAAGGCTAACCTCTTAATTTTAAGTGTAAATTTCATCTCACAAGTGCATACCCGTGCATGCCTGTAGAAACCAAGTATAAGCAAGTATTTCTGCATGCCCGCAGAAAGCAAGTGTAAGCAAGCATTTCTGCATGCCCGTAGAAAGTTACTATTACCATGTCAACAGTAACCATGGTGATGCCTGCCTTTCAGCTTTGACATGGTTACCATGGCAACAGTAACCACAGTGAAACCTGCCTTTGATCTTTGATGTCGCCACTTATTCAGTGATGCCTGCCTTTGATCTTTGATGATGTGTCTGCCTGGCAACAGTAACCATGGCAACATCTGTGCATCTATGATGTCATAGCTATGAACACCCATAGCTCCCCTATGTTCAGTAAAGATTTCCCCTCCTGAACTTCTGCATATCCAGGGAGGCTGAAATTTGGGGATGCACACCCTGGTAACCTCAGCACAGCACGTATCAAATCTGAGGCCAGCCCGATGAACGGTTCAGGAGATACACGTGGAACGAACACACACACACACACACACACACACACACACAGAGAGAGAGCGATGTCTTGCATTACAATATGATATCAAGTAAAATGCTTTGGACAAGGTGCCGAGAGCAGGACGGGAACCAGCAACCTTCTGATCACAGGCCCAACTTACTCTCCACCTAAGCCACAGCAGCAGCTGGCTTGGTGTTGATCTGAAAGGGTTTTGTCGGATTGTCATCTCTTCCGTACCAATAGAATTTTTTTTTTATTGGGATACAGCTTCTGTATCCATAGCCACTACCTTGAGTTTTTGCACAATAGTTGTGTTTTCTTGCATTGTATCATTTTTATACTGAGATTCTGTTGGGAGAAGCGGAAGGCGGGGCCTACAAAACTTCTCAGCCCCGGGGCATTGCCCCAGAAAGCACTGCAGAGTCTGGAATACTCTGGTACCCTGCAACCACCATGACCCTGCATCTGACAAATGGAATAAAATGGACTGATGGACATACAGTATTTAACAAACAGTCCTGCATATTACTCATAATTTTTCAGGAAGCTCTTGACAGAAGATGACATCTACAGTTCTATTTTGAGAAAAAACAAAACTCTGGTGGTTGTGAAAATAATTATAAGGAATGACATTGCTTAGGGTGTTTAATGTGTTTAAATAGACTCACACCCAACTTGAACCCTAACTACTTAAAAATGAGTATTCAATGTAAAAGTAAAGGAAACATGAAGGCAGAAAGGAAACACAAACACAGATGTCAAATTGAACACAGATGGGGTGGGAAAAAATGCAATGACCAGTCCCTCCAGGATTTCACAGGATGTTTTTATGATTGTTGCGGGCCAAAAAGCCTGAATTTGTGGGAGTTTTTTTAAAAAAGTTGCGATAAAAGTTGCAATGTTTTTAGAGTGTTTATTGCACTAAAAGTTGTGAGAAGAATTCCAAATTTTAAAGCAGATGCTTTTTTCCTGTTTACTGCAGTGATATTCTATATAACAATACAAGAAAAGCGCAGGATTGTCAAAAATTTCCTATTACAGTGATTTGTAAATTAAGCAGAAACTTCTGCTATACAGAAAAACTCTTGTGCAACAGCAAATACAAACATTCTTCTTCTTCTTTTAGATTTGATTGGCGGTTGGCAACCAGCTAACAGGTGCATTACCGCCACACACTCGACATATGTCCGTCTGTTGACGCAATAACCATTACAACAGCTAAATTGCATTGAATGCATGTTAAAGAGTATAGATTTGGAAATTATTGGCAGCACCTTCATTTGAAAACTCCCTATGGTCCCCAACCACTCTGTACCAAGCGGAGAGGAAAAAATAAATAATTTATTCTGTTGCTCTGTATTGGCTATTGGAGTCTGTGTTTTTCTGGGAAAAAAAAACAAAAACAAAAACAGAATATTCTCTCTTTCCATGTCGACCTGTCTGTCTGCTGCATGTCGGTCTTCACACACACACACACACACACACACACACACACACACACACACACACACACACACACACATCTTTCATTTACAGTAGGACGGGGGAGGTGGGGGTGTGCATTTGTCCATCCACACTGGAGATTCACAGTTTTAAAGCTCATTGACCAAATGATTTTACCTCTAAAGATGTATAGATGTTCAAACACTCGCTGTAGTGTAGTGTACTCTCCTCACGCGTGCTCCCGCAACAGGGTGCTTTTGGGCAGGTGCACGTTTTTCAACACAAACCCAGTGCTTCGTACACGCGGTCAGGACGGAGACGTGGCGAGGCGTCCACGGGCAGGATGGGGGAGACGGAGGAAGGGACGGTGTTGAAAACCTCGCGGGTGAGTGTTTTTTTTAAAATCACACACTCTGTTTGCTGATGTGTTCCGTTACTCACTGTAAACTATAAACTCGCTACTCACTGTAAACACGGAAGTGAACGGATGCATTTGATTAGTTAGACTGACCGTTTCAGCGCCAGTTAGGCAAATTTGATTGGTGAAATTGGCGGAAGTTGACGAGAATTGGCCAAAATTGCGGGAAAGTTGCGGTAATTGGACAAAGTTGCAAGGTCATGCAATAGTTGAGCTGATTGACTGATTTCGCGTGAATTGGTGCAATTGCAACATCGCGAAATCCTGGAGGGACTGAATAACTGGCATCTCTTGAATGGGAGAGTGCTTTTTGATTTCTCCCTTCACCTTCCTACTGACCTCCGTATGAGGATTTGTGCGCTTCTGATAATGTGAAATATGACTTCATTGCATTTGAGATGGTCCACCAGTTCACACTGGGAAGGCTAAAACAAACCGGCTTTATTATCTCATTAGCTGGAGAACTCGTCATTAGGAAATCTGATTTTTTTGTGAGCGAGAACCAGTACAGGAGACTTGAAGGGGAAAGGATACCACTGATGAATTTGTACAAGCTGTAATATTCTACATTATTTTTTTTTCTTTTGTGTGACATTGAAATAAGAGTTCAGTGTAGAAGCAAAATGCCCAGGAAAAATTAGAGGAAAGTTCAATACAAAAAAGTGGAACATGAACCTGCAGAATTTACTTAAAGAAAAAAAAAAAAGACACATTGGACTGACAAACCAAAGTGCCTTGTAAAACAGCATAAAAAGACCTGTTTGTTTTTTTTAAAATTCAGTGCAAAACCTGCTAATGGTTCAGGCCAGAGCTTGGATTCATGTAAGGAATGGCTGTGGTTTGTAGGTAATTATTATAGGCTATTGCACCCCCCCCCATGTGACTAAAACAAGTGTGGATCGGTGTGTGACTGTGGTTCACAAGCTGTCAGTTTCACATGGAACCCCCCCCCCCCCCAGTTACCATGGAAACACTGCGCCTTTCTTTTTTTTGGACCAATCTACCTCCTCCCCCCCATCCTTTTTTTGCTTTTGTCCACATGCATTGCTTGAGTTTCTCCAACCATATATTTTCAGGAAATTTTTCTTGACATTTATGTGTTTTCCTATTCAAAAGCACCCAGTATGATGACCACATCAACAGCCAATCGTGTGGCAGTAACAGCGGGTGGGCTTCAACCAATGGGTGAAGCTGGAAGGTGATGTTTGAGGAAAGAGGGGTGCAGTGCTACGGAAACTGCAGAAGGGGCCCTTGGAGGACAGAGTCCTCTAGTGACAGTAGATCATAGTCTGCATGGGTGTTCACCGGCCTGCTTGAGGGGAGTTTTTCCAGCGCCTGCACCTTAATGTAAAATTGCAAAGTGCCTTGGATGTTTTTGTTGAAGTTAACTGACTTGTATTTTTCCAGAAACACATTAAATATTTTATATATGTTACACTGAAATTAGATTTGAATAAACAGACATATACTGTACATACTAATATGATCATGGTTTATGGCTCTGCATTACCTGAACTGATTTACCTACTCTGGAAAAAATGAGCAATAATATAATAGAATATTTTTCTTGATAGGAAATAGGCTCAAACTAATAAATGTGATGGAGACAACATTGTGACCCCCAGGCCAGTAGATGTTGCACTTACTTTTGCCCCAACTGTTTGGTAGAGACAAAGATCAACACACAGCACACACTATTCTACAATTTCAGTTCTTTGGTTATTACAAGCCAGGTACAGCATGTTAAGCAAGGACTCTTGTGGTATGAATTTAAAGGTGACTAAACAATATTTTCATGAAAACATTTTTTTTTAATAATACATCAAATACAGCAACAAAATGTTTAGAAATCTGCAGAATTAAAGTCTTTATATTCTACAAAAAATAATATATTAATGAAAAAATACTTGTGAAAAATTTTTATGGGTCCAAAATTATGACGAGTTGGCTGCCTTTTGCAACAGCGGCTCAATTCTGAGTCTTTTTATCTTCCTTCTTCTTTCTGATCCGGTGATAACTTTCTGATCCGGCACACCTTTCACTCTATATATATCACGGACACACAGATCGCCCCAAAGGTCTCCCGAGTCGGTGGACGGAGCCTCTGTTTACAGCAGGAGACGATACAGCAGGGAAGAGCTAGCTAGCACTCAACCGCCACCCGGTGCTAACGGAGAAACTCGACATACCAGGAGAAACTGAAGCGAAAACGACGCGGGTGCTGGGCTGGAGTTTAGGCGGCGTGCAAGAAATATAAGACAGAATAATAAAGAGCGATGGCAAGAACCAAGCAGACCGCCCGTAAATCTACTGGAGGAAAAGCCCCCCAGGAAGCAGCTGGCCACCAAGGCAGCTCGAAAAAGCGCTCCGGCCACTGGCGGAGTGAAGAAGCCTCACCGTTACAGGCCCGGTACCGTGGCTCTGAGAGAGATCCGTCGCTACCAGAAATCCACGGAGCTGCTCATCCGTAAGCTGCCCTTCCAGCGCCTGGTGAGGGAGATCGCTCAGGACTTCAAGGCCGACCTGCGCTTCCAGAGCTCCGCCGTCATGGCTCTGCAGGAGGCCAGCGAGACCTACCTGGTGGGTCTCTTCAAGGACACCAACCTGTGCGCCATCCACGCCAAGAGGGTCACCATCATGCCCAAAGACATCCAGCTGGCCCGCCGCATCCGCGAAGAGAGAGCTTAGACTTTCTGCTGCACATCCACCAACCACAATGCTCCGCACTGTGTGTCTATATATATATATATATATTTATATTAATATGTACATATGTATACTAGCTGCTCTTGTTTTTTCTTGCCTTCTGATTGTTGCTCTGAGTGTTGCTATCCCTGTGCTGTTGCAATCCTGGAATTTCCCCATTGTGGGACTAATAAAGGCTTATCTTATCTTATCTTATAATATTTATTACATCTGACCACTTGGGTGACGAGACTCCGGTGGCCGGTAACATAGACATAAACACTAAATAGGACATGGCTAACGTTTTTATGGCAAATGGAGGAACCATATTCTGTAGGTAATTGTAATTGTTGACAGCACCTGCAGCATCATGATAACAGGATACACAAACAATTGTTTGTTGTATTTAATGTAACACAGTGGTTTGCACTGCGGCAGCACGGCAATAAGGTCTTGGGATTGAGTCCACCCTTGACCATCATGGGTTCGATCCCACTCCCTGACCATCGGTGACCCTTCTGTGTGGAGTTTGCATGTTCTCGCTGTGTCTGCGTGGGTTTTCTCTGGGTACTCCGGTTTCCTCCCACAGGCCAAAGACATGCAGGTTAGGTTAATTGGCATCAACTGGGGATTCTAAATTGTCCTTAGGTATGATTGTGAGAGTGAATGGTTGTCTTTCTCTCTGTGTTGGCCCTGTGATGGGCTGGGGATCTGTCCAGGGTGTACCCTACCTCTTGTGCAAAGATGCTGGGATAGGCTCGAGCCCACCCCCGCAACCCAAAAAGGATTAAGTGACAGACGATGGATAGATGGATAATATAAATGTATATAGAACACAACTAGCCTGGTTGCTAGCCATGTCGTATTTAGTGGTTATATATACAGTGGATATAAAAAGTCTACACACCCCTGTTCAAATGCCAGGTTTTTGTGATGTAAAAAAATAAGACCAAGATAAATCATTTCAAAACTTTTTCTACCATTAATGTCATCTATTACCTGTACAACCCAATTGAGAAACAAACTGAAATCTTTTAAGGGGAAAAATAAAAAATAAAAAACTTACAATAACCTGACTGCATAAATATGCACACCCTTAAACTAATACTTTGATGCAGCGCCTTTGACTTTTATTACAGCACTCAGTCTTTTTGGGTAGGAGTCTATCAGCATGGCACACCTTGATGTGGCAATATTTGCCCACTCTTCTTTGCAAAAATGCTCCAAATCTGTAAGATTGTGAGGGCATCTCCTGTGCACAGCCCTCTAAAGATCCCCCCACAGATGTTCAATCAGATTCAGATCTGGACTCTGGCTGGGCCATTCCAAATCCTTAATCTTCTTCTGGTGAAGCCATTCTTTTGTTGATTTGGATGTGTGCTTTGGGTCATTGTTGTGCTGAAAGTTCCTCTTCATCTTCAGCTTTCTAGCAGACGCCTGAAGGTTCTGTGCCAACACTGACTGGTATTTGGAACTGTTCATAATTTCCTCCATCTTGACTAAGGTCCCAGTTCCAGCTGAAGAAAAACAGCTTCAAAGCATGATGCTGCCACCATCATGCTTCACTGTAGGCATGGTGTTCTTTTGGTGATGAGCAGTGTTGTGTTTGCGCCAAATATACCTTTTGGAATTGTAGCCAAAAAGTTCAACTTTTGTTTCATCGGACCATAACACATTTTCCCACGTGTTTGGGAGATTGCAAATGTGTTTTTGCAAAATGCAGCCAGCCTTGGATGTTTTTAATCGCAAGATAAGGCTTCCGTCTTGCCACCCTACCCCATAGCCCAAACATATGAAGAAGACGGGAGAGTGTTGTCACATGTACCAAACAGCCAGTACTTGCCAGAAATTCCTGCAACTCCTTCAATGTTGCTGTCGGCCTCTTGGCAGCCTCTCTGACCAGTTTTCTTCTCATCTTTTGATCAGTTTTGGAGGGACATCCAGTTCTTGGTAATGCCACTGTTGTGCCATATTTTCTCCACTTGATGATGACCGTCTTCACTGTGTTCCATGGTATAGTTAATGCCTTGGAAATTCTTTTGTACCCTTCTCCTGACTGATACTTTTGAACAATGAGATCCCCCTGATGCTTTGGAAGCTCTCTGTGGACCATGGCTTGTGCTGTAAGATGTGACTACAAAAATGTCAGGAATAGCCTACTAGAACAGCTGAACTTTATTAGGTATTAATCAGAGGCACTTTAAATAGTGGCAGGTGTGTGCTGACTCCCATTAACATGAGTTTGAATGTGATTGGTTAATTCTGAACACAGCCACATCCCCAGTTCTAACAGGGTGTGCATATTTATGCAACCAGGTTATTGTAAGTTTTTTTATTTTCCCCCTTAAAAGATTTCAGTTTGTTTTTCAATTGGATTGTACAGGTTATAGGTCACATTAATGGTGGAAAAAATTTTGAAATAATTTACAGTATCTTGATCTTATTTTTTTACATCACAAAAACCAGGCATTTGAACAGGGGTGTGTAGACTTTTTATATCCACTGTATCTATGGTCAGTAAGGCTGTCACAACCGGTCACAGCCAATGAAGAGCCTAAGCCACACCCCCTCTACGTCTGCATATGGGACCTTACTTCAGAAAAAATCTCCATTGTAGTGAATGGCAAGAGAAAAATCCTCTTTTGATCCTGATCAAATTTTACCATGAATTATACATATGATGTTTGTCAACGTAAAAGATCAATTTCCACATAAATAACATTGTAGGCTGTGGTTTAACTGTTAACGTATAAGGTTGTGAAAATACATGAAGTGAAAGACTACAAACACTGACTCACATAAGCTATGTCGTCGTTTTCTAACAGCACTCTGGGAGAAGTAACTAACAGTTCTGTGGATTAGCTGCAGCTCTCAGAATACAATATAATACATTTGTTTTGTTTTCCTCTGCCATAATTGTGTTTGGTGACGTACAGTATCTCACAAAAGTGAATACACCCCTCACATTTTTGTAATTTTTTTTTATATCTTTTCATGGGACAACACTGAAGATATGACACTTTGACACAATGTAAAGAAGTCAGTGTACAGCTTGTATAACGGTGTAAATTTGCTGTCCCCTCAAAATAACTCAATACACAGCCATTAGTGTCTAAACCGCTGGCAACAAAAGGGAGTGCACCCCTAAGTGAAAATGTTCAAATTGTGCCAAGTCAGCCATTTTCCCTCCCCAATGTCATGTGACTGGTTCGTGTTAGAAGGTCTCAGGTGTGAATGGGGAGCAGGTGTGTTAAATTTGGTGTTATCGCTCTCACACTCTCTCATACTGGTCATTGGAAGTTCAACATGGCACCTCATAGCTAAGAACTCTCTGAGGATCTGAAAAAAAGAATTGTTGCTCTACATAAACTTGGCCTAGGCTATAAGAAGATTGCCAACACCCTGAAACTGAGCTGCAGCATGGTGGCCAAGACCATACAGCGGTTTAACAGCACAGGTTCCACTCAGAACAGGCCTCACCATGGTCAACCAAAGAAGTTGAGTGCACGTGCTCAGCGTCATATCCAGAGGTTGTCTTTTGAAAACAGACGTATGAGTGCTGCCAGCATTGCTCCAGAGGTTGAAGGGGTGGGAGGTTCAGCCTGTCAGTGCTCAGACCATATGTCGCACACTGCATCAAATTGGTCTGCATGGCTGTCGTCCCAGAGAGAAGCCCCTTTTAATGATGATGCACAAGAAAGCCCACAAACAGTTTTCTGAAGACAAGCAGACTAAGGACAAGGATTACTGGAACCATGTCCTGTGGTCTGATGAGACCAAGATAAACTTATTTGGTTCAAATGGTGTCAAGTGTGTGTGGTGACAACCAGGTGAGGAGTACAAAGACAAGTGTGTCTTGACTACAGTCAAGTATGGGAGGATCATGGTTTGGGGCTGCATGAGTGCTGCCGCCACTGGGGAGCCACAGTTCATTCAGGGGACCATGAATGCCAACATGTACTGTGACATACTGAAGCAGAGCATGATCCCCTCCCTTTGGAAACTGGGCCGCAGGGCAGGATTCCAACATGATAGTGACCCCAAACACAGCTCCAAGATGACCACTGCTTCGCTAAAGAAACTGAGGGTAAAGGTGATGGACTGGCCAAGCATGTCTCCGGACCTAAACCCTATTGAGTATCTGTGGGGCATCCTCAAATGGAAGGTGTAGGAGAGCAAGGTCTCTAGCTTCCACCAGCTCCATGATGTCATCATGGAGAAGTGGAAGAGGATTCCAGTGGCAACCTGTGGAGCTCTAGTGAACTCCATGCCCAACAGAGTTAAGGCAGTGCTGGAAAATAATGGTGGCCACACAAAATATTGACACTTTGGGCACAATTTGGACATTTTCACTTAGGGGTGTACTCACTTTTGTTGCCAGCGGTTTAGACATTAAGGGCTGCGCGCCGAGTTATTTTGAGGGGACAGCAAATTTACACTGTTATACAAGCTGTACACCGACTACTTTACATTGTATCAAAGTGTTATATTTTCAGTGTTGTCCCATGAAAAGGTATAATAAAATATTTACAAAAATGTGAGGGGTGTACTCACTTTTGTGAGATACTGTATATAGTCTGAGACAAGGAGATGTAGTCTACTAAGCAGTTTCAAAAAATGTAATATTACTTTTATTATATGACAACCTACAACTTTAATTACATGAAAAATTATATTTTAAATTGACAAACATCATGTGTAACTTATGGCAAAATTCGATTGGGATTGAAAGATAATTTCTGTCTTGCCATTCACTTCAATGAAGATTTTGTTCAAAGTAAGGTCCTATATGCGGAAACAGAGGGGGCGTCACTTAGGCTCTCTATAGCATAAGTGGGTTGATGTTATATGTCTCTACCAAGCAGTTGGGGCAAGAGTAAGTGCGACACCTACTGGCCAGGAGGTCAGAATGTTGTCTTTCTCACCTTTAATATGAGATGATGAAACATGACATCCTATTTATCCTAGTAATAGCATAGCCTAGTTATGCTATTGGCTGTGCCATCTTTACTGGCCACCACAGCCTCATCATAATCATAAATATATTGATTGTTTTGGACCCGTAACATTTAAAAAAAAACAACTCATGTGATAGAATATTTTAGTTAGATAAGAATGTTTTAATTCAGAATTTGTTAATTAGATAAAAGGGGTCACACAGTGTGCTTTCTGCTGCATGAATAATAGGAAGTGGCTTAGTTAACACACACACACACACACACACACACACACACACCAACTGCTCTTGCAATGAAGAAATGCTTTCTGTGTACATATATTGAAATGTTTTTGCACTGCTACATGCGCACATAACAAGATGTGGTTCCGAGCTTCACATTCATAACCCACTATTGCTTAGCAACAAAGAACTGCTTCTGCTTACATATAGAAAAATACAGAAGTGTCTCTGGGTCATGGGATTTGTCATGGGTTGCGATAGGAACTGAAAGTAGACAGAAAGAACATCAACAGGAAGCACCTGCCAAGGTCCACTCCAGGGCGAGGAGGCATCTGATGGAGAAACTGGTCCTGACCAGCTCAGCAAGAAGATAGCCATTGTGTGAGGTTTCTTGAACCGCCCCAGAACCAGAACTTTATATACCCTTTTCTATTCTTTTTCGGAGTCTTATCCTGTCAGGTCGTGCTGAGGACAAAGACCCACAACTGTGTTCCTCTCTGCATGATTCAATAAAAAGATAAGTTGTGGAATAGTTCATCTCGTGATTTTTAATCCATCTTCTTCCGCTTAATTCTTTTCGGGTCGGGGGGGGGGGGGGCTGGAGCCTATCCCAGCATCTTTGAGCGAGAGGCAGGGTACACTTTGGACAGATCGCCAGTCCATTGCAGGGCCAACACAGATAGACAGACGAACATTCACTCTCACAGTCATACCTAAGAACAATTTTAGAATCCCCAGTTTGATGCCAATTAACCTAACTTGCATGTTTTTGGCATGTGGGAGGAAACCAAAGAACTCCCGGAGTAAACCCACACAGACACAGGGACAACATGCATACTCCACACAGATCACTGTTGGTCGGGGTCTGGGATCGAACCCAGGATCCCCCGGCCAAGGGTGAGTTGCTGTGCTGCCGCAGTGCTAACCACTCCACCACCGCGCTGTGCCAACTGTCCAGTTTTGAACACACTTTTACAGAGAAAAGAGTCTTACGCTCAGCAAAAAAAGGCTTCAATTCTGCACCTTTCTAAACATTTTGTTGATGTATTATTTTTTTAAAATGTTTTCATGAAAATACTATGCAGTACACCTTTAAATATTTGACATAATCACAATCTTAAGCAGCAGTTTATCTAATGTTGTACTCTTGAAAATTAAAATTTCAGTTGTGTCTTGATTCATTACAGGTCACCTGATTTTGTAGTAGACGTGTACTGTACCCCTTCAAGAGCCATCAAAAAGCCTTTATGGAGCCATTTGGGCAAAGCCATTACGGAGCAGTGGGAGGCATGTCATACCAATGATTACCTGCAGGGGGAGTCACCAACCCATACATGCCTTTCTCACAACACCTGAGGAGATTCCACCTGCTTCCCTGCACCTGGCACCTGCAGCAGAGGAGCTTCTGCACCTGCCACAAAAAGGAAATGGGACTTCAAATTTTGCTTTTTAAAATCTGCATTGTAAGTATAGCATAGACTACAATTTAGGATGCTACTTCAATTAATGAAAAGAAGGATATACACGCCATGTGTATCTTTTATATGCCCCACACACATTTTCAGTTGACTAACTGTCATTGTCAAATTTATGAAATAAGCCAGTAAAGACTTTCCACTCTCCCCTTTGGGTTATGACACCTCCCTAAACATCGATGGGAATTTCAGAATCACTTAAATGTGCAGACTTTCCATTCAGATATAATACATTGCGCTTATTCCAATGGCTGGAAATCACTGTGGGTAAATGGGTCACTGTGAACAGATGTACTGGTTTAGAAAATAATAATCCATGTGCAATAAACTATGCTCAAAGGATGACGACCAGAAGGGTTTGAAAGGCTGACGTAAGGTAATGGGGTTCGGATGGTCGACGCCTGCGCGGGATAGGCTGGATGGATGCGGCCGTTGGAAAAGATTAGGAAACTGCGCCTAAATCGGACCCCCGTCAAACGCCATCTTGGTTCAAGCGACGGCCCAACCACAGGCACCCAGGCTGCCCCTCTTCATGGCCATTTCGGCTCCAATTGGAGCAGTTTCCCGGACCATAGAGGGAGGAGTCTGGCATTTCTGGAAGTCGGAGAAACAGCCAGTCAAAGCCAGCCAGCATCTAAGCCAGCCTGAGAACTAGAGCGGCGGTGGACGGCTGAGTTGGAGTACGGTACAATTTAAAATTTCTCCAGCACGGGCGGTGCACACAACAAAACAGTCGTGGACATGAACGAAACGTTTCTCCATTTGGACTCGGGAAGCTGAAGCATAACCTGACCTGGTCCTATATCGTTTTTTTTTTTTTCCTCGCTGGGATAAGCCATCTGTGGTACACTGGGTGTGCACAGCACAATAACGGCGAATCCGTCGTCAGCTAGTTAACATTAACCCAGCTTTGAGCCAACCGTCTTCGAGCGCTAGCTTGCGGCGAAGGGGGCATCTCTGTCGTTGCGGGAAATGTCCCTGGATGCCGCCGAAGGAGTCGATACACGCCAGTGAGATACAACCCCGAGGCATGCAAAGGTGTGGGTTTTTCTGCAAACCAGCGACGAAATCTCCACGCCCTAGGGTCTGCTCTGTGGACGCTGTTTAGCTAGCTCGCTGGCTAGCCAAACCAACCTGGAGAGTAGCTCGGGAGAAGGTGGGGCAGCCTTGGAAGCCAGCTAATGTGGCTAGCTGGGTAGCCTGGTCTCACTAGTTGCCGCTGGTTTTCCTGTTTCTAACATTGTGACTGGATTTAAATTACGCAGTGTGTTGCGTGGGGCAGCATTAAACTAGTTTGGCAATAAAATAACGTTGTCATTGATTCCACCTGATCCCGTGGTGTGGGTGGTGTTTCTTGTGGAGAGCATCATCTTTTACCTGCATGACCATGGCGGACGACGATGTGCTGTTCGAGGACGTCTACGAGCTGTGCGAAGTGATTGGAAAGTAAGTACAGACATTTTTCCCGAATTCTTTGCTTATACCCCCTTGACACAAGGGTGGAGATCATTGAGAGACCCGGCCAGTTTTTGATCAGTCGATGATCTTCAGTGATCTCCACAGTCGCCATGGCCTCCTCAAAGTTTTGACTCGATCCAAAATACAAAGAGGATCTCCCAAGCGATTCCAAAGACCAGAAATTGGCCAAATTTCTCAGTGACCTCCATGCTGTGTAAGGGGGCCCTTAGCAGTTAAGCCAGTGCGTTATATTTGCAGTTTTGATCCACCAACACGGTTGTGCAGGTCGTGCACTGTGTTGAGTTTAAAGGTTGGGTGACACCAGGTCAGTCTTTAAAATGTATCTGTATTAACTGTACACTGAGTTCAATTACAAGCACATGTTCTTGAAATATTAAAATCTGGGTGGCTTTATAAACATGACTATGCAACACATTTCTTACAAGTTTGTACGATATGTTACAATAATAATCAACATGACTTACCATACAACTCATATAGATGTTGTATTTACTCCTAAGTGTACTTAAATGTTATGAATTACACCTTCAAGGACATGTCATTAGGTTGCTCATTAAATATTGTCTACAGATAGGATGTCCCTCATCTAATCCTTTTTGCAAAACCTACAGTGTATATATACTTAGCACAGCATGGAAAACACTAGGTGGAGAGGATGGATAGCTTTCTTTAACTTAAATCTGAGACTTGCAGAAACGCATGAAACTTTAAATTGCAAAGATCTGAGATATCATAAAATTCTTGTACATTTTCCATACTGTGGCCCCTTAATTCTGGCAGGAAGTCAGTCACCTCCCCCATTTCTTGTGGAGGTCTGAGGGTCCATTAGGGTTGTTGATTGGTCAAGAAGAAGACTCTCCAGACCAAGGGTGTCCAATCATGTGCCATGCAGGGCCAAGACGCTGCAGGTTTTCTCTTCTACTCATAGTCTCTTCAGTGGGTGTTTTCACTTATCAGCAATCAGTGGGAAGAAATTCAGTGGAATCTGTTGTTGAAGTCACTGGTTGGAGGTAAAGCTTACAGGTTCTTGGCCCTCCATGGCACATGATTGGACACCCCTGCTCCAGACCCTCACCCCTGTTGCCTATATCCTCATAGTTTATGTTGCCTTGGCCACTAACTGATGATTGGTTTGGGACCTTTACCTTAGAATTCTAAAATATTGATGCAGAGAGTATCATGGCCGAAGTTTGTGTCACAAATGTTGCCAACAATATATTTATCTTTTTTTGGCAGCACAAAATCAAAGTTTGTATGCAGAAGAACGTAGGACTACAATGTGTATTTAGATCAGTCCTTAAAATGATAAAAAAAAGTGAGAATGAATTCACAGATGAATAAAAATGTATTCTGTGTATGTTAGTCTACTTTTTAAGACATGAAAATCTGCATCAGCTATTATTCAAGAGGCAAAAGTATACAACCTTTGTATAACGATGTAAATTTGATTCTTTCCTAAGATGAAGGCAAACGTGCATTTGCTAAACACGTGCAGGTATAGGACCAGAGTTCAGATGAGTCTGTAAAAGAATAGCAATAAATCAAGGCTGTTTTAAGCTTCAGTGAAAGTTGCATTACCATGCACAAAAAAGCAACAGAAAAAAATTGCTCTGATCCAGCCAGCTATTGTGAAAGTGCTTGTTGGATCAAATGTGTTGAGTCCTGAGTCTTGGCGTCTTGGGATGTGCTGTGAGAAGAACAGGAGAGGGATCATTTTTCCTCAACTCAGAGGTGGGAGGGGAGGCCATATTGATCAATTGAGACGAGTGGAGTTGGGGATGTGATGGCCCTGAGGCTTAAGGGTATAAAGTAATGCCAACACACACCTACTGCAATAGTTTATTTCCCACTTTGTTTTTAACCACATGCTCTTCTGCTTATAATGCCACAGGTAGTGGGCAGCTTGGAATACAGTTCAGATATGGGGTTGTTAAGTACAATTTGAAATTGAAATGTTTTACAAAGATGGAAATTCATAATACCAGAATAACCCGGTAGCAAAGTGATTTGGGCACATCTGTTCGTTATTGGTCCCCTTTTACATCTGATTAACAGTTTCTCATGGGATTTTTCATCAGCTCGGAGGGTGCGTTCACACGTTATTACATTCTGTAGGAAGATCAAAATAAGACATTTCAACACCGAAAGTGGTTGATGTTGCTGAAGTGATGAAATGGCATTTCTTTTATTCCAGACAGATGGATTTGTGGAAATTGGAAGATTGGAATTCAATATTTTCTTTTTTGTCCTATTTGAATTATGGCTGTGCCGATAAATGGATTTTATTAAGTCAATTTTTGAACGAAGAATTGCAAAATAGTTTTTTTTTTCGCTGCTTTTGGGCTCCCATCACTAGTCTCCTTCCTCCTGCATTTACTTCCGTTAGAGAGAGACGGAGGACAACGTTGCCACATACAGTGTTCATCAAAGATACAGGTATAGAGGGTATGGACATAATGTCATAGAACAGATTTCATGGCAGTTACTCAGTACTGAGTGGCAAAAAGGGAGTGGCAACTTTATTTTTTATTGGGGTGGGAATCTTTAGGGACCTCATGATTTAAGGCAGTTTAGATTCAGGGGACTCCAATTCGAGCCGAATATGATTCTTGATGCATCTTTTTTTCTATTCTGGATTTTTTTCTCCTCCCACTGTGTGTCACATTTCCTGGTGCTTGTCTCTGTTCCGCTTTGTTCGTTCACCGCGTCGCTCCTTCCAAAGCAAGTCGGATAAATAACAGTCCAAATTCAAAAGAATATTGAGGAAGTTAGAAGATGTAGATCATTTTTATGACCCATCCTAACCCCATTAATTACATAGATTGTCAAATGATTGTAGCGGTGGTGGTTGGACATACTGTTTTGTTAACATCTTTTCTCTGTGGCAGTGACCATAACAAAAGTTGCTTTTTAAAAACATTTAATAGCACCAACTCCATCAGAATCTGCTCTTGTCAGTTGCTGTTTAATAAATAAAAACACATGACACACACTAATCATCCTGCATTTCGGCCAAAACGTGTTTCGGCAACGCAACAATGCATTCAAACCAGCACACAAGAAAAAATTGCTCATAACTGCATTAGCGACGTACGTCAGTAATGGCGTTGATGTGACGTGCGTGCATAAATCCAAATTATCCTCCTATGTTCCAGACTAGACATTAGTCTCCTGTGTTTTCAGAATTCTGTTGGTGTGTCCGACTGATCAGTTGCTAGCTTCTGGCCATTGGTGAGTTGTTAAAGTGACACTCCGCCTAAAATATTTTTTCTTATTATTAACATGTCTGTAACATGTTTGATGACTTACAAAACATACAGTGGGGCAAAAAAGTATTTAGTCAGCCACCAATTGTGCAAGTTCTCCCACTTAAAAGATGAGAGAGGTCTCCAATTTTCATCATAGGTATACCTCAACTATGAGAGACAAAATGAGAAAAAAAAATCCAGAAAATCACATTGAAGGATTTTTAATGAATTAATTGGTAAATTCCTCAGTAAAATAAGTATTTGGTCACCTACAAACAACCAAGATTTCTGGCTCTCACAGACCTGTAACTGCTTCTTTAAGAGGTTCCTCTGTCCTCCACTCGTTACCTGTATTAATGGCACCTGTTTGAACTCGTTATCAGTATAAAAGACACCTGTCCACAACCTCAAACAGTCAGACTCCAAACTCCACTATGGCCAAGACCAAAGAGCTGTCAAAGGACACCAGAAACAAAATTGTAGACCTGCACC
The DNA here is from genome assembly GCA_020510985.1 of Pholidichthys leucotaenia. Classification (NCBI taxonomy): domain Eukaryota; kingdom Metazoa; phylum Chordata; class Actinopteri; order Cichliformes; family Pholidichthyidae; genus Pholidichthys; species Pholidichthys leucotaenia. The sequence goes on along the minus strand of CM035845.1, from coordinate 250,758,693 downwards.
AGGCTGGGAAGACTGAATCTGCAATAGGTAAGCAGCTTGGTGTGAAGAAATCAACTGTGGGAGCAATTATTAGAAAATGGAAGACATACAAGACCACTGATAATCTCCCTCGATCTGGGGCTCCATGCAAGATCTCACCCCGTGGGGTCAAAATTATCACAAGAACGGTGAGCAAAAATCCCAGAACCACATGGGGGGACCTAGTGAATGATCTGCAGAGAGCTGGGACCAAAGTAACAAAGGCTACATCAGAAACGCGCTACGCAACCAGGGACTCAAATCCTGCAGTGCCAGACGTGTCCCCCTGCTTAAGCCAGTACATGTCCAAGCCCATCTGAAGTTTGCTAGAGAGCATTTGGATGATCCAGAAGAGGATTGGGAGAATGTCATATGGTCAGATGAAACCAAAATAGAACTTTTTGGTAAAAACTCAACTTGTCGTGTTTGGAGGAGAAAGAACACCATACCTACTGTGAAGAGACCAGGACGACTGATCCATGTAAAGGAAAGAATGAATGGGGCCATGTATCGTGAGATTTTGAGTGAAAACCTCCTTCCACCAGCAAGGGCATTGAAGATGAAACGTGGCTGGGTCTTTCAGCATGACAATGATCCCAAACACACGGCCCAGGCAACGAAGGAGTGGCTTCGTAAGAAGCATTTCAAGGTCCTGGAGTAGCCTAGCCAGTCTCCAGATCTCAACCCCATAGAAAATCTTTGGAGGGAGTTGAAAGTCCGTGTTGCCCAGCGACAGCCCCAAAACGTCACTGCTCTAGAGGAGATCTGCATGGAGGAATGGGCCAAAATACCAGCAACAGTGTGTGAAAACCTTGTGAAAACTTACAGAAAACGTTTGACCTCTGTCATTGCCAACAAAGGGTATCTAACAAAGTATTGAGATGAACTTTTGTTATTGACCAAATACTTATTTTACTGAGGAATTTACCAATTAATTCATTAAAAATCCTTCAATGTGATTTTCTGGATTTTTTTTTTTCTCATTTTGTCTCTCATAGTTGAGGTATACCTATGATGAAAACTGGAGACCTCTCTCATCTTTTAAGTGGGAGAACTTGCACAATTGGTGGCTGACTAAATACTTCTTTACCCCACTGTATCAAGAGTGAAATCACTTAAATTTGTTATGTCGCTTATTGTTTGCTTTGAAATTTTGGTTAAGCCCCGCCCCCTGAAAAAGGCAAGTTTAGACGGAGCGTTTTTGGTGATGTAACTGAAGCAGGTCCATAGTGTTGAGCCAGTCAGGACTCTCTGGCCAAACTGAATTTAGCCTCCAGGGCCAGTTAGAATTTTTGGACAGCTGCTTTGAAAACCTGACTCAAATTAAGATTGGTTTTACCATTAAACTGCTTTTTTTTTTTTTTAATTTAAGTTTTTGTAAAGGGTATACAGGTCGTTACAGCAATGCATTGTTTACATTTTCATCACATGTTCCCTTATTTTCTGATATCTGGCAACATTGGAAGAATAATTATTACTCCACCCCCTTTTTTTTTTAAAGTGAAAGAAAAAGTGAAATTAAAGAGAATAAAATAAAAACAAACAAACAAACCAGCAAAAAACAAACAAAAAGAAAAAATAAGTAAATAAAGGTAAAAGAGCATCTGAGTAGCGTTGGAACAAAGAGCGGAACCATTATTGAAATGGTATTTGTCAAAGATTAGATCTAATGGAAGACACATATGCGATCCAGGGTTGCCAAAAGTTCATGAACCCATCCATGTCCTGTCTCAGTGCGAATGTCAACTTTTCCATCGAGTAAATGTCTTGGATCACGTTAATCCAATCTTCAGGTGTAGGACAGTCCATCAACATCCATTTTTTAGTTAGAGCTTTTTTACTTGCCAATATTAAAACATTGAATAAGTATTTTTCTCCTCGTCTTTCTAGTGAGTCCGGTAGTAAACCCAAATACAAAGTTACAAAAGAAAAGGGGACTGTTATTTTGAATATTTTCCCCAATATTGTCTGTACATTGGTCCAATATTGGTGGATAACTGGGCATGACCAAAACACATGAAAATGATTTGCAGTCTGTTCACCACACAAGCGCCAACAGTTCAATCCCTTATGGGTAAATGTGTTTTGTGCAGGTGTTCTGAAAAATCTTACCAAGTTTTTCCATCCAAATTCTCTCCACTGCAGGGATGAGGTACTTTTCCATTGCTGTTTATTTAGCTTTTCCCATATTTCCAGTTGTAAAGTGAAATTCCCCTCTTTTTCCCATCTCTCTTTTATATATGATGTGTTGTCTCCTTTTAAGTCTTGAAGACCTTGGTATATTTTAGAAAAGTATCTGATCCCTGGGATCCCTTTATATGCCATTAAGAAGACCTTCAGAACACCTGACTGGGCCCTTTCCAAATCCTCCTTTTTAAGTATATTGTTTATGTGGTGTCTAAGCTGGAAGAACCTGTAAAGGTCTTGATTTATTAGACCTTGTTTTTTCAAATCTTCAAAACTTCTTAAAATTTGCCCTTTAAAAAAATCGTGATATTTTATCAGCCCTTTCTCCTTCCACTTTTTAAATCTGTTGTCTGTTTTATTAGGAGTAAAGTCTTGATCATAGGCAATCCATTGCAGAAGTCGATAGGGTTCTTTAGTTTGATTCTCTCTGACTATCTTAAACCAAATTTTTAGCGGGGTCTCTATCCACGGGTTAATGTTATTCAAAAGTTTAGGTAAGGCATTGTTCCCTATTATCGCCTGTAGGGGGATGTCACTTGTTATTTGGCATTCTTTCTCCTTCCATTGTGCAGTGTAGACTGGGTTACATATCTCTACTAGAGTTTTAATTTGTGCGGCTTTAAAGTAGTCCCTGATATTTGGCAGCGCGAGCCCACCTTTGTCTTTGTTTAGCTGTAAGGTTCTATATCTGATTCTAGGTCTCTTGCCCTGCCATATGAATCTTGAGATCCTTCTGTCCAGCTCCTGCCATGTTTTTTTGGGAGGTTCTACCGGTATTGTTTGGAAAAGGTATAGAAGACGTGGAAGTATATTCATTTTGACTGCTTCAATTCTTTGTGCAGTACCCAAGAATGGTATCATATTCCATCTTGCTAGGTCGGATTTTATTTTTGTCACCAGTGGATCATAGTTTAGTGTTATAATTTTGTTGAGTTGTTTCGGGATATTGACCCCCAGATATTTCATAGATTCTGACTCCCAGTTAGTTTTGAGTTTGCTTAGTGAATAATGATTTGGGTCATAGTTGAATGTTAAAGTTGGGTTTTATGCATGTTTAATTTGTACCCCGATAAATCTCCATACGCTGAAAAAACTGGGTTAGTTCTGGTAAAGAAGTGTCCGGCTGCCCTAGGTATATTAAAATGTCATCAGCAAAGAGTGCTATTTTATGTTCCTTCTGACCAAGTGTAATACCTTGAATTTTTTGATTTTGTCTTATTCATTGGCTCAGAGGTTCTATGAAGATTGCAAAGAGCAGTGGAGACAGGGGGCAGCCCTGACGACATCCTCTTTCCAGCTCAAAAGATGATGATAAATTACCGTTAATCCTTATTTTAGCTGTTGGTTTTTTATATAATGCCTGTATAGTTCTAATGAAGTTGTTATGAAAATTGAAACTGGATAAGATTCTATATAGAAAAGACCAGTCAACCGAATCGAATGCTTTTTCAGCATCTAATCCCAATATGACTGCATTTAAGTTATATTTTTTTATATGATGAATTATGTGTAAAGTGCGTCTAATGTTGTCTTGTGTCTGTCTTTGTCTTATAAAACCTGTTTGGTCTAAATGAATTAGGTCTGTCAGTATATTTTCTAACCTTTAGGCAAGGATAATGGTAAAAAGCTTATAGTCCTGATTTAATACACTGATTGGTCTGTAGTTGGAGCACTCTAGTTTATCCTTTTCAGGTTTAGGTATAACTCCAATGACCCCTTTGCTCCAGGAGGGGGGGATTTCCCCTGTGTGGAGGACATAATTAAATGTTTTCAGGAGGAGAGGAGATAGTTGCTGTTTAAAGGTTTTGTACCACTCTGCTGTATAGCCATCTGCTCCTGGGGATTTGTTAGCTTTAAGTTTCATAATTGCTTTTTCCAATTCTTTAGGTTGTATTTCTGACAGTAGTGTTTTATTTTGTGACTCCGTAAGTTGGGGAAGGTTTAATGTGTTTAGGAATGCCTCGGATGCGTTTTTATGTTTTTTGTGGGAGTATAAGTTCTTATAGTAATTCCCAAAGCTTTTAAGAATATCCTGAATTCTAAATTTTATTTCCTTTGATACTGGGTCTCTGATTTTGTAGATCGCTCTTTCTGTTTGTTGTTTCCTCAATTTATAGGCTAGCAATTTTGCCGATTTACTGCCTGCTTCATAGTGTTTTTGTTTCAAAAATGTAAGTTTCTTCTGGATTTCTATTGTGTAGATGTCATTTATTTGGTTTTTAATTTCCTTAATCTTGAGCGAGTCAGTAGAATGAGTGTTGCCTTTGTGTTCTTTTTCTAGGTTCTTAAGTTCTGACTGTAATGTGGATAATTTTTCTTGTCTTAGTTTCTTTTGGGTTGCCAGTTTTGCAGTAATCTTTCCTCTTATTACAGCTTTGCATGCATCCCACAGTATTAAAGGGGATACTTCTCCATTATCGTTTTCTTCCAAATATCTGAGAATATCTGATTCCAATTCATCTTTCAATGGTCCTTTCAGGACATTTGAATTTAACCTCCAAGAAAATGTATTATTTGTGTATTTTTGGATATTTAAGTCTATGTAGATCGGACTGTGGTCAGAGAGATCCATGAGTCCTATTTTACATGTTTCTATTCTTCCAATGTCTCTATTAAACATAAAAAAATAGTCAATCCTTGAGTAAGATGAATGTGGAGTTGAGTAAAATGTATAGTCTTTTACACTGGGGTTGAGTTCCCTCCACACATCACAGATTCCCATTTCTTTTAGTAGCATCCGAGTCTTCCTGCTTTGGGTGTTATTTTGATGTGGAGAATTACCAGAAGCATCCCAGTATGGATTCAGTCTAAGATTGAAGTCCCCACCACATATCACTAAACCTTGAGCTTTAGTTATCATTAGGTCAAATACATTTTTATAAAATTTCCAGTTAGCCCCTGGGGGAGCATACACATTCAGCAGGGTGATATCTTCTCCCTCTAGCCGCCCAGTTACCAAACTGTATCTCCCTTCTTTATCTTTGTGTTCTGATTTTTTTTCAAATATAATTTTGGTTGAGATCCATGTCGCTACTCCCCTCCTCCTTCCTGACTTATATGAAGATGAAGAGATCATTTTAAACCCTTGTCTACTGAGTTTAGTGTGCTCCACGTCTGTTAGGTGGGTTTCTTGTAAAAATATTATTTCTGCTTTGTCTTTTTTCATTTTGCCTAGAATCTTGGATCTTTTAACTGGATTCAGGATTCCTTTTACATTATATGAAATTATTTGGGTTACACCCTGTTTTGCCATTGTGTTGTTTTGTTTAGTATAACTGTGTGGTGGCCCTCTTTTGTGCTACTCAGAAACTGAAAGAACATTGAGAACAAGAAAAACATTAAGAACATAGTGTATAAAACTTTAAAACAAAAAACTGTCAAAAGAACTTCCTGAGCGGGGGTCTTTTTAAAGACCCTGGAAGAGCCTTGATGGAGTGTAGGCTCTGAGGGAAATTCCTCAAACTCTGTTACGTGTTGAGGGCCCTCTCTTACCCCTGTAAGTTGTCCCATGCTTTTAACGTGAGTTTCAGAACCCAATCCGAACTTGTAATGATTTTTTTTTCCCCTTTATGCCTATACCCTGTGAAATTGTGTGCACCCTCCCACCCCCATCACAGCAAACATTCACGCAAAAACAGTATTTGTTAGTGTGAGGAGAACATGTGGATTATTGTCACATTTCTATTTTAACAAGTTTTTTTTTTTAATTAAAAAGACTTGTTTCAAATATTATGACTGTTCCATGAAATGTTTTACCACATGCTGAATATGCATCTCCTTTAATGTTTGTTACCTTGTAGGAGGGGGGTTGGATGTGCAGATTGACTCAAAAAAAAAATGGTCGCTATTCCAACCTGAAAACGGCCAGTTTATCCGCGACGCTCTGGTGCTGGGTTTCCCGCTGCTGGCCCGTGGATTTTGAAGGTCTCTGTGTTGTCCATGTTTGTGTTTTGATCTTCTCACTCGGGTCTGCTGCGGGTTTAAACACCGTTACTGGGAGCCCTCTTCTCGCCATGTCAGCTGTTGCTTCTTCCGCCGAATTATAGAGACATGTTTCTTCGCCGTAGAAGACCCTTAACTTCGCAGGAAATGGCGTCTGAAAGCGCAGTTTCTTCTCACGTAGTACCTTTTTGGCGTCATTGTATTCCCTGCGCTTTTTAAGGACCTCCAGGGCGTAATTGTGTTCCATGAAGACTTTTCTCTCCTGGTGCATAAATCCTTTTTAATGCCAAGCCAGTCTTACAACCTCTTGTTTTATTTTGAAATTGGAAAATCTTACCAACACCGAACGTGGGGGCGCTTCCGCTGCTGGCTTAGCGGCTAATGAACGATGTGCCTTTTCTATCCTCAAGTCGGTGGTTTGTGGAATATCCAATTTCTCTCTTAGTAAAGATTTCACGCATTCTGCCATTGAGTTAAAACCGTTTTCGGCTCCTTCTTTCAGACCATGAATTCTTATATTGTCTCTTCTCTGTCTTCCTTCTTAGTCGGTTAGCTTAGCCTCTATAGATGCTTGTCTTTTGCGTAGGTCCAGCACAGAATCTTCGAGCACTTTTATTTGTTCCTCTGCTTCCAAGATTCGGTTCTCGGCCTGGTCCACTCTGCTGTTTGTCCTTTTTAATTCGTCTCTGAATTCCCGAAATTCGGCCGTAACCTCTCGGCAAAATCGTCGTAGCTCTTCAAAAAGCGATTTTAAGCTAACCTTTTTGTTAGCTACAACCAGTTCCTCGTCTTCTGAACGGAGATCTTCCAGTTCAGATTCTCCGGCCGATACGTGTCCTGGCCTGGAAAATTTCAGTTTCTTCTGTTTTCCTTTAGACATGATGATTTTGTCTTTTGATTTTCACTCCTCCAAAAATTCGTTAAGTTTGATTTTCAAGGTATTTTCTTGGATTGGGTCTGAGAGCTTCAGTGTTAAGCTGCAGTCGCCATGGCGTCCAGACCGGAAGTCCCACCATTAAACTGCTTTTAAGTATGATGCAGTTTCAGTCACTGTCCTGGGCCACCATGCATACAACTAGGCATGTCCTTCAACTGGGAAGTCTTTTTATGACAGGATTTATTCTTTTTAATGTAGTGCTAATGACTATTAGCCTTGTGGGATGTGGGTGGGATTATTCACAGATCCTGGCATTTGAAGAAGGAGAAGTGAAAAGCTTTTGATGAGGGATGCAAGTTATCGACTAATTCATTAATCATTAGTTGATTCACTTTATTGATCAATTAACAGTTAATTGATAAGCAGCAATTTTCCTGAGAATCTGAATTTCCCTCAGTACAATATGGTCTTTCTGTCTTTAACATGTACGTAAAAAGTTAATTACCGTTTTTGATATACTGAATAAAACATGAACATGAGAGGTGGGAATCGTGAGGGACCTCACGATTCAATTCAGATCGCGATTCTTGGATCACGATTCGATCCTATTACGATTCAACAATAATCACGATATCGTGATAATTGAGTATCACAATCCCATACAGTATTTTAAATTTTTTCACCTTATTCAATCTCAAATCATGTTCCAAAGTACAGTGCATACGGAAAGTATTCAGTGTTTTCCCTTTGCCACATTTTATGTTACAGCCTTATTCCAAAATGGATTAAAGTAATTTTTTTCCTCCAAGTTCTACACACAATACCCCATAATGATGACGTGAAAAAAGTTTTTTTTTTTGTTTTTTTTTTTTGAGATTTTTGCAAATTTATTAAAAAAACCCTAAGAATACTTGTACATAAGTATTTACAGCCTTTGCTCAATACTTTGTTGCTACGCCTTTGGCAGCAATTACAGCCTGAAGTCTTTTTGAATATGATCCCACAAGCTTGGCACACTTGCCTTTGGGCAGTTTTGCCCAGTCCTCTTTGCAGCACCTCTCAAGCTCCATCAGATTGGATGGGAAACGTCGGTGCTCAGCCATTTTCAGATCTCTCCAGAGATGTTCAATTGCTTTCAAGTGTGGACTCTGGCTGGGCCTCTCAAGGACATTCACAGAGTTGTCCTGAAGCCACTCCTTTGATATCTTGGCTGTGTTCTTAGGGTCGCTGTTCTGCTGAAAGATGAACCGTCGCCCCAGTATGAGGTCATGAGCTCTGTGGAGCAGGTTTTTTTCCCGGATGCCACTGTACATTGCTGCATTCATCTTTCCCTCTATCCTGACTAGTCTCCCAGTTCGTGCTGCTGAAAAACATTCCCACAGCATGATGCTGCCACCACCATGCTTCACTGTAGGGATGGTAATGGCCTGATGATGAGCGGTGCCTGGTTTCCTCCAAACATGACGCCTGGCATTCACGCCAAAGAGTTCAATCTTTGTCTCAACTGACCAGAGAATTTTGTTTCTCATGGTTTAATAGTCCTTCAGGTGCCTTTTGGCAAACTCCAGGTGGGCTACCATGTGCTTTTTACTAAGGAGTAGCTTCTGTCTGGCCACTCTACCATACAGGCCTGATTGGTGGATTGTTGTAGAAATGGTTGTCCTTCTGGAAGGTTCTCCTTTCTCCACAGAGGAATGCTGGAGGTCTGACAGCGTGACCATCGGGTTCTTGGTCACTTCCCCGACTCAGGCCCTTCTCTCCTGATCGCTCAGTTCAGATGGCCACCCAGCTCTAGGAAGAGTCCTTGTGGTTCTGAACTTCTTCCATTTACGGATGATGGAGGCCACTGTGCTTATTGGGACCTTCAAACCAGCAGAAATTTTTCTGTACCCTTCCCCAGATTTGTGCCTCGAGACAATCCTGTCTGAGAGGTCGACAGACAATTCCTTTGACTTCATGCTTGGTTTGTGCTCTGACATGTACTGTCAACTGTGGGACCTTATATAGACAGGTGTGTGCCTTTCCAAATCATGTCCAGTCAACTGAATTTACCACAAGTGGACTCCAATTAAGCTGTAAAAACATCTCGAGGATGATCAGTAGAAACAGGATGTACCTGAGCTCAATTTTGAGCTTCATGGCAAAGGCTGTGAATACTCATGAACATGTGATTTGTTAGTTTTTTATTTTTAATAAATTTGCAAAAATCTAAAAAAACCCCCAAAACTTCGTGTTGTCATTATGGGGTATTGTGTGTAGAATTTTGAGGAAAAAAATGAATTTAATCCATTTTGGAATAAGACTGTAACATAAAATGTGGACAAAGTGAAGCGCTGTGAGTACTTTCTGGATGCACTGTATGTATAGTCTCTTCAAACTCGCCTTATCAACCAAACAGCAGGAAAAACCTCCCTTATTTTGAAATCCAAATGTTGGCACCTTTAGTTTTTCTGAAGGCTGTTGATGGATTAAAGTCATTGGCTTTATGAATTTCGGTCATCTTAACTTGCCAGGTACGTAATAATGAACATAAATTAGTCAATATTGTAGTGGCTGGTGAAATAAATCCTCAGCAGTTCATCAGTCACTCTTGCCTTTCCCTGCATATGAAGCCTCCATATGAAGCCTAACCACACCTGTTTGTTAAGTGACTTTTCATAATAGTTCCCACTACTAGCGGGTTAAAACCATGATAAATGCCTCCACTGCTTTCATACCTCTTCTGCTTTTTTTCCCCGTGTTTAAAGTACTTTAATAAGCTCATGTTTCTCTTGGACACCGACGCCAGAGAGACAGTCTGCCTGCTGACTGGAACACGCAGGTGGGGTGCTTCCAAACTCCGCGCGGATGATGGTCACGTGTGTTGTTCATGTGCATGCTTTGCAGAGCAACATTCCTTCGTATTTGTTATTAAATTTATATTTCCTTGGTGTGGCGGCATAATTTCAAGGGTGGCGGCTCACCACGCAGAAATGTTACCAGAGGAAACCCTGTTTAAGCTGTTAAACCATACTGAGTCCAGTCATCTTCCATATTGCCAAATACAAGTTGCCCCTTTAAACAGTGTAAAATCCAGGCTTTATCATACTTCCTAAAAAATCCTTTGAATGCAGGTGTGTGTGACTGTAATTGAGCCTTTTAACTTGTATCAACGGTTAAGAAGTTTATAAAAACATGAGAGTGCCATCACACAATTACCACTTCTATTTTGACCCTTCACAATAAAAGAACAGGAGAACAAAGTGATTTAATGAACCCTTTGGAATTAACTGGTTTTCTGCATTGACATGTCAATGCGTACTTTCAACATGACATCATTAGATGGCGGCACGTGTCAATGCAGCGGCCCAGTGGCTTCTGTTCACAAACGACTTCTCTCGCATTTGCGCTAACAGGATTTGTAGGACTTACACCCGAAATGCGCTTAAGAGCCTGAAGAAGTTCTGGACTGGGTGGGCTCCAGAAAATTTGGCCACATTTCCGAAGACGATACAAGCTTCAAGATTCAACCAAAGGCTGAAGAGAAGGTGTAAATACCGGTGTGAAAGAAAGCAAAAGTGGGGCAAGCAAGCTGGGATCCGGGCAAGGCTGAGAGAGTCTGCCTACAGCTGTCTGTCCCCAGCATTTTCCTTACCAACTCCCGCTCTTCTGTCAATAAGATGGACAACATTAAATTTATTTATTATTATGATGATTGTATTTTAAGCTGCTGACAAGAGATTGTTGCTTAACAGTCTCGTTGTATTTTTGTGTACAGTGACAATAAAGATTCTATTCTCCTAGTGGATTGCCCGTAGAACACAAGTATTTCTGTCTAAAACGGGTATCCCACTTAGGCTTTACAGGCCCAAATGTAGGCTGTGTTTGAAAACTGAATGCAAAGAAATGTAGGCTATATGTCGGCAATCACATGTTAGACTTTGACAAATATAAAAGAGAGTAAATGGCACTAAGATTTATTTGATTGTGTGAATATTAATTACAGAATACCTAAATATTGAAAACGAATGGGACATCCAATATTGGCAACTGTTTCAGATTCCTTGTTTATTTGTTTGTCTGGTCACTTATTTGTGTGGTCTTTTATCACTTCAAGATAATGGTGTACCTTGCACTTTGGGGAATGGGAGTTGTTCGGTCACCATTGTAATTATTTTAGTTGATATCACTGTTCAGTGATGGAGTTCAGTGTAATATTGAATTTCTTCTGTGTATCGTCAATAAACTCATGCAGTACTATAACGGGACATGTTTACAAATACACTACTCACAAAAAGTTAGAGATAGTCAGCTTTTGGGTGAAATTTCAGGATGCACCTAAAATGCACTGTAACCTTTACAGGTGAACTTAATTTGACCTTGTCTAACCTTTTGAATGCACATGTCCAACTATTCAGTGTTTCAGTACTTTTTGCATATCTTGCTGTTCTCTAACAAGGTGCTTAATGGCAAAATTCACAAGAGGTGTTTGATCCATGAATCGACCAATAAATTTTCTGGTTCAATTAGAATTGGTATTTAAACAGTCCTCTTCATCATGCTGTTCACATTTTGACATCATGAGACCAAGACAACACCTAACAATTGATCAACAGTACCTCACCATTGCGAGCTTCAAACAGGATATTCTCAGAGGAAAGTGGCCACTGAGCTTCGTGTCACAGAGTGTCATTAGCAGGTTGCAACAGAGATACAGAGAGACTGGAAGAGTCACAGAAAGACATAGAAGTGGACGTTCTTTGGCCACATCCCACACTGATGACCGCTTAGTTGTGATCAGTGCCCTGTGGAACCAGATGATGAATGCCACTCAACTCCAGGCACATTTAAGGGAAGTGAGAAGCACCCAAGTGTCATGTCAAACCATTCGAAACCATTTACATCTGTGTGGTCTGTGTGCTAGATGACCTGCAAGGGTACCTAACCCACACCATCAGGCACAGGCGTCATCAGTTGCATGGACCAGGGAGCATTTATGCTGGACAAGGGACCAGTGGGCTTTAGTGCCGTTCTCTGGCACTAAAGAACATCATCGTTCTTTAGTGCCATCATCACCCTCATCATCATCATCATCATCATCACCGTTCATCTTGTTCTGGCAAGATGGCGGCGCGTGCACAACGCGAGGCTCAGCGTCCTATCAGATTCTGGGGACTAGCAGTGTTATTTCTGCTCATTTCGGGTATGTTCGTTCAGAACAGCTCTGCTTTTACATCTTACACCCGAGATGAGCTTTTGAATATTGGATTACAAAGCAACGATAACGACCTTTTTATCAGCAACCTACGTCTGAATCTACGTCTCATCCCGGAGCTCTGGAGAACTCCCGACGCTCGGCAGGCTTCCCGGCCGACCGGAAGTGCTCGCAGGCGGCGTAAAGATCGTAAACAAAGGAGGGGTAAGCGCAGTGGGCTAAGAGCTAAGCTAAAGCTAACACCGCACCGGCTATCGCTACCCAGTATTTTCCTTGCTAATGTACGGTCTCTGGCGAGCAAAATGAGTGAACTACGGCTTCGGATCACCAACAATAAGAGACTTATGAACTGCAATATCATGATTTTTACGGAAACATGGCTTCACAGTGGAATACCCGACAATGCTATCGAGCTAGCCGGCCTACTCACGCTCCGGGCAGACAGAGCAGCAGTTGACTCTGGTAAGACAAGCGGGGGGGGAGTGTGCATTTATATTAACAAGGCTTGGTGTACAAACTCTGTCACTGTTGAGAGACACTGCTCAGCTAACCTGGAGTTTCTCATGGTTAAATGTAGACCTTTCTATCTGCCACGCGAGTTCACTTGTACCATCATAACATCCGCTTACATTTCTCCGGATGCTAAGCTTGCTATGAAAGAACTGCATGCAGCTATTAGCAAACAACAAACTGCACACCCAGAGGCAGCATTTATTGTGGCGGGTGATTTTAACCAGTCTAACCTCAAGACAGTGCTTCCTAAATTCTACCAGCATGTCTCCTGTCACACAAGAGGGGACAAAACATTGGACCATGTTTACACCAATATTGTGGGAGCCTACACAGCAACTCCCCTCCCCCACCTAGGTCAGTCTGATCACTTATCCTTGTTCCTTACCCCCAAGTATGTACCGCTCATCAACCGGGTGAAGCCATCAGTGAGGACCATCAAAGTGTGGCCAGAGGGGGTTGACTCTGTACTCCAGGAGAAGTTTAGGAACACAGACTAGAGTATGTTCACCTCTCAGGCTACCTGTGGCTCCCACATAAACATCAACTCTTACACCCACTCAGTCCTGGACCATATCAATACCACTATTGACAGTGTCACCACGGAAAGACAGATCACCACGTACCCAAATCAGAAGCCGTGGATGAACAGAGAAGTGCGGCTTCTGCTAAAAGCACGTAACAATGCCTTTAGATCTGGTGATGCACAGACCTACAGTTCATCCAGGGCAGATCTGAAGAGGGGCATCAAGAAGGCCAAGCACAGCTACAAGCTGAAGGTGGAGGAACATTTTGGGGACTCTGACCCCCGACGCATGTGGCAGGGCATTCAAGCTATCTCTGATTATAAGCCCAGCAACTCCATACCTATAGCCATGACTGTGCCCTTTCTCAATGAGCTAAATGACTTCTATGCTCGTTTTGACAAGGACAACAACGAAAAGAACATCAATTTCCCACCCTCTGATGACCTCCACCACCTCACACTCACCCACACCGACGTCCGTAACGCACTGAGTCATGTCAACGTACGTAAGGCTGCTGGCCCTGATGGCATTCCTGGGCGTGTGCTGAGGGCATGCGCTGAGCAGCTGGCAGGGGTCTTCACAGACATCTTCAATCTGTCCCTGGCCCAGGCCGTGGTACCAGCGTGCTTCAAGACCACTTCAATAGTACCAGTGAAGCGGCATGAAAAAATAAGCAGCAGTGCTGTGGTTTTAAGCAGGTTTTATTAATCATGTCGCCTTCACGGGATCCCCTCTCCGGTGTATAGTGGAGCAGCCCGGAGCGGGATCCCTAGGCTCTCAGAGAAGGAGAGGCAGACACAGTGTGTGTCTACCAGTTGCAGGATCAGAGTGAGAGAAGAAGAGAGAGATTGCGTTACAGAGTTGCACCTTAAATACTTGATCATAACAATACATCAAAAAGACATACCCCACAGTTTAGAATGATCAAAGGGACAACAGAACAGGCAGGAGGTATTTGCATTTGTGAGACCAAGGGCAGATTAGCTAGACCTCGCTCCAGGTGCGGACAAAGAAGCTAACAAGCACATCTACATATTGATCTGAGTCGCTAGGTCACAGTAAGGACAGGACGCATGAGTACAAAGGATGAAAGGCATCGATTAACATCACATAGGTGAGACAGAAGAAACTCGTCTACCTGTAGACATTAATACACCAAAGCACATCTAAGATGCTCAGAAAAAACACAGTAAGGACAAGCCATATGCACACTATACAGAATGGCGCATTACATCACAACACATGCATGTTTGCATCACAAATACATGAATGGCACATTGCTTCTCAGTAATGCAGCAGAAAAACAGAGAAAAGAGGGCTGAGTGTCCTTAGTCTGTTGTGGGGTTAAAACGAACCGCCACACCAGTACCGAAACATTCAACACCATCGTGCCTAAATGACTATCGCCCTGTGGCACTGACGCCCATAGTCATGAAGTGCTTTGAGCGACTGGTCTTGGCACAGCTCAAAAAAGGCCTGCCCCCTACACTGGACCCTCATCAGTTCGCCTACCGGAGCAACAGGAGTACAGAGGATGCGGTTTCTACAGCGCTGCACTATGTACTCTCACACCTGGATGACAAGAACCCCTATGCAAGAATGCTGTTTGTTGACTTCAGCTCAGCATTCAACACAGTTATACCCTCCAAGTTGCTCACTAAACTTGGGGACCTGGGAATCAGTACCTCCACCTGCAACTGGATCATGGATTTTCTGACCAACAGACCCCAGCATGTTAGGTCAGGCCCCAACCGTTCTTCCGTCATCACACTCAACACTGGTGTACCACAGGGCTGTGTGCTCAGCCCATTCCTCTACTCCCTCTACACCCATGACTGCAGGCCTATATATGGATCCAATTTCATCATAAAGTTCGCAGATGACACCATGGTGATTGGACTCATCAGGGACAACGACGAGTCAGATTACAGGGCAGAGGATGAGCACTTGGCTACTTGGTGCGCTGACAATAACCTGCTCCTTAACACCAGCAAAACCAAGGAGCTCATAGTGGACTACAGGAAGGAGAGGGAAGAGACACATGACCCCATCCATATCAATGGCATAGCTGTTGAACGTGTCCCCAGCTTCAAATTCCTGGGGACCCACATCTCGGAGGACCTGTCCTGGTCAGTTAACACCACCAGCCTGATCAGGAAGGCCCATCAGCGCCTCTTCTTCTTGAGGACACTGAAGAAGAACCATCTGTCAACTGACATCCTGGGCAACTTCTACCGCTGCGTGATAGAGAGCACCCTGACCAACTGTATCACAGTCTGGTATGGGAGCTGCTCTGTCGCTGACCGTAAGGTGCTGCAGCGGGTGGTGAAAACCGCCCAACGCATCACAGGGACTCCACTTCCAGTTATAGAGGACGTCTACAGGAAAAGATGTCTGCGCCGGGCATGCAGCATTCTTAGGGACTCCAACCATCCTGCTCATGGACTGTTCCAGCTTCTGCCCTCCAGAAGACGTTTCAGAAGCCTTCGGACTAGAACCAGCAGGTTTAGGAACAGTTTCTTTCCAACAGCTGTCACGTTATTGAACTTAGTTCCCCGCTGACTCTCTTACCATCATCTCTTACTATCCTCACCTGTACATAACTGCATAACTACATAACTACATCTAACATATTGCACATTATTTGCACATAACAGTACTCTTAACTTTCTGCACTGCTGCATATATTTGCATATATTTGCTTAAATTGCACATACTGTTAATTACCGTATATACCGCACTGCTGTCCTTTGCACTTCTGATTGGATGCTAAACTGTGTTTCGTTACCTTGTATTCATACATGTGTAATGACAATAAAGTTGAATCTAATCTAATCTCTGATGAAAGTCGATTCACGTTGAGCAGAAACGTTGGCTGCCAACGATGTTGGAGACGTCAAAGAGAGCACTGTTCATCAGTCACTGTTGTCACCATGTTACAGTCTCGGCAGGTGTGTCTGGTCAATACAGAACTGCCCTACACCTTGTGAATGGTACAGTGGCAAGCTGATACTACCTGAATAACACCATTAATCCAGTCATTGTGCCCCTGCATGAACAACACAGGCCTAATTTCATCTTCATGGCTAACAATACTTGAGCTTATCGAGGTCACATCATTTGGGAATGGCTGCTGGAGGCTGGGGTACCTTCTCCAATAAGTCAACTTGTGAACAGCATGAGACATCGTTGTCAAGCTGTAATTGATGCTCAAGAGCACATGACAAGTTATTGAGACATTGACATTTTTTGTTGTGGTATACCCACCACTGTAGTTGGCTTTTGTTTCAGTAAATTGTTTTGAGATGAGGAAATCACCATTGCATGCTTCTACTTAAGTGCCCTACTTTCATGATATTATATCACTGTAGCGTGAACTTTTTACATTTTTCATAAATTTCACCCGAAAGCCAAATATCCCTAACTTTTTGTGAGTGGTGTATTTGAGACCCATTGTAGTCCATCAGTTAATATTTTAGCAACATTTTATTATTAAAAGTTTTTTTTTTTTAAACCTGTAATCAACCGAATTAACTACAAAATGCCCAATATTATTATACACAGCAGAAGGATCCATTGGGCTGCAACCGTTGCATCAGTGTTGCCCATTTGTCAGTAAATATTTAACTAAAATGATTGATTTCGTTATTTGGGTGTCTTTGTGTCCTGCGTTTGGTCTTTAAGTTATTCCGGCCATTCTGCTCCACAATCATGGTGGTATTATTATTTAGTTTTTATTTTTTAGATACTCACCCGGGAGGGGGGACTCGCAGTCCTGCAAAGTACAGTGGTACCACATGAGTGAAGTAGAAGCAGGGACTTCTGTCTACTACTGACCAGGCAGGCTGGGTGTGTGTCCCCGCGAAGGACCGTGGTCTGCCCGGTCGGGCCGCTCCTTCTCCCGGCGTGTCCTGTCTGTGTTGGATACACCGGTGTTCTTTGTCAGACCCGGGTCCCCACTGACGTGCCGCCCAGTCTACTTATGTGCCTTGTGTTCTCCACGTATGCCGAATTATCCTTTAGACCTACGCAATCACGACAACTTTATGGTATAATTTTTTTAAGCATTAAATCTTCAGTATTATCTTTTTCTATTCAAATTTGTCACTTTTTGCTTCCTTGTTTTGCTCACGGTGTGCTGTGGTTACTGATGCCGTGATGTCATGTATTATCCAATCAGTACAGAGTCATTGCAAAACCCCGCCCACACCTCTAGAAGCCAGAGCATGAGGAGAGAGTGATGACTAAACTTTTATTGATTAAAAATTACATATTTTGACTGAACAACTCCATACTCGGGGATGCACACCCTCACAACTTCAGCAAAACACGTATAAAATCTTAGGTCAGTCTGACGAATGGTTCAAGAGATGTGCGTGGAATAGACGCACACACACAGATTCTGTGCCTTTAAAGATAGATACTGAAAAAAAAAACAAATTCAGATAGATACTGAAAAAAAAAAAAAGACAGGCGCCCTCATGGCAGCCGCGTCATTGGAGGTGCTTATCGTGCGCCCAATGTCAAGTCAAATTCCTCGTTTGTTTACACTGTAAACATGCTTGGCAATAAAGCTTTCTGATTCTGAGATAAATTCTGTTAATTGGCCATAATATATGATGTGATCTACATCTAAGTCTCAAGTATAGACAATGCATTTAACCAAATATCATACAAACAACTATATTTTTCCCCACAATATTTTTTATTGAACCTTTTTTTTTTACAAACATGGCACCAACAATCAGACACCAACACAAAAGTAATTTAAAAATTAAAAAGAACAATAACAAAAAATAAATAAATAAAATTGTGTAATAAAAACAACAACAACCATTAACAAACACAAGCCAACAACAATGCTGCTCTGTTTAGTCTAGGTAATCTATTACATAAGAATACATAATATCAGGGAAGGCAATTTTCCTCCGATGCGTGGATTTCCGCCGATTTATTGTCAAATTCCATTTGACAATAAATTGTCAAATTGTCAATTTAATAAATTGTCAATTGTCAATAAATTGTCAATAAATTTCCATTTTATTGTCAAATTCCATATCAATGGCATAGCTGTTGAATGTGTCCCCAGCTTTAAATTCCTGGGGACCCACATCTCGGAGGACCTGTCCTGGTCAGTTAACACCACCAGCCTGATCAAGAAGGCCCATCAGAGCCTCTTCTTCTTGAGGACATTGAAGAAGAACCATCTGTCAACTGACATCCTGGGCAACTTCTACCGCTGCGTGATAGAGAGCACCCTGACCAACTGTATCACACTCTGGTATGGGAGCTGCTCTGTAGCTGACCGCAAGGCGCTGCAGCGGGTGGTGAAAACCGCCCAACGCATCACAGGGACTCCACTTCCAGCTATAGAGGACGTCTACAGGAAAAGATGTCTGTGCCGGGCACGCAGCATTCTTAGGGACTCCAACCATCCTGCTCATGGACTGTTCCAGCTTCTCCCCTCCAGAAGACGTTTCAGAAGCCTTCGGACTAGAACCAGCAGGTTGAGGAACAGTTTCTTTCCAACAGCCGTCACGTTATTGAACTTAGTTCCCTGCTGACTGTCTTACCATCATCTCTTACCATCCTCACCTGTACATAACTGCATAACTACATAACTACATCTAACTTACTGCACATTATTTGCACATAACAGTACTCTTAACTTTCTGCACTGCTGCATATATTTGCATATATTTGCTTAAAGGCCAAATGTCACGTAACGGGGTACTTTAAATGTCTTGAAACTAGATATAAAAGGGAACCGATCCGTTCGGGTCTTGGTGCATATGCTTCAGTAACATCGGAATATTCGTTAATTTAAAACTGCCGCGCTTGGCCTGACACGGCCCCTGGAATCGCCTGGGGAAGAAGGCGGAAGTGACGAAATAGATTGCACCCTAGTTTGATGCTTGGGGTATTTCGATAGATTGTTTATATGGAGACTGGAAGGTTGAAGTGAGCAACAAGAAAGGAAAAAATTGGATATTTCACCCATACCTTAAAACGGGACTATCAGGGACAGCTGGGTAATAAGGGACATTTCTCTGGGAAATGTTTTCATACCTGTCAAGTGAGACGTTTTCGCCGTATTTTAATACCGTAAAACGCAGCTATAACGGACGGCGGAGTAATAAGGGACACTTTTCTGGGAAATGTTTTAAATGTAATTCGTGTTGTCAAATATTTTAAGGATTCATGGATATTTGACAATAACAACACAACTCAGCGTCCGGCGCAAAATAAAAAAAAAAGCAGAATTCTGTATTTGTAAGGCAATTCGTCTCTGTTCCGCAGCCCAGCTGAAAGTGTTAAACCATTATCCTAATGACTTCTCAATGTAGTGATAATAGCTCCCGCTGAGCGATCTGCCCGCCCCGACAATCAGACTGATTGAGTCCACACACTTCTCAATGTAGTGCGAACAGCTCAGGCTGAGCTGTGGGGGGATCACACACACGACGTGCTCCTCAACACACTCAATTTTTTTTCCCGTAGATTTTTCTTTTGGGCGTACAGAAATGGCAATACGCCCGTTTTTGCTAAAATTGCATTTTCCCCGTATTTTCCTTAAAATATTTTACAATAACAACACGAATTACATTTAAAACATTTCCCAGAAAAGTGTCCCTTATTACTCCGCCGTCCCTTATAGCCGCGTTTCACGGTATTAAAATACGGCGAAAACGTCTCACTTGACAGGTATGAAAACATTTCCCAGAGAAATGTCCATTATTACTCCGCCGTCCCTTATAGCCGCGTTTCACGGTATTAAAATACGGCGAAAACGTCTCACTTGACAGGTATGAAAACATTTCCCAGAGAAATGTCCATTATTACGCCACCGTCCCTTATAGCCGCGTTTCACGGTATTAAAATACGGCGAAAACGTCTCACTTGACAGGTATGTGCCTCCATTTTCATATTGATCTGGTCAATTTCTTGACAGCAGCGGCTCTCCTCCACTGTAATAATAATGGCTTCCGAAAAATCAATATTTATGGGGCGCCCTTGACAGACCCCCTTCGGCTTCCCAATTCTGGAGGCGATTAATGTCCAGTTCAGTGACATTTTCCACTGGTTCTGCTGTCTGGTCATCGTTGGAACTGTTGTCATCAGACAAAGCATCTGATTCCGTCTCGGACGGCTCGAACCTGTAAGGTTCTATGCCTCTGTCACTGTCTGAACCACTGACAAAAAAAAAAGACAAAAAAAAAAAAGACAAAACTAAACTAATTTGTTCACAATCGCTGTCACTTTCCGTCATGATTGTCCAATGTTGATAAGTGTGAATGTGGATAGGCAGGGCAGCCAGGGTACAACTTGTGACGTCAAAAACATGGGCGTGGTCTGGACTGGCTGTCACAAGCCAGCAAGCAAGGTGGGGCCTTCACCTGGTGTATTTTGTGCAATTATGTAAATACAGGTGGGTGATATGGTCTCCGGTATGAATATTTGGTTTAAGCTATGTGTATTTTATCTAAATTCGTTGTCATTTAGAAAAAAAAATTACGTGACATTTGGCCTTTAAATTGCACATACTGTTAATTACCGTATATACTGCACTGCTGTCCTTTGCACTTCTGATTGGATGCTAAACTGTGTTTCGTTACCTTGTATTCATACATGTGTAATGACAAAGTTGAATCTAATCTAATCTAATCTAAATTGATCATTTCTGTGAATCGTCTAAATCCGTTGAGAAAATTTTAGGGGGGTAAGGTACCTTATTGTTACCGATTTTAGCGAAAATCAACACGATTACATAAGCACTCGGCGCTTCCCCGGGTCAAGTCTCCCGCGATAACCTGGATGTACTCAAGCTACTGCTGTATTGTAAACAGCCCTGCGATTGGATAGTTGCAAACGATTGGACCAATCAAATGGCTCGTTGTATGCTTTGCCAAAAATTCATGGCGGCTTGTTCTCAGGGATGCAATTTTTCCGGTAATTCGCCGAATTCCGCTTTATTTTATCTTCCAGGAGGATAAAGTACGTTAAGTACATTAGCGGCTTGTGGTCCACGAACGCAGTGAAGGTGCGCCCTTTCAGGCAGAACTGGAAGTGGCGTATGGCCAGGTGGAGAGCCATTAACTCTCTGTCGAACACGCTGTATTTACGCTCACTGTCGTGCAAAGACCTGCTAAAAAAAAAAAAAAAAAAAAAGGTGAGCGGCTGCCAAGAACCGGCAGCGCATTGCTCCACGATGGCTGCTATGCCCATGTCCGAGGCGTCGGTAGTGAGCACTGTTTTAACCTCAGAACGCCTGCTGCTGCTCAGGAGTCCAGTCCACTCTGTCCGCCAGTTTCCGTTTCTTGAGTGCAGCGTACAACGGCTGTATGAGCTGGGCTGCGCGGGGGAGGAAATGGTTATAAAAGTTAACCATCCCCAAAAACTATTGCAGCGCCCTGACATTGATGTTGAGGAGAAAAAAATAGCAAAACAATTTAGTTAGATTACTTTTATGATTCCAAACAGTTTGAAATTGACAGTGCACAGTGGATATTGACTCATAACTTTTGAATATTTCTAAGACTTGGCTGCATCAGTGATTGTGCAAAATGAACTGCTCAAGACTCAATGGAGATTGAAACTGGTGATCTGAAATGAATGCTGAAACTATAAAAAGTAATGGTATGTTGGAATTTTATTTCTGTTATGGAATAGATAAAGTTAACTGATTTTGATTTGATCAAGTGTTAAAGCATGTGATGGATAATGCTTGTTGGAATATTTTAGGAATGCTATCTTCTTGGAACATAAGTCAATATTATACAGTAATAAGTGGCATTCAGCTGTTTGTTTTATGTCATTTAAGCACAGTTCTGGTACTTAAAAATCATAAAAACACAGGAGCTTCGGGGGGCTTTGCCCCCCTTGCCCCCCCACTGAGGAACTATGTCCCCCAGACCCCCTGCTATTTTCAGATAATTTCCCCAACCCCAAATCTCATCCCTGGTTCATGTTGGAATTCTGAGCTTTCGGTATTGTTTTCAGCGGAATTATGAGATTTTTATCGAAGGATCAGGAGTCATCAGTGCTAGAAATAGAAATGCGCCCCCCCCCCCCCCCCCCCCCGGCCCCCCCATAAGTCAATCGACCAAATTAGATTTCAGCTGAAATCAGAATTTCCTGTTGCCATCCCTGTAATATACATTCAACAGCTTGGAATTTGCAAGGTCCACACATATCATTCACCTTCTTCTTCAGACGTTATCTTTAAATTCTTTACATAATCAATGAAAGGTCTCCATATATTCTCAAACATATTTTCCTTTGATTTCGGTATATATGTTATTCTTTCTAGTGGAAGGTTTGCTAACATCTGTCTTAACCACTGAGTCACATCTGGTCTATGAGTCTTTTTCCACAGTAGTGCAATACATTTTTTGGCATTAAGCAAACTGAGGTCTATGAATGCTCCTTCACTCTTATTAAAGTTATGTTTTTCTGGATACAGACCCAACAAAAACAGTTTAGGGTTCAGTGTGATTTGTTTTGAAATCATTTTTTCAATTGTTACCCTCACCTCTTCCCAAAACATTTTCTACATTCCCATAAACAGTGAAATAGGGTTCCTTTACAAACAACTATATTTCATGTTTTTATTGGACATATGCAATAAACATTCATAGTGCTGGTGGAAAAAGTAGGTGAACCCTTGGATTTAATAACTGGTCAAACATCCTTTGGCAGCAATAACCTCCAACAAGTGCTTCCAGTAGGTGCTGATCAGACCTACGCAACATGCAGGAGGAATTTTGGACCATTCTTCCTTATAGAACTGCTTCAACTCAGCAATATTCTTAGGATGTCTGGTGTGAATGGTTCTCTTGAGGTCATCCCTTTGCATCTCTATTGAATTGAGGTCTGGACTCCTATCGGGCCACTGCAAAAGATGGATTTTTTTTTTTTTTTTTTTTTTTTTTTGAAGCCATTCTATAGTAGATTGATTTTGATGTTTTAAAGTCATTGTCCTGCTGCATCATCCAACTTCTGCTGAGCAACAGACGGCCACCTTGACATTATTCTGTAGGATCCCTTGATAAACCGGAGTGGTGGCTCAGTTGGTAGAGCATCCGCCCCACACCCGAGAGGCAGGGGTTCAAATCCCGGCCAGGTCATGCCGAAGACCGTATAAAAGTGAAACTTCCTGCCGTCCAGCTTGGTGCTCAGCAATAAATGGAATGGAGGAGGGAACTCTGTGGCGGCGCCTTGCATGGCAGCGGCCCTCAGATTCTGCACTTGGGGTGTGTGTGATTTACACTGTAGATAGGTAAAGCACAATCTCGTTCTGCTGTACATCATTGGTTGTACGGTTGAATGACAATAAGGGCGATTTAATTAATTAATTAAACTTGAAAATAGATTGTCCTTTCAATGATGGCAAGCATTCCAGGCCCCGCGGCAGCAAAATGGCCCCAAATCATGGTTCTCCCTCCACCGTATTTTTCCGTTGGAATGATGTTTTCATGTTATGTGTTCTTTTTACGGCATACATAGTACTGCATGTTCTTCTCAAACAATTCAACCTTAGTTTCAACAGTCCACAAAACATTTTCTCAGTAGCATTGTGGAGTGTCAGGGTGATCTTTGGCAAACATCAGGCATGCAGGGATGCTTTTTGGAAAGCAGCATCTTTCTCCATGGTGTTCTGCCATGGACAGCATGCCTGTTCGATGATTTGCATATGGTAGACTCATGAACAGACATGTTAACCAGTTCCAATGATTGTTTCAAGCCTTTAGCTTTTGCGCTGGCATTTTTTTTTTTTTTTTTACCTTATTGCACATTTTGTGTTGTGGTTTGGAGTCAAGTTGGTGCTTTTGGAGGCAGGGAGAGTAGTCATGGTACTAAATCATCTCCATTTGTAGACAATCTTTTTTTAACTGTGGTCTGGTGAATACCTGAAGTCTTCGGGATTATTTGTAACCCTTTCCAGCTTTATGCAAATTATTGTAGGTCTTCGGAAATCTCTTTTTGTGAATAACAAATTCAAAAGGTTTTTTAATTAATTATTTTTTTATTTTTTTTTTTATCAGTCAAAGTAGCTCAACACCTCGCTCCAGTCTTGTTTCATTGCTTGGACTCCAGGTTTGCTAACTCCTGACTTTTGTTGAAGTCATTAGGATAAGGGTTCACTTTTTCCACAAGCACTGTGACTGTTTCATCAATGTGCCCAATAAAGACAAAATATTATAGCTGTTTGTGTGCCATTAGGTTAATCACATTGTGTTTGTTTATACTTGGGACTTAGATGTAGATCGGATCGGATTTTATGACGTTAATGCAGAAAGCCAGGAAATTCCCAAGGGTTCACATCCTTTTTCTTGCCACTGTAGTTTAACTGTTAGTTCCAACAATAGTACGAAAGCGTTTGTGTTGAATCATATTGAATGATGAATGATGGTGTTGCATACACACTTGTCGTCTCCTGATCTTTTGCTTTAGCTCTTCTCAAATTTGTTTGGTAATTCTTTCCTCCAGCTACCCTTCCTCAAGAGTAAAATTGTTCATACAAGTAAAAGTCATGACCCTTAAATGACTTGTCAGAAAAGAGCAACCTGCCTCTTTGGGATTTTGAGAACAAGTGGGACTATCACCACCCAATAATCTTCTCTTGTAAATCTTTTACTTTGAATGTTTCTAGCAGAAGTAGGTTGGATTTGTGGTGAAACACAGAGCCAGGTGGATTCATAGATTTTGAATTGATATACTGCACCTGAGTGGCTTTTGAGTTGGGAAGGGGGAGATTGTTAATGCAGTAATGTAAAAGGGAAGTTTTACTAAATGACTGCAGAAGTTACTGTCAATGAATGTGTGTATTCTGTGTGACTGTTTTTTGTGATGACTTTGTTTTTCATGTTAAAGTAGAGTCCTCAAACACACAACTATCTGCATAAGCTCCTCAACTACTGGAATCCTCTTGTTTCAGGGCTACCTTTTTTTTGTTTCATTACACTATGCAGAGAGATGATTTTGCTTTTCTGGCAGCACTGTGAGCAAGAGTTACAAATTTGCAAAGCACATAAAAGCAACATGTGTAAGCCTTTACACATGAGCTTTGATTCAACAAGATTTTTGTTTTTCTGGCAACAATAAGAAATTGATAAGTACGACTGTACTCTTACTGTACGTGATTGGCTATATGGACTGACAACAGAGATGGCTTCTAAAGACACATTAATTTTTACAATTCACCATTTGTTACAGTGGCCTCATTTCAACAGAGAAAGATCAGACAGGTCGAGTATCAGTTCAACATCAAATTACATTACTAAAGATGACTTGGGTTGTTGACCAACTATGCTTTTAAACCCTTTTCTTTGTCTGCTCTTTGCTTTTGGTTTACATATGACGAATAAATTGCAGTTACCAAGGCTCTATTTTTGAAGTTTCAGTTATAGTTGAAGTGTTGGAGAATCACTGTGGCAATTTAATCAGTTTCTGTCTGTAATGATTCTGTCTGAATTGGACTCGGGCTATTGAGAAACACTATTGGAGTCACAGTGCTCTTTATTTCAGCCCTTGGGTGCTTATTAGAGCCATGGATATTGGGATGTGCAACTCACTCCAAACCAATGAAGTGATCAGTCCTCTGGCTTATTGTGAGTAGGATAATTAAATTGCTTGAGCAACATCTAGATTGTACATTTCATTGATTGGTTTATCATTTTTGCAACTTAATGTTTGCTTTTCTCTCTAAACAAACGGAACATTTCAGTGTTTCCTCTGGCTTAAAGACCTTGGCGCAGTGGCAGCATATTTTTCGGGGGGGGGGGCAGAAAGCACATGACATGATTGTAACTGGAATATGTTAATTTTACACTTTGTTTTTATTTTTTTAAATTTTGTACAGTAATATTGCATAATGGAACTTACCGTTTGAAGTATTGCACAACCAAGGCTTGAATGTTGGCGTAGTGGGCCAGTTGGGGTACCACCCAGACATCCTGTGTTTGGAATTTTTGCTGGTGTCATTCTTCACTCCCCCCTCTGCGCTCACCTCTCCTGGACCCTCTACCTGAACACTTTCCTCTCCTTGGCTCCACTCTTTTATCTCATCTTTCCCTCTCTGAGCCCTGTCTAATTCAGGTTCTCTCTCTGTCTATGGTGGTATACAAACAGGTTAGAAAATACCAAGTGTCATGTTTTGTCCTGCAGGATTTTTTTATTTTTTTTATTTTTTAAATTTAAGTTTTTGTAAAGGGTATACAGGTCGTTACAGCAATGCATTGTTTACATTTTCATCACATGTTTCCTTATTTTCTGATATCTGACAACATTGGAAGATTAATTCTTACAACACCCCTTTTTTTTTTTTTTTTTTTTTTTTTAAAGTGAAAGAAAAAGTGAAATTAAAGAGAAAAAAAAACAAGAAACAAATAACAAACAAACAAACAAACAAACCAGTAAAAAACAAACAAAAAGAAAAAGTAAGTAAATAAAGATAAAAGAGCATCTGAGTAGCCTTGGAACAAAGAGCGGAACCATTATTGAAATGGTATTTGTCAAAGATTAGATCTAATGGAAGACACATATGCGGTCCAGGGTTGCCAAAAGTTCATGAACACATCCATGTCCTGTCTCAGTGCGAATGTCAACTTTTCCATCGAGTAAATGTCTTGGATCACGTTAGTCCAATCTTCAGGTGTAGGACAGTCCTTCAACATCCATTTTTTAGTTAGAGCTTTTTTGCTTGCCAATATTAAAACATTGAATAAGTATTTTTCTCCTTGTCTTTCCAGTGAGTCCGGTAGTAAACCCAAATACAAAGTTACAAAAGAAAAGGGAACTGTAATTTTGAATATTTTCCCCAATATTGTCTGTACCTTGGTCCAATATTGGTGGATAACTGGGCATGACCAAAACACATGAAAATGATTTGCAGTCTTTTCACCACACAAGCGCCAACAGTTCAATCCCTTATGGGTAAATTTGTTTTGTGCAGGTGTTCTGAAAAATCTTGCCAAGTTTTTCCATCCAAATTCTCTCCACTGCAGGGATGAGGTACTTTTCCATTGCTGTTTATTTAGCTTTTCCCATATTTCCAGTTGTAAAGTGAAATTCCCCTCTTTTTCCCATCTCTCTTTTATATAAGATGTGTTGTCTCCTTTTAAGTCTTGAAGACCTTGGTATATTTTAGAAATGTATCTGATCCCTGGGATCCCTTTATATGCCATTAAGAAGACCTTCAGAACACCTGACTGGGCCCTTTCCAAAACCTCCTTTTTAAGTATATTGTTTATGTGGTGTCTAAGCTGGAAGAACCTGTAAAGGTCTTGATTTATTAGGCCTTGTTTTTTCAAATCTTCAAAACTTCTTAAGATTTGCCCTTTAAAAAAATTGTAATATTTTATCAGCCCTTTCTCCTTCCACTTTTTAAATCTGGTGTCTGTTTTATTAGGAGTAAAGTCCTGATCATAGGCGATCCATTGCAGAAGTCGATAGGGCTCTTTAGTTTGATTCTCTCTGACTATCTTAAACCAAATTTTTAGCGGGGTCTCTATCCACGGGTTAGTGTTATTCAAAAGCTTAGGTAAGACATTGTTCCCTATTATCGCCTGTAGGGGGATGTCACTTGTTATTTGGCATTCGATCTCCTTCCATTGTGCAGTGTAGACTGGGTTACATATCTCTACTAAAGTTTTAATTTGTGCGGCTTTAAAGTAGTCCCTGATATTTGGCAGCGCGAGCCCACCTTTGTCTTTGTTTAGCTGTAGGGTTCTATATCTGATTCTAGGTCTCTTGCCCTGCCATATGAATCTTGAGATCCTTCTGTCCAGCTCCTGCCATGTTTTTTTGGGAGGTTCTACCGGTATTGTTTGGAAAAGGTATAGAAGACGTGGAAGTATATTCATTTTGACTGCTTCAATTCTTTGTGCAGTACCCAAGAATGGTATCATATTCCATCTTGCTAGGTCAGATTTTATTTTTGTCACCAGTGGATCATAGTTTAGTGATATAATTTTGTTGAGTTGTTTCGGGATATTGACCCCCAGATATTTCATAGATTCCGACTCCCAGTTAGTTTTGAGTTTGCTTAGTGAATAATGATTTGGGTCATAGTTGAATGTTAAAACTTGGGTTTTATGCATATTTAATTTGTACCCCGATAAATCTCCATACTCTGAAAAAACTGAGGTTAGTTCTGGTAAAGAAGTGTCCGGCTGCCCTAGGTATATTAAAATGTCATCAGCAAAGAGTGCTATTTTATGTTCCTTCTGACCAAGTGTAATACCTTGAATTTTTTGGTTTTGTCTTATCCATTGGCTCAGAGGTTCTATGAAGATTGCAAAGAGCAGTGGAGACAGGGGGCAGCCCTGACGACATCCTCTTTCCAGTTCAAAAGATGATGATAAATTACCGTTAATCCTTATTTTAGCTGTTGGTTTTTTATATAATGCCTGTATAGTTCTAATGAAGTTGTTATGAAAATTGAAACTGGATAAGATTCTATATAGAAAAGACCAGTCAACCGAATCGAATGCTTTTTCAGCATCTAATCCCAATATGACTGCATTTAAGTTATATTTTTTTAATATGATGAATTATGTGTAAAGTGCGTCGAATGTTGTCTTGTGTCTGTCTTTGTCTTATAAAACCTGTTTGGTCTAAATGAATTAGGTCTGTCAGTATATTTTCTAACCTTTTGGCAAGGATAATGGTAAAAAGCTTATAGTCCTGATTTAGTACACTGATTGGTCTGTAGTTGGAGCACTCTAGTTTATCCTTTTCAGGTTTAGGTATAACTGCAATGACCCCTTCTCTCCAGGAGGGGGGGATTTCCCCTGTGTGGAGGACATAATTAAATGTTTTCAGGAGGAGAGGAGATAGTTGCTGTTTAAAGGTTTTGTACCACTCTGCTGTATAGCCATCAGCTCCTGGGGATTTGTTAGCTTTAAGTTTCATAATTGCTTTTTCCAATTCTTTAGGTTGTATTTCTGACAGTAGTGTTTTATTTTGTGACTCCGTAAGTTGGGGAAGGTTTAATGTGTTTAGGAATGCCTCGGATGCGTTTTTATGTTTTTTGTGGGAGTATAAGTTCTTATAGTAATTCTCGAAGTTTTTAAGAATATCCTGAATTCTGAATTTTATTTCCTTTGATACTGGGTCTCTGATTTTGTAGATTGCTCTTTCTGTTTGATGTTTCCTCAATTTATAGGCTAGCAATTTTGCCGATTTACTGCCTGCTTCATAGTATTTTTGTTTCAGAAATGTAAGTTTCTTCTGGATTTCTATTGTGTAGATCTCATTTATTTGGTTTTTAATTTCCTTAATCTTGAGCGAGTCAGTAGAATGAGTGTTGCCTTTGTGTTCTTTTTCTAGGTTCCTAAGTTCTGACTCTAATGTGGATAGTTTTTCTTGTCTTAGTTTCTTTTGGGTTGCCAGTTTTGCAATAATCTTTCCTCTTATTACAGCTTTACATGCATCCCACAGTATTAAAGGGGATACTTCTCCATTATCGTTATCTTCCAAATATCTGAGAATATCTGATTCCAATTCATCTTTCAGTGGTCCTTTCAGGACATTTGAATTTAACCTCCAAGAAAATGTATTATTTGTGTATTTTTGGATATTTAAGTCCATGTAGATCGGACTGTGGTCGGAGAGATCCATCAGTCCTATTTTACATGTTTTTACTCTTCCAATGTCTCTATTAAACATAAAAAAATAGTCAATCCTTGAGTAAGATGAATGTGGAGTTGAGTAAAATGTATAGTCTTTTACACTGGGGTTGAGTTCCCTCCACACGTCACAGATTCCCAATTCTTTTAGTAGCATCCGAGTCTTCCTGTTTTGGGTGTTATTTTGATGTGGGGAATTACCAGAAGCATCCCAGTATGGATTCAGTCTAAGATTGAAGTCCCCACCACATATCACTAAACCTTGAGCTTTAGTTATCATTAGGTCGAATACATTTTTATAAAATTTCCAGTTAGCCCCTGGGGGAGCATACACATTCAGCAGGGTGATATCTTCTCCCTCTAGCCGCCCAGTTACCAAACTGTATCTCCCTTCTTTATCTTTGTGTTCTGATTTTTTTTCAAATGTAATTTTGGTTGATATCAATGTCGCTACTCCCCTCCTCCTCCCTGATTTATATGAAGATGAAGAGATCATTTTAAACCCTTGTCTACTGAGTTTATTGTGTTCCACGTCTGTTAGGTGGGTTTCTTGTAAAAGTATTATTCCTGCTTTGTCTTTTTTCATTTTGCCTAGAATCTTGGATCTTTTAACTGGATTCAGGATTCCTTTTACATTATATGAAATTATTTTGGTTACACCCTGTTTCTCCATTGTGTTGTTTTGTTTAGTATAACTGTGTGGTGGCCCTCTTTTGTGCTACTCAGAAACTGAAAGAACATTAAAAACAAGAAAAGCATTAAGAACATAGTGTAAAAAACTTTAAAACAAAAAGCTGTCATAAGAACTTCCTGAGCTGAGGTCTTTTTAAAGACCCTGTAAGAGCCTTGATGGAGTGAAGGCTCTGAGGGAAATTCCTCAAACTCTGTTACGTGTTGAGGGCCCTCTCTTACCACTGAAAGTAGTCCCATGCTTTTAACGTGAGTTTCAGAACCCAATCCAAACTTGTAATGATTTTTTTTTTTTTTTCCTTTTATGCCTAAACCCTGTGAAATTGTGTGCACCCTCCCACCCCCATCACATCAAACATTCACGCAAAAACAGTATTTGTTAGTATGAGGAGAACATGTGGATTATTGTCACATTTCTATTTTAACAAGTTTTTTTTTTTTTTTTATTACAAAGACTTATTTGTTTCAAATAATATGATTGTTCCATGAAATGTTTTACCACATGCTGAATATGCATCTCCTTTAATGTTTGTTACCTTGTATGAGGGGGGTTGGATGTGCGGATTGATTCAAGAGAAAAAAAAAAAAAAAAAAAAAAGGTCGCTATTCCAACCTGAAAACGGATAGTTTATCCGCGACGCTCTGGTGCTGGGTTTCCCGCTGCTGGTCCGTGGATTTTGAAGGTCTTTGTGTTGTCCATGTTTGCGTTTTGATCTTCTCACTCGGGTCTGCTGGGGGTTTAAATACCGTTACCGGGAGGCCTCTTTTCGCCATGTCAGCTGTTGCTTCTTCCGCCGAATTATAGAGACACGTTTCATCGCCGTAGAAGACCCTTAACTTCGCAGGAAATGGTGTCTGAAAGCGCAATTTCTTCTCTCTTTACACCTTTTTCGCGTCATTGTATTCCCTGCGCTTTTTAAGGACCTCCGGGGCGTAATCGTGTTCCACGTAGACTTTTCTCTCCTGGTGCATAAATCCTTTTTTCTCCCAGGCCAGTCTTACAACCTCTTGTTTTATTTTGAAATTGGAAAATCTTACCAACACCGAACGTGGGGGCGCTTCCGCCGCCGGCCTAGCGGCTAATGAACGATGTGCCTTTTCTATCTTCAAGTCGGTGGTTTGTGGAATATCCAATTTCTCTCTTAGTAAGGATTCCACGCATTCTGCCATCGAGTTAAAACCATTTTCGGTTCCTTCTATCAGACCATGAATTCTTATGTTGTCTCTTCTTTGTTTTCCTTCTTGGTCGGTTAGCTTAGCCTCTATAGCTTCTTGTCTTTTGCGTAGGTCTAGCACAGAATCTTCGAGCACTTTTATTCGATCCTCTGTTTCCAAGATTCGGTTCTCGGCCTGGTCCACTCTGCTGTTTGTCCTTTTCAATTCTTCTCTGAATTCCCGAAATTCGGCCGTAACATCTCGGCGAAATCGTCGTAGCTCCTCAAATAGTGATTTCAGGCTAACCCTTTTGTTAGCTATCACCAGTTCCTCGTCTTCTGAACGGAGATCTTCCAGTTCGGATTCTCCGGCCGATACGTGTCCTGGCCTGGAGAATTTCAGTTTCTTCTGTTTTCCTTTAGACATGGTGATTTTGTCTTTTGATTTTCACTCCTCCAAAAATCCGTTAAGTTTGATTTTCAAGGTGTTATCCTGGATTGAGTCTGAGAACTTCAGTGTTAAGCTGCAGTCGCCATGGCGTCCAGACCGGAAGTCCCTGCAGGATTTTTTTGTCATGGTTTACATAAATGACCAAAATGTGTATTTTTTTGTATTTTTATTCTAGTGTGATGAAGAGTAGGAAAGGGAAGGGAAAAAACATTCATAATAGTAATTTATTCATGCAAACTTAAATTATATGATCAGAGGTGGGTATAGTAACCAGTAATTCTACTCATGTAAAAGCAGTGCTATGAAATTAATAATTAAAAGTAGACAACCAAAATTTCTAGTTGAGTTAAGGGTACAAAGAGCACCTACTAAAAAACTTGAGTAATGACTTCAGTCTTGAAGGATTGAGGTTTTTCTCAAAAATTTATAACAATTTTCTTATAGTTTTCTACTTTTCTCTGTAAATTTATCTAAATTTGCAACCATTTTCTTCAAATTTGTAATTTTCTCTTGTAAAATTATGACTTTTCTTGTACATTTGAGACAATTATAAATTTGTGGATTATTTTATGGCTAATGTTTATCTTTTTTTAATCCCATCCAACTTTATTTATAAAGCTCTTTAAAAACGGCAGTTGACACATATTGCTGTACGTCAACGATAAATAAAATGTAAAAACAATAAAATACAGCTAAAGCACAAAACGGCACAAACGAAACAATAGTCATACAATAGAGACAATGAGAACAAATAAAATCAATGTCTCAAACTGGGTCAAAATCCAGAGAATAAAAATGGGTTTTAAGAGGCGTTTCAAAACTGGACAGTGAAGAGGCTTGTCTGATGGACAAAGGCAGATTATTATAAAATTACATTTTTTTTTAATAAATTTGAAACCGAATGTGGCAATTTTTTTTTCGCCACAATATTTTTTATTGAACCTTTTTTACAAACACAACACAAATGGTCAAACACTAACACTAAAGTAATTAAAAAAAAAAAAAAAATTGTACTAAAAAACACCAACAACCACTAACAAAGACAGGTCTTCAACAATGCTCCTCTGTTTAGTCTAGGCAATCCATTACATAAGTATACATATTATACATTCACCAGTTTGGAATTTACAAGGTCCACACGCATCATTCACCTTCTTCTTCAAAAGTTATGTTTAAATTCTTTACATAATCAATGAAAGGTCTCCATATATTCTCAAACACAATTTCCTTTGATTTCAGTATGTATGTTATTCTTTCCAGTGGAAGGTTTGTTAACATCTGTCTTAACCACTGAGTCACATCTGGTCTATGAGTCTTTTTCCACAGTAGTGCAATACATTTTTTGGTGTTAAGCAAACTGAGGTCTATGAATGCTCTTTCACTCTTATTAAAGTTATGCTTTTCTGGATACAGACCCAACAAAAACAATTTAGGATTCAATATGATTTGTTTTGAAATTATTTTTTCAATTGTTACCCTCAGCTCTTCCCAAAGCATTCTAATTTTTCTACATTCCCATAAACAATGAAATAGGGTTCCTTTACTTTCCATACATTTTGTGCACGTATCTGGTATGTTTTTGTTATTTCTATTTAACTCCACCGGTGTAACATACATCCGCATTAACCATTTAAAATGTATCAATTTAAGACGTACATTTATTGATTTTGTTTGAGCTTCTGTACAAGCCAATTCCCATTGTTCCTCTGAAATTTCAGTTTGCAGGTCTTCTTTCCAATAATTGAATCTTTTCTGTGAGTTTCCACTTGAGAATAATGTCAATGAGTTATAAAACTCTGAAATAATACCCTTTCTCTTACTATCTTTAGTCAAAATTTTTTCCAAGGATGAATAAGTAGGTCGGATGAGAGCATTATTTTGATTTGATCGAATAAAGTTCCTAAGCTGAAGATATTTAAAAAAATGTGTTCTATTAAGATTAAATTTGATCCTCAGTTCTTCAAAAGACATTATGTTATCTGAACATGACAGATATAAGTCTTGAATCTTTTGAATCTCTTTTAAATTCCATACTTTAAATACAGCATCCGCTCTCCCTGGTTTAAAATATTGATTACCCCATATTGGGCTAAATTGTGACAGTAAGTGTGGTTCTTTTAAATATTTTGTGGTTTCACACCATATTTTGATCATATGCTTTACAAATGGATTTTTAACTTGTTTCTGTAATTTTTTTGCCGAGTCTGAGTATATGAATATGGGAAGAGGTAAAGGTAAATTGTATGATTCCATTTCAGTCCAGTGAGGGAGATCATTTGATGAAAAATAATATGTCATAGACCTCAGTTGTGCTGACCAGTAATACAACATAAAGTTTGGACATTTCAGACCTCCATGATCAAATGGTAAATATAGTAAGGACAGACGTAATCTAGCCTTCCTATTGTTCCATAAAAATTCCACTAACTTTTTTTTAATTCTTGAGAATAGATCTGAAGGTGGTGGTAAAGGAATGTATTGAAATAAATAAAGTATTTTGGGTAAAATATTACTTTTAAGTATATTGATTCTCCCGATCATTGACATTGGTAGTGACATCCATCTCTGAAGTAACTCATTAATGTCTGTCATTAAGGCTTCATAGTTGGTACTGGTGACTAATTCTAGCTTAGGCACAATTTGGATTCCTAAATATTTAAACTGATTTACAACATTGAATTGATTTACCTCAGGAGCTGGGTGATTTCTCTGGGTCTCATTTAGCATTAATATTGAAGATTTAGTTTTATTTATTTTATATCCTGATATTTCCCCCAAATTCTTAATTAAATTCAACAAGGTCGGAATTGATTTTTTTAAGATTCGACATAAACAAAATTATGCCATCGGCATACAGGGAGATTTTATGTTCTGTTGGTCCTACTTTAATTCCATATATTTGTGGATGTAAACGTACTGCCATCGCTAAAGGTTCAATTGCCATAGTAAACAGTAAAGGTGAAAGTGGGCAGCCTTGTCGACATCCTCTATTGATATTTATTGATTTTGAAATATTGCTGTTTGTTAGGATTTCTGCTGTAGCATTATTGTATATTATCTGAACCCATTTTATGAAATTATTTCCAATTCCAAACCTTTGTAAAACTTCAAAAAGAAAGGGCCTTTCGACCCTATCAAAGGCCTTTTCGGCGTCCAATGATAGGAGAGCTGTATCCGGTGCTTCTTTATTAGAATAGATAATATTAAATAGTCTTCTTACATTATGGAAGCCTTGTCTTCGCTTTATAAAGCCATTCTGATCTCGGTTAATAATATTTGGTAATATTTCTTGTAGTCGTCTTGCTAAAATTTTACAGATTATCTTAAGGTCAGCATTTATGGCAATTTTTTTTAAACTTTTTTCCTCATACAATTTAAACTTTTGACCATAATTTTGTAGAGCCAGAACAGAACAATAACTTTAACTCTGAATTCAAAGAAATATAATTATTAAAATTATATTTAAAGAAATAAAGGTAATTTAAATGACCAAATATGCAGTTATTTCTGTGATGATGGTTCTATGTATTTATAGTTTTTTAGAAATCTCCTCACCAACCAGACAGCAGGAAAAACCTCCCAGGGTTTCCTCTGGTAACATTTCCCGGTGGTGGCTCGCTACGCCAGAAAAATTTCCGCCACTCTATCAGGGCATAAAAATTTAAGAAAAATTTATGAAGGAATGATGATACGCAAGCGCACACATGAAGAACGCACGTGACCGTCATCCGCGCGGAGAATCGGAAGCGCCTCGTCCGCGCGTTCGGTCGCCAGCCAGATAGTGTCTCGCTACTAGCGTGACTGTCCAAGAGAAACACGGGCTTATTAAAGTACTTTAAATGCGGAAAAAAGCAGAAGAGGTATGTAAGCACTGGAGGCATTTATCCTGGTTTTAACCCGCTGGTAACGGGAGCAGTAATGGAAGAGTTGCTTAGCTAACAGGTGTGGTAAAGAGCTCGAGTTGGTTGATTTTGTTTAAAGGGCCAATATCATGCAAAATTGACTTTTTTGAGCTTTTAAGCATGTTATAATGTTAATTCCTCACCAAAAACACCCCCAAAGTGGTATTTTGCTCCATTCACGCATCTCTGAGTATTCCTCCTCAACCCTGCTCTCTGAGCTGCTGCTCCGCCCTGTCCCTGATAATGACTGGGTCCCCACATTCATACGTATGAACGTGGGTGAGCCGCCCACTCCAGGAAGTGCCTGTGCTGCCAGCACCACCCCCAGGCTAACGCACACACCCATTTTCTCCGCGCAGCTAACGGAGCGGTGATCGGCAAAACTCTTTCACTTTAGCATTGACGCTGTGAAGAAGTAGTTCCTCTCGCACCTAATCTGCTCAGTGACAACAACTGTTTGCTTTTTTACATAAGACAATGTCTTCTAAGTTTTCGTGGGGCGGAACCCAGCGACACGCTGCAGCAGCTGGCTCAGGGGTTACGTCATGAAGTGGGCGGCAGCCACAAGAAGGAGAGGCTGAGCCTCACAGATTGAGGCATTTTACTTCCGGGTTGGAAAAGTAGCTCGTGAAAATAACTCATATTTCATAAGAAATTCATTCTCAGTGTACCAAAGGTAATATACTATCACATACATGCATATAGTTTACTCTGAAAGGCTTAAAATAGCATGATATAGGCCCTTTAATTATTGTTTTTTTTGTTTTTCTTATTTCAGACAAGAATGAAAAGGAGCTGTTTTTAATCTTTACCTGAGTTAATCTTAACTAATTTATGTTCACTAGTATGTACCTGGAAAATTATGGAGCCGGCTTCATATGAAGGGAAAGGCAAGGGGGACTGATGAATTGCTGAGTATATACACACGTGGACAAAATTGTTGGTACCCCTCTGTTAGTGAAAGAAAAACCCACAATGGTCACAGAAATAACTTGAATCTGACAAAAGTGGTAATGAATAAAAATTCTATGAAAATTAACCAATGAAAATCAGACTATGCTTTTAAATTGTCGTTCAACAGAATTATTTTAAAAAACAAACTCGTGAAACAGGCCTGAACAAAAATGATGGTACCCTTAACTTAATATTTTGTTGCACAACCTTTTGAGGCAATCACTGCAATCAAACAGTTTCTGTAACTGTCAATGAGACTTCTGCACCTCTCAGCAGGTATTTTAGCCCACTCCTCATGAGCAAACTGCTCCAGTTGTCTCAGGTTTGAAGGGTGCCTTCTCCAGACGGCATGTTTCAACTCTTTCCACAGATGTTCAATAGGATTTAAATCAGGGCTCATAGAAGGCCACTTTAGAATAGTCCAATGTTTCGCTCCAAGCCGTTCTTGGGTGTTTTTAGCTGTGTTTTGGGTCTTTATCCTGTTGCAAGACCCATGACCTGCGACTGAGACCAAGCTTTCTGACACTGGACAGCACATTTCTCTCTAGAATACCTTGGTAGTCTTGAGATTTCATTGTACCCTGCACAGATTCAAGACACCCTGTGCCAGATGCAGCAAAACAGCCCCAGAACATAACAGAACCTCCTCCATGTTTCACAGTAGGGACAGTGTTCTTTTCTTGGTATGCTTCATTTTTGCGTCTGTGAACATAGCGCTGATGTGCCTTGTTAAAAAGTTCCAGTTTTGTCTCGTCTATCCATAGGACAGTCTCCCAGAAGCTTTGTGGCTTGTCAACATGCAGTCTGGCAAATTCCAGTCTGGCTTTTTTATGATTTGTTTTCAACAGTGGTGTCCTCCTTGGTCGTCTCTCATGAAGTCCACTTTGGCTCAAACAACGACGGATGGTACGATCTGACACTGATATACCTTGACCTTGGAGTTCACCATGAATGTGTTTAGAGGTTGTTCTGGGCTCTTTTTGTTACCATTCATATTATCCGTCTCCTCCTGCGGCCACGTCCAGGGAGGTTGGCTACAGTCCCACGGATCTTAAATTTCTGAGTAATATGTGCAACTGTAGTCACAGGAACATCAAGCTGCTTGGAGATGGTCTTATAGCCTTTACCTTGAACATGCTTGTCTATAATTTTCTTTCTAATCTCCTGAGACAACTCTCTCCTTTGTTTCCTCTGGTCCATGTTTAGTGTAGTATACACCATGTCAACAAACAGCACAGTAACTACTTGTCACCCTTTAAATAGGCCGACTGACTGATTACAAGTTTGTAGACACCTGTGATGTTAATTAGAGGACACATCTTGGTTGAACATGTCCCTATGGTCACATTATTTTCAATCTTTTCTAGGGGTACCATCATTTTTGTCCAGGCCTGTTTAATGAGTTTGTTTTTTTAAAGTAATTCTGTTGAACCACAATTGAAAAGCATTGTCTGATTTTCATTGGTTAATTTTCATCGAATTTTTATTTATTACCACTTTTGTCAGATTCAAGTTATTTCTGTGACCATTGTGGGTTTGTCAGGGGTGACATGACTGTTGCGTGCCAACATTTGGATTTCAAAATAAGGGAAGTTTTTCTTGCTGTCTGGGTGGTGAGAAGATTTTTTAAAAAAAAGCAAAAAAAACCCAACCAAACTATAAATATATGGGTGGTTTTTTTTTTTTTTTTTGGGGGGGGGGGGGTCCAGTGCACTATATCAGGGGTATCCGACTTTCAAGCGCTCTCTCTTTTTCTGTAATTTGCAGATGTCTGTTTCGTTTTTATAATATGCAAGGGAACATAAAAGAGTTTCAGACTTGAATTGCAATTTTAAAAAAAACATTGATTTTGCCGTTAGAATCGAAACTATTGGTCGTGTCCCCTCATTTTTCCCAGTTTTTGTGTGACATGAAAATCGCATCAATTTCAAAGTACTGTAACGTGATCTCTGAGTAACTCTTTCTACTCAAAATGCAAGAGATAACAGAGTTGTAATGCAAATTCAAAATAAAACATTCCCCAATGTGATCGGATCTATGGTTTTTGTACGGCGACCCCTGCAAATTTACTCGTACGACGTAAATTTCCGTGTCCCCAAATTTACGCAGCAACATGCAAGTTATTTGGTAAAGTAACCAGAAAACAGGAAGTGCTGATGCTTTTCACTTTGCACCTTTCAAATCCCAAACCATACACGTAAAAAGGAGATCAGTCTTTGTGAAGCTCAGATGTAGAATATTTCAATAAAATCTCAATCATTTATGACACATCGAATATGGTGTCCTTTAAAAAATTTACGTCTTCGGTCTTGGTCGGCCGCGCGCAGCCCCGTCTGGCGAGGTGAGCGCCCTGGGAAAGCACTTTTATTTTCTCTACCCCGGATGTGCTCAACCCATGTGGAGAGGATTAACCGTGGTCACTTTATATTGAAGTTATCGAAGGTCCAAACTTCCGTGTCCCGCATTTACGCCTTTTGTGGTTTTACGTCTTATCTAACAAACGGGGAGAATTTGAAGGTATGTATACACGTTATCACATCTTAATATGTCATGAAAATGTAGCTGTTGATGAGTTTTGATGCGTGAAAAATACTGGAAGTGTTGAAGTTATTTCGTGTAAAACGTGTGCCATTGCAAAGTGCATTGGCACACGGGGAAACAAAAGCCCGAGTGTCCCGTTTACGTCTCCATTTACAAGTAGTTGAAGTGAGCGCTCATCCTCAAGAGTTCCTGAACGCGAATGCCGTTATGAAAATAGTTAATAGTTTCATAAACCTGACACAATTGGATAGTGATTAGTCAATTTCATGTGCAGATTTGATCAATTTTAAATTTTGCCACCAATGTCACATATTGGACCCCTAATAAATAAAAACACCCATATAGTAATATTATAACAGAAATAACTGCATCTTTGGTCATTTAAGTTAATTTATTTCATTAAATACAATTTTATTAGTATTTTTTCTTTGAAATCAGAGTTAAATTATTGCTCTGTTCTGGCTCTGCAAAATTATGGTCAAAAAGGTAAATTGTTATAAGGAAAAAGTAAAAAAAAAAAAAATTACCACAGTCTGTTTCAAATTTATTTTAAAAAACAGTAATTTTATTTTTTAAAAAATAGACAAAAAATAGCCATAAAATAATCCACAAATTTATAATAAAGTCTCAAATGTACAAGAAAAGTCAATTTTACAAGAGGAAATTACAAATTTGAGGAAAATCATTTCAAATCTTGATACATTTACAGAGAAAAGTAGAAAACTATAAGAGAATTGTTATACATTTTGGAGAAAAACCTCAAACCTTCAAGACTGAAGTTGTTAAAGTTTTTAAGTGGGTGCTCTTTGTACACTTTACAAGAAATTTTTGGTTGTCTGCTTGTAATTATTTATTTCAAAGCACTGCTTTTACATGAGTAGAATTTCTGGTTACGATACCCACCTGATCATATAAATTAAGTTTGCATGAGTAAATTACTATTGTGAATATTTCTTTCCCTTCCCTGCTCTCTCAATGAAAAAAAGAAACACTAGAAAAAAATACAAAAAAATACATATTTTTGTCATTTATGTAAATCATGACAAAAAAATCCTGCAGGGCAAAACATGACACTTGGTATTTTCTAACCTGTTTGTATACCACCATGGACAGAGAGAGAACCTGAATTAGACAGAGCTCAGAGAGAGGGCAAGATAAGATAAGATAAGATAAGCCTTTATTAGTCCCACAACGGGGAAATTCCAGGATTGCAACAGCACAGGGATAGCAACACTCAGAGCAACAATCAGAAGGCAAGAAAAAAAAACAAGCAAGCAAGAGCAGCTAATAAACATATGTACGTATTACTATAAAATATATATATATATACACACACACACAGACACACAGTGCAGAGCATTGTAGCTGGATGGAATAAATATATGAATATATGAACACACAGTGCAGAGCATTGTAGCTAGATGGAATAAATATGTAAATATATAAACACCCACAGTACGGAGCATTGCAGCTAGGTGGAATAAATATGCAAGTATATAAACACACACAGTGCGGAGCAATGTAGCTAGATGGAATAACATGTAGATATATAAATATATAAACACCCACAGTACGGAGCATTGCAGCTAGACGGAACAAATATGCAAATATATAAACACACACAGTGCAGAGCATTGCCGCTAGATGGAATGAAACAGCATAACCGTCTACCCAGCTATCCTGCATGGTATGATTATGTGCCCATACACACTCTCACCCTCCATAGCGACCGGCATGCTCCTAGTTGTATGCCGGAGAGGACCACTGTGTAAGTCTATTGCATCTTCTGCATTCAAAAAACTATTAGTTTGTTACGTCTTTTTTGCTATCTCTGCGAGCAGCCCTGCTTAGGTTGTACAGTCTGACAGCCGTTGGTAGGAAGGACCTACGAAACCTCTCGGTTGTGCACCTGGGATGATGTAGTCTGCTGCTAAATGAGCTCCTCAGTGCATTCAGTATGTCCTGCATAGGGTGGAACTCGGACTCCAGCAGAGATGACAGTTTAGCCACCGTCCTTCTCTCTCCTATCTCCTCCATCGGATCAATCCGATGGGATGAGACAGAATGAGATGAGAC
Organism: Pholidichthys leucotaenia; assembly: GCA_020510985.1. Lineage (NCBI taxonomy): Eukaryota > Metazoa > Chordata > Actinopteri > Cichliformes > Pholidichthyidae > Pholidichthys > Pholidichthys leucotaenia. The sequence continues at coordinate 250,717,039 of CM035845.1, read as the reverse complement.
AGAAGAGAGGAGCATTAAATACTGAAGATTTAATGCTTAAAAAATAATACCATAAAGTTGCCGCGATTGCGTAGGTCTAAAGGATAATTCGCTGTATGTGGAGAATGAGGTGTGCAAGCAGACTGAGCGGAGCGTCAGCGGGACCGGGTTTGACAAATCAACACAGAACATGCTGGGAGAAGCAGCTGCCAGACATGACCTGACTCAAAGGCACGCTAACTGATGGCGATAAAAAGTTATTTTCAATAAAGTGAAAAAAAGATGATGCATGGAGTGTGCTTTTGCCCCGAGGCTGATTTATCATGGAAAACAGCTGAGCTCTGTGGTTCAAGCAATCAGCTGATTGGATCCACCTCCTCTGTGTTCTGACATTTTGGTATATCTATAAGAACAGCAGGGACAGCTGATGGTACAGATTGCAAAGGAAAAAAAAAAAAACATGGGAGGAAGGCCCTACAACCTTTGTGCCACAAATGCGGGATGTATCATACATTATATGTATGATACATTATATCATCATATCATATGCTGGATACATCTGAAAATTTTCATCATGGGGCACATATTTTTTCCAGTTTATAAGATTTTTCACCGGGTCTGAGGTGTATGCAAAAAAAATATTGTGTTTTGGTTAACGTTTAGAGGGTCAAAAATGTGATCGTTTAGGCGGAATAATAATAATGATGATGATGATGATAATAATAAGATAAGATAAGCCTTTATTAGTCCCACAATGGGGAAATTCCAGGATTGCAACAGCACAGGGATAGCAACACTCAGAGCAACAATCAGAAGGCAAGAGGAAAAACAAGAGCAGCGAGTATACATATGTACATATAAATATATCTATATATACACTACCGTTCAAAAGTTTGGGGTCACCCAGACAATTATTTTGTGTTTTCCATGAAAAGTCACACTTATTTACCACCATGAGTTGTAAAATGAATAGAAAATATAGTCAAGACATTGACAAGGTTAGAAATAATGATTTGTATTTGAAATATTTTTTTCCAGATACTCAACCTGCTCAAAGGAAGGTCAGTTTTATAGCTTCTCTAACCAGCTAAACTGTTTTCAGCTGTGCTAACATGATTGCACAAGGCTTTTCTAATCATCCATTAGCCTTCTGATGCAATGAGCAAACACATTGTACCATTAGAACACTGGAGTGATAGTTGCTGGAAATGGGCCTCTATACACCTATGTAGATATTGCACCAAAAACCAGACATTTGCAGCTAGAATAGTCATTAACCACATTAGCAAAGTATATTAGATATTAGATTGTATTTCTGATTAGTTTAAAGTTATCTTCTTTGAAAAAAACAGTGCTTTTCTTTCAAAAATAAGGAAATTTCTAAGTGACCCCAAACTTTTGAACGGTAGTGTATATATATATATATATATATATAGACACACAGTGCGGAGCATTGTAGCGAGATGGAATAAATCTGAGTATATAAACACAGTGCGGAGTATTGTAGCTAGATGGAATAAATATGTAAATATATAAACACACACAGTGCGGAGCATTGTAGCTAGATGGAATGAAACAGCATAACCATCTACTTAGTTATCCTACATGGTATGATTATGTACCCATACATATTCTCACCCTCCATAGCGACCGGTATTTTCCTAGTTGTATACCGGAGGGGACCATTGTGTAAGTCTATTGCGTCTTTTGCGTTCAATACTATTAGGTTGTCACGTCTTTTTGCTATCTCTGCGAGCAGCCCTGCTTAGGTTGTACAGTCTGACAGCCGTAGGTAGGAAGGACCTGCGAAACCTCTCAGTTGTGCACCTAGGATGATGTAGTCTGCTGCTAAATGTGCTCCTCAGTGCATTTGGTATGTCCTGCATAGGGTGGAACTCGGACTCCAGCAGAGATGACAGTTTAGCCACCATCCTTCTCTCTCCCATCTCCTCCACTGGGTCAAGGCACTGCCCCAGGACAGAGCTAGCTTTCTTGATCAGTTTGTTCAGTCTCTTCCTATCGGCTGCTGTAATGCCACTGCCGCAGCAGACCACTCCAAAAGTGATGGCTGATGCCACCACCATGTCATAGAATGACTTCAGCAGCGCCCCTTGTACACCAAAAGACCTGAGTCTCCTCAGTAGGAACAGCCTGCGCCGTCCCTTCTTGTAGAGTGCGTCAGTATTGTGTGACCAGTCTAGTTTCTTGTTCAGATGAACACCCAGGTACTTGTGGGATGTCACCATCTCAATGTCTGTTCCCTGTATGTTTACTGGTGCTGTGAGGGATTGTCCTTGCCTGCGGCAGTCCGCCACCAGCTCCTTAGTTTTCCTCGCGTTGATCTGGAGGCAGTTCTGATGGCACCAGTCCACAGAGTCCTGGATAAGCCCTCTGTACTCAGCTTCATCTCCGTTGGAGATGAGGCCAACAATCGCAGAGTCGTCAGAGAACTTCTGTAGATGGTAGGTTCTGTAGATGATAATAATAATAATAATCTTCTCACATCAATGAAAAACCAACCACTTACAATAGAGCGCTCACATTGTTAGTTACGCCCTCAAGGTTCAGATCATTATTTGGCCTCAGTATCGCTCCAGCACAACGATATAACCACCGTCTCAATCTTAGCATTAAAGTTTTAATAAACCTTTTAATAACAAAATATTGCTAAAATATAAACTGATGCACTACAATGCATCTCAAATATTTGTAAACGTGTCCTGTTATAGTACTGCATGAGTTTATTGACGATACACAGAAGAAATTCAATATTACACTGAACTCCATTGAACAGTGATATAAACTAAAATAATTGTAATGGTGACTAAACAACTCCCATTCCCCAAAGTGCAAGATACACTATTATCTTGAATATAAGTGATTAAAAAAATCACACAAATAAGTAATCACAAACAAATAAACAAGGGATCTGAAACAGTCGATAATATTGGATGTCCCATTCATTTTCAATATTTAGGTATTCTGTAATTAATATTCACATAATCAAATAAATCTTAGTAATTTACTCCCTTTTATAATTGTCAAAGTCTAATGTGATTGCCTACACAGTGTTTCCTCTGGCTTAAAGACCTTGGCACGGTGGCAACGTATTTTCCCGGGGGAGGGGGCAGTAAACATACCGGAATATGTTAATTTTATACCATTTATTTCTTTTTAAAATTTTACACAGTAACGTTGCATATGGAACTTACCATTTGAAGTATTGTATAACCGAGGCTTGAATATTGGAATATTGGGCCAGTTGGGGTCCCACCCAGACAACCCGTGTTTAGACTTTTTACTGGTGTCATCCTTCTCTCCTTCCTCTGCTCTCACCTCTCCTGGACCCTCTTCCTGAACACGTTCCTCTCCTTGGCTCCACTCTTTTATCTCATCTTTCCCTCTCTGAGTCCTGCCTGATTCAGGTTCTCTCTCTGTCTATGGTGGTATACAAACAGGTTAGAAAATATCAAGTGTCATGTTTTGTTCTGCAGGATTTTTTTTGTCATGGTTTACATAAATGACAAAAATATGTGTATTTTTTGTATTTTTATTCTAGTGTTTTTTTTGTTTTTTTTTCATTGAGAGAGTAGGGAAGGGAAAGAAACATTCATAATAGTAATATACTCATGCATACTTAAATTATATGATCAGGTGGGTATAGTAACCAGAAATTCTACTCATGTAAAAGCAGTGCTTTGAAATTAATAATTAAAAATAGACAACCAAAAATTTCTAGTTGAGTTAAGGGTACAAAGAGCACCTACTTAAAAACTTGAGTAATGACTTCAGTCTTGAAGGTTTGAGGTTTTTCTCAAAAATTTATAACTATAGTTTTCTACTTTTCTCTGTAAATTTATCTAAATTTGAAACCATTTTCCTCAAATTTGTAATTTCCTCTTGTAAAATTGACTTATTGTACATTTGAAACTTGATTATAAATTTGTGGATTACTTTGACAAATTTTTGTCTGTTTTTTAAAATAAAATTAGTTGTTTTTTTTAAAAAATGCATTTGAAACAGACTGTGGTAATGTTTTTTTTTACTTTTTCCTTATAACAATTTACATTTTTGACCATAATTTTGCAGTCAGAACAGAACAATAATTTAACTCTGATTACAAAGAAAAAATATTAATAAAACTGTATTTAATGAAATAAATTAAATTACCAAGGATGCCGTTATTTCTATTATAATATTTCTTTATAGATTTTGGAAAAAAAAAAAAATCTCCTCACCACCCAGACAGCAGGAAAAACCTCCCTTATTTTGAAATCCAAATATTGGCGCGTTTAGTTTCGGTCATCTTAACTTGCCAGGTAAATAATTGGGAACATAACTTAATATTGTAGTGGCTGGTGAAATATATTCTCAGCAATTCATCAGTCCCCCTTGCCTTTCCCTTCATATGAAGTCGGCTGCATATGAATTCTAACCACATCTCTTAGCTAAACGACTCTTCCATTATTGCTTCCGTTTCCAGTGGATTAAAACCATGATAAACGCCAGTGCTTGCATACATCTTCTGATTTTTTTTCCGCATTTAAAGTACTTTAATAAACATATGTTTCTCTTGGACAGTCGCGCTAGCGAGACACTCGGCCTGGTGACTGACTGACTGGAAAGCTCGCGTAGGTGGGGCGCTTCTAAACTCCGCGCGAATGACGGTCATGCACGTTGTTCGTGTGTGTGCTTGTGGAAAGTCATTGCTTCATATATTTTTCTTAGTTTTATATGTCCTCATAAGCACGGCGGAAATTTTTTAGGCGCAGCGGGCAGCCACCCAGAAATGTTACCAGAGGAAACACTGCCTCCATATAGGCTACACCTCTTTGTATTCCACTTTCAAACACACTCTACATTTGGGCCTGTAAAGCCTGATTGGGATACCTGTTTCTGACAGGAATACTTGCATTCTATGGCCAATGGATTAATTTACTCTAAAGACACAATGCAGAATATGCAATGAGGTTAAAAAAAAAAAAAAAACATAAAAGAACTCTTAACAGCTGAAAGCTTGACGGAATCATTGGATTGGTTAACATCCCGGTTCGTGAGTCTACCATACACAAATCATTGAACAGGCATCGTGTCCATGAAGGAAGCTGCTGCTGCTTTCCCTGCTTTCCAAAAAGCATCACTGCACACCCGAAGTTTGCTCAGGAGCACCTTGACACTTCACAACACTACTGGGTAAGTGTTCTGTGGACTGTTCAAACTAAGGTTGAATTGTTTGTGAAGAACACACAGGGCTATGTATGGCATAAAGAGGTCACCACATACAGTACCAACATGAAACATCATCACAGTGGTGACATGATGGCGGGAGCATCCTGATTTGAGGCTGCTTTGCTGTCTCGGAGCCTGGACCGCTTGCCATCATGGAGAAAATGAATTCTCAAGTTTATCAAGGTATCCAACAGAGTAATGTCGGGGTGGCTGTCCGCCAGCTGAAGATCGGTAGGAGTTGTATGATGCAGCAGAACAGTGATCCTAAACATCTAAATAAATCTACTACAGCATGGCTTCAAAAAACAAAAATCAGCCTTTTGGAGTGGCCCAGTCTGAGTCCAGACCTGAATCCAGTAGAGATGCTGCTGAATGACGTCAAGAGAGCCATTCACACCAGAAAATATGGCTGAGGTGAAGCAGTTCTGTAAGAAAGAGTGGTCCAAAATTCCTCCTGAACATTGTGCAGGTCTGATAAGCAGCTACTGTTTGTTTGAGGTTGTTGCTGCAAAAGGATGTTTGACCAGTTATTAAATCCAAGGGTTCACTGAGCACTATGACTGTTTAATGGATATGTCCAGTAAAAATGAAGTATTGTGGAAATGTGAAAATGACGAGGCAGAGTTTATCTCACGAGTCAGTTTTATTCACATCTTCCAACATCACGAAGCAGAATAAAAGCGCATGACAAAGGGAACTCTCGTCCTTAAATACCAGGACTCTTACAGTTAAAAGGTCACATGTCTCACAGAACCATTGCATTATAAAGACAGCAACAATGCATCCTCTCTGCATGATATCACACCACTATCTACAATGCATCCCCTCATTAATCCTTTAATCATCTCCCACAGTCTCAAGCTTTGCATACCAAAGCTAACTCTCCTGCAGCTTCCTGTAATAACCACAGAAGCTCTGCCCTTGCTCTGGTCTAAAATGTTGAGTCCAAAAACAGGTCACGAATGTGTGTCCCCACAGCATTATAATTGTGTGGTATTCAGTTAAACACATTTAGTTGGGACTTTGGTGTAGATCAGATCACATTTTATGATCAATGAAGAAAAAAACCCCGGGTAATTCCAAAAGGTTGGCATACTTTTTCTTGCTGCTGTGTGAATGTTCTGCAGGATTAGCCTCTGATGGGGTTAATTCACACAGATGTTGACACTCGTGCTTTGTATGCTATACTGGATATTTATACAGCTGGGTTTTAGAGCCTAGGAATGAACCACTTTTGTTTCAGAATAATGGTGCGTTACGCTAGCTGCTAGTTGCAGCTAAAAAGGAAAAATTCTGCTTTAAGCTTTTGGGAGAGCAGGAGTAGTGATGTGGAGTCTGTAGGAATATCCAGTGTATACAGTATAGAAAATGACAGCTGGAAACAGGGTTATCATATATGTACCTAAAAATCTAGTTTTGGATTTCCTTAAAATGGAGTCAAGAAGCAGGCTATGGAGATTGCCACCAAGGGGTAATGTTTGATGACTGCTGCTGTCGGATGTGAGCCTTGTGTGGGCGTTTTGTATGAGCCTACTTAGCACAGCTGCAGTGATGTCAGTATGGCATGCAGCCTTTCTGCTTCTTCACACACTGGTTTGGATCTTGCTGTCTTTGTGAGGTCACTTGACCTCCAACATTTTATATTCCCTCCTCTAATCAGTGTTTCTTCTGCCTTAAAGACTTTGGAGTGGTGGCAATGTGTTTATTTTTTGGGGGAGGTGTATGTAAAGCATGTGTAAACATGAGAAAACGTATCACACTCAAAGGGAAAAACATTCATAATACTGTAATATTTTACTCACGCATACTTAAATTATATGATCATGTAAAAGCAGTGTTATCTTAATGAAATTAATAATTAAAAGTAGACAGCTAAAAAATTACTAGTTGAGTAAGAGTACAAAAGCACCCTCTTAAAAAATGACAGACGACACTGAGACAAACACTAACAGTGGGGTGCCAAACCTTTTCACAGTCAAAAGTAAAAAAAAAAAAAAAAAAAAAAAAATTACAAGAAAAAATTTCAAATTTAAGATGCAAAACGTAGTTGATTTACAATAAAAGAGTTGTAAATTTACAAATAAATGTAATAAATTAATGGAAAAAGTTACAAATTTATGACAAAAGCTGCAAAAAAAACAAACAAAAAAAACAACCTCAGCATTGGTGCTTCAAATGCATTTTGTTCAACTGTGTATTAGTAGCCCAGCCTGCCCGGCTTGGCTCCCTGCGAAGGACTGCAATCCGCTGGTTCAGGTGCTGCTTCTCCAACACCAGTGTCTGACCGGACGCTCCATGATCGTTTGCAGGGAGGCACGTCCAGCCTGGTTGGTCAGTGGTAGACGACAGTCCCGACTGCTGCTTCATTGTGGAGTGGAATGCCAGATCAACCGCATATCATATGCGGACACATAGCACGCTTTCACTAAATGACAAGAAGACACAAAAATGCCCAAATAGCGAAATAAATCATTTTTATTTAGTTACAGACAAATGGGCAACACTGATGCAACAGTTGCAGCCAAATGAGTTATTTTGCAGGGGGAGCACCGTACTGTGGATTCCTGAAATTTCCCTCTGGGAATCAATCAAGTATGCAAGATACAGATACAAAAAAAAATAATAATAATAATGTTCATTGTTTTGTACTTATAATATTGCTAAAATATAAAAGGATGCACTACAGTGGACCTCAAATATTTGTAAACGTGTCCTGTTATAGTACTGCATGAGTTTATTGATGATAGACTATAAACTACACATATAAACTAAATTATAATGGTGACTGAACAAGTCCCATTCCCCAAAGTGCAAGATATGCTATTATGAATATAATTCATAAAAGATCACAAATAAGGGATCTGACAAAAAAACAAAAAAAACCCAAGCGGTTCTCAAATACTGGCTAATATTGGATGTTCCATTCATTTTCAGTTATTCTGTAATTAATATTCACACAGTCAAATCTCAATTCAGTCCCTTTCATATTTGTCAAAGTCTAACGTGTGTGATTGCCTACATATAGGCTAGACCTCTTCATTTGGGCCTGTAAACCCTGATTGGGCTACTTGTTTCAGACAGGAATACTTGCTTTCCACGGGCATGCACTAGTATGACATGATGAGAGGGACCCGGCCACCAAACTGTCTGTATCATTTGAGAAACTGCATGAATAAAACAACTCTGCCTGTGCTCTCAAATTGGTGGCAAATGCACTTGGTTTAATGACTGAAAATAACCTCCATACATTGAGCATCATTTAGCCGCAGCACACCGTAGTGGTTTGGGTTGGTGGGAGAAATAAGCCGTTTGTTTGTTGCCAGTGCATTAGACCTGTGCACAGGGGTGTGAGGTGATGTTTTCTTGACCTGACCTTGGTGTCCTCTGGATGGTTCTGTTTGAGATAGCCATGCTTGGTCTTATGGTGACATTTTGCATTGTCTGAAGGTACCCAAAATGGAGAGCAAACAGCTGACCTGAGGTGTGCTTGGCATGACAGCGGTCAGCTGGCTGTGTGAGACTACAGTGCCAGCACATCCACAGAAAGTGGAAATGAAATTAGATTACTTTAGAAGATGCAGCAGAGAAATGTGTGTGCCACAATTACACAAATATCACAGAATCTGAGAGCAAGAAGAAAAAAAAGCACTTTTTTTACTCACTCCTGCGTGGAATCTGCAACACTAACCGCCTCGGCTGCTGAAGACAGCGGTTCACCACGGTCCCGTTTCAGCTCCACTCTGTGGTCTGTTGCCTCTTATTTCACCTCACTTTATAACCAGTAACTGTCTTGTGAAATCAACTCCTCCTCCAGTTTTGTTCCAATTGTTTTGAAACTCAGTACCATGGTTTGATATACTCTGATGATGATCATATTTTAACTTCACGCTCATCAGATGACCTTGAGGTCAAAAGTCAGAGGTCAGATTTTCCCTAAATGTGACCCGTGCTGGCAAAAGGGGTCATAATGCGCACCGCGTCATTACGACATACAGGCACGAGAAGTCATAAATCATGACTATTTCTTTGTTTGCTCGCCCCATGAGTGCCTGGTATCATTGTAAAGCTTAGAAATCGTACTTTCTAAAAATCCATATGTTTTGGCAGAAGACGTAACTCCTGACCGATGGAACGCGAGTTTTAAACCTAACCAAAATATAAACAAATCAGCTTTTTCTGGGTCTATTTTTTGCGCACTTTCTGCAAATTAAATATCACTTTGAAGGTCTTTCAATACAGAATATGGAAAAAAGCGTTATCTCAGTTTTGATAATTTCCTCAAAGTGACTCATTTTGCCAGCATGGGTCACAGATCTCAACACAATAACTACCGAAAGAAATGATGTCGGCTTTTCAAATCGATACAGGAGTTTTATCGAATACACATCTTGGATGATTTACACCCTGACTTAACTATCGGTTTGGAGTCAAGGGGTCAAAGTTAACATTGCAGTTGCACTATTAAGATAAAATGAGTAAAGCTAGGGTCACCAAACCAGGGATACAGGCTCATCTTGGGACCCTGACCTCTGAATATGGGTTTGGGGTCAAAAGATCAAAGGTCAAGGTTAAAACATTCCCTATGCCTTATTACTGTACAACGAGTAAAGTTAGGGTCACCAAACGTGGTACAAAGGTTCACCCTAGGGCTGCACGATTATGGCCAAAATGATGATCGATGTTATTTTGATCAATGTTGAAATCGTGATTATTAATCACAATTATTCATTAACTTTCGGAAAAACATAGATTGCATATAATGGAATTTTTTAATCATCCTACTTACCAATTGCTAGATGAAGCCTGTGGCCAAAGCACTGGATTCCTCGTCCATTTATTTCGATAAGCTGCCTCAACGATGTTAGATCCACTGTCTGTTCTTTGGCAGACCAGTCCCTCCGCCTGCAGGCCCCAAGATGATTGTGCTTCCTTCAGTCCATTGGCTATAGCTTCTTCTGTGTGGTCTTGTGGAAAAAGCATCTGCAAGCATCGATTCTTAATTTTAAAATCTCCCATCAATGTAGTGAATTGTCAGGGACAGGTACGGCTCTGCTATTCTGATTAACCATAGGTCAGTCGAAGTTGCAAAGTACTTGAGAGTTGTGAATTCCATCTGTATTTTTCATACATTGCAGGTAATGCAACTTTGGAGAAATGATTACATGAGGGGATCATCTATTTCTTGTCCAGTGTTTTGACCATGTTTCTGAAGCCTTTGTTGCTCATACAGTATTTATTGGACACATGTCTTTGGCCAAATGAAATGCTATTGCATCAGTAACTTAAGCATGTCTTTGGGAGGCGGATGGATACGGTGAAGCTCTGTGCAGAGTTGATACGGTGTTTGCCTGGATCAGCACTGGACACAGACTGATTTAGTGAAGTAACATTCACTTTAGCCTTCATGCATTTGTCGTACTTGTGTTTGTGGTGTTTCTTCGGGTGGTTGAATAAGTTAGTTGTCTTGCCCTGTGGCACAGACACAGCGCTATGGCACTCTTCACTCTATAAAAGCAAGAAATCTGGGTGTGTGTCAAGCGTTATAGGACATGATAGGACGGACTATGATCTCTGCCTGAACATCACAGAACGTCCTATGAACTCAGGCAACATAGGACAACATGTGTGTCTTTATGATGTCACATAGACCACAGAGATCATAGGACGATTTGTCTTTATGACGTCACATATAGATTTGTCTGTCGACAAATGTGTCTTTATGATGTCACATAGACCACAGAGATCATAGGACAATTTGTCTAGACAACTGTCTATGTGTCTATGTGCATAGGATGCCTGAGTTCATAGGATGATTTGTCTTGACGACAACTGCTGCACGTCAGAAAAGATGCCATGGATGAAACACCTGAGGTTCCAGCAGTACATCGCACCCGTCTGAGACAGGAGGACACCCTTCATAGGGTACAACAGACTTGAAAGCATGTTTCTGGGACATCATAGGACGGCCTATGATCTCTGCCTCATCATCATAGTGTGTCCTATGAACTCAGGCATCATAGGACGACTTGCCATGCCTACATGACGGCAAATGTGTAACCTTGACAAATGCCAGTCTACACTACAACTGTGTAAAAGGCCAAGCAAAATGCTGATTTTCTCTGGGTGCTCTGGTTTCTTGGTTTCTACGAGCATGCACGGGTCTTCCTGAACAGGGTCGAAAGCCACTTTTTTAGGATTGTGCCCATGAACTGGAATTACGACACACCTATCCCTCAACCAGTGGTCTGACCCACCAGATGGAGAGCAATAGAATGAGGAGAACTGCTGCACGTCAGAAAGGATGCCGTGAACATGAAACACCTCAGGTTCCACCAGTACGCCACAGGCATGACTGTGAACAACACAGCCGTCTGAGACAGGAGGATACCCTTCAGTGGTCTGAACGAAGAAGAAGAAGACCCACCAGATGATGTCTATATGACGGCACATAGACAGAGCACATGACTCCCTACAAGACATGTGTAGACACAGGTAAGCAACATAACACAGAACAGTGACAGGCAGGAGAAGAAGTAACAAGCAGGGGCAAACAGCCCCAGGTGGCAGGGCATCGTAGGATGGCCTATGATCTCTGCCTGAACATCATAGGACGTCCTATGAACTCAGGCATCATAGGACACATAGACAGATGTGTCTTTATGATGTCACAGGCATCATAGGACACATAGACAGAGCACATGACTCCCTACAAGACATACTGTATATACAGTATATAGACACAGGTAAGCAACATAACACAGAACAGTGACAGGCAGGAGAGGAAGTAACATGCAGGGGCAAACTGCCCCAGATGGCAGGGCATATTTTGTGTGATTTTTATGTTTTGCTGCATACAAAAGCCATCACACGTGATTGCCACTTAGTGCTGTGTTGCTATACCAACTGTCCTGTAACTGGCAAGAATTCTGTTCCAATGCATCCCCTCTATGGGCATGCACAGGTTTCTATGGGCATGCACGGGTATGCACTAGTTGCTTACAGTTTCTTTTTAGTCAGCATCACTTGCCCTGAATCCAAAACACGTCCAGACACAGATGATGATCCTTTCGAGGCACTAACTCCTTGCTTCAACGTGTTGCCGTACTGTCACTTTATGCTCCCGACATCTGGTTTGTGTTTCACCATCAAACCAGTCCACTATTGAAAACTTAAGGTTGCCGCTACAGGGTGCGCTTGCTTGTCAGTTCTGCAGCTTAATGTTTCCCTAGCATGTGTTCGCCCCTGGTGGTCGGCTGGCTGTTGGTTGAGAAAAGGCTTGATTTTTATATAGGGCAGAGCCTGCATTTTAAATGTTAATATCCCAGACGATCACGTTAATTTAATCGTGGCAGCCAAAATTGTGATCGCAATCAAAATTCGTTTAATTATGCAGCCCTAGTTGACCCTCTGACCCTGAAGTGTGACTATGGTTTTGGGATCGCAAGGTCAAAGGTCAACATCACAATGGCTATATCTCAACAACAAACAAAGCTAGGGTCACCAAACCTGGTACGCGAGTTCACTCTGAGACCATGACCTCTCAGTACAGGTATGGGGTCAAACGGTTAAAGGTCAAGGTTAGCACTCCCTATGCCCTCTTACTATAGAACATGTAAAGCTGTTTAGGATCACCAAACTTGCTACACAGGTTCAACTCGGGATCCTGCCCTACAACTATGGGTTGTACTGTATACTTTGTTGTATATTTGTGGATGATGGGTTTATTCTATTTTGGTTGTACCACAGTATAGGGCTGTGCGATATGACAATATAAAAAGTCCATCGTTTCATAGAATACTCTATTGTTTATATCGTATTTAAAATGCCCATACCCACATTTATTCAGTAAAGCTCCTACCTCACCACTACTTGTCAGCACCCCGTCTCTTCCCTGCAGTGCGCAATTGCGCGCAGTGGCACAGGTGTGGTGGGTGGCTGGCTAGGCTTCAGTCCTGTGGTTGCTAATGCTAACTCTAAGCTACCAGTTCAGATATCCACTGCTCCTGTTTGCCAGGGATGTGGGACCGTTTTTCATCATGTTGCATCAGAGAGGATAGTTCGCTAACCTCGTTTTACTAGGAGGTAAGTAACATTAACATCATGTCTAATTATAAAATGCTAAATGATCATCATTTAACTATCATTTAACTCATCCTGGAATTTCCCCATTGTGGGACTAATAAAGGCTCATCTTATCTTCTCTTATCTTTAAGCTAAGTTATGCTAACTGGAAACATAGCAGACCATCTGTTTTTTTTGGGAGGGGCAGGGTGTAAATTACTGCTGAGTTTCTTAGTTTTGTCTGAAAAAACATTATTTAAGCTGCAAAAGTGCATGATGGTGGCACATACACGCAAAATAAATAATAAATTAAAACTGGTCTAAGGAGCAAGTTGGCTCTTAATGTAATTTATTTGATTTCTAATCATTTTAATTAGTCATGTAGTGATAATGAATAAAGTTAGTCATCACATGTACAGTGGGGCAAAAAAAGTATTTAGTCAGCCACCAATTGTGCACGTTCTCCCACTTAAAAGATGAGAGAGGTCTCCAATTTTCATCACAGGTATACCTCAACTGTCAGAGACACAATGAGAGAGAGAGAAAAAAAAGCAGAAAATCACATTGTCTGATTTTTAAAGGATTTATTTGCAAATTATGGTGAAAAATAAGTATTTGGTCACCTACAAACAAGCAACATTTCTGGCTCTCACAGTCCTGAAACAACTTCTTTAAGAGGCTCCTCTGTCCTCCACTCGTTACCTGTATTAATGGCACCTGTTTGAACTCGTTATCAGTATAAAAGACACCTGTCCACAACCTCAAACAGTCAGACTCCAAACTCCACTATGGCCAAGACCAAAGAGCTGTCAAAGGACCCCAGAAACAAAACTGTAGACCTGCACCAGGCTGGGAAGACTGAATCTGCAATAGGTAAGCAGCTTGGTGTGAAGAAATCAACTGTGGGAGCAATTATTAGAAAATGGAAGACATACAAGACCACTGATAATCTCCCTCAATCTGGGGCTTCACACAAGATCTCACCCCGTGGGGTCAAAATGATCACGAGAACGGTGAGCAAAAATCCCAAAACCACACGGGGGGACCTAGTGAATGACCTGCAGAGAGCTGGGACCAAAGTAACAAAGGCTACCATCAGTAACACACTGCGCCGCCAGGGACTCAAATCCTGCAGTGCCAGACGTGTCCCCCTGCTTAAGCCAGTACATGTCCAGGCCCGTCTGAAGTTTGCTAGAGAGCATTTGGATGATCCAGAAGAGGATTGGGAGAATGTCATATGGTCAGATGAAACCAAAATAGAACTTTTTGGTAAAAACTCAACTTGTCGTGTTTGGAGGAGAAAGAACACCATACCTACTGTAAAGCATGGGGGTGGAAACATCATGCTTTGGGGCTGTTTTTCTGCAAAGGGACCAGGACAACTGATCCGTGTAAAGGAAAGAATGAATGGGGCCATGTATCGTGAGATTTTGAGTGAAAACCTCCTTCCATCAGCAAGGGCATTGAAGATGAAATGTGGCTGGGTCTTTCAGCATGACAGTGATCCCAAACACACTGCCCGGTCAACGAAGGAGTGGCTTCGTAAGAAGCATTTCAAGGTCCTGGAGTGGCTTAGCCAGTCCCCAGATGTCAACCCCATAGAAAATCTTTGGAGGGAGTTAAAAGTCCGTGTTGCCCAGCGACAGCCCCAAAACATCACTGCTGTAGAGGAGATCTGCATGGAGGAATGGGCCAAAATACCAGCAACAGTGTGTGAAAACCTTGTGAAGACTTACAGAAAACATTTGACCTCTGTCATTGCCAACAAAGGGTATATAACAAAGTATTGAGATGAACTTTTGTTCTTGACCAAATACTTATTTTCTACCATAATTTGCAAATAAATTCTTTAAAAATCCTTCAGTGTGATTTTCTGGATTTTTTTTTTTTCTCATTTTGTCTCTCATAGTTGAGGTATACCTATGATGAAAATTGGAGACCTCTCTCATCTTTTAAGTGGGAGAGCTTGTGTAACCCAGTGTTAAAAACGTGGATGGAATTATGAATGTCGATACCGCTTTAAGAAGAAGGGGGGACATTCATTTCACAATGGGAGTAGATAGTTTAACATGAATTAAATTATAAATATTGATGCTGCTTTTAAAAAGAAAAGCGCCCATTTCACAATGGGAAAGGATGAATTGAGTATGAATATTTAGATAGATGTGTATTCGTAGATGGTTAGGAACATTTTCTAGAATCTTCTGGTGAGGTTCCTGGTATGTGTTGGTATTTTGAGCAACCAATGGCTGCGCTGTTGCTGGGTCACGTCAGCCAACGGGGCCACGCACTCTCTCCCACGGTCTGTGCGTAATCCACAGAACGCTGTCAGACACAGCGGAAGGCACCGACCGAGAGAGACGATCACTCACAGAGACGGTGAGCTAGCGTGCTGATAACAGTCTTTGCCTTGGAGAAAATTCGAGATTGATTGGGATACAAAGGCTGTCGACGCCGTTGAGCGCGGGAACCCCTGACGCACGAGCCACTTAGCATGGTCAGGTTTTTTTTTTTGTGCTGGATTCAGAAGACTGTGAATTCTCCAGATCTGGATGGCGAGCTGAAGCCTGAACCCTAGAGACTGGTAAAAGTGACCCAACTGGTCACCTGGACTGATACCAAGAACTGTGAATATTGTAACTATATTTTGGAGTACGTTATTGTTGTTTTTTTTTATTATTATTGTGACAAGTGTTTTTTTTTATTGTACATAATATCATTATTGTAAATAATACACATTTGTTAAAATAATATATATAGTTGCAAGTTCTATACGGCTGTGTATGTGTCATCTGTTGTTGCACCTCCCAGGCTCCTACGAACCCAGAGTCGGTCTGACCTGGCCCAATTACCCCTCTGCCCAGGTAGAAAAGTTAAGGTAACTATATTGCCATAACACAATACTACCATAAAGGGTACTACACCTAAAGTGAGTAGGGTGAGTGGGTGTTAGTAAGGGTTACACACAAAAATCTGGCGAGCGCAGGTGTTAGTGGGTGTTACCCAATTACAGCAGGGGTGTATTACACTTGCACAATTGGTGGCTGACTAAATACTTTTTTACCCCACTGTATTTTATTGCATTACGTTTTACGTCTTTGATTTTCAGATCATGACCAGTCTGAAATATTTTTACTAAGAAGCAAACAGGTTAAATCATGCCAGAATGACAGTTTTTAGGTTGCAGGTCTACACTTAAATTTTCATTGATTTAAACTAACTAGCTGGCTAATTTACAGTATATCTGTAGGTGACAGCCATAGGTAATTTTCTCATTTTCCGACATTTTTTTCTGTTTTCTGTTTTTTGTTTTTTGTTTTTTTTTTTTTTGCTGTTCTCCACTGGCTCAGGAAATATTTAACGTGCTGATATTTACTTTTTATCCGTATATGATTTAGAAGAAAAACCTGAAATTTATAAGAATCAAGTCTCAATTGCACATTACAAAACTATTTTATAACACTGCAAAATGGGGAAAATGGTACATATAAAAAGTCCTTTTTATATGATTATCTATATAAACTGTAGAATTTACAGAAAATGTATATTGTGATATATACCGTTATCATGATATAAGATGATTTATATCATGATATGAATTTTTTGCCATATCGCACAGCCCTACCACAGTAATTATATTGAAAAACTGAAAACTGCTCTTTCACTAAGTATTGGGATCGTCAAAGAAAATGGAGATGGGGGATATGGCACTCGCCTCAGAGTGCTCTTGTTTTTAGTCTCTCCATTTTATCGTAGCCAGTTCAATAAGCCTTTGAATAGATTTTTTTAACCTTTATTTATGCAGTTCCCTGTGAAGTGTTGAGATTTATTCTGAAAAGCAGTGTTTTAAATACAGCTTCATTGTTCTGTAGATTGACAGTATGACAGAATCTGGCTCAGACTTTGTTGTTTTTGATAAACTGGTGTGAAGAACTCTAAGTTACTAATGCCCCCCCCCCAATAATTTTTTTGATTATGCTTTCACATCCTATATTTGTTCTGCGGTTCTGCTTTATTCATTCATAAGATTATAAGTGTCTTTCCTGTAAAGTACATACATGCCATTGCACCTTTTGCCCACAGGGTGGCATTTTTTCTGTGATTGTGAGCTGAGGACTATGGGATTTGCTACAGGGGCTTGTGGGAGTCGTGGTTGAAAGTCATTAGTAATAGGGCTGCAACGATTAGTCGACGTTGTCGATAACATTGATCATAAAAACTTGTCAATGCAGATTTTTATTATCGAGGAGTTGTTTAATTTTGAAGTTTATATGCATGCTGCGGAAATGTTCGGTTTAACTGTTCCAGCAAAGAAGAAGAAAAATGCTATGATGGTGATATGGAGAGAATATCACAGAAGGCCAAAAGTTTCCAAAGTGTGAGAAGATTTTACCGAAAATAAATAAATGAAACCAGTTAAATGTAGACTGTAAAGCAGTGTTGTCATATCACAGCTGCACTACAGCTATGCATCCATTCCCTCCTCCTCTCCCAGTGTTTCCTCTGGCTTAAAGACCTTTTCGTGGTGGCAACATATTTTTCCGGGGGTGGGGGGGCAGAAAACACATTACACTATTGTAACTGTAATATGTTAATTTTATCTATTTATTTGGCTATTTATTTATTTATTTAGATTTTGCACAGTAACTTTGCATATGGAACTTACCATTTGAAGTATTGTATAACTGAGGCTTGAATGTTGGAATACTGGCCAGTTGGGGTCCCACCCAGACGTTCTGTGTTTGGACTTTTTACTGGTGTCATCCTTCTCGCCGTCCTCTGCTGTCACCTCTCCTGGGCCTGCTGCCTGAACACTTTCCTCTCCTTGGCTCCTCTCTTCTGTCTCATCTTGCTCTCTCTGAGCCCCGCCTAATTCAGGTTCTCTCTCTCTCTATGGTGGTATACAAATGGGTTAGAAAATATCAAGTGTCATGTTTTATCCTGCAGGATTTTTTTTGTCATGGTTTATATAAATGGAAGAGGGTGCCAATTTCTGGTGGACGACCTATGTTCCTTAAGGAACCTAAGGGTTTAAGTCACTCACATAAATGACAAAAATATGTGTATTTTTATTCTAGTGTTTCTTTTTTCCATTGAGAGAGTAGGGAAGGGAAAAAAGTTCATAATAGTAATGTACTCATGCACACTTAATGATCAGAGGTGGGTATAGTAGCCAGAAATTCTACTCATGTTAAAGCAGTGCTTTGAAATTTATAATTAAAAGTAGACAACCAAAAATTTCTAGTTGAGGTAAGGGTACAAAGAGCACCCACTTAAAAACTTGAGTAATGACTTCAGTCTTGAAGGTTTGAGGTTTTCCTCCAAATTTTGATTTGATTTTTGATTTTGTATACTTTATTGATCCCCAGAGGGGAAATTGAGGGCATCCACCTGGATGGATGAATTTATAACAATGTTCTTATAGTTTTCTACTTTTCTCTGTAAATTTATCTAAATTTGAAACTATTTTCCTCAAATTTATAATTTTCTCTTGGAAAATTGACTTTTCTTGTACATTTAAGACTTTCTTTTAAATTTGTGGATTATTTCATGGCTAATTTTTGTCTGTTTTTTTTAACACAATAAAATTAGTTTTTTTTTTTTTAAATAAGCTTGAAACAGACTGGTATTTTTTTTACTGTTTCCTTATAACAGTTTACATTTTTGACCATAATTTTGCAGAGCCAAAACAGAACAATAATTTAACTCTGATTTCAAAGAGAAAAAAAATTAATAAAATTGTATTTAATGAAATAAATTGACTTAAATGACCAAAGATGCAGTTATCTGTTAAAATATTTCTATATATTGATAGTATTTTCAGAAATCTCCTCACCACCCAGTCAGCAGGAAAAACCATTTCTGAAAACTTTTGTCTGAAGGCTGCTGACAGATTAAAGTCATTGACTTCATGAATTTCGGTCACCTTAACTTGCCAGGTACATAATAATGAACATAAATTAGTTAATTAATTTTAACTAAGGTAAAGGTAAAAACATTTCCTTTTTATTTTTGTCTGAAATAAGAAAAACAAAAAACTAATAATTAAAAAGAAGACAAAATGAACCTACTTGAGCACCTAACCACACCTGTTAGCTAAGCGACTCTTCCATTATTGCTTCCGTTGCCAGCGGGTTAAAACCATGATAAATGCCTCCATTGCTTAAATGCCTCTGCTGCTTTTTTTTTGTCTTTTAAAGTACTTTAATAAGCTCATGTTTCTCTCGGGCAGTGGCTCTAGCGAGACACTCTGCCTGCTTACTGGAGCGGTCACGCGGCCAGGGCGCTTCTGAACTGCGTGCGGATGACGGTCACGCGTGTTGTTCATGTATGTGCTTGCAGATCATCATTCCTTCATATTTTTTTCTAGTACCTGCCTTGTACTATTGCACTTGAAATTGTTGTGGGATAATGAGGACACAGAAGTATGCAGCACTGTTGTAGAATCATATCATGCATAAACAAGCCTGGGTGAATGGGGGCACAGACCAGGAATGCTTCCGATGTGAGTGTTACCTTGGCCCAAAGTGGCGTTTTCGAGTGCCCCCTATAGGTGGTGCCCATAACAGCCCACCAAATTGTCATGATTTTCCAAACTCCTCCTGTAGTAGACTGACATCAGTAAAAATGAAGCTGGGCTATTGAGGGTGCACCGAGATATTTTAGCTCAAAAACCTGTCTTTCTTAAAAACTTAATTTTGGCCCTCCAGAGGGTGACCCTTCTGGAGGCCCTAGAAACCCAACCATTCACTTTCGGAACCTGAAAATGTGGAATTTTCCAATCTACCAATAGACCTTTCACCAAAAGAAATTTCAGGCAAATTCAGATTACACGTATATCAACCCCTAATAGTAACTGCTTGAATCTTATAAAAAATGGCAGTTCATTGTGTTGCTACAAACACTTCTAATTAAATTGTCAAGTTCAAATTTCCAACTCATGTTTGATGGGTCTTTTTTTTTTTTTTTTTTTTAAAGCTATGGGAACTTGTTATAATAGGTTACATTATATTAAGGCAGGGCAGCTCGGTGGTGCAGTGGTTAGCACTGTGGCAGCACAGCAAGGAGGTCACAGGATCGATTCCACCCCTGACCTTCGTGGGTTTGTTCCCACCCCCTGACCATCAGTGACCCTTCTTTGTGGAGTTTGCATGTTCTTCCCGTGTCTGCGTGGGTTTACTCCGGGTACTCTGGGTACTCCGGTTTCCTCCCACAGGCCAAAAACATGCAGGTTAGGTTAATTGGCATCAACTGGGGATTCTAAATTGTCCTTAGGTATGAATGTGTGAGTGAATGGTTGTCTTTCTCTCTGTGTTGGCCCTGCGATGGACTGGTGATCCCTCCAGGGTGGACCCTGCCTCTCCCACAAAAGATACTGGGATGAGCTCCAGCCCCCCTGCAACCCGAAAAGGATTAAGTGGTAGAAGATGGATGGATAGATGGATATATTAAGGAAGAGACTGACGACAAAGTGATATTCACAGGTCTGCAGGCTTAAACAGGTGAGGTAAAACATGACCTGGAGCCCTGAACATGAGCCATGCCAACAGGAAGCAGAGATGGCTGACATGAGAGAAATAATCATGATTAGTTGACTAATCGCAAAAAATAGTTGTTAGATGAGTCGACTACCAAAGTAATCATTAGTTGCAGCCCTAATTAGTAATTGACATCTGAAAAATGTCTGTATGGAAGAAAGTGATTTTATTTTTTTTTTTTTTTTGAGCACAAGCAGGAATTTTTTAAGTGGGAGGGTGAGTTTGTGCTTAAATCTGAACTGTGCACTCTCAAATTGGAATTGTGCTCAAATTGGAAGTGCTCGCTCTCAAATGTGAACTATGCTCCTTTCAAATCGGAGGAAAATGCTCTTCGAATATTGACAGGAATTTCATTCCATAGAATTAGGACGAGCAGCATGCTCCCCGAACTCCTACCACCTCCAATGTTGCGGGTGACTGTTTTGATGTGTGCACTCGTGGAGTGACATCTCTTCATTTATTTTCTTAATGAAAATATATAAATATGTATTATGTCAGGGGTGGCAAACCTGTGTGGTTGGAGAGCCTTTTATGGCTTTTTTGTCTCTTTTTTTTAAATTAAATTGTATATGTTTTTGAGCGTGGCAGCTCAGTGTTTGGTGGGGCGGCCTGCCACACAGAAATGTTACCTCTGGAAACCCTACTGTACCCAGGCCTTGCCTTAACACTGACAAACTCTGTCTGTGACAGGCAGTCATAGGTTCCCATTTCCAAAGGCGAAAACTCCAATTGTTTCTTACAAAGGTGGCAATGAACACAAGTACACGCACACACTCTGACTCTTAGTTACTTGTGCTCTTTATGCCTCTGTGATAGTTGTATATGGTTGAATGGTAATTTATTTTTTTCATTTCAAATGATGAAATGAATTACAGTCTAATTTATTCAATTAGATAATGGCGCCAACCCTCTTTATCTGGCAGCACACAGCTAATGTAAAAACAAACCACTTCAGGAGAGGATTCTTCATGCATCTTCCTTGAATTGACAGCCAAGATTACAAATGAGGCTGATGCATAAAATCTGGCAGGTTCACCCAACCTCACCTCAGTGCTTAATGGTGGTAATGGCTTTTATTGACATTCATTAGATCAGTGCCAAGAGGGCCTTTCCTTCGCTAAATCATTTATTGCAGCACTGGCCTTTGACTGCCTTTCTTTGGCCAAACCTTTATCAGCCAAATCGGTATGTGAAACAAGAAACAACCTTCTGAAAGCAATGCAGTTACTGCCATTTTTTCTAAATTTTGACCAGCAAAAAAAATTTGATCACTTCTTAAAAATTGACTTTTGAGTTGACAGGGTAAATACTAAACAGGATTGGTCTGTGTATTGTTGAGGTTGGGAGTCAGCTACTCTTTTTTTTTTTTTTTTTTTTTTTACACAATTGGTTGCAATTTTTAAGCAGTTGATAAACACTTTATTTAAAATTTTTTTTGGAAATGCTATTAATTTATCTTTGAAGGAATGGACAAACCTTTGCATTGTTAGCAAAGCCTTGTGATTAAACAGTTTTTGCATTTGTTCAACCACTTATACAACCACATCATATTTTCAGATACTAAATGTTTATGTTTAAATGTAGATTCCAATAACCAATAACTGGATGGTTGGCGAATCGAATCCCGCTCTCCCCAGATATCCTGCCGTTGTGTCCCTGGGCAAGAGACTTTACCCACCTTGCCTCCAGTGTCCATAACACTGGGTATGAATGTGTATAAATGTTCAGTAGTGGCCGGAGAAGCCGTTGGCGCGGATTGGCAACCATGTTTCCGTCAGCCTGCCCCAGGGCAGCTGTGGCTACAGTAGTAGCTTGCCACTACCAGTGTCTGTCTGAAGTGAATGAATAATGTATCTATTTGTAAAGTGTCTTTGAATGTCTATGATAAAAGCGCTATATAAATTTGATGCATTATTAGATTAAATAGTTTACGCAACATATTTAAGCAATATGTTAGTGTGACATGTCCTCAGTGGATAATAGCCATATTGGACCTTTTAACGATGGATATGGGATTTTATTAAATATGCAGTGTCTGGACATTACTCACATGTAATTAACTGCTAATACAGAAATTAAATGTCTGTCCACTGATTTTTTTTTTTTTTTTTTTTTTT
This sequence comes from Pholidichthys leucotaenia, assembly GCA_020510985.1. Taxonomy (NCBI): domain Eukaryota; kingdom Metazoa; phylum Chordata; class Actinopteri; order Cichliformes; family Pholidichthyidae; genus Pholidichthys; species Pholidichthys leucotaenia. The sequence goes on along the minus strand of CM035845.1, from coordinate 250,694,115 downwards.
GGCCATGAACAGATATACCAGTATTCGGGCAGGGGGGGGGGGGGGGGCGCTGAAAAGTTCATAGTGGTCAAATTTGACCAAATGTGGTTTATTTTTCAACATAGTCTCCCCTTCGGGCCACACACTTCTTCCAGCGGTGTTGCAGCGCTTGGATCCCTGCGGTTGAAAAATGAACCACATTTGGTCAAATTTGACCACTATGAACTTTTTAACCTATGAACGTTTCGCCCCCCCCCAAAAAAAAAATAGTTTTGCCATCACTGATATATGTACATATTTTCCCCACCTATTTACATCTCCTTTGTCTTACAGTGATAGTTAACTGGCATATAAAGAAACATTTCTCAAGGAAAATAAAACTACTACCTCAGATTTTATTTTAAATAACATGTCAGTTGCTCCAGGATTTCATGATGTTGGGATTGCGTCAATTCACGTGAAATCAACCAGTCAGCGCAACTATTGCATGACCTTGTAACTTTTTCCAATCACCGCAACTTTCCTGCAATTTTGGCCAGTCCTCGTCAACTAACGCCAATTTCACCAATCAAATTTCAGCTGAGTGGCGCTGAAACCAATCAACCAAATCAAATGCATCATTACATCGCGTTCACTTCCGTGTTTACAGTAAGTATTAACGAAACGCTTCAGCAAAAAAGTGTGTGATTGAAAAAATTACTCACCCGTGAGGTTTCAAACACCGTCCCTTCCTCTGTGTTCCCCAGCCTGCCCGTGGACGTCTCCATCCTGACCGCGTGTACGAACTGCTGGGTTTGTGTTGAAAAACGTCCGCCTGCCCCAAAAGCACCCTGTTGTGGGAGCGCACGTGACAAGAGACTCCATGAAATCACAAACAAACAAGCAAGTCTAACACTACAGCCAGTGTTTGATCATTTCATACATCTTTAGAGGTAAAATCATTTCTTCATCTTGTCAATGAGCTTTAAAGCTGTGAATCTCTGGTCTGAACATGGCCCCCCCCCCCCGTAAATGAAAGATGTGTGTCTGATGAGACGGGTGTGTGTCGACGCACGTCAGATAGACAGACAGGTAAGAGTGAGGCATAGGAATATTGTCTGCATTTTTTTTTTTCGGAAAAACACAGACTCCAATCGACAATACAGACTGACAGAATAGATTATTTATTTTTTCCTTTCCACTCGGTACCGCGTGGTTGGGGACCGTAGGGAGTTTTCGAATGAAGGCGCTGCAAATAATTCCACATCTCTACTCTTTAACATGCATTCAGTGCAATTTAGCTGTTGTAATGGATATTGTGTTAAAGTCTGCAGTGTTTCTTCTGGCTTAAAGACCTTGGTGTGGTGGCAACATGTTTTTCCAGGAAGGGGGGGGGCAGAAAACACATATGTATGAATATGTTAATTTTGCACTATTTTTCTTTTTTAAATTTTACACAGTAACTTTGCATATAATAATAATAATGCATCAGATTTATATAGCGCTTTATCATAGACACTCAAAAATGCTTTGTACAGATATATTATTCATTAATTCCAGACAGACAATGGTAGTGGCAAGCTACTACTGTAGCTACAGCTGCCGAACTCCACTGCTGCTTTGGTCCAGTACAGAGCGACCCTATGCCCTGGGCCGCCTGTGTGTGGGATTGTGGCTACAGCTCACAGTGTATCCGCACCTGCTGCTTCATCACTTGCCCATCGCCACAGGACTTGGAGGGAGAGGGGGGGGAATGAGAAGGAAATTGGGTTGGGGGGGTGGTGATGTCCTGACTTGCGCGTGAATTTGATTTAAGTGAGGGAGAGTTGCGCAGGGTCGTCAGCCTCATTCTGTCGTCCCAGCCTATCTGGATCCAGTGGCAAGACGTAGTTACAATGCAGTGGATGACCAGCAGTGTCTTGTGTGTCTTACTGTGCCCTAGTTGTGCTCCACAACACTTTGCTGGGTCTTCCTTCCTGCCCGTTGAGCCAATCTGGTTGTTTCCTCTGTGCAGTCCGCGAGGTCCAGTCTACGCATACGTAGGCAGACAAGTCCTACCTCACAGAGGCTTTCAAACCCGTGGGCTACCCTTACCTGGTTTCACCTGCCAGTCGAAGCGGTTTACCGGGGTGTGGCCGCGGTTGCATGCAAACAGCTACTTGGAGCCACATGTGAGAGTTGAGTGCTAAGTGGGAACCAAAGCAGACCGACCACCTGGAGGTCCGACTGTTGCCCCGTCAGAGGTACCATCTCTCCCTGACACTCCATACACCCCAAAACATACGCCCCAATACACTACTCACAAAAAGTTAGGGATATTTGGCTTTCAGAGGAAATTGATGGAAAATGTAAAAAGTTCATGCTACAGTGATTATAATATCATAAAAGTAGGGCATTTAAGTAGAAGCATGCAGTGGTGATTTCTTTATCGCAAATCATTTATTGAGACAAAAAGCAACAACAGGGGTGGGTATACCACAACAAATGTCAATGTCTCAATAACTTGTCATGTGCCCTTGAACATCAATTACAGCTTGACAATGGTGTTTAATGCCGTTCACAAGTTGACTTATTGTCTGCTGAGGCATGGTATTCCACTCTTCTTGAAGGGCGACCCTCAGGTCATTGAGGTTGTGGGGTGCAGGGTTACCATCCTATACATGGCCATTCAGCTGATCTCATAGGTTTTCTATGGGATTCGGGTCTGGAGAAAGTGCAGGCCACTCCATTTGTGGTACCCCAGCCTCCAGCAGCTGTTCTCTAATGATGCGACCTCGATGAACGGGAGCATTGTCGTCCATGAAGATGAAATTCAGCGTTTGTTGTTCATGCAGGGGCACAATGACTGGATTAATGATGTTATTCAGGTAGAATCGGCTTGTCACTGTACCATTCACAAGATGTAGGGCAGTTCTGTATTGACTAGACACACCTGCTCAGACTGTAACACCACCAACACCAAAGGCTTGTCTGGTGACAGCAGTGGCTGATGCACAGCACTCTTCTTGACGCCTCCAACATCGTTGGCAGCCATCATTTATGCTTAACGTGAATCGACTTTCATCAGAGAACAGCACTGAGGCCCACTGGTCCCTTGTCTAGCATAAATACTCCCTGGCCCATGCAAGATGATGATGCCTGTGCCTGATGGCGTGGTCAGGTACCCTTGCAGGTCGTCTAGCACGCAGACCACGCAGATGTAAATGGTCTTGAATGGTCTGACTTGACACTTGGGTACCTCTCACCTCCCTTAAACGTGCCTGGAGTTGAGTGGCATTCATCATCTGATTCTGCAGGGCACTGCTCACAATGAAGCGGTCATCAGCGGAAGATGTGGCCAAAGGACATCCACTTCTTGTGGATGTCTTTTTGTGAGTTTTCCAGTCTCTCTGTATCTCTGTTGCAACCTGCTGATGACACTCTGTGGCACTCTAAGCTCAGTGGCCACTTCCCTCTAAGAACATCCTGTTTGAAGCCTCCCAATGGTGAGGTACTGTTGATCAGTTGTTAGGTATCGTCTTGGTCTCATGATGTCAAAATGTGAACAGCATGATGAAGAGGACTCTTTAAATACCAATTCTAATTGAACCAGAAAATTTGTTGGTTGATTCATGGATCAAACACCTCTTGTGAATTTTGCCGTGAAGCACCTTGTTAGAGAACCGTAAGTTATGCAAAAAATACTGAAATATTGAACAGTTGTACATGTGCATTCAAAAGGTTACAGAAGGTAAAATTAAGTTCACCTATAAAGGTTATAGTGCATTTTAGGTGCACCCTGAAATTTCACTCGAATGCTGAATATCGCTAACTTTCTTGTGAGTAGTGTAGGTGGAGAAAGCTGGTGGCAGGTGGCTTACTAGCATGAACCTTCAGATAGCTTAGCTGAGCTCAGAAACGACAACATAAATTGCGATTTCCACACTGACAATTTATTCTATAATAAAAGAAAATATTGACCATATAAAGCTAGGTCTCGACAGCTCTACATATGTTTCTGTCATACATGAACAGTGCAGCATACGGACCACAACCTACATCACCTCGTGTTATGGATGACAGAGTCCTCATAAGGCACTTTTCCATTTGGCCCAGTTTGGCCTCATTTGGCCTCGTTTCGCACGGTACAATTTGGCTCGCATGTTTTTCTATTGCACTAGGTGTCATTTGAAGTGGGTGGGAAATAGTTAAAAGGGAGGCGGCGCAACCCTCTCCCTCCCACTACGTAAAACAAACGTAACTGGCATAAATCAAGCGTAACGTTACTCAAAACACAAGTTGGCAGGATACGAGGCGTCTGCGTTCTCTGGCTGTTTTTGCCAGAACAAAGGCAAAAACGGAGAACAGAAGGCAAACCCACAATACGACACACTCTGGAAAGGTACTGGAGCATTTAGAAGCCATGAGGATGCGAACTACATTACGTATGACGGTAAGCTAATGATTGCTAATGCTACTTTGCTTTTAAGTCCACCGTACAACATTGTAATGTCGGCAAGTTATCGATACTAGGTCCTAAAATCTGTATTCTGTGTGTGTGTTTCAGATGGCTCTCTTCTGGCAAAAATATCGCTTCAAACGGTCAGCGTTAATGTTCATCACAGTGATGTGACCCCAAGTTCACGAACGCGAAGTGGCTATAATGTCTGTAGAAATGTTTAGCTTCCTGTGAAATAAATTGATCTGATCTATGTCAAAATCATGGAGAGACTGTTGAGACGTCATGGAATTTACCTGCTCCAGCCAGTGGTGTCGTGGCAAAATATGGATCAGGTGCCATATAGTAGCATATGAGCCGTTAAATATATATTTCAACAGGTAAACAGTACTGAGTTAGGCATAAGATATATTTAGCAATTATGATGCATTTTAAGCCAAAACAAATGGATCTAGGATTAGAAGTAATTAAAATGAAGCAGTCCCAAGGTTACATGGAGAAATACGTGGATTAACTGGAAATATATCGTATTGAGTATTGCTGACTACATGTAGATACTGTATAAATATACTGTATATTCTCTGCATCAACAGTGAACTATACATGTATTCATGTAGTATTGCCCTGGGAATTTTGACAATAAACCTTTGTACTTTTGCAGATGTCTCTGTTTTGTTTTACAGTCTTCAGCAAATGATTGTTTTGGTTACTTTTCTTAAAAATAAGCCATTATTTTCAAAGTCACTGATAAATGGTTCATACTGTTGACTCTTTTCCCACCGGTGTCTGAACAGACAAAATAGAAAATCATGATGCAAACACATAAATCACTAAATTGTTTATTCCAATCAGCAGCAAATTACAGATTATTTAGAATGTGCAAAATTCAAACTGTAAAAAAAAAAAAAAAAGAAACTGGAATGAGTAACACGCCAGCCATGCTGCCTCACTCAGAAGCAACTGGTCGGCCCCTCGTACTGGTCCTGGTTCAGTAGATCTTCAGCCTGCATCTCTGTAAATAGTGAGGCAAGGTCCGGTTTGGGTGGATCGTTCTCCCCTTGCCTAGATGAAAGACAGAAATGGGTGGTGGATAATTAAAGAAAGTTTAAAACATATTTGAGAAATGAATGAATCTTTATTTTGGATAATTAGATTAAAAGAAAGGAACAGAATAATAGAACAAAGGGGGAAAAAATCCAATAAGGTCAAATTAAACAGGAACTCCTCAGATTATACAATTCAACATAACTTATCAGAAATGGGTGATGGCTGAAGCCGCAGCTTATATTGCCCACCCATGTTCCAGCTAAGAATTCAAAAATAAAATAAAATAAGAGTGATTACAAATCAGAACAAAGCTAAGACAAAACGTGACAAAAAATAAGCAACAGCACAACACAGACTGGATATGATAATCCTTATGTGATTTTACATGTTGTTTTGTATATACAGCCGTGGACAAAATTGTTGGTACCCCTCTGTTAATCGAAGAAAAACCCACAATGATCACAGAAATAACTTGAATCTGACAAAAGTGGTAATAAATAAAAATTCTATGAAAATTAACCAATGAAAATCAGACAGTGCTTTTGAAATTGTGGTTCAACAGAATTATTTTAAAAAACAAACTCATGAAACAGACCTGGACAAAAATGATGGTACTCCTAGAAAAGGTTGAAAATAGGCCATAGGGACATGAACATGACCATAGGGACATGTTCAACCAAGATGTGTCCTCTAATTAACATCACAGGTGTCTACAAACTTGTAATCAATCGGCCTATTTAAAGGGTGACAAGTAGTCACTGTGCTGTGACCATTGTGGGTTTTTCTTTCATTAACAGAGGGGTACCAACAATTTTGTCCACGTGTGTATATTTGGAGTATTAATTCCTTTAGTTTTTGTTTAAATTGTCCAAGTTTTGTACATGATTTTAATTCAGGTCCAAAAGCGTTCCACAGTCTGACTCCTTGCACTGAAACACAGTGTTGCTTGGTAGTAGTTCTCAGATCCCAGGGTAGACCCAGAACTCACTGGAGAGACAACATCTCCCAGTTGGTCTGGGAACACCTTGGTATCCTCTCTGAAGATCTGGAGCAGGTGGCTGAGGAGAGGGAAGTCTGGGCTTCTCTGCTTGAACTGCTGCCTCTGCGACCTGGACCTCTGGAAAAGTGGTAGAAGATGGATGGATGGATGTCATGTATGGGAGCATTAATGAATGATACAAAGTCTATAGTGTGGGTTGATTCAGCAAATATTTCACTCTGTGCAGTATTGTGACTGATTTGCATATTTTACCTTTAATATAATTAATATGTGACTTCCAACACAGTTTATTATCAATTATTACACCAAGGATTTTAATTTTGGATACCCTTTCAATCTCTACACCATTTATACTGAGTTTAAATACTGAGTTGTTGTGATGGTGTGAAATAACGTTATCAATAAAATTTAGCCACTGCTGTGTCGCCCTGGTTTCAAGTGTGGGTGGTGTTTTGTGCTTGTATTGCTAAAATATAAAAGGAAGCACTACAATGGGTCTCAAATATTTGTAATGTGTTCTATTACTGAATGAGTTTAAAGATGAAATACTATACACATATAAACTAAATTCTAATGGTGACTGAACATCTCCCATTCCCCAAGGTGCAAGATACACTATTATGACTAGAACTCATAAAGGATCACAGAAATGATCTGATAAAAATAAATAAACAAGCGGTTTATTTTATGGTGGCTACTATTGGATGTGCCATTCATTTTCCATTACTCTGTAATTAATATTCACACAAATAAATCTCAATTCAGTCCCTTTCATATTAAGTGGAAATTGTGCTACTTTAAATTTGGCACTTAACCTAAACTTTAACTTTATAGTGAGGTAGTCGGATCTGGGAAAAAAATGCTTTTTTTTGCGTGCATGGAAAGAAAATCCTACAGACACATATAGCGCGATTGTCTGCAAGTGTGAATGACCTGTTCCATGAGCAAATGTACGTTTTTTTGGTCCTTTGCTGTTTAAATTGAATTCTTTCCTCCCGAAAATATCATTTTTGAATATTAATTACAGCTAAATGGGAGCAGTTTTGATGCCGACATTTCACATCCTAATATATGTGTTCTATACACCATCGGCTTTTGCGTATCCGACTACCTCGCTTTAAAAAGCAAAAGATTTGACTATAAATATGATGTGTCGTTTACCTGTCAAAATACATTGGTGTCAAAACGTCGCCATTCTGAGCAGATCCTGTTTGGACTCTACAATGAAATACACACAAATTAAGTACATGCACAGCACGAAAGTGCAACATGTAAAAAAATAAATAAATAAATAAAATAAACTTTTTAACCAGGATTACAACTAGCTTATTTCATCAGATATTGTCAACACAAAAAAGCAACATACAAGGATGGACGTAGCATTAAGCTAGGTCATCGTTTAAACACGATTAAGTTTTCGTCTGTCCTAAGTGAACTTTCCACTGTTGGAAAAAATAACATAAAGCATGAATATCACATCACTCACCGTCCTGTATATCACAATATCACGGCTTCAACTGCTGAAGTTGGGTGTGTCGCGGCTGTACATTCAATTCAATTCGGGTGGCTAGGTCTAATTCCCGGTGCGTCTCCGTCTATTTTGTGGTGGGTCTGCTTGTGTGCCCCACTGCAAGCTCAGTCTGCTTCCCTCTGCATTCTCTCATCAGCCGAAACGCACAGGAAACTCTGCCGGACCGCGGTGTTAGATTTCTGCTGATTTCTGTTAAGCCATTCTATCGTTGTGGTTTATAATATCACTTGTTCACGGGCTTGCTGACGAAAAATTGCAAATGGCGACCAGCAAGCGATTCTGGAAAGTCAGCGTAACGCCCACTCTCACGACGCTACGCCCAGACCAATGAATGGCCAGCAGTGGCGTGACGAAACCGTGCCGGTACCCTTCGGACCTACTTTTATCGGTGCCGATAAAAGTGGAACAGTTCCGAAATAATGGAACTGTGAAGACCATTGGGTGCCAAAAGGAAAAGCGGACAAAGGAGGCCGAACCGTGCGAAAAGAGGCCAAACGAAGCCAAAGTGTGCCAAATGGAAAAGCGCCTTTAATGTCAAGCAGAGCACTGTTCTCACAGAGTGAACTCTGACTTGTGATATAACAGGGAGCTGCCGTCTGGTGGTAACTCCAGGAAGTACAATAATGTCACATCAAACACTTGACTGTTAAACATGACAGCAGTCTGAAACAGAAAGTGAAACTTAAATATTGCCACTGAACTGGAGACGGTCTGACAGAACTGCAGCTTCCTGTGCCATGTTTGTTTTGCCGTTTCTATGCAGTGTGACGTTGTCACTCAGCAGACCCCAAATATTGTGATATTCATCTTTACACCGGTATAAAAATTTATGTCGGTATTATGAACAATACAATATGGCACACCCCTAGTTCAGTCCCAGATCCCAAAATCGATGCCACAAAATTGGAACACAGAAAAATATCGGCCACTGCTGATATATTATTTGCCTATAGCTGATATCAGTCAATAAGGTAAACATCTGTCAATACCGATATTAGGCTGATATATCGGTGCATCACTATAGAGGGCCTAAGTCACTCCCCTCTACTTCCACATATGGGACCTTAAATTGGCAAAATTCTTCATTGAAATGAATAGCAAGAGTGAAATTATCTTTTGATCATAATTAAATTTTGCCACGAGTTAGACATATGTTGTTTGTCATTTTAAAAGATAATTACAGTTGTTGGCTGTTATATGATAAGAGGAATATTTAGTTTTTGTTGAAACAATTGGCGGACAACAACTCCCATCGTCCCACATCACCAAACACGTTCATGGCAGGAGATTACTAAAACCTCACCTTTTGTTTTCTGACCAATGGAAAAAAGGATCCAAAGAGGAGAAAAACAACTCAAAGGTATTGTTGTGTATTTTGGGAGCTGGAGCTGATCCAGAGGACTCTTACTGGTGCATTCCAAATACCCGTACATGTACGGGTATTTATTTCGCCCAAAAATGCAGCCCTATATGGTCGTATTTGGGTCTATACGCTTATTGGGATATGCCCTATGTCACCCTATACGGTTTTATTTGGGTCTATACGCTTATCAGAACGCGTGGACCTGAACGTAGGTCCCAGTCGTGGGTGTTCTCCAGAGAGTTTCGCCTGGAAACTCTGCGTCGTAAGTCTCCCTGAAGCGGAAGGGAGGGCAGATCAGTCAGGCTGCTGCGTTCGCTTGTCGTCGGAGACTCACCGCCGGGTGCTGCGTTTGTTGCCATCAGGACACCAGCGAGGCTGTCCAAACCAGAGGGTTGCGTTGCACAAAGCGTGTGCATTTTCGGGGTCCGCGCCAGCTTTGACATGAAGGACATTTTTTCGAGATTTATTCAGAGCTTTACCAATTGAAGTGTGGCACTCGTATGTATATATTTTTTCAAGTGTGTGTGTACTAAGCAGCAGGCCCGCAGCCACTAAATCACTCCTCGTAATTGGCTGAAAAAGCTGTCGGAGGCACTTACTTTATTTCCGTATTATCTTGGCTGTGTTCGGGATACACGTGCCGGTTGTTTACAAAACAGTCTACATGTCGTCATGCCATGTGCCCGGGTGGCCCGGGCCTTGTGTGTCTGCAGCAATCCAGTGTATGTTCCACAAGGCAGCTCAAGACGACGTATACTATTCCGTGTCAGAGATGAAGATATCCTGAAAGCAGAAGATATCATCCATAAATTGTAGCTCATTTCTAGGCATGAAGCAAAACATAGCATACTAGTATTGAACAACATAGACAGATACTGACTGAAAATGCATCCATCCATCCATCCATCTTCTACCGCTTTTCCGGAGGTCCGGGTCGCGGAGGCAGCAGTTCAAGCAGAGAAGCCCAGACTTCCCTCTCCCCAGCCACCTGCTCCAGCTCTTCAGAGGGGATACCAAGGCGTTCCCAGACTAGCTGGGAGACATAGTCTCTCCACCGAGTCCTGGGTCTGCCCCGGGGTCTCCTCCCAGTGGGACGTGCCTGAAACACCTCAAGTGGGAGACGTCCAGGAGGCATCCTAATCAGATGCCCATACCACCTCAACTGACTCCTTTCAATGTGGAGGAGCAGCGGTTCTACTCTGAGCCTCTCCCGGATGACTGAGCTCCTCACCCTATCTCTGAGGGTGAGTCCAGCAATCCTACGGAGAAAGCTCATTTCAGCCGCTTGTATCCGCGATCTCGTTCTTTCGGTCATTACCCAAAGCTCGTGACCATAGGTGAGAGTAGGAACGTAGATTGACTGGTAAATCGACAGCTTTGCCTTAGAACTAAGCTCCCTCTTCACCACAACAGACCGGTACAACGTCCGCATCACTGCAGATGCTGCTCCAATCCGTCTGTCGATCTCTCGCTCCATTTGACTTCTAAACTGGCTTTGACTGAAAATGCAGTTGACCATAAATTGTGTACATTTGTATTATGGTGGCTAGTTCAATTCATTCAATTCAAACAGATGCCAGTACAGATGCTTGTACTGCATACTGCATTAGTGCAAAGATGTATCTTCATCTACCATTAAGTCAAAGTCAAATTCCTTGTATGTGTTGTGCATACTTGGCCAATAAAGCTGATTCTGATTTCTGATACATTCACTGGTAACATTTACTGGTAACATACATGTATCTGAACTAGAAGTACAATAAGGAAACAAAGAAGTTTAATAATATGTCTGTATGTGAACCCTACTACCCTATTAATCAACAATAAAATCATTATATGCTATATTGTTTAATTATAAAGTAAATATATACAGTATATTTGTAAACTAAATCCTCATATTTTTTGGCAGGTAGCAAGTATTAGTAAGCTGATTTGCAATATTATGAATATACTGGTACATTTGTTGTATTATTTTTTTTTTTCAAATGTTTAAACTTCACCATTAAATTTGGTAAATTTTAAATTGCTATTAATGTTCCTCTGATAAATTGTTCATACAATATTTTCAAAAGAAATAAAACCAATTCAGAAGGTGGTTTCTTTTAATTTTGTAGATATTTCAATATCTCAGGCATAATTATATTTACATATTTATTCCATCTAGCTACAATGCTCTGCACTGTGTGTTCATATACTCATATATTTATTCCATCCAGCTACAATGCTCTGCACCGTGTGTCTGTGTGTGTGTGTGTATATATTTATTTTATAGTAATATGTACATATGTATATTAGCCGCTCTTGCTTGCTTGTTTTTTTCTTGCCTTCTGATTGTTGCTCTGAGTGTTGCTAACCCTGTGCTGTTGCAATCCTGGAATTTCCCCGTTGTGGGACTAATAAAGGCTTATCTTATCTTATCTTATAATTATGAACATTATTTAACTTTGTATGTATTGTGCGTCCCTATACTATTATTGCACACCTATACTTTCATTAAAATTTTAACAAATTTCCAGCCTATACTATTATTACGCCCTATACTCTTATTAAAATTTTCATTTTTTTCCACCCTATACTATTATTCCTACCTATACTCTTATTTGGAATGCACCAGTAAAGTTACTTTCCCCTGGGCGCTCTTTGAACATGTGATGTAGGGTACATGCCTCTGTGTGTAGTCTTTTAATTTACGTATTTTCATAAGCTTATACCTTAACGGACAACAACCTACATCATTGTTTATGTGGAAAATTATCTTTTAAATGAGGAAACATAATTGTAACCTGTGGCAAAATTTGATTGGGATCAAAAGATAATTTCACTCTTGCCATTGATTTCAATGGAGATTTTTTCCGATTTAAGGTCCCATGTGTGGAAGTAGAGGGGGCGTGATGTAGCCTCTCTATTGGAAACTAAAACAAAACAACAGCAACATGCTGTTGCAGCTGGTAAAGATTGCAGGGTTGAACCTTGGGTGTCACAAGCTCCACCAAACATTGAAGGAGCACTTCAAACTTCTCTCCTCTTGATGGGTAAACACAGCTGAAACAGCACATCAACCCAGAAGGGCAAAGGTCATCAGGCTGCTCAGATCAGCAGCAGGATTCCTGTGAACCCCAAAGAAAAGACTTGGGTTTTACAGTTCTCGTAGACCACAGCCTGCATGTTTTTTTTGTTTTTTTTTAGTGGTTTGCTAATCAGATGTGAGTCAGACTAAAGATTCTTAGATTCACTCTTAAACTCATCTAACGTTCAATTGCTTAATGCAGGTGGTTTAGTGTGTTTGACACTGACATTATCAGAAAACTTCATTTGACAGTTAATTTCTTTGATAGCTTACTCTGGTACAAAAATGAAAGATTGTTAATGTGTGTGAGGCAATGCATGGAAAAGGATTACCATACATGTCTGTGTGAAAGGTGAAACTAGTGATGCATCAGAAACATTTTTTTTCTTTTCAGACTGTCAGTAATTTGGTTTAGAAAGTTGCAGTGTCTCTTGGTGTTGACATGTTCTGAATGCCCGACATTGTCTAGGGGTAGTTTCTGTGTTGTTACAGATTCCCAATGAGATTTTATTTTTTTCACGCTAGGCGGTGCATGAACACGCAGCAGCCTCTCTTCTCTCTTCGTGTTTTGTGCCACTTTGTGTTGTTTAAATTATCAGCCCCTCCAGGATTTCGCGGGATGTTTTTATCATTGTTGCGGGCCAAAAAGCCTGAATTTGTGGGAGCTTTTTAAAAAAGCTGCGATAAGTTGCAATGTTTTTAGAGTGTTTATTGCACTAAAAGTTGTGGGAAGAATTACAAATTTTAAAGCGGATGCTTTTTTGCAGTTTACTGCAGTGATATTCTGTATTACAATACAAGAAGAGAACAGGATTGTCAAAAATTTCCTATTATAGTGATTTGTAAATTAAGCAGAATCTTGTGCTATACAGAAAAACTCTTGTGCAACAGCAAATACAAACATTAACAGAATATCCATTACAACAGCTAAATTGCATTGAATGCATGTTAAAGAGTATAGATTTGGAAATTATTGGCAGCACCTTCATTTGAAAACTCCCTGTGTTCCCCAACCACTCGATACCGAGCGGAGAGGAAAAAATAATTAATTTTTTCTGTTGCTCTGTATTGTCTATTGGAGTCTGTGTTTTCTGAAAAAAAAAAATAAAAATACAGAGAATATTCGTTCTTTCCATGCCTACCTGTCTGTCTGCTGCATGTCGGTACACACACACGCACACACACACACACATACCTTTCATTTACAGCAGGACGGGGGAGGGGGTGAGTGAGTGGGTGCATTTGTCCGTCCACACCGGAGGTTCACAGTTTTTAAGCTCATTGACCAGATATAGTGATGATTTTACCTCTAAAGATGTATAAATGTTTAAACGCTCGCTGTAGTGTAGTGTACTCTCCTCATGCGCGCTCCTGTGACAGGGTGCTTTTGGGCAGGTGCACGTTTTTCAACACAAACCCAGCGCTTTGTACACGTGGCCAGGATGGAGACGTAGCGAGGCGTCCACGGGTAGGCTGCGGGAGAAGGAGGAAGGGACGGTGTTGAAAACCTCGCGGGTGAGTGTTTTTTTTTTAAATCACACACTGTTTGCTGATGTGTTCCGTTACTCACTGTAAACTATAAACTCACTACTCACTGTAAACACGGAAGTGAACGGATGCATTTGATTAGTTAGACTGACCGTTTAAGCACCAGTTAGGCAAATTCATTCATTCATCTTTTTCCGCTTAATCCTTTTCAGGTCGGCGGGGGGGCTGGAGCCTATCCCAGCATCTTTGGGCGAGAGGCAGGGTACACCCTGGACAGATTGCCAGTCCATTGCAGGGCCAACACAGAGAGACAGACAACCATTCACTCTCACAGTCATACCTAAGGACAACTTAGAATCCCCAGTTTGATGCTAATTAACCTAACTTGCATGTTTTTGGCATGTGGGACGAAACCGGAGAAATCCCGGAGTAAACCCACGCAGACACGGGGAGAACATGCAAACTCCACACAGATCACTGTTCGTCGGGGGCTGGGATCGAACCCAGGATCCCCCGGCCAAGGGTGAGTTGCTGTGCTGCCGCAGTGCTAACCACTCCGCCACCGCGCTGCCCAAAATTGGCGGAAGTTGACAAGGATTGGCCAAAATTGCGGGAAAGTTGTGGTGACTGGCCAAAGTTGCAAGGTCATGCAATAGTTGCCCTGAGAAGCTGATTTTGCGTGAATTGGTGTGATCGCAACATCGCGAAATCTTGGAGGGACTGAATTATGCCTAAGTATATAGTCGTGTTTTATGTCTGTATATGATGCTGCGCACAAGCTACAGTCGCCACAGCCTCCTGGAGATAAGGAATATGACCAAACATTACATCCTGGATCAGAGTTAGAGAGGAACTCTGTGGCCTAGGTCTTTGCCACCAGACCTCCACACCCCTGGACTTGACTGCCATGTCTGATCCCTCTTGAGACACCATAGACGGTGTGAGCGGCAACAAAAGAGAGGTAAACATGGAGGTATCCGAATGAAGCTAACCACTAGCCCACACACACTCCCGATTCCTTCCCTCATTCTAGCCAACGTACGCTCACAAGACAACAAAATAGACCACATACAGCTCCTGAAAATTACGCAACGTGATGCATGGAACTGCTGTGTTTTTATCTTTGCGGAAACGTGGTTAAATGACAATATATCGGACTCTGCCATTTAGTTAGCAGGGCTAAAATGCTACCGCAGTGACAGAATGTACACGGAACAAGGGAAAACCTGCGGGGGAGGCATCTGTGAAATTCTTAACTCTCCTGTCGCAACAAATGCCAAGGTAATAAATACACACCAATACTAATACTAATAAAGGTAATAAACACACCTTGATACCAAGACTAATAAATACACATTAAAAGCAATTAGTACAGTTAAAGCAGTGAAGACTAGAGGAAACAACAAGAATGAAAATTCACTGGGTGACTATAACATGTCGCTGAGTAAAATAAAAATTCACTAAGTGAGTATGACTTGTCTCTGATAAAACCCAATCAACTGTACAATGGTAATTTTAATATCAGAGATGATATGAACGTGAGATGGCATGAGACTGTAGTGGGGAAAAAAAGTATTTAGTCAGCCACCAATTGTGCAAGTTCTCCCACTTAAAAGATGAGAGAGGTCTGCAGTTTTCATCATAGGTATACCTCAACTATGAGAGACAAAATGAGGGGAAAAAAAATCCAGAAAATCACATTGAAGGATTTTTAATGAATTAATTGGTAAATTCCTCAGTAAAATAAGTATTTGGTCAATAACAAAAGTTCATCTCAATACTTTGTTATATACCCTTTGTTGGCAATGACAGAGGTCAAACGTTTTCTATAAGTCTTCACAAGGTTTTCACACACTGTTGCTGGTATTTTAGCCCATTCCTCCATGCAGATCTCCTCTAAAGCAGTGATGTTTTGGGGCTGTCGCTGGGCAACACAGACTTTCAACTCCCTCCAAAGATTTTCTATGGGGTTGAGATCTGGAGACTGGCTAGGCCACCCCAGGACCTTGAAATGCTTCTTACGAAGCCACTTCTTCGTTGCCCGGGCGGTGTGTTTGGGATCGTTGTCATGCTGAAAGACCCAGCCACGTTTCATCTTCAATGCCCTTGCTGATGGAAGGAGGTTTTCGCTCAAAATCTCACGATACATGGCCCCGTTCATTCTTTCCTTTACACGGATCAGTCGTCCTGGTCCCTTTGCAGAAAAACAGCCCCAAAGCATGATGTTTCCACCCCCATGCTTCACAGTACGTATGGTGTTCTTTCTCCTCCAAACACGACAAGTTGAGTTTTTACCAAAAAGTTCTATTTTGGTTTCATCTGACCATATGACATTCTCCCAGTCCTCTTCTGGATCATCCAAATGCTCTCTAGCAAACTTCAGACGGGCCTGGACATGTACTGGCTTAAGCAGGGGGACACGTCTGGCACTGCAGGATTTGAGTCCCTGGCGGCATAGTGTGTTACTGATGGTAGTCTTTGTTACTTTGGTCCCAGCTCTCTGCAGGTCATTCACTAGGTCCCCCCGTGTGGTTCTGGGATTTTTGCTCACCGTTCTCGTGATCATTTTGACTCCACAGGGTGAGATCTTGGGTGGAGCCCCAGATCGAGGGAGATTATCAGTGGTCTTGTATGTCTTCCATTTTCTAATAATTGCTCCCACAGTTGATTTCTTCACACCAAGCTGCTTACCTATTGCAGATTCAGTCTTCCCAGCCTGGTGCAGGTCAACAATTTTGTTTCTGGTGTCCTTTGACAGCTCTTTGGTCTTGGCCATAGTGGAGTTTGGAGTCTGACTGTTTGAGGTTGTGGACAGGTGTCTTTTATACTGATAACGAGTTCAAACAGGTGCCATTAATACAGGTAACGTGTGGAGGACAGTGGAGCCTCTTAAAGAAGAAGTTACATGTCTGAGAGAGCCAGAAATGTTGCTTGTTTGTAGGTGACCAAATACTTATTTTACCGAGGAATTTACCAATTAATTCATTAAAAATCCTTCAATGTGATTTTCTGGATTTTTTTTCTCATTTTGTCTCTGATAGTTGAGGTATACCTGTGATGAAAATTGGAGCCCTCTCTCATCTTTTAAATGGGAGAACTTGCACAATTGGTGGCTGACTAAATACTTTTTTGCCCCACTGTAAGTACAATGCGCAAATGAGCAATGTACAAATTAGCATCCAGTGTGAGAATTCCTCTATGTAAAACCGTGTGCCCTGATAATGCCCAGTAGACTGTACAATGATAATTTATCTGCAGAGATGATATGGACGGAAGGCGGGGTGAGACTATGTACAGTGTGCAAATTTAGCATCCAGTGTGTGAATTCCTATTTGCAAAGCTGTGTCCGGAATTGTGTTATTTGTTCAGGAGTCTGATGGCAGTGGGAAAGAAGGCGTTTTTTTAGTCTGGCTGGCATACAAACCCAGAGTGAAAGCAATCAGACCAACAAAAAAGCAGGGGTACACACGTGGACAAAATTGTTGGTACCCCTCTGTTAATGAAAGAAAAACCCACAATGGTCACAGAAATAACTTGAATCTGACAAAAGTGGTAATAAATAAAAATTCTATGAAAATTAACCAATGAAAATCAGACAGTGCTTTTGAATTGTGGTTCAACAGAATTAGTTTAAAAAACAAACTCATGAAACAGGCCTGGACAAAAATGATGGTACCCCTAGAAAAGACTGAAAATAATGTGACCATAGGGACATGTTCAACCAAGATGTGTCCTCTAATTAACATCACAGGTGTCTACAAACTTGTAATCAGTCAGTCGGCCTATTTAAAGGGTGACAAGTAGTCACTATGCTGTTTGGTGACATGGTGTGTTCCACGCTAAACATGGACCAGAGGAAGCAAAGGAGAGAGTTGTCTCAGGAGATTATAAAGAAAATTATAGACAAGCATGTTCAAGGTAAAGGCTATAAGACCATCTCCAAGCAGCTTGATGCTCCTGTGACTACAGTTGTACATATTATTCAGAAATTTAAGATCCACAGGACTGTAGCCAACCTCCCTGGAAGTGGCCGCAGGAGGAGACGGATAATACGAATGGTAACAAAAGAGCCCAGAACAACCTCTAAACACATTCAAGGTGAACTCCAAGGTCAAGGTACATCAGTGTCAGATCGCACCATCCGTCGTTGTTTGAGCCAAAGTGAACTTTATGGGAGACGACCAAGGAGGACACCACTGTTGAAAACAAATCATAAAAAAGCCAGACTGGAATTTGCCAGACTGCATGTTGACAAGCCACAAAGCGTCTGGGAGAATGTCCTATGGACAGACGAGACAAAACTGGAACTTTTTGTCAAGGCACATCAGCGCTATGTTCACAGACGCAAAAATGAAGCATACCGAGAAAAGAACACTGTCCCTGCTGTGAAACATGGAGGAGGTTCTGTTATGTTCTGGGGCTGCTTTGCTGCATCTGGCACAGGGTGTCTTGAATCTGTGCAGGGTACAATGAAATCTCAGGACTATCAAGGTATTCTAGAGAGAAATGTGCTGCCCAGTGTCAGACAGCTTGGTCTCAGTTGCAGGTCATCGGTCTTGCAACAGGGTAATGACCCAAAACACACAGCTAAAAACACCCAAGAATTGCTAAGAGTGAAACATTGGACTATTGTAAAGTGGCCTTCTATGAGCCCTGATCTAAATCCTATTGAACATCTGGGGAAGGAGCTGAAACATGCCGTCTGGAGAAGGCACCCTTCAAACCTGAGACAACTGGAGCAGTTTGCTCATGAGGAGTGGGCCAAAATAGCTGCTGAGAGGTGCAGAAGTCTCATTGACAGTTACAGAAATTGTTTGATTGCAGTGATTGCCTCAAAAGGTTGTGCAACAAAATATTAATTTAAGGGTACCATCATTTTTGTCCAGGTCTGTTTCATGAGTTTGTTTTTTAAAATAATTCTGTTGAAACACAATTCAAAAGCATTGTCTGATTTTCATTGGTTAATTTTCATAGAATTTTTATTTATTACCACTTTTGTCAGATTCAAGTTATTTCTGTGACCATTGTGGGTTTTTCTTTCATTAACAGAGGGGTACCAACAATTTTGTCCACTGCTGTACGTGGCCAGAGGGGGCCTCTGAAGCTCTGAAAGACTGCTTCAGCACCACAGACTGGGACACTTTGAAGCACGCAGCCACTCACAATGGACACACAAACCTAGAGGAGTACACTGAGGTTGTTGTAGCATACATTGCGTAATGTATTGATGATGTCAGTCACTGCAAAACCATCACTGTTCTTGCCAACCAAAAGCCATGGATGACAACAAAGGTCTACAGGCTCCTGAGGGCTTGGGATGCAGCCTTCAGGGCCGGCGAAACTGCAGGACTAACAACAGCTTGGGCCAACCTGCCCCGTGGCATCAAGGAGGCAAAATGACAGTACAGCAAGAAAATATCCGGCCACTTCACCAACGCCAGAGATGCACTTTCCCTTTGACATGGCATACAGACCCTCACCAACTACAAACCTCCACGTCAGACCAGTGTGAGGGACACCACACTGCTCAACAACCTACCTAAATGACTTCCTCGGCCACTTTGAAGCGCAAACAGCAGGCCATGAGTCTGGATCCGGCTAGCGTGAAGAGGACCCTTTGCAGGAACAACCCACGCAAGGCAGCTTGGACCAGACAACACACTGGGTCGGGTCCTGAAGGACTGTGCAGAGGAGCTCAAGAATGTCCTAGCCGACATCTTCAACATCTCCCTAACTCAAGCTGTTGTCCTCACATGTTTCAAAACTGCCACCATAATAGCAGTCCCAAAGAATTTCGTCCCATCCAGCTACAATGATTACCGGCCCATAGCGCTGACCCCCATCATCATGAAGTGCGTCAAGCGGCTGGTCATGCGGAACATCAAGTCCATCCTCCCTCCCTTCCACGACCCATCTCAGTTTGCATACAGGTCAAACAGATCCACAGAAGATGCCATCCCTGCTGCTCTCCATCCAGCCCTCACCCACTTCAACTCGGAGAACTCCTACGTGCGAATGCTGTTCTTGGACTTCAGCATTCAACACAATCATCCCCCAGCACCTGGTACAAAAACTCAGACACAAAAACTCTCTCAGTAACTGGGTGCTGGACTTTGTCACAGGGAGGCCACAGAACGTGCGGGTTGGCAGCAACACCTCCCAAACCATCACACTGAGCACAGGGGCCCCACAAGGGTGTGTGCTCAGCCCGTTGCTCTTCACCCTGCTTGGCCCATGACTGTGTACCAGCCTACAGCACCAACCACATCATCAAGTTTGTGGATGACACAACAGTGGTGGGCCTCATCACCAACAACGAGAAAGCCAACTACAAAAATGAGATGACCGAACTGGTCCAGTGGTGTAAAGACACTATCCTCTTCCTGAACGTGGGAAAAACCAAGGAGATTGTGGTGGACTTCAGGAGGGGACACACACAGCACCCCCCTCTGATCATCGATGGTGCAGCTGTGGAGAGGGTGAGCAGCACCAAGTTCCTGGGGGTGCATATCTCTGAGGATCTCTCTTGGTCCAACAACACCACATCACTGGCCAAGAAGGCTCAAACTCGTCTCCATTTCCTCCGCAAACTGAAGAGAGCATGAGTCTCACCCCCCATCCTGTGCTTTTTCTACTGGGGCAATGGGGGCAATTGGGGGGCAATGGATCAGCGTTCTCGTCGCGCCCTCCGCCAGTACCCGGGCTCGCCTGGGGAAGCTAATGATCCTACCAGCAGACTAAATTCGAAGAGACGACGCCTCTGTGCCAAGTCAAAGAAGAATCCTAGTCACAGTCCTAAAGCCGAAAGCAAACAGCCCCAAGAGCACTTTGTGGTAGGATCGGCCCTTCGCATATTACAACTAAACGTTGAAGGCCTATCTGCAGCCAAGCGAAGCCTTATCGAAGTCCTCGCCTTCCAACATTCGATTGATGTAATCTGCCTCCAAGAGACTCATATTGGCACAGAGGAAGCTGGCCGCTTCACCATCAAAGGCTTTGACCTCCTGTGCTATGTTCTCCATGCTAAACATGGACGTGCCACCTATGTGCGTTCTGACATAGTTGAAGCAAATCACCTGATAACAACACATTTCTCAGACACCATAATCATTGGTGGCTTCCATATTGTCAATGTGTACAAGCCCCCTAATGCCAACTGGGATCTGCAGGTCTTACCCACCCTACCCCACCCTGCCATCTATGTGGGGGACTTTAACAGCCATCACCCTGACTGGGGGTACCCAGCAGTGGACAGTGATGGGAAGGCACTTTCAGACTGGGCATCCAGAAATGACCTCGCTTTGATATACGACCCCAAACAAAGAGGAACCTTCCACTCTGCTAGGTGGAAGAAGGACTATTCTCCTGACCTGTGTTGGGTCAGCTCTTTGAATGGGGAGCCATATCCTACACAGATCCTCATTCTTGATGATTTTCCACACAGCCAACACCGGCCCCTGCTTGTACACATTGGCCTACAACTTCCAGTCATATACAGCCCAAGGAAGATGCGCTGGAACTTCCGCAAAGCCAACTGGAAGAAATTCAGTGAAACTCTGGACCGGAGCGTTGTTACCATCCCACTCCACACCATCACTGTAGATGAAGCATACAACCGCTTCTGCAGCGCAATCTTCAAGGCTGCCCATACTGCAATCCCACGAGGCTACCGACCCCTCTATGTCCCATGTTTGGACGGAGAAAGTGCTGCCCTCCTACAATCCTATCAAACATCAGGGGACCCAGAGATAGCAGACAATCTCATTGAATCGCTAAATACAGCTCGGCGAAAGAAATGGGAGGAGACAGTTGCTGACCGGAGCTTTACCCACTCTAGCAGGAAATGTTGGAGCCTCATCCGTCGCCTAGGAGCTGCACAGAAGCCCCCTAGCCTAAGCCGAGCATCCGTCACACCCAACCAAGTTGCATCCCACCTACTGACTATCGCCAAAGCACCCCAAGACAAAGACACCAAAAGAGCAGTTACAACTGAGCTAAAAAAACACCAAAAAATGCCTGTAGAGGAAACGAACCCTGAACCCTTCGAGGCTGCTGAACTGGAGAAAGTCCTACAGAGCCTGAAATGTGGAAAGGCAGCAGGATACGATAACATCTTCCCAGAATTCATGAAAAATCTTGGCCCCCGAGCCCTAACCTGGTTGACACAATTCTACACAAGGATCACACAAACAAACTCGATCCCAAAGAAATGGCGGACAGCAAAGGTCATTGCCATCCCAAAACCTGGCAAAGACCACAAATTACCAGCAAGCTACCGCCCAATCTCCCTACTCAGCGTTCCTTACAAAATCATGGAGCGCCTAATTCTGCAACGCATTTCCCCAGAGGTAGAGGATATTCTAAGTGTGGATCAAGCAGGTTTCCGCAAGGACCGCAGTACAGGAGAACAAGTACTGGCCCTAACCACCTTCATCGAAAATGGCTTCGAGAGCAGACTGAAGACAGGGGCTGTGTTTCTCGACCTTACAGCCGCCTATGATACGGTCTGGCACAAAGGCCTCCTCCTGAAACTTATAAAGGCGATCCCTGCTTGGGCAACAGCAATTATAAAAACCCTGCTGACCAACCGAAGGTTCAGAGTCCACCTCAGTCAGAAGACAAGTGCATGGAGAATGCAGAAAAACGGACTCCCACAAGGCTCAGTTCTAGCTCCAACTCTGTTCAACCTCTACATAAACGACCTGCCTACTACAAAATCCCGCAAATTCACCTATGCAGACGACATCTGTTTGGCATTCCAAGCACCAGACTTTGAACCACTGGAACGGGTGCTCACGGAAGATCTTGCCAAACTGGACCAGTTCTGCAAAATCTGGCGCCTAAAACCAAGCCCAGCAAAAACCGTCTCCAGTGTATTCCATCTCCACAATGCAAAAGCTGCCAGAGAACTAAACATCCACCTGAGCGGACTCAAGCTTAAGCATGCCCCAAATCCAACTTATCTTGGAGTGACCCTTGATAGGACCTTATCCTTCAAGGAACATCTAAAGGGGACGGCTGCTAAGGTGAAGGTACGAAACAACCTGCTCTGCAAGCTCGCTGGTGCAAAATGGGGGGCGGCAGTCTCCACCCTGCGCACCTCAGCACTGGCCCTTTCATACTCTGTAGCAGAATATTGTGCCCCTGTCTGGTCCAGGTCATCTTACACAGACCATGTGGACACCCAGCTCAACACAACCATGAGAACTATAACTGGAACAATCCGCTCAACACCACTCCCCTGGCTCTCTGTACTGTCAAACATAGCCCCTCCACACATCCGGCGAGCAGCATTAACTCAAAGGATGCTCCAAAAAGTTAAAGATTCTCCTCACTTACCAATCCATGCAGATATCTACACTCCACCCACTGCCCGACTTTCATCCAGACGGCCGATTTGGAAAAACCCTCCCCCAGCTGACTTTACCATCCAGACAGCTTGGCAAGAGGAATGGGAGACCAAGGAGGTCCCAAACAAACAGCTGGTGATAAACCCCAACCAACAGGTCCCGGGCACCAACCTCCCAAGGAGACAGTGGTCTACACTCAATCGCTTCAGGACTGGACATGGCCCCTGCTTGGCCAGCCTTTACAGATGGGGCAGTAGCCCTAGCCCACTGTGCGCATGTGGAGAGGAGCAAACAATGGAACACATCATAGAGGCCTGCCCGCTCCAAAGACTGGAAGGAGGATTACACACCCTCCATACAGCAAACCAGGAGGCAACTGCTTGGCTTAAGGACTTTGCATTCGCTAAATAAATAAATCTACTGGGGCACCATTGAGAGCATCCTCACCGGCTGCATCACGGCGTGGTATGGAAGCTGCACCGTCTCCTGCCGGAAGACGTTACAAAGCACAGTGAAGGCAGCCAACAAAGTCATCGGTGCCCCTCTTCCCCCTTCTTGGACATCTACCTCACCCGCCTCACCTGCTGAGCCATCAACATCGCAGGCGACACCTCCCACCCCTCACACTTTCTTTTCAGCCCCTTGCCCTCGGGGAAAAGGTACCGGAGCCTCCGGGCTTGCTCCATAAGACTGCAAAACAGCTTTGTTCATTACGCCATCAGGACCCTGAACTCTGTCCACCCCCCACCCCCCCCAGTAATACATTTGGTACTATATGTCTCTGCACTTTAACGGCAACCATTTGCACAAATGCAGTATCTGCTGCTGTCTGTCATTGCAATACTGATCATGTGCAGTCCTGTCTGTTACTGTCTGTACCTACACTACCGTATTGAACTTGCAACTACGGGTATTACATCTCTACTTTTCTTTTTATGGGATTGCTGGTCTTCATCATCGTTAATTGTTTTTCTTTATTTGCACTGTGGGAGGTCTGGGTCTATCTTTTGTTGCCATTTCCACTATGGGTTGCATTACTGTACATAGACTGCCGTTGTTTTTCCAGCCTTATTCCTTTTTCTTTTTTTATATTGTGCATACCACTGAAGAGAGAGAGAAAGGCCATTTCAGTTCTCCTGTATGTCCTGTATATATAGTAGTATTGACAGATAAAATCTTTGAATCTTGAATCGAGATTAGGGCTGCACATTGAGCTGGGTGATATGGCCTAAAAATTAAATACCTCATTTATGCATTTTTGATTTTCATCAATAGTTTTGATTGAAGACGAGGAATTATTTCAAATAGGGTTGGTTTTTTTTCCCCCTTCCTAAACAAACATGATTCCCTGTTAGGAATAAAGTTCAAACCTGGTTTTAACCAATTTATACTTAAAGGTTTGATGACAAAGATTAATCTACTCATTTCTGATTAACGAAGTGCTAACTTAATTTTTATAAAAGTGGGGGTTATTGGTGGAGGCTACCATATTTACTCTTGAGAATAAGGAAAATCGATTTTCAAGATATTCTTTGTTTTTAATACATTGTGTTATTAAATAAAAAAAATGGATTTATTGCCCAGCCCTAGCTGCACGATATCGACGAGATTAGGGATGCACGATAGTAGAATTTTTGCTGATAATATACCACTTGTTTAAAGCTGGCTTTTGCCGGCGGGCGGTACCAACATATCACAAATTTTTCCCACCTATTTACATCTCCTTTGTTACAGTGCTGATTAACTGGTATATAAAGACACATTCCCCAAGCAAATAAGACAACTACAGTCATGTGAAAAAATTAGGACAGCCTGTATAAACCTGTATTTTTTTGGAACATATGTAGACATGGATATTTAATAACAATGTTAAAAGTACAGGGAGATTTATGTAATACAACTAAACAATTAAAAATTAAACATTTTTTTCAAATTTTCTGTAAATTGTAATTCTCAATAAATGGTGAGGAATAAATTAGGACACCCCCCATCTTTTTTAGGACACCCCCACAGTCATTCCCACTTACAATGGCTAAAATGAATTTAAAAATGTAAATAAAAACAAAAACAAGGTTAGACATAGATATGAGAACATTCCTTAGTAAAGAACTGAATATTTGAAGGGGTGTCCAAATTTTTTCACATGACTGTACCTCAACTTAATATGAAAATAAATGTTATGCATTTTCAAACATGTGTGAGGGGAGGGAGGCTCTGTACCCCTTTGTAATATTAAAACACACACAGTCCATTGTGTTATCTCCTCTTGTTGCGCACTTAATGTTGGTCATAACCAGGCGTACTAAAGGCTGTGCGAGATGACGATTTAAAAATGTCTGTCGTTTCATAGAATACTTTGTTTATATCGTGATTTAAAATGCACATACCCCCGTTTATTCAGTAAAGCTCCTACTTCACTACTACTTGTCAGCGCCCCATCTCTTCCTCGCAGTGTGCAGCGAAACAGGTGTGTAGTGGGTGGCTTGGCTTCAGTCCGGTGGTTGCTCATGCTAACTCCCAACTACCGGTTCAGATAGCTGCTATTCCTGTTTGCCAGGGATGTGGGACTGTTTTTCATCATGCTGCATCAGAGAGGATAGTTCGCTAACCTTGTTTTAATGGGAGGTAAGTAACGTCAACACCATGTCTAATTATAAAATCCTAAATGACAATGCTAAGTTGTGCTAACTGGAAACATATAGCAGACCATTTCTTTGGTTGAAATTACTGCCGAGTTTCTTAGTTTGGTCTGAATTTTTTTTTATTAAAGCTGCAAAAGTGCATGATGGTGGCACATACACGCAAAATAATAAATAAAATGGGTCAGAGGAGCAATTTGCTCTTAATGTAATTTATTTGATTTCTAATCATTTTAATTAGTCAAGTAGTGATAATGAATAAAGTTAATCATCACATATATTTTATTGCATTACCTTTTGTGTCTTTGATTTTCAGATCATGACCAGTCTGAAATATTTTTACTAAGAAGCAAACAGGTTAAATCAAGCCAGAATGGCAGTTTTTAGGTTGCAGGTTTACACTTCAATTTTCATTGATTTAAACTAACAGCTACAGTGCATATAAAAAAGTCTACACACCCTTGTTCAAATGCCAGGTTTTTGTGATGTAAAAAAATGAGACCAAGATAAATAATTTCAAAACTTTTTCCACCACTAATGTGACCTATAGCCTGTACAATCATTATCATCATCATAGCAGTCTGTCTGGGGCGACAATGACTGTTTCATTTAGGTCTGATCAGATTCCTCCACACAGCTCTGTAATTCGCCTTCCGCTGCCAGGACAACCCAAATGAAAAACAAACTGAAATTTTTTAAAGGGAAAAATAAAAAACTTACAATAACCTGGTTGCATAATTATGCACACCCTTAAACTAATCTTTTTTTTTTTTTTTGCAGCACCTTTGGCTTTTATTACAGCACTCACTCTTTTTGGGTAGGAGCCTATCAGCATGGCACATCTTGGTGTGGCAATATTTACCCATTCTTCTTTGCAAAAACTCTCCAAATCTGTCAGATTGCAAGGGCATTTCCTGTGCACAGCTCTCTTCAGCTCACCACAGAGATGTTCGATCGGATTCAGGTCTGGACTCTGGCTGGGCCATTCCAAAACCTTAATCTTTTTCTGGTGAAGCCATTCTTTTGTTGATTTGGATGTGTGCTTTGGGTCATTGTCGTACTGAAAGATGAAGTTCCTCTTCATCTTCAGCTTTCTAGTAGAAGCCTGAAGGTTTTGTGTCAACACTGAGTGGTATTTGGAACTGTTAATAATTCCCTCCACCTTGACTAAGGTCCCAGTTCCAGCTGAAGAAAAACGGCCTCAAAGCATGATGCTGCCACCACCATGCTTCACTGTCGGTATGGTGTTCTTCTGGTGATGAGCAGTGTTGTTTACGCCAAATATACCCTTTGGAATTATGGCCAAAAAGTTCAACCTTGGTTTCATCGGACCAAAACACATTGTCCCACATGCATTTGGGAGATTTCAAATGTGTTTTGCAAAATGTATCCCGGCTTGGATGTTTTTCTTCGTAAGATAAGGCTTCCGTCTTGCCACCCTAGACAGGAGATTGTTGTTACTTGTAATAATCAGCCAGTACTTGCCAGAAGGTCCTGCAGCTTCTTCAGTGTTGCTGTCGGCCTCTTGGCAGCCTCCCTGAACAGTTTTCTTCTCATCTTTTCATCAATTTTGGAGGGACGTCCAGTTCTTGGTAATGTCGCCGTTGTGCCATATTTTCTCCACTTGATGACTGTCTTCACTGTGTTCCATGGTATAGTATGCCTTGGAAATTCTTCTGTGCCCTTCTCCTGACTGATACCTTTGAACAATGAGATCCCTGTGATGCTTTGGAAGCTCTTTGCGGACCATGGCTTGTGCTGTAAGATGGGACTACAAAAATGTCAGGAATAGCCTACTAGAGCAGCTGAACTTTATTAGGTATTAATCAGAGGCGCTTAACATGGTGGCAGGTGTGTGCTGATTCCCACTTAACATGAGTTTGAATGGGATTGGTTGATTCTGAACACAGCCACACATGGTAATTTTCTCATTTTCAGTCATTTTTTTTTTGCTATTCTCAATTTACTTTTTATTCATATACAGTGGGGCAAAAAAGTATTTAGTCAGCCACCAATTGTGCAAGTTCTCCCACTTAAAAGATGAGAGAGGTCTCCAATTTTCATCATAGGTATACCTCAACTATGAGAGACAAAATGAGGAAAAAAAAATCCAGAAAATCACATTGTCTGATTTTTAAAGAATTTATTTGCAAATTATGGTGGAAAATAAGTATTTGGTCACCTACAAGCAAGCAAGATTTCTGGCTCTCACAGACCTGTAACTACTTCTTTAAGAGGCTCCTTTGTCCTCCACTCATTACCTGTATTAATGGAACCTGTTTGAACTCGTTATCAGTATAAAAGACACCTGTCCACAACCTCAAACAGTCAGACTCCAAACTCCACTATGGCCAAGACCAAAGAGCTGTCAAAGGACACCAGAAACAAAACTGTAGACCTGCACCAGGCTGGGAAGACTGAATCTGCAATAGGTAAGCAGCTTGGTGTGAAGAAATCAACTGTGGGAGCAATTATTAGAAAATGGAAGACATACAAGACCACTGATAATCTCCCTCGATCTGGGGCTCCACACAAGATCTCACCCCGTGGGGTCAAAATAATCACGAGAACGGTGAGCAAAAATCCCAGAACCACACGGGGGGACCTAGTGAATGACCTGCAGAGAGCTGGGACCAAAGTAACAAAGGCTACCATCAGTAACACACTACGCCGCCAGGGACTCAAATCCTGCAGTGCCAGACGTGTCCCCCTGCTTAAGCCAGTACATGTCCAGGCCCATCTGAAGTTTGCGAGAGAGCATCTGGATGATTCAGAAGAGGATTGGGAGAATGTCATATGGTCAAATGAAACCAAAATAGAACTTTCTGGTAAAAACTCAACATGTCGTGTTTGGAGGAGAAAGAATGCTGAGTTGCATCCAAAGAACACCATACCTACTGTGAAGCACGGGGGTGGAAACATCATGCTTTGGGGCTGTTTTTCTGCAAAGGGACCAGGACGACTGATCCGTGTAAAGGAAAGAATGAATGGGGCCATGTATCATGAGATTTTGAATGAAAACCTCCTTCCATCAGCAAGGGCATTGAAGATGAAACGTGGCTGGGTCTTTCAGCATGACAATGATCCCAAACACACCCCTCGGACAATGAAGGAGTGGCTTCGTAAGAAGCATTTCAAGGTCCTGGGGTGGCCTAGCCAGTCTCCAGATCTCAACCCCATAGAAAATCTTTGGAGGGAGTTGAAAGTCCGTGTTGCCCAGCGACAGCCCCAAAACATCACTGCTCTAGAGGAGATCTGCATGGAGGAATGGGCCAAAATACCAGCAACAGTGTGTGAAAACCTTGTGAAGACATACAGAAAACGTTTGACCTCTGTCATTGCCAACAAAGGGTATATAACGAAGTATTGAGATGAACTTTTGTTATTGACCAAATACTTATTTTCCACCATAATTTGTAAAAAAATTCTTTAAAAATCAGACAATGTGATTTTCTGGATTTTTTTTTTTTCTCATTTTGTCTCTCATAGTTGAGGTATACCTATGATGAAAATTGGAGACCTCTCTCATCTTTTAAAGTGGGAGAACTTGCACAATTGGTGGCTGACTAAATACTTTTTTGCCCCACTGTATGATTTCGAAGAAAACCTGAAATTTATGAGAATCAAGTCTTGAATGCACATTACAGAACTATTTTATAATAACACTGCAAAACTGAGGGAAAATGGTACATGTAAAAAAAAAGATGGTCCTTTTTATGTGACTATCTAAACTGTAGAATTTAGAGAAAATGTATTTGGTGATATATATCCTTATCGTGATAAAAATGACTTTTTTGTGATCTGAATTTTTTGCCATATCGCACAGCCCTCGGTGTACTGTTTGTCAGTGGCTGCTAGCACATAACTGAGTGCTAATTTGGCATTAGCATCTGGACCACTGTTACTGCAGCAACAGAAAACTCCTGTGGCAGATAGAAAGGTCTACATTTAACTCCCAGCACCGCCAGGTCTGGTGAACAGTATTTATCGATGACCACAGTTTGTAAACATGCCCTTATTTATCAATGACCTCAGTTTGTAAAGAAGCCCTTATTCACATATATGCAACAGAGTTTCCTCTGGTAACATTTCCGCGTGGCGAGTTGGGGGTGTGTGGCGCAATGGCGAAGGTGAGGCCACTTGCACCTTGCTGAGGTCATGGTTCCACAGGGTGGGCGAGTGCATCGGACTGCTGGCCCACAGCGAGCTGTCTGGCAGGCACCTGTCAGCCCCCAAAGTTCATAGACTGACCATGATGCAGTGGTAAAATTTTACCAAATGTGGTTTATTTTTCAGCATAGTCTACCCTTTGGTCCAAACACTTCTTCCAGCTGTGTTGTAGCATCCGCTACTGGTGGGCGGGAATATGAGGGGAGCTAATTGGATTATTCATAGATCCGCGTATACTTAAGTAGGTGGAAAACACTCTACAAGAAGGGACAGCGCAGGCTGTTCCTACTGAGGAGACTCGGGTCTTTTGGTGTAAAAGTGGCGCTGCTGAAGACATTCTATGACACGGTGGTGGCATCAGCCATCACTTTTGGAGTGGTCTGCTGGGGCAGTGGCATTACAGCAGCCGATAGGAAGAGACTGAACAAACTGATCAAGAAAGCTAGCTCTGTCCTGGGGCAGCGCCTTGACCCAGTGGAGGAGATAGGAGAGAGAAGGATGGTGGCTAAACTGTCATCTCTGCTGGAGTCCGAGTTCCACCCTATGCAGGACATACCGAATGCACTGAGGAGCTCATTTAGCAGCAGACTACATCATCCTAGGTGCACAACCGAGAGGTTTCGCAGGTCCTTCCTACCTACGGCTGTCAGACTGTACAACCTAAGCAGGGCTGCTCGCAGAGATAGCAAAAAGACGTGACAACCTAATAGTTTTGAATGCAAAAGACGCAATAGACTTACACAATGGTCCCCTCCGGTATACAACTAGGAAAATACCGGTCGCTATGGAGGGTGAGAATATGTATGGGTACATAATCATACCATGTAGGATAACTAAGTAGACGGTTGTGCTGTTTCATTCCATCTAGCTACAGTGCTCCGCACGGTGTTTATATATTTACATATTTATTCCATCTAGCTACAATGCTCCGCACTGTGTGTGTTTATGTATATATATTTATATATTTACTCCATCTAGCAACAATGCTCCACACTGTGTGTGTTTATATATTTACATATTTATTCCATCTACAGTAGGGTAAAAAAGTATTTAGTCAGCCACCAATTGTGCAAGTTCTCCCACTTAAAAGATGAGAGGTCTCCAATTTTCATCATAGGTATACCTCAACTATGAGAGACAAAATAAGAAAGAAAAAAAAATCCAGAAAATCACATTGAAGGATTTTTAATGAATTAATTGGTAAATTCCTCAGTAAAATAAGTATTTGGTCAATAACAAAAGTTCATCTCAATACTTTGTTATATACCCTTTGTTGGCAATGACAGAGGTCAAACGTTTTCTGTTAAGTTTTCACAAGGTTTTCACACACTGTTGCTGGTATTTTGGCCCATTCGTCCATGCAGATCTCCTCTAGAGCAGTGATGTTTGGGGGCTGTCGCTGGGCAACATGGACTTTCGTCTCCCTCCAAAGATTTTCTATGCGGTTGAGATCTGGAGACTGGCTAGGCCACCCCAGGACCTTGAAATGCTTCTTACGAAGCCACTCCTTTGTTGCCCGGGCGGTGTGTTTGGGATCATTGTCATGCTGAAAGACCCAGCCACGTTTCATCTTCAATGCCCTTGCTGGTGGAAGGAGGTTTTCACTCAAAATCTCATGATACATGGCCCCATTCATTCTTTCCTTTACACAGATCAGTCGTCCTGGTCCCTTTGCAGAAAAACAGCCCCAAAGTATGATGTTTCCACTCCCATGCTTCACAATAGGTATGGTGTTCTTTCTCCTCCAAACACGACAAGTTGAGTTTTTACCAAAAAGTTCTATTTTGGTTTCATCTGACCATATGACATTCTCCCAATCCTCTTCTGGATCATCCAAATGCTCTCTAGCAAACTTCAGACGGGCCTGGACATGTACTAGCTTAAGCAGGGGGACACGTCTGGCACTGCAGGATTTGAGTCCCTGGCAGCGTAGTGTGTTACTGATGGTAGCCTTTGTTACTTTGGTCCCAGCTCTCTGCAGGTCATTCACTAGGTCCCCCCGTGTGGGTCCGGGATTTTTGCTCACCGTTCTCGTGATCATTTTGACCCCACGGGGTGAGATCTTGAGTGGAGCCCCAGATTGAGGGAGATTATCAGTGGTCTTGTATGTCTTCCATTTTCTAACAATTGCTCCCACAGTTATTTCTTCACACCAAGCTGCTTACCTATTGCAGATTCAGTCTTCCCAGCCTGGTGCAGGTCTACAATTTTGTTTCTAGTGTCCTTTGACAGCTCTTTGGTCTTGGCCATAGTGGAGTTTGGAGTCTGACTGTTTGAGGTTGTGGACAGGTGTCTTTTATACTGATAACGAGTTCAAACAGGTGCCATTAATACAGGTAACGAGTGGAGGACAGAGGAGCCTCTTAAAGAAGTTGTTACAGGTCTGTGAGAGCCAGAAATCTTGCTTGTTTGTAGGTGACCAAATACTTATTTTACTGAGGAATTTACCAATTAATTCATTAAAAATCCTTCAATGTGATTTTCTGGATTTTTTTTTTCTCATTTTGTCTCTCATAGTTGGGGTATACCTATGATGGAAATTGGAGACCTTTGTCATCTTTTAAGTGGGAGAACTTGCACAATTGGTGGCTGACTAAATACTTTTTTGCCCCACTGTAGCTACAATGCTCCACACTTTGTGTGTTTATATATCTACATAATTATTCCATCTAGCTACAATGCTCCGCACTGTGTGTTTATATATTCATATATTTATTCCATCTAGCTGCAATGCTCCGCACCGTGTGTTTATATATCTACATATTTATTCCATCTAGCTACAATGCTCCGCACTGTGTTTATATATTCACATATTCATTCCATCTAGCTACAATACTCCACACTGTGTGTTTATATACTCATATATTTATTCCATCTAGCTACAATGCTCCGCACTGTGTCTATATACAGTATATATATATATATATATATATATATATATGTGTGTGTGTATATATATATATATATATGTACATATATATATATATATATATATATATATATATATATATATATATTCATATTTATATGTACATATGTATACTTGCTGCTCTTGTTTTTTCTCTTGCCTTCTGATTGTTGCTCTGAGTGTTGCTATCCCTGTGCTGTTGCAATCCTGGAATTTCCCCATTGTGGGACTACAGTGATCCCTCACTTATCGCGGTTAATGGGTTCCAGAACCGACCGCAAAAAGTGAAAAAACGCTTAGTAGCGTCACCCCTAATGACGTCACCCATAAATAATACGTACATTCATTCTCTCACTCTCTCTCTCATATGATACGTGTGTGTGTAAGTGTACATACATACGTAGATGTAAATAAAGTGTACATAAATATGTTTTTATAACTCTTTTATTCTTATAACAAGATACGTAACTCAAGATGAAGATGATTTACTGCACAGGTTAATGAGAGCTTTACTGCTCCTCAGGTGACGCCTCATCGTCAGGTGCTAGAGGCGCAGCATCGTCGAGGGCAGCTTCCGATAGAGCTGGAGAAGCTGCAGGAGGCGGCGTAGTGGCTCGACGGGAAGACTATTTTGCACAAAAAGGCACAAGAGAACAGCGAAAAGTTCCACGCGGCGAGACTAAGCAACACGAGCGATAAAGAACAATGAATGCGGTCTTCCTTCGCTGGGTATGGGCGCTCGGCAGGGAGAGAAGCTGGGTAAAACGTCTCGGCCAATCAGCTTGCGAGATTCCCAAGCCGAGCCAACACGAGAACAGCAAACAGAGAGGTGGATTTTGAGTTGTGCGGGCTCTCCGTGTTGATACCTGATGTTCTAATGTAGTCTCCCTGCCTTCTGCTAGCGCCCGCCCATTTTTTCTCAATTTTGAATTTTTGATGAATATTTTTGAAAAATCCGCGATGCACTGAGGGCGCGAAAGGTGAGGCGCAAAGTAGCGAGGGATCACTGTAATAAAGGCTTATCTTATCTTAAATGCAGTGTTTCTGGCTTAAAGACCTTGGCACGGTGGCAACATATTTTTCCGGGGGAGGGGTAGGGGACAGGAAACACATGACTACTGTAACCGGAATATGTTAATTTTATGCCATTTTTCTTTTCTTTTTTTTAATTTTGCACAGTAACTTTGCATATGGAACTTACTATTTGAAGTATTGTACAACCAAGGCTTGAATGTTGGAATATTGGGCCAATTGGGGTCCCACCCAGACTTCTTGTGTTTGGACTTTTTACTGGTGTCATCCTTCTCTGCTTCCTCTGCTCTCACCTCTCCTGGACCCTCTGTCTCAACACTTTTTTCTCCTTGGCTCCTCTCCTCTGTCTCATCTTGCCATCTGAGCCCTGTCAAATTCAGGTTCTCTCTCTGTCTATGGTGGTATACACACAGGTTAGAAAATATCAAGTGTCATGTTTTGTCCTGCAGGATTTTTTTTTTTTTTTTTTTTGTCATGGTTTGCATGAATGACAAATGTGTATTTTTTTGTATTTTTATTCTGGTGGGGGTTTTTTTTCCCTTTGAGAGAGTTGGAAAGAGAAGGGAAAAAAACATTCATAATAGTAATTTACTCATGCATACTTAAATTATATGACGAGGTGGGTATAGTAGCCAGAAATTCTACTCGTGTAAAAGCAGTGCTATGAAATTAATAATTAAAAGTAGACAACCAAAAAATTTTGAGTTGTGTTAAGGGTACAAAGAACACCCACTTAAAAACTTGAGTACTGTATTTTCCGGACTATAAGTCGCTCCGGAGTATAAGTCGCACAAGCCAAAAAATGCATAATGAAGAAGAAAAAACTTGTATAAGTCACACTGGACTGTAAGTCGCATTTTTGGGGGGAAATTTATTTATTTTTTTTCCACAATATCTTTATTGAACCTTTTTTTTTTTTTTTTTAAACAAACATGATACAAACAATCAAACACTAACACTAAAGTACTACAAAAAAAAAAAATGCACTAAAAACACCAACAACCACCAACAAAATCAAGTCTTCAACAATGCTCCTCTGTTTAGTCTAGACAATCCAATACATAAGTATACATATTATGTTCACCAGTTTGGAATTTACAAGGTCCACACACATCATTCACCTTCTTCTTCAAGAGTTATGTTTAAATTTTTTACATAATCAATAAAAGGTCTCCATATATTCTCAAACACAATTTCCTTTGATTTCAGTATATATGTTATTCTTTCTAATGGAAGGTTTGTTAACATCTGTCTTAACCACTGAGTCACATCTGGTCTATGAGTCTTTTTCCATAATAGTGCAATACATTTTTTGGCATTAAGCAAACTGAGGTCTATGAATGTTCTTTCACTTTTATTAAAATTATGCTTTTCTGGGTACAGACCCAACAAAAACAGTTTAGGATTCAATATGATTTGTTTTGAGATTATTTTTTCAATTGTTACCCTCACCTCTTCCCAAAACATTCTTATTAATCTACATTCCCATAAACAATGAAATAGGGTTCCTTTACTTTCCATGCATTTTGTGGATGTATCTGGTATATTTTTGTTATATCTATTTAACTCCTCCGGTGTAACATACATCCGCATTAACCATTTGAAATGTATCAATTTAAGGCGTGCATTTATTGATTTGGTTTGAGCATCTGTACAAGCCAATTCCCATTGTTCCTCTGAAATTTCAATTTGCAGATCTTCTTTCCAGTAGTTTAATCTTTTCAGTGAATTTTCACTTGAAGATAGTGTCAATGAGTTATAAAACTCTGAAATAATCCCCTTTCTTTTACTATCTTTCATCATCATTTTTTCCAAGGATGAATAAATAGGTCGAGTGAGAGCTTTATTTTGATTTGATCGAATAAAGTTTCTAAGTTGAAGATATTTAAAAAAATGTGTTCTATTGAGATTAAATTTGATCCTCAGCTCTTCAAAAGACATTATGTTGTCTGCACATGGCAAATATAAATCCTGAATCTTTTGTATCCCTTTTAAATTCCATACTTTAAATACAGCGTCCGCTCTCCCTGGTTTAAAATATTGATTACCCCATATTGGACTAAATTGTGACAATAACTGTGGTTCTTTTAAATAGTTTTTAGCTTCACACCATATTTTGATCATATGCTTTACAAATGGATTTTTAACTTGTTTTTGTAATTTTTTTGCCGAATCTGAGTATATGAATATGGGAAGAGGTAAAGGTAAATTGTATGATTCCATTTCAGTCCAGTGAGGGAGATCATTTGATGAAAAATAATATGTCATAGACCTCAGTTGTGCCGACCAATAATACAACATAAAATTTGGACATTTCAGACCTCCACGATCAAATGGTAAATATAATAAAGACAAACGTAATCTAGCCCTCCTGTTGTTCCATATAAATTCCACTAACTTTTTTTTTATTCTTGAGAATAAATCTAAAGGTGATGATAAGGGAATGTATTGAAATAAATAAAGTATTTTAGGTAAAATATTACTTTTAAGTATATTGATTCTCCCGATCATCGACATTGGTAGTGACATCCATCTCTGAGTTAACTCATTGATATCTGACATTAAGGCTTCATAGTTGACACTGGCGACTGATTCTAGCTTAGGCATAATATGGATTCCTAAATATTTAAACTGATTTACAACATTGAATTGATTTACCTCAGGGGCTGGGTAATTTCTCTGGGTCTCATTTAGCATTAATATTGAAGATTTAGTTTTATTTATTTTATATCCTGATATTTCCCCAAAATTCTTTATTAAATTCAACAAGGTTGGAATTGATTTTTTTAGATTCGACATAAACAAAATTATATCATCGGCGTACAGGGAGATTTTATGTTCTGTTGGTCCAACTTTAATTCCATATATTTGTGAATGTAAATGTATCGCTATCGCTAAAGGTTCAATTGCCATAGTAAACAGTAAAGGTGAAAGTGGACAGCCTTGTGGACATCCTCTATTGATTTTTATTGGTTTTGAAATATTGTTATTTGTTAGGATTTCTGCTGTAGCATTATTGTATATTATTTGAACCCATTTTATGAAATTATTTCCAAGTCCAAACCTTTGTAGGACTTCAAAAAGAAAGGGCCATTCAACTCTATCAAAGGCCTTTTCGGCGTCCAATGATAGGAGAGCTGTATCCGGTGCTTCTTTATTAAAATAAATAATATTAAATAGTCTTCTTACATTATGGAAGCCTTGTCTACCCTTTATAAAGCCATTCTGATCTCGATTAATAATATTTGGTAAAATTTCTTGTATTCGTCTTGCTAAAATTTTACAGATTATCTTAAGGTCGGCGTTTAATAGGCTTATTGGTCTCATATTTTCACATTTATTAGAGGGCTTACCTGGTTTTGGCAGCAGTATAATTAAGGCATTATTTATGTATGATGGTAAATTATTATTTTGAAATGCTTCTAAAACCATTTCCAAAAAAGGTTTTATTAATTTATTCTTAAATCTTTTATAAAGGTCAACTGGAAGACCATCTGGTCCTGCACTTTTTCCTGATTTCATATTATCAATGGCTAGCCCAACTTCTTCTTGACTAATTTTAGACTCCAATATCTCCCTGTTTTCATTTGGAATACACGGTATAGATAGTTCGTTCAAAAACCCATTTAGTTTTGTTAAATCAGGTTCATTTTTGGTATCATATAATTTTTCATAGTAATCTCTAAAGGCTCTATTAATTTCTAAAGGATCTATAACTACCTGTCCGTTACTTATAATACTGGTAATTGGTGTTTTAATTTCCAATTGTTTAATCTGCCATGCTAATAATTTTCCTGATTTTTCACCTTGTTCATAAAAAGATTGTTTCAATCTTAGAAGACTCGAGGCAGCTCTATTCGCTGATTTTTTGTCGTATTCAGCTCTCAAAATCAGTAATTCATTCTCCAACCTTGGGTCACTTCCTGCATACACTTTTTCCTGAAGACTTTTTATTTTATGTTCCAATTTAGCTCTCTCCTCTCGAGTCTTCTTAGATTTTGATCCTGTATAACTAATAATATGTCCCCTAATAAAAGCTTTGAAAGCCTCCCACTTTACACATGCTGATGTTTGTGTAGTATTGATGTCAAAGAACTCGTCTATCTGTTTTTCTATATACTTGACAAATTCCTCATCCTGAAGCCATTTATGCTGAAATTGCCATCTACCTGATTCCTTTGTCAATTTTTTATCTACATATATTAGACAACAGGGTGCATGATCAGAGATCACGATGTTATCATAAAAGCAGTTTTGAATCTTGGACCTTAATTCTGTGGAAATCAAAAAATAATCAATACGTGAGAATGTCTTGTAGGTACTGGAATAACAAGAATAGGCTTTAACTTGTGGTTTCATTTCTCTCCATATATCTAACAATCTCAATTCTTTCATAAAATGATTAATAGTCATCCTACATCCAATGTGCGTACAATCCAGTCCTGTTGATCTATCCACACCTGGATTCAATGTACAATTAAAATCCCCTGCTATTATATGTTGCCCTGTAAGTGATGATAAGATGAGAAATAAATTAGCAAAGAACTTCTGATCATCTATATTGGGACCATATAAGTTCACAAGATTTATATTTTCTAATAGCAAAGAACCTTGAATGATTACATATCTTCCAAATTTGTCTCCAATTACATTTTTCACTTGAAAAGGAACTGATTTATGTATGAGAGTCATAACTCCCCTGGCTCGGGATGAAAATGAAGAGGTGAATACACTTCCCTGCCATCTACTCCTAATTCTTTTAACATCCTCCTCTATCAGATGAGTTTCTTGTAAAAACACAATTCTTGAACCCATGTCCTTTATTTTATTCATAACTTGTTTAAGTTTTTTTAAATTTTGTAGACCTCTGCAATTCCATGAAGTTAAATTAAGATTAACACTTTGGTCCATGATCAATAGAGAGTTTGGGATTACCTTGCAGTGTAAACATGCTCATACAGAGAAGCAAAAACATGAGTCGTTGAACATTCATCCTACAAACTACACACAAACAAATTTCCCCTTCCCACACTTGTGGCAAACCCCCCAAAATCAAAAGAAAAATTCTGTCTCCCGATATAGCCATCGACCGTTCCACACCCACGGGGAACAGCCTAAGCCACTCCTTCTTCATCCTCCCAATCACCCTAACTCTACTGCTTTTAATGACGTAACATTAACTCTCCTCTGTAGTTTTCCAACTTAACTCCAAAATTTTTAACAACTTTGTACATCATAGTTTTTTTTTTGTTTGTTTTGTTTTTGTTTTGTTTTTTTAATATATAATACAATCTATATTTTGTAAACTTACTATTTACTTCAAGTCAGTCAGATGCCTGTGCAAATGCTTAATTATTCTACCTTATATTTTGTTCATGCTTAGCTCCCACCAGTCTCTTCTTCTTCTTTGATCTTCTTGATGAACTCCTGCGCCTCCTCTGGGGTCTTGAAGATGTGGGTTCTGCCCTCATACGTGGTCAGCAGTCTCGCAGGATAGATTACACCATGACGAATCCCAAGGTTGCGCAGCTCCTTACGTACGGGATCAAACTGCTTCCTCAATTGCTGGATTCCTGTGGCCAAATCTGGGTAGAACCGCACCTGCTGGCCCTGGTGTTTAATCTCTCCTTTAGCACGTGCAGCGTTGAAGATCTTCATCCTGTCTCTGTTGCTAAGAAACTTCATAATTAAGGTCCTCGGCGGTCCCTTATCTCTCCGTGGGCCAATACGATGTGCTTTTTCCAGAACCACTGCTGATTGCAACTCCTCGCTGCCCAGCACCTCCGGAATCCACTTTTCCAGAAAGGAACATACGTCCCGACCTTCTGATTCCTCTGGAAGACCCACCAGCCTCAAATTATTCTGTCTCGACCGAGATTCCAAATCCAAAATATTATCTTCCAGAGATTTATTTTTTTTTTCCAAAGTGCGCACCTTTAATTGAAGACGGGTGACGTCATCTTCAGCACTAGCGAGACGGAGCTCCATCTGCGCCGTTCGTTCTACACAGTCACCCAATTCCTTTCTTATTCCTTCCAACGCTGTCATAATCCCATCAAATCTAGAGGAAAAGTCCGCTCTCATTGAACTCATGGCAGCCATCAGCGCATCTGCGCCTCCCCCCGCAGACATCGCACCGTTGCCAGCCTCCTCCGCCATATATGGAGTTTTGTTTGCTGCGTCACAGACCTGAAAGTCCGTTAATTTGGACTGTTTCGGCGGCTCGCTTTTTCCTTTTCCTGGTTTTCCAGCCTTAGGCTTCGCCGACATATCCTCGCCCAAATGCTGGGATACGTTCTGTCCCAAATGAGAGAGTTATTTGCCGATTTTTTTTCTCCAGGAGCAGAGCAGAGCGAGACACGTCCGTCCTACGTGGCAGCCATAACCGGAAGTCCCCAATTTATTTTTAATTACTTGCTTTTCAACAAACTCACGGAAACTGTCGACCTTGGCTTGGAAGTCTGCTGGCAGTTTTTGGGACATCGTTGTCCGTGCTCTGAGGGAGAGGCTTTTGCGTTGCATGAGGCGGTAACACCAAGAAGGTCCTCCCGCAAAGTCATTTATATTCATCTCCTTGGCAACTACCTGAGCGTGGAGACGTAACTGCACCGTTGACGAGCCTCTCTCGGCAGCACGTTGTTGAAGCACCCATTTGTGAACTCGTTCTTCGAGCTGTGGCCATCTAGCTTTTATAAGTTTTCAGTCCACTAGCCGGCGCAAAGTCATCGCTGCAAAGGTGTCTTGCGAGATTTACCTGCAGCCCAGCCCCACAATTTAAGATAGCTAAGGGAGCAGCACCTACAGTCTACAGGCAGCACCGAGGGGGGCTCTTCTGCATTAAGGTGGATTGCTACCACCTACTCTGTTGGAGTATAATAACATGGAGGGGACATAAATGCCATTCCAAAATGGTGGAGTGTGAATGCATAAGCACATGAAAGATATTCTGTTATCACTGTTCAAGCTGTCTTTTGTAATATGCATATTGCACATGTTGATAAAGATGCAGTGATAAAATTTTGATATTTTGGAGCCCTAATTAAAAGTTTAAGTTTTTGTCTTAAAAAGTCATTTTCAGTCAGAGTTTGAGCTCCCACCCAAGAGCTGAGACTCTGGTAAAGCACCGACTCCTACTGGTGTTGGTGACATCATCAAAGTCACAACCACAGTAAGCTTTGCTTGTGAAAGCTCATCTCAAATAAAGGGAAAATGGAAGAAAACATGGACAAGTTGACCACAAGTGCATTATTACCAGTAAACTGATACAAATGAACATGAATCAAGTTGGACTCCATCGTGCAAATAGTAGCTGATATGTCAGTTCAACATGCTGCGGTCCATGCATGAAATGTCATTCAGAGGTACTGATTGCTAATTTTGTCATAAAGCGCATGTAATATAAGGCTGAAAATGGTATGGACTTCAATATGTAGGTTTAAATGCCTAATAATGCCTTGAAGGCCTTTAACATTAAGTGAAAAAAGACCTGAAAATGCAGCTTTATTCTTGGGTTTGTTTGTTTCTTTAAATATTGCTGTATATGCATCTTTTATGAGCTTTTCTTTTTAAAATTGCTGCCAGTAATGGGTTGGAAAAAAAATGAAAATATAGACTACTGGTCAAACGTTTTAGAACATCGCAATTTTTCCAGGGTTCATTGAAATTTATACAGTGTGTTCCAACACTACTTTTATGCAGACAGAGGGGGTTGTAAGTGATGGAGGAAAGTTGAGACACCTATAGGAATTGGAAGCACCAACTTTCAAGGCTTAATCAACCTCCACTGCTGCAGAACAGCTTTAAGTTTTTAATCAATTTCTTGTGACCTGAAAAAGGCCTTTTTTATATAATTTTGAAATGTACATTATTTTTTCATTTTTGGGTAACCTTACCTTTTCTTTTAACCTCTGGCATTTCAGCACTTCGCTTGTACCATTTCAAGCTATTCATTGGCTTTGAATAGCTTGAATTTCACTAAAACACTGGAAAAATTGGGGTGTTCTAAAATTTTTGACCGGCAGTATATGTTTGATATGCATGTATGCACCTACATGAGAAAACTGAAATCTCCCACATCCTTGTCCCCAAAATAACCCTTTTAGGGATGATGATAATAATAATAATGATAATAGATTAGATTTATATGGCACTTTACATGTCAAGTGATGTCTCAAAGCGCTCACAATGAGTCCATTATTCATTCACTCCAGACAGACATTAAGCTACTACTGTAGCCACAGCTGCCCTGGGGCAGACTGACGGAAACGTGGCTGCCAATCCACGCCAGTGGCCTCTTCAACCACTACTGAGCATTGATACACATTGATACTCAGTGTCATGGACACTGGAGGCAAGGTGGGTAAAGTGTCTTGCCCAGGGACTCAACGGCCAGATGGCTGTGGAGAGTGGGATTCAAATCGCCAACCTTCTGGTTATTGGATGACCCACTCTACCTCCTGAGCCGCTGCCGTCCACATTTCCCTCTGTTCCATTTTTGCTGAGCATCAAGCTGGATGGCAGGAAGTTCCATTTTTACATGGTCTGTAGCATGACCCTGCCGAGGCTTGAACCCCAACCTCCCGGTTGTGGGGCGGATGATCTATCTCTAGGCCACCACTCTGGGATAGACTCCCCAGCACAGGTCTCTATAATAAAGCTTTTACTTTAGCTTTTACTGCTGTGCTGCACCACACCACACTATAATTCCCACTGGCACAAGGGGAGGCCATGGAGTGTTGCTAACCACCCACTGTAAAGCCAGAATATTCTCAGAAACTACGCTATGTCTAATCCTTAAAGCAGACTGGTGTGTCCATGGGTTTATTTTTAAATTGAACTGGGGACTGTTCTTAGGTTTGAATCTGAGAAAGCATACATTTGTGCTTATTTCAGGTCTGTGACTTACTGAATATTTCTGTGTTTCAGGGGTCCCTTCAGTGTGGTGAGGCGCTGTATCAACAGGGACACTGGCCAGCAATTTGCTGTAAAGATCGTTGATGTGGCCAGTTTTACTTCCAGCCCTGGACTCAGTACTGAAGGTACGGAATACAACAGATGCTTTTTGAACCGTTACTGCACGTTAATCTTAGTTGTGTTTCAGCTAGGAATTTTTTGGCCTGTTGCCAAAATCTGTATGAACCGATCACGTGGTCTGTTTGAAACCTTGTAGTAATTCACAAAAAAAAGCCTCATGAACAGGAGCCCCAGTGCCGATCTTTTACTTTTTGAGTCAGTGTGGCACAAAAAAATGGACCTTGTGAAATGTTAACCTGTTTATTCTTAGTGCATGCACAATTAGCATGCTAATGCCATCTAGTCAAGGGCCCTTCAAGGTTGCACAGTACTTCCGAGAACAGAACATAGTGTGGCAAAAACATGTCAAGATCTGGAAAACGGTGCATAAATGTTCCTTTAAACTTCGTGTGACAAAATTTACGTCATCATCTCCAGTCTGCTAGTGTCCGCAGGGTGCTTCTGCGGACGACTGCGTGCAGCCCAAATTTTATGACCGCGCAGCCTGCCCACGACCTGAACACATTGACAGCGCATGCGCAAGACTGAATGTCCCATTCATGAGGTGGCCCAACCAATACAGCATACAAAGACAAAGTAGGCAAGGAAGATGAGAATAAACATACATACCTTTTGTAGCAGCAGCAGTTTGAACGGAGAAGAGCACTGGAAAATGGTATTTCCTCCTTTTCCTTGAAATTATGTCATTGTTGTTGCTACAAAAAATGTGCGTCACTCTCATGTTTATAGCCAGTGAATGAACTGGCGTGTTGGCGCATTTGTGCTACCCATAGGGCTTGGGGTGAAACAACTGTTGTGCGCATGCATCAACCGCTTGGTCTGGTAGATGGGGGGGGGGGGGGGGAGTGAGTATGTACAACGCCGCGTGTGCGCTGGGCTTGTCCCAAGCGCATGTGGACCAAAGCGGACCAGAGGGCAAATGCAGCATGAATAAGGCTTAAGGGCCACACAGAGTCTGTAATGGCAGTTTCACATCTATCTATAAGTGGAGCATATCTATCTGTCTCTATTCTACGCATATCTTTTGAACCGTTTGTCACACTGACCTAAGATTTTATACGTGTTTTGCTGAGGTTACGAGAGTGTGCATCCCAGAGTATGGACTCGCTCAGTCAAAATATGTAATTTTTATCAATAAAAGTTTAGCCACTGCTCTGTCTCTTCATGTCCTGACTTCAGAAAGTGTGGTTGAGGTTTCGG
This sequence comes from Pholidichthys leucotaenia, assembly GCA_020510985.1. Classification (NCBI taxonomy): domain Eukaryota; kingdom Metazoa; phylum Chordata; class Actinopteri; order Cichliformes; family Pholidichthyidae; genus Pholidichthys; species Pholidichthys leucotaenia. The sequence goes on along the minus strand of CM035845.1, from coordinate 250,649,891 downwards.
ATTGACTCCGTGCTGATAGGATAATACGCGGCATCATGGCCATGCTGATAGGATGATACGCAGCATCACGACCTGTCAGTCACCACAGTGTTCACTGGACTAAACAAGGAAGTGAAAAATGACAAATTTGACGAGAAAAAGATGATACTGAAGATTTAATGCTTAAAAAATTATTCCATAAAGTTGCCGTGATTACGTAGGTCTAAAGGATAATTCGGCATATGTGGAGAACACAAGGCGCGCGAGTAGACTGGGCGGAGCATCAGCGGGGACTGGGTCTGACAAAGAGCACCAGTGAATCAACACAGAACATGCCAGGAGAAGCAGCAGCCCGACACTACCTGGCTCAAAGGCACGCTAACTGATGGTGACAAAAAAAGTTATTATTATTCAATAAAGTGAATAAAAACAAGATAATGCATGGGGTGTGCTTTTGCCCAGAGGCACAGCCAACAGTAAAGTGTGATTCATCATGGAAAACAGTTGAGCTCTGCACTTCAAGCGATCAGCTGATTGGATCCACCTCCTCCGGTGTTCTGACATTTTGGCATATCTATCAGAACAGCACTGGACAGCTGATGGGATAAACTGCAGTTAAAGGTAAAAAAAAATCATAGAGGAGGGCTAAACAGCGATTTGGATCTTTTTCCTGTAGCTTGAAAGTGCGCAGACACATCCATGACAGGTCCCGTTATATGAACAAGTATGTGTGTTTAATTCAATTCAACTTTATTTATATAGCGCCATTTCACAACAACAGTCATCTCATAGCACTTTCAACTGTAGGGGAAACCCCACAATTGCAGAAAGACCCCAGCAATCAGGCGTTCCCCTGTGAGCAAGCACTTGGTGACGGTGGAGAGGAAAAACTTCCTTTTAACGGGAAAAAACCTCCAGCAGATCCAGGCTGAGGGAGGGGCAGTCATCTGCTGTGACTGGCTTGGGGGTCAGGGGATCGAGAAGAAGAAAAAAGAACAGACATGTAGAGAGCAAACAGCACGACGGGGACTCAATCTATGGGAGAGAACAAACCGATATTAATGACCAGCAAAAATTTCATTGAGAGTGAAGAAAGGAGTGAAACCCAGTGCATTGTTGGAGTTCCGCCGGCTGTCTAAACCTATTAGCATAACTAAGGGAGGGTTCAGATTTGTGTGTGTGTGTGTGTGAGTGTATATGTGTATGTATGTGCTGCAGGCAGCAGCAGAGTTCTGTACGGGTTTTTCCTGTGAACCAGTGCCACAAATATGCCATTATAGGGTAGCTCCAAGTTAGAAATCCGTTCAGAGTATTACTCATGTTAGAAATAATTTTTGGGTACGCTCAACATTCATCTCAACGTATTTCGACTTTTGAATAACTCTAAGTGACTGACAAGTAACGTGTGTAAATGAATGCATAACTTCCCTACAACCTTTGCTCCACGAATGCAGGACGTATCAACCATATGCTGGATACGTCTGAAAATTTTCAGCATGGGGCGCACACTTTTTCCAGTTTATAAAATTTATCACAGGGCCTGAGGTGTGTACGAAAAAAAAATAAATCACGTTTTGGTTAACGTTTAGTGTCAAAAATGCGATTGTTTAGGCAGAATAATATAATAATAAATAATCTTCTCGCATCAATAAAAAAACAAATCGCTGACAACAGAGCCACAGCACTCACATTGTTGGTCTTTGCCAGTCACGCCCTCAAGGTTCAGAGCATTATTTGGCCTCAGTATCGCCCCAGCGTGATGATATAAGCACCACCTCAATCTTAGCATTACAGTTTAAAAAAGCTTTTAAGAACAAAATATTGCTAAAATATAAAATGATGCACTACAATGGGTCTCAAATATTTGTAAACTTGTCCTGTTATACTACTGCATGAGTTTATTGACAATACACAGAAGAAATTCAATATCACACTTAACTCCATCACTGAACAGTGATATCAACTCATCATAATCATCATAGCAGTCTGTCGTGGGCGACGATGACGGTTTCATTTAGGTCTGATCAGATTCCTCCACACAGCTCTATCCTTAGCCTTCCGCTGCCAGGAACTCCTGTCTATATCCAACTTCTTCAAGTTTCTTTTTACAGTCTCTAAATATGAGCCTTGGTCTACCCTGATTGCGTTTGCCCTCGCATAACTGTGAGTAGAGTAACTGCCGAGGGAGATGCTGGTGGCCCATCCTCTCAACATGTCCCAGCCATCTCAGGTTCATTGGTATTAGCGTGTCCTCCATTGATGGTAGACCAGCTCGTTTCAACACTTCTATATTGATTATCTTGTCTTTCCATGAGATGTTCATTATGGCTCGAAGGTGTCTCATCACCTGCACTCTGTAGACAGTCCAAGTTTCAGCACTGTACAGTAGAGTAGCCAGTACTGTCACTCTGTACACTTGGCATTTCACACAGACACGTCGATTGTTCCACAGTCTCTCCCTCAAGTTTCCAAACACAGCGCTCGCTCTTCCCATTCTGAGAGATGGTTCATCCTCCAGCCTAGCATTCTCTGAAACCTTTGTTGATGTCTTACTCTTGGCTTTAAACTGTGCCACAATGAACAAGTCTGCTTCTCTCCTTGTTTGAATGTATACTTCTTCTGAAGTGTCTTTGAAGGCCACCTCAAACATGGCCGCCAGATATAGCGAGAAGAGTGTAGGTGCCAGCACACCCCCTTGTTTCACCCCATTGCTTACTGAAAAGTCTTTAGATACTGAACCACTCATTGCCACGTTTGCTTGCATACCTGTATGGAGTGCCTCGATCAGGCTGACAAACTTCTCTGTACAGCCATATTTCTTGAGTACCTGCCAAAGTCCTTGTCGCGAAACAGTATCAAAGACTTTACTGAAGTCTATGAAGACTACATAAAGCGGCATGTTCTGTTCGATACACTTTTCTTGAACCTATTTCAAGCAGAAAATCATGTCCATTGTGCTTCTTCCACTTCTAAAGCCGCACTGGGTTTCCGGTAGTACATTCTGCGAGATGTGTTCATTGAGTCTGTTCAGTAGTACACCTAAGAGAATCTTACCAACAGTGGCTAGCAGTGATATACCTCGGTAATTTCCATAATCTTTCCTGTCTCCTTTCTTGAACAAAGGCATAATACTTGCATCCTTCCAGTCTTGAGGTACTTTCTGGGCATCCCATATCTCTTGGATGAGCTTGTGCAGGCAGTTGGTCAGCTGAACACCGCCAAATTTCTACACTTCTGCTGGAATTCCATCCCTTCCTGGAGCTTTACCATCCTGTGTTGTCCTGATAGCTGCCATTAGTTCATCAAAATTTTGGTGGTTCATCCAGACTTGATACAGCTTGTTGCTCCACTAGAGCTTCTTTAGCCTTTTCAGTGAGATCTCCAAGGTTGTTTAGTAGTTGGTCAAAGTGGTCTGCAAATCTGTCCATGAGCTTGTCTTACCCCTGCAAAACCATTTCACCATCCATAGCCTTCAGTTGGATCAATCCTCTTGGTTTAGGGCCGTAGATTTCTCTCAAACCTGTGAAGAATGTTTTCATGCCCTTCCTGTCTGCTGCAGTTTGAAGTTCCTCCACTTTTTCATACCACCAGTTGGACTTCATCTCTCTGGTGTACTTCTGTAGCTCACTCTGAGCCTTTGAGTATTTCTTCTTCTTCGACCTTGTGTTACACTGTAGGTTTTCCTGCCTAGCTGTATTCCTCGCTTCTAGTAGTTTCTTCAGGTGTTCATCATGCTCATCAAACCAATCTTGATGTTTCCTCTCAGGGTGGCTAATACATCACTCGCAGTTTGATACACCGTATCCTTCAGTGTTGCCCATTTCTCTTCTATGTCATTCTCTGAGTTGTTGCTGTCCCAGTCTTTCAAAGTTTTCATCCATTTCCTGTGTAAGTTCTTCCTGCTTCTTTTGGCCTTTCAGTGCACTAGTGTTTAGCTTCCGTGGTGGCTTCGCACCCATCCTGCAGTGCTGTTTTCGTCTCCAAATCCTTAATCTAGATCTCAGCATAACGTGATCAGTACCACAGTCCGCGCCTCTCATTGCTGTGGTGTCCAATACATCCCTTATGTTTCTCTGCCTGACTATGATGTAGTCTAATAAGTGCCAGTGCTTGGATCTTGGGTGCATCCATGTCTTCTTGTGTGTGTGTCCTTGTGCTTAAATAGAGTGTTGGTTATCACAAGGTTGTACTCTGAACATAGTGCAAGTAGAAGTTCTCCATTAGCATTGCACTTGCCTACTCCATGACTGCCTAGCACTCCTTTCCATTTCTCAGTGTCCGAACCAACTCTGGCATTAAAATCTCCAACGAGTATCAGCCTGTCATCAGTCGGTACACGCCTGATAGTCTCACGTAAATCACTGTAGAACTCTTCCTTCACCTCCTCTGTGTTGGTCATTGTTGGGGCATATACACTGATGAGTGTGGCATACATCTTCCGCTGTAGTGGGAGTTTCATAGTCATTATCCTGTCATTGATTGGCACCAGTTCCTCATCAAGCATTGCTGCTATCTCCTTTCTAACTGCAAAGCCCACTCCTGCTTCTCTTCTTTCTTGAGTTGATCTCCCACTTCAAAAGAAGATGTACCCATGGTCTTCCAAGCTGTCATATCCAGGCAACCTTGTTTCACTAAGTGCAGCTATGTCTACATTGTACCTGTTCATTTCCAGGGCCACAAACGCAGTCTGTCTTTCTGGGCACTGTGATGTTGATCTGTCCAACAGAGTGCGTACATTTCATTCTGCTACACACAAGGCTGCTGTTGTCCTCTTCTTTTGTCTTCCTGCTCCTAGCTTACTTTTCACTGCCTGTCAGAGTGTGAACAGATCAGCGCGGACCTTGTTAGCCTGGGCGATGTCCGAGCTGGTATGAGTTGTTTTCTGATTGACCATTTCATGAAACTGCTTGCAAAGTATTTGAGTACGGCTAGCTTTTGCTTGACTAGCAGCACATTCTTGGCAGATAAAGGTATTATCAGTGGCAAGGACAAGCCAAGACAAACTGACTCCAGTATCTGTTGCAGTGACTGACCAGATGATAAGTTTGTTTACCTCTGATCTTTGTGTAGTGCATGTCACAATGCACCGACTGGCACAGTCCACCACAGACCTTGCGACAGATGTTTATCTTCCAGGATGTCCAGTCTCACCCCGTGTAACTGGGAGTGGTCCACCACAGACCTGTGGCAGATATTGTTTTTAGTTCTGCCAGGATGCCCTGTTTCACCCTCAGAAGAGCGGGGATGCCGGTTGAGTTGCTGACGGCCCGACCCATGAGACAGGTAGCACCGGTTTTCATGGTTATCCGGTAGCAAGCAAGCCAATGCCTGACCTGACAAACTAAAATAATAATTACTGAACAACTCCTGTTCCCCAAAGTGCAAGATACATTATTGTAAATGTAAGTGATAAAAGATCACACAAATAAGTGATCTAGCAAACAAATAAACAAGGGATCTGAAACGGTTGCTAATATTGGATATCCCATTCATTTTCAATATTTAGGTGTTTTTTAATTAATATTCACACAGTCAAATAAATCTTTGTGCCGTTTACTCCCTTTTATATTTATCAAAGTCTAACATGTGATTGCCGACATATAGTGTACACCTCTTTGTATTCCACTTTCAGACACAGCCTACATTTGGGCCTGTAAAATCTGATTGGGATACCTGTTTCAGAAAGGAATACTTGCTTTCTACGGGCAATGCACTAGTCTATAAATGCAAAGAATCTCTGTCTGTTCCTCACATATCTCTCAAACCATTCATCAGACTGGCCTCAGATTTTATCAGTGCTTTGCTGAGGTTAGGAGGGTGTGCATCCCTGAGTATGGAGTTGCTCAGTCAAAATGTGCAAGTTTTATCAATAAAAATTTAGCCACTGCTATGTCTCATGCCCAGGCTTCTTGAAGTGTGCGCGGGGTTTCAGATTAACTCATACTGATTGGATAATACGCAGCATCATGACCAGTCACCAGAGCGCTTCATAAACAAAACAAGAAAGTGAAAAGTGACAAATTTGACCAGAAAAAGAGAATACTGAAGATTTAATGCTTAAAAAAAATTATATCATAAAACTTGCCATGATTGCAGAGGTCTAATGAATAATTCAGCATGGAGAACATGAGGTGTGCTGGGGGGGGGGGGGGCACTGGGGGAGGGTGGCCTGTGGTGTCACAAAGGACAGCGCTGGCACACAGGTAAAGTAGCAGTTGAGACTGCCGTTAACTGGGCAGGCTGGGCTTGGCTCCCTGCATAGGACTGTGATGTACCGGTTCAGCTGCTCCTTCTCCAACACCGGTGTCTGACCGGGCGCACCACAGTCCTTCATGGGGAGGTACACCCAGCCTGCCTGGTCAGTGGAAGATAGCAATCCTGACTGCTGCTTCACCTGTGTGGTACCGCTGTCCCTTGCAGGATCGTGAGTCCCCTGTCCCACACGACTATCTAAAAATTAAAAACTTAAGAATAATACCACCATGATTGTGAAGTGGATTGGCCAGATCAATTGCATATCATATGTGGACACATAAATGACAACAAGACACAAAAATGCCCAAATAATGAAATAAATCATTTTTACTTAAATATTTACAGACAAATGGGCAACACTGATGAAACAGTTGCAGCCAAACGGGTCATTCTGCTGTGTGTAATAATGTTGAGTGTTTTGTACTTATAACATTGCTAAAATATAAACTGATGCTCTACAATGGGTCTCAAATATTTGTAAACGTGCCCTGTCATAGTACTGCATGAGTTTATTGACGATGGACTATAAACTACACATATAAACTAAATTATAATGGTGACTGAACAACTCCCATTCCCCAAAGTGCAAGATACGCTATTATGAATATAACTCATAAAAGATCACACAAATAAGTGATCTGACCAAAAAAAAAAAAAAAAAAAATACAAGTGGTTCTTCAACAGTGGCTAATATTGGATATCCCATTCATTTTCAGTTATTCTGTAATTAATATTCACACAATCAAATGAATCTCAGTTCAGTCCCTTTCATATTTGTCAAAGTCTTAACATGTGTGATTGCCTACATATAGGCTAGACCTCTGTATTCCACTTTGAAACACAGCCTTCATTTGGACCTGTAAAGCCTGATTGGCCTACCTGTTTCAGACAGGAATACTTACTTTCTATGGACATGCACTACTATTAATAAATGAGGCATAATGTGGCACATACTGTACCCAGATGACTAATATGTTGGAAATGCACAGGTTTGTCTGCTGAGGTATATGATGGTTTTGATGGTGAATACTGTGTGAAATATGATTGCACACCTCATCTCAGCGCATGGTTTGGGTCTGTGTCATGCTGAGGTAGGTGTGTGTTTGTGTGTGTTTGCGCACGCGCTAAAAGAAGATTGAAACAAAAATCATATGTGTGTGTTGGTGGTATGTTGGCATATACCAGGTGCCATCTGTGATGCCCCAGTCAGAGATTAGTCTCACAGCCAATAACTGCAAGAAACGGGAATGACCCAAGGGAGGACAAACTGAGACATAGTAAATTTATATCACTGTTTTCAATTGCCCAACTTGTATTGCTGCTAAATTTATTCTCATGAAAGTATTAGTGAGCTACAATATAAAGTTGTTCTTCATTCACTTAGAAATGGTAACATTAAGCCTGTCTACACATTATATCTTGAGATAGGTAGCATGTATTGCTTATGATTATCAATATGGCTTTCATTTTATGAAATAGTTTTATAGATGTCAGCAGTATTTGGGGTATTTTTGCAGACCCGGTTCTGGAGCTCAGATTGGGCCCAAATTTTTATCATTTTATCCCACTGGCCTCCAGACACTGCCCTGTGAATGTTAGCCCCCAACTCCCAGCGGTTAGACATTTTCCACCTCTGTGTTCAGTTAATAGCTCCCCTATGGATGTTCAATAAAGATTTCCCCTCCTAAATTTCCACATATCCAGGGGGGCTGAAATTTACAGGGGTTATTGGGCTTAAAATTATAGCCATAAATCAACATGTTCAGCCCCTAAATCCCAGCGGTTATACCTTTTCCATCTCTTTGTTCATTTAATGGCTCCCTGTTGGACATTTATTAAAGATTTCCCCTCCTAAACTTCTACATTTCTTGGGAGGCTGAAATTCAGGGATGCACACTCTCATAACCTCAGCAAAACACGTATCAAATCTGAGGTCAGTCTGACAAACAGTTCGAGAGATATGCGAGGAACAGACGGATACACAGAGAATTCTTGCATATATAGGTAGATTATTTGCAGCATAATTGAGTCATCTTTAGCAGCCTTCCTCAGACTGGTTTGTTCAGTGCATGTCTCTTTAAATGCCCAAGAGCTGCTGTTAACTCCACCCTCCCTCTTTTGTCACTATTGCTATTCATTACTGATTAGCTCCTATCATGGGTGCCGAGGCTGAGCCAACTAACATAAATTCATCTTAAAGAATGAATGAAATCATTGATAGATGGGTGTGTGGTTTCAGTGGTTGATAGGATACAACCGGTCCTTGGAGTACAGTAAGCACAGACTGATTCGCAGATGAGTGAATGGTGGCTAGCTGATGGTAGCTGCTCACTTCAGAACGTCTAAGAATGATGTATTGGGTCAGGTGTTGGCAGATACACAATAGCAATCAAAACCGACCTAATCGACACGGTCAGCCTCTCCCTACGAGACCAGTTCTCATAGCCAGACTACGGCTAACAATTTGATGTAGCATCATTGAAAAAAATGAGACAAAATAAGACAGAATGACACAAGATGTATTATCGACTGTGCTTTAGTGAACCAGGTGGAGATGATGATGATCCCTTTCATTTTCATGTAAACATAAAAATGAAATGCTTTTTCTGCAGCAAAACCACTCAAAGAATTAAAAACAGTATCTCTCTAACAGCCAATCTAAATGTGAAATAGATGAGCAGCATTAGTTTGCTTAAAATGATATAAATACAGTACTCACAAAAACTTAGGAATATTTGGCTTTCTGGTGAAATTTATGGAAAATGTAAATGGTTCATGCAACAGTGATGTAATATCATGAAAGTGGGGGGGGGGCATTTAAGTAGAAGCATGCAATGGTGATTTCCTCATCTTAAACAATTTATTGAAACAAAAGCCAACAACAGTGGTGGGTATACCACAACAAAAAATGTCATTGTCTCAATAATTTGTCATGTGCCCTTGAGCATCAATTACAGCGTGATGACGACGTCTCGTGCTGTTCACAAGTCAACTTATTGTCTGCTGAGGCATGGCATTCCACTCTTTTTGAAGGGTGGCCCTCAGGTCATTGAGGTTGTGGGGTGCAGGGTCATGAGCCTCTACACGGTGACTCAGCTGATCCCGTAGGTTTTCTATGGGATTCAGGTCTGGAGAAAGTGTAGGCCACTCTATTTGAGGTACCCCAGCCTCCAGCAGCCATTCCCTAATGATGCGACCTCGATGAACTGGAGCAATGTCGTCCATGAAGATAGATAGATGTACTTTATTGATCCCAAACTGGGAATCCCAGACTGACACCAGTCTGTCAAGCTGATCAAGTTAGCGGATGACACCACCCTCATCGGGCTCATCTCCAACGGCGACGAGTCCGTCTACAGGAGAGAGGTGGCCCAGCTGGCGTCCTGGTGCAGCCGTAACAACCTGCAGCTGAACGCTCAGAAGACAGTGGAGATGATCGTGGACTTCAGAAAAGTCACAACCCCTCTGCCCCCCCTTACCCTCACAGACTCTCCCATCACCACTGCAGATTCCTTCCGCTTCCTGGGCACCACCATCACCCGGGACCTCAAGTGGGAGCCGACCATCAGCTCCCTCATCAAAAAGGCCCAGCAGAGGATGTTCTTCCTGCGGCAGCTGAGGAAGCTCAAGCTACCCACCAAGATGTTGGTGCAGTTCTACACGGCCATCTTCGAGTCCATCCTCACCACCTCCATAACCGTGTGGCACGCAGGAGCCACTGCCAGGGACAGACTAAGGCTGCAGCGCATCGTGCGCGCTGCTGAGAAGGTGATCGGCTGCAAGCTCCCATCCCTCCAGGACCTGTACATCTCCAGGACTCGGAGGCGTGCAGGCCGGATCATAGCCGACCCTTCACACCCTGGACACGTACTGTTTGCCCCCCTCCCCTCAGGCAGAAGACTTCGGTCCATTCAGACTAAAACCTCCCGCTACATGAACAGCTTCTTCCCCTCTGCCATCAGACTGCTGAACACTAAGTGACTTATTAGACTCTTTTGCACTATGTACAGCAGCTCAACCGGTCTCATGACAATTATCACTGTTTTCTTTTTGCACTACCGACTGCACTATGTGGAACTCCACAATATCTGCTGCTTGTTAATATATTTAAAAATTGCATAGATTAGTATTACTTATTCATATTCTAGCTTTTATTGCACACATAGCTTTTTATTTTTATCTTTAGTGCTACTCCATGTTTAATGTTGCAGCATTGCACCAAGACAAATTCCTAGTTTGTGTACTACATGAACAATGGCAATAAATCTAATTCTGATTCTGATTCTGAAATCACAGGAAGTTACAATTTAGGCCTGTGATGTGCATGCAGGGGCACAATGACTGGATTAATGATGTTATTCAGGTAGGATTGGCTTGTCACTGTACCGTTCACATAGTGTAGGGCAGTTCTGTATTGACTAGACACACCTGCCCAGACTGCAACATCACCACCACCAAAGGCTCGACTGGTGACAACAGTGGCTGATGCATAGCGCTCTCCTTGACGTCTCCAACATCGTTGGTGGCCATTATTTTTGCTCAACGTGAATTGACTTTTATCAGAGAACGCCACTGAGGCCCACTGGACCCTTGTCCAGTGTAAATGCTTCCTGGCCCATGCAAGACAATGGGGCCTGTGCCTGGTGGTGTGGTCAGGTACCCTTGCAGGTCATCTAGCACGCAGACCACACTGATGTAAATGGTTTTGAATAGTCTGACATGATACTTGGATGCCTCTCTCCTCCCTTAGATGTGCCTGGAGTTGAGTGGTATTCATCATCCGTTTCCACAGAGAACTGTTCACAATGAAGCGGTCATCAGTGTGGGATGTGGTCAAAGGACTTCCAGTTCTGTGCCTTTCTGTGACTCTTCCAGTCTCTCTGTTGCAACCTGCTGATGACACTCTGTGACACTGTAAGCTCAGTGGCCACTTCCCTCTGAGAACATCCTGTTTGAAGCCTTGTAGTGGCGAGGTACTGTTGATCAATTGTTAGGTGTTGTCTTGGTCTGCATCCATCCATTCATCCATCCATCTTCTACTGCTTTTCTGGAGGTCCAGGTCGCAGGGGCAGCAATTCAAGCCGAGAATCCCAGACTTCCCTGCCTGTCCTGGGTCTGCCCCAGGGTCTCCTCCCAGTGTGACGTGCCCAAGACACCTCAAATGGGAGGTGTCCAGGAGGCATCCTGATTAGTCAGTCTGCGTTCCTACCCTCACCTATTGTCATACAAGCGCATGAAATTAGCTTTCTCCATAGGATTGCTGGACTCACCCTTGGAGACAGGGTGAGGAACTCAGTCATCCGGGAGAGGCTGAGAGTAGAACCACTGCTCCTCCACATTGAAAGGAGCCAGTTGAAGTGGTTTGGGCATCTGATTAGGATGCCTCCTGGACACCTCCCACGTCTTGGTCTCATGATGTCAAAATCTGAACAGCATGATGAAGAGGACTCTTTAAATACCAATTCTAATTGAACCAGAAAATGTATTGGTCGATTCATGGATCAAACACCTGTTGTGAATTTTGCCGTTAAGCACCTTGTTAGAGAGTAGCAAGTTATGCAAAAAGTACTGAAACACTGAACAGCTGGACATGTGCATTCAAAAGGTTAGAGGAGCTCAAATTAAGTTCACCTGTAAAAGTTATCGTGCATTTTGGGTTCTTCCTGAAATTTCACCTGAAAGCCGAATATCCCTAACATTTTGTAAATAGTGTATAAGTAAAATACTGCAGATAAAATAAATAGCAATAGGTTATTGCTCGTTTAATAGTCTTATCGCAGCAGGGAAGAAATTATCCTTTAACCTGGACATCCTCGCTCAAATGCTCCTGTATCTCCTTCCTGACAGCATCAGAGAGAAGAGTGTGTGAGGGGTGAGAGGGATCCCATAGGATGCAGCGCCCCCCGCGCCTGCATCTGTGACAGTAGATTTTTGTGAGTCAGTGATGGCAGCTGGGTGCCAATAATCCTCTCTGCTGTCCCTGCCAGCAGAGGGTGACTGAAATTCAAAGGAAATAACAATATAAACCACACGTGGTAAGCTAACTCCCTAGTCGCACTGTTAGCGCAAGTGTGCAGCGTGTCCATGACATTAGGCAGGACAATAATAGAGCAGTAGGTATCAAGGCTTGCCTCACCATGTCTGTGATGTTCTGCAGCAAATTCGGAAGAGTTGAAACGGCTTATCAGAAACAGAAATGTGTGTGTGTGTGTGTGTGTGTGTGTGTGGGGGGGGGGGGTTACCAATTGAGTGTTGTGATATTTTTAAAATAATAACATGACCAATAGTCATTTCAGGTTAAAATCTGCAGAAACACAATTTTTCAGTCAAGGACCCCTTTAAAGATTTGCTACTTAAATTACATTTGCCCACTTTGGAGTAGTTTCTTGTCAATAAATCAATTTTATTACTTTCACTTATTGTACATTTTGTAAATGGTGTATTGACAGATCGTTTTTTCTTTATGAAGTTCATATTTTGCATTTTGACCATTTTTGTAATCATACTATGTCATTCCCTTGTTAGCCCAGTTAGCTTAGCATAGCGCAGCTATCATGTTTATGTCGCTCCAGTTCCCGCTGCATAGGCTTTAATAGACCTGTGAAACTCAGCGAAACATGTCTTACTCCCAGTTATGTAGAATCCTTCGGTTATTGCTATTAACCTTTTGAGTGTGAGAATTTGCGTGCCCCTAGTGGCAGAGCGCGGCACTGCGCCTGCCTTCTCACTCTGACTTTGTTAAAAGTAAATGAGAAATTTCTGTTTTTTTTTAAATGTACTGATTTCTTGTTCATATACTTTGAAGATAGGATGATACCTCTGTACAAAAAACGGTGTCAAAAGACTGAACCATTTTTTGTGTAAATATATCCAAATCCAGTTTTGACTGAGTTATGGAATTTAAAGAGGTGCCACAACATTTTGCAAATTAGATGCGTAAATTTATTCCCATCTGAAACTTTGGATCATAGTTTACATCTTTCTAATTGACAGTAAGCCATTTTCTCTTACCACTTTCAAGTTATAGTCTTGGAAATCTGAACTATTTTATTGACAAAAAAATATTTACCACTCTTGACCACTAGGGAGTATGTCGCAGTTTGGCAACGTACACACTGAGGGTTAACATTGCTGTTATTAGCCTAGTTAGCTTCCAATTGCTAATGACTTATAAATTCTCTTAAGTAAAATTGGAGTCTTTACCATACTAATTATTAGTGACTTTATTCCTCAAGTTCATTTGAGTCCATGCAGTGTTATAAGGAGTAAGTCAAAGGTTATTACGAGAATGCATAACACACTAGCAACTAGAAGCTAACTAGGCTAATATCAGTAACAGTAATGGTAACGGCAATAACCGAGGGATTCTGCATATACAAAGCAAAACTAAAACAAGCCAGGTAACAACTGGGAGTCAGACACGTTTTGGTGAGTTTTACAGGTCAGCACGGTGACGGAGTGGTTAGCACTATAGGACAGCAACTCACCCTTGGCCATGGGATCTCGGGTTCGATCCCACCCCCTGACCAATGGTGATCTTTCTGTGTGGAGTTTGCATGATCTCCCCATGTCTGCATGGGTTTACTCCGGGAGTTCTCTGATTTCCTCCCACGGGGGCCAAAAACATGCAGGTTTGGTTAATTAGCATCAACTGGGGAGGGATGAATGTGAGTTGTCCCTTGCCCCTTCCCCCCAGGCCACAGTTGTAATTAAGAATGTGTTCTTAATCTGTCCTGTCTGGTTAAATCAAGGTTAAATAAAAAAGGTCTGTTACAGCCAATGCAGTGGTAATTGGAATTGGAGAGACACTAGTGCATTGCCCGTAGAACGCAAGTATTCCTGTCTGAAACAGGTATCCCAATCAGGCTTTACAGACCCAAATGTAGGCTGTGTTTGAAAGTGAAATACAAAGAGGTGTAGCCTATATGGAGGCAATCACATGTTAGACCATACCTGCCAACTACTCCGGTTTTGCCGTAATGGTTACGGTTTTCAAGACCCCATTCTGGGTTACGGCTTTATTAATCAAAATTACGGTTTTTCACTAAAAATTCAGTCAAAAATTTTAAATCGTAAAAAAAACACGAAAGCAATTCCAAACACGAGCTCGCTAGGAATCATATCTAAATTTACCTGAAGCGTTTGCTAAGCTAACGCTATCGCTATAGCTAACGCCATAGCTAGTCGTAGCACCTAACACCGATACAAAAAAGCGACTCCGTCTCCGGTGATTGGGGCTCGCCGGAGGAACCAACCGAGGCAACAGTTGGACGGGAGCCGGATCGGAGTTCAAGTACAGCAGTGGTAGGAGACGGGGACCAGTGGAGGAGTAGCCAGGGCCCCAGCTGGATAAGAGCCGGGATCGGAGCCCAGCTACAGCGGCGGGGCTCGGGGGAGGAACTACTGAGGAAGACGGCGGTAGGTGGCGGGGCTCAGCGTAGGATCTACCGGGACCCCAGCTGGACAGGAGCAGGATCGGAGCTCAGCTACAGCGGCGGTGGGTGGCGGGACTCGGTGGAGGAGCTGCCGGTACCCCGGCTGGACAGGAGCTCAATTGCAGCGGCGGTAAGCAGCGGGACAAGCAGCGGAGGGGGCTAGCTGAGGCCCAGCTGGATTCGAGGTCGGTCGGATCGGATATCAGCGTCACCAGCAGAGATTGTTTTACTATCAACAGGTCAGTAAAAATCAGAATCAGCTTTATTGGCCAAGTATGCACAACACATACAAGGAATTTGACTTTGGCTAAAAACTTGCTCTCGTTGTTCAGGTGAAGGATTTAAATAAGGATTCAATGACAAACAGAGTATGTACAGTAAATTACAGTCTGTCCACGTTTCTATAAAAGGATGCAAATATATACAGGAATATATGCAGTTATTTACTCGGACTAACCACACTTTGCAGAAATATATGAAAAAATATACAATCACACAGTATTTCAATGTGGACTCAGATTCAGTGATATAATGTGAATGAAGTAAAAAGCAGTGTGAGAGTTATGTGCAATGTAATAATGGATGAAAAGTCATGAGTACAGCAAACAGGTAGGACTAGGTGAATGTTAGGAGTTCATCAGAGTGATGGCTTGAGGAAAGAAACTGTTCCTGTGACGGGTGGTTTTGACCTTCAGTGATCTGTAACGACGACCAGAAGATAGAAGTTCAAACAGTTTGTGGCCGGGGTGTGATGGGTCAGCACAGATGTTTCCCGCTCGTTTCCTGGTTATGGACCGATATAAGTTCTCAATGGAGGGTAGGTCGGTACCAATGATCCTCTCCGCAGACTTAATGATCCGCTGCAGTCTGGTCTTGTCCTGTTTAGTGGCAGATCCAAACCAGACAGTGATGGAAAAGCAGAGGACAGATTGGATGATGGTGGTGTAGAAGACAACCAGCAGCTCCTGAGGCAAATCAAACTTCTTGAGCTGACGCAGAAAAAACAACCTCTGCTGGGCCTTTTTCTGGACAGTGTCTATATGGGAGGACCACTTCAGGTTCCGGGAGATTGTGGTACCCAGAAACTTGAAGGAGTCCACAGTGGACACTGTGCTGCTGAGGATGGTGAGTGGGGGGAATGAAGGGGGGTGTCGCCTGAAATCCACAGTCATCTCCACCGTTTTGGCTGGGTTAAGTTCAAGATGGTTCTGGCTGCACCAGAGGATCAGCTGCTCCACCTCCCGCCTGTATGCAGACTCATCATCATCCCGGATCAAACCGATGACTGTGGTGTCGTCCGCAAACTTCAGGAGCTTCACCGAAGGGTCCTCTGAGGTGCAGTCGTTGGAGTAGAGGGAGAAGAGCAGTGGGGAAAGGACACATCCTTGGGGGGCGCCAGTACTAATTTTTCGGGAGCTGGATGTAAATCTCCCTAGCTTCACCTGTTGCCACCTGTCAGTCAGAAAGCTGGAGATCCACTGGCAGGTGGAGGGGGGCACCTTGAGCTGGAGGAGTTTCTGATGAAGAATGCCTGGGATGATGGTGTTGAACGCTGAGCTGAAGTCGACAAACAGGATCCTGGCGTACGTCCCTGGGGAGTCGAGGTGTTGCAGGATGTAATGTAGTCCCATATTCACTGCATCATCCACTGACCTGTTTGACCGGTAGGCAAACTGCAGTGGGTCCATCAGGGGGCCTGTGATGACCTTCAGGTGGTTCAGCACCAATCTCTCCAAGGATTTCATGACCACAGAGGTCAGGGCAACAGGTCTGTAGTCGTTTAATCCTGTAATAGAGGGTTTCTTGGGAACTGGAATGATGATGGAGCGTTTGAAGCAGGAAGGCACTTCACGCAGCTCCAGTGATCTGTTAAAGATCCGGGTGAAGATGGGGGCCAACTCGTTGGAGCAGACTCTCAGGCAGGACGGAGACACACCATCAGGTCCTGCAGCCTTCTTGATCTTTTGTCTCTGAAAGACCCGGCGCACCTCCTCTTCACAGATCATTAGTGCTGGTGGGAGGTCAGAGTGGAGGAGGGATGGAGTTCCTGGGGCTGCAGATAATCCTTTTGTGTGGGTGGGAGGTGAGAACTGTAGGTTCTTTTCAAACCTGCAGTAAAAGCTGTTTAGGTCATTAGCCAGCTGGAGGTTTTCCGCAGGGTGGGGGGATGGTCTCCTGTAGTTGGTGATATTCCGTAGGCCTCTCCAGACAGAAGCAGAGTTGTTAGCTGAGAAGTTTTTTTGTAACTTCACACTGTAGCTCCTCTTAGCAAGCCTGGTCTCCTTCGTCAGCATGTTTCTGGCCTGCTTGTACAGAGTCCAGTCACCAGTCCTGTAGGCCTCCTCCTTGGTCTGACGTAGCTGCTTCAGTTTAGGAATGAACCAGGGTTTATTGTTGTTGTATATGCAGAAGGTCTTGGTCTGCACACACATGTCCTCGCAGAAACAGGTGTATGACGTCACAGTGTCAGTGAGTTCATTTAGGTTAATGGCTGCAGCTTCAAAAACACTCCAATCTGTGCAGTCAAAGCAGGCTTGTAACTTCAGCTTTGATTCCTCAGTCCATTTCTTCACAGTCCTTACAACAGACTTGGAAGTTTTTAGTTTCTGTCTGTATGTTGGAATAAGATGGAGCAGACAGTGGTCAGAAAAACCCAGAGCTGCACGGGGGACGGCATGATAGGCATTTCTTAAAACTGTGTAACAGTGGTCAAGTGTATTTGTGTCCCTGGTGGGACATTTAATATGCTGTCTGTATTTAGGAAGCTCATTTGTGAGATTAGCTCTATTGAAATCACCCAGAATGATAAGCAGAGAGTCTGGATGTTTTTCCTCCACCTCTGCTATCTGGTCAGCGAGGTGTTGCAGTGCCTCCGTTGTACAAGCAGCAGGCGAGATATAAATTCCGACCAGAATAAATGAGGAGAACTCTCGCGGTGAATAAAAGGGTTTACAGTTTATGAACAGTGACTCTAGGTTAGGGCTACAAAACTTCTTCAACACTGTGACATCAGTACACCAACCTTCGTTTATGTAGAAGCAGATTCCACCACCTTTAGTCTTTCCAGAAAATTCTCGGCTGCGATCAGCGCGGAACAGTTGAAATCCGTCCAGACGCACCGCGCTGTCCGGGATGTGTTCACTCAGCCAGGACTCCGTGAAACAAAGGGCGCCAGATCTGCTAAAATCCCGGTTTTTGTGAGTCAGGAGCAGCAGTTCATCCATTTTGTTCGCCAAACTGCGGATATTTGCCAGATGGATCGATGGGAGCGGCGTGCGAAATCCTCGTTTCTTCAGCCTGACTAACGCACCGGCACGTTTACCACGCCGCCTTCGTTTCCGGCCAGCGCCAATAGCCGCTGCTCCCACAGCTAAGATTGACTGAAAAAACTTCAGATCAGCAGCAGTAACTGGCGGAGAAGTTGCATTGGGAGGTAGTCTGAGTGAAAGTAGTTCCTCCCTTGAATAGGTGATTCGGACAGAAGAGCAGAAGTCCAAAAAAACACACAAAATTATCAAAAACATCAGAGAGCAGAAGCCAGTGGCTGCCATCCGCGGCGCCATCTTGGATTTTTTTGCCACCAAAGAAGGAGGTAATGGAAGAGATCAAAAAATCTCTGATAACGGGAGGAGTCAAACTTTGCCATGGCGCCATGGCAACACTTCCTTGTCAGTTATGTGTTGTCCACCCATATGGAACTATATGTGACAGTAACCTAAACCTATGTTCCAAATTAAATGACTCCAGGATGTTCCCACCCCTCCCCATAAGCTCACGGATTGAATGGCGAGGTGGGCGTGTCCATGGTAACACGTATCTTCTTGGAACATACAGTAAGTCAATATTATACGGTAATAAGTGGCATTCAGCTGTTTGTTTTATGTCATTTAAGCACAGTTCTGGTACTTAAAAATCATAAAAACCCAGGAGCTTCGGGGGGCTTTGCCCCCCTTGCCCCCCCTCCGGGGCTCTGCCCCAGACCCCGCTGGGGGACTACATCCCCCAGACCCCCTGCTAAATTTTCAGATAATTTCCCCAACCCCAAATCACATCCCTGGGTAAAGAATGACATAACTGAGGCAGGCCAGAAAGTTACGGGGAACAGAAGTTTACCTAAATGAACATCTAACAAAAACTAATGCTGAAATAGCACGGCAAGCACGGATGCTGAAAAGACAAAATGAGAAAGCTAAGAGGTGCGCCATGGAAAACAACAATGCTTGAGAGTTACCATAGTTTGTCCTTGATCTTTTCCATCAGCATATCTGCATTGACAATTTAAGGAAAATAGAAACATGATTGTTGAAGAAATATGAGGTTGTTAGCCACATTTAAACTTGATTTAATGCTAATATTTGTTTGCTGTCGGGGGCTTTGCCCCCCTGAACCCCCCACCAGGACTTTGTCCTGGACCTACCGGGGCCTATGGCCCCTGGACCCCGGCTAGCTACTAGGCTTTTCAGGTTTTAAAAGTTGGCAGGTATGTTAGACTTGGACAAATATAAACACGAGTAAATGGCACTAAGATTTATTTGATTGTGTGAATATTAATTAGACTGGGAAGTTCCATGCCAAGGTACTGGAGAGGAGAGTCCGGCTGTTGGTCGAACCTCAGATTCAGGAGGAGCAATGTGGTTTTCGTCTTGGCCATAGCACATCAGACCAGCTCTTCACCCTCTCGAGAATCCTCGAGGGTTCATGGGAGTTTACCTAACCAGTTTACATATAATTTGTGGTCTTGGAGAAGGCATTCGACCACGTCCCTTGTGGTTTTTTGGACAGGATTTCTAGGCGCAGCCAGGGAACGGAGGGTGTCATGCTTGGTGACCACAGGATCTCATCTCTGTTGTTTGCAGATGATGTTGTCCTGTTGGCTTCATCCGGCAATGACCTACAGGTCTTACTGGGACGGCTTGCCGCGGAGTGTGAAGCAGCTGGGATGAGAATCAGCACTTCCAAGTCTGAGTCCATGGTCCTCAGCCGGAAAAAGGTGGATTGTCCTCTCCGGGTTGGGGACAAGCTCCTGCCCCAAGTGGAGGAGTTTAAATATCTCAGGGTCTTATTCACGAGTGAGGGGAGAATGGAGTGAGAGATTGACAGGCAGATTGGAGCAGCATCTGCAGTGATGCAGACGTTGTACTGGTCCATTGTGGCGAAGAGGGAGCTGAGCTCTAAGGCAAAGCTGTCAATTTACCAGTCAATCTAAGTTCCTACCCTCACCTATGGCCACGAGCTTTGGGTAATGACTGAAAGAATGAGATCGTGGATACAAGCTGCTGAAATGAGCTGGCCTCACCTTTAGAGATGGGGTGAGGAGCTCAGTCATCCGGGAGAGGCTCAGAGTAGAACCACTGTTCCTCCACATTGAAAGGAGCCAGTTGAAGCGGTATGGATATCTGATCAGGGTGTCTCCTGGGCGCCTCCCACTTGAGGTGTTTTGGGCACGTCCCACTAGGAGGAGACCCTGGGGCAGACCCAGGACTCACTGGAGAGACTTCGTCTCCCAGTTGGTCTGGGAACGCCTTGGTATCCCCTCTGAAGAGCGTGGCTGGGGAGAGGGAAGTCTGGGCTTCTGTGCTTGAACTGCTTCCTCTGTGACCTGGACCTCCGGAAAATCGGTAGAAGATGGATGGATGGATGAATATTAAATACAGAATACCTAAATATTGAAAATGAATGGGACATACAATATTTGCGGCTGTTTTAGATCCCTTGTTTATTTGATTGTCAGATCACTTATTTGTCTGATCTTTTATCACTTATATTCAAGATAATAGGGTATCTTGCGCTTTAGGGAATGTAGTTGTTGAGTCTTTATTATTTTAGATTATCACTGTTTTGTGATTGCGTTCAGTGTAATATTGAATTTCTTCTGTGTACTGTCAATAAACTCATGTAATTCTATAACAGGACATGTTTACAAATATTTGATACCCATTGTAGTGCATCATTTTGTAGTTTAGCAATATTTTGGTATTAAAAGGTTTTTTAAAACTGTAATAAACCGAATTAACTACAAAACACCCAACATTATTATACACAGCAGAAGGACCCGTTTGACTGCAACCGTTACGTCAGAGTTGCTCATTTGTCAGTAAATATTTAACTAAAAATGATTTATTTCGTTATTTGGGAGTTTTTGTGTCCTGCGTATGGAAAAATTTGGAGAATACTCTGGCGTACGTCGATTCAGTTACGGCTAAGTTTCGTCTAAGTTTAGAGCACCCTGAAGCATGCTGGTATATGGCGTAGTTCGCAGAGCTCCTTTGAAAATTTTCAGCATGCTAAAAATTTCCCCGCATATCCAGCGTATGGTTACGTCCCACATTCGCGGAGCAAAGTTTGTAGGTAAGTTAAGCATTCGTTCACACACTTAACCCTTTGAGTGTGAGCTTCTGCGTGCCCCTAGTGGCAGTGTGGGGCGCTGCGCCTGGCAACTGATTCTGACATCCCTTTAACTCCCCAGCTATACTGACGACTTGTACTGATCGTGCCAGTTCAGAAGGTGGCAGGCACGCGTTGGAGGACTCATGGCTGACACATAATACACCCAAGAAGAAGAAATCCTTATTTCCTTTTCCTATTTTACTTCTTTACGCCCAGAAAGCAAATATGGCCGCCATGCACTGTCATGTACCGTCACATAAAACTGCTTAATACTTGAAAAATTGCCGGGGTATACAAGTGAAATTGACATGGGATAGTCTTGAGAGTGTCTAGATGTGGGAGAGAGCGCAAAAGACCAACAGAATGGGAAAATAATGACCACGATGGACGAAAACGGACCCCGCACTCCAGCGAGCGAGTCCCCTTCGCCGCCAGCAAGTGACAAATTTCTTTTTCTTGTTCATGTACTTTGAAGATAAGATGACAGTGTACCCCTGTACAAAAAACGGTGTCAAAAGACTGAACCATTCTTTGTGTAAATATGTCCAACGTCCGCTTTTGGCTGAGTTATGTAATTCAATATAGCTGCCGCTGCATTATGCAAGTTGGATGCGTAAATTCACTCATATCTGAAACTTTGGATCATATTTTACATCTTTCTAATTGATAGTAAGTCATTTTCTCTTACCACTTTAAAGTTATAGCCTTGGACAGTTCTGACATCTGATCTGACTAGTTTCTTGAAAAAAAATCTTTACCGCTGTTGACCACTAGGGGTTATGTCGCAGTTTGGCAACAGTCGCACTCAAACGGTCAACTTGTCAGCAACTTATAGGCTACGGTCACACTGCAGGTTTTAAAAGGAACCCCAATTATATTGGCATGTTAGCTCTATATGCTTTATTTTTATGTTAGTAACATAACTATAATATAATTTTTTTGAAAATAATTCCCAGTTTTATATATTTTTAAAAAACTTTATTACGATGTAACTCGCCATTTTTGTTTACGTCGCAATGCATTCTGGGTAGTGACGTAGAATGGTTGCAGACGTTTTTTCTGTCTTATACAAGCAAAGAAGCGAAGCTACGAGCTACTGCGCGGCTTTTGGATGTAATTTCCGATCAAAGGGAAATAAAGAGAGCGGGGTAAGCCTCCATAGCTTTCCTAAAGAGGGAAAGTTGAGGAAAAAGTGGGGCGGCAGCGGCTCAGGAGGTAGAGCAGGTCGTCTAATAACCCGATGGTTGGCGGTTCGCATCACGCTCTCCCCAGATATCCTGTCGTTGTGTCCCTGGGCAAGACACTTCACCCGCATTGCCTCCAGTGCCCATAACACTGGGTATGAATGTGTAAAAATGTTTAAATGCTCGGTGGTGGCCGGAGAGGCCGTTGGCGCGGATTGGCAGCCACATTTCCGTCACTCTTGAGTGCCTGTGATCACGCGCTATAGCGCACGCTTGACAAAGCTGACATATATATTAATCACGCTATGATAAAGCACGATATCGCTCAAAGCGCACGCATGAGATATGTCTGTGATCACGCGCTATAGCGCACGCCTGATAAAGCTGACGTATGTATTAATCACGCTATGATAAAGCACGATATCGCTCAAGCGAATCATGGTTCAAATTTTGTCACGCATACCTGTCAAGTGATACGGTTTTGCCGTATTTTAATACGGGGAAAATGCAATTTTAGCAAATACGGGCGTATTGCCATTTCTGTACGCCAAAAAGAAAAATATACGGGGAAAAAAAAATGTTGAGAGTGTGGAGGAACACCTCTTGTGTGAGATAAGAGATATGCAGTCAACTTATATACCCAGCTCAGACAATGCATGCATGGCACATTAGCATCACAGTATACAGCAGGAAAGCATGGACATTTGCATTAGAGTCACACATATCAGCCGCAGCATTACTGGCACCGGGATTCCTCTCTGTTCCGGAGCTGCAGGATGAAAGAGGGTGCGAGGCGCATCTGCATAATGATCAGTCCATACCTCTCACTGTTCTGATAATTGCTCACGCTGAGCGCTCTGCCAGCCCCCTACGCTGTGGGGGTCACACACGAGGTGTTCCTCCACACTCTCAATAATTTTTTTTTCCCGTATATTTTTCTTTTTGGCGTACAGAAATGGCAATACGCCTGTATTTGCTAAAATTGCATTTTCCCTGTATTAAAATACGGCGAAACCGTATCACTTGACAGGTATGCGTGACAAAATTTGAACCATGATTCGCTTGAGCGTGTGCAAAGTGCACGCTCGTGCGCTTTGAGCGATATCGTGCTTTATCATAGCGTGATTAATACATATGTCAGCTTTATCAGGCGTGCGCTATAGCGCGTGATCACAGACATGTCTCATGCGTGCGCTTTGGGCGATATCGTGCTTTATCACAGCGTGATTAATATATATGTCAGCTTTATCAAGCGTGCACTATAGCGCGTGATCACAGGCACTCAGAGTTACGGAAATGTGGCTGCCAATCCGCGCCA
Source organism: Pholidichthys leucotaenia (assembly GCA_020510985.1). Lineage (NCBI taxonomy): Eukaryota > Metazoa > Chordata > Actinopteri > Cichliformes > Pholidichthyidae > Pholidichthys > Pholidichthys leucotaenia. Next base: position 250,626,333 of record CM035845.1, on the reverse strand, counting down.
ACGGCCTCGCCGGCCACCACCAAGCATTTAAACATTTTTACACATTCATACCCAGTGTTATGGGCACTGGAGGCAATGCGGGTGAAGTGTTCTGCCCAGGGACACAATGGCAGGATATCTGGGGAGAGCGTGATGCGAACCGCCAACCATCGGGTTATTAGACGACCTGCTCTACCTCCTGAGCCGCTGCCGCCCCACTTTTTCCTCAACTTTCCCTCTTTAGGAAAGCTATGGATGCTTACCCCGCTCTTTTTATTTCCCTTTGATCGGAAATTACATCCAAAAGCTGCGCAATGTGGCATTTTCACTGACAAATGGCAGTAGCTCGTAGCTTCGCTTCTTGGCTTGTATAAGACAGAAAAAACGGCTGCAACCATTCTATGTCACTACCCAGAATGCATTGCGATGTAAACAAAAATGGCGATTTACATCGTAATAAAGTTTTTTAAAAATATATAAAACTGGGAATTATTTTCAAAAAAATTATATTATAGTTATGTTACTAACATAAAAATAAAGCATATAGAGCTAACATGCCAATATAATCGGGGTTCTTTTTAAGGCTCAGTTCCAATTTTTTGCCGAGATTCGATTATTTTTGTGTGGGCATTCACATTATAATTTAAATGTGACCCCCATCAGACTCCAGTGTGAACGGTCTACAGCTGTGAAGTGACCTGCATGTGCAGAAGAAAACCTAACGTCAGACACAGCGTTGTGTTTGAGCCCTGAACGATTGAGGGGGACAGAACTTCACCTTGATGCAGCACAGCAAAATAAAATATTAAAATCATTCAGAAATTATTATGCACAAAAATAAAGGAGACCAGCTTCATTGCTCTATACGCCAGATGACCACTGTGATCAGCTCTGCTTTCACAGAACTGATCGATACAGCTCTCTTGAAAATGAGACCCCGTGTCTCAATGGGATTACCTGCATAAATAAGGTTCATAATAAATAGTCCTAGCAATTACAATAGGGCTCTCGGCCACTGACGTTGTCAGTGGCTTGGGCCGTATAAACAGCGCAGCTCGTACCAGCAGCACTGGTACTGTACAGGAAGAAGAAGCACAGACTCCCCTCTCCTGTACTATGGGTCATCTGGCCATTCCGCTCCACAGTCATGTCAGTATTAACATTACATTTTAGATATTAAAGTGGCCAGGACTCACGGTGTGCCATGTAAAGGGAAAAAGGAATTTGCAGCATCCAGTAAATGTGCCTTCACGGTGTGCCTGCTTGTCTGACGGTTTCAGCGCCGAACCCCCCGAAATTTTGAAGTTGTTGTGCAGTCGGAGCCGACAAAATTACGATCCAGTGATAAAGGGAATAACTGAACGGGTTTCTAACTTGGAGCTACCCTATAATGGTTTATTTGCAGCATTTGTTCACAGGAAAAACTCGAACAACAGAGCCCTGCTCTGCTGCTGCCTGCAGCACGCACGCATGCACGCACGCGCACGCGCACACAGAGCTCAATCCTGCCCACACTTTGCTGAACTTTTATTGATTAAAAATTACATATTTTCACTGAGCAACTCCATACTCGGGGATGCACACCCTTGTAACCTCAGTAAAGCACTTATAAAATATGAGGTCAGTCTGACGAACGGTTTGAGAGATATGCGAGGAACACACACACACACGCACGAACAGACAGAGATATCTTGCATTTACAGATAAACAGCACGATAGCTGCACTATGCTAAGCAAACTGGGCTAACAATGAAAACGAACAGTATGATTACACAAAGGCTCAAAATGTGAAACCTGAACTTTATAAAGAAAAAAACGATCTGCCGATACCATCCATCCATCTTCTACCCCTTATCCGGGGATCCCGGTCAAGAGGGCGGCAATCCAAGTGCTGCCTGTTCACATAGCACCATGATCCCTCCTGCACGTGGTGAGTTCTAGGGCTGCAACTACTGATTATTTTGGTAGTAGACTAATTTAACAACTGTTTTTTTTGATTAGTCAACTCATCACTATTATTTCTGTCATGTCCACCATCTCTGATTCCTGCTGGCATGGCTTCTTTTTTTTTGGGGGGGGGCAGCTCCTGCGCGGGGCTTCAGTGTACGTTGAACCTCACCTGTTTAAGCCTGCACACCTGTGAAAATCACTTTCAGTCTCTGCCCTACTATAACATAGCCTATTATAAAAAGTTCCCATAGCTAAATGTAACGACCCATGAAACAAGTTGGAAATTTGAACTTGACAGCTTAACAAACAGTGTTTGGAGCAACGCAATTAAATAAGAAATTAAAATGCAGTCTTTTAACACAAAAATAAAGTGCAAAAACTCAAATAAGCAGCTTCTGCTGCTGCATGGAAAGCTGTTGTAACTGCATGTTCAAAACAAACTAGAATAACATTAAAATCCGTACAAGTTAAAAAAAAAAAAAAACAACAAAAAACTAGTCCATCTTATTAAAACCTTTGGTGGTCTGGAATTTTAAAAGTTCAATTAGGCTTCAGATGAAAATAAAAAGAACTTCTTTCAGTTCAAAATAACAGTTTGCAAATGCTTTAAGTTACAGTGCAGGAATGTGAGCCTTCACTACACATACAATGAAGTATTTAAGCAGTTTTAATTTATTTTTGATGATTCTGGTTACAGTTTTTAAAAAATTAAATTGCAGTTAAATTACAAATCATGGTGTTGTAATTTACTGAGATGCACTAATATTCAGAATGAGGGCTGATATTGCCACGACATACAGAGGAAAGATAAGAGTAAGGCACTCCTGTAATTCACGAATTTAATCAGTCCCTCCAGGATTTCGCGATGTTGCGATTGCGTCAATTCACGTGAAGTCAGCCAATCAGCGCAACTATTGCACAACCTTAGAACTTTATCCAGTTTTCGCAATTTTGGCCAATCCTCGACAACTTCCGTCAATTTCACCAATCAAATTTCAGCTGAGTGGCGCTGAAACGCTCAGTCTAACCAATCAAATGCATCACTACATCGCGTTCACTTCCGTGTGTACAGTAAGTATTAACGGAACGCTTCAGCAAAAAAGTGTGTGATTAAAAAAAAAAACAATAAAACACTCATTCGTGAGGTTTCTAGCACCGCTCAAAACTCCTTACATCTGCTTGGTCTGTGTGCTAGACCAGAGGTCCCCAACCCCCGTGCCACAGACCGGTACCGGTCCGTGGGTCATTTGGTACCAGGCCGCACAGAAAGAATAAAAAACTTAAATCCGTTTTATTTATTATCTGAGTCTGAATGTTTTATTTTGAAAAATTACCAGATTCTCTTCATTACATCTGTCTATGGCTCACTCTTGACGCACGTCAAGACACTTGTCTCGGTGACGTGATACGTTACCGCTAACATTCAAGGCCGGGAATTAGTGAATCAAAAACCCACGTGCAGGAGTGCCATGACCGGAAGGCTGTCTGGTTTAACTGCTCGGATTAAGCAGGGTGCACCTGAGTGTCAGTCTATGCATTGTCATTCACAGGGAAATGCTGGCTACCGGAAAAACGCCACCGGAACTTAACAGTGTGTTGAATGATGTAATTAAAGTTATTAACCACATCAAAGCACATGCCCTTAACTCACGCCTGTTCGAGCAGCTTTGTGAGGAGATGGAGGTGGAGCACAGACACCTTCTCTTATACACAGAAATAAGATGGTTATCCCGAGGGAGATCGTTGGCCAGAGTGTTTGAATTATGAGAGCCGCTGCAGATATTTCTCTCAGAAAAAGTCACCGCTGGCAGCACATTTCAGTGACGAGGAATGGATCGCAAAACTCGCTTACTTGTGCGACATATTCAGCCTGCTCAATGAACTCAATCTGTCACTTCAGGGGAAAATGACAACTGTCTTCAAGTTGGCAGATAAAGTAGCTGCATTTAAAGCCAAATTAGGTTTGTGGGGACGGCGCGTGAATGGAGGTATATTTGACATGCTTCAAACATTAGCGGGGATTTTGGAAGCGACGGAGCCCGAGCCTTCATTCTCCCAGCTGGTGCACGATCACCTGTCTTTGCTTTTAAAAGAGTTTGAGCGCTACTTCCCAACCACAAAAGATCCACGAACTGCCAAAGAATGGATGCGCAACCCATTTCTCAACAAACCAGGTGAATTCAACATGTCTGTGTAAGAAGAAGATCAACTGCTGGAGATCGCAAATGACGGCGCCCTTAAAAGTATGTTCAAGACAACAGCTCTGCCGGTGTTCTGGATTAAAGTCATGGCTGAATACCCTGAAATCGCCACAACACTGAAAACCCTGTTGCCATTTCCGACGTCATATCTGTGTGAAGCGGGGTTTTCTGCAGTGACAGCAACCAAAACAAAATTACGAAGTAGACTGGACATAAGCAACACACTTCGGGTGTTAATTTTCTCCCATTACCCCTAGATAGGACTGTCTCGTTGCAGAGTAACAAGCTCAGGGCTCCCACTGATTAAGCGTTGTGGTGAGTTGTATTTTTCATGCACTTTATATTTGTGTTTGTGGTGTATCTTATTTTGAAAGCATGTTTAAATGTTACCATAGTGACCAGAGAGTGTTGTGGGCAGAGAGGATGTTACTCATGTTATGTTGTTGTTGTCGCAATGTTAAGAGGATGTTCATGTTTATTATATTTAGAAAATACCACAGTTTTTATGCCTTTAGTATCATGCTCTTTTGTTGTATTTATCTGCCACACCTTAAAGGCCGGTCCCTGAAAATATTGTCTGACATTAAACCGGTCCGTGGCGCAAAAAAGGTTGGGGACCACTGTGCTAGACGACCTGCAAGGGTGCTAGACGACCTGCAAGGGTGCCTGACCACACCGCCAGGCACAAGCATCATCGTCTTGCATGGGCGAGGGAGCATTTATGCAAGACAAGGGACCAGTAGCCTCAGTCCTGTTCTCTGATGAAAGTCGATTCACATTGAACAGAATTGATGGCCACCAATGAAGTTGGAGACTTCAAGAGAGCACTATGCATCAGCCACTGTTGTCACCAGTCGAGCCTTTGGCGGTGATGTTACAGTCTGGGCAGGTGTGTTTAGTCAATACAGAACTGCCCTACACCTTGTGAATGGTACAGTGACAAGCCAATACTACCTGAATAACATAATTAATCCAGTCACTGTGCCCCTGGATGAACAACAGAGGCCTAATTTCATCTTCATGGACAACAGTGTTCCAGCTCATTGAGGTTGCATCATTCAGGGATGAGAATCCTCCTCGGATCCGCGGAATTCCTCGGATTTGATCATGTCTAGGGTCATTCTCGTGAATCGTCTAAATTCGAGGAGAAAATTTTAGGGGGGGGGGTGAGGTCTGTTATGAGCGGCGAGTCGTATTTTCGTTCGGCTGCTAAAATCCACCGCGCAGAACGCGCTACTCAGCGAGATCAGTACGTAATGTAATGTAACAAGGCCACTGATTGGCTGATACTTATTGAAGCAACCAATCGGCGATTTTGTTATTCCTTTGTCATATCTAACACGCGGAGCGAAATGCAAATGGCGGACAGTTCAATCAACCGAGTTTTCCCGATTTCGTGAAAATGGTGAACCTAAAACTCACGAAAGACAACAAAGCAAGAATTTTAGAAATCGACAAAGGGGTAAGGAACAAGTTTCGTTGGGAATGGCTCGAAAAAACTGTGTCAATGACTGTAAAGATTGGTAAAAATACCGAAATTGTGGTTGAAAAAATGGCCGACTTCATAGCGAAATGCGAAGTACCAGGGAAAGCCCAGTGTGTTTATTGCAACGATTTCTTGAGTTATGGATCTCGTGGTTGTGTTGCCTTGGTTGAACACTGTTCAAAACAGAAACATCTCAAAATTGTGCCAACAAGAGATCGAACTACTCGCTCGTGCTGCATTCAAAACGATCGATGGACACGGTCAAATTCAGATGCCAGTCAATCAAAGTTCATCACAATCGGCCCCGATTACAGCAATTAGTGATCGGAAGACACATTCCGAGGTAAGATTTTTTTTCTCGTTATAAGTAATGTACTTGAGAATTTTCACGTAATGAATTTGTTATGAAATAGCATGTGTAAGTTGTGACGTCATGCCTGTTTTGAAACACTAATTGCATTTGAATGCTGATTATCGATTGTTAATAGATAAATGTTATTACCTTCGCCAAGGAGGTTATGTTTTCATCGGCGTTGGTCTGTCTGTTTGTTTGTTTGTTTGTTAAGCAAGATAACTCAAAAAGTTATGGACGGATTTTCATGAAATTTTCAGAGATTGTCAGAAATGCAGTATCCTACAGATGATTAGATTTTGGTCGTGATCCGGATCACCGTCTGGATCCAGGAATTTTTTAAAGGATTCTTTTTTTTTTTTTTTTTTTTTTTTACCTCCGCTAAGGAGGTAAAAAAAAAAAAAAAAAAAAAAAAAAAAAAGAATCCTTTAAAAAATTCTTGCGAATGGCATTTTTTTTCATGGTCAAGGAATCTATAAAGTTAGACAAAATAAGATAAGATAAGAGATAAGATAAGATAAGCCTTTATTAGTCCCACAACGGGGAAATTCCAGGATTGCAACAGCACAGGGATAGCAACACTCAGAGCAACAATCAGAAGGCAAGAAAAAAAACAAGCAAGCAAGAGCAGCTAATAAACATATGTACGTATTACTATAAAATATATATATATACACACACACACAGACACACAGTGCAGAGCATTGTAGCTGGATGGAATAAATATATGAATATATGAACACACAGTGCAGAGCATTGTAGCTAGATGGAATAAATATGTAAATATATAAACACCCACAGTACGGAGCATTGCAGCTAGGTGGAATAAATATGCAAGTATATAAACACACACAGTGCGGAGCAATGTAGCTAGATGGAATAATATGTAGATATATAAATATATAAACACACCCAGTGCTGAGCATTGTAGCTAGATGGAATAAATATGCAAATATATAAACACACACAGTGCAGAGCATTGTTGCTAGATGGAATGAAACAGCATAACCGTCTACTTAGTTATCCTACATGGTATGATTATGTGCCCATACATATTCTCACCCTCCATAGCGACCGGTATGTTCCTAGTTGTATGCCGGAGGGGACCATTGTGTAAGTCTATTGCATCTTTTGCATTCAAAAAACTATTAGTTTGTTACGTCTTTTTGCTATCTCTGCGAGCAGCCCTGCTTAGGTTGTACAGTCTGACAGCCGTTGGTAGGAAGGACCTACGAAACCTCTCGGTTGTGCACCTGGGATGATGTAGTCTGCTGCTAAATGAGCTCCTCAGTGCATTCAGTATGTCCTGCATAGGGTGGAACTCGGACTCCAGCAGAGATGACAGTTTAGCCACCGTCCTTCTCTCTCCTATCTCCTCCATCGGATCAAGGCGCTGCCCCAGGACAGAGCTAGCTTTCTTAATCAGTTTGTTCAGTCTCTTCCTATCGGCTGCAGTAATGCCACTGCCCCAGCAGACCACTCCAAAAGTGATGGCTGATGCCACCACCGTGTCATAGAATGACTTCAGCAGTGCCCCTTGTACACCAAAAGACCTGAGTCTCCTCAGCAGGAACAGCCTGCGCTGTCCCTTCTTGTAGAGTGCATCAGTATTGTGACCAGTCTAGTTTATTGTTCAGATGAATACCCAGGTACTTATAGGATGTCACCATCTCGATGTCTGTTCCCTGTATATTTACTGGTACTGTGAGGGGCTGCCCATGCCTGCGGCAGTCCACCACCAGCTCCTTAGTTTTCCTCGCGTTGATCTGGAGGCAGTTACGATGGCACCAGTCCACGAAGTCCTGGATAAGCCCTCTGTACTCAGCTTCATCTCCATTGGAGATGAGGCCAACGATCGCAGAGTCATCAGAGAACTTCTGTAGATGGCAGTGTGTTGTGTTGTGTGAGAAGTCCGCAGTATAAAGAGTGAACAGGAAGGGAGCCAGCACCGTTCCCTGGGGGGCCCCCGTGCTACTGATGATCGTGTCGGACACACAGTCCCGGGTTCTCACAAACTGAGGCCGGTTCGTGAGGTAGTCCAGGATCCATGATGACAGGTGCTGGTCCACCCCTGCGCACAGCAGCTTGTCCTTCAGGATCATCGGTTGGATGGTGTTGAAAGCACTGGAGAAGTCAAAGAACATGATCCTCACCATATTCCCGGGCTTCTCCAGGTGGGACAGAGAACGGTGAAGGAGGAAGATCACCGCATCCTCCACCCCAATGCCATGCTGGTAGGCGAACTGGAGTGGATCCATCGCTGGTTCCACCAGGGGGCGGAGGTGAGCAAGGAGCAGTCTCTCCAGGGTCTTCATCAAGTGGGACGTCAAGGCCACCGGTCTGTAGCTGTTCAGGTCTTTGGGGTGGGAAGTTTTTGGTACAGGTACCACACAAGATGTTTTCCACAGCTGTGGTACCCTCCCCAGTTTCAGGCTCAGGTTGAAGATGTACGTCACAATCCCACACAGCTGGTCTGCACAGGACTTGAGGAGCTTTGCGCTGATGCCGTCCGGTCCCGGCGCCTTCCTCGCCTTGATCTTCCTCAGCTCCGTCCTCACCTGGGTCCTGGTCAGGGTCAGGATGGGGGGCTGTGTGTTGGGAGTGGGGGGGTGTTGGTGGAGTGGGGAGTGGGCAGCAGGACTTGATTTCTTTAGAGGCAGCAGTGGTTGTTGTGCAGTCAGGGGGGAGGGCGGTTGGTCAAATCTATTGAAAAACAGATTCAGGTTGTTCGCCCACTCCCTGCCCCCCTGTGGCCTGGGGGGAGGTATTCTGGAGCCCCGAGATGGTTTTGAGGTTTCTCCAGACCCCGCTGATGTCGCTCTGTTGCAGCTTGTCCTCCAAAATAAATGTAGGATTAATATTTATGATGTTAAACACTGTATGGGGGGAACTGTGGCGCTGGGCGGAGGTCTGCGCTCTCCGAGTGCTTTTCTAGTTACATATTTTCTCACAATTTGAAATGCAATCCAAGAATTTTGAATATAATTTATCATTTTTTGTTTCACTAGGAGGAGTTACATAATGCATGTGTGGTTTTTTTTGTCATGGGTGGTGATGGGTTGCCTTTCCTAAGATATCTTTGCTTTTATTAGTAAACATAATTTCTTTATGGTCATTGCATAAAAATATTAAACATCTTTTAGGTTTTACTTACTTTCTTAGATTATCTTTCAAATATTAAAATATACTAATATGCAACTTTTTTTATATTCCTAGTAACACTAACAAATGCACACATTAATAAATCAAAATGTTTGCAGAATGTCAGTATATTTTAATAAATGGGTGATGGACTTGATGGAATTTTAATATTTATAATTTATTTTACTTGGTTAAATTATTTTGTCTGTTCTAGAACTATGTAAATGTAATTCTGTGTCACTTCTAAACATATTAAATAGTAGTAAAATATAATTTAGTATTATTACATCAACATTCCATTCAGATATCATAAATTTACACGTGATGCAGCAGCAGATTAAAAAGGTAAACTATAAATGCATTTGTACTTACTTCTAACTTTAAATATAAGACCACATTTGAGCATTCTAAAACACCAGATTTTGTTAGCTTCTGGGGGGCGTTTCCCCCCGAGACCCCCCACCAAGGCCCCGCCTTGGATCCGGCTTGGGGGCGTGCGTCCCCCAAGACCCCCGGCTTAGTTGCCTCTTTTTTTCCCAAACCCCATTCTCATCCCTGATCATTAGGGAATGGCTGCTGGAGGCTGGGGTACCTCAAATGGAGTGGCCTACACTTTCTTAAGACCTGAATCCAATAGAAAACCTACGGGATCAGCTGAGTTGCCGTGTAGAGGCTCATGACCCTGCACCCCACAACCTCAATGACCTGAGGGCCACCCTTCAAAAAGAGTGGAATGCCATGCCTCGGCAGACAATAAATCAACTTGTGAACAGCATGAGACATCGTTGTCAAGCTGTAACTGATGTTCAGGGGCACATGACAAGTTATTGAGACGTTGACAATTTTTGCTGAGGTATACCCACCACTGTTGTTGGCTTTTGTTTCAGTAAATTGTTTGATATGACGAAATCACCATTGCATGCTTCTATATAAATGCCCTACTTTCATGATATTATATCACTGTAATGTGAACTTTTTACATTTTCCATAAATTTCACCAGAAAGCCAAATATCCCTAACTTTTTGTGAATAGTGTAGTTTGCTAACATCTCAGATTTATCTCATAAATTGGCACGATTTGGGACTCTAGAAATACAAAGCTAGCTCTCTTTAGGTCTCTGTATAATTTTGAACATAGTGTGACGTTTCAAGGGTTCACACAATAATGGGAGCATTTGTGACATATAGGCATTTATTCTTCACTGACTAATGGGGGTGAGCAATATGGCCGAAAAATGATATCACAATATTTTTGTGAATTTTCACAATTACGATATTCTTCACGATATCAAGGAATAGTTTTTTCTTTTATATTTATAAAGGACAGTTTCACAAGCCAGTGTTAATTATGTTAAGCATATTCAGTAAAAACAAAACAAAAACTCTTATTTCTCCAGTTTATAAAGAACAGTTTAGAATGCGTTAAAAACTTAATTCTGTATCCTATATTACCAGAAAATATTATAAACCTCCACATCTTAATCACACTGAGGGGTGGACTGGGAGAGAAATTCAAGATGGGACTTTGACTTCATCCTAGGCCACCCTGTTGTTGGAAACCAGAAACCACCACATTTTAATAGGCCAACATTTTAAAATAATAGGTATCAAACTAGTTATAAATTTAATTATAACCTTCGAGCAGGACAAAAATTATAAATTTGGATTGTAATAGTCAACTTAATTCATCTATTGATTATTAAAACACTGATGACTAATCTTAATTTGAATCTGGTGCTGCTTCTGATTTCTTCACCTTTTCAGAGTAAAAAGACGAGGTAAGAGGTTTTAGGTAAAAAGTTAGAATTTTGCATGAAAAAGGTCACAGACTTGTCACCAAAAATATTCAACATTTTAAAAAAATGTGCCTTTATGAAAAGATGTTTAAATAATGAGAAAAAAACTAATTTAGGAGAGAACGGTAACAAGCAAATGAGAGTAAAGTTGGTATTGCAGAATACATATAGCCCATAGTTTTGAAAATTCTGCAGATTTTTCTTAAAACATCTGAATAGTCCTGAAAACATTGCCTTATGCATGTAAGAGTAATTTAGCTATGGTTAATGCAAACTATTTATTAGATTAAAAATGTAAACCCCAAACTATAAGCAGCTACAGCAGTATAATATAACCACAGACAGGCTTTCACCACATTACTTCCATCTTTCTCATTTCTGTGCTCTACGGCATGAGGGAGCTTTGCTCCTTTCAACATAATAAATTAATTTAGTCTAGTATGTTATTTCACCGAGTCAGGAAGAGGATCTAAATAAAACGGGGAAGGAGTGGGCTTATTTAAAACTGTTATCATTTGATCATTTTTATCGTATTGAATATACAGTGCATCCGGAAAGTATTCACAGCACTTCACTTTTTCCACATTTTGTTATGGTATAGCCTTATTCCAAAATGGATTAAATTCATTTTTTTTCCCTCAAAATTCTACACACAATACCCCATAATGACAATGTGGAAAAAAGTGTTATTTTTGAGAGTTTTGCAAATTCATTAAAAATAAAAAAACTAAGAAATCACATGCACATAAGTATTCACAGCCTTTACTCAGTACTTTATTGATGCACCTTTGGCAGCAATTACAGCCTTACATCCCCACAGCATGATGATGCCACCACCATGTTTCACTATAGGGATGGTATTGGCCCTGCGATGATCAGTGCCTGCTTTCCTCCAAACATGATGCCTGGCATTTACTCTAAAGAGTTCAATCTTTGTCTCATCAAACCACAGAATTTTGTTTCTCATGGTCTGCAAGTCCTTTTGGCAAACTCCAGGTGGGCTGCCATGTGCTTTTTACTAAGGAGTGGCTTCCATCTGGCCACTCTACCATACAGGCCTGATTGGTGGATTGCTGCAGCGATGGTTGTCCTTCTGGAAGGTTCTCCTCTCTCCACAGAAAAATCCTGGAGCTCTGACAGAGTGGCCATTGGGTTCTTGGTCACCTCCCTGACTAAGTCCCTTCTCCTCCGATCGGATGGATTTTTGAACTGTTGTCCAGTACATCCACAGAACCAGGGGCAGATGCAGGTCCCAGTCTCACTGTCGCTGGTCCACTAGGACAGTGAGCTGAGTGGTCAGGGTCCATTTAAAATGTTTGACCAGACCGTAGCTCTGTGGATGCAGCGGGACCTCCCCGAAGACCTCTGCCTCAAAGTTCCGTCCCTGGTTGCTGTGCAGCTCCTCTGGTGCGCCGAACCGACAAGACATCTCATCCACCAGCTTTGAAGCTGTGGTGGCAGCGCTCTGATCAGGGACCGCATACACTTCTGGCCACTTGGTGAAGTACTCCATTGCAACCAGAACGTAATGGTTCCCCTTATTCGTGGTTGGGAAAGGGCCCAGAATGTCCACTCCCACGTTCTCCATAGGTGCCCCTACCCGGTACTGCTGCAAGGGGGCGTGGGATTGCTGAGTCGGCTCTTTCTGTGCTGTACAGGTGTCACAGCGGTGGATATGGAGCTCCACGTCCTAACAACACCCGGCCAGTAGAACATAAATGTACGGGTGGAAATCGTGGCACCCTTGGATGACTGCCAGCAGCTCTTGGCGGGTAATGCAATAATTTCTCTTGGCTCTGCTGAGAGTGCAGCTGAAAATAGCAACTGCCTGCTCTCCATGCTCTCCCTCCTGGGATAGCACCACCCCCAATGCCTTGGTTGCTGGCATCTGTGTCCACGATGAAGGGGCGGTTTGGGTTGGGATGAATTATAGACTAAATACACCACTGCCTGAATGCGCCAACCCCTAGTCTGAACGCACCTCATGTCTGGACTGAATGCACCACTTTCCTGGACTGAATGCACCACTCCATATGGACTGAATGCACCACCCCAAATATGTTTTCCTATGTTAGTTTTTCAACGAAATAGGTTAATATTATATCATAGATGGAAGTTTAGGAGGTGTGAAATCCAGTTATGCAAACTTAATACTCAAAGCAGGAGGTTTTAACTTAATCTTCACACCTTTGCCCTAACCCTAAACCCTAACCCTAACCCTAACCCTAAGCAGAGAAAGAAGCAGGACTCGAAGCAGCAGAAGCTCAAGCAACTCTGGACTGCCTATGAAAACCACAACATCATCACTTCCGACTACCTGAAGCAGTGCAGCAACCTGACTGATCATGCAGAAGACTAAAATAGCTGGAATGATTGAATTACTTGAAATTGTGATGTTTGAATAAAGAAATAAAAAAAGAAAAAAAAATTTTTTTTGAGATTTGTTGTGCATTCAGACTAGGTAGGTGGTGCATTCAGTCTGGTGCATTCAGTCCAGAGGGGTGGTGCATTCAGACTAGGCAGATGGTGCATTCAGACTAGGCTGGTGGTGCATTGGGTCTGGTGCATTCAGGCAATGGTGCATTTAGTCCGACACCCGTTGGGATACTGCAGCACGGGGGCTCCGATGAGCACCGAACGGCACTAAGAAAAAGCAGCAGCACAGTCCTCACTCCACTCAAACGTGCGGCCCTTCTGTGTCAGCTGATGCAGCGGGCTGGCGATGGTGGTGAAATCCTTCACAAACCTCCTATAATAGGAGGCCAGTCCGAGAAAGCTCTGCATTTCTCCTACATCCTGCGGAACGGGCCACTTTCTCACCACTGCCACCTTCTCTGGGTTGGTGGCAACTCCCACAGTGCTGACGACGTGGCCCAGGAAGGAGGTTTCTTGCTGAAACAGGTGGCATTCCGACGGTGCAGCCCGGCGGACGGCGTCCAGCACTTCCCGGAAGTTGGACAGGGCTCCACCAGAATCAGCTGCATGAACTAGTAGGTTATCAAGATAAATGATTCCGTGGCTCCAGGGTACATGAGCCAGCACCCGTTCCACCAGACATTCAAAGGTGGCCGGGGCATTGCAAAGTCCAAACGGCATCACCTTGAACTGCAACAGTACCTGCCCGATGGAGAAGGCTGTTTTCTGGCAGACTTCTGGTGGCAGCTCTACCTGCCAGTAGCCACTGCGGAGGTCGAGCGAGCTGAACCAGCTGGAGCCAGTGATGTAATCCAGCGCGTCATCAATGTGGGGCAGAGGGTAGGAGTCTTTACGTGTGACGTCATTCAGGCACCGGTAATCCGCCACAAACCGTCCTTTTTCTTGACCAGAACCACCGGCACCATCCAGGGGCTGCTGGACAGTTCAATGACATCTGCCTCCAGCATTTCCTGAATATTTTGTTCTGCCTTCGCCAGCCTTGAAAAAGCCGGACAACGGGGGTGGAGCCGGATCACCCTGGTCTCACCAGTGTCGATCTGGTGCTGCACCAAACTGGTTTGAGTGCACTCTTCATCCTTGGCGGCGAAGACGTCGACATAGCAGTCTAGCAGCTGGCATCTCTGTTCCTACTCTAATCCTCTGCAGCTCCACTGGAACAGCTCCTCGATCGCCTGCTGTATTTCTGATGATGTGGCTATTCGTTCCACTGCTCCCCCCCCCCCCCCCCCAGTTGTCTCTGGCAGCAATGACGATTCTCCGCTTGCGCTAGTGGTCTGCGCTGACGGCCCCTCGATCGCGTGGGCCCCCTAATTCCTCGTCTGGCTCTTGCAGCAGAATATGATGGCCTGAGCCCCCAGAAGGAGAGAAGAGCTGGCGGTGTCCATCTTTGCGCCCCATGCTTTGAGCAGATCTAGTCCAGTGATGCAGGGGTCTTGGATGTCAGCCAGCAATACCAGGTGGTTCGTGTTCTGACCGGCCACTCCCATGACAAGGACTCGTTGCCCTCCCAGTCTGGCATGCTCACCGGTGGCTGTGGTGATGCAGTACCTGGTGGGTTCCCATCCCTGTGGCTCAAGTTCATCTGTACCTGGCAGCGCCCCAGGTCGGACCATAGAGATGGTGGAACTGCTGTCAATCAGGGCCCGGATTGGAGTGCTATCCAGACTGCACTGCAGGTACAGCCCTGGCGAGTGTCCAAGTCAGCCCAGACGTGGTAATAGTTCATTGGGGAAAATGTCTGTGAGAGGTGGCAGGACCCCGTCTGTGCCACCTCGCTCTAGTTTAAAGCTGGCAAGGGGGCGGGTTTTCATGGGGTAGGTGCAGGGCAGTAGCGTGCCACGTGACCTGGCTCCCTGCAACGGAAACATCCCTCCTCGCGCCGCTGCCGTCATCTCGCCGGCCGTGCAGCTGTGGTCTGGTGCAGTTCCTTCTTGTCCTCGCGCTCAGCTGTGGCCTGGAAATCTCTCTGCCTCCTAAATGAAACAGTCATTGTCGCCCCCAACAGACTGCTATGACGATGCCGACGACGATGGTGATTACACGTCAGCTGCGTACTCCAGCATCGGCCCCACCTGCTCCGCTTCTTCCATGGCTGTTTCCAGCTGCTCGTGGCGTGAATCCGGACGTGTTCTCGGACCCTGGCCGAGCGTAGCCCCTAGATGAAGTTCTGAAGGGCGAGCTTGTTCACCACCTCCAGCTCGAAGTACGGGTAGCCGCGCTGCGTAAGCAGCCGTACGTCTGCTGCATTGGCCCCCGGGCTCTCTCGATCCCCTCCCCGGCAGCTGGCCAGCTGTTCCCGGGTGTAGTCAGAATAAGTCACCCTCCTGAACTCCCTTCAAAGCACTCCCTATAGCGCTGGCCAGCTGTGATGTTCTTCAGGCCGGAGATCGGACAGCATGCAGAGAGCTCCACCCTCCAGAACCAACACAACCTGCACAGCTGTCTCTTCAGGTGTCCAGCCATTCAGCATAGTGGCCAGGACCAGTTAGTCATCCAGCGAGGTTTTGCCACTAAAGTGGGGAAACTTGGCCAGTTGGCAGGTCGGTGGGACCGTCTTCTCCATGTTGTTCACTGCCTTTGGATGCAGTGGAATTGTTGGCTCATAGTTCCTCCGCTGGTGCCCCCTGCCCTGCCTTGAAAAAGGCAGAAAGTAGGGTGGGCTTGCGCTGTCTGGTCTGCTTCCCCAGCCGTTGCGGCGAGCAGTTCTGGGAGCTGGTGTGTTTGCTCTGCTGTCCATCTCCATCTGGGCGACGAGCCGCTCAAGCTGTCAAATCTTTGCCTTGATTCTCGCTTCCATCTCTCAAAAATCCCACTTCTGACACCAGTGTGACGTTTCAAGGGTTCACACAATAATGAGAGAGGATTTGTGACATATAGGCTTTTATGCTTCACTGACTAATTACACAGAACAGAGGGGAGGTCATTCACACAGACACTCGTCTCACTCAGGGTGACGCAGGCACATAATCTATCACAGACAGGGAAAAAAAAGCACCATCATAACTGGACTTATAACACAGTTATAACGATAAATGAACAACACTCAGAACACAAGAATAATAAGTCTTTGACTCCACCGCGGCGCAAAGCATACCGGGAGAATCCCCCACCCCTTATTCAGCCCCGATGTTAGTCGTTTGTTTCTAAGAGTTACAGCTGACGAGGAGGAAAAAAATGCCTATAAATTAGGGCTGCTGAGTTAATTGAATTTTTGATCGCGATCATGATTTTGGCTGCTATGATGAAATGAATATGATTGTCGGTGATATTGACAGTTAAAATGCGAGAGCCCTATTGTAATCGCTAGGATTATTTATTATTAATCTTATTTATACAGGTAATCCCATTGAGACACGGGGTCTCATTTTCAAGAGAGCTGTTTATTAATCGATCAGTTCTGTTAAAGCAGAGCTGATCACAGCGGTCATCTGGTGTGTAGAGGAATGAAGCTGGTCTCAATTATTTTGTGCATAATCATTTCCGAATGATTTTAACGTTTTATTTTGCTGTGCTGCATCAAGGCAAAGAAGTTCTGTCCTCCTCAGTCATTCGGGGCTCATATTTACTTCCGTAAACACAAGGCATTGTCTGACGTTACATTTTCTTCTGCGCATCTGGGTCACTTCATAGCTGTAGAGCTTTCACACTGAAGTCTGATGGGGTTGCATTTAAATTATAATGTCAACACCCACACAAAAAATCGGATCTCGGCAAAAATTGGAAATATAGATGCAGCAGAAAAAAAATACACAAGTGTTTATTTCCTCCATTGTATTTATTCTGTTGTCCTTCTTGAAGTGTGGTTAATATGTGCAAAGACATATCATAACCTAATTCTTGTTTTTCATTTTTTGTCCAAATGCCTCAGTGAATATATCTCTTCGAATGTTTCTATTTTTCTCTTTTTTTCTTCGAAGTTGTGTTGTTCCAGATAGCCACAGTGGGAGGGGGAGGGTGCAAGTCAACCACTCAGTGGAAAACTGCTCCACATGCAGGAGCTTATTAGTAAAACTCTACCTCAGCATAAATGTGAGTGAAAAGCAGACAGATATGCAGACTGGGCTGAGCAGCAAGCTGGGACCTAACTGCAATTATGTAATGTATTCATGAATCTCTGTGAGAGTTGGATGAATAAATGATTAATGGTCATGATTAATTGTTTGACTGCAAAATGAGTAAATTTGTAAAATGATGTAGAGCACAAACTCATGTTTCCTCTCAATCCCTAAAAAAAAGCTTTATAGTAACTGAAATTGAGAAACTACTGTAAAATTTTGTAATATTCATTAGTAGTCATATGTTCTGAAAATGTATGCAATGAAATACTGCTGAAGTCATTTATCAGAATTTTGTAACATTAGTCCAGAACCAGCCAGTTTGTGGCATGATTGTTTTGGATGGATGGCTGTTTTGCATTATTTTTATTCTTAAGTCAGATCATGATACTGACATCATACAGAAAAAACGTCACCAAACCTGGACTCTCCATGTAAAAACTGGTATCAGCTTTGTTCGAAGTGTTTTGTGCCTCTTGGGCTTCCTCTCTGGTTTCCTCATAGCCGACTGGACAGTAGGCACCATTGTTAACTTCAAGAATAGATGCTCAGTGAGATGGGAGAGCATGAGTGTAAAAAGGGAGAGGAGGAGGACCAGACGAGAGAAGAAATGGAAGAAAGGGTCAGGTGAAAGAGGGCTCTGTAGTGGGGAGATGGCATCATTTCTCTCTGTTGCATAATGATACTGGTCTGTCACGACACAATGAACACATACAAAAAGATCAGTCGACTTGTAGATGGAGAGCGGAGTGTGTAAATGGGTTTTTTATGGACTGAGGAACCCAACAACACTACATTATGGCTGTCAGCTTGCTTCAGCAGTTTGTGCCTGTGTCTTAACCACTTGTCCTGCTAGTTGTTCATCTGCTCACTAAGCCTGTCTGCTAGTCTTTGACATATTTTCTGTTAAGGATTGTTTTTTTCTTTAATGGAGCAGTCAAAATGTATGAACAGTTGTGTTGTAATTTTCTTTGTACTGTAATCTGAATTAAGGAATAATGTTGATGATGTTGAGCCACATTTGTGTCTAAATGCGCTTTTAAAAACCTATTCAAGTGTTGCTGCATCTGGTGTTGCTTGCATGGCTGTAGACCATTTTGTCATCTGTCAAGATGGAAGCAATATTCTTTCACTCAAACAGTTAAAAGAATTAAGTGCTCTATAACTCTGTGGTGTCAGCGGCCAAATTTGGCAGGTATGTTGTGCTACTAAACGATTTAGGCGCTTTTTTCTGTTAAAATAAATTGAATAAAAATCTTTCTTAGAACTACCAAGTTAATAAATTTCGGTACAGTTTTTTTTTTTTATATATAAATGCATTTTTGGATGAATAAAGCCAAGCTCTATATATCGGTTTCTAAATTTTGACTCAATACCAGTTGTCTAAATATGGCTGAGCTTGTGAGTGGAGTGACAGCTTGACGTGTGTGTGTGTGTGTGTGTGTGTGTGTGCGCGCACGTGCATGCGTAAGTGTGTAAATTTAGACTGATAATGTTTGTTGGATTTTTGTGTGCTTTCAAATAGGGGTGGGGAATATGGCATAAAAATGATATCACAATATTTCTGTGAATTTTCACAATGATTTTTTCACAATATTACAGAATGCAAAAAAGACAGTTTCACAGGTCGGTATTATTTACCTTCAACATATTCAGGAAAAACAAAACAAAAACTCTTATTTCTCCAGTTTATACATAAATAGCAGCTCAGATTTAATTTTTTTTTTGTTCTGTACAAAAAAAATAATAGCTACATCTTAAGTGCACACAGATGTCAGGTTTTATGCTGAATCACTTTACCTGCATTGTAACTCTCGTTACACGGACGTCTGCTGGGGCTTTTTGGCTCTTGTTGCACTGAATGGATGTTTTTTTCTTCCTTTCGTTTTTCCTCTTCAGGTGGTTGAATAAAATCAACATGAAGCTGCCAAAACGGAACGAAAATACAACTACAGACACTTCGAGCGGAACATTGTCAAACATTGGCGTGTGGGGGGAAAAAATGCAGGCAGATTATCCACATTGCTGCACCGTTTGTTTTTTTTTTTTTTTTTTTTTTTTAAACATGGCAAGTCTGAAACAGAAACTAAAACTTAAATATTTCCACTCAACTGGATGCAGATGGAGCGGCACCTTCCCACGCCATGTTTGTTTTGCTGTCATGCATAACTTCCGTCAGCGGTGTAATGGTGTGACGTTGTCAAGCAGCGGACTCCAAATATCGCGATATTCATTTTTACACCGGTATCGAAATATTTTCCAGTGTTATCGTGAACGATATTATATGGCACACCCCTACTCTCAAATCTGAGATTGAAATCACAATTGTATAGGTAGTAAAGTCTTATTTAAGGACGTGTGTCATCACCCTGCATGTCATGTTTCTGCCTGACAGATCTGAAGCGAGAGGCCAGCATCTGCCACATGCTCAAACATCCTCATATTGTGGAACTGCTGGAAACCTACAGCTCGGATGGCATGCTCTACATGGTCTTTGAATTGTAAGTCTGCACTCTACATTAATTAACCAGACCCATCTTACAACTAGGGCTGATCAATAAAGTCTGAAAATTCTACTTTTTTTTTTTTTTGTTTGAGCAATGTCAAAAAATGAATATTGTGAAAATGGATTTTCCTGTTCACAAGAGTGAATATGGTAGCCTCCAGCTCTAATCCCCTCCCCTACCCATAAGTTAATTTTATGAAAGTAAAGTTGGCATTTATTTATCAGAAATGTGTGGAGTCCTGTTTGTTTGATCAAACCTTTATTATAAAGGTTTTTTGACCAACACGCCTAGGCGAGAGCACATTACTCCCATCCTTTTTTCACTTCATTGGCTTCCCGTCCATTTTGAAATTCATTTTAAACTTTTGCTTTTTGTTTTTAAAGCTTTTAATGGCCTTGCTCCGGTTTATATGTCTAAGATTTTGACTGTCCGTGACCAAGGCAGGGCTTTGAGGTCATCCAATCAGCTTTTGCTGGATGTGCCCAGGTCAAGGTAATAAACATTGGGGTGACCGAGCCTTTTCTGTTGTCGCCCCCAGGCTCTGGAATAATCTCCCCCCTGACCTACGTGCTATCTCTGAACTGACCCTTTTTAAATCACTGCTAACCAACCTGCACTTATATAGCGCTTTTCTAGTCACAAAGACCACTCAAAGGCTGCACGGTGGCGCAGTGGTTTAGCACTGTGGCAGCACAGTTTTACCCTCGGCCGGGGGACCGCGGGGATCATGAGATCGTGGGTTCGATCCCAGCCCCCGACCAACAGTGAGCTGTGTGGAGTTTGCATGTTCTCCCCGTGTTGCGCGGGTTTACTCCGGGATTTCTCCAGTTTCCTCCCGCATACCAAAACATGTAGGTTTAGGGCGCTCACGCATGCAGCGACCAGCAGCCGGTGGCTTGTCACCAGACTGCAAACCAAGTCTACCTACGGGTACAAATAAGTAACAAAAAAAAAAAAGCGCTTTCACTAGTACTAGCCCTCTATTCTAAGGGCCTATAGGAAACAGATGTCTAGGGACAATTTAGAACAGGGGTGTCAAACTCATTCCATGGAGGGCCAAGACCCTGCAGGTTTTACCTCCACCCAGTCTCTTCAGCAGGTGTTTTCACTGATCAGCAATCAGTGGGAGGAAATTCAGAGAAAACACCTGTTGAAGCCACTGGGTGGAGGTAAAACCTGCAGGGTCTTGGCCCTCCATGGAATGAGTTTGACACCTGTGATTTAGAACAACCAATTGACCTAACATGCATGTCTTTGGATTGTGGGAGGAAACCGGAGCCCCTGGAGTAAACCCACGCAGCACAGGGAGAACATGCAAACTCCACACAGAAAGGTTCCAACCCCTGCCAACCTGGGGATTCGAACCAGGAACCTTCTAGCTGTAAGGCACCAGTGCTAACCACTGCACCACCGTGCTGCCCATATCAGAACTTAAAACATATTTGTTTAGGATGGCTTTTAATACCCAGTAGTGGTGATATTTGTCTAGGCATTTGTTTTTATTTTTTTCTTATTTTTTAGGTATTTATTCTTATTTCTTTGTTTATGTTATTTGTTTTTAATGCTGTTTAATTTTCTGTAAAGCACTTTGGTCACCTACAGGTTGTTTTAAAGGGCTATATAAATAAAGTACATTACATTACATAATAAAAAAAGTTGGTTTTGGCTGAAGCCAGGTTTGCAGTTTTTCCCAGTAGGGAATCATGTTTCTTTCAAATAAGAGCCCCCCCCCACCCGCTATTTGAAATAATTCCTTGTCCTCAGTCAAAGATGCTGGTTAAAGTCAAACATCAAATGTGGCCTGAAAAAAATCGGTAATTTTATTTTTTAGCCCTAGTTACAACCTGTGTGTAGCGGTTTGTATACAAATGTTTAAAAAGCTCCTTTTATGCTTTTTGGGTTTCTCCTTTGCATTATGGCGGATTTTTGTGACATGGTCTGCAAAGCCAAACATCCCAAAGTCTTCATGCACAGATGTTCTCCTCCCCCACAAAAATTTAGAGCTACAGACATCCATGGTCCCAGGTCATTGATCTATAGTCTACTGTATGATATATAGTAACTCACATAATTCTGGCTTATTTTGTCTACCTCTTGTTTCTTTGCTTATTACACCCCAGGGACTGGTCATATGCTATCAGCCACCAAACCACACATTCCTTTCTCTGATAATGCTTTATTTTGGCTTTTAAACGCTAACATTTGGCCAATATTTGTTACTATGATATTTGGTCCAGCAACTGAAACTAAAAGCTAGTGTTAACCTCAAACATACTGTGGCTGTCAAAACCTAAATCTCAAGAACATTATGATAGAGGGAGTGTGGAGTGAGCTGGGACTCATTAATATTTAAAGAAATACACTATAAAAACAGCCCATTTTGAGGAGAGCTCTTCCCTGTGTGTAAAATGACACTGAAGTAATAAAACCGTGAGGTATTTTGCCAAAGCGTGTCACAGACATTTCATTAACACCTTGGGGGACTGTGTAAACATGTGGGAAAGTGCCTAATAAGGACTCTTTATTGAAACCGGAGTGGTGGACAAGTGAGCATTCACCCCACAGCCATGAGGTTCCAAAAACCTTATTAAAATGGTACTTCCCACCTTCTAGCTTGGTGGTCAGCAGCTTCAGGGTCAAAGCATAAGCCAGTGTTCTTCTTGTGCCAGTTCCAAGCCTGGGTAAATGAGGAGGGTTGCGTCAGAAAGTGCATCCAGTGTAAAATCCTTGCCAAATCAAACTTATGTATCATCACAATATCAGATGATCTGCTGTGGGTCGAAAGAAGAAAAATGGCTCTTTAATGAAGTCAGGAAGCACCATTACAGCTGCTGATCACACTCGCATCAGCCCCTAAATGTTTGACAAGGACATATATAGGTGCATCGTGGTTTCTCACTTAACCAGCTGAAAAGTGGGCCACCAGCTATCAGCATTTAGCAGCTGGTTGTTGTTCAGAATTTCATGTTCACTTTCCAATAATGGCTGTCCACTCTTAGGTGGTGGTTTCAGAGGTATTAAGATAAGATAAGCCTTTATTAGTCCCACAACGGGGAAATTCCAGGATTGCAACAGCACAGGGATAGCAACACTCAGAGCAACAATCAGAAGGCAAGAAAAAAAAACAAGCAAGCAAGAGCAGCTAATATACATATGTACATATTACTATAAAATATATATATACACACACACACACACAGACACACAGTGCAGAGCATTGTAGCTGGATGGAATAAATATATGAATATATGAACACACAGTGCAGAGCATTGTAGCTAGATGGAATAAATATGTAAATATATAAACACCCACAGTACGGAGCATTGCAGCTAGGTGGAATAAATATGCAAGTATATAAACACACACAGTGCGGAGCAATGTAGCTAGATGGAATAATATGTAGATATATAAAAACACAGTGCGGAGCATTGTAGTTAGATGGAATAAATATATAGATATATAAATATAAACACACCCAGTGCAGAGCATTGTAGCTAGATGGAATAAATATGTAAATATATAAACACACACAGTGCAGAGCATTGTTGCTAGGTGGGATGAAACAGCATAACCGTCTATTTAGTTATCCTACATGGTATGATTATGTGCCCATACATATTCTCACCCTCCATAGCGACCGGTATGTTCCTAGTTGTATGCCGGAGAGGACCATTGTGTAAGTCTATTGCATCTTTTGCATTCAAAAAACTATTAGTTTGTTACGTCTTTTTGCTATCTCTGCGAGCAGCCCTGCTTAGGTTGTACAGTCTGACAGCCGTTGGTAGGAAGGACCTACGAAACCTCTCGGTTGTGCACCTGGGATGATGTAGTCTGCTGCTAAATGAGCTCCTCAGTGCATTCAGTATGTCCTGCATAGGGTGGAACTCGGACTCCAGCAGAGATGACAGTTTAGCCACCGTCCTTCTCTCTCCTATCTCCTCCATCGGATCAAGGCGTTGCCCCAGGACAGAGCTAGCTTTCTTAATCAGTTTGTTCAGTCTCTTCCTATCGACTGCAGTAATGCCACTGCCCCAGCAGACCACTCCAAAAGTGATGGCTGATGCCACCACCGTGTCATAGAATGACTTCAGCAGCCCCTTGTACACCAAAAGACCTGAGTCTCCTCAGCAGGAACAGCCTGCGCTGTCCCTTCTTGTAGAGTGTGTCAGTATTGTGTGACCAGTCTAGTTTATTGTTCAGATGAATACCCAGGTACTTGTAGGATGTCTGTCCCCGATGCATGTTTAAAAAAAAAAAAAAAAAAAGTACTGTTGCATCTGAAATTATTCAACCCCCATTTTGTCACTCACTCACACAAAATGAAGCATCATAAGTTTCAGTAGTATAATGTGTTAAGGAAGTGGACACGTTCAGAAAAGTGCTGTTGCATCTGTTCTCATTTTGTCATAATTAATGTAGATTGGCTTCAACTTTAATCCCTTCTGCCTTTTTCTTTTAGTATGGATGGCGCAGACCTGTGTTTTGAAATTGTGAAGAGAGCCGATGCTGGTTTTGTCTACAGTGAAGCAGTGGCCAGGTAGGACACACAGTCTGCCAACTGGGGGTGGTACATTTTAAATATTAATAAAGCTTGAAATAAACGGCAGGTTGTGGATGCTCTAAATGACCCCTGTCTTGTCTGTTTCTGTAGTCACTATATGAGGCAGATTTTGGAGGCACTTCGATAC
Source organism: Pholidichthys leucotaenia (assembly GCA_020510985.1). NCBI lineage: Eukaryota > Metazoa > Chordata > Actinopteri > Cichliformes > Pholidichthyidae > Pholidichthys > Pholidichthys leucotaenia. Next base: position 250,601,742 of record CM035845.1, on the reverse strand, counting down.
TGCCATGACAACAATGTGATTCACCGCGATGTAAAGGTGAGCATTCTCTCTCCCGTCTGGAGCAAATGAGTGAAATTCTAATGGTCACACTTGACTTGAACCAAAGGGCAAGATACTATTAACCTTTTCATAACAAGCGTATTCAGTATGCTCACACCACACACTCTGTAGGGAATGCATGTTATGTAGTGTTGAATATCTGTAAAGTAGACAGGATTTTTTTTTTTTTTGGCACATTCCAGAAATGTTTACATTTGACCATGTAAGCATTTGCAGCTAGTTGTGCCTGTGATCATACACACAACTAAAATCTTCTGCAATTAAGGTGATGCACATTAACACCAGACAATGGCTCAATTCTATCCTCGAAAAAAAATGCTGGTATATATTGAATTAAACTGAACTTCTTGTAGTAATCTACTCTTTAATGAATCTAATTATGGTGCAAAGTAGGACAATCTATCTAACGAAGTCCCTTCTTTTTACACAGTAAAGAAAGTCTGTATAAGTTCCTTTTGCCCTTTCAAACTAACGTGTTATCGGTCCTTCCAAGTTCCCCAGTCCTGAATCGGTGCCTGAGCAAAACTAATGCTGGTTTTATGTCAGTCAACTGTGTGGATTTGTCAGGAGTTACAGCCAGATTAGTGTCCACCAGTGACTCTCAATGAGATTAGCCCTCCAACACAGGTGACGGATGCCACCAGGCCAGATGGAGCAGTCCTCAAGTCCTTTTCTGGCTGCATGGCACCCAGAGCTTTTAGTACACACAGCCTGGCATGTTGCAGAAAACTCATACATGCGTGCCAACAAATGGGTGATTATTATCTTTTTGTTGTCGTTGTCTTTATTTACTTGGAAGGCCAGATGAGTTTTATCACTTATAGTTTGACCTATTGTAGTTTGAAACAAACTGAGCTCCTTTGTGTTTTGTCAGAAAAAGGAGAAAAAAAAATCTTAGTTCTGTATTCAAGTCTTCCATTACGACATTGTCCTCCATATCATTAGCACAACATGGATTTTACTGAATTAAAATGAACATTGTTTACATTTTTTAAAACATAAGTCTGATTCATAAGTGCACACATTTTTTTTTGTAATACATAAAGGAGATTTTGTAAAAAAAAAAATGTAAGTCCATTTAGATGTTGAAAGCCACTCATCCACACATGAAACTTGACACTGTCTTAGTCTGGTCCTCAACAGTACACATGACAAATTCAAAGCTGATCAGAGCACAAACTGGTGAAATGGGGGAAGAACAGAGCTGTGTATGCAGTGATTTCTTGAATTATTTGGTTGATGATGATTGACACTAATTAATTGTGTATGTAGAGACAGAACATAATGCAACAAGAATTACAGCATTGTTAATAAAAGAAAACCTTGTTTAACAATAAAATTGATATGTATAGAACTTACTCACAGAGAATTAACTAATCATTCCACCCACTCTCTGAAATGCCACACTTTTGTCATTCATGTTTATGACTACTGCTGTCCAGTAGGTGGTAGTGTTGTTGCTCTTGTGAAGGGGAGGTTGGAGTTGATGAAACACATGCTGGTTCTAGGAGTGAGTGAATGGGTGTTAAGTCCAGGGTCGGGTAACACCACGGGCACAGATGGCCGTCTGATTTCTGTTGTTGAACTATTCGATGTTCCATCATTCAGGAAGTGAAACCTGGTGCCAAAGCGATGTCCAAGTGCTTGGAGAGCAGTTTTGCGCACAGAGCCAGATAACAGAAAGTACATGACAGGATCCAGACAGCTATTAAAGGCTGAGAAAAGCAGCATCACCTCATTGATAAGGTCCATCATATGCAGGTAGTCACATGATACTGTGTCAGTGAGTTGGGAGTGGATGTAGATGGGACGGAATGCATGGTAGGGCCCAAAACAGATGGTGAACAAAAAGAGGACAAAAAAGGACTTTTTGGCAGTTTGTTCATATCTCTGTGCGTTGGGAAGGTCTGGCTTGTTCCGGGATGCCTGCAGCAGCTGCGAGGCAATCTTGGCATAGGAGACCATGAGCATGACAAAGACTATCCAGAAAAAAACCACAAGGCCTGCATTTACAAAGGCTTTCCATTTGGCTACACGTCGCTGCTTGTACTGGAAGCATTGGCCCTTGTTCTCTTTATCCTCTGGTGTGACGATCATGGGCACTGCCCCCAGCAGCGCCACACCCCACAGAAGCCCACATGCCACCCAGCTCCATGGTTGGCTATATCCCCACAGCCTCATCCTCATTCCTCTCCGGGCTCTGCCTTTCCCTTTCAGCCTCAAGTATCTGTCTAGGCTTATGAGACCCAGCAGTGCAATACTTATGTACATGTTCATGTAAAACAAATTTCCCACCAGTTTGCAGGCCACATGTCCCATTATCCACTGGTTTCCATTGGCATGGTAGAACACTCTGAAGGGCAGGCATGCCAGAAGGACCAGATCTGCCACCGCACAGTTGATGAGGAAAACGCGTACCGAGTTGCGGCTTGAATGTAGGAAAAGGAAGACCCACAGCGCAAAGAGGTTACCCACAAGCCCAATGATGAAGAAAAGAGAATAGAAGATTGCCAGTGGCACGCGGAGAGCTGTGTCATCTAAGGAGCAAGTTGTCTGATTTGGGGAGACTGGAGTTATGGAGAACGGTGGCAGTGAAAAAGAGGCAGCTGAAGAGAATGATGACATGGAGAAGGGGAGGGATGAAGCAGAGATTAAATGAGAGGCATTAGGCTGTGCAGAGCTTAAAAGAGGTGTGAAAGAAGTGGCAGTGGACAAAATGGTCATTGTGATGACTTCAGTGCTGTTAGCCTCTATAATCTGAGAGAAAAGGGAAACAAACCGTCAGCTTACTCTGAACAAGCAAACTCTAAACAAGCAAAATCAAAGTACACAAAATCAGGCATCATAAGTTGAACTTTAGCTGTGTATGTGTATTATGAGTAATGCCCAGACAGATGAGTAATATACAGGTTGTAGTTTAAGGTCTCACTTTGAGGATGGAAATTGTAGTAATTCATGTAATGTCACAAGAGAAGGTATAGCACCTCACAAAATAACAGCTCCACAAGAAGCATGTTGAGTATTCTGTGCATCGTGTTACTCAGCTCAATGATTCTTTTTTTTACAGGTGGGAGCTGGAGGTTTGACTAATTGAATGTTTTATGTCTGTTTAACAGATAAATTACAATTTCAAATTATGGTGGAGCCCAGGGGTACAAGTTCAGATGCACTTACATGAAGTTGCTCTCTGACAGTAAATGGCGTTCACTTGCATAGCACTTTTTACTCATCTCTGGATGACCAAAGTGCTTTACAGATCCTGCTATCCACCCATTCACGCACACATTCACACACTGATGTTTGAATTTAAAGCAAGAACACTTACCACCAGTATTCCCTCCACAGGCAACTCAGCACAGCAGGAACATGCACAGAAAAGTGAGAACTCAACAGTCCCCAGTGATATCTTTCCTCCACCAAACTTCTAAAACAGGAAGCATTTTCTCTTAAAAGCTACCAGTTGAATAAAAACTTTAGTTGCTCTTGATTTTAAAAAGCAACTGAAGTACTGAACGCTTTTCTTTTGTTGTCATCACCTTTCTTTGCAGTCTTTGAACTATCTTTTATGTCCTTCAGACTTTATTCATGTATGCTGCTCTCCGTCCTCGTCTCTATTCTTTATAGTCTCCTCCCGGCTTCTCCCCTCCACTGTCTCTGTCACACAGAAATGACCAAAGAGTCTGTCAGTCCCCTTGTTTTCTCTCTGCCTTTCTCAGGTCTTGCACCTTCTCAATGTAACCCTTCCACTCTGTTACGGGAAATGCAAAAAAAAAAAAAAAAAAAAAAAAAAAAAAAAAAGGCAGGAAGTGAGCCTTGAGCTGAGCTCATGCACCTTTTCAGTGCTGCCCTGAGCGTGTAGCTGTAGGAGTTGTGATATTTAAACCAGAGTCTGGGAAATTCTCTTTGCTTGCATCATATATGATTCAGCTGTGGTTTGGCATAAGTACTGGGGAGATTTTGATTAACAAAGCAAATGGCAGATTACAAACAGATGAGAGTGGAATTTCAATGAATTTACAAATTCAAACTCATCTGGTGGGGTTTTAATCAAATTACTCGCACTAACTTTATCTTGGAAAGTAATCAGAATATTTGACAAACAAATATTATAAAATATGTCACTGCAGAATTAAACAGCTTTATGAGCTTGGTGGTGAAAGTGGCTGCCTGACAACCCTCCTGCTTAATGGACCACCAGTTGTAATTTAGCAGGGTTACTGTGGAGCTCAGCAAATATTGTATTACCAGCCTCTGCCCTGTAATATTAATCCTGTTTGAATACGGTGGACTCTGCTTCGCCCCTTCAATACATACTGAGAGAAAACAGATAATGAGGACACGTGTTTCTGATATTTATTATGACATTCAGTGCTCTGTAACAACTTCCCATGTTTTTTCTTTGACTTATAGAATATATTTAAATTTGACATCAATGGTTTGACTTTCAGTGGATCGTCACTTTACAATTTTTGAGGGGTTTGTGTGCTTTAATAATCCCAGGAGCTATCTTATCGGGGCCAATTTGCTCCTGGTAGGGTCTCCCAAGGCAAATTGGTACTGGGTGAAGGGCCAGATGAAGAGCAGTCCACTGGATCCCTCTGGGGGGGGGGGACCAAAACAAAAAAACAGATCCAGGGGCTCAACAGGAAGCACATGGTGACTGGGTTTCTGCCCATAGGATCCACTGGGCTCAACCTGAATAAGCCATATGGGTCCACGCTCCAGTGGGCTCACCACCTGCAGAAGGCATCGTAAGGATTATGGATGCTAGGTGGATCAAGTAGCATTCTGGGTTTCTCTGCTTGCCCCTGGGACCCACACCCCAGAGTAAGCAGTAGAAAATGGTTCTATGGTTTATCAGTGGTTCATCACGCTACAGTGCAGTGCGCAAGTTGTTTTGCGATCCAGGGTTATATTTGCAAGAGTTGTGTCATTGTGAAACTCGACTAACCACACTTTGAACTTGTAGAATCTGCACTTTTACACACAAAATAAGTGCTCTGTGCAGAGAAGGCATGGGCTCTTTCAATTTAATTCATCAATATAAGCCTACTGTGATGCTCCCTCCTTAACCTGGCTATACGCTGACGTGTTGTAATTTCATGTATGTTTGTGTTTCAATCTTCTGCAGCCTCACTGTGTACTGTTGGCCTCAAAAGAGAACTCGGCTCCCGTAAAGCTTGGAGGGTTTGGAGTGGCAATACAGCTGGGAGAGTCTGGTTTAGTTGCCGGAGGTACAACAACACTTGGTGTCCCTTTTCTCTGTGTCTTAACCCACCATAAATTAGCATAAACGCAAAGCAATTCATAATTGAATTTAGACAGCTGAAAACAACAAAGGGTGGGAAATTAACTTTTTTGTTTATATTAAAGTTTTCATTAACTAGGTCAAGTGTGCACTGTTGAGAGATTAAAATGCTGACTTTACAAACAAAAATGACTGCCTTTGTTCAGTTAAGATGATTGTACTTCTTGGGTTGTATGACATCACAAGCCTCATCTTCAGTACTCTGAACTAACAAAACAAACGCCTGGACTGCCTCCTTAAAATCTGACTGACCACTCAAAAAAACTTTGATCCCCCATTTCCACTGACTCTGGATGCAGTACGATTTGAGACTTGCAGCTTTCCCCACCAGCTCCTTTTGTATTTTGAAGTGGCACAAAACAGGGTCTGAATGACTGGATCACATGAGAACTGTATAAAATACTGAGAGAGACAGAGGAGAGCCGATCACGCGATAACAAGGAAGCATGACCTTCCAGCTCTCCAGCTGGGTTTGTGTGCTCTAATAATGCACAAGTCGCCTGTTTGTTTTAATTCTGTGAAGTGTTTGTATGTTATGTCCAAGTTTCTATCTTTTCCCAACACAGTGGTGAAGGGGTAGACCTCTGAAAATTATGGGCAGACCGTAAATATTTTATAATAATGAACAGTTAAAAAATACATTAGGTGCCTCAGTTTTTCTTTGTGGGTTGGATCCAGCATCCATCAAAAATAGAATAACGTATTTTTAGTGAGCTGGATCAGGTAAGCCGGATTCGTTCCACAATGATCCAGACTAGGTAGAGAGTAGAACATTGACTAGAATAGGAACCATTTGCTGGAGACTGGATCACAGCCAAACGGTACTGCAACCAGAGTCGGTGGAAATCAGGGGTTACTCTGTCAGACTCAGGCAAAATTAGGCTGAAAACAGACCATTTCAGGTAGAACTTTACAGTTTTTTTTGTGTTTTTTTTTCCCGAGGAGGCCTAAAACACAAATTAGTTTTATTCTTTAAAATTTGGTTTAGGGGATCTTGGTGGTACAGTTGTTACGCTGTTGCCTTCACAGCAAGAAGGTCACGTGTTCAATCCCACCCCCGGCCAATGGTGACCTTTCTGTGTGGAGCTGGCATGCTCACCTGTGTCAGCCTGGGTTTTTGCTGGGTATTCCACTTTCCTCCCACAGTCCAAAGACATGCATGTTACATTAATTGGCATTAACTGGGGATATAGTGTCCTGAGGTATAATTGTGAGAGTGAATGGTTGTCTCTGTGTTGGCACTGCCATGGACTGGTGATCTGTCCGTAGTGTACCCTCCCTCTTGCCCAGAAGATGTTAGGATAGGCCCCATCCCCCTCACGACCTGAAAACTGGTTGAAAAGATGGATGGTTTATGTACAGTATATCCTGCTTATTTAGTTTCCCCCCCCCCCCCCCAATACAAACTAGCTTTTATCAGCTGGCAATGGCACAAGCAATGTTTTAGGTCATGAGTAAGTGTATTTGTCTGGGTGTTCTTTGCAGCTGTAGTGTGTCCCCATGGTCTAGAGACATGCTGATGAAATGAGTCAGAATGAAAACTGTCTCTAATAGCCACTGTCTCTCTCCCCCACTGGATGGTAGGATGTGATCTGGGCTTTTGGAGTCCCAAGAAGGATGAGCTCATTTCAAAATATTTCAGACAAAAAAATGACCATGAAAAGGAAATGACAGAGGAGCAAAACACATTAGTTTGTCATGTTGAAACACGATAAACAAAATGTTCAGTATTAATGTTTTTTTCTGTTCTTTTAACTGTGAATTTTATCAGAATACTAAACTCCTTGTCTGCCTGCTGTCCTCAGGCCGAGTTGGCACTCCCCACTTCATGGCCCCTGAAGTGGTAAAGAGGGAGCCCTATGGCAAACCTGTGGATGTGTGGGGATGTGGAGTCATACTCTTCATCCTTCTGTCTGGCTGCCTTCCTTTCTATGGCACCAAGGAACGCTTGTTTGAGGCCATCATTAAGGGGAAATATAAGGTAGGAACAGCTCAACCAAACGCTGTGTGATGTTGAATGTGTTGCTAAATGTGGGTATTTAGGTAATTGCAGCAACAATATGCAGCAGTGCATGTCAAATGCTTGCAAGAGCTGCTGGGCTACAGGAACTCAGCATCACCACTAAATAAGTGTCTGTGGTTTGGCTCTTTTCAGTTTACTTTGCTCCCTCTGAGAAACAGCCAGTGAGAGATGATGAATAAAAGACACTGTCAGCAGAAAATACTAAGATAATGGTGTGTTGAGTTATTGGCTTTTGAGTTAAATATGAAATTGTGTTCATTGCGCTAATCTGTGGCAGATACAGTCATTGTGGGCAGTTTGATTAATGCAGTGGTATGCGCTTAGGAAAATCTGAACTTGAAATATTCATATGTATCGATTAGATATCATTTGAGCTTGAACTCTGAAGATATTAGAGCTGCCACAGGTATAACTGTACAGCATGTAGGGCTCACTACGTATTGTGATCTGCAGCATTTTGATTTTGCCTTCAACTAGTTTGCATGCATTATATTTCCTTCCATATTTCCATGTTGGCTCATTTCTGTGTGTCTGCAGCTATGTCCCTTTCCCTTTGTGCTGCTTGCAGCACTCTGCCCATGGTGCAGTCTGATTGGTTTAGCATCACAGCAGGTATCCAGTCAGCAGCACAAGTGCTCTCTGCCTGTGTGTGATGATTGAATAAAGCAATAAAATGGAACAAAAAGCAAAACTGAGTACAGCTCCGGCCACAGAACCCAAATGTGCAGAGTATGCAGCAGATGTTGCATTAAACATCTAAATTCTAAATGTAGACATTACAGCAGTGTGACCTCATGACCCATTTTGATATCAAAACACTTTTCCACTTTCTCATTTACACTAAATATCCCTAGATAATAATAATCATAATGCATCAGATTTATATAGTGCTTTGCATGGACACTCAGACGCTTTACAGCGAATATTCATTCACTCCACAGACTTTACATTTATAGTGGTAAACTACCTCTGTAGCCATAGCAGCCCTGCGGGAGACTGACAGAAACTTGGGCTGCCAATCCATGCCAACGGCCTCTCCAACACTACCAAACATTTATACTCATTCATACCCAGTGTCATGGACACTGGAGGCAAGGTGGGTAAAGTGTCTTGCCCAGGGACACAACGGCAGGATGGCTGTGGAGAGCGGGATTCAAACCGCCAACCTCCAGTTATTGAAGGACCCGCTGTACTTCCTGAGCCACTGCCACCCCAAGGTGATGTCCAATAAGTTAAGTCTAAGCTAAAGCTAGCTCTTCCCAGCTTGCTGTAATGCTAGCACAAGAGACGATAACATATAAAGTAGAGCTGGGGATCTCACTGATTTCCAGAATCGATTCGATTCCAATTCTTGAGGTTCTGAATAGATTCAATTTCGATCCGATCCTATCCCAATTCAGTCAGAGAAATTACCATTTTAATAGCTATTTTATGTGCAAGGAAAAAAATTCTTAAGAGACCTAATGCTGCAGATTGTAGCAGGAATGCTCCAACTTTGTTAATACATAAATTATCACATAAGGAGCTGATCCAAAATCCATCCATCCATCCATCCATCCATCCATCCATCTTCTTCCGCTTAATCCTTTTCGGATCGCAGGGGGCTGGAGCCTATCCCAGCATCTTTCAAAAATCGGTTACAGTATTGTACTTTTTATTATTTAACTTATGATTTCACAAAGTACTGACAAGTGCTTTTAGTGCACAGGGTGTGTAGTGTCAAGTTAATAACCCAGAGTAAGTAAACAAATTCAATATCTGAAGCATGTAGACATAATCTCAGTATTTCAATCCCTCCAGGATTTTGCCAGTTGTTTTTGTGATTGTTGCGGCCCAAAAAGCCTGAATTTGTGGGAGCTGTTCCATAAAGTTGTGACCTTTTTAAAGGTGTTTTGCACTGAGAGTTGTATGAGGAAGTACAGATTTTAAAGTAGCTGCTTTTTCCATAGTTTACATTGATGCTATTCTATGTAACACCACAAGAAAAGCACAGGATTGCCAAAAATTTCCTGTTAAACAGTGATTTATTGAGAGTTAAATGCTCAGGAAAATTGTCAAAAAATGACCAACATTGTATTCTTGCTGAGAACTTAAATACAAAAAGAAATAAAAGAAGTAGCCTTTACAACAACTAAATTGGATTGAATGCACGTTAAGAGTATGGAGCAAATTATGGCAGCACCTTCTAAGTCTTTTGCCGTGACCTTTGTTGATAAATTAATGTTGGCAAGTTCGCTCTGTGGCTGCCTCCCAAATGTAAACATGGAAGTCATGTGAGCATGCAGCGCATGGAATTCTTGTGTGATTGTTCACCACACACGACTTCAGCCAGCTGCTTGCCTTCTGTGTTTCACAGACTGTAATATTATATTAAAAGATATATTAAAAGATCGATCCGCGAATTTTGTGGATGGATATCGGCTCAGTCAAACATGGATTGATTCAAATCGTTGGATCGATCTTTTGAACCCATCCCTGATATAAAGTAATATTGACTTCAGTAGGTTGCTGTAAAGCGTGGACATAAGAGTTGTAAAACCTTGGTCTGAAACAAAGGTGCTTGACATTTGACATTTAACACTTCAGTATTAAAACAACACTATGTAAGGCTTTCAACTTAAATAATGTTTCCAAAATTATTTTGATGGTACATCAAGCTTTGACCAGATGAATGTCACTTTATCCATAGTCTGAGTGGGCCTGCATTGCCTCCAACATCTCTATTCTTTGTAGGAACACTGTAAAGACTACAACTATGGTGACTATGACCTCGGTCCCAATATACAGTCACAGGGCACAGCTGTAGTCACCAACAACTAACCGCCCTGTGATTGGCTGCTGGGACTGAGGTCATAGTCACCATAATTGTAGTCTTTTCAGTGTTCCTGCCAGGAAGCAAAAAGTTATGTAGTGCTGCTTAAAAATAAGTGAACAATTCAAATCTTAAGCAGGGGTTGAGTGCTGTCAGTCACTGCTGAGAGCTAATAACTATCTCTGGCTCTCCTGTTCATTCCCAGTGCCAGCCCAGTCCCCCACTTTTCAAGTGCCCTCCCCTTGAAACCTTTGACCCACCTTTGTTGCTCAGCAATGTGACATCATGACTTACTGCACTACATTACATTCCAAATGACACTACTATGGTCCATTCCAGATGCCTCTTAGGGCAGAGAAGTTGTAACCACTTCTATGCATGGTTAACATAACCATAACATGGTTTGCACCGTTAAGTGACATTTTTGAATGTTACTCTGTATCGTAGTCTTTTACTAGGTTTACCAAAGCAATTCCTTCCCCATGGATCACCTATTGATTAATGACGATTCTTGATTCAGTGCCATCTGAGGAATTGTAAATCACATGTTCACCTCTGGCTTGCACTCTTGCCCTATTCACTCTGAAACAGTTCCAAATTTCATGAATTTTTTTAATGATACCATGCGCTGTAGAGGGAGAAATATGCAAATTAATCAGGGGCAGTGGTGGCCTAATGGTTAGGGATGTGGACTAGTGAACAGAAGGTCACTGGTTCAATTCCAGGACCGGCAGGATCAGATCCACAGTGTTTTCCCCACCCTTATTAACCCCACTGGACAGTGCCAAGGTATGACCTGAGCTGCTCAGTGGCCACAGGTCAATCTGTGGTTGTACTGGTCAGCTTCCAGGTATGAATGTTTGTCTTTTAATGTGAACAGGGTGTCCTTGAAAAAGAGAGGTTGCCTCTCAGTGGAACTCCCCTATATAAATAAAGGTTAATTAAAAAAAAAAAAGTCCCATCCTTGGAGGAACATTACTATACATGTCAGTCTTCTCACTCATTATTGAGAGACTGGGGATCCTTGGCCCTTCAGGAATGCTGCTTTTCTGCTAAATCATTACTATCACTTGTTGACATCACCTGTTTGAACCTGCATAATTTGTGACCAGTGCTGGCAAAATGAGTCTCATTGAGGAAATTTTCAAAACTGAGGTAACATTATTTTCATATTCTGAATTGAAAGACCTTTAAAATTATATTTAATTTGTAGGAATTGCGCAAAAACGGACAAGCAGCAAGCCGATGTTGTTTATATTTTGGCTGGTTTGAATATTTGAGTTCCATTGGTCCTGAGTTACATCTTCCACAAAAACGTGTATTTTTAGAAAGTAGGAGTTCCAAGCATTACAATGATACCAGGCACTGACAGGGGATTTTCCAGGACTTACCGCCAGCAAACAAAGAGTCACGATTTATGACTTCATGCGCCTGTAGCTTGTAATTACCCGGTGCGCATTGCGACTCATTTTGCCAGCACGGGTCACAATTATTTATCCCCCCCCCCAATTATTAGCCCTGATTTCCCCATTCCAACATTTTTTTTAATGTGTTACAGGCCAGAAATTTAGGAATAGTTGTACAGTATTTTAAAAATTTGACTAGTCAAAACATTATCTTGATCTGATAATGTCTGCAAGGAAATTGAAATCATATCTAATATTCACTGCAGGTTTTTTTTTTCTTTTTGAATTTTTTTTTTTTAAAGCTCATTCCAACCAAATCAAAGACGGAATGTGTGAATTTGTGTGCCCCTAGTGGCAGAGCGCAGCGCTGCGCCTGTCATCTCACTCTGACATGATCGGCTGCATTGGGGATTTGTGCTGATTTGCCAATTTCAGAAGGTGGCAGACATCCATTGGAGGACTCGATGGATGACACATAATACACCAAAGAAGAACTCATTTCCTTTTCCTGTTTTTAGCATTTTAGCCCAGAAAGCTAATATGGCCGCGATCGGTCACCGTCACGTCACTTTGTTGGCTTTGTACATGGAAAATAGCTGCGGGATACAAGCGAAATTTATGTGGGTTAACCATAAGACTTTGTAGATGTGATAAAGACTTTAAATGACCGAGAGAACGCAAAATATCGACCACTGTGGGAAAACGCAGCGACCACGCTAGCCAGTCAGCCCCCCTTTGTCAAAAGTAAGGGAGGAATTTCTGTTGTTTTTTTAATGTACTGATTTCTTGTTCATATACTTTGAAGATAAGATGATGAGGTCCTCTGTACAAAAAACGGTGTCAAAAGACTGAACCAGTCTTTGTGTAAATACGTCCAAAGTCCAGTTTTGACTGAGTTATGGAATTTAAAGAGGTGCCGTGACATTGTGCAAATTAGATGCATAAATTTATTCCAGTCTGAAACTTTGGATCATATTTTACATCTTTCTAATTGACAGTAAGCCATTATCTCTTACCACTTTCAAGTTAGAGCCTTGGAAATCTGAACTATTTTAATGACAAAAAATATTTACCACTCTTGACCACAAGGGGTTATGTCGCAGTTCGGCGACAGACACACTCAAAAGGTTAATACGATGTCCGTCTGTCTGTCCATCCATCCACATTTCACGAGAATTGCTAATCCTCCTAGGTATTTGCCCCAATGATCACCAGACTCACTCACAGTGACCCTCAGGTGGGTGTACATCCAGGTTGTGGTCAAGGTCAGAAGTCAGGAGTAGGGGTGTGCCATATTGTATCATTCACAATAATACCGGTATAAATTTTGATACTGGTGTAAAAATGAATGTTGCGATATTTGGGGTCTGCTGCGTGACAACATCACAATGCATAGAAATGGCAAAACAAACATGACGTGGGAAGCTGCAGCTCCAACGTCAGACCGTCTCCAGTTGAGTGGAAATATTTAAGTTTCACTTTCTTTTTCAGACTGCTGTCATGTTTTTTTTTGTTTGTTTGTTTTTTTTTAAAGTGTAGCAGTGTGGCTAATTTGCCTGCATTTTTTTTCCACACATCAACAAGACCACTGGAGCGGTATTGATGTCAGACGATGTGCCATTTGAATTGGCTGTAGTTGTATTTTACTTCCATTTTGGCCGCTTCATCTTGATTTTATTCAACCACCCAAAGGGAGAGGGAAAAAAAATCCATTGAGTGCAGCAAGAGCCAAAAGCTCCAGGACAGGTCCATGCAATGGAAGTAATGCAGGTAAGGTGACTGAGCATGAAACCTGACCTCTGTGTGCAGTTAAGATGTAGCGGTTTATATTGTTTTCTTGTAATATTTGATGCAGAACTAAAAGATATTTTAAACTAAACCTGAGCTGCTCTTTATAAAATGGAGAAATAAGAGTTTTTGTTTTGTTTTTCCTGAATATGTTGAAGGTAAATAATGCTGGCCTCTGAAACGGTCCTTTTTGCATAAACTTAAAAGAAAAAAAAAACTGTATTCTGCAATGTCATGGAAAATATCATCCATCCATCCATCCATCTTCTACCGCTTTTCCGGAGGTCCGGGTCACGGAGGCAGCAGTTGAAGCAGAGAAGCCCAGACTTCGCTCTCCCCAGCCACCTGCTCCAGCTCTTCAGAGAGGATACCAAGGCGTTCCCAGACCAGCTGGGAGACATAGTCTCTCCACCGAGTCCTGGGTCTGCCCCGGGGTCTCCTCCCAGTGGGACGTGCCCAAAACATCTCAAGTGGGAGACGTCCAGGAGGCATCCTAATCAGATGCCCATACCACCTCAACTGACTCCTTTCAATGTGGAGGAGCAGCGGTTCTACTCTGAGCCTCTCCCGGATGACTGAGCTCCTCACCCTGTCCGTGAGGGTGAGTCCATCAATCCTATGGAGAAAGCTCATTTCAGCCGCTTGTATCCGCGATCTTGTTCTTTCGGTCATTACCCAAAGCTCGTGACCATAGGTGAGAGTAGGAACGTAGATTGACTGGTAAATCGACAGCTTTGCCTTAGAACTAAGCTCCCTCTTCACCACAACAGACAGGTACAACGTCCGCATCACTGCAGATGCTGCTCCGATCCGTCTGTCAGTCTCTCGCTCCATTCTCCCCTCACTCGTGAATAAGACCCCAAGATACTTAAACTCCTCCACTTGGGGCAGGAGCCTGTCCCCAACCCAGAGAGGACAATCCACCTTTTTCCGGCTGAGGACCGTGGACTCTGACTTGGAGGTGCTGATTCTCATCCCAGCCGCTTCACACTCAGCGGCAAACCGTCCCAGCAAGAGCTGTAGGTCATTGCTGGATGAAGCCAACGGGACAACATCATCTGCAAACAACAGAGATGTGGTCACCAAGCATGACACCCTCCATTCCCTGGCTGTGCCTAGAAATCCTGTCCATAAAAATTATGAACAGGATCGGTGACAAAGGGCAGCCCTGGCGGAGTCCAACTTTCACTGGGAATGAGTCCGACCGAGTGTTGGCAATACGAACCAAACTCTCAACGGTCGTACAGAGACCGAATAGCTCGTAACAGCAAGCCCGATACCCCATAGTCCCGAAGCACCCCCCACAAAAAACCACGAAGGACACGGTCAGATGCCTTCTCCAAGTCCACAAAACACATGTAAACTGGTTGGGCAAACTCCCACGAACCCTCGAATTCTTGAGAGGGTAAAGAGCTGGTCCGATGTGCCACGGCCAGGCGAAAACCCCATTGCTCCTCCTGAATCCAAGGTTCGACCAACGGCCGGACTGTCCTCTCCAGTACCTTGGCATAGACCTTCCCAGGGAGGCTGAGGAGTGTGATCCCTCTAAAGTTGGAGCACACCCTCCGGCCCCCTTTTTTGAAGAGAGGAACCACCACCCCGGTTTGCCATGCCAAAGGCACTGCCCCCAACCTCCATGCAATGTTGCAGAGGCGTGTCAACCATGACAGCCCAACAACATCCAGGGCCTTGAGGTACTCAGGGCGAATCTCGTCCACCCTCGGGGCCCGGCCACCAAGGAGATTTTTAACCACCTTAGCGACCTCAGTCCCTGTGATAGGCGAGTCATCCCCCTCGTCCACAAACCCTGCTCCCTCTGTGGAAGGCGTATCAGTGGGATTGAGGAGATCCTCGAAGTATTCCTTCCACCGCCCAACGATATCTCCAGTCGAAGTCAACAGCGCCCCATCCGCACCATACACAGTGTGGACAGGAAGCTGCTTTCCCCTCCTGAGCCGCCGGACAGTTTGCCAGAATCTCTTCGAGGCCCACGGAAAGTCTTGTTCCATGGCCTCACTGAACTCCTCCCATAGCCGGGTTTTTGCTTCAGCAACCACCCGAGCTGCACTTCGCTTGGCCTGCCGGTACACCTCAGCTGCTTCAGGAGTCCCACAAGCCAGCCAAGCTTGATAGGACTCCTTCTTCAGCTTAATGGCCCCCCTCACCACTGGTGTCCACCACTTGGGTCGGGGGTTTCCACTATGAGATGCACCGACCACCTTGCGGCCGCAACTCTGGGCCGCCGCTTCAACAACAGAGGTGGAGAACATGGCCCATTAAGACTCCATGTTTCCAGACTCCCTCAGAGTGTGGTTGAAGTTTTTCCGGAGGTGGGAGTTGTTGACAGCTCTGCACCTCTCTTTACCCAAGTGTCCAAGACATATGGCCGCAGGTCTGATGACACGATAACAAAATCGATCATCGACCTGCAGCCTGGGGTGTCCTGGTGCCAGGTGCACATATGGACACTCTTATGCTTGAGCATGGTGTGTGTTCTGGACAAACTGTGGTTAGCACAGAAGTCCAATAACTGAACACCACTTGGGTTCAGATTGGGCAGGCCGTTCCTCCCAATCACCCCCATCCAGGTTTCACTGTCCTTGCCCACGTGCGCATTGAAGTTCCCCAGTAGGACAATGGAGTCTCCAAGAGGAGCACCCCAGTCACAGACTCCAAAAAGGGTGGGTACTCTGAACCATCATTTGGTGCATAGGCACAAATGATGGTCAGGACCCGTTTCTCAACCCGAAGGCGCAGGGAAGCAACCCTTTCATCCACCGGGGAAAACTCCAATATAGAGGCAGCAAGGTGGAAGGATACAAGAATACCCACCCCTGCTCGTCGCCTCTCTCCCGGGGCAACTCCATAGTAGGCCAAGCTCCGGCCCCTCTCCAGGAGACTGGTTCCGGAACCGGAGCTGTGTGTTGACGTGAGGCCGACTATATCTAGCTGGTATCTCTCAACCTCGTACACCAGCTCAGGCTCCTTCCCCACCAGAGAGGTGACATTCCACGTACCAGAAGCCATTTCAGAAAGCTTGGGATCAGTCCGCCAAAGTCTCCGCCTTTGACCGCCACCTAATCCACATAGCACCGGACCCTCATGATCCCTCCTGCAGGTGGTGAGCCCACTGGAGGGCGGACCCATGTAACTCCTTCGGGCTGAACCCGGCCGGGTCCCATTGGTGGAAACCCGGCCACCAGACGCTAGCCATCGAGCCCCTCCCCCAGGCCTGGCTCCAGGGCAGGGCCCCGGTAACCCCATACCAGGCGGGGTACACTGAATCCTTGATCTAGAATTTATCATGAGAGTCTGTTGGATTGTTCTTAGTCTGGCCCTTCACCCAGGACCAGTTTGTCTTGGGTGACCCTATCAGAGGCAAATTGCCCTGGACAACATACAGTGGGGGAAAAAGTATTTAGTCAGCCACCAATTGTGCAAGTTCTCACACTTAAAAGATGAGAGAGGTCTCCAATTTTCATCATAGGTATACCTCAACTATGAGAGACAAAATGAGGGGAAAAAAAGTACAGAAAATCACATTAAAGGATTTTTAATGAATTAAATGGTAAATTCCTCGGTAAAATAAGTATTTGGTCAATAACAAAAGATCATCTCAATACTTTGTTATATACCCTTTGTTGGCAATGACAGAGGTCAAATGTTCTCTGTAAGTCTTCACAAGGTTTTCACACACTGTTGCTGGTATTTTGGCCCATTCCTCCATGCAGATCTCCTCTAGAGCAGTGATGTTTTGGGGCTGTCGCTGGGCAACACGGACTTTCAAATCCCTCCAAAGATTTTCTATGGGGTTGAGATCTGGAGACTGGCTAGGCCACTCCAGGACCTTGAAATGCTTCTTACGAAGCCACTCCTTTGTTGCCCGGGCAGTGTGTTTGGGATCATTGTCATGTTGAAAGACCCAGCCACGTTTCATCTTCAATACCCTTGCTGATGGAAGGAGGTTTTCACTCAAAATCTCACAATATATGGCCCCATTCATTCTTTCCTTTACATGGATCAGTCGTCCTGGTCCCTCTGCAGAAAAACAGCCCCAAAGTATGATGTTTCCACCCCCATGCTTCACAGTAGGTATGGTGCTCTTTCTCCTCCAAACACGACAAGTTGAGTTTTTACCAAAAAGTTCTATTTTGGTTTCATCTGACCATATGACATTCTCCCAGTCTTCTTCTGAATCATCCAAATGCTCTCTAGCAAACTTCAGACAGTCCTGGACATGTACTGGCTTAAGCAGGGGGACACGTCTGGCACTGCAGGATTTGAGTCCCTGGCGGCGTAGTGTGTTACTGATGGTAGCCTTTGTTACTTTGGTCCCAGCTCTCTGCAGGTCATTCACTAGGTCCCCCCATGTGGTTCTGGGATTTTTGCTCACCGTTCTCGTGATCATTTTGACCTCACGGGGTGAGATCTTGCGTGGAGCCCCAGATCGATGGAGATTATCAGTGGTCTTGTATGTCTTCCATTTTCTAATAATTGCTCCCACAGTTGATTTCTTCACACCAAGCTGCTTACCTATTGCAGATTCAGTCTTCCCAGCCTGGTGCAGGTCCACAATTTTGTTTCTGGTGTCCTTTGACAGCTCTTTGGTCGTGGCCATAGTGGAGTTTGGAGTCTGACTGTTTGAGGTTGTGGACAGGTGTCTTTTATACTGATAATGAGTTCAAACAGGTGCCATTAATACAGGTAATGAGTGGAGGTCAGAGGAGCCTCTTAAAGAAGTTACAGGTCTGTGAGAGCCAGAAATGTTGCTTGTTTGTAGGTGACCAAATACTTACTTTACCAAGGAATTTACCAATTAATTCATTAAAAATCCTTCAATGTGGACTTCCGGTTATGGCTGCCACGTAGGACGGACGTGTCTCGCTCTGCTCTGCTCCTGGAAAAAAAAAATCGGCAAATAACTCTCTCATTTGGGACAGAACGTACCCCAGCATTTGGGCGAGGATATGTCGGCGAAGCCTAAGGCTGGAAAACCAGGAAAAGGAAAAAGCGAGCCGCCGAAACAGTCCAAATTAACGGACTTTCAGGTCTGTGACGCAGCAAACAAAACTCCATATATGGCGGAGGAGGCTGGCAACGCTGCGATTTCTGCGGGGAATGGCGCAGATGCGCTGATGGCAGCCATGAGTTCAATGAGAGCGGACTTTTCCTCTAGATTTGATGGGATTATGACAGCGTTGGAAGGAATAAGAAAGGAATTGGGTGACTGTGTAGAACGAACGGCGCAGATGGAGCTCCGTCTCGCTAGTGCTGAAGATGACGTCACCCGTCTTCAATTAAAGGTGCGCACTTTGGAAAAAAAAAATAAATCTCTGGAAGATAATATTTTGGATTTGGAATCTCGGTCGAGACAGAATAATTTGAGGCTGGTGGGTCTTCCAGAGGAATCAGAAGGTCGGGACGTATGTTCCTTTCTGGAAAAGTGGATTCCGGAGGTGCTGGGCAGCGAGGAGTTGCAATCAGCAGTGGTTCTGGAAAAAGCACATCGTATTGGCCCACGGAGAGATAAGGGACCGCCGAGGACCTTAATTATGAAGTTTCTTAGCAACAGAGACAGGATGAAGATCTTCAACGCTGCACGTGCTAAAGGAGAGATTAAACACCAGGACCAGCAGGTGCGGTTCTACCCAGATTTGGCCACAGGAATCCAGCAATTGAGGAAGCAGTTTGATCCCATACGTAAGGAGCTGCGCAACCTTGGGATTCGTCATGGTGTAATCTATCCTGCGAGACTGCTGACCACGTATGAGGGCAGAACCCACATCTTCAAGACCCCAGAGGAGGCGCAGGAGTTCATCAAGAAGATCAAAGAAGAAGAAGAGACTGGTGGGAGCTAAGCATGAACAAAATATAAGGTAGAATAATTAAGCATTTGCACAGGCATCTGACTGACTTGAAGTAAATAGTAAGTTTACAAAATATAGATTGTATTATATATTAAAAAAACAAAACAAAAACAAAACAAACAAACAAAAAAAAAAACTATGATGTACAAAGTTGTTAAAAATTTTGGAGTTAAGTTGGAAAACTACAGAGGAGAGTTAATGTTACGTCATTAAAAGCAGTAGAGTTAGGGTGATTGGGAGGATGAAGAAGGAGTGGCTTAGGCTGTTCCCCGTGGGTGTGGAACGGTCGATGGCTATATCGGGAGACAGAATTTTTCTTTTGATTTTGGGGGGTTTGCCACAAGTGTGGGAAGGGGAAATTTGTTTGTGTGTAGTTTGTAGGATGAATGTTCAACCACTCATGTTTTTGCTTCTCTGTATGAGCATGTTTACACTGCAAGGTAATCCCAAACTCTCTATTGATCATGGACCAAAGTGTTAATCTTAATTTAACTTCATGGAATTGCAGAGGTCTACAAAATTTAAAAAAACTTAAACAAGTTATGAATAAAATAAAGGACATGGGTTCAAGAATTGTGTTTTTACAAGAAACTCATCTGATAGAGGAGGATGTTAAAAGAATTAGGAGTAGATGGCAGGGAAGTGTATTCACCTCTTCATTTTCATCCCGAGCCAGGGGAGTTATGACTCTCATACATAAATCAGTTCCTTTTCAAGTGAAAAATGTAATTGGAGACAAATTTGGAAGATATGTAATCATTCAAGGTTCTTTGCTATTAGAAAATATAAATCTTGTGAACTTATATGGTCCCAATATAGATGATCAGAAGTTCTTTGCTAATTTATTTCTCATCTTATCATCACTTACAGGGCAACATATAATAGCAGGGGATTTTAATTGTACATTGAATCCAGGTGTGGATAGATCAACAGGACTGGATTGTACGCACATTGGATGTAGGATGACCATTAATCATTTTATGAAAGAATTGAGATTGTTAGATATATGGAGAGAAATGAAACCACAAGTTAAAGCCTATTCTTGTTATTCCAGTACCTACAAGACATTCTCACGTATTGATTATTTTTTGATTTCCACAGAATTAAGGTCCAAGATTCAAAACTGCTTTTATGATAACATCGTGATCTCTGATCATGCACCCTGTTGTCTAATATATGTAGATAAAAAATTGACAAAGGAATCAGGTAGATGGCAATTTCAGCATAAATGGCTTCAGGATGAGGAATTTGTCAAGTATATAGAAAAACAGATAGACGAGTTCTTTGACATCAATACTACACAAACATCAGCATGTGTAAAGTGGGAGGCTTTCAAAGCTTTTATTAGGGGACATATTATTAGTTATACAGGATCAAAATCTAAGAAGACTCGAGAGGAGAGAGCTAAATTGGAACATAAAATAAAAAATCTTCAGGAAAAAGTGTATGCAGGAAGTGACCCAAGGTTGGAGAATGAATTACTGATTTTGAGAGCTGAATACGACAAAAAATCAGCGAATAGAGCTGCCTCGAGTCTTCTAAGATTGAAACAATCTTTTTATGAACAAGGTGAAAAATCAGGAAAATTATTAGCATGGCAGATTAAACAATTGGAAATTAAAACACCAATTACCAGTATTATAAGTAACGGACAGGTAGTTATAGATCCTTTAGAAATTAATAGAGCCTTTAGAGATTACTATGAAAAATTATATGATACCAAAAATGAACCTGATTTAACAAAACTAAATGGGTTTTTGAACGAACTATCTATACCGTGTATTCCAAATGAAAACAGGGAGATACTGGAGTCTAAAATTAGTCAAGAAGAAGTTGGGCTAGCCATTGATAATATGAAATCAGGAAAAAGTGCAGGACCAGATGGTCTTCCAGTTGACCTTTATAAAAAATTTAAGAATAAATTAATAAAACCTTTTTTGGAAATGGTTTTAGAAGCATTTCAAAATAATAATTTACCATCATACATAAATAATGCCTTAATTATACTGCTGCCAAAACCAGGTAAGCCCTCTAATAAATGTGAAAATATGAGACCAATAAGCCTATTAAACGCCGACCTTAAGATAATCTGTAAAATTTTAGCAAGACGAATACAAGAAATTTTACCAAATATTATTAATCGAGATCAGAATGGCTTTATAAAGGGTAGACAAGGCTTCCATAATGTAAGAAGACTATTTAATATTATTTATTTTAATAAAGAAGCACCGGATACAGCTCTCCTATCATTGGACGCCGAAAAGGCCTTTGATAGAGTTGAATGGCCCTTTCTTTTTGAAGTCCTACAAAGGTTTGGACTTGGAAATAATTTCATAAAATGGGTTCAAATAATATACAATAATGCTACAGCAGAAATCCTAACAAATAACAATATTTCAAAACCAATAAAAATCAATAGAGGATGTCGACAAGGCTGTCCACTTTCACCTTTACTGTTTACTATGGCAATTGAACCTTTAGCGATAGCGATACGTTTACATTCACAAATATATGGAATTAAAGTTGGACCAACAGAACATAAAATCTCCCTGTACGCCGATGATATAATTTTGTTTATGTCGAATCTAAAAAAATCAATTCCAACCTTGTTGAATTTAATAAAGAATTTTGGGGAAATATCAGGATATAAAATAAATAAAACTAAATCTTCAATATTAATGCTAAATGAGACCCAGAGAAATTACCCAGCCCCTGAGGTAAATCAATTCAATGTTGTAAATCAGTTTAAATATTTAGGAATCCAAATTATGCCTAAGCTAGAATCAGTCGCCAGTGTCAACTATGAAGCCTTAATGTCAGATATCAGTGAGTTAACTCAGAGATGGATGTCACTACCAATGTCGATGATCGGGAGAATCAATATACTTAAAAGTAATATTTTACCTAAAATACTTTATTTATTTCAATACATTCCCTTATCACCACCTTTAAGATAAGATAAGATAAGATAAGATAAGCCTTTATTAGTCCCACAATGGGGAAATTCCAGGATTGCAACAGCACAGGGATAGCAACACTCAGAGCAACAATCAGAAGGCAAGAAAAAAAACAAGCAAGCAAGAGCAGCTAATAAACATATGTACGTATTACTATAAAATATATATATATATACACACACACACAGACACACAGTGCAGAGCATTGTAGCTGGATGGAATAAATATATGAATATATGAACACACAGTGCAGAGCATTGTAGCTAGATGGAATAAATATGTAAATATATAAACACCCACAGTACGGAGCATTGCAGCTAGGTGGAATAAATAGATCTATTCTCAAGAATCTCTTTAGATTATATCTCTTTAGATCTATTCTCAATAATAAAAAAAAAGTTAGTGGAATTTATATGGAACAACAGGAGGGCTAGATTACGTTTGTCTTTATTATATTTACCATTTGATCGTGGAGGTCTGAAATGTCCAAATTTTATGTTGTATTATTGGTCGGCACAACTGAGGTCTATGACATATTATTTTTCATCAAATGATCTCCCTCACTGGACTGAAATGGAATCATACAATTTACCTTTACCTCTTCCCATATTCATATACTCAGATTCGGCAAAAAAATTACAAAAACAAGTTAAAAATCCATTTGTAAAGCATATGATCAAAATATGGTGTGAAGCTAAAAACTATTTAAAAGAACCACAGTTATTGTCACAATTTAGTCCAATATGGGGTAATCAATATTTTAAACCAGGGAGAGCGGACGCTGTATTTAAAGTATGGAATTTAAAAGGGATACAAAAGATTCAGGATTTATATTTGCCATGTGCAGACAACATAATGTCTTTTGAAGAGCTGAGGATCAAATTTAATCTCAATAGAACACATTTTTTTAAATATCTTCAACTTAGAAACTTTATTCGATCAAATCAAAATAAAGCTCTCACTCGACCTATTTATTCATCCTTGGAAAAAATGATGATGAAAGATAGTAAAAGAAAGGGTATTATTTCAGAGTTTTATAACTCATTGACACTATCTTCAAGTGAAAATTCACTGAAAAGATTAAACTTCTGGAAAGAAGATCTGCAAATTGAAATTTCAGAGGAACAATGGGAATTGGCTTGTACAGAAGCTCAAACCAAATCAATAAATGCACGCCTTAAATTGATACATTTCAAATGGTTAATGCGGATGTATGTTACACCGGAGGAGTTAAATAGATATAACAAAAATATACCAGATACATGCACAAAATGCATGGAAAGTAAAGGAACCCTATTTCATTGTTTATGGGAATGTAGATTAATAAGAATGTTTTGGGAAGAGGTGAGGGTAACAATTGAAAAAATAATCTCAAAACAAATCATATTGAATCCTAAACTGTTTTTGTTGGGTCTGTACCCAGAAAAGCATAATTTTAATAAAAGTGAAAGAACATTCATAGACCTCAGTTTGCTTAATGCCAAAAAATGTATTGCACTATTATGGAAAAAGACTCATAGACCAGATGTGACTCAGTGGTTAAGACAGATGTTAACAAACCTTCCATTAGAAAGAATAACATATATACTAAAATCAAAGGAAATTGTGTTTGAGAATAAATGGAGACCTTTTATTGATTATGTAAAAAATTTAAACATAACTCTTGAAGAAGAAGGTGAATGATGTGTGTGGACCTTGTAAATTCCAAACTGGTGAACATAATATGTATACTTATGTATTGGATTGTCTAGACTAAACAGAGGAGCATTGTTGAAGATTTGATTTTGTTGGTGGTTGTTGGTGTTTTTAGTGCATTTTTTTTTTTTTTTTTGTAGTACTTTAGTGTTAGTGTTTGATTGTTTGTATCATGTTTGTTAAAAAAAAAAAAAAGGTTCAATAAAGATATTGTGGGAAAAAAAAAATCCAATGTGATTTTCTGGATTTTTTTTCTTCTCATTTTGTCTCTTATAGTTGAGGTATACCTATGATGAAAATTGGAGACCTCTCTCATCTTTTAAGTGGGAGAAATTGCACAATTGGTGGCTGACTAAATACTTTTTTGCCCCACTGTAGCTCCTGGTATCACTAGGGCCACGATAAGGTGACAATCCATCCATCCATCTTCTTCCGCTTAATCCTTTGGGGGGGGGGGCGGGGGGCTGGAGCCTATCCCAGCATCTTTTGGGCGAGAGGCAGGGTACACCCTGGACAGATCGCCAGTCCATTGCAGGGCTAACACAGAGAGACAGACAACCATTCACTCTCACAGTCATACCTAAGGACAATTTAGAATCCCCAGTTTGATGCCAATTAACCTAACTTGCATGTTTTTGGCATGTGGGAGGAAACCGGAGAAATCCCAGAGTAAACCCACGCAGACACAGGGAGAACATACAAACTCCACACAGATCACTGTGGGTCGGTGGCTGGGATCGAACCCAGGATCCCCCGGCCAAGGGTGAGTTGCTGTGCTGCCGCAGTGCTAACCACTCCGCCACTGCGCTGCCCCAAGGTGACAATCCATGAGGGGGAAAATATCATTGTTGTGAAAATTCACAGAAATATCATAATATCATTTTTAGGCCATGTTGCCCACCCCTGGTCAAGAGACCTCGGCACTTGGGTGATTTCAAGAAAATTGATACTCCTTCTAGGCCACTGCCCCAGTGATCACCAAACTCATTTACAAGGATCCTCTGGAGGGTCTGTATCCAGGTTGTGGTCAAAGGTCAGGAGATCTCAGCATTTACACGATTTTAGAAAAATCACTACTCCGCCTAGGCAATTACCTTGCTTCTCACCAAACTCAATCACAATGACCCTCAGGTAAGGTCTGCATTGACACTGAGGTCAACGGTCAGGAGATCTTGGCACTTATGATTTCACGAAAAACATTATTCCTCCTAGACCGCTGACGTGGACTTGAAGCGCATTCTAAATGGGCCTACCTCTAGGCTGTCCTTAAGGTCAAGGTCAGTGGTCAGGAGATCTGATTATTCCTGGGGTGATTTCATCAGGCTGGAATGAGCTACTCTGTCATTGACTGTCTGGTTTGAAGTGTTCAAATATTCCATACTGTCCTCATTTGATTCTGGTTTGGTGTTACTTATACAGTATCTCACAAAAGTGAGTACACCCCTCACATTTTTGTAAATATTTTATTATATCTTTTCATGGGACAACACTGAAGATATGGCACTTTGATACAATGTAAAGTAGTCGGTGTACAGCTTGTATAACAGTGTAAATCTTATCCTACACTTTATTACATGTATAGTTTATTTCTCTTATCTTATCATGTTTAATGTTGCAGCATTGTACCGAGACAAATTCCTAGTTTGTGTACTACATGAACAATGGCAATAAACCTGATTCTGATTCTGATTCTGATTCTAAATTTGCTGTCCCCTCAAAATAACTCAACACACAGCCCTTGTCTAAACCGCTGCCAACAAAAGTGAGTACACCCCTAGTGAAAATGTCCAAATTGCGCCCAATTAGCCATTTCCCTCCCCGGTGTCATGTGACTTGTTAGTGTTACAAGGTCTGAGATGTGAATGGGGAGCAGGTGTGTTAAATTTGGTGTGATCACTCTCACACTCTCTCATACTGGTCACTGGAAGTTCAACATGACACCACATGGCAAAGAACTCTCTGAGCATCTGAAAAGAAGAATTGTTGCTCTACATAAAGATGGCCTACGTGATAAGAAGATTGCAAACATCCTGAAACTGAGCTGTAGCACGGTGGTCAGGACTGTACAGCGGTTTAACAGGACAGGTTCCACTAAGAACAGGCCTCGCCATGGTTGACCAAAGAAGTTGAGTGCACATGCTCGGCATCATATCCAGAGGTTGTCTTTTGAAAATAGACATATGAGTGCTGCCAGCATTGCTGCAGAGGTTGAAGGGGTGGGGGGTCAGCCTGTCAGTGCTCAGACCGTACGCTGCACACTGCATCAAATTGGTCTGCATGGCTGTCATCCCAGAAGGAAGCCCCTTTTAAAGATGATGCACAAGAAAGCCCGCAGTTTGTTGAAGACAAGCAGACTAAGGACATGGATTACTGGAACCATGTCCTGTGGTCAGATGAGCCCAAGATAAACTTACTGGGTTCAGATAGTGTCAAGCGCGTGTGGCAGCAATCAGGTGCGGAGTACAAAGACAAATGTGTTTTGCCTACAGTCAAGCTTGGTGGTGGGAGTGTCATGGTTTGGGGCTGCATGAGTGCTGCCGGCACTGGAGAGCTACATTTCATTGAGGGAACCATGAATGCCAACATGTACTGTGACATACTGAAGCAGAGCATGATCCCCTCCCTTCAGAAACTGGGCCGCAGGACAGTATTCTAACATGATAACGACCCCAAACACGCCTTCAAGACGACCACTGCCTTGCTAAAGAAACTGAGGGTAAAGGTGATGGACTGGCCAAGCATATCTCCAGACCTAAACCCTATTGAGCATCTGTGGGGCATCCTCAAACAGAAGGTGGAGGAGTGCAAGGTCTCTAACACCATGATGTCGTCATGAGGGCCTTTTCCACTAGCACGCTTTAGCGCGACACGGGACGGCTCAGCACGCATTGTACGCTTTTCCACAAGCCCCAACACTGTTTAACAGCCGCGATTCTCAGCCCCGCTCCAGGGCAGGGTACAGCAGTGCTGAGCTGTGCCGTGTTGTGACGTTAACAGACTGGTCGCCGCTGATTGGTCAGGTCGTAACCGGCGCTGATTGGTCAGGTTGTAACCGCCCCTCTCCTCCTCCTCATCTACCAAATCTTCACGACCTTCTCAATAAAGTTTTTGAAAAAAAAAAAAAAAAGAATCTTCACGACCGCCTTTACTCAGCACGCAACCACTGTTGGCGGTTCCTTTTCAGTGTATTGCTGTGCTATTTTCATTTATTCTCTATCAAAAATGGCTTCGCGTAATAAGGGTGTTCCATGGACCAATAAGGAGGTGCAGTGTCTGTTCACTGCATTGTCAGACGAACGTATTCAGCGCGAGTTAGACGGAGCCGCCCGGAATGAAAAAATATACCGGGAGGTCTCGACATCGGAGTCCTTTAACGGTGAGTTTTAATTTTTTTTTATTGTGCGTTTTTTCGCAAATATATTCGGTAAGACGCTCAGTTTATTTATGCAATAAAAAAGCTGTTCATTTGTGGATGGATCGCTGCTTTATTGCAGCACACTGCGGACTAAAGCTTTTATTGTAATTATTCATGTGAACAATACGCTGAAATAAGCTTATGTATTCTTGTTAAAAACTATTGTCTTTTCTGTATATATTGCACTTTCGTGCTGTATTTTATTGTGTGCATTTTCCTTGTAGAATCATCCCACGCGTCCGCCGCGACAGCCCGTCCGGATTCATTCAACCGAGCTTTCCTGAACCAGAGCTGGCAGAGACGGCTTCATTCTACCGAGCCTCAGCACTCAGTGGTCGGCGTGTATAAAATGTCGATTAACCTTCATGTTGTGTTGCAAAGTTTTTTTTTTTCTTTTAATATTTTGTATATAATAAAATGGAATTGTTTTGGAAAGTGTGGTTTGTCTGTTATAACACTGAATTATAAAACAGTATAATTACATAGAAATTCCATTGCCTAGTCTGATCAAAATGATGCTGAGGGTCAACCATTGTAAAGGTAATGTAATTTTTAACTAGACCAAAAAAGAAATCTTTTTGTAAGCTTTCTGTTCTTTTTATTGAAATATCATAAAAAATTAGCACCAAGTCAAAGGTACAAGTATATGTAAATTGAATGTTCTATCGGCATTCTAAATTCAGAGATTTACAATACTTTAGAAGGAGTGTAGCATCATCTAAACTGAAAATAATAATACTGTTGTTCCAAACGTTGACCTGAAGGTGAAAAACATGAATTTTTTTAATTCAGTACATCCAAAATGCCCTAGGATGTGGTGTTGGGCAGTGTGCCACCGTCTCATTATTTAATACGAATAAAAACAAGTTTCAGCTCATTATTTCTAGGTCATTTGGCAGTTAATTCAAAACAAAAGTGACTTGTGTTGTTGCAGCTTAATTATGAGATAAAATTAATTGAGATAAAACCACAGAGCGAGCAAGGCAATAATCCTTGGATCCTCCATTTTTTGTCTCGTGTAAATAAGGACTCAGTCCGGTGCGCAACGTCACGGGAGTGTGGCCCCGCCTCGCTGAGAATCTGCTGCTGCCCCGCTTCTAAAACCTCCTAACACAAACCATCACAGCACAAGCACAACACCGTGCTAATGGAGACAGAAGCATTCCGAGCCGTACTGAAGTGAATCAAGCCGTACCGAGGTGTGCTGGGCTAGTGGAAAACAGGCTATGGAGGAGTGGAAGAGGATTCCAGTGGCAACCTGTAAAGCTTGAGTGAACTCCATGCCCAAGGGAATTAAGGCAGTGCTGGAAAACAATGGTGGCCACAGAAAATATTGACATTGGGAACAGTTTGGACATTTTCACTAGGGGTGTACTCACTTTTGTTGCCAGCAGTTTAGACATTAATGGCTGTGTGTTATTTTGGGGGGACAGCAAATTTACACTGTTATACAAGCTATACACTGACTACTTTACATTTTATCAAAGTGTCATATCTCCAGTTTTGTCCCATGAAAAGGTATAATAAAATATTTACAAAAATGTGAGGGGTGTACACACTTTCATGAGATACTGTATATACAAGACAAAAATGGCCAGACTAGCAGTTGACCTTAGCTACAGTGCATCCGGAAAATATTCACAGGACTTCACTTTTTCCACATTTTATGTTACAGCCTTATTCCAAAATGGATTACATTCCTTTTTTTTCCACAAAATTCTACACACAATACCTCATAATGACAAAATGAAAAGTTTTTGTCATTTTTGCAAATTTATTAAAAATAAAAAACAAAGAAATCACATGTACAGTGGGGCAAAAAAGTATTTAGTCAGCCACCAATTGTGCAAATTCTCCCGCTTAAAAGATGAGAGAGGTCTCCAATTTTCATCATAGGTATACCTCAGCTATGAGAGACAAAATGAGGAAAAAAAAATCCAGAAAATCACATTGAAGGATTTTTAATGAATTTATTGGTAAATTCCTCAGTAAAATAAGTATTTGGTCACCAACAAACAAGCAACATTTCTGGCTCTCACAGACCTGTAACTTCTTCTTTAAGAGGCTCCTCTGTCCTCCCCTCGTTACCTGTATTAATGGCACCTGTTTGAACTCATTATCAGTATAAAAGACACCTGTCCACAACCTCAAACAGTCAGACTCCAAACTCCACTATGGCCAAGACCAAAGAGCTGTCAAAGGACACCAGAAACAAAATTGTAGACCTGCACCAGGCTGGGAAGACTGAATCTGCAATAGGTAAGCAGCTTGGTGTGAAGAAATCAACTGTGGGAGCAATTCTTAGAAAATGGAAGACATACAAGACCACTGATAATCCTCCCTCGATCTGGGGCTCCACGCAAGATCTCACCCCGTGAGGTCAAAATTATCACGAGAACGGTGAGCAAAAATCCCAGAACCTCACGGGGGGACCTAGTGAATGACCTGCAGAGAGCTGGGACCAAAGTAACAAAGGCTATCATCAGTAACACACTACGCCGCCAGGGACTCAAATCCTGCAGTGCCAGACGTGTCCCCCTGCTTAAGCCAGTACACGTCCAGACCCGTCTGAAGATTGCTAGAGAGCATTTGGATGATCCAGAAGAGGATTAGGAGAATGTCATATGGTCAGATGAAACCAAAATAGAACTTGTTTGGAGGAGAAAGAACACCATACCTACTGTGAAGCATGGGGGTGGAAACATCATACTTTGGGGCTATTTTTCTGCAGAGGGACCAGGACGACTGATCCATGTAAAGGAAAGAATGAATGGTGCCATGTATCGTGAGATTTTGAGTGAAAACCTCCTTCCATCAGCAAGGGCATTGA
The DNA here is from genome assembly GCA_020510985.1 of Pholidichthys leucotaenia. NCBI lineage: Eukaryota > Metazoa > Chordata > Actinopteri > Cichliformes > Pholidichthyidae > Pholidichthys > Pholidichthys leucotaenia. The sequence continues at coordinate 250,571,581 of CM035845.1, read as the reverse complement.
CGATGAAACTTGGCTGGGTCTTTCAGCATGACAATGATCCCAAACACACCACCCAGGCAATGAAGGAGTGGCTTCGTAAGAAGCATTTCAAGGTCCTGGAGTGGCCTAGCCAGTCTCCAGATCTCAACCCCATAGAAAATCTTTGGAGGGAATTGAAAGTCCGTGTTGCCCAGCGATAGCCCCAAAACATCACTGCTCTAGAGGAGATCTGCATGGAGGAATGGGCCAAAATACCAGCAACAGTGTATGAAAACCTTGTGAAGACTTACAGAAAACGTTTGACCTCTGTCATTGCCAACAAAGGGTATATAACAAAGTATTGAGATGAACTTTTGTTATTGACCAAATACTTATTTTACCGAGGAATTTACCATTTAATTCATTAAAAATCCTTCATTGTGATTTTCTGGATTTTTTTTTCTCATTTTGTCTCTCATAGTTGAGGTATACCTATGATGAAAATTGGAGACCTCTCTCATCTTTTAAGTGTGAGAACTTGCACAATTGGTGGCTGACTAAATCCTTTTTTGCCCCACTGTACCTAAGTATTCACAGCCTTTGCCATGAAGCTCAAAATTGAGCTCAGGTGCATCTTGTTTCCACTGATCATCCTTGAGATTTTTCTACAGCTCAATTGGAGCCCACCTGTGGTAAATTCAGTTGATTGGACATGATTTGGAAAGGCACACACCTGTCTATATAAGGTCCCACAGTTGACAGTGCATGTCAGAGCACAAACCAAGCATGAAGTCAAAGGAATTGTCTGTCGACCTCTCAGATAGAATTGTCTCAAGGCACAAATCTGGGGAACAGTCCAGATAAATTTCCGCTGCTTTGAAGGTCCCAGTGAGCACAGTGGCCTCCATCATCCGTAAGTGGAAGAAGTTTGGAACCACCAGGACTTTTCCTAGAGCTGGCCGGCCGTCTTAACTGAGCAATCGGGGAAGAAGGGCCTTAGTCAGGGAGGTGACCAAGAACCTGATGGTCACTCTGTCAGAGCACCTGCATTCCTCTGTTGAGAGAGGAGAACCTTCCAGAAGGACAACCATCTCTGCAGCAATCCACCAATCAGGCCTGTATGGTGGAGTGGCCAGACGGAAGCTACTTCTTAGTAAAAGGCACATGGCAGCCCACCTGGAGCTTGCCAAAAGGCACCTGAAGGACTCAGACCACGAGAAACAAAATTCTCTGGTGGGATGAGACAAAGATTGAACTCTTTGGCATGAATGCAGGGTGTCATGTTTGGAGGAAACCAGGCACCGATAATCACCAGGCCAATAGCATCTCTACAGTGAAGCATGGTGGTGGCAGCATCGTGCTGTGGTGATGTTTTTCAGCAGCAGGAACTGGGAGACTAGTCAGGATAGAGGGAAAGATCAGTGCATCAATGTACACAGACATCCTGGATGAAAACCTGCTCCAGAGCGCTCTTGACCTCAGACTGGGGCCACGGTTCATCTTTCAGCAGGACTGCGACCCTAAGCACACAGCCAAGATATCAAAGGAGTGGCTTCAGGACAACTCTGTGAATGTCCTTGAGTGGCCCAGCCAGAGCCCAGACTTGAATCCAATTGAACATCTCTGGAGAGATTTGAAAATGGCTGTGCACCGATGCTTCCCATCCAACCTGATGGAGCTTGAGAGGTGTTGCAAAGAGAAATGGGTGAAACTGCCCAAAGATAGGTGTGCCAAGCTTGTGGCATCATATTCAAAAGGACTTGAGGCTGTAATTGCTGCCAAAGGTGCACCAACAAAGTATTGAGTAAAGGCTGTGAATACTTATGTATATGTGATTTCTTAGTTTTTTATCTTTAATAAATTTGCAAAAATCTCAAACTTTTTTCACGTTGTCATTATGGGGTGTTGTGCGTAGCATTTTGAGGAAAAAATGAATTTATTCTATTTTGGATTGAGGTTGTAAAATATCAAAATGTGGATAAAATGAAGTGCTGTGAATACTTTCCAGATGCACTGTACGGCGTCTGACCTTGTGTGTCTGTATTTTCAGATGAACCCACGCCAATGGGCCCACATCTCTGAGAGCGCCAAGGACCTAGTGAGGCGCATGCTGATGCTGGACCCTGCTGAGAGGATTACTGTCTACGAGGCCCTCAACCACCCCTGGCTGAAGGCAAGATCTGCTCGTACTACTTTTACTATTGTGCTTCACAACTGAAGAAAGAGCTGAAAAGTATTTTTTTTTTTCTCAACCAAAAACAAGTGTTAAACAAGATGTGTTTGGCTATCATGAAATCATCTCTTCTTCATTATCTTTACTGTCTCTGTGTATGTTTTTAACTATAGGAGAGGGACAGGTATGCCTACAAGATACACCTGCCTGAAACAGTGGAACAGCTTAGAAAGTTCAATGCCAGGAGGAAACTCAAGGTCAGTATAGTGTTACATTGCAAAGATGTGTTATTATTGAAGTCTGAGAAGAGAGAATGTTTCACTTCCTCCACACTGTGTAGCTCTAATACCTCAGATTTTTTTTCTGACTCAGTCTGTCTTTTTGTGTTTATATACTGATAAGTAAAAACTCCTCACAACCAGAATGTTGTCCTATGTTGCATTTAATAGCTTTGTTATCCAACATGTATCCCAGGGTGCAGTGCTGGCTGCAGTTTCCAGCCACAAGTTCAATTCATATTATGGCGACCCTCCTGAGGAGCTCCATGACTTCTCAGATGACCCTACGTCCTCAGGTAAATCACATAGATGATGGTTCTTCATGAGTGCTTTGGTGGGGTAAAGATGCATTTACGAAACTGTGCATGGTAAGGAACATGACAAGAGGAAATTATATCACTGAGGTTTTGCCTCACTTTGAATGGGTTTTGGTGGGATTTTCTGCATATATATAAAAAAACAAGTGTTAATATACATAAATCTATAAAACAGTCATGCATTCAATCCAAAAACCTCGTGAACACAGGGTAGATTATAGTGGTAAATTAACTTTAAAAGAGCTGTTCATTTGAGCTGTAATGTGGATGCTCACCCTGTAGCAGAGTTTTCTTCCTCGTCATTTCTGTTTCTTCTGGTGCTACCATGTGACTGTGTTAGCTGTCTGTCCTGAACTTCCCTGTTTACATGGAGACAGATGTTGCTCAGCAGCTTCACTTCCCTGTCTCACTCTTGGACTTTCACTTCCTGTGATAACACTGCTGCCTATGCCTGATATTTTACAGAAGCCACTTGTGACTTATCTTTAAAAAAGAAGGAAAAAACTGCAGTTTTTTTTTTAACAACCCCTGAAAGATGTGGGTGTAATGAGCTAAGCTTTTCATGTTCTATCCCTAATTTTATGTGCAGTTGCTACAGCCAGATATTCGTGTGTGAGCACAAATGAACGACATGTTCCACTGAGTTAGGCAGTCTGCTGCGGTCACTAGTTTATTTTTTGCACTTGCAGGGTGAGATGCGCTGCTTGAACCCTAATGCTGTAAATCCCTGCTGCAGTTTGGCAACTTATCCTCACATTTGGCTTCTGTGGCATATTGTGTTTTTGTCTTTGTCGCTTTCACTTGTCCTTATGCTTCCCCCCACTCTTGGTTCTCTCTCTCCCTTTCTGTCTTATCTCGCATTTAGATGCTAAACTCTACACCCATAGTTGCTTTAAACCTCATCTAATCTCTGCTTCTTTCTTTGGTGGTGTTTTTTTTTCTTCTGTCATGCTGTCTCTAGGACTGCTAGCTGCTGAAAGTACGTATATCCCCTCCCCACCCATAGACTTTTCATCTGTGATTTCATCATGGCATCAGTCGCTTTTTAAGTGCATAGATTTATTTGTGTTGAATGTACCAATCCTCCTTCCTCTCTGCGAGCTGAAAAGCAGTTGATTTCATTCCAAATGTCTCCTCTTGACCTGGAAACATCACACACCCTCTTTATATCTTAACCACATTTTTAATGACTCGGTGACACAAAGCTTTAAATAACAGATTCAGTAGGTATGCCGATTGTCTGGTAAAATGAGCAGTATATCACAGTTATCTCAATATTTAGCACCGGGTTTTAACTGTTAGTGTTGTTGGCATTTCATGTTGCGGTCTTTTTATTAGTGACAAGCTATTGATCTCTACTTGCCAGACTTTTGACTGATACTTGGCACATCAACTGGTATTTGCCTGCTTTGATATGAATTTATCAGTGTTATTTGCAGCACCATTTTTCTGTTTTTGTCTTTATTCATTTATTTTTGTGGCTGTTACCTCTACAATAAAGGTTAATGTAAATGATAATTAACTAAATAAAATAGAAGAGTAAAGAGAATAAAAGAAGTTAACACTGGCCTAGAATTATAGTTATTGCATGTCTAAATTGAACCATTTCTCTTTCTGAAGTAGTTGTACACATATTTGTACATTTTTTTTGAAATGCATAAAAACACAAGAGTCTTTCTTAGTAGGATTGGACAATATATTGATGTTTTTGGAAGATATTGGTATACTATATTTTTTTATATGCAATAAAAAAACATTAGAAGAGACAATATCATATCCAGCACTGGAAAAAATTAAGAGACCATTGAGATCACAGCAAAATTATCACTTTAATACTAATACTATACTAATATTATATATTAATATTAACTATAAAACAAATTTTTATATTATTTGTACTTATGTGTTTGAGTAAAATGAACAATTTAGTTTTATTCTCTAACCTACTGAAAACAACTCGCCCACATTCTAAGTCAAAATATCATTTAGAGCATTTATTTACAGAACATGACAGACAACTGGCCAAAACAGTGAAAAAGATGTTGCTTTTAGATCAAATAATGTAAAGAAAAGTTCATGTTCATTCTTAAACACTTCAGTACTTAAGTTTAAACTTGGGAAGAACTCAGAGATCTGTATTTGTGGAATAACTCTGATTTTTATTTCACAGCTTACTTACCATACTTTGATGATCACCTAATCAGTACGTCATTAAGTAGAATGAGGTGTCCTTGTGTTGGAATTCAACAGATACTCAAGTTGAATGGCATCCATACATGTAGAGATGCTAATTGAGGAAAGATTTTCCAGTAGTCTCTTTATTTTTTTTCCACAGCTCTATGTTGAGATGATTTATGCTGCATTGAAATTATACTTGGCCGTCATTTCAATAATGAATGTTTCTTTTTTGAGTCTGTCTTTACATACAGCTGAAACTTTATAAATTTTGAAATAAATATTTTTTGTTGAGGTGGAATAATTCTGAGTGCAGCTTTATTGTATACTGTAATTTAGCAAAACTAATACACGGTAAAACAAAACATGACTTTTGATCTGTATTCCCCAGCCCGAGCTCTTCGCTTAATGTTTTGGTCTTCATAAACTCCAGTGAAAGCCATGAAATACTATGTCGCCCAAGATATTTCAGTGAAACTGTGTCACTTCTCTCTGAAAGAGGAAGTGTCCTCACCACACAGAATCCGACTTTAACCACATCTCTCCCTCTTATTCTCTTTAATTATTTTTCCAAAGGGCTTATTAAAAGAGTTATTGACATGGTGCTGCATCAGTCTACCTGTCCACATTTTGCATAAATTGTTACTCCTCCAAGTCATTGGCCCCAGAGCTCCCTAAGATCACACTCAATGATCCCCAGGTGGCTCTGAATCCCAGTTGTGGTCAAGGTTAAAAGTCAGGAAATCTGGGCACTGTTGGGGTGTTTTTATCATGCTGGAGCAATCTACTCCATTATTGACTGTCTGGCCATTACAGTTTAAGGTTTCACTTTTGAATAGAGACAATATTGAAATTTTAGCTACGTAGATGTTTCTCCACTTCTGTCACACCATTGATTTTTCACTGTGTAAATCACTCCTAATCTCCCATCCACACGGATTTTCTGAACTGACTTTCTTCTGATGTTCTATTGATGCCATGTACCGCTGTTTCTCTGGTTTTGCTGCATGTGTGGGCGATGCAGCAGGTACTTGGGGATAAATAGTTCTCATTGTGGTTTTTTTGTTTGTGTTGTGACTTGTATTGTTTGCAATTTTTCTTTTTTTGTGCTTTCATTTTGCCTGTTTTTTGATGTCCTAATGTGTGTCATGTTACGTGTTTGTAGTTTGTGATGCGTCATGTGTTTGTCGGGACTGCTCTATGTTCTGGTAGATGTCTCTGTGTGTTTGACTGAGTGTATGTTTGGGTCTTTAACTTGTGCATTCCGTGTGTGTATAGGAGCAGTCTCACAGGTTTTGGACAGTCTGGAGGAGATTCATGCATTAACGGACTGCAGTGAGAAAGACATGGACTTTCTGCACAGTGTCTTCCAGGATCAGCACCTTCATACTCTGTTAGATGTAAGTGAGTGACTATGCTTACACATTCACAGCAATTCTTCAATTCACTGGAATGCAATATATGGGATATTGGGAGGGGTATTGCACACTCGGGTTATTCAGACATATTAGCACCTTACTCATATTAAATGTTCTCACCTGTGTTTTCACTGATTTTTTTTTTTTTTTCTTTCCATACTTCCCTGCCACAGTTGCCAGTCCTGCTTATTTCCCATGACTTTGGGCTTTTTTCCTCTCAGAATATCTTATAATTATAAGCAATCGAATTGGCTTTTTGGGTTTGTTCTAGGGCTGTGCGATATGACACGAATTTGAGATCCTGATATAAATAATCTCATCTTGAGAACGATGTATATCCCAATATATTACATTTTCTGTAACTTCTATATTTAGGCACAATTACCACAGAGAAAGGACCATTTCATTTTTAATATTTTAAATTACATACTGGAAAAAAAAAATCAGTTGTTCATCTGTCATGAATTTTCTCCTTTTATTTAAATACACTACTCACAAAAAGTTAGGGATATTTGGCTTTTGGGTGAAATTTCAGGATGCACCTAAAGTGCACTATAACTTTTACAGGTGAACTTAATTTGATCTTATCTAACCTTTTGAATGCACATGTCCAGCTGTCCAGTATTTCAGTACTTATTGCTTAACTTGTTCTCTATCAAGGTGCTTAACGGCAAAATTCACAACAGGTGTTTGATACATGAATCGACTAATAAATTTTCTGGTTCATTTACAGTTGGTATTTACAGTTCTTTTCATCATACTGTTCACATTTTGACATCATGAGACCAAGACGACACCTAACAATTGATCAACAGTACCTCGCCATTGCGAGGCTTCAAACAGGATGTTCTCAGAGGGAAGTGGCCACTGAATAGACGTTTTTAGCTCATCATCCAATATAGTATAGTGTCATGTCACACAACCCTACTTTGTTCTAAAACTTATAAAGTAGGCTTGTATATGTGGCCGGATGTGCAACAGTACAACAAATGTGTGTGTGTGTGTGTGTATATGTATAGGTCAAAGACATCCATCCATCCATCTTCTACCACTTTTCCAGAGGTCCGGGTCGCGCAGGCAGCAGTTGAAGCAGAGAAGTCCAGACTTCCCTCTCCCCAGCCACCTGCCCAGCTCTTCAGAGAGGATACCAAGGTGTTCCCAGACCAGCTGGGAGACATAGTCTCTCCAGCGAGTCCTGGGTCTACCCCGAGGTCTCCTCCCAGTGGGACGTGCCCAAAACACTTAAAGTGGGAGGCGTCCAGGAGGCATCCTGATCAGATGCCCAAATCTCGTCAACTGGCTCCTTTCAATGTGGAGGAGCAGCAGTTCTACTTTGAGCCTCTCCCGGATGACTGAGCTCCTCACCCTATCTCTAAGGGTGAGTCCAGCAATCCTCTGAAGGAAGCTCATTTCGGCCGCTTGTATCCGCGATCTCATTCTTTCGGTCATTACCCAAAGCTCGTGACCATAGGTGAGAGTAGGAACGTAGATTGACTGGTAAATCGACAGCTTTACCTTAGAACTCAGCTCCCTCTTCCCCACAACAGACCGGTAAAACGTCCGCATCACTGCAGATGCTGATCCGATTCGTTTGTCAATCTCTCGTAAAATTCTCCCCTCACACGTGAATAAGACCCTGAGATACTTAAACTCCTCCACTTGGGGCAGGAGCTTGTCTCCAACCCGGAGAGGACAATCCACCTTTTTCCGGCTGAGGACCATGGACTCGGACTTGGAGGTGCTGATTCTCATCCCAGCCGCTTCACACTCAGCGGCAAACCGTCCAAGCAAGAACTGTAGGTCATTGCTAGATGAAGCCAACAGGACAACATCATCTGCAAACAACAGAGATGAGATCCTGTGGTCACCAAGCATGACACCCTCCGTTCCCTGGCTGTGCCTAGAAATCCTGTCCATAAAAATTATGAACAGGATCGGTGACAAAGGACAGCCCTGGCGGAGTCCAACTTTCACTGGGAATGAGTCCAACCGAGTGTTGGCGATACAAACCAAACTCTCACAACGTTCGTATAGAGACTGGCTAGCTCGTAATAACAAGCCCGATACCCCATACTGCCAAAGCACCCCCCCACAAAAAAACACGAGGGACGCAGTTGAATGTCTTCTCCAAGTCCACAAAACGCATGTAAACTGGTTGAGCAAACTCCCACGAACCCTCGAGGATTCCCGAGAGGGTAAAGAGTTGGTCCGATGTGCCACGGCTAGGACAAAAGTGGCCTAGTTGGTAGAGCACTCCTACCGGAGTGTTGGCCTAGTTGGTAGAGCATTCTCCCCACACCTGGGAGGTCTGGGTTCAAATCCCGGCCGGGTCATACCAAAGACCATGTAAAAGTGGAACTTCCTGCCATCCAGCTTGGTGCTCAGCAATAATGGAACGGAGGAGGAAAATTTGTGGCAGCGCCTCGCATGGCAGCGACCCCTCCGATTCTAGATGTGATTAACATTGTAAATAAGACAAATGTAATTTGGTTCTACTACCAACTCTGTGGGATTGCCGTGTGGGTTTCTACATCAGCACCTTTAAGAGCGTCACCAGTCTGGAGGCCAGGTTTCGTCGGGAGATGATATTTTTTCACTTTGACAATAAAAGCTTGGATCGAGGGCTGACTTCCAGTAGGTCGCAGCGAGTAGCTGCTCTGCTACGCACGCACAAGACCATGACCCAGAATCAGGTCGTTTACGAGTTATTTAGCACCGAGTTCAATAAAGCCAAGTTTATTGAATGACAATAAAGTTGGCTTTACCGTTACCTTTACCTTTTTATGAAAACCACATTGCTCCTCCTGAATCCAAGGTTCGACCAATGGCCAGACTCTCCTCTCCAGTACCTTGGCATAGGCCTTCCCAGGGAGGCTGAGGAGCGTGATCCCTCTAAAGTTGGAGCACACCCTCCAGTCCCCCTTTTTAAAAAGAGGAACCACAACCCCAGTTTGCCATGCCAAAGGTACTGTCCCCGACCTCCATGCAATGTTGCAGAGGTGTGTCAACCATGACATCCCTACAACATCCAGGGCCTTGAGGTACTCGGTGCGGATCTCGTCCACCCCCGAGGCCCGGCCACCAAAGAGATTTGTAACCACCTTGGCGACCTCAGCCCCCGTGATGGGCGAGTCGTCCCCATCGTCCACAAACCCTGCTTCCTCTGTGGAAGGCATGTCAGTGGGATTGAGGAGATCCTCAAAGTATTCCTTCTACCACCCGACGATATCCCCAGTCGAAGTCGGCAGCGCCTCATCCGCACCATACACAGTGTGGACGGGGAGCTGCTTCCCCTTCCTGAGCACCCGGACAGTTTGCCAGAATCTTTTCAACGCCGACTGAAAGTCTTTTTCCATTGCCTCACCGAACTCCTCCCATGCCCGAGTTGTTGCTTCAGCAACCACCCCAGCCGCACTCTGCTTGGTCTGCCGGTATACCTGAGCTGCTTTGGGAGTCCCACAAGCCAACCAAGCTTGATAGGACTCCTTCTTCAGCTTAATGGCCCCCCTCACCACTGGTGTCCACTACTTGGTTCGGGGGTTGCCACCACAAGATGCACCGACGACCTTGCGGCCGCAGCTCTGGGCAGCCGCTTCAACAATGGAGGTGGAGAACATGGCTCATTCAGACTCCATGTCTCCAGTCCCTTGGAATGTGGTCGAAGTTCTTCCAGAGGTGGGAGTTGAAAACTTCCCGTACAGGGGCCTCAGCCAGACTTTCCCAGCACACTCTCACTATACGTTTGGTTCTACCAGGTCTGAATAGTGTCCTCCCCTGCCATCGGATCCAACTCACCACCCAGTGGTGATCAGTTGACAGCTCTACACCTCTCTTTACCCGAGTGTCCAAGACATATGGCCGCAGGTCTGATGACACGATAACAAAATCGATCATCGGCCTGTGACCTCGGGTGTCCCAGTGCCAGGTGCCCATATGGACACCCTTATGCTTGAACATGGTGTGTGTTCTGGACAAACTGTGGTTAGCACAGAAGTCCAATAACTGAACACCACTCGGGTTCAGATCGGGCAGGCCGGTCCTCCCAATCACCCCCCTCCAGGTTTCACTGTTGTTGCCCACGTGCGCATTGAAGTTCCCCAGTAGGACAATGGTGTCTCCAAGAGGAGCATTCTCCAGCACCCCAGTCAGAGACTCCAAAAGGGTGGGTACTCTGAACCATCATTTGGTGCATAGGCACAAATGATGGTCAGGACCCATTTTCCAACCGAAGGCGCAGGGAAATGACCCTTTTATCCACTGGGGAAAACTCCCAATATAGAAGCTGCAAGGTGGGGGGATACAAGAATACCCACCCCTGCTCGTTGCCTCTTGCCTGGGGCAACTCCCCCTCCCCCAGGCCTGGCTCCAGGGTGGTGCCCAGGTAACCCCATACCGGGCAGAGTGCACTGGATCCCTGTTCTAGCGTTCATCATGAGAGTCTATTGGCTCTTTCTTTGTCTGGCCCTTCACCCAGGACCAGTTTGTGTTGGGTGACCCTACCAGAGGCAAATTGCCCTGGACAACATAGCTCCTGGGATCACTAGGGCACGCAACCCCCCCCCCCCCCCCCCACCACCACCACCACCACCACCACCACCACCACGATAAGGTGATGATCCATGAGGGAAGGTCATATACAAATTGTATTTGTAGGTCAAATACAAATTAAACCAGTTTCCCTAAAAATGCCTAAAAATAGCATATGCAAAGCAAATGAAATTTTCTACACTGAGTGGAAGTAGAAAAAGCAAAACATCTTGCAAAGCGGAACACCAGAATTTTAAGAAGTTGTTTTAGTTCGTCATTGAACTTTATTAGAAGTAGGGATGCAAGTTATCAGTTAATTCATTAATTGTTAATTGATTCATTTTATCGCTAGATTAATGATTAATTGATGACCGGCAGTTTTCTTGAGTATCTGAATTTCCTTTGGTACAGTACAGTCTATCTGTAACATACAAAAGGTTAATTACTGTCTTTGATATACTGAATAAAACATGAACATCCTATTCCTCAATGATGTACCATTTGCATTTTTTTTTTACGACAGACAATGGCATTTTTTGTAGTTTAATAAAAAATTTTTACTGTGTAGTGTGTACTATGTGCTGGTACATGTTGGTAAATTACAAATGTAATGATTTTTAATTTATTTTAAAAACTACTACCAATATTACAAATTTATCTTTTTTTAGTAATATTACAAAAAAAAATAGCTTTAATGTTCTGATTTACTGAGATGCACTAGTAGACTGTTTTAACAGGAAAATAAATGGTGAGCTGCTTCATCTGTTGCATGTTAAACATTATCCCAGTACCACGGAAATCCAGACAAACCCAGAACAGTCTGGGCTCCTCTTGTCCGTTACCTCAGTGGCAACTTGAGTCCAATCTGCTTTTCTGTCTTGAGGGGCAGCGGGGATGGGTTTTTGCGCTCGTGTTGTCTTTTTCTTTGCTCCAGTCCATTTCTCTGCTATGTTAATTTGAAGCAGGTGGACTTTCAAGCTCGTGTGCCATTGGAACTTGTGGCGCTCCAACGTAACCCGGAAGGGTGAGTTTTTTCGCTCTCCACAGCGCATGCGCTCTGGGGGGGGCTTGGCGTCGTCATCTGCTTTTTTGGTTGAAATGCAGCAGTAAGTGACCGCGTGTGCCCCTGCCTGGATGGCAACCCCACTACATTTCATCGAATAAGCTCCCATTGAAAAGGACTGCTGAGTTATCAATTAATTGACAACTAATTTAATGTAGTCGACTAAATTCTTATCGACAATTCATCAAAAGTCAATTAATCATTAACATCCCTAATTAGAAGGCATATATAATTATTTCGTTGTTGAATCATTTCATGGTTTCTGTTACCCGTGATTGATTTGTTGTTGGACATTGGTATTCTGTTAATTTGACAGGTTACTGAAACTATGCAGTGATGCTCAGATTCCATCCATTTTCTACCTCTTTTCTGGGGATCTGGCTCGTAGAGGCAGCAGTCTAAGCAGAGAATCCCAGACTTCCCTCTCCCCAGCCACCTCATCCAGCTCTTCAGAGAGGTCACCAAGGTGTTCCCATTCCAGCTGGGAGACATAGTCTCTCCAGCGTATCCTGGGTCTGCCCCGGGATCTCCTCCCAGTGGGATGTGCCCGAAACACCTCAAGTGGGAGGCATCCAGGAGGTATTCCAGTTAGATGCCCAAATCACCTCAGCTGGCTCCTCTCAATGTGGAAGAGCAGCGGCTCTAATATGAGCTTGTCTCGGATCACTGAACTCCTCACAATGTCTGTAAGGGTGAGTCCAACAACCCTATAGAGACAGCTCATTTCAGCCACTTGTATCTGCGATCTCGTTGTTTCGGTCATTACCCGAAGCTCATGACCACAGGTCAGGGTAGAAACGTAGACTGACCGGTAAATCGACAGCTTTGCTTTAGAGCTCAGCTCCCTCTTCACCACGACAGACCAGTACAACATCTGCATCACTGCAGATGTTGCTCCAATCTGTCTGTCAATCTCCAGTTCCATTTTCCCATCACTCATGAATAAGACCCCGAGATACTTGAACTCCTCCACTTGGGGCAGGACCTTGTCCCCAACCCAGAGAGAGCAATCCACCCTTTTCCGACTGAGCACCATGGACTCGGGCTTAGAGGTGCTGATTCTCATCCCGTCTGCTTCACACTCTGTAGCAAACCATCCTAGTAAGACCTGTAGATCATTGGTCGATGAAGCCAACAGGACGACATCATCTGCAAACAGCAGAGATGAGTTCCTGTGGTCACCAAACATGACACCCTCCGTTCCTTTGGCATAACATACAAGCACTTCACAGAATAAAAATTAAAGGGCTTCTTGCGTATTATTAAAGCACACAGATCCACGTGGAGAGCCAGTACATCACGCTTCCTTGTTGTTATCACGTGATTGCAATCGGTCCTCCTTGGTCTCTCTCGAGTCTTTCTCGAGCTCTCGTGTCATTGTATGCAATTTTAATTTATATAAATATGATCTTGTAATTCGAACCCTGTTATCTGTGCCACTTCAAAACACAAATGGAGCTGGTAGGGATGGCTGCAAGGTTCTGTCTGCACTGCGTCTGCAACGGACCGCGTCGGGAGTCAGTGGAAATCCTGGGTTACTCTTACTTTTTAGTTGGGGGGGGGGGGGGTGTCTCGTATTTACTTGCATACGTTGTCACGTTTTGTCAACAAAAATTTTTTTTAATTATTATTTTTTTTAACACTGCTTGTTTTAGACTTGCTTTAACAGAGTTGCTGGAAGCGGACCTGCTAGTCATTTATTTGAAAGTAAATAAACAGGATTATTCCCATTTGTTCTGCAACATGGTGTGCTTTTAAACCAGGGATGGGCAACTATGTGCCATGGAGGCCCAATACTCTGCAGGTGTTTTCATTGATCAGCAGTCAGTGGGAAGAAATTCACTAGGATCCCCTGCTTAAGAGACTTTTTGGAAAGAAAACCCAGTGTCTTGGACCTCCATGGTACATGTTGCCCAGCCCTGAATGCTGTCCTGCATTGTGATACATAAAGTGTCCAGTAGGTGTCATGACAAATCAACAAACAAGCACTTCAGTTTTACACTTTTGCTTGTATTATGATAATTTTAGCCTAATTGGAAGTTTTAACAATTGTATGTCTTGTCAGCTTTATGACAAAATCAACACCAGGTCATCCCCTCAGATCAGAAATCCCCCTAGTGATGGAGTGCAGAGAGCCAAAGAGGTAAGGGAATTCCCAGTGACATTTATAAATGTGTTTTACATCAAGATTCAGACCTGTGACTCTTTTCTCTTCATCACCAGGTGCTGGAAACCATCTCCTGTTACCCCGAAAACATGGAAGCCAAGGAGCTGCGGAGGATCCTCACCCAACCGCACTTCATGGTGGGATTTTAAACAAACACCACTTCACACTCTAGTCTTTATTTTTGTGGTATGAAGGGAATGCTTCTTGATGTGTGTTATTACAACCCACTTGTCAGAAGTTGGGTGCTTTTGACAGTCTACACTCCTGGCCTTAAAGCAGCTTAACACCTGAGCTTTTGGCGAGCCCTCGCGCAGGGATAGATGAATGTTGGGAAAAGAACAAACACTGACAAGGAAGAGGTTGAGAGCATTCATGCTGTAGGGCTTCAGCCTGGGAAAGTATGGATTGCCATTTGTATCATTATATGATACAGGATCATCAGAGGAGTCCAGAGCTAAAATTAAAGTATGAGAAGATGCTGTTGACAGATTTGGAAACTAGAAGCTGAAAAGAAATCTGATGGCTTTAATACACAGGTATGATGATAGTGTTTTACTTTTAATTCACATTTCAATTCAGATTTTACATTTTTTTAAACAAACTTTTTTGATCATTGATCATTACACAGCACCTGAATGTTAGGTGATGCTGGCCTGGTTTAAGTTAGAAACACAACTCGTAGCAGGGTGTTTCCCGCTGCTGATTCAGTGTGTAACACTTTAACTCGAGCTGTCATGCCCTAAGTTTGGTTCAATCCTATTAGCCTGACTTGACTGGCTAGGATTTTTCATTCTGTCAAGGCATTTAACAGCACTTCTCACAGGATGGGTATGAAGACACTAAGTATGGGAGCACAAACCTCTTTTTTTTCTGTACACTGTCAAAGTTTAAGGACATGTTTAGTTCTGTTTATTTACACTGTAAGAATTTACTTCATGGGGAAATGTGTCAAACACTAAACAGTACATTGTTTTTTTAGTGCTATGCATGCTGTGTAAACATCACTTTTAACATTTATCTCTGATTACTGTAAGTCAGAAGCCTTCAGTGGCAGCTGTTCAAAGTCTGTTCTGTACATCAGTGTACACATTTGTGCTGTGATGAGCAGATGTGATCATTTGGTAGATGTGTTGATGGAAACACTGACTGTGTCTGTCATATGATTATTGCCCAGAGAGGATTAGTGTAAGCCACACTCTTTTACACACATTCAGTACAATGATGGTGCACATGTACCTTTATCCTGACTGGGATTTGGCAGCTCGTTTTCTAGGCCAGCAGGGCAAGCTTGAGATTCTGGTTACAAGTCTGATTTTTTTTCCCCTCCTCCAACACTGACACAAGCAAAAATTGCTCACATTATTTTTAGCTCCTAAAGATTAGGGATGGGAATCTTTAGGAACCTCATGATTTGATTCTATAATGATTCCGGGGACTCTGGTGTGATTCTGAAACAATTCTCTATGCATTTTTTTTAAATTCAGGATGTTTTTTTTCCTTCCCACTGTGTGACAACTTGGTACATCTAAAACAAGGTATTTGCAGTGGACCCATGAATTTACTTTTAATGTCTTGTAATAAAACTAATGGAAGATAACGGCAGCAAGTAACATGGAATGTTATTTTTGCCACAATATATTCCACTTCAAAACACCAACATGAAAAGTGCACCTGTAGCAGCATATTTCTTGTAACACAGATTCAATTTTAACAAATAATAGACTTCTAATGAACATTCTCCTGTTATGTGCAACAAGTAACATAGTACTTCAGTCACAAATACGCAGAATTTCTAATATATAAATATTAGACTTCTAGTGAAAATTAGAAGCAATCCTATCCGCTGTCTTTAGTGATTTCATGACTTTGGTTTTGGTCTTGTTGTAGAGTGTGAAAATGAGTGTGAAATTGCTGTCTGTAAAATATCTCCCTGATGGGATGTTGTACCGCAGCTCTGTATTACACAACATGGCATAAAAGCCCTGGCTCTCGACAAAAGAATATGGATGCCCTTTCCGAGTAGGGTGGAAGCTTTAATATCGCTTGCTCAGTAGTACTGTGGTGGACGGTGTTGGCCACAACTTTTTTCAACTTCCTCCTCTGGATGGAAATGTGCAGTATGGTTTCACATATTTGTTGTTTCCAAAATATTTTAGTTTAGTTTGACAGAGCTTACATACAGTGGTGGTCTTGTTCAGGTGATTTTTGCCTTTGAATTCATAGAATCTGAAGTAGTGCCATACACTTGTTCTTCATGAAGTGGGTGCTGGTCCAATATCCTGCTCTGCCATCTTGTGTCTCTGTTTTGTGGCATGCCATAAACTGTCTGGATACTACAGTTCCCGGTTTCCAAGTTTTGATTTTTTTTTCATTCCATCTCAGTTAATTTCATTATTAATTCATATTTAAGAATCAAATTCTTGACATTTGTGCGTCAATTCAGAATTGTCCGTGTCTGCATCATGGTGAATTGATGAAATGATTATTTCCCTACAAAGATGATGTGAGTGTATGTCATGGGATTATGTTAGTGGAATAGGGTTTGTTTACAGAAGAAATACAGAATTCACTGCATAACAAAATCTGTTATTTTACTCCTGTAATTGGCCCATAATGTATTGTTTGTAATAATTACTGTTTAATGACACTGCATTTCTATTTAATAACAAGCTGTATATATCATATCTAAAATAATTCAAAGCCCAGAGATATAAGTTTACAGATTTTCTTTGTAGTTATTGTGTTTTCCCATTCAGTAACTGGTGTACTGCATCTTTAAGCAAAGTCACTTCTGACAGCATCTACCTTTCTGTTGCTGCTGCTCACTTAAACTGAGTCATCTACACTGGGGCAGGAACCCTGAGATGTGCTGTTGAGACCTTATTTCCAGGTGTTACTATTACTGGTTTATTTTCAGCACTTTCTGCAACTTCTGCTCAGTTAAGATATGCAATGTTTGCCTTGTTCACCTAAAACTTTATTGCCAGTGACTTAACCTGCAGTAGGCTTTATTAATTACATAACCAGTTTGCAGGTTTTAACCTTGATGACTGGGTTTTCACATCCAGGCCCTACTGCAGACACACGATGTGGTGGCCCACGAGGTTTACAGTGACGAGGCGCTGAGGGTAACACCTCCACCTACTTCGCCTTACCTGAACGGAGACTCCCCAGACAGCACCAACGGCGACATGGACCTGGAGAATGTCACCAGGGTTCGCCTGGTCCAGTTTCAGAAAAACACAGATGAGCCCATGGTGTGTACAGGAAGCAAGCACACACACTCATTTTGTTGGAGTAAATTTATTAGATGAATGAAATGAGTACACTTTTGAGAATTCAGACATAAAGTATTTAATTTTGGCTTTCTTTCTGCCTTTAATTCAGGTTTGTTATACATGAATATAAATTAATCTAGATGCCGCCTCATTTATTTGTATTGTGTAGTGAGTCATCAGTTATTCATAATTTTGGCATTCAAGTTTTGCAAAGATTTATTGTGAAGTAGCATGACAAATTGAGGACTGCAGCCAGTATAGACTGTGCCATAATCCTATATCCCTCTGACCCCGTCTCTTTTAGGGCATTACTCTGAAAATGAATGACCTTAACCACTGCATTGTAGCCCGTATCATGCATGGTGGAATGATCCATCGACAAGGTGTGCACCCTTTAAAGATGTTTCATGATGAAGTTACCACGTAAAATTTGGTTTTGGACT
Organism: Pholidichthys leucotaenia; assembly: GCA_020510985.1. Taxonomy (NCBI): domain Eukaryota; kingdom Metazoa; phylum Chordata; class Actinopteri; order Cichliformes; family Pholidichthyidae; genus Pholidichthys; species Pholidichthys leucotaenia. The sequence continues at coordinate 250,553,784 of CM035845.1, read as the reverse complement.
AGTAGATTGGAATTTACCTCCTGAGTTTGTATGCCGACTCTCATACTTGAATAATGGTCAAATAAATACAATTCTTCCTCACATTATTTTGACTCCCCCTGGAGCTATTTCACTGACTGCCTGGGGTTTTACTTGTTCACTGATTTGTGAAGCATTGCCGCTTAAACACCCAGGAGCCTCGTTTGTAGCCTTTATTAATTCATTATTTCTCCACATCAGGGACTCTACATGTAGGAGATGAGATCCGGGAGATTAATGGCATCAGTGTTGCCAATCAGACAGTGGAACAACTGCAAAAGATGCTGGTAAATCACACAATTCAGACCACATAGATCAAGATAGAGGGCACAAAAAGTACCATTTTTTTTAAAATGGTGTTTGGTATGACCTGGTCAGGAGTTCCACGCATTTCTTCTTCTTGTCTCCACAGAGGGAAATGAGAGGTAGCATCACCTTTAAGATTGTACCCAGCTACCGGTCCCAGTCAATGTCATGTGAGGTAAAGAAGAGTCAATACCTATTTGGAAAAATTGTCACTATTACAAACAACAGCAGTGAATGATTATTTTCTTTCTTTTTTGCAGAAAGAGTCGCCAGATGTGTCCCGACAGTCGCCTGCAAACGGTCATGCTAGTGTCACCAGCTCCATCCTAGTACGTCTCAGACTCAACTTATTTGTAACACATTCCTGCGCAAGAATGGCAGCATGCTCATGGGAAAGCGTTGATAATTAGTTTTTAAATCTTCATTTGGTATTGTCAGTAATTTAAACATTTTGACAAAATAGTTTCAAAGTTCATAACACCACATCCTTACACCTACACTGCATTCGCTCTACACTGGAGTCTCCGAGTTGATTCAGACTGACGTCACTTCTGTGTTGACAAGATTCCAGGGGAATTGAGGTCTTCTCCACTCAAGTAAATGTCATTTCCATCATTCAGCTACAGTGGTTGATAACAGCACAGCGTCCATTAATTTGCATATAAACCACTATAACGTGACTTCAGTGGAAGTTGGACATTATTGTGTACATGACTGATAAGAAGCGACTTATAAAACAGACAATGGTATGTTGTGCATAGCTTGCTGATGCACAGTGCATGGACACAGCTGTCTTGCATAATGAAGAAGGGTGTAGAAAGGCGTGGCCGACTCCCAACAAGTTGGACATTAAACTCCATAAGCTTTTCCAGAGAAAATACCAGTTGGTTGACTCTGAAATATGAAATATTGACCTATGACAAAACTGGGAATGTAGAATTATACTTTAGCTTCCTCCACACAATAACTGTTAAAATGAAAACAAGAACAAATGCGTTGTCATCTCACACAGGATCTGCCATCGACGATTCAACCCAAAGGCCGTCAGGTGAGATTTTGTTTCCTGGCACCCCTGTGGCACAACACCTTGGTCTGCTCATAGTGCATGTGTGTACTTGTATGTACCTAAAAACACTTGTTGTATCTTTCCCATTCTGTGACTTTTGTTTCCATCAAGTGTCACTCTCCAATGTGAGGTCTTAAATGTCATGTGGTTTGACCCTCCTCAAACATTGGATGATTGCCACAACATTGTAAAAAAAAAAAAAAAAAAATGAGAAGAAAGGGTTACTAGTGCTTTTCATCTGCTGCATGACACCTGTATCATACTGCAACATCACACACGGACATTATGTTAGATTCAGTTATGGGTCCCTCATCACACTTCTTTTGTTTATGCCCCAACATTTTCTACTGCATGATGTACTATATGTGTGTGATGCTCTCAACCCCATAGATCTCCAGACCTGCTATCAAGGACAAATTGTCCATCAAGGTAAGATGGATCTAGTGGACCCTTTGTAGAAGTAGATCCCACATCCTTCTACCCCACCCATCGCAAAGTTTGGTTCCTCATCATAGTGGTGTTTAGATTTCATGCATCCCATACAACTTCCTTTGTTAGTAGCCATGCTGGATTGACAGAAGGCAAAAGTTGTGGATTGATGACTGGAAGTGCACCCTTAAGCAGTAGAAGTAGTAGTAGCAGCTAAAAGTGGCTCCCTTGATCACGTGTGTCCTGCTGCTCATCAGTCTAAATGTCTGCTCCCTTTCCTGCTTCAGCTTATATCCTCCTGAGTGTCCCGCTGCAGTCTTCTTAAAGTGTAATGACGAATGTCTGCATATCATTTTAGATCCAAAACTCTTCATACAGGGAGCTTGGCTTATCATATTCTCCTCTGGCTGCAGCACTGTTCTTAACTATTGTGTCATCATCAAATATATTTTTCCCCCCATTGTTTTTGCACCTACAGATTTATGTTCGCGCTCAATTCGAGTATGATCCTGCAAAAGATGACCTCATCCCTTGTAAGGAGGCTGGCATTCGCTTCAGAGTTGGTGACATCATTCAGATCATCTCCAAGGATGACCATAACTGGTGGCAGGGAAAGCTGGAGAACACAAAGAACGGCACCGCAGGCCTCATCCCTTCACCTGAGCTACAGGAGTGGTGAGTAGAAGATTCAGTTTTAGCAGGAACTATGAGATAAATCTGCAGCAAATGTTGATTTCATAAAAGCTATGAATAGTATATAAGGTCCACTAAATGGCAAGACTCACAGTACAGAAAGTCAGAATGCTCCAAAATGAACACAAGTGCACAACTATAGACAGTCATATGCAGAATTGCATGACAAAAACAAGAATAGAGTCTACAGTGTTTCCCTACAGATGTGACATTCCTTTTCCAGTTATTTTGCAATAAACCTTTCCATTAGTTGCATTAAGAGTAACTTACACTGGCAAGTAGGGCTGTGTGATATGACGATATACATCGGTGATGCAATAAACATCTACCGTTGCATATAAAACTGTATCATTTATATTGAGATTTAAAAGGCACACACACACCCACACACCCCGTTTCTACTTGTCATTGCCTGCCTCTCCCCCGCAGTACACCAGGTGTGTGCAGTAGTGGGTTCTGGTGGTTAGCAGCTAATGGCAAGCTAATATTTTGGTCATATAACCACTACTTCTGTTTGCCAGGGGTGTGGGACTTTCCCACAGTGCTGCATGAGAGAGGAACCTCATTTTAATTTGCGGTAATGTTAACACCATCTCTCTCTAATTATAAATGGCCCATGCTAAATGACACTGCTAACTTGTTGTTAATAGGAACATAGTGTATCAGACCATCCTTTCTTTGGTTTAAGTTACTGTCAGGTTTCTTATTTTTTTTTTCCAAATTATATTTATTGAAATTTTTTCCTTTGTTTTGCACACACACACAAACCCCCCAAACAATCAAAACATGAAAAACAGCTCAGCACAAAATTGATCTACACAAAATTAAAGATTAACAATTAAAAAAAAAAGGGAAGATATACTTAGCTAGAAATTCATACATGTACACACATAAACCAGCACTTGTACATTTGTACAGAGGAGCGTAACCATCATAGCACCACACACCAGGTCAAAAAAAAAAAAGGTCATATTTACTCCAAGTTAACGCTTCCAAGAATCGAGGCCACCGTAAGGTTAGAGAATTTGAGATATGGGGTCCATATTTTCATAAAATATCTCTTTGTTGAGTGAAGTAAACATGTTAAATATTCCAAAGGGAAACACTCCACAATGATTTTATGCCAGTTTTTTTTAGTTGGTGGTTTGTCACCTATTCATGACAAAAAAAATATTCCTTCTTGCTGCATATGCAAGGATATTGTACAGTCTTGCAGAGCTTCCAAAAAGTAAGTCCTGGTTTGGGTGTCCCAGTAGCAGAGAGCGAGGATCCATGTCTACATTCACACCAAATATTTGATTCATGTCTTGTACAACGTCTAGCCAGTATGCTTGGATTTTAGGACAAGACCAAACACAATGAGTATAGGTACCAACTGAAATTTTACATTTGAAACGCATGGGGGAAAGCTGGGGATTCATGTTGGATCTTTTACTGGGAGAGATTTGTAAGCGATGTAAAATTTTGTATTGCAATAATCTTGCACGATTGCATATTGAAATCTTCTTGGCACACTCCCAGATTGCATTCCATGAATCCTCACAAATATTTACACCAAGTTCACTTTGCCATTTCTGTTTAAGATCCTGCATAATTGACATACACATCACATCTGACTGACTTAAGGCACTATAACAGCGAGTTATAAATTTTTTGGTTGGGCCTAAAAGAAGTAACCGCTCAACTGCAGACACTGTGGCATTTACATTGAGTGTGGTCTTTCTAGTTATGAAATCTCGGATCTGAAGGTATCTAAAAAAATTCTGTTTAGAAAGACCAAATTTCTCCTGGAGCTGTTCAAATGATAACAATGCACCATCAAAAAGGTCATAGATTTTCTTTAACCCTTTAACTGTCCATATATTATAACCACTGTCCATCATACCAGGAACAAAGTCCGGATTGCCTTGAATAGGAATTAATAAAGTAGTTAAATCTGATCTTCCTTCAAGCTTTCGTGTCATAAACCAGGCCTTCAAAGTATTGCAAATTATGGGGTTATTATCACAGAGATTTCTAACTGACTTTAAATTCTTACAAGACAAAAGCCCCAACAGTGAACAGGAGACCTGTGACTTTTCAAGGCCCAACCAAACAGAAGTAGGATCATCCTTAACCCATTCTGCTATAAACCTTAGTTGAGACGCTATTTGGTACCATTTAATGTTAGGGACATCCAAACCTCCCATTGAACTTGGAAGTTGTAGTTTTACCATTTTTAATCTTGGCTTCCTTTTGCTCCAAATAAAATCACTCAACCAACCATTCAATAACTTCAAAACCTTATTAGTTATAAACATTGGAACCATCTGTAGGGGGTACAATAACCTAGGCAGGATATTCATTTTGATAATAGACACTCTGCCGAGTAATGATAAGGGAAGTGAACACCACCTGTTTAAATCCTTCTTTATAGTGTCTAGGAGAGGGTTAAAATTGGCTTTAAACATCTGATGGAACATAGGAGTAATCTGAATACCCAAGTACACAAAACCTGACATAGACCAGCAAAATGGAAATGATATAAGGGAGTTCATTCTATTTCTGAGGCTTCCCATGGGCATAGCTAAAGATTTAAAGAAATTAATTTTGCAACCAGAAAAAGACCCAAAATAATTGATATCAACCAGTCGCGGAACAGAGGTAGCCGGCTCTGCTGCGTACAACAAAATGTCATCCGCATAAAGGGAAATTTTATGTTGCGTCTCCCCTACATCTATACCCCTGACAGCTGGATCCTGTCTGATGGCTTCAGCTAAAGGTTCTACCACAAGGGCAAAAAGAGCAGGGCTTAAGGGGCAGCCTTGACGTGTTGAGCGATAAATTGGGAAATTATCTGATCTGTAACCATTTGTTATGACTGATGCTAAGGGTTTATTATACAAAAGTTTGATCCATTTGATAAAGTTATCCCCCAGATTAAATTTTTGTAATACTTTAAATAGATAAGGCCACTCAACTCGGTCGAAGGCTTTCTCTGCATCCAATGAGATGATTACAGTGTGGTTTTCTTGTGACTGACAGAAGTGAACAATATTTAAAAGCCTCCTAATGTTGTGACTACAGCTTCTGCCTTTAATAAAACCTGTCTGGTCCTCCTTAATGATAAGAGGCAAAACCTTCTCTAATCGCAGAGCCAGGATCTTAGATAACAGTTTAACATCTTGATTTAAAAGAGCAATAGGTCTACACTACCGTTCAAAACTTTGGGGTCACCCAGACAATTATTTTGTGTTTTCCACGAAAAGTCACACTTATTTACCACCATGAGTTGTAAAATGAATAGAAAATATAGTCAAGACATTGACAAGGTTAGAAATAATGATTTGTATTTGAAATAATTATTTTTTCCTTCAAACTTTGCTTTCTCCAAAGAATCCTCCATTTGCAGCAATTAGAGCATTGCAGACCTAACATGATTGCACAAGGGTTTTCTAATCATCCATTAGCCTTCTGACGCAATGAGCAAACACATTGTACCATTAGAACACTGGAGTGATAGTTGCTGGAAATGGGCCTCTATACACCTATGTAGATATTGCACCAAAAACCAGACATTTGCAGCTAGAATAGTCATTTACCACATTAGCAATGTATAGAGTGTATTTCTGATTAGTTTAAAGTTATCTTCATTGAAAAAAGGTGCTTTTCTTTCAAAAATAAGGAAATTTCTAAGTGACCCCAAACTTTTGAACGGTAGTGTATATCCTGAGCAATCGTCAGGACACTTGCCTTTTTTAAGAATTGGAGAGATGTCAGCTTCTCTTAATGACTGCGGTAAACTCTGAGAGGTAAAGGAGTGTTCTATCATCTCCAAAAATGGATCCACAAGTATATCCTGAAATTCTTTGTAAAATTCGCTGCCCATGCCATCTGGCCCCGGTGCTTTACCTGATTGTAAACTGTTAATCGCTAATATAACCTCTTTTCTAGAGATGGGAGAATTTAAATCATGTCTCTGAGTATCAGGAATAGTAGGAAGCGCTAGGCTTTCCAAGAAAGAGTCCATCTAATGAGGCCCCTGCTGTCTGGTCTGCTGTATATAGCTGAATATAAAACTGCTTAAAGGTATTATTAATATTTTTGTTATCAAAATAACGAATGCCATTTAGACCTACAACTGAAGGAATCAGTTGGGAATTTGTTCTGATTTTTGTTAAACAAGACAAATACTTACTAGATTTGTCTCCAAATTCATATAACCTCTGTTTTTTTTTGGGGGGGGGGGGAGAGCACTCTTAGCTTGTTGACTTAATAATGCATCTAATGCAGCTTGTGTGGCACACTTTCTCTGCAATAATATAGGATCTGATAATGATGATGAACAAAGTACTCTCTTAATTTCTTCCAGTTCCTTTTCAAGTTTAGATTACTGTTCTTTTTGCTTTCGTTTTTTTGAGGCTAAATATGCTATGATTAGGCCTCTGATATAGACTTTAGAGATTTCCCATAATAAAGATGAGTCATTAGTAGATTGAGAGTTGATAGTAAAAAATATTTTAAAATCATCTCTCAAGTAAGTAGTAAACTTTTCATCTTTTAGAAGGCATGTATCAAATCACCATTGTCTACTCTTAACCTGCCCTAAACTAACAGATAAATCTATTAATACTGTTGCATGATCACTCACAATGATGTTGCCTATTGTACACGAAGACACCGATTGTACCAAGACTTTAGAAATGAAAAAGTAATCAATCCTTGTATGACATTTATAAGGGGGAGAATAAAAAAGTATATTCTCTAGCAGATGGGTGGAAAGTTTGCCATGCATCTACTAAATTCATTTCTTCACAGGTAGCATGAAGAGCATCAGCCTGAGTTTTTAAAGATGTATTCTGAGGAGGGTGTCTATCAAGCAGGGGGTTAAGTAGGCAGTTAAAGTCTCCTCCCACTAAAGCTATTGTTGCTATAGATGAAAAGCATAGCATTCATTCATCTTCAACCACTTCCTTTTCCGGGTCGTGTGGGGTGCTGGAGCCTATCCCAGCATTTTTGGGCAAGAGGTGGGTATCTCCTGGACAGATTGCCAGTTCTCGAAGAGCCAGTCATCAAATTTTAATTCTTGACTTTGGAAAAGTATTTGTCCCATCATAGCATTATAATGCTCAACAGCCCTGCTAGAATTCGTACCTGGAGCTTTTATCAAATGTAACGTGTTACATATAAACACGAGTTTTGGCTCAGCTTTGTGTTGCTCAAAAAAGTAAAATGAGACTTTGTCTTCTTCACACTCTTTTTCAGTTCTCCAGTTTCTGTGTTGATTTGATTTAATCTTTGGGTGCCTGTGTTGTTTCAGGCGTGTGGCATGTATAGCTATGGAGAAGACCAAACAAGAACAGCAGGCCAGTTGTACCTGGTTTGGAAAGAAGAAGAAACAGTATAAAGACAAATACCTAGCCAAGCACAATGCAGGTAAGCCAACGATGTAGCATGCTAAATGATGCCGTGAGATTATGGTTAACTTTTTAGCATGAAACCAGTCCTATTCAAATAAGTAGAATTTGTAGCAAATAACTTGCAGTCTGTCTGAAACTTGGTCCATACTGACTTGATATTGCCATAAAACCCAGATGATAGAGATGATTTTGTAAAATGATCAATCCAATTGACAAGGGGCAAAATACAACTCTTAGGTTTTAAACGGTAAGGAATAAAGCTATAGCAAGCTTCAGGCCTTGTCAGGCCAGGTCACATTTGAATTATTTTCATTTGTAAATCATATTATCAGCTCAGAAAATATTTCAGTAGAACTTGTTCTTCTGTGTTGCGAACCTCACCAAATAAAGCAATGCAGTTTATCAGTACTGTACTTGAGCTGTATGTTTTGGCACAGTTAATGCAGAAAAATCAAACCTACAGGATAATTAAGTGATATTTAATTAAGTAAATCAAAGCAAAATAATTGATTATTCATGTGATAAAGATCCTTTGATTACATTCACTTGCACACCATATTCTTTTTTTTTTCTCCTCCTCATTTTGCAGTGTTATAAAATTGTATTTTTTTTTTATTTAAGTTTTTGTAAAGGGTATACATGTCATTACAGCATTGCATTGTTTACATTTTCATCACACGTTCCCTTATTTTTTTGTTATTTGACAACATTGGAAGAATAATTATTACAAAACCCCCTTTTTTTTAAGTGAAAGAAAAAGTGGAATTAAAGAGAACAGAAAAACAAACAAAAGAGCAAAAAAAACGAACAAACAAAAAAATAATAAATACATAAAAATAAAAGAGCATCTGAGTAGCGTTGGAACAAAGAGCGGTGCCATTATTGAAATGGTATTTGTCAAAGATTAGATCTAATGGAAGACACATATGCGATCCAGTGTTGCCAAAAGTTCATGAACCCATCCATGTCCTGTCTCAGTGCGAATGTCAACTTTTCCATTGAGTAAATGTCTTGAATCACGTTAATCCAATCTTCAGGTGTAGGACAGTCCTTCAACATCCATTTTTTAGTTAGAGCTTTTTTACTTGCCAATATTAAAACATTGAATAAGTATTTTTCTCCTCGTCTTTCCAGTGAGTCCGGTAGTAAACCCAAATACAAAGTTACAAAAGAAAAGGGAACTGTTATTTTGAATATTTTCCCCAATATTGTCTGTACATTGGTCCAATATTGGTGGATAACTGGGCATGACCAAAACACATGAAAATGATTTGCAGTCTCTTCACCACTCAAGCGCCAACAATTCAACCCCTTATGAGTAAATTTGTTTTGTGCAGGTGTTCTGAAAAATTTTACCAAGTTTTTCCATCCAAATTCTCTCCACTGCAGGGATGAGGTACTTTTCCATTGTTGTTTATTTAGCTTTTCCCATATTTCCAGTTGTAAAGTGAAATTCCCCTCTTTTTCCCATCTCTCTTTTATATATGATGTGTTGCACACCATATTCTGATTAAGGTCCATATTTTGGGAAAATCATGTTTACATGTTTATCGCCATACTAAAAATAAATGGTAGCAGTGTCATGACAGTTGCATTGTAGTTTTTTTTTTTTTTTTTTTTCCTGGCAATAATTCCATCCCATCCAGATACTTCATAAAAACTTACTGTATGTTATTTTGCTGTATGTAGTTTACTATACTCAGGACAGACACCTTCTGGATTAGCAGTGGTGAGCTGCTTCAGCAGAGCTAGTGTTTCACTCATTCAGGATTAGTTATGCACTTAAGTTTGCATACCCTGCCAGAATTTGTAAAAATGTGTATCATTCTTGAAAGAAAATGTGAGTGATCAGGCAAAACACATTTTATTGAGTTATTCTGTACCCCACACAGTTGTGGAGGGTGTAGTGTTTTTGGTCAGTTTGACATTTTCTGTCATCACCACTTTAGCTTCTACATTTCTGATGAGATTGACTTCACATTTATACAGAAGCTTCAACTCCTCAATACCTTGGACGAGTTTGATTTTCAGACGCATCTAGCGAGGGATCTGTTGGGGGGGGGGGGCTGTACTTTGTCTGCTCCATGTTTTGTTGTCACCAGTATAGTTCCTACATTTCTGATCAGATTGACTTCCTATTTATACAGAAGCTTTGACTCAAATGAGGGTAGGGCTGTGCGATACGGTGATTATATATTGGATGATGAGATAAAAATGTCTATCATTACATAAAACTCAAAAGGCACTGTTTATGGCAGTGTCTTTGCATAATTCATGGTGACAGTGTGTGGTCCACACAGGTGCAGTCCGGACAGAACGTGTCCTGGCATGTTCCAACATGGCGACCTCTGCTAGAAGCATGTATGTGAAAGACTACGGAGAACGGTTACAAATTAAGAGGCTCTAAAGCAGGGGTCACCAACTAAAAGTGCAAGAGGTCCAATAAGTCAGTCCTCCTCCCCACCTGAGGTCCGAATTGGATATGGGGATCTTTAGGCACCTCAAGACACAATTATGATTCAGTGTCTGATTTGATTCTGAAATGATTCTCCATGTATTTTTAGGAGTTTTTCCTCACTGTGAGACAGCTTGGTACTTTAAAAGCCATCTTTTAATAAAAGAAATGGAAGAGAAATGTGACAAGTCACATGGACAAATGTATCTGAAAATGTGCTTTTAAGAGCTGTCATCGTTTCATGGACATTCTTTAAGAAGACCACAGCTGTCTCCAGTAGGCCAATATCATTTGCTTTTACACATCATTTTATTAAGCAGGTGGCTTAGCTGCCCTTAGTTCTCTATTATTTTTTAAAACAAAAAATCAAATTCTTTGCTCCATTTCAAATAAAATGTAATAAGTTAATCATAATAATACAGGGGAACACTAAATGTGTTTTTGACTCCAAATAAATAGCTCTAAAATTCTAAAATCTACAACTTAAATCCTAAAAATGGAAAGTTTTACAAGAGCACACAAACTAAATTACATAGATTTAAAAAGATGAATATTTGAAAAACAAAATGTCACAAAACTCCCCCTCTGTACTATACTTTTAGTCTTAAAAAAAAAAAAAATTCAAACTATAAGCCTAAAAAAAGGGGCAGAAAATATAATTAATTCCACACTACAGAATTCCTTTGGAGGTTTTTTTTTTTTTTTAATGTCAGCAATGTTTTTATCTTTTTAACCTGGTCTGGGTCTGTCTGGGTAACTCTGTCACAGGGAGAGAGGAGGCGGATGTGTGTGGAACTTTTCATGTTCAGTAACACACAGAGCAAATGTGACCCGTGCTGGCAAAATGAGTCACTTTGAGGAAATTATTAAAACTGAGGTAACATTTTTTTCCCCATATTCTTTATTGAAAGACCTTCAAAATGATATTTAATTTGTAGGAAGTGCACAAAAACGGACCCGGGAAAATCTGATTTGTTTATATTTTGGCTAGGTTTAAAACTCAGTCGGGAGTTACGTCTTCCACCAAAACATACTGCATGTATTTTTAGAAAGTACGATTTCTAATCTTTACAATGATACCGGGCACTCATGGGGGTTTTCCCAGGACTTTCCTCTAGCAAACAGTCATGATTTATGACTTCTCATGCCTGTAGCTCGTAATGACGCAGTGCATATTCCAACTCATTTTGCCAGCACGGGTCATGATATCAGAGGGTCACAGAAATTACCTCCATAAACAACATTGTGCAGCCCAATGGGGATGCTGTCCCAGGAAGGTGTGTAGGAGCCATGGGGACCTTCTGTCAACAAACCTCTGGGTGGACCCATACTATCACAGCCAGCCAGAGTGGCGGTGGACACCATTTCACAGCACCGTTTCATTCCGCGGGTTACACCAGGAAGGAAGCGTGACTGTTGATCCGCAGCAAACGGTGATTTTGCCGCCCACTGTATCCCACAGAGAACGTCCCAAGGTACCACACCATAAAATGTCCAGGCCGCCGCCGCCGATACAGCACTTCAGTTCTGCTTTTTCGTTCAGTTAAAATGAAACAATATATTTTTTCCCCAAATTATATTGAAAAGCTTCGGAGTCCAGACGGAGGACTCTCGAGGTCTGGATCTGGACTGATGTCCACCAGTTGGTGACCCCTGCTCTAAAGAATCATCAGCTGGTAAAACTAAATACTGGAGTCAAACGGTAAAACAGGCTCTTGCCTGCAGAACACTGTATAATAAAGACTTACAAAGATGGAAGGGATAACAGCGGCCATTTCAGCGGTCTTCATCTAGCCATCGGTGAGTTTCTGAATGTATGTAAATGTATTTTACAAATAATAAATCGTAGTAGGTCACATAGGATTTAATGAACTAGTTAAAGAAGCATGTGAAACATTTGAATAAAAGTTGGTGTGCAGTCAAAGTAAATCTTGTTATATTGTTTTCAAACCAGACATTAGGATAGGAGAGGAGGAAAAATTTGAGGAATGTTAGTTAGGTATTATTACATCTTTACGTAAAGGGAGAAAATTAATGACTGATTAATTTATACAATTGATTTTTTTCCAATATGTAATTTAATAGGTTAATAAAGAAATGATCTTTTCTACGTGTTTATTATATATGTGGGGGGGCTGAAAAGTTCATAGGCTAAGGAGGAGTTAGGCTACAGGAGTGAAACTAGTCATGTGTTAAATTCAACCTTTTCTGATACTAACTGCAGTGTTTCTTTTCAGATACACTGATATTGGAAACTGTTAAAAAATAAACCACATTTGGTCAAATTTCACCACTGCATCATGGTCAACCTATGAACTTTTCAGCCCCCCCCCATCCCCCCATAAACTATAGAATTTACAGAAAATGTATATTGTGATATATATCATTATTGGTGTTTAAGATTGCTTATATTGGGTTATGAAATTTTGGTCATACCACACAGTCCTAAATGAGGGGTTCTGTTTTATGGGGAAGGGGGCCTTTTTTCTGGTCCTTGACATTCATCACAGTTCTCATTAGGGGCCCCTGATATGTGAGCTTAGTTCTTTAATTTTAAATGAGATTCAGATCAATCTATGAACATCTCAAAATGGCACCATCATCAAAGAAAATATAACATTAAAGAAAATAGTGATAGTCCCTGTTCAAAAGTTTGTATATCTTCAATTGTTAATATTGTGTATTGCCCCCCTTTTGCATCAGTGATGCCTTGTAGCCTTTTGCAATAGTTGTGGATGAGGCACTTTATTTTCTCTGATGGTAAAACTGCCTCCAGGTCTGGTAAATTCTTGAGCCGTCTTGTATGAAATGCACGTTTGAGATCCCCACAAAGTTGCTCAATGATATTGAGGTTATGAGACTGTGATGATCACTGCAGAACCTTCACTTTTTTTGACAAAGAAGGAGAGACCACATGGAGATGCCAATTTAAACACAAGTTGATCGTTTAAAAAACAATGTTAAAAGGGTGTCTGTAAGAATCAGTGGTGTGTGAATGTTGTGTGCGTGAAACAAACAAAACCAACAGTCACTAGCCAATCCAGTGACCGAACACCTCTGTCAAGCCTTATTCATGCTGCATTTCCCCTCTACATCTACTGGTCCGCGTGCGCTTTGGACAAGCCTGGCACACACGCGGCGCTGTACGTGCTCACTTTTTTCATCTACCCAGGCCAAGCAGTTGACGCATGTGCACAACCATCATTTGTAGTTTCACTCCTGTCCGATAGGTAGCACCAGTGTGCTGACGTGCCAGAATTTTCACCAATGAAGAAATGCTGCTTGCTTTCTGCTGCTTGACTTCCCGGTTTTCACTCCTTTTCCACAAAGATGCTGCTGCTGGAGTATGTATGTATGATTCATGTATGTTTATTCTTGTCTTCTGCTTCTACTTTGTCTTGGCATGCTGTGCCATTATCGCCACCTCGTGAATGGGACGTTCAGTCTTGCGCATGCGCTTTTCAACGCGTTCAGGTCGTTGGCAGGCGGCACGGTCACAAAATTTAGGCTGCACGCGGTCGAGCACTGCAGACACTAACAAAGTGGAGACAATAACGTAAATTTTGTCACACGAGGTTTCTGGTTACACGTACGCGGACAGCAGAGGTGCAGCATGAATCCAGCTTCAGGGCTGCAACAGTGCCCAGCGGGAAACCCAAAACCAGAAAGCCCACAGGCTACAGACAACACAAACGGGGCCGCCAACACAGCCCCGACCAGGCGACAGACAACAAAAGCAGGCAGAGCACAAACACCAGGAAGGCGACTGGCCTCCAGCGGGAGCAGAACGCTACTGACAGGTGTGCAGAGATGGCTTTTATAGGCACCTCTCAGCCAGAGGAGGTCCTTCACAGCTCCACCTACAACACAAGAAAAAAAAAACACGGAGGACCCACTCTGAGAAGGAGCGGGGCTGTAACAGCTTGATCTTGGGTTTTGGGTCATTTTCAGGTTGGAATGTCCAAGTGCGTCCCATGTTGAAGAGTATTATCTGATATATTAGGGCTGTGCGATATGACCAGAATTTCATATTGCGATACAAGTAATCTTAGATCACGCTAACTTTATATAGATCATCCATCCATCCATCTTCTTCCGCTTAATCCTTTTTGGGTCTTGGGGGCACTGGAGCCTATCCCAGCATCTTTGGGCGAGAGGCAGGGTTCCCCCTGGACAGATCGCCAGTCCATCGCAGGGCCAACACAGAGAGACAGACAACCATTCACTCTCACAGTCATACCTAATGACAATTTAGAATCCCCAGTTTGATGCCAGTTAACCTAACTTGCATGTTTTTGGCATGTGGGAGGAAACCGGAGAAATCCCGGAGTAAACCCACACAGACACGGGGAGAACATACAAACTCCACACAGATCACTGTTGGTCGGGTGCTGGGATCGAACCCAGGATCCCCCGGCCAAGGGTGAGTTGCTGTGCTGCCGCAGTGCTAACCACTCTGCCACCGTGCTGCCCTATATATATATATATATATATATATATATATATATATATATATATATACATACAGTATATCTCACAATGTACATTTTCTGTAAAGTCTATTCTGAAAAGAATCAATTATAGAAATTCATCTGTCATTAATTTTATGCATCTTTTCCCCTCATAACTTTGCAGTGTTATAAAATATTTTAAGTGCATTTGAGACTTGAGTCTCATATTTTAGGTTTTTCTTCTAAATTATATCATATGAATAAAAAATGAACATTGATAAGTAGGGGTGGGTTCTAAAGATCAATCCAACGATTCGAATCGATCCACGTTTGACTGAGCCGATATCGATTCACAAAATCCACGGATCAGTCTTTTAATGTAATGTCTTTCACATTCTGTGAAACACAACGCAAGCAGCTGGCTGAAGTCTTGCATGAACAGTCGCACGAGAGTTCCCTTCGCTGCACGCTCACATTACTTCCGTGTTTCCATTTGGCAGGCAGCCACAGAGCGGAATTGCCAACGCTCATTTATCAACAAAAGTCACAGCTATAGACTGCACTCAGTGGTTGCCAAATATTTTAATAAAGCGGGGATAAACAGTTTTATACTACTTGCAGCGTTGTGGTGGAACATAAAAGTTGACGATTGATAACGATTTTCAAACCTAAAACACACTATGAACAGACAACAGACCAGAGAGGGAGACTGTTGCAGCTGCTGGGCGTAAGTAAAATATTGTAGGTTTGTTTTTTTACATTTGTGTCATAAATTAATAATTCATCCAGCATGATGGTGTTTTCTTTTATGAACTATGGATGCAGTAGTTAACTGTTGGTTAAGAGCTGCAAATAAACGCAGAATAAAGGTATATTTTTAGCTAGGACTTTATGACAAAGGCAGCTGCCTTCATGTCAAATTTCTGTTGAATGACAGATCTAATTTTGGACTTCTAACACTTACTACTAATAATAATAATAATAATAATCACAATAAAATGAAAATGGCAGAATTAATAAAGGCTGCAATATGAGCCATTTTTACTCAATAGAACTAAACTGAAATGACCAAATTTTCCAGGAAATTAATTGAAACCCTTTTCAAAAATTGAAAGTTAATTTGTAGTTAAAATATAAACAAAAATAAAAGAAACTACATTATTAAACCCTACTGTGGTGTGGGGATCTAAAAATATGATTATTAATTTTACTTTGAAATATATTCTCCTTTTCATCTTCCCCTTAAGATGTGTGAAGACTGGATTTCCGCTCCAAGATCCATCCTGGATTTCAGCACAGAAGAAGACCTCAAATTTTTCAGGGGTCTTAGTTTTCAAATTCAAGATTCAAGGAGGTGCTGCCATAATTTGCTCCATACTCTAACATGCAGTTCTTTTATTTATCTTTTCTATTTAAGTTCTCAGCAATGTATTCAGATTGTTGGTCATTTTTTAACAATTTTACTGAGTATTTTGTAAATAAATCAGTGTAACAGGACATTTTTCATAATCCTGGCGTTACATAGAATAGCATCACTGTAAACTATAGAAAAAGCAGCTACTTTAAAATCCGTTCTTCCTCACACAATTTTCAGTGCTAAAAACCTCTAAAAATGTCAAAACGTTTATCACAACTTTTTGGAAAAGCTCCCATAAATTCAGGCTTTTTGGGCCTCAACAATCACAAAAACAGCCGGTGAAATCCTGGAGGGACTGAAATACGGTGAAATTATTTATATATGCTTCATGCATTGAAGTTGTTTACTTCCTCTGGGTTGTTAACTTGACACTACACGCCCTTTTGCACTAAAGAAAACACTTTTAGCGCTTTGTGAAATCGTAAGTTAAATAATAAAAAGTGCATTATTGCAACTGATTTTGGGTCAGTTCTTTGTGATAATTTATGTATTAAAGTTGGAGTATTCCTGCTACAATTTGCAATTTTCCTGGCAAGTGAAATAGCTGTTACGATGGTAATTTCCCTGATTGAATCGAGATTGGATCGAATCGGAATTTAATGGATTTGGAACCCCAAGAATCAGAATCAAATTGATTCTAGAAATTAGTGATGACTCCCAGTCCTATTAATAAGTTAAATATTTTCTGAGCTAGAGGAAAATAGCAGTAACTTAAAAAAAAATGTCAGTCTGAAAATGAGAAAATTACCCATCGCTGCCATCTACAGATATAAATTAGCTGTAAAAAAGTAATTGAAACAATTGAATCAATGAAAATAAGTGTAGAGCTACAGCCTGAAGATGCCATTCTGGCCTGATTTAACCTGTTTCTTCTTTGTAAAAATATTTCAGATTGGCCATGATCTGTAAATCAAAGGCACAACAGGTGATGTAATGAAATACATGTGATAAGTTCAACTTTATTCATTGTCACTACTTGACTAATTAAAATGATTAGAAATAAATTACATGAAGAGCCCATTTGTTCCTCCGACATGTTTTAATTTATTTTATGTGCAGCTATCATAAACTTTTACAGCTTTAATAAAAAAATTCAGAAAAAACCCAAGAAACTCAGTAATTTAAACCAAAGAAAAGGTCTGATACATTACTAGTGACAACTTGGCATCATCATTTAGCATTTACTGTTTTATAATTAGTGAGATGGTGTTAACGTGACTTACCTCCAATTAAAACGTGGTTAGATGACTGTCTTCTCTGATGCAGCACGGTGGGAAACAGTCCCACATCCCTGGCAAACAGAAGTAGCAGCTATTTGACCAAACCATTAGTTTCGAGTTAGCTGCTGTGCTAATCACCAGAATGAAGCCTGGCCACCCACCCACACAACTGTTCCACTGCGCGCACTGGGGAGAGAGACGTGGTGCTGACTAGTAGTGTGTGAACAGTTTTGCTGAAGAAATGGAGTATATGCATTTTAAGTCCCGATATAAATGATAGTTTTAGATGAAACGATAGGCGTTTTTATTTCATCATCCGATATATCAATCAGACTTTATTTGTATAGCACATTTCAAACATTGAATGCTGCACAAAGTGTTTTATATTAGATTAGATTAGATTCAACTTTATTGTCATTACACATGTATGAATACAAGGTAACGAAACACAGCTTAGCATCCAATCAGAAGTGCAAAGGACAGCAGTGCAGTATAAACGGTAATTAACAGTATGTGCAATTTAAGCAAATATATGCAGCAGTGCAGAAAGTTAAGAGTACTGTTATGTGCAAATAATGTACAATAAGTTAGATGGGCAGTTATGTACAGGTGAGGATGGTAAGAGAGTCAGCGGGGAACTAAGTTCAATAACGTGACAGCTGTTGGAAAGAAACTTTTATATAGATAAACTTTTATATAGATAAACTTTTATATAGATAAAAATGGACAAATTTAGTTACATATATTTACACGATACATCCCACTCTTTCCAACCCTCCCATACACACACCCACAAAACACACAGGCACATGCACCACTCACTACTTCTCTCACACACATAAAATAAGAGACATAGCTCGGCACTGAGGCACCATGTGAAGGGGCAACCATCCTGTGGAGCCCCCCACGCCGGGAGACCACACAGCCCATAACCACAGGGCATGCCACGGAGGCCACCCCGACCAGGACAGACTGAGGCACACACCACAGCTGTAAGGCAATGGCATAAAGTCCCCACCCACCCAAGCCAGAGCACCCCACGAGACCAACACCCCTGCAGATGGGCAAAGCAGCATCCGGCATGAAGTCTGCACTGAGGAAACACTGGAGTTAAAACACATAAAATACAAAATGAAGAATCTTCTTCTCTTGGCTGCTCCCTTTAGGGGTTGCCACAGTGGATCATCTGCCTCCATCTCACCCTATCCCTTGCATCTTCTTCTGTAACACCAGTCCCCTCTATGTCCTCCTTCACTACATCCACGAATCTTCTCTATGGTCTTCCTCTTTTCCTCCTGCCTGGCAGCTCCATCTTCAACATCCTTTGTCCAGTATCTCCACTGTCCCTCCTTTGCACATGTCCAGACCATCTCAGCCTTGCCACTCTTACTCTGACTCTACTCTACTCAGTCTCTTTAAAGGGATTGACAAAACCTAAGGCTATTTGGGTTAGTCAATACATTCAGTGTTTTTTTTTGGTTTTTTTTTCACGTATAAAAAAATAAAAGGAAAGGAAAGGTGGTTGGAGTCCTAATGTGTAGATTCCTTTTGCAACTTGCTGTAATGCTTTAATCTTTTTATGTAAAGCACTTTGAATTGTCTTGTACATGAAATGTGCGAAACAAATAAACTGGCCTTGCCCATGTCTCTAAACCGCTCAATGTGAGCTGTCCCTCTGATATACTCATTTCTAATCTTGTCCCTCCTAGTCACTCCCAATGAAAATCTTAGCATCTTCAACTTTGCCACCTCCAGCTACGCCCTGACAACATTCAACATGATGTAGAATCGGTGTGTGACTTTGCAAAAATGATGTCAGCCACTGTAGTATTCTCCGGGCCCCTCCCCAATCTGACCAGTGATGACATGTTTAGTCGCTCGTCATCCTTGAACCGCTGGCTGTCTGTGTGGTGTCCTAAAAATGACGTGGGCTACATTGACAATTGGAGCTCTTTTTGGGGAAAACCTGGTCTTATGAGACGAGACAGCATTCATCCCACTTTGGATGGTGCTTCTCATTTATCTAACAATCTGGCATCTTTTTTATCCAAATTTCCAAAACCGTGACTACTCAGAGTTGGGACCAGGAAGCAGAGTCGCAGTCTTACACGCCTCTCTGCAGCTCCTCTTCATCCGCCACCCCTCAGCTTAGCCCCTGTCTTCCCCATCAGAGAATCGTTGTCTGCTCCCTCCAAAGTAAATAAAAATATCATGCATAAGCATCCCAAAGTGATAAAGCAAAACATTAGTAAAACTCAAATTAAACATAAAGCCTCTAAATTGAATGATTTGGCCTCTGTTCCTCCTCATAATTTAAAAATTAAATGTGGTTTACTAAATATTAGGTCTCTAACTCCCAAGTCTCTGTTAGTCCATGATATGTTAATTGATCATCAGATTGATTTAATTTCCCTTACAGAGACTTGGTTAGGGCAAGAGGATTATGTTGGTTTAAATGAATCAACTCCCTCTGGTTATTTAAACTGTCAAAATCCCAGAAGTTCTGGTCGTGGAGGAGGAGTAGCAACAATTTACCATTCCAAATTACTAGTTAATGTAAAGCAAAAAACATGTTATAATTCCTTTGAGGGCCTGGTCCTCAGTATTGGGCACTTTAGCAATTTTAGGTTAAACCCAATTTTATTTGCCATAGTTTATCGTCCCCCATCAACCTACTCAGAATTTTTATCCGAATTTGCTGATTTCTTAGCTGATTTAGTGCTGAAATCTGATAGAATAATTATAGTAGGGGACTTTAATATACATGTGGATGTAGATAGTGACTGCCTTAATGTGGCATTTAATTCAATATTAGACTCGATTGGGTTTTCTCAGAAAGTAGGAAATTCTACTCATTACCTCCACCATACATTGGACCTTGTTCTGACATATGGCATAGAAATAGAAAATCTTGTAGTGTCTCCTCATAACCCTGTACTGTCAGACCATTGTCTGTTAACCTTTGATTTTACCATTTCTGACTATTTGGCTCCTAAAGAAAAATATTATTACAGTAGATGCCTCTCAGATGATGCTGTTTCCAAATTTATGCAGATTGTTTCCTCTATGCCATGTGTCAACACAACGGAAATAAGCTATAGACAGCTTGCTCCTTCTGTAATTGATAACATGGTGGATAGTGTTTCAGCTTCTCTGCATCAGGCTCTAGACTTGGTGGCCCCCTTAAAAAAGAAAAAGTCTAATCAGAGATTTCTAACTCCTTGGTTCAACACAGAAACTCGTAGCTTAAAACAGAAGACTCGTCAATTAGAAAGAAAATGGCGCTCTACTAATTTAGATGAAATCTATTTAGCTTGGAGAAATCATCTTTTAATTTATAAAAAATCTCTTAGAAAAGCTAGAACAAGTTATTACTCTGCATTAATAGAAGAGAACAAGAATAATCCCAGGTTTCTTTTCAGTACTGTAGCCAGGTTGACAAAGAGTCAGGACTCTGTCAATCCTAGCATTCCCTTAGAGCTTACTAGTCAGGACTTTATGAACTTTTTCAATAATAAAATTTCATCCATCAGAGATAAAATCAATCAGATTCTTCCCACAGTTAACTTAAATACTGTAACTACTACAACTCCTTCTTTTGATGTCTGTCTTGATGAGTTTACTCCAATCGACCTTTGTGAGTTAGACAAAATAGTTTCCTCATCCAAACCTTCAACTTGTCTTTTAGACCCTATTCCTACTAGGTTATTTAAAGAAGTCTTCCCACTTATTGGTAGCTTTATTCTTCATATAATCAATTCTTCATTAACTTTAGGCCATGTACCGCAGGCTTTTAAAACAGCTGTAATTAAACCCTTACTCAAAAAGCCAACGCTAGATCCAGGAGCTTTAGCTAACTATAGACCAATCTCTAATCTCCCTTTCATTTCAAAAATCTTAGAAAGAGTTGTTGCTACGCAATTATTCGACCACCTGCAGGGAAATGGTTTACTTGAAGAGTTTCAATCTGGGTTTAGAATCCATCATAGTACTGAAACAGCCTTAGCGAAGGTCACTAACGACCTCCTTATTGCATCTGATAATGGACTAGTTTCTGTACTTGTCCTTTTAGACCTTAGTGCAGCTTTTGATACTATCGATCATAATATTCTACTTGATAGATTAGAACACTATGTTGGACTTAATGGAACTTCGTTGCAGTGGTTTAGATCTTATTTATCTGATAGGTTCCAGTTTGTTCATGTAAATAATGAGTTTTCTTTCAACTCAAAGCTTAGTCATGGAGTTCCACAGGGATCTGTGCTAGGCCCTACTCTTTTTAGTTTATATATGCTTCCGTTAGGCAACATTATTAGAAAGCACTGTATACATTTTCATTGTTATGCAGATGACACACAATTATACCTGTCAATGAAGCCAGATGATAGTAATCAATTAGCCAAGTTAGAAGCCTGTCTTAAGGAAATCAAAGCTTGGATGACTTGTAATTTCCTGCTATTAAATTCAGATAAGACTGAAGTCATTCTTGTTGGTCCAAAAAACCTTAGAAATTCCTTTCCAAATCAAACTTTCAGTTTGGATGCAGTTACTCTTTCTCTTAATAGCTCTGTGAGGAACCTTGGAGTTATTTTTGATCAGGATTTGTCCTTCAATTCACATATTAAATTTGTTTCTAAGACTGCCTTCTATCATTTGCGTAATATTGCCAAGATTAGGAGCATCTTGTCTCAGAGTGATGCTGAGAAACTGATCCACGCTTTTGTTAGCTCGAGATTAGATTATTGTAATTCTTTATTATCAGGTTGTCCTAAAACATCTTTAAAAAGTCTTCAGCTGATCCAAAATGCTGCAGCAAGAGTTTTAACAGGTACTAGAAAGAGAGATCATATCTCTCCGGTTCTGGCCTCCCTTCATTGGCTTCCCATAGAGTTTAGAATTAAGTTTAAAATCCTTCTTCTTACTTACAAAGCTCTAAACAATCAGGCTCCTTTTTATTTAAAAGATCTGATACTACCGTATTATCCTAACAGAGCACTACGCTCCCAAAATGCAGGACTACTTGTAATACCTAGAATCTCCAAAAGTACAATGGGAGGCAGAGCCTTCAGTTATCAAGCTCCTCTCCTGTGGAATCAGCTGCCAATCTGGATTCGGGAGTCAGACTCGATCTCTGTTTTTAAGATTAGGGTTAAAACCTACCTTTTTGATATAGCCTGCAATTAGGGAGGGATCATGTGTTTCTGAACCCTCCCTTAGTTATGCTGCTAATAGGTTTAGTCAGCCGGGGGACCTCCAGTAATGCACTGGGCCTCACTCCTTTCCTCACTCTCTATGAAATATTTTTTTTTTTTTTGCTGGTCATTAACATTTGTTTGTTCTCTCCCATAGATTGAGTCCCCATCGTGCTGTTTGCTCTCTACATGTCTGTTCTTTTCATCTTCTCTGTCCCCTCACCCCCCAGCCAGTCGCAGCAGATGACTGCCCCTCCCTGAGCCTGGTTCTGCTGGAGGTTTCTTCCTGTTAAAAGGGAGTTTTTCCTCTCCACCGTCGCCAAGTGCTTGCTCACAGGGGATCACCTGATTGCTGGGGTCTTTCTGCAACTGTGGGGGTTCCCCCCTACAGTTGATAGTGCTATGAGATGACTGTTGTTGTGAAATGGCGCTATATAAATAAAGTTGAATTGAATTGAATTGAATTGAACATCACACCTTTGACTTCTAGCTTCAAACTCATGATTCTGTCCGACTCCCTCTTTACCTCCTGAACACTTTTCACATACTCTTCCTTCAAGATGCTCCATTTCACTTCCTATCTACTGTAGAACAGTTTAAATCCCCCTCCAATGCTCCTAGCCTTGCTTCCCTTCCATCTGGTTTCTTGAACACAGTATATCTACCTTTCTTCTCTCAATCATATCAGCCAACTCTCTGCATTCCCTCCCCATTAACCCGTCTTTGGGTTCAGCACTAGGAGTACACTGGCTTGTGTACGCCCTGTGGCTGGGTTACAATACAAAATGAAACTAAGAACACATAAAACAAGAGAAACGAAAAACCTTTACAAACTGAGCTAAAAACACATCA
This sequence comes from Pholidichthys leucotaenia, assembly GCA_020510985.1. Taxonomy (NCBI): domain Eukaryota; kingdom Metazoa; phylum Chordata; class Actinopteri; order Cichliformes; family Pholidichthyidae; genus Pholidichthys; species Pholidichthys leucotaenia. The sequence goes on along the minus strand of CM035845.1, from coordinate 250,530,286 downwards.
AAATAAAAAGATGAGAAAATCTTTTAAAAACAAATGGCACTAAAGGTGTCTTCACACCAAACACTAACGGGCAAATTTTTCACATAGCACAATTACATTATAACTCAATGTAAACACACAAATACACATGAATTCACCATCTGAGTGAGATGCTGACAGGAGAAGTTGCCTTTATAACTTCCGCAGCAGTGTTCAGCCTACCGTGGAAATCCCCAAAATAATGTCATGCTTTAGGTTTATATTATCTGACCGGGGGGGGGGGGAAGCACCTGAAAAAGTTGTTCCCATCTCCAAAACTTGACAAGATGATGTGCGTTTCCATTGCTAACTTGCTAGCCTTGTTAGCACGTCCGTGGCAGGTATTAATAAATACTGTAACTCTGACATCCCGATTCAGCTGAAGAGCTCCTGGTCCTTGGGTCTCCAGGTCTCATTTTCAAACTAGTTTATTCTCCAGTGTTGATGCTTTTACTCCAGTGACGGCAGAATCTCAAAGTTAGCGATAGTCCCTTGGACATGAACGTGCTGCGCGTGTGTGCTCACCTCTTTCCATTGACTTTGTATGGATTCGCGGTGCCCCTTCGCGTTTGGTGTGAAGGCACCTTAAAAAGAATATAAAACAATGGACATAAATGACCACTTCAGTAATAAAATGGATATATCATCACATCACACAGCCCTATCTGATAACATGCTGCAGTCATCTTGCCATTAATTTTGACCAAATTCCCTGTGCCACTGTAGCTCACACACCTCCAAAACATCAGCCATCCACTGCTACACCTCCATGCTTTACAGTGGTGAGGGTGTACTTTTCATCATTGGCCTTGCTGATTTCTTGCCAAACAGAGCATGTATAGTTCAATTCAATTCAATTCAATTCAACTTTATTTATATAGCGCCATTTCACAACAACAGTCATCTCATAGCACTATCAACTGTAGGGAGGACCCCCACAGTTGCAGAAAGACCCCAGCAATCAATAGTTGTGACCATAAAGTTAAATTTCATTCTCATGACTACAAAATGCCCTCCTCCACCATCCTCGAAGTTGTGATGCTCTTCTAGGTGCTGTTTGGCATATATTAAGCAGGCTGTTTTGTGACATTGGTGTAGTAATGGCTTGCTTCTGGCAACTTGACCATGCAGCCCATTTTTTGTCAATTGCCTCCTTATTGTGCATCTTGAAATAACACCACTTTTCTGTAGAGAAGCCTGTATGACAGGTGAAGTTATTTGTGAGTTTTTCTTTGTATCCCAAACAATTTTCCTGACAGTTGTGGCTGGTTTTTTTTTTTTTTTTTTTTTGGTCTGCTTGACTGTGGCTTGGTATCAACACGGCCTCTCATTTTCCGCTTCTTTATTAGCATTTGAACACTACTTATTGACATTCTGAAATCTTTTTATGTCCTCTTCCTGTTTTATAGAGTTCAACCACCATCTCTTGCAGGTCCTTTGACAGTTCTGGTGCTTTCCCCATGGCTCAAAATCCAGCATTCAGTGCAGCACTGGATGAAATGTGCAGGGGTCTGTCAAGAGGCCAGAGACTCACCACCCTTTTATACATGGACACTAATTACAAGCAAACAGGTCACAGATGTGGACAGTTACCCTTAATGGCCATTTAAACCTGCATGTGGCAACTTGTGTGTATATTATCAGGCCACATCTTGAATTGTGTGTTAACTTTTAATCAGGGCCTTTTGGACTGTTCCACTTGTCATTATGATTTTAAAAAGAGCAAGCACAAGTGTGATAATTAATGGTTTTGTCCGACCACTAACCCTGAAAGGCTTTTTTTTTTTTTTTTTTTTTTTTTTTTTGCGTGATCAGTCATATTTTCTGAAAAGTTGACAATATTTCACAAATTCTGCCAGGGTAACTTAATCGCACAACTGCATAAAAAAGGCTAAAAGTGAACATTGGCCTCAGATGTGGTGTCGCCATCAAATTGAAGATCTCAGAGAAATGATAAAAGATGGTTTTGAGTTTGCTCATTGATATTAATGAGCCCTCAATCTGATTGTGTAAAGCTTTTTTGTTTTTGAGTGGGGTAATCACATGTAAAGATGCTGCCAGGGGGTGTGTGCATTGTTAATTTGGAGAACTGAAGGTGGGGCTTGTGGCATCGTAAAATCTGTGGGAGTACAGTCTGCCCCTTTAACAGTTTAACTAAATAAAGAGTGTGCGTTTCTGTGTACAATGTGAGCATTTTAATATCTTAACTAATGTTAAAATCATGTTTTCATGGGTTTTAATCAGCCATGAGACCCATTGGCATATAAGATTAAAACAAATGAAAATGCAATTTTGCACCGTATTGGAGAGCTAAAGTCTAATAACCACCATTTATATTTAGCCAGTTTTCTGTGGTGAACACAGTGTTTCCTATTAATGAATAACCACCTTTGTAGTGAGCCTAACTGTTGCATGCTGTTGTTCCTTCTGACAGACCTACTGCTGTCTGGATTTTGTCTTGTTTTTCAGTGACTAACGGCTTTGTTAACAAGTTGTATTCTGGTGCCTTTTTTTTCTTCAATTTGTCTTCTTTTATTGTGTCATTTTTATTAACCCTTATTGTGTCACTTTTATTAACCCTTCCGCTCCCGCCCTCTGTCCATATTTCACGCTGTCACTTACCCAATGACATGGCTGCATGTAAGTAAACTCTGGAGAGCTGGCATTCAGCTTGTGTTCTTCTTTCTCCTCTGTGCTTAAATACGTCCTCTTCCTTATGTGTCTCTGGTTTTTGATGATGGCTACTTTGTTATGAGCTGATGGGGTTTAGCACACAGACTGAAGTGTTGTTGGTTTGGTTTTCTGTCTTGCCAAGGTTAGTGCAAATAAGTAGGTTTTAATGCTTTCGTAAGGCATTTGACCTTAATCAGCTGAAGCAGTAGATGTACGTTATGGCATTATTTACAGTATCTCACAAAAGTGAGTACACACCTCACACTTTTGTAAATATTTTATTATATCTTTTCATGGGACAACACTGAAGATATGACACTTTGATACAATGTAAAGTAGTCAGTGTACAGCTTGTATAACAGTGTAAATTTGTTGTCCCCTCAAAATAACTCAGTATACAGCCATTAATGTCTGAACCACTGGCAACAAAAGTGAGTACACCCCTAAGTGAAAATGTCCAAATTGTGCCGAAGTGTCAATATTTTGTGTGGCCACCATTATTTTCACACACTGCCTTAACTCTCTTGGGCATGGAGTTCACTAGAGTTTCACAGGTTGCCACTGGAATCCTCTTCCACTCCTCCATGACGACATCACAGAGCTGGTGGATGTTGGAGACCTTGCGCTCCTCCACCTTCCGTTTGAGGATGCCCCACAGATGCTCAATAGGATATAGGTCTGGAGATATGCTTGGCCTGTCCATCACCTTTACCCTGAGTTTCTTTAGCAAGGCAGTGATCGTCTTGGAGGTGTGTTTGGGGTCATTATTTTGGAATACTCCTCTGCGGCCCAGTTTCCGAAGGAAGGGGATCATACTCTTACAGTTTGTCACAGTACATGTTGGCATTCATAGTTCCCTCAATGAACTGTAGCTCCCCAGTGCCGGCAGCACTCATGCAGCCCCAAACCATGACACCCCCACCACCATGCTTGACTGTAAGCAAGACACACTTATCTTGGTACTCCTCATGTGGTTGCTGCCACACATACTTGACACCATCTGAACCCAATAAGTTTATCTTGGTCTCATCAGACCACAGGACATGGTTCCAGTAATCCATGTCTTTAGTCTGCTTGTCTTCAGCAAACTGTTTGCAGGCTTTCTTGTGCATCATCTTTAAAAGGGGCTTCCTTCTGGGACAACAGCCATGCAGACCATTTTGATACAGTGTGCGGCATATGGTCTGAGCACTGACAGGCTGAACCTCCCACCCCTTCAACCTCTGGAGCAATGCTGGCAGCACTCATATGTCTATTTTCAAAAGACAACCTCTGGATATGACACTGAGCACGTGCACTCAACTACTTTGGTCGACCATGGCGAGGCCTATTCTGAGTGGAACCTATCCTGTTAACCCCTTGCACTCTGGTCAATTTCCCTAAAAACGCCTAAAAATAACGTACCTAAAGTAAATCAAAAGCTGTTCTTCAACCCTTTGCAGCATCTTCATGGGGTTGGTCTCATTTAAAAGAAAACACTTTGAATTTTTTGGCAAAACAGTCATAATATCTCTAAGTGCTCCTGCCACTGAGTAACAGTCATCTAAACATACTGAACTTGAAGAAAATAAATTTCGCCTGGGTGTTTTTTTGGATACAAATGCTTGCAAATAACACACAGCTGTCAGATCCGGGCTGGAAAATGCAACAGAAATGTAGAACCAAGTGTTATCCAGCTGAGGTCAAAATTTTGTAACAATACCACAAAAAAATGAATATAATACACAGCTTTTTTGTCAGGTTGTTCCCAGGTGTTTTTGAACTGTGCCAAATTGTGCCAAATGGCACAGTTTGGAAAAACGTCTAACTTTTGAATGATTCAATATAGAAGCTTCATCTTGGGCTCTAATGAAAGGTGACACTCAGGGCTGTGTGTGTGTGTGGGGGGGGGGCGGGGGGGTTGTTTATTCATTCATGAATGAATGAATGAACAAACAAGCCCCCACACACAAAGAAACATGCCACGTAAAAAAATGTGTGGCTTTTTTTTTTTACATGAAAGATAACCTACAGTGCACTAAAAATTATACTAAAATATCTGTAATGTACAGGATAACAACTCCCACCCCACCCCCGCTACAGAGGACGGACATCATTCATCGCTACATGATGGACAGCGGGGAGGGTGCGCTGCGGTCTACTACGCACAGTTGTACTAAAATATCTGCAATCTGCTACAGAAGAGTAGCGGGGGGGGGGGGGGGGCTTCACGGTCCGGACGCGGCGCATGGACCGGTCCGTCATGTGGCAATGACGCACAGTTGTAATTTACCGATCGGTCAAAAGTCATTTTGATTACAATTTTCAGGGATAAAGAATAATTTAGCTTATAACACTTACCTGTCCACAACAGCAGTGTCACTGGCGAACTTCTCTTCCTCATTGTCAGACGAACATGATGCTGGTCCGCTTGTTACGACTCGGGGTTCTGGTCACGCGACCCGGTCAAACCATGATTCCATTATTGCGGTTTTGCGCTTCCATGATTGCGGTTTTGGCGAACGATTTTTCAAAACAAATAAGAACAGCAGTAAGAAAAAAAGACTGGCGAACGCGTGTGTGTCACCCAGTGGCTTACACAAAACAGATTTGACGCACGCTTTTGAACTTCTCTGCTTCAATTGGCTCGCTGTATTCGCAGCCGTTGGTAGGCGGGTCCTTCTTGCTAGGTTTTCAGTCATTGGTTATTCAAGGTTTCAGAAACCCAATTCAAGGCTCTTATTAGTCGAATGAGAGGTCAATCAAATCTAAACCAATCAAAGCACTCCTTTGGCTTTCTGTTCGCGGCTGTGTCTGTAGTGGAAGAACGGAAATGCAGCTTTTTTTTTTCAGTGTGCCCTAGGACGCACAGTCTAGGGCGCACGAGGGCGCGCTAGGACGCAGAGCCGTGACTGCCCGCGGTATCCCGGAGTGCAAGAGGTTAAACCGCTGTGTGACTTTGGCCACCGTGCTGCAGCTAAGTTTCAGGGTGTTGGCAATCTTCTTTTAGCCTATGCCATCTTTATGTAGAGCAACAGTTTTTTTTTTTTTTTTTTTTTTCCAAGTCCTCAGAGAGTTCTTTGCCATCATGCCATGTTGAACGTCTAGTGACCAGTATGAGAGAGTGTGAGAGCGATAACACCAAATTTAACACACCTGCTCCCCATTCACACCTGAGACCTTGTAACACTTAACAAGTCACATGACACCGGGGAGGGAAAATGGCTAATTGGGCACAATTTGGACATTTTCACTTAGGGGTGTACTCACTTTTGTTGCCAGCAGTTTAAACATTAATGGCTGTGTGTTGAGTTATTTTGAGGGGACAGCAAATTTACGCTGTTATACAAGCTGTACACTGACTACATTGTATCAAAGTGTCGTATCTTCAGTGTTGTCCCATGAAAAGATATAACAAAATATTTACAAAAATATGAGGGGTGTACTCACTTTTGTGAGATACTGTAAATAATTCAAATATTAAAACACATGTAAGAAACGTGTGAATTAAGCCTCTGGGACAAAACCTTGGAATTACTTTGATACTAGCATCATCAGTGTTCCTTTGGATTCAGAGATGCCAGATTTTCAGGTACTCATCAAAAAGCAACACAGTCAGGTGACAGTAAATCCTAACTCAGAAGTGTTTTTTTTTTTTTTTATTTGCTGGTTATATACTGAGATGTTTTTCCCCTTATAGGGTGGTCAGTATATGGTTCATTTAAAAAAAAGAGATTTATCATATTGTTTAAGCCAGGTCTTTTCTGCTAAACTGTCAGCTTGTTTTACCAATGGGAATAGATTTAAGTAAAACACGTTAGATTTCAAAAGCATGATTTGTAGTTTTCTCTTGGAACGATCTAAAAACTCCAGTGCTAAACAGTTTTTGTTGTTATGCAGTGTTTGATCAACTAGATCTGGTGACATATGAAGAAGTGGTCAAACTGCCATCGTTCAAAAGGAAAACGTTGGTTCTGCTGGGTAAGTCAGCGCAGTCATTTTGTAAGCTTCAGATTCACCATTACAAAGACCAGTGTGGTGACAATGTATTTTTTTTTAGGGGGGGTGTGTGAAGCATGTACAAAAATGAGAAAATGCATGACACTCGAAGGGAAAAACAATTCATAATATTGCAGTAATTTACTCATGCATACTTAAATTATATGAGCAGAGGTGGGAATTGTGCTCATGTAAAAGCTGTTATCTTGCAAAATTAATAATTAAATGTAGACGACCAAAAATTACTTGAGTAAGAGTACAAGAGCACCCACTTAAAAATATACTTGAGTAATGACTTTAGTCTTGAAGGTTTGAGGTTTTTCCTCATAAATTTATAACAATTTTCTTGTAGTTTTCTCCTTTTTTTCTGTAGATTTGTTTTTACCTAAATTTGCAACTATTTTTCTCATAAATTTGTAATTTCTTCATGATTCTTGTACATTTGAGACTTTATTATCATTAATTTGTGGATTATTTTATGGCTTTGTTTCTATTTTTATAATGAAATTACTATTTTACTTGTAAGTACTTTTTAATTACCGGTTATAATTTTTTAAAATATATTTTTTGTGTGTTGCACCTCAGTTTAGAAATGTCAGCAGCAGAAACTCTGAAAGAGTGACTGGTACATCAGTTGATTCTCTTGGCTGGAGTTAGTGGTAAAACGGTGTAATGTGAAATCAGTGTACTGTCATGACCGTTTTTGTGATCCTGAGGTGAGAGCTTTTGGGGGGGAAAGTGTGTTTTAGCTAACGCTTGTGAACTCAGCAGCACCCAGAGTAAACCCACGCAAGCATGGGGAGAACATGCAAGCGCAACCCAGAGGGTGGCTGCGACCCCAGGATCTTCTTGCTGTGAGGCAGTAGTGGTATCCACTACACTGCCATACTGTTCTCAGAAATAGTGGTGATACAACCAGATATTAGTTCACTGATTCTGAGGAAAATAAAGTCTTAGTCTGTGTATATTTCCAGAATCCTGGGCCATTTTTATTTCAGTCATGCGTTTGTGTGTTCTGTAACTGTGTTTTATCTAATCCTTCTCTTACTTCACTGCACAGTAGCCTGGTGGAGCACCCACATGTTAATTGTGCTGTACAACTGTACAATGACAATAAAGCCTATTCTATTTTAAAATATTTTTCACTTTATACAGTAAATATTTGAGTTTACAAAGAAGAATGCAGACACTACCATTTTTCGAACATCCTAATACTCCCTTTTGATAACTTTCTATAAAGGAATAACACAAATTTGATAAATTTTTCTTCATGTTTTGATTTGGAATAGAATGTGCAGTGTTCCCAATACATTTGCACTTATGGAAATAAAAGCTGTTATGAGGATTTTGAGCTTTATTCTCTTTTTTTAACACACTGTTATCCTGAAGACAACTGTAGGTTTGATTTGTAATTTGTTCAAAAGAATTTTGAACATATCCTTCATTATAAGACGGTGTTAGACTCAGTTTGAGTGTCACGTAAACTTTTGAAGAATAAAACAAACAGCTGTTATATTCACATAGGCAGTAGCTTTTTCCACTGCATGAAGCCGTATAAATAGGCCTGAACATGTAATAGATATACACCTGTGAGTAAGGTTTATTTTCTAACATTTCTTGTTGTTTCCGTACTGCAGAGATGCCTTTTTTCCCCTTCCCACCATGCTACCACGCAGGCAACCTAACAGTCAAGCAGTGTATTAAAAGCCTTTTATGTAAATGCTTAAAGTTTCTAACACCATGAGTTAGATTTGTCTGTTTTGAACAGTGACGGTTTTCTCTCAACATGCAACTCAATGTTGGACCATCTAAATGACTAATGTCTTCTGTCTCCTACCAGGTGCACATGGAGTTGGTAGGAGACACATCAAGAATACTCTGATTGCCAAACATCCCGACCGCTTTGCCTACCCAATCCCTCGTAAGTGCACACACTCAACAACAGCTAGACACAGCACTGAACACGTATCCAGCCATACAACATGCATGTTTGTTCACATGTCTAACCATTTCCAGCTCAGCTGCTGGAGGCAGGTTATTGGCCTCTCTTTTAGGCTAGGTGCACCTTTTTTATTTCTGCCAATAGCAGAATAGATATAAAAATGGACAAAGAATTAGCTCAACCTCATGTCTTTGCTCATCGTCATTTCTTCCCTCTCTGCTCAGACACAACTCGGCCTCCCAAGAAGGATGAGGAGAATGGAAAGAACTACTACTTCGTGTCACATGACCAAATGATGCAAGACATCAGCAACAACGACTACCTGGAGTACGGCAGCCATGAGGATGCCATGTACGGAACCAGGCTGGAGACTATTAGGCAGATCCACGGCCAAGGCATGATCTCCATTCTGGATGTAGAGCCACAGGTAAGGAAGGACTTGTTCAAGAAAGTGCAAGTTCAAACTGCCCACCCAATAAAGTGTTAATTGAAGGTATAGTAATCTGCTCATTTTCAGCTTCATGATCTCATTCCTGGGCTGTAAAGTCTGTTCTCTAAAGGCAGCTCTTTGGCCTTAAAGGTCAGATTTATTGCCTTTTCTCATGGATTAATTTGAATTGATGAAAATAAATTTGAGCCACTTTTCTCTTAGAGATGCATCCTTTGGGAGTTTGTGTTGTTGTCTTGCATCATTGGAGTGCTCAGTGTCTCCTCGACATGCTTGCAGACAGCTCCTAATTGCTGAGTTGTGTTGTCAACAAGACAACACAAGGGCAGGAAATGGGGTTGGATTGGGTCAGTTAGGCTAGCCAATTAAAGAGCAGAGGGCAGGTATCAAGGTTGGGTTTTCCTTTTTGGGACATTCTGTCACAGAAGAGTTACACCGGCTGCTCGACCTGAGTTTGTTAAAATCCTAAGCTGCTCCAAAAAAAGGCAGTCACTGTAGTTGGGAGTAAAATTGCCTTTGTATTGTTAACTCTATGTGCTACAGTAAAACCCAGACATAAATTTGAAAGGACTGGAACACCGAATACTCAATACACCTATTGACTTACTATTGGACATACTTATTCATCCATATTTATGAGTGGACAGAGTGGGAGAAAGCAGCTAAACATTAGTTTTTTTGCCTCACTTTTTTGTGTGTTATGCTGCTTTTTTTAATTAAATGTGAACATTGGTGAGCAAATTGGGTACTCTGAGTGATTTATAAAATGCAAGACTGTTTTTTTTTTTTTCCCTCTCCATCAGGCTCTAAAGATTCTCAGGACAGCTGAGTTTGCCCCGTATGTCGTCTTCATTGCAGCTCCCACAATCACCCCCGGCATGACTGAGGTAACCACTCATATATACATACAGTCCTCTCTTTTTTGTGTCCAGCTTTAATAATGTGCATGTACTAACTTTGTTGTAGTTACACTGGATATCTAACTAGAATTCTGAAGCATTTTACCTAAATACGGAACTTAAAACTCTTCTAAAATTGCAGTGCTCCATAGTTTTGAAGGAAAATCAAGTTTTTTTTATAACCCCTTTACACAGGGGTGGTGATTGTTGAAAGATCATTGAGCATTTGGGAAAAAATGGGCAGATCTCTCAAAGATCTTTCAGTGAGTGCCCAGCAATCGCCAAGATCTGTCAGTGATCTTTCAGTGATCTACATGGTTGCCATTGTCTCCTCAAAGTGATTTCTCAGCAGTCTTTCAATGAGCACCAAATTTATCCACCCCGAAGGTAGACATGGCTGCAAGATCAGTGAGGGATCACTGAGCATTTGATGAAAGATAAAGAGAGTTTATTGATACCCCATTTACACAGGGGTGGAGATCACAGAGAGCGTTGAGCGATCTGGCCAATTTTTGATCCATCAATGATCTTCAGTGATTTCCACAGTTGCCACAGTCTCCTCAAAGTTTTGACTCAGTCCAAAACAGACAAGGATCTCCCAAATGATCCCAAACATCAAAAACTGGCCCATCTCTTAACAATCTCCATGCTGTGTAAAGGGGCCCTGAAAGACCATGGTGGAAATCACTAAGCTCCTTGAGCATTCATTGAGAGATTGCTTCCCTTGCAATTGTTAGAGATTGTGTTGGACTGAGCCAAAACTTTGAGGAGACTGTGGAGATCACTGGAAGATCATTGAGACATCTTGGCGATTGCTGGGTGCTCACTGAATGACCGTTGAAAGATATGGCCATTTTTACATCGCTCAATGATCGCCACCCCTGTATGGGGGTAAAAAGAACACTAGAAATCTTCATATATACACTACCGTTCAAAAGTTTGGGGTCACTTAGAAATTTCCTTATTTTTGAAAGAAAAGCACTGTTTTTTTTCAATGAAGATAACTTTAAACTAATCAGAAATACACTCTAATATCTAATATACATTGCTAATGTGGTAAATGACTATTCTAGCTGCAAATGTCTGGTTTTTGGTGCAATATCTACATAGGTGTATAGAGGCCCATTTCCAGCAACTATCACTCCAGTGTTCTAATGGTACAATGTGTTTGCTCATTGCGTCAGAAGGCTAATGGATGATTAGAAAACCCTTGTGCAATCATGTTAGCACAGCTGAAAACAGTTTAGCTGGTTAGAGAAGCTATAAAACTGACCTTCCTTTGAGCAGGTTGAGTATCTGGAAAAAATTATTATTTCAAATACAAATCATTATTTCTAACCTTGTCAATGTCTTGACTATATTTTCTATTCATTTTACAACTCATGGTGGTAAATAAGTGTGACTTTTCATGGAAAACACAAAATAATTGTCTGGGTGACCCCAAACTTTTGAACGGTAGTGTATGCAGAGGCTCCCTGTCATCCAAGAAATGTTCAGCAGGCTCTTGGGTCACCCAAGAAACTGAGTGATCTCTCAGCAATCTCTCCTGGTCTCAGTGATCTTTCAAGAGTCTTTTACAGATCTCTGTAAAATGAAAGTTGCTGAAAAATATATTTTTGACTGCACAGCAAGCACACGAGGATCTCCCACATATTTACACAGAAACAGCTTTTTCCAGGCTTTAGGAGATTGTTGAGAGATCGGGCCAATTTTTGATCTCCTATTAGTCATCCAATGATCTCCATGTTGTGCAAAGGAGCCCTTATACAAATTTAAGGGGAACCACTTCTACTTCTGACGGCCCAAAAGAATTGGTTAAGTGGTTGTATTAAAAAAGGCAAACCCAATGTACAAACTGCCTCCATTTGTCTCTGCCATCCCTTTTGTTTCTCACTGCTCTTGCTCAGTTTGCTTTAAGCATGTTTGTGCTTTCTTTGGCATGTCTATGTTCATTTGCATTCAAGATCCCAAAGTGGTGCAGGAAACTGCCCGTAAGTACTAATTAAATGGTGTGAGTTGAGCTCATGTTTGGAGATTGTAGGAAAGCATATCTAGCCTCTGTGTGTTTGTGTAACTAGCAGCTGTCTAGCTTAGTTCTCTTATTCTTTTTGATTTCCTCTTAATTCCTCTAATCCCCCCAATAATCCTCTTGTTTGGGTGCTTTGTCAGTGGTGCTTAATGTGTGATGCAACTTCAATGTTGTCTCTCCTTTAAACCCATCTCTGATTTTTCTTTTCCTTCCCATGGGCTCAAAAATTGGGCAGAGTAATGTATGTATTAAGTTTTTGATGTGATGACCATTTTATACCCAGGATATAGTGATATAATAACAGTCTGAACAACTTTTCAGAGAGAACTTTTATGAACAGTATTTAAACACTGGGTACATATTCATACTATGTGAGGTAAATAAATAGACTGTTATGCTGTTTATTCCATCTAGCTACAATGCTCCGCACTGTGTATATATATTTATGTGTACATACAGTGGGGCAAAAAAAGTATTTAGTCAGCCACCAATTGTGCAAGTTCTCCCACTTAAAAGATGAGAGAGGTCTCCAATTTTCATCATAGGTATACCTCAACTATGAGAGACAAAATGGGGAAAAAAAAATCCAGAAAATCACATTGAAGGATTTTTGATGAATTAATTGGTAAATTCCTTGGTAAAATAAGTATTTGGTCACCTACAAACAAGCAAGATTTCTGGCTCTCACAGACATGTAACTTCTTTAAGAGGCTCCTCTGTCCTCCACTCGTTACCGGTATTAATGGCACCTGTTTGAACTCATTATCAGAATAAAAGACACCTGTCCACAACCTCAAACAGTCAGACTCCAAACTCCACTATGGCCAAGACCAAAGAGCTGTCAAAGGACACCAGAAACAAAATTGTAGACCTGCACCAGGCTGGGAAGACTGAATCTGCAATAGGTAAGCAGCTTGGTGTGAAGAAAGCAACTGTGGGAGCAATTATTAGAAAATGGAAGACATACAAGACCACTGATAATCTCCCTCGATCTGGGACTCCACGCAAGATCTCACCCCGTGAGGTCAAAATGATCATGAGAACGGTGAGCAAAAATCCCAGAACCACATGGGGGGACCTATGAATGACCTGCAGAGAGCTGGGACCAAAGTAACAAAGGCTACATCAGTAACACACTATGCCGCCAGGGACTCAAATCTTGCAGTGCCAGACGTGTCCCCCTACTTAAGCCAGTACATGTCCAGGCCCGTCTGAAGTTTGCTAGAGAGCATTTGGATGATCCAGAATAGGTTTGGGAGAATGTCATATGGTCAGATGAAACCAAAATAGAACTTTTTGGTAAAAACTCAACTTGTCATGTTTGGAGGAGAGAGAACACCATACCTACTGTGAAGCATGGGGGTGAAAACATCATACTTTGGGGCTGTTTTTCTGCAAAGGGACCAGGACGACTGATCCGTGTAAAGGAAAGAATGAAAGGGGCCATGTATCATGAGATTTTGAGTGAAAACCTCCTTCCATCAGCAAGGGCATTGAAGATGAAATGTGGCTGGGTCTTTCAGCATGACAATGATCCCAAACACATTGCCCAGGCAACGAAGGAGTGGCTTCGTAAGAAGCATTTCAAGGTCCTGGAGTGGCCTAGCCAGTCTCCAGATCTCAACCCCATAGAAAATCTTTGGAGGTAGTTGAAAGTCCGTGTTTTCCAGCGACAGCCCCAAAACATCATTGCTCTAGAGGAGATCTGCATGGAGGAATGGGCCAAAATACCAGCAACAGTGTGTGAAAACCTTGTGAAGACTTACAGAAAACGTTTGACCTCTGTCATTGCCAACAAAGGGTATATAACAAAGTATTGAGATGAACTTTTGTTATTGACCAAATACTTATTTTACTGAGGAATTTACCAATTAATTCATTAAAAATCCTTCAATGTGATTTTCTGGATTTTTTTTTTCTCATTTTGTTTCTCATACTTGAGGTATACCTATGATGAAAATTGGAGACCTCTCTCATCTTTTAAGTGGGAGAACTTGCACAATTGGTGGCTGACTAAATACTTTTTTGCCCCACTGTATGTATATTCACTGCTCTTATTTTCTTATCTTCTAAATTATTGCTCTGAGTGTTGCTATCCCTGTGCTGTTGCAATCCTGGAATTTCCCCATTGTGGGACTAATTATGGGCTTATCTTAAAAAAAAAACAAAACTATAACTGAAATTTGTTTTGGCCACTACTGTTTATACAACCCCAATCCTGGTGAAGTTGGGACGTTGTGTAAAACATGAATAAAACAAAATACAATGATTTAAACATTCAGTTGAATACATTACAAAGATGAGATATTTTATGTTCAAACTGATAAACTTTGATTTGTTGCAAATACTCATTTTGAATTTGATGCCTGCACCACGTTCCAAAAAAAGCTGAGATGGGGCAAGAAAAGACTATGGCAGTTAAGAAATGTTCAAAAAACACCTTTCTGGAACATTCCACAGGTGAGCAGGTCAACTAGAAACAGGTGAGTGTCATGATTGGATATAGAAGGAGCATCCCTGAAAGGTTCAGTCGTTCACAAGGAAGGATGGGGTGAGGTTCACCACTTTGTCAACATCTGTGTGGGCAAATAGTCCCAACAGTTTAAGAGCATTTCTCGATCTACATTTGCAAGTAATTTAGGGATTTCATCATCTGCAGTCCATAATATCAAAAGATTCTGACAATCTGGAGAAATTTCTGCATGTAACCGGTAAGGCCGAAAACCAACATTAAATGTCTGTGAACTTCAGTCACAAGGCAACACTGCTTTAAAAACCAACCTCATTCTGTAAAGGATATTATCACATGGGCTAAGAACGCTTTGGAAAACCATTGTCAGTTAACACAGTTCGTGGCTACATCTATGAGTGCAAGTTAAAACTCTACTGTGCAAAGTGGAAGCCATACATCAACAATGCAACAAAATGCCGCTGGTTGCTCTGGGCCTGAGCTCATATGAGATGGACTCATGCAAAGTGGAAAAGTGTGCTGTGGTATTTAGAGTCCACATTTCAAATATTTTTTAAATCACGGACACAATGTCCTCCAGGCTAAAGAGGAAAAGGACCATCCAGATTGTGATCAGTGTTCATTTCAAAAGCCAGCATCAGTGATGGTATGGGGGTGTGTTAGTGCCTATGACTTGGGTAACTTGCACGTCTGTGAAGGCACCATTAATGCTGAACAGTACATGCAGGTTTTGGAGCAACATATGCTGCCATCCAAGCAATGTCTTTTTCAGGGACCTCCCTACTTATTTCAGCAAGACAATGCCAAGCCACATTCTGCACGGGTTACTTCGGCGGGACTTTGTAGTAAAAGAGTGATCGTACTGACCTACCTACAGTCCAGACGTGTCCATTGAAAATGTGTGGCATATTATGAAGCACAAAATATGTCAATGGAGACCCCAGACTGTTGATTAACAGAAGTTATACATCAAACAAGAATGGGAAAGAATTCCACTTACAAAGCTTCAACACTTAATGTCCTCAGTTCCTAAATGCTTACTGAGTGTTGTCAAAAAGGAAGGTGATGTAACCTAGTGGTAAACATGACCCTGTCCCAGCTTCTTTGAAACATGTTACAGGTATCAAATTCAAAAGGAGTGAATATTTGCAACAAAAAAAGTATCGATTTGAACATAAAATATCTTGTCTTTGTAGTGGATTGAATTGAATACAGGTTGAAAAGGATTTTTAAATCACTGTATTCAGTTTTTTTGACTGGCTGAAATGTTGGTGGATTATGGAAAGGGAAACACACACAAACAATGACTTATCATGGCCAGAAAACTTATCAGGCTAATTTTTTTATTATTATTATTATTGTACGACTGAGTTAGCTGTTACCATTATGACATACTGTATATCTTTAGCCATTTTTAGAGTCTACAGGACCATTTGGTTTAACATTTTTTCAGTCCCCACTATGTTTTGTTTAACCTTTGCCAAAACTGCTCGGCTACTGGTGCCACACTTGTTTGCAATATTATCATCATGAAAATATTTTCCTGGAGAAACATTATAGTTAGACTGGCAGCAACCAATGCGGCATAATACCATGTTACTTTGCTGTGATAATATCATATTGTTCGGAGACATCAGCATCGTGATATTTAGTTTAAAAATTATTGATAATGTTGCAAATTGGTACCAAAAAAGTTGAGTTTCTAAGGAATAAAAACCGATTGACTTTTTCAGTCCACTAGATGGTACCAAATGCTCACTGTCTGCTGAGGTCAGAACAGCAAAGGAGGGACTTGTGAGATCTAGCCAGGAGTCAGCCAAGAAAAAGATGTGGTTGGGAAAATTGCAAAATATGATATTGCAGTACTGAACTTATTGCAAGATGGTATTTTGTCATGGTTCAGGTATTGGGGTGTAGTGTTTCCTCAGAGACCCCGTGATACAATATTATCCTCAGTCCCAACATGAAACAGAACAGGACCTTAAACGGAGCCTTGTCCCACATCAAAGTAAAGGCAGTCATTGACCCCTCTATGTCTCTCTCTTATACCATCAGGACGACTCTCTCCAGCGGCTCCAGAAGGAGTCGGAGATGCTCCAGAAGACCTATGCTCACTATTTTGACCAGACCATCATCAACAATGAGATTGACGACACCATCCGCCTGCTGGAGGAGGCCGTAGACCTGGTGTCCAACACTCCCCAGTGGGTTCCCGTCTCCTGGG
Organism: Pholidichthys leucotaenia; assembly: GCA_020510985.1. NCBI lineage: Eukaryota > Metazoa > Chordata > Actinopteri > Cichliformes > Pholidichthyidae > Pholidichthys > Pholidichthys leucotaenia. Next base: position 250,513,605 of record CM035845.1, on the reverse strand, counting down.
TCTACTGACATACAATCAACAGCGATGAGCTCATCAACCCCAAACAATCCATCTCCAACAAGGAATCTAAACTTTGAATCATCAACATTTCTGTAGATAAACAGTTATCGACGAAGAGGGAAATCGATAAACTGTTGACTGATGTCTCCTTCCAGAGACTTAATTCTACCCCTTACTCACTTTTTCTCAACAGCCTGAAAGGCATATTGTGTAAATATATACATATATATAAATATATAAATGATAAAAATGAAAGTGATTATGGTTCTGTCCTCATAGTGAATGGTGGGGAATGGCGGGGCAGTGTCGTAGATATTTTGTACCTTTCTTTTGTATGGATGGATCTTAATATTGGAAAGGCAATAGTGAGCATGACCATAAAACAGTCTTATGGGGGTGCTGTGTGTGTGCGCGCGTGCGTGTGTGTGTGTGCGTTGACCTTATAAGGCACTCGTCATGGTACTGCGTGTCCTCCCTAATCTCCTCGGCCTCTGTGACAAACAAGCCGAACTTTGAAGCACATCAGAAGCTGCTATAGTGGCAACAAATAACTCCCTTGGCTCCAAATGCAGGTTTGAGCGAAGCAAAAAGCACAGGAAACTTGGCAGTTTCTTTCTCCCGCGCCCTCCTAAAGCCCTTATTTATTCCACTGACCCTGTGTGCCTTTCAGTTTGTTGAAGGAGCACACGACACCCTCTGTGCTGTCTCTCCCTGTGTCTCCATAGCCTGCTGTTTTTCCCCTCCCAACTTTTGAAGGTCTTTTGTTTACGTCTCAGTTTGCACAAGATGGACAATGAAGAAAACGTGTACTACATTTTTGTCACCCGTGTTTCCATTATGTCTCGCCTCTGCCCCATTTCCCGTATACAGCAAAAAGCCTAAACATTTGTGAGTCACTACCAGCTATGAAAAAGCACTGGCATCCACCACTAAACATGGCTCCTGAACTGGAAGCAAATATAAATTAATAAAAACAATAACGGGGAAGAAGAACAACTGCCCTCTCAGAGCCTCGGGGAAGACGTTGCTAACACCTATGCACACCCCTGGTTTCTGCCAGGCAGCCTGCCACGGCAACAAATTCTTTCCTAGCACTCAGTGAGCCATGCTTGTTGAAATTTTAGTGTTGATAGGAATGTTGGTGTGAAAGCTAGGGCCTCGTGTTGATGGGATAAATCCAAGCTTAGAGCCACTGTTTTGGAACTGTTAAATGTTGTCTTTAAAATAGAGTATTCTTGTTTTGAGGGAGAGAAAATAACTAAATTTTGTGTGTAAATGTTTCAATGGTGCGTACGTCATGAGTGAATTACCAAGAGCCAGTGTATATTAACCCTTAAAAGAAGCTCAGTATGTGACATAACCTCTACATTCTTTACAAGAAGTGGCACAACTCTCTCACCTGAAGTGTGGATGGCAAACGGGCTGAAGACTTGAGGGGAATGTTGAAAACACAAATAAGTCGACCTGTAGTTGGATTGCCATTGTGCCACTTTGAGTAAAGTTTCTTAATTTCAAGTCCTGTGTAAATTACCTCTGCAAATGGCAAAAGCAGCTCTTCTGTATGAAATGTTGTTCTTTTTTGTTATTTCATTTTTAAAAAAAAATATATTTCCTTTTAAGTGTTTAAAGTAAGCAGCTTTGTCTCCTTTATTTGAGATGATTGTGAGTGTGGGTGTGCATTGATTTATTATTTTGAAATTAACATATGATAAAACTGCAAAACAGATTATAATTCAGTGGGGAAAGTAAGTATTGAATATGTCACTATTTTTGTCAGTAAATAGATTTTTCGTATTTTCTGGGGCTATTGTAATACATTTTCACTAAACATCAGTAACAATCCACCCGTGCAAAGAATTCAAACCACAGATGTCCACAAATTGTGTAATACTGTCAAATGACACAGGGAAAAAGTATTGAGCACATGAAGAAAGATGGGTGCAAAGAGGCACTGAAGGCCAAGACACCAGTTGAAATCTCAGTAATTAGAAAGCAATCCTCCCCCTTGTCAGTGCAAATTAATAACAGCTGGTTCAGTCAGAAATTCAGAAATACGAGCTTTCTCAAAACCTTCACAACCTTATTGTTGAGAAACATACTGATGGCATTGGTTACAGAAGGATTTCTAAACTGCATGTTCCACTGAGCACTGTTGGGGCCATAATCTGGAAGTGAAAAGCACACAATTTGACCATAAACCGATCACAACCAGGTGCTTCAAGCAAGATTTCTTGCAGAGGAGTGAAAAGAATTATCAGAAAAGCTGTCCAAGAGCCAAGGACCACTTGCGGAGAGCTTCAGAAAGACCTGGTGCAATAAATCCATTCAACCATCATGTCCTGTATGCACACTCACCACGTAAGAAAGACTCCATTTATGAAGAAAAAGCATGTTGAAGCTTGTTCAGTTTGCTGTATAACATTAGGTCAAACCTGTTAAATCCTGGGAGAATATAGTCTGGTCAGATGAGTCCAAAACTCAACTTTTTAAAAGAGAAATGGCACTGCACATCACCCCAAAAACACCATACCAGGGAAGGTGGTAGCATGGTGTGGTGCTTTTTTTCAGCATATGGTACTGACAAACTTCATATAATTGAAGGATGAATGGAAAAATGTTAGACATTCTTGATAAAAATCTGTCATCTACCAGAATGATAAAGATGAAACAAGGGTGGACATTTCAGCAAGACGATGATCCCAAACACAGCCAAGGAAACATCTGGTTTCAGAGAAACAAAAAGCTGCTTGAATGGTTCAGCCAGTCGCCTGACTTGAAACCAACTGGAAAATCTACGGATAAAACAAAAGCTCAGAGTTCATAGAAGAGGCTCAGATTTGAAGGCTGTTTGTGTGGAAGAATGGGCCAAACTCCTACCTGAGCAATGCATGTGATATATTTCTCCATACAGGAGGTGCCTTGAAGCTGTCATTATCAAAGCCTTTTATATGAAGTATTAAATAACTTTCAGTAAGTGTGTTCAGTACTGTCATTTCACATTACACAATTTACAGTCATGAAAAAATTAGAGGACACCCTGTGGGGGCACGGTGTTGGATTTCCCCTCCCAGGGAACAATGGTCCCAAAGAGGAGGTATCACCGGGGGGTTCAGACGGGACAGTAAGGACTATAACCGCCCCCCCCCCCCCCCGGGAAAGGAGTAAAATACCGGGCTGCTGGGAGAAGAATGGAGAGCAGCACCAGGGTTATATCATGTTAATGTGCCACACAGGCTTTGTTCTAAACATAGTGTATGGTCAGAAGTTCCAGGCCTCAATGCATGGAAATAAAGATATAAAAGAGAGATGCACAGAGACCGGGGATGTGCTTTTGCTATACTGTTCTTGTTGGAGAAAGAATAAAGTCTTGTGTTCTTCAGCTCGTTTGCTTGCCTGCATCCTTTCTCCACAGTGGTGACCCAAGATGTGCCATGGAGGGCGAGACGAGCACAGCCCCGGAGACTTCCTGTAGGGAGAGCAACAACACCGCGTGGGCTGTTTCAGTCAAGCTCCCAGACTTCTGGCTTAATGACCACTTAGAAGCCCAGTTCGCACTCTGCGGGATAACAACAGATGACACAAGGTACCACTACGTGGACACGCGCGCCACACAACAGGTGGCAAGCCGCCTCCAGGAGCCACTGGCCCAGGAGAAATACAAGGCACTCAAGAGGATGCTTCTCCAGTGCTATACCCTTTCGGACAGCGAAAGGACGGCGAGACTCCTAACATGTTCAGAGTTGGGGGACAGATCAGCCGTAGAGTTAATGGAGAGTATATTGGTGCTGATGGGTAGAAACGACGAGTCTTTCCTGTTTGCCCATCTGTTCTTCAGGAACCTACCGGCTGCAGCGAGGGCGATCCTGGCCAACTCGCCGTTGCTGGTAACGAAGAACTACCGTGCACTGGCGTAGGAAGCGGATCACTTTTTCGCAACCAGAATGCTCGGCGTGAATGCAACGACACCGACGTCCAGGAGGGATTCCAGCGAGGTCGAGGAGCCGTGGGTGGTAGCCGGAGCAGACGCCGGGAGACACAGGAACGGGGCGATCTGCTACTATCATCGCCATTTCGGCTGAAACGGCCATTGATGCGTGCCCCCATGCCAATTCAAGAAGTTGGGAAACAGCACAGCCAGCAGTCAGTAGCAGCTGCGACCGCTGGCGACAGAAACAAGCTGCTGTATGTCAGACCCACGTTCAGGGAGACTGTTTCTGGTGGACTCCGGCTCCCAGAAGAACCTCATCCTGCCACACATCGCAGACAGGTTGGCAGGGGTCAGCGGTCCCGAGCTTACAGCCACCAACGGATCCATCATCAGGACATTTGGTGAGCGGACACGGACAATATGCTTACACGGATGCAACTTTTAGTGGAACTTTGTGGGGCCTGCATGTTCAGGCCCCCATTTTAGGCACAGATTTTTTACGTGCTTACAGGTTATTAGTTGATGTTGCTAATAGGAGATTAGTCGATGCTGTCTCTTTTGCCTCTCTGCCCTGTACAGCTCGGGGAGCCGAGTCAACAACACTGGCCAACGTTATAGCTTCAGGGGGTAAGTACCAACAGTTACTCGCACAATTCCCAGCACTCACGGTCGTGACATTTTTGGCTACTTTAACAAAGCACGGGATCGAACATTTCATAACTACAAAAGGGCCGCCAGTATTCACACGACTTCAGCGCCTGGACTCCGCTAAATCGGCCAGCACCCGTGAGGAGTTCACCAACTTGGAACAGTTGGGCGTCGTCAGACGCTCCAACAGCCCTTGGGCATTCCCGCTACACATGGTACCTAAAGCCGACGGGTCGTGGCAACCATCAGAATCAGAATCAGCTTTATTGGCCAAGTATACACAACACATACAAGGAATTTGACTTTGGCTAAAAATGCAGAGATTTCCGGCGCTTGAGCAACACTACGGAGCATGATTGCTATCCTATCCCACACATCCATCATTTTTCCGTACACCTGGCCGGGGCGCATGTTTTTTCCAAAGTGGATCTGGTCCGCGGTTACCACCAGGACCCCATGCGCGAGGACGATGTTCCAAAAACAGCCGTAATAACTCCTTTCGGCCTTTTCGAGTTTTTACACATGCCATTCAGATTAAAAGGAGCAGCGCAGACCTTCCAGAGGATGATGGACGCAGTGCTTCGCAACTTGTCCTTTGTTTTTGTCTACTTAGATGGTATTCTGGTAGCCAGCATGTCTGAGGAGGAGCACATCGCCCGTCTCAAGACATTTTGCCGGAGGTTGGAAGCCTACGGACTGATAGTTAACCTGGCAGAGTGCCAGCTCAGTGTGCCAGTGATTGACTTTTTGAGCCACCGCATTTCACCGGAGGGCGCGATCCCGTTACTGGACAAAGTGCGCGCTGTGGCGGATTTTCTGCGTCCACAGACAGTGAGGGCACTACAGGAGTTTTTGGGAATGGTTAATTTTTATAACTGTTTCCTTCCCGGGGCAGCCCAGCTGATGCAGCCGTTGTATGCTGTGTTTAAAAAAAAAAAAAAAAAAGCCTGTGGAAGCCATCGACTGGAATCCCGAGCGAGTCCAGGCTTTTACTGATGCCAAAATAGCGCTTGCGGACGCCATGTTGTTGGCCCACCCGGATCCGTCTGCACGGATTGCGCTCACGACGGATGCATCTGACGTTGCCATAGGGGCAGTGGTGGAGCAGTGCGTGGTAGGTTCGTGGCAGCCACTCACATTTTTTAGGTGGACTCTTCACGACAGCAAACACAAGTAAGATAAGATAAGATAAGATAAGCCTTTATTAGTCCCACAATGGGGAAATTCCAGGATTGCAACAGCACAGGGATAGCAACACTCAGAGCAACAATCAGAAGGCAAGAAAAAACAACATCTAGCAAACATATGTCCATATTACTATAAATGTATATATATAGACACACAGTGCAGAGCATTATGGCTGGTGGATGTGCAGCAGAAAGTCTAAGCTCTCTCTCCGCGGATGCAGCGGGCCAGCTGGAAGTCTTTGGGCATGATGGTGACCCCCTTAGCGAAGAAGAGACCACCAGGTGGGTCTCGCTGGTCTCCTGCAGAGCCATGACGGCGAAACTCAGGAAACGCAGGACGGTCTTGAAGTCCTGAGCGATCTCCCTCACCAGGCGCTGGACGGGCAGCTTACGGATGAGCAGCTCCGTGGATTTCTGGTAGCGACGGATCTCTCTCAGAGCCACGGACCTGTGACGGCGAGGCCTCTTCACTCTGCCGGTGGCCAGAGCGCCTCTCCGAGCAGCCCTGTGGCTAGCTGTCTCCTGGGGGGCTTCTTCCTCCAGTAGATTTTACGGGCGGTCTGCTTGGTTCTTGCCATCGCTCTTTATTATTCTGTCTTATATTTCTTTCACGCCGCCTAAACTCCAGCCCGGCACCCGCTTCGTTTTCGCTACAGCTCCCGGTATGTCGAGTTTCCCATTAGCACCGGGCGGCGGCCAAGTGCTAGCTAGCACTAGCTCCTCCCCGCTGTAACGTCTCCCGCTGCAAACCGTGGCTCCGTCCGCCGACCCGGGAGACCCCCGGGGCGATCCGTGATATATATACAGAGTGAAAGGTGTAGAAAGAAGAAGGAAGATAAAAAAAAAAAGGCTGTTGCAACAGGCAGCCGACTCGTGTGGCGCCACACGAGTGGCGGAAAATTACCGGAAAAGTACAGCACATTTGAGAGAGAATTGCTGGCTCTCCACCTGGCGATGTGCCATTTCCAGTTCTGGCAGGAGGGGTGCGAGTTCACCGCGTTCATGGATCACAAGCCACTGACGGATGCGATGTCCAAGACCTCGGAACCGTGGTCGGCCCAGCAGCAACGGCAATTGGCCACAATTTTGGAGTTTATTACCGACATTCAATACGTTGCCGGTCAACTCAATGTCGTGGCTGATTGCCTGTCGCGCGCATTCATCGCCTTGATCTACATGGGAATAGATTTTCCTACCATGGCCGCAGAACAGGCCGGGGACGTGGACATTTGCGCGCTCCAGTCTGCGCCAACTGGGTTAAGGCTGGAGAACAGGGTGGTGCAAGAACGGTGCCCTCCCTTACTCTGCGATGTCTCCACCGGCCGCCCACACCTGGTGGTTCGGAGCTCTTGGCGCCATCGCGTTTTTGAGTCAGTTCACTCCCTTTCGCATCCAGGAGTGCACACTTCGGTGAAACTAGTGGGGGCGAAATTCATCTGGCCACACTTGCGCAAAGACGTGAAAGAGTGAGCTGCAGCGTGTGTCATGTGCCAGCGGGCCAAAGTGCACAAGCACACCAGGGCTTCCCTCAAGCCGTTCCAAATCCCTGGCTAGGAGGTTCGACCACGTCCACGTGGATTTGGTGGGATCCCTCCCGCCGTTGCAAGGTTTCACACACCTTTTGACAGTCGTGGACCGCACCACGCGCTGGCCTTAAGTGGTCCCGCTGGTTTCTACCACGTTCGCGGAAGTGGCATGCACTTTTTTTGTCGGCTTGGGTTGCACGTTTCGGATCTCCATCGGACATCATGTCCGACAGAGGTCCACAATTCGTTTCGGAACTCTGGTCTGCGATGGCTCAGAGCCTGGGGGTCAAAAAAAAAAAAAAAAAAAAAAACTTCACCGCACTACTGTGTTCAACCCCCAGGCTAACTGGTTATGCGAGCATTTTCATAGATCGCTTAAAGCAGCACTCAGAGCTTGCTCACGGATGCAAATTGGGTCAACCACCTGCCCTGGGTTCTTTTAGGGTTGCGTTCCGCACCGAAGGAGGACTTGGCAGCCTCCCCAGCAGAACTCATTTTTTCTCAACCGCTGCGGATCCCCGGGGAATTTTTACTGGAAAGCCCTGTGCCCGGGGCTGATTCACTCACGCAATTTTTTCACAGTACGGAGGCTGTGAGTGTACCGGGCCTGGCCCACCATTGTTTTCCCCACACATTTGTCCCTAAAAGCTTGCAGAACACCAGTTTTGTTTTTGTCAGGCACGATGCGCACCGGACCCCGCTGCGCCCACTGTACGGCGGACCGTTCAGGGTGTTGGAACCTGGGTCAAAATATTTTCTGTTAAGAGTTAGGGGGATGTAGGGAGACCATCTGCATCGACAGGCTGAAGGCCGCTTTAGTGTTGGCAGACGAGCAGGTGGTGTTGGCCCAAGCTCCCCGGTGCGAATGCCCTCCATTGGTGGCTCTGCAGGTTGGTGATTCCTCAGCAGAGACCGGCGCTCGCGAAGCTGATGTGTTTTCTCCCCTTCCCTTTTTCCCTCCACAGACTGACGTGCCCTCCTGTACACCCCGCCAGCAGGGCAGTTCGACTGGATCAGCGACCCCCAGCTACAGCCGCTATGGACACCAGCTCAAGCCCAAAGGACGGGGGGCGGGGGGGTTAAGGCCCATTCTGGGTGTTGGGGGGAGGGCTGTGTGGGGGCACAGTGTTAGACTTCTCCACCCAGGGAACAGTGGACCCAAAGAGGAGGTATCACCAGGGGGTTCAGACAGGACAGTAAGGACTATGTGCTCCCCGGGGAGAGGAGTGAAATACCGGGCCGCTGGGAGAAGAATGGGGAGCAGCGCCAGGGTTATATCCTGTTAATGTGCTGCACAGGCTTTGTTCTAAACATAAAGTGTATGGTTGGAAGTTCCGGACCTCAATGCATGGAAACAAAGAGATAAAAGAGGGATGCACAGAGGCCCAGGATGCGCTTTTGCTATACTGTTCTTGTTGGAGAAAGAATAAAGTCTTGTGTTCTTCAGCTCGTTTCCTCGCCTACATCCTTTCTCCACAACCCCATAAAATATTCAGTTCTTAAGAAATGTTAACATATTGACATCTAATCTTACGAGTACATACCCATGCATACCCACCCATGCCCGTAGAATCCAAGTATAAGCAAGTATTTGTGCATGCCCGTGGCTGTAGGGTCTCCTCCTGTCTCAGACGGCTGTGTTGTTCAGTCATGCCTGCGGTGTACTCCTGGAACCTGAGGTGTTTCATGTTCACGGCATCTTTTCTGACGTGCAGCAGTTCTTCTCATTTTATTGCTCTCCATCTGGTGGGTGTTCTTCGTTCACACCACTGGTTGAGGGATAGGTGCGTCATAATTCCAGCGTTGGCGGCCAGCCAACTATTCCGCATCTCCTCGGTCTCAGCTTCTCTGTGCGTCGCCTGGCGTGCAGCGTTGGCGGCCAGCCGACTATTCCGCATCTCCTTGGTCTCAGCTTGTCTGTGCCTTGCCTGGTGTGCAACGTTGCTCGCTTTGCAGGTATTTTGGGTTTCCAAGTGACTCAGCACGTGCATGGCGCACTGCCACATGCTTCCTGTCTGTTTGTGCATCCCTTGTCTTGTCGTACCCTATGCTGGTGAAGGGTCTCCTCCTGTCTCAGGTGCAATGTACTGCTGGAACCTCAGGTGTTTCATCTTCATGGCATCTTTTCTGACATGCAGCAGTTCTCCTCATTCTATTGCTGTCCATCTGGTGGGTCTTCTTCTTGTTCGTTGAGACCACTGGTTGAGGGATAGGTGCGTCATAATTCCAGTTCATGGACAGGATCATGAAAACAGATCTGAGCAAAAAGAGGCTTTCGGGCATGGACTCACTGTATATGACATAAAGACATGAGAGTCCTATATGACATCATAAAGACACATTTGTCTATGTGCCGTCATATAGGCATCGCATGAGAGTCCTATATGACATCAAGACACATTTGTCTATGTGCAGTCATAAACGTGACAGAGTGATAGAGTGAAGACACATTTGTATATATGCCGTCATATAGGCATCGCGAGTCCTATGATGCCTGAGTTCAAAGGACGTCCTATGATGTTCAGGCAGAGATCATAGGACGTTCTATGATGTCCTATAAACGTGACACACAGATTTCTTGCTTTAATAAAGTGATTTTTATTTATCTCTGGAAAAGGTGATTTAATTACAGGTAAATAACAAAAATTAACCTTGGTTTACTCATTAAACAAAAATGCATATTCTGAGGAAAAAGTGAGGACACCCTACCGCCTAATAGCTAGTGTTACCTCCTTTGGCTGAAATAACTTCAGTGAGACGCTTCTTGTAGCCATCTACCAGTCTCTGGCATCAGACTGAGGAAAGTTTGCCCCTCCTCCTCAACGCAGAATTCTTTCAGCTGTGATATGTTTGAGGGGTTTCTTGCATGTACAGCCCCTTTCAAGTCACCCCACAGCACCTCAATAGGATTAAGATCTGGGCTTTGAATCTGCTATTCCAGGACTCTCCATTTCTTAGTTTTTAGCCAGTCCTTGGTGGATTTACTGGTATGTTTTGGGACATTGACCCTGTTTACATGGTCATGAGTAAACTGATTATAATCGGCTCTCTGGAGTTAGCTAATTATTCAAACTGTCATGTGAACAGAGTAAATTATCGGTTAAAGGCCATTATCGGTTTATGAGAAAACGGATTAACACACCTAGTTTATTTGCCCAATAAACCATTTACTTGGTGCATGTAAACACCAAAAGCCATTTATTACCTTTATTGGTTTACTCCAGTAATCAGTTTTCTCATGACCATGTAAACAGGGTCAATGTCATGTTGCAGGGTCAGTCTAGTTTCCCTTCAGCTTTAATTTTTTTGCAGATGTCTCATGTGGTCCTCATACCCTCTGATACACGGTAGAATTCATGATGGATTCTATGATGGTGAGCTGGCCAGGTCCTGCTGCAGCAAAGCATCTCCAAACCATGACACTTCCACCTCCATGCTTCACAGTTGGTATGAGGTTATTTTCCTGGAATGCTGCATTTGGTCTACGGTAAACACATTCTCCACATCCTCTGTTCTGGTATCCAAATAATTCAGTTTTAGACTCATCTGTCCAAAGAACATTATTCCAGAAGTGCTGTGCTTTGTCTACGTTCTCTCTGGCAAACTTAAGTCTGGCTTTCATGTTTCTCTTAAAGAGCAAAGGTTTCCTCCTTGCACACCTCCCATGCAAGTTAAACTTATGCAGTCTCTTTCTGATTGTAGAGGCAATCTACAATCTTCTGATTTTAGCATCTTGCGGTCTGCTCTCGGGGTGAACTTGCTTGGATGGCTAGACCTGGGCATGTTGGTAGTTGTTTTAAATGTCCTCCACTTGTAGACTATTTTCCAGAGAGTGGAATGGCTGATTTCGAATTCTCTTGAGAACTTTGTAGCAGCTTATGAGCCTGGTAAGTGTTTTACAATCTTCTTTTTGAAGGCCTCAGACAGCTCTTTTGATCTCACCATGGTGTTGACTCTCACTTCAACAATCGGGAGCACACCAAACTAAATATCTGAGGATTAAATAGGACAAGCCTCCTTCGAAATGCTGAGTAACGATGTTCTAATCATGTGTACCTGATGTGATACACCTGTGTGTGATTTAGCTATTCTGAGTGGGAATAAATGTGGGGGTGTCCCAATTTATTCCTCACCAGAAATTGCATGTTTTTAGAACTACATTTTACAGAAATTTTTAAAAAGTATTTTCTTCAGTTTTAATTTAGTTAGGTTACTTGAATCTCCCAGTATTGTTAAAGTAACACAGGCTTTCATAGGGTGTCCTAATTTTTCCACATGACTGTTGACAAAAACATGAAGAAGGTACCTGAGTGGAGCAGAAACCTCTGGCCACTGAGATAAAAGGAACAGGAGATGCTCTATCAATGGTATTAGTGAGAAGTCAAACCATTCCTGCCTTCAACTTGACATTGGTACGTGTCCACCCAGGCATGCATTTTTCCACTTCCAGTTCATTGTCTTTGTGGAACGCCTCACAATGCATTCTGTTAGCGTCTTGTCTAGAATCACGAGCCATTGCGTGGTGTTGCCTGCTCCTTAATTAGCATAAAGTCAAGGACCTCTCTATGCAAATGAGCTGGTGCATGGAAATGATCACACCAGGGAGCTTGTGCTGTACTTTTAAACTTTGTTGGGGAAAATTCGGTGATTACATCGTTTACTTGCCATGATTGTTTCCAGAAACATGTTGCTTTGCACACAGAAGCAAAATTATTTCACAGAAACTACCAGGGTCAAAATTATGAGCCCCACTGATAGTAATAATCAGTTGTCTCCTTTTTGCTGGATTACAGCGTGCAGTTGTTTGTTGTAGTTTTCAGTAAGTTTCACATGTCTCCTGAGCATTCCCAGCACATTCTTCTTTGGCGAATCTCAAGTTCCTCCAGATTTGATGGTTTTCTGGCATGTTGTGTTGGAAGACAAAGCGATGATTCAGACCCAGATTTGCTGATGACTGCTTGAGGTTTTCTTTCTAAATCTTCACATATCCTTCTTGCTTCATGATTCCTTCCACATTGACGAGAGTCCCAGTTCCAGACGCACAGAAAGATCCCTACAGCATAGTACTCCCACTGCTGTGTTTCACTGTGGTGTAGCATCAACTTCTCAGGTCAATCCAGAAGATCACTTTTCTTCATTTTAAAGAAATTTCACTTTTCTTCATTTTAAAGCAACCCTCACTCAAGGTCTGGTCAAGAATGCTGTGTGTCTTCAACAGGACCCCAGTGTAAACAGTTTCACTTTTGTAGAGAAACTTGATAAGGATTTGCTTTTAAAGGCTTAAGTGGACCATAAATTCTTGGAGTCAAATCCCAACTGGACAGTTCATGCTGATAGTATTTGTTCATACCAGGAACTGATACTCTTAAAAAGTCATAAACGTCTTAAGCTGGTAGATATATGGCCCCCTCCTTCTTTTAGACATATCCCAGGACCCTCTCCCCCCCCCCCGCTCACATTCCAAAGACCTAAAAAAAAATATCTACAGCTCAACAGTACCTCCTAGTGGACATCTACGGAATATGTTTCATTGCACAATCGAAGACTGTTAATTCTGACTAAACATTAAGCTTCTCTTCCAGCTCTCATCTCCCAGGATTTCTAAGGACCCTGTGAAGATAATCACCAATAATGGTTTGCCATGATTCATTAATCCTTGATTTAAATGTGAGTGCATGTCTTTGGAATGTTTTCTTTTCATGAGTGTTATTCAAATGAATGTTAAAATTATTAATAATAGTATAAATGCATGGTCACTGAATATTAGCCTTGAGTCATTTGAATTAGTTAGATTTTATATTGAGTATACAGTATAATTCCATAAGAACTGAATGTTTTATCAATCTCTGTCCGTCTACCCTCTCATGATAACCAATCACCAGGCTGCCTCTCTGTTGGATAGCGCCCTTGCATTTGATTAGCTGTTCACAAAGGAATGTTCCCTCAATGGACAAAAGCCCATTCAAACTCCTCTTTATGGAAGATGATTGGTCTGTCTTGCTGCGGTCGTGTTTTATGACACAGCAGCGTGCTTCAGTTAAGATAAAATAAGATATGCCTTTATTAGTCCCACAATTGGGGAAATTCCAGGATTGCAACAGCACAGGGACAGCAACACTCAGAGCAATAATTTAGAAGATAAGAAAATAAGAGCAGTGAATATACATATGTTGTGGAGAGAGGAATAATCAGGCCAAGCATTCAAAGCAGACTAACTTTATTCACTCTCTCACATGTCTCAGAATCAGAAACCGTTGACCTCATGTTGCAGGGCCTCTCCTTTATATTACAACACTCACACCCCCTGCTGCCTGAGGTCTTGCATCACAATTCATTCTCGCATCACAATTCCTATTGTCCCCCAGCCGCTTAATCCCCATGCTCTTCTAGCAGAGGAATTTACTGCCTCTCCCTTCCTTCCAGTCTGAGATGAATACCACAGCATGGGTCCCCCATACCCCCCAGAGTCTGAGACTGAGCGTTAACTCTCACGTCCTCTCAGCTTCAGCCTCCTCCCATATCTGCTGTAACGAAGGGTCTAAGGCTCAGCAGCGCTGCTATGCCAGTGGGGGGTTCCTGGGGGTGTGTCCGTCTGTGGGTGGACAATGGGGGGGCATTCAGCATGCTCATATGACTGCTCTGATGAATCGTTTACCTGGGGAGTTCTCAGTGGGGGTCTTCCACGCCGAGGAGCTCGAGCCAATATCACCTACTTGTCTGCCACCACAAAGGTGGGCTAGTCTGTCTATACAGATTTTCTCCCGGCGACCTCCCAAATCTAACACAAAATGTTTGTCCCCTGGTTCCAGCACTCTAAACGGGCCATCATAGGGTGGGCGCAATGGGGGCCGGTGGGCATTGTGCCTGACGAACACAAACGCTGCGTTCTTCAAAGTTTTTGGCACAAAAGCGCGTGGAAAACAGTGGTGGGCTTGGCCAGGTAGCGTGCCTGCATCTGCGCTATGCCGTGAACGCGGGGTGTTCGGCGCGGGGTTATCTAGTAAAAATTCCCTGGGGAGCCGCAGCGGCTGAGGAAAAAACCAGCTCTGCTGGGGAAGCCTCCAAATCCTCTTTTGGTGTGGAACGCAACCCTAATAGGACCCACGGCAACCGGTCCACCCAATTTGCATCCGAAAGCGAAGCCCTGAGCGCTGCTTTCAGTGACCTATGGAAACGCTTGCATAACCCATTGGTCTGTGGGTTGTATGCGCTTGTGCGATGAATTGCGATGCCCAGGCTCCGGGCCATCGCGGACCAGAGGTCGGAAACAAACTGAGGGCCCCGATCGAACGTGATGTCCAAAGGGGTGCCAAAACGTGTCACCCATGTTGTCAAAAAGGCACGTGCCGCATCTGCGGATGCGGTGGAAGCTAGTGGAACTGCTTCTGGCCATCATGTGGCGCGGTCCACCACTATCAGGAGGTGCGTGAACCCCTGCGATGGCAGGAGGGGGCCCACGAGGTCCACGTGAATGTGGTCGAACCTCTTAGCCGGGATATGGAACGGCTCCAAAGGGGCCTTTGTGTGCCGGTGCACTTTGGCTCGTTGGCACGCTACGCAGGCTGCAGCCCACTGTATCACCTGTTTGCGCAGGCTCGGCCAGACGAACTTCGCTCACACCATTTTGACTGACGCGCATACTCCTGGGTGCGCCAGGGAGTGAATGGACTCAAAAACGCAGTGGCGCCAAACGCGTGGGACCACTGGGCGCGGGCATCCTGTGGAGACGCCACAGATTGGGGGGGGCCCGTCTTGCAGTACCCTGCTCTCCAGCCTTAACCCTGTTGGTCCAGACTGGAGTGCGCACACGTCCGCATTGCCAATCTGCTCTGTGGCCATGGTCATATAATCTATCCCTACGTAGACTGGGGCCACGACTGCGCCCAAGAGGCAGTCTGCCACCACATTAAGTTTACCGGCCACATGCTGAATATCGGTCGTAAACTCCGAGATCGTGGCCAGCTGTCTCTGCTGCCGGCCCGACCATGGTTCAGAAGCCTTGGCCATCGCGTACGTTAGCGGCTTGTGGTCCACGAACGCAGTGAAGTTGCGCCCTTCCAGCCAGAACTGGAAGTGGCGTATGGCCAGGTGGAGAGCCAGTAACTCTCTGTCGAACACGCTGTATTTACACTCACTGTCGCGCAAAGACCTGCTAAAAAAGGCGAGCGGCTGCCAAGAACCGGCAACGCATTGCTCCACGACGGCCCCTATGGGCACGTCCGAGGCATTGGTAGTGAGCGCTATTCGAGCTGCCGGGTCCGGGTGCGCCAGTAGTGCAGCGTTTGCCAGGGTTGTTTTAACCTTAGATCAGGGGTCACCAACCTTTTTGAAACCAAGAGCTACTTCATGGGTATCGAATCATGTGAAGGGCACCAGCTTGACACACTCCTCTAAAATAACAAATTGTGTGTGTGTGTGTGTGTGTATATATATATATATATATATATATATATATATATACAGTATATACACACATAAATAATCATCAATAACTTAGAGTGGGTAACAGACAAGATCAATATTCAACACTTTATTTTTATTAATCTCAGCAATTGTTCAGATGATCACTTCTACATTTCATTAAAAAATGTCCAGTTTTCACCAGTCCCTTTTAACCATAAAAAACTAAACCCTTTTAATTCATGAACTATGTTGAACCATGTTTGAAAAAGTTATGCAACATTTAAGAAAAATCAACTTTCATATTAAATAAATCTTATCACATTTTTAACTGAACAAATCTGCTGCAATTCTGCTCAAAATCTGTTACATTTAATAAACACACTTTTGTGTGTTCTTCTTCACTGGAATTATATCCATACAGTTCTTGCCAAGAATCATGCTTGAGCAACCAGCACTGTCCTTTCATGAGAAGAAACTAAACAAGCACTGAGAGTGCTTATATGCACGGTGATGCAGTGGTTAACACCGCGGCAGCAGTTTACCCTCGGCCGGGGGATCGCGGGTTCGATCCCGGCCAACAGTGATCTGTGTGGAGTTTGCATGTTCTCATTTTTCATGCAAAAACATGCAGGTTAGGGAGTTAAGGGGCGCTTGCGCACGCAGCGGCTGGTGGCTTATCACCGGACTGCAGAACAAATCTACCTACGGGTACAAGTTAAGTCCAAAAAAAAAAAAAAGAGTGGGTAGTGAAGTGGCGCTAAGCCATCACCCCGCAAATGAAACACACGCAGCTTCCTTTCACGGTAGTAAAAAAGAACTCTTCCTCCCGCTCACTTTGAAAATGATAAATTTTCTGTCTTTTTTTTGCCATGTTTTTGGGCTTGGAAACCGCACTGCGTTCACCATCTTAACTGCCCGCTCGCTAAGCTTACACTCCACAAGCACGAAGGTTTTGTCATGTGCACAATACTGACCTTTGAACTAGGTCAGAGTTCACCTTAACTTTACGTAAAATAAACATTTTCTTTTTTTTTTATTTTAAAGACATTGTCATTTTAAAATCTATATAAATGCAAGTGTGATTTTAAAAAATATAAAAAGTATAAAATAAAAAATAGCGGCAGAAAAAATTACATCTGCAGCTCACTTGCGAGTTGTGCTATTTTTAGAACAGGCCTGCGGGCGACACATGTGGTCCCTGCGGGTGACATGGTGCCCGCGGGCACCGCGTTGGTGACCCCTGCCTTAGAGAATGCCTGCTCCCGCTCAGGAGTCCAGTCGACTCTGTCCACCAGTTTCCGTTTCTTGAGTGCGGCGTACAACGGCTGCATGAGCTGGGCTGCACAGGGGAGGAAACGGTTATAAAAGTTAACCATCCCCAAAAACTCCTGCAGCGCCCTGACCGTCTGAGGCCGGGGAAAATTCGCCACTACGCGCACCTTGTCCCGCAAGGGTATCACTCCCTCCGGTGAGATGCGGTGTCCCAAAAAATCAATCCCCGTCACGCCGAACTGGCATTTCGCCGGGTTGATTATTAACCCGTGCTCCTCTAACCTCTGGAAAACCGTCCTGAGGTGGGTTATGTGTTCATCCTCGGACGCGCTGGCCACCAGGATGTCATCCAGGTAGACGAACACAAACGGCAGATCGTGCAGCACCGCATCCATCATGCTTTGGAATGTCTGTGACACGCCTTTTAATCCGAAAGACGTGTAAAAACTCAAACAGACCAAATGGGGTTATTACTGCCATTTTAGGTATGTCTTCCGCACACACCGGGACCTGGTGGTAACCACGGACCAGGTCTGTCTTAGAAAAAATACGTGCCCCGGCGAGGTGAATGGAAAAATCCTGAATATGGGGGATCGGGTAGCGGTCGTGTGCTGTGGCGTTGTTTAATCTGCGGAAATCTCCACAAGGTCGCCACGATCCCTCGGCCTTAGGGACCATATGTAGTGGGGATGCCCGTGGGTTGTTTGAGCGCCTGATGATGCCCAGCCTTTACAAGTTGGCAAACTCCTCGCACGCTATGGCCAGTTTAGCTGTGTCCAGGTGCCGAGATTGTGCGAAAACAGGCGGCCCGGTGGTGGTAATAAAGTGCTCCACCCCGTGTTTAGTGATGGCCGCCAAAAACGTCGGGACCGTGAGTGCTGGGAACTGGGTGAGCAGTGTGTGAAACTTACCACCTGGAGCTGTGACGTTGGCTAGCGTTGTTGGCCCGGCTCCTTGAGCTGTACAGGGGAGGGAATCAAAAGACATTGCATTAATCAGGCGTCTGTTAGCAACATCGGCTAGTAGTCCGTGTGCACACAAAAAATCAGCGCCTAAGATTGGGAAACTGCATGCCCCTATGACGAATGTCCACTGGTACGTACGGCTGTGCAGAGGTACAGTCAGTGTCCTTTCACCAAAAGTCTTAATGTCCGAGCCGTTTGTGGCCATCAGCTTGGAGCCGCTAGCACCCGCTAGCCGGTCGGCGTAGGACGGCAGGATGAGGCTCTTTTGGGAGACGGAGTCCACAAGGAACTGTCTCCCTGAGCGTGAGTCTGTCACGTAGAGCAGCTTTCTTGCTTCACCGGCGGTTGCAGCTGCTACTGACTGCCGGTCCTGGCATTTGCTGAACGCTTGAATTGGCACGATGGCATGCATCGGCGTGCGTCCTCTCCAAAACGGCGGTGGTAGGAGCAGAGCGTGTCTCTCTGGCGCTTCCTGGCCCCCGCTGCCGCTACCATTGCTGGCTCCTTGCTGGCTCCCATCAACGCCAACATCTTCTCCATCAGTTCGACCGCCGACCCATCTCCTAACTCGGAGTGCGTCAGGAGCCTCTCTGCTCTCTCGCAGTCCGAGAGCGTGTAGCGCCGGGTCAGCGCGGCTTTGACAGCCCTGTATTTGTCGCGGGCTGGGGGCTGTTGGAGCAGGCTCGCTACTTGCTGAGTTATGTGAGCGTCCAGCGCTGCAACCACATAGTACTATCTGGTGTCATCTGCCGTTATTCCCTGGAGCGCGAACTGGGCCTCGGTGTGGAGGAACCAAGACTTGGGGTCGTGCAGCCAAAAGTCTGGCAGTTTGACTGAAACAGCACACGCGTTGCTGGGGCTTCCCGTCCGGGTCATTTCCGGGGTGTTTGCCTTGTGTTCCATTATTTGTCAAAGGTCACCAGTGTGGCGAGAGGAATAATCAGGCCAAGCATTCAAAGCAGACAAACTTTATTCACTCTCTCACATCTCTCAGAATCAGAAAACATTGACCTCATGTTGCAGGGCCTCTCCTTTATATTACAACACTCACACCCCCTGCTGCCTGAGGTCTTGCATCACAATTCATTCTCGCATCACAATTCCTATTGTCCCCCAGCTGCTTAATCCCCATGCTCTTCCGGCAGAGGAATTTACTGCCTCTCCCTTCCTTCCAGTCTGAGATGAATACCACAGCATGGGTCCCCCATAATGTGCACATAAATATATAAATATATATACACAGTGCGGAGCATTGTAGCTAGATGGAATAAACAGCATAACCGTCTATTTAGTTACCCTACGTAGTATGAATGTGTACTCATACATATCGTCACCCTCCATAGTAACTGATATTGTCCTAGTTGTATACTGGAGGGGACCATTTGTGTAAGTCTGTTACGTCTTTTGCATACAATACTATTAGGTCGTCACGTTCTTTTTTTGCTATCTCTGCGAGCAGCCCTGCTTAGGTTATAAAGTCTGACAGCCGTAGGTGGGAAGGACCTGTGAAACCTCTCGGTCGCGCACCTAGGATGATGTAGCCTACTGCTAAATGAGCTCCTCAGTGCGTTCAGTATGTCCTGCATAGGGTGGGACTCTGACTCCAGCAGAGATGACAGCTTAGCCACCATCCTTCTCTCTCCTATCTCCTCCACTGGGTCAAGGCGTTGCCCCAGGACAGAGCTAGCTTTCTTGATCAGTTTGTTCAGTCTCTTCCTATCGGCTGCTGTAATGCCGTTGCCCCAGCAGACCACTCCAAAAGTGATGGCTGATGCCACCACCGTGTCGTAGAATATCTTCAAGAGCACCCCTTGTACCCCAAAAGACCTGAGCCTCCTCAGTAGGAACAGCCTGCGCTGTCCCTTTTTGTAGAGTGCGTCGGTATTGTGTGACCATCCATCCATCTTCTACCGCTTTTCCGGAGGTCCGGGTCGCGGAGGCAGTAGTTCAAGCAGAGAAGCCCAGACTTCCCTCTCCCCAGCCACCTGCTCCAGCTCTTCAGAGAGGATACCAAGGCGTTCCCAGACCAGCTGGGTGACATAGTCTCTCCACCGAGTCTTGGGTCTGCCCCGGGGTCTCCTCCCAGTGGGATGTGCCTGAAACACCTCAAGTGGGAGGCGTCCAGGAGGCATCCTAATCAGATGCCCATACCACCTCAACTGACTCCTTTCAATGTGGAGGAGCAACGGTTCTACTCTGAGCCTCTCCCGGATGACTGAGCTCCTCACCCTATCTCTGAGGGTGAGTCCAGCAATCCTACGGAGAAAGCTCATTTCAGCCGCTTGTATCCGCGATCTCGTTCTTTCGGTCATTACCCAAAGCTCGTGACCATAGGTGAGAGTAGGAACGTAGATTGACCGGTAAATCAACAGCTTTGCCTTAGAACTAAGCTCCCTCTTCACCACAACAGACCGGTACAACGTCCGCATCACTGCAGATGCTGCTCCAATCCGTCAATCTCTCACTCCATTTTCCCCTCACTCGTGAACAAGACCCCAAGATACTTAAACTCCTCCACTTGGGGCAGGAGCCTGTCCCCAACCCAGAGAGGACAATCCACCTTTTTCCGGCTGAGGACCATGGACTCGGACTTGGAGGTGCTGATTCTCATCCCAGCCGCTTCACACTCAGCGGCAAACCGTCCCAGCAAGAGTTGTAGGTCATTGCTGGATGAAGCCAACAGTTTGTCCATAACAAACACCATGTTCAAGCATAAGGGTGTCCATATGTGCACCTGGCACCAGGACACCCTAGGTCGCAGGTCAATGATCGATTTTGTTATCATGTCATCAGACCTACGACCATATGTCTTGGACACCCGGGTAAAGAGAGGTGCAGAGCTGTCAACTGATAACCACCTGATGGTGAGTTGGATCCGATAGCAGGGGAGGAAGCCATTCAGACCTGGTAGACCCAAACATATAGTGAGGGTGTGCTGGGAACGTCTGGCTGAGGCCCCTGTCCGGGAAGTCTTCAACTCCCACCTCTGGAAGAACTTCAACCACATTCCGAGGGAGTCTGGAGACGTGGAGTCTGAATGGGCCATGTTCTCCACCTCTGTTGTTGAAGCGGCGGCCCAGAGCTGCGGCCGCAAGTGGTCGGTGCATCTCGTGGTGGCAACCCCCGAACCAAGTGGTAGACACCAGTGGTGGGGGGGCCATTAAGCTGAAGAAGGAGTCCTATCAAGCTTGGTTGGCTTGTGGGACTCGCGAAGCAGCTGAGGTGTACCGACAGGCCAAGCAGAGTGCAGCTCGGGTGGTTGCTGAAGCAAAAACCCGGGTATGGGAGGAGTTTGGTGAGGCCATGGAACAAGACTTTCGGTGGGCCTCGAAGAGATTCTGGCAAACTGTCCAGCGGCTCAGGAGGGGAAAGCAGCTCCCTGTCCACCCTGTGTATTGTGCGGATGGGACACTGTTGACTTCGACTGGGGATATCGTCGGGTGGTGGAAGGAATACTTCGAGGATCTCCTCAATCCCACTGATACGCCTTCCACAGAGGAAGCAGGGTTTGTGGACGAGGGGGATGACTTGCCTATCACAGACGCTTAGGTCGCCAAGGTGGTTAAAAATCTCCTTGGTGGCCGGGCCCCGGGGGTGGATGAGATTCGCCCTGAGTACCTCAAGGCCCTGGATGTTGTTGGGCTGTCATGGTTGACACGCCTCTGCAACATTGCGTGGAGGTCGGGGGCAGTGCCTTTGGCATGGCAAACCGGGGTGGTGGTTCCTCTCTTTGAAAAAGGGGACTGGAGGGTGTGCTCCAACTTTAGAGGGATCACACTCCTCAGCCTCCCTGGAAAGGTCTATGCCAAGGTACTGGAGAGGAGAGTCCGGCCGTTGGTCGAACCTCAGATTCAGGAGGAGCAATGTGGTTTTCGTCCTGGCCGTGGCACATCGGACCAACTCTTTACCCTCTCGAGAATTCTCGAGGGTTCGTGGGAGTTTGCCCAACCAGTTTACATGTGTTTTGTGGACTTGGAGAAGGCATTTGACCGCGTCCCTCGTGGTTTTTTGTGGGGGGTGCTTCGGGAGTATGGGGTATCGGGCTTGTTGTTACGAGCTATTCGGTCTCTGTACGACCGTTGTGAGAGTTTGGTTCGTATTGCCAACACTCGGTCGGAGTCATTCCCAGTGAGAGTTGGACTCCGCCAGGGCTGCCCTTTGTCACCGATCCTGTTCATAATTTTTATGGACAGGATTTCTAGGCGCAGCCAGGGAATGGAGGGTGTCATGCTTGGTGACCACAGGATTGTGTGACCAGTCTAGTTTATTGTTTAGATGAACACACAGGTACTTGTAGGATGTTACCATCTCAATGTCTGTTCCTTGGATGTTTACTGGTGCTGTGAAGTCCACCACCAGCTCCTTAGTTTTCCTTGCGTTGATCTGGAGGCAGTTCCGATGGCACCAGTCCACGAAGTCCTGGATAAGTCCTCTGTACTCAGCTTCATCTCCGTTGGAGATGAGGCCGATGATCGCAGAGTCGTCAGAGAACTTCTGTAGATGGCAGTGTGTTGTGTGAGAAGTCCGCAGTATAAAGGGTGAACAGGAAGGGAGCCAAAACTGTTCCCTGGGGGGCCCCCGTGCTGCCGATGATTGTGTCGGACACACAATCCCGGGTTCTCACAAACTGTGGCCGGTTAGTGAGGTAGTCCAGGATCCATGATGACCGGTGCTGGTCCACCCCTGTGCACAGCAGCTTGTACTTCAGGATCATCGGTTGGATGGTGTTGAAAGCACTGGAGAAGTCAAAGAACGTGATCCTCACCGCGTTCCCGGGCTTCTCCAGGTGGGACAGGGAACGGTGAAGGAGGAAGATTACTGCATTCTCCACCCCAATGCCATGCTGGTAGGCGGACTGGAGTGAATCCATCGCTGGTCCCACCAGGGGGCGGAGGTGAGCAAGGAGCAGTCTCTCCAGGGTCTTCATCATGTGAGACGTCAGGGCCACTGGTCTGTAGCTGTTCAGGTCTTTGGGGTGGGAAGTCTTTGGTACAGGAACCACACAAGATGTTTTCCACAACTGTGGTACCCTCCCCAGCTTCAGGCTCAGGTTGAAGATGTGCTCCACAATCCCACACAGCTGGTCTGCGCAGGACTTGAGGAGCTTCGCGCTGATGCCGTCCGGTCCCGAGGCCTTCCTTGCCTTGATCTTCCTCAGCTCCATCCTCACCTGGGTATTCGTGAGGGTCAGGTTGGGGGGCTGTGTGCTGGGAGTGGGGGGGTGTTGGTGGAGTGGGGTGTGGACAGCAGGTGTCGATGACTTTAGAGGCAGCAGTGGTTGGTGTGCAGTCGGGGGGGGGGGGGGGGTTGGTGAAACCTATTAAAAAACAGGTTCAGATTGTTCACCCACTCCCTGCCCCCTGTGGCCTGGGAGGAGGTATTCTGGAGCCCAGAGATGGTTTTAAGGTTTCTCCAGACCCTGCCGATGTCGCTCCATTGCAGCTTGTTCTCCATCTTCTTCCTGTAGCTGACCTTGCCTTCTCTGATCTTCCTCCTCAGCTCCCTCTGTACGGACTTCAGCATCTCCCTGTTTCCCGACCTGAAGATCCTCTTCTTCTCTCTCAGAAGTGTTTTTATCTCAGGGTTGATCCAGGGTTTGTTGTTCAAGCAACACCGTATGGTCTTGGTGGGTATGGTGTTGTCCACACAGAAGTTGATCGAGGAGCTTTTACTGTGACAAGAGAGAGTACAACTTTCAACGTTTGTCACAAATGTGAAAATTCACACCAGAAGAGCAAAGTACTCTGATTTGTTCTGCAGCAGGTGGTCCTGACTTTAGCTCCATGCACATGAAAACATTTTTACCCCAAACTGGCAAACATCTTTTACAGTTCATGCATATGACACTGGGAGTTTGGAAGTGTGAAAGTGTAAAAGTTAACTAGTCTCCAAAGTGAAAAGTTTTGCTGGCACCTTTTTTTCCCTTCTCCGTGTGCATGGGAAAAACAGCTCAACAGTGCATTCAGTGGTGTGAAAAAGTGTTTGCCCCCTTCCTGTTTTCTCGTTTTTTTTGTATGTTTGTCACACTTAAATGTTTCAAATCATCAAACAAGTTTAAATATTAGACAAAGATAACACAAGTAAACACAAAATGCAGTTTTTAAATGACGATGTTTATGATTAAGGGGAAAAAAATCCAAACCAACATGGCCCTGTGTGAAAAAGTGATTGCCTCCTAAACCTAATTACTGGTTGGGCCACCCTTAGCAGCAACAACTACAATCAAGCATTTGTGATAACTGGCAATGAGTCTTTTACAGTGCTGTGGAGGAATTTTGGCCTACTCATCTTTGCAGAATTGTTGTAGTTCAGCCACACTGGAGGGTTTTCGAGCATGAACCATCATTTTAAGGTCATGCCACAGCATCTTAATCGGATTCAGGTCAGGATTTTGACTAGGCCACTCCAAAGTCTTCATTTTGTTTTTCTTAAGCCATTCACAAGTAGACTTGCTAGCTTGTTTTGGATCATTGTCCTGCTGCAGAACCCAAGTGTGGTTGAGCTTGAGATCATGAACAGATGGCCAGACATTCTCCTTCAGGATTTTTTGTACCTTGACCTTGGAGTTCACCATGAATGTGTTTAGAGGTTGTTCTGGGCTCTTTTGTTACCATTCATATTATCCGTCTCCTCCTGCGGCCATGTCCAGGGAGGTTGGCTACAGTCCCGTGGATCTTAAATTTCTGAATAATATGTACAACTGTAGTCACAGAAACATCAAGCTGCTTGGAGATGGTCTTATAGCCTTTACCTTTAACATGCTTGTCAATAATTTTCTTTCTAATCTCCTGAGACAACTCTCTCCTTTGCTTCCTCTGGTCCATGTTTAGTGTGGTACACACCATGTCACCAAACAGCACAGTGACTACTCGTCACCCTTTAAATAGGCTGACTGACTGATTACAAGTTTGTAGACACCTGTGATTTTAATTAGAGGACACATCTTGGTTGAACATGTCCCTATGGTCACATTATTTTCAATCTTTTCTAGGGGTACCATCATTTTTGTCCAGGCCTATTTCATGAGTTTGTTTTTTAAAATAATTCTGTTGAACCACAATTCAAAAGCATTGTCTGATTTTCATTGGTTAATTTTCATAGAATTTTTATTTATTACCACTTTTGTCAGATTCAAGTTATTTCTGTGATCATTGTGGGTTTTTCTTTCATTAACAGAGGGGTACCAACAATTTTGTCCACGGCTGTATGAACTGGACGTATCAGTCATGATTGTAATAAGTGTTTGACTTGTGAAGCATGTAAAAAAAACAACATTCAACTGTGCTTCATATTCAGCAGACCAGTCTTCACCTGGAACAAACAGATGAGTCATCAGAAACGAAGGTATCAACTTTTTCTCAAACCTATGGTCATACAGGGGCCGGAAACGATCAATGCATTCTCCCCATTGTTCCAGTACAGGTGAACTCGACTAAAGGAAATGAAGTTGTACAAACGTCTGCATTTTTACATTCTGGTAGTTCAGCAACATTTTGTTCTGAACATCTTAAAGACTGAAACTTACAGGAACAAAAACTAAATTTCTCTTGAAAACTATAGGTCTGGTAAAAAATTGTTCCTTCATATTCTTTGACTGGGCTGGAGGTCTCAGTACTTGAAAATAATGAATTCCATCCTTTGCCAGAGGTCCTCACACAAAAGCAAATGCCAGTTACTTCAGACTGCATTGCTACAGCAGCAGACATGAAAGAAATACCTGTCAAAGATTCACATCTCTAATATCAATGCTAATGTTGACTTGTTGATAGGTGCCAATGCTCCCAAGTTATTGGAACCCTGGGAAGTTGTCAGCAGTTGTGGAGATGGCCCATTTGCTGTAAGGACAGTATTGGGATGGGTTGTTAATGGTCCTGCAAAGGAAAATGGCAGTCATGATATGGGACTTTTATCTGCTGCAGTTAATAGGATTTCAGTCTCCAAAATCAAGTTGAATAATCATGATTTCAATGAGAAGACCCTGGAGGAGAAAAATGTTTAGAGAGGACATGAAATTTATGCAATTCATAGAATTATCAAAAAAAAACCAAAACAACATGAGTATTGTTTAAAATTGCTCCTTGAGAATTCAGATTTTCTGTTACCAAACGATCTTGCAGTGACAAATGGGGTTTCTGCCATTGGAGAGGTAACAAGTCGGTCTCCATGGAGGCATGTTGGGTCCAAAGAGAATTTTGCTGATGTTGCTTCAAGTCGAATAACAGCATCTGACTACTTAAATGGTTGCTTCAGTGGTCCTTGTTTTCTTTGGAAAGCTGAGGAGAAAGGGCCTCCAAATGAAAACTGACATTGTAGATAAATTTGAAGATGAAGATCCAGAAGTCAAAAGGGACATCTTGGTGAATTTTGTTGCCAGTCTAGTGCCCCTTTGCTTGTCCAGGCATTAATCGGGGTGGCTATCGTGAGTTCTTTAAATAAAGTGATATCTCTACCGTTAATGTTGTGGTACTTTGTCTTTCAGTTTTGAATAAAAACGGGGATTTAGCAGGACTCTCACCTTTTAAGTATTCACTCTTTAACTTAATTAAATAAATATTTCTTTTTTTTTTTTTTTTAATAAAATAATTTCATTGCTTCTGAATGGTCGTTTGTCATTAAGATTTTGAACTTTTGGATTTAAGGGTTTATTTAGAGGTAAACATTCACATTAGTGTTTGAGTTGCAGAAACACTAAAGTGCAAAGACCAAAGGTGGCAGTGACCAGGAGTTGTATGCTGACTTGTTGATGGAAGTGGAATTGTTGATGGAAGTTGATGGAAGTGGAAATGGTCATTATTCACTATCGTCAGCAACAAAGACTAAAGATGGAGTTAAAATTGCATGCTCCTACCAGACAAGGAATGTTGTCAATTTTTAGCTTTGTATACAGTTGTTTGGGATTTTTGACATCAGTAACCTTATTTACTAAGATGCTACATCAAGAACTTTGAGAAGTTATTAATGGGATGACGCTTTGCCTCCAGATATTTCAAAGTTGTGGTCAAAGTGGTTGCAAGATATTAATTTGCCAACATCATTTAATGTGGACAGATGTATAAAACCAAGGGACTGTAGCGAGCCCATGTACAGACATTGCTCTTCTGATCATAGTGAGGATTGACTCCATGTAGTCATGTGTGGGAATGATACTATACTGAATGATCACCCAATAACAAAGCTTCCGGATGATCCAAATGATCTAGAATCCCTTACACCAAATTATCTGCTATTAAAAACAAAACCGACTTCCGGTTATGGCTGCCACGTAGGACGGACGTGTCTCGCTCTGCTCTGCTCCTGGAAAAAAAAAATCGGCAAATAACTCTCTCATTTGGGACAGAACGTATCCCAGCATTTGGGCGAGGATATGTCGGCGAAGCCTAAGGCTGGAAAACCAGGAAAAGGAAAAAGCGAGCCGCCGAAACAGTCCAAATTAACGGACTTTCAGGTCTGTGACGCAGCAAACAAAACTCCATATATGGCGGAGGAGGCTGGCAACGCTGCGATTTCTGCGGGGAATGGCGCAGATGCGCTGATGGCAGCCATGAGTTCAATGAGAGCGGACTTTTCCTCTAGATTTGATGGGATTATGACAGCGTTGGAAGGAATAAGAAAGGAATTGGGTGACTGTGTAGAACGAACGGCGCAGATGGAGCTCCGTCTCGCTAGTGCTGAAGATGACGTCACCCGTCTTCAATTAAAGGTGCGCACTTTGGAAAAAAAAAAAAAATCTCTGGAAGATAATATTTTGGATTTGGAATCTCGGTCGAGACAGAATAATTTGAGGCTGGTGGGTCTTCCAGAGGAATCAGAAGGTCGGGACGTATGTTCCTTTCTGGAAAAGTGGATTCCGGAGGTGCTGGGCAGCGAGGAGTTGCAATCAGCAGTGGTTCTGGAAAAAGCACATCGTATTGGCCCACGGAGAGATAAGGGACCGCCGAGGACCTTAATTATGAAGTTTCTTAGCAACAGAGACAGGATGAAGATCTTCAACGCTGCACGTGCTAAAAGAGAGATTAAACACCAGGACCAGCAGGTGCGGTTCTACCCAGATTTGGCCACAGGAATCCAGCAATTGAGGAAGCAGTTTGATCCCGTACGTAAGGAGCTGCGCAACCTTGGGATTCGTCATGGTGTGATCTATCCTGCGAGACTGCTGACCACGTATGAGGGCAGAACCCACATCTTCAAGACCCCAGAGGAGGCGCAGGAGTTCATCAAGAAGATCAAAGAAGAAGAAGAGACTGGTGGGAGCTAAGCATGAACAAAATATAAGGTAGAATAATTAAGCATTTGCACAGGCATCTGACTGACTTGAAGTAAATAGTAAGTTTACAAAATATAGATTGTATTATATATTAAAAAAACAAAACAAAAACAAAAAAAAAAACAAAACTATGATGTACAAAGTTGTTAAAAATTTTGGAGTTAAGTTGGAAAACTACAGAGGAGAGTTAATGTTACGTCATTAAAAGCAGTAGAGTTAGGGTGATTGGGAGGATGAAGAAGGAGTGGCTTAGGCTGTTCCCCGTGGGTGTGGAACGGTCGATGGCTATATCGGGAGACAGAATTTTTCTTTTGATTTTGGGGGGTTTGCCACAAGTGTGGGAAGGGGAAATTTGTTTGTGTGTAGTTTGTAGGATGAATGTTCAACCACTCATGTTTTTGCTTCTCTGTATGAGCATGTTTACACTGCAAGGTAATCCCAAACTCTCTATTGATCATGGACCAAAGTGTTAATCTTAATTTAACTTCATGGAATTGCAGAGGTCTACAAAATTTAAAAAAACTTAAACAAGTTATGAATAAAATAAAGGACATGGGTTCAAGAATTGTGTTTTTACAAGAAACTCATCTGATAGAGGAGGATGTTAAAAGAATTAGGAGTAGATGGCAGGGAAGTGTATTCACCTCTTCATTTTCATCCCGAGCCAGGGGAGTTATGACTCTCATACATAAATCAGTTCCTTTTCAAGTGAAAAATGTAATTGGAGACAAATTTGGAAGATATGTAATCATTCAAGGTTCTTTGCTATTAGAAAATATAAATCTTGTGAACTTATATGGTCCCAATATAGATGATCAGAAGTTCTTTGCTAATTTATTTCTCATCTTATCATCACTTACAGGGCAACATATAATAGCAGGGGATTTTAATTGTACATTGAATCCAGGTGTGGATAGATCAACAGGACTGGATTGTACGCACATTGGATGTAGGATGACTATTAATCATTTTATGAAAGAATTGAGATTGTTAGATATATGGAGAGAAATGAAACCACAAGTTAAAGCCTATTCTTGTTATTCCAGTACCTACAAGACATTCTCACGTATTGATTATTTTTTGATTTCCACAGAATTAAGGTCCAAGATTCAAAACTGCTTTTATGATAACATCGTGATCTCTGATCATGCACCCTGTTGTCTAATATATGTAGATAAAAAATTGACAAAGGAATCAGGTAGATGGCAATTTCAGCATAAATGGCTTCAGGATGAGGAATTTGTCAAGTATATAGAAAAACAGATAGACGAGTTCTTTGACATCAATACTACACAAACATCAGCATGTGTAAAGTGGGAGGCTTTCAAAGCTTTTATTAGGGGACATATTATTAGTTATACAGGATCAAAATCTAAGAAGACTCGAGAGGAGAGAGCTAAATTGGAACATAAAATAAAAAGTCTTCAGGAAAAAGTGTATGCAGGAAGTGACCCAAGGTTGGAGAATGAATTACTGATTTTGAGAGCTGAATACGACAAAAAATCAGCGAATAGAGCTGCCTCGAGTCTTCTAAGATTGAAACAATCTTTTTATGAACAAGGTGAAAAATCAGGAAAATTATTAGCATGGCAGATTAAACAATTGGAAATTAAAACACCAATTACCAGTACTATAAGTAAGGGACAGGTAGTTATAGATCCTTTAGAAATTAATAGAGCCTTTAGAGATTACTATGAAAAATTATATGATACCAAAAATGAACCTGATTTAACAAAACTAAATGGGTTTTTGAACGAACTATCTATACCGTGTATTCCAAATGAAAACAGGGAGATATTGGAGTCTAAAATTAGTCAAGAAGAAGTTGGGCTAGCCATTGATAATATGAAATCAGGAAAAAGTGCAGGACCAGATGGTCTTCCAGTTGACCTTTATAAAAAATTTAAGAATAAATTAATAAAACCTTTTTTGGAAATGGTTTTAGAAGCATTTCAAAATAATAATTTACCATCATACATAAATAATGCCTTAATTATACTGCTGCCAAAACCAGGTAAGCCCTCTAATAAATGTGAAAATATGAGACCAATAAGCCTATTAAACGCCGACCTTAAGATAATCTGTAAAATTTTAGCAAGACGAATACAAGAAATTTTACCAAATATTATTAATCGAGATCAGAATGGCTTTATAAAGGGTAGACAAGGCTTCCATAATGTAAGAAGACTATTTAATATTATTTATTTTAATAAAGAAGCACCGGATACAGCTCTCCTATCATTGGACGCCGAAAAGGCCTTTGATAGAGTTGAATGGCCCTTTCTTTTTGAAGTCCTACAAAGGTTTGGACTTGGAAATAATTTCATAAAATGGGTTCAAATAATATACAATAATGCTACAGCAGAAATCCTAACAAATAACAATATTTCAAAACCAATAAAAATCAATAGAGGATGTCGACAAGGCTGTCCACTTTCACCTTTACTGTTTACTATGGCAATTGAACCTTTAGCGATAGCGATACGTTTACATTCACAAATATATGGAATTAAAGTTGGACCAACAGAACATAAAATCTCCCTGTACGCCGATGATATAATTTTGTTTATGTCGAATCTAAAAAAATCAATTCCAACCTTGTTGAATTTAATAAAGAATTTTGGGGAAATATCAGGATATAAAATAAATAAAACTAAATCTTCAATATTAATGCTAAATGAGACCCAGAGAAATTACCCAGCCCCTGAGGTAAATCAATTCAATGTTGTAAATCAGTTTAAATATTTAGGAATCCAAATTATGCCTAAGCTAGAATCAGTCGCCAGTGTCAACTATGAAGCCTTAATGTCAGATATCAGTGAGTTAACTCAGAGATGGATGTCACTACCAATGTCGATGATCGGGAGAATCAATATACTTAAAAGTAATATTTTACCTAAAATACTTTATTTATTTCAATACATTCCCTTATCACCACCTTTAGATCTATTCTCAAGAATAAAAAAAAAGTTAGTGGAATTTATATGGAACAACAGGAGGGCTAGATTACGTTTGTCTTTATTATATTTACCATTTGATCGTGGAGGTCTGAAATGTCCAAATTTTATGTTGTATTATTGGTCGGCACAACTGAGGTCTATGACATATTATTTTTCATCAAATGATCTCCCTCACTGGACTGAAATGGAATCATACAATTTACCTTTACCTCTTCCCATATTCATATACTCAGATTCGGCAAAAAAATTACAAAAACAAGTTAAAAATCCATTTGTAAAGCATATGATCAAAATATGGTGTGAAGCTAAAAACTATTTAAAAGAACCACAGTTATTGTCACAATTTAGTCCAATATGGGGTAATCAATATTTTAAACCAGGGAGAGCGGACGCTGTATTTAAAGTATGGAATTTAAAAGGGATACAAAAGATTCAGGATTTATATTTGCCATGTGCAGACAACATAATGTCTTTTGAAGAGCTGAGGATCAAATTTAATCTCAATAGAACACATTTTTTTTAAATATCTTCAACTTAGAAACTTTATTCGATCAAATCAAAATAAAGCTCTCACTCGACCTATTTATTCATCCTTGGAAAAAATGATGATGAAAGATAGTAATAGAAAGGGTATTATTTCAGAGTTTTATAACTCATTGACACTATCTTCAAGTGAAAATTCACTGAAAAGATTAAACTACTGGAAAGAAGATCTGCAAATTGAAATTTCAGAGGAACAATGGGAATTGGCTTGTACAGAAGCTCAAACCAAATCAATAAATGCACGCCTTAAATTGATACATTTCAAAGGGTTAATGCGGATGTATGTTACACCGGAGGAGTTAAATAGATATAACAAAAATATACCAGATACATGCACAAAATGCATGGAAAGTAAAGGAACCCTATTTCATTGTTTATGGGAATGTAGATTAATAAGAATGTTTTGGGAAGAGGTGAGGGTAACAATTGAAAAAATAATCTCAAAACAAATCATATTGAATCCTAAACTGTTTTTGTTGGGTCTGTACCCAGAAAAGCATAATTTTAATAAAAGTGAAAGAACATTCATAGACCTCAGTTTGCTTAATGCCAAAAAATGTATTGCACTATTATGGAAAAAGACTCATAGACCAGATGTGACTCAGTGGTTAAGACAGATGTTAACAAACCTTCCATTAGAAAGAATAACATATATACTAAAATCAAAGGAACTTGTGTTTGAGAATATATGGAGACCTTTTATTGATTATGTAAAAAATTTAAACATAACTCTTGAAGAAGAAGGTGAATGATGTGTGTGGACCTTGTAAATTCCAAACTGGTGAACATAATATGTATACTTATGTATTGGATTGTCTAGACTAAACAGAGGAGCATTGTTGAAGACTTGATTTTGTTGGTGGTTGTTGGTGTTTTTAGTGCATTTTTTTTTTTTTTTGTAGTGCTTTGGTGTTAGTGTTTGATTGTTTGTATCATGTTTGTTAAAAAAAAAAAAAAGGTTCAATAAAGATATTGTGGAAAAAAACAAAACAAAACCAGCTTTGGCTCCACGACTTGTTGAACCATCTCACATGTATGTGAAACGCCAAAGGAGACAAGTTTATTACACTGCTGATCTGCTTTGGAAAAGATGGGTTCGAAAATATCTGCCATTGCTCCAGGGGCGACAGAAGTGAAACCAGAAAGTTATAGCTGTGGGTGAGGTTGTTCTAATTATGAATTTTTCATCATCACATGGTTCTTGGCCTCTTGGAAAGGTTGGAGGTGTTTTCAGATCAAGGGGGTCTGGTATTTTCTATAACACGACAAAAACATAATTGAAAGACCAATAATTCTGTTTAATGCATGAGGTGTAAACTTTATTGAATCATGTGATGTGTAATGAATGGTAATTGGCTCCTTTATTATTTTTTGTTGTTGAATTGTTATATAGAAATGCGCACGTGGGCAACGACAGTGAAACCTGGAGGGGGGTGATTGGGAGGAACGGCCTGCCCGATCTGAACCCGAGTGGTGTTCAGTTATTGGACTTCTGTGCTAACCACAGTCTGTCTATAACGAACACCATGTTCAAGCATAAGGGTGTCCATATGTGCACCTGGCACCAGGACACCCTAGGCCGCAGGTCGATGATCGATTTTGTTATCGTATCATCAGACCTGCGACCGTATGTCTTGGACACCCGAGTAAAGAGAGGTGCAGAGCTGTCAACTGATCACCACCTGGTGGTGAGTTGGATCCGATGGCAGGGGAGGAAGCCATTCAGACCTGGTAGACCCAAACGTATAGTGAGGGTGTGCTGGGAGCGTCTGGCTGAGGCCCCTGTCCGGGAGGTCTTCAACTCCCACCTCCGGAAGAACTTCAACCACATTCCGAGGGAGTCTGGAGACATGGAGTCTGAATGGGCCATGTTCTCCACCTCTGTTGTTGAAGCGGCAGCCCAGAGCTGCGGCCGCAAGGTGGTCGGTGCATCTCGTGGTGGCAACCCCCGAACCAAGTGGTGGACACCAGTGGTGAGGGGGGCCATTAAGCTGAAGAAGGAGTCCTATCAAGCTTGGTTGGCTTGTGGGACTCCCGAAGCAGCTGAGGTGTACCGGCAGGCCAAGCGGAGTGCAGCTCGGGTGGTTGCTGAAGCAAAAACCCGGGTATGGGAGGAGTTCGGTGAGGCCATGGAACAAGACTTTCGGTCGGCTTCAAAGAGATTCTGGCAAACTGTTCGGCGGCTCAGGAGGGGAAAGCAGCTCCCCGTCCACACTGTGTATGGTGCGGATGGGACACTGTTGACTTCAACTGGGGATATCGTCGGGCGGTGGAAGGAATACTTCGAGGATCTCCTCAATCCCACTGATACGCCTTCCACAGAGGAAGCAGGGTTTGGGGACGAGGGGGATGACTCGCCTATCACAGGGGCTGAGGTCGCCAAGGTGGTTAAAAATCTCCTTGGTGGCCGGGCCCCGGGGGTGGACGAGATTCGCCCCGAGTACCTCAAGGCCCTGGATGTTGTTGGGTTGTCATGGTTGACACGCCTCTGCAACATTGCGTGGAGGTCGGGGGCAGTGCCTTTGGCATGGCAAACCGGGGTGGTGGTTCCTCTCTTCAAAAAAGGGGACCGGAGGGTGTGCTCCAACTTTAGAGGGATCACACTCCTCAGCCTCCCTGGGAAGGTCTATGCCAAGGTACTGGAGAGGAGAGTCCGGCCGTTGGTCGAACCTCGGATTCAGGAGGAGCAATGTGGTTTTCGTCCTGGCCGTGGCACATCGGACCAGCTCTTTACCCTCTCGAGAATTCTTGAGGGTTCGTGGGAGTTTGCCCAACCAGTTTACATGTGTTTTGTGGACTTGGAGAAGGCATTTGACCGCGTCCCTCGTGGATTTTTGTGGGGGGTGCTTCGGGAGTATGGGGTATCGGGCTTGTTGTTACGAGCTATTCGGTCTCTGTACGACCGTTGTGAGAGTTTAGTTCGCATTGCCAACACTCGGTCGGAGTCATTCCCAGTGAGAGTTGGACTCCGCCAGGGCTGCCCTTTGTCACCGGTCCTGTTCATAATTTTTATGGACAGGATTTCTAGGCGCAGCCAGGGAATGGAGGGTGTCATGCTTGGTGACCACAGGATCTCATCTCTGTTGTTTGCAGATGATGTTGTCCTGTTGGCTTCATCCAGCAATGACCTACAGCTCTTGCTGGGACGGTTTGCCGCTGAGTGTGAAGCGGCTGGGATGAGAATCAGCACCTCCAAGTCCGAGTCCATGGTCCTCAGCCGGAAAAAGGTGGATTGTCCTCTCCGGGTTGGGGACAGGCTCCTGCCCCAAGTGGAGGAGTTTAAGTATCTTGGGGTCTTGTTCACGAGTGAGGGGAAAATGGAGCGAGAGATCGACAGACGGATTGGAGCAGCATCTGCAGTGATGCGGACGTTGTACCGGTCTGTTGTGGTGAAGAGGGAGCTTAGTTCTAAGGCAAAGCTGTCGATTTACCAGTCAATCTACGTTCCTACTCTCACCTATGGTCACGAGCTTTGGGTAATGACCGAAAGAACGAGATCGCGGATACAAGCGGCTGAAATGAGCTTTCTCCGTAGGATTGCTGGACTCACCCTCAGAGATAGGGTGAGGAGCTCAGTCATCCGGGAGAGGCTCAGAGTAGAACCGCTGCTCCTCCACATTGAAAGGAGTCAGTTGAGGTGGTATGGGCATCTGATTAGGATGCCTCCTGGACGCCTCCCACTTGAGGTGTTTCAGGCACGTCCCACTGGGAGGAGACCCCGGGGCAGACCCAGGACTCGGTGGAGAGACTATGTCTCCCAGCTAGTCTGGGAACGCCTTGGTATCCCCTCTGAAGAGCTGGAGCAGGTGGCTGGGGAGAGGGAAGTCTGGGCTTCTCTGCTTGAACTGCTGCCTCCGCGACCCGGACCTCCGGAAAAGCGGTAGAAGATGGATGGATGGATGGAATTGTTATATAACAATTAAGGGCAGGTATGTAGGAGCCAATTAAGCCCAATTGTATAAATAGGAACCAGTCATTGTCTGGGCAGGTGTTCTACCCGCAAGGAAAAAAACTGTTTTTGACCGCTGAGACACCAAGATGTGTTTGTGTCTTCAGAAAATTTTTATCGTAAGAAACTTTATTGTTGTTATGGATTTTTAATGTTAATTTAGAATAAAGTTAGTGTTTTTAAACGTATTGGACGTCTTGGACACTAATTTTATCACTTCAAGTTTAATCAGCAGGTCAATCAAATTTTCTCTGTCACACCATCTCAGGGGCTTCAAGCATCGGTTTAGCCTCGATAAACACCTTCATTTAAAAACTGCATTTTGTGTTTACTTGTGTTATCTTTGTCTAATATTTAAATCTGTTTGATGATCTGAAACATTTAAGTGTGCAAAAAAAAAAATTGAGAAATCAAAAAGGGGGTAAACACTTTCTCACACCACTGTACATATGGCAGTCACACCACATTCATGTTCCTGTGACGCCGATGTCACAGTTACAAAACGCACAGGCTGAACCTCATTGGTTGACACGTTCGCTCGAAGACTATTCATCTCCATCCAAGATGGCGCTGGGATGATAAACTATCTCCAAAACTAAACGGCAAAACATGTTTCTGAAAACAATTCAGGTGAGAAATAAATGCTGTAGTTGCTGAATATGTTTGTTTCACTAATGACTGCTATTTTAAAAGTTTAGCATGAATCAGAATCAGAATCAGGTTTATTGCCATTGTTCATGTAGTACACAAACTAGGAATTTGTCTCGGTACAATGCTGCAACATTAAACATGATAAGATAAGAGAAATAAACTATACATGTAATAAAGTGTAGGATAAGATTAAGTGATACTGGTCAACAGTTAAAATATATATTAGCCAGCAGCAGATACTGTGGAGAACTATATAGTGCAGTCGGTAATGCAGGAAGAAAACAGTGATGATTGACATGAGTCTGGTTGAGCTGCTGTACATGGTGCACGAGAGTCAATAAGTCACTTAGTGTTCAGCAGTCTAATGGCAGAGGGGAAGAAGCTGTTCATGTGACGGGAGGTTTTAGTCTGGATGGACCGAAGTCTTCTACCAGAGGGGAGGGGGGCAAACAGTACGTGACCAGGGTGTGAGGGATCGGCTATGATCCGGCCAGCACGCCTCCGGGTCCTGGAGATGTACAGATCCTGGAGAGATGGGAGCTTGCAGCCGATCACCTTCTCAGCAGTGCGCACGACGCGCTGCAGCCTTAGTCTGTCCCTGGCAGTGGCTCCTGCGTACCACACGGTTATGGAGGTGGTGAGGATGGACTCGATGATGGCTGTGTAGAACTGCACTAACATCTTGGTGGGTAGCTTGAGCTTCCTCAGCTGCCGCAGGAAGAACATCCTCTGCTGGGCTTTTTTGATGAGTGAGCCGATGGTCAGCTCCCATTTGAGGTCCCTGGTGATGGTAGTGCCTAGGAAGCGGAAGGAATCAGCAGTGGTGATGGGAGAGCCTGAGAGGGTGAGGGGGGGCAGAGGAGTAGTGACTTTCCTGAAGTCTACAATCATCTCCACTGTCTTCAGAGCGTTCAGCTGCAGGTTGTTATTGCTGCACCAGGACGCCAGCTGGGCCACCTCTCTCCTGTAGGCGGACTCGTCGCCGTTGGAGATGAGCCCGATGAGGGTGGTGTCGTCCGCAAACTTGATCAACTTGACAGACTGGTGGCTGGAGGTGCAGGAGTTGGTGTAAAGGGAGAAGAGTAGGGGGGAAAGTACACAGCCCTGGGGTGATCCGGTGCTGATGCTAGTATAGTCTGAGACAGTCTTTCCCAGCCGCACATGCTGCCTCCGGTCCGTCAGGAAGTCGATGATCCACCTGCAGAGGGAGTCAGGCACGTTGAGCAGGGACAGCTTGTCCCGGAGCAGAGCGGGGCGGATGGTGTTGAATGCGGAGCTGAAGTCCACAAACAGGATCCTGGCGTAGGTTCCTGGGGAGTCCAGGTGCTGCAGGATGGAGTGGAGGGCCAGGTTGACTGCATCGTCTACAGACCTGTTGGCTCGGTAGGCAAACTGCAGCGGGTCCAGGAGAGGGGTGGTGATGGACTTGAGGTGGGACAGGACCAGGCGCTCAAAGGACTTCATGACTACAGAGGTGAGCGCTACAGGTCTGTAGTCATTAAGTCCAGTGATCCGTGGCTTCTTGGGGACAGGGATGATGGTGGAGGATTTGAGGCAGGACGGCACGTGGCATAACTTAAGGGAGGTGTTAAAAATGTCTGTGAATACAGGAGCCAGCTGTTTCGCACAGAGTCTCAGGGTGGAGGGAGACATGCCGTCTGGGCCGGGGGCCTTGCGCGGGTTCAGTCTGGAGAACTGTTTGAGCACATCCTGCTCACTGATGATAAGGGGAGGGGGGGAGGAGGGGGGGGGTGCCTTAAATGAAGTAGCGAATGTGGAGGCTGTGGAGCTGGAGGGAGGGGGGGAGTTGGACACAGATGACGAGGTGTCAAAACGGGCATAGTGTTGGGACAGTCTTTGACAAAGGGCTTTGTCATCCTGACCTTTAGGAGCCTTAGGTCGATAGTTGGTGATTTGCCTCAGTCCTCTCCACACGGAAGCCGAATCATTAGCAGTGAACTGCTGCTGGAGTCTCTCTGAGTATAGAGATTTAGCCCTCTTCAGCTCTCTGTTAAACCGGTATTTAACCTCCCTGTAGCAGTCCCTGTCTCCACTTTTCAGCGCTGCTTCCTTCTCCTTCCTGATCTGTCTGAGCTTAGCTGTGAACCAGGGTTTGTCATTAGAGTAACTCACCCTGGTGCGTGATGGAAGAATGTTCTCTTCACAAAAGTGGATATATGAGTTCACAGTGTCCGTGTACTCATCCAGATCATGCGTGGCTCCTTTAAGCATGCCCCAGTCAGATATTTCCATGCACGTTTCCAGCTTCTCCTCAGCATCACTGGTCCGTATCTTCATGAGCTCTCTGAAGTGATTGAAGTTTGACAGGAAGTTGTATGTTTTGGGTTTTTTTTTTATTTTGTGTACTTTATTGATCCCCAGAGCGGAAATTGAGGGCATCCACCTGGATGGATGAAGCAGCCACGGTACGGCGCTATCCCTTAACCATTCACACACACATTCACACTTAGGGCCACTTTAGAGTCTCCAATTAACCTAACCTGCATATTTTTGGCCTGTGGGAGGAAACCGGAGAAATCCCGGAGTAAACCCACGCAGATACGGGGAGAACATGCAAACTCCACACAGATCACTGTTGGTCAGGGGCTGGGATCGAACCAGGGATCCCATGGCCAAGGGTGAGTTGCTGTGCTGGCGCGGTGCTAACCACTGCGCCACCACACCGCTCCTTGTATGTGGTGCTGTTTAAAAAAAAAAAAAAAAAAGAAAAAAAAAGTGGCACTTCCTCCTACTAGCCCGGCATAAGTACAACAACAGTTTTCACACCTTGGGTTGTCCCGTGTGAATGTGCCGCAGTTTCTGTGACGCTGACGTGTGCTCACAGATTTTTTTTTTCCCCCCAGTTTCAATGAAAACGTTTTTGTGTGCATAGGGCCTTAGTCCCCACACCTTGTAGCAGCCAAATCAGTGATGTCTAGGTTAAAAACACCTTGTTACTAGCAACTCACCATGTACAGCAACTCAACCAGACTCATGTCAATCATCACTGTTTTCTTCCTGCATTACCGACTGCACTATATAGTTCTCCACAGTATCTGCTGCTGGCTAATATATATTTTAACTGTTGACCAGTATCACTTAATCTTATCCTACACTTTATTACATGTATAGTTTATTTCTCTTATCTTATCATGTTTAATGTTGCAGCATTGTACCGAGACAAATTCCTAGTTTGTGTACTACATGAACAATGGCAATAAACCTGATTCTGATTCTGATTCTGTTACAGTTACTTTTAAAAATTAAAAAGATATTGTGGAGAAAGGGATAGGCGAGGCAATGAGCTGGACTACAAGACTTTATTCGCTCTCCAACAACATAACAGCGATCCCGGGTCTCTGTGCATTCCCCTTTTATATCTTTAATTCCATGCATCGAGACCCAGAACTTCTGACCATCATACATTGCTGTCTAACAAAGAAATGTGTGGCACATTAACATGACATACACCGGCACCATTCTCCAGTAATTCTTCCTCTCCCCGGGGGGTACATAAACCTAACTGTCCCGTCTGATACCCTCCGGTGACACCTCCTCCATCGGTCCATTGTTTCCTCCTTCCCCCTGCCCTCTCTGGGTTCAGGAAACCCCCACACTATGCCCCCACACAGACCCCCCGAACACCCAGAAGGGGCACGAACCCTCCCCCCCCATCTTTTGGGCTTGAGCTGGCACCCATAGCGGCTGTATCGGGGGGGGGGGGGGGGTTGTCGGTCCAGTTGAACTGCCCTGCTGGCGAGATGTGCAGGAGGGCACACCGGTCTGTGGAAGGAAAAAAGGAGGGGGGGAAACACATTATCTTTGCAAGCGCAGGTCCCTGCTGAGGGATCACCAACCTGCGGGGCCACCACCGGTGACCGTTCGCACCAGGTAGCTTGGGCCAACACCACCTGCTTGTCTGCCAACACAAAAGCGGGCTTTAGCCTGTGGATGCAAACAGTCTCCCTACGTCCTCCCAGGCCAACACAGAATGCTTCGCCCCAGGTTCCAGCACCCTAAATGGTCCATTGTACTGGTAAGCAATGGTGGGCTGGGCCCAATACGTTAAAAGCCCCTGAGCCATGCAAAAATTGGGCTGGCAGATCAGCCTCGGGTGTGGGATTTTCCAGTAAAAACTCTCCGGGGATCCACAGTGGCTGAGAAGAAACAAGTTCTGCCGGGGAGGCTGCCAAATCCTCCTGAGGTATGTAGCGCAACCCTAAAAGAACCCAGGGCAGGCGGTCGACCCAATTTGAGTCCATGAGCAAAGCTCTGAGCGCTGGTTTAAGTGACCTATGAAAACGCTCACATAACCTGTTATCTTGGGGGTTGTACGCGGTAGTGCGGTGAATTTTGACCCCCAGGCTCTGGGCCATCACAGACCTGAGTTCTGAAATGAATTGTGGACCCCTGTCGGATGTGATGTCCGATGGAGATCCGAAACGTGCAACCTAAGCAGACAAAAAAGTGCGAGCTACTTCCGCGGACGCGGTAGACACTAGTGGGACCACTTAAGGCCAGCGCATGGTGCAGTCCACAACTGTCAAAAGGTGTGTGAAACCTTGCAACTGTGGGAGGGGTCCCACCAAATCAACATGGATGTGTTTGAACCTCATAGCCGGATTTGGAACCGCTCAAGAGGGGCTCTGGTGTGCTTGTGCACTTTGGCCCGCTGGCATGTGACGGAAGCTGCAGCCCATTCTTTCACGTCCTTGTGCAAGTGCGGCCACATGAATTTTGCCCCCACTACCTTCACCGAAACGCGCACTCCTGGATGTAAAAGGGAGTGGACAGACTCAAAAACGCGACGGCGCCAAGAGCTCGGAACCACCAAGTGCGGGCAGCCAGTAGAGACGTCGCAGAGCAAGGGAGGGCACCCTTCTTGCACCACCCTACTCTCCAGCCTTAACCCAGTTGGCGCAGACTGGAGTGCGCAAATGTCTGCGTCCCCAGCTTGTTCCACAGCCATGGCAGGGAAATCAATTCCCGTAGAGACCAGGGCAATTAATGCGCATGACAGGCAATCGGCCACGACGTTGAGCTTACCGGCAACGTGTTGAATGTTGGTAGTAAACTCAAATACCGTTGCTGCCGGGCTGACCACGGTTCCAAAACCTTGGCCATTGCAAATGCCAGCGGCTTATGGTCCAGGAACACTGTGAACTTGCGCCCCTCCAGCCAAAACTGGAAATGGCACGTCGCCAGGTGGAGAGCCAGCAATTCTCTATCGAATGTGCTGTATTTGTGTTTAATTTCGCGCAAGGTTCGGCTAAAAAAATTAGAGTGGCTGCCACATACCTGCAATGCACTGCTCCACCACTGCCCCTATGGCAACATCAGACGCATCTGTAGTGAGCACTATCTGTGCAGACAGATCCGGGTGGGCTAGCAACGTGGCATCCACCAGAGCTGCTTTGGCATTTGCAAAAGCCTGGTCTCGCTTGGGAGTCCAGTTGATGGTTTCCCCAGGCTTCTTTTTTTTAAACACAGCATACAATGGCTTCATCAGCTGGGCTGCTCAGGGAAGGAAACGGTTATAAAAATTAACCATTCCCAAAAACTCCTGTAGTACTCTCACGGTCTGCGGACATGGAAAGTAGGACACAGTGAGCACCTTATCCAGTAACGGGATCACACCCTCCGGCGAAACGCAGTGGCCCAAAAAAATCAATCACTGGCACACCAAACTGGCACTTCGCTGGGTTGACTATCACCCCGTGCGCTTCCAACCTCTGGAAAACCATCTTGAGATGGGCGATGTGCCCCTCCTTGGACACGCTGGCTATCAGAATGTCATCTAAGTAGATGAAAACAAAGGACAAATCGCGCAGCACTGCATCCATTATCCTCTGGAAGGTCTGCACTGTGTCTTTTAATCCAAACGGCATGTGTAAAAATTCGAAAAGGCCGAAGGGAGTTATTACCGCCGTTTTTGGATCATCTTCTGCGCGCACCGGGACCTGGTGGTAACTACGGACCAGATCCACTTTCAAAAAAAACACGCACCTCGGCCAGGTGCACGGAAAAATCCTGGATGTGTGGAATACGGTAGCGATCGTGTTCCGTGGCATTGTTCAAGTGCCGGAAATCGCTGCACGGTCACCACAACCTGTCGGCTTTAGGCACCATGTGGAGTGGAGATGTACACAGGCTGTTGGAACACCTGACAATGCCCAACTGCTCTAAGTTGGTGAACTCCTCGCACATGCTGGCCAGTTTAACTGTGTCCAGGCACCGAGGTTGCACGAATACCGGCAACTCTCTCGTAGCTATGAAATGTTCTACCCCGTGTTTCATTATCGTAGCCGAAAACGTTGGGACCATGAGTGCTGGGAACTGTGCAAGTAACTGTTGGTACTTACCCCCGGAGCTATAACATTAGCCAGTGTTGTCGACCCAGCTCCCCAAGCTGTACAGGGCAGAGAGGCAAAAGAGACAGCATCTACTAATCTCCTATTAGCAACATCAATTAACAACCCATAAGCACAGAAAAAATCTGCGCCCAAAATGGGGGTGGAACATGTGGCTACCACAAAGTTCCACTGAAAGTTGTGTCCGTGTAAGCATATCCTCACTGTCCGCTCCCCAAATGTCCTGATGGTGGATCCGTTGGTGGCCATAAGCTCGGGACCGCTGCGTCCTGCCACCCTGTCTGTGTTGACTGGCAGGATGAGGCTCTTCTGGGAGCCGGAGTCCACCAGAAACAGTCTCCCCGAATGTGTGTCTGTGACATAAAGCAGCTTGATTCTGTCACCAGCGCTCGCAGCCACTACTGACTGCTGGCTGCCGTTTCCCGACTTCTTGAATTGGCATGGCTGCACACATCGCTGGGCATTTGAGCCGAAGCGACGATGATGGAAGCAGATCGCCCCGTTCCTGCATCTCCTGGCATTTGCCCGGCTACCACCAACGGCTCCTCGACCTCGCTGGAGTCTCTCCTGGACACCGGGGCCGCTGCATTCACGCTGAGTGTTCTGGTCGCTAAAATGATACGATCCGCTTCCTGCGCCAGTGCGCGGTAGTCCTTTGTCACCAGCAACGGCGAGTTGGCCAGGATCGCCCTTGCTGCAGTCGGTAGGTACCTGAGGAAAAGGTGGGTCAACAGGAAAGACTCACCGTTTCTCCCCATCAGTGCCAACATGCTCTCCATTAGTTCCACGGCTGATCTGTCCCCTAACTCCGAACGCGTTAGGAGTCTCTCCACCCTTTCACTGTCCGAAAGGGTATAGCGCTGGAGAAGCATCCTCTTGAGCACCTCGTATTTCCTCTGGGCCGGCTTGTCACCTGTTGCATGGCGCACGTGTCCAGCGCAGCGACCATGTAGTAGTATCTTGTGTCATCCATTGTTATTCCGCGGCGTGCGAACTGGGCTTCTATGTGCAGAAACCACGCTGTCGGGTCATGAAGCCAGAAGTCCAGGAGCTTGACTGAAACAGCACATGTGGTGCTGGTGCGCTCCCTCCTGGTAGTCTCCGGGGCGGTGCTCGTCTCGCTCTCCAAGGCATGTCTTGGGGTCACCAGTGTGAAGAAAGGAATAGGCGAGGCAATGAGCTGGGTGGCACAAGACTTTATTCTCTCTCCAACAACATAACAGCAAAACAGCAATCCCAGGTCTCTGTGCATTCTCCTTTTATATCTTTAATTCCATGCATTGAGACCCAGAACTTCCAACCATCATACAATGCTGTTTAACAAAGAAATGTGCGGCACATTAAAATGACATACACCGGCGCCATTCTCACACCTTTCTTCTCTCTGCGGCTCTGGTAATTCTTCCTCTCCCTGGGGGGTACATAGACCTACCTGTCCCATCTGATAGCCCCCCCCCCCCCCGTGACACTTCCATCGGTCCATTGTTTCCTCCTTCCCCCTGCCTTCTCTGGGTTGAGAAATCACACACACACACACACTGTGCCCCCACAATGTCTCTTTTAAACCAAGAAATTAAGCTTTCATTTAGTGGTAGAATGACAAATGTTTTGCTGATCAGCAGACTCATGAAAAAGCAAAGAGCTGGGGCCTCATGTATAAAGGATTACACAGCTTTCATACTGAAAGATGGCAGACTCACAAAATTTGAAAAGTACGTGCACACAAACTTGCAGATTTATAGAACTGTGTGCACACCTGATTCTCCGCTCCTTTCCTTTATACATCCCACCTCACGTGAAAAGTCAGCGCACATGCACAATCTCTTCACTCCACTAATGATTATATAAATGAAGAAAAATGCTCCTTCTGTCACTGTTCTGTCAAACAATGATCATCAATCTTGCTGAAAAGCACAACATAAAAAAATAACTTCACAGAGTGTGATGCTGAGGTGTTGATAACAGAGGTGGAGGTCAGAAAAAAGTATTTTATTTTGTTGTGACCCTCTGGAATCAACAATAAACCTAAGTTTACAGAGTGGACCGTGTTACGATGACAGTTCATTAATTTTTTTTTTTTTTTGTCGGCTCATAAGACAAAAAAAGAAAAGGAAAGAGAAAAAGACATCTTTCAGACAAAGGGTGTAGGCTGAAGCAACAGCTTGTGCCTA
This sequence comes from Pholidichthys leucotaenia, assembly GCA_020510985.1. Lineage (NCBI taxonomy): Eukaryota > Metazoa > Chordata > Actinopteri > Cichliformes > Pholidichthyidae > Pholidichthys > Pholidichthys leucotaenia. The sequence goes on along the minus strand of CM035845.1, from coordinate 250,468,767 downwards.
CATCTCAGTTAATGTAGCTGGCTCAGACTGAAATAAAATAAAATGGCATTTGTGGAGAAAGGAAGCAGTGAGGCAACGAGCTGGACAACACATGAACTGTATTCCTTCTCCAACATGCAGTACAGTAAAAAAAAGAGTCCCGGGTCTCTGTGCATTCTCCTTTTATACCTTTAATTCCATGCATTGAGACCTGGAACTTCCGACCATCATACATTGTTTGGAACAAAGACTTGTGTGGCACGTTTAACATAACGTCAAACCAGCACTGCTTCTCACACTCTTTCTTCTTCCAGTGGCTCCGGCGCTCTCTCCTCTCCCCGGGGGGTGAATAGTCCTTACTGTCCCATCTGAGACCCCCCCCGGTGACACTTCCTCCTTCAGTCCATTGTTCCCCCTTTCCCCAGCTGCCTGCTCTGGGTGGAGAATCCCACCGCTGCCACCAAATGTAAACGTTGCCACCAAATGTAACAAACTGGTAGGGCCAGATCTTCAATTTTCCATTTTATTTTCATAAACTTACATGTAAATAATTCCCAAGAAAACATCTGACACAACTCTTCATCAAAGAATGAACAATTCACCATCAACCAACAATACCGAGGGATGAATCTACATCATCATTAACTTCAATTCAATTCAATTCAACTTTATTTATATAGCGCCATTTCACAACAACAGTCATCTCATAGCACTATCAACTGTAGGGAGGACCCCCACAGTTGCAGAAAGACCCCAGCAATCAGGCGATCCCCTGTGAGCAAGCACTTGGCGACGGTGGAGAGGAAAAACTCCCTTTTAACAGGAAGAAACCTCCAGCAGAACCAGGCTCAGGGAGGGGCAGTCATCTGCTGCGACTGGCTGGGGGGTGAGGGGATAGAGAAGAAGAAAAGAACAGACATGTAGAGAGCAAACAGCACGATGGGGACTCAATCTATGGGAGAGAACAAACAAATGTTAATGACCAGCAAAAAAAAAAAAAAAAAAAATATTTCATAGAGAGTGAGGAAAGGAGTGAGGCCCAGTGCATTACTGGAGGTCCCCCGGCTGACTAAACCTATTAGCAGCATAACTAAGGGAGGGTTCAGAAAACACATGATCCCTCCCTAATTGTAGGCTATATCAAAAAGGTAGGTTTTAGCCCTATTCTTAAAAACAGAGATCGAGTCTGACTCCCGAATCCAGATTGGCAGCTGATTCCACAGGAGAGGAGCTTGATAACTGAAGGCTCTGCCTCCCATTGTACTTTTGGAGATTCTAGGTATTACAAGTAAACCTGCATTTTGGGAGCGTAGTGCTCTGTTAGGATGATACGGTAGTATCAGATCTTTTAAATAAAAAGGAGCCTGATTGTTTAGAGCTTTGTAAGTAAGAAGAAGGATTTTAAACTTAATTCTAAACTCTATGGGAAGCCAATGAAGGGAGGCCAGAACCGGAGAGATATGATCTCTCTTTCTAGTACCTGTTAAAACTCTTGCTGCAGCATTTTGGATCAGCTGAAGACTTTTTAAAGATGTTTTAGGACAACCTGATAATAAAGAATTACAATAATCTAATCTCGAGCTAACAAAAGCGTGGATCAGCTTCTCAGCATCACTCTGAGACAAGATGCTCCTAATCTTGGCAATATTACGCAAATGATAGAAGGCAGTCTTAGAAACAAATTTAATATGTGAATTGAAGGACAAATCCTGATCAAAAATAACTCCAAGGTTCCTCACAGAGCTATTAAGAGAAAGAGTAACTGCATCCAAACTGAAAGTTTGATTTGGAAAAGAATTTCTAAGGTTTTTTGGACCAACAAGAATGACTTCAGTCTTATCTGAATTTAACCACACCTGTTAAATACTATTCGAGATAATTAGGGCTGATTAGCCCCTACCATAACCCCAGGTAAGACAATAAACATTTTTCCATTCTTTACACATACCCACTAAATCTAAAAATACATAAATAATTCCCCCATCTATATACAGAGTAAATAAATAACAGAATAAATAACCATATAAATAATTCAATAAATAATTCAAACCCCTATTTACAAATGCTAAACCACCCCTCTAACTTACCATACATGCTTCCTTCCTGCTGGTGTCCTATAAAAGGCCCTCAACTCCTAACAGTCTTTTGCCCGGACACCCACAGGAAGCATGTTGGCAAAGGTATGTGAAATAAATCATTTTCAATTATTTTACCAAAATACTTAACCATAACAATTATCTCCCAAGGGCATTCCAATTAGACAAAGACAGATCCCAAAATAATGTGTGCACTTTACAAACAATCATAATAACATTTACCATATTACAAATACAACACAATCACACATACAATAAGTCATAACAGTGGTGACACTCCCTCGTCACACCCCTATCTGTACCACAACACAGCCCCCCCCCCCCGAACACCCAGAAGGGGCACTAGTCTCATAGCGGCTATAGTGGGGGGGTCACCGATCCCGTCGAAACACCCTGCTGGCGAGGTGTACAGGGGGGCACGTCAGTCTGTGGAGGGAAAACAGGAGGGGGGGGGAACACATCGCTTTGCAGGCGCAGGTCCCTACCGAGGAACACCAACTTGCGGAGCCACCAACGGTGGGCGGCTGAGCCAGGGAGCTTAGGCCAACACCACCTGCTTGTCTGCTAACACAAAAGTGGGCTTCAGCCTGCTGATGCAGATGGTCCCCCCCCGCTCCCAAGTCTAACACAAAATGCTTTGCCCCAGGTTCCAACACTCTGAACAGTTGGTCATACGGTGGGTGCAGCGGAGTCCGGTGCGCATCGTGCCTGACTAAAACAAAGCTGGCGTTCTGTAAACTCTTGGGGACAAACGTGCAGGGAAAACAATGGTGGACCGGGCCCGGTACGTTTAAAGCCTCCATACTGTGCAAAAATTGCGTGGGTGGATCGGCCTCGGGCACGGGGTTCTCCGGTAAAAACTCTCCAGGGATCCGCAGTGGCTGAGAAAAAACGAGTTCTACTGGGGAGGCTGCTAAATCCTCCTTAGGCACGGAGTGCAACTCTAAAAGAACCCATGGCAGCCAGTTGACACAATTTGTATCCGTGAGCGAAGTTCTGAGTGCTGCCTTAAGCGACCTACCGTATGAAAACCCTTGCATAACCCATTAGCTTGGGGGTTGTACGCTGTAGTGCGGTGAATTTTGCCACCCAGGCTCTGGCCCATCGCAGACCAGCGTTCCAAAACAAATTGTGGACCCCTGTCGGAAGTAATGTCTGACGGGGATCCAAACAGTGCAACCCAAGCCGACAAAAAAGCACAAGCGACTTTCGCGGACGTGGTAGAAGCCAGCGGGACCACTTCAGGCCAGCGCATGGTGTGGTCCATGATAGTCAAAAGGTGCGTGAAACCTTGTGACAGTGGGAGGGGCCCCACTAAATCCACGTGGATGTGGTCAAACCTCCTGGCCGGGATTTGAAAGGGCTTGGGGGGGGGGGGGGGGCTCTGGTGTACTTGTGCACTTTGGCCCGCTGCCACGCAACTCAAGCTGCAGCCCACTCCTTTAGGTCCTTGTGCAAGCGCGGCCAGACAAATTTTGCCCCCACTACCCTGGTGAAAAAAAAATATATTGAAATGTATTATTACTATATTCTTTTTTTCAAAAATACAAGTTAAATATATTAGAATATACTTGTACTTTCTAGGAATCGCTTTCAAGTATAACGTAAATATATTTATGTAACTGTACTTAAAACATACTTTGTAATAAGTATTTTTTTAATACACTATACTGAAATATATTTTTCCAAAAATATATTTCAAATAAAATATATATGTCTAATTGGAAATATACTTCTACTCAATTATTTCATTATACATTTAAAGTATATTTTATGCATACTTTGAGTATATATTTTTATATAATACAATAAATATATTAAAGTAATATTTAGCTAAAATTGTATTTTGTATATAAATATATATTTATATAAAGTAAAGTAATATTTAGCTAAAATTGTATTTTCCCCCTCATGGATCGTCACCTTATCGTGGTGGGGGGGTTTGCGTGCCCCAGTGATCCCAGGAGCTATGTTGTCCGGGGCAATTTGCCTCTGATAGGGTCTCCCAAGACAAACTGGTCCTGGGTGAAGGGCCAGACTAAGAACGATCCAACAGACTCTCATGATAAATTGTATATCAAGGATTCAGTGTACCCCGCCCGGTATGGGGTTACCGGGGCCCCACCCTGGAGCCAGGCCTGGGGGAGGGGCTCGAAGGCTAGCGTCTGGTGGCCAGGTTTCCACCCATGGGACCCGGCCGGGCTCAGCCCGAAGGAGTTACATGGGTCCGCCCTCCAGTAGGTTCACCACCTGCAGGAGGGATCATGGAAGTCCGGTGCTATGTGGATTAGGTAGCAGTCAAAGGCGGAGACCTTGGCGGACTGATCCCAAGCTTTCTAAACTGGCTTTTGGTACGTGGAATGTCACCTCTCTGGTGGGGAAGGAGCCTGAGCTGGTGTACGAGATTGAGCGATACCGGCTAGATATAGTGGGCCTCACCTCAACACACAGCTCCGGTTCCGGAACCAGTCTCCTGGAGAGGGGCTGGAGCTTGGCCTTTTCTGGAGTTGCCCCGGGCGAGAGGCGACGAGCAGGGGTAGGTATTCTTGTATCGCCCCACCTTGCTGCCTCTATATTGGAGTTTTCCCCGGTGGACGAAAGGGTTGCTTCCCTGCGCCTTCGGGTTGGGAAACGGGTCCTGACCATCATTTGTGCCTATGCACCAAATGATGTTTCAGAGTACCCACCCTTTTTGGAGTCTGTGACTGGGGTGCTGGAGGGTGCTCCTCCTGGAGACTCCATTGTCCTACTGGGGGACTTCAATGCGCACGTGGGCAACGACAGTGAAACCTGGAGGGGGGTGATTGGGAGGAACGGCCTGCCCGATCTGAACCCGAGTGGTGTTCAGTTATTGGACTTCTGTGCTAACCACAGTCTGTCCATAACGAACACCATGTTCAAGCATAAGGGTGTCCATATGTGCACCTGGCACCAGGACACCCTAGGCCGCAGGTCGATGATCGATTTTGTTATCGTATCATCAGACCTGCGACCGTATGTCTTGGACACCCGAGTAAAGAGAGGTGCAGAGCTGTCAACTGATCACCACCTGGTGGTGAGTTGGATCCGATGGCAGGGGAGGAAGCCATTCAGACCTGGTAGACCCAAACGTATAGTGAGGGTGTGCTGGGAGCGTCTGGCTGAGGCCCCTGTCCGGGAGGTCTTCAACTCCCACCTCCGGAAGAACTTCAACCACATTCCGAGGGAGTCTGGAGACATGGAGTCTGAATGGGCCATGTTCTCCACCTCTGTTGTTGAAGCGGCGGCCCAGAGCTGCGGCCGCAAGGTGGTCGGTGCATCTCGTGGTGGCAACCCCCGAACCAAGTGGTGGACACCAGTGGTGAGGGGGGCCATTAAGCTGAAGAAGGAGTCCTATCAAGCTTGGTTGGCTTGTGGGACTCCCGAAGCAGCTGAGGTGTACCGGCAGGCCAAGCGGAGTGCAGCTCGGGTGGTTGCTGAAGCAAAAACCCGGGTATGGGAGGAGTTCGGTGAGGCCATGGAACAAGACTTTCGGTCGGCTTCAAAGAGATTCTGGCAAACTGTTCGGCGGCTCAGGAGGGGAAAGCAGCTCCCCGTCCACACTGTGTATGGTGCGGATGGGACACTGTTGACTTCAACTGGGGATATCGTCGGGCGGTGGAAGGAATACTTCGAGGATCTCCTCAATCCCACTGATACGCCTTCCACAGAGGAAGCAGGGTTTGGGGACAAGGGGGATGACTCGCCTATCACAGGGGCTGAGGTCGCCAAGGTGGTTAAAAATCTCCTTGGTGGCCGGGCCCCGGGGGTGGACGAGATTCGCCCCGAGTACCTCAAGGCCCTGGATGTTGTTGGGCTGTCATGGTTGACACGCCTCTGCAACATTGCGTGGAGGTCGGGGGCAGTGCCTTTGGCATGGCAAACCGGGGTGGTGGTTCCTCTCTTCAAAAAAGGGGACCGGAGGGTGTGCTCCAACTTTAGAGGGATCACACTCCTCAGCCTCCCTGGGAAGGTCTATGCCAAGGTACTGGAGAGGAGAGTCCGGCCGTTGGTCGAACCTCGGATTCAGGAGGAGCAATGTGGTTTTCGTCCTGGCCGTGGCACATCGGACCAGCTCTTTACCCTCTCGAGAATTCTTGAGGGTTCGTGGGAGTTTGCCCAACCAGTTTACATGTGTTTTGTGGACTTGGAGAAGGCATTTGACCGCGTCCCTCGTGGATTTTTGTGGGGGGTGCTTCGGGAGTATGGGGTATCGGGCTTGTTGTTACGAGCTATTCGGTCTCTGTACGACCGTTGTGAGAGTTTAGTTCGTATTGCCAACACTCGGTCGGAGTCATTCCCAGTGAGAGTTGGACTCCGCCAGGGCTGCCCTTTGTCACCGGTCCTGTTCATAATTTTTATGGACAGGATTTCTAGGCGCAGCCAGGGAATGGAGGGTGTCATACTTGGTGACCACAGGATCTCATCTCTGTTGTTTGCAGATGATGTTGTCCTGTTGGCTTCATCCAGCAATGACCTACAGCTCTTGCTGGGACGGTTTGCCGCTGAGTGTGAAGCGGCTGGGATGAGAATCAGCACCTCCAAGTCCGAGTCCATGGTCCTCAGCCGGAAAAAGGTGGATTGTCCTCTCCGGGTTGGGGACAGGCTCCTGCCCCAAGTGGAGGAGTTTAAGTATCTTGGGGTCTTGTTCACGAGTGAGGGGAAAATGGAGCGAGAGATCGACAGACGGATTGGAGCAGCATCTGCAGTGATGCGGACGTTGTACCGGTCTGTTGTGGTGAAGAGGGAGCTTAGTTCTAAGGCAAAGCTGTCGATTTACCAGTCAATCTACGTTCCTACTCTCACCTATGGTCACGAGCTTTGGGTAATGACCGAAAGAACGAGATCGCGGATACAAGCGGCTGAAATGAGCTTTCTCCGTAGGATTGCTGGACTCACCCTCAGAGATAGGGTGAGGAGCTCAGTCATCCGGGAGAGGCTCAGAGTAGAACCGCTGCTCCTCCACATTGAAAGGAGTCAGTTGAGGTGGTATGGGCATCTGATTAGGATGCCTCCTGGACGTCTCCCACTTGAGGTGTTTCAGGCACGTCCCACTGGGAGGAGACCCCGGGGCAGACCCAGGACTCGGTGGAGAGACTATGTCTCCCAGCTAGTCTGGGAACGCCTTGGTATCCCCTCTGAAGAGCTGGAGCAGGTGGCTGGGGAGAGGGAAGTCTGGGCTTCTCTGCTTGAACTGCTGCCTCCGCGACCCGGACCTCCGGAAAAGCGGTAGAAGATGGATGGATGGATGGATGGATGGATAAAATTGTATTTTGTTGCATACTTTCAATACATTTAATACATTACACTATTCTTTGACTTATTTCAAAGTACATAAGTGAGTATTTACAGTTTTAATTGCATGTATGAACATAAATGAAAATGTATTAATCAGTACATATTTTTGGTACGCTTAAAACACTAAGCATTTTTCAAAAATATACAAATAATTACAATGTATAATTGAAACAGATTAATATTTTATTTTTAAGATACTTCAATCTCGTTCAATATTGTTTGGAAGGGGGACAACAAAGAACTTGTTAAGACAACTTAACATTACACATTTATGCTTTAGTGACAGGGGGTCCACAGCAAATACATTAGTGGTCTTTGACACTTCAGTAATAAACGTAGAATGTATCTTTAACTGTGCATCTTCATCGTTCTCTCTACAGCCAATGAAAACAGCTGGTCTTGAGGAATTTTCGCCACAGCCAATGAGAACCCTTGGGCTTGAGCACATGCGTACGTGGGTTGCGCACACAGTACGTAGCCGCCGCCATTTTACTTTTTATTCGAAAAACAACAATTTGCTCAAATGACGATGGCTTACAAATTTGCGTTGTTCTACTTTCACAAGGAGGTTGTGAAGGTCGAAAGTACATCTTTGATAGTTGGTAGTAATGGAAACTTTATTCAAATAAAATCACGACCAGATTTGGATGATGAAAATTGGTTAGAACTGAAATGTCCTTCAAGGAAGGAGCCTAGCAAAATGGAGGCAGTTAAAGTTTTACTTTTTGGAGGTAAGTTCCCTGCAAAATATTATTTTGTATATTAGAGAGACATAAGATGTGTAATTAATGTATGTGTATAATTAATGTTTGCAGATTCTTTCAAAGACTTTATTCACAAAAAGAATCAGTTTATACTGGGACAAGACATTTGGGCCACACCAGTCATTGCACACAAAGGACAGGGAAGTGCTAGCCAGGTAAGTCTCTAATGTAGAATACTGTTTTGCCATTCTTACAAAACTGTTCTCTAGGGATTTGTAAAAATGTATTAAACGTAATAGTAATGGAGCAGTAATGTGACGTTTTTGAACAAATCAAATATTTGTAACTGTAACTCCCAATGCAGCCTAAACTCACTGAGGAGGCACTGTACTGACTACACACATAGTAATAACATACTAATGTTACATATGTAGCTCATGTATTTTTACCTACATATGTTTAAGCACAATGGGATGCTTGGGATTACATGTGTGGTTTGACCTCACGTCTTGGATGGGACAGTATGTCTGGACTGCCTGTGGATAACAGCTGGAAGACGGAGGTACGGCGATAAGGAGCTGAAAGGACTTGCCGACCTCCTGGGGGCCAGGCGGAGGACTGAAGGACTTGGGGGGGAGAGTTAATGTCAATAAGGGGTTTTGACGGTGATATGTGATTCTCCCTTTGATCTTGTATGTATAAATGAGGAGGTTTTGACTCAGCTCTCTCTCTTCTGTTCTTGAGAGATAGCTGGGGATGTGAATGCAAGATTAAAACCTGAATTAAGAAATAATTCAGCCTCATCTTTTCACACTCCCTACATTGGTGACCAGAGACGTGAGAATGCATAGAAGGGATTCTCCTGATGCAGACTCATCGGAGTCGGCCCAAGCGAGCGCCGTCTCCGTCAAACTGCCGGAATTCTGGCAGGACAACCCGGATTTGTGGTTCCTCCAGGCGGAGCCACAGTTCACGCTCGCGGGAATAACGGCGGATGACACTAAATTCTACCACGTCATCACAAGGCTCGACAACCGCACAGCTCGATGCGTGCGGAGCTTGGTACAACAGCCACCCGCTGACAACAAATACGGCGAGTTGAAGGCTGCCCTCACCGAGTGTTTCACGCCCTCAGCCGAAGAGAGGGCTAGGAGACTCCTGGCTATGTACAACCAAGGAGGGCGCAGGCCAGCCGCCCTGATGGAAGACATGCTGCAGCTGAGGGAATCAGACAATGATGATTTCCTGTTTAAGCACATCTTCCTAAGTAACCTCCCGATGCACATGAGAGGGACCCTGTCCAGCATGCATTGTGCGACCCAGCGGGACTTCCGCGCGCTGGCCCGAGAGGCGCAGCTGCTCCTCGACTCCTGCGGCGAGCAGATGGCCACAGCGGCAGCGGCAGACCTAGGTGCGGCGACCCGAGGCAACAAGGAGCCAGAGACAGCGGAGCCAATCCCACCAACAATGGCAGCGGCGCGGCCCCGACGCAGCAGAGGAGATGGCCTCTGTTTTTATCATCGGCGTTTCGCGGAGAAGGCACACAGGTGTGTGCCGCTGTGCAGCTTCAAGAGCTCAGGAACCGCCAGGACTGGGAATCGTTAGCAGCTTCGGCTCTCGGCGAAAGAAATAAGCTGCTCTACATCACAGATACGAGCTCCGGGCGGCAGTTCCTTGTAGACACCGGAGCCCAAGTGAGTTTCATCACCCCGACCTATGCTGACCGGTTGGCTGGCCCCCGTGGTGACGGGGCAACAGCGGCGAACGGCTCGAGCATCAACACCTACGGAGAAAGGACTTTGTTTCTGTCCTTGCACGGCCGCACTTATGAATGGACTTTTATCATAGCGGCGGTGAGTTTCAACATGTTAGGTGCCGATTTTCTGTGCTCACATGGTTTGTTAGTTGATCTTGCCAACAGGCGCTTGGTTAATCTTTTTATTCTATTCCTTGTGCAGCTCAAGTGTCCCCGCCACCGGTGCAGACGAACGTCGCCACAGCAGGCGGTAGGTTTAACACACTCCTCACCCAGTTTCCAGCGCTCACGGTTCCCACATTTTCGGCAACAGTTGCGAAACACGGGGTGGAGCATTTTATCCCTACAGCAGGCCCCCCCGTCTTCGCGAAAGCTCGCCGCTTGGATGCTGCTAAGCTCTCCAAAGTGCGCGAGGAGTTCGCCAGCCTGGAAAGGCTGGGCATTATTCGCCGTTCGAAGAGCCCATGGGCCTCGCCGCTGCATATGGTCCCTAAAGCTGACGGCTCGTGGAGACCTTGCGGCGATTACCATAGACTAAACAACGCCACAGCGCATGACCGCTACCCAATTCCACACATTCAGGATTTTTTGGTGCATCTAGCGGGAGCGTGCATTTTTTCTAAAATAGACCTGGTTCGCGGCTACCATCAAGTTCAAGTCCGGCCTGAAGACATTCCTAAAACGGCGGTAATAACCCCTTTTGGACTTTTTGCGCATGCCGTTTGGTTTTAAAGGCGCTGCACAAACATTACAACGTATGATGGATGCCGTGTTACGCGATCTCCCTTTTGTGTTCGTCTACCTCGACGACATTTTAGTCGCCAGTACTTCTGAGGAGGAGCACGAAAAACACCTCACTGCGGTTTTTCAGAGGTTGGGAGAGCACGGGTTAATAATTAATCCAGCCAAGTGCCAGTTTGGCGTGGCACAGATCGATTTTTTGGGGCACCGCGTTTCCCCAGAAGGGGCAGGTGTGCGTGCAGTGGCAGAATTTCCCCGACCACAAACGGTCAAATCATTGCAGGAGTTTTTAGGAATGGTAAATTTTTATAACCGTTTCCTACCTCACGCAGCGCAACTCATGCAACCATTATACGCCGCGCTCAAAAAACAAAACCCCTCCAATACGATCGAGTGGTCCCCGGAGCGGGAGCGCGCATTCGCGGAGGTAAAAAAAGCCCTGGCTGACGCCACACTTCTAGCTCATCCAGATCCATCGGCCCGCATAGTGCTCACCACTGACGCATCAGATTTGGCCATAGGGGCGGTCGTGGAACAGCACGTTGCCGGGGTTTGGCAGCCGCTGGCATTTTTCAGCAGATCCTTGAACGAAGCCGAGCGGAAACACAGCACGCTTGACAGGGAGCCGTTAGCGCTCCATTTGGCCGTTCGCCATTTCCAGTTCTGGCTGGAAGGTCGGCGTTTCACCGCGTTTGTCGAACATAAGCCGCTCACTTTTGCGATGTCCAAAATTTCAGAGCCTTGGTCGGGCCAACAACAGAGGCAGCTGGCCGCAATTTCGGAATTTACCACTGATATTCAGCACGTAGCGGGTAAACTCAACGTGGTGGCAGATTGCCTCTCTCGCGCGGTCACAGCACCGGTGCGCGCGGAGGCAGATTATACTACCGCAGCCACAGGGCAAAATAGCAGCACGGAAGCGCACGTGGCCCCAGTTCACGTGGGGATAGATTACGCAGCCATGGCAGCGGAACAGGGTAGTGATGCGGACGTGCGCGCGCTCCAGTCTGGACCAACAGGGTTAAGGCTGGAGAGCAGGTGTTTGCAAACCGGTATGCCCCCCCTAATCTGCGATGTATCGACTGGGCGACCACGCCCGGTAGTCCTGGCCGCGTGGCGCAGCCGCGTTTTTGACTCTGTTCACTCCCTGGCGCACCCAGGGGTACGCGCTTCTGTGAAAATGGTAGCGGAGAAGTTTGTTTGGCCAAGCCTGCGCAAGCACGTGAAAGAGTGGGCAAGAACCTGCATGGCTTGCCAGCGGGCCAAAATTCACAAGCACACAAAAGCTCCTTTAGAACCGTTCCACATTCCGGCCAAGAGATTCGATCATGTGCATGTCGACCTCGTGGGGCCCCCTACCGTCGTTGCAGGGGTTCACACACCTTTTGACAGTGGTGGACCGAACCACACGTTGGCCGGAAGTGGTTCCACTGGCATCGACCACGGCTGCAGAGGTGGCTCGCGTTTTTTTGACGGCCTGGGTAGCGCGTTTCGGGGTTCCGTCGGATATCACGTCCGACAGGGGGCCGCAATTTGTCTCTGAGCTTTGGTCAGCGATGGCCAGCAGCTTAGGAGTGAAAATTCACCGCACTACCGCTTATCACCCCCAGGCTAATGGTTTATGCGAGCGTTTTCATAGGTCTTTGAAGGCAGCCCTCAGAGCGTCGCTTACGGATGCAGATTGGGTAAACAAACTACCATGGGTTTTATTGGGGTTGCGTTCTGCGCCCAAGGAGGATTTAAATGCCTCCCCAGCGGAGTTAGTTTTTGCACAACCTCTCAGGCTGCCCGGTGAGTTCCTACCAGAGCATCCAGAGCCGGGGTGCCTCCCGGCTCTGGGGCCACTGATTGGCTCGGGAGCGGACATGCTCCCGGGCCCCGTTCATCACACTTTTCCGCGCGTTTTTGTTACCAAAGCTTTAAAAAATGCTGAGTTCGTTTTTGTCAGGCACGAGGCTCTAAGACCAACCCTCCGACCGCCATATGATGGCCCATATAGAGTGCTGGAAGCAGGTGATAAGCATTTTGTGCTAAATTTGGGAGACAGAACTGGAATCCGGAAGAGAACAGAGGTCTGTTCGCTGGCTTATAAAGTTCAACTTTTATGCAACTCTGTACTTGCTACTGCTGTCATCGTGAACTGTGTGAAATTTGTAGGGCCCGGCCACCACGACCATTCAATTAAACATTTTTTTTAGACTAGTTAAGAGGGTAAAATAACGTTATAATGTTTCCCCGTTTGAGCCACTATAAGGAAAATCTGCGCCTGACCCAAACTACTTGTTACTGGCATGTTTTTTCTCGGGGTTTTCTCGGTAGCTTTCCTTGCAAAGATACAGATGAGAAAAATTGACTGGAATTCCCCTTTAAATGCTGACCACTGTTGTACTTTATTTTTCTAAGCAAAGAAAAAGTCAAGAAAACCTGTCCAACAAGATGCAAGGGACAAAGTACTGGCAAACCTAAAAGACAGACTCTCACAAAAGCGTTTGCTGGAGGCATCTGAAGAGCTTTTCAGCAGCTCAGATGATTGTCAGACCCCTATTCGCAAGGTTGGCTTGGTGTTTTTGACTTTAAAGAATCCCAGTCATCATTTTGTATATATTTATATGAGATTTTTATTTTCTTAAAGAAAAGACGCATACAGCAGATTTCACCTGATCATAGTGGTGATGAAACTGACATCGGCAGTCCTCGCCCTTTGCACATTGTAAGTTTTGTAAAACCATGTTTGACTTGGTATTTACATTAAATTCTATCATGACTAATGTGTCAATTTCTAGGCTGAAGACATTGAAGATGCCAATTCAGAGGTAAGTACTTATAATTTGGTGGACTTAATTAGAATTATTTAAAAATGTTTTCTCTGTTTGTAGTCTTTGATTGAGGTTCAACATGCTGTGCCAACTATGGCTGAAATAATTGACTGTCTTCGTAGTATGTATAAAGGCTCTAATGGAAATATATTTGTATTCTTATTTGTAAATGTGGCTTATGTAATCCTGCTGTTACCTTCTTTATTCTGCTTTTGAAGAACTCCCAGAGACATTGAAATTGATGAAGGATTGCATTGCAAAAGTTAATGCTTCAATGACAAGTCTCAGACAATTCAATGTCAATTTCTATGTCATCGGCAATGTCTTCATCAGAGAGTGAAGGGGAGATGGTAAGTTTCATTTCATATCAAATTGTATACAATATGTTTGCTTCAAATTGATGTGTTTGAATCAAAAATGTGTAACACACAATGTCACTTTTATTATCTTTATCTGTACAGCACTTCTTACCTGGGAAGTCGGTGGCTGTTTCCAAAAGGTCTTTCCTACGTTTAAACCGCACAAGGATGGCTGTTTTCGCACAAGAACTGGCCGTTCTGATTTTTTCAAAGGACACTCTGGCAAATTCCACACTAACCGGGAGAAATGGAAGAGGAGATATGACCAAAGGCCAGCTTGATGTAGCCAAGGTGCAGGCCATTACAGGTAATTTCAACTGTGTAACCAGACATACCTTTAAACTATAGAGCATGTAGAGTGAATAAAACTAATTCTTTCCTTGTCTTAGGTGATTTGTCATTTGAAACGATCTCCTTATACATTTTAGTACATAGCAGTACAAAAACGTGGTTTATAGATATACTTAAAATCTGTATTAAGTAAGTTTTCTTTTGCAGACGCGGTGATTGAGGAGTTTCCCGGAACCACAGTGTCTGAGGTGCGAGCTGCACTACGCAGGAAGTGCAACAATGAACATTTTTCACATAAGAGGCCATAAATGTTTCATGTAGGGTCTGATTGTTTCTTTTTCTACCCATTGTTAAGGGCTGTTTGCCAAAAAGTGTAAAAAAAAAAAAGTTTTGTTATTTGTACATTTGTTTTCATGCTACCAGGTACCAAGCAACACCACATAAGTTTTGACAAAAAGTGGTGATGAATGTGTTCAGTTTATCTCTTGTCTAGCAGTTCTTAATGTGCTTCTAAGCTCCGAGAGGGCTACTCTTTTCAGATGCTGCTCACTCTGAGGATATGCTTGATGTTATTGTCTACAAGTTTGGAAAATTAGGTGTGTGGGAGAGAAATATTGAATTTTTGCCTATGGATTTGAGGCTGAAATCAGCAAAGGGAAGAACTTTGGAAAAAAAAATGAAATTAATTTCTTTACATCAAAATGTCGGTCCAAGGGGTCAGTAATATGCATTCTATTAAATTTATTTCAACTTGCAGACAATGACGTTAAGGGGACACTTCAGACCAGAGTCATGTGAAGTGACAGCACTAACTCATTTGAGATTATTCTACTTTTTGCATAATTCACTTCTCGAGGTTCGAAACCTTTAGTTACAATTTTTGCACTACATTGTAATTGAATGTATTTTTGGTTTGTTTTGAAATACAAATAAAATATATTTAAGTGTATACTTAGAAGTATTTTCATTATACGAAAAGTGTATTTACAATAGAAACATTGTATATTTAAAGAGTATTTTAAATGACATTTCTATGTATTGCAGTCATTTTAAATAGGTTTTAAATAAACTATAAATCAATTATAAGATTATTGCTAATACACAATAAATGCACTTAAAATATGAAAGTAGTGTAATCATAGTGTATTAGTGAATGAGTAAATCGTCACAGATCATAATATATTAAAAATGCATTGTGTACTTAAAATTGTTCCACTTTAGTACATAAAAATACATTAAGCATACTTAAAGTTGAACTTTATTTCAATTTAAATTTAACTAAAATGTATTGAATACAAAAAAAGTTGTTCCAAAATATCACACTTAAAATTTACTTTACCAAAATATATTAAAATACACTAAAATATACCTAAATTAAATATATTTAGTATATTTTTTTTTCACCAGGGTAGTTTCACCAAAACGCGCACTCCTGAATGTGAAAGGGACTGGACTGACTTAAAAATGCGGCGGCACCAGGAGCTCGGAACCACCGGGTGCGGGTGGCTGGTAGAGACGTCGCAGAGCAAGGGAGGGCCCCCTTCTTGTACCACCCTGCTCTCCAGCCGTAACCCAGTTGACGCAGACTGGAGCATGCAAATGTCCGCACCCCCGGTTTGCTCTGCAGCCATAGTGGGGAAATTGATTCCCATGAAAAACAGGGAGACTAACGCACGCGACAGACAATCGGCCATGACTTTAAGTTTACTGGCATCGTGTTGGATGTCCGTCGTAAACTGTGAGATCGCGGCCAAGTGTCGTTGCTGCTGGGCTAACCATGGTTCCGAGACCTTGGACATCATGTACGTCAGTGGCTTATGGTCCATGAACGCAGTGAACTCGCACCCCTCCAGCCAAAACTGGAAATGGCACGTCGCCAGGTGGAGAGCCAGCAATTCCCTGTCGAATGTGCTATATTTGCGTTTGTTGTCATGCAAAATTCAACTGAAAAATGCAAGCGGCTGCCACGAACCAGAGACGTACTGCTCCACCACTGCCCCTATGGCAACATCAGATGCGTCCGTAGTGAGCGCTATCTGTGCCGACGGATCTGGATCGGCTTGCAATGTGGCATCTGCAAGCACCGTTTTGGTGTTTGCAAAAGCCTGGACTTGCTCAGGAGTCCAGTCGACATTTTCTGCGGGCTTTTTTTTTTTTTTTTTAAAGCATGGCATACAATGGTTGCATCAGCTGGGCTGCCCGGGGAAGGAAACTGTTATAAAAATTGACCATTCCCAAAAACCCTGTAGGGCCCTCACGGTCTGCAAACGCAGAAAGTCCGACACGGCGCACACCTTATCCAGTAGCGGAATTGCAGCCTCCAGCGAGATGCAGTGGCCCAAAAAAATCAATCACTGGCACACCGAACTAGCACTTCGCCAGGTTCACTATAAGCCTGTGCGCTTCCAACCTCTGGAAAACCGTCTTGAGATGGGCGATGTGCTCCTCCTCGGACACGCTAGCTACCAGAATGTCATCTAAGTAGACAAAAACGAAGGACAAGTCGTGAAACACTGCGTCCATTATCCTCTGGAAAGTTTGCGCCACGCCTTTTAATCCGAACGGCATGCATAAAATCTCAAAAAGGCCGGAAGGAGTTATTACCGCTGTTTTCAGGACATCTTCCATGTGCACCGGGACCTGATGGTGTCCGAGGACCAGATCCACTTTCAAAAAAAAAAAAAAAAAAAAAAAAAACACACTCCCCAGCCAGGTGCATGGAAAAATCCTGGATATGCGGAATAGGATAACGATCGTGTTCTGTGGCGTCGTTCAAGTGCCAGAAATCGCCGCACGGTTACCACAACCCGTCGGCTTTAGGCACCATGTGTAGCAGGGATGCCCACGGGCTGTTGGAGCGCCTGGCGATGCCCAGCTGCTCTAAGTTGGCAAACTCCTCACACGCGCTGGCCAATTTAGCTGCATCCAGGCGCCGAGGTTGAGCGAACACCGGCAGGCCTTTTGTAGTTATGAAATATTTGTCCCCGTGTTTCGTTATCATAGCTGAAAAAGTCGGGACCATGAGTGCTGGGAACTGTGCGAGTAAATGTTGGTACTTTCCCCCTGGAGTAAGGGGGTAAGTGTCACAGCTGAGTCTGACATCCCTGTACACCAGACAAGTACAGAGGATGGCTACCTCCATTTTAAATGACTCCCACCCTTTGCACTGCAACTTTCAGCTTCTTCCCTCAAGACGGAGGTTTGCTGTCCCAAAAAGTAAAACCCAGCGCTACAAAAACAGCTTTGTTCCTGCTGCTGTCAAAGAGTTGAACAAGCTGTAACAATATATTGCACATAATTTAGGTACCTTTTTATTAACTCCATTTTATATTTACTTATTTTTGTAGGATGTTACTTGGGTTCTAAATATTTTATTGGGTTTTAGACCTTTGAGTTTTTAACCTCTTTGACTAGTTTTTAACTTTTAATATGACCCTCCTCTCTTACCTCTGGTTTTTCTCTCATCTCTTTGTCTTTTTATACCCTGATTGATGGAGCCTTGAGTATTTTTATCATGTTTATAGTCAGTTTCATGTGTGCCTGTGTTAGTGTCTATGTTGAATATAATTTGTGGCTTGTAAATATGGATGTCACCAGACTGCAAAACAAATCTACCTACGGGTACAAATAAAGTAACCTAAACCTGAACCTGAACCTGGAGCTATAACGTTAGCCAGTGTTGTCAACCCGGCTCCCCTAGCTGTACAGGGCAATGAGGTAAAAGAGACAGCATCCACTAATCGCCTATTAGCAACATCGACTAACAACCCATAGGCACATAGAAGGTCTGCACCTAAAATGACAGCAGAATATGCAGCTACCACAAAGTCCCACTGGAAATTGCATCTGTGTAGCATCATCTCACTTTGGCTCAGCAATAATTATTCTTCTGCTTAAAGACATTTTGTTTCATCCAGGAGTAACACAAAGAAATGGATTTTCTCCCCCCAGGCCACAGCTGAAATCCCCTTTCTTTTGTTAAAACCAGCCTAAGGAATTTCCCCAATGTCCGGCTTTGCTTTTATTGCCCCCATAAAACATGCAACAGACCTGGCCAAACATGGATCCACAGCTCAATAAAATTTCCTTAAACTCTGGGACACGCTGGATTTAACCAGTGAATTTTAAAGTACATTATTACAAACTCAATTCTAAACCTTCTTCTTTTTAGGACTATGAAAGGCAAATGGACTCTGATGTCTTTAATGTGGAAAATCAATAATATGTGTGAAATGCATTAATCTGTGATTTTATATATATGCATGTTATTGTTTAAATGAATGTTTATTCCTGCATGTTAATTTAGAAGCACTGCTTATAAGATACACTAAGGTTAGTTTAGTTATACATAGGTGTGTAAAGATATATTCCAATGTATTTAAAATTGTGTGTATTCATTTGGACTGATCACATTTCACCAGTCTCCAGAGAGACCCCACCTTCTTCATCTCATTGGTCCCTTGTAGACTGTTTGTTATTGGACGAAAGGTTCATCGGGCCTCCCACGAAGGACACTCATTGGCTGAGATCCCGGAAGCCCGCGAAGCTCAACAGAACTTATAAAAAACAGAGGGACCCCTGCTTCAGCCTCTTTTCTTTTCTTTTCTCGCCACTGGTCCATCTCTCTCTATTGTCTACACACAGCAAGGAAGAACAAAGGACCGTCTGAACAAAGACTTCGACCACGTGTCGCTTTTCTGAACACAGAGCAGATAACTCGTAATTTGTTTATGTAACTTTGTATCTTAATGTCTTCTTTTTCTCTTAAATGCCTAGTAATTCCTATTTCTTTGAGCTCAATTCTTAATCGGAGTTAAACTCCAATTTTTATTCATCACTTTTTCTTTGTTAAACTTTCTGTAAAATCACCGTTTGTTTAATTTTAATGTAAACTTTAATCTTGACTTTATTTTTATTATATTTTTCTTGACCAATCACACACCAGAAGCTATAATTTTTATCTAAAGTCTGAAAGTTTTTTTTTTTTCTAATTTGAAATCGGATTAGATAACTTAAATTATTCCCGAAGACCTCTGGAGGTTCGTGTCTACAAGGAATCAATGCGCAGCTGTTCACACGCTGAAGAAGCGTCACCATCTGGCTCCAAACCCAGTTTCAACTGTGGGTCACACAGCCCAGAATCCAGCCCCTTCGACCGCTTGAATTTAAAGGTCGAAATGTGGACCCTGAAAATGTCTGCGGGCAGATATTAACGTCCACGAAATCTTGGGCTGAGGACGACGACAGAACCATCATCACTGAGGATCACGTGAGCTGCAAAACTTTAATTCATCTGCTGAATTAAACGTCTGAGGTTCAGTAATAATTTGTGTATCTAATCAGATGCAAATTAAGAAGCCCTTAACATAACTCTTTTCATTAAAATTCCGTTTTTATTTTCTTAAGATGAATCAAGGACTTTTTTACATAATTAGTAAACTTTCTCCATAAATTTGCGTTGTTTCCATAATCTGTTAACACAAACTGATAGAAATTGGTTTCTCAGTTTAACCCTGGTTCCGAAAATATTGACATTGTTAATCTATCATTTACAAGATTGATTCTATGATTAATGAAATTACTGCAATGTCTGTTAATCATTTCGTTTAATAAATCTGTAAAAATAATAGAAGTTGTTGAGAATTTATTTCATTCTGAGTCTGTTTCAAGCCCAGGTATCGAATTCACGGAAAATTTTTGAGACTGATTATTGATTAATTTGAGTGATTAAACAGGTATAAAGTGAAATTAAAGATTAAATTGCTTCTTAAAGATAGAAGCTGGTGCCCCTTACGAGTGTTATTAACTTTTCTGGTGTATATGAAATGAGATTTGATCTCAGATTCCAATACATCAATATAAATTAAATAATTCATACCTGATCATATTCATATTTATTAATATCCCATATATTTACTCCTACATCTGTGTAAGCATATCGTCAGTGTCCGTTCGCCAAATGTCCTGATGGTGGATCCATTGGCGGCTGTGAGCTCGGGACTCCTGCCTCCTGCCACCCTGTCTGTGTTGACCGGCAGGATGAGGCTCTTCTGGGAGCCGGAGTCCACCAAAAAACGTCTCCCTGAACATGTGTCCATGACATAAAGCAGTTTGTTCCTGTCACCGGCGGTTGCAGGTGCAACTGAATGCCTAACGTACCATCTTCCCGGCTCCTTGAATTGGCATGGCGACAGGCAGCGTTGGGCATTCGAGCGGAAACGGTGATGATAAAAACAGATCGCCCCACTTCTTCGTCTCCTGGTGTCCGTCCTGGTTACCACCAACGGCTCCTCAACCTCACTGGAGTCCCTCATGGATGCTGGTGCCACTGCCTGCACGGTGAGAATTCTGGCTGCCAAAATGATGCAGTCCGCTTCCTGCACCAGTGCGCCGTAGTCCTTGCCGTAATCTTGCCGTGGTCCTTGGCAACTAGCCGTGGCAAGTTGGCCAGGATCCTCCTCACCATAGCTGGTAGGTTCCTGAGGAACAAGTGGGCAAACAGGAAAGATTCATCGTCCTTCCCCCTCAGTTCCAACATGCTCTCTATGAGCTCCTTTACTGATCTGTCACCTAACTCCGAACACGTTAGCAGTATCTCTGCCCTCTGAGGCCCTTGAGCGCCTCATATTTCCCCCAGGCCAGCGGCTACTGGAGCAGGCTCATCACTTGTTGCGTGGCATGCACATCCAGCACAGCGACCATGTAGTAATACTTTGTGTCGTCCGCTGTTATCCCGCGGAGTGCAAATTGGGCTTCTATGTGCAGGAACCATGCGGTCGGGTCATGAAGCCAGAAGTCTGGGAGCTTGACTGAGACAGCACACGCGGTGCTGGTGCTTTCCCTCCAGGTAGTCTCTGGAGCATTGTTTGGCTCACTCTCCATTGGCACGTCTTGGGCTCACCAATGTGGAGAAAGGAAGCAGTGAGGCAACGAGCTGGACAACACAAGAACTTTATTCCTTCTCCAACATACAGTACAGTAAAAAAGAGTCCTGGGTCTCTGTGCATTCTCCTTTTATACCTTTAATTCCATGCATTGAGACCCGGAACTTCCGACCATCATACATTGTTTGGAACAAAGACTTGTGTTGCACATTAACATAATATCACACCGGCACCGCTTCTCACACTCTTTTCTCTTCCAGCGCCTCCGGTGCTCTCTCCTCTCCCCAGGGGGTGAATAGTCCTTACTGTCCCATCTGAGACCCCCCCGCTGACGGTTCCTCTTTCAGTCCATTGTTTCCCCTTTCCCCAACTGCCTTCTCTAGGTGGAGAATCCCCCATCCGTACCACCACACATTGAAGTTAAAGTCTATAGTTGGATCACTATATGACAGTGTGACAGGGGAATGGTGACACACGGGGAAAAAAAAAAATCCTGTTGTGGCAGCACAAGGGGTGGTCATACTCAACCCAGGGTCTTTGGGGAATGGGGGGAAAGAGTTGAGAGATGGAAATGAGGAGAAGAAAAGGAGAGGGGGCAACAGTCGGCGCCAGAGCACCAGGGTTTAGAAAACCAAATTAAAGGGGACCTGTGGTGTTCGTGAAAAAAAAGATATTATATTGAGCCCCTGTCTCACGTTCTAGTTCAAGTTTAAGTTTAAGTTCAAGTTCAAAGCAATGCGATATAAATCCATTGCTGATGTGCTGGTTCAGCTATCTCAGCAAAACATGGGCGCAGCCATACTAGCGGCTACATGGCCTGCCAGGACGCTTCCTGTGACGTAGGGTTGTGGCTACCACGATCTGGATCAATATTGGCTGAGTCTGGAGTGCCCGGATGAGCAGTGGCTTTCGGGATATTCAAATTCAAACGTTTATTTCAAACTCAGAGTTCATATTAAATGCAGAACTAAAACGAGTAGAAAATAAATAAATAAATGCTTAAATTCAGCAGGTCATCTCGTCTGATCTGAGGTCGTAACAGCCGCCAGACGGCCAATGATTCGGCGCTGAGCTCTTCCCTCGCCGCTAAAAGTATATACAGATCAGCAGACACTCGGCGCTCTTGTAACAACAAAAACATACAATGTGATATGGATATCGCAACATGGCGGAATGTAAAGTCTTTGGATGTCTCAATAATAAGCGAAAAAACAAAGATAAACACTTCTTTTGTGTACCCAAACCCAGCTCACCTTGTCGGAAGATCGTAGCAGAAAAGTGGTTGCGCAATCTCGGAACAGGGCACAGACGTTTCCTTTCAGACGAAATTGCGTTGTGTGTGAGGACCACTTCGTCACTTTCACCCTCAGAAGACCTTTCTGGCTCAAACCTGTAGCCATGTTGGACGAATTCTTCCTCAGAGTCCGACAATTCAGCCATAATAGAATAAAAACACTCACAAAAGCACCCTAGTCGCTCATATAGGCGGAGTATTGACTTTTCAGTAGCAACGTAGTGACGTCACATCCGCATGTGTCATGGCTGCGCGCATAGTTTTCATTGGCTGGCCATGCCTGCGGTCGTATTTGCATATTTCTCTGGTGGTATATGGCTGACAATAATTATTTAACCAAATAACGAATACTTTGCCTAATGTTTTCAAGTTGAATGCGTTTAGACGACCACCACAGGTCCCCTTTAAGATGCACCTTCAGACTTCCGGTTATGGCGGCCACATAGGAAGACGTGTTTCACACTGCTCTTCTCCTAAAAATAAAAAGTTTACTAAAACTCTCTTAATTGGAACAAAAACCCTTCCCAGCGTTTAGGCGCGGATATGGTAAAGAACAAGGCTGGGAAATTAGGTGGAGGAAAAAGCAATTCAACAAAACAACCCAAGCTAACAGACTTCAACGCTCGAGGTGAAACAGAAAAGGCTCCAGGGACGATGGCGGAGGATGTAGCCAGCGGCGGAGCGGGAGCTGCTGAGGAGGGGACAAGCGCGGTGCTCGCTGCCATCAGCAGCATGAGAGCAGAGTTTTTGTCTAAATTTGATGGAATTATAGCAGCGATAGAAGGAATGAGAAAGGAAATAAGCGACTGTATGGAACGAGTATCGCAGGCGGAGCTCCGAATTTCAAGCGCTGAAGATGACGTCACCAGCCTACAATCAAAGTTGCAAACACTGGAATTAAAATGGAAACATCTGGAAGATAACGTCCTGGGCTTGGAATCCCGCTCGCGATGGAATAATTTGAGGCTGGTGGGCCTCCTGGAGGGAGCAGAGGGATAGGACTCATGTTCCTTTTTGGAAAAGTGGATTCCAGAAGCGCTGAACAACGTGGACCTGCAGTCATCAGTCATTTTAGAGAGCGCTCACCGAATCGGCCCACCGAGAGATAATAAGACACCACCGAGGACGCTGATTATGAAGTTCCTCAGCTACAGGGACAAGATGACGGTCACCAACGCGGCGCGAGCTAAAGGGGAAATTAAATACCAGGATCAACAGGTGCGGTTCTACCCAGACTTCGCCACAGGAATTCAACAATTAAGGAGGCAGTTCGACCCTGCCTGCAAAGAGCTGCGCAACCTTGGTATTCGTCACGGAGTGATTCATCCGGCAAGACTGCTGGTCACATATAAGGGCAGAACCCACATCTTCAAGACCCCTCAAGAGGCGCAGGAGCTCATTAAGCAGATCCAAGAGGAGACTGGTGGGAGCTAAGCATGAACATGACAAAGGTAGAACATTTAAGCATTTGTACAGGGATCTGATTGATCTGAAACATATAACATGTCTACAAAATACAGACTGTATTAAAAAAAAAAAGCTATGATGTACAAAGTTGCTATAAAACTTTGAAGTTATGTTGAAAAAACTACAGAAGAGAGTTAATGTCATTAAAAATAGTAGTAGAGTCAGGGTGATTGAGAGGAGAAAGAGTGGTTTGACTGATACTCGCAAGTGTGGAACAGTCACTAGCTATAACGGGAGACGGAATTTTTTTGATTTTGGGGGGATAACCACGAATGTGGGGAAGGGGAATCTGTTCTTGTTTGGTTTGTAGGATGAATGTTCTATCATCCATGTTTTTGCTTCTCTGTATGAGCATGTTCATATTGCAAGGTAATCTCAAACTCCTTATTGATCACAGTTCAAAGCGTTAATCTTAATTTAACTTCATGGAATTGCAGAGGTCTACAAAATCTAAAAAAACTTAAACAAGTTATGAATAAAATAAAAGACATAGATTCAAAAATTGTATTTTTACAAGGAACTCATCTCATAGAGGAGGATGTAAAAAGAATTAGGAAAAGATGGCAAGGTAACGTGTTCATCTCATCATTTTCATCCCGAGCTAGGGGAGTTATGATTCTCTACACAAAACAGTCCCATTTCAGGTGAAAAATGTAACTGGAGACAAATTTGGAAGATATCTAATCATCCAAGGATCTTTGTTATTAGAAAATATAAATCTGGTGAACTTATACGGCCCCGATATTGATGATCAAAACTTCTTTGTTAATTTATTCCTTACTTTATCATCACTTTCAGGGCAACATATAATAGCAGGGGATTTTAATTGTACATTGAATCCCAGTATAGACAGATCAACAGGACTGGACTGTACGTACAATGGATGTAGGATGACTATTAATCATTTTATGAAAGAATTGAGATTGCTAGATATATGGAGAGAAATGAAACCACAAGTCAAAGCCTGTTCTTGTTATTCTAATACCTATAAGACATTCTCACGTATTGACTACTTTTTGATCTCTACAGAATTTAGGTCCAAGATTCAAAACTGTTTCTATGATAACATTGTGATCTCTGATCATGCACCCTGCTGTCTAATATATGTAGATAAGAAATTGACAAAGGATCCAGGTAGGTGGCATTTTCAGCATAAATGGCTTCAGGATGAGGAATTTGTTAAGTACATAGAAAAACAGATGAGTTCTTTGATATTACTACTATACAAACAATGGCATGTACAAAGTGGGAGGCTTTCAAAGCTTTTATTAGGGGGCATATTATTAGTTATACAGGTTCAAAATCTAAGAAGACTCGAGAGGAGAGAGTCCAATTGGAACGTAAAATAAAAATTCTTCAAGAAAAGGTGTATGCAGGAAGTAACCCACAGTTAGAGAACGAATTACTGATTCTGAGAGCTGAATATGATAAAAAAAAAAAAATCAGCAAATAGAGCTGCCTCGAGTCTTCTAAGATTGAAGCAAACTTTTTATGAACAAGGTGAAAAATCAGGAAAATTATTGGCATGGCAGATTAAACAATTAGAATTTAAAACACCAATTACCAGTATTATAAGTAATGGACAGGTAGTTATAGATCCTTTAGAAATTAATAGTGCCTTTAGAGATTATTATGAAAAACTATATGATACAAAAAATGAAACTGACTTAACAAAACTAAATGGGTTTTTGGGTGGATTATCTATACCGTGTATTCCAAATGAAAACAGGGAGATACTGGAGTCTAAAATTAGTCAAGAAGAAGTTGGGCAAGCCATTGATAATATGAAATCAGGAAAAAGAGCAGGACCAGATGGCCTTCCAAAAAAATTTAAGAATAAATTAATAAAACCACTTTTGGAAATGGTTTTAGAAGCATTTCAAAATGGTAATTTACCACCATACATGAATAATGCCTTAATTATACTGTTGCCAAAACCAGGTAAACCCCCTAATAAATGTGAAAACATGAGACCAATAAGCTTATTAAATGCTGATCTTAAAATAATCTGTAAAATTTTAGCAAAACGACTACAAGAAATATTACCAAATATTATTAACCGAGATCAGAATGGCTTTATAATGGGAAGACAAGGCTTCCATAATGTAAGAAGACTATTTAATATTATTTATTCCAATAAAGAAGCACCGGATTCAGCTCTCCTATCATTGGACGCCGAAAAGGCCTTTGATAGGGTCGAATGGCCCTATCTTTTTGAAGTCCTACAAAGGTTTGGACTTGGAAATAATTTCATAAAATGGGTCCAGATAATATACAATAATGCTACAGCAGAAATCCTAACAAACAGCAATATCTCAAAATCAATAAAAATCAATAGAGGATGTCGGCAAGGCTGTCCACTTCCACCTTTATTGTTTACTATGGCAATTGAACCTTTAGCAATGGCAGTACGTTTACATCCACAAATATATGGAATTAAATAGGACCAATAGAACATAAAATCTCCCTGTATGCCGATGACATAATTTTGTTTATGTCGAATTTTAAAAAATCAATTCCGACCTTGTTAAATTTAATAAAGAACTTTGGGGAAATATCAGGATATAAAATAAATAAAAATAAATGTTCAATATTAATGCTAAATGAGATCCAGAGAAATCACCCAGCTCCTGAGGTAAATCAATTCAATGTTGTAAATCAGTTTAAATATTTAGGAATTCAAATTTTGCCTAAGCTAGAATCAGTCACCAGTGCCAACTATGAAGCCTTAATGACAGATATTAATGAGTTGCTTCAGAGATGGATGTCACTACCAATGTCGATGATCGGGAGAATTAATATACTTAAAAGTAATATCTTACCAAAAATACTTTATTTATTTCAATACATTCCTTTACCACCACCTTCAGATCTATTCTCAAGAATTAAAAAAAAGTTAGTGGAATTTATATGGAACAATAGGAAGGCTAGATTATGTTTGTCCTTACTATATTTACCATTTGATCGTGGAGGTCTGAAATGTCCAAACTTTATGTTGTATTACTGGTCAGCACAACTGAGGTCTATGACATATTATTTTTCATCAAATGATCCTCCTCACTGGACTGAAATGGAATCATACAATTTACCTTTACCTCTTCCCTTATTCATATACTCAGACTCGGCTAAAAAATTACAGAAACAAGTTAAAAATCCAATTGAAAAGCACATGATCAAAATATGGTGTGAAACCAAAAAATATTTTAAAGAACCACACTTACTGTCACAATTTAACCCAATATGGGGTAATCAATATTTTACAGCAGGGAGAGCGGATGCTATATTGAAAGTATGGAATTTAAAAGGGATTCAAAAGATTCAAGACTTATATTTGTCACACTCAGATAACAATGTCTTTTGAAGAACTGAGGATTAAATTCAATCTTAATAGAACACATTTTTTTTTAAATATCTTCAGCTTAGAAATTTTATTCGATCAAATCAAAATAATGCTCTCACCCGACCTACTTATTCATCCTTGGAAAAAATTTTGACGAAAGTAAGAGAAAGGGTATTATTTCAGAGTTTTATAACTCATTGACACTATTCTCAAGTGAAAACTCACAGAAAAGACTGAATTATTGGAAAGAAGACCTGCAAATTGAAATTTCAGAGGAACAATGGGAAATGGCTTGTGCAGAAGCTCAAACCAAATCAATAAATGTACGTCTTAAACTGATACATTTTAAATGGTTAATGCGGATGTATGTTACACCAGTGGAGTTAAATAGATATAACAAAAACATACCAGATACATGCACAAAATGTATGGAAAGTAAAGGAACCCTATTTCACTGTTTATGGGAATGTAGAAAAATCAGAATGTTTTGGGAAGAGGTGAGGGTAACAATGGAAAAAATAATTTCAAAACAATTCACATTGAACCCTAAACTGTTTTTGTTGGGTCTGTATCCAGAAAAACATAACTTTAATAAGAGTGAAAGAGCATTCATAGACCTCAGTTTGCTTAATGCCAAAAAATGTATTGCACTACTGTGGAAAAAGACTCATAGACCAGATGTGACTCAGTGGTTAAGACAGATGTTAACAAACCTTCCACTAGAAAGAATAACATACATACTGAAATTAAAGGAAAATGTGTTTGAGAATATATGGAGACCTTTCATTGATTATGTAAAGAAATTAAACATAACTTCTGAAGAAGAAGGTGAATGATATGTGTGGACCTTGCAAATTCCAAACTCATGAATGTATATTATGTATTCTTATGTAATAGATTACCTAGACTAAACAGAGGAGCATTGTTGTTGACTTGCTTTTGTTAATGGTTGTTGTTGTTTTTAGTACATTTTTTTTTGTTAGTGTTTTTTTTTTTAATTTTTAAATTACTTTAGTGTTAGTGTTTGACTGTTTGTGCCATGTTTGTAAAAAAAAAAAGGTTCAATAAAAAATATTGTGGGAAAAAGATGTGCCTTCATACCGGGCAATGCCAGGCGTGAATGTATTATATGAAGTGAAGATGCGCCTCCACACCTCAGATGCCAGGTGTGGAAGTATTGTGTGGTGTGATGCTCTTGTGTGTATGTTAATGTGTGTACTCCAGGCGCCAAAGAAGGGAGTGAAACTGAATAAAAGAAAATCCACTTTGGCGCCCGAGTCAGTCTGTTCTTCTTGTTAGAGGAATAAAGTTGCGTGTCTGTGGCTGCTCGTGTCTCGTCTGATCAATCCTCTACACTGTGAAAGAAAACCCTTGGTAATCTGCATAGACAGACGTGACGCTACTGAGTAAAATAAGTAAATAAACACCATTGAATACCACTCCACTCTTACAGCTGAATTTATATCTAAATCCAAATCTGTGTCAGAATCCAAATTACGCATGACAGCCAGGATGAAGCCTTTTATTTCCAGATTGTAATCTCCAAACAGAGATATTTTAGACTATGGAAACATCTCTTCACTCCAATACAGCTGCAAATGTTACCACTGCAGCTACCGGGGTTCACCTGCAGGGATCTGCAATCCAGCTACCTCCATGTAGTCTGCAGTCAGGGGCTTCTCATTGCGTCGGCTCTTTAACCCGTTTTCCACTAGTACCTACTCAGCCCAACTCTACTCGGCTTGACACGGTGCGATTAGTTTTCCATTTCAACCGAGTCCCACCTCAAGTGGGTAGAGTTGGGTTCATTACAGGAAGGCGGCCCATTATCCCGTTATGTTGTTTCCATGCTGACATTTTCACTGATAAATAATGTAAAAGACGCTTAAAATCACAAAACACTCAATCTTCCCATGAGCTGCCTCAGCTCAGAGACCTCCCAGTATACTTTTTTTTTTTTTTCCCATTTCAGCTCGCTCCACTGCAGCAGGGCTGACGGGGCTGAAAACTTCGTACAGTTGTTATTAAATTTGACCAAATGTAGTTTATTTTTCAAGCACAGGGATCCAAGCACTGCAACACCAATAGAAGAACTGTGTGCACCGACGGGGAGACCATTGAAAAATAACCACATTTGGTCAAATTTGACCACTACACTAGTCACAAAAAGTTAGGGGTATTCGACTTTGGGGTAAAATTTCAGGATGCACCTAAAATGCACTATAACAGGTTTCCATTCATGTGCCATGGAGGGCCAAGACCCTGCAGGTTTTCTCTTCTGCCCACTCTCTTCAGCAGGTGTTTTCACTTTTTTTTTTTTTCTCTCGGCGCCACACCAGTCGGCTGCCTTTTGCAACAGCGGCTCGATTCAGAGTCTTTTTCCCTTCCTCTCTCTTTTGATCCGTCTTTTTTTTTCACCCCACTTATATCACGGACACACAGATCGTCCTAAATGTCTCCTGAGCCGGTGGACGGAGCCACTGTTTATAGCAGGATACGATACAGCAGAGAACAGCTGCTAGCATTCAACCGCCACCCGGTCCCATTGGAAAAACTCGACATACCGAGAGAACTGAGGCGAAAACGCCGCGGCTGCCGGGCTGGAGTAAGGCGGAGGACAAAAAATATAAGGTACAGACCCTCCCTTCCATCTGTTGTCATGGGAAATGTACGGTCGATACTGGGAAAGTTAGATGAGCTAGCGGCTATCTCCCGTTATGATAGCACATACCGGGAGTGCTCTCTCCTTTTGTTTACTGAGACGTGGCTAACTGAACTAGCAGCAGATGCTAACATTGAGCTGGAGGGTTTTCACATGATACGAGCTGACTGAACACCAGACAGTGGCAAGGCTAGGGGCGGTGGAGTGATAATGTATGTTAACAACAACTGGTGCAGACCGGGACATATCACTGTTAAACGACGACACTGCAGCAAAGACATTGAGTTGCTAGCTGTTAGCATGAGGCCTACATATCTCCCGAGAGAACACTCACACGTGATCTGCATTGTTGTTTATGCAAATCCGACGGCGAACGCTGGGACAGCACGTGACGTCATCCATTCAGTAACCAGCAGGCTGCAGACAGAACACCCAGATGCTCTTCTCCTCATCTCAGGCGATTTCAACCATGTTTCACTGTCTCCCATTCTACCCACGTTCACCCAGTATGTCACATGCCACACTAGAGACAATAAAACACTGGATTTATTCTACGCAAACACTAAGGAGGCGTACACCTCATCACAACTCCCCCCACTCGGGAGATCGGATCACAACTTGGTTCATCTCCGGCCGGTGTACAAACCCCTAGTGCACAGACAACCTCCGGCCATGCACACTGTGGAGTTATGGTCTGAGGAGACAATGGACACCCTAAAGGGCTGTTTTGAAGCCACCGCCTGGAAGCAGCTCTGCGATCCACATGGTGAGGACATCGATGGCCTCATTCACACCTTCACGGGCTACCTCAGCTTCTGTGTGGACAAATCCGTTCCCACCAAGACCATACGGCGTCACTCAAACAACAAACCCTGGATCAACCCTGAGATAAAAACACTTCTGAGAGAGAAGAAGAGGATCTTCAGGTCAGGGAACAGGGAGATGCTGAAGTCCGTACAGAGGGAGCTGAGGAGAAAGATCAGAGAAGGCAAGGACAGCTTCAGGAAGAAGATGGAGGACAAGCTGAAACAGAGCGACATCAGCGGGGTCTGGAGAAACCTCAAAACCATCTCGGGGCTCCAGAATACCTCCCCCCAGGCCACAGGGGGCAGGGAGTGGGCGAACAACCTGAATCTGTTTTTCAATAGAATTGACCAACCGCCCTCCCCCCTGACTGCACAACAACCACTGCTCCCTCTAAAGAAATCAAGTCCTGCTGCCCACTCCCCACTCCACCAACACCCCCCCACTCCCAACACACAGCCCCCCATCCTGACCCTGACCAGGACCCAGGTGAGGACGGAGCTGAGGAAGATCAAGGCGAGGAAGGCGCCGGGACCGGACGGCATCAGCGCAAAGCTCCTCAAGTCCTGTGCAGACCAGCTGTGTGGGATTGTGACGTATATCTTCAACATGAGCCTGAAACTGGGGAGGGTACCACAGCTGTGGAAAACATCTTGTGTGGTACCTGTACCAAAAACTTCCCACCCCAAAGACCTGAACAGCTACAGACCGGTGGCCTTGACGTCCCACTTGATGAAGACCCTGGAGAGACTGCTCCTTGCTCACCTCCGCCCCCTGGTGGAACCAGCGATGGATCCACTCCAGTTCGCCTACCAGCATGGCATTGGGGTGGAGGATGCGGTGATCTTCCTCCTTCACCGTTCTCTGTCCCACCTGGAGAAGCCCGGGAATATGGTGAGGATCATGTTCTTTGACTTCTCCAGTGCTTTCAACACCATCCAACCGATGATCCTGAAGGACAAGCTGCTGCGCGCAGGGGTGGACCAGCACCTGTCATCATGGATCCTGGACTACCTCACGAACCGGCCTCAGTTTGTGAGAACCCGGGACTGTGTGTCCGACACGATCATCAGTAGCACGGGGGCCCCCCAGGGAACGGTGCTGGCTCCCTTCCTGTTCACTCTTTATACTGCGGACTTCTCACACAACACAACACACTGCCATCTACAGAAGTTCTCTGATGACTCTGCGATCGTTGGCCTCATCTCCAATGGAGATGAAGCTGAGTACAGAGGGCTTATCCAGGACTTCGTGGACTGGTGCCATCGGAACTGCCTCCAGATCAACGCGAGGAAAACTAAGGAGCTGGTGGTGGACTGCCGCAGGCATGGGCAGCCCCTCACAGTACCAGTAAATATACAGGGAACAGACATCGAGATGGTGACATCCTATAAGTACCTGGGTATTCATCTGAACAATAAACTAGACTGGTCACACAATACTGATGCACTCTACAAGAAGGGACAGCGCAGGCTGTTCCTGCTGAGGAGACTCAGGTCTTTTGGTGTACAAGGGGCGCTGCTGAAGTCATTCTATGACACGGTGGTGGCATCAGCCATCACTTTTGGAGTGGTCTGCTGGGGCAGTGGCATTACTGCAGCCGATAGGAAGAGACTGAACAAACTGATTAAGAAAGCTAGCTCTGTCCTGGGGCAGCGCCTTGATCCGATGGAGGAGATAGGAGAGAGAAGGACGGTGGCTAAACTGTCATCTCTGCTGGAGTCCGAGTTCCACCCTATGCAGGACATACTGAATGCACTGAGGAGCTCATTTAGCAGCAGACTACATCATCCCAGGTGCACAACCGAGAGGTTTCGTAGGTCCTTCCTACCAACGGCTGTCAGACTGTACAACCTAAGCAGGGCTGCTCGCAGAGATAGCAAAAAGACGTAACAAACTAATAGTTTTTTGAATGCAAAAGATGCAATAGACTTACACAATGGTCCCCTCCGGCATACAACTAGGAACTTACCGGTCGCTATGGAGGGTGAGAATATGTATGGGCACATAATCATACCATGTAGGATAAGATAAGATAAGATAAGATAAGCCTTTATTAGTCCCACAACGGGGAAATTCCAGGATTGCAACAGCACAGGGATAGCAACACTCAGAGCAACAATCAGAAGGCAAGAAAAAAAACAAGCAAGCAAGAGCAGCTAATATACATATGTACGTATTACTATAAAATATATATATATACACACACACACACAGACACACAGTGCAGAGCATTGTAGCTGGATGGAATAAATATATGAATATATGAACACACAGTGCAGAGCATTGTAGCTAGATGGAATAAATATGTAAATATATAAACACCCACAGTACGGAGCATTGCAGCTAGGTGGAATAAATATGCAAGTATATAAACACACACAGTGCGGAGCAATGTAGCTAGATGGAATAATATGTAGATATATAAATATATAAACACACCCAGTGCTGAGCATTGTAGCTAGATGGAATAAATATGTAAATATATAAACACACACAGTGCAGAGCATTGTTGCTAGATGGAATGAAACAGCATAACCGTCTACTTAGTTATCCTACATGGTATGATTATGTGCCCATACATATTCTCACCCTCCATAGCGACCGGTATGTTCCTAGTTGTATGCCGGAGGGGACCATTGTGTAAGTCTATTGCATCTTTTGCATTCAAAAAACTATTAGTTTGTTACGTCTTTTTGCTATCTCTGCGAGCAACCCTGCTTAGGTTGTACAGTCTGACAGCCGTTGGTAGGAAGGACCTACGAAACCTCTCGGTTGTGCACCTGGGATGATGTAGTCTGCTGCTAAATGAGCTCCTCAGTGCATTCAGTATGTCCTGCATAGGGTGGAACTCGGACTCCAGCAGAGATGACAGTTTAGCCACCGTCCTTCTCTCTCCTATCTCCTCCATCGGATCAAGGCGCTGCCCCAGGACAGAGCTAGCTTTCTTAATCAGTTTGTTCAGTCTCTTCCTATCGGCTGCAGTAATGCCACTGCCCCAGCAGACCACTCCAAAAGTGATGGCTGATGCCACCACCGTGTCATAGAATGACTTCAGCAGCGCCCCTTGTACACCAAAAGACCTGAGTCTCCTCAGCAGGAACAGCCTGCGCTGTCCCTTCTTGTAGAGTGCATCAGTATTGTGTGACCAGTCTAGTTTATTGTTCAGATGAATACCCAGGTACTTATAGGATGTCACCATCTCGATGTCTGTTCCCTGTATATTTACTGGTACTGTGAGGGGCTGCCCATGCCTGCGGCAGTCCACCACCAGCTCCTTAGTTTTCCTCGCGTTGATCTGGAGGCAGTTCCGATGGCACCAGTCCACGAAGTCCTGGATAAGCCCTCTGTACTCAGCTTCATCTCCATTGGAGATGAGGCCAACGATCGCAGAGTCATCAGAGAACTTCTGTAGATGGCAGTGTGTTGTGTTGTGTGAGAAGTCCGCAGTATAAAGAGTGAACAGGAAGGGAGCCAGCACCGTTCCCTGGGGGGCCCCCGTGCTACTGATGATCGTGTCGGACACACAGTCCCGGGTTCTCACAAACTGAGGCCGGTTCGTGAGGTAGTCCAGGATCCATGATGACAGGTGCTGGTCCACCCCTGCGCGCAGCAGCTTGTCCTTCAGGATCATCGGTTGGATGGTGTTGAAAGCACTGGAGAAGTCAAAGAACATGATCCTCACCATATTCCCGGGCTTCTCCAGGTGGGACAGAGAACGGTGAAGGAGGAAGATCACCGCATCCTCCACCCCAATGCCATGCTGGTAGGCGAACTGGAGTGGATCCATCGCTGGTTCCACCAGGGGGCGGAGGTGAGCAAGGAGCAGTCTCTCCAGGGTCTTCATCAAGTGGGACGTCAAGGCCACCGGTCTGTAGCTGTTCAGGTCTTTGGGGTGGGAAGTTTTTGGTACAGGTACCACACAAGATGTTTTCCACAGCTGTGGTACCTTCCCCAGTTTCAGGCTCATGTTGAAGATATACGTCACAATCGCACACAGCTGGTCTGCACAGGACTTGAGGAGCTTTGCGCTGATGCCGTCCAGTCCCGGCGCCTTCCTCGCCTTGATCTTCCTCAGCTCCGTCCTCACCTGGGTCCTGGTCAGGGTCAGGATGGGGGGCTGTGTGTTGGGAGTGGGGGGGTGTTGGTGGAGTGGGGAGTGGGCAGCAGGACTTGATTTCTTTAGAGGCAGCAGTGGTTGTTGTGCAGTCAGGGGGGAGGGCGGTTGGTCAAATCTATTGAAAAACAGATTCAGGTTGTTCGCCCACTCCCTGCCCCCTGTGGCCTGGGGGGAGGTATTCTGGAGCCCCGAGATGGTTTTGAGGTTTCTCCAGACCCCGCTGATGTCGCTCTGTTGCAGCTTGTCCTCCATCTTCTTCCTGAAGCTGTCCTTGCCTTCTCTGATCTTTCTCCTCAGCTCCCTCTGTACGGACTTCAGCATCTCCCTGTTCCCTGACCTGAAGATCCTCTTCTTCTCTCTCAGAAGTGTTTTTATCTCAGGGTTGATCCAGGGTTTGTTGTTTGAGTGACGCCGTATGGTCTTGGTAGGAACGGATTTGTCCACACAGAAGCTGAGGTAGCCCGTGAAGGTGTGAATGAGGCCATCGATGTCCTCACCATGTGGATCGCAGAGCTGCTTCCAGGCGGTGGCTTCAAAACAGCCCTTTAGGGTGTCCATTGTCTCCTCAGCCCATAACTCCACAGTGTGCATGGCCGGAGGTTGTCTGTGCACTAGGGGTTTGTACACCGGCCGGAGATGAACCAAGTTGTGATCCGATCTCCCGAGTGGGGGGAGTTGTGATGAGGTGTACGCCTCCTTAGTGTTTGCGTAGAATAAATCCAGTGTTTTATTGTCTCTAGTGTGGCATGTGACATACTGGGTGAACGTGGGTAGAATGGGAGACAGTGAAACATGGTTGAAATCGCCTGAGATGAGGAGAAGAGCATCTGGGTGTTCTGTCTGCAGCCTGCTGGTTACTGAATGGATGACGTCACGTGCTGTCCCAGCGTTCGCCGTCGGATTTGCATAAACAACAATGCAGATCACGTGTGAGTGTTCTCTCGGGAGATATGTAGGCCTCATGCTAACAGCTAGCAACTCAATGTCTTTGCTGCAGTGTCGTTGTTTAACAGTGATATGTCCCGGTCTGCACCAGTTGTTGTTAACATACATTATCACTCCACCGCCCCTAGCCTTGCCACTGTCTGGTGTTCGGTCAGCTCGTATCATGTGAAAACCCTCCAGCTCAATGTTAGCATCTGCTGCTAGTTCAGTTAGCCACGTCTCAGTAAACAAAAGGAGAGAGCACTCCCGGTATGTGCTATCATAACGGGAGATAGCCGCTAGCTCATCTAACTTTCCCAGTATCGACCGTACATTTCCCATGACAACAGATGGAAGGGAGGGTCTGTACCTTATATTTTTTGTCCTCCGCCTTACTCCAGCCCGGCAGCCGCGGCGTTTTCGCCTCAGTTCTCTCGGTATGTCGAGTTTTTCCAATGGGACCGGGTGGCGGTTGAATGCTAGCAGCTGTTCCCTGCTGTATCGTATCCTGCTATAGACAGTGGCTCCGTCCACCGGCTCAGGAGACATTTAGGACGATCTGTGTGTCCGTGATATAAGTGGGGTGAAAAAAAAAAGACGGATCAAAAGAGAGAGGAAGGGAAAAAGACTCGGAATCGAGCCGCTGTTGCAAAAGGCAGCCTACTCGTGTGGCGCCGAGAGAAAAAAAAAATAAAAAAAAAATAAAGGATAACTAAGTAGACGGTTATGCTGTTTCATTCCATCTAGCAACAATGCTCTGCACTGTGTGTGTTTATATATTTACATATTTATTCCATCTAGCTACAATGCTCAGCACTTGGTGTGTTTATATATTTATATATCTACATATTATTCCATCTAGCTACATTGCTCCGCACTGTGTGTGTTTATATACTTGCATATTTATTCCACCTAGCTGCAATGCTCCGTACTGTGGGTGTTTATATATTTACATATTTATTCCATCTAGCTACAATGCTCTGCACTGTGTGTTCATATATTCATATATTTATTCCATCCAGCTACAATGCTCTGCACTGTGTGTCTGTGTGTGTGTGTATATATATATATTTTATAGTAATACGTACATATGTATATTAGCTGCTCTTGCTTGCTTGTTTTTTTTTTTTTTTTTTTTTTTTTTCTTGCCTTCTGATTGTTGCTCTGAGTGTTGCTATCCCTGTGCTGTTGCAATCCTGGAATTTCCCCTTTGTGGGACTAATAAAGGCTTATCTTATCTTATCTTATCTTATCTTATCAGCAATCAGTGGGAAGAAATTCAGTGGAATCTACTGTTGAAGACACTGGTTGGAGGAAAAGCCTGCAGGGTCTTGGCTCTCCATGGCACATGATTGGACACCCCTACACTATAACCTTTACAGGTGAACTTAATTTGACCTTCTCTAACCTTTTGAATGCACATGTCCAACTGTTCAGTGTTTCAGTACTTTTTGCATAACTTACTGCTCTCCAAGGTGCTTAATGGCAAAATTCACCACAGGTGCTTGATCCATGAATCGACCAATACATTTTCTGGTTCAATTAGAATTGATATTAAACAGTCCTCTTCTTCATGCTGTTCACATTTTGACATCATGAGACCAAGACGACACTTAACAACTGATCAACACGTAGTGATGGGTCCATGAGGCATCATGATGCGTTTCGACACATTGCAAAACTGTATTGATACTGTGTCACTGAATACTGACACCTGCTGGACCTTAAAATCCCTACAGGCAACCTAGTTGACAGACTCAACTGACACTGATTTGATGACCTAGTACAGTGGGGAAAAAAAGTATTTAGTCAGCCACCAATTGTGCAAGTTCTCCCACTTAAAAGATGAGAGAGGTCTCCAATTTTCATCATAGGTATACCTCAACTATGAGAGACAAAATGGGGGGAAAAAAAATCCAGAAAATCACATTGAAGGATTTTTAATGAATTAATTGGTAAATTCCTCAGTAAAATAAGTATTTGGTCACCTAAAAACAAGCAAGATTTCTGGCTCTCTCAGACCTGTAACTTCTTTAAGAGGCTCCTCTCTCCTCCACTCGCTACCTGTATTAATGGCACCTGTTTGAACCCGTTATCAGTATAAAAGACACCTGTCCACAACCTCAAACAGTCAGACTCCAAACTCCACTATGGCCAAGACCAAAGAGCTGTCAAAGGACACCAGAAACAAAATTGTAGACCTGCACCAGGCTGGGAAGACTGAATCTGCAATAGGTAAGCAGCTTGGTGTGAAGAAATCAACTGTGGGAGCAATTATTAGAAAATGGAAGACATACAAGACCACTGATAATCTCCCTCGATCTGGGGCTCCACGCAAGATCTCACCCCGTGGGGTCAAAATGATCACGAGAACGGTGAGCAAAAATCCCAGAACCACACAGGGGGACCTAGTGAATGACCTGCAGAGAGCTGGGACCAAAGTAACAAAGGCTACCATCAGTAACACACTACGCCGCCAGGGACTCAAATCCTGCAGTGCCAGACGTGTCCCCCTGCTTAAGCCAGTACATGTCCAGGCCCGTCTGAAGTTTGCTAGAGAGCATTTGGATGATCCAGAAGAGGATTGGGAGAATGTCATATGGTCAGATGAAACCAAAATAGAACTTTATTGTAAAAACTCAACTTGTCGTGTTTGGAGGAGAAAGAACACCATACCTGCTGTGAAGCATGGGGGTGGAAACATCATGCTTTGGGGCTGTTTTTCAGCAAAGGGACCAGGACGACTGATCCGTGTAAAGGAAAGAATGAATGGGGCCATGTATCGTGAGATTTTGAGTGAAAACCTCCTTCCATCAGCAAGGGCATTGAAGATGAAACGTGGCTGGGTCTTTCAGCATGACAATGATCCCAAACACACCACCCGGGCAACGAAGGAGTGGCTTCGTAAGAAGCATTTCAAGGTCCTGGAGTGGCCTAGCCAGTCTCCAGATCTCAACCCCATAGAAAATCTTTGGAGAGAGTTGAAAGTCCATGTTGCCCAGCGACAGCCCCAAAACATCACTGCTCTAGAGGAGATCTGCATGGAGGAATGGGCCAAAATACCAGCAACAGTGTGTGAAAACCTTGTGAAAACTTACAGAAAACGTTTGACCTCTGTCATTGCCAACAAAGGGTATATAACAAAGTATTGAGATGAACTTTTGTTATTGACCAAGTACTTATTTTACCGAGGAATTTACCAATTAATTCATTAAAAATTCTTCAATGTGATTTTCTGTTTTTTTTTTTTCTCATTTTGTCTCTCATAGGTGAGGTACACCTATGATGAAAATTGTAGACCTCTCTCATCTTTTAAGTGGGAGAACTTGCACAATTGGTGGCTGACTAAACACTTTTTTGCCCCACTGTATATACAATAATATACTGCTCCAAAAAATAAAGGGAACACTATCCCTCAAACTGTCCACTTAGGAAGCAACACTGATTGACATCAATTTCACATGCTGTTGTGTGATTTTGTTGTCAGCACATTCAACTATGTAAAGAACAAAGTATTTAATAAGAATATTTCATTCAAATCTAGGATGTTTAGTGTTCCCTTTATTTTTTTGAGCAATATATAATTTAAGTCATTGTATTTTATATTGTATTATTTCATATCTTCATTTTAATTTCAAATATCGTTGATATTTTTAGATACAGTCAATAAATAATGTGAACATGTATCATAATGTGAAAATCTAAGTGAACGTGTTGTGAATGAAGATGCTTGTGGACTGGGATTTTTTTTTTTTTTTTTACAAATTTTTATTAAAAACAAAAAAGCTTTTCCAACGTTTTGAAATTGAGTCTGTTACGCTTTTTTGATACAACTTCTCCAGCTGTAGAAAACACCCGCTCACACGGCACAGATGAGGCTGGAGTGCAGAGAAATTGTAAGGAAAGCTGAAAGAGGTTTGGATAGATGGTCTTTTGGTTGTCCCAGTATCTCATAGGATCCTGGGACCTGGCAATATTGCCTTCTGCCAGGTATCTCTGCACCTCCTGGATGGCATCAGCTGTGGCACTTTTGGTCTGCCTGCCCACTTCGATGTTGAGATGTTGCCAAAGGTTATCTAAAAAACAACAAATTGGCATTTTAGTACATGATTTCCAAACAACAACAAACAATGCTGAATAACATGGCTGAAGAGGGTGCAGACAGCTGTTGTGAAGATGGTCCCATCTAAATTGAGACTCTGTGCAATGCAAACTGAGTGCCGAATTTGGAGCTGTCTAGTGGATGCAATCATGTTTGGTGCTGCGTCGGTCACAAAACACTTTACTTTATTGGTTATGGCCCAGTCCTCCATCATGCCCCTTTTGACTTGGGCCAAATTGTCAGCAGTGTGACTTTGTGGAAAGTATTGCACCCCCAACACAGACGTACACAACTGCAAAGTCTCATTAATGTAGTGACGGGTAAGAGCCAAGTAAGCCTCCATGTTCACAGATGTCCACATGTCAGCTGTTATACTCACTGCCACAGCTTGCTGTACTTGCCTTTTCACTCGTTCCCGTTCCTCCTCGTACTTTTTGGCCACCATTTGTTTGATGGTCTGAAAATTACACCAAGTCAAACCAAAAGCAAATCCATATATTTAAATTAAAGATTAAATAAATTGGATATATCAACTACTACTTTAGATAATTTCCACAAACCTTTCTGGTTGGCAAAACATATGAGGGCTGAAGGGCCTGAATCAGTTCCCTGAACCCTTCACTCTCCACAATGCTGAGGGGCTGGCAGTCCTTCAGGATGAAATTCAGCACAGCTTCATCCAGCATCTGCTTCCTGGAAGCTTGATGGTTAAAAATGAAGTAAAGAATAAATTAATAGGAATTAATTATCAATAAAGCAACTGTGAGTAAGTAGTAGAAGGGCTGTATACCTGAGTCTATCCTGGGTGTATCCGGGACTTCATTTTCATGCCTGGCCCTATAATGTCTCAGCATTGAGGAGGCGCTTTTGTTTAAATATGACAGCTCTGTTGAACAAATGCGACATTTAGCCTGCAGAAAATATGAAGAGTAAACTAAGAGTCACTTTCAAATGAATTTGAATTCAGATAGATCAAGTGGAAACTCTGAGAGGAACAGGATGAAACAACAAGGAAATTAAAACAAAGAAAATAGTATTTTAAAAATACAATTTTTAAATACCTTATTTTCCGATATCAGATCAAAATGGTCCCACACGGCAGAAACCTTTCTTTTTCCTTGAGGCTGCTCGTGCTCCATAATTTGTGATAAATTTGCACAAGGACTGTCCGCAACACATACGAGAGTCTTTGGGCAAATGCATCCGGTTGACAGATGCGCTTCGTTTA
Source organism: Pholidichthys leucotaenia (assembly GCA_020510985.1). Classification (NCBI taxonomy): domain Eukaryota; kingdom Metazoa; phylum Chordata; class Actinopteri; order Cichliformes; family Pholidichthyidae; genus Pholidichthys; species Pholidichthys leucotaenia. The sequence goes on along the minus strand of CM035845.1, from coordinate 250,427,884 downwards.
TAAGGAACTTTCTTTATAAGGAACTTTCTTAAAGCAATACGCACCGACACGCACCAACACAGGGTTTCGCTCCATGAGCTCGACGCATGCGCCGACGCATCGGTGTTGCCGGACCCATCACTAATCAACAGTACCTCGCCAATGCGAGGCTTCAAACAGGATGTTCTCAGAGGGAAGTGGCCACTGACCTTAGAGTGTCACAGTGTGTCATCAGCAGGTTGCAACAGAGATACAGAGAGACTGGAAGAGTCACAGAAAGGCATAGAAGTGGACGTCCTTTGGCCACATCCCACGATGATAACTGCTTCATTGTGAACAGTGCCTTGCGGAACCGGATGATGATTGCCACTCAGCTCCAGGCACATTTAAGGGAGGTGAGATGCACCCAAGTGTCACGTCAGATCATTCAAAACCATTTACATCTGCATGGTCTGCATGCTAGACAACCTGCAAGGGTACCTGACCACACCAGGCACAGGTGTCATTGTCTTGCATGGGCCAGGGAGCATTTACACTGGACAAGGGACCAGTGGGCCTCAGTGCTGTTCTCTGATGAAAGTTGATTCACGCTGAGCAGAAATGATGGCCGCCAACGATGTTGGAGATGTCAAGGAGAGTGCTATGCATCAGCCACTGTTGTCACCATGTTATAGTCTGGGCAGGTGTGTCTAGTCAATAGAGAACTGCCCTACACCTTGTGAATGGTACAGCCACAAGCAGATACTACCTGAATAACATCATTAATCCAGTCATTTTGCCCCTGCAGGAACAATATTGGCCTAATCTTCATGGATGAAAATGTTCCAGCTCATCGAGGTCACATCATTAGGGAACGGCTGCTAGAGGCTGGGGTACATCAGATGGAGCAGCCTGCATTTTCTGCAGACCTGAAACCTATAGAAAACCTATGGGATCAGCTGAGTCACCGTGTAGAGGCTCGTAGCACTGCACCCTACAACCTCAATGACCTTAGGGCCACCCTTCAACAAGAGTGGAATGCCATGCCTCAGACAATAAATTGACTTGTGAACAGCATGAGACATCATTGTCAAGCTGTAATTGATGCTCAAGGGCACATGACAAGTTATTGAGACATTGACATTTTTGTTGTGGTACACCCACCACTGTTGTTGGCTTTTGTTTCAATAAATTGTTTGAGATGAGGAAATCACCATTCCATGCTTTTACTTAAATGCTCTACTTTCATGATATATCACCGTAGCGTGAACTTTACATTTTCCATCAATTTCACCCAAAAGCCAAATACAGTATCTCACAAAAGTGAGTACACCCCTCACATTTTTGTAAATATTTTATTATATCGTTACATGGGACAACACTGAAGATATGACACTTTGATACAATGTAGTCAGTGTACAGCTTGTATAACAGTATAAATCTGCTGTCTCCTCAAAATAACAACACACAACCATTAATGTCTAAACCACTGGCAACAAAAGTGAGTCCATCCCTAGTGAAAATGTCCAAATTGTGCCCAATTAGCAATTTTCCCTCCCTGGTGCCACGTGACTCATTAGTGTTACAAGGTCTCAGGCGTGAAAGGGGAGCAGGTGTGTTAAATTTGGTGTTATCACTCTCACACTCTCTCATACTGGTGACTGGAAGTTCAACATGGCACCTCATGGCAAAGAACTCTCTGAGGATCTGAAAAAAAAAAAGAATTGTTGTTCTACATAAAGATGGCCAAGACCAAATAGCGGTTTAACAGGACAGGTTCCACTCAGAGCAGACCTCGCCATGGTCAACCAAAGAAGTTGAGTGCACGTGCTCAGCGTCATATCCAGAGGTTGTCTTTTGAAAATAGATGTATGAGTGCTGCCAGCATTGCTGCAGAGGTTGAAGGGGTGGGGGGTGGGGGGGTCAGCCTGTCAGTGCTCAGACCATACGCTGCACACACTGTATCAAATTGGTCTGCATGGCTGTCATCTCAGAAGGAAGCCCCTTTTAAAGATGATGCACAAGAAAGCCTGCAAACAGTTTGCTGAAGACAAGCAGACTAAGGACATGGATTACTGGAACCATGTCCTGTGGTCTGATGAGACCAAGATAAACTTATTTGAGTCAGAAGGTGTCAAGCGTATGTGGTGGCAACCAGGTGAGGAGTACAAAGGCAAATGTGTCTTGCTTGCAGTCAAGCATGGTGGTGGGAGTGTCATGGTTTGGGGCTGCACGAGTGCTGTCGGCACTGAGGAGCTACAGTTCATTAAGGGAACCATGAATGCCAACATGTATTGTGACATACTGTAGCAGATCATGATCAGAAACTGGGCCACAGGGCAGTATTCCAACATGACAACCACCCCAAACACACCTCCAAGATGATCACTGCCTTGCTAAAGAAACTGAGGGTAAAGGTGATGGACTGGCCAAGCATGTCTCCAGACCTAAACCCTACTGAGCATCTGTGGGGCATCCTCAAACAGAAGGTGGAGGAGCGCAAGGTCTTTAACACCATGATGTCGTCATGGAGGAGTGGAAGGGGATTCCAGTGGCAACCTGTAAAGCTCTAGTGAACTCCATGCCCAAGAGAGTTCAGGCAGTGCTGGAAAATAATGGTGGCCACACAAAATATTGACACTTTGGGAACAATTTGAATATTTTCACTGGGGGTGTACTCACTTTTGTTGCCAGCGGTTTAGACATTAATGGCTGTGTGTTGAGTTATTTTGAGGGGACAGCAAATTTACACTGTTATACAAGCTGTACACTGACTACATTGCATCAGTGTCATATCTTCAGTGTTGTCCCATGAAAAAAATATAATAAAATATTTACAAAAATATGAGGGGTGTACTCACTTTTGTGAGATACTGTATTTTTTGTGAGTAGTGTATATATGAACTTTTCAGCCCTGTTGGCATTGCTCCGGCAGAGCGAGCCGAAATGAAAAAAAAAAAAAAAGTATACCAGGAGGTCTTTGAGCTGATGGCTGCACACCAGGAAGATGGTGAGTGTTTTGTGACGGTGCTGATTTGTGTGTAGCCATTTATTTCATTGATTATCACAGAAATAAGGCTGCGTGTCCACCAAATGCGTTTTTTGTCGCCCGACCGCCCTGAGCCCTTTTTTCAGCGTTTGTACGCTGCGCTCTGGGGGAAAAACAGTCTCTGCCCTGTATCCCTGCAGCAGCTTGTCACTCTCAGCTCACCACTCCCACTTTTCCTATTGTCAGACTTTCTACAGATTTTTTAATAGCAGTTTCTAAATAACAATGGACAGGAAACGTTTTCTCGCAGCTCTGAATGTAAAATATGATGACACCGAAAGCAGGAGTCTGAGTACAGACTAGTACTGGTGTCTTATGTCCCGCCCATGCAGCAGTTCTGATTGGCTACTTAAGATCTGACATTGACAAGCTCAGCTGCTCTCTCTGAAAAGTTGAACTTTTTTCAACTCTGAGCGCTGCGACAAAAAACGGCCACCACCAAGAGTGTTTCAGCGTCATGGGTGCTTAGCGCTGTAAACGCTGGACTACGTAGAGAATGAATGGAAAATAGCCACCCAGACCTGAAAAAAACGTATTTGGTGGACACGCAGCCTAATAGAAGCTTACGGCCGAATTTACAAATGGCGGTTTTGAATCTTGTAAAGACGTCACTCATCCACTGACGTTAAGCTCCAGCCAATCAGTGGCCTGCAATCTGTTGACATCACATTCTCAGCTCGACTCAGCACGGTTGGAACCTCACAGAAGGGGGTCCCAAAAAAGTCCCAGTTACCAGGTACTAATGGAAAACTACAAACCAAGTAAAGTCGAGGCAAGTAGGGCTGAGTAGGTACTAGTGGAAAAGGGCCATTATTGCAATGGAGCTGGGGCATGATTAGAGTGCATTTTGCCGAACAGAAGTCCTCCCTGGAGAGATGGATCTGTGCGCGTTGCCTTATGAGTCAACTGTAGTCTCCGGTAAATTTTTTTTTATCTCTGTCACATTTACAGAGACGGGATCCAGTTTCCAGTGGCGCTGGTTTTGGACCATGAATGAGGCAGGTTATATCTGAGGGAAATTATTATTAATGGGGGTTTCACTGCGCTCAACAAGCTGAGTTGTGGAGATAAATCTTGTAGTAATAATAATAATCATGTTTTTCAACCATTAACTCATAGACAAATCATTTTAGCTGAAGTAGAAATGTTATTTTAACACATTCTGAGTTTAAGCTGTTTTGTAGTTTAACAGACCAACCTGATAGAGTCAAACTGAATTTTACGGAGAGCCTGCAACTTCTTCCGGCAGGTGGAAACTTTGTGGCTCGGCCTGCAGATTCTCACATCACGTTTGTTTTTATACATCTCACTGTGTGCGTGAAAATCAGTGTATGCCGTGTTTTTGTACGTGTGCACCGTTTATGCCTGAGGGCCCTGGTCTTTCTTTTTTGAGAAAAGAGTCTCAGAAACAGGAAAAGAAAAAAAAAAAGCTTCAGACAAACTGGGTGATTTCCAGTTATAGAAGTCTGGAAAAGGCAAAGTTAAAGACATGCATACATATAACCATCATGTTGACATATCCAATTGTGGTGTACACGATTTTTTACCTCTTTCTTTCTTTCTTTATTTTATTTAATATGGACATAACAAATTACATTAGTACAATCACAAGGAGAGACCAGATGTTTTGCATAGGTGTATATAGCACAAGTGCTAATTCTCAACACCAGTCCATAGGTGGCTTATATACTGTAGATCATAAATTAGGCTGTACAAACAAAATTTACAAGTTAATTAAAATTACAAATACATTACAAATTATAAATAGAGCAAGAGATCCATGATCACAACAAACACAATTCAGACTAGACATGCACACATTGCTGGAGGGATTTTAGCCAATCTTTAGCACCTTTGTTGAAAAGGTTGGCATTTGTCTCCACTTTTAAGTGAGTTGGCAGAGAGTTCCATAAGTTTGCCCCTTTTATGGAGAAAGCAGACTGACCAAATGAAGTTCTAGACATGGTGACAATGCAGTCACCGTTGATGGAAGCTCATGTGCATGCTCTACTAGAGCTCGAGCGTCTAGCCACCAAACCAGAGAAAGGAGGTGAAACAAGATTGTATAGACATTTACAAACCAGTCTGATATTACAGAAGATAATAAAATTTTCAAAAGTAAGAAGATTGTGCCAGACTAAAATACCACAGTGATGCCACCGCATTGGTTTGCGGTCCAAGATTTTTATAGCCTGTTTATATATTTCAGTTATGGGTTTTAGTGTAATTTGAGATGTTTGTGACCAAGATGTGATACAGTATGACAGATGTGAAAGAATCATCGCGTGCATACAGTGGGGCAAAAAAGTATTTAGTCAGCCACCAACTGTGCAAGTTCTCCCACTTAAAAGATGAGAGAGGTCTCCAATTTTCATCATAGGTATACCTCAACTGTGAGAGACAAAATGAGAAAAAAAAAATCCACAAAATCACAATGAAGGATTTTTAATGAATTAATTGGTAAATTCCTTGGTAAAATAAGTATTTGGTCAATAACAAAAGTTCATCTCAATACTTTGTTATATACCCTTTGTTGGCAATGACAGAGGTCAAACGTTTTCTGTAAGTCTTCACAAGGTTTTCACACACTGTTGCTGGTATTTTGGCCCATTCCTCCATGCAGATCTCCTCTAGGGCAGTGATGTTTTGTGGCTATTGCTGGGCAACATGGACTTTCAACTTCCTCCAAAGATTTTCTGTGGGGTTGAGATCTGGAGACTGGCAAGGCCACTCCAGGACCTTGAAATGCTTCTTACGAAGCCACTCCTTCATTGCCCGGGTGGTGTGTTTGGGATCATTGTCATGCTGAAAGACCCAGCCACGTTTCATCTTCAATGCCCTTGCTGATGGAAGGAGGTTTTCACTCAAAATCTCACGATACATGGCCCCATTCATTCTTTCCTTTACACAGATCAGTCGTCCTGGTCCCTTTGCAGAAAAACAGCCCCAAAGTATGATGTTTCCACCCCCATGCTTCACAGTAGGTATGGTGTTCTTTCTCCTCCAAACACGACAAGTTGAGTTTTTACCAAAATGTTCTCTTTTGGTTTCATCTGACCATATGACATTCTTCCAATCCTCTTCTGGATCATCCAAATGCTCTCTAGCAAACTTCAGACGGGTCTGGACGTGTACTGGCTTAAGCAGGGGGACACGTCTGGCACTGCAGGATTTGAGTCCCTGGCGGCATAGTGTGTTACTGATGTAGCCTTTGTTACTTTGGTCCCAGCTCTCTGCAGGTCATTCACTAGGTCCCCCCATGTGGTTCTGGGATTTTTGCTCACTGTTCTTGTGATCATTTTGACCCCACGGAGTGAGATCTTGCGTGGAGCCCCAGATCGAGGGAGATTATCAGTGGTCTTGTATGTCTTCCATTTTCTAATAACTGCTCCCACAGTTGATTTCTTCACACCAAGCTGCTTACCTATTGCAGATTCAGTCTTCCCAGCCTGGTGCAGGTCTACAATTTTGTTTCTGGTGTCCTTTGACAGCTCTTTGGTCTTGGCCATAGTGGAGTTTGGAGTCTGACTGTTTGAGGTTGTGGACAGGTGTCTTTTATACTGATAACGAGTTCAAACAGGTGCCATTAATACAGGTAACAAGTGGAGGACAGAGGAGCTTCTTAAAGAAGAAGTTTCAGGTCTGTGAGAGCCAGAAATCTTGCTTGTTTGTAGGTGACCAAATACTTATTTTACCGAGGAATTTACCAATTAATTCATTAAAAATCCTTCAATGTGATTTTCTGGATTTTTTTTTTCTCATTTTGTCTCTCATAATTGAGGTATACCCATGATGAAAATTGGAGACCTCTCTCATCTTTTAAGTGGGAGAACTTGCACAATTGGTGGCTGACTAAATACTTTTTTGCCCCACTGTATATGTATGAGCAGTTCTGAATGACAAATCCCTTCTGCCACGGAGGTAATGTAATCAGGGTGGTTTGTCTGTCCGTCTGTTAGCAGGATTATGGAAAATCTACTGGATGGATTTTGATGAAAATTTCACCAGAGGTGGTCCTTGGCCAATGATGAACCCATTAAATTTTGGTGATAATTTGAGAGTGCATACCTCCACCAAGGACCTTGTTTGAATTTGTGCAGCAGGATTACACAAAAGCTACTGGATGGATTTGGATGACATTTTCACCAGAGGTGGTCCTTGGGCGAAATAGGAACCCATAACATTTTGGTGATGATTTGAGAACGTATACCTCCACCAAGGCTCTCATCTTCTCACAGTGTATTCGCAAGAATCCTCCAAAACTAGTGGATAGACTTTGCTGCAATTTTCACCAGAACTGGCCTGTGGCCTACACACAAACCCACTACATTTTGGAGGTGATGCATGATGGACGGCAGGAATCTGGGCAGAGGTATGTGCTCTCTGAGTGCTTTCCTAGTTTTTTTTTTTTTTTTTTTTTAATTTCCTAGTTTTGCACACTTTGTGAAGCCTTCCGACATGGGGGAAAAAAATACTGGGGGCTGCCAGTGGTACCCTTAGCCTATTTGTTTGTTGTTGACATAATTTAAGTGTAGTTGAGGTTTATATGGCATTTTGACCTTGATCTTTCAGTTTGCAATCCCAAAACCACAGGTAGAGGTCAGGATCTCAGAGTGACCATGTGTATCAAGTTTAGTGACCCTAGCTTTACTTGTGCTATAGTAAGAGCGTAGAGAAAGCTAACCGAGACCTTTAGCAGTACATTGGTTAACACTTTTGCCAAATAGCTATAAGGTTCCAGGTTCAAATCCTCAGGCTGGCAATGGTGGGGACCATTTTGTGTGGAGTCTGCATGTTCTCCCTGTGCTGTGTGGGTTTGCTCCAGGGGCTCCGGTTTTCTCTCACAAGCCAAAGACATGTATGTTCGGTTAATTGGTGACTAAATTATCCCTAGGTATCCGTCTCTGATAGGCCCTTAGAAAAGAGGGTTGGTGTAGCTACTAGTAAAGCACTTTGAGTGGTCTTTGTGACTAGAAAAAAACGCTATAGAAGTACAGGCCCTTGTCCCTTACCTTTGACCTTTTGACCCCAAACTCATAGTCAGAGGTCAGGGTCACAGGGTGAACCTGTGTGCAAAGATTGGTGACCCTAGCTTTACTCAATCTATATAGAAATAGAGCATACTGAAAGCTAACCTTGACCTTTTCACCCCAAACCCGTAGTCAGAGGGAACATGTGTACCAAGTTTGGTGACCCTAGCTTTACTTCTTCCGTAGTAATATGTCAAAAGGAAAGCTAACTGTGCCCTTTTGACCCCAAACCTATAGTCAGAGGGCCTATCAGGGTGACAGTGATACCCTTTCAGCCTTTAGAGACTAAGGGGTAAAAATGCAAAAACTCACCGATATTTTTTTTTTGTACAAACAATTTTGACATACCTGCGTGACCACTGTTGTCTTGTTCGGCTATTTGTGGCATCAGGGCGGTCCAGAAACAACATTACTGGACAAACTTGTCAAAGATTAAAAGCTTCCTACCAGTAGTTTTAGTAAAGCAAAGGCAGGAAATAAACAGTATCAAATGTCACCCCCAACAACTGTTCTGCAATGGATTTTGTGGGAAAGGTGAAGGTGAACACCCTGAACAAAGGGAAGCTGACTAACCTCAGAGGCAGTACAACACTGCAGGATTTAATGGGCTGAGACAAAGGCTACAGCAGGAGGGTAGAGGCCCTACTCTCTATCACAATTTAAAAGCTCCTTGATCCAATTGAAGCTTTTTATACTCTGTTATTGCACACAAAAGTCCCTGTACAACATCTTGAATGAACAGTGATGCCAGTTTCCAGAGAAATGTTAAGGCTGTGGAAGAATGACAAGGCAGGATTTTGCCTTTTTAGTAACATGGAAAGGATGCCAAATGACCTGCCTAAGTTAATTATCACCAACAAGTCAATTGTCTCCTTCAAAATCATTTTTGGTTTTAGTGTTTCAGAACGGTTGTTTCTCCCTCACACACAAAAGGAGAAGTTTCTATGTTTTGACTCAAGGCTTTTCTCAGCACTGGAGCTTGTTAAACCACAGTGAGAACAAGTGTGAAAGGGCTTGATGATGAATGAAGCTCTTCATAAACAAACCCTGAGAAACACAGAAAGGGATCATTAGAAAAGACCTTGATGAAAAGCATCATTGGCCTTCACTATTCTGCATATTATTCACCCCCCCACACACACCTTCTCCAGTGAGCTTTGTGTAATCAGTGTGTGGTTTGAATTCAGACATATGTTTTCTGCAACACGTTACTATAGAAACAGATTTTGTGCAGGGAGAAATGTCTGGCCTTGTCAGATAATTACGCACTGAGGGCAGCTTTTCTTTTATGCTCGTGTCAGATCACTGCTTTAAGCTTCATGGCTGAGGAAATGGAATCAAACTCTAATGGCTGTATGTCCTGGTCCAAAAACATCTAATCAAATTAGATTCAGAGATAGAAAACTTAGTGTCTTTCGATGTGGCAAAAAGTAGGATTTTGAATCTGCACAACAATCTCAGGTTCCATTAATATGACCCTCTGTTTAGATTTTTTTAAAATTCTGAAATTTTTATCAAGAATACCTGTTTAGGAATCTGTGCCTGAATCTAGCAGGAACCCACAAATATTCTAAAAAGACCAACATCAACCCTATGGATTTGATGTTTGCTTTCAACCAGTGAAAATGATCATATAATTAGGAATATGCTCTCCTTGCTGAACCCAACATTCTGCAAGATTTTGATTTTCATGGACAAACAGGACTCAATCTGCTCCTGCCTGCCATCACTTAATGTTTAATTAAACCTTAGAGAGGGCATTGTTTTCACCTTTACACCATGCATTCAAGAGGTGGGCAGAGTAACAAGAAACTGTACGCAAGCAAAAGTAGTGTTACCTTGTAATATGAATTACAAGAGTGGTCACCACAAAAATTAAAGTAGCTACTGAAAAAAGCTACTTGAGTAATAAGTAACTTTGATCAAACTTGGTAAGTGGTGGACAAAATGGAAAACCTTCATGTTCCTCCACACTGTCCACTCTGTGCAACATCAGTATGGGGCATGTTTGTGCACTTTGCTAAAGAAAGCTCTAGTCATGCTTGTTAGTGGGGTGTAGATGACGTGACCCCACAGATAACTGCCGTCCTCACCCCCTTTGATTCTGGTAATCTGTGCAGAGGTGGACTTACCATTAGGCCAGGGGTGTCCAACCAGGTGCCATGGAGAGCCAAGACCTTGCAGGTTTTCTCTTCTACCCAGTCTCTTCAGCAGGTGTTTTCACTTATCAGCAATCAGTGGGAAGAAGTTCACAGAAATCTGCTGTTGAAGACACTGGTTGGAGGTAAAACCTGCAGGGTCTTGGCTCTCCATGGCACATGGTTGGACACCCCTGCATTAGGCAAAGGTAGGCAACTGCCTTAGGCCCCTATCTGCTAAGGGCCCCAATCTACTAGAGGCCCCATATATTTTTTAAAAAATGTTTAGCATATTTAGCATGATGTCTGACAAAATAAAGAAATATGAATATTTACAAAAATGGCAAATCAAATCACGAACGTAATGTCCTCCCCCCTTTTTCTCAGACTGTTGGACTCCTCCATATTGTCTCCGAGCCATATTTGGTTACGATTGTGAACAAACCATACAGTAGTGATGGGTCCGGCAACACCGATGCGTCGGCGCATGCGTCGAGCTCATAGAGCGAAACCCTGTGTCGGTGCGTGTCGGTGCCTGTCGGTGCGTATCGCTTTAAGAAAGACACTGACGCTCCAGCGTTTATAAGGAAGCACATCTGTCAACGGGATGCATTTGCCCAAAGACTCTCGTATGTGTTGCGGACGGTCCTTGTGCAAATTTATCACAAATTATGGAGCACGAGCAGCCTCAAGGAAAAAGAAAGGTTTCCGCCGTGTGGGACCATTTTGATCTGATATCGGAAAATAAGGTATTTAAAATTTGTATTTTTAAAATACTATTTTCTTTGTTTTAATTTCCTTGTTGTTTCATCCTGTTCCTTTCAGAGTTTCCACTTGATCTATCTGAATTCAAATTCATTTGAAAGTGACTCTTAGTTTACTCTTCATATTTTCTGCAGGCTAAATGTCGCATTTGTTCAACAGAGCTGTCGTATTTAAACAAAAGCGCCTCCTCAGTGCTGAGGCATTATAGGGCCAGGCATGAAAATGAAGTCCCGGATACACCCAGGATAGACTCAGGTATACAGCCCTTCTACTACTTACTCACAGTTGCTTTATTGATAACTAATTCCTATTAATTTATTCTTTACTTCATTTTTAATCATCAAGCTTCCAGGAAGCAGATGCTGGATGAAGCTGTGCTGAATTTCATCCCGAAGGACTGCCAGCCCCTCAGCATTGTGGAGAGTGAAGGGTTCAGGGAACTGATTCAGGCCCTTCAGCCCTCATATGTTTTGCCAACCAGAAAGGTTTGTGGAAATTATCTAAAGTAGTAGTTGATATATCCAATTTATTTAATCTTTAATTTAAATATATGGATTTGCTTTTGGTTTGACTTGGTGTAATTTTCAGACCATCAAACAAATGGTGGCCAAAAAGTACGAGGAGGAACGGGAACGAGTGAAAAAGGAAGTACAGCAAGCTGTGGCAGTGAGTATAACAGCTGACATGTGGACATCTGTGAACATGGAGGCTTACCTGGCTCTTACCTGTCACTACATTAATGAGAATTTGCAGTTGTGCACATCTGTGTTGGGAGTGCAATACTTTCCACAAAGTCACACTGCTGACAAGTTGGCCCAAGTCAAAAGGGGCATGATGGAGAACTGGGCCATAACTCCACAAAGTGTTTTGTGACCGACGCAGCACCAAACATGATTGCATCCACTAGACCGCTCCAAATTCAGCACTCAATTTGCATTGCACATAGTCTCAATTTAGACGGGACCGTCTTCACAACAGCTGTCTGCACCCACTTCAGCCATGTTATTCAGCATTATTTGTTTGTTGTTTGGAAATCATGTACTAAAATGCCAATTTGTTGTTTTTTAGATAACCTTTGGCAACATCTCAACATCGAAGTGGGCAGGCAGACCAAAAGTGCCACAGCTGATGCCATCCAGGAGGTGCAGAGATACCTGGCAGAAGGCAATATTGCCAGGTCCCAGGATCCTATGAGATACTGGGACAACCAAAAGACCATCTATCCAAACCTCTTTCAGCTTTCCTTACAATTTCTCTGCACTCCAGCCTCATTTGTGCCGTGTGAGCGGGTGTTTTCTACAGCTGGAGAAGTTGTATCAAAAAAGCATAACAGACTCAATTTCAAAACGTTGGAAAAGCTTTTTTGTTTTTAATAAAAATTTGTAAAAAAAAAAAAAAAAAAATCCGAGTCCACAAGCATCCTCATTCACAACACGTTCACTTAGATTTTCACGTTACGATACATGTTCACATTATTTGACTGCATCTAAAAATATCGATATTTGAAATTAAAAAGATATGAAATAATACAATATAAAATACAATGACTTAAATACTGCTCAAAAAAAAAAATAAAGGGAACACTAAACATCATAGATTTGAATGAAATATTCTTATTAAATACTTTGTTCTTTACATAGTTGAATGTGCTGACAACAAAATCACACAACAGCATGTGAAATTGATTGTCAATCAGTGTTGCTTCCTAAGTGGACAGTTTGAGGGACAGTGTTCCCTTTATTTTTTGGAGCAGTATATTATTGTATATACTAGGTTGTAGAGAAGTGTGGGAAGGACGAGGCTGAGTTTATTTCTCATGTCCAGTTTTATTCACATTCTCCAACATCCAAAAACAGAAAGAGAAAGGAATCCCCCATCCTCTGTCCCTTTAATACCCCAGGACATCAAAGCACACAGTCACATTGTCTCTTAATCCCAAATACAATGCATCCCCCATCAGGTATTCTCTTCTCCACCTAAAGTCCTGGTGGTCAGGAAATCTCTCACGGCCATCTCTCTGCATACAAAAGGCCAGACTTCACATCCTCCTGTTACCCCTAGGAGGTTCAGACCTTTTGTTCCTCTGAGACGTGAAGAATACCATAAGCATACAGCATATGAAATCCACATATGTGCACCACATAACCCCCCTCCAAACGTCTAAGATGGAACAACATAACCACAGATTGCATGTCATAATAAAATCACTACATATCAGTCCACGTGCCGCTTGGGTCTCAGCCTTCTCCCGTATTTGCTATAAGCAGGCTGTACCACCCCCGCGGCGTCTTCCTGCTGTGGAGCTGCTGCCTGCGAATGAGAACTGTTAGTCAATCTCTGTGGGTGTTCTGGGGAATGCTCTCTAGGGGGTCTGCCGCGCCGAGGAGCCTTAGCCAACTGCACAACTTCGTCAGCTACCACAAAAGCGGGTTTGAGCCTGTTAATGCCAATCATTTCTTTTCTGCCCCCCCAAATCTAGCAAAAAATGCTTATCTCCTGTTTCCAGCACTCTATATGGTCCGACATAAGGTGGGCGTAAAGGCGGACGATGGGCATCATGTCTGACAAAAACAAACTCCGCATTTTTTAAAGCCTTAGGCACAAAAACATGCGGAAAACTGTGGTGAACGGGGCCAGGTAGCGTGCTCGGGCCCGTGCTATTCTGTAACCGCTGAGCCGGGGAGCACTCTGGCGTTGGATTCTCTGGGAGAAATTCCCCAGGCAGCCGAAGCGGCTGTGCGAAAACTAGCTCAGCTGGGGAGGCTTCTAAATCCTCTTTAGGTGCAGAATGCAACCCCAATAAAACCCATGGTAGCTTGTCCACCCAATTTGCATCTGTAAGCGATGCTCTGAGAGCCGCCTTCAGTGACCTGTGAAAACGTTCGCATAACCCGTTAGCCTGCGGGTTGTACGCGGTCGTGCGGTGGATTGTTGCCCCCAGGCTGCGGGCCATCGCTGACCAAAGTTCGGAAACAAATTGCGGGCCTCTGTCCGACGGGACTCAAACGCGCTACCCATGCCGTCAAAAACGCGCGCGCCACCTCCTCGGCTGTGGTTGATGACAGCGGAACCACTTCCGGCCAACGCGTGGTGCGGTCAACCATTGTCAGAAGATGTGTGCACCCTTGTGAGGGCGGGAGGGGGCCTACGAGGTCCACGTGGACATGATCAAACCTTTTAGCTGGGATGTGAAACGGCTCCAAGGGAGCTCTCGTGTGTCTATGAACCTTGGCCCGCTGACAAGCTATGCAGGCTGCCGCCCACTCTCTAACTTGTTTGCGCAGGCTCGGCCATACAAATTTCTCTCCCACCATTTTGACCGATGCACGCACTCCCGGGTGCGCCAGAGAATGGATCAAGTCAAAAACGCGGCGGCGCCACGCGGCTTGAACCACCGGACGCGGCCGCCCAGTGGAGACATCGCAGATTAGGGGGGGCATACCGTCTTGGAGCACCCTGTTCTCCAGCCTTAACCCTGTTGGTCCAGACTGGAGCGCGCGCACGTCTGCGTCGCTAACCTGCTCCGCGGCCATGGCTGCATAATCTATCCCCACGCGGACCGGGGCCACGCGCACTTCCGCGTCACTAACCTGCTCCGCGGCCATGGCTGCAGGGTCTACCTCCGCGCGGGTTGGAGCCCCCATGGCGCGTGAGAGGCAGTCTGCCACTACATTAAGTTTACCCGCAACATGCTGGATATCGGTAGTAAACTCCAATATCGCGGCCAGCTGCCTCTGCTGCCGGCCCGACCAAGGTTCTGAAATCTTGGCCATCGCGAAAGTCAGCAGCTTGTGGTCAACGAACGTGGTGAAACGGCGTCCTTTCAGCCAGAACTGGAAGTGGCGAATGGCCAAGTGGAGAGCTAACAACTCCCTGTCGAATGCGCTGTATTTTCATTCGCTGTCGCGCAGGGTCTTACTGAAAGAGGCGAGCGGTTGCCAGGCTCCGGCTACATACTGTTCCACGACCACCCCTATGGCCACATCTGACGCGTCAGTAGTGAGCGCCATGCGGGACGCTGGGACTGGATGTGCTAACAACGCAGCGTTTGCCAGGGCTGTTTTGACTTCAGAAAATGCGCACTCTCGCTCGGGAGACCATTCGACTTTGTTTGTGGGTTTTTGTTTTTTTAGTGCAGCATACAATGGTTGCATGAGCTGCGCTGCGCGGGGGAGGAAACTGTTATAAAAATTCACCATTCCCAAAAACTCCTGTAACGCTTTGACCGTTTGTGGCTGGGGAAAATTCGTTACTGCGCGCACTTTGTCAGGCAGAGGGACCGCTCCCTCTGGGGAGACGCGATGCCCCCAAAAAATCAATCTGCATCACCCCGAATTGACACTTCGCTGGGTTAATTATTAACCTGTGCTCTGCCAACCTCCGGAAAACTGCCGTGAGGTGGTTTTCGTGTTTGTCTTCGGACGCGCTGGCTACCAATATGTCATCCAGGTAGACGAACACGAAAGGGAGATCACGCAAAACCGCGTCCATCATGTGTTGGAACGTCTGCGCCGCATCTTTAAGCCCAAACGGCATGCGCAAAAACTCGAAAAGCCCGAAAGGAGTTATTACTGCTGTTTTGGGTATGTCCTCAGCGCGCACTGGGACCTGGTGGTAACCACGTACCAAGTCTATTTTAGAAAAAACGCGCGCCCCCGCCAAATGAACTGAAAAATCTTGGATGTCCGGGATCGGGTAGCGGTCGTGCGCTGTAGCGTTGTTCAGCCTGCGGAAATCACCGCAAGGCCGCCACGAGCCATCAGCTTTCAGGACCATGTGAAGCGGTGAAGCCCATGGGCTCTTCGAACGCCTGATGATGCCCAACCTTTCCAGGTTGGCGAACTCCTCGCGTGCTATGGTCAGTTTAGCTGAATCCAAGCGCCGAGCTTTTGAGAAAATGGGCGGTCCGGTGGTAGTAATAAAATGTTCCACCCCATGTTTAGCCACGGTCGCTGAAAATGTTGGAACCGTGAGTGCTGGGAACTGAGTGAGGAGTGTGTGGAACTTACCACCTGCAGCTGTGACGTTGGCTTGTGCTGTCGGCGGGGCCACTCGAGCTGTACAGGGAATAGAATAAAAAGAGAGTGCATTAACCAGGCGTCTGTTAGCAAGATCGACCAACAAACCATGTGAGCACAAAAAATCAGCCCCTAACATGTTGAAATTGACTGCCGCTATGACGAAAGTCCACTCGAATGTATGGCCGTGTGAAGATAGAAGCAGAGCCCTCTCACCGAAGGTCTTAATCGCCGAGCCGTTCGCTGCTGACACCCGGGGACCACTGGAAGGCGCCAGCCGGTCAGCGTAGGAAGGTGTGATGAAACTCAGCTGGGAGCCCGTGTCCACGAGGAAATGCCTCCCCAAGTGCGCATCCCTCAAGTAGAGCAGCTTGTTCTCCTCTCCGAGAGCCGCAGCTGCTACCGACCCCCGGTCTTGGCGTTTCCCGAGCGCTTGAAATGGCACGGTGGAATGCACTTGCGTGCCCTCTCTGCGAAGCGGCGATGGTAGAAGCAAAGGACGTCGTCTGCTCCGTGTTTCCTGGCCCCTGCCGCAGCTGTGGTCGGTGAGTCTGGTGCTGCAGCCTCTGGCCCCCTGCCATCTCCGGACGTTGCACCTAGCTCCGCTGCTGCAGCCGCAGCCGCACGCCGTTCATTGGCGTCGACGAGTCGTTGCGCCTCCTGGCCCAGCTCGTGGTAGTCTCGTCGGGCCAACAGTGGTGAACTGGCCAGGGTCACTCACCGCTGACGGTAGGGTCCTGAGGAAAAGGTGGGTGAAGATGAAGTTATCATCTTCGGAGTCTCTCAAACTCAACATCTTCCCCATCAGGTCTGCAGGTCTGTCGCTCTCGAATTCAGTCAGCGCCAGGAGCCTCTCTGCTCTCTCCTCCACTGAGGGGGTGAAGTAACGGATGAGTGCAGCCTTCAACGTGCTGTACTTGTCGCTGTCCGGCGGGTGGTTGATCAGGTTCGCCACCCGCTGGGCTGTGTGGTTGTCCAGCTTTGCAACCACATGGTAGAACTTTGTGGCGTCCACCGAAATCCTCCGGAGGTGGAACTGTGCCTCGACTGAGCTAAACCAGGAGCGCGGATTATTCGGCCAGAAGTCCGGTAGCTGAACTGTGGCTGCATTCGTTTGGCTGGCTCCTGACGAGTCTGGCTCGGGAGATTAGTCTCCGCTCATGATACGTCTTAGGGTCACCAGTGTAGAGAAGTGTGGGAAGGACGAGGCTGAGTTTATTTCTCAAGTCCAGTTTTATTCACATTCTCCAACATCCAAAAACAGAAAGAGAAAGGAATCCCCCATCCTCTGTCCCTTTAATACCCCAGGACATCAAAGCACACAGTCACATTTTCTCTTAATCCCAAATACAATGCATCCCCCATCAGGTCTTCTCTTCTCCACCTAAAGTCCTGGTGGTCAGGAAATCTCTCACGGCCATCTCTCTGCATACAAAAGGCCAGACTTCACATCCTCCTGTTACCCCTAGGAGGTTCAGACCTTTTGTTCCTCTGAGATGTGAAGAATACCATAAGCATACAGCAATACACCTGTGAAGCATATGAAATCCACATATGTGCACCACAAGGTCATCAAATCAGTGTCAGTTGAGTCTGTCAACTAGGTTGCCTGTAGGGATTTTTATGGTCCAGCAGGTGTCAGTATTCAGTGACACAGTATCAATACAGTTTTGCAATGTGTTGAAACGCATCATGACGCCTCATGGACCCATCACTACCATACAGCATGTAGAATAGCGGCAAAATGAAAAAGTTATCCGAGCAGTGCAGAGAAATGGAGAAAAAGGGAAGAGCACAGAAATTTTTTTTTATCAGAACAACCTTTTTCATTTCAACCAGTGACGAGACTTACCCTTCCGAGGAGCAGTGAGAGAGCAACGCTGCTTGTACGAACACACATGTTCCTGATGCTAATGACGAACACCTGTTGATAATGAGAAGGCAGCAGCAAGGCCTGCTGCTGACAGTACAGGTAAACAACTAAATGTTTTACAATTTCTTCTAATTGCAAGATTTGCAGAGGCCAAGACTCACAAGGTTAAATTTAGATATGATCAGTGTTGGGCAAGTTACTAAAAAATAACTAGTTAGTTACTTCTTTTCAAAAGTAATCAAGCTACTTCCCAATTACTGCATGATTAAAGTAACTAGTTACTTGCACACATAGTAATTTAATTGATTGATTACATTATGGGCTTATTAATGTCAGGATGAAAACAGACTGTTTCAGACAGCGCTTTTAGAACATGTTCAGTCTACTTTATCCTGCCTTGAGAGGTCTTATTATGGGAAAAATTGAAGAAAATCAACACAAAATTGCCAGTAATTTCCTCATTTGTGAAGTGGAGTGAGAAATAGGGTTTGTGGTGTGAGATAGAAGGAAAAAGAGTGAGAATCACTCAAAGAGTGAGTTGGCAACACTGCATAAAGCTGTCAACGGTTTCTTACCTTTAATATTATGGATTTAATCCCATGTGCAGTGATCAAAAAAAAAAAATGTTGATAATCCACAGTCCAAATGTCTGCTGTGACAGACATGATCCAGTCTATTAAATTCCTTTTGGAGATCAAAATCCATTTTTGAATAATCTTTATCCAGATAGCAAGTAAATGTTTTAACTTCAGAGGATCACAGTCTCAGCTGCCTGATGGGAAATGACTGTTAGCACAGCTTCAGTCTGCAACAACATAACTGGCAATCAGTCGGTTTAATTCTTGCTGGGTCATAAACTGTTGAGATCCATACCTGTGCTTGAAATTCAGCGTGGCTGTTTAGATAGCGTAAGTCCACTAATAACCCGGTGCTAGCATAGCACTAGTTTTGATCTTGTTGCTGTTCAGGCACTTCTGAAGACTTCAGTCAGTCTCACACGGCCCCACAATATGCTTTTGTCCTTAACCGTGATGAAAGAAAAATAATCTATTTCCACAAAAACAAAGTAGCTTCATCTTTTCCCAGCAAGCTCCATCTGTGGCTGGTGGCTGCAGCTGTTAAGAGGCTCTTTGCAATGTTGACTGATGGCACATTGGCTGTGTAGGGTCAGTTTGTATTTATTTGCGGTAAAAATATCTATCTGTGGCGATGTTAAAATAAGACACGGCGTCTGGAGTTTTAATGAAGTTTATTGATCAAATCATCGCCATCACGGAGCTCACCCCAGCTGCTGTATAAGCATGCTGGGGATCGCTCTCAGGCTCTCATGAGCTGTAGTCAGAAGCAGTCAGAAGAAGAACAGAGAGTGAACATATGAATTCAGCCACTTAAATACCCAGCAACGGACAATACATCAAAGGCATTTTATCATCAAAGGAAATGCATTCAGACATGTGACATTTGTACCACAATGCAAGAAGGAAGCATGAATGTTTGCATTTGCGTCATACATATCCACAGGATGCTGGTGCCTGAACTAAGCACAGGAAGGCTGCCTATTGATCTCAACACACACATCTCACTGTCCTGTTAATTGCTCTAGTCGAGCGCTGTGTTTGTCCGTGGCTGCTGTGGGGGGGTACCCCATACACTCCCCCCCCAGAGGGCTTAGCGGGGAGCTGAGACCTCGGTAGTCCCGCTTTGGTGGCGAGCTGCGGGGAAAGTCTGTGCCGGGGAAGGGAGGAGGGTGGGGGTAGCAAGTGGCGGGGGATGTCCATGGCTGTGGGAAGAAAAGTTAGTCTCTGATTCCTCTCGCGATTCAGTCCGGCAATGAAGAAAAACAGGAGCTGAAGCTATGTGAGGGACTTGGCGTTTAGGCTTTAGGTGCGTTCGCGGCCCTAAAGCCCTCGGGGACAGCTGACGGCTGGATTCCCGTCGTGCGCCGTGGCTGAGACTTACACCAAATCCTGTGTGCGGGCTGCGTGTGTGCTTCAGGTGTGTGAGCAGTCCTGAAGAGCCGTGTGCAGCGGCGGAGGATGATGTACAAGTCTGTAGAGCCAGCTTGTCTCTGGTGCGCGGCACGCGCTGCGGCCACGTGCCTTCCAGCTGCGCTGTTCTGATGCGAGGCTTCTGTGCATGGCCGGTCCGCTGTCGCGAGGCGAATCAGGGTCAGGGGGCTTGATGGAGATCTGCGCAGTCGGCGCCGATTGTCTCCCCTGTTCGGGCTGTTGGTCGTCGCTCGTGCCGGGTCATGGTGCGTTCAGGTCCACGCGTTCTCCGTCGGCCATGGGCCACCGTCGTGGAGAGAGGGCAAGGTGTGTGCGCTCTTGTGTGGAGACACAGAATCGTGTGTCAGGAGCCGTGAGAGCAGCCGGTCCAGCGTGGATGTGCCGATCTAGGCGTGCAGACCTCACCATGAAATTTCCTCAGCTTTCCCGGTCGTGGGTGGTCTCCGAAGAGCATCAAAGTCTCCCTAAAGCAGAAAGGAAGGGCAGATCAGTCGGGCTGCCGCGTTCGCTTGTCGTTGGAGAATCACTGCCGGGTGCTGCGTTTGCTGGCAGCGTGTTCTTTTCAGCGTCGGGTTGCCAGCGTGGTTGTCCAGACCAGATGGTTGCGTCGCACAAAGCGTGTGCGTCTGCGGGGTCACCAGTGTGGCGATGTTAAAATAAGACACGGCGTCTGGAGTTTTAATGAAGTTTATTGATCAAATCATCGCCATCACGGAGCTC
This sequence comes from Pholidichthys leucotaenia, assembly GCA_020510985.1. Lineage (NCBI taxonomy): Eukaryota > Metazoa > Chordata > Actinopteri > Cichliformes > Pholidichthyidae > Pholidichthys > Pholidichthys leucotaenia. The sequence goes on along the minus strand of CM035845.1, from coordinate 250,407,324 downwards.
ACCCCAGCTGCTGTATAAGCATGCTGGGGATCGCTCTCAGGCTCTCATGAGCTGTAGTCAGAAGCAGTCAGAAGAAGAACAGAGAGTGAACATATGAATTCAGCCACTTAAATACCCAGCAACGGACAATACATCAAAGGCATTTTATCATCAAAGGAAATGCATTCAGACATGTGACATTTGTACCACAATGCAAGCAGGAAGCATGAATGTTTGCATTTGCGTCATACATATCCACAGGATGCTGGTGCCTGAACTAAGCACAGGAAGGCTGCCTATTGATCTCAACACACACATCTCACTGTCCTGTTAATTGCTCTAGTCGAGCGCTGTGTTTGTCCGTGGCTGCTGTGGGGGGGTACCCCATATATCCATATTAATAAAACAAGTAACGTAATGCATCTGATCTAATTTCAGTAACTGTAACATATTACTGAATTTTTATACAGTAACTCTGTTACACAGCATGTTACTGCAAAAGTAGTGGCATGACAGTAATGCGTTACTCCCAAGACTGGATATGACCAGCTGTGCTCCCCAGCCATGCACCGAATATCTGCAGCCTCACAGCAGATGACATTACACGAGATTAAATACAGTAATTTTGAGTATCCATGAAAGAGTTCAACCACTGTTCTGTTTATCCTGTTCATTATTGGAGCAACAGCCCAATGTTGTGTTTGAATGTTCCTTATTACCCTCTATAGCAGAGATGTCCAATCATGTGCCATGGAGGGCCAAGACCCTGCAGGTTTTCTCTTTTACTCAGTCTCTTCAACAGGTGTTTTCACTTATCAGCAATCAGTGGGAAGAAGTTCAGTGAAATCTGCTGTTGAAGACACTGGGTGGAGGTAAAGCCTGCAGGGTCTTGGCCCTCCATGGCACATGATTGGACACCCCTGCTCTATAGCTTATTGACTGGTGAGAAAATGTAAAACAAACTTGACCAACAAATAATCTTTACATGATGACAAAAGCATTGAAAAAGGGAAAGGAGAATAAGACTGCTTTTTAATGGTCTGATATTTTTAAAAATTATTTTAATCTTGTGTTTTTGTTTTTGTATTTTTTAATTTTATCTATCAAATTCCTTATTCTGTTTTATTGTACAGCCCTTTGTAATGATATGCCTCTGAAAAATGCTTCATAAATAAACTTTTAGTTTATTTATGAGGAAGGCTGTGAAAAGTGGCCAAAACATGTTCAGGTAAAACAACCTTATTCACTGGCTGATAGAAAAGAAATTATTTCTGTAGAGAACAAAATGGACAGAAAGAGATGGTAGAAGAAGAGAAGGATGAACAGTGAGGAAACATAAAGACAAAGGAGAGGAAGTGATGGACAAAGACCGGTGAAGAAGAGGAGCAAAAAGGAAGACAAAGTCACAAGTAAAGGAAAAGACAGTATGCAAAGGGCCATAAATTCCAAGGATGTATTAGGTTTAATATTTTTTGTATTTATCCTTATATTGTTTTGTGTGATATATTCTCCCTTGTACAGTGGAGGGAGTACAATAGATGCCTCTGCAAAATGGACCAGTCAGCAAACCATGAACAAGACCCAGCTGGCAAATGTGGGTAAGTCAGTCCCTCCAAGGTTTCGTGGGATGTTTTTATGGTTGTTGCAGCCCAAAAAGTCAGAATTTGTGGGAGCTTATTTAAAAAGTTGCAAGAAAAGTTGTGATGTTTTGTTGTTGTTTTTGTTTGTTTGTTTGTTTTTTCACTAAAAGTTGTGGGAAGAATTCCAAATTTTAAAGCAGATGTTTTTTTTCCATAGTTTGCTGCAATCATATTCTATATAACACCACAAGAAAAGCACAGGATTGTCAAAAATTTCCTATTAAACAGTGATTTGTAAATTAACCAGAAACTTCTGCTATACAGAAAAACTCTTTTGTGCAATAGCAAATACAGACTTTAATGCAATTAAGTGAGAATAAAGTAGCTACACATAAATTTGCCATAAAAAGGACCAACACTGGAGGCTACTGTTGCTGAGAACTTGAATAAAAGGATGAACAAATAATTATCCATTACAACATCTAAATTGCATTGAATGCATGTTAAAAAGTATAGATTTGGAAATTATGGCAGCACTTTCATTTGAAAACTCCCTAACCGCAGCGGTCCCCAACCAATTGGTACCGAGCACAGAAAAAAAATAATTTATTTTGTTGCTCTGTATTGTCTATCAAAGTCTGTTTTTCTGAAAAAAAAAAATACTGAATATTCTCTGTTGTTCTGTGCTTGACTCTTACCTGTCTGTTTACCTGCTGAGTGTCTTGACACAGACCTGTCTCATCGGATAGTCATCTTTCCTTTACAGGGAGTTTTACCGGGAGGAGGGGCTCTCCTTGGGGGTTTGCCTGGGGTGCGCATTGGTCCGTGTCCAGACCGGAGATTCACAGCTTTAAAGCTCATTGACAAGATGTAGTAATGATTTTACCTCTAAAGATGTATAAAATGTTCAAACACTGGCAGTAGTGTTAGATTTGCCTGTTTGTCTGTGGCTTTATGGCGTTTCTCCTTAAGCGCGCTCCCACAGCACAGTGGTTTTCAGGCAGGCAAACATTTTTTCAACACAAACCCGGCACTTCCTACACGCAGTCAAGACAGAGATGCGGGAACATGTCCACTGGCAGGCCGGGGAAGACAGAGGAAGGAATGGTGTGGAAAAACTCGTAGGTGAGTGTTTTTTTTTTAAATCACACACTCTGTTTTTACTGATGTGGTCCATTAACTCTCACTGTAAACACGGAATTGAGTGCGGTGCAGCGATGCATTTGATTGGTTAGAATGAGAGTTTGAGCACTGCTCAGGAACAGATTTGACTAGCAAAATTGGTGGAAGTTGATTTAGATTTTTTAGATTTCTTTATTAATCCCCGCAATGGGGAAATTACAGGGCATCCACATGAGTGGATGAGGCAGCCACTGGTGCGGCGCCCAACCCTTTCACCATTCACACACACATTCACACCTGGAGCCACTTTAGAGTCTGCAATTAACCTAACTTGCATGTTTTTGGCATGTGGGAGGAAACTGGAGAAATCCCGGAGTAAACCCACGCAGACACGGGGAGAACATGCAAACTCCACACAGATCACTGTTGGTCAGGGGCTGGGATCGAACCCAGGATCCCCCGGCCAAGGATGAGTTTCTGTGCTGCCGCAATGCTAACCACTCTGCCACTGCGCTGCCCAATGATGAGGATTGGCCAAAACTGCGGGAAAGTTGCGGTGATTGGACAAAGTTGCAAAGTCATACAGAATATGCGGCCAGTCACTGATTTTTTTCACCCAGTACAGCCACAGACTGACCTGTGGCTGCTGAGCAGCTCGACTGGAACAATTGGAGTTAAGGGCCTTGCTCAAGAGCACCATGGTGAGGTTTATAAGGGTGAGGCAAACATAGCTATGCCATCTGTCCCATCCAGATCTGATTCTGCCAGTCCAGGGATTGAACCAGTGCCCTTCCAATCACCAGTCTACATCCCAATCCATTAGGCCACCACTGCCCTTGATTGAGCTGGTTTGACTCCAGTTAAACCGACCTTTCCACTTGCAACTAGCTAGCTAAATGGCTTATCTGTTGGTGTCAACCCAGCTGTCCATGGAGCACTGGTTAGTCACAGGCTTTAACAGTAAGAGTATTCGAAGGAAGATGATGCCTACTGAACCATTCTCCATGGGTTGCAACTTTGACATTTCAAAGTGGGACCACCACAAGACCTGCCCTGTTTGTCTGGGTTTGTTCCATACCAGCGAGGTGCAAAGGATCCCCAGTCAAAGCTCTCTGTCTAGCGAGCTACAGCAGTCAACCCTACAGGATACGAGTGTTGTTTGTCAGGAAGACCAAATCTTCTCCACTGGAGCTGCTGCCATGATCCAAAGAGTTGGCCCAGTCCTGTTCTGATGATAAGGATTGTCATATGAAGTCCCCCATGGAAAACTGGGTGGGCCATATGGACAGAGCTGTGGCCTGAACTCCTGCAGCAAGCTGGCCAGCCTCTTTCTGAAGCCCCTTGAGGAGGAGTTAACTTCCCACCACAAGGATAAGGATGTGCTAAATATCGGCCTCGACATCCACTGCTTCTCAGAGGAAGAAGACGAGGAGGAGCTCACTTTACCTAATGACCCACCACAGAGCCAGGTGACAAGACACCTCATTCATTCTGCTCACTTGTTGTGCTTCTGAGTTATTGTAGTTAGAGGGGCCGGACCCTTCCCCATGCAAAATGATATCTCATTTTGTGGGTTTTGGTTTACCTCCCAAACTGGCAACACAGAAGTTTGTCCTGCCGGTCTACCCAGACCTGCTCACTGAACCGACAGTGGTCTAGAAAAACCCCACTGTCCTGGGTACAGCCAGTTTCTGGAGATCACTGGTGCAGCGGAGGAGGTTGTTCTGAGTCATCTCTCAGCCATGGAACCCGCATCAGTAGTATACTTGGCCCCCGTCCAAAACCAGGGTGTATCTGGCTCCACAATCATCCCAGTAAAGCCATGCAGGTTCACCACTTCACAGTTAAACAGACTGTGCTCTATACGGGAGCTGGCCATGGGCAGCAATGCTCTGTTCTGTCAGCTGGTACCTCCAGGACCAAAGGCACATGCGTCCAGTCACAGTTCCTTTATTTGCTCAAGAGAGAGTGTGGGGAATCATAAAGTTATGTCTATAACCACTTTTCACTCGGCTCAGTGAAGAGCACTGAGAACTGAAGAACCCGACCCATATACCCCTTTCCCCCACCAATTCTAATTCAAGATACAGGTGCAGCTAAAAAATTTGAATATTGTGGAAATGCTCATTTTTTTCCTCATAATTTAATTCGAAAAAGTCTGTCACATATTCTATATTCATCACATGCCTTTTTATGTTTTAATTTTGAAGATTATGGTGGAAAGCATTTTAAAATGAATTATCAATCACAATACTTTAAAGAAACAACAGGCAGTAATAAATATTTCCTCTGCCAGAAAAGGAGAAAAGTTTCTTCAACTCTTTAGTTCAGTTAAAAATTATAAATTCACTAAAATGACCAAAGAAGCAGTCAGTTCTGTGAGCACAAATTATGACAGTGTAAACAATATTTCTGTGTTTTTTTTAAACTAGTGAACTTAAAAGTCAGAGTACAATCAAAAGTACTTGAGTGCATGCTTGTTGTTCTAGTCCTTGAACCACACAGACTTTTGAACTACTGCAATTGACCTCCTGTGTGTGTGTGTGTGTGTGTGTGTGTGTGTGTGTGTGTGTGTGTGTGTGTAATTTACAAACAATTCAGAGTCAGCCAGAACATAAAAACTCCATGAAGAGAAAATAAAATCTGGCAAGGCAACAAGAAATCTTTTCTTCTTCTAGATTTGATTGGCGGTTGGCAACCAGCTTACAGGTGCATTACCGCCACCTACTCTATCTTCAGATATCACTCTACAATTATCATTCTATCTGCTAGAAAGCTATGCTAAAGCCTCCATTTATCACTCTATATATAATTCAAGAAATCTCTCAACTGTGACGTATCATCACTCTATATATCTTCTTCTTTTAGATTTGATTGGCAGTTGGCAACAAGCTTACAGGTGCATTACTGCCACTGTCTTGGTTATCATCACTATATGTTTGTATAAGGAGTTTTTATAAGGAGTTCTGAACAACTCCGTATGTGCGAAAAAATTATCCGTCCTTGGACTGCGTCCTCCAGGCGGCGTCATAATTCTACTTCTTCTTCTTCTTTTAGATTTGATTAGCGGTTGGCAACCAGCCAGGGTGCATTACCGCCCCTGACTTGATAATCATCACTCTATATCTTTCCATCACTCTGTCTGGTCAGGAGCTGTCGTCCTGGCCAGGTACTGCCACACACTCTATATCCAAGAAATATTTTGACGGCTATAGTAGTTATCAGCCATACATTTTTTTTTAACACAGATTTATTCATGGTAAACTGGGTTATTGGTGAAGTGTTTCTCTTTCTGTAGTTGTGGATACATTTTAGATTTAAACCACCCATAATTTTCATGTGAACTGTTATTACTGTGTTTATTTTATGTCTATTTAATTATAATAGATATTTGTATTTGATTTTTGCATTAAAGCTCTTTAATAATGGTAAATGGTAAAATGGTAAATGGCATTCACTTATATAGCGCTTTTATTCTCATCTCTTGATGACCAAAGCGCTTTGCAGATCCTGCTATCCACCCATTCACACACTGAATGTGTTTACCTTGTTTTGTGTGTTTCAAATACAAAAAAAATTTGCTGACTGATTTTACTTGCTAAAGGCCTTGTCACACCTTCACGATTTAGGCAGTGTTTGGCAAATGTATAAAAATTGGTCTAAAACACTAGCATATGAAGAAATTTTCACTTTTGGCCATATGCATCACGTATACATAACGTATTGGTAACTTATAGAGAATGCTTCAATAACTTATAAATAACTTAAAACCAACTAATGTTTAGCATGTTGCTGGCGTTCACAACTTATGCTTAACCATAGTCTAACTTATGCATAGTTTATCCTAACTTCTGCATAGCGTGATCATTCCAAGCTGCCGTCGCCTCCCGATCCATGAATCCTAGGTGTGCAAGAGATCACCTCTGTTCAACTGAGATGATTCTCCCCTCCAAAGACCATTGCACGGTGGGGGGCATGACCGACTTGGCAGAGCTGTCAAATCTGTCAGGGCAGTCACGTCTTAAAACAGCTGATGTGACACGTCAGGAACGTCAGATGACAGTTGTCACAACCTGGCTCAAAGGCGCGTGAACTGATGGTGATTAAAAAAAAGTTTATTTTCAATAAAGTGGAAAATAAACAAGCTAATGCATGGAGTGTGCTTTTGCCGGTGTGAACCCAAAAACATCAGAGAGCCGCAGCCAAGGGAGAGCAAAGTGTGATTTATCATGCAAAACAGCTGAGCTCTGTGCCTCGGGCAATCAGATGAATGTATCCACCTCCTCCAGTGTTCTGACATGTTGGCATATCTATCAGAACAACACTGGAAAACTGATGGTCCAGACAGCAAAGGTAAAAACATGACAAGGAGGGCTAAACAGCAATCTGGGTCGTCATAATATCCTGTAGCTTGAAAGTGTTGGCTCGAACATGTCCCTGACAGGTCCCATTACACAAACAAGTTCGTGTGTGTAGCTCTCTGTGTGAATGTGCACTACCGTTCAAAAGTTTGGGGTCACTTAGAAATTTCCTTATTTTTGAAAGAAAAGCACTTTTTTTCAATGAAGATAACTTTAAACTAATCAGAAGTGCACTCTATACATTGCTAATGTGGTAAATGACTATTCTAGCTGCAAATGTCTGGTTTTTGTTGCAATATCTACGTAGGTGTATAGAGGCCCATTTCCAGCAACTATCACTCCAGTGTTCTAATGGTACAATGTGTTTGCTCATTGCGTCAGAAGGCTAATGGATGATTAGAAAACCCTTGTGCAATCATGTTAGGTCTGCAATGCTGTAATTGCTGCAAATGGAGGATTCTTTGACGAAAGCAAAGTTTGAAGGAAAAAATTATTATTTCAAATACAAATCATTATTTCTAACCTTGTCAATGTCTTGACTATATTTTCTATTCATTTTACAACTCATGGTGGTAAATAAGTGTGACTTTTCATGGAAAACACAAAATTGTCTGAGGTGACCCCAAACTTTTGAACGGTATTGTATGCGCTGCAGGCACCAGCTGAGCTAATCAGAACAGAGAGCAGGTGGATCAAGTCAGCTCTTAATTAGTAAAGGTGTCACCTGGTGTACACAGAGACATCACAGCCGAAACATGTTAAGGTATGAAACATCTCTTTACTTTGTCTCAATTGAAGAACAAGACCAGTTCATCACGTTGCTCCTGTGAACCAGCGCTGCAAATACACAATTACACGGTAACTGTAACCCTTTCAGTAAGTTACACATAGGTTCAAAGAGCATTACTCATATTTTAGAAATAAGTTTTGAGTACGCTAGACATTTATCTTGATGTATTTCGACTTATGAGTAACTTATGGGTCGCTTACAAGTAGCATGTGTGAACGAATGCATAACTTCCCTACAACTTATGCTCCGTGTATGTGGGACGTTTCAGCCATCCGCTGGATATATTGAAAATTTTTCGGCATGCTGAAAATTTTCAGGGGAGCTTGGCGTACAACAGCCATATACCAGCGTGCTTCAGTATTCTTCTGTGTGCTTTTAACTTATAACAAAACTTACCCATAACTGATTCCACATAGGCCAGCGTATTCTCCAAAATTTTCAGCCATCCATCCATCCATCTTCTACCGCTTTTCCGGAGGTCCGGGTCGCGGAGGCAGCAGTTCAAGCAGAGAAGCCCAGACTTCCCTCTCCCCAGCCACCTTCTCCAGCTCTTCAGAGGGAATACCAAGGCGTTCCCAGACCAGCTGGGAGACATAGTCTCTCCACCGAGTCCTGGGTCTGCCCCGGGGTCTCCTCCCAGTGGGACGTGCCTGAAACACCTCAAGTGGGAGGCGTCCAGGAGGCATCCTAATCAGATGCCCATACCACCTCAACTGACTCCTTTCAATGTGGAGGAGCAGCGGTTCTACTCTGAGCCTCTCCCGGATGACTGAGCTCCTCACCCTATCTCTGAGGGTGAGTCCAGCAATCCTACGGAGAAAGCTCATTTCAGCCGCTTGTATCCGCGATCTTGTTCTTTCGGTCATTACCCAAAGCTCGTGACCATAGGTGAGAGTAGGAACGTAGACTTTGCCTTAGAACTAAGCTCCCTCTTCACCACAACAGACCGGTACAACGTCCGCATCACTGCAGATGCTGCTCCAATCCGTCTGTCGATCTCTCGCTCCATTCTCCCCTCACTCGTGAACAAGACCCCAAGATACTTAGACTCCTCCACTTGGGGCAGGAGCCTGTCCCCAACCCAGAGAGGACAATCCACCTTTTTCCGGCTGAGGACCATGGACTCTGACTTAGAGGTGCTGATTCTCATCCCAGCTGCTTCACACTCAGCGGCAAACCGTCCCAGCAAGAGCTGTAGGTCATTGCTGGATGAAGCCAACAGGACAACATCATCTGCAAACAACAGAGATGAGATCCTGTGGTCACCAAGCATGACACCCTCCATTCCCTGGCTGCGCCTAGAAATCCTGTCCATAAAAATTATGAACAGGATCGGTGACAAAGGGCAGCCCTGGCGGAGTCCAACTCTCACTGGGAATGACTCCGTCCGAGTGTTGGCAATACAAACCAAACTCTCACAACGGTCGTACAGAGACCGAATAGCTCGTAACAACAAGCCCGATACCCCATACTCCCGAAGCACCCCCCACAAAAATCCACGAGGGACGCGGTCAAATGCCTTCTCCAAGTCCACAAAACCCATGTAAACTGGTTGGGCAAACTCCCACGAACCCTCGAGAATTCTCGAGAGGGTAAAGAGCTGGTCCGATGTGCCACGGCCAGGACGAAAACCACATTGCTCCTCCTGAATCCGAGGTTCGACCAACGGCCGGACTGTCCTCTCCAGTACCTTGGCATAGACCTTCCCAGGGAGGCTGAGGAGTGTGATCCCTCTAAAGTTGGAGCACACCCTCCGGTCCCCTTTTTTAAGGAGAGGAACCACCACCCCGGTTTGCCATGCCAAAGGCACTGCCCCCGACCTCCACGCAATGTTGCAGAGGCGTGTCAACCATGACAACCCAACAACATCCAGGGCCTTGAGGTACTCGGGGCGAATCTCGTCCACCCCTGGGGCCCGGCCACCAAGGAGATTTTTAACCACCTTGGTGACCTCAGCCCCTGTGATAGGCGAGTCATCCCCCTCGTCCCCAAACCCTGCTTCCTCTGTGGAAGGCGTATCAGTGGGATTGAGGAGATCCTCGAAGTATTCCTTCCACCGCCCGACGATGTCCCCAGTCGAAGTCAACAGTGTCCCATCCGCACCATACACAGTGTGGACGGGGAGCTGCTTTCCCCTCCTGAGCCGCCGGACAGTTTGCCAGAATCTCTTTGAGGCCGACCGAAAGTCTTGTTCCATGGCCTCACCGAACTCCTCCCATACCCGGGTTTTTGCTTCACCAACCACCCGAACTGCACTCCGCTTAGCCTGCCAGTACACCTCAGCTGCTTCGGGAGTCCCACAAGCCAACCAAGCTTGATAGGACTCCTTCTTCAGCTTAATGGCCCCTCTCACCACTGGTGTCCACCACTTGGTTCGGGGGTTGCCACCACGAGATGCACCGTGATGCAAAATTTTCATATGTTTGGCAAATGCTGCCTAAATCGTCTAGGTGTGACAGGGCCTTAACAGAAGCATTGAAGTCACTTTGTAATTACCTCCGCCAAGGAGGTAATGTTTTTACCGGGGTTTGTTTGTCTGTTTGTCTGTCTGTTACCAACATAACTCAAAAAGTTATGAACTGATTTTGACGAAATTTTCAGGAAAGGTGTGTAATGGCACGGGGGACAGATGATTAGATTTTTGTGATGATCTGAGAGTGCATACCTCCACCAAGGGCTTTGTTTATATTTGTGCAGCAGGATTACACAAAAACTACTGGATGGATTTGAATGAAATTTTCACCAGAGGTGGTTCTTGGGCTACAGAGGAACCCATTACATTTTGGTGATGATCTGTGAATGCATACCTCAGCCAAGGCTTTCCTCACAGTGGGTCAGCCACAATACTCCAGAACTAACGGACAGACTTTGATGCAATTTTCACCACAAGTGGCTCTAGGCCTACACACAAACCCATTACATTTTGGAGGTGATCCATGAGAGACTGAAGGAGACTTGGCGGAGGTATGCACTCTCTGAGTGGTTTTCTAGTTTGACAAAGCAAAATACAAAAAAAACCAAACAAACAGATTAATAAGCAGATTGTTACATTTCTGTTTACAAATGTTCTAGAAGCTATAGTCTCAACTTGGGATCAGCTGTAGTTATACATTAAGAGAGGATATTTCAGTTTTCCATCTTTAAAAGTCACATTTGTGTATCTGCCTTAACCTACATTATGACGCTTTTATGATGAAAAACCACTAAGAGGACATATGTTTTGGCACAGATGATGCCTCGTCCCTGGACTATAAAAAAAGACTAATTTCGCAGAAATAAGCTCACAATCTGTGTGGCCGTTGGGAGGAGTGTCATCATGTGGTGTTATATGTGTAAAAGCACCAAAGTCACACAACAGTCGAGTATCTTCTACAACATCCTTAACAGATTTGCCCAGCGCCCACATGGATGCACAGAAATGGTAGTTGCGCTCCGGCACTGCTCCTGTGTCTCCAAATGGAAATTGATGACCATCCGAGCTCTGCAGACAGTTTTCAAAGCAGCCAGCGACATGCTCGTAAAAACTTTCAGGTTTGTGAAAAACATGGCATGTTTCTGGGGTTTGCCAGCGGTGGACCAGCTCCGGCTGGTGCATAAAAACTGGGCGCCACTGCTGGTTTTGGGCTTGGTGCAAAACTGGGAAATACATGTCGTACCAGTACAGGAGCTGGAATCCCTTGCCCAGGACAGAATAAGCTGGTATGCAGCAACACGAAAAGCCTTCACCTCCTGTGAGAACAGTCGGCGAGAGAGAATCACCAGTGCCAAAGAACGCCAGAAGGCCTCTTCCACTGCACCAGCTACTGTGTCATTCCAGTGCCCTCACTGCCCCTGTGTGTGCACTTCCAGGATTGGACTTGTCAGCCACACCCGGGCTCACAATCAAAGACAGCTGCACAACTAGACATCATCGTTCTCGATGGTCCACCACCGCAGGACTGGGTGGACTTTAACACGGTGGAGATACCGGAGCACAGTCTGTTACAGTGGATTTTGATGCATGATCAAGAGCAAATCAGCACAAGCGAACTCTCTCACCCTGGGGTGGTCGTTGATGATGTGCTGGTCATTCAGATGTTTGTGATGCAATGCAAAGGACTGAAGTTCACTGGCGGTGGAGAGTACGTGTTTCTGAGAGGGGCGGTTCTGTTCACCCTAGATAAGAAATTTGAAACACTACTGTGTGACACATTTTAATAAACAAGTTTAATTGTAAAACCCTTTTACCCACAGTATTAATGTTTTCTCTTATTATAATGTGTGATGCATGCAGAACTTCATTCTGATTCTTTGTTTCTCGCCATGTGTCTGACCGGTAGATGTACCTGAGTTGGAGTGTCTGGAGGACATCCATGAATTACAGAGTGAAGCTGAGCGCGTGCTTTATAAACACATGAGCACAGTCGGAAATCGGAACCCGTGCTGGTGTAGAAGACTGTGCGGGGTCCTGAGCACTCTGCGCTCTATGGACCTGGACCCTGTGGCTGGACTTTTCTTTAGGCCTGTTACTGGGATGAGAAGCATAGAGGAACATGTGCTTAAGATGTTTTACGAGTGCTAGAAAAGGGATATAGGTGTTCATTGTCTATAATACGATGAATCCATCGCTCTCACCTCAATGGCTGGGTAACCTCCCAACCATGTTCTGGAGGATGATGGCCAGCACTTATGCTTTACAGGTAGAATGACTGAGCCTTGTGGCATGGGCCCATGGTGCTTTCTTAGGGTCATCAGGTGGGTACCCTCCTTCATCGGTGTTTCGTCAGTTAGCCCACAACACTTCCAAAGGGCTTGACAGCTAGCCCCAGCGTCCTAAGGCAGCCCCCTTGGCCCCATGGGTTCCACCACCACTGCTCTAAGGTGTTTCCTTTGTGCCCGATGGGTTGTTCCAACGCTCGCAGCGCTTCAGCCACAGCCATCTCGATGTTGCCTGGGCTTGCTTGGTGATATTAGCCACTAGCCTTCTTCTATTACAACCTTTAATTCCAAGTCTGGACAGTCCACTCCAGAGTGACTGCCCAGGAAATCCTCGGCAACCCACTTCCACTGGCAAGTTCCACGCCCGCCATCCCCTCTGCTGACACTCGTAAATGAGGGGTTGGTACTTCCCAAGTTTCCTCTCGTGGGCCTCCTCCACCCTCTCCTCCCATGGCACAGTCAGCTCAAAAAGAACCACTTGTTTCGATGCTCTAGACCATAAAACTATATCTGGTCTGAGGGTTGATGATGTAATCTCCTCTGGAAACTTAAGTTGCCTCCTGAGGTCAACTCTCATGTCCCAATCAGCTGCAGATGCCAGGATTCCTACACTTGTTTGTGTCATACTAGCTGATTCCCCTGCCCTAACAAACCTAATCAGGCGGGGCCCTGTTATCTTGGTGGCGTTATGGGTCTTCCTCCTCTCCACCTCCAGACCTACAGCAAGCTCAGACAATATCTGATCATGCCTCCATCTGAACTTGCCGTCCACCAGACTAGCTTGACATGATGACAACACGTGTTCAAGACTTGCCGGCTTTCCACATAGCATACAACCTGGATTCTCAGCCAGCCCCCAACGGTGGAGATTTACCGGTGTTGGCAGGACATCGTATGTGGCGCATAAGAGGAACTTTATTCGCTGGTCCTCCATGCCCCACATATCCCTCCATCCCAATGACCTTCCTTGAACACCTGTCCAACACGTCCACCTCCCCTGACTATTCATGGATGCAGCCCTGGCTTGTCTACCCTCCTCCTCCATCATGCGAAGCTCTCTTGGACCAGACTACGGCGGCCATTGGTATCTGCCTCCCTCCACCTTGCCCTGGTTATGACTCCTAGGCCTAGCCGACCTTGATTGACTGTCCCCACAATGTCCTTGTGGCGTAACCTTTCCTCTGCATCTGCCACTGCCTTACTTGCTACCCATTTTCGTCCTGTGCGGATGGTAATATCCGCTTGACGCACAAGTCGATCCCTGCTGTCACGCAGCATTATCACCTGCCGGGATTTGGCCACCTTAAATTCTTCAACGACCGATGTAATTGGGAGCTGCAGTTTACTTCCTGAGCTATACAGGCCAATTGAAGAGAAACTTTTGGGTACTGACAGCCATCTTTGAAGAAAGGTGTTAATCCGCCTTTCCAGGGCTTCGACTGTTGTTAACCACTTGCGCTCCGTTGTTCCGCGGACGGGCAAGTCTCTGCGTCCTATGACGCACGAGGGCGCACGAGAGCGCGCTCGTGCGCCCTCGTGCGCATGACGCATGATGGTGGTGATGGTGATGTAGTAGCGTCCAAGCGCCACTCAAAAAAAAACTGCAGAGACAGCCGCGAACAGATTAGTTCATCTGATTGACCTCTCATTCGACTAATAAGAGCCTTGAATTGGGTTTCTGAAACCTTGAAGAACCAATGAATGAAAATCTAGGAAGGAGGACCCGCCTACTGTGAACGCAGGAGCCAATTGAAGCACAGAAATTCTGGCTGGGTGAAGAGAGATTTACTGTTGCAACAGATGAAAACAAAGGACGCTGTACGAATCTACTACAGACCCAGGCTCACCCAGCAGCATGAAGAACACCCACAAGTGGGACCTGCACTCATTCCAGCAGAATAGACGGAGGCCGACGACAAAAGTCGTAAATCATTCGCCAAAACGGCAATAATGGAATTATGTTGATCGGGATCCACGAGCAGAGTAGCGTCGCGTTCGTCTGACAATGGGGGAAGAGATGTTCGCCGCGACTCTGCTGCTTTGAAGAGGTAAGGTGTTATAAGCTAAATTATTATTTATCCCTGAAAACTGTAATCCAAAAATGACTTTTGACCGATCGGTAAATTACAACTGTACTGCGCACGAAGTACGTGCGCCGCGATAAACGGTTCATTTGCCGTGTTCGGACCGTGAACGCCCCCCCCCCCCCGCTGCAGAAGAGGAGCGGGGGGGGGGCACGGTCCGAACGTGCATATCAGTCTATTCCATCATGCATAAAGCATATCAGTCTATTCCATCATGTAGCGATGGCCCTCTTCTGTAGCGAGGGGGGGGCGTTCACGGTCCGTTCACGGTCCCCCCCCACACACACACACAGTAGCGAGGGGGGGGGGAGCCGCTGTGAAAGCATGCAAGGAGTGTAATCTGTCATGTAGAGGGCCGAATTTGGTCCTTGGTAGCGGGGGGGGGGGAACGACCCCCCGCCCACACACACACACACAGACACAGCCCTGAGTGTAACCTTTCATTAGAGCCTAAAATGAAGATTCTACATTGAATTATTCAAAAGTTAGACGTTTTTCCAAACTGTGCCATTTGGCACAATTTGGCACAGTTCCAAAACACCTGGGAACAGCCTGAGAACAAAGCTGTGTAAAATATTCATTTTTTGTGGTATTGTTACCAAATTTGGATCTCAGCTGGATAACACTTGGTTCTACATTTCTGTTGCATTTTCCAGCCGGATCGGACAGCTGTGTGTTATTTACAAGCATTTGTATCCAAAAAAACACTGTGTCCAATTTTTTTTTCTTCAAGTTCAGTATGTTTAGATGACTGTAACTCAGTGGCCGGAGCACGTAGAGAGATTATGTTTTTTTTGCCAAAAAATTCAAAGTGTTTTCTTTTAAATGAGACCAACCCCATGAAGATGCTGCAAAGGGTTGAATAACAGCTTTCGATTTACTTTGGGCACATTATTTTTTGGCATTTTTAGGAAAATTGCCCGGAGTGCAAGTGGTTAATGGCACCTCATACATAAGCAGTGGCCAAAGGAGTCTTGGAAGTACTCCATGCTGGTAGCCCCAGAGTTTAAATCTTCCAGGGAGCCCACTCCTGTCCAAGATTCGCAGCCACGCCTCAGCTTATCCAAGCATCTCCTTCACACTTTCTCTATCATTCAGTTCTACTCTATACCATTTACCCAAGCGCTTAATGGGTCTCTGGCTAACAGTAGGGATAAGTTCTTCTCCAATCCTAAAACGGGACCGGTCCTGGATGCATCCTTTCCTTAGCACAAGACTCCATGACTTTGATGGCTTAAATTCCATCCTAGCTCCTGTAATAATCTTGCAAAGATCTTCCAAAATCCACCGCCCCTCTGGAAATGATCTTGCAGTTATTGTCAGGTCATCCATGAATGCTTTAATTGGAGAATGCTGAATACCACTTGCCAAAACTGCACCTCTTCTCGGCTTCTCCACTGACTTGACCAAGAGGTTCATTGCAGCTGCAAACAAAATGGCTGAAATTGTGCATCCAGTGACAATGCCTTTCTCCAACCGCTGCCAGTTGATGGTAAAGCCCCCACAGGTAAACCGCATCTTAAAGTGATTAAAGTACTCTTGTAAGAGATGCTGAACTTTGCCTGGGACATGGTACGTTTGTAGTGTGAGCTCCACCAGCTCGTGGGGGATGGTTCCATATGCATTGGATATATCAAGCCACAGAACTGCAAGATCTCCATGATTGTGCTTTGCATCCTGGATTATTTTTGAGATGACACTTGTGTGCTCCACACACCCTGGAACTCCTGGGACTCCCCCCTTCTGAACGGAAGTGTCAATATACTTATTGCTCACCAAAAAATTTGTGAGCCTCCTTGCCAAAATTCCAAAGAATATCTTTCCCTCTACATTCAGAAGGAAAATGGTGCGGAACTGTTTAATATCAGATGAACTTTCCTCTTTGGGGATAAAACACCCTTCTGCAAGGTACTGATACTCCTCTACCTCTTGTCTTGATGCCTGGAGTCGACCAGATCGCTTGTCTCCCAGGAGCTTAGACAGGTAGGAAAATGGATTTTTGGTAAACTGCTCCCTTTGCTTAGCCCGGCGTCTTCGGTCTCTTCTGTGGCACTCTGCTCAACGTAAGGTTTTAATGCGTTCCCTCAGAGTGACCGAGATCTCCTTCAAAGCTTGTTTCTCCTCCTCTTCAGCTTGCATGAATCTTTTCCTGAGCCTCCGGAGATCACCACGAAGTTGTTTAATCTCCTTGATCCTACGATTTTCCCCCTGTTGTGCAGGTCTTAAATGAAAGGGACTTGTTTGCTTCACTCCAAAACGCTCAGCACCAAAGCTCCAGATTATCCTCGCCATTGCCTTCATTTTCCGATTCAGCTCCCCTGCCAGAACATGCTCCAACACCTCATCCACTTCACAGTCAAATCTCTCCCACTCCTTCTTTGCTTGAGCTGCTGGCCAGTTGACTACCTGCTTCACTGCTTTGTGGCTATCTTGAAGTTGCTGCTCAATGTTCTCACTCTGCCCATGCAATTCCCCTGGCAATACGTCAGGGGTGGTGTTGCCCATGCTCTCTCTACTATGTGCCTGGAGATTCTGGGTACTGTGGTTGGCTACCGGTCCCAGCCTCTCCTCCGTCTCACCAGGTTGCCCTGCGCGTTGCACACTGCTAGAGTGTAGGCAACCCATCTTTGCCTGATGGATCTTAAGGCCTTTCATATTCTTACAGACTTTCCCGCATGTGCATATACTAGGCACCGTTACATTAAGGAGATCTCCTGCAAATCCATGCTTTTGTTTTTGTGCCACCCAGAATCACAAAAAATAACTTGTATCACACTGACCAATAAAATTCCTCACCAGGATGGATCACCCTCCTCACAGCATTAAAAAAAAAAAGAAATTTTGTCACTGTCAACAAAATGATAAACGTATTAATGAGAACCACTTATTATACTTTCATTATTTTTGCACACACTGTTACAAGGGTGGATGGACGTTACAAGGATGGTCTCTAAAGTAAAATTGTTGATAAACTAAGAGTCTTGCTTTTTCACTTCTTACATAACTTCTAAAAAGTTGGGCTATACCTGTTGTGGTTTTTCTGCCTTTTTTAGGCAATAGATCCCTTTTTACAATGGAAAAAAATCCCATGGCACCCCACCCCCCAGCAATCTAAAACGTTATAAAATGACACACTGCAGCTTTTTATGGTATATCTAATTCTTACAATTTAGTCTTATAATTTATTTGTACTTGGGGTGAAATGCAGTGCGATTACATACCAAGTCAATGGAAAGACCGGAGCGCATGCATTTGTTTTGGGTGATGCAAGTTCACGTCTGCATGAGTTGGATTTTGTTCATCTCAGGTCAGGAGTTCACTTATTCTTCCTTGGTCACGATGGTCATTTGGCATTGGTGTTCTGCCATTACCAGGAGAGTGAGTTAGCTTGAAAATGAGACAAACAGTTACCCGAGACGTCTCTCGACAGACGCGCACTCCCACAAAGGATATTGTTTTTATGACAGACCTGCGTTTATTGGCTCAACACCGGTGGACCTCTGGGGAGGTGGTGATATTTTTGTTATGTTTGAATGTGGTGGCTTGCCGTAGGTGACGCCATCACGTGGCGAACTGGCCATGGCACAGGACTGTGCCAGCTATCTGTAAATAATCAGTTGTGGGCTGAATAAAGGAGAGTTTGGTTCACATCTGCTGTCAGCGCCTCATTCTTGGACACAACAATGGCCAAGAGGATAAAAACAGCAATAATACAGCCTGTGCAACCGGTCCTCACTCTACCAGGTGAGCCACTGATCCCTTGGCCCCACTGGCACGAGAAATTCCAGACTTTTATCACTGCTGCTGGTCTAAACGATGCTAGGGATGAGGGGCTAAAGAGCATGCTAATTCACAGTCTTGGTAGTGAGGGGTAGCGTGTATTTCACTTCCTTGATCCTGCGAGCACATACAAAGACTGTGTTGCTGTGATGGGCAGACATGGTAGGGACGGATGCCTTTTCCGTACGCTGTGGCCCTAAAACCATTCCGCCATTCACCTTCCAAGTAACGTGCTGGGGGGCTGACCTGCTGGGCTTCGACGTGATCAGCAACTTGGGTTTCTCCATCACCAACCCAAGGGGCTCTACTGTTTTGACAGTTTCCTCATCCTGGCAGCACCCTTGGTCGGCGCTCTTTGCGGGACTGAGATGCCTCACTTCTTTCAACCACCGACCACTCATCGATCCAGCGGTGTCACCAAAAATTCAGCCTCTCCGTCGACTTCCCCTTGCACTGCAGGACAATGTCACAGTGGAACTGCAGAAGCTTTTGGACGCCAGCATCATTGAGTGGGTCATTGCTTCCCCCTGGATCTCCAGCTTTGTGGTGACAAAGAAGAAGTTAAGCGGCCTACAACCATGCATTGATCTCAGAATGGTGAACAAGGTGGTGATCCCTGACAAATATCCCCTGCCCATGACAGAGGAACTGACACCAGCTTTCCATGGCTCGAAAGTTTTTTCCAAACTGGACCTCCGGCAAGGCTTCCTGCAGGTCCCTTTTCATCCAGACAGCTGCAACCTAACAGCCTTCGTCACCCACATGGGAGTGTTCAGGTACACCCGCAGATCTTTTGACCTCAGTTCCACCCCGAGCTATTTTCAAAAATCATGGCTACCATCTTTGCCAGTCTCCCAGGGATGGTGGTGTACTTGGATTACATTGTGCTGCATGGCACAACATCGGTTTCCCACAATGCCCGCCTTGATAAGGTAATGGAGGTGCTAGTGAAACACAGCCTCACATTCAACGGGGAGAAGTGTATCTTTGGAGCAATGACCATCAAGTTCATGGGTTTCCGCCTGACCGCAGAGGGCCTGATTCCCCTACACTCAAACGTCGAGGTGGTACTGCAGCTATCCGAACCATCATGCCCCCACAGCTCTCATCCTTTTTGGGCATGGCAAACTTTTATGGGTGCTTCATTCTCCATTACTCAGAGACAATAGAGCCACTGTGCACCCTCCTGAAACAGGATGCACCCTGGGTGTGGACTCCTGTGTGCTCCGCCGTCATTAGCCAATTAAAGACACAGCTCACCTCTCCACCAGTACTCACCCACTTTAACCTACAGAACCCCAAGTTCATGATGTGCGATGCTTCCAACACAGCAGTAGGAGCTGTTCTGTTGCAACTTCAAGGGGGAACTGAGCACCCAGTGGCATTCGCCTCGAGGTCACTCACTTCGGCCGAGCAGAAGTACTCAGTAGGGTAGAGGGAGGCGCTAGCATGTGTTTGGGTGTGTGAACGCTGGCACATGTACCTGCATGGATGACTCTTCACACTGTGGACAAACCATAGGGCCCTCACGGCGCTGCTGGAAACATTGGGGTTGGGGCATAAACCTATGCGCATCTACAGGTGGACAGAAAGACTACAAGCATACAGCTTTAACACCCAGTTTATGCCGGGCAGAGAAAACGTAGTGGTGGACCTCTTGTCCCGGGCCACACCTAACCCCACAGGATCCGACACTGACCCAGTGAGGGCTGGCCTGCCAACATGCCGGGGGAACTGGCACCCTTCCACAGAGTCGGGGACAATTTATCATGCTGGAATGATGTCTGCAGGCATGACAGAGGCACTAAAAGGCCACATCCTGACCATGGTACACGAGGGCCACCCAGGTGTCGTCAGAGTCAAACAGCAGTGTAGGGGCTCAGTCTGGTGGCCAGGCGTCGACAAGGACTTGAAGATCATGGTGAAAGACTGTATGCCCTGCCTAGCCAGTGGAAAAAAGTGGTGTGCCACTGCCCCTGCAGCCACTGCCATGGCCATCGGCCATGTGGGAACATATCCAGTTGGACATATGTGGCGAACTGCATAGTGCCCCTCTGCACCAACACTTTCTATTAATGGCCTACGATCTCCACTCAAAATGGCCCGAGGTGTTGACCACTGTCTCAGTCACCACTGTCTCAGTCACCACTGACATAGTCACCGATTTCCTCACCTCCCTTTTCGCCCGCTGGGGTGTGCGAGACGCAATCACAATGGACAACGGACCGCAATTCACCTCAGCAGACTTCATGGCCTTTGTGGGGAAAGAGGCATCAAGCACATAAGGACTGCCTTCTACCACCCTCAGGGGAATGGGGCTGGAGAGATTCAACCAGACCCTCAAGAACGGTCTCAGGGCACACTTAGTGGATGGGCTCCCGTTTTTGGCTGCACTACAGAGCACCCTGCTACATTACAGAGCAATGCTTCATGCCATGACGGGCAGTTCCCCGGCCCTACTAATGCTAGAACATGAGATGTGCCTTCCCCTGGACCGACTACGCCCCCTATCAGATGCTCACCTAGGGGGAGGGTGGTCAAACAACAGCAATGTATGAAGCAAAGGTTTGACAGGAAACACCGGGCAAAGGGACCCAGGCTTGCAGTATTGGATTGGGTCCGGATCTGGTGCTCCAACCGCACCCACAAGCTGCAGTTGTTTTGGACAACGCCAGTACAGATAACAGCACAGTTGGGCCCAGCCACCTTTTGTCTCACTGATGGATCACGGTGGCATGTTGGTCACCTCAGAATAGTGACTTCGACTTTGGCCCTGGATCAGGAGACGGCTGCGGACATGACTGGATTGGGCTGGGGCTTCGGCAACACAAGACCCACAATCCCCGAAGAACGGCCGCCGGAGCCTGTGGCGGAGACACAGCTTGAGTGCCGCTTGGCCTGGGTTCGGCAGATACCCTGCCACCTAAAGGACTTTATTTGGACTCTTAGATGTAGTCAGGACATGACCGACGACAGTGACAGAATAATCCACTCGGTCACACGGGCATAGCGGTGGTCTACTTGGGTGCCCAGTTAGATGTATAAAGTTCTTTGTGTTTGTTTTTTTTTTTTTTTTTCGAAGGAGGGTTAAGTGTGATGTTTGGACGTGGTGGCGTCATCACATGGCAAACTGGCCATGGCACAGGGAGGTGCCATCCATCTGTAAATAATCAGCTGTGTGTTGAATAATGGAGAGTTCATTTCACATCCACCGTCAGCACCTCATTCTCAGACAACAATTTTCCCCCTCCGGATAGTGTTGTGGCTGCATTTTTTGATTTCTGTGGCAGATGCTGGGGCTATAAAGTAAAAGTGGCCCCGCCTCACTGCACAGGAGTTTTCCATTGAGAGGAGGAAGAAGAGGAGGGATTACGTTTGAGCTACTGTCTGCTGACATGGAGGAGTCACTGCAGGCACCAATGCACAACAGCAGCAAGATGTGTACAATTTTTTGAACCAATTAAGAAGTGAAATGAGACAATTTCCCACGAGACCCTGAACATTCTCTCACGGACTCCCTAGGGTCCGATCACCCCTTGTTAAAAAACACTGAATTACATAACTGCCCCTACAGACTCACATAACAATAAAGAAAAACAAACATGCTGGCATGTACACATCTTCTTATAATGGCATCAAATCAGGAGCATTTTAATGATAATCTAGTTGGCTGGTCTTTGGTCCATTTCAAACCTCATTCTGTTCCCAACTTTTGATTTTTTCTGTTAAAACAAGTGTGTGTATATATATATATATACAAACAAACAACCAAACAAACAGTCAGACCTAGCATTCAACATATGTAGATGCATTTTTTTTCTGGTGTGCTCCTCAGTTTTAAATCCTTTCAGTCTTATTGTCACAGTTATGGTGGGATGAGTTCAGTTAAACTTCTGACATGAATTTGGTTAAAAACTTTGTTACTGGTGGACAAATGAGGAACTCTGTGTTAAAATCAAAGTGCTCCAACTTGTTATGTATGGAAATAGGGGTATTAGGAAGATGGTGGCCTGGTTGGACGGGGAATGAGCAGGGGTGGCCAACTACCAGTTTCCGGTGGTGACGCCACTCCGGGTGTAAAGGATGTGGGCAGAAGAGGCTAGTCCTCTTTCGTTGTGGGACGCTTGGCTTGCTGAAGAGTGCTGAACACCTGAGGGTATTGTCCATAGTTACTTTAATAAAGCTCCATTAATAGTAACTACATTCTGCTCGTTATTTCCCTGTTATGGATCCAACACAATTCAAATAATTGCAAGATATAGATGCTGAAATAGAAATAGTAAGAACCATCCCATCTCTCTAATTACATTTTGAAATACAACAGTTAAGTATTTTATTATTAACAGCTTTCAGTCTATAGTCCTAATATTAACATCAACTCAGGCATGTAATACACACTTGCCACAACCTTAAAAAAAGAACAAAAATGTGTGACAGTAAAGCAGGTGTGTGACGGTCTACATCAGTGGATTGGGCTTCATCTCTCTCTCTCTTCTGTAAACACATCTCAGCAAGGATTCACTTGATGCCTCATTTCATTAATAGGAGCCGGCACTGAGCTGCTGCTCACTTCCTCATGCTCCCAGGTGCCACGGGATGCCGATACCTGAGAAATACCAGCCTGAATTAAAGCACAATAATAATACAGCAGATTATCCCTCCGGAGATACTGCACACTGTGTTCATAATATGAATTAACTTTTGGTGTTGAATCACGTTCCACAACGAGCACTCATCTTTGTCTTGGACTGAAAATGAGCGTTATTAGTTCTGATTATGACATGACTGTGAAACACCTGTAACACAAAAAACTGGTCTACCTATGAATGAACATTAGTGATGGTGCACTGTTTATGATGGATAAAAGCTTACATTTACACCACTTATTTATCTTCACCAAGGAGGGTTTTTTTTTTTTTTAACTCTGTGTGTGTGTGTATGTGTGCCCAGGTGTGTCTAGCAGCATTACTCAAAAAATTCTTTACAGATTTTAATTAACTTTTCAGGAGAGGCTGGATGAAGGCTGAGGACCATTTTATTTGATTTGGGGGCAGTCGGGATCCTTATCAGCCTCCAGCAATGTTTTAAACGTTCCAAAGGGAGAAATTAAAGTAATGTCTTGTCCAGTGTTTTGATGGTCAGCAGCAGAGGGCGCTGTCTGCTGACAACTACGACGCTGAAAGGAGAAATAGAAATATAGAGAGATAATGAGCAACCTTGGTGGAGGTTTATACTCTTTGGCTGCTTTCTAGTTTGTTTGATTTTTGTTATTGAAGTTTCTGGTAGCCAAAGTCACATTCTCACAGAAGAAAGAGAATCAAGATATTTGTTAAATTATTTGTTTCATACTAACTTTCACTGTGGTGGTTTGGGTTGTGTAGGGTGGTCAATGGGTGTACTTTTTACACAGTCCAAGAAGCTGAATGCTTGTCTTGTTAAATAGTGTTTGGACTGAGACTCGACAACAAAACCCCACAAAGCCCCCCAACTAACATGATTAATAACATTAACATATATTAACATATGTTAGCATACAGTCTTTTGGCCTAATTATTCTGAGTTGAAACTTTGAATATCATGAAGTTACCATGTTTCAATGCATTTCATAAATATGAAAAGCACCCAAATCCTAAAATGGAACTGGGTGAGGGATGATGGTTGTTAACAAAAAGTGCTTTGAATTCTGTTACTTCCTCTATTCCACACTCCAATCTGTGTTCACATTCACGTAAGAGTATTTGTTTAATTTGTGAGCTCACATTTTTACACTAAATACCCATTTTAGGTGGTTATGATAATGGTTCAGGATAGGGAAGGGTGAGGATCTACTTTAAACAAATTGCACCTATAGTGTTTGACTATGTCACATCATGTAGCTATTTTAGCAACCACTGGAGGCCCCCTCCCCCCCCCTTTTTAAACATAAATACAATTATACTATATTTGTTGGTAAAAAATGCCTTCTGTAAGTGAATGAATGAATGAATGAATGAATAAATATTCTTTCTTTCTTCTTGTTTTGGCTGGTCCCTTTAGGGCTCACCACAGCAGATCATCTGCCTCCATCTCACTCTATCCTTTGCATCCTTTTCTCTCACACCAACCCTTTCCATGTCCTCCTTCACTACATCCATGAATTCTCTCTGTGGTCTTCCTCTTTTCCTCCTGCCTGATAGCTCCATCTTCAACATTCTTTGTCCAGTATCGCCACTATCCCTCCTCTGCACATGTTCAAACCATCTCATCCTTGCCTCTCTTACTTTGTCTCCAAATTGCTCAACCTGAGCTGCCCCTCTGATATACTCATTTCTAATCCTGTCTCTAAAGCCACTCCCACTGGGAATCTTAGCATCTTCAACTCTGCCACCTCAGCTCCTGTCTTTTTGTCTGTGCCACTGTCTCCGAACGATACTGTTGTGTTAGAATTGGGGGTCTTATTTGTGTGGTACGGGTGGTGGCTCTATTTTCCAGTTCCACCACCACCCGCGGCTATAAGAGGGCAGCGGGCAGGAGGGGCGGTCTCTTGGCCATCTCTCTGCCTGACGTGTATGCCCGTGTGCTGTGAAGTGCCTTATAATAAACGTGTGGTCGGTCTAACACCCAGCCTCGTCCTTGGCTCCTTATTACTGACATAACATTTGGCAGCGAGGATAAAAGCAGGTATGGACGCGTGTGTTACATCTATTTGGCTGTTTTTGGAGCTTCCCGGTGAGCCACCCGTCCCTTGGTCGAGGTGGTTTGCCGCATTCCAGATGTACACTACCGTTCAAAAGTTTGGGGTTACCCAGACAATTATTTTGTGTTTTCCATGAAAAGTCACACTTATTTACCACCATGAGTTGTAAAATGAATAGAAAATATAGTCAAGACATTGACAAGGTTAGAAATAATGATTTGTATTTGAAATAATAATTTTTTCCAGATACTCAACCTGCTCAAAGGAAGGTCAGTTTTATAGCTTCTCTAACCAGCTAAACTGTTTTCAGCTGTGCTAACATGATTGCACAAGGGTTTTCTAATCATCCATTAGCCTTCTGACGCAATGAGCAAACACACTGTACCATTAGAACACTGGAGTGATAGTTGCTGGAAATGGGCCTCTATACACCTATGTAGATATTGCACCAAAAACCAGACATTTGCAGCTAGAATAGTCATTTACCACATTAGCAATGTATATTAGATATTAGAGTGTATTTCTGATTAGTTTAAAGTTATCTTCATTGAAAAAAACAGTGCTTTTCTTTCAAAAATAAGGACATTTCTAAGTGACCCCAAACTTTTGAACGGTAGTGTACTTGGTGGCGCTAGACCTTGGCAGGCTGGAGAAACTGAGGGCACGTGCGTTGTTGGGTCATAATCTTGGAATGGAGGGACAGCAAATTTTGAGTATGTTGGGTGACTGTGATAGTTTTGAAGAAGTGGTTGAGGTAATGGCATGTCATTTTCGTGCCCCGGAAAATGTCATCATCCACAGGATCCAGTTTTGACAGCACCGCCAACGGGTTGGCGAGTCGGTGCAGTGGTTCATGGCAGAACTGAGACTATTGGCCAGCGACTGCCAGTTCAGAACGTTGGAGGAGGAGATGGTTTACGACCAGTTGGCAGAACATACCAACTGTCCTACTATTAGGTCAAAACTACTTATGTTCTCGGGCGAACTGATACTTTCCAAAGCCATCAATTTAGCTCAGCAGTTGGGGGCTGTGGATAAACTATCATGGGAGCTGATTGGGAATGTGCTACACCGACAACTTGGATCACAGTCGACGGCTCAGGCAGTGGACCCTGACAGCGACGATAGTGTGGAGAGTGATAAGGACTATGCCAATGCTGTGAAAATGAGGTCTGCCCCAGGAACACCCATGTGTATGGGTTGTGGGTCCACGAAGCACTGCTTTAAGGCCAGAGAGTATGGCCCCTTCTGGGGACTGTGGATGTGGTCCGGGCCTGAGAGGAGGCACGGTCACGGCGGTTTTGAGCCAAGTGGCGGATGGAAGAACACCAGGGGCGGCTGCAGGTGGTGGCCACATGAGAGGACGCCTATCTCCAGCTAGCAGATGGCTCATGGAGGCATCCGAATGAGCTACGACGTGCCTGGGAAAAGATTGGTGGACTTGGGCCTGAACATGGGACTCCTCTGGTGATGTCGAAGAGGCGGCACACCGGGGTCGAGACAGCCAGCGGCGAACCGGGAGGCAATTTTCCTCCTGGGGCGGACTGATGGGAGGGCGGGGGGTTGCATAGGTTTGTTCTTCTAGTTGGTGTTTATTTAGTTGTGGTGCTTAGACTGTTGTGCCCAGTGTACACACATGGACAAAATTGTTGGTACCTTCTGTTAATGAAAGGAAAAACCCACAATGGTCACAGAAATAACTTGAATCTGACAAAAGTGGTAATAAATAAAAATTCTATGAAAATTAACCAATGAAAATCAGACAATGCTTTTGAATTGTGGTTCAACAGAATTATTTTAAAAAACAAACTCATGAAACAGGCCTGGACAAAAATGATGTTACCCTTAACTTAATATTTTGTTGCACAACCTTTTAAGGCAATCACTGCAATCAAACAATTTCTGTAACTGTCAATGAGACTTCTGCACCTCTCAGCAGGTATTTTGGCCCACTCCTCATGAGCAAACTGCTCCAGTTGGCTCAAGTTTGAAGGGTGCCTTCTCCAGACGGCATGTATCAGCTCCTTCCACAGATGTTCAATAGGATTTAGATCAGGGCTCATAGAAGGCCACTTTAGAATAATCCAATGTTTCGCTCTTAGCCATTCTTGGGTGTGTTTAGCTGTGTGTTTTGGGTCATTATCCTGTTGCAAGACCCATGACCTGCGACTGAGACCAAGCGGTCTGACACTGGGCAGCACATTTCTCTCTAGAATACCTTGATAGTCTTGAGATTTCAATATACCCTGCACAGATTCAAGACACCCTGTGCCAGATGCAGCAAAGCAGCCCCAGAACATAACAGAACCTCCTCCATGTTTCACAGTAGGGACAGTGTTCTTTTCTTGGTATGCTTCATTTTTGCGTCTGTGAACATAGAGCTGATGTGCCTTGCCGAAAAGTTCCAGTTTTGTCTCGTCTGTCCATAGGACATTCTCCCAGAAGCTTTGTGGCTTGTCAACATGCAGTTTGGCAAATTACATTCTGGCTTTTTTATGATTTGTTTTCAACAGTGGTGTCCTCCTTGGTCGTCTCCCATGAAGTCTACTTTGGCTCAAACAACGACGGATGGTGCGATCTGACACTGATGTACAGTACCTTGACCTTGGAGTTCACCATGAATGTGTTAAGAGGTTGTTCTGGGCTCTTTTGTTACCATTCGTATTATCTGTCTCCTCCTGCGGCCACGTCCAGGGAGGTTGGCTACAGTCCCATGGATCTTAAATTTCTGAATAATATGTGCAACTGTAGTCACAGGAACATCAAGCTGCTTGGAGATGGTCTTATAGCCTTTACCTTTAACATGCCTGTCTATAATTTTCTTTCTAATCTCCTGAGATAAGTCTCTCCTTTGCTTCCTCTGGTCCATGTTTAGTGTGGTACACACCATGTCACCAAACAGCACAATGACTACTTGTCACCCTTTAAATAGGCCGACTGACTACAAGTTTGTAGACACCTGTGATGTTAATTAGAGGACACATCTTGGTTGAACATGTCCCTATGGTCACATTATTTTCAATCTTTTCTTGGGGTACCATCATTTTTGTCCAGGCCTGTTTCATGAGTTTGTTTTTTAAAGTAATTCTGTTGAACCACAATTCAAAAGGAATCGATATCGAGATGGTGACATCCTACAAGTACCTGGGTATTCATCTGAACAATAAACTAGACTGGTCACACAATACTGACGCACTCTACAAGAAGGGACAGCGCAGGCTGTTCCTGCTGAGGAGACTCAGGTCTTTTGGTGTACAAGGGGCGCTGCTGAAGTCATTCTATGACACGGTGGTGGCATCAGCCATCACTTTTGGAGTGGTCTGCTGGGGCAGTGGCATTACTGCAGCCGATAGGAAGAGACTGAACAAACTGATTAAGAAAGCTAGCTCTGTCCTGGGGCAACGCCTTGATCCGATGGAGGAGATAGGAGAGAGAAGGACGGTGGCTAAACTGTCATCTCTGCTGGAGTCCGAGTTCCACCCTATGCAGGACATACTGGATGTACTGAGGAGCTCATTTAGCAGCAGACTACATCATCCCAGGTGCACAACCGAGAGGTTTCGTAGGTCCTTCCTACCAACGGCTGTCAGACTGTACAACCTAAGCAGGGCTGCTCGCAGAGATAGCAAAAAGACGTAACAAACTAATAGTTTTTTTTTTTTTTGTTTTTTTTTTTGAATGCAAAAGATGCAATAGACTTACACAATGGTCCTCTCCGGCATACAACTAGGAACATACCAGTCGCTATGGAGGGTGAGAATATGTATGGGCACATAATCATACCATGTAGGATAACTAAATAGACGGTTATGCTGTTTCATCCCACCTAGCAACAATGCTCTGCACTGTGTGTGTTTATATATTTACATATTTATTCCATCTAGCTACAATGCTCTGCACTGGGTGTGTTTATATTTATATATCTATATATTTATTCCATCTAGCTACAATGCTCAGCACTGGGTGTGTTTACATTTATATATCTATATATTTATTCCATCTAGCTACAATGCTCCGCACTGTGTTTTTATATATCTACATATTATTCCATCTAGCTACATTGCTCCGCACTGTGTGTGTTTATATACTTGCATATTTATTCCACCTAGCTGCAATGCTCCGTACTGTGGGTGTTTATATATTTACATATTTATTCCATCTAGCTACAATGCTCTGCACTGGGTGTGTTTATATTTATATATCTATATATTTATTCCATCTAGCTACAATGCTCAGCACTGGGTGTGTTTACATTTATATATCTATATATTTATTCCATCTAGCTACAATGCTCCGCACTGTGTTTTTATATATCTACATATTATTCCATCTAGCTACATTGCTCCGCACTGTGTGTGTTTATATACTTGCATATTTATTCCACCTAGCTGCAATGCTCCGTACTGTGGGTGTTTATATATTTACATATTTATTCCATCTAGCTACATTGCTCCGCACTGTGTGTGTTTATATACTTGCATATTTATTCCACCTAGCTGCAATGCTCCGTACTGTGGGTGTTTATATATTTACATGTTTATTCCATCCAGCTACAATGCTCTGCACTGTGTGTGTGTGTGTGTGTGTGTGTATATATATATTTTATAGTAATATGTACATATGTATATTAGCTGCTCTTGCTTGCTTGTTTTTTTTTTTGTTTTTTTGTTTTTTCTTGCCTTCTGATTGTTGCTCTGAGTGTTGCTATCCCTGTGCTGTTGCAATCCTGGAATTTCCCCGTTGTGGGACTAATAAAGGCTTATCTTATCTTATCTTATCTTATCTAAAAGCATTGTCTGATTTTCATTGGTTAATTTTCATAGAATTTTTATTTATTACCATTTTTGTCAGATTCAAGTTATTTCTGTGACCATTGTGGGTTTTTCTTTCATTAACAGAGGGGTACCAACAATGTTGTCCACGGCTGTATCTGATATTTGTCTATGTTCACGGGGATTAATTTGATGTTATGTTTAGATTAGGACATGGCGGTATTTTGTGTTAAGCAGACTTGTTTGGAATATAAGCGGCAGAATAATCCGCTTTGCCGTGTGGGGTGAAGTGGCAGTCTACCCACCTCCCCCTAGTTTAGTTATTTTGGAATGACTGTGTTAGACCATTTGCATCGTGTTTTTATTGCTTTTAGTGTGTGATTCAGGTTCCAAATTGGGGTGGGTCCAAATTGTGTGTGTGGTCTTGTTGATTTTTGTGAAGGGGGGGTGTTGTGTTAGAGTTGGGGCTCTTATTTGTGTGGTACGTGTGCTGTGAAGTGCAGAATCAGAATCAGAATCAGATTTATTGCCATTGTTCATGTAGTACACAAACTAGGAATTTGTCTCAGTGCAATGCTGCAACATTAAACATGATAAAAATAAAAGATGGAAATAAAAAAAAACTATACGTACATGCAATAAAATGTAGAATAAGAATGAGTAATACTAGTCAAAGCAATTTTTAAATATATTAGCAAGCAGCAGATATTGTGGAGTACCACATAGTGCAGTCGGTAATGCAAAAAGAAAACAGTGATGATTGACATGAGTCTGGTTGAGCTGCTGTACATTGTGCACGAGAGTCAATGAGTCACTTAGTGTTCAGCAGTCTGATGGCAGAGGGGAAGAAGCAGTTCATGTGACGGGAGGTTTTAGTCTGAATGGACCGAAGTCTTCTACCTGAGGGGAGGGGGGCAAACAGTACGTGACCAGGGTGCGAAGGATTGGCTATGATCTGGCCTGCACGCCTCCGGGTCCTGGAGATGTACAGGTCCTGGAGGGATGGGAGCTTGCAGCCGATCACCTTCTCAGCAGCGCGCACGACGCGCTGCAGCCTTAGTCTGTCCCTGGCAGTGGCTCCTGCGTACCACACGGTTATGGAGGTGGTGAGGATGGACTCGATGATGGCTGTGTAGAACTGTACCAACATCTTGGTGGGTAGCTTGAGCTTCCTCAGCTGCCGCAGGAAGAACATCCTCTGCTGGGCCTTTTTGATGAGGGAGCTGATGGTCGGCTCCCACTTGAGGTCCCGGGTGATGGTGGTGCCCAGGAAGCGGAAGGAATCTGCAGTGGTGATGGGAGAGCCTGTGAGGGTGAGGGGGGGCAGAGGGGTTGTGACTTTCCTGAAGTCCACAATCATCTCCACTGTCTTCAGAGCGTTCAGCTGCAGGTTGTTGTGGCTGCACCAGGACGCCAGCTGGGCCACCTCTCTCCTGTAGACGGACTCGTCGCCGTTGGAGATGAGCCCGATGAGCCTTATAATAAATGTGTGTTCGGTTTAACACCCGGCCTCGTCCTTGGCTCCTTAATACCGACATAACAGATACATCATAGCAGGTCTCACTACTGTCTTGTAAATCCTTCCTTTCACTCTAGCTGCTATCCTTCTGTCACAAATCACCCCTGACACTCATCTCCATACACTCCATCCTGACTGTAGTCTCTTCTTCACCTCTCATGTGCACTAAAGATTACTTTGGATGGTTGACCCCAGGTATTCAAACCCATCCACCTCAACTAGGTAGTGAAGGTGGATATTTCTTGCATCTTTACCATTACACCTGCCTCCCTCTCATTTACACACATGTATTCTGCCTTCTACTGACTTTCATTCCTCTCTCCAGAGCATACCTCTACCTCTCCAGGTTCTCTTCCACTTGCTTCCTCTTACAGATCACAATGTCATCTGTGAACATCATAGTCCACAGAGAATCCTGCCTGACCTCGTCTGTTAGGCTGTAAATCCCAATAAATGAATGAGGTCTGTCTAAATGTAACACAATGGTACTATCAATTGCTTCACCTTTAGAAAACTATTCACAAAATTCCATTAATAACTGACCAATTAATACTGAAAAATAACCAAACCAAACCGATCACATAACCTTCCCA
This sequence comes from Pholidichthys leucotaenia, assembly GCA_020510985.1. NCBI lineage: Eukaryota > Metazoa > Chordata > Actinopteri > Cichliformes > Pholidichthyidae > Pholidichthys > Pholidichthys leucotaenia. The sequence continues at coordinate 250,375,370 of CM035845.1, read as the reverse complement.
GTGGAACCATACAACATTTGAATAGTCAAATAAGCTTTGACAAGGTTGTGTTATGAAGAGTGTTTCAATATCAACTTCTGAATTGAGCAGAGATGGACTGCTGTTTAAGAACCTTCAGTAAACCGATTTCGGCTGAAGGTGAAACATGACCCTGAGAGTGTCTAGTTTACGGCAGCTCAAAAACAAGGCTGGTGAATACAGTCAGAATTACTTCTGCATGATGTATAAAGACAGTGTCCTTAATGCTTAGAGAAACACATCTCTGTGTTGATTTTTTAAAGTTCAAGCATCTCTTGAGCAGTTGCAGAATTTTAACCACTGTGGCCACTGTATTTCTTTTTAGTTCCTCTGGGAACTTTTTAGTTTTCAAGGATATCTTCTGGTTCTGCATTATTAAAATTCAGATATCAAACTTAAACTTACCAACTTCTCTGCTGCTTCTGACAATGAGCAAATGCTGAGAGGAAGCTTCCCAGCTTGTTCTCTCAGGGCTTTTCTTTCCTTCGGATGAAGCCTTTCAAGGCAGCCATAGACATTTTAAGCCTGGCCCCGAGTATTAGCACCACAATCTTCAGAGCATTTGCATCAACAGCTTTTTCCCTTGCAGCTACTGAGTCTAACACTGGCTAAGCTTGTCTGAGATCACTACAGTTTTCTTTTGGCATGGGATCTCCTATGAAAAACAACACAGCTTCAAAATTAAACCGCAGAAATACTTACCCTAGACACTGATGTACAGAAGACACTAGGTGTGGGGAAAAAAGATCAATTCATTGATAGATCGCGATACTTGGCACTGGCGACACTCATCATCATCATCATAGCAGTCTGTCAGGGGCAACAATGACTGTTTCATTTAGGTCTGATCAGATTCCTCCACGCAGCTCTGTCCTTCCCCTTCTGCTGCCAGGAACTCCTAACCTTGTTAACCCAGGCGATGTCCAAGCTGGTATGAGCTGCTTTCTGACTGACCATTTCATGAAACTGCTTGCAAAGTATTTGATCCATAAATGCACAGATCAATCTGTTATTTTAAACAAAATGTGCACACACATACTTTTAGGTTATCAGTTAATCAATGGCATTAACTGATAGATGGCGCAAAGCAAGCACCTAGTCAAGTGAAGTCATAGCTTGTCTTGGAGATTTACAGCCAGCTTTGAAAGTTAGGAAGCAGTTAGCTTAAAGTTAGCTCAAATGTCAGGCCTTTTTGGATTTTATAGCAAAGATGCAAGGAAAGACCTTGACATGACACACAACCCACAAGAAGCGCTACACACAAAAAAAGAAACACTCAGAATACAGCGGGCCACACACGTCCCGGAGCAGCATTAGCGATGGCTAAGCTAAAAAGACAGCGGCATGGAGCTTCTTCTCTGATCGTCAAGTAAGTAAGGTTTGTTTATGAAGTGCTTTTCAGAAATGTATAGTCATAAAATTTTAAAAATATGGGAGTCTATTCCAAACAGCACCGTCCACTGCCCTACCTGTGTGCAGAGACGTGTCTCTGTGGAAAATGAAGCTCCGAAAATACTTTATTATATGAAAGAGATGTCAGCAGTTTTACTTTGGGACATGATTTGCGGTTGAATAAGGTGAAAAAATTTGAAATATATGGGATCGTGATACTCGATTATCGCAATATCTTGATTATCGTTGAATTGTGATAGGATCGACTCATGACCCAAGAATGAAGTCCCTCATGATTCCCACCCCTATAAGACACATATTTATGAAATCAACCCTAACTTTTAATAATCACATGCTAAAACTTAGAAAAGGACAGAATTAATGAGAAACCACTATAAATTTTTATGACAGTATGAAACCCAGTATAGGTGCTATCTTTTTTAATTCTGTTTTTTCACACTTCCAAAATAAATTAATGCTTAAGACAATAATGCTATAATGGTTTGTGATATCTAGAAAACAGAATGAATAAAGATTTTTGAGACCATTTATTCAGCTTACAAAAATAAATGTATACTAAATCTAAGATATTAATTATTCTGAATTTCTGAGCCTCTTGTCAATGAAAGTGAGCTTAATGTTGCTCAGCTTTGGACTGTTGTTCAAACAAAAGACATCTGAAGATGTAGAGTGATTAACTGGCTGTGTTTTTAGTAACAGCTCTACATCAAAGCTGTGATCCTTAACAACAAAAAAAAGTATAAAGAATATCTCATTATGGTCTTTGTTAATTTTTCAGTCTAAGGCTGAGGAAACATTGGCGCAGGTTTACTGAAATTCCCTTAGAGCTTACGAGTCAGGACTTTATGAACTTTTTCAATAATAAAATTTCATCCATCAGAGATAAAATCAGTCAGATTCTTCCCACTGTTAACTTAAATACAGTAACTACTACAACTCCTTCAACTGATATGTTTGGATGAGTTTACCCCAATTGACCTTTTAGAGTTAGACAAAATAATTTCCTCATCCAAGCCGTCAACTTGTCTTTTAGACCCTATTCCTACCAGGTTATTAAAAGAAGTCTTCCCATTGATCGATAAATTTATTCTTCAAATAATCAATTCTTCATTAACTTTAGGCCATGGACCGCAAGCCTTTAAAACTGCTGTAATTAAATCCTTACTCAAAAAGCCTACGCTGGATCCAGGAGTTTTAGCTAACTATAGACCAATCTCTAATCTGCCTTTCATTTCAAAAATCTTAGAAAGAGTTGTTGCTACGCAATTATTTGACCACTTGCAGGGAAATGGTTTACTTGAAGAGTTTCAATCTGGGTTTAGAATCCATCATAGTACTGAAACAGCCTTAGCGAAGGTCACTAATGGCCTCCTTACCACATCTGATAATGGACTTGTTTCTGTACTTGTCCTTTTAGACCTTAGTGCACCTTTTGATACTATCGATCATAATATTCTACTTGATAGATTAGAACACTATGTTGGACTTAATGGAACTTCGTTGCGGTGGTTTAGATCTTATTTATCTGATAGGTTCCAGTTTGTTCATGTCAATGAGTTTTCTTTGAACTCAAAGCTCAGTCATGGAGTTCCACAGGGATCTGTGCTAGGCCCTACTCTTTTTAGTTTATATATGCTTCCGTTAGGCAACATTATTAGAAAGCACTGTATACATTTTCATTGTTATGCAGATGACACACAATTATACCTGTCAATGGACAGAGATGACAGTAATCAATTAGAGAAGTTAGAAGCCTGTCTTAAGGAAATCAAAGCTTGGATGACTTGTAGTTTCCTGCTATTAAATTCAGATAAGACTCAAGTTGTGGGGAACCCACACTGGGATAATAATCTCAGACTGGAAGCAGAGGAGAGGCAAATAGTCCCTCTGCCGGTAGAGTGTGGGGGATTAAACAGATGAGGACAATAGGTATTGTGATGGGAGAAGTTATGATGATGTAGAACCCCAGGCAGCAGGAAGGAGTAGCTGCGGGGACAGTAGGGGTGATTATGTGTTGAATGTATTGTGATGCAAGATCTCAGGCAGCAGGGGGAAGGAGTGGGGTGATATAAAAGGAGAAACCCTGGTGTATGATGAAAATGCTTTTTCTGTGTATGAATGAAGTGAGAGAGTGAATAAAGTTTGTCTGCCGTCCAAGTCTGGTCTTTTTATTGCACTCTCCACACTGGTGACCCTTGATGAATTATGGAACATGAGGCAAAAACCCCGGAGTCAGGCCAGACGGGAAGCCCCAGCAACACGGCAAGCACCCCAGAGACGGCCCGGACGGAAAGCCCCAGCAATGCGTGCGCCGTTTCGGTCAAACTACCGGACTTTTGGCTGCACGACCCGCAGTCTTGGTTCCTCCACACCGAGGCCCAGTTCGCCCTCTGGGGAATAATGGCAGATGACACCAGATATTACTATGTGGTCGCAGCGCTGAACGCACACACGGCTCAGCAAGTAGCGAGCCTGCTCCAACAGCCCCCAGCCCACGATAAATACGGGACTCTCAAAGCCGCGCTGACCCGGCGCTACACACTTTCGGTCTGCAAGAGAGCAGAGAGGCTCCTGAGGCGCTCCGAGTTAGGAGATGGGTCAGCGGTCGAACTGGTGGAGAAGATGTTGGCATTGATGGGCACAGACGATGGGCATTTTCTGTTTGCCCCCCTTTTCCTCTGGAACCTCCCAACAGTGGCAAGAGTGGTCCTTGCCAACTCGCCGTTGCTGGCCGTGCGTGACTACTGGGCGCTAGCCCAGGAGGCAGATCAGATCATCCTCACCACCAGAGCCCTCACAGTGAACGCGGTGGCATCGGAACACAGCGAGATGGCCGGCGGAAGCAAGGTGCTGGCGATGCTGGCCAGGAAGCGCCAGAGAGACATGTTCTGCTCCTACCACCGCCACTTTGGAGAGGACGCACACCGATGTGTGCCACCGTGTCAATTCAAGCGTTCAGGAAACGTCAAGGCCGGCAGTTGGTAGCAGCTGCGACCGCCGGTGAAGAAAACAAGCTGCTCTATGTGACGGACTCGCGCTCGGGGAGACGGTTCCTCGTAGACACCGGCTCCCAAAACAGCCTCATCCTGCCGTCCTACGCCGACCGGCTAGCGGGAACTAGCGGCCCCGAGCTGATGGCCGCAAACGGCTCGGACATTAGGACTTTTGGTAAGAGGACACTGACTGTATCCCTACACGGCCATATGTACGAGTGAACATTCGTAATAGCGGCATGCAGTTTCCCAATCTTGGGTGCTGATTTTCTGTGTGCACACGGGCTGCTAGTCGATGTTGCTAACAGACGCCTTATCAACGTAATGTTTTTTGATTCTCTCCCCTGTACAGCTCGAGGGGCTGGGCCAACAACGCTGGCCAACGTCACAGCTCCAGGCAATAAGTTCCACACACTGCTCACTCAGTTCCCAGCACTCACGGTCCCAACGTTTTCGGCAGCCATCACTAAACACGGGGTGGAGCACTTTATTACCACCACTGGGCCGCCCGTTTTCGCACAATCTCGGCGCCTGGAAGCAGCTAAACTGGCCATAGCGCACAAGGAGTTTGCCAACTTGGAAAGGTTGGGCATCATCAGGCGCTCAAACAGCCCATGGGCATCCCCACTACACATGGTCCCTAAGGCCGAGGGATCGTGGCGACCGTGTGGAGATTTCCACAGACTGAACAACGCCACAGCGCACGACCGCTACCCGATTCCCCATATTCAGGATTTTTCCGTTCACCTCGCCGGGGCACGCATTTTTTCTAAAATAGACCTGGTCCGTGGTTACCACCAGGTCCCGGTGCACGCGGAGGACATACCCAAAACAGTGGTAATAACTCCGTTTGGCCTGTTTGAGATTTTACGCATGCCCTTCGGATTAAAAGGCACGGCACAGACGTTCCAATGCATGATGGATGCGGTGTTGCGCGATCTGCCGTTTGTGTTTGTCTACCTGGATGACATCCTGGTGGCCAGCACGTCCTAGGACGAACACGTAACCCACCTCAGGACGGTTTTCTGGAGGTTGGAGGAGCACGGGTTAATTATCAACCAGGCGAAATGCCAGTTCGGCATGACAGGGATTGATTTTTTGGGGCACCGCATCTCACCAGAGGGAGCGATACCCTTGCCGGACAAAGTGCGCGTAGTTGCGAATTTTCCCTGGCCTCAGACGGTCAGGGTGCTGAAAGAGTTTTTGGGGATGGTTAACTTTTATAACCGGTTCCTCCCCCGCGCAGCTCAGCTCATGCAGTCATTGTACGCCGCGCTCAAGAGATGGAAACTGGCGGACAGAGTCGACTGGATTCCTGAGTGGAAGCAGGCATTCTGAGGTTAAAACAGCCCTGGCAAACGCCGCACTGTTGGTGCACCCGGGCCCGGCGGCTCAGATAGCGCTCACTACCGACGCCTCGGACGTGGCCATAGGGGCCGTCATGGAGCAACGCGTCGCCAGTTCTTGGCAGCTGCTCGCTTTTTTTAGCAGGGCTTTGCGCGACAGTGAGTGTAAATACAACACATTCGATAGAGAGTTGCTGGCTCTCCACCTGGCCATACACCATTTCCAGTTCTGGCTGGAAGGGCGCAGCTTCACTGTGTTCAGAATCAGAATCAGAATCAGAATGAGATTTATTGCCATTGTTCATGTAGTACACAAACTAGGAATTTGTCTCGGTGCAATGCTGCAACATTAAACATGGAGTAGCACTAAAGATAAAAATAAAAAACTATGCATGCAATAAAAGGTTGAATATGAATAAGTAACACTAATCTATGCAATTTTTAAATATATTAACAAGCAGCAGATATTGTGGAGTTCCACATAGTGCAGTCAGTAGTGCAAAAAGAAAACAGTGATAATTGTCATGAGTCCGGTTGAGCTGCTGTACGTAGTGCACGAGAGTCTAATAAGTCACTTAGTGTTCAGCAGTCTGATGGCAGAGGGGAAGAAGCTGTTCATGTAGCGGGAGATTTTAGTCTGAATGGACCGAAGTCTTCTGCCTGAGGGGAGGGGGGGGCAAACAGTACGTGTCCAGGGTGTGAAGGGTCGGCTATGATCCGACCTGCACGCCTCCGGGTCCTGGAGATGTACAGGTCCTGGAGGGATGGGAGCTTGCAGCCGATCACCTTCTCAGCAGCGCGCACAACGTGCTGCAGTCTTAGTCTGTCCCTGGCAGTGGCTCCTGCGTACCACACGGTTATGGAGGTGGTGAGGATGGACTCGATGATGGCTGTGTAGAACTGCACTAACATCTTGGTGGGTAGCTTGAGCTTCCTCAGCTGCCGCAGGAAGAACATCCTCTGCTGGGCCTTTTTGATGAGGGAGCTGATGGTCGGCTCCCACTTGAGGTCCCGGGTGATGGTGGTGCCCAGAAAGCGGAAGGAATCCGCAGTGGTAATGGGAGAGTATGTGAGGGTAAGGGGGGGCAGAGGGGCTGTGACTTTTCTGAAGTCCACGATCATCTCCACTGTCTTCAAAGCGTTCAGCTGCCGGTTGTTGTGGCTGCACCAGGACGCCAGCTGGGCCACCTATCTCCTGTAGACGGACTCGTTGCTGTTGGAGATGAGCCCGATGAGGGTGGTGTCGTCCGCAAACTTGATCAGCTTGACAGACTGGTGGCTGGAGGTGCAGGAGTTGGTGTACAGGGAGAAGAGCAGGGGGGAAAGTACACAGCCCTGGGGTGATCCGGTGCTGATGCTAACAGAGTCTGAGACAGTCTTTCCCAGCCGCACATACTGCCTCCGGTCCGTCAGAAAGTCGGTGATCCACCTGCAGAGGGAGTCAGGCACGTTGAGCAGGGACAGCTTGTCCTGGAGCAGAGCGGGGCGGATGGTATTGAATGCAGAGCTGAAGTCCACAAACAGGATCCTGACGTAGGTTCCCGGGGAGTCCAGGTGCTGCAGGATGGAGTGGAGGGCCAGGTTGACTGCGTCGTCCACAGACCTGTTGGCTCTGTAGGCAAACTGCAGCGGGTCAAGGAGGGGAGTGGTGATGGTCTTGAGGTGGGGCAGTACCAGGCGCTCAAAGGACTTCATGCCTACAGAGGTGAGCGCTACAGGTCTGTAGTCGTTAAGTCCAGTGATCCGTGGCTTCTTGGGGACAGGGACGATGGTAGAGGTTTTGAGGCAGGCCGGCACGTGGCATGACTTCAGGGAGGTGTTAAAAATGTCTGTGAAGACAGGAGTCAGCTCCTCCGCACAGTGTCTCAGGGTGGAGGGAGACACGCCATCCGGACCGGGGGCCTTGCGCGGGTTCAGTCTGGAGAACTGTTTGAGCACGTCCTGCTCACTGATGGCAAGGGCAGGGGGGGAGGAGGGGGGGCCGCCTTTGATGAAGTGGGGACCATGGAGGCAGTGGCGCTGGGGGAAGGGGGGGAGTTGGACACAGCTGACGAGGTGTCAAAACGGGCATAGTGTTGGGACAGTCTTTGACAAAGGGCTTTGTCATCCTGTCCCTTAGAAGCCTGAGTCCGATAGTTGGTGATTTGCCTCAGTCCTCTCCACACAGAAGCAGAGTCGTTAGCAGTGAACTGTTGCTGGAGTCTCTCAGAATACACAGATTTAGCTCTCCTCAGGTCTCTGCTAAACCGGTATTTGACCTCCCTGTAGCAGTCCCGGTCTCCACTTTTCAACGCTGCTTCCTTCTCCTTCCTGATCTGTCTGAGCTTTGCTGTGAACCAGGGCTTGTCGTTGGAGTAACTCACCCTGGTGCGCGATGGAAGAATGCTCTCCTCACAAAAGTGGATATATGAGGTCACAGTGTCCATGTACTCATCCAGATCATGCGTGGCTCCTTTAAACATGTCCCAGTCAGTTATTTCCAAGCATGTGCTCAGCTCCTCCACAGCTTCACTGGTCCATTTCTTCGTAGTGCTCACAACAGGTTTTGTGAGCTTCAGTCTCTGTCTGTATGTGGGAATCAGGTGGACCATCACGTGATCAGATAGTCCGAGCGCAGCGCGGGGAACAGTGCAATACGCGTCCTTAACTGTAGTGTAACAGTGAACCAGCGTGTTCTCTCCTCTGGTGGGGCATTTAATAAACTGTTTGTACCGGAGGAGTTCGTGGCTCAGGTTGCTCTGGTTAAAGTCGCCAACCACAATAACCAGAGAGTCCGGGAAAGTCCGCTCCGCTTGCTGAATGTGATCCGCGAGCGCGCGCTGAGCCTCGCGCACGTCCGCGTCGGGCGGGACGTAAACAGCGGCCAGGATGAATGAAGCAAACTCACGCGGGGAATAAAATGGCTTGCAGTTGATGAATAAAATATTCCAGAGCGGGAGAACAGTGTTGGGAGATCACAGTTACATTGGAGCACCAGCTGCTGTTGATGTAGAAGCAGACTCCTCCGCCTGTGGTCTTGCCGGAGAGCCCCGTGTCGCGGTCTGCACGAAACAGCTGAAATCCCTCGAGGAGAAGCGCGCTGTCCGGTGTCTTTTCCTTGAGCCAGGTCTCAGTGAAGCAGAGGGCACACGAGGTGGAGAGGTCCTTAAATTGCATCAGTAGTCTCAGTTCATCTACCTTGTTATAAAGAGAGTTGACGTTGGACAGAAAGATTCCAGGCAAAGCCGTGCGCGTGCCTCTCCTGCGAAGCCGCACGAGGGCGCCCGCTCGTCTTCCTCTCTTTCGCCGTCTCACTTTTTGGGCTAAAAAGTGAACCAGATCGGCGGCAGGAGCCAAAAAAACTGGGAGTAGGTCCGTGAGAGTGAAAGTCCTGATATTTAGTAGCTCTTCACGGGTGTAAGAGCAGGCAGACACACAATTGATGAACAAAAACAAACAAAAAAAAAAGCACAGCGAAGTACCATGGCAACCACTGTGGGCGCCATTTTGGATCGTGGACCACATGCTGCTAACGTACGCGATGGCCAAGATTTTGGAACCATGGTCGGACCTGCAGCAGAGACAGCTAGCCGCGATCTCAGAGTTTACAACCGATATTCAGCATGTGGCTGGTAAACTGAATGTAGTGGCGGACTGTCTCTCGCGAGCAGTGGTGGCCCCAGTCTGCGTAGGGATAGATTATGCAGTCATGGCCACAGAGCAGATTGGCGATGCGGACATGTACGCACTCCAGTCTGGACCAACAGGGTTAAGGCTGGAGAGCAGGGCACTGCAAGATGGACCCCCCCCCCCCCCCCACAATCTGTGACGTCTCCACGGGACGCCCGCGCCCGGTGGTCCCAGTCGCTTGGCGCCGCCGCGTGTTTGAGTCAGTTCATGCCCTGGCGCACCCAGGAGTGTGCGCGTCAGTCAAAATGGTGGGAGCGAAGTTCGTATGGCCAGGCCTGCGCAAACAGGTAAAAGAGTGGGCTGCAGCCTGCGTAGCGTGCCAACAAGCCAAAGTGCACAGTCACACAAAGGCCCCTTTGGAGCCGTTTCGTATCCCGTCTAAGAGGTTTGATCACGTGCACGTGGACCTCATGGGCCCCCTCCCACCATCGCAGGGGTTCACGCACCTTCTGACAGTGGTGGACCGCACCACATGATGGCCAGAAGCAGTCGCGCTATCAGCAACCACGTCCGTGGACGTGGCGCGTGCCTTTTTGGCAACATGGGTGGCACATTTTGGCATCCCTTCGGACATCATGTCTGATAGGGGCCCTCAGTTTGTTTCCGACCTCTGGTCCGAGATGGCCCGTAGCCTGGGTGTCGCAATTCATCGCACAACCACGTACAACCCACAGGCCAATGGGTTATGCGAGCGTTTTCATAGGTCACTGAAAGCAGCGCTCAGGGCATCGCTTATGGATGCAAATTGGGTAGACCGGTTGCCGTGGGTTCTATTAGGGTTGTGTTCCGCACCAAAAGAGGATTTGGAGGCTTCCCCGGCGGAGCAGGTCCTTTCTCAGCCGCTGCGGCTCCCTGGGGAATTTTACCAGATAATCCCGCGCTGAACAACCATCTGTCTCCGCGTTCACAGCATAGCGCGGACACAGGCATGCTACCGGGCCCAGCCCATCACTGTTTTTCACGCGCTTTTGTGCCAAAAACCTTGAAGGACGTGGCGTTCGTGTTGTCAGGCACGATGCCTACCGCCCCCCATTGCGCCCACCCTATGATGGCCCGTTCAGAATGCTGGAACCAGGGGACAAACATTTTTTGTTAGACTTGGGGGGTCGTCGGGAGAAAATATGTATCGACAGACTTAAGCCCACCTTTGTGGTAGCGGACGAGCAAGTGATGTTGGCTCAAGCTCCTCGGCGTGGAAGACCCCCACTGAGAACTCCCCAGGTAAACGATTTATCAGAGCAGCCACACGGGCAAGTCAAATGCCCCCCCCCCCCCTCGCCATTGCCCACCCGCAGACAGACACACCCCCAGAAGCCCCCCACTGGCACAGCAGCGCCGCGGAGCCGAAGAACCCTCGTTACAGCAGATATGGGAGGAGACTGAAGCCAAAAGGACATTAGGGTTGATACTCAGTCTGAGACTCTGGGGGGGGGGGGACCCCGCTGTGATAATCATCTCACACTGGAAGCAGAGGAGAGGCAAATAGTCCCTCTGCCGGTAGAGCGTGGGGGATTAAACAGATGAGGACAATAGGTATTGTGATGGGAGAAGTTATGGTGATGTAGAATCCCAGGCAGCAAGAAGGAGTAGCAGCGGGGACAGTAGGGGTGATGATGTGTTGAATGTATTGTGATGCAAGCTCTCAGGCAGCAGGGGGAAGGAGTGGGGTGATATAAAAGGAGAGAACCTGGTGTATGATGAGAATGCTTTTTCTGTGTATGAATGAAGTGAGAGAGTGAATAAAGTTCGTCTGCCGTCCAACTCTGGTCTTTTTATTGCGCTCTCCACACATCTAGTTGGTCCAAAAAACCTTAGAAATTCCTTTCCAAATCAAACTTTTAGTTTGATTTACAAACTTTTAGTTTGGATGTGGTTACTGTTTCTCTTAATAGCTCTGTGAGGAACCTTGGAGTTATTTTTGATCAAGATCTGTTTTTCAATTCACATATTAAATTTGTTTCTAAGACTGCCTTCTATCATTTGCATAATATTGCCAAGATTAGGAGCATCTTGTCTCAGAGTGATGCTGAGAAACTGATCCACACTTTTGTTAGCTCTATATTAGATTATTGTAACTCTTTATTATCAGGTTGTCCTAAAACATCTTTAAAAAGTCTTCAGCTGATCCAAAATGCTGCTGCAAGAGTTTTAACAGGTACTAGAAAGAGAGATCATATCTCTCCGGTTCTGGCCTCCCTTCACTGGCTTCCTATAGAGTTTAGAATTAAGTTTAAAATCCTTCTTCTCACTTTCAAAGCTCTAAACAATCAGGCCCCTTTTTATTTAAAAGATCTGATGCTACCCTATTATCCTAACAGAGCACTGCACTCCCAAAATGCTGGATTACTTGTAATACCTAGAATCTCCAAAAGTACAATGGGGGGCAGAGCCTTCACTTATCAAGCTCCTCTCCTGTGGAACCAGCTGCCAGTCTGGATTCGGGAGTCAGACTCGATCTCTGTTTTTAAGAATAGGGTTAAAACCTTCCTTTTTGATATAGCCTACAATTAGGGAGGGATCATGTGTCTCTGAACCCTCCCTTAGTTATGCTGCTAATAGGTTTAGACAGCCAGGGGACCTCCAATAATGCATTGGGCTTCACTCCTTTCTTCACGCTCAATGAAATATTTTTTTTTGCTGGTCATTAACATCTGTTTGTTCTCTCCCATAGATTGAGTCCCCATTATGCTATTGGCTCCCTACATGTCTGTTCTTTTCATCTTCTCTATCCCCTCACCCCCCCAGCCAGTCGCAGCAGATGACTGCCCCTCGCTGAGCCTAGTTCTGGTGGAGGTTTCTTCCTGTTAAAAGGGAGTTTTTCCTCTACACTGTCGTCAAGGGATCACAGGGGATCGCCTGATTGCTGGGGTCTTTCTGTAATTGTGGGGGTTTCCCCTACAGTTGAAAGTGCTATGAGATGACTGTTGTTGTGAAATGGCGCTATATAAATAAAGTTGAATTGAATTGAATGAATTTATTTCGGATAGTACATTACAGGTTAAAAGAAACTGTATAATATAACAACAAGGTCAAATTAGACAAAGACTCCTTCTACTATACAATTCCACATGAGTTATCCGAAATGGGTGATGGCTGAAGCCGCAGCTTATATTGCCCACCCATATTCCATCCAAGAATTCAAAGGAGAAAAAAGAGAAAACAAGACAAGAGCGATTACAATTTAAAACAAGGCTAAGACAAAATATGACTGAGAGAAAAAGAAAACTGAGCTAGTCTAAGTTAAGCGGTTACTATTCAAAAACAAATCTAAGACATAGTGTCACAGAGAAAAAAGAAAAACTAAGCTATAACACAACACAGGCTGGAAATGTCAATCCTTATGTGAGTTTACATGTCGTCTTGTAAATATGTTTGGAGTATTTCTTCCTTTAGTTTTTGTTTAAATTGTCCAAGCTTTGTACATGATTTTAATTCAGGTCCAAAATCGTTCCATAATCTGACACCTTGCACTGAAATACAGTGTTGCTTGGTAGTTGTTCTCACTGTAGGCTTTTGAAATATACATGTTCCTCTGAAGTGATATCGTTTCTCCCTTGTTTGGAACAACTTTTGGATATTTGCGGGCAGTGATAGATTCTTCACTTTGAACATTATTATTGCGGTTTTAAAGTCGATCAGATCTTTCAACTTGAGAGTTTTTTGTTTAAGAAAAAGTGGGTTTGTTGGTTCCCTGTAAGCTGCTTTGTTGATTATTCTAATAGCTCTCTTTTGAAGCATAAAGAGTGGATATATGTTTGTTTTATATGTATTTCCCCATACTTCATTACAATATGTCATGTATGGGAGTATTAATGAATGATACAAGGTGTATAGTGTGGGTTGATTCAGCAAATTTTTCACTCTGTGTAATATTGCAATTGATTTGGATACTTTACCTTTTATATAATTAATATGTGGCTTCCAACACAGTTTGTTATCAATTATTACTCCAAGGAATTTAGTTTCGGATACCCTTTCAATCTCTACACCATTTACACTGAGTTTGGGTACTGGGTAGTTGTGATGGTTGTTAAAGACTATAAATTTTGTCTTGCTTAAATTGAGCGTTAATTTGTTTGAATCAAACCACAGTTTCAGCTTTCCTAATTCCTTTCCGAGTGTATCCAGAAGTTGTTCCAAGTTGTTTCCACTGCATAGCAGGTTAGTGTCATCAGCAAACAATATTAAGTCCATTTTTTCTGAAACTTTACATATATCATTTATATACATATTGAATAATAATGGTCCCAAAACTGAACCCTGTGGGACTCCACAGGTGACCTTCAGTAGCTCTGAGTTTTTGTTGTTAACACATACAAACTGATATCTATTCTTTAAGTAACTTCTTAACCAGGACAGTGCTACCCCTCTGATACCACAATTTTGTAGTTTCTTTAATAATAGATTGTGATCTACTGTATCAAATGCTTTTTTAAGATCCAGGAATACTCCAACTGAATACTCTTTATTTTCAATGGCTGTTGATATTTTTTCTGTAAATTCCATTAAGGCATATGCTGTTGTCCTTTTGTGTCTGAACCCATATTGCTGCTCACACAATAAATCATTCTTCAGTATGAAGTTGTCAATTCTCTCATAGAATATTTTTTCAAGTATCTTGGAAAATTGCGGTAATAGTGAAATTGGTCTGTAGTTGGAGAGTTCCCCTCTGTCGCCTGTCTTGTAAATCGGAATTACTTTAGCTATTTTCATTGCATTGGGAAATATACCTGATTGGAGAGACAGGTTACAGATATACGTCAGTGGTTTCACTATGCATTCGATAACAGTTTTGACTAGTAGCATATCAATACCATCGCAGTCAGTAGATGTTTTACTTTTGAACGATTTAACAATTTCAATGACCTCTCTTTCGTCTGTGTTCTTTATGAAGATGGTGTCTTTTACAGCAGTGTTATTGCATATTGAATCACCTGTTGGCACCGTAGTGGGTATTTCTCGGGCCAGTTTAGGTCCAATGTTAACAAAAAAATTATTAAATTCATCTGCAGGTGAAGCTATATTCACATTCGGAGTCGATTTATTATTTTTTGGAGTGTTAGTTGGGTAGCTGGTATTTCTGCTTTTATTTCCAAGGATACTGTTGATTATTGTCCATGTATTTTTAATATTGTCTTTGTTTTTTTTCCAGTTCTTTACTGTAATAGTCTCTTTTACTACATCTTATTATATATGTTAACTTATTTTTGTATGTTTTATACCGCTGCTCTGCTTCTTTTGTCCTTTTCTTTATGAAAGCTTTATATAATAAATTTTTCTTTTTACACGCCTTTTGTAGTCCTTTGGTTAGCCATGGTTTGTCAGTAAATTTGTGTTTAAGCTTTTTTTTAACTAATGGGCAGTTTTTTTCATAAAGAGTGGTTACAATGTTTGTAAATGTGTCATAGGCTTCATTTACATCTGATACATAGACTTCTGTCCAGTCTTGCTTCAGCAAGTCCTCTTTAAAAGAACTGATTGCGTTTGGTGATTTGTGTCTGAACGATTTTGAGATTTTTTCTGGGTTGGGCCCCGTGTGGCCATGGATAAGTGCAAAGATTGGCAAGTGGTCGCTTATATCATTTATCAATAATCCACTTTCTATTTTCTTGTCGAGAACATTGACAAACAGGTTGTCAATAAGTGTAGCAGAGTGAGCTGTGATTCTACTGGGATGTGTTATTGTGGGATATAGACTCATGCTGTACATAGAGTTCATGAACTCTGTAACTACATTTTGTTGATGTGGATTAAGTAGGTCAATATTGAAATCTCCACAAATTGCTACCATTTTCTTACTAGTAATATTATTGTACAGCTCGACTAATTTATCTCTGAATGAATTGAAATTAGAGATCAAGTTTGAAAGGTTCCATTCACTTTTCCCACATTTTGACACCTTCCACAGGTCTTAATGAAATGTTTGGGACATATTTTGGTGAAATTGAGTTAAATATTTAATTATTGCAGCCTTATTCAAAACAGCTGGTTTCAGTGCATGCCTCTTTAAATTCCTAAGAGCCACCTTTAACTCCACCCTCCTACTTATGTCACTATCGCTAATCTTAGCTGGCTAGCTCCTAGCTTGAGTGTAAACCTGAGCCAGCCAACATAAATTTGTCTCAAAGAATGAATAAAATAATGTCTCATTGGTGGATGGGGTGTGTGGTCTCAGTGGTCAATAGGATATGACCATTCCAGGAGTACAATAAGCATAGGAGTGTTCATGGATGAGTTGCTAAACTGCTAGCTTTGGCTAGCTGCTGACACCTAACAAAGTTAATGCTAATGGACTGATGTAGCATTACAGGGAAAATATAACAAAATAAGCCAGAAGGATGTGAGATATGTGTATTATCACCTGTGAGTTAATGATCCAGGTGGAAGAGAGGTGGACTTACCATTAGGCAAAGGAAGGCAACGGCCTTAGGCCCCGATTTGCTAAGGACCCTGATCTACTAGGAGCCCCATATATTTTTTTTAAATGTTTAGCATATTTAACACGATGTCTGACAAAATAAGGAAATATCAGTATTTACATAAACAGCAAATCAAATCACGAACATAACATCTCCCCCCCCCCTCCTCAGACTGTTGGACTCTTCCATGTTGTCTCTGAGACATTCACATGCACGTATCTTTGGTTTAATTGTAAACAAAATGTACAGCGTGTAGAATAATGGCAAAGTGAAACAAAGTTACTTAAGTGGTGCAGAGAAATGGAGAAAAGGAAGAGCACTGAATTTTTTTAAAAACAAAACAACCTTTTTCACTTCAACCTGGGAGGAGACTTGCCTCTCGAGGAGCAGACAGAGAGCAACGCAACTTGTAGGAGCATACACGATGCTAATGATTAGCACCTGTTGTTAATGAGGAGGCAGCAGTGACGCCGGTTGCTGAGTACAGATAACAAAGTTTTTTTTACTATTTTTTTCTAATTGCAAGATTTGCAGAGGCCAAAGCTCACAAGGTTAACTTTAGATATGACCAACTGTGCTCCCCAGGCATGCACAGAATATCTGCAGCCTCAGTCGATGACATTACATGACATTAAATATAGTTTTTGTTTGTTTTATTTATTAAGATCCCCATTAGCACTTGTATGAAACATTGGCTGTTCTTCTGGGGTCTAACATACACACAACACTACACATATTTACAGATAACAATATTAAATAACAAAAAACAAACCAGCTCAATTTCACAAAAGAAAATACAACTTAATATGGGAGAAAACTTAAACCCTAGTAATTCTGAGTATCCATGAAAGAGTTCAACCACTGTTCTGTTTATCCTGTTCTTTATTGGAGCAATGGCCCAATGTTGTCTTTGAATGTTCCTTATTACCCTCTATAGCTTGTTGACTGGTGAGCAAATATAAAACAACCTTGACCAACAAATAATCTTTAAATGATGATAAAATCACTGGAAAAGGAAAAGGACAATAAAATGTACAGAAAGAGAGAAGGGAGAAGAGAAGGATGAACAGTGAGGAAAAATAAAGACAAGGGAGAGGAAATGATGGACAGACTGCAGAGAGAAAAAGGAAGAGAAAATCACAAGTGAAGAAAAAGGAAAAGACAGTATGCAAATAGGGTATAAATTCCGAGGATGCATTAGGTTTAATATTTTTTTTTTTATCCTGATATTGTTTTGTGTGATATATTCTCCCTTGTGTCTACGTTGTACAGCGGAGGAACACAATAGAAGCCTCTGCAAAATTCACCAGTCAGCAGACCATGAACAGGACCCAGCTGGCAAATGTGGGTAAGTCAGTCCCGCTAGGATTTCACGGGATGCTTTTATGATTGTTGCGGACCAAAAAAAAATGAATTTGCAGGAGCTTTTTTAAAAAATTGCGATAGGGGGCAGTGTTGAGCATGGATACGGAGTAGATGCGTCCTTACCAGCTCCGATAAATCTTTTCATAAATGTTATTTTAAACGCCAGTTTATCTTGTTATATTTCTTCTTTTAATATTGGGACCACTTAAAACACCTGCTGACATGTCTGGGAAGAACTCTTCTCGTTAGGAAAGCTCTACCCGAGCCCCAAACCGTCAGGCTAGCAAGAAAGCTAATTACCTGTCTCCTGCACATGGCATTGATGAAGACGCAGAAGAGCCGTCACTTTCGGGCCTGGTAAAGTTAATTGAAAGTTTCCGTGCTGAAACACGTGACTCATTAGGCACACTGCAGACTTCTATGTGTGGCACATATGTTTGGTTCATATTTCCCACAAGAGTGTGGCACATATGTCTGGTTCATATCTCCCACAAATGTATGGCTTATGTGGATTGGGGCTTCACGTCTGGAGGAACAAAGAGTCTGGATCGATGGGGGCCGACAGGAGATGTCGAGGAGGTGTGAAGTCGGACCCTGTCTCAGAGAGGAGGCCCTGGGGGAATCCCTGGAACATCGGAGAATAAGAGACAATGGTGAATCTTCAGAGACTTGCATTGTGATTAAATGTTTGCAGAAGCACCATGTGACTTGAGTTCTTAATCCCCCGGAGGTATAAGAATGTGATGTGACATGATTCTGCCTCTTCTTGCTTTTTGAGAATGTTGGATGATTGTGTTCTGCAACAAAGCCGAATCTGAGAAATAAACTCAAGTCTCGTCATTGAACACAACTTCCACATATGGACTCTTTTGGGGCACGTCTGACTGAGGTTGAAACTTCTCTGCAAGAGTGTGATGACAGGATTACGGTGCTCGAAGCCAGGTGTGAAACACTGGAGAGTTGCAACAAACTGCTAATGGCTAAAATGGAGGACCTCAATCGAGGAGCAGATGCCAAAATCTTTGTGTGCTTGATCTACCGGAAAACATACAGGGGCCACAAGTCACGACATTTAAGATCAACTTCTTCGCCGAGACGCTAGGTATAGAGGTTTCTGATGGGCCTGAGGTATTGGATCGAGCACACTGCCTTGCTTCCCGGCTTGCCTGGGGCCAGAATGCTCCCCGAGACCCATGATGGTAAAGGTGCACCGTTTCAGAGTGAAACAACACATCCTCCAGCTCGCCAGAGAGAAGGGCCTGCATACTTTCTGCGGTCACAAAGTTTACATTTTCCCAGATTTTACTGCAGATGTCTCCAAATGGAGGGCATCTTTCATCAACATCAAGCGAAAGCTCCGTGCTGCGGATGCCAGATATGGCCTGGTGTTCCCTGCCCGACTCCAAGTGTCATTCAACGGTGGCAAATACAGTTTTGGTACAGCGGAGGAGGCGGAGAAATTCTACTTGGAAACCATAGCCCCATCCCTCCAAGCGGTCCAGGTGGATGACACCATTGGTTAACTCCTCACTAGCCCCTTGGGTGCTTTCCCACCCACCATTCCATAGTGTCCCATAGTGTCCCAGAGTGAGCATAGTGAATCGTACATATAAATACTACCCTTCTAACATATATCCTTTCAGCAAATGTCATGATTAGAGGGACACTCTTTGGGGACCCTGTGTCTTATTTAAATTTGTATGCCCCCCCCCCCCCCCGCAATCCCCCATTTGCTCAACTGACTTTTATATTAAGGTATTTTCTCTGTTTTCTGAGTGGGCTGTTGAGTCTTCTGTGATAGCAGCAACTTCAACTGTTGTTTATGTATATCCACATCTAGATAGGTCCTCAAAAATGGTAGTCTAATGTTGTACAAGCTCGCTGATATCCACTTTATTGATACTTGGAGGACCTTTCACCCCACTGATCAGCAGTATAGATTTTACTCAAAAGTGCATCAAACATCCTCTCAAATTGATTATTTTTTTTTACTCCTAAATATGCCCTTCAAAGAGTACTCTGTTGCTCCATTGGCAATATTATTATCAGTGATCACTCACCCATATTTTTAGTCATGTCCAGCAAGACTCAAAGCACTAGGGGGCAATGGCGCTTTCCAAATTACCTTCTTAAAAATCCCAATTTTAAAACATACCTAACAGAACAGTTTAATAATTTTATTGCTGAAAATAATACCTCTGATGTATCACCTAATTTACTTTGGGAAACTGCTAAAGCTGTTATTCGAGGCTTCACTATATCATTCTTGGCAAACCTTAAGAAAAAACAGAGGGCAGAGCAACAGATTCTTGAAGGTAAACTAAGTGAACTACAGCGTGACTTTAACCTTAAGCCTTCAGATAGCCTGAGATCTCAAACTGATGCCACCACAGCAGCTCTAGATGCACTTTTATCTAAAGAAGCTCAGAGATCTATATTGTTTGGTAAGCATAAATTATATGAATTCAGCAATAAGCCAAGCAAGTATCTGGCAAATCTAATAAAAGGTAATGCTGGCTCCCAGGCTATTCCAGTCATAAAGGATAGTTCTGGTGAAAGAGTTTATAACAACAAAGATATTAACAACTTTCCTTTCCTTCTGTGAAGGCTTATACACTTCTGAGTCAGACCACAACTCAGAGACTTTGATGCATAATTTCTTTATCATCTGTCAAACTACCTCAAGCATCCAGTACACAAAAAAAGAGCTGTTGAATAGGGCTATTACCCATGAAGAAGTTATAGAGGCGATTAACAGCTTACAAAATAATAAGGCCCCGGGGCCTGATGGTCTAACCCCAGAATTTTATAAGGCTTTTAAGGATTTGCTAACTGACCCCCTTCTCAATATGTTGTCCTACTATTTTGACTCTGGGGCTCTCCCTGACACTATGATGGATGCAAATATTTCTCTAATTCTAAAGAAGGACAAACCTGCAGATAAATGTGCATCCTGCAAGCCGATTGCCTTGCTGGACACTGACTGAAAATTATTGGCTAAAATGTTGCCAGAGAGACTTGAAGGTGTCATACCAGATTTGATTTCAACAGACCAAACTGGATTTATATCGGGTCGTAATTCCCTTCACAATGTAAGAGACTCTTAAATCTTATTCAGAATGGATCAAGGTCAAAGGTCAAATCTCTTGTTGTCTCCCTTGATGCAGAAAAGGCTTTTGATAGGATTGAGTGGCCTAATCTCTTAAGTGTCCTCTCAAAATTCAATCTTGGTGACAACTTTATTAGGTGGATATCTCTGCTATATGCTGCCCCTCGTGCCTCTGTTATTACAAATGGCCTGAGGTCCTCCACATTCTTGGTGAGACTCAGTTCTAGACAGGGCTGCCCAGCCTCACCACCTCCGTTTGCCCTTGCTATGGAGCCCTTAGCGGAGGCTATTGAATGTGATTCCTTGGTAACAGGCATAGATGTGGGTTCCACAAACCATAAAATTTCCCTTTATTGTGATGATGTCCTCCTCTATCTAAGTAACCCAGGATCTTCTATCACAAGAGTTGTTGAAATAATTAATTCTTTTGGCCACTTTTCAGGTTATAAGATTAACTACTCTAAATCTGAAGCAATGCAGGTATCTTGATCTCCACTGTACTCTACCTTCCGCTGGTCCCCATCAGGTTTTGTTTATCTGGGCATACACATTACTCCCTCTCTTTCTGGCCTATACAAAGCCAATTTTGTCCCTTCAAGTCACAGAATCAAAGAGGACTTGGCCCGCTGGACGGCCTTGCCGCTATCTCTCTTAGGAAGGGTCAACCTTGTCAAAATGGTTATACTTCCTCGGTTATTGTACCCCTTCCAGATGATCCCAGCTCTCTTAACAAGAAAATCATTGGCTACTCTTAACAGCTCCTTCACATCTTTTCTGTGGAGGAAGAAGCGAGCCAGGTTAAAACTCAGTATATAACAGCGCCCACTGGATGAAGGAGGCCTGGCAGTGCCAGATTTTAGGCACTATCAAATTGCTTCCCTCTCTGTTTACATTTGGCACTGGTTTAAAAATGACCCAACATCCACCTGGCTTAATATAGAGGCGGCTCCGGTGGCTCCTATTCCTCTTAGTCATATATTATTTGCATCCAAGAAATGGGTTTGTCTCAAATTAAAGGGGAATTTTATTCTACAGAATAGTTTAAAAGTTTGGAGGATGGTGAAGAAGCTTGGAAATCAGGCTGGCTCCTTTCCCTTCCTCACACCTATTTATTTAAACCCTGATTTTCTCCCTGGTCTGGCCGACCAAGCCTTCTCCTTGTGATTTAATAGGGGCATAAAAATTCTAGGTGACTTGATGACAGAGGGTAATTTGCCGTCTTTCAAACAGCTCAGAGAGAAGCATAACCTCCCACAGAATAACTTTTTTAGGTATCTGCAAATCCGTAGTTTTATTTCTTCATCCATTAAGTTGCACCCTAATGGAATCTCTCTTTCATCTATGGAGGAGGTGATTCAGAAGCCAGACACTAGAAGACTAATCACTAGGTTCTACAAGACCTTCTCAGTTCCATTCAGTGATTGCACAGATCATGTCAGATCTCTTTGGGAAGTGGATTTTGGAGAATCATTCTCACCTGATAGATGGGATGAAGTACGGTCAGGTAGTGCAAATTACCTGTTTACTAACAAAGCTAGAGAGTTACAATTCAAGATCGTACTCAGGCTCCACATCACTCCAGTGAAACGCTATAAGTTTAACTCTCTATTCTCAAAATTTTGTAATATGTGTAAGATTTCTGAAGGTTCATGTTTTCACTGTTTATTTGAATGTCCTCTTAATAACTTCTGGGTAAAAATTTGTGGAGAAATTGATATTATATTCAGGAAAAAAAAAAAGCCCTTACTCCTCTCAGCTGCATTCTAGGAGTAAATCCTACCCCTCTCAATCTCCGCTCCTCCGCACTCAAACTGCTGCAAGTGCTTCTCTTCAGTGCAAGAAGATGCGTTCTTCTTTAATGGACCTCAGACTCTGCTCCTACAGTTTACACATTGGATTTGGGGTGTGATGGAACTCATCCTGTTAGAAGCTATTAGCTTCTGGCTCAAAGACAAACCTTTTTGTTTTTTTGATTTTTGAATTTTTGGCAGCACCTTCATCTGAAAACTCCCTAAATGCAGCGGTCCCCAACCATTCAGTACCAAGTGTAGAGAAAAAAGAAATAATTTATTCTGTTGCTGTGTATTGTCCATTGAAGCCTGGGTTTTTCTGAAAAAGATTACTGAATATTCACTCTCTTTCCGTGCTTGACTCCTACTTGTCTGTCTTTCTGCTGTGCGTCTTGACACACGCCTGTCTCATCAGATACTCATCTTTCCTTTAATGGGAGTTTTATCAGGAGGAGAGGCTCTCCTTGGGGGTTTGCTGGGGGCACACGTTGATCTGTGTCCAGACAGCTTTAAAGCTCATTGACAAGATGTAGTAATGATTTTACCTCTAAAGATGTATAAAATGTTCAAACACTGGCTGTAGTGTTAGATTTGCTCGTTTTTGTGGTTTTATGGCATCTCTCTTCACGTGCGTTCCCACAACAGGGTGCTTTTCAGGCAGGCGGACTTTTTTCAACACAAACCTGGCACTTCGTACACGCGGTCAAGACCGAGACGTCCACCGGTGGGCTGGGAAAGATGGAGGACGGGACGATATGGGAAAACTTGTGGGTGAGTGGGGTTTTTTTTTTAATTACACACTCTGTTTTTTGCTGATGTGTTCCATTAATACTCACTGTAAACATGGAAGTGAGCGCGGTGCAGTGATTGGTTAGACTGAGTGTTTGAGCGCTACTCGGGGACAAATTTGATCAGCGAAATTGGTGGAAGTTGACAAGGACTGGCCCAAATTGCGGGAAAGTTGCGGTGATTGAACAAAGTTGCAAGGTCACTCAAAAGATATGGTGATAGCTTGATTTTGCGTAAATTAGTGCAACTGCAATATCGCGAAATCCTGGAGGGACTGATGAGTGGGAACAAATAACAGATCTTCCATGTGAACTGTTGTTTTTTTTTTTTAATAACAGACAAGAGTCTGCATTAAATTTGTTAAACTTTGTTTTTCTACAGATGTAATTCCTGATGCCTGAATGATATCATCATTTGTGGACTTCTGAGGACAATAAATTTTCAGGAAGGATTTCAATAAGGCCTGAAAAGAAAGTGCAGAACACAGAAAAAGTAGGGCCCCATTTCTGTCTTTGCCTTGGGCCCCAAATGGACTAAGTCCGCCCCTGAGGTGGAAACTGTATATTTAGGTGACTGAAATCTAAAGAAAATAACAATATAAACCATATCTGGTAAGCCATCTTCTTAGTAGCAATGTTAGCTCTGAAGCTAATGCCTTGGTTGGTTTAACTGCTCATTTAGATTTGCAGACAGACAGCTATGCTGGCCAATAATAGAGCAGCAACATGTATCAAGGCTGGGCTTACCTTTTCACAGAAGAGGAAAAAACATGGAAGAGTTAAAAATGATATAACGGCTGTGTTTTTTAAGAGAAGTGAGCATCTGCCATGTGATTATTTTTTTTTAATAATCACATGACAGATATATTTCATCAGTTTAAACCTACAAAAACACAATTTTTCAGTGAATGGGACCTTTAGCAATGTAGTGAATTAGTGAAATTTATGTAGAAAATGTATGTCTTTCATCTTGCAGATTGATTACTTCTTGCCATTTTTTTCCCTCATACTGTATATTTATTGGCAGTGGCTCAGGAGATGGAGTGGGTCGTCCCATTATGTCCGTGGCACTGGTGTGTGCATGTGAATAAATGTTTGGTGGTGGTTGGAGAGGCTGCTGTTGGTACAGATTGGCAGTCACGTTTCTGTCAGTCTGCCCCAGGGCAGCTGTGGCTACAGAGATAGCTTACCACTGTCAGTGTCTTTCTGTGGAGTGAATGAATAATGGACTCACTGTCAGTGCTTTGAAGTGACATGTGACATGTAAAGCACTATACATCCAATCCACGATTATTACTTTCTTATACAGTAGACTTTTTTGCTCTATTTAAGGCTTTTTCTCATAAGTTTGAATCTTTCTTCATGTAAACTTGCAACTTTTGCTACCTATTTATTGAATGGCAAAGCCACAGAGTCACTCCAGAATGGAGCACAAAACAAATCAACGCTCAGATAGATGGATGGTAGATCTAACACTACACTTTTCATTTTACTTCTACTTTAGTGTTTACGGGGAACCTCTCATCTCTGATAGAGGAATTTGCAGGAAAAATATAACGTTGCACACTTAAACACACATGAAATAGTATAATAAAAACTAAATAAAAAAACTTGCACCACTTAAAAGCCAAATTTCTCCCAACAGAAAGCTGCATGTCATCAACAATAATCCTAGTAACTATCTTGAGTTAGATAATGTGAGATAATGTTGAATAAAACGGCAAATAACAGATATTTGTTTGCTGACGAATATTTCAAATAGTGTTGCTGTTAAGTTTTCCACAACAGTCAGCTGTCACAAAAATATGGACAGCTATACCATAAAGATGAGCCCAGACTTATTCCAAATGACAAAGTCACATAAAAAATGATTTACTGGCCCACAGATGAGTTTGACTTTTTGTTGGTACAAAAGTGCCATCTGTTTTTCCAGATAATTTCATATACACTAGGCAGTGCAAATTAACATGACACAACACACCCTTCCAAACAGTAAATTAACAAAATCATTGCTCATTTAGGAGGAATTAAAAGATTTGCACAAGTAACAGCAGCAGTTCGTCTAACTACCTTACAGGAAAATGTGCAGCCCTCCATTCATCACAATTATAGGTTTCAAATGGCAGAAGGATTTCAGCTGGGGTAACGTCAGGAGATGTGTGTGATTTTTATCCTGATTGAATGATGTACCCATCATTCCACTTTACCCATTATGGCTCAAATTGGCTCCTTTGCTCCCAGCATGCCTTGGGAAGCAGCCCGTGATCCATCCAGCAGATGGCAGCGTTTTGCTTTGAGACTTTCTCCCCCCACTAGATCTTCAGCTGGAGGACACAACTTGGCTCCTGGTCAATTCCAATATTGCAACATTTTTTTTCTATTTATAGTAGGGTTAATATGATTTCACTCACCGTTTGTGTTCTCTTCAATTAAGACATGTAGACTACAGCATCTTTTGAAAGTCATGGTTAAATCAATATCCTAACATTCACCCTGGCCAGCACAGATATTGATACTGTTGCAAAAACAATAAATAATTAAGGATGAAGCTACTATTGGAGGAAATGGCGGCAATCTGAACTAAAGGGCTGGTAGGGGGATTAGTGATCCATGACGCCTGTTTCTCTCTCACACGCACACGCACTCTTGCATGCAGGCAATTACGCCTTGCAGAAACCACAACGAGTTCAGAATTACTCCAAAAGTGGGTTAACAGCTGCCTACATCCACTCTCCAAATGCTTCCAGCTCTCTGCCTCCACCGCCGCCACCTAGCCATGCACAGACAATTGGCCCGGTTCTTCAAGTGGAAGGCATGTGACACAGGGCACAGAGCTTGGAGTAACGAGGCCCTGTGGGACATGGAAGGAGGGGGGGTGGGGGGCATGGTATACCTGCCACACTGAGTAACACTTCTCTGCAGTGTGGATATGTGCATGAAGGAGAAAAAGAAACAAAACATCTGCTCATGCCTGTACATGCATTGTGTGGCCCGTGTTGTGAGTCTCACATGTGTTGTTCAGGGAGATTATTATGCAGTGACACTGTAATGAAGCAAAAATGATGGGTTTTTTTGGGGGGTGGGGTGGGGGAGTGGTGGAGCTGGGGAACTCCTGCTTTCCACCGACACACGCCATATGGTGACATGTTAGCACAGATGAAAACATCTGGCAGCTTTCTTTGCTCACATAGGAGTGAATGATTAGAATGTAGTTTAATGCTACAGACATGGTGGCTATAGGGAAACATCAGGCTTTCTGTGTGAGCGCGTGGTGCAGGATGCAGAAAACAGATGAGTCTGATGCATCTGCTACTTTCACTTCTCCATCTTTCTGCTGCATTCTGTACAAACTTACCAAGCTGGTCTTTGAAGTTCAGAGACGGAATTCAAATATCAATCCTCATTTAAAGGTCCCATCCACTGAAATTTTTTTTTATCCTTTTGAAATCCATCTATTGGTCATGTGATTATCAAAAAAATATCAAAACACTCATTTCTGTTAAACACACACAGAGAGGGAGAGAGAGAGAGGTTTAAAAAATCCCTTTATTGTACAATTCAGAAATGTGAGATCACATGACACCATCATTCCACCAAGTGTCTCACATTTCAAAAGTGCAAACATAACTCATCCCCCTCTCCCACAGAACACAAAATATTCCCTACAGTCCATCTATTGGTGAATACCTCCAAATTGTCCACCATTTTATAGTGAGAGTACTCCACCTGGAGTCTGACTTTTAACAAGGCCTTGAAAACAAACACAGGATCCACATTGCCAGTGTTAGTAGTCCGATTTTTTCTTGTCAGCCAGATGGCAAGTTTAGCAGTGCCAGATAGGAAGTTTATCAAAGTGTGCACAGACTTCTTTGCCACTTTATACTTTAGACCGTAAATAAATAAACCAAAAGAAAAACATTCACCAAAATTACAAAACCACACTTTGAAAAGATCAAAAAGCCCAGATAAACGAAAACATTTAACAAACAAATGCTCCAGGGTTTCAACTTGGGAACAAAACAAACATTCCTCCCCCACATTAGGATCCAGGTGTGCTCTGTATTTATTCGTAGCTATTGCCCCATGCACAATCCTCCACTGGAGATCTGCTGCCCGTTTCTCAATCGGGAGCTTGTACATGGACCGCCAGCTGCCTTTCGGGGAGAATACCGGCCCCAAAGACCCCGCCCACTTCGACTCTTTCACCTCCGTCAGAGAGCGCAGATTCAGAACCTTCACACAGATGTGATACACCGTCTTCTTCCCTACAAACTGGAACTTGCCCAGACGAGGATTTCTGAAGGACAGCAGGTGATCTTCTCCCTCCTGCCACTCTCCCACTGCTGGACTTATGCAAAGGGCAGGAAAGTTGGACACAGTGTCCTCATCCCATTGAGTGGAAAGAGTACGGTTTTCCGCAAAGGCTCTAAGTGGTCGTGGCAGGGCAGCACACACTTCCTCCACCACCCTATGCACCAGTCTGACAGATGTAATGCTGGCACTCCGCCTCAGCGTTTCTATGGACGTGGTTGACATCTTCATAAGATGACCAAGCTTGGTACAGCCTGCCTGTCTTAAACAAGTTCGCAGACTAACAGACTGCAGCGCTTGAGTGTCCATGAATTGATTGAAAAACAGTGGTTCCTCGAACAGCCACATGCCTGGTGTCTCCTCAGGAATGCGGGCTACGGTGAAGACCTGCCATGTATGTAAGACGGATGTTTAAAAAGCAGGAAGTCCAGTAAAGTCCACCTCCCCGGACTTCACGAGGAAAAGCTGCTTATCATAGCCCAAGCGGCCAACTCTCCTCAGGAGCAGTTTTACAGTGTCCATCCAGCAGTGGCCACATCCATAAAGGAGCCGTTGCGCAGTCTGAAGCCTAAAACAGGTGATCTTGGACTGTATGTCCACCAGGCCCTGTCCTCCCTCGGCAACAGGCAGGTAGAGAACAGCCGCACGAACCCAATGTCGACCAGACCAAAAGAAATCCACGATGATCTTCTGAACCTCCTCAACCAGGCTCCTGGGCGGCTTCAAAGCAGTAAGCCTATGCCAAAGAGCCGAAGCGACCAGATTATTGGTGACCAGAATTTTTCCCCTATATGACAGCTGTGGTAGCAACCATTTCCATTTAGAAAAGCAAGTACACACCTTCTTAATTCCCTCCCAGTTCTTGTGTTCAAAGTCGTCAGAACCCAAAAATACCCCCAACACTTTAAGACCGGCTTTCCCCCACAGAAGACCTCCAGGTAGATGAGGAATGTCCTGATGTGACCACTGCCCCACCAATAAACCCTCACTCTTGCCCCAGTTTACCCGTGCAGAAGATGCTTTTTCATAAATAGATAAAGTGTCCACCAAACGCTGTACATCCCTATGGGATGTGATGAAAATGTTGACGTTATCTGCGTAAGCAGACAAGACGAGTGGATGACAACTACTGGAGGGCCCCGGCAGAATCAAACCACCCAGCTGAGTGTGCAACCTGCACAGCAAAGGCTCAATAGCCAAGCTATACAGTTGACCTGAGATTGGACAACCCTGCCTTATTCCCCGACGTACAGGGATTGGCCGACTCAGCCCTGCTCCCATCTTTACCAAACACTCAGCTCCAGTATATAACAGATTGACCCACCTCAAAAACATATTGCCAAAACCAAACCCCTTCAGTGTGAGAGAGAGAGAGAGAGAGAGCCTTCATATCATTTCTCTGTCCAATAGCTGTTTTAACTCTTCCGGGTTTTTCCTTTACATCAAGAAAAGGTAAGCCCAGCACTGATATGTGATTCTGGTCAATAATTGGCCAGCATAACTGTATGCAAATGGAGATGGCAGGGAGGCCAGCCAAGGTGTTGGCTTCAGAGCTAATATTGCTTCTAGAAAGATGGCTTTCCAAGCGCAGTTTATATATTTTTCTTTAGATTTGCTGATGATGCTACGATGATGCTACATTGATCTGTTAGCATTAGCTTGGCGAGGCAGTCAGCTTCTGTCAGTCTGACCTCATTAGGAGCTTTCCTCAGTGGGGAGAGGGTGACAGACAGGCACCCTGGTGTTGATCTCTATTTTCTATAAAATTCTACTCACTCCACTGGAATCCTTGTTCATCTACAACACTTGACCAAATATGTCATTCTTAGACATTATTTTAGTTTAGTACCGAGAGTCAAGGTCATTCATTATGCCCAAGACAGCTAGCTAAAGCTACCAATTTAGCCACTGATTCATGAATATTTCTGTGTTTATTGTACTCCAGGAACTCATCATATCCTTTTGACCACTAAAGCCACACACCCCTGTCTACCAATGATGCATTATTTTATTCATTCTTTAAGACAAATTTACAGTCGTTGACTCAGGCTGCTAACGCTACCTAAGATTAATAGTGACATAAGAGGTTGGAGTCAAAAGCGGCTCTTAAGAATTTAAAGAGACATGCACTGAAACGAGCCATTCTGAGTAAGGATGCAAAAGGAGTTCAACAAGGATGCTGCAATAACATTTAAAGACAATCTGACCTATTTCAGCTATGTCACAAACATTTCATTAAGACCTGTGGGTGCTGTCAGCATGTGGAAGAAGTGCAGTGAATGGAACATTTATTATGGTTATAGTAGTTAAAAATGATTTTAAAAGGCATTGAGGATGAACATGTTTTGGTAATCAGGAATTTTATTTATTTTTAATGCCAACAAATGTATTTGACCTATTAAAAAAATAAATGTAGTCACCAGAATTTATTTGTTCATGGACTCCAACCATGAAGCCTTGGATTAATTGATTTGGCTGCTGTAATACTGTAAATTTTTATTTCATGCATTTTGTTAGCTATAAAATCATTGCTTGGAGGAGAGAGTGGAATTATAAGCTAACACAAGAAGTTCAATTAGCATTCAGTTAAAATGTTTTTGTCTGACTGACATGATTTCTTCGAAGGTCTATTTCTATGGTTAGTTGTATTTAAACGAATACTCTGTAGGCTGAAATGTTTTTAAAATTATCTTAATCAAATGGATATAAGATAATTCAAACTGGATAATAATAACCACTGCCGTCTCAAAATGACTATAAACTGTGCTTTCATTTTTTAATGTTCTTCAGCACTGGTTTGAACTTTTTTGGAAAAAACTGATCATTTTATGACAGCATCAGTGAAAAAAGCACCGTTACCAGAGGAGGTACGCAAGAACATTTTATTCATGGCTCACATATTTTATATGAATGAGGGCAGGTGGACCATGTTTAATACTTACTCCCTCTCGGTCAATACCAAATGTTCAAATTACAATAAGGTTTGTTTTATAAGGAGAGGTGCATCTTTCACCTCAAGAGTTAGATGGTGAGGCCACATGAATGGTAATGCACACCTCAGAGCTACAGTTTTCTCTGTGTGAATGTGAATTTGTTTAACATTAATAGAGTGTGCATTACTTTTCAGCTTTTACTATTAATATGACCACAGTACCATTATTTCCAGCTGTTTTCTTAGCTAACCCAAAGCTGACAGACTTTAATTACCAGCATCACATAGCAACTGTGAACTTTTAGCTTTGATTCTTACAAAACTAAACACTGAGAATCATTCATTCATTCATTCATTTTCTTCTGCTTAATCCTTTTCGGGTTGGGGGGGGGGAACTGGAGTCTATCCCAGCATCTTTGGGCGAGAGGCAGGGTACAATTCTGCACTCATGCAGAATTAAAATAAGTGCCCAGCATACTGGTGCATCTCAATAAATTAGAATGTCATCAAAAAGTTGATTTATTTCAGTAATTCAACTCATATATTATATAGACTGCTTACACACAGAGTGATACATTTCAAGTGTTTTTTTTTTTAATTTTGATGGTTATGGCTTACAGCTCATGAAAACCCCATAATTAAGTTTCTCAAAAAATGTGAATATTGTGAAAAAAAATTCCATATTGTAGACTCATGGTGTCACATTCTAATCAGCTAATTAACTCCAAACACCTGCAAATGTTTCCTGAGCCTTAAAATGGTCTCTCAGCCTGGTTCAATAGTCTACACCAGGGGTCCCCAAACCCCAAATGTGAGGGCCACATAACTTTTACCTTCTCTGATGGGGGCCGGGGTCAGTTTGTAACAGAAAAAGTGTGACGATCGCAGGGGTGCCTAAACGTAAACATTTATTGTTTTCCAGAAAGCCACACATAACCAAATATTAATAACCCTTTCCGGGATCTTCACAGGAAAAAAAGTCAGAAAATAAATAATAACACTATTAATGAAATAAATAACACTATTTATGAAATAAATAATAACCAAATAACCCTCTCTGGGTTCTTCTCAGAAAAAAAAGTCCATGGTGTAGAGGAGCTTGAAATAACGAGGCGATGTGATTCATAAACCAAAGTTTATTATCAGCTCCTCTAACAAGTCTCATCTAGGTGCAGCAGCAGAAGAAGTCAGAGACCGAACACCTTCGGCTCTATGAACTTATACTCGCACATAACAAAAGACATGCATATCAAAAGCTGACATCCCTCATTATCTTAATCCCCCCATTATCTTTGTACTCCTCCTCTTGGCCCTGGGGGGTCAGGGCAATCCATCCGGTCTCCACCGCAGTGCCTGGGATGCTCTTTGATCTTCACTGGCGGTTGAGACCCTTTGTCCTGTTCTGAGGTGTGAAGTCGCCTTACATATGTAATCACCAAACATTCTCACATGCTTCAACATATGTAGGTTATGGAATATATGATTAATATAGACCACAGCCCCCCCCCCCCCCCAAACGACTAAGAAAAGGACAATAGAAAAATTCACAGTTTAAGATAATTACTATGACATACTAACTGCTACACCTCTTGCCACAGAAGAAACTTTCCAGCAGCCATGCTCCTAAGAGAGTTCAGTGGTAATCATAACAGCATAGTAAAATCACAAGTCAGTCCTAAACTGTTACAGCACAATTAATGAACAACTGTTGAGTAGTTTGCATCAGTCTCTGTGCCGTCTGGGTTTTAATCTTCTCCCGAATCTGCTGTGGGTCCGCTTGGGCGTCCTGCTGGGACCTTCCTGTAAGGAATCTGCAGTTTGGGGAGGAGAGTGATTATTTATTGTTCTCTCCCATAGATTGAGTCCCCATCGTGCTGTTTGCTCTCTACATGTCTGTTCTTTTCTTCTTCTCTATCCCCTCACCCCCCAGCCAGTCGCAGCAGATGACTGCCCCTCCCTGAGCCTGGTTCTGCTGGAGGTTTCTTCCTGTTAAAAGGGAGTTTTTCCTCTCCACCGTCGCCAAGTGCTTGCTCACAGGGGATCGCCTGATTGCTGGGGTCTTTCTGCAACTGTGGGGGTCCTCCCTACAGTTGATAGTGCTATGAGATGACTGTTGTTGTGAAATGGCGCTATATAAATAAAGTTGAATTGAATTGAATTGAATTTGTTTCCTGCAGGGGGGCTGAGTCTTTTCTCTTGGGGGGTCTACCCCGCCGAGGTGCTCTCGCCAACCGTGCAGGCTCATCTCTCAACAAGAAGGCAGGTTTAAGTCTGTCAGTGCTGACTGTTTCTTTTCTATCCCCAAAATCAAGCACAAAGTGTTTATCACCAGGTTCCAGCACTCTGAATGGCCCATCGTATGGCGGGCGGAAAGTTGGTTTTAAAGCTTCATGTCTAACAAAAACAAATTCAGTGTTCTTTAAAGCTTGTGGGACAAAAACCTGTGGAAAAGAGTGATGTGCCGGTCCGGGGAGAGAGTCCGGCCTGTTGCTGCCTAAAAACCTCGGGGCTGGAAGATGCCCTGGCTCTGGGTTCTCTGGTAAAAATTCACCTGGGAGCCTGAGAGGTTGTGCAAAAACTAATTCTGCTGGAGAGGCGTCTAGATCCTCTTTGGGTGCAGCACGCAACCCCAATAAAACCCAGGGAAGTTTATTTACCCAATTTGTATCCGTTAGTGAGGCTCTGAGGGCGGCCTTTAAAGATCTGTGAAAACGCTCGCATAACCCATTAGCCTGAGGGTGATAAGCGGTGGTGCGGTGAATTGTTGCCCCTAAGCTGCTGGACATGGCTGACCAAAGCTCCGAGACAAATTGAGGCCCCCTATCGGACGTGATGTCCGATGGGACGCCGAAACGTGCCACCCAGTTTGTCAAAAAAAAGCGAGCAACTTCCTCCGCTGTGGTTGACGCCAGAGGGACTGCCTCTGGCCAGCGCGTGATGCGGTCTATCATTGTTAACAGATGTGTGAAACCTTGGGAGGAAGGTAGTGGCCCCACGAGGTCGACATGAACGTGGTCGAACCTTCTAGCAGGGATTGGAAAAGGCTCCAGAGGGGCTTTTGTGTGTTTGTGTATTTTGGCGCGCTGACAAGAAATGCAAGTTTTTGCCCATTCTTTTACGTTTTTGCGCAGGCCAGGCCACACAAACTTTTCGGCGACCATTTTAACCGAGGCGCGCACACCTGGGTGCGCGAGGGAGTGAATCGAGTCGAAAATACAGCGGCGCCATGTAGCTGGGACTAATGGGCGCGGTCGGCCGGTTGAGATATCGCATATTAGGGGGGGGGCACGCCGTCGCGTAAACCCCTTTCCTCCAGCCTTAACCCTGTTGGTCCAGACAAGAGTGCGCGCACGTCCACGTCACTACTTTGCTCCTCTGCCATGGCTGCATAATCTATCCCTGCATGGATTGGTGCTGCGTATGTGTCCGCGTTGGCGAAGAGTTCTGCGGCTGAGGTAGTATAATCTGTCTCCTCGCGCTCTGGCGATGTCACAGCGCGAGAGAGGCAGTCTGCTACCACGTTAAGTTTGCCTGCCACATGTCGAATGTCTGTGGTGAACTCTGAAATCGCAGCAAGCTGTCTTTGTTGCCTGCCTGACCATCGTTCGGAAATTTTAGCCATGGCAAAGGTGAGCGGTTTGTGGTCTACAAAAGCCGTGAAACTCCGCCCTTCTAACCAGAACTGGAAGTGGCGGATGGATAAATGAGATGAGATGAGATGAGATTCAACTTTATTGTCATTACACATGTATGAATACAAGGTAACGAAACGTGACTTGGCATTTGGGCACGCTCTGCAGAGCGCATTCAAGGCCGGGGCAGCCGCTAGGCACCAGTCATATGAAGTCAAATGAAGCGCTAGCAGCTCCCTGTCAAAAGTGCTGTATTTACGCTCAGTTTGGTTTAGCGATTTGCTGAAGAATGCCAAAGGTTGCCAGATTCCGCTGACATGTTGTTCTACAACTGCCTCTATAGCTAGGTCCGAAGCATCTGTGGTTAGCGCAATGCGGGCCGAGGGATCGGGGTGAACCAACAATGTGGCATTAGCTAGGACGCTTTTTACTTCCGCGAAGGCGCGTTCGCGCTCCGGGGTCCATTCGACCGAGTTGGAAGCTTTTTGTTTT
This sequence comes from Pholidichthys leucotaenia, assembly GCA_020510985.1. NCBI lineage: Eukaryota > Metazoa > Chordata > Actinopteri > Cichliformes > Pholidichthyidae > Pholidichthys > Pholidichthys leucotaenia. The sequence goes on along the minus strand of CM035845.1, from coordinate 250,341,093 downwards.
CTGAGCGCATCATATAGGGGCTGCATGAGCTGAGCTGCGTGGGGGAGGAAACGGTTGTAAAAATTAACCATTCCTAAAAAATCTTGCAGCGATTTGACCGTTTGTGGCCGTGGGAAACTTTTTATCACGTGAACTTTGTCTGGAAGTGAGACTGCCCCCTTCGGAGAAACTCTGTGTCCTAAAAAATCAATTTGTGACACGCCGAATTTGCATTTGGCTGGGTTGATTATTAACCCGTGCTCTTCTAGTCTCTGAAAAACCATAGTGAGATGCCGCTCGTGTTCTTCCTTAGACGGGCTGGCTACCAGCATATCGTCGAGGTAGACGAAAACAAAAGGGAGGTCGCGTAATACTGCGTCCATCATCCGCTGAAAGGTTTGAGCCGCGCCTTTGAGGCCGAAAGGCATTCGCAAAAATTCAAAAAGGCCAAAAGGGGTTATTACAGCTGTTTTAGGAATATCCTCTGCTCGAACTGGGACTTGATGATAACCGCGGACCAGGTCTATTTTTGAAAAAATGCGCGCACCCGCCAGATGCAGTGAAAAATCTTGAATGTGAGGAATTGGGTAGCGGTCATGCGCTGTCGCATTGTTTAATCTGCGGTAATCGCCGCACGGTCTCCAAGAACCGTCGGATTTCGGAACTCATGTGAAGTGGTGAGGCCCAGGGGCTTTTCGAGCATCTGATAATGCCTAATTTTTCAAGGGTGGTAAACTCGTCCCGAGCTATGGCGAGCTTGGCCGCGTCTAAGCGCCGAGCTTTGGCAAATACGGGTGGGCCCGTTGTGGGAATAAAGTGTTCGACCCCGTGTTTAGCCACTGTGGCTGAGAATTTGGGGATTGTGAGTGCTGGAAATTGGGTGAGGAGTTGATCAAACTTACCTCCTGCTGTGGTGACGCTAGCCTGCACGGGTGGTGGAGAAAGTTGAGCTGAGCAGGGAATAGAAGCAAAGGACAGTGCATTAACCAAGCGCCTGTTCACTAGATCAACTAATAACCCATGTGCACACAAAAAATCTGCGCCCAACAAGTTAAAACTCACCGCCGCTACAACAAATGTCCATCTGTAGTTGCGGCCGTGGATGCAGAGGTGCAGGCTCTTTTCGCCAAAAGTGTCGATGGTGGAGCCGTTGGCTGCCACCGCTCCATTGCCCCGGGGGCCCATGGCCCGGTCTGCTTGGGAGGGCATGACAAAACTTAGTTGAGCACCCGTGTCGATAAGGAACCGCTTGCCGGTGTGTCCGTCCATCACATATAAAAGCTTGCTTTTTTCGCCGAGAACTGCCGCTGTTAACGGCTCTCGGCTTCGGCGTTTTCCCGAAATTGTGAATTTGCAGGGGGGAACGCATTTGTAAGCCTTCTCGGCGAAGCGGTGGTGGTAATAACAAACGTCGCTCTGTCTGTTGCGTCCTGGCCGTGTCGCTGTCACCGTGGGCTGGTTCTGCTCGGTGATTTGTGGCTCCTTGTGGCTCCGGACATCTGCGGATGCTGCTGTGGGTGTCTGCTCCTTGCAGGCGTTGACGAGCCGTTGAGCTTCGTGAGCCAGCGTGCGGAAGTCTTGCTGGGTGCTGCATCGCATGTTGGCCAGCGTCCCTCTCATGTGTGGCGGCAGCGTACTGAGGAATATGAAATGGAAGAGGAAGTTGTCGTTGTCCTCTTCTTTAAGTTGCAGCAAGTCCTCCATGAGGGCCTTGGGTCTGCCTCCTCTGTGGCCGTAGACCGCCAGGATCCTCTCGGCTCTCTCTCCTCGGCTGAGGGGACGTAATTTGCCACGATGGTCGCTTTCAGTTCTTCATATTTGTCCTGGGCCGGCGGCTGTTGGATTATGCTCCGCGCACATCTCGAAGTGGCGGCGTTGAGTTTGGCGACGATGTGATAGAACTTTGTATCGTCAGCCGTGATGCCCGCAAGTGCAAACTGGGCTTCAGCTTGCTGAAACCACGAGGCGGGGTCTTCCTGCCAGAAGTTCGGCAGGTTGACGGTGACGGCGTTTGTGTAGACCGTCACTGATGTGTCCGCAGGGTGAGGGTGCCTTGCTTCGGCTCTCTCCGCGGCGCTGGTGCTCGGTTGAGCCCTCTCTATCACTTCTGCCGTGGGGGAACGTCGTCCATCTGTTCCCCTGTCTGCATGGACGCCGGCGTCTGCCTGGGTCGCCACAGATGAGTCGATCGTGGGGGAACGCCTCTGGTCCATTCTCGCGTCAGGGTCACCAGTGTAGAGGAGCTTGAAATAACGAGGCGATGTGATTCATAAACCAAAGTTTATTATCAGCTCCTCTAACAAGTCTCATCTAGGTGCAGCAGCAGAAGAAGTCAGAGACCGAACACCTTTGGCTCTATGAACTTATACTCGCACATAACAAAAGACATGCATATCAAAAGCTGACATCCCTCATTATCTTAATCCCCCCATTATCTTCGTACTCCTCCTCTTGGCCCTGGGGGGTCAGGGCAATCCATCCGGTCTCCACCGCAGTGCCTGGGAAGCTCTTTGATCCTCACTGGCGGTTGAGACTCTTTGTCCTGTTCTGAGGTGTGAAGTCGCCTTACAAATGTAATCACCAAACATTCTCACATGCTTCAACATATGTAGGTTATGGAATATATGATTAATATAGACCACACATGGAACATTAACTTTCTGTTGTGCCGTGCACAATCTTAACAGGTAAAAGTTTAGCTTAGTTGTCAGAGCAGAATCTCTTACTTAAATGACTCATATGAGCAGTCTCTCAAAGTTCTTGTGTTTCTTCCTTATAATCCTTTTGTAGGTTCCAGTAGGCTTGTAGACACCACTGTTGAACAACCTTTTCTTTGCATTGAACAAAAAAATAATCGTTTGTCCACTGCATGTTAAATACCCTGCATTCTGAATCAATTTTTCTCTTACCTAACCTTTTTGCCATTATTCCGTTTTATTTGACAGGGATGAGTCTAGAATTTTTTTTTTTCTGGGGGGGGGGGGGGTTCAGATAGGGGCACAGACTGCAGAAGGGTGGAAGAGAATGTCACGTTCTATGCGTGTATTAGTCTCGATCGCGTGGCCAGACTGAAAAAAAAAAATCATAACGCTTACCAGTGTGGAGGCAAAAAAATAGTCCACAGCGCGGCAGACAGGGATGAGAATGGGGTTTGGGAAAAAGAGAGGAAACTAAGCCGGGGGTCTTAGTTAGGCCTGTGTCTCCCAAGCCGGATCCAAGGCGGTTGCCCCCCAGAAGCTAACGAAATCTGGTGTTTTAGAAAGCTCAAATGTGGTCTTATATTTAAAGTTAGAAGTAAGTACAAATACATTTATAGTTTACCTTTTTAATCTGCTGCTGCATCACATGTAAATTTATGATATCTGAATGGTATGTTGATGTAATAATACTAAATTATATTTTACTACTATTTAATATGTTTAGAATGGTAAATGGCGTTCACTTATATAGCGCTTTTTCTCATCTCTGGATGACCAAAGCGCTTTACAGATCCTGCTATCCACCCATTCACACACTGATGGCGGCAGAGCCGCCATACACACACGGGCGCTAGCCTGGCCACCAGGAGCAACTGGGGGTTCAGTGTCTTGCTCAAGGACACTTCGACATGCAGACTTCAGACAGAGTGGGAATCGAACCCATGACCCTCCGATCAGTAGTCGGTCACACTACACCTGCGCCACAGCCGCCCGTAGAACTGACACAGAATTACATTTACATAGTTCTAGAACAGACAAAATAATTTAACTAAGTAAAATAAATTATAAATATTAACAAAATTCCATCATCAAGTCCATCACCCATTTATTAAAATATACTGACATTCTGCAAGCATTTTGATTTATTAATGTGTGCATTTGTTAGTGTTACTAGGAATATAAAAAAGTTGCATATTAGTATATTTTAATATTTGAAAGATAATCTAAGAAAGTAAGTAAAACCTAAAAGATGTTTAATTAGTGTTTCAAATTATCAATAGTGTTTCAAAACGGGCATGAGGTCACAACTTACACATGCTATTTCTTAACAAATTCATTACGCGAAAATTCTCAAGTACATTACTTATAATGAGAAAAAAATCTTACCTTGGAATGTGTCTTCCGATCACTAATTGCTGTAATCGGGGCCGATTGTGATGAACTTTGACTGGCATCTGAATTTAACCGTATCCATCGATCGTTTTAAACGCAGCACGAGTGAGTAATTCGATCTCCTTGTAGCTACAATTTTGAGATGTTTCTGGTTTTTTTCGAGCCATTCCCAACGAAACTTGTTCCTTATCCCTTTGTCTTCTTGCTTTGTTGTTTTTCGTGAGTTTTAGGTTCACCATTTTCACGAAATCAGGAAAACTCGGTTGATTGAATTGTCCACCATTTGCATTTCGCTCCGTGTGTGGGATATAACAAAGGAATAACAAAATCGTCAATTGGTTGCTTCAATAAGTATCAGCCAATCAGTGGCCTTGTTATATTACATTACTGATCTCGCTGGGTAGCGCGTTCTGCGCGGTGGATTTGAGCAGCCAATTGAAAATACGACTCGCCGCTCATAACAGACACCCCCCCCCCCAAAATTTTCTCCTCGAATTTAGATGATTCACGAGAATGACCCTAGACATGATCAAATCCGAGGAATTCCTCGGATCCGCGGCGGATTCTCATCCCTGGGCAGAAGGAAGAGACAGTCCGTTCACGTCAGGTCACAAGTGTGAAGGAAAAAATAAGTGCAGGCGGACACAGCAAGCCGAAGTTTAAAGGTGTTTTATTCCTCCATCACGACGCTCACCCAGCGCTCTGGCTGCACACTGTGAGTGAGCCCTGAGTAGTTGTCTAAGAGCGAATTCTAAGTGCGATAGTGAGGCATGTACAGTCAGCTCTTTTATACAGTGATACAGAGAATGCATGGCACAGAATGCATGGCTGAGCACACGCTCAGCAGGGGAACGAGACGGCGCTCGGCCGGCTTTGGAAGCGAGCTGCGGGAAAAGCTCTGTGCAGGAGGAGGTGGAGGTAAGCATCTCTGGTATTGTTCAGGGGGCCGGGCCAAATGCGAAGGTGGGCCGTATCCGGCCCGCGGGCCGTAGTTTGGGGACCACTGGTCTACACAGTCATGGGGAAGACTGCTGACTTGACAGTTGTCCAGAAGACAGTCATTGACACCCTCCACAAGGAGGGTAAGCCACAAAAGGTCATTGCTAAAGAAGCTGGCTGTTCACAGGGTGCTGTATCCAAGCATATTAATGGAAAGTTGAGTGGAAAGAAAAAGTGTGGCAGAAAAAAGTGCACAAGCAACAGGGATAACTGCAGCCTTGAGAGGATTGTGAAGCAAAGCCCATTCAAAAGATTCACAAGGAGTGAGCTGGGGCTGGAGTCAGTGCTTCAACAGCCACCCCGTACAGACGTATCCAGGACATGGGCTACAACTGTTGCATTCCTTGTGTCAAGTCACTCCTGAACCAGAGAAGAGAACAGACTGGACTGGTGCTCAGTGGTCCAAAGTCCTCTTTTCAGATGAGGGTAAATTTTGCATTTCATTTGGAAATCAAGGTCCCAGAGTCTGGTGGAAGAATGGAGAGGCACAGAATCCAAGGTGCTTGAGGTCCAGCGTGAAGTTTCCACAATCACTGATCATTTAGGAAGCCATGTCATCTGTTGGTGTTGGTCCACTGTGTTTTGTCAAGTCCAAAGTCAGAGCAGCCATCTACCAAGAAATATTAGAGCACTTTATGCTTCTCTCTGCTGATAAGCATTTCATTTTTCAGCAGGACTGGGCACCTGCCCACACTCTCAAAAGTATCAAAACCTGGTTTCATGACCATGGTATCACTGTGCTTGATTGGCCAGTAAACTCTCCTGACCTAAACCCCATAGAGAATTTATGGGGTATTGTGCTGCATGGAGGAATCTGATCAGACCTAAATGAAACCGTCATTGTTGCCCCCAACACACTGCTATGATGATGAAGATGAGAAACACCAAACCCAACAATGCAGATGAGCTGAAGGCTGTTATTAAAGCAACCCAGGCCCTCATAACACCTCAGCAGTACCACAGGCTGATCGCCTCCATATCACACTGCATTGATGCAATAATTCATGCAAAAGGAGCCCTGAACAAGTATCAAGTGCACACATAGACATGCTTTTCAGTTGGTCAACATTTCTATTAAAAATCTATTTTTCAAAATTAGCTTTATTTAAAATTCTAATTTTGGAGAAACTAAATTTGGGGTTTTCATTAGTTATAAGCCATAACCATCAAAATTAAAAGAAATAAACACCTCAAATATATCACTCTGTGTGTATTGAATCTATGAGTTTCATTTTTTAATTGAATTACTGAAATAAATCAACTTTTTGATGACATTCTAATTTATTGAGATATACAGTGCATCCGGAAAGTATTCACAGCACTTCACTTTTTCCAAAATGGAATAAATTCATTTTTTCCTCAAAATTCTATACACAATACTCCATAATGACAATGTGAATTTTTTTTTGTTGAGATTTTGACAAATTTATTAAAAATAAAAAACTAAGAAATCACACGTTCATAAGTATTCACAGCCTTTGCTCAATATTTTGTTGATGCACCTTTGGCAGCAATTACAGCCTCAGTCTTTTTGAATATGATGCCACAAGCTTGACACACCTATCTTTGGGAAGTTTCTCTCATTCCTCTTTGCATCAGCTTTCAAGCTCCATCAGGTTGGATGGGAGGCGTTGGTGCACAGCCATTTTCAGATCTCTCCAGAGATGTTCAACTGGATTCAAGTCTGGGCTCTGGCTGGGTCACTCAAGGACATTCACAGAGTTGTCCTGAAGCCACTCTTTTGATATCTTGGCTGTATGCTTAGGGTCATTGTCCTGCTGAAAGTTGAACCGTCACCCCAGTCTGAGGTCAAGAGTGTTCTTGAGCAGGTTTTCATCCATGATGTCTCTGTACATTGCTGCATTCATCTTTCCCTCTATCCTGACTAGTCTCCCAGTTCCTACCGCTGAAAAACATCCCCACAGCATGATGCTGCCACCACCACTGGCATGGTTATGCCTGGTTTCCTCCAAATATGACGCCTGGCATTCATGCCAAAGAGTTCAATCTTTGTCTCATCAGACCAGAGAATTTTGTTTCTCATGGTCTGAGAGTCCTTCAGGTGGCTTTTGGCAAACTCCGGGCAGGCTACCATGTGCCTTTTACTAAGGAGTGGCTTCCGTCTGGCCAATCTACCATACAGGCCTGATTGGTAGATTTCTGCAGAGATGGTTGTCCTTCTGGAAGGTTCTCCTCTCTCCACAGAGGAATGCTGGAGGTCTGACAGAGTGACCATCGGGTTCTTGGTCATCTTCCTGACTAAGGCACTTCTTCCCTGATTGGTCAGTTTAGATGGCCGGCCAGCTCTAGGAAGAGACCTGGTGGTTCCGAACTTCTTCCATTTACTGATGATGGAGGCCACTGTGCTCACTGGGACCTTCAAAGCAGCAGAAATTTTTCTGGACCCTTCCCCAGATTTGTGCCTCGAGACGATCCTTTCTCAGAGGTCTACAGACAATTCCTTTTACTTCATGCTTGGTTTGTGCTCTGAGATGCACTGCCAACTGTGGGACCTTATATAGACAGGTGTGTGCCTTTCCAAATCATGTCCAATCAACTGAATTTACCACAGGTGGACTCCAATTAAGCTGTAGAAACATCTCAAGGATGATCAGTGGAAACAGGATGCACCTGAGCTCAATTTTGAGCTTCATGGCAAAGGCTGTGAATACTTATGTACATGTGATTTCTTAGTTTTTTATTTTTAATAAATTTGCAAAAATCTCTTTTTTCACATTGTTATTATTGTGGTATTGTGTTTAGAATTTTGAGGAAAAACTGAATTTAATCCCTTTTGGAATAAGGCTGTAACATAACGTGGAAAAAGTGAAGTGCTGTGAATACTTTCTGGATGCATTGTACCTGTAGTCTACCTACACAATCACTACAACAATTAGCAGCTCATCTGTCTGAGAGAATAAAAGCAAAGTTCAAATCAAACTTTAGACTAATGGAATCAAAGTTCTCTCTGTGTCTGAAATAATGTTGACAAGGCTTTTAATCCTTCTGCTGTCACACTCTATTTATGCCTATTTTTTTTCTATATCTGATTTTTTGACTTGCTTAAAAGGGTTTGAAGTTGTTTGCAGTGCACCCAAAAGCTTTCCAGACAGTCTGATTAGACGAGCGTGAACCTGGTTTCCAAGCACAATAACTATTATAGATGCCCCCCCCCTGCCACTGGGGCATCGCATTCATGATTTTCTACATCATGTAAGAAAAAGGACAGACTGAATCCAGGGGTGTAGATATCTTGCAGATAGCCTAAGTCATGACCCTGAAAGGTCATGACTTCATTAATTGTCTTTATTCAGGACAGTATTAAATATGAGTATATCAGAGCTCAGCTTGAGCAGTTTGGAGACAAAGTAAGTGAGGCAAGGCTGAGATTGTTTGGACATGTGGAGAGGAGGGATAGTGAATATATTGGACAAAAGATGTTAAAAATGGAGCTGCCAGGCAGGAGGAAAAGAGGAAGACCACAGAGAAGATTCATGGATGTAGTGAAGGAGGACATGGAGAGGATTGGTGTTATAGAGGAAGATGCAAGGGATAGAGTGAGATGGAGGCAGATGATCTGCTGTGGTGACCCCTAAAGGGAGCAGCTGAAGAAGTAAAAGAAGATAAATTGTTCCTTAATAACAGAGGGCAACTCTCAATATTATTAGTTATTTAAAGTTATCTTAAAAATTTAACAAATCTATACCCACTTTTCACTTTTGTTTTAGAAAATGAGATCAAAACAGTTTTATACCAGGATTGAGGGTTTACCTTAGATCACAACATGGGAGTTTATAGAGATTGATTCAGAATTCATTATGATATTTGTACATCAAATAATGCAATGCTCCCTCTTAGATTTCAAATGTTAACATCAAGATTTTAATTTGTTTGGCAATAATGGAATTACAGTTTCTCTGTCTGTACAGCACTGTGCATACATCATTTGACAATAAAGCTCCAAAGCAGCCATTTAAACACGAAATAGAAGGGAATAAATGGTGATAAAATGCCACTAACACTCAAAATTAGCTACTAGCTATTTTGTTTACAGTGGTTAGCACTGTTGCCTCACAGCTAGAATGTTCCAGGTTTGAATCCCCAGGCTGGTAGCGGTGGGAACCTTTCTGGGTGGAGTTTGGATGTTCCTCCTGTGCTGTGTGGGTTTCCTCCAGGGGCTTCAGTTTCCTCCCACAGTCCGAAGACATGCATGTTCGGTTAATTTGTGACTTGAAATTGTTCCTTTCTATCAGTCTCTGAATAGAGGGCTTGTGTAGCTGCTAGTTAAGTGCTTTGAGTGGTCTTTTAACTAGAAAAAAAGCACTGTATAAGTACAGGTCCTTTTCCTCAAACCCCCCTTTATAAACAGTACCCTCATTAAAGTTATTAGTCTGTCTACAGGTATATCTAAAATAAATGTATGACTTTAAAAACCCTTTTTAATACCAAATAGTAAGGTAAAACAAAAATTAATATTTTCAACTTTTTAACCTATATTTTGGAGTAGATTTAAATATTGCAAAAATGGTCAGTTAAATGTAAAACCTAAAATGCAGTTTGCCTTGTGAGGATTTCAAAGTATGGACTTGAACTGCTAAGAAGAATTTAATTTTTTGTCATTTTGTATTAAATATCTGTCCATCCATGCATGCATACATCCGTCCATTTTCTACCACTTGTCCTGGTTGCGGAGGCAGCCGTCCAAACAGAGTAGCCCAGACTGTCGCCCAATTCACATAGCCTGGTCCATCATCTTAATATTCCTACACTGACCTCTTATTGGAATTAAGTGTCACCTTTGTTTATATTTTTAAGGCTCAGATAAACTGAATTTCACAATTTGATACGAAGTGTGGCCTTTTTAGGGTAAAAGTTTATTAAAAGGGTCATTGATTGCATTTTTCCCCACATTTTAACAGCTCTCATGTCTTAATGAAATGTTTGTGACATTTTGTACACATTTTCTTTATTTTTTTAAATTATTGAAGCAAATTTGCTTCATATTTTCCCCACCTTTCTTGAAATGCTCTGATTTAAAGCCAGAAGCCAACTTTTGTCATGAGGCTGAGAGTGGTGTTTTACCAGGCTCAGGCTCTTAATTTATTTCTGATTATTTTCTGCATTTTTCCAGCCTTGTGTTGTTTTCTATACTTTGAGTCATGATGTCTTCTTGGTGGTTTATCATTCTGTTAGTCATTTATATCTTCAGTGTTATTATTATTTTGTCAGTTTTTGTAATTTAGGAATTATATTTTGGTTTCTTTGTGACATGTACTGTATGCCCTACCTCCTCTTCCAGACACTCCCACTCTGTCATCTGCTCACTGTCTGCTCTCTTGTCGTCTCAGCTGTGAGCAGTTGTGTAATTAGGTCACCAGTCTGCTCATGCTCCCCGCACCTGCTGCCTATTGTATCATCTTGTTTCCTCTGCTATTTATAGACTGTTATGTTGTTTCTCTCTGCCGCTAACTTGTTTGGATTCATTCAGTCTCCACCAGAGTCCTGCTCTGCTCTGGTGTGCTACCTTGTAAGTCTTTTCTCGTTTGTGTTTTGTGCACTTTTTTTTTTGTACATTAAATTCCACTAACTGCAGTTCAGCACATGGGTCTCAAGTCTCTGCCCTAAGAGGCAATTTATGACAACTTTATTGTCATTCAATCCATACAGCCAATCATGTACAGTAGAAGGAAATTATGTTTCTCCTATCCACAATGTTAATCACATTTAGAATCAGAGGAGCTGCTGCCATGCAAGGCGCCACCACAAACAACTTTTCCTTCCCCCATTCTATTATGCTGAGCACCAAGCTAGAAGGTGGGAAGTACCATTTTTATATAATCTTTGGTATGACCTGGCTGGGACTTGAACCCACGACCTCCTGGCTGTTGGGGGGGGGTGCTCCACCACTAGGTCGCCGCAATCAACCTGGCCCAGGACTTGAGGCTGCTGGCTGGAGCCTGGGCTGACCCGAAGCTTGCCGAGCTACCAAGCTACGGGATCTCAAAGGGCAGTGCCACCTCATTAGGCGGCTACTCTATGCTGCCCACGAGAGCAGAGTCGTGCAGAGCCCCAGGGGATGGTGGGGCAACTGGCCATGAGAGCCAGCAACCTCGGGTTGGTCGGCAAGGTTGGTTGCAGCAACTGGCGCGGAATCAGAATGAAACCATTGAGAGATGGGCCAGAGTGATGCGAGGCACACCACTAACTGTGGACTAGCAAAACAGGTGGTAACAGGGATGGCTATTAGGGTGACTAAGATCTGAAGAAAATAATATAAGACATTTGGAGTGAGCCTCCTGGTACCAGTGTTAGCTTGGGTGCTAATAGGCTGCCTTTAGCCCACCCTTCCATCTACATGACGGACAGATAGGCAGGCATATTATAGAGCAGTGGGTGTGTCTCAAGGATGGTGGTGGGTTGGCTTTTTCTAATCATGACGTATACGATTTACTCTGAAGAGTCAAAAATGTTTCTGGCGTTTCTGGGAGAGAAAAACAAGATAAAGGCTGTTTATTTGTTGTTGTTTTTTTAAGAAAACTGACTGTTTTGATTTTTTTTTTTTTGATAATTACGTGACCAGTAGACCCATTTCAGACAGTTAAAACCTACAAACACACAATATTTCAGTCAATGATTCCTTTAAGAAATTTGCAGTATGTTTAAGGACTGGTAATCACCCTTTAAAATTTGTGACACCTACTGTTTTATCTATAAATATTAGAAATGCAGTTTAGCTATACTTTATATGCCACATTATCATATGCATGCTGATCCTGGTTAACATAATTTTTGAATGAATATTGAGTTTTAAGCCAAGCTAACATGCTGCTATACAGATCAAGCAGGAACTAAAACCAATGTCATATATAGATTAGTAATATGGGTCTAACGTAATTTGTCACTAAGGCTAATCAATCCTTTTAGCCAGTATTTTATGAATCATTGGTTTTTCCTTGCAGTGCTGTTGCTTTGATAACAGCAAAAAAGTAAATGGCTGCACTACAAGCACAATGCTCTGAGGCACAAAAGGAAAAAAAAAATGAAGAAAGTAAGTGTTTATCTGCCTCAAAGCATGCTGAGAGAAAAAGGATCCTGTTTGTTCAGAGACAAATGTGATGGGTTTACTGACCAAACTCACCTGAGGTTTCAGTGGCCCAGTTCCCTCCTAAAAACACCTGTGCATAAAGAAAACTGCATTGATTTGAATTCTAAAAACAATTTAGCATGGTTCACAACAGTGCACTGATGTCAAACAACAATCAGAACATGCTTTTTTTAGTGTTTCTCAATGCATTGACGGTCCCTGACGTAGTCGTTTTTCTAAAATGAGGCCAGGCTGATTCAGTCTCTGAGTGGAATAAAGAGACTTATTGATTGTTGTTTCAAGGTTTTATGGTAGATGGGAGAGTTATGGCAATTGGGCCCGCATCGGCTCTCTGCCAAGAAAACAGATCCCGGCATCATCAGCAATCTATGCCGCCTCTCCATAAACAAAGTGAGCCAGTGGCATTTACTTATTTAATTTTTAGCAAACAAATGCAGCACTCTAACTTCGCACACACGCAAACTGCCATAGTGCTCAGCTTACAAGGACACTGCCCGTGTCCTCAAATGTCCAGTGTGTCCTTATAAGTTTGGCACATAATCAGGTCAAATGTCCCGGTAACTCACTTAAACCAATAAACACATGCACACAGGACTGAGAACTTACATGACCATAAATGTATTTTTTTTATTAATAACAGTATCTCTTTTAATGAACATTGCAGATACATAACAGAAAACAAAACAAAACAGGAGAGACTCAAGAGTCATGAAAGTGCCTGGAATAAATCTGTGCTATAATATTGTTATTCATCGCCATCATCACCTTCCCCGTCAAAGCCCCATCAACAACTCATGGTGAAACAAAGATGTGTATCATCTCCCTAAGAAAATGCAAATGTTTTTATTCATACAGCTTCCCAAACCTGTCAGAAATCTCAAGGCCTTGTGAATAATGGCCACTGTTTTCACCAATATGGCTAGATTGTCATATCTTAATCATTTTTATTGTCTTGGTTTTATTTACACACTGCCCTATCAAAATCACACTTAAATTCCTGTACTGTATATGGTACTTCAACAAAACAGGACTTGACATTAATTTTTGTACCCACCAGTCACTGGGCTGGTAGTTTTTCAGAGTAAGTAGTCACTCAACATTTTCACTAGTGAAGACACTGGAAACCGCTACACTGTAAAGGCCCGTTTTGAAAATTTTTTGCACAAAAATTCTGCACAAAGCCACAAAATGTCTGTTTAAATCTAAAATGAAGCTAAAACAGTTCTGAATTTTGTTGTGCTCTATACAAAAGTAGTAAAGGCAATTTATTATTATAATAAACAGTCCTCTCTGCTTTAGTAATGAATAAGTTTTTCCCTCTTAAATTTGCAGCTATTTTCTCAAATATTTGAGATTTCTTTTTCTAGTACATCATTTTTTTTCTTGTAAATTTACAAATCAATGTGCCTTATGCAAGAACCATTAGTACCAACAGATTTTTTTCATAAACATGGCGTATGAACTTGTGGGATTCACCAATGTGTTAGTATCTTTAAATTTAGTACAGGTAATAGTGGAGAACAGTGCAGTCAGTGGGGATGCATCTGACATATGGGGATTCTGATGGCTAGCTGATCAGTAAGTGATTTATCAACTGTCATATTGCAAACCACATAGGATCAGATGGATAAAATTCTGATTTTTACTGCTTTCATATGAGGAGTGGGCTTCACCTCTGGGTTTGGACGCATAATGGTCCATTTTTGTAAGTGATTTTGATTAAAGACTAGGCTGTATTTTCATATAAACTAACATTATACTGTGGAAAATTAACAGTAATATTTTTACTGTTTTTTGCGTACACATTTTTAGCACAATTTGTTGAAATGTATCATACTGCTCAGCAGAGTGGGACACAGTTTCGGTACAGTTTGCATGGGTGACAGAACTGACCAAAGTGCGCTTCGCTCAGCTGTGTCTTCACATTGGTCGCTGTTAAGAGAAACATCTGCAGCAAACACACACTGAAATATCTCCTATAATCTGATGACTTCTTTCATTTTGCCAGTCCTTCTAGTCCACACCTGATGCTATTTATTACCTCCGCCCAGGGAGAATGGAGACAATGTTTTTAGTGGTGTTGGCTGGTTTGTCTGTTAGCAACATTACTCAAAAAGTTATTTGCGGGGAACAGATGATTAGATTTTGGTGGTGATTCGGATCATGATGTGGATGCAGGAATTTTTTGAATATTATTTTATATATTAATCTGGCACTTTTCATGTACTGCCCCTTTAAGACGTGTACACTCAGTTACATGCATGGTCACACCACAGGGTCACGTGCCTCGGCGACCCAGAAGCCGAACACTGCAAAAAAAGTATTAGGGAGTGTGTCCAGCAAACTATTTTTTTCTGCTGTGGGTGACCATTTTCTATTCATTCTCTATGTAGCCTAGTGTTTACAGCGCTGAGCGCCCTTGGTGCTGAAATGCTTTGAGCGGTGGTCGCTTTTTGTTGTGGTGCTCAGGGCTGAAAAAAAGTTCAACTTGTCATACTACTGTACACTCGTCAATGTTAGACCTTTCTAATCAGAATTAAGGAAGGGCAGGACATAGGATGCTGGTACAGAAAGACAACGGTGGGTGATGGACGGTGGAGAGGCTGAACTTTGCTGCATCAAACAACACGATGCTCTTTGATCTGACACTAAAAGGATATCATGATCAAAATCTGAAAGCAAACGCTTGGAGGAACTTGTCCTCATCTGTCAGCGTGCCAGGTCAGCGTTTGTGCTTTTGTCATGGTCATAGTTCTTACAAGTTTGTTGTGGTAGATAATATGGATACTATGTGAATTTGTAGTTGATAACTGCAAAAAAATGGTGATACCACACTGCTGTGTAATATTGCTTAATAATTATGCACCTTGTCAGTAAACTATAATGGAGAAGAGAGGAGGACCCACCCCTCCCCCCGAAAACCAACCTGGTTCGATAGACTATGATGTTGATTTAAGGTGGAATTGCCCAGCCCCAATGTATGGACAATACAATTATGACAGTCTTGTTATTATTTTAATGTAGTCATATTGTTTTTGCTGTCCTTTCTCTGTCTGTTAATAATAATAATAATAAATAATAATAATGGATTGTATTTATATAGTGCCTTTAATTCAGATTTTCAGGAAAGGTGTGTAATGGTACACTGAACACGTGATTAGATTTTGGTGATGATCTCAAAATGCATACCTCCACCAAGGCTCTTCTCACTGAGTGTTAACAACAACACTCCAAAACTACTGGATGGATTTGGATGAAATTTTCACCAGAGGTGGCCCTTGGTCCAAAGATGAACTCATTAGATGTTTGAGGGGATCCGTGAGTGCATACCTCCGCCAAGGCCCTATCTCGCAATGTAGAGATGGATGGCGATATGGATGGACAAAGGGACAGCGAGGAGGACAAAGCGAGGGAGGGACTGAGCCTTGGCAGTGGTATGCACTCTCTGAATGCCCTGTAGTCATTATTATTTTTTGGATCTTTGATTTCAAGTGGGTTTTTTCTTACTTTGAAGACATTTTTGTGAATGAAACTCCTGGTATACACGACAGAAGTGCAGCCTTACTGTATATGGTACTTTTAGGGTGGTAATTATGCAAATCTTCAGTTCTCATGAAAGCATGCTCACTTAGGGTGCTTTCACACCTACAGACTTTAGTTTATTTCAGTCAAACTTGAGTTTGCTTTCTCCGTAAGTGTGGTTCGTTTTGTCTGGTGAGAACATGGTAATTCCACTCAAGTGTGCATCAAAACAACCATGCCGAGACCGCCTGAAGGAGGTGGTCTCGATTCGGATCAACTGGCAAACTCTGTTGCGGCCCTGCAGGTGAGAAAAGGACCGCACTAAAACAGGACCAGCGACAAACTAAGACATTTTATGCCACTGTACATACCTGATGGATCTTTGGAAACAGCGGTGGCTGAGCATGTCACGGTTCTGGAGGATTAACGAACATTAACATGTTATTTTCCATCCGTAGCTGTGTTTCATTTTCAAACTGTATGATTTGCCGAAAGCGGTATATGCATGTCATGTAAAAAACGATAACCAGTGTGATGAAAACCCCTGTAGCTTACGCTACGATTTGTATTATTTTCTCCTCAGAAATGCATAAATACACAGTAGTCATTCTACTTCCTGTATTTACCTTTTCTGTTCTCGCAGCAAAAAAAAAAAAAAAAAAAAAAAAAAATCTGACCAATAAGAACAGAGAATGTTCTGACATAAGTCTTGCGAGAGTTAATGTGATGCAATTTGTTCCGCTTGGATTTTTGCCTGTGTGAAAGAGAACTGAACCAAGCAGAAAATGATACAAAGTAACAAGCTTACCAACTGACTGGGGCCAAAGTAAACAAATTTAGGTGTGAAAGCACCCTTACACATGGATGGAATTCATCATTTTTATGCTTACTGTCTACACACGGTTGGAGGACACACAGACGTTTTTTTTAAGTCTGGAGTGGCTTGTTCGTACCAACGCGGCTTACTAACAGTGTGTGTGATTCACATATACTACTAACATGTTCTTGCATGAGGTCCATTTTCTCATAAATTGACAACTTTTTCTTGTCAATTTCTAAAGTTGTAAAACTGGCTTACAAATTTGTCTTTCATTCTCATAAATTTGTAAACTTTTCATAGATATTTTGTAAAATGTGAATTTGCTACTTTCTCATAAATCTTCAGATTTTTTTTAACCCCTTAGCATTCCAGTCAGTTTCCCTACAAGTGCCTAAAGATGGCATACACAAAGGAAATCACATTCTTTCTTTGTTGAGTGGCAGAAGAAAATTTGAAATGTCCCACCAGAATTTTAAGAGGTTAATAAATGTGTGAGATAGTTGTGGTAGCATTATTACTTCAGTCTGAAGTTACATGTTTCTTAAGTCACAAATTTCAACCTCATCTACAAAAATGTTACTTTAATTAGGCAAATTTGTATATCAGTTTTTGTTTTATTTACAATTTTTTACAAAAAAAAAAAAGATTCATCATAACTTTGCTTTTTTCTTATACATGTCTTAAAATGTGTCTTTTGCAGAGATGTTAACAGAATGTTTCTAAGTACTAACAACATGGCTAGTTAGGGAGACTAGTCTGAATTCTTCAGCTACAGTGGTGTGAAAAAGTGTTTGCCCCCTTCCAGATTTCTCTTTTTTTTTGTATGTTTGTCACAAATGTTTCAGATCATCAAACAAATTTAAATATTAGACAAAGGTAACACAAGTAAACACAAAATGCAGTTTTTAAATGAAGGTGTTTATTGTTAAGGGGAAAAAATCCAAACCTACTTTTTGGATTTTTCCACACCCTGTGTGGAAAAAGTGATTGCCCCCCCTTGTTAAAACATAAATTAACTGTGGTTTATCACATTTTTGGAAAGCTGAGTTCAATTTCTCTGGCCACACCCGGGCCTGATTACTGCCACACCTGTTCTCAATCAAGAAATCACTTAAATAGGACCTGCCATGACAAAGTGAAGTAGACCAAAAGATCCTCAAAAGCTAGACACCATGATGTGATTCAAAGAAATTCAGGAAAAAATAAGAAACAAAGTAATTGAGATCTATCGGTATGGAAAAGAATATAGAGCCATTTCTAAAACTTTGGGACTCCAGTGAACCACAGTGAGAGCCATTATCCACAAATGGCCAAAACATGGAACAGTGATGAACCTTCCCAGGAGTGGCCAACCGACCAAAATTACCTTAAGAGTGCAGCGACGACTCATCCAAGAGGACACAAAAGACCCCACAACAACATCCAAAGAACTGCAGGCCTCACTTGCCTCAGTCAGGGATGTGATTTTTCCGCTAATTCGCAGAATTCCGCTTTTTTTATCTTCCAAAATAAAAAAATAAAATAAATAAAAATATTCCCTAACCGTAATGAAACAACGCGCCTGATTGGCTGATCGTCCTTGCAGTGACCAATGAACGCGGCTGTTTCTTATCTTAAAGGCAATCCTTTGTTTTCCTTGCTCTCGCATAGCTGACATGACTTGCATTGCAGTGATGTTGGTGATTGAACGTAAAGATGCTCCGAGAATTAAAGAAATTGACAAGATCGTGAAAAACAAATTTCGTTGGGATTGGCTAGAAAAGGAGATTGCAACGGATGTTGTGAAGAAAACTGTGACAAATTTGTTTAGCAATTTTATACGGAAAATCGACTGCCGGGAAGGCGATATGCACGTGGTGTCAAGACACGATTGACTATGGTGGAAGAGGATTTAAGTCTCTCAAGAGTCATGCTAGGAACAAAAAACATGTACAAGCGGTCAAATCGAGGTCCACTAATTATTCAATTGCTGGAACTTTCGGTGTTCAGAAAAAAACATCGAAACTATACGGCCTCCACCCTTTGTTAACGACACGATCGGACACGGAAATTGAAAGGAATGATCCACCCCAACAACCAGTGCCAGTTGCGGATAGAGTAGTGAATTTTGAGGTATGTGAAGATATATTTTTGTATACATGTCATCTAGTTAATATTTTCTTCATCTTGCCTGCTGAAGGTGTTTTGGACTTTATTTAAAAATTATTTTTAACGCCACACATACTTAGAATTACGTTTAAAAAAATAGCAAAACAATTTAGATTACTTTTATGATTCCAAAAAGTTTGAAACTGACAGTGCACAGTGGACATTGACTCATAACTTTTGAATATTTCTAAGACTTAGCTACATCAGTGATTGTGCAAAATGAACTGCTCAAGACTCAATGGAGATTGAAACTGGTGATCTGAAATGAATGCTGAAATTATAAAAAGTAATGGCATGTTGGAATTTTATTTCTATTATGGAATAGATAAAATTAACTGATTTTGATTTGATCAAGTGTTAAAGCATGTGATGGATAATGCTTGTTGGAATATTTTAGGAATGCTATCTTCTTGGAACATAAGTCAGTATTATACAGTAATAAGTGGCATTCAGCTGTTTGTTTTATGTCATTTAAGCACAGTTCTGGTACTTAAAAATCATAAAAACCCAGGAGCTTTGGGGGGCTTTGCCCACCTTGCCCCCCCCACCAGGACTGTGTCCCCCAGACCCCCTGCTAAATTTTCAGATAATTTTCCCAACCCCAAATCACATCCCTGCTCAGTTAAGGTCGGTGTTCATGACTCCATCATAAGGAAAAGACTGGGCAAAAATGGCCTGCATGGCAGAGTTCCAAGACGAAAACCACTGGCGAGCAAAAAGAACACAAAGGCTCGTCTCAGTTTTGCGAGAAAACATCTTGACGATATCCAAGACTTTTGGGAAAATACTCTGTGGACTGACGAGACAAAAGTTGAACTTTTTGGAAAGCGCGTGCCCCATTACATCTGACGTGAAAGTAACAGCATTTCACAAAAGGAACATCATACCAACAGAAAAATATGGTGGTGGTAGTGTGATGTCTGGGGCTGTTTTGCTGCTTCAGATCCTGGAAGACTTGCTGTGGTAAATGGAACCATGAATTCTGCTGTCTACCCAAAAATCCTGAAGGAGAATGTCCGGCCATCTGTTCGTGACCTCAAGCTGAAGCACACTTGGGTTCTGCAGCAGGACAATGATCCAAAACACACCAGCAAGTCCACCTCTGAATGGCTTAAGAAAAAGAAAATGAAGACTTTGGAGTGGCCTAGTCAAAGTCCTGACCTGAATCTGACTGAGATGCTGTGGCATGACCTTAAAAAGGCAGTTCATGCTCGAAAACCCTCCAATGTGGCTGAATTACAACAATTCTGCAAAGATGAGTGGGCCAAAATTCCTCCACAGCGCTGTAAAAGACTCATTGCCAGTTATCACAAACGCTTGATTGCAGTTGTTGCTGCTAAGAGTAGCCCAACCAGTTATTAGATTTAGGGGCAATCACTTTTGCACACAGGGCCATGTAGGTTTGGAATTTTTTTTACCCTTAATAATAGACACTTTCATTTAAAAACTGCATTTTGTGTTTACTTGTGTTATCTTTGTCTAATATTTAAATTTGTTTGATGATCTGAAACATTTAAGTGTGACAAACATGCAAAAAAATGAGAAATCAGGAAGGGGGCAAACACTTTTTTACACCACTGTATGTGGCTAGTGGGTGGCTGCTAACGTCAAGCCCTGCAGCAAACATACAGGAAACAAACAACCCAGGCCTATAATAAAATTTCTGTTCATGTAAAAAGCAAGAAATAGAATGGGTAAACAACACAACTTTTAATTTATTGTTTACAAGTTCAACACTTTGCATATTTTATGGCACTAAATGAAACATTTCTGAGATGGTGCAGATGTTTATTATGAAGATAGACTTTAAAAAAAGGCGATTATGGAACAGCTGTAAGACAACTAAGTATACAGGCTGCTTTCAAAAATGGGAGCCTCACAATTTAACCAGAGGATGTAGTGATCGAGTCTGTGTTTTTTGTCTGAATTGCAATCTGGGCTGATTCATCTAATTGGCATACAGAAGTCTCTAAGAAAATGTCCACCTTACCTTTCCTGTTGCATTTATGATTTCAAATAACATTTCCATCAAAACTCATTAAAAAGATGTTCAAGACAACTCTACCAGTTCAGCAGGTTGAAAAGTAATACACTGTACCTCATTGTTGGTGGCAAAGTTATCTTTTTAATGAGTTTGTTTCTGGATTGGATGTGACGTTTCCATGACCACCAAAATGACTGTCCACCCTGCACCAAAATAAACAGAGCCACGTTTTCAATAGTGATTTTTAAGCTAAAAATAAAGTCCACAACAGCATCCCAGCCATGCTGATAATGTCCATCACTAATTTGTACTAATTAAAGCAGGAAATTGGCTTTAAACTAGGTAATTTAAATTTAAACTAGGTAACTTGACACCGCATGATCATGCAGTGTTACTTGGTTTCAAAAGACCAAACTTAAAAGCTGGTTTGTGGCTTCAAATTAAGACTTTAGAAACCAGTTTAATATTGAATATTTAATATTAAAATGTGAGAATGTCTCTTAATTGGTGGAAAATGTACCAATTTAAACAGGACATTTTAGCTTGCTTTGGTCTGATATAGCATTTCTATTGTAGTAATACTGTATATACACCAGGAATTAGCAATTTTCAAATACATTTTAGTCACTTGTTATTACATCTTTTTTTGGAAGTGTTTGATTCTAAAAGACTATTTGTTATTGGTCAGTAGGTCAAAAATATAATTTGCTTTTATCATTTTCTGTTTAAAATGTTCATTAATAACTAAACATTTGATTATATCATCATCATCATCATCATTTCTGACTCTTTCAAGGCTTCTCAGATGTTTGTAACACAATATAATAGGGAATGCATTAACCACATTAATCACCTTTACATATGGGTGGAGATCATTGTGAGATAACTGAGTGATGAAAAATGGCCAGATCTCTCAACGATCTTTCAATGATCTCTCAGCGACTGCCAAGCTTTCAATAATTTCTATTATCTTCAGTAATCTCTACGGTAGTCATGCTTTTGACTCGGTTAAAAAAAAAAAGATGTCTCTAAATGATCATCAAAGCAAAGCAATCTCTTAATGAAATCTGAAGGAGTTCTCCACGATCTCAGCAATCTCCCAATGATCTCTCAGCAATCTTTCAATGAACGCCAAATCTTTCCACCCCAAAGGTAGAGATGTGTGAGAAATCAGTGAAGGATTGCTGAATGTATGATTAAAGACCAACAGAGATCATTGAAAGACCACAGTGGATATTGCTGAGAGATCATTGGGAGATAAATGGAAATCATTTAGCTCTCCTTGAGAGTTTGTTAAAATCGCTTCCCTTTGGTGATTGTTGAGAGATTATTTTGGACTGAGGCAAAACTTTGAGGAGACCATGGAGACAATGGAGATATTTGGAAGATCATTGAGAGTTCTTGGTGATCACTGAGAGATCATTGAAAGATTGTTCAGAGGTCTGGCCATTCATCATCACTCAACAATCTCCACCCCTGTGTAAAGAGGGTATAGATCACTAGAAACCTCTCAAATAATCAGCAACCTTCTTGGTTGCCCAAGAAACTCTCAATGATCCCTCAGTGATCGCGCAAGGATTTGTCAAAGATCTCTATAGATCATCATGAAAGTTGCTGAAAACTGAATTTTTGATCATACAACGATCTCCCAAGCATTTACACAGAGAATGGCTTTTTCAAGGCTTTAGGAGATCGTTGAGAGATTGGGACAGTTTTTGATCTCTCAATGGTCACCCAACAATCTCCATGCTGTGTTAAGGGGCCCTAAGTAGATGCTGATCAATATGTACTGGTGTAATCTTGGCTCTTTATTAGTACGAGGCCAATAAGTTAGTTTTCCCTCAATAACCTCCCAATTACTGCTTCGTAGGAATTAATAAGGAAGTCATATAACAGTGCAGAGATTATTTCAGTTTGATTTGGTGAAAATAATTAGTTTTCCTCTGTGATACCAAATTAATATGGCACGATCTAATGAAACCAAAGTGAGCACAAGTTAGTCATCAAAAACCTTATGACAAAATGACGTCACAGTCAAGTTCACGGCATTCCAGAACAACAACAACCTGGAAAAGCAAGATCCTTTTCTGGTGTTCTGGGCTATATTTAACTGACATACATCACCATTTGGCTGATCTAACCCAGTGTAAAAAGAGAATTTTATCAGTTTGACTTTAAAATAATACTCTGCACTTCAAATTAGTCCAGGGATGTCAAACCCATGCCATGGAGAGTCGAGACCCTGCAGGTTTTTCCTTCCGCCCAGTCTCTTCAGCAGGTGTTTTCATTGATCAAAAATCAGTGGGAAGAAATTTAGTGCAATCACCTGTTGAAGACACCGGTTGGACAGGCTGTCCATCACAGGAGTTTGACGTCCCTGCTGTAGTCAGTCTTGCCAAGGCTCAGAACTGAAAAAACAGAAAAAATTGACTTCCCCATGAAGAAAGTTATTGAGAGGAGCTGAAGGGTTATTTAGTGAATAAAACGGAAGCCCTAAAATGGTCCTGTAGAATAATGCATAGCATGCTTGAGATGTATTAATATGATATTGTGTTTCCTAATATATTGCATTACCCAGATGTTTTATGAGTTTTTAACAATAAAAGGCATCACCACTGTTATATTCCTGCTCCTCAGCAGCCAGAGCCTCCTCGTAGTACTCTGAAAAGACATGTGAAAGTTCAATTTTATTTATCTGGGAGCGTAACTCAGCAGACAAATAATCTATGTTGATGAGGGAGACGTGGAACCAAGAACAGAGCTGTCATCTAAAGAGGAAATGAACAACTGAGATTAGCCCTGGACAGCCTTATTTGGTCCTACAGAGGAAAGCAGGTGGAGTAAATGCTTCAGGTGACGGCTGATATCATGGCTTCCTCCTCCGCCCGCAGTGACATCATCGATAGTGCCCTCCTCGCTGTAGCGACTGTGAATGGTTGCAATGAATGTGAGATCAGCAGAGAACACAAAAAGCCTACTGAGATGCAATCGGAGTCGAGTCTAAAATGTCAGAACTCCCTCTGCTATAATGACAAAACAAACTTTTTTCTTGCAATATAAGGGTAAGACGTTTAGTGAATGACCTACTGATTCTTGTGAGCTATGCATTTCCACATAAAAACATTGTTCTTTATTTTTTAAAACTAGGTTTGACCCATTTCCTTCTCTCAGAAACTTTAGAACTTCTCTAAGCAAATATCCCTCAGTTACAAAAATAGACTTTTCTTTTTTCGTAAAATAATACACATAATTACTTCTGAGTGATATAATCTTCTGTTAAGGTAAATAGCAAGGCTGTCTTTTAAAAACAAAATACTGTGAGAGAAACGGAGAGATATGAAGCCTAGCACCGTTTACTTCATCCCCCTCCCTTCAAACACATTCGGACGCCACGACGGCAGACTGTCATTCCTCTGCCCTCTGGACTCCCAAGTTTTGCATATTCTGGTTGAGCCCAGATCCTCAACCCTGAAACTCGAATCCAAACCAAACCTTACTCACCTCACTTTCATAGGCTGTGACTTTTAACAACCCCCCTCCCACCCAGAATAAACCAAAAAGCTTTATAAACTACACCAGCCAACAAATAAAAAAAAAGGAGGAAACAACGGTTTAACCGACATGTCTCACAGGCTTTCACTGCTTCACTCTTTTTACAAACTAAA
Organism: Pholidichthys leucotaenia; assembly: GCA_020510985.1. Taxonomy (NCBI): domain Eukaryota; kingdom Metazoa; phylum Chordata; class Actinopteri; order Cichliformes; family Pholidichthyidae; genus Pholidichthys; species Pholidichthys leucotaenia. The sequence goes on along the minus strand of CM035845.1, from coordinate 250,316,780 downwards.
ACAAAAGAAAATAAAAAAGGAGTTCCAAAAACTGAAGAAACATGTCCCAAACACTGTTGCTACAAAGAATTAGAAAAACGTATGTACAGGACCCTGTATTCCTTGACTCTCTGGGTAAATTTTCATCGGTGTTGGCTTGTGTTGCGCGAGTGTTTATACAGGCATACAAAAAAAAAGTTCTCCTTTTTTCTCTTTTTGTTTAGTTTCAATAAAAGCTCTTATTGGACATTAAAAAATGTGATCACCTTCTCCAGCTTCAGTTTTTCTACCGATGCCCCTCCCCTCCACCCTCCCCTCCCCCCATAGTTCTCCTGGTGCAAATTCAACAGCAGCAAGTAGCTTAGTGCCATCCGGGTCCACCTGGCTCCTGTGGCGAGTCCTTCCTGTGACAGACATCATAGAGAACAGCAGTCTATCCCACCTGGCGCCATCTCTGTCACCAGATGACACTGGATATGCTCGTCTCTCGAGGAAGAAGTGGCAGCATGGCGTTGTTGCCATGGCCCTCCTCCAAGCTCTGCTGCCGTGGTGACTTGGACTGTGGACGCTGTCCGTTGATGAGGGTCATGGGGATGTTGCAGTAGGTGTGCTGGTTGCCTAGTGATGACAGCGGTGGCAGCGTTCCGCCGGGTGGCAGGTTGTAGTCGTAGCTACGGTAATAGTGTTTCTGCCTCATCTGGGTGTGGCAAGAGTTGTGAAAGGTTGAGCGCAAGTCCGGGTGTGCCGTCGCCATGGCAGTGGAGGTGGCCGCCGCCATGGAGATCGCTGAGACAGTCTGCAGCTCACCGAAGGGGCCCTGCTCGCTGACATCCAGCACCTGCTCGTGGGAGATGCTCAGGGGCTCCATGCGCTTGAAGGGCATCTCGTAGAGCAGCTGCTTCCAGAACTTGGAGTTGAGCTTGTTGCTGGGTGGCCCGCGCCACTTGATGACCGTGAGCATCTTGATGGTGTGTTTGAGGGCCTCCACCTCCTGGTAGTTCATGATGCCACGCAGCTCGGCGCACTCAATCAGGATGACCTTGATCTCGCCGGTCACTAACATGTTGCGCAGCCGCGTCTCCAGCTCAAAGATGCTCCACCCCCTCCGCAGCACGTAGCTGGGGGTCATGACGATGATGAGGCGCTTGCTCTGGTCCACGCAGCGTGCTACGTCCTCGATGTAAGCTGCATTTAAGGAGACAAAAGAAGAGATGTCTAACGTTGACAGAGCAGCACAAGTGAATTTTTATTTTCTGTGATGTGATGTGAGTCTAGGCAAAAGATGGAGGCGGTCTCCTGGACTGAATGAAAGCCAGTGCCTGTGTGCCACAAACCTGCATTCATTCTGATGTCTCTTGGGTTACAATCTCAGGGAAATAATTTGAATACATTTATTGAAATCCCATTTAACAGCCTACAAACATGCCCTGATACACTGTAAAAACTAAAAGTACTTGTTAATAAAAGAAATAAGAATTTAATCCTTCAAAAAATTGGAGTCCCTCATTTCAACAAATTTACTCAAAACTATACAGTATATTTGTAGTAGTAACTGTTGCTGTGAGTGTATTTGCATTTTGGGGGCATTTTAAGTATTAGTGACACAACTCCAGTTTACTCATTTCATCTGTGTTAACTTCACTGTTGCTGTAAAAACGACTGCAGACGTTTGTTTTTTAATCAAACTTTGAAATCATCAGGCTGTGCTCCAATAAAAAATAATCCAGGTGCTTTTACTTTAAACTGACATCACTAAGTTAACAACTTCAAAGAGCTGCAGTCTTATAATCCTTGTTTAGTCAACACACATACACACACACACACCCCAACCACTTTGATAATGGCATCATTAAAGTATGGGGGGAGATAACATTTGATAGGATCACCATGAGGTCTAAAGTGACCAGTGTTTTTTTTTTTTTAATTGCTATATTCTAATGTTTTGAAAATCAAACACTTAATCATGAAACAGGGTCGTTTCCAGTGGGTTTTTTTTGGGTGGGGGGGGGGGGTCTATGCAAGATTGCATTTGGGGGCTCCATCCATCCATCCATCATCTTCTGATTAATCCTTTTTGGGTCGCGAGGGGGCTGGAGCCAATCCCAGTATCTTTGGGTGAGAGGCAGGGTACACCCTGGACAGATCACCAGTCCATCGCAGGGCCAACACAGACAGACAGACAACCATTCACTCTCACAGTCATACCTAAGGACAATTCAGAATCCCCAGTTTTGATGCCACTTAACCTAACTTGCATGTTTTTGGCATGTGGGAGGAAACCGGAGAAATCCCGGAGTAAACCCATGCAGACACGGGGAGAACATGCAAACTCCTCACGGATCATTGTTGGTCGGGGGCTGGGATCGAACCCAGGATCCCCCAGCCAAGGGTGAGTTGCTGTCCTGCCACAGTGCTAACCACTCCGCCACCGCCCTGCCCATTTGGGGGCTCCTATTTTTGCAAAGACGAGCCAGATGTTTCATGGCACTGCATCTCTCTGGTACACTTTAAGAACAAAACAGGCTGGATTTGTTGACATAAAATTCAGATTAAAGATGTCAAGTTGACGCAAGCATTTTAAACCTACAGAAAATAATATGAATGCTTCTCATTAAACTTGAATATTATGATTTATAATTTCAAAAATCATAACCATAATCATCATAACCATAATCATCAAACTAAGATAAGAACTTTTAAATCTCTTAAAACTAATGCAGCCACAAGGGCTGATGGGAAATGTTGAATGCTGGGAAATAAGCATTGTCTCCTTAGACTGTCAGTTTACTGTGTGTTATTGTTGTACAAATGTTGAAGCTTTTGTTGCTGAGATATTTGACTTTTAGATAACTTTTGGGTTTGGCAGTGATATAAACTGCCACAGCAGTTTAATCCCCACCCCTCCCCCATGCACCACAGTGAGAACTGATGCTCTAACACTGAGGTTACATGTGTGGCGTGGGGGAGACCCAGCCCATAGCATTTGTGTGCACTGCCCTATGGAAGAAATGACTCTACCATTTATGTTGTATTGTTATGTAAGTTGTCATAATTACCTCCGCCAAGGAGGTAATGTTTTTACTGGGGTTTGCCTGTTTGTCGGTGTTTGTCTGTCTGTCTGTTACCAACATAACTCAAAAAGTTATGAACGGATTTTGACGAAATTTTCAGGAAAGGTGTGTAATGTCACGGGGAACAGATGATTACATTTTGGTGATGATCTGAGAGTGCATACCTCCACCAAGGGCTTTGTTTGTATTTGTGCAGCAGGATTACACAAAAACTACTGGATGGATTTGGATGAAATTTTCACCAGAGGCGTGTCTGTGTGGGTTTACTCCGGGATTTCACTGGTTTCCTCCCACATGCCAAAAACATGCATGTTAGGTTAACTGGCATCAAACTGGGGATTCTAAATTGTCCTTAGGTATGACTGTGAGAGTGAATGGTTGTCTGTCTCTCTGTGTTGGCCCTGTGATGGACTGGCGATCTGTCCAGGGTGTACCCTGCCTCTCGCCCAAAGATGCTGGGATAGGCTCCAGCAACCCCGCGACCCAAAAAGGATTAAGCGGAAGAAGATGGATGGATGGTGGTTCTTGGGCTACAGAGGAACCCATTATAATTTGGTGATGATCTGAGAATGCATACCTCAGCCAAGGCTCTTATCGTCTCACAGTGTGTTAGCAACAATACTCCAAAACTGATGGACAGACTTTGATGCAATTTTCACCACAAGTGGCTATAGGCCTACACACAAACCCATTACATTTTGGAGGTCATCCATGAGAAACGGAAGGAGCCTTGGTGGAGGTATATGCTCTATGAGTGCTTTTCTAGTTAGAATGTGGTGATAAACCTTAATAGAAATAATAGAATAAAATTTGAATGGTAGTTTAGCATGAAGACGATACATTATTGCTGTCTATTACAATACTGATCATGTGCAGTCCAATTTGTCACTGTCTGCACCTACACTTCCGCATTAAACTTACAATTATGGGTATTACGACTCGACTTTTTTTTCTGTACGTAGGATTGCTGGGTTTTATCTTTTATCTTATTTGCACTACAGGTAGCATTACTGTACATAGACTGCTGTTGTTTTTCATCCTTATTCCTTCTTGTTTTATATATTGCGCACACCACTAAGAGAAAGAGAAACGGCATTTCAATTCTCCTGTATGTCCTGTACGGATAGAAGTATTGACAAATGAAAATCCTTGAATATAAGATAAGATAAGATAAGATAAGCCTTTATTAGTCCCACAACGGGGAAATTCCAGGATATGGAATTGAAATTCCAGAATATGTTTAAGTTGATTCAACTCTTTCTAACTCAGTTAACTCAGCTGAAAAAATTTGATGTGCTTGGTTTGTTGGTTAATAAAGTTAAATGATTGAAGGCGATTGGTTTGTCAGTCTTTGACTGACGTCTCCTTGCTAATATCTTCTACCCATCAGCAACAGGCGATATTATAGAGGCTTCATCCAGCTTTTACATCCAGTCTATAGGTTTTTAATTCATCTTATTTCGTACTTCTGTCTTATCTACACAAGTCGAACTTTACATGAAACTGCAAACTGCTTTTTCATGATGAAAATATGATGAAACATATTAAACAGGCTATTTGATGAACTCTCTTGGTCTCATAGCAGCTTCTTATCAAACAGCTTATCAAACTTTCAAACAAACAACTCCAATTAACTTTAGGAAAGAAAGTGTTGCTTCTAAGGGGAAATTTAAGATGTAAAGACAAACATTAAACATCAGACGGATTTGAAGATGTTCGCCTAAATTATTCCACCATCTGGCATGAGGGTACATAAAACAGAGATAAAATAGATTTGTAAATATATATTGTGAATTAAATAAGCAACCACCATGTTGAATTTAATTTAAAATAAGAAGTAGTCGCAAGAGGAAGAGAACTGTTTCAGTGAGAGACAAAACATCAGCGTTGGGCAACATTTACATCTGAAGGTTAAATAAGTTTGAGTGTGTAGTAAATGCAGTGCTGTGGTGTTGCTTGCTGTGATGTTTCTGCAGTCTAGCCTGGGTTGTCATTGGAGTGTGTACACAGTTACTATGTCTGCTTCTAAGAACTGCTTACAGGCTTTTGTTGGCCGAGACGAAAACAAAGTGGCTACTCAATGACAAGTGGACAGAATTAACTGGGCTTTAGCTCCCAATCTAAGCTTATGACCCTGTGTGTGTGTGTGGGTGTGTGTGAGAAATGAACATGAGCTACTAATATTGTGTCACGTCTGCTGGTCTGGTCTTTAAGCAAACAAATGCCACATTTCCTCTCTTGCCACATCTGTGAGAGCGAAGGCTGCTCCACACGTGCCACGCTTTGCCTGGGGCTTTGCGATGAGAGCGACCTGATTAAACTAAGCTTCACGTCACCCATTTTCATCAACATGACAAGTAAGTCTCTTTGCTGTTTGGTAATTGGTCCTCATGGGGTAATTTGCCACAAAGTGTCCCTTAAGTCTAAACTCCCCTGTAAGGTTTGTTCAGTTTAGGTTAGACTGTTTCTTTTATCTTGTGGAGATTTAAACAAACAGGAATGGATAAAGGAGTTCTTATATAATCAGCTAATTAGCTTTAGTTTTATTTGATGTTTAGAAATAATAAAGCTGAAGGTAAACTCGACTTCTCGGGCAGCAGCCTGGTAACACTTTATAGCTTTATAGATTATTCGGCCTTTCAGAGACTTCACAGCTTTACAGTCAAACTACTACATGCATGCATAATCAATTCTCTTTTAGATAAAAACTGTATTTACATGGTGTAAGCATTTACAGTTGCACTACTCTCTAGTGTTTGTCTCAAAATTGTAAAAACCATGTCAGGACAAAAAAAATCAACTAGAAAATGCATAAATGAGGAGTTGATTGTAGATGTTATATATAAAACAGATATTACACAACATTTCTTTGCAAAATATAAATGCTTTCTGTGCTGAGCTGTTTTTTTTAAAAAACATATTATCTACTACTTTGAAATTTACTTTATGGCTGAACTGCAAAACTCATGACCCTCACTCTTTTATCCTTGATTTGTGATACATGTATAGAGACAGATTGCCATAGAAACATCCTTGGTGTGAAGTGTATTTAACGCACAGTTCATTGGTATTTCCCAAATAACTTCTGATCTACAGTGTCACTGAGATAACAGTTGTTTTCTGCAGAACTGGCTTGGTATTCTAATGTAATGGTGAGTCAATAGTGAAGTAATTCTAAAATAGTAACTACAAAGAGGTGACAGAGAAGAATCAGAGAGTGCACCCGTTTTTGTGTAGGCTGCATGTTCTCTGGGTTTGTCCCACAGTCCAAAGACATGCATGTTAGGTTAATCGGCCCTTTTCATGTGATGTCAGACAACTTCCCTTTTTAATGCAAAGCAGATTATGACCACTTATATTCCAAACTTGATAAATTTGGATGCTGGATTCATGGGTTTTAGCTAACTATAGACCAATCTGTAATCTGCCTTTCATTTTAAAAATCTTAGAGTTGTTACGGAATTATTTGACCACTTGCAGGGAAATGGTTTATTTGCAGAGTTTCAGTCAGGGTTTAGCATTCATCATAGTACTGAAACAGCTTTAGCAAAGGTCACTAATGACCTCCTTATCGCATCTGATAATGGACTTGTTTCTGTACTTGTCCTTTTAGACCTTACTGCAGCTTTTAATACTATCGATCATAATATTTTATTTGATAGATTAGAACACCTTGTTGAACTTAATGGAACTTCTTTGCAGTGGTTTAAATCTTACTTATCTGATAGGTTCCAGTTTGTTCATGTCAATAATGAGCTTTCTTCTAACTCAAAGCTCAACCATGGAGTTCCATGGGGATTGGTGCTTGGCCCTATTCTTTTTAGTTTATATATGCTTCCACTAGGCAATAGTATTAGAAAGCACAGCATACATTTTCATTGTTTTGCAGATGACACACAATTATATTTGTCAGTGATGCCGGATGACAGTAATCCATCCATCCATCCATCCATTCATTCATCTTCTACTGTTTTTCCGGAGGTCCGGGTTGGGGAGGCAGCAGTTCAAGCAGAGAAGCCCAGACTTCAATCTCCCCAGCCACCTGCTCCAGCTCTTCAGAGAGGATACCAAGGTGTTCCCAGACCAGTTGGGAGACATGCCCGAAACACCTCAAGTGGGAGGTGTCCAGGAGGCATCCTGAGCAGATGCTCATACCACCTCAACTGGCTCCTTTTGATGTGGAGGAGCAGCAGTTCTACTCTGAGCCTCTCCCGGATGACTGAGCTCCTCATCCTATCTCTAAGGGTAAGTCCAGCAATTCTACGAAGAAAGCTCATTTCAGCAGCTTGTATCCACGAGCTCATTCTTTCGGTCATTACCCAAAGCTCATGACCATAGGTGAAGGTACGAACATAGACTGACCGGTAAGTCGACAGCTTTGCCTAAAAGCTTAGCTCCCTCTTCACCACAACAGACTGGTACAACGTCCACATCACTGCAGATGCTGCTCTGATCTATCTGCCAATCTCTTGCTCCATTCTCCCCTCACTAGTGAATAAGACCCCGAGATACTTAAACTCCTCCACTTGGGGGCGGAGCTTGTCTCCAACCCAAAGAGGACAATCCACCTTTTTCCGGCTGAGGACCATGGACTCGGAGGTGCTGATTCTCAGCCCATCCCAGCCGCTTCCTTTGGTCACTGTCCTGTGGGGGTCCTGTGACACCCTCCGTTCCCTGGCTGCGCCTAGAAATCCTGTCCATAAAAATTATGAACAGGATCGGTGACAAAGGGCAGCTCTGGCGGAGTCCAACTCTCACTGGGAATGAGTCTGACCGAGTGTTGGCAATACAAACCAAACTCTCACAATGGTTGTATAGAGACCGGATAGCGCATAACAATAAGCCTGATACCCCATACTCCCAAAGCACCCCCCACAAAAGAACATGAGGGACGCAGTTGAATGCCTTCTCCAAGTCCACAATACACATGTAAACTGGTTGGGCAAACTTCCACAAACTCTCAAGGATTCTCGAGAGGGTAAAGAGCTGGTCCGATGTGCCATGGCCAGGACGAAAACCACATTGCTCCTCTTGAATCCGAGGTTTGACCACCGGCTGGACTCTCCTCTCCAGTACCTTGGCATAGACCTTCCCAGGGAGGCTGAGGAGTGTGATCCCTCTAAAGTTGGAGCACACCCTCTGGTCCCCCTTCTTGAAGACAGGAACCTTCTTCTTCTTCTTTTAGATTTGATTGGCAGTTGGCAACCAGCTTGCAGGTGTATGACCGCCACGACCACCCTGGTTTGCCATGCCAAGGGCACTGTCCACGACCTTCATGCAATATTGCAGAGGCGTGTCAACCATGACAGCCCTATAACATCCAGGGCCTTGAGATACTCAGGGCGAATCTCGTCCACCCCCAGGGCCCAGCCACCAAAGAGTTTTTTAACCACTTTGGCAACCTCAGCCACTGTGATGGGCAAGTTGTCCCACTCGTCCACAAGCCCTGCTTCCTCCGTGGAAGACCTGTCAGTGGGATTGAGGAGACCCTCAAAGTATTCCTTCCGTTGCCTGATGATATCCCCAGTCGAAGTCAGCAGCATTCCATCCGCACCATACACAGTGTGGACAGGGAGCTGCTTCCCCGTCCTGAGCCACTGGACAGTTTGCCAGAATCTCTTCGACGCCGACTGAAAGTCTTATTCTATAGCCTCAATGAACTCCTCCCGAGTTTTTGTTTCAGCAACCACCTGAGCTGTACTCTGCTTGGCCTCAGCTGCTTTGGGAGTCCCCCAAGCCAACCAAGTTTGATAGAACTCCTTCTTCAGCTTAATGGTCCCCCTCACCACTGGTGTCCACCACTTGGTTTGGAGGTTGCCACCACAAGATACACTGACAACCTTGCGGCCGCAGCTCTGGGCAGCTGCTTCAACAATGGAGGTGGAGAACATGGCCCATTCAGACTCCATGTCTCCAGACTCCCTCGGAATGTGGTCGAAGTTCTTCTGGAGGTGGGAGTTGAAGACCTCCCGGACAGGGGCCTTAGCCAGACGTTCCCAGCACACCCTCACTATACGTTTGGGTCTACCATGTCTGAATGGCATCTTTCCCTGCCACCGGTTCCAACTCACCATCAGGTGGTGATCAGTTGACAGCTCTGCACCTCTCTGTCCAAGACATACGGTTGCAGGTCTGATTGCATGATAACAAAATCGATCATCAACCTGCGACCTAGAGTGTTGTGGTGCTAGGTGCACATATGGACATCCTTATGCTTGAACATGGTGTTTGTTATGGACAAACTGTGGTTAGCACAGAAGTCCAATAACTGAACACCACTTGGGCTCAGACTGGGCATGCCGTTCCTCCCAATCACCCCCCTCCAGGTTTCACTGTCGTTGCCCATGTGCGCATTGACGTCCCCCAGTAGGACAATGGAGTCTCCAAGAGGAGCACTCTCCAGAGTCAGAGACTCCAAAGAGGGTGAGTACTCTGAGCCATCATTTGGTGCATAGGCACAATGATGGTCAGGACCTGTTTCCCAGCATGAAGGCATAGGGAAACAACCCTTTTGTTCACTGCTGAAAACTTCAATATAGAGGCAGCAAGGTGGGAGGATACAAGAATACCCACCCCTGCTTGTTGCCTTTCACCCAGAGCAACTCTAGAGTAGGCCAAGCTCCAGCCCCTCTCCAGAAGACTGGTTCCAGAACCAGAGCTGTGTGTTGAGGTGAGGCCAACTATATCTAGCCGGTATCTTTCAACCTCATACACCAGCTCAGGCGCCTTCCTCACCAGAGAGGTGACATTCCAGGTCCTTAGGAAGCCTGGGATCAGACTGCCAAGGTCACTGCCTTCACCTGCCACCTGATCCACATAGCACCGGACCCATGGTCCCTCCTGCAGGTGGTGAGCCCACTGGAGGGCGGACCCATGTAACTCCTTCGGGCTGAGCCCAGACAGGTTCCATGGGCAGAAACCAAACCACCAGGCGCTAGCCATCAAGCCTCTCCCCCAGGCCTGGCTCCAGGGTGGGGCCCTGGTAACCCCATGCCGTGCGGGGTACACTGAATCCTTGTTCTAACATTCATCATGAGAGTCTGTTGGATCGTTCTTAGTCTGGCCCTTCACCCAGGACCAGTTTATCTTGGTTGACCCTACCAGAGGCAAATTGCCCTGGACAACGTAGCTCCTGGGATCACTAAGGCACGCAAACCCCCCACTATGATAAGGTGACAGTAATCAATTAGCCAAATTAGAGGCTTGTCTTAAGGAAATCAGGGCTTAGATGACTTGTAATTTCTTGCTATTAAATTCAGATAAGACTTAAGTCATTCTAGTTGGCTCAAAAACCTTAGAAATACAGTACCTTCCTAAATCAAACTCTTAGTTTGGATGGGGTTACTCTGTCTCTTCATAGTTCTGTGAGGAACCTTGGAGTCATTTTTGGTCAAGATTTGTTCTTTAATTCAAATATCAAACTTATTTCTAAGATTGCCTTCTATCATTTGCGTAATATTGCCAAGATTAGGAGCATCTTGTCTCAGAGTGATGCTGAGAAACTAATCCACACTTTTGTTAGCTCTAGATTAGATTATTGTAACTCTATTATCAGGCTGTCCTAAAACCTCTCTAGAAAGTCATCAGCTGATTCAAAGGAGGCCAATGAAGGCCTCCTTCATTGGCTTCCCATAGAATTTAGAATTAAGTTTAAAATTCTTCTTCTCACTTACAAAGCTCTAAATAATCAGGCCCTTTGTTATTTAAAAGATTTGGTCCTACCTTATCATCCCAACAGAGCACTATGCTCCTAAAATGCAGGATTACTTGTAATACCTAGAATCTCTAAGAGTACAATGGGAGGCAGAGCTTCAGTTATCAGGCTCCTCTCCTTTGGAACCAGATGCCAATCTGGATTCAGGAGTCAGACTTGATCTCTGTTTTTAAGAATAGGGTTAAAACCTTCCTTTTTGACATAGCCTATAGTTAGGGTGGGATCAGGTGATCTTAAACCCTCCCTTCGTTATGCTGCTAATAGGTTTAGACAGCTGGGGGACCTCCAACAATGCATTGGGCTTCACTCCTCTCTTCACTCTCAATGAAATATTTTTGCTACTCATTAACATCTGTTTATTCTCTCCCATAGATTAAGTCCCTGTTGTGCTGTTTGCTCTCTATATGTCTGTTCTTTTCTTCATCTTCTCTATCCCCTCACTCCTCACACCTGAACTCCCCAGCCAGTCGCAGCAGATGGCTGCCCCTCCCTGAGCCTGGTTCTGCTGGAGGTTTCTTCCTGCTAAAAGGGAGTTTTTTTCTCTCCACCATCACCAAGTGCTTGCTCACAGGGGATCACCTGATTGCTGGGGTCTTTCTGCAATTGTGGGGTTTTCCCAGTTCACTGCTAATGACTCGGCTTCTGTGTGGAGAGGACTGAGGCAAATCACCAACTATTGGCCTCAGGCTTCTAAAGGTCAGGATGACAAAGCCCTTTGTCAAAGACTGTCCCAACACTATGCCCGTTTTGACACCTCGTCAGCTGTGTCCAACTCACCCACTCCACCCAGCTCCACTGCCTCCTCAGCCCCTAATTCATCAAGAGTGGTCCCCCCCCTCCTCCTCCTCCTCCTCCCCCCCTCCCCTTGTCATCAGTGAGCAGGACGTGCACAGACAGTTCTCCAGACTGAACCCGCGCAAGGCCCCCGGGCCGGACGGTGTGTCTCCCTCCACCCTGAGACACTGTGCGAAAGAGCTGGCTCCTGTCTTCACAGACATTTTTAACACCTCCCTTAAGCAATGTCACGTGCTGACCTGCCTCAAATCCTCCACCATCATCCCTGTCCCCAAGAAGCCACGGATTACTGGACTTAACGACTACAGACCTGTAGCGCTCACCTCTGTAGTCATGAAGTCCTTTGAGCGCCTGGTCCTGTCTCACCTCAAGTCCATCACCACACCCCTCCTAGACCCGCTGCAGTTTGCCTACCGTGCTAACAGGTCTGTGGACGACGCAGTCAACCTGGCCCTCCACTCCATCCTGCAGCACCTGGACTCCCCGGGAACCTACGCCAGGATTCTGTTTGTGGACTTCAGCTCCGCATTCAACACCATCCGCCCCGATCTGCTCCAGGACAAGCTGTCCCTGCTCAACGTGCCTGACTCCCTCTGCAGGTGGATCACCGACTTCCTGACGGACCGGAGACAGCATGTGCGGCTGGGCAAGTCTGTCTCAGACTCTGTTAGCATCAGCATTGGATCACCCCAGGGCTGTGTACTTTCCCCCCTACTCTTCTCCCTTTATACCAACTCCTGCACCTCCTCCCACCAGTCTGTTAAGCTGATTAAGTTTGCGGACGACACCACCCTCATCGGGCTCATCTCCAACGGCGACGAGTCCGCCTACAGGGAAGAGGTGGCCCAGCTGGTGTCCTGGTGCAGCCACAACAACCTGCAGCTGAATGCTCTGAAGACAGCGGAGATGATTGTGGACTTCAGGAAAGTCACATCCCCCCTGCCCCCCCTCACCATCACAGGCTCTCCCATCACCTTTGCAGATTCCTTCCGCTTCTTGGGCACCACCATCACCCGAGACCTCAAATGGGAGCCTACCATCAGCTCCCTCATCAAAAAGGCCCAGCAGAGGATGTTCTTTCTGCGGCAGCTGAGGAAGCTCAAGCTACCCACCAAGATGTTAGTGCAGTTCTACACGGCCATCATCGAGTCCATCCTCACCTCCTCCATAACTGTGTGGTACGCAGGAGCCACTGCCAGGGACAGACTAAGGCTGCAGCGCGTCGTGCGCACTGCTGAGAAGGTGATAGGCTGCAAGCTCCCATCTCTCCAGGACCTGTACATCTCCAGGACCCGGAGGCGTGCTGGCCGGATCATAGCCGATCCTTCACATCCTGGTCACGTGCTGTTTGCCCCCCTCCCCTCAGGTAGAAGGTTTCGGTCCATTCGGACTAAAACCTCCCGGCACATGAACAGCTTTTTCCCCTCTGCCATCAGACTGCTGAACACTAAGTGACTTTTGACTCTCGTGCACTATGTACAGCAGCTCAACCAGACTCATGTCAATCATCACTGTTTTTCTGTTGCATTATTGACTGCACTATGTGGTACTTCACATTATCTGCTACATGCTAATTTTTTAAAACTGCCTTGACTAGTACTACTCATTATTACTAGTATTATTATTATTATTACTTATTATTACTTATTTTTCTACACTTATTGCACGTTTCTAGTCCTTTAGTTTTTTAGTTTATCCCTTTTTCTCATTATGTTTTTAATGTTGCAGCATGGCACCGAGACAAATTCCTAGTTTGTGTATCACATGAACAATGGCAATAAATCTGATTCTGATTCTGATTCTGAAAGTGCTATGAGATGACTATTGTTGTGAAATGGCACTATATAAATAAAGTTGTATTGAACTGAACTGAAATTATACAAGTCCTCCATTCAACAGTACCTGTATAACCATAATGGGGAAATGTTTTCTTACATTAAGTTAGCCAAGATCACATTAGTGGATATCTACATATCTAACTCTGGATTAGCAAATCAATTGTCTTCAAGTCCTCGTTTTACAGGGACAAGTTTGTCAAGAATAATAAAAAATATTAGTATAATATGTGCATGCTACAGTTCTTTACTATAGGGGCTGGGTTATAGGAAGAGAATCAGTGACATTTATTGCTAATGCTAATTCTACTATACACTATTGTTATATGCAGCTATTTAGAAATAAATCATTCCCATTTAAAATGACTTGGAAATAACAGGGTGTCAATATTTTAATCTTGGATCTTTGCTGGTAATGAAGAGCGGAAGTGAAGGTAACCTGCTTCCATGAAAGACAGAACTTAGTGGACACACCATTGTGAAAAGGGCCTATTGGGGCCAGTTGACAGATGTTAATTGCGGGTTTTAAATTGGGTGTAGGAGAGATTGGGTTACTCTTGTGATAGACTGGCAATCTGTCCAGGGTCCACTCTTCTTGCCCAAAGAAACTGAGATGGTGTCTATCCCTTATAAAATGTGGATTTAAAAAGTAACCACTTTATTAAAGGGGACAGAAAATTCATAGCAGTGATGGTGAACCACTTATTCAACTCAGGATCACCTTTCCCATGTGGCTTAGGGTTAGTTAGTTTAGTAATTGTTGGAACAACAGACACTGTATCAGGAGTTTTGCACCACTTAGTGCTTTGTGGCAGATGTAACCACTACTGCTTGGCAAAGAAAAGACATTTGTCCCAGCCAGTGAATAATCCATTTTCTCATTTAAAGTTCAGAATCAGCAGTTAGAGGAGTATTATCTAATCAATCATTAACCATCACATCCTTCCTGCCTCATTCCTCACTTACTCAGAGTAACTAAGATCGTTTGTGTGTCTGTAACCAGTGGACATTTTAATATTAATGTTATCCATTTAAGGTCTCATAATGTGCAAAATTGTGTTTTTGTGGGGTTTTGCCTTCTAAAACACATCCACGAGTCTCGCACTCACTTCCTGGTTTTATGTTGTCACAAACCAACAAGCGCTGCCTTCCATGGGGGTACTTGATGAAGCTTGTTCAACTTAGCCAAGCTTTCCTTTAAACCACCTGACACTTGTAAAGTCTGAAATAAATAGGCTTATTTTTGTTTGACATACAACAAATACAACTCTGTTCCTATACAACCCCAATTCTGGTGAAGTTTGGACGTTGTGTAAAACATAAAAAAACAAAATACAATTATTCAAAAATCCTTTTCAACCTATATTCAATTGAATACACTACAAAGATATTTAATGTTCAGACTAATACATTTTTTTCTTCTGTTGCAAATATTCACTCATTTTGAATTTGATGCCAGTAACATGTTCCAAAAATGCTGAGACAGGGGCAAGAAAAGACTGGGGAAATTGAGGAATGCTCAAAAAACACCTGTCTGGAATATTCCACAGGTGAACAGTTTAACTGGAAACAGTTGAGTGTCATGACTGGGAATAAAAGGAGCATCCCCGAAAAGCTTGGTCATTCACAAGCAAGGATGGGGTGAGGTTCACCACTTTGTGAACAACTGTGTGGGCAAATAGTCCAGCAGTTTAAGACCAGCGTTTCTCAATGTAGAATTGCAAGTAATTTAGGGATTTCATCATCTATAGTGCATAATATCAAAAGATTCAGAGAATCTGGAGAAATTTCTGCATATAAGCTACAAGGCCAAAAACAAGCATTGAAAGCCCGTGACCTTTGATTCCTCAGGTGGCAGTGCAGTAAAAGCCGACATCATCTGTAAAGGATATTTTCATGTGGGTGAGGAACACTTTGGAAAACCATTGTCAGTTAACACAGTTCGTCACTACATCTACATGTGCAAGTTAAAACTCTACCATGCATAGTGAAAGCCATATATCAACAACACAGAGAAACACCACCGGTAGCTCTGCCCTGAGCTCATCTGACATGTACTGATGCAAAATAAAGAAGTGTGCTGTGGTCTGATGCATCCACATTTCAAATTGTTTTTGGAAATCATGGATATCGTGTCCTCTGGGCTAAAGAGGAAAACGACCTGACTGTTGTCAGCATTAAGTTCAAAAGTCAGCATCTGTAAATCTGAATGGTACATACATGTTTTGGAGCAACAGATGCTGCCATCCAAGCAATGTCTTTTTCAAGGACATCCCTGCTTATTTCAGCAAGACAATGCCAAGCCACATCTGCACATGTTACAACAGAGTGGCTTTGTAGTAAAAGAGTGTGGGTACTAGACTGGTCTGTCTGCAGTCAGGACCTGTCTCCTATTGAAAATATGTGGCGCTTATATGACAATGGAGACCCTGGACTGTTCAGCAACTGAAGTCATACATCAAGCAAGAATGGGAAAGAATTCCACCTACAAAGCTTCAACAATTAGTGTCCTCAGTTCCTAAATGCTTCTTGAGTGTTGTTAAAAGGGAAGGTGATGTAACCCAGTGGGCTGCACGGTGGCGCAGTGGTTAGCACTGCGGCAGCACAGTTTACCCTTGGCCGGGGGATTGTGGGGATCGTGGGATCGTGGGTTCGATCCCAGCCCCCGACCAACAGTGATCTGTGTGGAGTTTGCATGTTCTCCCCGTGTTGCGTGGGTTTACTCCGGGATTTCTCCGGTTTCCTCCCACATGCCAAAAACATGCATGTTAGGTTAATTGGCTGTTCTAAATTGTCCCTAGATATCTGTTTCCTATAGGCCCTTAGAATAGAGGGTTAGTATTAATGAAAGCGCTTTGAGTGGTCTTTGTGACTAGAAAAGCGCTATATAAGTGCAGGTTAGTTAGTTAGTTAGTTAGTTAGTAAACATGCCCCTGTCCCAGCTTTTTTGGAACACGTTGCAGGTATCAAATTCAAAATGAGTGAATATTTGCAAAAAAACCAAAGTTTATCAGTTTAAACACTAAATATCTTGTCTCTGTAGTGGATTCAATTGAATATAGGTTGAAAATGACTTTTAAATTATTATATTTAGTTTCCATTTACATTTTACAAAATGTCCCTATATACAGTATATATATACTGTATATATATATCCCCAGGCCACAGTTGTAAATAAGAATGTGTTCTTAATCTGTCTTGCCTGGTTAAATTAAAAAAAATAATAAAATAAAATAAAATATATATATACTATATATACAGTATATACGTGTATATATATATAAAAATATTTGGGAGGTTTCTACTGCAGTTCTACCCCTTTACACAGGGGTGGAGATTGCTGCAAGATCATTGAAAGATGAAAGATGAAAAGATAGCCAGATCTCGCAATGATCTTTCAGTGACATCACAGCGATTGCCAATATCTCTGTGATCTCCACAGTCACCATGTTTTCCTCAAGGATTTGACTCAGTCCAAAACAATCTTTCAATGATCACCAAAGGGAAGTGATCAGCCAATGATCTCTCAGCGATCTATGCCATGGTCTTTCATTGACCTCTCAGTGATCCCCCATTGATCTTTCAACCATCTCTCCATTTAGGATGGAAAAATTTGGTATTCATTGAAAGATCATCGAGAGACCATTGGGAGATGAATGAGATTGTTGAGCACTCCTTGACTGCTCAATGAACTCCTCAACCTCCCAGTGATCTCTCAACGATCTTTAAATGATCTCCACATGCCTTCAAGGATGTCAAAATTTTAAATTGATCCCTAGAAAATGCACAACATGGGACCTTTAAAGACAAAGTGATATCTGAACTGATATCTGAACAACCAACGAATATTTATATTATGCTACAAAGTACAATAAAATGACTTTCCATGTTACAGAAGAGATCAAAAAGTCTGGCTCATGTGTGTTGGCAGGATCATTAAAAATCTGGGGAAAGAGTACCTCTAAGCAGTCTTGTATCATCCTGGAAATGATCATTGGTGAAACCTAAACATAGATATTTTAGGTTTAAGAAGAATCACAACAGTTGCAGAACATTTGTTGGCATTAAACAGTTCTGTTGTATGGGGACATACAGTAGTTCTGGCATAAACTGTGTTTCTCCACTGATGCTCTGAAGATCATAACCGCGCTGACCAGTTTATTCCAGTTTAATATGGGAGATGTAGCATAAAAAAGCAAATGGACAGCTTTTGACCTAGTATGTTTGAATTCCAATATAGGAGCTGCAAAGTGCTTCATACTGTAAGTTACAAATAAACTAACACTATGGACAACATGTTGCAATCAGCAACTCAGGAGAAAGACAGTTAACATATGCTGAAACCCCCAAATGGCCAAACCATGTTTATCTTGAGCTGTGGATTATGTTTTATTATATCAGCTGCTGAGATGCTAATACAGGACCAATAGGAGCTAAACATGTCTGATTCTCCCCAATCCTTGCATTTTTTATGCCATTTTTCCCATATTACAACAGTCCCCCTGTAGAGAGCATGTAATCACAGCAAGGGATTCAGTTCATAACCTTGGCACAATGCCACTGAAAAGGAACATAATTAGTGATGGGTGGTATGTGCGGGAAGACGGGTGGATGCAAGTATTCAAACGGAAGCTAATAACATAATGACATTATCAAACTCATCTTGGTGATGAGTTAATCAAAGATGAGCACAGGGCACGGTGAGAGGAGCCATCAGAATTATACTGGCAAAACATGCATTAATATCCATGCATAAAGAGATTTGTGATTGTGCAGCTGACATCATTACACAGCAGCATGCATAGGCGCTGTTTGCATGGCGTTGGATTAGGAACATGGACTGTAATAATAGGGCAGGCTGCTGCTTCTGCTAATTATGTTGCATATGTAATGTCGGTGATTATGCCTCCCACTGGCTTTAAACGGCGTACATCATGAACCTTGAACGCTTTAATAGTTAACAGATGATCTAGTGGGCACAGACCTTTGCTGGCATAGGAGTTTTTTTTTTTTTTTAAATAATTTAGGCGCAACACACTTTGATTACTTTACAACATACTGTACAACTGCTTAACTCAGATAAATTATAAAGAGGCCTAAGGTAAAATAACATACAGTATTCTATCCTACTCGGTGGTTTTCACAATAGAGCACTGAAGTCATGCTCCCTCTACTTCCGCACATGGGACCTTAAATCATAAAAAATCTCCATTGAAATAAATGGCAAGAGAGAAATTATCTTTTGATTCTGACTGAATTTTTACACATATGTTCGTCAATTTAAAAGATGATTTTCTACATAATTAAAGTTGTCGATTGTTGTACAATAAAACAGTGATATTTAGTTTTTGTCAAACTGCTTAGTGAACTGCATCTAGTCGTCTCAGACTATACACGTCACCAAGCGTGATTATGGCCGTTTCAAATCAAATCACCCTTTATTGTCATTCAACTGTACAACCAATCATGTACAGTAGAACGAGATTGTGCTTTACCTATCTACTGTGTTAATCACACACACCCCAACTGTAGAATCAGAGGGCCGCTGCCATGCAAGGCGCCGCCACATATTTCTCTCCTCCATTCCATTATTGCTGAGCACCAAGCTGGACGACAGAAAGTTCCACTTTTATATGGTCTTTGGCATGACCCGGCCGGGATTTGAACCCCTGCCTCCCGGGTGTGGGGTGGATGCTCTACCAACCGAGCCACCACTCCGGTTTCCTCTCAAAGCTCACCTCCGGCTTTTGGACTGATGAAAGAATCATCCAAAGAGGAGAAAAACAACACAAATGTAATGTAATGTATTTTGAGTTGCTGCAGCTGATCCAAAGTACTGTAGTTACTTCCCCCTGGCACGCTTCAAAAACGATGATGTAACTTTCCTGAGTCTGTGTTTGTGGTCTTTCAATATTTACGTATTTTCACAACCTTATACTTTAAAGGTGCATACAGACCAAACACAAACAGGTGAATTTTCACGTGGCATGATTACATTTTAACTCAAAGTAAACACGCGAATAGACATGTATTCACCATCTGAGTGAGCTGTAGACAGGCAAAGTTGCCTCTATAACTTCTGCAGCTGTGTTCAACCTGCTGTGGAAATCCCCAAAACACCGTCATGCTTAGGTTTACATTATCCAATGGGGTCTCACCTGAAAAAATTGTCCCTGCCTCCAAAATTTCACCTGGATGATGGGTTGTTTATATTGCTAGCTTGCTAGCCTTGTTAGCATGTCCGTAGCAGGAGTCCATGGGTAAAAAACTCCGACACTTGCTCACAGGGGATCATCTGATTGCTGGGTCTTTCTGCAATTGTGGGGTTTTCCCTGCATTTGGTAGTGCTATGAGATGACTTTTGTTGTGATATGGCGCTATATAAATAAAGCTGAATTGAATTGAAATTGAATTGACACTCCGATTCAGCTGCAGAGCTCCCGGTCCATCTGCCTGCAGGTGAGTGTCATTTTCAAACTAGTTTACTCTCCAAAGTTGATACTTTTACTCTGGTGACGGCAGAATCTTAAGGTCATTACTAGCTAGTGCTATCCCTCGGACATGAATGTGCGAATGCATGAGATTTGCATGTGCTCGCCTCTTTCCATTGACTTTGTATGTATTCGGGTTGTGTGAAAAATTTGCTTTGCATTTGGTGTGAATGCACCTTTACAGTTGGATAACAGCCTACACTTTTATTTAGGTGGAAAATTATCTTTTAAATTGAAAAATATCATATGTGTAACTCGTGGCAAAATTCGCTCGGGACCAAGAAATAATTTCTGTCTTTCGATTCACTTCAATGGAGAGTTTTTCAGATTTAAGGTCCCATATGCGGAAGAAGACGGGGCATGACTTAGTCTCTCTATTGTGTATGCTATTAGAATGTTAGCAACTTAACTGTTATCAAAACTGACATTTTTATAAGTTGTGTCGACTTGTATAAAGTAACCTCCTATCCATTAGCTACTACCATTATATCTGTGTATCGTTGTATACCATTGTATCTGTGTGTGTCAGCTCAGTACTTATTCCATTATATGATCATTTCAGGCAGCTCTGACTGTCCCTGAACTGCAGACCTGACAAATACCAGGTTCTGTTTGTGCAAAGCCAGGAGAGGGGAAGCCAATCAGAACAAAGTGGGCTTTTGGTGAATTAAGATTACACAAGCAAAATAACTGCTGGGCTGCACAATGTCAAATAGCCATTCTTCTTCAGTTACTCAGCTGGACGCCCACAATAAAAATGTGAAGATGGGAGGAAATCTCACATAGTCCATTCAGACCATTTAGGTTCTGTGATGGTTCCCGTTTCAGAAAATAGTTTTTCACCTTTAAAATAAACAAGTTTGGAACTTAAAAAGTTGCTTCCCAGCTGGAACCAAAAATCAGTTGGTGTTTCCTTATAAATCGTGTCATCATCAGCTGACTGTATGTAAATGAGCTCTGTCCACCGCAATGTATAGGTGAGAACTTGTGACAGCAGTCAAACAGATTCAGGAAATGAACTTATTTCTCACCTCACAGGTTTTTGAAATCACTTTTTGTTGCCATGATATTACAGTTTTTTATATATATAGCGGGGAAAATAAGTATTGAACACATCAACATTTTTTTCATTAAACATATTTCTGATGGAGCCACTGACCTGAGATTTTCAACAGACATCAGTAACAACCCAAGTAATCTATACATACAAACAAATCAAGGCAACTGTGTTAACAAAACAAGTTATATTTAATAAAGTTGAATGACACAGGGAATAAGTATTGAACACATGATGAAAAAGAGGTGCAAAAAAGCATAGAAAGCCAAGAAATCAGCTGAAATCCATCAGAATTTAGGAAGCCATCCCATCCTCCATCAGTGCAAATTAATTTATCCTTCTCCCTTACTTTATTACGCGGTAGCCTGGTGGAGCACCCACAATTCCATTGTACTGTACTACTATACAATGACAATAAAGCCAATTCTATTCTATTCTAATTTTGGCTGGTTAAGTCCTGACAACCTTTAAAAAGGTCTGTGAATATCAGATTGTCCCACCACAAAGAACTCATGATGGGTAGAAGCAAAGAGCTCTCTCTAGACCTTCACAACCATATTGTTGCAAAACATAATGATGGCATTGGTTACAGGTGCATTTCTAAATTGCTGAATGTTCCAGTGAGTACTGTTGGAACCATCATTTGGAAGTGGAAAGAACGTCATTTTACCATAAACCGGCAACGACCAGGAGCTCCTCACAAGATTTCTGACAGAGGAGTCAAAAGAATTATCAGAAGAGTTATCCAAGAACCAAAGATCACTCGTGGAGAGCACCAGAAAGACCTGGAGTTAGCAGGTACTGCTGTTTCAAAGAAAACAATAAGTAATGCATTCAATTAACATGGGCTCGATGCCGGCTCACCTCGCAAGAGTCCATTGCTGAAGAAAAAGCATGTTGATGCTCATTTAAAGTTTGCTGCACAACATTTGGGCAAGCCAGTAAAATACTGGGAGAATATAGTCTGGTCAGATGAGACCAAAATTGAACTTTTTGGATGCCACAACACAGCACGTTTGGAGGCACTGTACATCCCATCCTGGTGTGGGGGTATTTTTCAGCACATGGGACAGGCAGACTTCATATAATTCAAGGAAAGGTGAATGGACAAATGTACAGAGACATCCTTGATAAGAATCTGTTGCCATCTGCTAAGATGCTGAAGATGAAATGAGGATGGACATTTCATCAAGACAATGATCCCAAACACACAGTCAAGGAAACTTTCAACTGGCTCCAAAGAAGGAAAATAAAGCTGCTAGAATGGCCCAGTCAGTCACCTGACCCAAATCCAACTGAAAATCTATGGAATGAACTGAAGTTCAGAGTTCATAGAAGACACCCATGGAACCTGCAAGATTTGAAGACAGTTTGTGTGGAAGAATGGGCTAAAATCACTCCTGGGCAATGCCTGCGTCTAGTTTCTTCATACAGGAGGCATCTGGAAGCTGTTATTGCCAACAAAGACTTTTCTACTAAATATTAAATGAATTTCACTAAACGTGTTCAATACTTATTCCCTGTGTCATTCCACTTTATTAAATACAACTTGTTTTGTGAACACAGTTGCCTTGATTTCTTTGTATGTATGTTCAATAATTATCTTCCCCATGGGGAAAATAAGTATTGAACATGCTAACATTTTTCTCATTAAACATATTTCTGATGGAGCCACTGACCTGAGATTTTCACCAGATATCAGTAATAACCCAGGTAATCCATACATACAAAGAAATCAAGGCAACCGTGTTCACAAAAAAAGTTATGTTTAATAAAGTGGAATGACATAAGGAATAAGTATTGAAAATGCTTGGTGAAATTCATTTAATAGTAGAAACGCCTTTTTGGTAATAACAGCTTCCAGATGCCTCCTGTATGGAGAAACTAGGTGCAGACATTGCTCAGGAGTGATTTTAGCCCATTCTTCCACACAAACTGTCAAATCTTGAAGGTTCTGTGGGTGTCTTCTATGAAACCTGATCTTCAGTTCGTTTCATAGCTTTTCAATTGGATTCAGGTCAGGTGACTGACTGGGCCATTCAACCAGCTTTATCTTCCTTCTCTGGAGCCACTTAAGAGTTTTCCTGGCTGTGTGTCTGGGATCATTGTCTTGCTGAAATGTCCACCCTCGTTTCATCTTCAGCATCTTAGCAGATGGCAACAGGTTCTTATCAAGGATGTCTCTGTACATTTATCCATTCATCTTTCTTTCAATTATATGAAGTTTGCCTGTCCGATGTGCTGAACAACACCTCCACACCATGATGGGATGTGCACTGCCATTTCTCCTCCAAACATGCTGTGTGTTGTGGCATCCAAAAAGTTCAATTTGGTCTTATCTGAAAAGACTGTATTCTCCCAGTATTTTACTGGCTTGCCCAAATGCTGTGCAGCAAACTTTAAATGTGCTTCAATATACTTTTTTTCAACAATGGAGTCTTGCAAGGTGAGCGGGCATAGAGCCCATGTTTGTTGAGTGCATTAGACAGATAGATAGATAGATGTACTTTATTGATCCCAAACTGGGAAATTGCAATGTAACAGCAGCCTGACAGTAGAGAACCAAACGACAGAAACACACAGCATAATAGACAAAGGGATTACCCATGGAAAGAAAAACTACTAAAAAAAGCTTATCCTCATCATAGATGAATAGATGATGACCCGTATAGCTACATGAATCATACCTGCTGTACAATGCAGGACTATCAGGAGCAGAGTGAGGTGTGAGGTACCAGTAAAACTGTAAGGTGCAGTATGTCAGCATTGTTATGACCAGACTACAACATCAGAGTTAGTTATTGTAAAGTGAAATGGCATGTGGCAAGAAAGATTTCCTCTAACTGTTCAACAGCAAAGCTGTAGCAGTCTGCTGGAGAAAGTGCTCTGCTGTCTGTTTAGTGTGTGGTGGAGGGGGTGATCTGGATTGTCCATGATGGATCACAGTTTATTAGTGTCCTCCTCTCCACCACAGTCTCAAAGGTCTCCGGCCTGAGACCAATTACAGAGCCAGCCCTCCTGACAATCTTGTCAAATCTGTTGGTGTCGCTGGCTCTGATACTGCTACCCAAACAGATAGCAGCAAAGAAGATGGCGCTGGTGACAATGGTCTGGTAGAAAAGCTCCAGCATCCTGCTGCACATGTTGAAGGAGCTCAGCTTCCTCAGGGAGTAGAGTCTGCTCATCCCCTTCTTGTGCGCAGCATCAGTGTTGGATCTCCAGTCCAGCCCATTTCTGATCATGACACCCAGGTATTTGTAGCCCTCAACTACCTCCACATCCTCCCCTCTAATCTGCAGTGGCTGTGAAGGTGTCCTCTTCTTCCTGAAGTCAATCACCATCCTTCTGGTCTTGCTGACATTCAGCCTTAGGTGATTCTGTTCGGTCCACTCCACAAATCTGTCTACCAGTGCCCTGTACTCCTCCTCCTCTCCCCCTCTTATACACCCAACAGCAGCTGAGTTGTCAGAGAATTTCTGCAGGTGGCATGACTCGGTGTTGTACTGAAAGTCAGTGTTGTATAAGGTGAATAGAAAAGGAGAAAGCACAGTCCCCTGTGGAGCTCCTGTATCACTAACCACTACGTCAGACAAGACACTGCCCAGCCGGACAAACTGTGGCCTACCTTTCAGGTAGTCAGTAATCCAGGAGATCACAGAGCTGTTGACCCCCATCACCCACAGCTTCTCACCCAGCAGCAGTGGCTGGATGGTGTTAAAGGCACTGGAGAAATCAAAGAATGTGATTCTCACAGTGTCTCCTCCACCATCCAGGTGCAGATGAGCTTGTTGCAGCAGGTAGATGACAGCGTCTTCAACTCCTAAATGGGGCTGATATGCAAACTGCAGAGGGTCCAGCCACGCCTTCACCTGTGGCCTCAGGCCGGCTAAGACCAGTCTCTCCGGGACTTTCATCACACGAGTTGTGAGGGCAACTGGTTGATAGCACAGGACAACACCAAATTTATTGTCTAAGTTTTTTTTTTTTTTAGCTGATTTAGGACAATTTTGATGTGCTGAATCCAAAAATCACATTGGTTTTGCTCAATCAGGTCAACTTTTTGAATTATGGCCACATGTTGTTTTATGCATTTTTGTTTACATGTACGGGTATTTTCGCTTTATATGATGCAAAATTCTTTTTTAAGTCTTGAAATTCTCTGAATTTTGAACAATGATGACATAACATTCAATTTACATGTACTTACCTTTATATAAAGGTAAGTACATGCACAGTACTAAGTAAGTACAGGTTTTTACTTAGCACCTGATCGAGAGAAACGGATGTCATTTTTAGATTCAGTGGTGCAAAATTGTCTTAAATCAGTTGAAAAACCACAGACAACTTACAAAAAAATTATTTTTGTAACCCTGTGTAGTCATTCAGGTCAGATGGAGATGATTTCTTGGGGACAGGAACCAGGCAGGACATCTTCCACAGCACTGGTACTCTCTCCAGACTCAGGCTCAGGTTGTACAGGTGTTTCAGTACCAAAGCTAGCTGGTTGGCACAGGTCCTCAGGATCCTGTCAGAGATGCCATCAGGGCCTGCAGCCTTCCGCTGACGGAGTCTCTCCAGCTGTTTCTTAACCTGGTTTGTCGTCACAGTGATGTGTGTGTGGGGGGGCAGGTGTCCCCCGAAGAGGGGGAAGGGGGTGAGGGGGGAGATGGAGAGAGGTGCTGTACAGGAGGGTGTGTGTGTGTAGGTCTGGCTGTGTTGTGGCGGTGACAGGAGGGTGGGGGGAGGGGTGTGGGGGGGGGGCCTGGCTGTGTTGTGGGGGTGACAGATGGTAAGTTGAACCTATTAAAAAACAGATTCTGCTCATCAGCTCTCTCAAGGCTCCCAGATGTCTGTCTGTCTCTCCCCTTGCACCCAGTTATTTGTTTCATTCCCATTCACACATCCTTGGTATTGTTTTGCCTGTGTTTATCCTCCAACTTCCTCCTGTAATTTTCTTTACACCTCCTCAGCATCTCTCTCTGTTCGTGCTACACTCTTCTCAGTTTCTCCTTGTCTCCAGACCTAAAAGCTTTCTTCTTCTTAGTGCTTTCAGGTCACTGGTGGCCCATGGTTTGTTGTTGGGGAAACAGTGTATGGTCTGAGCTGGTATGGTTGTGTCTTCACAGAATCTGATGTATTCTGTGATGCAGTCGGTCGTATTGTCTATGTCTACCCCATGTGGTTCACAGAGTACACTCCAGTCCATCATCTTGAAGCAGTCCTGCAGTGCATCAGTAGCCTCCTGTCACAATTGCCCTTCAGGGCAGGATAAAAGGCACCACGCGCCAGCTGTGAGTTTGCGAATTTATTAGAGAAAACACAAAACTAGAGAACAAGGAAAACTGCTGGCAAGCAAAATAGCAAACAACTAAGGCGAGGGGAATCACCGATTAAACCTTGAGAATCCACAATTTGGACCAGCTGGGAATGATGAGAGAGAAGGAGCAATCGGAGCTGACAGCTGACAGGGCCACGCCCACGCAGAGCGAAACCCCAGAAAGCCACTGACAGCTGACAACCCAGAGAGAGAGAGAACACAACAGAATACCGATATAATAAGATGGCAGGGAAAAAAAACAGTAACCTCAAAAAAATGTAACAAACAAACTGCCATGAACATAGACAGGAAAATAAATCATACAGAGAAACAATATGGAATAAATGACAACTCAAAATAACAACACAGTACAAATATGAGAAGAAAAAAGGCAGACAATCTGAGCTTGGTGGAATCCCCCCACGCTCAGAACGTGACACCTCCTGTGTCCACCTAATCACAGTCCGTGTATAAGCAGGCTGTCTTTGTATAAGAGGAATGTACTTGGGTGATAACATGACCATGCAGTGATCCGATTTGCCAATAGAGGGTAGAGCTGTAGCACTATATGCATCTCTGATATTGGCATACATTAAATCCAGTGTTTTATTTTCTCTGGTGGGACAGTCAATAAACTGGTGAAAGTTTGGTAGTGTTTTTCCCAGTGAGACATGGTTAAAATTACCTGTAATGGCCATAAATACGTCAGGGTATTTCTCCAGTAATGTGGCAGTAGTGGAGCTGATGACGTCACAGGCCACCGCTGCGTCAGCTGACGGAGGGACATAGACGATAATTACCAGGGCACACGTATACTGTATTCTCGCGGCATATAATAGGGTCTCATACTCACAGCCAGCAGTTCAATGTCTGGGCTGCACCGCTTTTTTTTCACATAAATGTGTCCAGGATTACATCACCTTTCATTCACAAGAAGTGCCAATCCTCCTCCCCTCTTCTTCCCACTACTTATAACATCCCTGTCCCACCGGATAGTCTGAAAGCCAGGTTAATATCTATGTTAATATCTATGTTAATATCTATGTTAATATCTGGGATCTGTGAGTGTAACCACGTCTCTGTAAAACACACAATACTACACTTAGGATACTACTCCTTTTGCATCCTGACCAGCACTGTGAGCTCATCTGCTTTGTTTCCCAGTGACCTAACGTTCCCGGTGATGAACATCGGTACAGCTGGTTGATGCTTCCTTCTCCTCATCCTTACTTTAGTTCCAGCCCTTCTTCCACGGCGTTTCCTCCTGAGCTCATGTGGGATGAGCTCAGAATGATTACTTATTGTTTTCTTTGAAACAGCAGTACCTGCTAATTCCAGGTCTTTCTGGTGCTCTCCATGATGGGTCTTTGGCTCTTGTATAACTCTTCTGATAATTCTTTTGACTCTTCTGTCAGAAATCTTGCGAGGAGCTCCTGGTCATCACCGCTTTATGGTAAAATGATGTTCTTTCCACTTCCAAACGATGGTTCCAACAGTGCTCACTGGAATATTCAGCAGTTTAGACATGCCCCTGTAACCAATGCCATCATTATGTTTTGCAACAATAAGGTTGCAAAGGTCTAGAGAGATCTCTTCGCTTCTACCCATCGTGAGTTGTTTGTGGTGTGACAATCTGATATCCACAGACCTTTTTAAAGGATATCAGTCAGGACTTAACCCGCTGAAATGAATTTGCACTGGTGGGAGATGTGATGGCTTCCTAAATTCTGATGGATTTCAGCTGATTTCTTGGCTTTCTATGCCTTTTTGCACCTCTTTTTGTTCATGTGCTCAATACTTATTCCCTGTGTCATTCCACTTTACTAAATATAACTTGTTTAGTCAACACAGTTGCTTTAATTTCTTTGCATGTATGGATTACTTGGGTTGTTACTGATCTCTGGTGAAACTCTCAGGTCAATGGCTCCTTCAGAAATATGTTTAGTGAGAACAATGTTGACATGTGCAATACTTATCTTCCCCACTGTGTGTGTGTGTGTATATATATATACAGTATACACATACATACATGCATACACACACAACCACATACACACGCACATGTCTTGCAGTGTTTAAGAATGATCACAAACTTGCTTTCTTGCCATTAATCTAAATGCAACATCTTTTTTGTTATTTTGGCCACTTGTCATTTTCTGTAAATAAATGCTCTAAATGATGATATTTTTACTTGGAATTTGGGTGAGTTGTTTTCAGTAGGTGAGAGAATAAAACAAAATTGTTCATTTTATTCAAACATGTACGTATAAATAGTAAAATCAGATAAAGTGGTAACTTTGCAGTGGTCTCTTTGTTTACGTAATTTTTTTTTCCAGAGCTGTATATCATATTGTCACTGCTGTTCGCAACTGTGCATGCCTTGTGCATTGAGTGACTGTTGATGAAGGAGGGTGGTGGAACTTTGGTTCGGTGTAAAATGGTATAAAAACAGGCTGGTTCATCACTAACAACCCAGGTTTTGAGACTGGAGAAATAACAGAAACTGGTCTGTAAGGGCTATCCTAATAATCATTCTTCAAGTAAAGCAGGGTAAGCTGGTGCACAAAGTTATTTTTATACAACTGTCACATGAATTTGGTTAATGTAGTTTTATTTCACACAAATCTCGTGCATGTGCTTTTGGGCATGTCCTCGTTCATACGATTTGTTTTTATCCTGTATTATATATATATATATATATATATATACTGTATATATACTGTATATATATATATATATATCCTGTACTGCCCTCCCCCGACTGCACAACAACCACTGCTGCCTCTAAAGACATCAAGTACTGCTGCCCACTCCCCACTCCACCAACACCCCCCCACTCCCAACACACAGCCCCCCAACCTGACCTTCACTAAGACCCAGGTGAGGACGGAGCTGAGGAAGATCAAGGCGAGGAAGGCGTCGGGACCAGACGGCATCAGCGCAAAGCTCCTCAAGTCCTGTGCAGACCAGCTGTGTGGGATTGTGGAGTACATCTTCAATCTGAGCCTGAAGCTGGGGAGGGTACCACAGCTGTGGAAAACATCTTGTGTGGTACCTGTACCAAAGACTTCCCACCCCAAAGATCTGAACAGCTACAGACCAGTGGCCTTGACGTCCCACATGATGAAGACCCTGGAGAGACTGCTCTTTGTTCACCTCCGCCCCCTGGTGGAACCAGCGATGGATCCACTCCAGTTCGCCTACCAGCATGGCATTGGGGTGGAGGATGCGGTGATCTTCCTCCTTCACCGTTCTCTGTCCCACCTGGAGAAGCCCGGGAATGTGGTGAGGATCATGTTCTTTGACTTCTCCAGTGCTTTCAACACCATCCAACCGATGATCCTGAAGGACAAGCTGCTGTGCGCAGGGGTGGACCAGCACCTGTCATCATGGATCCTGGACTACCTCACAAACCAGCCTCAGTTTGTGAGAACCCGGGACTGTGTGTCCGACACAATCATCGGTAGCACGGGGGCCCCCCAGGGAACGGTTTTGGCTCCCTTCCTGTTCACCCTTTATACTGCGGACTTCTCACACAACATAACACACTGCCATCTACAGAAGTTCTCTGACGACTCTGCGATCGTTGGCCTCATCTCCAACGGAGATGAAGCTGAGTACAGAGGGCTTATCCAGGACTTTGTGGACTGGTGCCATCGGAACTGCCTCCAGATCAACGCGAGGAAAACTAAGGAGCTGGTGGTGGACTGCCACAGGCAAGGACAACCCCTCACAGCACCAGTAAATATACAGGGAACAGACATCGAGATGGTGACATCCTATAAGTACCTGGGTGTTCATCTGAACAATAAACTAGACTGGTCACACAATACCGATGCACTCTACAAGAAGGGACAGTGCAGGCTATTCCTACTGAGGAGACTCAGGTCTTTTGGTGTACAAGGGGCGCTGCTGAAGACATTCTATGACACGGTGGTGGCATCAGCCATCACTTTTGGAGTGGTCTGCTGGGGCAGTGGCATTACAGCAGCCGATAGGAAGAGACTGAACAAACTGATCAAGAAAGCTAGATCTGTCCTGGGGCAGCGCCTTGACCCAGTGGAGGAGACAGGAGAGAGAAGGATGGTGGCTAAACTGTCATCTCTGCTGGAGTCCGAGTTCCACCCTATGCAGGACATACTGAACGCACTGTGGAGCTCATTTAGCAGCAGACTACATCATCCTAGGTGCACAACCGAGAGGTTTCGCAGGTCCTTCCTACCTACGGCTGTCAGACTGTACAACCTAAGCAGGGCTGCTCACAGAGATTGCAAAAAGACGTGACAACCTAATAGTCTTGAATGCAAAAGACGCAATAGACTTACACAATGGTCCCCTCCGGTATACAACTAGGAAAATACCGGTTGCTATGGAGGGTGAGAATATGTATGGGTACATAATCATACCATGTAGGATAACTAAGTAGACAGTTGTGCTGTTTCATTCCATCTAGCTACAATGCTCCGCACTGTGTGTGTTTATATATATATTTATATATTTACTCTATCTAGCAACAATGCTCCGCACTGTGTGTGTTTATATATCTACCTATTTATTCCATCTAGCTACAATGCTCCACACTGTGTTTATATATTCATATATCTATTCCATCTAGCTACAATGCTCTGCACTGTGTTTATATATCTACATATTATTCCATCTAGCTACAATGCTCTGCACTGTGTTTATATATATCTACATATTTATTCCATCTAGCTACAATGCTCCGTACTGTGTGTTTATATATCTACATATTTATTCCATCCAGCTACAGTGCTCCGCACTGTGTGTTTATATAGTCATATTTATTCCATCCAGCTACAATGCTCCGCACTGTGTTTATATATTTATATATCTATCCCATCTAGCTACAATGCTCCGCACTGTGTGTCATGTATGTATATATATATATATATATATATATATATATATATATATATATACACAGTATATATACAGTATATATATATTTATATTTATATGTACATATGTATACTTGCTGCTCTTGTTTTTTTCTCTTGCCTTCTGATTGTTGCTCTGAGTGTTGCTATCCCTGTGCTGTTGCAATCCTGGAATTTCCCCATTGTGGGACTAATAAAGGCTTATCTTATCTTATTTTATTACATGTTTATAATTGACAAAAGAAAATGTACATGGGCGTGTAACTTTCTACTCCACTGCTGGGGAAAGTTGTTACATATACCAGGATAAGTTGTTACAGTGGGTGGTAAGCTGATAAATTCACAAGACAAAGTACTTCTCTCTATAGTTTTTATTCAAACTGTAAACAAAACACTTATACTTTTGCACTATGCTTTATATCTGAAATAAAACGTGAATGCAGTGTATCAGTCCATACAGAAAAAGATGTCACACTGTTTACGAAATATGGCACGGATTCAAAATTCCTGCAGAAAAGAGGGAAAAGTGCACAAACTCATGGTGGAATTTTGAAGCCATACCTTATTGAGATCGGATATACAGAATCTAAGAAATTCAAATCTATTATTGTGATGATAATTTCTGTAAATAAATTTTTCATTTGATCATAGTTAAAACATTTAGCTTTTTTTTTTTTTTAACAGAATTACACTGTTAGAAAATAACTTGACAGTCATCCACAATTCCACATAGCAGTTACACTGTAACAATGTACCCTTGGCCTCTCTGTAATAATTTTCCCCATCATTGCCATTTAGTTTTGACACCACCAGGAAGGAGCTCTGTACTACTTACATGTCCCCATGTGGCCTGATAAGTCTAGTTTCATGAGCAAAAATATTGTGCACAAGATGACTATGGTCTGACAACTATGACGAAGACAACAGATTTTCAACAGATTACTCAAAGGTGGATTGTCCTCTCCAGGTTGGGGACAGGCTCTTGCCCCAAGTGGAGGAGTTTCAGTATCTTGGGGTCTTATTCATAAGTGAGGGGAGAATGGAGCGAGAGATTGACAGACGGATCAGAGCAGCATCTGCAGTGATGCGAACGTTGTACCGGTCTGTTGTGGTGAAGAGGGAGCTGAGTTCTAAGGCAAAGTTGTCGATTTACCAGTCAATCTACGTTCCTACTCTCACCTATGGTCATGAGCTTTGGGTAATGACCGAAAGAGCGAGATCGCAGATACAGGCGGCTGAAATGAGCTTTTTCTCCATAGGATCGCTGGACTCACCCTCAGTGATAGGGTGAGGAGCTCAGTCATCCGTGAGAGGCTTAGAGTAGAACCGCTGCTCCTCCACATTGAAAGGAGCCAGTTGAGGTGGTTTGGGCATCTGATCTCCTGGACGGCTCCCACTTGAGGTGTTTTGGGCACGTCCCACTGGGAGGAGACCCCGGGGCAGACCCAGGACTCGTTGGACAGACTATGTCTCCCAGCTTGTCTGGGAATGCCTTGGTATCCTCTCTGAAGAGCTGGAGCAGGTGGCTGGGGAGAGGGAAGTCTGGGCTTCTCTGCTTGAACTGCTGCCTCCGTGACCTGGACCGCCGGAAAAGCAGTAGAAGATGGATGGATGGATACTCAGAGGGCTCATAATTCATTTATCTGACCGCTCTCGTGTTCAAAGATCCATGCATGGCTCGTGTGCAGCAGGAAAGTATAAAGTGTACTGCACATACATAGCCAGGAGCGGCACTGGGGTTAAGCTCCCAGTGCTCATAAAATGCTCCTTACGGCGTGCGTCTCGAAAAGCCTCTGACAACTAAGTCCAATTCCTAGCCTGCCCGTGTGGTTTAGTCTCTAAGCCCGGAGGAACTGCTTTTACTAATAGGAGAAGGAGCGAGGGCGGATCTCTGGCGCCTTAAAACCAGATGCTTCGGGTAGACGGTGGCTCGTCAACCTGGGAAGGTAGCCCATCTAGGGGAAGGTAAACCCTGATTTCAAACCTCCGCTGCCTTGCGGCACACCCGGTCACGGGAAAGGCTTCGGGAGTCAACCCTGAGGAAAAATCCGGAGTCGGAGTCCCTAAGGCAGTTCTCTGTTGTGCTCAACATCGTTCTGGCAGCTCCTGCGACGGCGCTGGTGCCAAACTGCAGCAGCCCTGCTGTTCCTCTGGATTCATCAGTGACATGGAGAGGGGGGACATGCTGCATGGGCAACATCTTGTCCTCCATATCTTCCTGCCCAGGCTTGAATCCTACCAACGCCCAACGCTGGAAGGTAGAACACCGGTGCGCATCGGCCTGTTCAGCCACAGGCGGTGCTGTTCTAGCAGAGTAGATGTTTAGGATTCTCTTCCATGGTCATCATAGACTGACGGAGGCCGACGTACGTACGAGTCTAAAATTAGAAAGGGCAGGAGGGGGTGTAATAACCTGCCCCGTGTAACTTTTTGCCCCGGCTTACCCGACAAAGCAGCTACTTTCCACCAGTGGTCAAGTTATAAGCAACTTTTAACTTTTTATATGAGTCAGTTATATTTGGATTCATACTGTATATCACAAGTCGGGACGCTAATTTTTCCAAGACAAACTATGTTGTCTATATTGTCTCTTAATGTGAACTGTTTCAATGAGTGCTTACTCAACACTGACAATGCAATGCTGCCTCTGTCTCTTTCATCATTCATCCACCTTATTCCTAGCCCCTATGATGCCTTGTGTGAATTATGGGCGCAACTTCCAGTACTACATTAGAATGTGTGGTTGTCACTGAAATGGAACACTTTTCCTTGTTAAAAAACAATAACTTCGGCATCAAAAATGCGGGAAAGCGGCTTTTTGCACCTCAAAAAAAGTAATATAATCATACCACTTCCCACGACTATTGAGGGATGAGAAGATGACCTTAAAAAGTGGCCTGGCAGACAGTAGCTCCGTTTGTTAGCTCCGCTGCTAAGATGCTAACGCTGTAAACAAATAAAAGCTGAGATATATCAATGTTTCCACTGCAATAAAGTTGGATGCATTTTGTTTAAAGATGTTGAACATAATCAGATTTACCTCAGAGCAGATGTAGAATCTAGTCAGAGCCACAAAGAACCGCAACACCGTGCATAGGTGTTTTAATGTCGGGGTAAAACAGACAGCTACAGCTGTTCGTTTCACCCCAAAATTAACATGCTCATGTTGCTGTCATGCCCTGAATGCTTGTTATTTTAGTTAACACGTACAGACCTTTTCTGACAATTGTTCAAAATTTTATTGATCTATGTTTGTGACCTGTGCTGGCAAAATGAGTCAGAATGTGCACCGCGTCATTAGGAGCTACAGGCAGGAGAAGTCATAAATCATGATTCTTTCTTTGTTTGCTAGCACCAAGTCCCGGGAAAACCCCCGTGAGTGCCTAGTATCATTGTAAAGCTTAGAAATCATACTTTGTAAAAACACGTGTTTTGGCAGAAGACGTACGTAACTCCCGACCGATCGAATGCGAGTTTTAAACCTAGCCAAAATATAAACAAATCAGCTTTTTCTGGGCCCACTTTTTTGCATTTTCTACAAATTAAATATCATTTTGAAGGTCTTTCAATATAGAATATGGAAAACACTGTGATGATCTGGTGAACGCGCTCCCCCTCCCTTTCTGTGGGAGGTCATTTGTCTCTTTCCCGGGCTCTGCAGGTCATCAACGCACCTGCATGAGTGGACGCACCTGCTGCCTCTTCTCTGCCAGCGTTTAAAAGGACCTGCTTGTGAACACTTCTGCGCTGGCTCGTTGGGTACTGTTGCCTAAAATAAGGTTTAGAATTGTGTTGTTAGGAACCCAGCCTAATCCTCCTTTTCCTCCTCTCTCCCCAGGTTGCTGCCATCTCTGCGGTGCGTCTCCGGGATTGTGGTGCGCTCACCTGTCTCCTCATCATCTTCACCCTGGACTGCCTTCTCCACCCGGTCAGACTCCCGCCAGGTCCTCTCCTCTCCAATTCCTCCGCCAGCTCTGCCCTGCTGGCTTCTCCACCTCCTCGCTGGGCTCCTCTGCCGGGCTCTTTGCTCACTTGTAGTAAGATAAACCCCTGCTCTAATCCAGTATTCCCAGTCTCACTCCTCATTACTAACCAGCTCTCGTCTCTCTCCCCCCACAGGCTGTGTTCCCTCAGCGTGCGCTGCTTTCACTTCAGCTGTGTGTTTTCAATAAAGTTGTGCTTAATGTTTCTACTCCGCGTTTGAGTGTCTTCTCTGGTGTTAGCTGCCTTGCACATGAGCTTTACACTTTTAGTCATGACAAAAACGTTACCTCAGTTTTGATAATTTCCTCAAAGTGACTCATTTTGCCAGCACGGGTCACATTTTGTGATAATTTAAAAATTAATGCATGCTAAAGCTGCTAGTCCATATCGTTCCAAGGCAGTGCAACGAATGCAAAAAAACCCAAAAGACTGTTTGATATCTTTCATAAATCATTAAGCCTTGGGAAGCAAACTGTTAGTATTTTTTATTTATTATTTTATTTCATGCAGCCTTCATTCTGGTGACATACTGTATATAACACATAAACGTCAGATCTGTGACATTCATACAAGTGAAATCATACCTGGCGTGCTCTTGTGTCTGTCCTGTGTCTGTACCACCGATCACACCAACAGTCCTTTTTCGTTCAGTGCATGATCTATGCATTGCTGGTGAGAAGCCTCCATTTATACAGTCTATGGCACAACCACGAACACCAGCAACGAGTACCAGAACTACGCCAAAACATTAAAAAAAAAAATACAAAAACTACAAGTGCTGAAATTAGCTGCCACTTTAGTCCACATACGTGTTTTGCACTCTACATTAAAATTAATTTGAAAAACTTTTAAAATCGCTATTTTAAATGCCTCTGCTACTCCACGCTTGCTGACTGATTTAACACTACTTCAGCCAAAACCAGAAGTTCTGCCCATAATTGTTCCTACAGCGGCACCCCCAAGAATAAGGTGGATGGGTTCTTTTAACGGACCTCTTGCACAGTGTAGAGTAGTGTACTTCTGCATTCCAGTCCTCCCACAGTTCCGGCTCCACTTCCATTATATTTTACCATTCCCTGGTGCTTTCTCATCAATAAATCAATCTTATCACTTTCACTTATCATTGTACATACTGGAAATAGTGTGTGGGCAGATTATTTTTTCTTTATAAAGTTTGCGTTTCACATTTTGATCGTTGTTGTAACCGTATTGAGCCGTTTAATAGCTCCCCAGTTAGCTTAGTGGCTAGCAGCTATCATGTTTGTTTATGTCTGAGCCATTCCAAATACCGCTGTGTGGGCTGTAATAGACCTGTGAAACTCACTGAAACATATGTCCGACTCCCAGTTGTTACCCGACTTCTTTTAATATTATTTGGGTATGCAGAATCCCTCGGCTATTGATGTTACCATTACTGTTATTGATATTAGCTTAGTTAGCTTCCAGTTGCTAGTGTATTTATTCTCATAATAAACTTTGACTGACCCCACTGCATGGACTCAAATGAACGTGAATGAGCTTGTGTAAAGACTTTGTCCAATATATGTTCATTATACGGGTCTATTACAACCCATGCAGTGGTATTTCATGCACTTTCAGTTGCGACACTTGATAATCACATGGATATCCTGCAATTCTTTTTGGTATTAGAATTTAAGCTCATGCGATATCTTGGTTTTCAAGTGCCCATTTGAAAGGGATGATATGATGTACATTTTAGAAATATTAATGGAGGATGGCAGTATGATTCGGCAGTTGATTTCACATCACATATTGCAAATTTTAACCCAGTAATCAAAACCAAAGAACATGAAGCACTTCAGTTGAGCCAACAATTACAAAAAAAAAAAAAAAATCTAATTTCATGATGATCAAAAGAAAACAGTGATGGTCTCGCATGTCTTTGTTATGTCACAACACAAACGCATAATAGGGAACAACAAAGGCATCGCCAAAGCACTGACAAGAGTAGCACGAGCAACACCAAGCAACAGAAACATTCGACACAACTTGAACATCGCCGTGAGAGAGAGAGAGCTTACTTCCTGTGGGGATCAAGTCCCTGTCTGGAATGAAGAGTTTATACCCATAATGCTTCTCCAGTACGTCGGGGAGGATCTCCAGGGCAAAACGCTCCTCCTCTCGGGTCTCTTGGCTCCACTGGTCCGGGTCCACTTTGGTGTAGGACAAGTAAGCGTCATAGTCCTTGTTATCTGCAGGTTAAGGTGGGGCAGACAGACAGTGCCAATCATCAATGTAAGTTAGCAGAGCTTTGATTGTCCAGACTCTTTAATTCAGTTTTACGATATCTGCAATCAAGCAGAAGCAGAGAGAGAGAAATCAACCTCGGGTCTCAGCACACTGAACACTTACATCACTTCAAGCAATAAAAAGCTCCCAAAACCACTCTGCTTCAATTAAGTGTGTATACATTTTATGATTTCAACATAATGTTTCCTACTTTTGTCAGCAAAATTATGCATAGTTATACCCCAGATTCTCACTATCTATTTTCTCTGTGGTGTACAGAGAGCTATCCATTCGCTGCTGGACTTCATTGAGACAGGACGCCTCCATTACACTGACCTCTGGGCACCTCTGCCCATCTGAGTGCTTTTCATTACAGTTCCATCCCCACTGACAAATAATGTTGCCTTGATAGCTACTTTGCCCACTGCAGGCAAAACAAATTAGACGCTTGCCTGTGCTAAACGGCCAGCCCTGCCTGCTATGCTGGCGCATGGCGCTGTTCCATCAGCTACATGAAAGCCCTGACTGATGATGGATTTGAAAGGACTGAGCTAGGAGGAAAGTTAATGTTTCGTCATCTTAAGTGAGGGCACTCTGCTACAATGACTCAGGAGAATGGAAGATGTGGAAGTGACATAATGGCTTTGGTAATGTGTTCAAGCTGAATGGAACAACCAAACCACTTTATCAAGCTGTTTTGGTTTTTTTTTTTTACAAGTCAGACAGATTTTAGGGTTGAACCAGCTAATTTATAACAAAAGGTTCAAAAACAATAACCACACATTCCAAATGTTTTATTTTTCCACTTCTGAGTTGAGTTATGATCTCAGGAGCACTGCAAAGCAGTGTTTTTGTTTTTTTTTTAACAGAGGTAGTAGTGCTTATTCTGTATTAAAAGTCCCATTTAATGCACTTTTTTCACATGCTGACAGTTTTCTAAGATCTTAATGAAATGTCTGTGACATACTTTGGTCAAATTGCCTTTAAATATTGTATTATTGTGAATCAGCTTTTGCTGCCTTCTTCAGAATGGCTTGTTTCAGTGCATGTCACTTTAAATATTCATGAGCCCCAGCTAATCCCACACACCCTATTTTATCACTTGGGATGCTCCTAATGTTATTGGCTAATGTTAGCTGCCTAGCTCCTAGCTCAGGTCGCTAACACAGCCTAAGCCAGCAAACTTCAAATCAAATCAAATCAACCTTTATTGTCATATTGCTGTACATACAACTGTAGTGCAGGCAAGATGAAATTGCGTTTCTCTCGGCATCCATATAAGTAAAAAGAACATAATTTAAGACACACTCTCACACACCCTCACCCCCCACCCCAACACAGCCATTCACACATCCCTGAGACATACTTGAAAACTAACTAGAACTATAATACACAAATAATATACATAATGTCCATAAGGTGCAGTAGTACGTATGAAAGATTCCGGATCAACTGTTCAGCATCCTAACAGCTTGTGGAAGGAAGCTGTTCATCAGTCTGGTGGTTCTGCCTCTGATGCTCCAGAATCGTTTGCTAGATGGCAGCAGTTCAAAGTGTTTATGCAGAGGGTGAGAGTGGTCCTTGACAATGTTCAGTGCTCTGCTCCTACAACGGTTCTGAAAAAGTTCTTGGACAGAGGGGAGGGAAACTCCAATTACCCTCTCAGCTCCCTTAACCATCCTCTGCAGGGCTTTTTTGTCTGACATACTGCAGCTGGAGTACCATGTTGCAATGCAATATGTCAGAACACTCTCCACCACACCTCTGTAGAAGGTCCTGAGGATGCAGATGGGTAGAGAGGCCTGTTTGAGTTTCCTCAAGAAGTGCAGTCTCTGCTGGGCCCGCTTCCTGATCCCCAAGGAATTCTTGCTCCAGGTCAGGTCCTGCGAGATCTGCACTCCAAGGAACTTGATGTTCTCCACTCTCTCCACCAAAAGGCCACAGATGCTGAGAGGGACGTGTTCAGGCTGTGACCGCCAGAAGTCGATAATCATCTCCTTCATTTTGTCCACGTTGAGCATCAGATTGTTTTCCCTGCACCAGCCCTCCAGGTCTCTAACTTCTTCCTTGTACATTGATTCCTCATCCCTCTGAATAAGTCCCACCACTGTGGTGTCATCTGCAAACTTAATAATCTGGTTCCCCTTGTGTCTGGATACACAGTCATGCCTTAGAAGTGTAAACAACAGTGGACTGAGTTCGCAGCCTTGAGGGGATCCAGTGCTCAGCGTGATAGAGTTGGAGATGTTATTTCCAACACGGACAGACTGAGGTCTCTCAGTCAGGAAATCCAGGATCCAGAGACATGTGGCGGTGTTCAGACCGAGAAGGAGTAATTTCTCCATCAGTCTCTGGGGAATAATGGTGTTGAATGCTGAACTGAAATCAATGTACAGGAGTCTGGCGTAGGTGTCTTTTTGATCCAGGTGGGTGATGACAGAGTACAGGTTGGTGACTATAGCATCCTCTGTGGAGCAGTTTGAATGATATGCAAACTGGAGCGGGTCATGTGATGCAGGGAGGCAGGCTGTGATGTGTGGTTTGACAAGGTGTTCAAAACACTTCATCACAATTGGTGTCAGTGCAACAGGACGATAGTCATTCAGACAGGACACAACTGGTTTCTTTGCCACCGGTACTATGGTAGAGGTCTTAAAGCATCTGGGAACGATGGCCTGACTCAGGGAAATGTTATAAATGTCAGTCAGGACATCCGCCAACTCGCTCGCACAGTCTCAGAGCACACGTCCCGGGATGTTGTCTGGACCTGCAGCTTTATGTGGGTTGACCCTGATTAGGGTCCTTCGTGTGTCTGCTGCGTTGATGATGATAGCTGGCCCAACAGATGGTGGAGATGGGCCAGCCCTCCCTCTGATTGTTGGGTTTGATACTTCAAAACGTGCAAAGAAGTTGTTGAGCCTGTCTGGAAGCGAAGCGTCGTCATCATCGACCCCCTGCCTAGACTTATAATCCGTCAGCGCCCGAACTCCCTGCCACATCCATTTGGTGTTCCTTGTGTCACAGAGGTGTCCCTGGATTTTCTCCGCATAGGCGCGCTTTGCCGTCTTAATTCCCTTTGAGAGCACAGACCTGGCTGAGCGGAGGGCGATCCTGTCCTTCGCTCTGAAAGCTGCATCTCTGGCTGTGAGCAGTGAGCGCACCTCTGCAGTCATCCAGGGCTTATAGTTGCCCCGTGCAGTGATAGTCTTCACTTTAGTGACATCCTCTGTGCACTTCGCGATGTAGCTGGTGACCGTTTCAGCATACTCTTCCGCATCTGTCCCGTCTCCCTGGGAGGCTACTATTTTGAAGACCTCCCAGTCTGTGTGCAGAAAACAGTCCTTAAATGCTGAGGCTGCACCCTCTGGCCAAATCCTGATTTGATTCTCTACTGGCCTGCTGCGCTTCAGTAAAGATTTGTAGGCAGGCACCAGCATCACGGATAGGTGGTCAGAATGGCCGAGGTGGGGGCGAGGTGTTGCCTTATAAGCATCTGGAAAGTTTGTGTACACCAAGTCCAACATATTCTCTCCTCTGGTCTTAAAGTCTACACATTGTTTAAACTTGGGGAGCACAGTCTTTAAACTGGTGTGATTAAAATCCCCCGCAACCACCACAAAACTGTCCGGGTGTGAAGTTTGAAATTCACTGATAGCATCGTGCAGCTCTCCGAGTGCCTCGTTAGCATTAGCTTTAGCATAGAATGGCCGACAATTTATGATAAGGAACTCCGCCAACGGAGAGCAGTGTTTAGATACTAATGTATCGTTAACGCACCAGTTCTTGTTAATATAGATACATAGCCCCCCCCCCCCCCCCGGCTCTTACTGGAGCTAGCAGCCTCTCTGTCAGCCCGGAACGAAGTCATCCCTTCCAGCTGAATGGCCGCGTCAGGGATGTTGTCGTGGAGCCATGTTTCCGTGAACGTAAGCACACAGCAGTCCCTCCACTCTCTCCGGGTTTCTCGCAGCAGACGCAGCTCGTCCAGCTTGTTGTCGAGGGAGCGGACATTGGAAAGAAGGAGCGACAGTACTGCTGGTCTGGGGGGGTTAGCCTTTAGCCTAGCATGAATCCCGGCTCTTTTTCCTCACTTCTGTTTGCGTTCGCGCCGCTTGCGCTTCCTCCTCTCCTGGATAGCTGCCAGCGGAATCTCCGACAGTATTCCATGCTGGCATAGAATGTCCAAGTTACATCCGAGCGGCACAATTCTTGCAGCGTGCAGTACCTTGATGTTTAATAAGGTCTCACGGTTGTAAGTTTTACAGAATGTACGTCTGGGATGATCAAAACACTCAAAACTCTCACACTCACTGATGCCTAAAGGGGCCGCAGCGTCCATGCGTGCCGCCATTTTACTTATATCTGTCGTAAAGAATAAATAAAATAAAGCATCACTGGTGGACAGGAGTGTTTGGTTTCAGTGGTTGATAGGATATGACTGGTCTCTGGAGTACAATAAGCACAGAAACAATTGCGGATAAGTGAATGTGAAACTGCTAATGGCAGGTAGATGCCTTTGGTCCCGTTCAGAGTATAATAAACTATCGCAAAATAAGCTAAAATAATGTCAAAGAATGATGAATATGGTTAAATGTTGGTAGATTATCAAGGATTCCAATGGGTTGATACAATTTCTAAAAAAAAAAAAAACAGTGATCAAAACCGGCCATGATTAGACATTTTAGGTAACGATGGACAGACCAACTTTGACTGTCTAGCCAAGCTAATGCTAATGGTTCATCATTTTAAAAACGTAAAAAAAAATAAGCCAGAATTATGTGAGCTACAATCTAATATTGACTGTAGATTAGTTAGTAGGTCTGTAATTGGCCAAATGTAACCAAGGGGACGGGCAGTTAAGCCCCAACCGGTGGCGTCCAACCGGGGGATCAAACCCATAACCTGCGGCTCCAGAGTCCAGCACTCTACCTGTGTTGCCAAGAGGGTCGACCCACTTGGCAAGCCAAGTAGGAATGCTTTTATTGACTCTGTTACATATTTCCCCCCCAGATTTTGACATCATCCCAATGTCATAAGTGTATTTAGCTTTCAGGCTTTGTTAGGATGGCCACCTTCTGACACCAGCATCTGTAGATTAGATAACCCAGTCTCAGGGGGTGCACAAGCCAGTGTACTCCTAGTGTTGGTCCCAAGCTCGGGTAAATGGGGATGGTTGTGTCAGGAAGGTCATCCGATGTAAAACCTTTGCTAAATTAAACATGCGAATCATGACGAATGAGACTTTCATACTGGAACGATCGAGGCCCGGGTTAACAATGACTGCCACCGGTGCTGTGAACTGACAGGGTGCTGGTGGAAATTGGGCTACTGTTGGTCGAAGATCAAGGAAGAGGAGAGGGGGAAGGTGTGTTAGGAGGGAGAGAGAGAAAAGGAAAGGTAGAAGTGTGGAGGTGAGAGCCGGGACATTAAATGTAAGGACTATGACTGGTAAAGGCAGAGAGTTAGCTGATATGCTGGAGAGAAGAAAGGTAGATATACTGTGTTCAAGAAACCAGATGGAAGGGAAGCAAGGCTAGGAGCATTGGAGGTGGATTTAAACTGTACTATTATGGTGTAGATAGGAAGAGAAATGGAATAGGAATAATCTTGAAGGAAGAGTATGTGAAGAGTGCTCAGAAGGTAAAGAGAGAGTCAGACAGAATCATGAGTTTGAAGCTAAAAGTCAAAAGTGTGATGTTGAATGTTATCGATGTGTATGCCCCACAAGTTGGATGTCAGGTAGAAGAGAAAGAGGATTTCTGGAATAAGTTGGATGAAGTGGTAGAGGGTGTTCCCCGGGGGGAAGAGATTGGTGATTGGAGCGGACTTTAATGGACATGTACAGTATTTGAAGGGAATACAGGTGATGAGGAGGTTCTGGGTAGGTATGGTTTTAAGGAGAGAAATGTGGAAGGACAGATGGTTGTGGGTTTTGATAAAAGGATGGAAATCGCTGAGGTGAACACATACTTTAAGAAGAGAGAGGAACATCGGGTGACTTACAAGAGTGGAGGAAGGTGCACACAGGTGGACTACATCCTATGCAGAAGGAGAAATCTTAAAGAGGAGACTACAAGGTGGTGGCAGTAGAGAATGGAGATAGACAGCATTGGATAGTAGTCTGTACGATGACTTTGGAAAGCAAGAATAGAATAGGCTTTATTGTCAATGTACAGTAGTACAACAAAATTG
The DNA here is from genome assembly GCA_020510985.1 of Pholidichthys leucotaenia. Lineage (NCBI taxonomy): Eukaryota > Metazoa > Chordata > Actinopteri > Cichliformes > Pholidichthyidae > Pholidichthys > Pholidichthys leucotaenia. The sequence goes on along the minus strand of CM035845.1, from coordinate 250,273,194 downwards.
TGGGTTCTCCACCAGGCTGCTGTGCAATAAAGTAAGTGAGAAGAATTTGAAATAAAACAGTTACAGAACACAGGATTAACCATATGACTGAAATAAAAATAAAAGTAAAAATAACAAATAGCCCATAGGTATATACACAGGTAGGGTAGTGGCTTCATGGGTGGAACTATGTACATAAGAGTGTGGCGTGCAGAACACATAATTGAGTAAAATGACCCAAGGATTATGGAAAATATGTACAATAGTGATTTCACAGATGGGTCAATATACATGAAAGTGAGGAGTGCAATGACAGGTGAGTTATAGTGATAATTAAAAAGTCTTCAGTTCTGTACATGTGAGCGTTCAGAGGGAGGTGGATGGGGCCTCTGTTTGCAGTTTGGATGGCCCAGGGGAAGAAACTGTTTGTTAGTCTGGAGGTGTGGGACCTGATCGATCTGAACAGTTGTCCAGAGGGAAGCAGGTCACACAGGTGGTGGGCGGGATGTGAGGGGTCTCCTGTGATGGCCTTGATCCTTCTGAGACAGGACGCTCTGGAGATGTCTTCCAGGGAGGGCAGAAGGTTGCCAATAATTTTTGGGCGGTGTTGATGACCCTCTGCACAGACTTCCTGTTCTCGGCCGTGGAGCTGGTGTACCACACACCCACACAGTAGGTGAGCACGCTCTCCACTGAGTAGCGATAGAAGGCCAGCAGCAGCTTCTGGTCCATGTTGTGCTTCCTCAGGACATGGAGGAAGTGCAGCCGCTGCTGGTCTTTCTTCACCAGAGCCTTGATGTTGACAGTCCAGGAGAGGTCAGAGGAGATGTGCGTACCGAGGAACCTGAAGGAGGGGACATTTTCCACGCAGTCGCCATTTATGGGGGGGGGGGGGGTAGTCCTGTCTGTTCTTCCTGAAGTCCAAAATGAGTTCTTTGGTTTTTTGAACGTTCAGTTTCAGGTTGTTTGCTTGGCACCACAGCAGCAGATTCTCAGTTTTGTTGTATTGTTTTTTAGCAATGGAATGTCAATAAAGGCACTTTGACTTTGACTCTACCTCCGCCCCGTATGCCTTCTCATCGTCATCAGTGATGAGCCCAATCAAGGTGGTGTCATCCGCATATTTCATGATGACAGTGGTTGGGTGGGCTGGAATACAGTCAAAGGTGTACAGGGAGTACAGTAGAGGGCTTAGCATGCAGCCAGTGCTGAGAGACAGTGTGGAGGAGTGGTGGGGGCCAAGTCTGACTGTTTGTGGGTGGTTGGTGAGACAGTTTTTTATCCAGGAGCAGGTGGTGGTGGTGGTGGTGGGGGAATCTGGAGGAGGTGCAGTTTGATAACCAGAATGTCCAGGATGATGGTGTTAAAAGCTGAGCTGTAGTCCACAAAGAGCATCCCCACGTAGCTCCTTGGGTTCTCCAGGTGGCTCAGCGCTCTGAGGAGAGGGGTGGAGATGGCGTCTTCCGTAGACCAGTTATCCCTGTAGGTGAACTAATGGGGGTCAAAAGAGGGGGGAAGACAGTCCCTGATGTGCTGGGACACCAGTCGTTCAAAACATTTCATGACTACAGACGTGAGTGCTATGGGTCTGTAGTCATTCAGGCTGTCAATTCTGGCCTTTTTGGGGATTCAATTCAATTCAACTTTATTTATATAGCGCCATATCACAACAAAAGTCATCTCATAGCACTTTCAAATGTTGGGGAAACCCCACAATTGCAGAAAGACACCAGCCATCAGGCGATCCCCTGTGAGCAAGAACTAGGCGACGGTGGAGAGGAAAAACTCCCTTTTAACAGGAAGAAACCTCTAACAGAACCAGGCTCAGGGAGGGGCAGTCATCTGCTGCGACTGGCTGGGGGGTGAGGGGATAGAGAAGATGAAAAAAATAGACATAAGAGAGCAAACATTAACAGAGAGAAGCCGAGTACATTACTGGAGGTCACCCGGCAGTCTAAATCTAATAACAGCAAAACAAAGGGAGGGTTAAGAGACACAAGATAATTCCCTAATCGTAGGCTATATTGAAGAGGAAGGTTTTTACCCTATTGTTAAAAACAGAGATCGAGTCTGACTCCCGAACCCAAATTGGTAACTGGTTCCACAGGAAAGGAGCTTGATAGCAGAAGGCTCTGCCTCCCATTGTACTTTTGGAGATTCTAGGTATTACAAGTAATCCAGCATTTTGGGAGTGCAGTGCTCTGATAGGATGATAGGGTAGTATCAGATCTTTTATATAAGAGGGGGCCTGATTATTGAGAGCTTTGTAAGTGAGAAGAAGGATTTTAAACTTAATTCTAAACTCTATGGGAAGCCAGTGAAGGGAGGCCAAAACCACAGAGATATGATCTCTCTTTCTAGTACTTGTTAAAACTCTTGCAGCAGCATTTTGGAACAACTGAAGACTTTTTAAAGATATTTTAGGACAACCTGATAATAATGAGTTACAATAATCTAATCTAGAGCTAACAAAAGCCTGGATCAATTTCTCAGCATTACTCAGAGACAAGATGCTTCTAATCTTGGCAATATTACGCAAATGATAGAAGACAGTCTTAGATACAAATTTAATATGTGAATTAAAAAACAGATCTTGATCAAAAATAACTCCAAGGTTCCTCACAGAACTATTCAGAGCAAGAGTAGCCGCATCCAAATTAAGAGTTTGATTTGGAAAGGTATTTCTAAGGTTTTTGGGACCAACCAGGATGACTTCAGTCTTATCTGGGTTTAATAGCAGAAAATTACAAGTCATCCAAGCTTTGATTTCCCTAAGACAGGCATCAAATAGCAAAAGTAATACCTCTATACAAAACAGGAGACAGTCATTGTTTCACAAATTACAGGCCAGTCTCTTTACTCTCACAATTCTCCAAAATACTTGAAAAAATCTTCACTAAGAGACTGGATGATTTCATTGAAAAACACAACCTCCTTACAGACAGCCAGTATGGTTTTAGAGCAGATAAATCTACATCTTTGGCACTGATCGAACTTATAGAAGAAATTACTAGTTGTATAGATAAAAAAAAGTTTGCTGTAGGAGTATTTATAGATTTAAAGAAAGCTTTTGACACCATTGACCACAGAATACTACTAAGAAAACTGGAAAGGTATGGGATAAGAGGGGTCGGACTGAGTTGGGTGGAAAGTTATTTAAGTAACAGACAACAATTTGTACAAATTGGTGAGCACAAATCACCCTTCATGGACATCACTTGTGGTGTGCCCCAGGGGTCAGTTTTGGGACCCAAACTCTTTATTTTGTATATAAATGACATATGCCAAGTATCAAAAATTCTGAAATTTATTTTGTTTGCGGATGACACAAATATCTTTCGCACTGGTGAGAATTTGCAGCAGGTTTTAGAGGTGGTCACAACTGAAATGAAAAAGTTAACGCAGTGGTTCAACAAAAATAAATTATCTCTAAATCTAAAAAAAACAAAGATTATGTTGTTTGGAAATTATAAAATAAATCATGAAATAATGGTAACAATAGATGATACCAGAATAGAAACAGTACAGGAAAATAAGTTTCTGGGGGTGACGCTAGACAATAAAATCTGCTGGAAACCTCACATCAGTCACATCCGGGCCAAGTTGGCAAAATGTATAGGCATACTGGGGAAGACAAGACACATCTTGGACTATAAATCATTGGTCTTACTGTACAATTCACTGTTTCTATCTTATCTTAACTACTGTGTAGAAGTCTGGGGAAACACCTACAAGACCAACCTACAGTCAATATGCACATTACAAAAAAGGGCTATAAGGATAATAAACAATGTAGGATATAGAGACCATACCAATTCGTTGTTTTTAAAGTCACATGTCATAAAGTTCATCGATTTAGTTAAATTTAAGACAGCACAAGTCATGTACAGGGCAATTAATAATCAACTCCCAACTGATATACAAAAAATATTTAAAAAAAGAGACAATGATCATAATTTGAGAGGAGACTTAAACTTTACAAAACCCAAGATACGAACAACCAAGAAAAGTATGTGCATATCTGTCTGTAGGGTGGATTTGTGGAACAGTCTGGAGCCGGAACTGAAACTATGTACAAACAGAAATCAATTTAAAAAGAGGTATAAACATTATTTGCTGAAAGGATATATGTTAGAAGGGTAGTATTTATATGTATGATTCACTATGCTCACTCTGGGACACTATGGGACACTATGGAATGGTGGGTGGGACAGCACTGTGTATATCTGTGTTGTTTGAGGCTGGTTTTGATGCATGGACATCAATGCATGTTAGGATGGATGGGTGTTAATGTTGATATGTACAAAATACAGTTAATTGTTTACTTGGGGTCTTAAATGTGGTAAATTGTATATAATTCACATGGGTGTATTTATGGAAAAGAGGAGATGGAATTAATAAGTGTTCACTTCTTCCTTCTCCCTTTCGAACACTGTATACTGTTACTTTATTGCATTTGTCATTTGTTTTGATTTTGTTATACTTTTTTGTTCGAAATAAAGTATCTATCTATCTATCTATCTAACTTGGCTAATTGATTACAATCATCGGGCTTCATTGACAGGTATAATTGTGTGTCATCTGCGAAACAATGAAAATGTATACAGTGCTTTCTAATGATGTTACCTAACGGAAGCATATATAAACTAAAAAGAGTAGGGCCTAACACAGATCCTTGTGTAACTCCATGACTGAGCTTAGAGTTGGAAGAAAACTCATTATTGATATGAACAAACTAAAGTCTATTGGACAAATAAGATCTAAACCACTGCAGTGAAGTACCATTTAGTCCAACAAAGTGTTCTAATCTATCAAGTAGAATATCATGATCGATAGTATCAAAGGCTGCACTAAGATCTAAAAGGACAAGTACAGAAACAAGTCCATTATCAGATGCGATAAGAAGGTCATTAGTGACCTTCACTAAGGCTGTTTCAGTACTATGATGAATTCTGAACCCAGATTGAAACTCTTCAAATAAACCATTTCCCTGTAAGTGGTCAAATAATTGCGTAGCAACAACTCTTTCTAAGATTTTTGAAATGAAAGGCAGATTAGAGATTGGTCAATAGTTAGCTAAAACTCCTGGATCGAGCGTTGGCTTTTTAAGTAAGGGGATGGGGATGGGGATGATGGTGGAGGCCTTGAGGTAAGAGGGGATGGTGGCGTGCATCAGGGAGAGGGTGAACAACTTGGTGAGGATCCCTGCCAGCTGGCCTGCACATGCTTTGACCACCGCTCCTGGGATGCCGTCTAGACCAGCAGCTCTGCGGCGGTTCACTGCTCTCAGTTGCCTTCTCACCTCGTGCACCTGTGGGGGGGGTGGGGGGTGGGGGGCGAGAGGGGGGAAGGTTTGGGGAGGGGGTGCCCAAACCGGGCAAAGAAGCTGTTAAGCTCCTCTGCCAGAGTGAGGCTGTTGTCTGATGCTGGGGGGCCCTGGTCCCTGTAGTTGGTGAGGGTCTGGATGCCTCTCCACATCTGTTGGGGGTTGTTGTCTGTGAGGAAGCCCTCCACCTTCCTCCGATAGGCATTTTTAGCGAGTTTTAGCGAGTGCTATTCGACTTGTTTCTTTCGGCTCCCTCAGCACTTAGTCCTCCAGATAATCAACAGTATATTTGTTTTCATAACACTGGCGGGCAGCATTTGACTCTCAAGGACAGCTGTCTGGCAAAACTATTCCATCTGCCGTGCTCAAGGACACTGGCCTTTGCTTCAGACTGTAGTCATAACATCTGCTGAGGAAGAGACATTGTTGTCCTCCAACTGATTGTCACTGATTGCACTCAACTTACACAAACTGATCCACTATACTGACTCGAAGATATACACTCACTGCTCTCTTTGTGTTATTGTGTGAATTCTATTGTCTGCTAATTGTGCAATGAGAGTTTTTTTCTTGTAATCATAATATCGGTCATATATGAACTTTATTCTGATAAACAATGCTTTTTTCTCTCTCCTATTGTGTCCACCCCTCCCTTCTCCCCATTGCCTTCTTCTGTTCCCCTCCTGCTGACAGGCGCCTCCACGGCTCGCCGCGTCACTGAGAATGTCATTTATGACGTTTCAGTGTCAAGTCAAATTCCTCGTATATTTACCTGTTATTTACTTGTAAATGTGCTTGGCAATAAACTTATTCTGATTCTGATTTCATGCCTCTCCTCAGGTTAGCTCTGGCAGTGCTGTACAGAGAGCTGTTCCTCTGTCTGAAGGCTGAGTTGCAGACTCTGATCAGAGCCTGGACTTCACTGGTCATCCAGGGTTTGCGGTTTGGAAATACCCAGATGTGTTTGATGACTGTCATATTTTCTATACAGCATTTGATGTCGAAAAGGACAGATTTGGTGTAGGAGTCCAGGTCCTGCTGTTCAAAGATGCTCCAATCAGTGCAGGCAAAGCAGTCTTGTAGCTGGAGAAGAGCGTTTTCAGGCCAGGTTTTAATTGTTTGTTTGGTAGGGCAGGACTCTTCCTAAGGGGGGGAATAGGCAGGAATTAGAAACAGAGAGCAATGATCTGATTGTCCAAGGTGGCAGAGGGGGGTAGCTCTGTATGCATGCTTAATGTTGCTGTAAACATGATCCAGTGTTCTTTCCCCTCTTGTGGGACACAACATGTTGGTAGAATTAGAGAGTACAGTCTTTAAGCATACTTTGTTAAAATCCCCTAGAATAATGTGGACTGCGTCGGTCTGATCGCTTTGCTGCCTGCTGACAATGTGCTGGAGGTGATTGAGTGCTAAGCTAACGTTAGCATCAGGAGGAATGTAAATGGCTGTTAAAATTACTGCTGTTCGCTCGCAGTGGAGATAAATAGGCCTACACAGGAAGAAAAAGGCCTCTAAGCTCGTTGAACAGTGGCTATGAATTATTCTGCTGTTTTTACACCAAGTCTGAAGCACATAAACTCAGAGCCCTCCTCCTTCCCTTACCAGAATCAACACTGGTCGAGACTGTGTGTAGTTCAGCCAGGTAATTCTACAGTGGCAGCTGGAATGCGTTCGGTCAGCCATGATTCGGTCACAATCAGAATTCGACACACCCAGACATAGCAGTCCCGGATGTAGCGATTATAGGTGATCTCCGTGCACAGCTCATCCATTTTGTTGGTGAGAGATCTGGTGTTGGTGAGGAAAACTGAAGGGAACGGTGGTTTGGAGCGAAGTTTGCGCAGTTGGCCACGAAGGCCAGTCGTGCAGCCTCGTTTCTGCTTCCTCTCCTGTCATCATCTGTTCCACTTGTGGGGCATAATGAACCACGGAGCACCTGGAGGTCTGGTGATCTCCTCAGGGATATGGTGGTAGTCACTGGAATGGGCACTGGAGATGTTGGAGGTGAGTTGGAGACCAATGTCTAAGTTCCTGGCGACTGTAGGTAATTAGTCCATCACAGAAGGAGCGCAGAAAAAGACAGAAAAGACAGAAGAAAGGGTGCAGTAGACCGGAGCGTCTAGCTGCTGCGTGTGAATGCGCCGCCATCTTGACTAAGATTAGAAGAGGAAGAGAGTGAAGGCAGAGCCAAAGATTAAGTGGGGGGAAATTACAGAAGGAAGAAGGTCACACCGAGTTCAGGAAGGAGTTCATACAGGCCCTGGGTGGTAGGGAAGAATTACCAGATGACTGGGAATGTACAGCAAAAGTATTGAGGGAAATGGGTAGAAGGGTATGTGGTGTATCCATTGGACAGAGAAAGGAAGACAACGAGACTTGGTGTTGGAATGAGGAGGTACAGGAAAATATTCAAAGGAAGAGGTTAGTAAAGAAAAAGTGGGACAGTCAGGGAGATGAAGACAGTAGACAGGAGTATTTGGAATCTAGGCGCATGGCAAAAAGAGAGGTGGCAAAGGATAAGGCTTATAGTGAGCTATATGAGAGGCTGGACACTAAGGAAGGAGAAAAGGAGTTGTATCGATTGGCTAGACAGAGATTTTGCTGGAAAGGATGTACAGCAGGTTAGGTTGATTAAGGACAGAAATGGTAATGTACTAACAAATGAGAGTGTTGAGAAGGTGGAAGGAGTACTTTGAAGAGCTGATGAATAAAGAAAATGAGAGAGAGGGGAGGGTGGATGAAGGAAAGATAGTGAACAAGGAAGTCCCAAGGTACAGCAAGGCAGAAGTGAGGGCAGCTGTGAAGAGGATGAAGAATGGAAAGGCAGTTGGTCCAGATGACATACGTACTTGTGGAGGTATGGAGATGTTTAGGAGAGATGGCAGTGGACTTTTTAACCAGATTGTTTTTAACACACTCTTGGAGAGTGAGAGGATGCCTCAGGAGTGGAGAAGTGTTTTGGTACCAATTTTCAAGAACAAAGGTGATGCCCAGAGCTGTAGTAACTACAGAGGCATAGTGGGCTGCATGGTGGCGCAGTGGTTAGCACTGCGGCAGCACAGTTTACCCTTGGCCGGGGGATTGTGGGGATCGTGGGATCATGGGTTCGATCCCAGCCCCCGACCAACAGTGATCTGTGTGGAGTTTGCATGTTCTCCCCGTGTATGCGTGGGTTTACCACGGGATTTCTCCGGTTTCCTCCCACATGCCAAAAACATGCAGGTTAGGTTAATTGGAGACTCTAAAGTGGCCCTAGGTGTGAATGTGTGTGTGAATGGTTAAGGGATAGCGCCGAATCGTGGCTGCTTCATCCATCCAGGTGGTGGATGACCCTCAATTTCCCCTCTGGGGATCAATAAAGTATACTAAATCTAAAATCTAAAAAAAAAATAATAAAGTCAATCAGGGAAAGAGTTGCTGAAGCCAGGTTAAGAGAAGAGGTGACAATCAGTGAGCAGCAGTACGGTTTCTTGCCAAGAAAGAGAAGGTCAGAAGGAGTTGCACTGTGCCTTTGTGGATCTAGAGAAAGCATATGATAGGGTGCCAAGAGAGGAAGTGTGGTACTGTATGAGAAAGTCAGGAGCGGCAGAGAAGTATGTGAGGGTGGTGCAGGACATCTATGAGGAGAGCAAAATGGTGGTGAGGTGTGCTGTAGGAGTGACAGATGGGTTCAAGGTGGGGGTGGGGTTACATCACGGATCGGCTCTGAGCTCCTTTTTTTTTGCCATGATGAAGGACAGGCTGACAGACGAGGTCAGGCAGGAGCCCCTGTGGACCATGATGTTTGCAGACAATATTGTGATCTGTAGTGAGAGTAGGAAGCAGGTGGAAGAGAACCTGGAGAGGTGGAAGTATGCTCTGAAGAGAAGAGGAATGAAAGTCAGTAGAAGAAAGACAGAATACATGAGTGTGAATGAGAGGGAGGCAGGGGTAATGGTGAAGATGGAGGGAGTAGAGGTAGTGAAAGTATAGTGGATATAAAAAGTCTACACACCCCTGTTCAAATGACAAGTTTTTGTGATGTAAAAAATGAGACCAAGATAAATCATTTCAAAACTTTTTCCACCATTAATGTGACCTATGACCTGTACAACCCAATTGAAAAACAAACTGAAATCTTTTAACGGGAAAAATAAAAAATAAAAAAAACTTACAATAAACTGGTTGCATAAATATGCACACCCTTAAACTAATACTTTGTTGCAGCACCAGCCATCCATCCTACTTTTACCGCTTAATCCTTTTTGGGTCTGGGGGGGGGGGGGGGGTCTGGAGCCTATCCCAGCGTCTTTGGGCGAGAGGCAGGGTACACCCTGGACAGATCGCCAGTCCATTGCAGGGCCAATACAGAGAGACAGACAACCATTCACTCTCACATTCATACCTAAGGACAATTTAGAATCTCCAGTTGATGCTAGTTATCCTAACTGTGGGGAGCATGAAATGAAGAAGCTGAATTGATTCATAATTCAGGTTTTAATGTTGTAGTCACATCCCCAACATATCTCTCAGAAACAGAAGAGGCTGAACTCAGTCAGGACCCCCTTATTTATACATACAACATCAAAAGCCAAATCACACATCCTTGTCGAATCCCCTTATTGACCATAACTCCCCCTCAATGTCCTTCAGTCCTCCTTCAGTCCTCCACCTGGCCCCAGGGGGTCAGGAAGTCCTTTCAGGTCCTTACCGCCGTGTCTCCATCTCCCTGCTGTTCTCCACAGGCGGTCCAGACCTATTGTCCTCCTCTAAGACGTGAGGTCAGTCCACATATGCAATCTTAAACATCCCCTTGTGCTTATACATATGTAGGCATGAATACATGAGCCACACTAACCTGCATGTGTTTGGCCTGAGGGAGGAAACTGGAGTACCTGGAGTAAACCCACACAGACACGGGGGCAACATGCAAACTCCACACAGAAGGGTCACTGATGGTCTGGGGGTGGGTTCAAACCCACGATGGTCAGGGGTGGAATCGATCCCATGACCTTCTTGCTGTGCTGACACAGTGCTAACCACTGAGCCACCGTGCTTGTTGCAGCACCTTTGGCTTTTATTACAGCACTCATATTAGAGTCATTTTTGGGGGTTTCGTGACCAACCTCCCAGGACCTTTTTTTCTCACTGGATTTAGCATTCTAGACCCATTTTAATGAAAATAAGCTCCCATGTACCTCCCAAAAATTACGGGAAACCTTTTTTTGGCCCAAAATTCAAAATGGCTGCCAAAATGCATACCACCACCTATATCTCAGTAACTAATTCAGCTAGGAGGTTGATTTTGGTGTCTAGACATAGGTTTTTGGGGTCAAGCATTCCATTAATGCTATTAGTTTACTTGTGAAACAAACCCATCATGATGAAATCCAATATGGCCGCCAATATGGCCACCGATTAACATTTTTTTTGTTTCTTGACTACTAAGGCACCTAGAAAGCTGATGTTGGTGTCAAAACAGAGGTTTAAGGGGTCATACTATCTGTTTATTCCAATAAAAGTGTGTTTAAATGATTACATAATCGAGAAATCCAAGATGGCGGCCGGCTGTCATTTTCACATGCAATGGACTTTTTCATATCCGTCACCAAATGAGCTAAAAATGTCAAATGAGGTATCCTTACATTCATTTTTAATAATTATTAGAAAGCTCCTGCATTGATTCAGTGATTTCACTGAGGAACACTTGGGTAATCCCCTTAGGATTCCCGGAATCCTATGCTTGATTCATTGATTCATTTTTGCATAGCAAGAGAGAGGATGCAGTGATTTTGTAACGTCTGTGCTGCCATAATATGTAGTCCTAATCTTTCCAATTTAACCAAGGTTGCCAGGTATGTATAAATTTAGCTTTAAACTTATCTGGAGAGGTTAGAATTCTGAATCTTGTTCCACACTGTATAGTCAGGTAATGTTAGCATATTGACCATGCTGCTTGCTTAATGCTACCGTAATGACAGTAGACAGTACAAGGGCCTTTGACTCTAGGTCTTGTCATCCCTCCTTTTTCTCTCCTCTGTTCTGATAATGACAAATTTGTTTTTGTTTTCAGACACTTATTCATGTAAAGTGAGGGATAAAATGGATACTGCAAGTGACAACGATGAATTACCATCAACGTCTTCCGGTGAATACGAATGCATTCTACGTTGTGGTCAACCATGTACCAAAAGTGACTCTTTGGATAATACCAAGGACCAAGTGTTCCTCAGTGAAATCAATGAATCAATGCAGGAGCTTTCTAATAATTATTAAAAATGAATGCAAGGATACCTCATTTGACATTTTTAGCTCATTTGGTGACGGATATGAAAAAGTCCATTGCATGTGAAAATGACAGCCGGCCGCCATCTTGGATTTCTCGATTATGTAATCATTTAAACACACTTTTATTGGAATAAACAGATAGTATGACCCCTTAAACCTCTGTTTTGACACCAACATCAGCTTTCTAGGTGCCTTAGTAGTCAAGAAACAAAAAAAATGTTAATCGGTGGCCATATTGGTGGCCATATTGGATTTCATCGTGATGGGTTTGTTTCACAAGTAAACTAATAGCATTAATGGAATGCTTGACCCCAAAAACCTATGTCTAGACACCAAAATCAACCTCCTAGCTGAATTAGTTACTGAGATATAGGTGGTGGTATGCATTTTGGTGGCCATTTTGAATTTTGGGCAAAAAAAAGGTTTCCCTTAATTTTTGGGAGGTACATGGGAGCTTATTTTCATTAAAATGGGTCTAGAATGCTAAATCCAGTGAGAAAAAAAGGTCCTGGGAGGTTGGTCACGAAACCCCCAAAAATGACTCTACTATCAGTCTTTTTGGGTAGGAGCCTATCAGCGTAGCACATCTTGATATGGCGATATTTGCCCACTCTTCTTTGCAAAAAAATGCTCCAAATCTGTCAGATTGTGAGGGCATCTCCTTAGCACAGCAATCTTCAGATCACCCCACAGATGTTCGATCGGATTCAGGTCTGGATTCTGGCTGGGCCATTCCAAAACTTTAATTTTCTTCTGGTGAAGCCATTCTTTTGCTGATTTGGATGTGTGCTTTGGGTCATTGTCGTGCTGAAAGATGAAGTTCCTCTTCATCTTCAGCTTTCTAACAGAAGCCTGAAGGTTTTGCGCCAAAACATTGACTGGTATTTGGAACGGTTCATAATTCCCTCCACCTTGACTAAGGCCCCAGTTCCAGCTGAAGAAAAACAGCCTCCAAACCATGATGCTGCCACCACCATGCTTCACTGTAGGTATGGTGTTCTTTTGGTGATAAGCAGTGTTGTGTTTGTGCCAAATATACCTTTTGGAATTGTAGCCAAAAAGTTCAACCTTGGTTTCATCAGACCTTGGTTTCCTCAGAACATTTTTCCACATGTTTGGATTTCAAATGTGTTTATGCAAAATGGAGCCGGGCTTGGATGTTTTTCTTCGTAAGATAAGGCTTCCATCTTGCCACCCTACCCCATATCCCAGACATATGAAGAAGATGGAAGATTGTTGTCACATGTACTAAACAGCCAGTACTTGCCAGAAATTCCTGCAGCTCCTTCAATGTTGCTGTTGGCTTCTTGGCAGCCCCCTTGACCAGTTTTCTTCTCGTCTTTTCATCAATTTTGGATGGACGTCCAGTTCTTGGTAATGTCACTGTTGTGCCATATTTTCTCCACTTGATGATGACTGTCTTCACTGAATACAGAACAACTGCTAGCCTAATTTGCCAAGAGACTGTGGCTGTTTATAAGGAACACTACTACTTGAAACATGCTAACGCATACGACAAGCTAACGAGGAGCAACCGCAGCGAAAAATTGAAGCAACTAGAAGCTGTTTTCAGGTCACAGCAGCGCTTTTTCACAAGAGCCCGTAAGTAAAATGAAAATGCCTCAAAGGCAAGCTACGAGGTTGCAACGCTAATTGCTAAATAGTGCAAACCTTTTGCTGAGGGTGAGTTTATCAAAGACTGTGTTAAGAAAATGGTTGAGAATGTCTGTTCCGAGAAGAAGGAAGAGTTTGCCAACCTTTACCTGGCACATAACACTGCAGCCTGCAGAATTGAAGATATTTTATTGGCTATTAAGAGACAGTTGGGGTGACTTTTTTCTATAGCCTGTGATGAAAGCACAGACACATCTGACACTGCTCAGTTGCTGAATTTTTTGAGAGGGATAGACGAAATGAACGTGACTGAAGAGCTAATCAACCTCCAGAGCCTTAAGGACAAAACAAGAGGAATAAATTTATTTGTTTCCATTTGTTCTGCTGTGGATGACATGAAACTACCGTGGAGTAAAGTCACTATGATTATTACTGATGGCGCACCTGCCATGGCTGATGAATGAAATGGATTATCAACCCTAATCTGTAACAAAGTCGGCAAAGAAGGAGGCAAAGCTATTAAACTCCACTGTATCATTCATCAACAAGTTCTCCGTGCTAAACATCTCAAGTATGGTCATGTTATGAAACCGGTGATAAAGACTACTAATTTTATCCACTCTAAAGCCCTGTGCCATTGCCAGTTTAAACAGTTTCTTCTCCACATCCAGGCTGAATACGGAGATGTTTTATATCACAACAATGTAAGATGGCTCAGTCAGGGATTGGCACTGCAGCGTTTCTACTCTTTCAGGGGGGAAATTGGACAATTTTTGGCAAGAAATGGACAACCGATGCCAGAACTATCTGATACTGTTTGGCTGGCTGATTTGGGGTTTTAGTTGACATAACTAAGCATCTGAATGCACTTAACACGAGTATTCAGGAGCAAGATGCAGCGGTATACCGGTAAACGGTAAAGCGGTAAATATTCACACATCAAAGCCTTTGCTTTGATGCCGCAACTTTTCCAAAAGCACTTTTCACAAACGCAGCCCAATGCCATACATTTCCCAGTGCTGCAGGAAGTAATGATCAGTTCTCCACAGAACAATATCGGTGCACAAACGAGGAGGTATGGAGCAAACATTGCATCTCTGGCTGAGGAGTTTAAACAGCGCTTTCGGGCTTTTGCAGCTTTTGAAAAAGAGACCACACTTTTCTCCTCTCCATTCTCCATTGACCCGGATGATGTTCTGGATCAGCTGCAGCTAGATTTCACTGAGCTGCAGTGTGACAGTGAGGTGTGCAGTCGTCACCAACATCTCTCTCTTGTGAACTTTTACCGCCAACTGGATAAAGGCAGGTTTCAAGAGATTTGAACATTTGCTAAGAAAATGCTGAGCTTGTTTGGCTCAACATATTTGTGTGAGAAGACATTCTCTGTGATGAACTTTAACAAGAACCGCGTGAGGACAAGGCTCAGTGACTGTCACCTGCATGAAATTTTGAGCATCAAAACCACGGCCTTTGAACCAGACCTGGCCTATGTGCTGCAGTCCAGATCTCAGGATCACCCATCACATTCGTGCAGGCAAGTTATTTGTTTTGGTCATCTGAGATGAATAAATTGTACAATCTCAGTGAATTAAATTTGTTTTGGGTTGGTGGCAGCAGACACTTGGACTTATGTCACTTTATGTTTTGCACTTAAAAAGATGAATGTTGATGCTATGTTCCTGTTCATTTGTTTTGAACTTAAAAGTTCAAAGCTTTTTACCTCTGTCCTGCTCACAGGGATTCCAGACTGCAAAACGCAAAGACGGACCACACACATAGGCTACATTGTATTTTTTTGGGGGAACTCAGCAAGTAAATATACACTGCCTGTCCAAAAAAAGTCACACACTCTAATATTTCATTGGCCCGCCTTTAGCCTTGATTACAGCACGCATTCGCTGTGGCATCGTTTCGATAAGCTTCTGCACTCTCACAACATTTATTTCCGTCCAGACTTAATTTTTCGCCAGGATCTTGTATTGATGATGGGAGAGTCAGATCACTGCACAAAGTCTTCTCCAGCACATCCCAAAGATTTTTTTTAATTTAACCTTTATTTATACAGGGTAGTTTCATTGAGAGGCAACCTCTCTTTTTCAAGGATGCCCTGTTCCCATTCACACAGTTACACATTCACACCAGGAAGCTGCCCAGTATAACCACAAACTGACCTGTGGCCACTGAGCAGCAACACTGGAGCAGTTGGGGTTAAGGGCCTTGCTCAAGGGCACCACAGTGGGGTTAAGGAGGGTGGGGCAAACACTGCTATGTGATCTATCCCACCCAGATCTAATTCTGTCGGTCCAGGGATCGAACCCGCAGCCCTCTGCTCAACAGTCCACATCCCTAACCATTAGGCCACCACTGCCCTCAATGGGGTTAAGGTCTGGACTCTGTGGTAGCCAGTCCATGTGTGAAAATGATGCCTCATGCTCCCTGAACCACTCTTTCACAATTCAAGCCCGATGAATCCTGGCATTGTCATCTTGTAATGTGTCTGTGCCATCAGGGAAGAAAAAAAATCCATTGATGGAATAACCTGGTCATTCAGTATATTCAGGTAGTCAGCTGACCTCATTCTTTGGACACAATGTTGCTGATCCTAGACATAGGCTACGTTCACACTGCAGGTTTTAATGCTCAATTTCGATTTTTTTCCACAAACGTGACCCATATCTGATTTTTTAATGACAGTCTGAACAGCACATATCCAATTTTTTCACAACAGACCCAGGCCACTTTCATATGTTGTCCGAATTCGGATACGTATCTGATATTTTCCAAAGCAACCTCAGTCTAAATGGTTATGTCACATTTCATCCGACTTTTTCCTCACTGAAGTGAGACAGACGCTACAATTCTGTGGTGGAGGATGCAGCAAGCATGGCAGACACAGCGGATTTGTGCTGTCTTTTTAATCAATCTTCTTCCCTTTATCACTGGATTGTAATTTTGTTGGCTCTGACTGCACAATAACTTCAAAATTTCGGGGGGGGGGGATTGGGGCCGAAACTGTCAGACAAGCAGGCGCAAAGTAATGGCACATTTAAAAAAAAAAAGTAACTGTGGGGGACCCATGCTGGGACCCATGCTGTAGAGTTCAGTAGTTTTCCTCTCAAACTGAGAGAGCATGGAGATCAAAGGGCTGGGGGGTGAGGGGAATTGTCTTGGGGGAGTGAATGGTGAATGCAGGACCTCAGGTAGCAGGAAGGTGTGAGTTTCGGGATATGAAAGAGAGTCCCTGCTACAAATGTTTAATGTTCAATGTTCTGATTTTGGAAGATGTGAGATGGAAATAAAGTTCGTCTGCTCGGAAAGTCGGTCTGGTTATTTCATCTCCACACTGGTGACCCTTGATGCAGAATGGAACACGAGGCGAACACCCCGGAGACGACCTGGATGGGAAACCCCAGCAATGCGTGCGCCCTTTCGGTCAAACTACCGGACTTTTGGCTGCACGACCCGAAGTCTTGGTTCCTCCACACCGAGGCCCAGTTCGCGCTCTGGGGAATAACGGTAGATGACACCAGGTATTACTATGTGGTCGCAGCACTGGATGCTCGCACGACTCAGCAAGTAGCGAGCCTGCTCCAACAGCCCCCAGCCCACGACAAATACGGTGCTCTCAAAGCCGTGCTGACCCGGCGCTACACACTCTCGGATTGCGAGAGAGCGGAGAGACTCCTGACGCGCTCCGAGTTGGGAGACGGGTCGGCTGTCGAACGGATGGAGAAGATGTTGGCGTTGATGGGCACGGACAACGGGCATTTTCTATTTGCCCACCTTTTCCTCTGGAACCTCCCAACAGCGGCCAGAGCGGTCCTTGCCAACTCGCCGCTGCTGGCCACGCGTGACTACCGTGCGCTAGCCCAGGAGGCAGATCGGATCATCCTCACCACCAGAGCCCTCACAGTGAACGCAGCGGCGTCAGAACCCAGCGAGGCGGCCAGCGGAAGCGAGGAGCCAGCGATGGTAGCGGCAGCGGGGGCCAGGAAGCGCCAGAGAGACACGCTCTGCTCCTACCACCGCCATTTTGGAGAGGACGCACGCCGATGCATGCCACAGTGCCAATTCAAGCATTTGGGAAACGCCAAGACCGGCAGTTGATAGCAGCTGCAACTGCCGGTGAAGAAAGCAAGCTGCTCAACGTGACAGACTCACATTCGGGGAGACGATTCCTCGTGGTCTCCGGCTCCCAAAAGAGCCTCATCCTGCCATCCTACGCCGGTCGGCTAGCGGGAACTAGCGGCCCCGAGCTGACGGCCACAAACGGCTCACACATTAAGACTTTTGGTGAGAGGACACTGACTGTATCCCTGCACAGCCGTATGTACCAGTGGACATTCGTCATAGCGGCATGCAGTTTAGGCGCTGATTTTTTGTGTGCACATGGACTACGAGTTGATGTTACTAACAGACGCCTGATTAATGCAATGTCTTTTGATTCTCCGCCCTGTACAGCTCAAGGAGCCGGGCCAACAATGCTAGCCAACGTCACAGCTCCAAGTGGTAAGTGCCACACACTGCTCACCCTGTTCCCAGCACTCACGGTTCCGACGTTTTCGGCACCCATCACTAAACATGGGGTGGAGCACTTTATTACCACCACTGGGCCGCCCGTTTTTGTATGACCTCGGTGCCTGGACACAGCTAAGCTGGCAATAGCGCGCGAGGAGTTTGCCAACTTAGAAAGGCTGGGCATCATCAGACGATCAAACAGCCCATGGGCATCCCCACTACATATGGTCCCTAAGGCCGAGGGATTGTGGCGACCTTGCGGAGATTTCCGCAGATTAAACAACGCCACAGCGCACGACTGCTACCCGATCCCCCATATTCAGAATTTTTCCATTCACCTCGCCAGGCATGTATTTTTTCTAAGATAGACCTGGTCCGTGGTTACCACCAGGTCCGGGTGTGCAAGGAGGACATACCTAAAACGGCAGTAATAACCCTGTTTGGTCTGTTTGAGTTTTTACGCATGCCTTTCGGGTTAAAAGGAACGGCACAGACATTCCAACGCATGATGGATGCGGTGTTGCGCGATCTGCTGTTTGTGTTCGTCTACCTGGATGACATCCTGGTGGCCAGCGCGTCCGAGGACGAACACGTAGCCCACCTCAGGACGGTTTTCTGGAGGTTGGAGGAGCACGGGTTTATAATCAACCCGGCGAAATGCCAGTTTGGTGTGATGGGGATCGATTTTTTGGGACACCGCATCTCACTGGAGGGAGCAATACCCTTGCCGGACAAGGCGCGCGCCGTGGCAAATTTTCCCTGGCCTCAGACGGTCAGGGTGCTGCAGGAGTTTTGGGGGATGGTGAACTTTTACAATCGTTTCCTCCCCCGCGCAGCCCAGCTCATGCAGCCGTTGTACGCTGCGCTTAAGAAAAGGAAGCCGGTGGACAGAGTTGACTGGACTCCTGAGCGGGAGCAATTGTTTTCCGAGGTTAAAACAGCTCTGGCGAACGCTGCACTGCTGGTGCACCCAGACCCGGCGGCTCAGATTGCGCTCACTACAGATGCATCAGACGTCGCCATAGGGGCCGTCGTAGAGCAGTGTGTCACCGGTTCTTGGCAGCAGCTTGCCTTTTTTAGCAGGTCTTTGCGCGACAATGAGCGTAAATACAGCGTGTTCGACAGGGAGTTGCTGGCTCTCCACTTGGCCATACGCCACTTCCAGTTCTGGCTGGAAGGGCACGCCTTCACTGCGTTCGTGGACCACAAGCCGCTAACGTACGCAATGGCCAAGGTTTCGGAACCATGGTCGGGCTGGCAGCAGAGACAGCTGGCCGCGATCTCGGAGTTTACGACTGACATTCAGCATGTGGCCGGTAAACTCAACGTAGTGGCGGACTGCCTCTCGCGCGCATTAGTGGCCCCAGTCTACGTAGGGATAGATTACACGGCCATGGCCGCAGAGCAGATTGGCGACGCGGATATGTGCGCGCTCCAGTCTGGACCAACAGGGTTAAGGCTGGAGAGCAGAGTTCTGCAAGACTGCCCCCCCCCCCCAATCTGTGACGTCTCCGCGGGCCGCCCACGCCCGGTGGTACCATGCGCTTGGCGACGCCACATTTTTGAGTCGGTTCACTCCCTGGCGCACCCAGGCGTACGCGCGTCAATCAAAATGGTGGCAGCAAGGTTTGTCTGGCCGAGCCTGCGCAAACAGGTGAAAGAGTATGCTGCAGCCTGTGTAGCGTGCCAACGAGCCAAAGTGCACAGGCACACAAAGGCCCCCCTTGAGCCGTTCCATATCCCGGCTAAGAGGTTCGACCACGTTCACATAGACCTCGTCGACCCCCTCCCGCCATCGCAGGGGTTCACACACCTCCTGACAGTGGTGGACCGCACCACGTGATGGCCCGAAGCAGTCCCACTAGCTTCCACCGCGTCCGTGGACATGGTACGCGCCTTTTTAGCAACATGGGTGGCACGTTTGGCACCCCTTTGGACATCACATCCGATCAGGGCCCGCAGTTTGTTTACGACCTCTGGTCCATGATGGCCCGGAGCCTGGGCGTCTCAATTCATCGCACGACCGCGTACAAACCACAGGCCAATGGATTATGCGAGCGTTTCCATAGGTCACTGAAGGCAGCACTCAGGGCTTCGCTTACGGATGCAAATTGGGTGGACCGGTTGCCATGGGTTCTATTAGGGTTGCGTTTTGCACCGAAGGAGGATTTAGCGGCTTGCGGTGTTTGCTCTTTTTCAATCATAATGACAACAGAAACTACCCAAATACCCTGATCAAAAGTTTACATACCTTAGTTCTTAATACTGTGTATTGCCGCCTTTAACATCAATGACAGCTTGAAGTCTTTTGTGATAGTTGTGGGTGAGGCACTTTATTTTCTCAGACGGTAAAGCTGCTCATTCTTCTTGGCAAAAAGGCTCCAGTTCCTGCAAATTTTTGGGCTGTCTTTCATAAACTGCACGTTTGAAATCTCCCCAAAGTGGCTCAATGATATTGAGGTCAGGAGACTGAGAAGGCAACTCCAGAACCTTCACTTTTTTCTGCTGTAGCCAACGACAGGTTAACTTGGCACTGTCATGTTGGAATGTCCAAGTGCGTGCCCTGCGCAGCTTCCGGGCTGATGAGTGCAAGTTTTCTTCCAGTACTTTCTGAAACATGCTGCATTCATTTTTGATTAATTTTGACCAAGTTCCCTGTGTCTTTGCAACTCACACATCACCAAAACATCAGTGATCCATCTCTGTGCTTCACAGTAGGGATGGTGTACTTTTCATCGCAGGCCTTGTTGACTCCTGTCCAAATGTAGCATTTATGGTTGTGGCCAAAAAGTTCAATTTTGGTCTTGTCACTCCAAATAACTTTGTTCCAGAAGTTTTGAGGCTTGTCTCTGTGCTGTTTGGGGTATTGTAAGTGGGCTGCTTTGTGGCATTGGCGTAGTAATGGCTTTCTTCTGGTGACTCGACTATGCAGCCCATTTTTCCTTAAGTGCCTCCATGTTGTGCATCTTGAAACAGCCACACCACTTTTTTTTTTTTCCTGTATGTCATCTGAAGTTATTTGAGGGTTTTTCTTTGCATACTGAACAATTTTCCTGGCAGTTGTGGCTGAAATTTTTGTTGGTCTACCTGACCATGGCTTGGTTTCAACAGAATCCCTCATTTTCTGTTATGACTCCCCGTGCGCCATTATGCGGCACACGAGGGAAGGAATGAAAAAAACCCAACTGCTGGAGTAGAACGTGCAGTTTATTAACATAAACCACAAAAATAACAAGTCCAGTAATGACCACGCTAATTACAGAAGATAGGAATGATAAGTTTAAGGCCACCAGACATACAGGGATGCCAACCGGATGTTCCACAGCCTGGGAGAGGGAATGCCTAGTGCTGCTGTAACGGTGGGCACGAAGAGAAAGGCAAACATTACTTACGGCTGGAACGATGTGGGGCTGTCTGTGTAGTCCGGTGGATGAGGGGGTGAGGCAGGGTCAGCCGCTAATGCCAAGGGAGTACCCAAACTTGAGACGTCTGGCTGAATGAACCATAGGGAGTAGAAACCAACATA
The DNA here is from genome assembly GCA_020510985.1 of Pholidichthys leucotaenia. NCBI lineage: Eukaryota > Metazoa > Chordata > Actinopteri > Cichliformes > Pholidichthyidae > Pholidichthys > Pholidichthys leucotaenia. The sequence continues at coordinate 250,251,964 of CM035845.1, read as the reverse complement.
CACGGAGGAACCTTCTGCCATGTATGAAGCTGAATGCTCCGACGATCTCTTCCTACTAACACATCGTTTAAGTAATAATAATCCTAACGAGGGAAGAGATCGCCGGTGTGAAAGTGCGTGGGCTGAACATAATGAATCCCAGGTGTGCATGAGTGAGTGTCTGAGTGTGTGAATGGGAATGAATGGAATGTGTGTGTTTGTGTGAAAACACCCAATAACGTGGCACAGCTCATGGCACTGACAGGAGGAGGGGGCGTGCCCGAGCTGTCAGAAAGCGAAGGCCCAATAGCTCCCTGAAGCGCCTGATGGAAAATAGGGCAAATCTATCTATCTATCTAAGTCAGAACTGGGTTTGGAACCACCAAACCCAGGTTCATGACAATTTTCCACTTCTTAATTAGAGTCTGAACACTGCTGATTGGCATTCTCAAATCCTTGGATATCTTGTTATATCCTTTTCCTGTTTTACAAAGTTCAACTATCTTCTCCCGTGGGTCCTTTGATAATTCTTTTTCTTTCCCCATGGCTCGAAATCCAGCAACGTCAGTGCAGCACTGGATGAAACATTCAGGGGTCTGTCAGGAGCCCAGAAACTCACTGACTTTTTATACACACACACTAATTACAAGTAAACAGATCACAGGTGAGGATGGTTACCTTTAGTAGCCATTTAAACCTGTGTCAGCTTGTGTGTATGTTATCAGGCCAAAACTTCCAGGGTATGTAAACTTTTGATCAGGGTCATTTGGGTATTTTTTGTTGTTATTATGGTTTAAAAAGAGCAAACACAATTGTCTGATAATAAATGGATTCACCCAGCCTCTAACTATGAGTGAAAGAAAAGTTTTTGTATTATCATTCATATTCTGTAATTTCCCAGTTTGGGATCAATAAAGTACATCTATCTATCTATCTATTCTCTGAGAAATGCCCCCCCCAAAAAAATCACAAATTCTGCCAAGGTATGTAAACTTATGAGCACAACTGTAAATCTAGATGGTGACTTTTTTTTGGCCAGGCAGTGTAGTAAGCCCAGCCTTCATTTGGAGATGGCAGTGTTGTGGAAAGTAGCTATTGGCTGTCCTAAAAGTTGCTAGAAGTTGCTAAATGACATCATCACTTAATTTGCATAATTGACCCTGTGTATGTAATTGTAATGGATGCTGTAGGAGAAAGGAATATTATGGGAAAGACAAAAAGTGAGTAGAGATAAGATAAGACAAGCCTTTATTATTCTCACAATGGGGAAATTCCAGGATTGCAGCAGCACAGTATGCAGCACTCAGAGCAACAGTAAATAAGATAATAAGATAAGAACTGATTAGCCAAAGCAGTAAATAAATATACATATGTACACAGTTATATAAACAGCACAGGAGCATTGCAGCTAGATGGTATCAACAGTATTACAGTTTGTTAAATTACCCGGCAGAATATGAATATGTACCCAGCCAGTATATTTCACATTTCACTCAGCAGTGTTGTTGCCACCCTCAATAATAATTGTAATTGGCTTAGTTGTGTATTGGAGGGAACGATCTATATTGTGCAAAGTTGTGACATTTAGTATGTTTAATATGACCTCTACGAGCAGCACCGGTTAGATTATAAAGTCTGACAGCCGTAGGTAGGAAGGACCTGCGGAACCTCTCCCTCGAGCACTTAAGATGGCACAGCCAACTGCTAAATGAGCTCCTCAGCGTGTTCAGTGTGTCCCGCATGGGGTGGGACTCAGACTCCAGCAGAGATGACAGCTTAGCCACCATCCTCTTCTCTCCTATCTCCTCCACTGGGTTGAGAACAGAACAGAGCTAGCTTTTTTGATCAGCCTGTTCAGTCTCTTCCTGTTGGCTGCCGTGATGCCGCTGTCCCAGCAGACCACTCCAAATGTGATGGCTGATGCCACCACCGAATCGTAGAAGGTCTTCAGGAGTGCCCCTTGAACTCCAAAAGACCTCCATCTCCTAAGGAGGTACAGCGTGTGCTGCCCCTTCTTGTAGAGCACGTTAGTGTTGTGTGACCAGTCCAGTTTATTGTTCAGGCGAACACTCAGGTACTTGTGAGATGTCATCATCTCAATGTCTGTTCCCTGGATGTTTACCGGTGCTGTGGGGGGTTGTCCTCACCTGTGGCAGTCCACCACCAGTTCCTTGGTTTTTCTCGCACTGATCTGGAGGCAGTTCCGTAGGCACCAGTCCACAAAGTCCTCGATAAGTCTTCTGTACTCCGCATCATCCCCATCAGAGATGAGGCCAACAATTGCAGAGTTGCCAGAGAACTTCTGTAGATGGCAGTGTGGTGTATTGTGTGAAAAGTCACCACTATAGAGGATGAACAGGAAGGGAGCCAGAACTGTTCCCTGGGGTGCCCCCGAACTGCAGATGATGGTGTCAGACACACAGTCCTGGGTTCTCACAAACTGTGGTCGGATTGTGAGGTAGTCCAGGATGCACGACGACAGATACTGGTCCACCCCTGCACACAGCAGCTTATCCCTCAGGATCACTGGTTGTATGGTGTTGAAAGCACTGGAGAAATCAAAGAACATAATCCTTACAGTGCTCCCAGGCTTCTCCAGGGGGGAACATCCTAAATATGTTTAGAACTACAAACGAACTTCTGTCGATTCTTGTTTTGTTTTTTATTATCACAATTGCAACCCTTCTCCTTTATCCATTCTTGGGACTGGCAAAAGTGACCAAAAAGAGGTACCCTGGTGAAGTTACTTATGTTTTTTAAAGAAAATTTTACAACATTCATGATCAGCCAGTGCTCAAGTGCCATTGGTTTGCAGTCTGGATGCAGAGGACTGAACACCTCCTGCTCTGACTGCAGCTGAGAGGGACTGCTGCTTGAGGACTGGGCCACCTGTGAGTGCTTTGGGACAGGGGAGGGGCCCACGCAAGCACTTGCTGCTTGTTGAGAAGAGTAAGAACGATACGTACTTTAACGTCAGAGTCTCCAAAAGTCTCGAATTACATCAGGAAAAGTTCCTAGATTTGTTGTTAGTCACTTTTTGGAAAAAAAAAAAAACAGTTGCTAGCGGGGTCTGAATTCTCACTCAATACAGCAACAAAGTCGCTAAGTTGGCAATACTGCGTGAGTGCTTTGGGATGGGGAGAGGCTCACGGTAGCACCTACTGCTTGTTGAGGACAGTAACTGCAGAGCAATCGTGCTTTCACATCAGAGCCTCCAAAACACCAGAAAAGTCTTTTAAACACCAGAAAAAGTCACTAGAGTTGTCTCTTTTGACCAAAAAAGTCACCAGGTTTAGCGAGAAAGTTGCCAAGTTGGCAACACTGGGAAACGGTGTGCGAGCCCTCATTGGGAAAACTATTGTTTCTTTCGATTCTGTTAAGATTTATTGGACTGATATTATTATTATTATTTTTGGCTTTGCTTACTTTATGTTCGTGTTTGGGATTATAATAAAAGTCTCGATCCTTTACAATTATTTTCCATGTAGATGATTCAGGCCTAAGTCTCAGAGACCAGCAGTGTGGTGCTGAAGGACAGCCGCCGGTGTCGGGTTGCGCTGTTGAGACTATAATTATTTATTCACAAGGTAATTTTGTTTGGTTACATACTAAATCAATTTGTATTCACAAAATAATATCTGTGTAGTAGCGTTTCCTACCTGGAGTGGACACAGCCCTACAAACAGATGTGTCAGCGGACAGTGTCAGCGGTATGGCAGTCTTCCTGGTGTCGTTGATGTCCTTGAGGTTAGTAGCGAGTCCTGTCATCATAGTGCGGACGTTCCAAGTTCCCAGTTTTAGAGTTGGTCTCTTTTGTTTTATTGTCTTGCCTGGTGCGAAAGTTCTCAGCCTGCTGTTCGGACTTCTCCTCATCCCCATGCACCCAATGAGGAAAACAAGCTGTGGCGGGACATCACCTTATCTGACTGGGGCATGCTTAAAGGAGCCACGCATGATCTGGATGAGTACACGGACACTGTGAACTCATATATCCACTTTTGTGAAGAGAACATTCTTCCATCACGCACCAGGGTGAGTTACTCTAATGACAAACCCTGGTTCACAGCTAAGCTCAGACAGATCAGGAAGGAGAAGGAAGCAGCACTGAAAAGTGGAGACAGGGACTGCTACAGGGAGGTTAAATACCGGTTTAACAGAGAGCTGAAGAGGGCTAAATCTGTGTACTCAGAGAGACTCCAGCAGCAGTTCACTGCTAATGATTCGGCTTCCGTGTGGAGAGGACTGAGGCAGATCACCAACTATCGGCCTCAGGCTCCTAAAGGTCAGGATGACAAAGCCCTTTGTCAGAGACTGTCCCAACACTATGCCCGTTTTGACACCTCGTCATCTGTGTCCAACTCCCCCCCTCCCTCCAGCTCCACAGCCTCCACATTCCCTACTTCATTTAAGGCACCCCCCCCCACCTCCCCCCCTCCCCTTATCATCAGTGAGCAGGATGTGCTCAAACAGTTCTCCAGACTGAACCCGCGCAAGGCCCCCGGCCCAGACGGCGTGTCTCCCTCCACCCTGAGACTCTGTGCGAAACAGCTGGCTCCTGTATTCACAGACATTTTTAACACCTCCCTTAAGTTATGCCACGTGCCGTCCTGCCTCAAATCCTCCACCATCATCCCTGTCCCCAAGAAGCCACGGATCACTGGACTTAATGACTACAGACCTGTAGCGCTCACCTCTGTAGTCATGAAGTCCTTTGAGCGCCTGGTCCTGTCCCACCTCAAGTCCATCACCACCCCTCTCCTGGACCCGCTGCAGTTTGCCTACTGAGCCAACAGGTCTGTAGACGATGCAGTCAACCTGGCCCTCCACTCCATCCTGCAGCACCTGGACTCCCCGGGAACCTACGCCAGGATCCTGTTTGTGGACTTCAGCTCCGCATTCAACACCATCCGCCCCGCTCTGCTCCGGGACAAGCTGTCCCTGCTCAACGTGCCTGACTCCCTCTGCAGGTGGATCATCGACTTCCTGACGGACCGGAGGCAGCATGTGCGGCTGGGAAAGACTGTCTCAGACTATACTAGCATCAGCACCGGATCACCCCAGGGCTGTGTACTTTCCCCCCTACTCTTCTCCCTTTACACCAACTCCTGCACCTCCAGCCACCAGTCTGTCAAGTTGATCAAGTTTGCGGAAGACACCACCCTCATCGGGCTCATCTCCAACGGCGACGAGTCCGCCTACAGGAGAGAGGTGGCCCAGCTGGCGTCCTGGTGCAGCAATAACAACCTGCAGCTGAACGCTCTGAAGACAGTGGAGATGATTGTAGACTTCAGGAAAGTCACTACTCCTCTGCCCCCCCTCACCCTCTCAGGCTCTCCCATCACCACTGCTGATTCCTTCCGCTTCCTAGGCACTACCATCACCAGGGACCTCAAATGGGAGCTGACCATCAGCTCACTCATCAAAAAAGCCCAGCAGAGGATGTTCTTCCTGCGGCAGCTGAGGAAGCTCAAGCTACCCACCAAGATGTTAGTGCAGTTCTACACAGCCATCATCGAGTCCATCCTCACCACCTCCATAACCGTGTGGTACGCAGGAGCCACTGCCAGGGACAGACTAAGGCTGCAGCGCGTCGTGCGCACTGCTGAGAAGGTGATCGGCTGCAAGCTCCCATCTCTCCAGGATCTGTACATCTCCAGGACCCGGAGGCGTGCTGGCCGGATCATAGCCGATCCCTCACACCCTGGTCATGTACTGTTTGCCCCCCTCCCCTCTGGTAGAAGACTTCGGTCCATCCAGACTAAAACCTCCCGTCACATGAACAGCTTCTTCCCCTCTGCCATTAGACTGCTGAACACTAAGTGACTCTCGTGCACCATGTACAGCAGCTCAACCAGACTCATGTCAATCATCACTGTTTTCTTCCTGCATTACCGACTGCACTATATAGTTCTCCACAGTATCTGCTGCTGGCTAATATATATTTTAACTGTTGACCAGTATCACTTAATCTTATCCTACACTTTATTACATGTATAGTTTATTTCTCTTATCTTATCATGTTTAATGTTGCAGCATTGTACCGAGACAAATTCCTAGTTTGTGTACGACATGAACAATGGCAATAAACCTGATTCTGATTCTGATTCTGAGTAAGTTTTTTGTAACGGAGGTTCAGGCTTGGAGTCTGTTAGGAGTTATTCTCTATCCATATTTGTTTGTTGCTATCTGGTGAATAAAGTGCTGATTTCTCTCCCTCTTCTCTCTCATTGTCTCTCCAAGATCAGGATATATAATGTAATATTAGGAAGAAACAAAAAACACAGACCACAAAACATCGCTGAAAATTGAAACATCATAGTAACTCCTTATATAGAAATAAGTCCTTATATGATTAGAAGTGACCAGCTGTGGTCTAAATCAGTGATTCTCAACTGGTGGGTCGCGGACCTGTTTTCAGTGGGTCGCGGGCCTTTGCCTGGGCAAATAAAATAGCAAGAAATAAATCAACATAGTGTCATTCACACTCCTTAACAGTAGATGGCAGTAGGTGGCGAGCGACACCAAATTTTGCACCATAGAAGAAGACTCGCAACGTTTGTTTGTATATGCTAATTGAGCATGGCAAAACGGACTGGATACACGATCCCTTTGGAATCGACATGGAAAGTGTTACATTGCCAAGCAACGAGGAGAGTCAGCTGGTGGAGCTATCATGTGACCGCACACTGAAAAAGAGGTTCACGGAGGTAAGCCCCTCGCAGTTCTGGTGCAGCGCTGTGATGAGCGAGTATCCTTCTTTTGCCATTCGAGCAGTAAAAACCCTCCTACCTTTCTTACCCATCTCTGTGAGTGTGGCTTCTCAGCTCTGGTTCAGTTGAAGACAAAACAGAGAAACAGACTGGACATTGAGCATGACCTCAGAGTCGCTTTGTCTAATATAACTCCAGACATTGAGACTCTTGTCAAGAGCAAAAAACATCCCCAGTTCTCCCATTAATTCCTCCAGACTCAGGTCTATGATGTCACTATTACAGGTTTTAGTGAGTGTTCCTTCATTTTCTTCAAAGCATATAACCTTATCAGTAGGTAAATACTGAAAAAACAATCAGAAGAAAAGTCAATTTTGAGACTTGAATTCTTTTGAATTGCACTTTTTGTTTAATTTTTAATTTAAAATGCAGCTAATTCAGCATTAAAGGGAATTGTTCCCTCTGTTGTATTGCCACTTACTGGTAATTTTGGTTAATCATTAAATTTGTTTTGTGTTTGTATACTGTGATATTCTGTTCTTCCACCTCATGTTCAAAATGCACAATCTTTAGATTCAATAAATTTGAGAATTTGAAAATCTTTGATTTGGGTCGCGACTTGTCATTGAGGGGTGATGGTGGGTCCCAAAGCCAGACCAGTTGAGAACCACTGGTCTAAATGACAGCTGGTAGCAGTCCAAGGAATAAATGCTCTGAAATCATGTGTTTTATTTTAATACACTCCAGACTTCAGAAAACATTAACCCTTTGAGTGAGAGAATTTGAGTGCCCCTAGTGGCAGAGCGTGACACTGCACCTGCCTTCTCACTCTGGCTTTGTATGAATGAATGAATGAATGAATGAATCTTTTATTTCGGATAGATTAAAAGTACAGGTTGAAAGAAACTGAATAATATAACAAAGGGGGAAAGAAAATCCAACAAGGTCAAATTAGACAATAACTCCTCTGATTATACAGTTCAGCATAAGTTATCCGAAATGGGTGATGGCTGAAGCCGCAGCTTATATTGCCCACCCATGTTCCATCCAAGAATTCAAAAGAAAAAAACAAAACAAGAGCGATTACAATTCAGAACGAAGCTAAGACAAAATGTGACAAAAAAAAACTAAGCTACAACACAACGCAGGCTGGATATGACAATCCTTATGTGATTTTATATGTCATCTTGTATATATGTTTGGAGTATTTCTTCCTTTAGTTTTTGTTTAAATTGTCCAAGCGTTGTACATGATTTTAATTCAGGTCCAAAATCGTTCCATAATCTGACTCCTTGCACTGAAACACAGTGTTGCTTGGTGGTAGTTCTCACTGAAGGTTTTTGAAATATACATGTTCCTCTGAAATGATATTGTTTCTCCCTTATTTGGAACAACTTTTGGATATTTGCGGGCAGTGATAGATTCTTCACTTTAAACATTATTATTGCAGTTTTAAAGTCAACCAGATCTTTCAACTTGAGAGCTTTGAATTTAAGAAAAAGTGGGTTTGTTGGTTCCCTGTAAGCTGCTTTGTTTATTATTCTAATAGCTCTCTTCTGAAGCATAAAGACTGGATATATGTTTGTTTTATATGTATTTCCCCATACTTCATTACAATATGTCATGTATGGGAGTATTAATGAATGATACAAGGTACATAGTGTGGGTTGATTCAGCAAATATTTCACTCTGTGTAGTATTGCAATTGATTTGGATATTTTACCTTTAATATAATTAATATGTGACTTCCAACACAGTTTATTATCAATTATTACTCCAAGAAATTTAGTTTCAGATACCCTTTCAATCTCTACACCATTTACACTGAGTTTAGATACTGAGTTGTTGTGATGGTTGTTAAAGACTATAAATTTTGTCTTACTTAAATTGAGCGTTAATTTGTTTGAATCAAACCACAGTTTAAGCTTTCCTAATTCCTTTCCGAGTGTATCCAGAAGTTGTTCCAAATTGCTTCCACTGCATAATAGATTAGTGTCATCGGCAAACAATATTAAGTCCATTTTTTCTGAAACTTTACATATATCATTTATATACATATTGAATAACAATGGCCCCAAAACTGAACCCTGTGGGACTCCATAAGTAACCTTCAGTAACTGTGAGTTTCTGTTACCAACACATACATACTGATATCTATTCTTTAAGTAACTACCTAACCAGGACAGTGCTACCCCTCTAATACCACAATTTTGTAGTTTCTTTAATAATAAATTATGATCCACTGTATCAAATGCTTTTTTAAGATCCAGGAATACTCCAACTGAATACTCTTTATTTTCAATGGCAGTTGATATTTTTTCTATAAATTCCATTAGAGCAAATGCAGTTGTCCTCTTGTGTCTGAACCCATATTGCTGCTCACACAATAAATTATTCTTCAGTATGAAGTTGTCAGTTCTCTCATAGAATATTTTTTCAAGTATCTTGGAAAATTGCGGCAATAGTGAAATTGGTCTATAGTTTGAGAATTCCCCTCTGTCACCCGTCTTGTATATCGGAATTACTTTAGCTATTTTCATTGCATTGGGAAATATACCTGTTTGGAGAGACAGGTTACAGATATACGTCAGTGGTTTCACTAAGCATTCAATAATAGTTTTGACTAGGAGCATGTCAATACCATCACAGTCCGTAGATGTTTTACTTTTAAACGATTTAACAATTTCAATGACCTCTCTCTCGTCTGTGTTCTTTATGAAAATGGAGTCTTTTATAGCAGTGTTATTGCTTATTGTATCACCTGTAGGCGCCGTCATGGGTATTTCTCGAGCCAAATTAGGACCAATGTTAACAAAAAAGTTATTAAATTCATCTGCAGGTGAAGCTGCATTCCCACTCTGAGTCGTTTTATTATTTTTTGAAAAATCGGTTGGGTAGCTTGTATTTCTGCTTTTATTTCCAAGAATACTGTTAAGTATTGTCCATGTATTTTTAATATTGTCTCTGTTTTTCTCCAGTTCTTTACTGTAATAGTCTCTCTTACTACATCTTATTATATATGTTAACTTATTTTTGTATGTTTTATACTGCTGCTCTGCTTCTTTTGTCCTTTTCTTTAGGAAAGCTTTATATAATAAATTTTTCTTTTTACACGCCTTTTGTAATCCTTTGGTTAACCATGGCTTATCGGCAAATTTATGTTTAAGCTTTTTTTTTTTACTAATGGACAATTTTTTTCATAAAGAGTGGTTACAATGTTTATAAATGTGTCATAGGCTTCATTTACATCTGATACATAGACTTCTGTCCAGTCTTGCTTCAGCAAGTCCTCTTTAAAAGAACTGAATGCATTTGGTGATTTGTATCGGAACAATTTTAAAATTTTTTCTGTATTGGCCCCCGTGTGGCCATGGATAAGTGCAAAGGTTGGCAAATGGTCACTTATGTGGTATATATGACTCTTATATCCCATACTTACATATGTTAGAGCAAGTGGAAATGTTTTGTGACAGCATATGTAAGGAACTTCACACCTGGAAAGGACAAAGGATCTCCCCCGCCGGGTTAAAGACATTGGAACTCCCAAGACACCTCAGAGGAGACGGACTTGACACCTTTACCCCCTAAGGCGAGAGGAGGAGTTCCCATCACCTCCCAAGACAAGGAGAGGAGATAACAGAACAATGGGGGGGGTTAAGATAACGGGGGGGGGGGGGGGATGTCAGCTTTTTCAATGTGTGGCTGATGTCAGCTTTTTCAATGTGTGGCTCTATGTGTGCTTGTATTTAACCAGCGAGCTGAGCAGAGATCTCTCTCTTGCCTTCTGCCAAGCTCTACACCTGATGAGACTCGATAGAAGAGCTATTCATTAAAAACCCTGTTTTTAATACAAAAATCGCCTCGTTATTTCAGCTCCTCTACAACTTATATCATTTATCAATAATCCACTTTCTATTTTCTTAATAATATTAACAAACAGGTTGTCAATAAGTGTAGCAGTGTGAACTGTGATTCTACTGGGATGTGTTATTGTGGGATATAGACTCATGCTGTACATAGAGTTCATGAACTCTGTAATTACATTTTGTTGATGTGGATTTAGTAAATCAATATTGAAATCTCCACAAATTACTACCATTTTCTTACTAGTAATATTGTTGTACAGCTCGACTAATTTATCTCTGAATGTCTCAATGCAAGTTCTCAGCGTTCTATATATACAACTTATAATTAGATTTTTTGTTTTATCTTGGTCAATCTCAACTGTAACACATTCCAAAATCCCTGGTAGTGCAAAGGACATTCCATTTACAAGCTTACACCTATACAGGTCATCAATATACAGTGCAACACCACCACCCTTTTTTTGAGATCTGTTAATATGAAACATCTGATATCCCTCTATTGCCATCAGGGGAGCCTGCTCTTCATTAAGCCAAGTTTCAGAGACTGCGATAGCTGTAAATTTTCTGTCTAGCTGTTTTAAATAGTCCTGAATCTGTGGAAAGTTTTTGTTAAGACTTCTGCTGTTGAAGTGTATTATTGATAGTTTACCATCTGGTTGCACTTGACTTTTGAATTGCTTTTCAGTGTAATATTCACAATGGTTATGAATATTATTGAAAAAGTGGTTATCAGGATCAATATCATTCTCCACCTCTTGTAGTTTATGTTCAGCATAATGGCATATTTTCAGAGTTTGAGTTTCCTTACTCTGTGTCAAATGACTTCCTCCAACTGGGGATAATTGATGTCTACTCAAGTCAGTCATAAGTTTTTTGTTTGTTTTGCTTATTTTTTTTTTTAAAGTACATTGACATGGTATGTCAAAAGAACTATTCTTACCGTGTGTGTGAATATGGATTATCATTGTCTCTTAATTTTCTTAATCAGTGTTCATCTGTATTTATCTAAGTCAGTAACATCTCTGATCATTATACTCTGTGCTTGCTCAGGTGTTCCATTTAGTTTGATCCAAACTCTACAATTTCTTGTCCATGTTGCCTGTATCCTATTTTGTCTTTTCAGCATCCGTGCTTGCCGTGCTATTTCAGCATTTGTTTGTGTTAGGTGTTCATTTAGGTAAACTTCTGTTCCCCGTAGCTTTCTGGCCTGCCTCAGTATGTCATTCTTTACCCTTCTGTTCACAAAGCGCATCACAATTGATTTCTTTGTTTTATTATCTTTTCTGGGTAAAGCATAACAGGCTGAAATTGCGTTTGCTTCGACCTTTATATCTCTACTGTCAAGGAACTGAAGCACCTGGTTTTCTAGGGAGACTGATTCACTCAGGGGAGCCTCCTCACCTCTCAGTCCTGTTGTAGCATGAGCGTATGATTGATATTTGATGTCTAGTCCACTTATAACTAGGTCATCCATACGAGAACCTTGTTCAAGATCCTCGACGAGTCGCTCCAAGTCTTTTTTTGTCTTTTTCCTGAATTGTTAATTTTAAGTCTCGTACTTCTTCCATTAGGCCTATTATTTTTGCCTGCTGGCTAACCATTTTGGCCACTTCTTCTAACAAGAAGTTCAGAGATTTTTTGATCTCTTCCATTTCCTCCTTCTTTGGTGGCATTTTTACTGACCTGTGGATAGTAAAAACAATCTCTGCTTGTGTCGCCGGTATCCGATCCGACCGACCTCGAATCCAGCTGGGCCTCAGCTAGCCCCCTCCGCTGCTAGTCCCGCTGCTTACTGCCGCCGTAACCAAGCTCCTGTCCAGCTCCTCCACCGAGTCCCGCCGCACACCGCAGCTGCAGCCGAGCTCCGCTGGGGTCCCGGTAGATCCTCCGCTGAGCACCGCCGCCTACCGCCGTCTGCCTCAGTAGTTCCTCCGCTGAGCCCCGCCACCTACCGCCGTCTGCCTCGGTAGTTCCTCCGCTGGGCCTCGCAACTGGGATCCGACTCAGGCTATTGTCTGGCTGGGTCCCGGTGGTCCTCCACTGGTCCCCGTCTCCCACCGCCGCCGCCCCCGAACTCCGATCCAGCTACCGTCCAACTGCTGCCTCGGTTAGTTCCTCCGGCGAGCCCTCACGGGGGACTGAGTCGCTTCGTGTCGGTGTTAGCTTAATGCTAACGCTAGTCGTACCACCTAACTAGCGTTAGCTTAGCAAACGCTTCGGGTAAAGCGTAGCAGCGAACCACAAAAGAAATGCTAGTCAGTTTACTCACAGTGGCCGGTGAAAGGCGATTAAAGGGGTATTCCAACGGAGGTGGAAATTCAGCCCGTGCGTGTGCGTCACAAATGCCAATCGCTGTTGGTTAGTTATTTTAATGGCAAAATCAGCAACTTTGTCTCAGCACTGAAAAAGTGTGACCATCCCGGTCGCCATCTTGATTGTCAAAAGTAAGTGAGAAATTTCTGTGTTTTTTTTTTAAAGTGTACTGATTTCTTGTTCATATACTTTGAAGATAAGATGATGAGGTACCTCTGTACAAAAAACGGTGTCCAAAGACTCAACCATTTTTTGCGTAAATACATCCAAAGTCCAGTTTTGAATGAGTTATGGAATTTAAAGAGGTGCCGCGACATTATGCAAATTAGATGTGTAAATTTATTCCTATCTGAAACTTTGGATCATATTTTACATCTTTCTAACTGACAGTAAGTCATTATCTCTTACCACTTTTAAGTTATAGCCTTGGAAATCTGAACTATTTTATTGACAAAAAATATTTACCACTCTTGACCACTAGGGGGTATGTCGTAGTTCTGCACCATACACATTCAAAGGGTTAACACACATATATAGGAAAAGTCATGGACTGGGAGGCATGTAGATTTTGTTCAAACAAAGCTATTCACATAATTAAACCCCAAACCTATCAGCGAACCAAAAAGAACTGTAGCGACATGTGTTACAACTATTTTGCAAACATTTGCAACTGTTGGCGAAAAAGGTGCTAAGATGGAGTGAGGTGTGATAATGGAGCCAGATGAATGCAGAGCGCTCATCAGGTTTCTGTACTTGAGAGGCCATACACCACGGGTAATGTTAGATGAGATGAAAGAGACTAATGGGAAGGATGCCCCATCATATGACATACTCAAGCACTGGTATTGACAGTTCAAGTTTGGTCAGACATCGGTGGAAACGGCCCTCTTCTTGGCCGGTCACAGTGCGCTATTGATGAAGACACCATCCAACAAGTGGAGGCCACTATTTTGGAGAGTCAATGTATAACTGTTCACCAACTAGCCCAAGATGTCAAGATTAGTGTAGAGTCTGTGGGGAAAAAAAATCAGCCATGACCATTTGAACATATGGAAGTTGTCTGCACGATGGATTGCCTGGTTGCTCACACCCTTCCAGAAGCAGGAACGAGTCACATGCTCCCAGGCTCTTTTGGCCATGTGTCAAGAAAACAAGGAGGACTTCTTCAATAGACTAACAATGCAGGACAAAACATGGATCTATCACTATGATCCAGAGACTAAAACCCAGTCAAATCAATGGAAACATTATGACTCACCACCTCCAAAGAAGGTATGTGTCCAGCACTCATCAGGCAGTGTCATACTCAAGGTCTTTTGGGACCAGTATGAAGTATTGATGATGGATTTGCTGGCAAAGGGTACCACAATTACCTCGACTTACTGCACTTTACTGTTGCAGAAATTGTGGAAGGCCATCAAAACTGAGAGATGCGGTATGTTGACCAAAGGTGTCCACCTCCCGAAAGACAACACACCCTGGTTCACAATTCGTATGCTGCCCAGACAAAAGCATGGTCCTGCGGCTATGAAATTCTTCCTCACCCCCCATTCTCCTGACCTCACGCCATCCGACATCCATGTCTTTCCAACCATTAAGTCATTTTTGAAGGGCAAGCACTTCCAAGATGACGAAACATTGATTTCCCAGGCCAAACTGTGGTTTCTGATGCAACCTGCAGACTTCCACAGGCGAGGTCTTCACAGCTGCATAGAGGAGAAGTGTGTGACCCTTGGTGTGACCTATGTGGAGAAACACTAATAACTGTGCCGTTTGGTTCCACTGAGTCCATGGAAAATTAGTCTGGTGAAATCTTAAAAGAACAGCCCTTGTAAAGGCCGCAGTCCAAAACTGGAGGCTTGACAATCTGAGTCCACTGAGTTCATTCTTCATTCTGCATGTAAATATTACGTATGGAGAATTATCTCAAAAACACTGGGCATAAAATGAAACTCAGATTCAGGAAATGTCATTGTTTGAATGTTTTTTGTTATTCTGGTCAACTTTCCATGCTACTTTCACATAAATCTGACACACTGTAATATGTTGAGGTTATATAATGTGAAATAAAAAAAAGTATAGGCTTCTGTGTGTTTTTTCTATTCACTACACTCCTCATATTTGTGTCACAAATAGAAGGGAAACATCAGAACTGGGACACTGGTAGCTGCAGTGTGAACACAGCCTTTGAGGTAAACTCATTAGAGGCACAAGCAGAGAATGGAACTGTGCATTCCTGCCTTAATTATGACTCTGGTCCCTCCACTTTATAGTGGCCACCTGCAGAGCTGAAGCCATGTAATGCATGCTGGAGTAGATGAGAACTGAGGAGAGGAGTGTGAACTTAAGAAAATCTGTGTTCAAGAGGAGGGAATTTGAGATCAATTCTCAGTATAGCTTCTCATTAAAAAAATCTTTTAATATCCTCTCAATTTTCCACTCCTTCCTTCTCTGAGCTGTGAGACTGTCAATAAGATTCATTCTCATCCCGTTGGGTAATCTTCATATTTGCCTGGTGCACCACTCTTATGTGACGCTGTGTAATTAATCTGACTTGTTTTTACAACATGCAATTCATTTTACAGCATCAGGGACATGTAAAAATAATTGAAATGTAACCTCATAATCATTCAGTGTAAGTAACTCTGAGTCTTATATTCTGTTTCACAGAGACATAAATCTGCTTGTTTTTCTCCGGTAGCTTTTAAATGAAAGCTGTGTAGGCAGATCAAGGGCTATTTTAGTGGAGATGATTCACTCAGCTGTAGTGAGGAAAGCGAGGGGAAGGGAAGGGAGAAGCAGAGGGTGAATAGAAGGCGGAATGACCCCCTCCCGACTCTGTGTCTTGAAGTCCTTATAGGAGGATGCTGAGGTACATCTGAGGTGTGTAAAACACCTACAGAACCATAACCAAATCTTAGCACTCCCACATGCTGACTAACCAGACACACTCGGCACATGTTCTGAGAGGGAACAATAGATTCACACGTGAATATGAGCCCACAGTTAGATTATGAACTCTTGAACTCCCTGTGGGAGAATGCTGAGAGAGTTGGAGGTGTGATCTCTGGGCTCCATTACATTTAATGGGGACTACACTGGAACGTAACACACTTACTTTACTTTGGAACTGCAAAAACATATGGGCTAGACTGCTAATGAGAAGCTGTGCATTTTTTAACATAACATTTTGTTTTCTATAATTAAATTTTGCCAGAAGAATATTGGTTTACTTCAGAGTGTTGAGAGCAGACTTCCACTGAGACACAGTAATTACATGAAAAAAGTTTCTCTTTTTTCCTTGTTTACAAAATTCTATTGGCTGTGCAGTATTGTGTTTAATAATTGGATGCAGAGAGCTAATGAAGATTGAGAAACTGACAATCTTTTGGTGGCAATTTGTCAATTACAGATTGTAGAAAAAAGATGGATGACAAGCTGCCACTTGCATCCATTTTATTAAAGCGAAGCTCTACTTCCTGGTTTTAGGGTGCTGCTATAAGATGCCAGAAGATACTAATAAACCAGCTTCCATCAAACTGCTTTTGAAGGGTTTATGACCCCTTAGCTTGGCCCAAATCCCGCCCACACCCCACCCACTGCCCACCCCTTTCCCCACGCACACCCCACCCCCTTTGACCTGACCTGCCCTTGACCTCCCCTTTGATCCGTAATTATCCTTTGATCCATGACAACCTTTGACCCGTACCCTGAAGGCTGAGCAGGGGAATGGAATGTTAACATACCGGAAATGCTGGGGACAGCACGTGTTGTAGTTGTAGATTTTTATAGGTTTTCTTCTGATAAATGATCTCTCTTACACATACGGGTGAAGTAACAACTCACAGAAAAAAGATAACGCACAATCGCAGAACTAAACATGGTGATTTACATTTTAACAAAATAAAATGGTAAACGCCAATAGTGTTTTTTCTTATGAACAAGAAGGGGCTTTACAGATCGTGCTATTCACACACACACACTCCCCCTCGCCCACCCCACCCCACTGTTCCCACGTGTATAATGATTGTGTTTTTATGTATTATCATTATGAATTTCATTTTATTTATTTATCTATTTAAATTGATTCTTGTACTGATGCAACATGTTCAAATAAATCACTCAAACTGATGGATAATATCTGGATGAGATCCGGCCTCAGCCAATGAGCGGCGAGGGAGAGTTTGACGGGGCTGTCCAGTGACGACCTAGAGATGTACCCCTACAGTTAACCAATGAAACTATATCGCAATGCGTGCAAAAACTGGATCATTAAATAAAATCAGAAAATTAAACAATGAAAAAGAGAAAAAAACTCACCACGAGTGCGGGTTAGCGAGACAGCTGCCTCCAGCTTTTGGTCCAGACCGGTCGAGGATTAACTTGGAAAAAAGAGGATTGTTTCTGCATCCAGACCCCTGTGGACGACATTACTTCCCACAACTAACCCCGCCCTCCAATTTAAAAAGAAGACCGCTCAATCAGCCATTTGTCCAAACCAAAATGGAGACAGACCCCACGGCCTAGCCAATGGCGTTCTAGAGGCGGAGTAATCCCCAACCCCAGCCAGGGTTCAACCCGACATAGGAAAAAACAGTGCATTGGTGATCCAGAGGTCTTCGAGCAAAACTGGGATAGATTGAACTGTGCAAAAAGTAAGCCTTCAAATGTGCATTTTTGCACCCACTTCCCTCCTTTTTTCCTTAATCAAACAACCCAATAATGACAAAAACTTTTATCTGTATGCTTGTGACGATTAGAGTTTATTTTGTGCTGATACTAGTGAAAGGGTTAATGTATAGTTAGTGCCAGAATAATAATTCTGTAGGTGATCTCCCATTATGCTCTACACATATTCCATACAAATTCTGTTTGCATGCTTATGAACAAGTATGTTATGGTATATTGATAACAGGAATGAGACAAAGGTATAGAGCCCTCTCTGTCTTTTCTCTCTCTCTTTTAAGTCAGGTCTTTAACATTAGATACACACCCAAACCCAACACCCACGCACACTGTTGATAGCACATTCTAGAATGAAGAGGCGTGTTCAGTGGATGGCCTGTTCCCGCCATAGGTAGATTAGCCAATCAGATAGTCGCGTACAAGCCCATCCCATTGTACTGGCTCGCCCAACCCGAGGGGATAATTGTAACCTGCACCCGGAAGTCGGGGTTCAGTCTGACCACGCTCCAGAGGGAGCTGCGTCACGCTGCACCCAGCGCTGCTTGCTTTACATGTGACTTCTAAATAAATGTACCATCCTTTAAATTGAAGAAATCTCCGGTTTGTTCTTGGACCTTTCAATCAAAGAATCGGGTATTTTTCTAACAATTGGTGCCGGTGACCCGGATTGAATCACGTATTCCGAGACGAGCCTGAAAAAACTACATCGGAAGGACCCTTTTTAGTCGACTGTGGCGACGCCTGAATGAAACAAAAAGGTAAGCAGAAAGCCTTTTTACGCAAATTTCTGCAGTTTGGCCATTCTAAATTTACAGTCGTCTGATTAAGGGGTATATCCGATCTCGACATTTATCATTTGGTTGGGAGTCACATGTAAAGTTTAAACAATAGTTTGAAAAGTTAAAGAGAGTGCACGTGTTCTATGTTCAGTCTGAGATAGAACGGCCGCGGCCCTGGACATGTATGACGGGTGCATGGTCCGCCAAATTTTAAAACGTTTTGGATTCAGTCTGAGCCAAAATGACGAGACTTAGGATGCCAGGGTGACTAATAATCACCCAGGTTCGTCTCCCAAATGAAAAGAGCCAGGTTTTAGCAACCTGATGCCGGGGGGAGCCATTGAAGCGTTCGACCCGATGCCACTCTGGGAGTGAAGCCGCGATCATTTAATTTGCTAAACACAAGACACCGCTTGTTCTCGTAGTCGAAAAGAGGCCACGAGAGAAAGTGTCCGCTGTGATTAGAGTTAATCACGCTACCGCTCGCACAAGGGGACTTGCCGAAGCCTTTGTGAAAGTAGCCTCTGTTTAACAAAAGATTAAATGGATCGGCGAGGTTCTGGGTTGCAGTCTGTACCCAGAATTAATAAGACAATAGGAGGCAACGGCCGTGCCTGTCTTCCAAATTGATCTCCAGGGTTAAGCCTGATGCCGGGGGGGTTAAAGAATCGACCCGATGCCGTTAAAAGGAACGATGCCACGTAGGTGAAGTATTTCGGAGCAGTCTGTTGCGAAATAAATAAGAGACTTAGAGAACTGCGGGATCAGCTGCATTTGTCTCCCAAATTAAAGGCAAATTTCAGTTACAGTCTGTGCTGGAATAAGAGACTTAGACGTCTCCCAAATTAACCATCCAGGGTTAGCCTGATTTCGGTTACAGTAGTGAGCATGTACTGTATAAAGGTACTCTTAATACGTTATAAGAATCTCAGACTACAGTATGAGTGAGTAACGTAACAAGCAGCCACAAGAATCATTTTTCCACTTTTAGTGAGGGTCTGCTCATAAGTATAAAATAATAGCTTACAGAATTGCATAAGATTCTTTTATTCCAACAATAGTGAATGCATTCATAAGAATAGAACTGATTTTTGTAAAATTTTGTGTCCTTAGGGGATAAACGTGTGGGTTGGGAAATACCGGGAGCTGAGAATATTTAGTAAAATTTTTTCCCACAATGATTTAACTAATGGCGGGCTCCGGACCGCATGGTCAGAACAAAGGAATGGACCCACCACCGAGTGGAGGTGAAATTGGTAAAACAGGTTACTGAGGATTATTTGAGGTAACGGCATTAAAATGAAGCGCTAAATTAAAGTTGTAAAGCTGTGGTAGTGTGTGTATAGCTGGGATTAAGGAGGCAGTGCTCCATTTTTCTTAAACTTAAAAAAAAAAAAAAAAAAAGCACATGGTTTGTGAACAATAGGCTCAGGGGCCATTTTGCACGTGTCCCATTTACTGCGCATGCGAGGGCGCCATTTTGAATCACCTTCAAGCTGTGGCACAGTGCCTCCATCGTGTGGCCAAATATAGGAAGTGCACTATTTCACAAAATTACTGCCAACAAAACTTAAAACCTTAAGAATAAATCTGGAACTTTATCTCTCTGGTTGAAAGGAAGGCTTTAAAAATTCCATGCATGGTGAAAAAACAAAAGACCTCAGGGACCTGCTAAAATGCAGGTTTGCCCATAATGAGGCAAAGCATACCCGTTCGGCTTGGAGAGATGAAAGGTTCAATTTTAAATTAGGCAGAAGGAGGTTTACAATAAAACTGGAGAATAAGGAGATTTATTTCTCAACAAAACTAGGAAATCCTAGGTGGACACTATAAAGGTGAGAGAATTTAAATGAAAAATTGCAGGTTGGTGCAGATAAGTAAAAATATAAATGAATTAAATTATAAATACAAAATAATTGAATAAATACAATAAACTAAAATGAATGAATGAAGTAAATAGGAGTTATTGTTGTGGAGATGAGAGTGGGCAGAATATGGAAAAGGAAATTTGTTTTTGAAGAAAATTGAAAACTGATGAAATGTTAAAGTTTTGTGCAGGACGCAAGACAAAAAATTATGGAGAAACGATTGGAGGAAGAAAAAATGTAAGAATGAGAGACTTATGCTGCAACGGTGAGAACAAATGCAAAATAATCAATAAACACGATATAACAGAAAAGGACAAAAACACGCTGTTTAATAGCTTGTTTCTCTCCATTAAATTTGAGACAGTGTTGGCTGTGGACGACCCCTCCCCCAGCAGCTGCCTCCTCCTTCACGCCATCAGTGACCCCCCTCCTCCTTCCACTTCGCTGTCCCACTCCAGCGGTCAAGAAAGCAACACAATGGATCAAAAGAGGAACAATTGAGCACACCAGCAGAGTGAGTCCTCACACATCTGATATTGTATAGTATTCCTGTGTAACCAGTTGACACTGATTAACACCTATATGAAATGTCTCTAGCCTGTAAGCCCGGCTCCCTGGGTTCGGCACTATCCTAGACAAGGGCTAGATGGTTGACAAAGGTCCCAATCACAGATCAAAAGAAAGGAAGGGAGAAATTTGCCAGATGGGTCAAACAAATGCAGGACAGAGGAATGTTCGAAGGATGTGAAAACAGCCCCCCCACCAGGGAGACCTAGCTATACAGTATTGTTGCCTTCCATATCAGAGATGTGCCAAGACCACATACTGAGCAGACACAATACATGACCAATCTTCAAAAAAGCCATACCCATGCCCCATCTAAGTTGACCTGTCAGTATGGGCTGCATGACCACAGGAGGTCAGAATAGTCAGAGGCCCCCGTGGGACTAATACTTCCTATGTTAAGCAATTTGGCCACTGAGCTCAAACACCCACAAGGGCCCCCAGGGGGTCCCCCAAAATTAGCAACACAACAGGTATCCTTCCCTACAGGATGTTGAAAAAGAACCGGCTTTGATATTAAGCCGTTCTGTTTCAAGGGGGGAGAGGTCAAGACAGGAACAGATAGAAAAGTTACTAGTCCACTAAGGTTTGAAGGCTACATTAAAGGAATAGAACAATGTATCAAGGAAGAGGAATCCAACGGGGTCAAATTAAACAATGGCTCCTCTGATTGCACAATTCAACATAAATTATCCAAAAAGCGTGATGGCTGAAGCTGCAGCTTATATTGCTCACCCATGCTCCATCTAAGAAACATCTAATAAAACAAAGGCTAGCATCTAAGACCAAAATCTGAAAATTTCTTGACGCTTGAAAGGTCATTATTCCACTGAATATCAGGCAGTGGGAACTTTTGCTACAAGAAAACTAGCCACCTAGTGACCAAGAGAAATGAGGCAGGTTTAGGGCTCCTTAATATTTAAGGGCCAATACATATTTGGAGGTTCCCAGACCCTCCTAACTGTATTTTTTGCACATCTCTACAAATCTGGTGAAATCTAATAACATTGTTAAAGACTTGCAATAGACATTTTAACTTAACATAAGATTTGAGCATGGAGGTGCAAAATATGATAAAAATGCTGATTTACAATCACAAGTTAAGACAAGGGTTGAAAATTTATGCAAAAAGGTATAAGGGTAAAGCTGCAAGGTTTGGAGGAAATTGCACAATTGAGGAAATTTGCCAAATATTACAAAATGTCACAAATTCCTGAAAAGGAACTTGCAAATTTACAAGGAAAAGATCTAAAATTTGTTAGGAAATAAGATGAGCCTTTATTGGTCCCACAGTGGGGGAGATTCTAGGATTGCAATGGCACAGGGATAACAACACTTAGAGCAATAATTTAAAAGATAAGAAAATAAGAGCAGTGAATATACATATGTACACATAAATATAAATACACGGTGCGGAGCATTACAGATTTCCTTACACTTTGTATGGAGATGGGGGATGGCAGCGTAACAAGGGTTATGGTTTTGGATCATCCAGAGATGAGTAAAAAGCATTATGGAAGAAGATGAATTAAAACAAACACAACCAGAGTAGACTACAGAAACAAGAAGATAATTTGGGGTAAAAAACAGCAAACACTCGGCCGAATAGACTCAAGAATGAAGCATATACATACATATAGCTGTGTGCACACCAGCCCTATCCAAGGGATCATCATAGAGCACGCACAGAGCGGAGGTGGAGCATGAACAAGGCTTTAATGTCCTGTGCACATAGATCTGCAGCTCTGGCACACACAAGACAACCAGTGTAGCTTGACAAACAAACCAGCGGTTCACACCCGCATGGTTTGTGTGTCACATGGTTAAGTCCTGATTTAAATGTTATTTAGAATTGTTTTTGGAGGCTAATGAAAGCTCTATATTTTTGTATCTAAAATTGTTATAGTTTTGTAGGCATAGTGTTAGTTCATCTGGAGGTTATCTGTTCAGAAGAAAAAAGACAGAAGACTCCACCACACCAAGATACAGATGACTCTGTTAAACTTAAGTTTTCATAATAATCAGCAGACGTCTTAGTGTAATACATTCCTTGAAAGGCAGATGTTCAGACCCAGCGGCATTATTTAATTCCAAAACAAATTCAAAAGGTCAGTAATTAAAAGGCATCCAAGGCCAGGGTATAAATCAAGAGATGAGTGTTGTCACAAAACAGAATTTTGAATGGAGCCATGTTGGTTTATTTATAAAGCTGACTTTTCAGAATGAAACCGATCACTTTTATGTGCAGGATCTTGCATGGAGCATTAGCTGTGGACAGTAGTCAGGTGTATGAACGACGGGACAGTGAACAGAAGGAAGTTCCAATACTGAAAGAGATTATAGATGTGAGATGTTTCATCAGCTAGTCCAGGGAAAGGTGAAGTCTTGTACACAGATGGATAGTGGTTGGAAAAGAATTGAGTGAGTGTTTCTGATGGGAAAAAGTACTTGGGGGAAGAGAAGAAGAACGGTGGATTTAGCAAGTGTAGAAAATATTTCTGATGTTGAGATGGAAATGGAAAAAGAAATTAAAGCAGAGCATGTCTAACCAAAGAAAATAAAGATCCACGTAAGATTTGCAGCTGTAGCTTTAAAAACCAACCAAACAGAAAACCAACAATAAATAAATTAAATTTTTGGCTAAGAGTGTCAGGAAGAAGGCACAAATGCAGGCAACCATCTTAGATGTTTCCAAGTACTTAAAGCAGCAATGAGACATTAGGTGTCCATTCTTTCAGTGCATTTCCTTAATTGTGAATATTAACATTAGGTATGTTCCTCCCCAACAGAGGGTATGCATTTGATGTTACTCACCACATAATGGTGTGATATGTGATATATGATACATCATATTTCAGGAATATGACAGTAATGAGGAATGTGATTTTTCCTGATTCGGCGGTGGCCAAGCTGGGTCAGGGTAAACTACATTCACTCCACACTTTACCAAGGAATATATAAAATGAGGCATTCAAGGGAAAAATTTGAATCAAATTCTAATTAGGCAAAACGTCCACCTTTCGCTTGACTGAAAGTGTGACACAGCTTTTAATCATTTATTTAAATTCAACTGGACAAACTGATCTTATTTATCAATGCTGAAGCATATCAAAATGCACAGGTGGTTATTTTGTTTTCCTTAAATGAAATTTGTAAAGTAGTTAAGCTGTGACTATTGAAACCTTATTGAACAGAACTCTTGGAAGACAAAGGTCCGCAAGGTTCAATTACAGTAGTGCAGATAGTATCTGTTGGCATGGTGGAGAGTTAATCTTATTATCCCATCTTGTATTAATTAGGAAAACTAAACGAAGACTTTGAAGCAGTTCCTTTCTTGACTCAATGTTGGAAATCTAGATAAGAAGGGAAAAGAAAATTTGGAGAAAAACTGAACTTATTTATGGAATGGCTGACACAAGGGGAGCCTGAGGCTCCCCATGAATCTGTTTCTCTTATAAAAGGAGGCCAAGAGGACAAGGGGGGAGGACAGCGAGGAGGAGGAGAGAGAGCACGCCCCACAATGGCCGCTGCTGGCAGGAGAGGGGTCCACCTCCACCACTGAAAACTGGACTGCATACTTAAAGACTAGAACAGATAAGTGGACTCACTTCTACACGTATGCAGAAAATTAGCAAAAATTAAATTATTGCATGTAAAGTAAGAATTCTGGGTAATGACATACAGGACTCTGAGTCAGAAAAATAACGATCAAATTCTGCAAATGACAAGCTACCAGTAGAACACCTATCAACATCTGTAAAATTAGCATTGTACCCAATGTACTATAGGCAATTGAATGGATCTGATCCAAATTGTGAACTACCATCATTTGTAAATCCATCCTCTAGATTGGTCATAAAATTAGACTGATAAACAAGGAAATGTGTGGAAGCATCCATTGTCCTAATTGAAGAGGATAAGAGGCATTTCAACCAATGGGGGGTTCCACACATCCCGCTGGTTAGACCCAAACACATGGATTGGAAAATGTTGGACATATTGTCATCTCTAGTGCAGAATAGAGCCATCCATGGAAAACCAATACCTGACCTTAACATAGAATATTCTCCCAAAATAAAACCATAAGCATCAGCACAAAAGGCGGCACAAAGATGCCCAGAAATCTCCTATATGACCAATCTTTTCTCATTAACAAATGAGGGGATGAGGAAAATTTGAATCAAATTCCAAATTGGTTATGGTAAAGGGATAACCAAATGCAGATCTAATAAAAGGAGCAGAGTACGACACTATAGGCCATATATTCAGAAGCCCAGAAGGGCGTTAACAAATGCAATTTTCCACAGTGGGAGTCGTCAGCAAGTCTTAGACCAACTGCTGGGTCGAGAGGAAGAGCTGAGGACCCCAAGACGAAAGATGATGACGAGGAAGACCATTCTGCCATCACAGATTATTTGTAAACACAGTGTGCTAATGATAATACATAAATCATACATAGCTCACCACACGGATGTAGGGGTGTGAGACTTATAGGGTTCTTGCGTTATTTATCTCCATCATGCTAATTACGGTAAGGTAATCTGAATAAGGGAGAAGGTTAGAAGCTCTGAATGCCTGAATACAGCAATGCATGAATAAGGATGTCTCCTAACGTTGAATAATATTGTTTACTACCTACCCACTGAACATATAGGTCCCATCACCCAACACACACACCACAACACAAACACCACATGCAGATTTCACATAGCCAACAATCACACACTCAAGGCTACTGGGAGATAACTTACAACAACACATAGATAACTACAGTTGTAGTGAATAAGGATAAAACTGTACAAGCTCCATGCATTGTGATGGCAACCCCTCAGACCATTATTGGCCCTGCCCCAGCTGAGCCCTTTGTATCGGCACTTGATCAAAGGTGTAGGGTACAGGGAAGATGCATGCTGGAGAGCACCAGACCATCATGACGTGTGCCTGCGACATAGAAAAGGTCGTAGGGCGAGTGACTGTATGACTTCAGTCCCCAGAAGAAGAATGGACTGGTACCCGAGCGCATCCACCGCACCTCCAGCATCCAGGGTGGAGCCAGGAGCTCGAGCCTTACCAACACCAGCGTGTCCACCTCTTTCCAGCGACAGGGGGGTGGCATCCCTGGGACAGCATCACTGAGCTGTTCACTGGCTGGACTGGATGTTACATACCCTCTGCTGCACCCACCAGACTGTCCTGTAGACCTCATGGGATGAGGTGTGCCTCTGAGAGCGGGGACACAGTTGTTTCGTTCCTGTGTCACCAAGATGGAACTGTGCTCCACAGCTGCAGATATGGGAAGCAGACACAGAGGAAGGTCGAACCTCTGTCGCAACCGTGTGATGAGTGCAGCTGAATGATGTGAGCCCTGGCAAGGGTTAACCGGTGGACAAAGGTTTTGTGGACCGATTCTATTCGACCCTATGACCCCTACATGGTCCACTCCACTGGACAAAGAACAATGATCATGAGGAGACCTCGAGGAGGGTACAGGACCTGGTGACAGTTCACCTCTTAGACATCGCTGCACCGTGCTAAGGTGTCCACAAGGGGGGAGGCACGGGTAGCAGAACCAATGGTGCAAGCCTCTTGGGTTGACACACAATGCAGGGACCTGCCTTATTCACCATCTGTTAATTGCTAGAGTCTCTCACACCATAAATGGTTGACATGATAAAATCATGTCAAAGGGGGGATTGAAAGGGTTAATGTATAGTTAGTGCCAGAATAATAATTCTGTAGGTGATCTCCCATTATGCTCTACACATATTCCATACAAATTCTGTTTGCATGCTTATGAACAAGTATGTTATGGTATATTGATAACAGGAATGAGACAAAGGTATAGAGCCCTCTCTGTCTTTTCTCTCTCTCTTTTAAGTCAGGTCTTTAACATTAGATACACACCCAAACCCAACACCCACGCACACTGTTGATAGCACATTCTAGAATGAAGAGGCGTGTTCAGTGGATGGCCTGTTCCCGCCATAGGTAGATTAGCCAATCAGATAGTCGCGTACAAGCCCATCCCATTGTACTGGCTCGCCCAACCCGAGGGGATAATTGTAACCTGCACCCGGAAGTCGGGGTTCAGTCTGACCACGCTCCAGAGGGAGCTGCGTCACGCTGCACCCAGCGCTGCTTGCTTTACATGTGACTTCTAAATAAATGTACCATCCTTTAAATTGAAGAAATCTCCGGTTTGTTCTTGGACCTTTCAATCAAAGAATCGGGTATTTTTCTAACACTAGGAAATTTAAAATTTCTCCTATAAATGCATTTTATATTTTGTGTTTACATTTTTAAATGACCATACAACAGCGTTTTAAGGATTGTCTGTGTGAAGCAATTCTGTAAAACATCCCACAACTTGTACGTGATAATGAACAACAGTTAAATTATTTTTATTCAATCAAACCTTGTCTCATCTGCTGTGATCTGAAAAAAAGTTTTATAACTTTAAGGCAGACTTTTTTTCAACCACTCATGACAACTTTAAAACAGAATTTGGAGAGGGTTTTGGCTGTCTGTGCATCTGTGTTTTCTTTTACCATCCCATATGACTTGAGCTTTTGTACAGGGTGGATAATTGGAAAAAAAAAACACCTTATTAAATCAGTCTACAGTTTTTTCAACATTCAAACTCCCCTCCCTAGTGTTCTGTCCACCTTATGTCAAATTGTCTGCAGCTTTACGTCAAATGGGCCTTAAATGACGTCTCCATTTGGCTGTCTGGCCAAAAAGTGTTTGATGTGCTCTCTCTCCCTCTCTCTCTCTCTCTCTCTCTCACTCTCTCTCACACACACACTCACACGCGACAGTTCAGTTACTCCCAACACATAGGTGCTATCTTTTAGAAAAACTTCCCTCTGTCTCATGTCCCATACTGTTTTCACTACAGGAACAATCCTTTGTTTTTTTGAGACATTTATCAACTTTCTAATCATTTAAAAAACATTTTTCACACTATGAATTATTGTATAAAAAACTGTAAAAACCAAGGGTTAGTTGTGGGAGGTGCTGTTGGCCATAGGGATCTGGATGCAGCTCAGACAATCCTCTTTTTTTCCCCAGTTAATCCTCGACCAGTCTGGACCAAAAGCTAGAGGCAGCTGTCTTGCTAACCCGCACTTGTGGTGAGTTTTTTCTCTTTTTCATTGTTTAATTTTCTGATTTTATTTAATGATCCAGTTTTCCCACGCGTCGCGATGTAGTTTCATTGGTTAACTGTAGGGGTACGCCTCTAGGTCATCATTGGACAGTGCCGTCAAACCCTCCCTCGCCGCTCATTGTCTGAGGCAGGATAAAAAGTTTATAAACCTCAAATATCATCCGTCAGTTTGAATGATTTATTTGAACATTTCATCAGTACAAGAATCAATTTAAACAGATAAATAAATAAAATGAAATTCATAATGATGATACATAAAAACACAATCATTATACACGTGGGAATGGAGGGGTGGTGTAGGCGAGGGGGAGTGTGTGTGTGTGTGTGTGTGTGACTAGTAGGATCTGTAAACCCCCTTCTTGTTCATGAGAAAAAGCGCTATCGCTGTTTACCATTTTATTTTGTTAAAATTTAAAGTTTATTGTTTAATGTTTAGTTCTGCAATTGTGTGTAATCTTTTTTCTGTGCGGTGTTACTTCAGCCGGTGGTGCAGTGGTTAGCACTGTTGCCTTACAGCTAGAAGGTTCCTGGTTCGAATCCCCAGGTTGGCAGGGGTTGGAACCTTTCTGTGTGGAGTTTGCATGTTCTCCCTGTGCTGCGTGGGTTTACTCCGGGGGCTCCGGTTTCCTCCCACAATCCAAAGACATGCACGTTAGGTTAATTGGTTGTTCTAAATTGTCCCTAGATATCTGTTTCCTATAGGCCCTTAGACTAGAGGGTTAGTACTAGTGAAAGCGCTTTGAGTGGTCTTTGTGACTAGAAAAGCGCTATATAAGTGCAGGTTAGTTAGTTAGTTAGTTAGTATGTATATAAAACTCTGCGACTACAACACGTGCCGTCCCCACTGTTTCCCGTATGTTAACATTCCATTCCCATGCTCAGCCCTCAGGGTAGGGGTCAAAGGTCATCATGGATCAAAGGATAATTACGGCTCAAAGGCCGTCACTAATCAAAAGGATAATTTCGGGTCAAAGGTCGTTGGTGATCAAAGTATAATTATGGGTCATAAAGGTCATCGCTGATCAAAGGATAATTACAGGCCATAAAGGTTGTTGCTGATCAAAGGATAATTATGGGTCATAAAAGGTTGTCATTGATCAAGGGATAATTAAGGATCAAAGGGGAGGTCAAGAGCAGGGCAGGTCAAAGGGGGCGGGGTGTGGAAGGGGAAAGGGGTGGGGTGGTGGTGGGGCTAGGGGGTCATAAACCTGTCAAAAGCAGTTTGATGGAAGGTGGCCTATATTATCTTCTGATGCCATTTGCAGCTGGAGTCTGAGCTGCAAAACAAACACGACATAAATTAGTCGTGTCCTCCGACGACATAAATTAGTATGATAAGAACAACCTAAGAGGACAAAAACCATCACTTGGAAGAATTTTGTTAAGTTAACAGTTTAATCGAATGCCACTCTCAATAATGGGGGGTTCTGGGGCTTATCTTGCTACAGCCAGCCACCAGGGGGTGATCGAGATGTGTAAGCTTCACTTTTGCAGAGTTTCCATGTGCTCCATATTTATATACAGTCTATGGTCAATAACAAGGCACCAGCACTATTGTCCAACCTTCATCCTGTGGACAACACCGCACCCACCAAGACCATACGGTGTTGCTCGAACAACAAACCCTGGATCAACCCTGAGATTAAAACACTTCTGAGAAAGAAGAAGAGGATCTTCAGGTCGGGGAACAGCAAGATGCTGAAGTCCGTACAGAGGGAGCTGAGGAAGAAGATCAGAGAAGGCAAGGACAGCTTCAGGAAGAAGATGGAGGACAAGCTGCAACAGAGCGACATCGGCAGGGTCTGGAGAAACCTTAAAACCATCTCTAGGCTCCAGAATACCTCCTCCCAGGGGGGGAAGGAGTGGGCGAACAATCTGAACCTGTTTTTTAATAGGTTTGACCAACCGCCCCCCCTCCCCCCGACTGCACAACAACCGCTGCTGCCTCTAAAGTCATCGAGACCTGCTGTCCACACCCCACTCCACCAACACCCCCCCACTCCAAGCACACAGCCCCCCAACCTGACACTCACTAAGACCCAGGTGAGGATGGAGCTGAGGAAGATCAAGGCGAGGAAGGCCTCGGGACCGGACGGCATCAGGGCGAAGCTCCTCAAGTCCTGCGCAGACCAGCTGTGTGGGATTGTGGAACACATCTTCAACCTGAGCCTGAAGCTGGGGAGGGTACCACAGTTGTGGAAAACATCTTGTGTGGTACCTGTACCAAAGACTTCCCACCCCAAAGATCTGAACAGCTACAGACCAGTGGCCCTGATGTCTCACATTAAGACGACCCTGGAGAGACTGCTCCTTGCTCACCTCCGCCCCCTGGTGGGACCAGCGATGGGTTCACTACAGTTCACCTACCAGCATGGCATTGGGGTGGAGGATGCAGTGATCTTCCTCCTTCACCGTTCTCTGTCCCACCTGGAGAAGCCCGGGAACGCGGTGAGGATCATGCTCTTTGACTTCTCCAGTGCTTTCAACACCATCCAACCGATGATCCTAAAGGACAAGCTGCTGTGCGCAGGGGTGGACCAGCACCTGTCATCATGGGTCCTGGACTACCTCACTAACCGGCCACAGTTCGTGAGAACCTGGGATTGTGTGTCCGACACGATCATCAGTAGCACAGGGGCCCCCCAGGGAACGGTTTTGGCTCCCTTCCTGTTCACCCTTTATACTGCGGACTTCTCACACAACACAACACACTGTCATCTACAGAAGTTCTCTGATGACTCTGCGATCATCGGCCTCATCTCCAACGGAGATGAAGCTGAGTACAGAGGACTTATCCAGGACTTCGTGGACTGGTGCCATCGAAACTACCTCCAGATCAACGCGAGGAAAACTAAGGAGCTGGTGGTGGACTGCCGCAGGCAAGGACAACCCCTCACAGCACCAGTAAACATACAGGGAACAGACATTGAGATGGTAACATCCTACAAGTACCTGGGTGTTCATCTGAACAATAAACTAGACTGGTCACACAATACCGACGCACTCTACAAGAAGGGACAGCGCAGGCTGTTCCTACTGAGGAGGCTCAGGTCTTTTGGTGTACAAGAGGCGCTGCTGAAGACATTCTACGACACAGTGGTGGCATCAGCCATCACTTTTGGAGTGGTCTGCTGGGGCAGTGGCATTACAGCAGCAGATAGGAAGAGACTGAACAAACTGATCAAGAAAGCTAGCTCTGTCCTGGGGCAATGCCTTGACCCAGTGGAGGAGATAGGAGAGAGAAGGATGGTGGCTAAGCTGTCATCTCTGCTGTAGTCCGAGTCCCACCCTATGCAGGACATACTGAATGCACTGAGGAGCTCATTTAGGAGTAGACTACATCATCCTAGGTGCGCAACCGAGAGGTTTCGCAGGTCCTTCCTACCTACGGCTGTCAGACTGTATAACCTAAGCAGGGCTGCTCGCAGAGATAGCAAAAAAACGTGACAACCTAATAGTATTGAATGCAAAAGACTTACACAAATGGTCCCCTCCAGCATACAACTAGGACAATATCAGTCGCTATGGAGGGTGACAATATGTATGGGTACATATTCATACTATGTAGGATAACTAAGTAGACGGTTATGCTGTTTATTCCATCTTGCTACAATGCTCCGCACTGTATATATATATATTTATATATTTATGTGTACGTATGTATATTCACTGCTCTTATTTTTATTTTTCTTATCTTCTTAATTATTGCTCTGAGTGTTGCTATCCCTGTGCGGTTGCAATCCTGGAATTTCCCCATTGTGGGACTAATAAAGGCTTATTTTATCTTATCTTAAAATAGAAGAAATCAGAAAGGGGGCAAATACTTTTTCACAGCACTGTAACTACTGTCATTCCTGTCAGTAAAAATGTCTATGGTCCTTTTCCCTCAAAGGATAGGCTGCTATTATCAGCAGACGTCCTTAACATATTCAAGTATAACACATTTATTTTAATTCAAATTGAGAACCTGACCATAGCGCAGACACTGGGGCATCCAAAAGAGTTATTCAGAGAGAAATATCAGCAAAACAATTAGGTCTTACTGATTTAATTAATCTTCTATGATGTTATTTAAATAAGTCAGAGACTTGGTATGTGTACAAGTATAATCAAAAGACTTTTATACTCTAAGTGAGATTACTGTAATATTGTCTGTTTGCTCTAGGCAGTGTTACTATGCTACTATGATCATTCTGTCTTCGTAGGTATCAAATTAGTTACTGCAGGTTTCACTCACACATAATTCAGGGGTTTCTGAAATTATTTTAGAAGCTGCCTCAGTAACCATTATAACAAATCATATGCTCAAAACAACCACATTTTTTGTGTGCTGGGTAATTATGGCCTCAACCAAATGTGCAAACTAGCTAATGCCAAAGAACTTAAGACTGCAAAAAAATTGCACACAGTTTCAGTTTATTACACTATTTTAATAAGACTGGAGACACCACATACACACACTCCAACTAACGTATGAAATTAACAGATTTTTTCCCCAATAAAGTGCATACCTATTTTGACATAGTAAAGATGTTTTCACCTCACAAGAACATCATTAGAGATCCAAGTGCCTACCACAGCCTCACAGAGGCTGGTAATGACTTAACGTTGCCATAATACCTGAAGCTGATTTAAATTACTTTAATAAATGAAAGCACCAAGGTGCTGTACCTCGGTCCCTATGGCATGGTAGCATGGGCGGCTGTAAAAAAGTGGCACTCCGACCTGTATTGGCCCAAGATAGTTACTGCAATTCCTTTTTTCGCAGTGGCATTGACACAAATGGTGAGTTAAATTTGTGTTTATTTCAAAAACAAAGTGTTATTTCGAAATTCTGGCAAATTAAAAGTCAAGAAAATATGGTGATACAATGATACAAGCCTTTAGTTCCATTTAATTTTGACTGGGCAAGCTGAAACAGAGAGGCAGGCAGACAGATAGACAGACAGACAGATACACACAGCCATAAACAGACACACTAACTGATTGCTGTATGCCTCTGTTTCACCAAGGCATAATGAATCATTTCTATGTCTTTATGATAAAAGTGTCTGAAAACCAACACACCACTAGACCTTGTAATCACAAATGAGCTACCTTTGATCCCCCCTGCACATTAAACAAGCTAAAGAAGCAAAGACGCATTGCAGTTCCCGTGATATGAAAACTATTAATGTTCAGCATCGCCATACTAGACTGAACACAGTCTCATAATTCCACGCTGTGTTGAGGACACTGACATTTGTATTTGTGGCGAGCATTGATGATCTCCCACCTCTTTGTCAAGCCTACCCCCGCTCAGCTGTTGTCATTGCCAAGCCTATTATTGATTCCCCCGACACCCACACAAAGTGACAAGTGAGTGGTCTTTAACTAAATTGCGCCGCTGACAAATAGCCGACAGTCCATCCTATTGTTATGTTAAACTTACAATTTCACATCTGGTAGAAGAAGGGAGGCAGACCTTCAATTAGCACTTCGAGTGGCCGCCATGAAGCATTTTTCTTGGCAGTGTGTGCAGAGTTATGGTGCGTTTCATAGACACTAGCTTAAGGGCTTTATTGATGACTAATACATGTGCATGTACTGTATGTATGCTACAATATCTAGCATGCAGCTATTTTGCCCAGTTACTGTAGCAGTTGCCATAGCGATGGGATCTTAGTTAAACACCTCCCGTCATTACGTAGCTACAATTTTTTGCTCTCAAGGTGCCAATCATTTCCAGTTGTACTTGAAGCTTTGTACTTTGCCATTCACCTTCAGGAGACAACCACTGCAGCTCATGCACACTTTGGCAGGTGCAGGTGCGGGTGCAGCTGTGTGCCAGAGGTGGCGGTGGGGAGATCTAGTCGACAAGCTTCTCTTAAGAGCTCCAGGGGCGGTGTGCGGCATCTTATTGAACCCGAGCCCCTTATAGTGGGGAACAAATTGAAAATCTGTTTCTCTTTCTAAGCATTCACTCAGGTGGTTCAATTAAAGGAGACAATCGCTGTTTGGCATTAAGTTCAAGGCTCCTTTTTTCTTCTTCTTCTTCTTCTTCTTTACCCTTTCAACACAGCTGCCTCTGGGCCATCCATTACAACAGAGCTCCCCTTTTTGGGGCCAGAAGCTCGACATAGGCAGGGGTAATGGCTTTCATCAAAATGTCTGATGTAGCAGCCATCACAGTTAAGCAGAACTGGGAGTATACATGTGAGGATATGAGTTGGGCGCAGAACACTCCCCCTTAAAAAATGCTTTTAACGCAAATAACTCACACTGTCTCACTTTCCACTACATGCAGTCCCTCAGACTCTCTGAGCTAATCTCATTCTCCCTGAATTCATTGCCGTGCTGGTACTTCAGAGACTCATTACAGCAGAATCAAATTAAAACTTGCTCCTTGTCTCACTTTGATGCATTCTCAAGCCAAGACTCATCCACCAGGCCCATTTTTCCCCCCGTTACTATTAGTAATGGTGCCTCTGAGTTTATGTTTTTGTCTGGCACAGCAGTGTGTTTTGATTTCACTTTATAAAGAGTGTTCAGTGGACTATATTTTGCTGCTCACTCTTTTACTCACAAGGACTGGTGCTTACTTTATAGCATGTGTAGTTTTCACGATCCTGCAAGAATATGCGTCCACATCAAAATTTACAAGTGGTCCTGGGGATTTTAAGCACAGATAAGCCCACTAACAGTTATCCACTGTGAGCAGACTCTGGTCTAATCATCTTGTATTTTCGTCCTTTTCCTCTGGTATGTGGTGTTTGTCGTGACCACACTGGTGATGGCACAAACATGCCAATCCAGGAAGACAGCGCTTTTTCATGACTTATACCTTTGTCCATCAGACAAACAATACAAATCCAGCCATAACTGACCTTACAAAAAAAGTTTCTTCCTTCATCACAGCTTAAGTACTTTGGCCCTCAGTTACATCATCGTGCAAATTCACCCAGGTGTGTTGTTTACATCGCTTCTGATTAGAGATAAACCCATGTCTGCTGCAGAGCCAAGACTGAACACCAGGTGACTGCATTCCCGATACTAACAACAGCCAGGTCTTTGATGGTTTTTTGAGGCTTTTGGCCAGTGAAAAAAAGGGTTAGAAAGTTACAAATCTTGGCTGCATTCCCCCCAAAAATCAATTTGCATGTTACGCTACAAAAAGTCTCTGCTGACAGAACGTAAATCAAAAGTAAAAGGGGAAACAAAGCTCAGGACAACATTTAAGGCTGAAGTGTTTTTTTATGTTTAAACTACTTAAGCACACCGACTGGTTTTAAAATTACAGCTGAAGTTTTTCTGCTTTTCAGACTGAAGTCACTGCTGCTACCTTTTCCTGCATCTGTTTTTGTCTGTATGTCCCACATATCACTATATTTTTGCATAAATATGTGAATTACTTATGGCAAACTTGTAACTTTACCATAAAATTGTTTGGGGTTTTTTTTGTTGTCAGAAACTTCCAGACCTTATTACAATTGTGTGACATTCTTGCAAATCAACTTTGTGTGTCGTTCAGGCTACATTTGTAATGTTTTCCAATAAATTGGTAACGGGGTAACTTGGTAAACTGGTAAGGCTTAATCATAAATTTCCTTCTTTTTTCTATAAATACAAATGGGATATTATCCATCTATTAATCTACCACTTATCTGGGAGTCTGGGTTGTCGGGGTAGTAGTTTACACTGAAAGGCACAGATTGCCGCCTGATCCTCATGGCACCCATGATCCCAGTGATCCCTCCAGTAGGTGTTGAGAATACTGGAGGGCAGATTCATGTGGCTCCCTCGGGCTGAGCCCGGCTGGGTCCTAAGGGCAGAAACCTGGTCACCAAGCGCTTGCAGTTGAGGCCCTCCTCCTGGCCTGGCTCCAGGGTGGGGCCCTCATAACCCCAAACTGGACCAGTTTGCCTTGGAGACCTGATAACATAGTTCTTGGGATTGTCAGGGCATGCAAACCCCTGCACCATTATAATAATAATTATTATTAGTAGTAGTATTTTTGCTGAGTCTGTATAACAGAATATTCCATCTGCCAACACGGCTAGTAACCTGAGCTACATTTTGTTATGTTGGTGTGTACTAACACTCTCTGATTCTTAACCTTCATTCTAAGTAAATGAGACTTTCTTTAACCAATCATACCAAGAACCAGTGACAGCACCTGTAACTTTTCTTTAAATAGACTGCACTGGAACAAAACACTCAACCACATAACTTGTCACTATTAAACTCGCTGCATGCTCCTTCAAAAATCTAAAAAGCAGTAGTTAAAACCCCCCCCAACATTTTCACAATGTGACAGTGGCATGATTGACAGCATAATGCTTATGCAGCGTATTGTGGGTGCTGCTAACTGCATTGTGCCTGCCTGAGTTTGGCTCATGCCCAACAGAATAATAATGTGAAAAATATACAATGACCAAATGTCCCCATGAAATACAAAGCACATCACCGTACGCAGCTGCTGCTTTCACAGTGTTTCGGTGATCAAGGCTGCGTTGCCCCTTAAGCAGAGCTGTGAGACCGCCTGCTGGAACCTCTGTAAAGGAGCCTTTCTGAACAGCCCCAACTCGTTTACCCAGTAGTCATTCAGATATGAGAAAGCAGGGCACAGCGTGAGCATTTTATAAAACGGTTTGAAAGTTTCTCACTCATGTTTTGGGGAAAGGTTCCAAAATATTTTGATTTTAACCATTTTTTCATGTACAATTGCATTCTGGGTTAGAAACTATGAGAGGGAACGAAAGTGTTATTTAGACAGATTAAACGGGGACATTGTGTGGAACAGTCTTGACAAGGTTTGTGTGTGGGGGAAAACATCATCAACAGAAATCATTTTACACCATATCTCACCTCCATCTAGATCCTCACTGCCAAAGTGGTTCCTGTAGAAGAGCATAAGCTCGATCCTGTAGCACTTGTACAGCGTCACCAGGCAGATGAGCAGCAGCAGAATGGCTCCCAGACCTCCGGCCAGCTCCACTGTGTACATCAGCTCTGCTACCATGCCAAAATGACAAAAGGAAAGATTTTAAGTGGATCTGTTGTGCTCATTTCAGCTCCAAGTTTCCAGAGTTTACCAGAGCAGCTTTGCATGATTTAGAGCACAAAATAATCAAAGCAGCACTATGTAACTTTCCTGTTGTTGTTAGGAACACTGACAAGGCTACAACTGGCATGTTTTACAGTCCATGATCCATTAGCCAAATACCGGGTCCTTTATAGTATGCGGGCCCACTCACGCTGTGGTGAAACCAACATTCACCTGGTCAAAGGTTGACATACCATCAAGATTATTTTGGAAACTTTATTTTTTGGGTGAAAATTTTACATAGTGGTGCTTTAAAAACAATACCACATAAGGACCAAACTGTCTTTTAGTTCCCAATTCAAAGTGCACGGAGACACCTCTAAATGAAGTTAAAGCTCAAAGTCATTGACTCAGTGCATCTGTGACAGTCAAAGGTAGTGTTTGGGTCACAATGAAAAGGAGGATTTACTAGGTTGAGTGCAGTTATCAGTCAGCAGACATAAGAACCATCAGCCAGCACAAAGAATATACTAAGGATTACTCTATATTACTGTATATCTTGGATAAAACACAGCTGAAGATTACTCACTGATAAATTGTGATTATATGTTCCTAGAATCAGTTTAGTTTGCTAGAGACTGGCCCAATCCAGACAGCATCAGAACCCTATAGTTGACCGATGTGACTCGTTTTGGCAGGGCCCAACCAGACCCATTAGACTAAAGTTAGAGACACACCAAGCCGACATCTCTGACAAAACTCGATGAACGACATCCTGCTGAGTCCCCTTTTGACGACTTTGTTGCCGTAAAAAAAGTTGCACTTGGACACACCGTCAAAGGAAATAAATCACAGGTGGTGATGCTTGTCTTTACTTGTCACTCATTAGGGAAACCGAAAGTCCTTTGACAGCTGATATAGACAAAAAGTTAGTATAATTCTCAGTGGTTAAAGTGGTCATACAGATTTGGCCTCTCTTGAATTAATCTGATCACCTGATCTTCAGTTTCTTCATTCCACACAGCCATGAGTGTTTTTAAGTCAGCTGAGTTTGTTTTCATTCGTCATATCTATTTCTCATTCGCAATTTTAACAGCCAATTGGAGTGCTGTCTTTCACTGACAACCAGATGCCAATTCACTGCAGTACAACCAGAAATAATGAAGCTGTCATATTCTGCCCTCTGGGCAGATGAGAGTATGAGGAGAGGACTCATCCGCGCAGGCAGGATAACTGTGCAAATAATAATTTATTAACTAAAACTCACGAGGAACAAAACACACAGCATGAGGGCTGGAATAACCTCGGGAGACAATGGTGGCAAAAACTCACGGAGAATACTAACACACGGGGAGTTCAACAGGATGAATGACAGACGAGGACGAAATCACTGACGATGACACTAGACAGAGCACAAGCACAAACTGACATAAATAGGGGAACTCATTAATTACAAACGTGAGACAGCTGAGCAAACAATCGGGGCAGCAGGGAAGAGACTACAGGTGAGGAGAACAAGATGGGCGGGGCTACACAGACAGTCACAGACTGGGGATGCACAGGAAACATGACAATGAACAAGCAGGGCACAAAACAAAGAGGGCAGAGGCAAAAACACGACTGAACATAATCATAATACTAAGGAGCAGGACCAAAAACTACAGAACATAATTAGAAGCATGGTAATGAGAAATAAACACAATGATCAACTAAGGCTGAGGTAGGAGAACACGTAATGCAAATAATAATCATGACAAATGAAAACACAGGGACAGCAGTAATGGCATTAGGGACCAATGGCGATGACACAACATGACAACAGACCAGGGAACACAGAAGACCATAACAGGGGACAAAGGAGGCAAATAATAATACAGATAATAATCAAAAAGAAAAAGCAAAGAAACCAAGATGAACATTTTGCATAGAACCTGACAGAAGTAGTGTTGGGCACTGCAGCTCAAGAAAGACCAGTGAAACACAACAAAGAAGAATACTTTGAAGAGAAAAAAGAGGAAGGCTTTGATTAGAAGTTGTGCAAGACCCTTTTCTGCTCCAGCATCACTGTCCTCCAGTGCACCGACTGGCCCTCAGATACTGCTTTTCCACCAGCATGGCAGGAATGCTGGTGCCTGAGCTGTGCTTAGACAGCCCTCAACCGTAAAACCGTGGCACCAGCCCCAGTTTCTCAGGGTGAGCACAGGCGCTTTTGCTGTAAAAACAGAGTGGTGTTCAGCCTGTTCAGGCACCAGCACCGACCCCTGTGGGAAAGAGGCAACACAGCCCTGACCTCAACCCCATTCACCTCTTTGAGATGAAGTAGAACGGAGACTGGGAGCCAGGTCCTCTCGTCCACCATCAGTGTCTGACCTCACAAATACTTTTCTGGATGAATGGACCAAAATCTTGAGGACAATGGGTTTATAAAGGGATGTCATAAAAGTAACAATTAAGTGGCCCAGTATTTTTGAACATAGTATATGTGGATTATTAAAAAAGAGTTTTATAAACAGAATAATTTAACGCATATATTATTTTCACTACATTTCAGACTGTTGGACTATATTTATCTTTTGGAGACTTAACTGATCCTCTTGATTGTCCCTCAGTCGTTTCCTTTTTCACTTTCTCTCCCTTCGCTTCTCTTGTGCAGCAGCAGGTTTGCAGTAAATAATCAATCAAGAGGTAATGCATGATGCAGTCGAGATAGATAAAAAAGCTAATCTGTCTATCATCTTAGACTGCATGTTGTGAAATGACTTTGCCGTGCCTCTACATCAATCTGAAAAGAAGAGCTTTTATGCATCTCCTGTGGCTGCATTCATTTAGTCTGTGTTCGTGCCACTTTCTCCTGTTATTCCGCCCCATCTTTTCACATTGGATTGGATCCAGATGACACATAACTCGAAATGGAATGAAAGCTCAGTCCATTTTATACCTGTCAGTGAACACCTCCTGGCTTGACTGAATTATTAAAAAAAAAAAAAAACTCACACTAAGGAAATATGTGCAACAATCCTATGTGACAGATCAGGGTGCCACACTTATGAAGATCAGTTCTTGTGTGTACAGTTCTGAAGCTTTCAGCTGTTAGCTGACAGATCGAAGAAGATCACTCCCTCCTGCCATCTGTCAGCACTGCAGACATGATCTCATGGAAACAGGAAGAGGATCAGAGGAAGCTTAATTCCAAGAGCTACTCTTTACTTGTGATTTAGAGTTATGTGTAAACTGCGTCTACAGGCAGAGGTATTCAGGAGAAGCTTAGCTTGACAGGTGATATTTTACACTACAGAACAACAGACTCCGTCAGACATCACGGTCTAGGAGGTCGCCTTGAAAGCAAACCAGAAGTCATTTGCTTTGTATTTTCATGTGATGATTTTCCCTTTGTTAAAGTGTTTTGTGTCCATCTTTTGCAGATTGACATAGCTTTTTGGTCACACCTCACAAAATCTGGGTGGTCAGCCTTCATTGGCTGACTAATGGGGAATAGTAAAAAGCCTGGGCTAAGTGCATTGTTACACACACACACACACACACACACACACACACACACACACACACTTAGAGACCGTGTGTGCATCACCATCCATCACTGACGTGCATTTAACCTCGCTGGACGGCGCGATGCCTGTCCCACTGCAGCGGCCATCAGGCTGACAGCTCCCATGATGAAGGATGATGTTCGCGGGAGCTAACGAGCATGGCCCACACCGCTTCATCACGTGTGCCTGATGACGACCTTCAGCCAGACCCAGGGACGGACATATGTGTAAAAGAGAAAACAAACTCGGGGCGGCTTGAGCACAGGTTTCCTCAACTCTGAGCCTCTGACTTTCTCCCCTTGTCTTGGTTTGTCTCCCATTGGCCCTGAATCACCCTCAATTAGTTGGTCCTATAGTAACAAGCGCTGTGCAAAGCTGGATCCCTTGGTTCCTCTTCACTGTCCTCTCCACCTCCACTCTTCCTCCCGCCTTTGAGCACACTGCCTCTCCACTCACATATCTGGACAGTATAACAAGCCAGCTGCTTCTCAAGCAGCAGAGATTACAGTGAAGGAGGCCAATTCTTCTCTGCCTGCCATCCATATTGTAGCAGTGCTGCAGTGGGACAGATTAAGACAAATTAGCTTCTGACGACTAGAAGGCTGGATATGATGGAGCCACATGGCATTGGGCAATTCATCACCTCTTTCTTTTCCTCTAGTTTTTCATCTGTCTGTCTAGGGAGGGAGGGAGAAGAGAAGAAGGAAGATGAAAAGGCAAACT
Organism: Pholidichthys leucotaenia; assembly: GCA_020510985.1. Lineage (NCBI taxonomy): Eukaryota > Metazoa > Chordata > Actinopteri > Cichliformes > Pholidichthyidae > Pholidichthys > Pholidichthys leucotaenia. The sequence continues at coordinate 250,210,735 of CM035845.1, read as the reverse complement.
ACTGGTTGATTTGTATAATAAAATTGGGAAATCTGAGCCTTATACTATTTAATTAACTTGCACATTAATTTAATCTAAATTTAATTTATAGTGTAAAACTTTTTTGAGAAGAAGGCTCATGAAATGACTGTTTTGTATACAGTTTATGACATCTACAAAAAGCATTAAAGTTGGATTAGAAGACATTAAAAGGGAAAAATTATTATGTTTTGATTCCCTTAAAAGTGTGGGTAGTTAATGGAAGCTTCTCATGCTAGGATTTCTGACACTGAACTTGGTTTTATTTACAAGGAAACATATGCTGTTTATGTGTAAAACAGTGAACATAAGGAGCCCTATTACAACAGTCTAAAGTGAGAATTTGCACCACACTTTGCGTCTTGAGTCAGGGAAGTCTTTAATTTCTGTCAGGTCATTGTCTGTTTCTTCACTGTGTGCTCTCGTCATGGTAGCAGGCACCGGCTTACCTCCTACCAGAAAACCATGAAAACTGGTAAAACCTGTAACATGGGTTGAATTGTTGGTGACTAAATTGGCAACCCCACCAGCCAATCTGGTGTGGAGAGTGAAACTGGGCATCCTTGCAGAAAGAAATAAAATATCTGTTACAAGGTCTGTGGTGGCCCACTCCCAGTTGGTGGCATCACCGATGTTGCAGAGATTGACAGACTTATCAACCAGCCAGTCGCTGCGGTATGACATTGATGCCAGTTTGTCTTGGCCTGTCCTTGCCCGCTGATCACATCGATGTTATACCAAGAGAGTGATTCTAGTCAATGGCAAAAGCTAGTATCACTTACCCAGTTTTGTTAGCAGTTTAATGGTTTAAATGGCAAAGGAAAAAGAAACTCATTCCAGCTCGGACGTTGCCTGGTTAAACTACTGCGAATGACGACCACTCTGGAGGAGGTTTTTCCTCAACACCTCAAATACAGCAATTTGACACTTAGCAGAGGAAACCTTCACAGACTGGACTACAAAGGCTGAGATCTGCTGAAGGAACGACTCGCTCCATGTAGGAGCTTGGATGACAGCCACGGTGGGTGATCAGGAGTCTGCGTCTGGTGTATTCTCATGTCTCCTGTGTCCAGGGCTTGACATGAACTTTTTTGCTCACTGGCAACTGTGGCTAGTGACTTTCCAGAGTTACTAGCCACTCAGCCTTTTCACTAGCCACAATTTTGTGGTTGGAAAATTATGTTTAATATGATCAAATTTGAGTATTGCATGCAAAAATTTACTTGAACATAACTGAATGAATGAATAAATTTACAATCATTTTAAATGTAAATGACCCTTATACATGCATAGCAAGAGAAACACTGTTGAATTATTTATTAACAGCAGTAAATGCTGTAAAACAGTCTAGAAAAATATTTGCAATACGAGAGTGAAGTACAGGTAGATTTGGGGTCCGTTCCAATTCTCATTTGTATCTCATTTGTATCCCTAGCCCTTCCCCTTTGCCTACTCCTACCCCTTGACCCTTGAAAATTATCCCTATGAATTGGGACTCCTGTTCAAGGCTGCACGAGGTCAATAGTAGTTGGTGATGGATTCAATCTAAATATACACTACCTGTTTTCACCAGAAAAAAGAAGAAAAAGAAAACTGATAAGGAAAAAAGTCTTATCTTAAGGAGGAAAATGTCTCAAATTTCCATAAACAATTCTAATCAGTAGAAAAAGTCAGAAATTTACTAGAAAGAAAGCTATAAATTCAGAGAAAACTTGGACCCACTGGCTGGCCGTTTTTGGTCCGTGGGCCACATGTTTGACACCCCTGCACCAGCACATTAAAAATACATAATTAGAGGTCTTACTCTCATGAAATCGTTGCATATCACAGATATAGATAATCACAGATAAATGAAAGTTCACCTCATAAGAAACTTCATTTGCTCTTTACAGCAATACAAAGTTTAGTCACTTTTTCTCTGTCATATGAAAACTTAAATTTATACAGCTGTGGACAGTAAATGGGAGCTTCTTGCTCAAAAAAATAATCATATTTAAGCCCAGAGGTAGGAGCTAATGTGGGGGGAGATCGCAGTTTAACTACTGACACTGTGATATTGGGAGATCAGGGGAACTGCACCTGATGGCTGTCTTACCTACCACTGGTAAAATCCACTCACGGGTGTTAATGTTAAGCCCTGCCTGTGTCCCATGATAATGAATGAAGGAATTTTTACAACTATGTCCATCAAAGTGATGGACAGAAATAGACAGAGATAGACACAGAGAAAGACTGGCAAAACCTCTGGGTGGCACAGCTCTCATCAGTGGGGAAAAGGGTGGGGGAAAAAATCGATACACTGTAGTTACATCGTAGATATTTTGTAGTGGCGATTCCGAGATGCCAGTATCACAATATTTTATTTAGGTACCAGTGTAATAAAAACTAACTGACTTTTCAGTCCATTAGATGGTGCTAAATGCTCACTGTCTGGTTAGGGCCGCACCACAAAGGCGTGACTGCTGACATCTGGCCAGGAGTTGAACAAGTCAAAGATCAGGATGGGAAACTGCAATACACGATAAAGCAACACTCAGTGTATTGCAAGATTGTGATAACATTGCATTGTGGCCCTAGTATCGCAATGATATATCGTGGGTCCTCTGGTAATTCCCACCCCTGGTGCGTAATTACTTGGGGTCTTAAATGTGGTAATTTGCATATAATTCACATGGGTGTATTTATGGAAAAGAGGAGATGGAATTAATAAGTGTTCACTTCTTCCTTCTCCCTTTTGAACACTGTATACTGTTACTTTATTGCATTTGTCATTTGTTTTGTTTTTTGTTATACTTTTTTGTTCGAAATAAAGTATCTATCTATCTATCTAATGAAGATAATCCGTCTTTCTTCCTCCTGCAAACCTTGGGTGATGTTGATTTTATTTAGTAAACAAAATAACTTGCATTGCATTATTTAAAGCCTGTTATACAAAAGTCAGTCGCCAATACACTCCACTGTGTATGACAGAGAATGAACCAATTTTCAATCTCTCAATGGTCTCCCAACAATCTCAGTGCTATGTAAAGGGGCCCTTAGCAACATGAACAGTGATCTGGAGAGGAAGTCCTATACATAGTATAGTACTTTACCTGATCTTTTACATTTGACAAAAGTGGAGGAATAAACAAACAAGACTTTTGATGCCTCTGGAAAATTTTGTTAACAACAATCAGGTTTCAAAAATATCTGTGAAAATGACCATGTAAATAAGATTGTACCCCAGGAAATCTGTCAGGGCAGATATCCCTAAAGAGGCCGAATGTTCCTAAGCTCCCCATTAACAAAACATCAAATGGTAACATTGTGCACAACAAGGAGAAACCACCACCAAAGAACACCTCCACTGGTCAAGAGTTCAATAAAAGTTATATGGAGAAGCCAGAAGGCTGTCAGGACACTGATAAAAGAGTATTATAGATTCCTTCAGCTTAAAAGGGAAGCATTCAGTATTATTTATATTTGAATATAGCAAAACCTGTTTTCTATCATCAGAACCTTATTTCATATGCAAAGCACGGTGGTGGTATCATCATGGCTTGGGCCAGTTTTGTTGAAATGTCAGAATCTCTGTGAACCTGAAGCAAAAATTGGCGATGCACTAAGCTAAAGACAGAAAGCACATAAGTTGTTTTAGTAAGGAATTACAAAGGAGGAGTTGAGCATGTCTTAAATCAAGCCAAGTCAAAGTCCCGACCTTAAACAAACAGAAATGATGTCCAGCAGTTTTTAGGAAGAAAACCAGCTTCCATGGCCTGAATGTGTACTGAGCCTGATGAAGGTCCAATGCTCCCCAAACCAATGAGGAGGGCTGTTCAGCATTTACTGGGAATATTTAGTTGCAGCTGTTACAGATGCAATATTGAAAAATTTCCCTTCAGCAAATTACCATGTGTGCTATTCTCCTTTTGTGGTTTCAGAATGTGAGAAAATCCTGTTTTTGGTTGTATTTTTTCCAAAATATAGAAAATCCCTGTTTTGCTTCCAGCTGTTTTGACTGCTGCTGCTGCTGCTGCTAGTTGCTGTTGTAGAAAAAAGTTGGTCAGAAGGACCTCAGCAAAATACAACTTTCCTCTGATAACAAGTTGTACCAGAAGTGGAAATAAGGACACATCTCCATGCTAAGATACATAAAAGTGAAGACAAACTCTGATCAAAGCTGAGCAAATCAAAGCATCTGTGTATTTGGGTATGCGACAGAAAGGGAAGTGAGCAGAGGAAAGAGGAAAGATTTGAAACAACCAAAAACATGTTAAGTGTTGTTTTCATAGCTTTAAGAGACAAGAACCGAGAATCCTGGTGCATTTTAGAGTAGAAGTGCAAACACTGACTGGTCATGGACTGAACACCACCAAAAATGCAGGAAAACAAAACCTCGATAACATGGCACTGAGTGCATTTCTTGTAGTCCTGCAGTCCTGCAAGGACCCTGGTAATCTTTTCCAGTTTATTCTGAGATTTCACTCTGTTGCATAAACCTCCTTTAATATAGCAAATGGGAGGGAACTGGGCCGGTATCAAAACTGGATCCACAGCAGTGCACTTACGAGAGGAGAAATATTTTACTATGTAAATGTATTCAATGCTGACAAAGTTAAGATGCAAAGACCCCCACCCCCCATCTGGTTTTGCGAGAATATAAAACTTACATAACCACACTGATGTATATCACCCTTTAAAATTGTCGCAGAATACATTTTCAAGTCAGTGTAATCAGTGGGAAAACTGAAGAATATCTGTATTAAAAAAGACTAGAGTGAGATGAGTTTGGGGGAGAGGCAACAGCAGCCAGTGATGAAAGATGAAAAAATGTCTGCGTGAGGGTTCAGCGATGAAAGGAATACTTGTGTGCGTGAGCTCTGAGAGGTCATTGCCAGACACTCAAATACAGTAGCTTGTCTGGCATCACGACACCAAAGGCTTCCTCAATCCAAAAGTTATTTTTCCTCCCCTGCAAACTAATGCTTCCTCAGGCTGAGGTGGATGAATAGACTTTTTGCACTATCTACCATGCTGCCCCATTTTTTTTCCTCACCCCAAGGCTGCAAACAACTGGTCAATTCCCATCATCCCACTAGTAGTTCCTCCTGAGCTCAGGAAACCGCTGCAGGAGATTCATTCCTTTGTCCGAGTGAAGGCCTGTGGTGCTAAATTGTGTGATTCCTCTTCAGAGGTGCAGCAAGCCATTATTAAATATCCAGCATTTCCTATTCATCTGCTGTATATAGACAAATACTGTACAATAAATCCCATAAATAAAAAAATAAAAAATCCATGTGCTTATGCATGGCTCACCTTTCTTGATGATTTGGATGTTGGCCTGCCGCCTGCCGTTGCCGTTCTCCACATAGCAAGAATAGTTTCCCAGATCACTCTCCTCCAGAGAGTCGATGGTCAGAGAGATGGAAATCTCCTGCTCTCCAAGGTGCTCCCGGATTGTCCTACAGGAGGGGGGCAGAGAAATGCTCAAATGAAACTCTGTGTACCTTTATACTTTAAGGACAGTCAAAAAGATAAGATAAAAAGTGTTCAAAAGGAGATTTGAGGGGTGGCAGTGATGTAATGCAGCATTCTCACCAGCAGGAAATGGAAGTTCATGCCAAACATTGCTCACTTTTCTTGACTTACAGATTATTTGAGGGTTTTTTTTTTAGCTTTGACTTTCACTCCCTTCTGACCTTTACACATTACACATTTTAGGTTAAGACAACAAAATTGCACTTTTAAGTGTGGTTTTAAGCACAGCTGTAGGCCTGCACATTGTTATGTAATGCACTGAAACCACATTAGTAACGCCACAGCCTGGTGTATCACCGTGCGAAGCCAAAGAGCACCTTTCATTATGTACAGAGATGCTGAGGGCACTGATCAAATGGCAATATATTGATTGAGAATAGAATGTATTTGACAAAGAAACAACCAAAAAAAAACCTACTCCTTGTAGATTGGTGTGATCATGGTAGCTATGTCTATCATTTATTTATATAAAAATTGATTCATAGCATGGGCCACTAACAGGTGACCCATATATGTTTTAACCAGACCCAGAGCTGTACTAACAAATTACTGTTTTTTTCTTTTTCAGTTTTGTTGGCGTTTACCTTTCAGCCAGCACCTCATTTATGCATCCAACTAGTAGAGACAGCCAGCAGCTAGAGAATGGGATTTGCAAGGGAGTTTCCAAAAAATGTTCAAGGGGGTTAGCAATTTGCTTGTGTGAGTTGCAAGAATTTTGAGCATGTTTTTTTAAAAAAACAAACAAACTAGTAAATAGTCACGTTGTGGGTGTCTTGAACCCTTCTCAATTTTTTTTTTTTTTTGTTTTAGACAAGGCAAAACAGCATGAAGCCTGTGTCAGTCACAGCCCAGACACAGAAATGAAGATACAACTTTGCAAAACCATGAAGAACATCCACAGCCAGACAGCCATCTGGTTTGAGTTTAATGTTTATTTAAAAGGGACATTACATACTAATGAACATTAATACAAATCTAAGTATGCCAACTTTAGCAATACTGCTTATTTGCATCTGTAGTCCCACAGCGGGTCACAAAAACACACAAACAAACAATCATACACGAGAACAACATCTGCAACAAAATTGTACAAAGTGGATATGCAAAAGTGCAAGAGTTAAGGTGCTGCTATTGTATAAGGTGCATATGTTAAACAACCCAGAGACAAAACAAAACATTCAAATGTCACACAGGTGAAGTGCTGTGTATGCACGCACACACACATGCACCCAAGCACCTCACAACAGCAACAAGGAAGAAGCGAGGTTGATGTGTGTGACACACGGGAACATCCATATGCACATGCCACAGAGCATCCACTAGTTGGTGAGTAGCAAATGTGCATTCTTACAACATAATTTTAGTTTGAAATTAAATCTAGCAAGAAATCTTCTTCCTGAGTGTGTGGGCAAGAAGTGATCCCCCCATTTATTGATGGTTTTCCCTCATATGATGCTATACATCATGTAGTACACTCTTATTGTCTGTGCAAGATGGGCCATGTTCGTAAATCTGTTGTAAGTGCAAATTCAGTGTGATTCTAAGTGAAAATTGTCACAAATGTCTGTATTTATCATTAGTTTAAAAAAAAATCACTAGTTGTGAGGTGTTGCAGCCCAGTGAGATACTACGTATATACTGTACGGTGCCATCCATCCATCCCTCCATCCATCACATCTCAGTAAATTAGAATATCATCAAAAAGTTTATTTATTTCAGTAAGTCTATTCAAAAAATGCAATTCATATATTATATAGATTCATTACGCACAGAGTGATACATTTCAAGTGCCAGTTTCTTTTAACTTTGATGGTCTGACCAGACTATAGCTAATGAAAACCCCAAATTTAGTTTCTCAAAAAATTAGAATGTCACATGAAATTAATTTAAAAAAATGAATTTTTAATAGAAATGTTGTTCAACTGAGAAGTATGTCCATGTACACACTCGATACTTGGTCAGACCTCGTTTTGCATGAATTACTGCATCATTGTGGTGTGACAGTCAGCCTGTGGCACTGCTGAGGTGTAATGAAGCCCAGGTTGCTTTGATAGTGACCTTCAGCTCGTCTGCATTGTTTGGTCTGGTGTCTCTCATCTTCCTCTTGACAATACTCCATAGATTCCCTATGGGGTTTAGGTCAGGAGAGTTTGTTGGCCAATCAAGCACAGTGATAACATGGTCATTAAACTGGGTTTTGGTACTTTTGTCAGTGTGGGCAGGTGCCAAGACCTGCTGGAAAATAAAATCCGCATCTCCATGAAGCTTGACAGCAGAGGGAAGCATGAAGTGCTCAAAATTTTCCTGGTAGACAACTGCGCTGACTTTGGACTTGATAAAACACAGTGGACCAACACTACACACACACACACACACACACACACACACACACACACACACACACGCACACACCATCGGTGACCCTTCTGTATGGAGTTTGCATGCTCTCCCTCTGTCTGTGTGGGTTTACTCTGGGTACTCTGGTTTCCGGCCACAGGCCAAAGACATGCAGGTTAGGTTAACTGCCATCAAATGGGGATTTTAAATTGTGCTTAGGCATGACTGTGAGAGTGAATGGTTGTCTGTCTCTCTGTGTTGGCCCTGTAACGGACTGGCAATCTGTCCAGGGTGGACTCTGCGTCTCGCCCAAAGATGCTGGGATAGGCTACAGCCCCACCATGACCCAAAAAGGATTAAGCAGTAGAAGATGGATGGAGATACACACACACACACAGCGAGGAAAATAAGTATTGAACACATCGACATTTCTCTCATTTAACATATTTGTGATGGAGCCATTAACCTGAAATTTTCACCAGATATCAGTAACAATCCAAGTAATCCACACATACAAAGAAATCAAGACAACTGTGTTCACAAAACAACTTATATTTACTAAAGTGGAATGACGCAGGGAATAAATATTGAGCACACTTGGTGAAATTCATTTAATATTTAGTAGAAAAGCCTTTGTTGGTAATAGCAGCTTCCAAATGCCTCCTGTATGGAGAAACTAGGTGCAGGCATTGCTCAGGAATGATTCTAGCCCATTCTTCCACACAGACTTGAAGGTTCCGTGGGTGTCTTCTATGAATGCTGATCTTCAGTTCGTTCCATAGATTTTCAATTGGATTCAGGTCAGGTAACTGACTGGGCCATTCTAGCAGCTTTGTTTTCCTTCTTTGGAGCCAGCTGAGGATTTCCTTGCCTGTGTGTTTGGGATCATTGTCTTGCTGAAATGTCCACCCTCGTTTCATCTTCAGCATCTTGGCAGATGGCAACAGGTTCTTATCAAGGACATCTCTGTACATTTGTCCATTCATCTTTCCTTCAATTATATGAAGTCTGCCTGTACCATGTACTGAAAAACACCCCCACACCATGATGGAATGTGCAGTGCTATTTTCTCCTCCAAACATGCTGTGTGTTGTGACATCCAAAAAGTTCAGTTTTGGTCTCATCTGACCAGACTATATTCTGCCAGTATTTTACTGGCTTGCCCAAATGTTGTGCAACAAATAACATTTAAACGAGCTTCAACATGCTTTTTCTTCAGCAATGGAGTCTTGCGAGGTGAGCGGGCATAGAGCCCATGTCGGTTGAGTGCATTACTTATTGTTTTCTTTGAAACATCAGTTCCTGCTAACTTCACTTCTTTCCTGGAGTTCTCCACAAGTGGTCTTTGGCTCTTGGATAACTCTCCTGATAATACTTTTGACTCCTCTGTCAGAAATCTTGTGAGGAGCTCCTGGTCATGGCCGGTTTATGGTAAAATGATGTTCTTTCGACTTCTGAATGATGGCTTCAATAGTGCTCACTGGAACATTCAGCAGTTTAGAAATGCGCTTGTAACAATGGCATCATGTTTTGCAACAATAAGGTTGCAAAGGTCTAGAGAGATCCCTTTGCTTCTACCCATCATGAGTTCTTTGTGACAATCTGATATTCACAGACCTTTTTTAAGGCTTTAAGTCAGGACTTAAACAGCTGAAATTAATTTGCACTGATGAGGGATGGGATGGCTTCGTAAATTCTGATGGATTTCAGCTGGTTTCTTGGCTTTCTATGCCTTTTTGCACCTCTTTTTCTTTTTGTGTTCAATACTTATTCCCTGTATCATTCCACTTTATTAAATATAACTTGTTTTGTGAACACAGTTGCCTTGATTTCTTTGTATGGATTACTTGGGTTGTTACTGATATCTGGTGAAAATCTCAGGTCAATGGCTCCATTAGAAATATGTTTAATGAGAAAGATATTGACGTGTTCAACACTTATTTCCCCTGCTGTATATACAAACTCTGATATGTTGGGGCATATGACCTCAATACTCAAGGAGTGTGGAAGCTGAAGATGTTCTTTTTATGGAATACAGCAGGTAAGAGCTTTATTGATAAAAATACAACAAATGCATATTTTACTTGAAAAGTGAAAATATCTATAATAATGATATGATAACATTATCACCATTAAAATAATTAGTATTTACTCCACCACCATCTCAATTTGTAAATATTAAAGTTATCCCACAGTTAATACTAAAAAGAAGAACAATAAGTCCGGCTTAAGCACTTTAACATGAACAGTAATCTGTAACGACTGCTTTTGCTTATATTCCATTTTTAAGGGAATACCTTATTTTATTTGAAATGAGAAAGAACATTTGATCTGGAGATGATATAAATCGCTAATTAAAGGCAGCTTTAATTAGAATGTCATAATTAACACTGTGGAAAAAACTCTAAACTCTACTGAACTCCAAAATGGCTTAAACAGTAGTAAATGTGTTTTAATATGAAGCACAGTAATGGATAAACACTGTAATTAAAGTGGATAAATTAAACAGGGAAATTGTCGGATTGTGATGTTTTTTCTAGCTTTTGGTCAAGTGAGTCAAATTTCCTGCTTCTGTTATTTTACATTTTTTTTCCTTTATTATTTGAAGAAATAAATGCTAAAAGTTTCTGTGACAAATGAGTGGTAGACTTTTAAAGCTTTAAAACCTGAAAGGGTGATAACAGTGGAAAACAATCGATCAACTTATGACTGATGCATCAGACTAATGGTAATAACTGACATTTAAAAGTACAATAATTGATACTGTGTTAATAATACACAGTACATTGTGTATGGCTTATCTGACTGCCTTTTCATAATCTATTCATAATTATAATGGTGGCCTAGAGGTAGAACACCCTTCCCACAACTGCGAGGTTGGGGTTTAAGTCCCGACAGGGTCATGTCAAAGACCATATAAGAATGGAACTTCCTGTCACCCAGCTTGGTGCTTAGCAAAAATGGAATGGAGGAGGGAAATGTTTAGGGCGGCAGTGGCTCAGGAGGTAGAGCAGCTTGTGCAATAACCAGAGGGTTGGCGGTTTGAATCATGTTCTCCCCAGCCATCCTGCCATTGAGTCCCTGGGCAAGACACTTTACCCACCTTGTCTCCAGTGTCCATGACACAGGGTATGAATGTGTATAAATGTTCTGAGCTCTGAGTTGTGTCCAGAGAATTAATTTTAAAACATCTAAACCAACACCATGACACAGATTTATTTCACAGCAGCCTATCTGAGATCATAGTAATAATAGCAGGGAAAACACAGATGTAATTAATCCCATTGATGATGCACTCTGACAGTATTCTGTTATTAACAACACTCATGTTAACATGACAGCTGTACAGCTAGCTACAGGAACTTCCATCCTGGTGTGGTGATAAGGACTTGGCCAGAATGTAGATTTGAAGGAAACAATATAGGTAGGTGGCAGAATAAATTATGAATCCAATGGACACTGATAAAATATTTTGATTTTTTTTTTTTTGACCCCTTTATTAGTCCCACAATGGGGAAATTACCAGGCATCCTTGAGTGGGTGAGGCAGCCACTGGTGCGGCGCCCAATCCTTTCACCATTCACACACACATTCACACCTGGGGCCACTTTAGAGTCTCCAGTTAACCTAACTATCCCTTGAAGAAACATAGACACTAGAAAGAGGAGAAGAAGAAGAGAAGAGAAGATGAATCATGGGTGAATGCAAGACACTGGCAAGGACAGAAGAAGAGCAGACACAGAGAGACAACCGTCAAAATAAAACAGGAAGGACACTGGTGCAGACAAATATGGGGGAATAGGAGAAGAAAAAATAAAACCCCTACAGCAACATGAGATTATATAATACTGACTACAACCAAGAATTGCTAAAACCACAACAAAGGAACAAATAATCTGCAGAGTGAGGCTTTGTTAGAGATACGTTTAGCTCTTACCTGTAAAAGGTATTGCCTGTTTTATGCTAAATCATCAATGGCAGATGTACTAGACACGACTGGAAGTAATGAACTAGACAAGCTAAACTATTAGAATTATTACCTCTGCCAAGGAGGTTATATAATTGGGGTGGTTTGTCTGTCTGTCCGTCCGTCCGCCCATCCATCCGTCCGCCCATCCATCCATCTGTCCGTCTGTTTGTCTATCTGTCTGCTAGCAGGATTACACAAAAACTACTAAACAGATTTTGATGAAAATTGCACCAGAGGTAGCCCTTGGGCTGAGGATGAACCCATTAAATTTTGGTGACAATCTGACAGTGCATACCTCCACCAAGGACCCAGTTTGAATTTGTGCAGCAGGATTACATAAAACCTACTGCATGGATTTGGATGAAATTTTCACCAGAGGTGGTGCTTGGGCTAGAGAGGAACCCATAACATTTTGGTGATGATCTGAGAATGCATACTTCCACCGAGGCTCTTATCTTCTCATGGTGTGTTTGCAAGAATACTCCAAAACTACTGGATAGACTTTGATGCAATTTTCACCAGAACTGGCTTGTGGCCTACACACGAACCCATTAAATTTTGGAGATGATCCTTGATGGATGGAAGGAGCCTTGGCAGAGGTATGTGCTCTCTGAGTGCTTTTCTAGTTGCTTTCTACAACTGTTGGTTTATTTCAACCATTCGACATGTCAATATAATGACAAATACAACCTAGAATATTCTCCACAAAAATCTCACAAGTACTGCTTGTTCAGTACTTGTAAACTGCAGATGGGCAATTTATGGGGAAAAAAGTGCCAGATGTATGAGGAAAATGGTGACACATTTTTTGTGGAAAAAGTAGCAGTATGTGAAAAAAAAAATCCCATACAAATTTAGAGCTAAAAAGTTGCAATTTTGCGGGAAAAGTCAAATTTACAGGGGGGAAAAAAAATCACATTTATCAGAAAAAAATGTTCAAAATTTGAGGGAAAAAATGGCAAATTCACCAAAAAAGTTGCAAAACTACAAGAAAAATATTTCAAATTTATTTAAAAAATATTTCCAATTCTTGTTCACAAATTTATGGGGGAAAAAGCTTCAAATCTGCCTGACAAAAGTCATAGATTTACAATCTTAATGACTGCTGTTTATAAAAGCTTTAAAGTAATATCAATGGTATTATGACCTTTGAAAGTCAGAAATAAGGATTGTCATTTTAAAGATAGTTAAGGTCTTTATTTTGAATAAATTAATACTTTTTAAAGATCCGTGAACACTGTTACAGCTGGCATGCTCTTTAACCCCCGTATCTCACGGAGTTGCAAATGATGACAAATGTAGTGATTTTGGGGTTTCTTCAGGGTTCGTCGGAGTATGTAAAAGGTTGCCAAACAAGTTGCAAACAATTTTTAAGGTCCCAAACAGTTTTTCTTGTCAACCAAAAAATTTGAATAGGTTTGAATTTTTTTGGCGAATGCATTTTTCTGCAAACAGTTGCAAAAGTTTGCAAAATAGTTTTAAGTGTTTGCAAATGGTTGTAACACATGTCGCTACAGTTCTTTTGGGTTCACCAGGTAGTGAACATGACTCACTAGACGGTCTGACTGATAGTTTGGGATTTTATTATGCAAATAAACTGAACAAAATCTATGTCTCCAATTCCATGACTTTTCCTAAATATGTGTCAAGGCGAACCCTGATGTTGGTGAACATTCCTCCGAAAAGTTGGCAAATTCAAAAATCGTCACGTTCATCTACATTTGCCGCTCTGTGAGATACTACCTTAAGGGACTGGGCCATTTTTTGATCTCTGTGATCGTTTGGGAGAGCTTTGTGCGTTTTGGACTGAGTCAAAACTTTGTGGAAACTGTGGTGACTGTGGAGATCATTGGAGATTGAGAGATCAAAAATTGGCAGATCTCTCAGTGATCTCCACCCCTGTGTAAAGAGACTATTAGTGACGCCTGGACGCTGCGTCCTCCCTGCTTGAGCGTGGAACTAGACTCTGAGGATGTGAAGGCCTCACGGGACAAAAATCCACACAGTTGCTGCAGTTTAACATTTAGCTTGATTTTATTGGAAGGTTGTTACCATTTTAAAACATTATAATAGAAAATTTAAATGAACACTTATGTTTACTATTTTGTCTCTAAGAGGCCACGGATATTTCACCTAACTCAACTAGCATTCAGCTAGGAGAGGTTAGTGGGTTAGCAGGCTACCGGCAACAGAGCTGAACGGTGAACGGTACCACACAGAACGATCTCATGGTAGAAAATGAGCCAAACAGGTCCGGTTGTATCAGCTTTATTAGTTTATTTTTTCTCCACACAGCGGTAAACACGGTCAAACAGAGCGGGGGATCAGCACAGCTCCATCCCATGGAATGCCCCCGACAGCTGCTCCTGGCTACACTGCTGTGTGCTGGACTCAAGGGCTCGGCACTGGTGCATTTCTCGCGTGTGTGCGCACTGCCATTTCCCAGTGGCAGTGCGTCATGCCAACTGTGGGTGTGGGTCTTATATATGGAAAGCAGCAAGGTCATCCATCCATCTTCTACTGCTTAATCCTTTTCGGGTCGCGGGGGATCTGGAGCCTATCCCAGCATCTTTGGGTGAGAGGCAGGATACACCCTGGACAGATCATCAGTCCACCACAGGGCCAACACAGAGAGACAGACAACCATTCACTCTCACAATTATACCTAAAGACAATTTTAGAATCCCCAGCTGATGCCAGTTAACATAACCTGCATGTCTTTGACCTGTGGGAGTAAACTGGAGTAAACCCATGCAGACATGGGGAAAACATGCAAACTCCATACAGAACGGTCATTGGTGGTCAGGGGGTGGGATCGAACTCACAGTGGTCAAGGGTGGAATCCATCCCGTGACCTTCTTGCTGTGCTGACAGAGTGCTAACCACTGTGCCACCGTGCTGCTCAAACAGTGGGTGTGCGTCTTATATATGGAAAGCAGCAAGGTCAATAATCCCCAATTCACGCTGGTGATTAATTGCAAAAAAAAAAATTCTTGCCATTAAACGAAGCATTGTGTTAACACACAATTAATGTGTTAGTTGAAATAACTCACAGGTATGGTTACAGTTAAATTAACCAATACTGAACTAATAGAAGCATCTTAAATCCTTCATTAAAAAAAACTGTGTAGCTAGCTGTTAATCTGTCCTTGCAGCAACTTTTAATAGTTTAAGAATGGAATCAAAATTAATGTTTACCCAAATTAACTTGGTAGCTAGTAGGATAAAAAGTTGACTCAACATCGAAGAGGTAAGTTGGTTGAAAAACGTTAAGGTCAAGAGATTAAAACTGGTATAAATGAACACATTTTATCATGGCATGTTGCCAAAAAAGCTGGTTGGAGTTCATCTGAAATCGCTACAAAGTACTTCATGTAAAAACTGTTGGAAGCCACTGCAGTCCATAGAACCTACAGTAATTTAATTCCAAGTGCCTCCATTTGTCAGGTACTTTTAGCAACTAACATTTTAATGCATCAATGACACAAGGCTACACAGACTTAAGAAGCGACTGTCCGTGACAGTACAGAGGCCAACACCATGTGAGTCATGACACATTTCCCCCATAGAAAAATGCTGCTGTGTTGACTCGCCAGGCTCTTGATGTTTATTGCCTGTGACATATTGGTATGAGGATAATAGTGTGACTGTCACGACGCGCTAAGGCACCGACCTATCACACCACATTTTACCAGAAGGGTTTAGAGGCAGGATGTTTTTTGTTGGACAGAATTTCATTTCCCAGAAATCTATATACTCAACCACATTAAAAACAACAAGCCAAAAGACAAACAATTTGCTTTTATCATTTGATCACAGTGAGAACACTATGATACTTGGATGGTTATTTGGCAGGATATTGCATTCATTACCATAAAATGGATTTTCTCAGCCTTCTCTTCATTATCAGCATCTTCTTCAATTAAATGAGGTGAACACTGTGGTTAACTGACTTTAATGAGAAACACTGACATTGATAATGAGCCACCAGGAAGACTTGACACCAAACTTAAAAGTACTGGACTATGGACAGACAAATCTGAACAAACTAAGGTATTTTCTATAAAAAAAATTTTTGGCTTCTATTTAATAATCTGGAGTGAGAACTACATTAAACCCCTTTCAGACAAGTATTCGGCTCATATGGCCTTTTTGAAGAAGTTCTCAATTGTAACTGTAGCTTCAAGCAAAGCTCACACCTCATGTACACCGTGGGTATGCTGTTGTTAATGTATTACACGTTAAGATATGAAGTCATTGGCTTTTCTGTCCGCAGACACACCAGAATCTGGACTCTTACAGGTGCATGACTTCCTCTTGGTTGCAACAGATGTGTAGTAATGTTTGTCAATCAAACATCAAGTTGTTGTATATAAGGGATAGGACACGAGATCTATTTCAGTAAATTTGATGATGATTATGTATAAGGGTCATTTCTAGCATCTACTATCATGCTTATTCAGAATGGTGCAAGCCAGTGCAAATGTTTGAGATCAGGCAAGGGTTGCACTGACTGTGTATTCGTGCGCCAATTCCAGTGTCTTAAAAAAAGTAGCCAATTCTTTCTGCATTTTTTTTTTGGTTTTGTTTTTATCTGTCTAGTTCTGTTTTATTTTTCCTTAGTTCCTGGGAAACAAATGCATCCCTCTCCTATCCTTTAATTCTGAAAAATTCATCTGTAAAGACTTGACGCTGTCAGGACGTGGGTTGGTCCCATGTCCTCACTTTTATTTCTAGATTATTTTCCTTGTCACCGGGACATGGCTCCAGCCCACGTCCTCGCTTTGAGTTTATGATTGTGACTCTCTGCCTTTAGTTCTTGGTTATTATTATTATTATTATCATCATCCTTAACTTAGTCTTAGTTTTGCTCTTGGTCATCCTGTTTATTTGTATTATTATTATCATGTTCTTGTCTCATATTTATCCTTGCTTTGTCCTTAGTTCTGGTTTCCTGTCATCATCTTCAGTCCTGGGCTAGCCTTTGTTTTGATAGTGTCTTGTTATGTTCTTGATTGTTCGCAGCTGTTTGTATTTGAGTTGATTGGTTCTGTCCTTATTGAAGGGCCGCAGCTCCTTAGATCAGTGCTGCGTCCTTACTTCAACTGGCGTGTACTACACGCTTCCTGCCATGTCCTGTACACTTAGTCTTGTGTGTTATCGAGTCATCTGAGTCTTGTGAATTTTCCTTGCTGTACCAGACCTTTCGTTTTTATTTCCAGCCCATGAGCTGTGCTTTCTTTTATGTTTAATAAATCATGTCAATCGCCCAGCTACTGAATCCTGTCTTCTGCCCCATCGGGGCCCCAACAATGACAGACGCACCACAATAAACAGCTGCCAATTATATCTGTGGTCAGTCCTAGTCAAAAGGGCCAGTATTAACCAACAGATAGTCTGTTGATAGATATAAGTGAAGTTTGCAGCTTTTTAAACAACAAACCTCAAACATAATCCTGATCAGATGTAATAAATTTATTATTGCATTCTTGCTCATTATTTCCAGGTTTGTATCCTTCCTGTCCAGTGAGGTGAAAACTGCTCACTGAAGCCCAATTGTGGAGGAAGTACATACAGTACTTATATTTCGGTTCAGGGTTAAAATAGTATTTTCTTCGAGTGGTCTTTGTGACTAGAAAAGCGCTATATAAGTGCAGGTTAGTTAGTTAGTAGTTAGTTAGTATTTGTCAGTTTCGGCTCAAAACAATCACCAAACAAACTTGACAAACTAAAAGATCATCACTGCTTATATAGCTTGGCTAAACTCTTTCTAAAACTCCTGCAACTCTAAGAAAACTATGGTGGCTATAAGAGCCCAATCTCTAATGCTGTTCTGCTGTGGAAACACAGGGTCGATATATGAGCAGATAATCTTTTTAAGGTTACAAAAATTACTGCTATTTCGAGCCACTGCTTAATGATGCATGGGGCTAATAGAGCGAGAAGGTGTGAGTGCCACTAGGGCATTTATCTACTGCCTGCTGCAGGGCATTTGAATATGAAAACTCATCTAATTCCTTTTGATCAATGAACAAACTAAACAAAGCAGTTTGTGAAGTGCTGGTGGAGGGGAGGGGGGAGGGATAGCTGCAATACACCCACTGCTGCCATGGCAATATCTTACATTACCTTTACAAAGTGCTGCTAGTAATTGGTATCCCACATAGAAATTATCACGCTGCAGCAAAATTTCTTTTATTGGCCATGCACAAAGAAGAGCCATTAGTGGTAATCATTTTGTAGCTACATGAACCAGCTGCTTGATAGAAGCTAATAATGAACTTTTTAGGCTGGGCTTCTACTGTGGCACATGGATGTTACTTCCTGGGGTAAAGGTTACAAAAGCCTATATATGAGAAGGTAATTAATTTAGCCTGTTCTCTAAGAGCCTGCAAGCTCATTGTTCTCCATTATGTGACCAGTCAGGCCGATACATGTAGCTTCTCAAGGTTAAGAAACGTGGGATTTTTTTAAAGAGCAGGCACTCATATGAGACTCAGTGCAGACTGAACTGAAATAGAATAACCTAGAATGAAAGGAAAACTGGCCACTCTTTAGTGAAAGTCCTGTTGAGAAGGCATTGTGGAGAGGTGGGAATGAGGATGAACCACAGTAACACAGGTGCTCCGTATAGACAGATGGTCGACAGCGAAAAAGATAAGAGTCTCTTCCGCTTCAGCCCTTTATACCCCAGAGTGATGGCGGAGCCGGAAAGGCGGGCCATCACTGCCACTGCACCCAGAGTACACCCAGCACCCTTTAGTATCATATTTAATACACTACAGATGGAATTGTGAATTTCCCCATGCAAAAATCTCGTAGGTAAAATAGATACAAGTTAGAAAGAGCCATAAATTAGGGAACAGAGGCATCTATCTCAGGGCCATACCGGAGTGGTGGCTCAGTTGGTAGAGCATCCGCCCCACACCCGGGAGGCAGGGGTTCAAATCCCGGCCGGGTCATGCCAAAGACCATATAAAAGTGGAACTTCCTGCCGTCCAGCTTGGTGCTCAGCAATAATGGAATGGAGGAGGGAAATTTGTGGCGGCGCCTTGCATGGCAGCGGCCCTCTGATTCTACACTTGGGGCGTGTGTGATTAACACAGTAGATAGGTAAAACACAATCTCGTTCTACTGTACATGATTGGTTGTACAGGTGAATGACAATAAAGGGTGAAAAAAAAATAACAAACAAAAAAAAAAAACAAAACCAGACTGTCAGTGACAGAGTACCTCATTCTGACCTGATGAAATCACCAAAAGAGTGTTCAGATCTCCTGACTGTTGACCTTAAAAGTGAGCAGGACTGTACTTTCATTAAAAAAAACATTAATTAAATGTTTATTGTTGCAGAATTAGTCTTTATATTCACACACACACACACACACACACACACACACACACACACACACACACACACACACACAGAGTGGTGTGAAAAAGTGTTTGCCCCCTTTCTGATTTCTCATTTTTTTGTGTGTTTGTCACAAATGTTTCAGATCATCGAACAAATTTAAATATTAGACAAAGACAACACAAGTTAAAAACAAAATGCAGTTTTTAAATGAAGGTGCTTATTATTAAGGGGAATAAAATCCAAACCTACGTGGCCCTCTGTGAAAAAGTGATTGCCCCCCTGTTAAAACATAAATTAACTGTGGTTTATCACATCTTTGGAAAGCTGAGTTCAATTTTCTAGCCATTTCTAAAGCTTTGGGACTCCAGCAAACCACAGTGAGAGCCATTATCCACAAACGGCAAAAACATGTAACAGTGGTGAACCTTCCCAGAAGTGGCCAGCTGACTAAAATTACCCAAAGAGCGACGACTCATCCAAGAGTTCACAAAAGACCCCACAACAACATCCAAAGGACTACAGGCCTCACTTGTCTCAGTTAAGGTCAGTGTTCATGACTCCACCATAAGAAAGAGACTGGGCAAAAATGGCCTGCATGGCAGAGTTCCAAGACGAAAACCACTGCTGAGCAAGAAGAACACAAAGGCTCCTCTCAGTTTTGCCAGAAAACATCTTGATGATCCCCAAGACTTTTGGGAAAATACTCTGTAGACTGATGAGACAAAAGTTGAACTTTTTGGAAGGTGTGTGTCCCATTACATCTGGCGTAAAAGTAACACAGCATTTCAGAAAAGGAACATCATACCAACAGTAAAATATGATGGTGGTAGTGTGATGGTCTGGGGCTGTTTTGCTGCTTCAGGACCTGGACGACTTGCTTTTGTAAATGGAACCTAGAATTCTGCTGTCTACCAAAAAATCCTGAAGGAGAATGTCTGGCCATCTGTTTGTGACCTCAAGCTGAAGCACACTTGGGTTCTGCAGCAGGATAATGATCCAAAACACACCAGCAAGTCCACCTCTGAATGGCTTAAGAAAAACAAAATGAAGACTTTGGAGTGGCCTAATCAAAGTCCTGACCTGAATCTGATTGAAATGCTGTGGCATGACCTTAAAAAGGCAGTTCATGCTCGAAAACCTTCCAATGTGGCTGAATTACAACAATTCTGCAAAGATACATGGGCCAAAATTCCTCCACAGTGCTGTAAAAGATTCATTGCCAGTTATCGCAAATTCTTGATTGCAGTTGTTGCTGCTAAGGGTGGCCCAACCAGTTATTAGGTTTAGGGGGCAATCACTTTTTCACACAGGGCCATGTAGGTTTGGATTTTTTTCTCCTTAATAATAAACACCTTCATTTAAAAACTGCATTTTGTGTTTACTTGTGCTATCTTTGTCTAATATTTAAATTTGTTTGATGATCTGAAACATTTAAGTGTGACACATATAAGAAAATGAGAAATCAGGGAAACACTTTTTCACATGACTATATATATATATATATATATACTGTATATATATATATATATATATATGAAAACTATCATTTTTACGGGTCCTAAATAATCACAATATATACATCTGATGACAAAACTCCAGTTTATGTTCCAGTGGCTGGTAATGATACACTAGATAGGGAATGGATAACGTTTTCATGGCAAACAGAGGTGCCATATTCTGTAGGTAATTATAATGGTTGACAGCATTTTCAACATTGCGATAACAGGATACACAAACAATTGTTCATTGTATTTATTATAATCACACAAGTAAGCGCTGTATATTAAGCATGACTAGCCTGGTGGCTACATATCTATGACAGGTAAAGATGTTACAGCTGGTCACAGCCTATAGCATGACTGGGTTTATGTCATGTGTAACACCTACTGGCCAGGAGGTCAGAATCTTGTCTCTATCACCTTTAAGCACAATCAAGATGCAGACCCACTTGAGGATCAGTGACCGAGTTTGGCGAAATGAGCTAAAAAAAACATCATGGAGTTCTTGTTTGTTGGCTGTGTTGTTTTCTTGTTAATATTTTTGATTTACCACAGTCCAGCAGTAAATCAAACTAGAGTTGGGCTGAAAATGAGAGTTCTGTAGTTTGTATGATGAAAACTGGAGGTGATGTGGAAGTGCCTTTAAACACAATGTCGAGACAGATGATTACATTATTACTAATTTTCAAACATAAACAAACATTGCTCATCAATTCACATTCCTTAAACTAAACACTGATGTGAACCACTGCAGATCAAAGTCATCTTGGAAGGCTGAAATCTAAGCAATGGCCAGTGAATACAAAGTTAAGAGTTGCCACATTAGAAGCCCACCCATCATTCATGGACATCTGTCAAAATTTAGACCCATTTCCAAGTAGAGCTGAGTGATAAAACAATAACGATAATTATTGCAAAATAACTTTTTCTCAATAGAGACATAAATCATTTTCGGTAGAACGTTAATAGAAGTCATCATTATTCTGTATTTTGACAGACTGTCATGATTTGGCCCTTCAGGGCAGGAAGAAGACCCACGCACTGAACTGTGAGTTGAGTGAATTTAATAAAGAATACAAAAATATACAAAGCACGAAAACACTTACAAGAAACAGGAGTAGGATGAGACAGGTGTGGAATAACCATCTGAACTTGGTATTAGGACGTGGCATCAGGTGGCGACACTGCCGCCCTTAAATAGGACACGAGGGATAATTACAACTGAAGACGGGTATGAACTACCAGAGCAGGGAGAAATCAGTCCAAGCTAATGACAGCTGTGCTGGAAGTGGACTTTAGCAGATAATGAAAGCAATCCAGCACACCGTCAAAACAAAAGCACAGGAGGAACATAAATACAAAATGAGAAATACTAAAGGTGCTGGAAATAAACAAATATCACAACTAGGACGGGGGACAGAATATACAAAAACTATAAACTATCATGGCAAATAAAAGATACAAAACCCAGACGACTTAAAACAGAAAAAAAGCAAACTCAGACGGCATCCTAAATATTAAATACTAAACAGAAGTGGGGAAATGCAGAAAATAACCAGAAATAACCAAAGGAGCGTGAGCACGGTTCCCCAACAGTGCTTCGTATCCTGACAGAGCCCCCAGTCCAAGGGGTGGATTCCAGACACCACAAGGTAACATCAAAAGAAAAAGAAAGACCCCCCCCACCCAAATAGGAGCACAACAATAACCCACCCCGGGTGGATGGTGGGGGGAACAGGCTAGGAGGGAACAAAACAAAACCCCGCTCAGGGCCCACACCAGGCAAACCTCAATCCCCCTAAGCCCCCTGGACCGAGGTGCTGGAAAGTTCAGGCGGGTGACCAGAGTCCCAGGCCCACCAGATGGCACAATGGAACGAGTCGGGTGGCCTCCCAGAGAACATGGGCCACCCAACTCTGCGACACAGTCTGTCGGGTGGTCTGCAAGAGTTTTTCAACCACCTGAACAGAAGAGGTGGTCCAGGAGGTGGTTGCCCAAAGGGAAGGGCAAATATTGAACACGAAAGGGGAGTTGGGGAAACCATGATGATGTCGGGTGGAGGAGAGGGAACCACGTCAACCTCAGGCAGAGGAGAGGGAACCACGACGGCCTCGGGCAAAGGAGAGGGAACCACAACGGCCTCGGGCAGAGGAGGGGGAACTATGACAGCCTCTGGCAAAGGAGGGGGAACCACGGCGTCGTCAGGCAGAGGAGGGGGAACCACGACGCCCTCGGACTGGACTGTAGCACCCTCGGTGGTAACGGAATGGGACACTGTAGCACCCACGGTGGCTCCGGGCTCGAGTGGAGCTGCACCTGCGGTGGGCTCAGACTGGGTCAGAGTTGCACCCATGGTGGGCCTGGACTGGGCCAGAGCTGCACCCACGGTGGGCTTGGACTGGGCCTGAGTTGCACCCATGGTGGGCCCGGACTGGTCCAGCTGCACCCACAGTGGCCGCTGGGCTGGAGCGTAGCATTCATAGCAGGCCCACACTGAAGCGCAGCACCCAAGTTGGTTTCAGGCTGGGGCACAGCACCCACAACGGTCTCTGACTGGGACACAGCACCCATGGAGACCCAGACAGAGGAGGAGCTGCACCCATGGAGGTCCCAGGCTGGGACGGAGCACTCGCAATGACCTCACCCAACGAGGAAGCAGCACCCTCGGAGGTCCCAGACTGGGACGGAGCACCCGTGAAGACCTCATCCGGAGGGGAAGCAGCACCCACAGAGGCCCCGGGCTGGGACGGAGTGCCCATGATGACCTCAGCGGGAGAAGCTGGACCCATGGTGATCTTGGGCGGCAAGCCTGGACCCACGGAGACTTCTGGTGGAGCTGGACAATCCTCAGTGACCCTGGGGGAAAGCTCAGGCAAAAGAAGCAAAGAAACAGGGTCAGGGTCACCGGTGGCAATGGAGCCGGCGAGGTGAGCTCGGTGAGGTGAGCTTGGCAAGCTCAGGTGCAGCTCACTGCTGCACTTGGTTCTCCCTACCAAGATCCAGGCAAGATCTCTCCAAA
The DNA here is from genome assembly GCA_020510985.1 of Pholidichthys leucotaenia. NCBI lineage: Eukaryota > Metazoa > Chordata > Actinopteri > Cichliformes > Pholidichthyidae > Pholidichthys > Pholidichthys leucotaenia. The sequence continues at coordinate 250,187,018 of CM035845.1, read as the reverse complement.
ATAGAAACAACAAAGACAAAGGAGAGCACTTGCCTGATCTCAAGCTCCACTGCCATCCAGGACTCCGTCGATCCAGGCGATGGTTTCTCGGGCCCGGTCCTCTGGAGGTCCCACTCCAGCTCTGCTGTGGTGGCCCCTGCAGCACCATGGTGGTAAATGCAGTCCTGGGACCCCCCCAGTGATGTGGCCCATGCAGGTGGCTCGCCGGACGTGGCAACAGGAGGTTGGCTCCCTGCTGGCGCTGGATCCTGCTCAGCTGAAGCCTGGGGACGCTCCTTCATCGGCGCAGGCATCAGATCAGTCTCAGCGCTCCCCCTCTGTCCAGAATGTGGCTATTGGGCTGGAACCAGGTCCTCCAGGGCCGCAGGCTCCTCCAACATCCGCTGGCCCCAGGATTGGGCCGCTGGACACTCAGGGGGTAAAGGAAGAGACACGGAGAAAGCAGGTGTGAAGCTGCAGCAGGCAGTGAGGACTCGGAGGACTGCACAGTCTGAGCCTCACCACCAGGAATCAGGCAAGATAATTCATGCATCAAAGATGGAAAATGAAAAAAACACTTGCCTGTGTTCCTGGGGCATGATGTTTTCTGGTGCAGCTGGTCTATAGTCATCCCTCTCCATGTCTACGGTGGTCGTGGGCCCCTCAGAGGATTGTGGAGAACCCACCCCTGCAGGCACCGAGACGGGCAGAGTCGGGCAAGAAATGGCCAGACCCTCAACAGCGGGAAGGAACGCCGAGGAGGAGAGGGAGGCAGCAGCTGTGGGAAAAGATGAAGCTGACGAGACAGGTGGAGGGGAAAATTGCAAAGAAGGCACTGCTGCAGAAGTCTTCTCCCTCGGCGAAGGAGGGGCTGCTGACAGGGAGGTGGAGGCATTCTTCCGGTGGCCCAAAGCTGGATGACGGTGTCTCAGAGCTGGCGACGTGGGAGCTGGAGCTGGAGCTGGTGAACAGGGAGAGGAGAAGGACGTCTGCCACGGACAGCGCCTTTGCGTCAGCTTCGGTCCCGCTGGAGGTGGCCCTATCGTCAGCTTGGGGAACGACTGCTGAAGCGAGGAGACCGTGGACAGCAGTTCCGCAAATTGGGGATACTTCCACAAGCCGGGATGTGCCTCCACAATCACCACCGCTCCATTTACGCATTCCCAGGTCTTCTTTGGTCCGCGGGCGGCGAGAGCTTCATCCACAAAATGTTGGATAAATTCAGCAGCCCACTTCTCCTCCAGGGTCGGGGACCCAGCGGCTGACCTTCCTTTGCTTGCTGAAGGCCGGCCTGCTGGGGACATGGTGATGCTCCGGACAAAACAGGTGAGTGAAAAAACACAACTCACAGCAGCTGGGTCACACACTGGCCACGTCCTACTGTCATGATTTGGCCCTTCAGGGCAGGAAGAAGACCCACGCACTGAACTGTGAGTTGTGAGTGAATTTAATAAAGAATACAAAAATATACAAAGCACAATAACACAAGAAGCAGGAGTAGGATGAGACAGGTATGGAATAACCGTCTGAACTTGGTATTAGGACGTGGCATCAGGTGGAGACACCGCCGCCCTTAAATAGACACAAGGGATAATTACAACTGAAGACAGGTGTGAGCTACCAGAGCAGGGAGAAATCAGTCCAAGCTAATGACAGCTGTGCTGGAAGTGGACTTGAGCAGATAATGAAAGCAATCCAGCACACCGTCAAAACAAAAGCACAGGAGGAACATAAATACAAAATGAGAAATACTAAAGGTGTTGGAAATAAACAAATATCACAACTAGGACAGGGGACCAAATATACAATAATAACTATAGACTATCATGGCCAATAAAAGATACAAAGCCAAGATGACTTAAAATAGAAACAAAAAGCAAACTTAGATGGCATCCTAAATATTAAATACTAAACAGAAGTGGGGAAATGCAGAAAATAACCAGAAATAACCAAAGGAGTGTGAGCATGGTTCCTCAACTGTGCTTCGTATCCTGACACTGACAGCATGAAAAGCCAATGAAAATGAGAATACACCACACCGAACCAATCATGTGGCTGGAAGCCATGATGGATTGACGCACACAACAGTGTGGGTAGACACGTAGGACCAATAGCCGAGGCTTAGCATGCCTGCTAATGTTTGGGCTAGCGCAGCTGTGTTGAAGTTGGAGCGTGGTTAAAAAGAAAATGACAGAAAACATTAATGAAAAGTCCAGTGACAGCGTTACCAAAGAAGACACCAAAACGGATGCCGCACAATGCTCAATAGACAAGGAGATTGTTAAAAAGAAGGGTCCAAGGAATTCAGTCGGGCGGACAGAATGTCGGCTTTAAGTGGCTAATTAAAGTAATTGACCCTCATTACCAACTCACTGGCTGTAAATATTTCTCCCAGATGGCACTTTCCCAGCTGTACACGGAATGTAGAGAAACGGTTGAAAAGGAGCTGCAAAGTCTGCCATACTTCACTACTACATCAGATTTGTGGTCAAGTCGCACATCTGAACTATGTATGAGCCTCACTGCCCACTTCATTGATCAAGATTGGAATTTGAAAAGCAAAAGTCTTCAAACTTTCCTGAAGACCATACAGGTGAAGTCATTTAGGACTGACTGAAGCACTTGCATCCAGGAGACCGAGTGAAGACAAACAAGTCTGCATCACGACAGACAGTGGGACAAAGGCTGCTGTGCTTTGGGCATGTACTTCACTCGGCTATCGGTAAGTTGATGAGCAGAATATTATAAAATATTTATATTTTATGTTTTATAATTATTTGAAATACAGTTATATAATGTTCTGCACTACATTTGTCAAGTTCAACTTCTGACAGAAAATAAATATTTAAAATTAATCTTATTATAGCTTCACATCTCAGGAGTAAAAAGGAACCTTTAAGCTTGACAGGAATAGTAATTTGATTCATATTGCCACACACACACACACACACACACACACACACACAATGCTGGGAGTAACGCAGTACAAATTAATGCATTACTGTAACACCACTACTTTTGCAGTAACGTGCTGTGTGACAAAGTTACTGTTTAAAAATTCAGTAATGCATTACAGTTACTGAAATTTGATCAGATGCGTTACTCGCGTTACTCATTTTATTAATATGGATAGACATTTTTAGTGTAAATAAGCTGACCTCACCATAGCTGGCGCAGCCGTCAGTCTCCTCCGTGGGTTGGTTTCCTGTCCTGTCCCAGTTCACACGCAACCTGGCGGCGGCTTCTCATGTCGAGCCCTAATCACCTGTTGTCCTAGCAGTGAGTAACCCCTAATAGCTCCTACCTCTGTGGTTAAACATTGAGTATTTTTAGAGCAAGAAGCTCGCATTTAATGTCCACTTTAAATGCATTTAGTTTTCTTACACACAGAGAAAAAGTAACTGATTTCAGCTTCTTGTAAGCGGTGAACTTCCATTTATCTCTGTTTTCTGTTTTATTTTATCTCATTCATTTACATGCTGACGTGATATGCAACTATTTCATGGAAGTAAATCCTCTAAATATGCCTTTTTAATGGGCTAGTCTAGGGGTGTCAAACATATGGCTCGTGGGCCAAAAATGGCCCACCAGGGCATCCAAAGTTTTCTCTATGAATTCACAGCTTTATTTCTAGTAAATTTCTGACTTTCTACTAATTACAATAGTTTATGGAAATCAGACATTTTTTATCTGTAAGATGAGACTTTTTTCTCACCAGTTTTCTTTTTTCTGATGAGAACACGGGACCCTTGATCTTGCTATGTGTGCAAGATGATTTAAGTATGCATTTAAAAGTAATGTGAAAGTTACTTTTCTAAGTAACTAGTTACTTTAATCATGCAGTAACTCAAAAGTAACTCAGTTGCTTTTGAAAAGAAGTAACTAGTAACTGTAATTAGGTACTATTTTTTAGTAACTTGCCCAACACTGCTAGTGGTTTTGGTGTTATCGTATTAATCACCCGTTAATGCTTTGCCCCCGTTAACGGCGCCAAATTTTGTGATGGCAGTTAATGGCAGAAACTGCAAACAGTACTTTTTGGCCTAGCGCCTCTCCGTACCAAAGGCGTTCTGGCCACAGACACTGTGTGCGTCATGCAGACATTGCAAAATCAAACAAGCTGGATTACAGCCATGGAAATCCCCAAAGTGCTGTCATGTTTGTTTATAACATTATCTGTTGGAGCTCTCACCTGGATAATTGTTACCGCTTTCTCCAAAACTTCGTCTGGATGTTAGGTTCTTCTTCTTCTGTGGAAGCTGGCTAGCTGGCTAGTAGCTACACGCTAGGTTGTAGCTGACGTCCAACAGCTGACACGGACAGAAATTTGCCTGGTTTCATCCTCATAGCTTTGGGTTCAACTGTTGGTGAATACCAGTCTAAAAAAATTCTCAAGCTGTGTTCGTAATGTCCATTCATTCCCCCGCTGTTTTTGCAGCACAGTGGGGTGTCATCACTGGCGAGACAGTTGTTTATTTTTGCAGTTTTTCTGCTAAAAGGGAAATTGTGTCTGTTGTGACACAAGAGGTCCATGGTTTTGTGTTGATCTGCTTAAAAGCGGTGGATGTTTGCTAAAATCCAGTTTGTGTTTTACAATGAAATCATTAATTAAAAATGTTTTTCCTGCCAAAGATCTAACATTTAATAAAGCTAGTTTCAGTGTGTCAAGAGCATCATCTGCCAGACAGAGGGGAGGGAAACTCCAATTACCCTCTCAGCTCCCTTAACTATCCTCTGCAGGGCTTTTTTGTCTGACATACTGCAGCTGGAGTACCATGTTGCAATGCAATATGTCAGAACACTCTCCACCACACCTCTGTAGAAGGTCCTGAGGACGCCGATGGGGAGAGAGGCCTGTTTGAGTTTCCTCAAGAAGTGCAGTCTCTGCTGGGCCCGCTTCCTGATCCCCAAGGAATTCTTGATCCAGGTCAGGTCCTGCGAGATCTGCACTCCGAGGAACTTGATGTTCTCCACTCTCTCCACTAAACGGCCGCCGATGCTGAGAGGGACGTGTTCAGGCTCTGACCGCCGGAAGTGGATAATCATCTCCTTCGTTTTGTCCACGTTGAGCACCAGATTGTTCTCCCTGCACCAGCCCTCCAGGTCTCTAACTTCTTCCCTGTACATTGATTCCTCATCCCTCTGAAAAAGTCCCACCACCGTGGTGTCATCTGCAAACTTAATAATCTGGTTCCCCTCGTGGCTGGATACACAGTCATGTGTTAGAAGTGTAAACAACAGTGGATTGAGTACGCAGCCTTGAGGGGATCTGGTGCTCAGCGTGATAGAGTTGGAGATGTTATTTCCAACATGGACAGACTGAGGTCTCTCAGTCAGGAAATCCAGGATCCAGAGACATGTGGCGATGTTCAGACCAAGAAGGAGTAATTTCTCCATCAGCCTCTGGGGAATAATGGTGTTGAATGCTGAACTGAAATCAATGTACAGGAGTCTGGCGTAGGTGTCTTTCTGATCCAGGTGGGTGATGACAGAGTGCAGGGTGGTGACTATAGCATCCTCCGTGGAGCGGTTTGAATGATATGCAAACTGGAGCGGGTCATGTGATGCAGGGAGGCAGGCTGTGATGTGTGGTTTGACAAGCCATTCAAAACACTTCATCACAATTGGTGTCAGTGCAACAGGACGATAGTCATTCAGACAGGACACAACTGGTTTCTTTGCCACCGGTACTATGGTAGAGGTCTTAAAGCATCTGGGCACTATGGCCTGACTCAGGGAGATGTTATAAATGTCAGTCAGGACATCCGCCAACTCGCTCGTGCAGTCTCGGAGCACACGTCCCGGGATGTTATCCTGACCTGCAGCTTTACGTGGGTTGACCCTGGTTAGGGTCCTCCGTGTTTTGTTGTGTTACCCAGGTCCTGATTTGTGTAAGTGTTACTGTGCTAGTGCCCCGGTAAATTTTTCTCTTAAAAAAAAAATAAGTGAGAAGAATGTGTCGTGATTTGGATTATTTTATGGTATTTTGTGTAAAATGTTGGTGTTTTGTGTTTTTAAATTTTATTAACCAAGAGGGTGGTGAATTTGTAATTGCTGAATTGTGTATAGTGAAATTTAGCCCACCGATAGTTTGGTTTGAGAAACATTCAAATGGTTATTTATATTGGTTTAGACCCAACACAATTTTGTCTCTCCTGTGAGTGTCTACTATGGGGTGGGTGTTGGGGTGGGGGCCGCCAGTAGCCTATATGTATATTGTGATATGGTGTGTCTTGTCTATGTATAACTGTTTATGGGATTGTTTTAATTAAAAACACAGCTTTATTTTATTTGAATTGAACTGTTCTCTTTGGCGGCAGAATAACCCGCCCAGCCGTGTGGGGGCTGCTGGCAGTCTACCTGACCCCCCAGCCTTGGTTGTATGAATGGATAGGAGTGTGTTTCTTTTTGTACATTTTTTTTTTTACTTGTAGAGTGTGAGTCGGGAGACAAATTAGGGTGGGTTATCTGTGTGCCTGGCATTTTTTTTGAAGGGGGGAAATGTTAGATATGGAAATAGGTTGGTATGAGTAAGATGGCGGCTGGGTTGGACGTGGGATAGACTGGGGTGGTTAACTGCCGGTTTCCGGTAGTGATGCCATCCCTAGTATAAAGGAGGTGGGCGGGAGAGGCAAGTCCTGTTTCGTCGTGGGAGCCACCTGGCCTGCAGGCGTGTGTCGTAAGCCTTTGTTTGTACATAGTTAGCATCCTGATTAAAGCCCTGTTAACTGAGTTACTACTGGCTTGTTATTCCTATAATTATGAACACAAAAGTGAGAAAAACACAAAAGTGAAAAAAACATACACACAACACCTCCACTGGGTTTTAACTGGCCGGATTATTCTGCCTGTTTGAGGCAGGAGAGACAAAAACCCAAATGCAGGAGAATGTTGTGTGTATTGACTAAACGTGATATAACAGTCAAAATAAACAGATGGATGAATAGCACAGGAAGGACAGGGAAATGCCTCAGGACACTCTACAGAACACGGGTGAGTACAACACAGGAGAAATAGCCCCAAAGTGCAGACAGGCGTAACCGATTGTGAGGGGAACGAATGAGAGAGCCCAGCGTGCTTCCAGACATAACTGGTAAGCAGGGGAAAGCAAACAGTACTCACAGGGCTGGAGCAGTCCGAGTCAGTCCAAGAACAATCCAAGGTGCAGAGGAAAAAACAGCAGCCAATGCAACGTGATGCAAAGCAGTACAATAATCCGGCAAACACCAGTGGGAACCCAGAGCTTAAATAATACAACACATAATGAGCTGAGTGATTGCCGGTGTGACGGGGAGTGTGCGTGTGTGTAGGAATGTGTGGGTATGTGCTAATTGAGAGCAGGTGAGGGCGAATGCATGTGTGTGTGTGTGTGTGTGTGTGTGTGTGTGTGTGTGTGGAGAGTGGCAGCCACAGATGATAATAGTAAACAGCTTGGCAGGTACTGGCAGGAGAGGGAGGCGTTGCTGTCAGCTGACAGGGAGCCGAGCAAATCCCGGAGGCTCCCTGAGAGCTGCCTGGCGACAAATAGGGAACCAAAACAACACAGGAGAGCATACAGCCACAGTGTCATGTAGTTGGGCTGGAAAAGGTCCAACCCAGTCCATGACAGAAAACTACAAGAAAAGTGGTATAAATTTTGGAGAAAAACCTCAAACCTTCAAGACTGAAGTCATTACTCAAGTTTTTAAGTGGGTGCTTTTTGTACCCTTAACTCAACTAGAAATTTTTGGTTGTCTACTTTTAATTATTAATTTCATAGCACTGCGTTTAGATGAGTAGAATTTCTGGCTACTATACCCATCTCTGATCATATAATTTAAGTATGCATGAGTAAATTATTATTATGAATGTTTTTCCCTTCTCTTTCCTACTCTTTCTCAATGGAAAAAAAACTGAATAAAAATACACATACTGTATTTTTGTCATTTAAAACATGTCACTGTCAACTATGACGTGTAAAATTGATTATGAAAATCCCTGCCTGGACTGATATGCGTGTGTAATGGAATGTGTAGTTATAAAAAGAGGTTCCTACTCACATGTGGTGATTTAAAACAAAACAAACCACAATGGCGGATGTGCAATGTTTGTTAATGTTATCAATCTTTTCTTGGGGGTTTGTGCACTGAAGTGTTTGACAGTTCATTTTTTATTCAGCTAAATGCACTTTGTGATGTGCCAAGGTCAGTTTTGAACAGGATGTAGTATATTTTATTTCAAAAGGGAAACAAATGTTAATGCTACTCACAGTGCACATTGAGTTTTTATGGACTTTGAGATATGCCTGAGTAAGATGTGATCAAAATGGTTATTTACAGAATTTCTACTTATTTAATTGCTGTTCAAGAGGAAAAATATTTCTACTACTTCAAGTTCTGCTCAACCCCAGCACTATTATTGTGTTTTTATGTACTTTTGATGTGCACTTTGTCATGCGCCAAGCGCACATTTAAAACCAAAACAATGGATAAAAACGGCATATTTTTTGTCATATTGATCAGTGTTGATTTGAAATTTGTCATATTCAACAGATCGCTGAACATCTGCAGCCCAGTTACATGTCTTGATTTCAAATTGTGGTCCAACTGATTTTGGAATTGAATAGCCCTGGTCTACGGATTAGAACAGAATGTCATAAAAGTAGTGTGTAGATGTAGACAATACTTTTTTCTATATAGTGTACTTTTCAACAGTATATGGATGGGGTTGAGGGTGGGTGGATGGATCAATGGATCACATTTTAGTTCTTTCATAAACTTGATATCCTGAGGTATTTTTTTGCACCGTTACCACAACGATGATCACAAAACTGCTCTTTTGTCATCAGTAAATCACTTCTGTGTCTCATCCAGCTGTTCCCAGTTAGCATTTTCTTTTGTTCTATATGGAAGGGGTGGACGAACTTTGCTTAAGAACAACTTGCACAATTGGAGAGCAGCATTCACTCTGGCTTTAAAGGTGATAGAGACAATGTTCTGATCTCCTGGGAATAGGTGTCACTATTACTTTTGCCCCAACTGCTTGGTAGAGACATGTGACATCAACCCAGTTAAGTTATTGGCTGTGACCAACTACGTATGACATCCTTACCATAGGTCCTTACTGGCCATAGAGTATATATAAACACAAGCTAGGACTTGGCTAACCACTAGGCTAGTCATGTTCCATATACTGTACATAGCTTACATACTATATGGTTACAATAAATACAATGGACAATTGTTTGTGTATCCTGTTATCACAATGCTGCAGGTGCTGTCAACCATTATAATTACCTACAGAATAAGGCACCTCCATTTGCAATGAAAATGTTAGCATTGTCAAATCTCGTATTTACATATATGCAGTGGTGTGAAAAAGTGTTTGCCCCCTTCCTGATTTCTCATTTTTTTGCATGTTTGTCACACTTACTGTAAATGTTTCAGATCATCAAACAAATTTAAATATTAGACAAAGATAACACAAGTAAACACAAAATGCAGTTTTTAAATGAAGGTGTTTATTATTAAGGGGAAAAAAATCCAAATCTACATGGCCCTGTGTGAAAAAGTGATTGCCCCCTTCATGTTAAAACATAAATTATCTGTGGTATATCACATCTTTGGAAAGCTGAGTTCAATTTCTCTAGCCACACCCAGGGCTGATTACTGCCACACCTGTTCTCAATCAAGAAATCACTTAAATAGGACCTGCCTGACAAAGTGAAGTAGACCAAAAGATCCTCAAAAGCTAGACTTCATGCTGTTATCCAAAGAAATTCAGGAACAAATGAGAAACAAAGTAATTGAGAGCTATCAGTCTGGTAAAGGTTATAAAGCCATTTCTAAAGCTTTGGGACTCCAGCGAGCCACAGTGAGAGCCATTATCCACAAAATGGCAAAAACCTGGAACAGTGGTGAACCTTCCCAGGAGTGGCCAGCCGATCAAAATTACCCCAAGAGTGCAACGATGACTCATCCAAGAGGTCACAAAAGACCCCACAACAACATCCAGAGAACTGCAGGCCTCACTTGCCTCAGTTAAGGTCAGTGTTCATGACTCCACCATAAGAAAGAGACTGGGCAAAAATGGCCTGCATGGCAGAGTTCCAAGACGAAAACCAGTGCTGAGTAAAAAGAACATAAAGGCTCATCTCAGTTTTGCCAGAAAACATCTTGATGATCTCCAAGACTTTTGGGAAAATACTCTGTGGACTGATGAGACAAAAGTTGAACTTTTTGGAAGGTGTGTGTCCCATTACATCTGGCATAAAAGTAACAGCATTTCAGAAAAGGAACATCATACCAACAGTAAAATATGGTGGTGGTAGTGTGATGATCTGGGGCTGTTTTGCTGCTTCAGATCCTGGAAGACTTGCTGTGTGAAACAGAACCATGAATTCTGCTGCCTACCAAAAAATCCTAAAGGAGAATATCGGGCCATCTTTTTGTGATCTCAAGCTGAAGCGCACTTGAGTTTTGCAGCAGGACAATGAGCCAAAACACACCAGCAAGTCCACCTCTGAATGGCTTAAAAAAAAACAAAATGAAGACTTTGGAGTGGCCTAGTCAAAGTTCTGACCTGAATCTGACTGAGATGCTGTGGCATGACCTTAAAAAGGCAGTTCATGCTCGAAAACCCTCCAATGTGGCTGAATTACAACAATTCTGCAAACATGAGTGGGCCAAAATTCCTCCACAGCGCTGTAAAAGACTCATTGCCAGTTATCACAAACGCTTGATTGCAGTAGTTGCTGCTAAGGGTGGCCCAAGCAGTTATTAGGTTTAGGTGCAATCACTTTTTCACGCAGGACCATGTAGGTTTGGTTTTTTTTTACCCTTAATAATAAACACCTTAATTTAAAAACTGCATTTTGTGTTTACTTGTGCTATCTTTGTCTAATATTTAAATTTGTTTGATGATCTGAAACATTTAAGTGTGACACATATAAAAAAATGAGAAATCAGGAAGGGGGCAAACACTTTTTCACACCACTGTATCTATGTCACAGGCCACCAGACTTTCATCATCCACCTACTCTTTTGTAAATATTATGTTTATTTCAGATCTGTAAAACATTTTACAATTATTTTTTTCTTCAATATTTTATTTTTTCACAGAATATGAACACTTTATTTCTGCACCTTTCTAAACATTTTGATTTTTTTTTACATTTCTGTTTACATGAATTTACTATCTAGTACACCTTTAAGTTCAGGTGTGGAGACAGCATGACCTTGCCAACCATCCAGAACCAGTCTAATGACCGTAAGTTTCTCTAATAAGTATAACCGATCATTTATATTTTTTATTCATTGAGTCATAAACTGACAATAATGGATGTGAACCTAAAACTTTAAATTTAAAGGAACTGATCTAACCTGTAATATTAAAAAAAAGCTCCCACAAATGTGATGGTAAAAGCAGAACAGTCCACCAACAATACAATAGTATTTTCATGGTTTTATATACAGATTCACTTATATCTTGAAGAGACTTTGTGTTTAGAGGATGGGTGAAAGCAATATATATTGTATCTGATTACTGCCATCCTGTAACACATCAATGCATCACCCAGAAAATTGGGATTTTGATGGTCGTTATGGGACCCTGAACTGCGATAAAATGGAAAAAGAGAATAAGCATGTGCTGAGACTTCTTTGTGTTTGTCAAGGTAAAGATCAGCTGGGATGTGGGGAAGACAACAGGGTGAGGCGTCATGTTTTCTAAGATGATAAACAACTGCTTGTACCTGAATATTTATCACCAGTCCTGGAAGTTTCTGTTTCCTCTTAACTATTTTGCAGAAAGGTTTGGTATTTTAAATAGAGTTTGAAGAATACAGAATAAATAATATTCTTATATCTGTTCTCTAAATATTAAATTGAATAAATGTGTGCAGCAGAAGCAACTCCCCTGTCTGTACCACATATACACATCAGCACACAATAGAATCCACGGGTGTATCGTAGTGAGTTATGATTAGCTTTAGCAGACTGACTTATGAGTTTATATACCATTCTGGTTTAGTCTGTTAGGTGACAGATTTTTTAACTGCTAGGCCCTAGAAGGTGAGAGTCAGTGGAGTCTTACCTAATTTTCTTTCTTCTTCCAATGGCGCTGCTCTAGGATGCGTCTTCTCACCAATTTATTTGATTTAGTATATACAAATGATTCTGTTATTGTGTTTGCTTAATGAGAAAACCCTGGAACATGCCCGGTGCTGGATGATTTTATTGACTGGTGTAAACTTTCTGGTAACACTTTGTAACACAGCCTGTTAAGTACTATGATATTGCAGGTTACTTTCTGTGTACTTTCAGTGAAAGTACTGTGTAAAACAGTGTTAGGTTATGCGGTTATGCGCACGGTGAAGTTATGGTCTGAGGAGGCAATGGACGCTCTAAAGGACTGTTTTGAAACCACTGCCTGGGAGCAGCTCTGTGATCCACATGGTGAGGACATCGATGGCCTCACTCACACCATCACGAACTACATCAACTTCTGTGTGGACAACACCGTACCCACCAAGACCATACGGTGTTGCTCGAACAACAAACCCTGGATCAACCCTGAGATTAAAACACTTCTGAGAGAGAAGAAGAGGATCTTCAGGTCGGGGAACAGGGAGATGCTGAAGTCCGTACAGAGGGAGCTGAGGAGGAAGATCAGAGAAGGCAAGGACAGCTTCAGGAAGAAGATGGACGACAAGCTGCAACAGAGCGACATCAGCGGGGTCTGGAGAAACCTTAAAACCATCTCTGGGCTCCAGAATACCTCCTCCTAGGCCACGGGGGGGGGGGGGGGCAGGGAATGGGCGAACAATCTGAACCTGTTTCTTAATAGGTTTGACCAGCTGCCCTCCCCCGACTGCACACCAACCACTGCTGCCTCTAAAGTCATTGAGACCTGCTGTCTACACCCCACTCCACCAACACCCCCCCACTCCCAGCACACAGCCCCCCAACCTGACCCTCACTAAGACCCAGGTGAGGACGGAGCTGAGGAAGATCAAGGCGAGGAAGGCCTCGGGACCGGACGGCATCAGCGCGAAGCTCCTCAAGTCCTGTGCAGACCAGCTGTGTGGGATTGTGGAGCATATCTTCAACCTGAGCCTGAAGATGGGGAGGGTACCACAGTTGTGGAAAACATCTTGTGTGGTACCTGTACCAAAGACTTCCCACCCCAAAGACCTGAACAGCTACAGACCAGTGGCCCTGACATCTCACATGATGAAGACCCTGGAGAGACTACTCCTTGCTCACCTCCGCCCCCTGGCGGGACCAGCGATGGATCCACTCCAGTTCGCCTACCAGCATGGCATTGGGGTGGAGGATGCAGTGATCTTCCTCCTTCACCGTTCCCTGTCCCACCTGGAGAAGCCCAGGAATGCGGTGAAGATCATGTTCTTTGACTTCTCCAGTGCTTTCAACACCATCCAACCGCTGATCCTGAAGGACAAACTGCTGTGCGTAGGGGTGGACCAGCACCTGTCATCACGGATCCTGGACTACCTCACTAACCGGCCACAGTTCGTGAGAATCCGGGATTGTGTGTCTGACACGATCATCGGTAGCACAGGGGCCCCCCAGAGAACAGTTTTGGCTCCCTTCCTGTTCACCCTTTATACTGTTGACTTCTCACACAACACAACACACTGCCATCTACAGAAGTTCTCTGATGACTCTGCGATTGTCGGCCTCATTTCCAACGGAGATGAAGCTGAGTACAGAGGACTTATCCAGGACTTCGTGGACTGGTGCCATCGGAACTGCCTCCAGATCAACGGGAGGAAAACTAAGGAGCTGGTGGTGGACTGCCGCAGGCAAGGACAACCCCTCACAGCATCAGTAAACATACAGGGAACAGACATTGAGATGGTGACATCCTACAAGTACCTGGGAGTTCATCTGAACAATAAACTAGACTGGTCACACAATATCGACGCATTCTACAAGAAGGGACAGCGCAGGCTGTTCCTACTGAGGAAGCTCAGGTCTTTTGGTGTACAAGGGGTGCTCTTGAAGAAATTCTACAATTCGGTGGTGGCATCAGCCATCACTTTTGGAGTGGTCTGCTGGGGCAGTGGCATTACAGCAGCCGATAGGAAGAGACTGAACAAACTAATCAAGAAAGCTAGCTCTGTCCTGGGGCAATGCCTTGACCCAGTGGAGGAGATGGGAGAGAGAAGGACGGTGGCTAAACTGTCATCTCTGCTGGAGTCCGAGTCCCACCCCATGCAGGACATACTGAACGCGCTGAGGAGCTCATTTAGCAGTAGACTACATCATCCTAGGTGCGCAACCGAGAGGTTTCGCAGGTCCTTCCTACCTACGGCTGTCAGACTGTATAACCTAAGCAGGGCTGCTTGCAGAGATAGCAAAAAAAACGTGACGGCCTAGTAGTATTGAATGCAAAAGACGCAACAGACTTACACAAATGGTCCCCTCCAGTATACAACTAGGACAATATCAGTTGCTATGGAGGGTGACAATATGTATGGGTACATATTCATACTATGTAGGGTAACTAAATAGACGGTTATGCTGTTTATTCCATCTAGCTACAATGCTCCGCACTGTGTGTATATATATTTATATATTTATGTGTACATACAGTATGTATATTCACTGCTCTTATCTTCTTATCTTCTAAATTATTGCTCTGAGTGTTGCTATCCCTGTGCTGTTGCAATCCTGGAATTTCCCCATTGTGGGACTAATAAAGGCTTATCTTATCTTATTTTATCTTATCTTAGTATAGTAAAACATCAGGGTAATGAGCCATGTTTTTTTGAAAAATAATTGCAGGATGTTTTCCGTGTACTTTCAGTGAACGTACAGGGTAATTTTGGAGTATATATTAAAAAGCAAAGTACTTGTATAACACAGCTCAGAAACCTGTAAGTACTGAAAGGTAATTTCAGGGTAGGTATGAAATTAGAAAAAAAAAAAAGATTTGTTACCTTGATATTTCACAGTACTAACACTGTTTTACACCAGTATTTTCACTGAAAGTACACAGAAAGTAACCTGTAATATCATAGAGCTTCACAGACTGTGCTACTGGCATTAACATAATGTTGGACTTAGAATGCAAAGATACAACAAATTTATCTTAACACATAATTTAAACCCATTGACATTTTGATAAGTTTAATGAGGAAAAAAAATGCTCCCTTTTAATACTATTATATAAAATCCGCTGTATTTCATATTTCTCCAATCATCCAACAAGTTTCTCCTTTAAACAATCAAATCACAATGTTACACCATATTATACCATGTTATACCATGGCAACTGTTTACACTGTAAGACTTTCATTATGGCAGAAAATGTGTGTTGAGCAGAGCTAAGTTTTCAGCATAATTAGGCAGTAAGAGTATTGCCGGACAGTGTAAGTACTCTGATTTCCTATGATATATCTCTTTGCGCATTAATTAGAGTCAGAAAATGAAATGAAATTTTACACTTGAACTGGTGCTCATCGGGGTGTTTTATGCCTATACACCAGGGACCTAAACTTTTTCTTAGTTCAAACTTAATCAACACAACTTTTATTTCTGCATGCGGTGCTGCATGTTCACTACAGTGATCCATGGAGTCATGTTCTCCAACCACCTTAAAAAAAAAAAAAAAAAAAAAAAAAAAAAATCAACCATGAATCTCAGTGGTGAAACATTGTGCCAAAAGGTCCATTTCATGTATTACAGGCAGCCCTTATGAGAATAGTCCTGTGTGATTAATTTCCATTTCAAACTAAAAGCTCATAGAATGAGTCAGGGAGTGGGTTTGAAGTGGCTCACATTCAAACAGGAAAAAAAAAATAAACAAATAATGCACAGAAGGAGACGGTATCTTGCAGAGGCACACAACAAAAATATGCATTTGAAAACTAGTCTGTCATACTGTAGGGTGCCTACTGTGTGCATGTGAGCCCCCCAACACATGCACGCACGCACGCTCGCACACACACACACACACACACACACACACACCCCTCTTCAAAGTGGAGCACAGCCACAGTTTTGATTTTTTTGGCTTGTTACCCAATTTGACCACGGTATGAAAGCAGCTTCCTAACATCAAGTGTTGCACTCCACAGAATCCCTTCTTCTCATCTTTATTAAAACCACCTCCGCAATGTCGCCACCTGCCACCCCGTCCACCTACACCACCCCCTCAAATTCTGTGGACTCTAATTGGCTCAGTGTCCTTCACAACAGAGCGTGATGGTGAGAGCCGGACGGAGCATGCTAGCAGGCTAATAGAGACGTCTGGAAATGCCAGGTCACAGACTGGGCCACTAGCTCTTCACCCAGGGTTGTCATGCTGCTAGCAGTTAACCTTTTCATTACATGGCATTTGTTGGAAACAAGAGTTTTTCTAGTCATATGTGTGCTTTGTCACAGGGGTACATGTGAGATCATGTGTGACGTGTTTATTTCAGGAAAGACACTTAAGAAACAACTGCCTGTTTAGGGAAAAAAACATGCTATAATTCATTAATTCACAACTTAAGATTCTGTCTTTTTTAAAAGTGGACCTACAGTGGTATCATTTCCTATTATTTTTTTTTTAAATTGCATATATATTGATTAAAAAAATAATACTGAAAAAAAAGTTCCTGATAAAGATGTTAATGTATTTCTCAGGGTGTGTTCCGACCAAAGGCAAATCAAAATTTTCACGTGGCACTATTACATATAAGCCAATGTAAAGATGCAAATACATGTGAATTCACAAATTTGAATCCTAGGGAGTTGATCGAGATAGCTAATCAGTGTTGATATTCTGCCATTATTGAAGAAATTCCCTTTCCATCATTTCAGTGGAAGTGACATAAATTAAACAAATTAAACAACTTTTCTTTGAAGTTATGAGTCTTCCAGCATTGCTTCTGCTTGACATTTCAGTTCTAGTGTCATTACATTATCTCTGTTAGTCTAAAGCTCATATCACCAGACTGCTCTAAACACTTGAGCCTCAGTAGCATCAGTGAATGTGCATATTCCTAATGTGGTCAACTGAGGTGCACAACAACTAGCATTTACATTCTTTAGTCAGGCCTCTGTGTAGTACATTTCTTTACAAGAGTCCAAATCCACTGCAAAAAAGTTAGAATAAATACATTGATATAATGAAGAGATATTGCAGTTACTGTGCTGACAATGATAATTCTATGACATCTCTCCGGCAGTCCATAGATTTTGATGATGACTGAGTTGAAGGTTTGGATGTGGAGTTTAAGCTTTGCAGGCTCTTGTATGTGCTACGAGACCTGCTTGGGATCTGCACACTCTGTTGCAATGTGGGCATGCCATGCTATCATGACTTGCTGTGGGCAGATTATGTTGGCCATCATGAGCCCTGTTGTAGTCTTCTAAGTGCTTTTGTTCCACTGCGTGTCTGGATTTGTGCACCACACATCTCCAGGCTTTTCTATCTAGGGCTTGATCTTCCCAAGTGTCAGGGTCAGCTACTTTCATATGTCCCTTGATGACATCCTTAAATCAGGGTCTCTGTCCACCCCTCTTCCACTCCCCTTGGGCCAGCTCACCATAAAAGACCAGCTTTGGCACTCAATGGCCAGGCATTCGTCGCACATGTCCTGCCCATCTAAGCTGTGAGGTGGTGATTAGAGCTTCAACACTAACCGATCCGGCTCGCTGTAAAACTTGTGTGTCTGGAACTCTATCCTGCTACTTTATTTTCATGATTTGTCTAAGATGTCTTAGCTGTGTTCTGGTAAGTAGTTTTATGTGCCTTCTGTACAAGGTCATAGTCTCTGTCATGTACAGCAGTGCAGGTAATACTGTTGTATTGTAGACCTTTATCTTTGTACTTAGCTTAATCTCATGACGTGACCAGAGGTGTTCATGAAGGGCTCCAAAAACTCTGGAAGCGGAGTTGATATGCCAGTCAACCTCCACATCAGATGAGAACTCAGAACTCAGAAAGGATTTATTGCCAAGTACATTAACAGATATGAAAACTGATAACATACGAGGGATTTGACTTGACACAGAAAACGACCTGCATTTCCGGTGACACGGCAGCATCTGTGAACACGCCTGTCATCAGATGGGTACAGGATGCATAGGGAAGAAAAGGATAATACAATAGGAAGGAGCAAAAAACCATTGATTGTCAGAATACTGGTCATATATGATCAATATTATGATTACAAGAAAAAAAGCCCTCAATGCACAGTTAGCAGAGAAAAAAGTACACAAGGACACAAAGAGAGCAGTGAGTGAGTGATCTTTTTCATCAGTTTTTGAGTCAGTGTGGGTGTAGTGTTGAGTGTAGGTGTTTGTATCAGTTAAGAACAACAAAGTCTCTTTGGCAGGAGATGTTTTGTCTTAGCTGCTGGCATTGTCCTTGGGCCATGCAGCTGGCTGTCCGTGGAGATAGTGCAGCTCAAATGTTTCGAAAACAAAAAACTGCAGATAATCTGGAGGACTTGTGTGAGGGGGGTCAGATTAGTCGAATAGTACTGATCCCAGAGAAAAAAACTTTATATCCTCTTACAGATTCAGTACTTAATCCTTCATTGCTGGACGTTGAATCCTTCATGGACGGCTCTCAGCGTAATCATGATGTAATCCATTTTCCTAGACAGTTCTCCATTTGCCGCTGTCAGAGTCCTCTCCATTTTTTCAATTTGATGGTTAAACCTCGCTTGGCAAGCATTTTGATAGGTTAAGTCCATCTTCATCAATTTACGGTACACCAGGACAATCCCAGATCCAATCAGAACGATCCCGATGACCATTACTACGAAGGCGTACAAATCTTCGACATCTTCGATGGAAAGATCAGACAGGCACAAGAGTTTCCAATTACTTGTGTCCCTCAAATAGCCCGCAGCAGCCGTTCCTGCGGGGCAAACAACCTCCCCCGGGGCACTTTTCCTCGTTGAAAAAATAGTGTCAATTGCGTTCAAAGCCCAGCTTATTAAATCCATAATTTCGTTTGATAATCAGCAGTAGAGACACGCAGACAGACGATAGCAAGCTGGGATCCAGTTAGTTAGAGGAGGAAGGAGATAAGTCAGAGCAGGAGAGAAGAAAAAGGTGTCTGCTCTCTTTGGGAGGCGGAAGTGAATTGGGAGACGGAAGTGATTGTTACTGTTACCAGTAACAATCCAGATGAATTGTTACTGGTAACAGTGCTGCCAAGGTATGTGAAGCTTTGGGAACATTTTAGACATAATACATAGAACTTTAAAAGGACTTTGCAATTGTAAGTCAGTTATGTGCGATAGAAGGACTACAAGTTTGTTCTGCTTCTTTTACGAGTTGCATATTTCGTCATTGCATTATACTTTCACATGCTTAAGTTTAGGCAGTAAACAAACTATAAGGCTTAGATATTAAAACTACTTAGAGTTAGAAAAAAGTGTGGGTTTGCTTTAAACACATCCTTTTCCAGCAATAATCCTGTATGTTTTCATGTGTCGTCTTGGAACAATGTTATTAATGCTACAGCCTAATACATCACTGTGAAGTCAACATGCCAACAACTCGGAGTGAAACACAATATCGTCTGCAGCAAGAGTGAGTATGGGCTGGTTGAGTAAATTAATACAATCTTGGTGGATGATAAATTCTTTTTCTCTGTAAAACTCCACTGGACCCACTCAACTTGATCAGGGCAAACAATACTGGATAATTAGAAGAAATAAAGCAGTGCTAGCTGTTTGTTTTCATTAGTGCTGGTTAATTAAAATATTGGGTTCTACTGCAGACATCAGCATTGTATCATACATGTCTTTTAAAAGACTCAGGAGACCTCTGGAGATAATGAGGTTTGATTATTTATTCAATGAGTGTTATGACTTTAATGTTTTATTGCTTTTTGTTTTTTTGGAGATGACATCATTATCATCTTAAGTGGTAGTGCTGGTGTAATATTTTGGCCCAGTCAGTCCAACAAACAAGGTAACTGTAACCTTTTAATACAAAACTGAAGCAATGGTCAGCTCACACAGTATGATCCATCACTCATCTGTGCCAGTTAATGATCAGCAGCAAATAAAAGCCCCCATCCATCAAGCTGCCTGCACTGTGCATATTAAAGAGGAACTGGTTAAGCAAAGTTAACTATTGTTATGATATGCAAGGATATCCTGAAATGTTTTTATTTTTGATTGGTTTACAGCACATAAAATGATCAGTTGCACTTCAGTCACGTGTTGTTGTCATGGTTGTACTTAAATTAATCAATAAAAAACAATTCTGGAAGAGTTCTGGAAGAGTCCCAAACAAGTTTTCCCCCAGTATAACCTGTACGTAGTGGGAGCCAAAACAAAGACTCACAACCAGCAGAAAGTTGTCCTTCAGTCAAAGCAGTTTTCTATAACTGCAGATAGAAAATCCTAAAGTCCCAAAACTCATCCGTGTTAAAAAAAAAGTCATAAAAACTAAATCAAAAAAGGTTACATTTTGAATGGTCAACAAGCTAGGAATATACTGTAACATTTCTTGTGTACTGGATTACAAGCTGATCTTGAAGCAGTCATGCAACAGTGTTGAGTGTGTGCCAGAAGGTGGAGGTTAATCAAATGTAAAAGAAACAAAAGTTTATTTGTCTTTACAAGTGATTTTCAGAAATAGGAAGTTCACAGTCATAGGAAATAAGCAGTTCTGATGTTGGACATCTTCACTCTCTCCCTGCTCTTCTCACACTGCCTGAAGCACAAGCAAGATGTTTCTCCTCTCCTGAATACAAATAACATTAGGAATATTTGTATGAAATAAATATTCAGGAAAACACACTGTTTGTGCAGCTCTGAATAACATATTCAGATCCAAGAACACCCCTAATATTGAATATTCAATATGAGTGTTTAGATGATACTGTAGCTTGGTAGTGCAAGGTTCCCTTTAGCGTTTGGTGTGCTGATGTGTGGTCACACAGTTGATACAAACCCAGTTTGTATCAACAAACTGTACACATTGGCTCCCTTCCTGTTCACTCTTTATACTGCGGACTTCTCACACAACACAACACACTGCCATCTACAGAAGTTCTCTGATGACTCTGCGATCGTTGGCCTCATCTCCAATGGAGATGAAGCTGAGTACAGAGGGCTTATCCAGGACTTCGTGGACTGGTGCCATCAGAACTGCCTCCAGATCAACGCGAGGAAAACTAAGGAGCTGGTGGTGGACTGCCGCAGGCAAGGACAACCCCTCACAGCACCAGTAAATATACAGGGAACAGACATTGAGATGGTGACATCCTACAAGTACCTGGGTGTTCATCTGAACAATAAACTAGACTGGTCATACAATACTGACGCACTCTACAGGAAGGGACAGCGCAGGCTGTTCCTACTGAGGAGACTCAGGTCTTTTGGTGTACAAGGGGCGCTGCTGAAGACATTCTATGACACGGTGGTGGCATCAGCCATCACTTTTGGAGTGGTCTGCTGGGGCAGTGGCATTACCGCAGCCGATAGGAAGAGACTGAACAAACTGATCAAGAAAGCTAGATCTGTCCTGGGGCAGCGCCTTGACCCGGTGGAGGAGATAGGAGAGAGAAGGACAGTGGCTAAACTGTCATCTCTGCTGGAGTCCGAGTTCCACCCTATGCAGGACATACTGAATGCACTGAGGAGCTCATTTAGCAGCAGACTACATCATCCCAGGTGCACAACCGAGAGGTTTCACCGGTCCTTCCTACTAACGGCTGTCAGACTGTACAACCTAAGCAGGGCTGCTCGCAGAGATAGCAAAAAGACGTAACAACCTAATAGTTTCTGAATGCAAAAGATGCAATAGACTTACACAATGGTCCCCTCCGGCATACAACTATGAAAATACCGGTCGCTATGGAGGGTGAGAATATGTATGGGCACATAATCATACCATGTAGGATAACTAAGTAGACGGTTGTGCTGTTTCATCCCATCTAGCAACAATGCTCTGCACTGTGTGTGTTTATATATTTACATATTTATTCCATCTAGCTACAATGCTCCGCACTGGGTGTGTTTACAGTGATCCCTCACTTATCGCGGTTAATGGGTTCCAGAACCGACCGCGAAAAGTGAAAAACCGCGAAGTAGCGTTACCCCTAATGACGTCACCCATAAATAATACGTACGTTCATTCTCTCACTCTCTCTCTCATATGATACGTGTGTGTGTGTGTGTGTAAGTGTACATACATACGTAGATGTAAATAAAGTGTACATAAATATGATTTTAGAACTCTTTTATTCTTATAACAAGATACATAACTCAAGATGAAGATGATTTACTGCACAGGTTAATGAGAGCTTTACTGCTCCTCAGGTGACGCCTCATTGTCAGGTGCTAGAGGCGCAGGATCGTCGAGGGCAGCTTCCGATAGAGCTGGAGAAGCTGCAGGAGGCGGCGTAGTGGCTCGATGGGAAGACTATTTCGCACAAAATGGCACAAGAGAACAGCAAAAAGTTCCACGCGGCGAGACTAAGCAACACGAGCGATAAAGAGCAATGAATGCGGTCTTCCTTCGCTGGGTATGGGCGCTCGGCAGGGACAGAAGGTGGGTGAAACATCTCGGCCAATCAGCTTGCGGGGTGAAACGTCTCGGCCAATCAGCTTGCGAGATTCCCGAGCCGAGCCAACACGAGAACAGCGAACAGAGAGGTGGATTTTTAGTTGTGCGGGCTCTCCGTGTTGATACCTGATGGTCTAATGTAGTCTCCCTGCCTTCTGCTAGTGCCCACCCATTATTTCTCAATTTTGAATTTTTGATGAATATTTTTGAAAAATCCGCGATGCACTGGCGCGAAAGGTGAAGCGCGAAGTAGCGAGGGATCACTGTATATTTATATATCTATATATTTATTCCATCTAGCTACAATGCTCCGCACTGTGTGTTTATATATCTACATATTATTCCATCTAGCTGCAATGCTCCGTACTGTGGGTGTTTATATATCTACATATTTATTCCATCTAGCTACAAAGCTCCGCACTGTGTGTTTATATACTCATATATTTATTCCATCCAGCTACAAGGCTCTGCACTGTGTGTCTGTGTATATATATATATATATATATATTTATAGTAATATGTACATATGTATATTAGCTGCTCTTGCTTTTTTTTTTCTTGCCTTCTGATTGTTGCTCTGAGTGTTGCTATCCCTGTGCTGTTGCAATCCTGGAATTTCCCCATTGTGGGACTAATAAAGGTATCTTATCTTATCTTATCTTATTACAGTGCATCCGGAAAGTATTCACATCACTTCACTTTTTCCACATTTTGTTATGTTACAGCCTTATTCCAAAATGGATTAAATTCATTTTTTTCCTCAAAATTCTACACACAATGTCCCATAATGACAACGTGAAAAAAGGGTCGTTTTTTTTTTTTTAAGATTTTTGCAAATTTATTAAAAATAAAAAAACTAAGAAATCACATGAACATAAGTATTCACAGCCTTTGCCGTGACGCTCAAAATTTAGCTCAGGTGCATCCTGTTTCCAGGGATCATCCTTGAGATGTTTCTACAGCTTAATTGGAGTCCACCTGTGGTAAATTCAGTTGATTGGACATGATTTGGAAAGGCACACACCTGTCTATATAAGGTCCCACAGTTGACAGTGCATGTCAGAGCACAAACCAAGCATGAAGTCAGAGGAATTGTCTGTAGACCTCTGAGACAGGATTGTCTCAAGGCACAAATCTGGGGAAGGGTACAGAAAAATTTCTGCTGCTTTGAAGGTCCCAATGAGCACAGTGGCCTCCATCATCCGTAAATGGAAGAAGTTCGGAACCACCAGGGGGTCTCATGTACAATGAGTACTTATACACAAAAACATGGCGTACGTCCTTTTCCACAGAAAATTTCAGATGTATCAAGAATGAAATAACCTTGGAAATATGGTCCGTTGGCGACACTTAGAGGTGATGTTGGGAGACTGATAATGATGTGAAACTTACTGTACACACCAGAGACACAAGATGACTAAACATCCAAGTGTGCACAATTAGATGAGTGGATATAAAAGCAAGCACAAAGAAGTGCAGAAAATGCCTCTAACAACAACAATGGCGTTAGCATTATTAGAGGATATTGCAAATCATGCAGTGAGAAGAGAAAGGGTATTTAGTGACAGAAGATTTTCTGGCTCAGGATAATGACTGGCTTGACAGCCGGTTTAGATTTCCATGGGCAGTCCTTGTGGAACTGTGCTTAGAGCTATGGCTGCTCTTGGAGCGCGACACGGCGAGAAGCCGTGCGCTGCCCGTCCCAGTGCAGGTGCTGACAACACTGGGGTTCCTGGCTACAAGAGCATTCCAGAGGGCGCTGGCAGACCGATATGTAATTTTCCAGTCGACCCTGAGCCAAGCTATGCCAGCTGTGTGGGATGGCATTATCCGGCTGTTACCCAGGTACATCATATTCCCACACAATGCAGTTGAACAGGCCAAATCAACCAAAGCTTAATTTGCAGCGAGAGCCAGTTTTCCTAATGTAATCGGAGCTATGGACTGCACACACATTGCTATAAAATCACCTTCACGAGATGAATATGTGTATGTTAACAGGAAACATTACCATTCTATCAATATACAAATTCTATGTGATGCGCAAATACGACTAACCAACATTGTTGCAAGGTGGCCTGGTTCAAAGCACGATTCATTCATTCTAATGAACAGCATTGTTGGGAACAAACTACAAGCTGGCACTGTGTGGCTGGGTGGCTTCTTGGTGAGTAAATTCATGTAATTGTCCTAAATAACTCGCCTCATGCGCAACGTGCCTGTGTGCGCCCCAAATATCACCCTGTCTTCAAGCCTTCATTACAACTCAGTGGTTTGAGTAAGCGACTTCCTTTTTTTGCCGATTAAACTACAGATTCACAGCATTCTACCAAGCCCCCAACTGCCTCTGTGTGCACAGTAGTTTTGTCAATAAACACATGCGTAAAGTTTGAAATGCAACAGTCTCACCCTTTCTCCGGCACACTTCTTTACAATAGTAGTGTGTGTAATTCATGTAAGTTGTATATAACTATAAAGGATGAGATTTGCATTTTGGACATAAAATATGTACTTGTTGAGTCTAATATAATCTGCTTTCAACTGACAGGTGACCGTGGCTACCCACTAAATAGGTTTATATTGCCTTCTTTTTCATTACTGTTTTCCTTTATTCAACAAGCTGATCCACCTGGCTGGTCATAAATCACAATGATCAGCTGATGCTTCTGAGGACGACTGCAGACGTCAGTCGAAACATGTCAAGCTTAAATAAATATCTCCTTCTCATCCCTGTCTGAATAAAGGAAAACAGTAAACTAATCTTATAGGGCTGTGAGCAGGCTATTGAATTACCTGTATCTGGCGCTAATGCCGAAAGACAGCGCACCAAACAAAATGTTTTTACGCCCCTCTACCTCATTCAGGAGCGCCTCCAACTCACAGTCCATGAAATTCCATTAAATCCATTATTTTTGATCGTGGCTACAGGAGAATCAAACATGCAGGGCTTATATATATCTATTTGCATATCTATTTGTATGTAATTGCATATTTAAATGGAGGTGTGTAAACGGGAGGAGTCGGATATTTCCTCACGTGCGTTCAATTTCAAGTGGATTGGGATGTACAAAGGAAATGTGCTTGGATTCCTGCATAAGTACTGTTTCATACATCTGGATTTTTTTTTTGCTTACGGCGTTTTCTTGATTTAAACATACATCATCTTTCAGTAGGAAATCCCTGCAAGTCTATGTACATGAGGCCCCAGGACTCTTCCTAGAGCTGGCCGGCCGTCTAAACTGAGCGATTGGGGGAGAAGGGCCTTAGTCAGGGAGGTGTCCAAGAACCCGATGGTCACTCTGTCAGAGCTCCAGCGTTCCTCTGTGGAGAGAGGAGAACCTTCCAGAAGGACAACCATCTCTGCAGCAATCCACAAATCAGGCCTGTATGGTAGAGTGGCCAGACGGAAGCCACTCCTTAGTAAAAAACACATGGCAGTCTGTCTGGAGTTTGCCAAAAGCCACCTGAAGAACTCTCAGACTATGAGAAACAAAATTCTCTGGTCTGATGAGACAAAGATTGAACTCTTTGACATAAATGTCAGGCGCCATGTTTGGAGGAAACCAGGCACTGCTCATCACCAGGCCAACACCATCCCTACAGTGAAGCTAGTCAAGATAGAGGGAAAGATGAATGCAACAATGTACAGAGACATCCTGGATGAAAACCTGCTCCAGAGTGCTCTTGACCTCAGACTGGGGTGACGGTTCATCTTTCAGCAGGCCAGCGACCCTAAGCACACAGCCAAGATATCAAAGAAATGGCTTCAGGACAACTCTGTGAATGTCCTTGAGTGGCCCAGCCAGAGCCCAGAATTGAATCCAATTGAACATCTCTGGAGATTTAAAAATGGCTGTGCACCAACGCTTCCCATCCAACCTGATGGAGCTTGAGAGGTGCTGCAAAGAGGAATGGGCGAAACTGTCCAAAGATACAGTGGGGGAAATAAGTATTGAACATAGACAGATAGATGTACTTTACTGATCCTAAACTAGGAAATTACAGTGTAACAGCAGCATGACAGTAGACGACCAGAACGACAGAAACACACACAGCATAACAGACAAAGGGATTACCCATGGAAAGTAAAACTGCTAAAAACATATGTACATCATAGATGAATAGAAGGTGACCCATATAGGTACATGAATCATACCCGCTGTACAATGCAGGACTATAAGGTGCAGGGTGGAATGTGAGGCGCAAATTAGACTGCAAGGTGCAGTATGGCAGCAGAGTTATGACCAGAATACAACATTAAAGTGAGTTATTGTACAGTGAAATGGCATGTGGCAGGAAAGATTTCCTGTACCTAACCGTTTGACAGCGAAGTTGTAGCAGTCTGCTGGAGAAAGTACTCCACTGTCTGTCCAGTGTGTGGTGGAGGGGGTGATCAGGATTGTCTATGATGGATCGCAGTTTACTTTGTGTCCTCCTCTCCACCACAGTCTCAAAAGTCTCCGCCCTGAGACCAATCACAGAGCCAGCCCTCTTGATAATCTTCTCAAGTTTGTTGGTGGTGCTGGCTCTGATGCTGCAACCCCAACAGACAGCAGCAAAGGAGATGGCGCTGGCGACAATGGCTGGTAGAAAAGCTCCAGCATCTTGTTGCACATGTTGAAGGATCTCAGCTTCCTCAGGAAGTAGAGTCTGCTCATCTCCTTCTTGTACGCAGCATTGGTGTTGGATTTCCAATCCAGTCCATTGATGATCATGACACCCAAGTATTTGCAGTACTACACTACCTCCACATCCTCCCCCCTAATCTGCAGTGGCCGTGAAGGTGTCCTTCTTCCTGAAGTCAATCACCATTTTTCTGTTCTTGCTGGCATTCAGCCTCAGGTGAGTCTACCCTGTCCACTCCACAAATCTGTTTACCAGTGCCCTGCACTCCCCCTTCTCTTTCCCTCTTAAACACCCCATAACAACTGAGTCGTCAGACAATTTCTGCAGGTGGCATGACTCAGTGTTGTACTGAAAGTTGGTGGTGTATAAGGTGAAGAGAAAAGGAGAAATCAGAGTCCTCTGCGGAGCTCCTGTATCACTAACCACCAAATCAGACAAGACACTGCCCAGCAAGACAAACTGTGGCCTGCCTGTCAGGTAGTCAGTAATCCAGGCGATCACAGAGCTGTCAACCTCCATCACCCTCAGCTTCTCACCCAGCAGCAGTGGCTGGATGGTGTTAAAGGCACTGGAGAAATCGAGGAATGTGATTCTCACAGTGTCTCTTCCGCCATCCAGGTGCAGATGGGCTCATTGCAGCAGGCAGATGACAACATCTTCAACTCCTAAATAGGGCTGATATTCAAACTGCAGAGGGTCAAGCCACGTCTTCACCTGTGGCCTCAGGTGAGCTTAATTGATGCTTAGAATATGTCAACATTTTTCTCATTAAACATATTTCTGATGGAGCCATTGACCTGATATTTTCACCAGATATCAGTAACAACCCAAGTGATTCATACATACAAAGAAATCAAGGCAACTATGTTCACAAAACAAGTTATATTTAATAAAGTGGAATGACGCAGAGAATAAGTATTGAACACATGAAGAAAAAGAAGTGCAAAAAGGCATAGAAGCCAAGAAGCCAACTGAAATCCCTCAGAATTTTGGAAGCCATCCCCTCCCCCATCAGTGCAAATGAATTTCAGCTGGTTAAGTACTGACTGATAGCCTTTAAAAGGGTCAATGAATATCAGATTTTCATACCACAAAGAACTCATGATGGGTAGAAGCAATGAACTCTCTCTAGACCTTCACAACCTTATTGTTGCAAAACATAATGATGGCATTGGTTACAGGTGCATTTATAAACTGCTGAATGGTCCAGTGAGTACTGTTGGTACCATCATTCTGAAGTGGAAAGAACATCATATTACCATAAACCAGCCATGACCAGGAGCTCCTCGCAAGATTTCTGACAGAAGAGTCAAAAGAATTATTAGAAGAGTTATCCAAGAGCCAAAGACGACTCATGGAGAGCTCCAGCCAGACCTGGAGTTAGCAGGTACTGGTGTTTCAAAGAAAACAATAAGTAATACACTCAACCGACATGGGCTCTATGCCCGCTCACCTCACAAGACTCCATTGCTGAAGAAAAAGTTCGTTTATAGTTTACTAAACAACATTTGTATAAGAACTGTTTGGATGCCACAACATACAGCATGTTTGGAGGAGAAATGGCACTGTACATCCCATCATGGTGTGGGGGTGTTTTTCAGCACATGGTACAGGTAGACTTCATATAATTGAAGGAAAGACGAATGTACAAATGTACAGAGACATCTTTGATAAGAACCTGTTGCCATCTGCTAAGATGCTAAAGATTAAATGAGGGTGGACATTTCAGCAAGACAATGATCCCAAACACACAGCCAAGGAAACTCACCTGGCTCCAGAGAAGGAAAACAAAGCTGCTAGAATGGCCCAGTCAGTTACCTGACCTGAATCCAATTGAAAATCTATGGAATGAACTGAAGATCAGAGTTGACAGAAGACACCCACAGACCCTTCAAAATTTGACAATTTGTGTGGAAGAATGGGCTAAAATCACTACTGAGCAAGTACTAACTGTGCCTAGTTTCTCCATTAGGAGGCATTTGGAAGCTGCTATTACCAATAAAGGCTTTTCTACTAAATATTAAATGAATTTCACCAAGCGTGTTCAATATGTATTCCCTGTGTCATTCCACTTTATTAAATATAACTTGTTTTCTGAACACAGTTGTCTTGATTTCTTTGAATGTATGGCTCACTTGGGTTGTTACTGATATCTGGTAAAAATCTCAGGTCAATGGCTCCATCAGAAATATGTTTAATGAGAAAAATGTTGACGTGTTCAATACTTATTTTCCCCGCTGTAGGTATGGCAAGCTTGTGGCATCACATTCAAAAAGACTTGAGGCTGTAATTGCTGTCAAAGGTGAATCGACAAAGTATTGAGAAAAGGCTGTGAATACTTATGCACATGTGATTTCTTATTTTTTTTAAAATTTTTAATAAATTTGCAAAAATCTCAAAAATACTATACGTTTTTCACATTGTCATTATGGGGTATTGTGTGTAGAATTTTGAGGAAAAAATGAATTTAATCCATTTTGGAATAAGGCTGGAAAATAAAATGTGGAAAAAGTGAAGTGCTATGAATACTTTCTGGATGCACTGTATAATATGGGCTTAGTTTAGAAGTACTGATATTTACAAATGTAATGTTAATCTGCAGATACAGTATCAGTACATCTAAACTAAACCCATTAACATCAGAACCGTTTGAGGTTGCCCTAAGCAGTGAATCCTGGTTTATTGCTTTGTTTTGAGAGTGCAATGACCTGTTCTCTTTGATTTTGGTCTGTATCAATCCTCAAGGACAGCCTGGCTGCTGGTTGTCTAGTTTGGGAGACAGAACAGAAACTGACAGTGCTACTTTAGCTGGAGGGAAGAGTAGCCACAGAGCTATAAGAAACTCTATGTAAAAGGAAAAACTCACCAACAGAGATTATTATCTGCTATAACACAACCCTTCCCCAATCAAATATCATCTATTTCAACTGTAAATGTATTTATTTCAGGGGTGCATGGAATTTGATTTTTTTTTTTTTGCCAATAACTGATATTCAGATATTTTAAACACATTCGCCAAGGAAAATAAGACAACTACCATCACCGGCAGAGAAGCTCAGGTTTTACTGGCCTATTTTATTGATATTTTATGCTACTTCGGAAACTTTTTATCATGAATATTTCAAACCTTGGCTGCTTTTGACAATGTTGTTTCAATGTGTATCAAGGTTCTGTCTTTT
Organism: Pholidichthys leucotaenia; assembly: GCA_020510985.1. Classification (NCBI taxonomy): domain Eukaryota; kingdom Metazoa; phylum Chordata; class Actinopteri; order Cichliformes; family Pholidichthyidae; genus Pholidichthys; species Pholidichthys leucotaenia. Next base: position 250,156,702 of record CM035845.1, on the reverse strand, counting down.
TTTGCATTTACCTGCCTGCCATCAGCAGAGACTTGCTCAAAGTTGTGAGGTGAGGAAGAGATAAATTGTCAGTACAGACTGCTGAATATCATCGTGACAAGGACTAAATGAGAGTATGGTTACCTCCATGCCTGTCACCAAGATGGTAGGTGAGTTGACCTCAGTTGGGCGGCTCGTCTCTGTGTCGGGCCACCCTCGCTGAGTCTGGAGTGTCTGGAGGCAGTTAGCATGACAGCTAGCACATAATGCTCAGTCTGCCTGTCTCTCTCCTCTTGGCTGTGGTCCTGGCACCAGTGGACACTGTGGAGGACGCTGCTGCGGAAGGTTTTTGTGTCTTCGTCATTGTGTTTTTCTGTTGTTTGGGCCTCCTGGGTTCCTTGTGTTGCGTTTTCTTTCCTCCTCGCCTGGCTATGTGGAGGCATCCACGTTTGTTTGTGTCACATCCAACATGATGGTCATTCCCTCGTGCCGTGGGAAAAGTGTAACGCTGTTATATTTATTGGTTGTAAATATTCATTTTTGCCGATGCCGATAAATAATTTTAAATGCTTTATCAGCCGATACCGATAGTGTGCCAATATTATTGCACATCCCTAATTTAGTTTTTACTTTACATCTGCCTCTCCTCAATAGTTGTTCCTACAAGGGAAAAATTTCCACAGTAATGCATATGCCAAACTGAAAATTTGACCAGATCAGGTAACTGGGGATCCTTACTTGATGTCGCTCTCTTGAACTCGCTCTTCATCTAGATCCTCAATGAACTTCTCCCCCTTCATCCAGTAGATGAGTGGACTGACGTCGCCACTATATCCAAAGAATGCTTTGCACGTCAAGTTGATTGGACTTCCTGTCGGAGACAAGAGAGAGGTTATAAGGACACACTTGTCTGACTCCGAGGCTGTTATCACATACAGAAAAAAACTGGAAGAATCAGGTTAGGGCACTGTCTTAAGCTGTCTGAATCAGACACATTCTGGCTTCTGAGGATGTTCTACTTCAATGGCTACAAACCATAAACTGTATATAAAGATGGATGACACGAGAGCACTCCAACAGTGAAGCCCATGCATCTTGATCACCCTGTGGCGGCTGGCTGCAGTAAGATGATAAGCCCGCCTCACCCATTATTGTATGTGGCACTTGGTCAAACTGAAAACAAAATACACCTAATTTTTATAGATAGTTTCTGTTCTTATAGGTAGTTCTTATTATGCTAATGCATGCAGTAGTTTTCCTTTTTCAGATCAGTTCATTTTCTCTTAGTTATTTGATTATTTAGTTTGTTTGTTTTTAATTTATTTATTTGAAAATGGCAGTGCGGCTGCTATATAGCATGGTTATTATTGGTTGTATTCTCTGGAATGACCTTCCTGAGGATACCAGGCAAGCCAAATCTTTGTTAGTCTTTACACTGCTCCTAAAAACTCACTTTTATAAATGGGCTTTTACTTAATGTCCACTGTATATGTACAGTTTGTTTTCATCTATTTTATTGCTTGTTTTTATTCTAACTGCATTTTATCTAAATCTATCTGCATTTTTTGTTTGGTGGATTTTATTATTCTCTCTTGTGAAGAACTTTGTAACCCTGTTTTGAAAGGTGCTGTATAAATAAGGTTTATTATCATTATTATAACTGCGTATGTGCTATTGCATAGACTGCGTGGAGTGGCTGTATGAGAGAAAACTCGACTCCACAGTTCACTTCAATCTCTAATGTGCAGACTCTGGCTCTAAAAGTGCAAAAGGGCAGTGCCTAAAAGGAAGTACAGCTTCACTTTTAGAGTGGTCATGAATGGTGGCTATGCAGTCCATATTTATCAGACTGTATATAAAAATGGACAGCACAAGAGGTTTCCAAAAGTGAAGCCCGTGCATTTCAATGGCCCTCTCCTGTCTGGTTAGACGAACACTTCAAATTTAAACATGTTCAAAAATTTATTTACAAAAAGAAAAACCGATTGCCACCATAAAAACTGTCAGTGAACTGTCGTGCAACCTTTTACGAATGCCAACAAAATCCCCAAAATTGCAACGTTTGTGAACGGTCCTCAGCATTCACTGCTCCATGAAAAAACATGCTTTAAGTCCAGCCAAACCCCATTATTGTGCGTGGCCTTTTGTCACACTGAATACTAAAAATACTCCTCAAATATATATATTTTTTCCAATGCAGTTTTTGTCCTCATACAGTACATAGTAATGATGATGCATGTTTAGATGGTCAGTTTTCAGATCAGTTTAACTTTATTTAGTTATTTAATGCTATAAAAACAAAGGTGTAATTAAGATTGAGCATGGTCATGGTTGGTCGTGTTTGAATGAGCCCCCTATGGGCTACTGCACAAGACTGTAACGGGTAGTTGTATGGGTGGGAACTCAATGCTGAGCTCTGTTTCACGGTCACCATTGCACAGACTCTGGCTCTAAAAGTCCAAGATGGCAGCACTCGAAATCCAGGAAGCAAAACTTCACTTTTCTACAACAAATGTAAGTGGTGGCGCCTTGTCCATCTTTATATGCAGTCTATGATATTAAGATAAGACTCTGCTGTAAACAGGCACCACAATGATCTGAGAGACCAAATACTATAATGTTCAATGACACAAACTTTCAACCAGTAATGGCTACTATTACTCAGGTATTTGATATATATATATATATATATATGTATGGCTCTTTTTGTCACAGCAGACGGTCTTAAAAACAACTTTCACTGTTGGCTGCTTTGCCTGGGTAGAAATTAAGTAGCAGTGCTTTGCCCAGAGGCACTACCCCTCTCTTGGCTTTGTCAGTTGGACCCAAAGAAAAGAGGAATGTCAATACATATGGAACTGACTCAGCTGCAGACGATGTTGAAAGGTGAAAGGTATCTTGCCACCAGCCGCCTAAGGGTTGACACTCCTGATTTTCTCTCTGGCTTTACTGCCGTAACCTAGCCTGTACACGCTGTGTGCAAAGTAGCACAACATTTGATTTTGAAGTTTGCTTCCTCTAGCCTTTTGTTTTCCCAAACCGACCCACAAGGCAATGGGAACAGGGCAGAGCTGCCATGGTTTTAAACACTATTTACCCATAGTCGGGACCCTAGCGGGTGCTACCATCATGGGCCAGAATGGACCCGACAGCAACGGTGACAAGGGTGGTTCCACACTCCTCAAAACTTCAGAACTCCAAAACCAAAGCCTCTCCACCGGATGCAGTTTTCAGTTGCAACTCCCCAAGAAACTGAGAATTATTTCTGGTAATTAAACCTATTCGCTTTCTAGACTTCAATTTTCACCCTTCAATTATATTCAACTTTATTTATATAGTGCCATTTCACAACAACAGTCATCTCATAGCACTTTCAACTTTCAAAAACTCCTTAGCACCGTTCCTGATAGCATCCATCAATAAACTGTTTCCCACTCTCCAGAGAAGAGCCAGCCCAGATCCTTTTTAAAATTCTCCAGTCATCTCATCAAACTACAAAACTCTCTTGAACCCTCTTTCACGCCAACTTTGTAACACTGCTGTAGCTTCATAAAAGCTCTTATACTTTTCCATAGCCCTGTTCTCCATCAGATCCAACTCTTAAGTTTCAATCACTTTATCTGTAGGAAGTCCTCTGAACAATTTAAAACACTGAAATACAGCACAGTTTTTAGGACAGGAGTTTGTGCCATTAATATATGCAATGCTCACAATTCATTCTACACACCCTGAGCCAGAGTTCGAAATTGCACATTACTGACTCAGTTTAAGGGGGATGTTTGCCCTTGCAACTCTATGGTACTAGAAAGTGATTAGGTTAGCCTCCATTTAAACTTCTTACAGTGAACACTCAGCTTTTGGGGTGGAAAAAAGTGGTTTTATAGCCAGCTTGTACAGTGATTAAGTGTGATGGCCTGAATGCACAACAATTTCATGTCAGCAATATAAAGTGAAAATATTGCACATTGGGATGTTGGATACTTCACCACCTAAATTTCAGCACAAGAAAGTTAAAAAGTAAAAAACAGCCAAATGCTGGCACACAACATGATAGCACAGAAAATTATAAATAAATAATTTTTAAACTGCAACTTGTTGCACTGACAAAGCTGTTGTTCAAAGATCTGCATAAATAAAGAAAACAAATCTCCTTGATCAGTAACACTACTTACTTGATTTATGACCACAGTAAATGTTATCCCAATGAGTTTATGGCCATGATGGCTAGTTTTCAGTCTAATTCAACACAGTTTGGTTTGTAGGGGTGGGAATCTGCAGAGTCCCACAATAAGATATTATCACAAAACCTGGGCTGCAATGCAATATCAGGATCTTGCAATATGCTGAGTATTGCAATATCATATACTACAATTTCCCATCTCGATCTGCATTGTTCAACTGCTACTAGATCTCAGGGGTCACTCTTTTGCCATGCTAACTTAACCAGACAATGAGCATTTAGCACCATTACTCTGTTACTAAATAGGTAAGTTTGCATTTGCAATATTTATTAATAATTTTAATAAAGTATCACAGTACTAGTGTCTCTGAATCAATATAGTATTGCCACCATAAAGTAATGCAATACACTGTATCAATTTTTCCCCACCCCGAGTGGTTTGCAAATTGTTTTGTGAATTATGGCTCTATTTAAAATAAACTCATGTCATGAATGCCCTTCGGGGCAGGAAAATGAGACCCACGTGCCGAACTGTGATTTTGGACAATTCATTGAAAAAAAACAACAAAGTTCAATACAGTGTTCAGAACACAAAAAACAAGCGAAGGAGAAAACTTGCAGATTTTACGCACCAGAGCAGGGCAGGGCTCTGGTGGAGACGAGGCAAATGCAAACCAAGACAGCGGCAATTACAAATGAAAATAACTCCCCTTAAATAGGGATCCAAACCCGTTGCATAATTAACGACCGGCGTGGGTATCTGAACGGGCAGGAGAAGGCAATGACATAAAATTCAGACCAGCTAGGAATAATGAGGAAGCCATTGGAGCTGACAGCTGGCAGGGCTACACCCACGCAAAGCAAAACCCCAGAAAGCCATTGACAGCTGTCAACCCCGAGAGAAAGAACACAACAAAATACAAACATAACGATGTGGCAAAAAATGGAGACAGGCAACTCAAAAATATAATAAACAAGCTACAACGAACGTAAATGTGAAAGTAAATCATACTGAGAAACAATATGGGATAAGTGACAACTCAAAAATGACAACAGTACAAATATGAAAAGAAAAAGCAGACAACCTGAGCCCAGTGGAATCCCCCCGCGCTCAGAACGTGACAACTCAGACTAAATAAGGGATAAGGACCTGTACTTATATAGCGCTTTTTCTAGTCTCAAAGACCACTCAAAGCGCTTCACTAGTACTAACCCTCTATTGTAAGGGCCTATAGGAGACAGCTATCTAGGGACAATTTAGAACAACCAATTAACCTAACGTGCATGTTTTTGGATTGTGGGAGGAAACCAGAGCCCCATGGTAAACCCATGAGAATATACTGTACCTGTTAAATCCCCCCTGCCCCCCCCCCGAAAAACAAAAACAAAACAAAAAACAAGATGACAGTAATCAATATACTGAAGCTGAGATTTCAAAACATGGGTCAAACTTAATGGTAAACTTGTAACCCACTGGTATAAATAAGCATATCCTATCAAAATTGTGCAGAGATTGATATTAAAGTGCCATTAACTGCAAAATTCTATTTTTGTAACTTTTAACTTTCTAAAATACACCTATGGGCTAAACACCCTTTATTACGATAAATTCTATAAGAAATGAGGGGACTGCACCAATAATACCCATCTTTACTTCTCCATCCATCCATCCATCCATCCATCGCTTGTCTGGAGGTCTGGGTCACAGAGGCAGTAGTCGTAGGAAGCCTAGACCTCCCTCTCTCCAGCCACCTCTTTCAGCTCTTCAGGAAGGACACCAAGATGTTCCCAGGCTGATCATCAAACACACTCTCTCCTACTTGTCCTCAGTCTGCCGACACTCACTCACATCCCAATAGCCACCTTAGGAAGCTGGATGTATTGACCAATCATGTGCAAGCTTTGTGCTCTCAAAAATGAGAGTCTTTCCCCTGGGACAGAGCTCTTTGACTATTGGTTTTGTGCTGCCAATCATCCTCTGCCACTCCACATGGTTACGCCCCATCCCTGCACTCAATGCAACCCAAAAAACGATTCCTTCCCGCAACAAACGTACCAGTGGATACGTACCATCAGTTCTCTAAACAAACACAGCCTGAATGCCTCCTTATCTCTGATTGGCTCACTCTAAAATCTTTTACCCAGTCAGATTAGTGCTCATTAATGTTAATAAGCAGGCAGAAAACCACTGTTTCAGACAAAACTTTACAGACATATTTTTGATGAGCTGTGAAAAAAAAAATGATCTTGAAAGCTACATATGTCCTTCAATATGCCACCACCTAAAAACAGTCCCTGAAAAATGCACAATATGGGACCTTTAAACATGCAATTGAAACAGAGAGACTAGAAGATGTCCTAGTGAGAAAATCTCAGAATTAAAAAGAAAAAAGAAAAAGAAGTCAGACATCAACATCTGGAGTGCATTTTCTATACTAACAGCACAGACAGACTCCCGGGGATGATCAGAGCAATGAGAAAAGAATAATGAAAGTAAGCAGAGAAAACACGTAAGAGTCAAACCCCTTGTTTGCAACAGCAGGAGTTCCTTTCTTCACTTGGTTCATTTTGAACTCACATCCCCAATGACTTGAGACAGCTAAAAGACTTTTAAACCAATTTTTCTATCAGCATTGGATTAGAAACCTCTTACTCTTCCTTCACCCTAATAACGTGGGTCTGTGCTGGCAAACAGTGAATAAGAAGAAACTACCTCATCAAAGAACGAGAATGACTGTGATCCATAAAAAAGGCAGCCAATGATCAAGGAGATTCTGCCGGTTGTGTGTCCAGGAAGGCAAAAAGGTGATTCAGCATCTCTTCATTAGCTCTCCATGTTCATTGGCCTGTGGCGAGGACTCAGAAGTCTGTGAGATGGGAGATAACTGTGGCGTATAATTGGGTACTTGCTAGTTCAAAGATAAAGGGATTTTATTTTACCAAGGCCTGCTCTAATTTGGCCCTCTAGTGCAGTCTAGCGCGCTCAGATGATAGCTAAAGCGTTAACAGGGAAAATCTGGCTTGGAGATACAGAGAAGGCCCTGAGTCGGTGGAGGAGAGGGGCCGATAGTTTTGCATTTTTGTCTCACGGCTCAACAAAAATATTGTCCACAGCTGAGAGATAAGGCCTCTGTTAGCATGTGAGTGAGTGTGAAAATGAAAGAGATGGAGAAAATGAGTTCTGGGGATGCTGAGATCTATCCTGGACCACACACACACACACACACACACACACACACACACACACACAAAACACATGCTGCAGTCCCTTACAATTACACTAGGGGTCTCTGCGGTGCTACATAGCAGGAGGGTCGGTGTGCAGGAGGAACACATAAAAACAACAACAAAACCCCTAAACACATCGTTTTGACAGGTGCAGACAACAGTAAAAAGAAACAAGGATCCTTTTTTGTGTGCCACCTTTGATGTCAAGAGGCCTCACCCATAAATTTGAACAGCATGTTGTGTTGTAACTTTGACAGCTCCAATGCTGTGCTGACACAGCCGCGGTGCCTCTCTTCCAAACTCATTCCACAGGGCTCTCCGTGCACATGCCTGCATGATATTTCCTTATGGTGTGCTAATTTGTGCCGCTTTAGCTGTGAGCAGTCAAGACTGCAGAGAAAGAGGTAATGGCAATGCAAAAATATTGCTAAAACACCGTTAGATTCAAATCCCATCCTCTGGTCTTGGGCAGGGGGGTAAAGGGAGTCTTAATATGATTGTCTCCCTTTTCTTATCTCACTGCACCTTTACAGCATCTCTTTAAGTCAGTGTGGCTGAAGGACAGAGACGTCAGCAAAGATTCCTATTGGCTGAGCAGACAGACTGGAAGCTATGAAACCGTGAAGAGCCACAGAGAAGTGGAAAATGGGAAAGAAGACAGAGGGTGGGACAAAGAGAGAAGGCATGAATTTTGGAAACTTTGTGAGTGTGTCAGGGTTGTAGCCATCAGAGCAAGTCCATGGGCCGGGGGGAAAGGGGGGTACTACATAGAGAAGTCATGGGAGACCTGAAAAGACTTGCAGAACAGCTCTTGAGATCACTGCTTAAACATGATAGTGTGTGCACATCCATGTTGAGTTAATCTATGAATGTTTTCCATTTCCATCCAAACAATCAAACTCTTTACTAAGAAAAAAAATACAGATTTTTTTCCCCTTTGCAATCAACACTCCTGAGTAAATTGCAGTGACCAAATATGAAAATGTTTCACAGAGGCATGCTAGTGGGAGTTTTTGCTTGATGGGGATTTGCAACCTCAGTGGCACTGAAGACAAAGCTACAGTTCATGAGTGTGTAAAATGGGAAGCTAGACTGAAAGCTGGCATTTAAAGGACAAAGAATAAGCTAAGATAAGATAAGATAAGCCTTTATTAGTCCCACAATGGGGAAATTCCAGGATTGCAACAGCACAGGGATAGCAACACTCAGAGCAATAATTAAGAAGATACGAAAAATATAAATAAGAGCAGTAGATATACATACGTACACATAAATATATAAATATACGTATATACAAAGTGCGGAGCATTGTAGCAAGATGGAATAAACAGCATAACTGTCTACTTAGTTATCCTACACAGTATGAATATGTACCCATACATATTGTCACCCTCAGTAGCGACTGATAATGTCCTAGTTGTATACTGGAGGAATGGTAGCAATGAACCTGGTGCTCACAAAACAAACTTGAAAACCTCTCTAAAACTGCTTTGATGCTAAGAGTAAAGAATTGCTGCTGAGAAGACTGCATAAGACAAGCATTATAAAAAAGTAAATTGAAAACTTGGAACCAACAGTTAAAGAAAAAAAAAATATGTTAAGCTTCAGTGCTCTGATTGTTCGTGTGATTTTATTGCACATTTTATTGGAATGGTGTCCCTCGATAATTATACTAATTGGAATATTGTTAATGTGCTGCCACTTATCCCGAATTATTTGGAGTTTGGACTATTTAGAGATTTTTCACCCCCTCTCTTTCTCTAGTTCATTATAGCCTTACTATTACAGGACTGTCTTTGAGGGTGTCCTGGCTTCATTTTTAGTTTTCCACTCCCCACTGTTCTTAATTTCGCCCCCCAAATTGTGCTTCTTGTATAATTATTTTGTTTGATCACCAGGATGACTTGTAATCAGTCTAGTTTTCTTTCCCGATTCTTTTATTTTTAATTTCTTCATAATTGTCTGTATTTTCTGTTACTATTCACAGATTTGCATGAGTTTGCATCCGTTTTTTGAAAAAAAAAAAAAAAAAAATAAATAAATAAATAAATAAAAATTATTATTCAGCAGGCTGCTGTTAAACATACGTCCTACAATGCACAAGCATACAACTACTGTGTTTTGCAGGGTGGGTCACCTTCACTTCACTGAGGGAGGTGAATGGCTTAGAGGTTTTATTTTTCTTGTCTTTTCCACTGCTTTGAATGTGTGTGTGTGTGTGTGCGCGCGCGCATGTATGTGTATCCCCCCCCCCCCAAAAAAAATCCCCCAATCCCCAGTTATTATTCCTGCTTTTCCCTGAAAAGCCAAAAATGTCAATTAGCAACACTGTAAGTAACTTGTATACAAATTTTATCAGCTGGAATGTTAATGGTCTAAATAATCCTGTGAAAAGAAAGCGAGTTCTTGACCATCTTCATCATCTGAATGTGGGCATTGCCTTTTTTGCAGGAGACACACCTTCGCACTGTTGACCACTTTAGGATGAGGAAAGAATGGGTGGGGCAGCTCTTCCATTCAAACTTCCACTCCAAAAGCAGAGGTACCGCTATCCTCATCCATAAAGATGTTCCTTTTCTTGTCTCCAACTCTATTTTAGACCCTAATGGTCGTTATGATATGGTCTTTGGTACTCTTTATAATGCTACCCTTGCACTTGTTAACATTTATGCTCCGAACTGGGACAACGTCAATTTTTTTAACCATCTTTTCAGCTCCATCCCAAATTTAGACAGACACCACCTAATTCTTGATAGTGACTTTAACCTAGTTTTAGATCCTAGTCTCAACTGTTCTTCTAACAAACCCTGTCCCATCTCAAAATCATCTGAAGCAATTAAATTATTTATGAATCATCATGATATATGTTGACTCTTGGCGCTTTAAATTCCGATCCTCAAAACCCTATTCTTTCTTTTCACCTTTACATAATTCTTTTTCCCGAACAGATTATTTTTATTGACACCTTTTTACTTGGCTCAGTGAAAGCCTGTGACTATGAAGGTATTGTTATCTTAGACCATACATCCCTTAAACTTCAGCTTGCTATACAGGAAAATATGTCACCTAGACCCTGGCGTTTCAATCCTCTTCTTCTTTCAGACCTTAATTTTGTATCTTATTTAACAGACAAAATTGATTTATTTCTTGAAACTAATTCTATTTTGGACACTTCAGCATCTATTCGCTGGGAAGCGTTAAGGCTTATTTGCGTGGATGGATAATTTCCTTTACTTCTCACACTAATAAGCATCGCAAAAGTAAAATTTCTGAGCTCACCTCCTTTATTCTCTACTTGGACCATCAGTATGTAATAAGTCCTACACCGGGGCTCCTTAAAGAAAGGACAACCTTAAAGAATGAATTTGACCTCTTAACAACTCAACGTGCAGAGAAATCTCTTCTTAAATCTCGGCAAAAAATATTTGAAGATGGGAATAAACCTACCAGGCTCTTAGCTCAACAACTTCGCAAAAAAACTACTTCAAGAATTATTTTGGCAATTAAAACTTCCTCTGGCCCTACTACCTCAGACCACAGGCTTATCAATAATGAGTTTAAAAGTTTTTACTCTAAGTTACATACATCTGAATCTCAACGTGACCCAAATCTATTTACTAACTTTTTTAATAATTTGAACATTCCTCAACTTAATCCAGATGATGTTGCATCACTTGAAGAAACGGTCACCCATGAAACAATAAAACTTTGCAGACTGGGAAGACTGCGGGGTTTGATGGTTTCCCAGCTGAATTCTATAAGAAATTTTGTTACAAGCTCGTGCATCTCCTACATGCAATGTATATGGAGTCATTTCAGGTAAAAGCACTCACCCCAACTCTATATCAAGCCACCATTTCGCTTTTATCAAAAAGGATAAAGACCCCCTGTACTGCTCTTCTTATTGACCAATAAGCCTTCTTAATCAGGACTTCAAAATTCTGGCCAAAGCTCTTGGTCAGAGTTTAGAATTAATTCTCCCCTCTATTATCTTTGACAATCAGACTGGCTTCATCCATAACAGACAGTTATTTTCTAATGTGCGCAGACTACTCAACATTCTACACACTCCCTCTGTGCACTCTGCTCATGAGGCTGTCATTTCACTCGATGCGGAAAAGGCCTTTGACTGTGTCGAGTGGGATTACCTCTTCTTCACAATGGGCAAATTTGGCTTTGGCCCTAATTTCATCTCATGGGTTAAGCCGTTATATGCATCACCTATAGCCTCCATTCTTACCAACCAACTAATGTCTGACCATTTCCACTTACATACAGGCACAAGACAGGGGTGCCCCCTTGTGTTTGCTATTGCTATAGAACCTCTAGCTATAGTATTGAGACAGCACAATAGGATAGAGGGAATTGTCCGGGGTGGTCAGGTACATACAGTCTCTCTTTATGCGGATGACCTCCTTCTTTTTATCACAAATCCTACCACAACTCCCCCATGTCTTTGACACTCGGTGCCTTTGGAGCCATTTCTGGCTATAAGTGTAATTTGCAGAAAACTGTTTCTCTTTAATTTCTTCCTCCACTCTCCTAATCATCCATCCATCCATCCATCCATCTTCTTCCACTTAATCCTTTTCGGGTTGCAGGGGGCTGGAGCCTATCCCAGCATCTTTGGGAGAGAGGCAGGGTACAACCTGGACAGATTGCCAGTCCATCGCAGGGCCAACACAGAGAGACAGACAACCATTCACTCTCACAGTCATACCTAAGGACAATTTAGAACCCCAGTTTGATGCCAATTAACCTAATCAATGTACCTTTTAAAACTGTGAAGGATTCTTTTCATTATCTTGGCATAACTATTACTAGGTCGTATTCAAAACTTTCCCAAGCTAATTTCACCCCCCTTCTTGAACGCTGTAAATCCAACTTTGCAAGATGGGCTGCCATTCTGCTTGCTTTAACTGGCAAACTTAATTCAGTGAAAATGAATACCCTCCCCAAATTTCGTTACCTGTTTCAGTGTCTTCCTATCTTCATTCCGTGCTCATTTTCTTTAAAACACTGCAACAATTAATCTCTGGTTTTATTTTTTTTTTTTTTTGGGGGGGGGGGGGGCAGCAAGGATATGTAAAGAATTTCTTGAGAGGCCTAAACATTTAGAAAGCTTGGGGTCACTCTTGGGGTCTTATTCACGAGTGAGGGGAGAATGGAGCGAGAGACTGACAGATGGATCGGAGCAGCATCTGCAGTGATGCAAACGTTGTTCCGGTCTGTTGTGGTGAAGAGGGAGCTTAGTTCTTAGGCAAAGCTGTTGAGTTACCAGTCAATCTACGTTCCTACTCTCACTTATGGTTACGAGCTTTGGGTAATGACCGAAAGAATGAGATCGCGGATACAAGCGGCTGAAATGAGCTTTCTTCGTAGGATTGCTGGACTCACCCTCAGAGATAGGGTGATGAGCTCAGTCATCCGGGAGAGGCTCAGAGTAGAACCGCTGCTCCTCCACATTGAAAGGAGCCAGTTGAGGTGGTATGGGCATCTGATCAGGATACCTCCTGGATGCCTCCCACTTGAGATGTTTCAGCCACGTCCCACTGGGAGGAGACCCCGGGGCAGACCCAGGACTCGGTGGAGAGACTATGTCTCCCAGCTGGTCTGGGAACGCCTTGGTATCCTCTCTGAAGAGCTGGAGCAGGTGGCTGGGGAGAGGGAAGTCTGGGCTTCTCTGCTTGAACTGCTGCCTCCGCGACCCGGACCTCCGGAAAAGCGGTAGAAGATGGATGGATGGATGGATGGATGGCCTAAACATCTGGGAGGTCTTTCCTTGGCAAATTTTCAATACTACTATTGGGCTGCTAATCTGAGTAACATGTCTTTCTGGCTTCTTCCTCCAGATAACAGAAACTGTCCCGCATGGGATAACATTGAGGCCTCACTGTGTCGTCCCTACTCTCCGGCGGCTCTCCTCAGAGTGTCGCTTCCTCTTCCTGTCTCCATTTCCAAAAAGAATGTGGTGGCGTGGCATTTGTTAAAGATTCTGAGGCAGTTTAAGTTGACCCTTGGTATATATGGCATTTCTCTGTTCTCCCCTATTCTGGATAACCCCTTATTCCCTCCTGCCACTCATTCCTCTTCTTTTTTTAGCTGGGCTGCCAGGGGCAAACAGAATCTCCAGCACTTGTACATAGATATTACTTTCGCCAGTTTCTCCCAACTTGCAGTCAAATTTAACTTGCCACGCAGTCACTTCTTTCAATATCTTCAGATAAGGGACTTAGTCAGAAGGAAGTTTCCCAACTTCCCACTCTACCCACCTGAAACTCACTTGGACCATATCATGACCAAGTGCTTGCAGTCTCAGAGGAGGAGGCTCGCTAAAATATATGAATATAGTATTTCAATTAATACACCTCCGTTAGCTATCATTAAACCACACTGGGAAGATGAGCTTGGTTTTGACATTGAGGGTGATATTTGGGACAAGGTCCTTAAACGTGTACACTCTTCATCTATTTGTGCACGTCACAGTTCAATCCAGTTTAAAGTATTGCATCGTCGCCATTACTTCAAATCTGCCCTAGCTAAAATATATCTGAACACAGACCCCTGTGTGACAGATGCAAACTAGTGCCTGCGACTCTTTATCATATGTTTTGGGGATGTTTTGAGTTATATCATTTCTGGTCCTCATTCTTCAGTTTATTCTCTAGAATATTTAAGAAAAATATCTCTCCTTCCCCTCGACTGCTATTTTTGGGGTACCCCCAACAAACACATCTACAGCTTTCCAACAGAATAAGGCTCTCACTTTTGCATCCTTACTAACACGATGATTAATATTGTTGAACTGGAAAAACGCTGCCCCGCCCACCCACACTCACCTCATTCGTAATATTATGTCTAATCTTAAAGTGGAAAAGATTCGATACACTGTAAATGGTGCCCTCCATGACTTTCACAGCATTTGGGATGGCTTTATAGACCTTGTGAAGGAGCTGGATGGTCTACAATTAGACTGAAGGACATTCAGCTGTCTGTTTACTCCGATATGCTCTGGTTGACAATATTTCACCTTTGTCCATGCAACTGGCGACCCCCCCCCCTCCATCCCCATGTGTGTCCTATCTTTCGTGGCGAATGAGTGGTGTGTACAGGGGTTTTGGGTTTTTTGTCATGTTTTTTTGTTTGTTTTTTCTTTAATTTTATTATTTTTCTCTTCTCTGTTTTGTTCTGGGTGTACCAATGTGTGGGGTGTTGATACATTGTGGATCCTCTGTTTAACATTCAGGCTGCGTCTTTGTTTTATGAATGTATAGTACTAATCCTGTATGTACAGCCAAAAAAAATTCAATAAAAATACTTAAAAAAATATAAAACAAGAGACCAATCGTCAGTGATAGCAAATAGCTGTAATAGTTTGCAGCAATGTTAATGCCAACTATTTATTAGTGCATGGTTTGTAAAGTATCAAAACCTCACACAAACCAACATAGATTGATTTTTTTAAATAAATAAAAACAAGACAATACAAGATATAGCCCACCATGATCCCCTTAAGTTAAGAAGTACACTGATTTATGAATTTATGAATTGCTCCATGTACGACAAACTAACAAAAGAGCTACATTTCTATCAACATACTTCAGAGAAAGTACACTACCAGTCAAAAATCTGGACACATTCACTCATTCAAAATAAATGTGCAGGTACTGTATGTCCAAACTTTTGACTGGTACTGTATGTACCCATATTGTAATACTGACAATCTTACAAAATTTAAAATGCATGCATTGATATAATTTTACATACGATGCATCATGTACCAGTAATCTGGCTGTTTTTTTACACTACATTAAGGATGTAGTGTAATGACGTCCCAATGCTCATTTGTACCCCTACCCCTAGGTGTAAAGGTTGAAATTTACCACTCTGAATTGGGACACCCCTTCAGGGCTGCACTATGTCATTAGTAGTTGCTGATGGATTTAACCTGTTTTCACCAGGAAAAAAAGAAGAGAAAGAAAACTAAAACTGATAAGAAAAAAAGGTCTCATCTTCAGGAGAAAAATATCTCAAATTTACAAGAACAAGTCTAATCAGTAGAACTCAGAAATTTACTAGAAAGAAAGCTGCAAATTCACAGAGAAACATTTTGGCCTTCTGGCAGGCTGGTTTTGGCCAGCGGGACATATGCTTGACACTCCCGGACTGGCCCATTAAATACTTTCATGAAATAGCTGCATATCAACAGCATGTAAATGAATAAGACAAAATAAAACAGAAAGCAGAGATAAATGAAAGTTCAGCTCAGAAGAAGAAATCAAAGTGCAGTCACTTTTTCTCTCTGTCATAAGAAAACTGAAATTTGCACAGCTGTGGGCAGGCCTATTTCACAATAAACTGAGTGTTACATAGAGGCCAAAAATTGAAATTATGTTTACCTGTTAAGTGGGACTGAATTTAATATCCCAAATATATGAATTTTGATAATTTATTACATTTGATCCTATTTCCCCTTGTGTTCGTTCTGTTCCACATCTGAATCTCAGTTTTTGAACCAAATATTTTTAAATAAAACTATTTTTATGAGGCATAACTCAACATTACTACTGATAAATTATCTGAAACCTGCAAATAATGATGAAATATCATTTTGGTGAATAGAAGAGATTGTTGTTTGCGCATGCCATGCATATAATTTTATTTCCATAAATGCAATTAGCCAAGGAAAAAATGGATTGAATGACAAGAAATTATGTCGTTTACCATACAGAAATATTATACATCACTTGCAACTTAGAGGACGATTTACTAACATGTTGCGCCATCGCAAAGCCCTGTTTTGGCATTAAAAACTACTGTCCAGCTTTACTAAAGGGCGCACGGCAAAGTTAGCGATGGAAAGGCGTGGATGATGTTAATATCGCGCCTGGCCCCATTGCATATGTATTTGTAGAAGTTGTCATGTCAAAGTGCAAATTTGAGGGAGAAGACTATTTAAATGACTGGTGTAAGGTGATTTACTAAGGTTGTCAATCTCCTGCTAAATGCACCAGGATTTAATGCCCAAAAAAGCATATCTTACTTCATCTGCGCCTGACATGACAGTAATTACTGGTGCCAGGAGACACTGGTGAGAACCGAGGGCGCGTGGCCGAAGAGACAGAAGCTTCTCTCTGCTTGTGACTTTACAGGTGCATCTCAATAAATTAGAATGTCATCAAAAAGTTGATTTATTTCAATAATTCAATTCAAAAAGTGAAACTCATATATGATATAGATTCATTACACACACAGTGATATATTTCAAGTGTTTATTTCTTTTAATTTTGATGGTTATGGCTTGCAGCATGGTTATGGTGTCATGAATTGCCCCGCGGGGCAGAGAGGAGAGACCAAGACGCTGAACTGTAGCTTGTGGTATTTATTAACCAAACACAAAGAGTCCAAATAGTGCAAAGCACAAAAATCCAAACTGTGCACAAAGCAAAATTCCAGACGGTGTAAAAGGCAAACTTACAGACAAAGGCAGATGTACACAGGAATCAATGTCAGAACAGGGATGGGGTTCTGACATTGACATTCTACAATATAAAGAATTAAATATCAACCAATGACTGAGAAATAAATACAAACTAATACCAAATAAAAGAGTAACAAAACTATGATGACATAAACAAGGGGATGAGAAAAATAAGAAACAATACAAGATATGCAGAAACCAAAAAGCACAAAAAACAACAAATATACAAATATAGAGAAAGGCTATGAGACTGAGCACGGTGGAAACCCCCAGTACTCAGCTCATGACATATAGCTTGCAGTTCCAAGGTTGTCATAGCCAGGAGTGGTGCTGAGGATAAGCTCCCAGTGCTCAAAAAATGCTCCTTATAGCATGCATCTCAAATAGCCTCTGACAACGAAGTCCAACTCCTGGCTTGCCCGTGTGGCTTAGCTTCTAAGCCTGGCGGAACTGCTTCTACTGACAGGAGGAGGGGTGAAAGCGAGTCTCTGGTGCCTTCAAACCAGATGCTTCGGGTAGATGGGGCTCGACAACCTGGGAGGGTAGTCCATCTAGGCGAAGGAAAATCCTGATTTCAAACCTCTGCTGCCTTGCGGCATATCCGGTCACAGGAAAGGCTTCAGGAGTCAAACCCTGAGGTAAAATCTGGAGTTGAAGCCTCTAAGGCAGTCCGTTGTTGATTTAAACTTTGTTCTGGTAGCTCCTGCAATGGCGCTAAACTGTAACATCCTTGCTGTTCCTTTGGATCCATCAGTGACGTGGAGAGGGGGATCGTGCTACATGGGCATCAGCCTGTCTTCCATATCACCTTGCCCAGGCTGGCATCCAGCAACACTCACCAACATAAACTCACACCCTACACCCTGGAGAGGTCACTCCAGCTTTGCTTGCAGCGATGACACAATACAGGGAACAACAGTTACCAGTTATAAGTCACTGCTCGACTGGCGTAGAGCTTGGTGCCAGGGGTTGCTCCCGATGGTGGGAGGGATCCTTGGATCTCACTGGACAACTACCGCCCACCTCAACCTGGGCAGCCCCCAGCCAGTAAAGTGTTGTCCCCCACAGTCTGCCATCCTCATTGGGTGCATGGGGATTAGGAAACCTCCAAACAGCAGACTGCAATTGTCGCACCAGGAAACAAAACAAAACAATGAAAGAAACCAGCTTTGAAACTGGGATGTTGGAACGTTCAGACAATGCTGACCGGTCTTTCTGAAAACCTTCGGGCCATCAGTGACTCCAGGAAAACAGCTGTCATAAATGATGAGCTCAGGAGGCTGCATGTGGACATTGCCACCCTTCAGGAAACACGCCTTGCTGACTCAGGCATGCTGAAGGAGAAGGACTACACATTCTACTGGCAGGGAATGGGGTTCTGACATTGACATTCTACAATATAAAGAATTAAATATCAACCAATGACTGAGAAATAAATACAAACTAATACCAAATAAAAGAGTAACAAAACTATGATGACATAAACAAGGGGATGAGAAAAATAAGAAACAATACAAGATATGCGCCTTCGCAGTGAGGAACAACCTGCTGAATATGGTAGAGTCAGGCAGCAACAGCACAGAGCGTCTCCTCACTCTTCGCCTCAACACCACCGAATGCCCAGTCACCCTTGTTAGCGTGTATGCCCCGACACTGTCTTGCACACCGGACACAAAGGATGAGTTCTACAAGAAGCTTGCATCCATCATCACAAGCATCTCCAGCAAGGAGCAACTTGTTCTCCTGGGTGACTTCAATGCTAGAGTGGGTGCAGATCATGAGTCGTGGCCCTCTTGCCTTGGACAGTTTGGTGTGGGCTAAATGAACGAGAACGGCCAACGACTGCTTGAGCTTTGCAGTTCATCATCATCATGCAGCGGCCCAAAGGGTCGGGGCACACTGAACAACTTGCTGCCACACCGTGTGATTTTCCACAAATTGTGTATTACAGTTACCACGAACTGTGCATCGCCAACTCCTACTTCAAGACCAAGCCTCAGCACAAAGTCTCTTGGAGACACCCATGCTCAAAGCACTGGGATCAACTAGATCTTATTCTGGTCAGGCGTGCCGCTATCAAGAATGTTCTCCACACATGTTCTTACCACAGTGCGGACTGCAACACAGATCACTCTCTGGTCTGCTGCAAGGTCAGGCTACAGCCAAAGAGGATCCACCGCTCAAAGAAACAAGGGAACCCCCGCATTGATGTCAGCAAGATATCTCAACCAGACCTCGTGGGAAAGTTTGCAGAGAAATTCGAGAAGGAAATGCAAACCTCACAGCCCAGAGACTCTGCCACAGAGAAGTTGGAAGGACTGCTGGACACCATGCACCGCACCACCTTGGCTACCTTTGGGAAGAAGTCCTCTAAGTCTCACGACTGGTTTGAGGCCAAGTCCACAGAGATGACTCCCATCATCAAAGCCACCCAGTGAGAAGAGCCTGCAGATTCTCAGGGCTACCAGGAGTAAGGCTCAGCAGACTTCCAGGCATTGCACCAACAAATACTGGACAGAGTTCAGTGAAGATATCCAGACAGCTGCTGCTACAGGCAACATTAGACGGATGTACGATGGCATCAAGAAGGCGCTTGGACCAGTCCAGAGCAAGACAGCTTCCCTCAACTCTTCCATTGGAGTAATAATTACAGACAAGGGTCAACAGATGGAGGGATGGGTGGAACAGTACTCCGACCTCTACTCCAGACAGAACACAGTGTCCCCCACAGCTCTTGACACCATCGAGTGTATGCAAATCATACAGGAGCTGGATGTAGAGCCAACCATAGAGGAACTCAGGAAGGTCATCGACAGCTTGGCCTTAGGCAAAGCCCCAGGCGGTGACGGGATTCCTCGGACATGATCAAACACTGCAAGACTACCCTCCTGCTCCAATTCCATGAAGTCCTCTGTCAGTGCTGGCAAGAAGGGGCTGTACCACAGGACATGAGGAACAAGAAGATCATCACCCTCTATAAGAACAAGGGTGAACGAAGTGACTGCAACAACTACAGAGGCATCTCTCTACTCAGCATTGTCGGCAAAATCTTTGCTCGAGTCATGTGTCTACCCAGAGTTGCACTGTGGCTTTCGTGCCAAGAGATCAACAACAGACATGGTCTTCTCCCTCCGCCAACAACAGGAGAAGTGCAGAGAATAGCAGACCCCTGTATGTCGCCTTCATAGATCTCACCAAGGCGTTCGACCTCGTCAGCGGAGATGGCCTATTCAAGATTCTCCCAAAGATAGGCTGCCCACCAAAGCTGCAGAGCATGATTGAATCTTTTCACTCAGATATGAAGGGGACTGTGCAGTTCAACGGGAGTTCCTCAGACCCCTTCAGCATCTGCAGTGGCGTCAAACAAGGCTTCGTCCTTGCTCCCACACTCTTGGGGATATTTTTTGCCGTTCTCCTAAAGCATGCCTTTGGCACTGCAACTGAAGGAATTTACCCACGCACCAGGTCAGATGGCAGGCTGTTCAACCTTGTCCACCTCAGAGCCAAGACGAAGGTTCATGAAACGCTCATCAGAGACATGCTGTTTGCTGACAATGCAGCAACTGCAACACACACACCTAAAAGGAGCTGCAGACACTGATGGACCACTTCTCACAGGCCTGCAAGGATTTTGGACTCACCATGAGCCTGAAAAAGACCAATGTCCAAGGACAAGACAGTGAATCACCACCTGCCATCACCATCGATCACTATGAACTCGACGTCGTCCACCACTTCACCTTCCTTGGCTCTACCATAACCGACAACCTCTCCCTTGACATAGAAATAGACAGGAGGATCGGGGAGGCAGCTACAAAACTAACTTGCCTCACAACCAGAGTATGAACAAACCCCAAGCTGTCCTTGAAGACTAAGATGGCAGTGTATAACGCCTGTGTCATCAGCACACTGCTGTACGGCAGTGAGTCATGGACAACATATGCCAGACAGGAGAAGCGACTCAACACTTTCCATCTGTGAAGCATCCGCCGCATCCTGGGCATATCCTGGCAGGACAGGGTAACCAACGCAGATGTCTTGAATCGCGCAGGACTTCCCAGCATGTTCACTCTCCTCAGACAGCGCAGGCTGTGCTGGCTAGGCCATGTCCACCGCATGGACGATGGGTGCATCCCAAAGGACATCCTGTATGGAGAACTGGCATCTGGGAGGAGATCTACTGGTCACGCCCAGAGATACCCCCAGAGATACGAAGGCCACTGACATCAACACAGAGACCTGGGAGAGCCTAGCAGGTGACCATGCAAAGTGGAAAGGGACCCTGAAGCAACACCTGAAATCAGGGAAGGAGAAAATGATGACTGCTGCTGCAGAAAAACAAGCACGCAGGAAGGAAAGCAGCAGCTCCAACAGACCAGAGACTACACACAGGTGTGACCTTTGCGATAGAGACTGCCACTCCTGCATCGGTCTATTTAGCCACAGACGACGCTGCTCCAGGTGAGCAGACAACCAAAATTAGGATGCTTCACCCATGGTCAACCCTGACCAACAGAGGCCTAAGAAGAAGATGGCTTGCAGCAAATGAAAACTCCAAATTCAGTTTCTAAAAAAAAAATAGAATATTATATAAAATTAATTAAAAAAAAAGATTTTTAATAGAAATGTTGGCTGATTGAAAAGTATGTCCATGTACACATTCAGTGCTTGGTCGGGGCTCCTTTTGCATAATTACTGCATCAATACAGCATGGTATGGAGGCGATCAGCCTGTGTTACTGCTGAGGCGTTATGGAAGCCCAGGTTGCTTTGATAGTGGCCTTCAGCTCGTCTGCATTATTGGGTCTGGTGTATTTCATCTTCCTCTTGACAATACACCATAGATTCTCTATGGGATTTAGGTCAGAAGAGTTTGCTGGCTAATCAAGCACAGTGATACCATGGTCATTAAACCAGGTATTTGTACTTTTGGCAGTGTGGGCAGGTGCCATGTCCTGCTGGAAAATGAAATCATAATCTCCATAAAGCTTGTCAGAGGGAAGCATGAAGTGCTCTAAAATTTCCTGTTAGATAACTGCACTGACATTGGACTTGATTAAACACAGTGGAAAAACACCAGCAGATGACATGGCTCCACATATCATCGACTGTGGAAACTTCACACTGGACCTCAAGCAGCTTGGATTCTGTGCCTGTTCACTCTTCCTCCAGACTCTGGGACCTTGATTTCCAAGTGACAGGACTTGGCACCTGGTTTGGGGAGCGATGTCATCTGCTGGTGTTAGTCCACTGTGTTTTATCAAGTCCAAAGTCAATGCAGCTGCCTATCAGGACATTTTAGAGCATTTCATGCTTCCCTCTGCTAACAAGTTTCATGAAGATGCTGATTTCATTTTCCAGCAGGACTTGGCACCTGCCCATACTGCTGCAAAAAGCACCAAAGCCTGGTTTAATGACCATGGTATCACCATATTTTACTGGCCAGCAAACTCTCCTGACCTAAACCCCATACAGATTCTATGAAGTATCGTCAACAGGGAGATGAGAGACACCAGACCCAACAATGCAGATGAGCTGAAGGCCGCTATCAAAGCAACCTGGGCCTTCATAACACCTCAGCAGTAACACAGGCTGATCACCTTCATGCCATGCCACAGTGATGCAGTATTAATTCATGCAAAAGGAGCCCTGAGTGTGTGCATGGAAATACTTTTAGTCGGCCAACATCTCTATTAAAAAAATCAATTTTTTACAATTGATCTTATGTATGTAATATTCTAATTTTTTGAGAAACTGATTTTTGGGTTTTCATGAGCTACAAGCCATAACCATCAAAATTTAAAGAAATAAACACTTGAAATATATCACTCTGTCTGTAATGAATCTATAAAAAAATATAAAATATGAGTTTCATTTTATGAATTGAATTACTGAAATAAATAAACTTTTTGATGATATTCTAATTTAGTGAGATGCACCTGTATTTTGCATGACAGAACAGATTACATGAACAGAAAGGATCTCACAGAGATTGGTGTTGTGCTGAACTGGACATCAGCCGGCAGAAGATTTTTAAATTTCACTTGTTTATATATAGCCTACTACATGAATTTGTATCCATAAAATAGGATGCAATAGGATAGCCCTTCCTACCTGGAGTGGACAGATGCGTCAGCAGACAGTGACTTTTTTTCCTGTGGAGGTTCAGATTCGGAGTCCGGAGTTTCCTCTATCCATATTTCTATATTTGTTTCTTTTTGCTGTGCATAAAACAGCAATTCAGTTCCCTCTTTTCTCCCAGTTCAGGATACACAATAGGAGGAAAACAACAATGAGATTGTTAAAAAGAGCACAGATCTATGGAAACATCCCATGAAATTGTAACATCGTAGTAACAATGACAGCAGTCTCTGCTGTGGCAGTCTGAGGAATAAGTGAAATCGTGTGTGTTTAATTTTATTACGTTCCAGACTTCAGAAACCACAAAACACATATTTATAATAAGTCATGAACTGGGAGACCTGTAGATTTTGTAAAAACATAATAAAACCCCAGAGTCTCCATCAGACCATCTTGACGGTTCTTGTGTTAATAAAATAAACACATTGGTCAATTATCAATTTATTCATGAGTAGTCCTTTTTTAAATTATATACAGATACTTAATTTATACATACTGTATTAAACAAAGGACTCTGCCATGAGAAATAAAAATCAAAACTTTGAAGTATAACAAACAAAAATAGACAATTTTACTGGGTTTACACTTAAACAAAAGCTTTAAAAAAAGCTGGAAAAAAACCCTCCTATATTATGCTCTCCTGAACTGGCTGTGCCTGTGTTGATGACCCGCTTCCTCATCAGGTGTGCCTGTGTGCAATTTTGCGGTGCCCTTGGTGGATGGATGGGCATTATTGAAATGAAGTGACTGCGTCTGTGTTCATAATTTTGCGTGTTGTTAGTAGATCACTGGCAAAAATTTGCCACTCCCTTAGGCGCTCTGTCTAAATTGCACACTCGCTAACGTTGTGCCTTAGTAAATCTGCCCCTAAATATCTTATTTATTTGAACCAAAATATTCCAGCTTGTAACTGGCAATAACAGATTTTGTCTGGCACAACCAGATTTTTAATTATCAAGCCTCACATTGATGCCATCAAACCAAGACAAATGCATTACCTATGATATCAGTGTATACTAAAAATCTGAACAAATGCAGTTTACATTTAAATGTACTGAGATTACCCATCAACTGTGATCCAGTTTGTAACTTAGCTTCAGCTATCGACATAGTGAAGCAACTGAAACCATAAAAATGCACCCATGTCAAATGTCTAAAAAACAACCATAAATAACATAAATCATCCTAGGATGAAAGTTGGCTTAAGTTATAACTATAAATGTTACCCATAAAGATGTAAAAAGATGTAACTGTGGTGACGTCTTTGGCCCTCTGCTTTGCATCAGGCCTACGATGAATCACCGTTGTTAAAATATTCATTGATATTGCTTACATACAAACATGCACTTGTATTATTTTACAAATTTAAATAAGGCTTAGTTTATTTATTTTTCAAAGAATTTACAACAGTTACTGGTATGTCTGTTTACATCCTTCTGTACACTCATTCCTGACTGACAAAGCCATATGGATGAATGACGAAACATTTCAGAAGGAAAAAAAACACCTGAATCCAGTTGACTTGTCTGAGCTTTCATACAGTATACATTAAGCATAATTGCTTTTGCATTTTTGGACAGTTTTAAATTCAGTATTTATAACAAAAAGCAAAATAAACAAAGTTAAGGATCAGTTTTTCTGAAAGGATAATTATATTTTATTTTCACGCTTTCAACCAACACAGCTATAATCTTGTTATCATGATATTCCAGGCCATAATAACTGTGTAGTGAAAATCTTTGAAAGGTGTTCCATTAGAACTTGCTTTGAACAGTACAACCACTGCAAGCCTTTAAAGTACTTAAAACACTTAATACTCAAATCTCAGCATGACACATTTTTAACAAAATCCCTTGTTATATCCCTTTGCCAAAATCAAATTGGACCTTCTTTGATCTAATGTCCTTAAATACAGCATTACGGACAGCACATTAAATAACCTGGAAAATGTTACTTATTTTAATAATAGCAACCTGGATTTATATAGCACCTTTCAAGAGACCCAAGGGTGCTTTACTGAGGAATTAAGATGGAACACAAAAAAAAATTAGCTGCCAAAGGTCTAAGTGAATAAGTGTCTTTTTAAAGCAGACTTGAAGGTGTCCAAAGAAGTAGCTTGGCAAACAGAGAGTTCAACAAGGAGGGAGCCACCACAGTGAAGGTTCTATCACCAAAGGTTCGGGTGTTGGTGCGAGGGGTGGAGAGGAGGCTAGAGTTGGAGGACCATAGGTTCCGTGGTGTAGTATGCTGATGGAGGAGGGGAGTATGTAGGTGATGTGGTGCATGACCGATAACCAGTGTAGGTGAGTGAGGGAGGTATGCTGCCAAAGAGGCTTAGTATCTGTTAGAACCCTGGCAGCTGAGCTTTGAAGAAACCAGGGCCTATCGAAGGCTTTGTTGGGACCCCAAATAGGACTCCCTGAAAGTAGTCCAACCAGGACAAGATGAAGACACGGATAAGGGTCTCAGCTACACAGTCTGAGAGTGAGGGACGGAGTCCGGAGATATTTTTGGGGTGATGAAAGGCAGATTTGGTGACAGATTTAACCTGTTGCACTTCTGTGTACCGCGGGCGGGCACGTCTCTGCGTCCTAGAGCGCACGAGGGCGCTGCGTCCTAGAGCGCACTGAAAAAAAAAGCTGCATTTCCGTTCTTCCACTACAGACACAGCTGCAAACAGATTAGATATGATTGACCTCTCATTCGACTAATAAGAGCCTTGAATTGGGTTTCTGAAACCTTGAAGAACCAATGACTGAAAACCTAGCAAGAAGGACCCGCCTACCAATGGCTGCGAATGCAGCGAGCCGATTGAAGCACAGAAGTTCGAAAGCTGTTTTGTGTAAGGCTGGGTGAAGAGAGACTGACTGCTGCAGCAGATGAAAAAAGGACCTGCAGGAAGAACCGCCACAGACCCAGCAGCACGGAGACCACCCACAAGTGCGACCTGTGTGACAGGGACTGCCATTCGCGCATCGGCCTGTTCAGCCACAGGCGGTGCTGTCCCAGCAGAGTAGACGTTTAGGATTCTCTTCCATGGTCATCATAGACCGACGGAGGCCGACGACGAAGGCTGGGTGACACACACGCGTTCGCCAGTCTTTTTTTCTTACTACTGTTATTTGTTCTGAAAAATCGTTCGCCAAAACCGCAATCATGGAAGCGCAAAACCGCAATAATGGAATTATGTTTTGACCGGGTCGCGAGACCAGAACCACGAGTCCGTAATAAGCGGACCAGCTTCATGTTCGTCTGACAATGAGGAAGAGAAGTTCGTCAACTACGCTGCTGTTGTGAACAGGTAAGTGTTATAAGCTAAATTATTCTTTATCCTTGAAAATTGTAATCAAAAATGACTTTTGACCGATTGGTAAATTACAACTGTGCGTCATCGCCACATGACGGACCGCGGTGCACGAACGATGTCCGTCCTCTGTAGCGGGGGGGGGGGGGGAACAACCCCCCCCCCCCCCACACACACACACAGCCCTGAGTGTCACCTTTCATTACAGCCCAAGATGAAGCTTCTATATTGAATCATTCAAAAGTTACAGACGTTTTTCCAAACTGTGCCATTTGGCACAATTTGGCACAGTTCAAAAACGCCTGGGAACTACCTGAGAACAAAGCTGTGTAATATATTCATTTTTTGTGGTATTATTACAAAATTTTGACCTCAGCTGGATAACACTTGGTTCTACATTTCTGTTGCATTTTCCAGCCCGGATCTGAAGCTGTGTGTTATTTGCAAGCATTTGTATCCAAAAAAACACCCATGCGAAATTTATTTTCTTCAAGTTCAGTATGTTTAGATGACTGTTACTCAGTGGCCGGAGCACTTAGAGAGATTATGACTGTTTTGCCAAAAAATTCAAAGTGTTTTCTTTTAAATGAGACCAACCCCATGAAGATGCTGCAAAGGGTTGAAGAAACAGCTCTTGATTTACTTTGGGCACATTATTTTTTGGCGTTTTTAGAGAAATTGACCAGAGTGCAGGGGGTTAATGTGTGACTTGAAGGACAGGGTAGAGACCAGGATGACACCCAGGCTGCATGCTTCAGAGGAAGGAGAGAGGGAGCAGTCGTCCATGTGTAAAAGAAGATCTCCAGCCTTTTGAAGCAATTCAATGTCTGATGAAAATGAGTGATGAAACCAAAGGCACACACAAAACCCTCTTGTGTCTGTATTTTCAAAGACTTTGCTACCTCTATGAAAAAAAGCATTCACAATGGGCACTTATTGGAGACACAAAATGATTCATGTCTCTTTAACATTCTCACCATAAGTCATACTTTCTTAACCATCTGTGTAGGCAGTGGAGTTTCATCAGACTGAAAATTGGCTGTATCATCTGTTCCTGCAAACTATCCAGGCAGTGAAGAGTTACAGCAGAGACAGAGGGGTGTAATTGTGGTGGCTGGGTACCCACTCACATCAACGTTGCCAGATGCAGCGGTTTAATTGTGCCTCTGCTCAGTGTTCACTTTGTTTTGCTTATTACAGCCTAAGCCTCTCCAATCATAGATTTTAAGGTAGCCATTGACTGTGCTTTGTTCAGTAGTGATTTAGTTACCTTCCCCTTGTGTATGGTCAATCTTTTGTTATTCATACTTGGCGTTGCACCTCATTATCGCTAAGCAGAGAAACTGCTGCAGCGGTTACCCTTAATTAATGCAGGTAAAACAGATATCAGAGACACAAGGTAATGTTTGCACTATTTCCCTGAACTCTATATAGGCATGTTAACACATGGCAATCACAATAGGAAATGCTCAATGATATGTTGTGAAATTACAATTTTCTGTGGTCCATGTTGCTTTTCTGGGGACAAGCTAGAAATTAAATTAGGTAATACTGCTGAATATTACATGGAAGTGGGAAACAAACAGGCTGAGGGGTTGGGTTAATAACAAGTCCAATTCGATCCTTGTGAAACACAGCATGACATTTGCAAAGACCAACACCCACACTCCACATTGATGTTCTCATAACACAGCATTCTTTAGAACAAAAGCACCACCTATTATTGCTGCCCAGTCCAGCAAAGAATCATTACCAATGTTAAACTACATCTTGCTTATAATCTTGTGGAGAAGTCACAGTTGAATTCTCCTAATGAAAAGCTCATTAGACATTAATGAAACACTTAAAGGGTGCTTCAAAAAACATTAGAGAAACGCCACATTGGATGGGAGAACCAAGGTTGTTCCACAATTAGAGAAGCATCACATGATGATGGCAGTTGCCATGTCAACTTTGAGGCGGTTGCTATTTTTGCTAATGGTTACGTGAGGCACTGTGCAGCGTCCTCTTTGAAGCTTCACTGGTTTTCCTGTGGTTTGTATCAGTTACAGCTGTTGTTTCCTTAACAGCATCATTTAGGTCTCTGAGTTGGATTCTGCCGATCCAAACACACATCCCCAGATACCTAAAGAACACTTGTTGCATTTGTCTTTAGAGAGATACAAGTATAAGAACATGCATAAAAAAACATGCTGAAATCCCTGTCTTTCTGCACAGTTCATCTTTGCTTTCCTCACTGTGATAGAATAGGGACTGGATGCCAACAATACCTTGTCACTCACTGGGTAAAGAAATGACTCTTATCACGAGAGGATCAGAGCAACATGTAGTTTAGCTACCGATAAAGGGTTGGACACATAGAAAAAACTGGAAAATGCAGGAAAAGGAGAAAACTGCAGCGAGAAATAATGATAGTGCTAAATAACAGGTTCCTTGAGGTCTTGCTGGGTCACCTTTCAAGCATAGCCACATCCCCAGCGGTCCCATTTGCCTGCAGAAGCTTCATGTAGATAGATGCTCAGTTTGAGCCCACTTTACCAGTGCTCTCAATGAAATTATCCCTTAACTATTGTCCAAGGGATCTAAAGTGTTCTCTGCCTCTAAGCTTTCTCATGTATTCTCGTGTGCTGCAAGACTGCAAATTGGAATTTCTCGAATTAAAAATAAAAGTTTCCTCTCAAAGAGCCTTGGCCTTGCTCGCAAATACTTGAATTTACTTGTTAATAACACTGGTCAACACTAAATTTATTGTCTAAGGTTTTTTTTTGCTGATTTAAGACAATTTTGATGTGCTGAATCCAAAAATCACATTGGTTTTGCTCAATCAGGTCAACTTTTTGAATTATGGCCACATGTAGTTTTACACGTTTTTGTTTAGATGTATGGGTATTTTTGCTTTATATGATGCAAAATTCTTTTTTATGTCTTGAAATTCTCTGAATTTTGAACAATGATGACATAATATTCAATTTACATGTACTTACCTTTATATAAAGGTAAGTGCATGTACTTACCTTTATATAAAGGTAAGTACATGCACAGTACTAAGTAACTACAGGTTTTTACTTAGCACCTGATCGAGAGAAACAGATGTCATTTTCGGATTCAGCAGTGCAAAATTGTCTTAAATCAGTTGAAAAAACACAGACAACTTACAAAAAAATTATTTTTGTAACCCTGTGTAATGAAATGATATGACTCATGGACGCTTCATGGCTGACTTTCACTGGCAGCTGAATCTATCAAATGCCATTTCTGGTTCAGGTGTTTCTCAATGTTGACAAATTACAGCAGTGGGGAGTTGTGTTACTCAAACCAACACGTCCTTAAAAAAGTCAAGGCTTCTCCCAGGGAAAGGAGCTACTTCATACAGAAGGAGAGGGTTGTGATCCAGACTTCTGGGGCTGGAATACAGTAAATTATATATTTTATTACTTTAAATCCCATTGTGTGCATTGTGTTATATCATGAACCATATTTTACTTCATCAGTTTAATATCAAGGTCACCAACAATGAAAAGTTAGGTCAACATTACATACAGCAGTTATTATATTTATATTCCCCTCATGGATCATCACCTTATTGTGGTGGGGGGTTTGTGTGCCCTAGTGATCCCAGGAGCTATGTTGTCCGGGGCAATTTGCCTCTGGTAGGGTCACCCAAGACAAACTGGTCCTGGGTGAAGGGTCAGACTAAGAATGATCCAGCAGACTCTCATGATGAATGCTAGAACAAGAATTAAGTGTACCCCGCCCGGTATGGGGTTACCGGGGCCCCACCCTGGAGCCAGGCCTTGGGGAGGGGCTCGATGGCTGGTGTCTGGTGGCCGAGTTTCCGCCCGTGGGACCTGACCGGGCTTAGCCCGAAGGAGTTATATGGGTCCGCCCTCCAGTGGGCTCACCACCTGCAGGAGGGACCATGGGGGTCCGGTGCTATGTGGATCAGGTGGCGGTCAAAGGTGGAGACCTTGGCGGTCTGATCCAACTGGCTTTTGGGACGTGGAATGTCACCTCTCTGGTGGGGAAGGAGCCTGAGCTGGTGCATGAGGTTGAGAGATACTGAGTAGAAATTGTCGGCCTCACCTCAACACACAGCTCCAGTTCCGGAACCAGTCTCCTGGAGAGGGGCTGGAACTTGGCCTACTCTGGAGTTGCCCCGGGCGAGAGGTGACGAGCAGGGGTGGGTATTCTTGTATCGCCCCACCTTGCTGCCTCTATATTGGAGTTCTCCCCGGTGGACAAAAGGGTTGTTTCCCTGCGCCTTTGGGTTGGGAAACAGATCCTGACCATCATTTGTGCCTATGCACCAAATGATGGTTCAGAGTACCAACCCCTTTTGGAGTCTCTGACTGGGGTGCTGGTGAGTGCTCCTCTTGGAGACTCCATTGTCCTACTGGGGGACTTCAATGCGCACATGGGCAACAACAGTGAAATCTGGAGGGGGGTGATTGGGAGGAACGGCCTGCCCGATCTGAACCCGAGTGGTGTTCAGTTATTGAACTTCTGTGCTAACCACAGTTTGTCCATCACGAACACCATGTTCAAGCAGAAGGGTGTCCATATGTGCATCTGGCACCAGGACACCCTAGGTCGCAGGTCAATGGTCGATTTTGCTATTATGCCATCAGACCTGCGACTGTATGTCTTGGACACTCGGGTAAAGAGAGGTGCAGAGCTGTCAAATGATCACCACCTGGTGGTGAGTTGGATCCGATGGCAGGGGAGGATGCCATTCAGACCTGGTAGACCCAAACGTATAGTGAGGGTGTTGCTGGAATGTCCAGGAGGTCTTCAACTCCCACCTCCGGAAGAGCTTCAACCACATTCCGAGGGAGTCTGGAGACATGGAGTCTGAATGGGCCATGTTCTCCACCTCCGTTGTTGAAGTGGCTGCCCAGAGCTGCGGCTGCAAGATTGTCGGGGCATCTCATGGTGGCAACCCCCAAACCAAGTGGTGGACACCAGTGGTGAGGGAGGCCATTAAGCTGAAGAAGGAGTCCTATCGAGCTGGTTGGCTTGTTGGACTCCCGAAGCAGCTGAGGTGTACCTGCAGGCCAAGTGGAGTGCAGCTTGGGTGGTTGCTGAAGCAAAAACTCGGGTGTGGGAGGAGTTCGGTGAGGCCATGGAACAAGACTTTCGGTGGGCCTCAAAGAGATTCTGGCAAACTGTCCGGTGGCTCAGGAGGGGGAAGCAGTTCCCTGGCCACACTGTGTATGGTGCGGATGGGGTGCTGCTGACTTTGACTGGGGATATTGTCGGGCGGTGGAAGGAATACTTCGAGGATCTCCTCAATCCCACTGACACGCCTTCCACAGAGGAAGCAGGGCTTGTAGACGAGGGGATGAGGGGACAACTTGCCCATCACAGGGGCTGAGGTCGCCATGGTGGTTAAAAATCTCTTTGGTGGCCGGGCCCCGGGGGTGGACGAGATTCGTCCTGAGTACCTCAAGGCCCTGGATGTTGTGGGGCTGTCAAAGTTGACACGCCTCTGCAACATTGCGTGGAGGTCGGGGGCAGTGCCTTTGGCATGGCAAACCGGGGTGGTGGTTCCTCTCTTCAAAAAAGGGGACCGCAGGGTGTGCTTCAACTTTAGAGGGCTCACACTCCTCGGCCTCGCTGGGAAGGTTTATGCCAGGGTACTGGAGAGGAGAGTCCGGCTGTTGGTCAATCCTTGGATTCAGGAGGAGCAATGTGGTTTTCGTCCTGGCCGTGGAACATCGGACCAACTCTTTACCCTCTCGAGAATCCTTGCGGGTTCGTGGGAGTTTGCCCAACCAGTTTACATGTGTTTTGTGGACTTGGAGAAGGCATTCGACTGCATCCCTCGTGGTTTTTTGTGGGGGGTGCTTCGGGAGTATGGGGTATCGGCCTTGTTGTTACAAGCTATTTAGTCTCTGTATGACCGTTGTGAGAGTTTCGTTTGCATTGCCAACACTCGGTCGGACTCATTCCCAGTGAGAGTTGGACACCGCCAGGGCTGCCCTTTGTCACCGATCCTGTTCATAATTTTTATGGACAGGATTTCTAGGCGCAGCCAGGGAACGGCAGATGTCATGCTTGGTGACAACAGGATCTCATCTCTGCTGTTTACAGATGATGTTGTCCTGTTGGCTTCATCCAGCAATGACCTACAGGTCTTACTGGGACGGTTTGCCGCTGAGTGTGAAATGGCTGGGATGAGAATCATCACCTCCAAGTCTGAGTACATGGTCCTCGGCCAGAAAAGGTGGATTGTCCTCTCTGGGTTGGGGACAAGCTCCTGCCCCAAGTGGAGGAGTTTAAGTATCTTGGGGTCTTATTCATGAGTGAGGGGCGAATGGAGTGAGAGATTGACAGACAGATCGGAGCAGCCTCTGCAGTAATGCGGACGTTGTACCGGTCTGTTGTGGTGAAGAGGGAGCTAAACTAAGGCAAAGCTGTCGATTTACCAGTCAATCTACGTTCCTACCCTCACCTATGGTCATGAACTTTGGGTAATGACAGAAAGAACGAGATTGCTGATACAAGCGGCTGAAATGAGCTTCCTTCGAGGATTGCTGGACTCACCCTAAGAGATAGGGTGAGGAGCTCAGTCATCTGGGAGAGGCTCAGAGTAGAACCGCTTCTCATCCACATTGAAAGGAGTGAGTTGAGGTGGTATGGGCATCTGATCAGGATGCCTCCTGGACGCCTCCCACTTGAAGTGTTTCGGGCATGTCCCTCTGGGAGGAGACACCGGGGCAGACCCAGGACTCGCTGGAGAGACTATGTCTCCTAGCTGGTCTGGGAACACCTTGGTATCCTCTCTGAAGAGCTGGAGCAGGTGGCTGGGGAGAGAGAAGTCTGGGCTTCTCTGCTTGAACTGCTGCCTCCGTGACCTGGACCTCCAGAAAAGTGGTAGAAGATGGATGGATGGAGATTTTTTTTTCTTCTAAGTGCAGACCAAAGGTTTCATAATTAATTCATAAAGGTCAAATCTAATGGTTTGCCTAATCCCAGAGAACTTGTCTATCAACCGGTGGAATGGCAAGATTATAATAATGTGAACGATAATAGCTAAGCCTTAACATGCAATTATGCAATCATTACAAGAAGGAAAGTCAAAAGAATAGCACAGAGATATTCAACAAACGTCCTCTGTAGGAAGCAGCCAGAGGATACTGCAGTATTTCTCAGCAGCTTCTTTTACATTTTAAAGTACGTAGGCAGCTGTGAATGGGTAGTCTTTATTATTGGTTAAACATGCACAATAACCTAGTGTCAAAAAATCCATCATTGAGTCAGGCCAAACATGCACACACATACTGTACAAAGGAACTCACTTGGTAATATTTTTTGGCAGCGTATTCTTTAACGGCACTCAAGGCAGGATTTCCATGTGCAGCACCCTTAGCATTTCAAGGGATAATGAAGTCCATAAATTATATTTTTTAATTGCCTACCAACAATATGTAACAGATACAGTATACAGTACAGCATATGCCTCTGAGGACTGCAGAGTCAAGATTAAGGCACAAATAACGTTTTCTTGTCTTCTTTTCAATGATACCATGGTTACAGCAGCTTTAGTTTTCCTCCACTTCAGCACATAGGCTGCTCAGCTCATACCTGCTATCTTCTTCCTGTTTGTCTATGTAAAATTTATTGTTCTTTGTGGCGTTTTTGTGAGGAAAATACGTTTGAAAAACATTATAGGCATTAATATACGAGAGTGGTGGCCTAGTTGATATAGCATCCGCCTCGCAACCGGGAGGTTGGGGGTTCAAGTCCCAGCCGGGTCATACCAAAGACCATATAAAAATGGTACTTCTCACCTTCTAGCTTTGTGTTCGGCGTAATAGAATGGGGGAAGGAGAAGTTGTTTGTGGCGGCGCCTTGCATGGCAGCAACCCCTTTGATTCTACATGTGATTAACATAGTAGATAGGAGAAACGTAATTTCGTTCTACTGTACATGATTGGCTGTATGGACTGAATGACAATAGAGATGGCTTCTTCTTCTTTATTAGCTTACAGAAACAATATGCAAGATTTTCACAATAAAATAATGCTTCCAAAATTATCTTGATAGTACATCAACTTTTGACCAGGTAACTGTCACTTCTCGGACAGCCTGAGTGACCCTGCATCACCTGCAACAGAGCTATGCAATTTTCCAGTTCCTGTTAAAAACTAATAGGACTGCAACTGACCTGAGTCCCATTAGCCAATCATAGGCCATGACTTTAGCCCCCAACTAACAAAGCACCCTGTAATTAGCTGTTGGGACTTTCAGTCTTTCAGTGTTCCTACCAGGAACGACATAGTTGCATACTGCTGCTTTAAATTCATAATAGTGCCTTGAAGGCAGTTGGCAAGTCAAGTAAAATTTAAATGTGTTTCTTGAATGAATTTTTTGCTTATTTAGCAGCGTGGAATGGACCAATATTTCTAAAGCACTTTTGAAAATTTTCTCTTCTATTTAAAATCTAAAATCTCCCAGTGTTTAAACTGTCTATAAAAAAGATGTGACAAAAGTGCCTATAGCTTTGATAGAGGATGCTAAAAGTTTATTTCACTCTAAATATGCATCAGTTAGAAGAGTAGCATGTACAATTGCATACTCACAACTCTCTGTGGTAAGCACACTGTAAAAGCTGATGAGTTAGTTCAACTCAAAACGTTTGAAGAAACCTTGAATCATTTAAGTTTGTTAACTCAACCATTCGAGCACATCTATTTTTTTCAGCTGAGCAAACTGAGTTATATAAAAAGAGTTAACTTCAATGCATCTTCTTCTCGCTAAACTATTATTCATGTTTATCACTACTTTCTACTTATGACAACTTACATAACAACACAACACACATAGCGGTTTCCCCCATAGGGCAGTGTACACAAACACTATGGGCCCCTGGAGACTGAGAGGCCCCCAAAGCTATAAATGTAGCCTCAGTGCCAGAGCATCAATTGCCATGGTGGTACAAGGGAGGCCTGGGGGTGGGTGGGGGGGGGGCGCTATAGCAGTCTGTCACACTGCTATAACAGTTACACTCATGGTGCCAAACACAAAGGTTACCTAAAACACAAATATCCCAGCAACAAAATCTTCGACATTTTAACTAAGGAGATAATGCTTATTTTCCAACATTCAACATTTCCCATCGGCCCTTGTGGCAGCATTTTTTTAAAGAGAGATTTAAAAGTTTCTATCTTCATTTGATGATTATGGTTAGCATTTTTGCAATTACAAATGATAATATTAAAATTTACTGAGAGGCACTAGTATTATTTTCTGAAGGTATAAATTGCTTGAGTCAACTTGAAATCTTTAATCTGAATTTTATATCAACAAATCAAGCCTGTTTTCTTCTTAATAAAGTATACCAGACTGCTGCAGTCTGATGAAACATATTCCTCTGCTTTATAAAAAATAGGCCCCCCCAAAAGCAGCAAATGGCCCTGATTCATGAAGAAGCATTTGGTTTTTAAAACATTAGAATACAGTAACTTTAAAAAAAAACAAAAACAAAAAACAAAACAACCCACTGGTCACTTTAGAACTTGTGGTGATCCTATCAAATGGTACTGTATGTCCCCCCATAAAAAAAAAACAAAACATGAAAATTGACTTTAATCATGCTATTATTAAAGTGGATGATTAATTTTGTGTGTGTTGACTAAACAAGGATTACAAGCATGCAACTCTGAAGTTAACTTAGTGATGTCAGTTTAAAGGAACATAAAACTATCTGGATTACTGGTTTATTGGAACACGGCCTGACGATTTCAAAACCCAAATAAAAAATAAATGTGAGAAGTCATAATATTGAAGTTAACTCCGATGAAAAGAGTAAATGCAACAAACGGGAATTATGTCTTAAACAGTTAAAATGCCCCCAAAATGCAAATACGCTCACAGCAACTGACTTACTACTACAAAGTGTACTTTTCAGTAAGGTTAAATTTGTAGAAATCACTCCATTTTTTTAAGGATTATGTTATATTTACTTACTTCTTTTATTAAGAAGTACTGGTTGGTTTTACAGTGCAGTGAAATCTACTCTGGGTTGCAAGCAGAATATAGCTGTGTAACTGTGAAGATAACTGTGTAGTTTTGTATGTCTCTATATGTATTTTGTGCAACAACATACCCAAGATTGCCTTGTCTGGAAAATATCCACTTTCTAAATGTTGTACATGTTGGTCCCAGAAGGAGATACACATCAGACCTACCTGTGAGTGCAGCCTTTCTGCTGAAGTATTGGTATTAATCTGCTGCAATAACACCTTATCTGTGAAAGCGTTTCAAAAGATTTTGGAACAAGGCTCTGGGGATTTGCTCCCATCCAGCCACAAGAGCATTAGTGAAGCTGGGAACTGATGCCGAATGATAAGAGCCAGCTGGCGGTCGGATTTTAAGTTTATCCCACACGGTTTGAACGGGGTTAAGGTTAGGGCTCTCTGCTAGTTGAATAGCGTGTGTAATTGCATGCAAAATCAATATATTTCTTTTCTACTAATACATATAAATTTTTGCAGAAGGGTGGCCCACATCTCCCAGTCTAGCCCCTAAATGGTCCAGTGGAGCAAACTCACCAGGAAAGCTCAAGACAGCTTATTGTGCTCAGTGAGTGAGAGAGAGGGAGCAGACTATTGAACAGAGAGCAAAGGAGCACTGCTATATCTATACCCTCTCCTGGGGAGTCCATGTAATGAAAACAGGACACAGCAGACTGCTTGGGACTGTAGGTGATTTTCCTCAGTGTCACAGAAGGCCCTCGGTTGGATATCTGCAGCACATGAGATGGATGAATAAGGAAGTCCAAGGACAAACTTAATGAATGAAGTGAATGAGAGAAACAGGTTTGAAAAATCAGAAGGAAAAGCTGCTCTAATGTATTATCCTAAATCTAGCTACAGATGGAGAGAGAATGGGAGGAAGGATGGGAGGGTGTGATGTTTGCCGGTTTGGAAATTCTTGCATCATATTTCTCAGGGGAAGGGTGGGAATCCTAGTAGAGAAGCTGGTGTCACAGAAGGAGTGTGGCGTTCCACTAGTACCCAAAGCTTGCACTGAGATGTTCAGTCAGAAATACAGTACATGTGGTATTAAGACGCTGGTTCTACACTGCATAGTTCTTAACGTTGTATTACCTGTTCCAGATTAATTTAAATATGTAAAAATTCAGGTTCCTCTTTTTCAACAAGAGTCATAACAGTACACTATAAAAAAAAAAGTTGTTGCAACTTAAAAAAAAGTTAGTGTCCAGGCTGCCTTAAAATTTTAAGTTGACTGAACTTGAGAAGTGGTAAAGTTTAAAACACATAAACTCAAGTTCAGTCAACTTAAAACTTTAGGGCAGCCTGGACACTAACTTTAAGTAGTAATACTGGAGTTATTTTTTACAGTGTATGTTAGTCAAAGTCCATCATCAATCATCATCATCACATACAAGGGGAGGGGGGCTGAAAAGTTCATAGTGGTCAAATTTGAAAAAATGTGGTTTATTTTTCAACCACAGGGATCCAAGGGCTGCAACACCGATGGAAGAAGTGAATTTTTTTCCTCCCAATTGTTGCCTAAATCGTCCTCAAATTATAGAATCCCCCATATAACGTTCTACAGCATTACCTGTGGACCGTATCTTCTGGTTACGATGTTTCTACTGCAGCTCTTCAGTTGCCGTTGCATCAACACAACTTTACATCAGTGTTTGTGAAATTTTGATAGAACTATGGTGTTGGGAAACACCTGTGTTGTTCAACAGTTCATTGGGCGATGTACAGTCATATAAGATAAGATAAGATAAGATAAGCCTTTATTAGTCCCACAATGGGGAAATTCCAGGATTGCAACAGCACAGGGATAGCAACACTCAGAGCAATAATTAAGAAGATAAGAAAAATAAAAATAAAAATAAGAGCAGTGAATATACATACGTACACATAAATATATAAATATATATACAAAGTGCGGAGCATTGTAGCAAGATGGAATAAACAGCATAACCGTTTA
Source organism: Pholidichthys leucotaenia (assembly GCA_020510985.1). Classification (NCBI taxonomy): domain Eukaryota; kingdom Metazoa; phylum Chordata; class Actinopteri; order Cichliformes; family Pholidichthyidae; genus Pholidichthys; species Pholidichthys leucotaenia. The sequence continues at coordinate 250,118,414 of CM035845.1, read as the reverse complement.
CTTATTTATCCTACATAGTATGAATATGTACCCATACATATTGTCACCCTCCATAGCGACTGACATTGTCCTAGTTGTATACTGGGATTCCTCCCTATTTGTTTAGAATTACATTTTACAGAAAATTTGAAAAAAGTAATTCATTTTTAATTGTTTAGTTGTATTACATGAACCTCCCAGTATATTTTAACATTGATATTAAATATCCCTATGTCCAAATATGTTAAAAAACACACAGGCTTATACAGGGTGTCCTAATTTTTTCACATGACTGGAAGTAGCACCATTATTTGATCGTTGGCTTTGGAAAACACTTGTGTCGCAGCTGCATGGTTCATCCCATGGAAGTTGCTATCGTAGTCAGTAACTATGCTTTTGGGAAATGCATCTCACATCAGTCAACTGGTCTACTGCTCTTGGACCTCAGCTTTGCCTGCACTGGATTCAAAAATTAAGATCAACTTTCGCTTCTGTTTGGGCAATTATGTGGCATTGTGGATTGTTACATGCTCATCTTAATATGGAAACCAAACTGCTAGACATTAAAATTTTAACTTGAAAAACTGCAGCATTACAACAATCATTTTTTTCCCCAATGACCTCATTGTAAATCAACACAGAAGTCGTGCGCTCATCTTCCCAGTCAGTGTTTTTCCCCTCTTTGTCTCTGCTCTCCCCGATCATTCCCTCTCCTTTGTTTTAATCTCCACCTTCCTTGCTTGTCTCACACCCTGCAGCATGTCTTTGGAGAGGCTGGTGCATAAACAGGTATCTCTAATGAGTGCAGAATCAGGACAACAATAGGACTGTGTGTTAGGGGCCTGGAGGGATAAAGCACTCTGCAGGAAGGATGCTGAGAGAAAGGTTAACGCTCTGGAGAGAGCAGACATCATCTACCCTGAGTCCTGCTGCTTTCTCCCTGTCTGTCATGTTAGCAGAAAAACACACTGTGAGAACTCTGCCTCTGTGTGTGTAGCTGCTGCACAAGCAGGACAAGTGGAGTTATTTGCAACAACTACGCTCTCCTCCTTCCAGTTTGCACAAATGTATTCAAGTTAACAAATTCATGCTCACATATTCAAAAAGGCCATGCTCGGACTTGCAGCCATCTGCCCACTGCTGTCATGATCTGAATCCAGAAACACTGGAAAGCTGGTCGTTTGTATTTGATAAACATGTCATGACCTGGGAACCCTCCGTGGACGCATTTCCATAAGACTGACACCAGCATCCGGGGGGAAGACAAAATGTCAGTTTGATCATACAGTAAATGTCTTCCATGTGCCTGGTTGAATGGTGCATTAGTAAAGAAACAGGCGCTGTATTGTAAGGTCAGGAAATGCATCAAGCTGTGATTGGTGAATGTCAAATCACCACTGGAATAAAATCACAGTCTAGTGAATGTTAACTTAGAACAACAATAAAAATCTTTGGGGCACACTCCCCATTGATCTGGCAAGAAGATTGCCTTTAATGCTTCCATTCATATTAATCACATGAGTCCATACATACATCTCAGCAATCATTTGTAACAATTAAACTGACTTGCTAATCCCTACTCATGTTCTGTATTTGTGCTTGTTTTCAGTTAAAGTCTATCTTTACAAAATTACAAACCCCAATTCCAATGAATTTGGGATGTTGTGTAAACTGTAAATAAAAATAAAATACAATGATTTGCAAATCCTTTTCAACTTATATTTAATTGAATACACCACCACGACAAAATATTTAATGTTCTTGTTGGGGTTTTTTTTTTTTTGCAAATATTCACTCATTTTGATTTGTTGTCTGCAACATGCTCCAAAAAAAAAAAAAAAAATAAAAAAAAAAGATGGGACAGGGGCATGTTTACCACTGTATTACATCACCTTTACCTTTAACAACACTTAATAAGCATTTATTAAATGACTTCTTAGTCCTCAGTCTTCACACTAATTGTTTGTCTCTACATTTGCAAGTGCAAGTTAAAACTCTACCATACAAAATGAAGACCATTTATCAACAACAGTCAGAAACGCTGCTGGTTGCCCCCGAGCTCGTCTGAGATGGACTGACACAATGAATGGCACAGACACGCTTTGGCGCAACACATGCTGCAATCCAAGCACAGTCTTTTTCAGGGACGTCCCTGCGTATTTCAGCAAGACAATGCCAAGCCACATTCTGCACGTTACAACACTGTGGCTCCGTACTAAGAGTGTGGGGACTAGACTGGCCTGCCTGCAGTCCAGACCTGTCTGCTGCTGAAAATGTGTGGTGCTTTATGAAGCACAAAATACAACAACGGACACCCCGGACTGATGAGCAACTGAAGTCATCCAGTCAACCTACCAATCAAATTTGAGCTCTAATTTTGTTTATTGAACACACACACACACATACACACACACACACACACACACACACACACAGTCATGTGAAAAAATTAGGACACCCTGTATAAGCCTGTGTGTGTTTTAACATATTTGGGCATATGGATATTGAATATCAATGTTAAAAATACTGGGAGATTCATGTAAAACAATTAAAAATAAATTGAAGACTTTTTTTGTAAAATTTAATTCTAAACAAATAGTGAGGAATAAATTAGGCCACCCCCACATTCATTCCCACTTAAAATGGCTAAAATAAATGTTAAAAATGCAAATAAACACAAAAACAAGGTTAGACATAGATATGAGAACTTTCCTTAATAAAGAACTGAATATTTAAAGGGGTGTCCAAATTTTTTTCACATGACTCTGTGTGTGTGTGTGTGTGTGTGTGTGTGTGTGTGTGTGTGTGTGTGATAATCCTTTTTTGGCTTTACGTGCTCATGTGTGCAGTGTCTTCCTTTGCTGTTTACAAACATGCACTGGGAGTGTACATATAATGCTATTACATTTTAAATAGGGTAACTTTTAATCATTATACTATTACATTTTAAAAGTAACCTGTCAGTTAGGGTACCTTTAGTAAGATCTTTTTTTTTTTTTTTACTAGTAGTTTATTTGCTTGTTTATTTATCTGTTTAAATATTCACAGTGACACTAGCAACAGAAACAATATAAAAGACGAGGTAAACAGACACAATGTACACAAGTTTCTGCCAACAGTTATGTCAACAAGTTGACGCCCAAGTAAAAGGCCTCCTCTGATTTAAAGAAGTGACTTCATTTGAAACTAATATTAATACCTGAGAGAGCATCGATACTCTGAGGCTTTATCCAGGAGGGACGCCTGAAATATCAACACAAATGATCGCGGAATCATATATTTATTTTTGTTGTCTACAGCTGCTTCCTGGTCATTTCTTCAAGTGATTTTGCTCAGTTAGTCAGCATCCCTAAATTGTAGATTCAACTGTAAATTCCACAAATACTACTGCAATACCAACTACCGACCATCACTGCTCTAAGAAGTGGTTGGTGAAGTCACAGCCCTGGTACATAAACCCTATAGAAACACTGACATTTATCAGTTTGCCGTGGTATTCTTAACAGCTAAAGAAAACAAAAACACACTAATCTCTTACATGCTTTATTGCAGAGTTGTTCCATAAGTTATGTTTAAAATGTGCTTTGGTGTTTGCTGAGGGAAGTCGCATCGTACTGAGTCTGCTGTGACTCCAATTTAATTTAAAGTTTCTTCCTTATCAAGGGAAGCATCGCTGTAATCCAAAACTGTTTCCTCTCTGATCCTCTGTGCCAGCCTGACTGTTGGCACCGAGGAAACTATGGAGTCCTGATGTCTGCGAAGTTTGCATTCATCACTTCCCTGCTGTCACTTTTTTATCCCTGCTCTTCTCTTCTTAAGGTGACATTTGCCTAACTGTTCAATTCCTCCAAGAAGGAGCAGCACAGTTTGGCACCTATTCAACATTATAGGCTCGCTTTATAGTAGGTGTGCCCAGAATTTAGAATTCAGATAAGAAATTGCACACCTTGAAACTGCTGAGCACATAACCCCCTGTGCCATCCATTTAATTAAAAACAATACAATAAATTACAAGCAATGCCATCAAGATGCTGAAGAGAAAGCAGAGAGGAAGTAAATTATGACCTTAGGCTGGAAAACACTTTAAAATGGGGTTGGTGGGGGGTATCATAATGTGTGCATAAATTTAGCAGTGCAAGTGTTCATCTGTCCATCATCTGCTAAAGACCAGAATAAATGCATATTTCACAGTGTATTTAATGCTACAAATGCAGTAAAAATGCAAATATGTGCACGTTTGATGGATCAGAAGAAGCACTTCTTAACATGTGTGGTGTGAAGCAGTGGAGTAAAACACAGCCCCTAATGTCTTGTGACCCTCAACTCAGTGAAGACTGTGCAAAGAATAATAATAAAGATGCAGATGAGGCATGTAAATCACCCCTGCTGTGCAGCACAGGAAGAAGGTATTTCCCTTTAGAATCTATTATCTGTACCAGAGTGTTGCGATACACGCAGAAGAAAGTTTAGCACCTTTTGCCGCCTCAAAAACTGACTGACAAACATCCCTTTATAATCAGTAACATTTAGGCTTATTCACCTCAGCCGATGCCACACTGTTAGCTTTTCCACTATAATCCATCGTGTGATCCATGTACTTAGTCATAATCCACAAAACAAATTATCTCAAATTTGGTATCAGTAGGATTTACAATAAAATCAGAAGTGATACAACACATGAGATGTTCTACTCAGTACATTCGGATTAGATCAGAAATTAGGGACCAAAATGAAAAGTGTGAAAAACATAGGGAGAATGGCAAGTTTTGATACCAAAACAAGCTTACAAGTCATACAGCATTAATGATTTTTTTTTAATCTCTTAATAATGAGCTTTGAAGAACATGAAGAATTAGCCTGATGGATGTTTTGATAGCTTTTTTTTCGCAACTTTAGCCTGATAGATTAAATCAAGTGTAATATTAGGTGTGTGGCTTCACTAAGTGACAGGGAGTCGTTGAATCATTTTGTTTTGCCTTGGCCAGTAGTTAAAAGAAGTTTAGAATTAAATGCTAAGATTAAGTGGCGTATGGACACAACAAGGCAGGATAGGAACAACTGAGCAGAGTGCCTCTCAGATATTAGTTTAGCACGTGTTTGTGTATGGACTGGAAATTCTGGATCTGCTGGGCAATAAGGGTGATGGAGTGTTTACTTGATTTCATTAGTCTCTTATTTGTCCATCCTGACTGCCATAGCTGTGGGTTTGTGTGCATGGTTGTGCAAGTACCACAGGGGGGTGGGGACATACGTGAGCGGCAATCTGATGAGTTCCCAGCATGCACAGATTCAATTACACAACCTACACCCTTTCTTTTTTTTTTTTTGCCTTCAGTCAATCTAGCTAAAGCCCCATGATGCTGCCTTTACTTTCTGCAGGTAAACAACTGGCCATTCCCCAGATTGATGCTTAGAAGTTCCTGATGACCTGAGCACCTCATTGTGTTCATGGGATACCTATCAGATGCACCTTACACAGACCTACATCTGCTTTTATATACTGTACATCATCTATAGTACTTTCACCATGGGCTTGACTGAATCTGGCAGCGAACTGCAGATTCTCAGCTGATAATGTATAGCATAGCAATATTTTATTAGTTTAAAGAAGCAGTATGGAATATATTCATAGCATTTGGCATACATGTAATAAGCTTTCAGCATGTGCTAAACAAGGCAGTCAGATACAGCTGTTTTAACCCCCTGCTGGACCCTCATTTTTTTCCACTGTGCAGAAACAAAGCGGTCCTCTTTAGAAATTTCACCAAAAAGAGCAACGGCAATGCATTTCATCGCAAGTCACCACTTGTCACTGTTTCAAAAACAGTCATTCCAAGTGTGGCCGTGGATGGTGGGTAGTACTAAAAATTGCACTCCCATGCGGGAAACTGGTGTTCAGACCCCACTGCTGCCCCCATTCACTTCTGCTTCTCAGCACTCTCACCTCTGCATTCTTAGTTCACTTCCAAATTGTTTAATAACATTGCTTAAATACACATTTATAGGTACTTTTGACCCCTTTCAATCTCATTTCATTTTGTTGGAAACACAAGCACGCACAGATAAAGGTTGATCACAAGATTTCACCATCGCCTTTTTGGACAAACTATTCAGTGATCAGAATGGCAACTACACTCTGCACTTTCTCTGGCCTGCTGTTTGCATCCCTCTGAAAATCAGTACCATAACACAGGTGGCAAAAAGCCTAAACACCTAAACCTTGCTAAATGAAAAAGAAGAAAAAGAAGAAAGAGGGGGAGATGAAACATCAGACACCTTCGAGACACAGAGTGAGTTTGTGGGCTGCATATGCAGAATCAACTCTATGGTGGAAAACGAGCATACAGTATATTGACTGATTGGAACACTGATAAAAATTAAGTCTGCATGTTTTTTTTTTTTTTTGTGAGGTGTTGGGATTGAGATTACTGAAAAGCACACCAAAACCATGTTTTGATGTGCATTTCCTCTTCATCTCACATGAAGAGGAAACACTTTCATAAACACTCTTTACGAGGAGTGTTTATGAAAGATTTCCCCTGACTCATTTCTCATGGGATGAAAGGAACCAAACTTAGCACAGTTATTAGTCTTTCTCTACATAGGTACCACAAAGGGCCACACTGTTCCCCCATCGCCTTATACAGCTGAGGAGTCCTCACATGTAGAAGTCTGCATGCTGCATCAGAAGCCACAACTCGACTTCAGAAAACAGTGTTTCATCGCCTTGGAAGTGCCTCCCCTTCAAAAATGGCTTCATGGTTGGAAAGAGGTGGATGTGTGATGGTGTGAGGTTGGGAAAGTAAGGGGGTGAGGAAGGATTTCATAGCCACAGGACCATGCTTCTGTCTGGGCAACATGTGAGTTATGAACCGGGGTGTTGTTCTGCAGGAGAGAGACAACTTTGGTCGGCGCCCCATGCCTCCTGGTTTTGATGGCCTTCCACAATTTCTGCACAAAGCAAAGCACAGGAAGTCCCAATAATTGTGGTACCGTTTGCCAGGAAAGCCATCAGCAGTACTCCATGCTGGTTATATGCTGCTCCTTTCTAGTTTATTAACCCTCTAACTGTCCAGATTAAATGGTTGGGTCATGCGCCCCCAGTGGCACAGCGCAGCAACTGCACGTGTCAACTTATTGACGTCCCCCAGCTATACTGAGAATTTGTACTACTCTCTATTGATCTGACAGTTTAGAAGGTGGCAGACATGCACTGAAGGAATCATGGCTGACATGGAATACAGCAAAGAAGAAAAAAATCCTCATTATTATTATTCTTTTTTCTGCTTTGAGCTCACACACCAATGTGGATACCACCATGTTTGGTCATCGCTGCCGCGATGATGGCTGAAACTGCATGAAATGGGAAAAACAGCCATGTAACACCAATGAAATTCACGTGGGATAATCATAAGAGTTTGTAGATGTGGTGCACGGGTGTAAATTACTAAGTAAACGTAATACATTGACCACGATGGACGAAAAACTGAGCTATCAGTACCAAGATGGTGGCACCCGCGATCGTCATGCATTCTCAAAGGAAAACTGCATTTTACAGGAAAAATAGCACTGTAATACAAATCAAATTCACATGGGGTAATCATAAGAGTTTGTAGATGTGGTACATGGTGTAAATGGCTGTGCAAACACACAAACATTGACTACGATGGATGAAAATGGACCGGTCACGTGGGTGGGTGCCCCCCCCACCCGGCAACAGGTAAGAGAAATATATGTTTTTTTGACATTTTATTGATTTTCTGGTTCATAAGAAACATGCCCCTGTAGACAAATCGGCGAACCCCCCCCCCCCCCCCACCCCGGACCATTCTTTATGTAAATGTGTCCAAAGTCCACTTTTGACTGAGTTATGTAATTTATATAGCTGCCGTGACATTATGCAAATTAGATGCATAAATTTATTCCTATCTGAAACTTTGGATCATATTCTACATCTTTCTAATTGACAGTAAGCCATTATCTCTTGTAATTTTCAAGTTATAGCCTTGGAAATCTGAACAATTTTATTGAGAAGAATTTTTACCACTCTTGACCACTGGGGGGGCCTTGAATTGCCTTGTGTTTCCCCAGGCGCCACATGGCACCTTGGGCAGTTAAAGGGTTAAAACTTCCAAAATATTAATTAGAATTTTTAGATTTATTTATTTATTTATTTTTTTTAGATTTACAATAAGATAAGATAAGATAAGCCTTTATTAGTCCCACAATAGGGAAATTCCAGGATTGCAACAGCACAGGGATAGCAACACTCAGAGCAATAATTAAGAAGATAAGAAAAATAAGAGCAGTGAGTATACATATGTACACATAAATATATAAATATATATACACAGTACAGAGCATTGTAGCTAGATGGAATAAACAGCATAACCGTCTACTTAGTTATCCTACATAGTATGAATATGTACCCATACATATTGTCACCCTCCGTAGTGACTGATATTGTCCTAGTTGTATACTGGAGGGGACCATTTGTGTAAGTCTATTGCGTCTTTTGCATTCAATACTACTAGGCCGTCACGTTTTTTTTGTTATCTCTGCGAGCGGCCCTGTTTAGGTTATACAGTCTGACAGCCGTAGGTAGGAAGGACCTGCGAAACCTCTCGGTTGCGCACCTAGGATGATGTAGTCTGCTGCTAAATGAGCTCCTCAGTGCATTCAGTATGTCCTGCATAGGGTGGGACTCGGACTCCAGCAGAGATGACAGTTTAGCCACCGTCCTTCTCTCTCCTATCTCCTCCACTGGGTCAAGGCGTTGCCCCAGGACAGAGCTAGCTTTCTTGATTAGTTTGTTCAGTCTCTTCCTATCAGCTGCTATAATGCCACTGCCCCAGCAGACCACTCCAAAAGTGATGGCTGATGCCACCACCGTGTCATAGAATGTCTTCAAGAGCACCCCTTGTACACCAAAAGACCTGAGCCTCCTCAGTAGGAACAGCCTGCGCTGTCCCTTCTTGTAGAGTGTGTCGGTATTGTGTGACCAGTCTAGTTTATTGTTCAGATGAACACCCAGGTACTTGTAGGATGTCACCATCTCAATGTCTGTTCCTTGTATGTTTACTGGTGCTGTGAGGGGTTGTCCTTGCCTGCGGCAGTCCACCACCAGCTCCTTAGTTTTCCTCGAGTTGATCTGGAGGCAGTTCCAATGGCACCAGTCCACGAAGTCCTGGATAAGTCCTCTGTACTCAGCTTCATCTCCGTTGGAGATGAGGCCGACGATCACAGAGTCGTCAGAGAACTTCTGTAGATGGCAGTGTGTTGTGTGAGAAATCCGCAGTATAAAGGATGAACAGGGAGGGAGCCAAAACCGTTCCCTGGGGGGCCCCCGTACTACCGATGATTGTGTCGGACACACAATCCCCGGTTCTCACAAACTGTGGCCGGTTAGTGAGGTAGTCCAGGATCCATGATGACAGGTGCTGGTCCACCCCTGCGCACAGCAGCTTGTCCTTCAGGATCATCGGTTGGATGGTGTTGAAAGCACTGGAGAAGTCAAAGAACATGATCCTTACCGCATTCCCGGGCTTCTCCAGGTGGGACAGAGAACGGTGAAGGAGGAAGATCACTGCATCCTCCACCCCAACGCCATGCTGGTAGGCGAACTGAAGTGGATCCATCGCTGGTCCCACCAGGGGGTGGAGGTGAGCAAGGAGCAGTCTCTCCAGGGTCTTCATCATGTGAGATGTCAGGGCCACTGGTCTGTAGCTGTTCAGGTCTTTGGGGTGGGAAGTCTTTGGTACAGGTACCACACAAGATGTTTTCCACATCTGTGGTACCCTCCCCAGCTTCAGGCTCAGGTTGAAGATGTGCTCCACAATCCCACACAGCTGGTCTGCACAGGACTTGAGGAGCTTCGCGCTGATGCCGTCCGGTCCCGAGGCCTTCCTCGCCTCGATCTTCCTCAGCTCCGTCCTCACCTGGGTCTTAGTGAGGGTCAGGTTGGGGGGCTGTGTGCTGGGAGTGGGGTGTGGACAGCAGGTCTCGATGACTTTAGAGGCAGCAGTGGTTGTTGTGCAGTCGGGGGGGGGGGCAGTTGGTCAAACCTATTAAAAAACAGATTCAGATTGTTCGCCCACTCCCTGCCCCCCGTGACCTGGGAGGAGATATTCTAGAGCCCAGAGATGGTTTTAAGGTTTCTCCAGACACCGCCGATGTTGCTATGTTGCAGCTTGTCCTCCACCTTCTTCCTGAAGCTGTCCTTGCCTTTTCTGATCTTCCTCCTCAGCTCCCTCTGTACGGACTTCAGCATCTCCCTGTTCCCCGACCTGAAGATCCTCTTCTTCTCTCTCAGAAGTGTTTTAATCTCAGGGTTGATCCAGGGTTTATTGTTCGAGTAACACCGTATGGTCTTGGTGGGTACGGTGTTGTCCACACAGAAGCTGATGTAGTCCGTGATGGTGTGAGTGAGACCATCGATGTCCTCACCATGTGGATCGCAGAGCTGCTCCCAGGCAGTGGTTTCAAAACAGTCCTTTAGAGCGTCCATTGCCTCCTCAGACCATAACTTCACTGTATGCATGACCGGAGGTTGTCTGTGTACTAGGGGTTTGTACACCGGCAGGAGATGAACCAAGTTGTGAGCCGATCTCCCGAGTGGGGGGAGTGGTGATGAGGTGTACGCCTCCTTAGTATTTGCATAGAATAAGTCCAGTGTTTTATTGTGGGTAGAATGGGGGACAGTGAAATATGGTTGAAATCACCTGAGATGAGGAGAAGAGCATCTGGGTGTTCTGTCAGCAGCCTGCCAGTTACTGAGTGAATGACGTCACGCACTGTCCCAGCGTTCGCCGTCGGATTTGCATAAATAATAATGCAGATCATGTGTGAGTATTCCCTCGGGAGATAGATAGGCCGCATGCTAACCGCTAGCAACTCAATGTCTTTGTTGCAGTGTTGTTGTTTAACCGTGATATGTCCCGGTCTGCACCAGCTGTTATTGACATACATTATCACTCCTCCGCCCCTTGCTTTCCCACTGTCTGGTGTCCGGTCTGCCCGTATTGTGTGGAAACCCTCCAGTTCGATGTTAGCATCTGTTGCTAGTCCTGTTAGCCACATCTCAGTAAACAACATCAAGCTAGTCTCTCTGAACACGCTCTCGTAGCGGGAGATAGCCGCTAGCTCGTCAGTCTTGTTGAATAGCGATCGTACATTCCCCATAATAATGGATGGGAGGATGGGTCTGTACCTTATATTCCTCGCCCGCCGTCTTACTCCAGCTCGACATCCATGCCGTTTCCGTCTTATTTCTCCCGGTATGTCGAGTTTTTGCGTTAGCATCGTGGGCCGGTTAAGTGCTAACAGCTGGTCTCTATTGTACTGCCTCCTGCAAGAAACAGTGGCTCCGTCCAGTGGCTCAGGAGACATTTGGGCAATCTACGTGTCTGTGATGCAATAAAGGTGTCGCCGGGTGAGAAAGATTAGCAAGAGAGCCAGATAGTAAATAGAAATAGGAAGAAATTGATCCGCTGTTGCAAAAAGGCAGCCTACTCGTGTGGTGCCGGAAGTAGTTTAATCCTTTATTAGTCTCACAATGGGGAAATTACAGGGCATCCACATGAGTGGATGAGGCAGCCACTGGTGCGGCACCCATCCCTTCCACCATTCACACACATATTCACACCTGGGGCCACTTTTAGAGTCTTCAATTAACCTAACTTGCATGTTTTTGGCATGTGGGAAGAAACCGGAGAAATCCCGGAGTAAACCCACGCAGACACGGGGAGAACATGCAAACGCCACACAGATCACTGTTGATCAGGGGCTGGGATTGAACCCAGGATCCCCCGGCCAAGGGTGAGTTGCTGTGCTGCCGCAGTGCTAACCATTCCGCCACTGCGCTGCCCATTTGACATAAAGATCAATACAATCCAAGATTCCAGGTACTACTAAATAATAGGAATATGACTATTAGTGTGACAAAAGTCATCCCCTGTACAGTAAGTGGGATTTTTGATACACAAGTGGGATGAGGTGAAAATCTGTCCAGTTATTTCTAGGGTAGATTTCTTGCATCCAGGTAAAGGACCTTAGTAACAAAACAAAATCCCGATAGCCACTGCTACTCTATGCTAACATTCCATTCCAAAAAACAAGTGTAAAAAAAGAATAGTGCAAGATAGAGTTAAAGGTACAGATCAATGGTGACACAGAGAGAAATGGTGAGAGAAAAAAGAGAATCCATAAAACACAGATTAGGCTTCCTTAACCAGTCTGAATTAACACTGCTGTGCACAGTGGTGGTGTGGTCCTGCTGAGTCTTCTACTGTATGGCATCTTGGGATACTGGGAGCCTGTCTGAAATGGGTGCTGACAGATGAAACACTGATCTGAATGCTGAGTGGCTTGGTGCAGAGCTGGACATCGGGTCCAGGTCAAACGCTTTTAGAGGTGAAGCACAGCGGGGAAGATTGGTCCAAAGGTCAGAGGAATGCAGTGGAGATGAAGATAAAGTGGAAGCTGCTGCACTGAAGGAAAGTCAGTGTGTCCAGTTTTTCTAGAGGGTAAAATGGAACTAGGGATGCATCGATTGTGAAATTTTATGCTGATAGTGCCAATATTTTTTTTGTCATCTGTCCCTCCTTCATACCAGGGAAACAAATAAGTATATGCATTATCATAAATCGATGAACTGTTAAAGCATTTCAGACCTTCAACGCACCATATTTGTAAGCATAAATTCAATCATACAAATTCTCCTACATTTATTATTTAAAATCTTTCACATGACAAGGACCATGTGTGTGAAAAATAACTGCTTCCTCAAGGAAAAGAAGAGAGTCCAGTGTGTCTTTTCAGCTTTGTTTCTGCTACTAACTCCATGGCAAATGTAGTTTTTATGTGCTTAACCACACAGAATGCCTGAAGTTTGACTGACTTCTTTCTGACAACACAGCAAGTTTATGGATAAATATCCCCGGCAATCACGTGGATGGAGAATAAATCCTACTCCAATGGATCCACTGGACCTGTGCCAATGAAACAGGACTGGATCTTTAAAATTTCTGTTAATTCTTTCAATGTGAGGAAGTGTCATTAGGGAGTCACTGCTATTAGCTAGTGTGAGCCAACTGGCTGGTTTATAAAAAAGTGGCAAATATGTGGATTTTTCTCTGTGAAATAACTTGGATGAAAAACAAATTTTATTTGAATGGATCTATTGGACCTGTGGCAATGAAACAGGACTGGGTTTGTTTGATTATTATTAATCAATCATACTATTAATCAATTATTAATTATCATTAATTTTGGGAAATCAAAGATGCTTGATTGGTGAGCAGCTTTTATGTTGCTTGTTTGATGTGCTATTTACTTCTGCTGTTGTGGTTGTATCTCAAAACTGTTCAGATAACCGAATCCACCTTATTCCTAAGCCCCATGATGCCTTGTGCAAATTATGGTAGCAACTTCCGCTACTAGTTTAGAACATATGGTTGTCACTGAAACGGGACACTTTTCCTTGTTAAAAAACAATGACTTTGGCATCAGAAATGCAGGAACACGACCTCTTGCACCTCAGAACAGTAACATAATCAAACCACTTCCCACGACTATCTTAGGAGCCTCTGGGTCTTGGCTCCCTGCCAGCTTACAGCCACACCTCCCTCTCCTGCCAGTTTATGACAGCTGATTGTCATTATCATTTGTGTTTCCTGTTCTGTTCTTTCACGCATGCACACACACATACACATACATGCATGCTCTCATTCTTGCACTCATGCACACATACGCACACACACACCCATTCATTCCCACTTACATGCGCACAGACATTCACACACACACACACCTGTTTCCACTTTGTCCAGCCCACTCATTCCTACGCACTCCTTCTCACTACACACACCAGCAATCACTCTCCTCGTTATGTATGGCATTATTTAAGCCCTGTGTCTGCCCTAGTGATTTGCCAGATTATTGTTTGACTGTTTGTCAGTTTGCACTCTCTGTGTTTGTTTATACTGTTCTGCTCGATGCATGCTTGACTAGATGCCCTGCCTGTTATTCGGTACCACATCACTCGGCATGTCATTAGTTTCCTTGTCTGCTTTAGTTTCTGTTCTACACCCTGGACTGTATTTGGACTAATTCGGACTGCTCAAGCCCCATGAGTACCATTTGCCTCGTCCCTGCCTTCCAGTCACGTCTGGAGGTTCTTTCTGGGCTCTCTCTCTTTTGTCCCCCCCCCGCCCCCGCTGCAGCTCCACCTACCCGTGCTTTGGGACATCCTTCTCCTGTCTAGTACTCACTTGTGTGCTGTTGAGTGTCCTCGCAGTTTTTTCCTGTACTCCTGGTGCCATATATCTGTATGTGTTTCTGGACTGTTGAAACTGTTTTTGCACAATAAATACACACAACTACCTCCTGCACTTGGGTTTTAATTCTTCCTGCCTCAAATAGGCAGGAATTCACAACAGTATTGAAAGACCTTCAAAATGATATTTAATTTGTAGGTAGTGTGCAAAAAGTGACCCAGAAAAAGATGATTTGTTTATATTTTAGCTAGGTTGAAAACTCGTGTTCGATCGATCAGGAGTTACATCTTCCACAAAAACATAGGTATTTTTAGAAAGTATGATTTCTAAGCTTTACAATGATACCAGACACTCATGGGGGGTTTCCTGGGACTTTGCCGCTACCAAACAAAGAAAGAGTCATGATTTATGACTTCTCGTTGCCTGTACTCATAATGACACAGTGGGCATTCCAACCAGCACGTCTCCACAGCAGTAAAGTTGACTGAATTTTGTTAAAATACGTTGGACATAATCAAATTTACCTTAGAGCAGACGTACGCCACAACACCATGCTTGAATGTCGTCTGTCACCATGTGGTGAGAAGCCTCCATTTATCCAGTCTGGCACAACCATGAACACCAGCAAGTACCAGAACTACACCAAAACCTTCAAAAAATACAAAAATTAGAAGAGCTGAAATTAGCTGCCATCATCATCATCATCATCATAGCAGTCTGTCGTGGGCGACAATGACTGTTTCATTTACATCTGATCAGATTCCTCCACACAGCTCTGTCCTTGGCCTTCCGCTGCCAGGAACTCCTGTCTATGTCCAACTTCTTCAAGTTTCTTTTTACAGTGTCTTTATATCTGAGCCTTGGTCTACCCTGATTGGGTTTGCCCTCGCATAACTGTGAGTAGAGTAACTGCCGAGGGAGATGCTGGTGGTCCATCCTCTCAACATGTCCGAGCCATTTCAGGTTTATCTGTATTAGCATGTCCTCCATTGATGGTAGACCAGCTCGTTTCAACACTTCTGTGTTGGTTATCTTGTCTTTCCATGAGATGTTCATTATGGCTCAAAGGTGTCTCATCATGTACGCGTGGAGTTTCTTCACCTGCACTCTGTAGACAGTCCAAGTTTAAGCACCGTACAATAGAGTAGCCAGTACTGTCGCTCTGTACACTCTGCATTTCACACGGATAGACACATGTCGATTGTTCCACAGTCTCTCCTTCAAGTTTCCAAACACAGCGCTTGCTTTTCCTACTCTGAGAGATAGTTCATCCTCCAGCCTAGCATTCTCTGAAACAGTACTCCCTAGATACTTGAAAGTCTTGCACTTGACTAGTGGCTCTGTACCAATGCTGATCTCTTCTGGTAGTGGTATTGATAATTGGAACTTTGGCGGTTGATAAAGGCACTCTGTCTTCTTGAAGTTGATTTGGAGGCTGAATTGGCTAGCTGCTCTTGCAAATTTCTCCACTAAAGATTGCATATCTTCCACGCTGTGTGCAACTAGAGCACTGTCGTTGGCAAAGAGCATTTCTCTTACTACCTTTATCAATGTCTTACTCTTGGCTTTAAACTGTGCCATATTGAACAAGTCTGCTTCTTTCCTTGTTTGAATGTATACTTCTTCTGAAGTGTCTTTGAAGGCCACCTCAAACATGGCTGCCAGATATAGCGAGAAGAGTGTAGGTGCCAGCACACACCCTTGTTTCACCCCGTTGCTTACTGAAAAGTCTTTAGATACTGAACCACTCATTGTCACGTTTGCTTGCATACCTGTATGGAGTGCCTCGATCAGGCTGACAAACTTCTCTGTACAGCCATATTTCTTGAGGACCTACCAAAGTCCTTGTCTCGAAACAGTATCGAAGGCTTCACTGAAGTCTATGAAGACTACATAAAGCGGCATGTTCTATTTGATAAACTTTTCTTGAACTTGTTTCAAGCAGAAAATCATGTCCATTGTGCTTCTTCCACTTCTAAAGCCGCACTGGGTTTCTGGTAGTACATTCTGCGAGATGTGTTCACTGAGTCTGTTCAGTAGTACACGTGAGAGAATCTTACCAACAGTGGCTAGCAGTAATATACCTCAGTAATTTCCACAATCTTTCTTGTCACCTTTCTTGAATAAAGGCACAGCATCCTTCCAGTCATGAGGTACTTTCTGGGCATCCCATATCTCTTGGATGAGCTTGTGCAGGCAGTTGGTCAGCTGAACATGACCAAATTTCCACACTTCTGCTGGAATTCCATCCCTTCCTGGAGCTTTACCATCCTGTGTTGTCCTGATAGCTGCCATTAGTTCATCAAAATTTGGTGGTTCATCCAGCTTGCAACAGCTGGTCGCTGCACTAGAACTTCTTTAGCCTCTTCAGTGAGATCTCCAGGGTTGTTTAGTAGTTGGTTAAAGTGGTCTGCAAATCTGTCCAGGATCTTGTCTTTCTCCTGCAAAACCGTTTCACCATCCATAGCCTTTAGTTGGATCAATCCTCTTGGTTTAGGGCTGAAGATTTCTCTCAAACCTGTGAAGAATGTTTTCATGTCCTTTCTATCTGCTGCAGTTTGAAGTTCCTCCGCTTTTTCATCCCATCAGTTGGACTTCATCTCTCTGGTGTACTTCTGTAGCTCACTCTGAGCCTTTGAGTATTTCTTCTTCTTCAACCTTGTGTTACACTGTAGGTTTTCCTGCCTAGTTGTATTCCTCACTTCTAGTAGTTTCTTCAGGTGTTCATCATGCTCATCAAACCAATCTTGATGTTTCCTCTCAGGGTGGCCTAATACATCACTCGCAGTCTGATACACCGTATCCTTCAGTGTTGCCCATTTCTCAACTATGTCATTCTTTGAGTTGTTGCTGTCCCAGTCTTTCAAGTTTTCATCCATTTCCTGTGTAAGTTCTTCCTGCTTCTTTTGGCCTTTCAGTGCACTAGTGTTTAGCTTCCGTGGTGGCTTTGCACCTGTCCTGCAGTGCTGTTTTCGTCTGCAAATCCTAAATCTAGATCTCAGCATAACATGATCAGTACCACAGTCCGCGCCTCTCATTGCTCTGGTGTCCAATACATCCCTTATGTCTCTCTGCCTAACTATGATGTAGTCTAGTAAGTGCCAGTGCTTGGATCTTGGGTGCATCCATGTCTTCTTGTGTGTGTCCTTGTGCTTAAATAGAGTGTTGGTTATCACAAGGTTGTACTCTGAACATAGTGCAAGTAGAAGTTCTCCATTAGCATTGCACTTGCCTACTCCATGACTGCCTAGCACTCTTTTCCATTTCTTAGTGTCCGAACCAACTCTGGCATTAAAATCTTCAACGAGTATCAGCCTGTCATCAGTCGGTATATGCCTGATAGTCTCACGTAAATCACTGTAGACCTCTTCCTTCACCTCTTCTGTGTTGGTCATTGTTGGGGCATATACACTGATGAGTGTGGCATACATCTTCCACTGTAGTGGGAGTCTCAGTCATTATTCTGTTGTTGATTGGCACCGGTTCCTCATCAAGCATTGCTGCCATCTCCTTTCTAACTGCAAAGCCCACTCCTGCTTCTCTCCTTTCATGAGTTGATCTCCCACTCCAAAAGAAGATGTACCCATGGTCTTCCAAGCTGTCATATCCAGGCAATCTTGTTTCACTAAGTGCAGCTATGTCTACATTGTACCTGCTCATTTCCAGGGCCACAAGCGCAGTCTGTCTTTCTGGGCGCTGTGATGTTGTTCTGTCCAACAGAGGGCGTACATTCCATTCTGTTACACACAAGGCTGCTGTTTTCCTCTTCTTTTGTCTTCCTGCTACTAGCTTACTTTTCGCTGCCTGTCGGAGTGTGAACAGATCAGGGTGGACCTTGTAAGCACGGGCGACATCCGAGCCAGTATGAGTTGCTTTCTGATTGACCATTTCATGAAACTGCTTGCAAAGTATTTGAGTACTGCTAGTTTTTGCTGGACTAGCAGCGCATTCTTGGCAGATAAGGTATTATCAGTGGCAAGGAGAAGCCAAGACAAACTGACTCCAGTATCTGTTGCAGTGACTGACCAGATGATAGGTATGTTTATCTCTGCTCTTTGTGTAGTGCATGTCACAATGCACCGACTGGCACAGTCCACCACAGACCTTGCGACAGATGTGTTTATCTTCCAGGATGTCCAGTCTCACCCTGTGTAACTGGGAGTGGTCCACCACAGACCTGTGGCAGATATTGTTTTTAGTTCTGTCAGGATGCCCTGTTTCACCCTTCATGCCCTTGGAAGGGCAGGGATGCCGGTTGAGTCGCCGACAGCCCGACCCATGAGACAGGTAATACCGGTTTTCATGGTTATCCGGTAGCAAACAAGCCAATGTCTGACCTTGAGAAAATCCCACGCAAGAGAGAAAAAAAAGGGAACATCCTGCCTCCAGAAACTAGGCAATCCCCCACTAAAACCACATAATGTATGAAAGCCCAACATGAACAGTAAATCTATTATAATCACTATCATTTCATGTGTTGCTGAAGATGGAGTAAGTCCCAGTGCTTCCGTATAGCAGTATGGATTCAACCTGCTGCTATTCTGAATGTGGCTGGCTTAGCCTCCCTGGACTCAACCTCCACTGCCACTTGAGTAGAAAACATGTATGTGGACTATACATTAAAATTAATTTGAAAAACTTTTAAAAACGCTATTTTAAATGCCCCTGCTACTCTACTCTTACTGACTAATTTAACACTACTGCAGCCGAAACCGGAAGCTCCGCCCATAATTGTTCCTACAGTGGCACCCCCAGGAATAAGGAGAATAGACAAAATCTAAGCTTTCAAACTATGTATGGCATGACTACCAACTCCAAATTTACTACACTTCACTGTGTAGTAGCAAAAACATTGCGTGGGGTATGCACAGTGCTTGCGTTTACATCATGAGGTTAAACTGTTGGCTAGTGCCATTGGTAAATATAAATTTTTTGGCTGATGGACTGTCAATATATCAGTGGATCCCTAGATCAAACTGTGCCTACGGAGATAATCCTCAATGGATGATCATGCTGTGTGCTACAACTGATCAATCGTCCCGCCAGGATTTTGCGGGCCGTTTTTATCATTGTTGCGGACCAAAAAGCCTGAATTTGCGGGAGCTTTTGAAAAAGTTGTGATAAAAGTTGTGATGTTTTTAGAGGCATTTTTGCACTAAAAGTTGTGGGAGAAGGTCAGATTTTAAAGTAGATGCTTTTTAAAAAAGTATATTGCCCAATGCTATTCTATATAATGCCACAAGAAAAGCACAGGATTGTCAAAAATTTCCTATTAAACAGTGATTTATTTGTAACTTAAGCAGAAACTTCTGCTATACAGAAACTTTTTTGTGCAACAGCAAATATATAATTTAGCACAATAAAGTGACAATAAAGTGCTCAGTAAATTTGGCATAAAAATGACCAACATTGTAGACTACTCTTGCTGAGAACTTAAATAAAAAAAGATGAATAAAATAATTATACATTACAACTGCTAAATTGCACTGAATGCATGTTAAGAGTACAGCTTTGGAAATTATGGCTTCCTTACAATAATGGTCCCCAACCACCTGGTACCAAGCACAAAGAAAAAAAAAGTTCATCTGTATTGTCAGGAGCCGAGCTGGCTTGGTTTGCCCGGCTCGGTCCTGGCCTCCCTGTGGGGTTAGGTGCCGCGGTATATGTGTTTATTATGTATTTCTGTGTTGCATCCTTACGACAGTCTCTGCTCTCTGGCCGGCAGCTGTGAGCCAGCTCTCTTTAGCTCACTCTTCTGTAAGCACTGGCTGACAGCCTGTCGGTCCGACCACGCCCCCTCTCTCATTACAGCCAGCTGATTCCCACTCCCGTTAATCATCTTTCCCGGTCCTCGCCCAGGTGCTCCTCATCTCACTATCACCAGCAGTGCATGTACTTAAGCAGCTTTTTGCCAGTCATGCGTTGCTGGGTCATTACATTGCACTTGATTGTCTGCATTGTATTGTCAGTGTAAAGCCTGTTGTCAGGACTCTTACGGCATGTATCCACTCCGCGTGTATCATGGTTCTCTTGTGTCCGCACAGTGATACCGGCTGTGGGACGCCAGCGTGGGTACACGTTTCTTCTCCTGCGTTCGTGGGGCGATGCCTGCCCCGAACACCAACTGTAAGTGTGTTTTTGTATTTTTGTAAGTCTTCACCTTTTGGACTGTCTTGCCTTTGGTTTATTAAATGTGTTGTGGTGTAACCTGCATGTAAGTCCTCATTATTTCATCCTCCCTCTCTGTGCACTGTGTAAAAGCGCACAGAAGTCATGACATGTATTGTCTATCAATTTCTGTTTTTTCTGAAAAATTACTGGTTACTCTCTGTCCGTGCCTGACTGCTGTCTCTCTGTCAGTTTGCATGCCTTGACACACACCTATCTTATCAGATCTTTGCTTTTTGAGTCGCATCGGGAGGAGGGGATCCCCTGGGGCAGTGGGGGTTAGCCGGGGCATGCATTGCTCCGTGTGGGTTCACAGCTTTAAAACTCATTTCCAAGATGTAGCAGGGATTTTACCTCTAAAAATGAATAAAAGGTTACACCACTGGCTGTAGTGTTATATTTGCTCATTTGTTTCTGGTTTCACATCTCTCCTCAGACACGCGCTCCTGCGAAGGCACTGCTTTTTATGCAAGCGTGCTTTTCTCAACACAAATCTGTTCCTTCGTACACGCGTCAGCATGGAGATGCAGGGTGACGTCCACCGGCGGGCCGGGGGAAATGGAGGAAGGGATGGTGTGGGAAAACTCACTGGTGAGTGATTTTTTTTTAAAAATCACACACTCTGTTTTTTGCCGATGTATTCTGTTCATAGTCACTGTAAATGAGGAAGTGGACATGGTGCAGCAATGCATTTGATTGGTTAGACTGATGACGTAGGTGTCTAAGCGCTACTCAGGGACAAATTTGATTGGCGATGTTTGCGGACGATGATGACCATTGGTCAAAATTGCAGGAGAGTTGCAGTGATTGGACAAAGTTGCAAGGTCGCATAAAATTTGTGAGGATTGGTTGAATTCACGTGATTTGGTGCAATCACAACATCGCAAAATCCTGGAGGGACTGATCAGTTATATCAGTAGTGAATATTGTGGATAAATCATTTTGTCCTTAAAGGTGGATTCACACTTCAACGTTTGGACAAACTTTTACTGACATTTTGTCAAACGTCTGGCTTCTGGCAAAAGTTAATGGTTGCTGGTGTTTGTTGGCAAACGCTGGCAAAAATTGTGGTCTTTGAAAATTTTCAGCATGCTGAAAATTGACCGACATTTGGAAATACACGTTGGTGAACGTTGTGTTCATTTTGTAAAAGTTCCTGAGTGCTGAGCTAAGTTATGCACAGTTTACCTAAGTCAGCCAACTTAAAGCTGGGTTCACTCTATAGCGTTCGGACCGACTTTTACAGACGTTTTGAAAACTCAGAGGAATACTCAGTGCAGATCAGCTGACGCTCATATAAAGATTAGTGTTTGTGGAGGCTTCCTGCTGTTCTGGACCTACTTCTGGAGTGAACACATCTCCCTTGGGCATACGTTTACTGGTATTTATTTTCGTTTTGTATTCCTATGTAGTTACTTCTGCATACCCTTTTCCCTTGTTCATTCATTCATTCATTTATCCATCTAAAAAAATAATAAACTAATGCTATAGACTCAAACACTAAATCTACAATTAAAATGTGAATGGAATAAAAAAAAGTTTAGTGAATCATCATATAAATAAAATGATGGGTGACTATATTTTGACTGTTACACCTCTCTCCATTAAAATAACACAAAATCCATTTGTCCAAATGTCATTTATATTTTGACACCACATCAGTGTTGTCTGATTCCCATAATGGAAGTGAACCAATAAATCCTGTAGAATGATTATGCACGGAGCAGAAAATTAAGGACAGTAAATTTCTCAGTGAGAGATTTTTTTTCTTTTGGGCTGTCACATTTTTGGGAGATTTTATATATATAAAACCACACTGGTCACAGAAATAACTTGAATCTGACAAAAGTGGTAATAAATAAAAATTCTATGAAAATTAACCAATGAAAATCAGACAATGATTTTGAATTGTGGTTCAACAGAATTATTTTAAAAAACAAACTCATGAAGCAGGCCTGGACAAAAATGATGGTACCCCTAGAAAAGATTGAAAATAATGTGACCATAGGGACATGTTCAACCAAGATGTGTCCTCTAATTAACATCACAGGTGTCTACAAACTTGTAATCAGTCAGTCGGCCTATTTAAAGGGTGACAAGTAGTCACTGTGCTGTTTGGTGACATGGTGTGTACCACACTAAACATGAACCAGAGGAAGCAAAGGAGACAGTTGTCTCAGGAGATTAGAAAGAAAATTATAGACAAGTGTGGCACATATGTTGGGTTCATATTTCCCACAAATGTATTGTTGTATGTGTATTGGGTGCTTCACCTCTCGTGGGACAAAGAAGGTCTGGATCGGCAGAGATCTGCAGGAGATAACGGGGAGGTGTGAGATTTGGCCTTTTGTCTCAGGGAAGATGCCCCAGAAGGATTTCCGGATCATTGAAGAATGAGAGACAATGGTGACAGATCAAAGAGTTGCATTGTGACTGGGATTAAGTACCAGGTGACTGTATGTTTGCTAAAGCACCATGTGACTTAGGTTTCGATGCTCCAGGAGTATAAAAGTGTGATGTTACATTGATCAGTCTCTTTTCTTGTTGAGAGGATGATAGAGCATGTGTTCTGACAATAAAGCTGAACCTGAGAAATAAACTCAGTCTCATCCTTGAGCACATCCTCTACACTGGTGACCCTACGACAAATTATGGCCGGTGACGACCTTCCCGCACCGGACTCTTCAGGAGCCAGCCGGGCTTATGCAGCTACCGCAAGTCCAGCTGCCTGATTTCTGGCAACATAGCCCGCGTTCCTGGTTTAACACTGTCGAGGCACAGTTCCATCTTCGGGGAATTTCGGCTGATGCCACGAAATTCTACCATGTAGTCGCAAAGCTGGACAGCCTCACAGCCCAGCGGGTGGAGAACCTGACTAACCACCCACCAGACGACGACAAGTATGGCGCAGTGAAAGCCGCTCTCATCCGTGCTTTCACCCCCTCGCTGGGAGAGCGAGCAGAGAAGCTCCTGGTGCTGACTGAAGGAGAGGCAGACAGGCCCGCAGACCTGATGGCGAAGATGCTGAGTCTGAGAGACGATGAAGATGATGGCTTTATCTTCACCCATCTTTTCCTCAGGACGTTACCGTCAGCGGTGAGAGTTACCCTGGCCAGTTCACAGCTGCTGGTCCACCGAGATTACCACAAACTGGGCCAGGAGGCGCAGCGACTCGTCAACGCCCATAGGCGACACATGGCCACGACAGCAGCAGTGGAGCTGAGCGCAACGCCCGGAGACAGTAGGGAGCCTGAAGCTGCAGCACCAGATTCGCTGACGTCAGCAGCGGCGGAGGCCAGGAGACACGGAGCGAGCGACGTCCTCTGCTTTTACCATCGACGTTTCACCGAGAGGGCACGCAAGTGCATTCCACCGTGCCAGTTCAAGCGCTCGGGAAACGCCAGGACCGGGAGTCGTTAGCTGCTGCGGCTCTCGGTGCGACGAACAAGCTGCTCTACCTGACGGACGCGCGATCAGGGAGGGAGTTCCTTGTGGACACAGGCTCCCAGCTGAGTTTCATCACACCTTCCCACGCTGACCGGCTGGTGCCTTCCAGCGGACCCCTGGTGTTGGCGGCGAACGGCTCGACGATCAAGACCTTCGGGGAGAAGACCCTCCCCCTGTCTTTTCACGGCTGGGCATTCGAGTGGACTTTCGTCGTAGCGGCAGTCAGTTATAACATGTTAGGTGCTGATTTTTTGTGCTTGAATGGTTTATTGGTTGATCTTGCTAATAGATGTCTAGTTAATGCACTGTCTTTCCACTCTATTTCCTACACAGCCCGGGTGGTCCCGCCTACTGCACAGGCCAACGTCACAGCTGCGGGTGGTAAGTTCCAAGCACTACTCTCTCAGTTCCCAGCACTCACAGTCCCAACGTTTTCGGCGTCAGTGGCTAAACACGGGGTGGAACATTTTATCACCACTTCCGGCCCTCCCGTTTTTGCAAAAGCTCGGCGCTTGGACTCAGCTAAACTGGCCATAGCGTGCGAGGAATTCGCCAACCTGGAAAAGCTGGGCATCATTAGATGCTCCAACAGCCCCTGGGCTTCACCGCTACACATGGTCCCAAAGGCTGATGGCTCGTGGCGGCCTTGCGGTGATTTCCGCAGGTTGAATAACGCTTCAGTACACGACCGCTACCCGATTCCGCACATCTAGGATTTTTGGGTTCATTTAGCGGGGGCGTGCATTTTTTCTAAAATAGATTTGGTGCGCGGCTACCATCAAGTCCCAGTACGCGCTCAGGACATACCCAAAACAGCGGTAATAACTCCTTTCGGGCTTTTCGAGTTTTTGCGCATGCCGTTTGGACTCAAGGGTGCTGCGCAGACTTTCCAGCGCATGATGGATGCAGTTTTACGCGACCTCCCTTTCGTGTTCGTCTACTTGGATGACATTTTGGTAGCCAGCACGTCTGAAGACGAACATGAAAGCCACCTCACAGCGGTTTTTCGGAGGCTGGCGGAGCACGAGTTAATAATTAATCCAGTGAAGTGTCAGTTTGGGGTGGCGCAAATTGATTTTTTGGGATATCGCGTTTCACCAGAAGGAGCGATCCCTCTGCCCGATAAAGTACGCGCAATAACAAACTTTCCCCAACCTCAGACGGTCAAAGCATTGCAGGAATTTTTGGGGATGGTTAATTTTTATAACCGTTTCCTCCCTAACGCAGCGCAGCTCATGCAACCATTGTACGCGGCACTTAAAAAAACAAAAACCCACAAGTAAAATCGAATGGTCTCCGGAACGGGAGCGCGCATTCTCCCAAGTCAAATCAGCCCTGGCAAACGCGGTTTTGTTAGCTCACCCGGTGCCAATGGCCCGCATGGCGCTCACCACGGACGCTTCCGATTTAGCAGTGGGGGCGTTTGTTGAGCAGTTTGTAGCAGGGAGCTAGCAGCCGCTCGCGTTTTTCAGCAAAACCTTGCGCGATAACGAGTGAAAATACAGCGCGTTCGACAGGGAGCTTTTGGCCCTGCATTTGGCCATCCGCCATTTCCAGTTCTGGCTAGAGGGGCACTGTTTCACCGCGTTTGTGGACCACAAGCAGCTAATGTTTGCGATGGCCAAGATTTCAGAGCCTTGGTCGGGCCGGCAGCAAAGACAGCTGGCCGCGATATCGGAGTTCACCACCGATATTCAGCATGTCGCGGGCAAACATAATGTAGTGGCAGACTGTCTTTCGCGTGCAGTAGCAGCGCCAGGCCCCGTGGGGGCAGGCTCGGCAGCCGTGGCCTCGGGCCAGGGTTGTGGTGCGGAAGCGCACGCAGCCCCGGTCCGCGTAGATTTAGATTATGCAGCCATGGCCGCGGAGCAGGTTAGCGACGCGGATGTGCGTGCGCTCCAGTCTGGACCAACAGGGTTAAGGCTGGAGCACAGGGTGCAGCAAATAGGTATGCCCCCCCCTAATCTGCGACGTCTCCACGGGGCGAGCTGCGTGGCGCCGCCGCGTTTTTGACTCAATCCATTCTCTGGCCCACCCGGAGTCCGCGCATCGATTAAAATGGTGGGGGAGAAATTTGTTTGGCCGGGGTTGCGTAAACAGGTCAAGGAATGGGCAGCAGCCTGCGCAGCGTGTCAGCGAGTCAAAATACACAAGCACACTAGAGCTCCTTTGGAGCCTTTTCACATTCCGGCTAAGCGATTTGATCATGTGCATGTGGACTTGGTGGGTCCTCTTCCGTTGTCGCAGGGGTGCACACACCTTTTGAGGATGGTAGACCGCACCACGCGTTGGCCAGAAGTGGTTCCTCTGGCGTCAACTAGCAGCAGAAGAAGTTGCACGCGCGTTTTTAACAGCTTGGGTTGCGCGTTTTGGAGTTCCGTCGGACATAACGTCCAACAGGGGTCCCCAATTTGTTTCCGAACTCTGGTCATCGATGGCCCACAGCCTAAGGGTGAAGATTCACCGCACTACCGCGTATAACCCCCAGGCTAACGGTTTGTGCGAACGCTTTCATAGGTCATTGAAAGCAGCCCTCAGAGCGTCTCTTACGGATACAAATTGGGTGGATAAACTTCCATGGGTTTTATTGGGGTTGCGTTCTGCACCTAAGGAGGATTTGCAGACCTCCCCAGCTGAATTAGTTTTTGCACAACTCCTCCGTTTGCCAGGTGAATTCCTTCCCGACAATCCTGCGCCAAATTGCCCCCCCCCCCCGATCAACTGTTGCAGAGCGGCACAGGATCAAACACCCTTCCAGGCCGAGTTCATCACAGTTTTCCACGCGTTTTTGTGCCGAAGGCTTTGAAAAATGCGGAGTTTGTTTTTGTTAAACATGATGCACAACGCCCAGGTTTGCGGCCGCCTTATGACGGGCCTTTCAGAGTGTTGGAAACAGGGGAGAAGCATTTTTTGCTAGATTTAGGAGGCAGAGAAGAGTTGATTTGCATAAACAGACTCAAACCCGCTTTTGTTCTGGCTGATGAACACGTACAGTTGGCGAGGGCCCCCCGCCGTGGCAGGCTGCCGAGAAGGCATTCTTCGGACCCCCCACAGAGATGTGCTAACAGTTCTGATCCACGGGTGCAGGAGGACGCTGCTGAAGGAACAATGCCGACTTACAGCAGATATGGCAGGAGGTTAAGACCTAAACAATTGGTGGATTGATTTTTGATATGTGGTTATGTTTTCTGTCATTC
The DNA here is from genome assembly GCA_020510985.1 of Pholidichthys leucotaenia. Lineage (NCBI taxonomy): Eukaryota > Metazoa > Chordata > Actinopteri > Cichliformes > Pholidichthyidae > Pholidichthys > Pholidichthys leucotaenia. Next base: position 250,091,347 of record CM035845.1, on the reverse strand, counting down.
ATTTCTGATGATGTGTTGTCCCTTAGTAGACGTTTGGGGAGGGTTATGTGGCACATATGTTGGGTTCATATTTCCCACAAATGTATTGCTGTATGTGTATTGGGTGCTTCACCTCTCGTGGGACAAAGAAGGTCTGGATCGGCAGAGATCTGCAGGAGATAACGAGGAGGTGTGAGATTTGGCCTTTTGTCTCAGAGAAGATGCCCCAGAAGGATTTCCGGATCATTGAAGAATGAGAGACAATGGTGACAGATCAAAGAGTTGCATTGTGACTGGGATTAAGTACCAGGTGACTGTATGTTTGCTAAAGCACCATGTGACTTAGGTTTCGATGCTCCAGGAGTATAAAAGTGTGATGTTACATTGATCAGTCTCTTTTCTTGTTGAGAGGATGATAGAGCATGTGTTCTGACAATAAAGCTGAACCTGAGAAATAAACTCAGTCTCATCCTTGAGCACATCCTCTACACAAGCATGTTAAAGGTAAAGGCTATAAGATCATCTCCAAGCAGCTTGATGTTCCTGTGACTACAGTTGCACATATTATTCGGAAATTTAAGATCCACGGGACTGTAGCCAACCTCCCTGGACGTGGCCGCAGGAGGAGATGGATAATACGAATGGTAACAAAAGAGCCCAGAACAACCTCAAAACACATTCATGGTGAACTCCAAGGTCAAGGTACATCAGTGTCAGATTGCACCATCCGTCGTTGTTTGAGCCAAAGTGGACTTCATGGGAGACGACCAAGGAGGACAACACTTTTGAAAACAAATCATAAAAAAGCCAGACTGGAATTTGCCAAACTGCATGTTGACAAGCCACAAAGCTTCTGGGAGAATGTCCTATGGACAGACGAGACAAAACGGGAACTTTTTAGCAAGGCACATCAGCTCTATGTTCACAGACGCAAAAATGAAGCATACCAAGAAAAGAACACTGTCCCTACTGTTAAACATGGAGGAGGTTCTGTTATGTTCTGGGGCTGCTGTGCTGCATCTGGCACAGGGTGTCTTGAATCTGTGCAGGGCACAATGAAATCTCAAGACTATCAAGCTATTCTAGAGAGAAATGTGCTGCCCAGTGTCAGACAGCTTGGTCTCAGTCGCAGGTCATGGGTCTTGCAACAGGATAATGACCCAAAACACACAGCTAAAAACACCCAAGAATGGCTAAGAGCGAAACATTGGACTATTCTAAAGCGGCCTTCTATGAGCCCTGATCTAAATCCTATTGAACATCTGTGGAAGGAGCTGAAACATGCCGTCTGGAGAAGGCACCCTTCAAACCTGAGACAACTGGAGCAGTTTGCTCATGAGGAGTGGGCCAAAATACCTGCTGAGAGGTGCAGAAGTCTCACTGACAGTTACAGAAATCGTTTGATTGCAGTGATTGTCTCAAAAGGGTGTGCGACAAAATATTAAGTTAAGCATATCATCATTTTTGTCCAGGCCTGTTTCATGAGTTTGTTTTTTAAAATAATTCTGTTGAACCCCAATTCAAAAGCATTGTCTGATTTTCATTGGTTAATTTTCATAGAATTTTTATTTATTACCACTTTTGTCGGATTCAAGTTATTTCTGTGACCATTGTGGGTTTTTCTTTCATTAACAGAGGGGTACCAACAATTTTGTCCACGTGTGTGTGTGTGTGTGTGTGTGTGTGTAGCAGGCAGAGAGTAGACAGACTGACTGAAAATTTCACGAAAAAAGCTTTATTCCATGGACCAAGAAAATGTTTTTTTCAGACAGCAAAAAACCCCAAAAACAAACAAACAAAAAAAACCAGCTGTTGTTTGCAAGGCAACCAGTAATCCATACTGGCAAAACACGTTTGCACAACAGCACAGCTTGGTGGTAGAAAAAATAACACTGCAAAGACACGAAACCATCCATCAAACCCACACCCATCACCTGTAATCAAACCCACAGACCCACAACTGTCCATAATATTATATATAATATTGTGGATATTATGGACATTATTTTATTTTTTTAATGTATGGTGTGTACATTATATATATATATATATATAAATTTAAAAAACGTCATACACACTATGTTATCACCAAACAAATACTCTACATTGTCCTCTTACATATATATCTTTTTTTTTAACTCCCCCTTCTCTCTATTTCTCTTTTGTTCCTGATTTGTCTGAACTGAGTTTTGATTTAAAAAAAACATCTGTTTTCACCGGCATTTCAGTCAGCGTTTGCCAATGGAGCTTAACTTAGGCTGACTTAGGTGAACTCTGCATAACTTAGCCCAGCGCTCAGGAACTATTACAAATTGAGGACAACTTTCAACAATGTTTATTTCTCAACGAATACAGCTTTGTTGTATCTCAACGAATACAGCTTTGGCCAGCATTTGCAAACAAACACCAACTATCATTAACTTTTGACGACTTTTGCCAGCAGAGCCAGACGTTTGCCAAAACGTTAGTAAAAATTGGTCCAAAGGTTGTAATGTGAATCCACCCAAAAAAGCAGGTCCAGGATGGCAGGAAGCCTCCACAAATGCTGATCTTTATATAAGCATTGCCTGACGCTGATGTCAGAACTGCGCTGAGTATTCCTTTGCACAAGTTATCCTAAGTTGGGAACTGCTACACATACACTAGCCTAAGTTGCCAAAAGTTTGACAACGCTGAATGCAACGCTGGCAAATGCTAGCAAAAGTTTGTAAAAGTTGGTGTGTGCTCACGAACGTAATTTCACCATTTGGACTGATTTCGCTGATTTTTCAAAACGTCAGTAAAAGTCGGTCCAAACATTATAGTGTGAACCCAGCTTAAAAGGCCACCCAACCATCATATTCTTATTTGAAAAAAGCAGATAGAACTAACAAAAATACAGAAAACTATCAAAATCCAACATTTAAATTACAGGTATATACTGTATATATTTTAAATCTAGATCTGTCAAAATAAAGATAACCAAAGCGCTGATACCCTTTATGTTACAATGCTGGTTCTGAGCTGTAGTTACCACTAACTAATAAATTGAATTTGGAAGCATCTTTGAAGATGTCATTGGCTGATATACAGTATATAAAAGCTATGAAATCAAGTGCCTAAAGTCGGATAGTGAAGCTGAGAACTGCATTGTTGTGATGGCCCACGAGTGGGGAACGGTTGGCTGGGGGTTAATCTGAGCCTGGGTAGTGAGGCAGTAATGCCAGGGCTCATGGGGAATTACTGAGGAGATTTGGAGGAAATCTGCTGGCAGCAATTTCCCTGTCGCTTTTATTAGCCTAGATGTGCAATTTGCCGCTGGCTCTTTTAATATGACAGGCTACATCTTGCTTGCATTTTTTTTTTTACCCCCATTTCTCTCAGTACAGTGAGAAAATAAAAATATATGTCACTCTGCATTTGTTAAATAATACTGTATGATGCTGTGCTTTCCCCCCGGGAGCAGTTGCTCATAAACTTGACCTCCTTACAGAAAGGTTAAAGGTCAGATACTGAGCTTAAGATGTGTTTCTTATGGGCACATTAGTGGGGTGAATACTTGGACTCACTTCATGTGGTCAAAGATGCTCTTTTCATTTTGTTTCTGGGCCAGACTGCTGGGTTGTGGATATGTGTGTGGTGACAAACCATATCTGTAACAAACCATGTCACTCCTAATGTAAGCAAACTAAAGTGTTCCTGTCTATAATGCCTATTTTCCTTTCACACTGAAGCCCCAGTCATAAAGACCTGTATGTACCTCTATTCACCTGTAGGTGTAGGTGGGATGCACATTTAAAAATTAAAAAATCTGCCCACACCTGCACATGCAGTTCCATAGACTCACATTTATGGATAACTACCTCTATCCACCTGCATCACACTTACAGTTGAAACCAGATGTTTACAAACACTGTATAAAAACACACAACCTATTTACTTTTCCTCACCGTCTGACAATAAATCAGACAAAACTTTTTCTGTTTTAGGTCAGTTAGGATTACCAAAATTATTTATATTTGCAGACTTTCTTCAAAGTCAGAAGTTTACATACATTAAGATTACTATGCCTTCAAACAATTTGCGAAAGCCCAGATGATGATGATGCAATGGCTTTGGAAGCTTCTGATAAGTTAAATGACAACATTTGAGCTAATTGGAGGCATACCTGTGGATGTATTTTAAGGTGCACCTCATATACACTGCTTCCATTTGTGACATCATGGGGAAATCAAACGAAAGCTAAGATATCAGTAAGAGAATTGCAGACCAAAAGTCTGGATCATCTTTGGGTACAATTTCCAGAATCCTGAAAGTGCCATATTCATCTGTTCAAACTATTATAAACACCATGGGAATGTCCAACCATCATACCGCAGAGGAAAGAGACAGGTTCTGTGCCACAGAGATGAATGTGTTTTGGTGTGAAATGTGTATCAACACCAGAACAAAAGCAAAAGACCTCATGAAGATCCTGGCTGAAGCTGGTAAAAGAGTGTCATTATTCACAATGAAACGAGTCCTGTACCGACATGGACTGAAAGGCCACTTAGCAAGGAAGAAGCCATTATTCCAAAAGCAACATAAAAAAGCCAGATTACAGTTTGCAAATGCACACAGGCAAAAAGGCCTGAATTTTTGGAGACATGTCCTGTGGTCTGATGAAACTAAAATTGAGCTCCTTCACCACAATGACCATCGTTACATTTGGAGGAAAAAGGGGGAAGCTCGCAAGCCTGAGAACACCATCCCAAATGTGAAGTATGGGGGTAGTGGCATCATGTTGTGGGGGTGTTTTGCTGAAGGAGGAACTGGTGCACTTCACAAAATATGAAAAGACGTGTGCGAGCAAGGCGGCCTACAAACTTGACTCAGTTCCACCAGTTCTGTCAGGAGGAATTGACCAAAACTCCAGCAAATTATTGTGAGAAGCTTGTGGAAGGATACCTAAAATGTTTGACCCACGTCATACACTTCAAAGGCAATGCTACCAAATACGATGGAAATGTATGTTAACTTCTGACTTTGAAGAAAGTAATAAAAAATTCTCTAAAAACTATTTAACAAATTTAAAAGTTATTTAGCAAATAGAAATAATTTTGGTAATCCTAACTGACCTAAAACAGGAAAAGTTCAGTCTGATTTAATGTCAGATAGCGAGGAAAAAAAGGATGTGTCTTTTTAAACAATGTGTACTTCTGTTTTCAACTGTACATGTGAACAGGGCCCTGTTCTGACCTACAGGTGTTTTGCTGATTAGCATGTAAAGGATAAGGATTTGACCAACAGTGAATGTGATGACAAACTCATGGACTGATGATAGCTGACAACTGGAAGCGGGTAACCAGGTGTGAATGTTTCTGAAATTATATTTAAGACCTGCTGACTTGCTTGAATAGTACTATAGTGGAAAGTCAATAGCTGCAGACAGGGAGGCATGCTGGAGCTTAATTACCCAGCATTGTATCTTGCTGAGCCATTTGGATTGAAGCTTTCTTCATTCAAGGCAAATCAGACACAGAACGTAATGAATGATTAGCTGTGTGCAAAGATTTAAAGGCAGAGAGCACCTACATTGTACATCTTTGTTCTGATTGCTCCAGCAGACTCTCGGAGATAAGCAGCTATCCCACACCTCCTTTCATTAGACCAGAAGATAAACAAGTACAATATTTTACTTTCTTCAAAATGCTAAAACCTTCCACACTGTTACAAAGCAAAAGTACAGTGCAGGGAAGCCAAGAGGCTCAACCGCAACTTCAAGAATAATGTGCAGGAGCTGTGCCAAGACAAGTGGGAGTGAAAGGTGGGAGGAATAGGAGCTTATAACATTGCCGCATTTCAATCAGCCGCAGCTTTCAATTCTGATCCTGAGCTGGAGCTGGTGTAAGTAAATTGAGATGAAAGCACGATGAGCAATAAAGATGACACACATGGCAGTTTTAGGGAGATCACGTACTTGTATGGTCTATTTAGGGACGCTGAAGATATACAAAATGTTCCCTGATGTGCACCTCTTAATATATGTCAAAATACAGTGATAGAGGGTTACAAGATTACTGTTTGTGGCTGAACCACAAAATATATGGGAAGCAGTCTTTAAATCAGGAAGACAGTTTTTAGGTGTGGAGTGCTGCATTTCATTACACCATATAGGGCTGATAGACTCATCCCATCCCTTCTACTCCTGTTTATCCTTTAGCAGGTGAAAATCAGCCTCCTAGGATGAAAAAGTAAGAAAATGTAGCAAAAAGGCAAACTACGAAGAAACCTAAACTAGCTTTTTATATTACAGAGAGGTAAAAGCAAGTAATGACAGGGAAATAGGCTGATAATTAAGAGCTTAAAAATTAAGTAAATAAAATGCAATTTCAAATGATGTGGCTGATCTAAATATGATTGTTATCCAGGAGTAAGATGACTCTGAAATGTATGAAATAGGGTAAAAGGGGCTATAATGAGTAATAATTGGTGATAGGATATAACGTTGCCAGTGATGCAAATCTATTTGGTGATAGTATAGTAATACTAGAAATTACCAGAAATTACCATAATAACCTGCCAGTAATAAAATGGCACAGGTAGGAGCTGACACTGATCAGGTGAGTATGGGTAATATACAGAAGTGTGGGAAAACTGGGCATTACTTTTAATGAGGTAATTATGTTTTTAATATGAGTCGAATAGCTTCACAATCCCATAGGAATTAAAACAAGTCAATATTTATTAATTTCATCAAAATGCAAACATTGCTTGCCTTTCATTGCATTCCCTTATGTCTGAAGCAACTGCGCATAAAAAATTTACTTCTTTGACTTCTTAAAAGCAGCGCACTGTTGCTGTCATTTGAGCTGTTGTCTCACAGTCCTATGTTCAATCCCACCAGGTGACTGGGACCCTTATGTGAGGAGTTTGTTCTTCCCATACCTTTATGGGTTTACTCCGGGTCCTCAGGTTTGGTACCCAAGTGCAAAGACATGCATGAGAATTTCGTTGATGATTCAAACTTGTACCATGGAGGTCCAAGACCTTGAAGGTTTTCTTTCCAACCACTTTCTTCAACAGGTGAGTTCACAGATTTCCTTCCCACTAATTTCTGATCAGTGAAAACACCTGCTTTATTTGCTGGTTGGAGAGAAAGCACGCAGGGTCTTGGCCCTCCATAGTAAGGGTTTGACATCTAATGCTAACCCCTAACCCTTGTGATGATCTAGCAACCTGTCCAGGGTGTACCACGCCTCCTGACTGAAAGACCTGAGGATGAATAGAAGTGAGAAGCAACAAGTTACTTTTACTCAAGAAACCTTTACAAAATAGTACTTTTCTGAATGATTTTATTGTAGGATACTTTTTACTCTTACTTGAGCACATTAATGAAGAAAAAAAATTACTTACACTAAAGTACATTTGGATATACTCCAAGTTACTTTTGATTTCACTGATTGCAGTTTGAGTTTGAGTCCAGTATTTTGCTCATTTTCACACTTAAAAAAACATTAATTCAGATAATTATTGTATTCTAGCTTGTGAAATATACTTTAATATGCAATGAGAATATGCAGAAAGCTTTAAAAGGGCACAACTTTATGAAAAAAATGTAACAAAATTGTAAATTTCCATCCGTCCATCCATCTTCTACCACTTTTCCGGAGGTCTGGGTCACGGAGGAGAAGCCCAGACTTCCCTTTCCCCAGCCACCTGCTCCAGCTCTCCAGAGAGGATACCAAGGCGTTCCCAGACCAACGAGGAGACGTAGTCTCTCCAGCAAGTCCTGGGTCTGCCCCAGGGTCTCCTCCCAGTGGGACATGCCCAAAACACCTTGAATGGGAGGCGTCCAGGAGGCATCCTGATCAGATGCCCAAACCACCTCAACTGGCTCATTTCAATGTGGATGAGCAGTGGTACTACTCTGAGCCTCTCCCGGATGACTGAGCTTTTCACCCTCTCTAAGGGTGAGTCCAGCAATCCTATGAAGAAAGCTCATTTCAGCTGCTTGCATCCGCAATCTCATTCTTTCAGTCATTACCCAAATCTCTTGCTCCATTCTCCCCTCACTCGTGAATAAGACCCCGAGATACTTAAACTCCTCCACTTGGGGCAGGAACTTGTCCCCAACCTGAGAGGACAATCCACCTTTTTCTGGCTGAGGACCATGGACTCGGACTTGAAGGTGCTCATCCTCATCCCAGCTGCTTCACATTCAGTGGCAAACTGTCCCAGTAAGACCTGTAGGTCATTGCTGGATGAAGCCAACAGGACAACATCATCTGCAAACAACAGAGATGAGATCCTGTGGTCACCGAGCATGACATCCTCTGTTCCCTGGCTGCGCCTAGAAATCCTGTCCATAAAGATTATGAACAGGATCAGTGACAAAGGGCAGCCCTGGCGGAGTCCAACTCTCACTGGGAATGAGTCTGACCGAGTGTTGGCAATATGAACCAAACTCTCACAACGGTCGTACAGAGACCGGATAGCTCGTAACAACAAGGCCGATACCCCATACTCCCGAAGCACCCCCCACAATGAACCACGAGGGACACAGTTGAATGCCTTCTCCAAGTCCACAAAACTGGTTGGGCAAACTCCCACGAACCCTCGAGGATTCTCGAGAGGGTAAAGAGTTGGTCCGATGTTCCACGGCCAGGACGAAAACCACATTGCTCCTCCTGAATCAGAGGTTCGACAGCACTCGCCTCTCCAGGACCTTGGCATAGACATTCCCAGGGAGGCTGAGAAGTATGATCCCTCCGGTCCCCTTTCTTGAAGAGAGGAACCACCACCCTGGTTTGCCATGCCAACGGCACTGTCCCCAACCTCCACGCAATGTTGCAGAGGTGCGTCAACTTTGACAGACCTATAACATCCAGGGCCTTGAGGTACTCGGCAAATCTCGTCCACCCCCGTGGCCCATCCACCAAGGAGCTTTTAAACCACCTTGGCAACCTCAGCCCCTGTGATGGGCGAGTCGTCCCCTTCGTCCACATGCCCTGCTTCCTCTGTGGAAAGCGTGCCAGTGGGATTGAGGAGATCCACAAAATATTCCTTCCACCGCCCAACAATATCCCAAGTTGAAGTCATCAGTGTCCCATCAGCACCATACACAGTGTGGACAGGGAGCTGCTTCCCCCTCCTGAGCTGCTGGACAGTTTGTCAGAATCCCTTCGAGGCCGACTGAAAGTCTTGCTCCATGACCTCACCGAACTCCTCCCACACCCGAGTTTTTGCTTCAGCAACCACCTGAACAGCACTCTGTTTGGCCTGCTGGTACACCTCAGCTGCTTTGGGAGTCCCACAAGCCAACGAAGCTCGATAGGACTCTTCTTCTTCAGCTTAATGGCCCCCCTCACCACTGGTATCCACCACTTGGTTCGGGGGTTTCCACCATGAGATACACCGACGACCTTGTGGCCACAGCTCTGGGCAGCCGCTTCAACAACAGAGGTGGAGAACATGGCCCATTCAGACTCCATGTCTCCAGACTCCCTCGGAATGTGGTTGAAGTTCTTCCGGAGGTGGGAGTTGAAGACCTCCCAGACAGAGGCCTCAGCCAGACGTTCCCAGCATACTCTCACTATATGTTTGGGTCTACCAGGTCTGAATGGCATCCTCCCCTGCCATCGGATCCAACTCACCACCAGGTGGTGATCAGTTGACAACTTTGCACCTCTCTTTACCTGAGTGTCCAGGACATACGGTCACAGGTCTGATGATACGATAACAAAATCGATCATCAACCTGCGACCTAGGGTGTCCTGGTGCCAGGTGCACATATGGACACCCTTATGCTTGAACATGGTGTTCGTTATGGACAAACTGGTTAGCACAGAAATCCAATAACTGAACACCACTCAGGTTCAGATCGGGCAGGCCGTTCCTCCCAATCACCCCCGTCCAGGTTTTATTGTTGTTGCCGACGTGTGCATTGATGTCCCCCAGTAGGACGATGGAGTCTCCAAGAGCAGCACCATCCAGCACCCCAGTCAGAGACTCCAAAAAGGATGGGTACTCTAAACCATTATTTGGTGCACAGGTACAAATGATGGTCAGGACCCATTTCTCAACCTGAAGGTGCAGGGAAACAACCCTTTTATCCACTGGGGAAAACTCAAATATAGAGGCAGCAAGGTGGGGGGAGATACAAGAATACCCACCCCTGCTCATCGCCTCTTACTTGGGGCAACTCTAGAGTAGGCCAAGCTCCAGCCCCTCTCCAGGAGACTGGTTCCAGAACCAGAGCTATATGTTGAGGTGAGGCCGACTATATCTAGCCGGTACCTTTCAACCTCATGCACCAGCTAAGGCTCCTTCCCCCCCGAGAGGTGATATTCCGCATCCCAACAGCCAGTTTAGGAAGCCTGGGGTCAGACCGCCAAGGTCTTTGCCTTCGACTGCCACATAGCATGATCCACATAGCATCGGACCCCCATGGTCCCTCCTGTAGGTGGTGAGCCCACTGGAGGGCAAACCCATGTAACTCCTTTGGGCTGAGCCCGACTGGGTCCCATGGGCGGAAACCTGGCCACCAGGCGCTAGCCATCGAGCCCCTCCCCCAGGCCTGGCTCCAGGGTGGGGCCTCGGTAACCCCATACCGAGCGGGGTACACTGAATCCTTGTTCTAGCGTTCATCATGAGAGTCTGTTGGATCGTTCTTAGTCTCGCCCTTCACCCAGGACCAGTTTATCTTGGGTGACCCTACCAGAGGCAAATTGCCCCGGACAACATAGCTCCTGAGATCACTAGGGCACGCAAACCCCCCACCACGATAAGTTGACGATCCATGAGGGGCATTGTAAATTTAAATGTAAAAATGTCCCAAATTCATCACAAAATGTGATAAATTTATGAGAAAAAAAAGGTAAAATTATTAGATGACAAAGAAAGAAGAATGAGAAAAAAGTTGTAAATTTACAAGAAAAACTTAAATATAGTCTCCAGCGTACATTAAAGAGACAAATGTACACAAAAATCCCTGCAAATTTATGAGAAAATCTTTACAATTTGGTAGGAGTGAACTCACTGCTCAAGTAGCCTAACAAAGTTACATTTTTTTAAACAACTGTCAAATAAATGTAGTAAATGTAGTTTTATTTCACACAAATCTTGCCCATATGCTTCTGGACACATCCTCATTCATCTGATTGTTTTTATCTCATATTATATCAAATCCTTGTAGTGGACAAATGAAAATATATATGGCCATGTAACTTTTTACCCCTCTGCCGGATAAAGTTATGTATACAAGGGTAAGTTGTTACTTTAGGGTAAGTTGTTACCAGTCAGTGGTAAGCTGATAAATTCATAAGACAAAGTACTTCTCTATAGTTTTAATTCAAACTGTAAACAATACACTTTGGTACCATGCTTTATATCTGAAATAAAACGTGAATGCAGTGCATGAGTCCACACAGATAAAGATGTCACACTGTTTACTAAATATGGCTCGAAATCAAAATATTTGCAGATAACAGAGGGAAAGGTGCACAAACTCATAGTGGACTTTTGAAGCCATATCTTATTGAGATAGGATATCCATCCATCTTCTACTGCTTATCCAGGGGTCCGGGTCACAGGGGCAGCAGTCCAAGCAAGGTAGCACAGACTGCAGTCCAGTTCACATAGCAGCACAATCCCCATGATCCCTTCTGCAGGTGGTAAGCCCACTGGAGGACAGACCCACATGGGTACACTTGATCCTTGCTTTTTTCATAGGGATCTACTGGATTGCTCTTGGTCTGGCCCTTCACTCAGGACCAGTTTGCCTTGGGGGACCCCATCAGGGGCAAGTTACCCCTGACAGCTAAGTTCCTGGGATCATTAGAGCACGCAAACACCTCCACCACGATAAGGTGGCGATCCATGCAGGGGGAGATAGGATATATCTAACAAATTCAAATCTATTATTGTGAAGATTATTTCTATCAATAACTTGTTCATTTGCTCATACCTAAAACATTTACAAGCTTTTTTTTACACAAGTATACCATGTTATAAAACATTAACATTAGTAATCCACAATGTCATATAGTAGTTACATGGTAACAATGTGTCCCTGGTCTCTGTAACAACTTGCCCCATCATTGCCATTTAGTTTTGACACAACCAGGAAGTAACCCGGTTCTCCATTCATCCATCCATCTTCTTCTGCTTAATCCTTTTCGGGTCACGGGGGGGCTGGAGCCTATCCCAGCATCTTTGGGCGAGAGGCAGGGTACACCCTGGACAGATCGCCAGTCCATCGCAGGGCCAACACAGAGAGACAGACAACCATTCACTCTCACAGTCATACCTAAGGACAATTTAGAATCCCCAGTTTGATGCCAGTTAACCTAACATGCATGTTTTTGGCATGTGGGAGGAAACCAGAGAAATCCCGGAGTAAACCCACGCAGACACGGGGAGAACACGCAAACTCCACACTAATCACTGTTGGTCGGGGGCTGGGATTGAACCCAGGATCCCCCGGCCAAGGGTGAGTTGCTGTGCTGCCGCAGTGCTAACCACTCCGCAACCGTGCTGCCCTTAACCCGGTTCTACTAAGCATAAAAACAGACACGCCCTTCTGTGGCCCAATAAGTCTAGTTTCATAAGATGACTATGGTCTGACAACTATGAAGAAGACAACAGATTTTCACAGAATTACTCAGAGGTCTCATAATTCATTTATCTGTCCTCTCTCACGTACAAAGGTCCATGCATGACTCATGTGCGGTGGGAAAGTATAGAGCGTATTGCACATGCACTCTAAAGGTGCGTTCAGACCAAACCCGAACGGGCAAATTTTTTGTGGGGCCTGATTACATTTTAACACAATGTAAACATATAACAGACATGAATTCACAGTCTGAATGAGATGCAGACAGGCGAAGCTGCCTTTATAAATGGTAAATGGTAAATGGCACTCACTTATATAGCGCTTTTATTCTCATCTCTTGATGACCAAAGCGCTTTACAGATGCTGCTATTCACCCATTCACACACACATTCACACACTGATGGTGGCATGCTGCCTAACATGGCGCTTCCAGACCCACCAGGAGCAATTGGGGTGAAGTGTCTTGCCCAGGGACACAACGGCAGGATATCTGGGGAGAGCGGGATTCGAACCGCCAACCATGTGGTTATTGGACGACCTACTCTACCTCTCTACCTCTGAGGTAGAGTAGGTCAGTTATAACTTCTGCAGCTGCGTTCAACCTGCTGTGGAAATTCCCAAAACACAGTCATGCTTAGGATTATGTTATCTGACGTGGTCTGGCCTGAAAAAATTGTCCCTGCTCCAAAATTTCCCCTAGATGATGGGTTGTTTACATTGCTAGCCTGCTAGCCTTGTTAGCGCGTCCGTGGCAGGAGTCAGTGGGTAAAAAAACTCTGACAGTCCGATTCAGCTGCAGAGCTCCCGGTCCTTCTAGTTTACTCTCCAATGTTGATACTTTTACTACGGTGACGGCAGAATCTGTAGGCCATTACTAGCTAGCGCTATCCCTCGGACGTGTATGCGCAAAGGTGTGAGATTTGCGTGTGCTTGCCTCTTTCCACTGACTTTGTATGTATTTGCGCCGCCTGTTTGCATTTGGTCTGAAAGCACCTTAAGACTATACAGTCTAAAATTAGAAACACATGCACAACGTGGACGGCGGGGATGAAAAAACCTGCACCGTGTAACTTTTTGCCCTGGCTTACCCTTGGTAATATTCTTACTCAAGTACATTTTTTTGGTGACTACTCTTATTCATATGTGAGTAATTAGTATTTAATATATTCATTAAGTACAGTTTTTGTCTACTCACCTCTGTCTGTGACCCTAACACAGGTGTGTCCAATCATGTGCCATGGAGGGCCAAGACCCTGCAGGCTTTACCTCCAACCAGTGTCTTCAACAGCAGATTCCACTGAATTTCTTCCCACTGATTGCTGATAAGTGAAAACACCTGTTGAAGACACTGGGCAGAAGAGAAAACCTGCAGGGTCTTGGCCCTCCATGGCACATGATTGGACACCCCTGCCCTAACAGGATCAGTGGCTTAGAAAATGAATGAATGACTTCTGACCCTGAAATACGTGTTTCAAGCTCGGTGAAATACCTAGAAATTAGTGTTACAATTATGCATTACTAAAAAGTATATGGCTTTAGATTGAAAATATTCACACATTAAAATCATACACAGTCTGCATTGTGTGGAGAATTCATGGGCCCCTGCAGTGTTGTACCTATTTTTCCATTTCACTACATTTAACTCAGCTCTGACAACAAAGGGGGTGGTTACTGTAGCCTTGAAAAAAGAGCTTTTGGACGAGGCAAAATAATGTTCAAGCCAGTGTGTGAGTTGGCTGCAGATTCAAACTGGGAAGCCATAAGCATAACTGGCAGTCAGCATTGGGCTTGCATACTATTCAGGCCTCAGTGCTGCAACTCTGGGTTGTCTTCATGTGGACCCTTCCAGCAACTCATGGTGCGTGGCTGCAGGACTGTGTTCACATTTATATGGATCTTACTCAAGTCTGGGTGTTTATGGCTCTTTTCTGCTCTGCTGGGTGCCAAAAATGTGCAAATTCACATATCTGGCACTCACAGCAGAACATTAACAAGAAAGTAAATTTGAGGAAACCAATTAAAGGAGCAATGGGGGCGGGGGGGGGTCATGCAATCAAAAGCAACATGTCAGCCATCTGAACTCATCTTCAAAGTTTAATCAGAAACACATTCACATGAAAAGAAAAAAGAAATCCTGAACACGATGTGATGGCCCCAACTGCCATTCAGGAGCTACTTAATGTGGTTTTGAGTAGATTCCAAAAAACTGATATTGTTTCTGCACACTGTGAATATGTGTTATTTATCAAAATTGTGAGTGGATAAGATAAACTAAATATTAGAAACTATATTGAATAAAATATCCAATAAAAAAGATTTAAAAAAAAAACTGAGCTAAAGACAGGATCTGAGATTTCAATATTTTGAATATCTTAACAAATCACAAAGTTTTATTAAAATACTGCTGTTATGAATCATTCAGGTGAATGATGCAGAACATTTTTTATCCCCTCCCCAACATGCTGAGATCCTAAGAGAGAAACAAATACACACTGCCTCTTTTACAGTCCATGGGTAAAGTATTGGAAAAATGTGTTTTTTGAGGAAAACTAGAAAAGTACACTAAGGCGATGCACCTACAGGGACGGAACTAATGAAGCAGGTAATGAATGGACCTGATTCCTAAAACATCAGCTAGCACAGCTGGAGCATAATGGACTGCAAAAACAAATGACTCACTTATCAGCTAAGCGTTGTCTCGCCCACTGACTTTGGCGTAAATACCAGAAACTATTAATGTCCAACTCATTATAAAAGAAGACAAAAGCAACTCTTTGATTAATAGAGGCAAACGAACAGATGGTTGTGAGAAGGTTTACACACCTTTTTCAGATGCAAATCTAAAGTGAGTCATTTTTCAGTGACCGAATGAACTCATTAGATTTTGTATTGGAGTTTATACAAAACCAATGGTTCTCCTTACTGATGAAAATGAAATTATTTAATAGCTGATTTTATGATTAATTTCTAATTAATTACATATGAGTAATTAAAAACTTTAAACCTTTGAGGAAGGCAAGTTCATTTATGAAAGATTCAGAAGATCGACATCGAGTTGTACATTGTCTAGAAATCCAGACCTATGCTAAAAAAGTCTGATGACATCACTATTACATCATCAAAGCAGTATACCAAGACTTTAACAGGCTTGTAGTGTAAAGCTATTATTAAGCATGTTTGCATGTACAGTACAGAGGACAGAGTATGTACTCTCCCAGCAGACATTAGACTGAAAATGGGGGGAGAAACAGGCTGATTCATCACCAGCAAAATGAAGTGGCAGCTGGCCTCCCTACTGGCCCAGTTCTGTTGTCCTCTTGTGTCCTGATGCCCACCTCCTGGCCCGATCTGGCTCACCAGTCTGCTCCCTGACTAGCCCCTGTTACACCCCATCAAGCTAAAGCCATGAGCCCCTGCCTGGAACAAACCCTGCCTGAAGGATATGTGTGCATTTGTATCGCTTTGGACATTGAGGATGTTTGCGCATCTATCAACACAAGCCCTGCTGAGGGTGACACCTGCAAATAACAGTTTAATAGCTGAGTAATGTCTCTGGCCTCCTCCCCAGCTGTGCTGGGGAAGACTGGTGAGGTATGAGGCAACTGAAAAGCCTTTGCCTTTTTTCACCGATACACATGTGTACACATAGATTGGAATTGTTATACACTACTGCTGCCAATCAATTCAGCTGTTCAGTCAGCTCTTTGTTAACTGCAACACTGTCTACAATTAAGCTGTGATTAAGTGTAATTTAACAGTATCAGTGTCAAGATATTTTGTTCAAAATTATAAATAAATGTTGCAAATACAAACTTACCAATTTATTTACCAGAGTAATTGAGCATAATTAACTTTTTAGTCCAATCGATGGTGCTAAATACTCACTGTCTGCTTAGGAAAGCACAGGAAAGCAGTGGCTCATGAGATCTAGCCTGGAGTTGAAACAAACAAGGATTGGGATCGGAAGTCACAATATACAGTGGTGTGAAAAAGTGTTTGCCCCCTTCCTGATTTCTCTTCTTTTTGTATGTTTGTCACACTTACATGTTTGAGATCATCAAACAAATTTAAATATTAGACAAAGATAGCACAACTAAACAAAATGCAGTTTTTAAATGAAGGTGTTTATTGTTAAGGGGGAAAAAATCCAAACCTACATGGCCTTGTGTGGAAAATGTGATTGCCCCCTAAACCTAATAACTGGTTGGGCCACCTTTAGCAGCAACAACTGCAATCAAGTGTTTGCGATAACTGGCAATGAGTCTTTTACAGCGCTGTGGAGGAATTTTGGCCCACTCATCATTGCAGAATTGTAATTCTGACACATTGGAGGGTTTCCGAGCATGAACCACCTTTTTAAGGTCATGCCAGATCAGATGCCCAAACCACGTCAGCTGGCTCCTTTCGATGTGGAGGAGCCGTGGTTCTACTCTGAGCCTCTCCCAGATGACTGAGCAATTCACCCTATCTCTAAGGGTGAGTCCCGCAATCCTACAGAGAAAGCTCATTTCAGCCGCTTGTATCCGCAATCTCATCCTGTCGGTCATTACCCAAAGCTCATCACCATAGGTGAGGGTAGGAACGTAGATTGACCAAGCTTTGCCTTAGAGCTTAGCTCCCTCTTCACCACAACAGACCGGTACAACATCTGCATCAATGCATATGCTGCTCCAATCCGTCTATCAATCTCCCACTCCATTCTCCCCTCACTCGTGAAGAAGACCCCGAGATACTTGAACTCCTGCACTTGAGGCAGAAGCTCGTCCCCAACCCGGAAAGAACAATCTACCCTTTTCCAGCTAAGGACCATGGACTCGGACTTGGAGGTGCTGATTCTCATCCCAGCCACTTCACACTCAGTAGCAAACTGTCCCAGCAAGACCTGTAAGGTCATTGCTCATTGAAGCCAACAGGACCACATCATCTGCAAACAGCAGAGATGAGATCCTGTGATCACCAAACATGACACCATCCGTTCCTTGGCTGCACAGAGATATCCTGTCCATAAAAATTATGAACAGGATCGGTGACAAAGGGCAGCCCTGGTGTAGTCCAACTCTCGCTAGAACCAAGTTTGACTGATTGTTGGCAATACAAACCAAACTCTTGCAATGGTCGTATAGAGACTGGATAGTTCATAGCAATAAGCCCAATACACCATACTCCTGGAGGACCCTCCACAAGAGACCACGAGGTACGCGGCTGAATGCTTTCTCCAAGTCCAAAAAACACATGTAGACTGGTTGGGCAAACTCCCATGAATCCTCAAGCATTCTCAAGAGGCGAAAGAGTTGGTCTGATGTGTCATGGCCAGGGTAAAAACCTGTTCCTCCTGAATCCGAAGTTCGACGAACAGCCGGACTCTCCTCTCCAGTACCCTGGCATAGACCTTCCCAGGGAGGCTGAGAAGTGTGACCCCTTAAAGTTGGAACACACCCTCCAGTCCCCTTTCTTAAAGAGAGGAACCACCACCCCAGTTTGCCATGCCAAGGGCACTGTCCCCGACCTCCACGCAATGTTGCAGAGGTGTGTCAACCAAGACAGCCCTACAACATCCAGAGCCTTGAGGTACTCAGGGTAAGCCTCACCCACTCCTGGGGGTCCGGCCACTGAAGAGTTTTTTAACCATGTTGGCGACCTCAGCCCATGTGATGAGTGAGTCATCCCCCTCATCCTCAAGCTCTGCTTCCTCTGTGGAAGGCATGTCAGTGGGATTAAGGAGATCCTCAAAGTATTCCTTCCACCGCCTGATAATATCCCCAGTCATAGTCAGCAGGACCCCATCCACACCATACACAGTGTGGACAAGGAGCTGTTTCCCCCTCCTGAGTTACTGGACAGTTTGCCAGAATCTTTTCGAGGCCGACTGATAGTCTTGTTCCATAGCGTCACCAAACTCCTCTCACATCCGAGTTTTTGATTCAGCAACCACCCGAGTTGCACTCAGCTTGGCCTGCTGGTACACCTCAGCTGCTTTGAGAGTCCTACAAACCAACCAAGCTCGATAGGGCTCTGTCATCAGGATTACGCAAAACCTACTGGAAAAATTTGGAGGTACAGATCAAGGTACAGACGAAGGTATGGACAGAGAGATGGGTGGGATGAGTGGACAGAGCCTTGGCAAGGTATGTGGTCTTTAAGTGCCCTCTAGTTATATTATACGTATATTGTAATATTGGTAATATAAATTATAAATGTATATGCAGTACTGAAGTCTTCCCTGGCAAATGTTTTCTGCATGTTTCATATTAAGTAGCTTGGAACAAATGGCCTATTTCTTCTCAGTACTACCAACATTCCTCCAAATGTTGATTTGTGAGGATTCATCCATGAAGTCCAGGATAGGAAAGAGTCACTGAGTGAGAACCATATGAGTCACATACGTATGCAGGATCATGGTGTCTTTGGCATTTTCTAGTATAATTTGCACCTTTTTAAAGTCAAATAGCCTCAGCCAACTGACTATGGAGACAGAATGCGGGGTTCACCCATCTTTTGCTGAGCACACAAAGAATATCTATCTATAAGCCTAATTATTACTGACAGATGGATGGCAGGGTCACAGCAGATGCACCCACTTAACGCTAAAACCACCACTGCACCGCTTGATCTTGATGTTCTTGTAATGCTAAATCTCAGAGAAATGAAATGAGACTGACAGCACTGAATAATATGGCTGAGGGGAGCGGGGAACAGATAACACTCTGACCATGCAGACTAATTAGTGAGGAGGGAATGACTAAACCAGAAACAAAGATGAGGAGTGAAATAAATTTGATATCTAATCACAAAATCTTTTGATTTTCATTAAGTGATAATTACCCTTCATAATTTCTCCAAGCTGTGTTTACTCTGACTATCATGGAAAGATTTAAAAAAAAAGCCCAAGACACAGATAGGCAGTCAGACCACTCCTTTATGACTGTCAGTACCAGCTGACTGTCATTCATCCCCCCACTCTGCTATCTCCACCGTGGTCAGTAAATCACTGCATCTCTCTTTTCGCCTTTCCTGCCTTCTGCTGAGGTCAGCTGCAGGCAATTCAGACATGAGAAGGAGGTATCCATCATTTTTTCTTTATATGTCCAAAGCTTCTGCCGCTTAATGTAGCCTGAGATAGACCGAAAGACAATCCAATCAGCCAGCTGAGTTCCAATCCTGCCACATTCTTGTGATTTCACTATTTTTGGACTGAAAAGCACACTAAGCTACAGAAAGGGAGGGGCATTACAGTGATCCAAAAGCTGATAGAGAGTAGATGCATATCGCCTGAGTCGGTACATTTGGGATACACACTGGGTAAGTTAAATAGGAGGATTGTTGAAGGAAATAGTTTTCATGATGTGCTTCTTAAAAGCAGACAAGGAGTCAGTGTACTTGCAGAATTGACAAAGGCTCTCGTAATTTTGAAGAATGTCCCATCATATCCAACTGAATTTGAAACAAGATGGATATGGAGCATTTCCAGCTTCTCAAGACTAATAAGACATTCTCTGGAAGAGAATTAATGCCCACTGCATTGAGCTTCATCATTGGTCATACTCTCTGATGTGAATATATTGTCAAAACAAAGAAAAGCAGATTATGTATGTTAAAGACAGTGGGTAGCTGACATTATGCCCCAGAGCCAAAAAGAGGATATTAACCTCCCTTTGGCTTGCACGGAGACCAGAGAAAATCTACCATCTAACCAGTTTTAAACCCCAAAATCCTCTTCTGGTTTGCTCACTACACAGCCTCCATTTGGATGTCCAGCCCTGGGTTGTGGGGAACAGTTTTACGCTGATCCATGAGATAAGAACAAGAGTTGGGAAGATAAACTGGTCAGAGAGCTGTTCTAAAAAAGTACTGGTTCCCTACTTCAAAACATATCTCATAACACCTGTGCTGTGTTCGGAAAGTTCCCTTCCTCCCTCCTGGGGTTGCCAACTTTCTCACAGTCAAATAAGGGACAAAAATTTTAAACTATTGCTCGGTGCCAACAATGTTGTGGACATTAGTATTGTCATAATACTGTGATTTTTTTTTTTTTTTTTTTTTACCTTGATAATACCTTAAAAAAATACTGATATTCAATGTCATGTTTAGTACTATAAGGAAAAATGTACCACACTGTATACCTAGAAATTTCAGATTTTACAGAATACAGAATCTCAGTTTAAAAATGTGTAATGCACTTTTTGAACACTGCTTTCGAACACTGGTACTCTGGGAACCAACGCATGGCTTTCGCCGCCCAGGACGGCCATTAACATCATCCGTGGACACTCTGAAGGGAGACACTGGGGTGGCCAACACTGGTGACCTTGCTGCTTGTATGCTAGACCGTGAAGACTGGACCACTAGGTGTGCAGCTCGGCTGAGGCTGCTCTGACTGACTGACCGCTTTCAATAACAGGAAAACTAATCCTTGACTATCATAACAAACAAACAAACAAATGCTAGAGAGAACATGACCCCTGCATCTCTCCATGTTCTATTGAGAAAATCTGACCAGTGAAGAGAGACCTTGCTGTTTAGAAACAGAAGTTTAAAAAGAAACAGTTTTGGTGGCTCATCTTAAAAGGAACTCCGATTATATTGGCATGTTAGCTCTATATGCTTTATTTTTATGTTACTAACATAACTATAATATAATTTTTTTGAAAATAATTCCGTTTTATATATTTTTAAAAAACTTTATTACGATGTAAATTGCCATTATTGTTTACATCGCAATGCATTCTGGGTAGTGACGTAGAAAGGTTGCAGCCGTTTTTTCTGTCTTATACAAGCCAAGAAGCGAAGCTACGAGCTACTGCCATTTGTCAGTGAAAATGCCACAATGGAAATTACATCCAAAAGCCACGCAATCAAAGGGAAATAAAGAGAGCGGGGTGAGCCTCCATAGCTTTCCTAAAGAGGGAAAGTGGAGGAAAAAGTGGGGCGGCAGCGGCTCAGCAGGTAGAGCAGGTCGTCTAATAACCCGATGGTTGGCGGTTCGCATCACGCTCTCCCCAGATATCCTGCCGTTGTGTCCCTGGGCAAGACACTTCACCCGCATTGCCTCCAGTGCCCATAACACTGGGTATGAATGTGTAAAAATGTTTTAAATGCTCGGTGGTGGCCGGAGAGGCTGCTGGCGTGGATTGGCAGCCACATTTCCCTCACTCTGAGTGTCTGTGATCACGCGCTGTACACTGTGATAATAACACAATATCGCTCAAAGCGCACGAGTGTGCACTTTGCGCACCAGTGTGGCGGATGAGATAAGGGAACCAGTGTGGAGGCACGGAATAATTGCAGGCAGGACACGCGAACTGAAGATTAAAAGGGTGTTTATTTCATACTCCAGCGCTGTGGAGCGGGCCCCTTTTTTTATTACTTATTTTGTACTAACCACAGTGCGCAGTGGGCAGCATAGTTTACCCTCGGCCGGGGGATCGCGGAGATCGTGGGTTCGATCCCTGCCCCCGGCCAACAGTGATCTGTGTGGAGTTTGCATGTTCTCCCCGTGTTTGCGTGGGTTTACTCCGGGATTTCTCCGGTTTTCTCCCACATGTCAAAAACATGCAGGTTAGGGAGTTAAGGGGCGCTTGCGCACGCAGCGACTGGCAGCTGGTGGCTTGTCACCAGACTGCAAAACAAATCTACCTATGGGTACAAAATAAGTAATAAAAAAAAAAAAAGGGCTCGCTCCACAGCGCTGGAGTGAGCTTCGTGCTGGAGGATGAAATAAACACCCTTTTAAACTTCAGTTCGCAGTGTCCTGCCTGCACTTATTCCGTGCCTCAACACTGGGTTCCCTTATTTCATCCGCAACACTGGTGCGCAAAATATTGTACTTTATCATAGCGTGATTAATACATATGTCAGCTGTATCAAGTGTTGTGGGATGTCTGGTGCGTGTGTTTGGATGGGGCAGCAGCTCGGTGCGTGGACGTGAGTGAGTGATGGCGTTTGCGCAGCCGAGGCGCCCCCCCCCCCCCGCCTCCCCGGTGTGTGTGGCGACGGTGTGTGATTTGGTGCGGATAAATAGAAAGAGCGAGGCGACCAGAGCAGGTAGAATTTGTTGCTGACAACAGTGCGGTATATAAATAAAGCCCCAACGCTTCAGCAAAACGGCCTGTGCTTCTGTGTACCACAAGAGTGAGATTTACTCGGGAATTGACCGCGGAGGAAGATGCATCTCCCCTGCGTCCCAAAACCACAGTTAGGAGACGAAAGGCAGGAACAGTCAACACAAGCGTGCGATCACTGACATGTCTCATGCGCGCGCTTTGAGCGATATTGTGCTATTATCACAGCGTGATTAATACATATGTCAGCTTTATCAGGCATGCGCACGATCACAGACTCAGAGTTACGGAAATGTGGCTGCCAATCCGCGCCAACAGCCTCTCCGGCCACCACCGAGCATTTAAACATTTTTACACATTCATACCCAGTGTTATGGGCACTGGAGGCAATGCGGGTGAAGTGTCTTGCCCAGGGACACAACGGCAGGATATCTGGGGAGAGCGTGATGCGAACCGCCAACCATTGGGTTATTAGACGACCTGCTCTACCTGCTGAGCCGCTGCCGCCCCACTTTTTCCTCCACTTTCCCTCTTTAGGAAAGCTATGGAGGCTCACCCCGCTCTCTTTATTTCCCTTTGATTGGAAATTACATCCAAAAGCCGCACAATGTGGCATTTTCACTGACAAATGGCAGTAGTTTGTAGCTTCGCTTCTTGGCTTGTATAAGACAGAAAAAACGGCTGCAACCATTCTACGTCACTACCCAGAATGCATTGCGACGTAAACAAAAATCGTAATAAAGTTTTTTAAAAATATATAAAACTGGGAATTATTTTCAAAAAAATTATATTATAGTTATGTTAGTAACATAAAAATAACGCATATAGAGCTAACATGCCAATATAATCAGAGTTCTAGTGTAGGCTCATTTGTAATTTTGTGTAATTTTTTTGGTAAAAGCAAAAACTCATTTGATTTTGAAAGAAGATATCATAAGTTTAAAAAGAAATTAGGGTGCCATTTTTTCTTCACATTCTAAGGGTCCGAAATCCAAGATGGCGGCCAAAATAGCCGCCGTTTAGCAATAATTCAATATCTTCGCTAGTACACATGATATAATTACAAACAAAGTATCTAAACATAGGTTTTCTGACACAAGAAAACCAATGGAATCATCAAATTTAGGCTAAAGTTGTGATTTACATGCCTACTTTCAAGATGGTGTCCAAAATGGCTACTGTTTACACTAAATTCTACTTATTTCGACACCGTAGTCCATACAATGATATTGGAAATATTTTTCCGTTTCTTGCATCGTAGATATGTACAGTGGCAGCAAGCGTGCATAATTGGAATGGTCGTGTGCAAAGAAGTACTTTATAAGTGCTTCCAGACTCTGCATATGTAGCAATATGTCTCATTGTCTGGTTGCTCGAACAAACTGAAGAATGGTCTCAAACTGCTTCATGTAGTTGCTGATGAAACGCTGAATCTTGTTTGCAGTGCCTTCAGATTGTTTGATCTTTTTGAATATGTCCCTGGATTCAAACATTTCGATTGTTTTTGTAATGGCATCGCTCAGGTTATGTCTGCTTTCTGGGTCCAGATTGATGTCTTCCTTATACGCTTCTCCCAAACGAGTGGAGGTTTCTTTCAAGAAGGCTTCTTCATCGGGCTGAAGTTGGAGAAACTTTCGGAAGAACAAGCTGTACAAAGCGAGCAAGGTAACTGTATGAGCTTCCAGTGCCCGATACATGTGTTTTCCATTGAGTATTTGTGTTACTGTTGTTGGTGAGTATAGTCCAGCTTTGACCCATGCTTGGTCAATACCACTCCCTTCCACATATTTACCCAAGGCTGTCAAAGCCCAGAAGACGATGTGGAGCTCACCAGGTCAAAACAGGAACTGCTTCTTGATGTCCTCACGCTCCATCCACAACTTCATGGCCATGTCGTATAGCTGAAGATCAAGAGTCACAACTGTGATAGATTCTGGTCCCATGGCATGAGTGGCGATAGCACGTGCTCTCATCAGACCTGTATAGAGAGTGTCATACTCTGTTGGAGGTAAGCGTATGAGTGGAGGTACTAGGGCAATGTTTGTCCTCCGACCAGAAGGGGACAACAAAGAGTTGAAGGCCCCCCATGTTCCTGGACAAGAGGTAGGTTTGACTTCTACTTCAGTTTCTTTGAAGTCCAAGCATCCAGTAATCCATGCCAGATCCTTCTCCTTGTTCGGCTCTGTGCTAGACGTGCCAGAGTTCAGTGTGCAAGCACACTTTTTGGCTGTTGGTACCGGTTTGTCACATGGTAAGATTTCACATGGAACTGTAGCCTCCAACGTTTCAGAGTGTGATGAACGATCAATGTCAATTGGTATTGTTGAGTAACTGTCAGATGCAGTCTGATATACAGCAATGGCAGTGCCATGGAGTGTATTCATCCCGGAAGGTGTGGATTCAAGAAAATCTATGTTGTCCAGGGCAAACCAAACAAACATATCGTGGACCAACCAAGGTGGACAATAAACTCCTCCTGTGGAATTCATCCGCTCAAGAACAGCATTTGCGATGGCAGTCTCTATTTCCATAACCTTTTTGTATGGGACAGTGAGGTCTAGTTGGCTTAGCATCTCTACAAGGGACTTTGATCTGGTGCTTTTGTGTACCTCTAGAGCTAATCCGACATTGAGGGGAGTTTCAGTTCGGTGTTTGAAAGCGACATTTTCGTGTTTTGTTTCATAAGTAACCTGCCGATCAGTCTTGTATGCACACACGAACTGCTGCGCCAGCACAGATGCACTTTGATTCATAGATTCGGCCCTGCTGGTAGTTTTAACTTCATGCAAACCTTGGATAGCATGTTTGCAGAAGAGTTGGAGCAAAGCCGGTGGTTCATAATTATCAAATGTTCCTTGAAATTTCCACAGAGGTGCGTTTGCAATGTCTTTTCTCAGGATTTTAGCAGCTTTGAGAAGGACTTTCACATCTTCTCTTATGTGTTTTGGGTCGCTGGCAAGAGCACCAGCTAACAGGGTTTCCTTGGCCTTTGTAGAAAGTACTTGTTCTGGTTTTGTTTTGTCTGGAGGTCTGGTGAAGTGCACATCAGGGATATTGTCCAAAATCAGTTGCTTTAGGTATGGTTTGTATCGCGGATAATCTGGTAAAGTAAACCCGTTTGCTTCCAGCAAACATACATAAGATTTTTCAATGTTGTTCATATTCAAAACAGATTCATGCGTTGAGTTGTTAATTTCTGTTTCCACCATTTCGAGAATCTCTACATCAGACACTAACTGTGCGAACTTAATATCATCTTTTGGGAGTTGTCTCTTCGCCTTTTCTATGTCTCATTTTGCATGGCTTAAGCACAGCAGGTGATACTTCATGTCCTCTGCAACTGCTGTTAAAAGATCTGATGATGCAACAACATTGCTCAGTCTGACTTTCAACTGTTCATTTGTTGTCTGTTGGCCAATTGCCTTGAGCTGATCTCCCATGTTTTCAGTTGAGACATCATGCAAGTTGTCTGCTCTCTCTTCTTGGCAAATGACACACATCTCCTTGTCGAAAGTCTGACGTCTGGTACATATAGGTAGTGACGTAGAAGTACAGGTAGAAGTGGATTTTGATGGTCGTCCTTTTTTCTTCTGTTTTACGTCACTGACACTGCCTGTTGCTTGTCCCTTCTCATATCTCCTTTTTGCTCGTTCAACGTATGTTTTGTTTGTGAGATCCTTGTAACATGTCTTGTGGTAGGAAACACTTTTCTGTAGCAGTTCATCGGCAGACGAACCACTTATGCGATCCTTTAATGCAGAGAACTCTGTTTCCCCGTATGAACATCGAACATCAGTTGATGCAATTAGTTTCTCTACTGAAAGCAAAGAAGGGTGAAGCACATAGTTTGTATAATCTGTTTGTTTGCTCCTCAGCTGACAAATGAAGCAAAGTTCAAAGTCCACAGTTTTTGACTTCTTTTTAGATGAAGACTCTGCCATGTTGGTTAATATATGGACTCTAAGCTACGTTATGGTTGCTGTGGGTAATTGTTTCCTGCAAATACAAAGAAAATACATCTTTGTATACACATATACACCAAATGTTCAAACCTTAAGCTAATGCGGAAAAACTGCGTCCAGCGACTGCATTCAACCATCAATTATGGGGCTGCCGTGTTTAATTCAAGATGGCAGTCTGTCTGAAACACAAAATAAAAAGATTAGTAATCACAGGGAAGTTGTTATCCATGTGGAAATCTCTATTTAAAGTTAGTTTTATAAGTAATAGATGCTGAAAAAAATATTGGAACCAGATTTATATCAATCGTTATGTCTAATTTATGCCGTTTTTGTATCATGGCAGCCATCTTGGATTTCAGGGCATTAGAGCGCGAAAAAAAATGGCACCCTATTTTTTTCTTATGTTTATATCATATTCTAACAGAATCAGCCGAGTTTTTGCTTTTACCAAAAAAAACCCCACAAATTTTTATTTCATGACAAATGAGCCTACACTATTCCTTTTAAGTAGCATTTTATTATTCTTAATATCTATTTTTCACAAAATGGGTTTTCCCCCTTAGATTCCTTAGATAAGTTTGTGATTTCCTTTAACAGCAACGGAAATAAGTACAAAAAAATCCCATATTCTAAATAGCACATGGAGAGGGTTTAAGGCTGTAGTTCAACAATCAGACCACCCATCAATTTTATTCAAAGGTGTAGAACAACCAGCACTGAATGGACTCATGTCTATGAACACAGATTATTGCCATTGATAACCATTATTCAGTGCCTCCAAAGTATTTGGTCATGTGACCCACAAACTCCATGTTAACAAGTGAAAAAGATTTTAGAGTCAGATATAACGTGAATTTTACCCCCCTCCCCACCCCACCCACCCCACAAAAAAAAAAAGGATAGGAAGGAATTTGCTCTGCACAGGGTTGTTTCCTAGTTTTGGGGGGGCCCTATGCAAGATTGCAAATTGGGGCCCCCTAGTGCATCAGTCTGGTACACCAGATGAAATCAGGCTTCCCATTTCCCAGCAGCCCTTGTGGGTGGTGGAACATGTTAAATGTTTAAAAATAAGCATTGCACCCTTAGACTGTGGTCCCCCTTGACTGGGTTTACAATCTAATATCGGTGTCACTGTTAAATTGTAAGCTAAAGTATCTGCAATATTTGAAAACAAACTCCAAACAAGCTGGTGATCTCAAGCCCTGGGTGACAGTGGGGAGGAAAGAATATGGCCTTTAACAGGAAGAAATCAATGGCAGAACCAGACTGAGGGAGGGTCAGCCCTCTGACTAAGCCATTTGGAGATGAGGGTAAAGAGAAAAAGAAAAGAAGAGAATATAGAAATAAGTGTGACATACACCTTTGCTGATTCACCATGCATTTATCAGCTCTGACTTTCAAAGTGGGAGTCCAGCAGTAAAGTGTCTGAGGGTCAATTCTACATCCATAACAGCAATAATGAAACAACAATTTTGGGGAGAAAAAAGTTCTGTTCTTTCTCTCGTGTAAAAATTAAACACAGTTTGCCACTTGTTTGGATTCTGCTGCAATGACGTATTAAGATTCAAATCATGTTTGCTTCCCATCTTGATAAATGGAAGGAGTCTGCAAAAAACTTCCCTAAATGGCCCTCTGGCATGGCTGGGGAATAAATTGAGCTAATCAAGGGTGGCCTCACAATCACTGCATCCACAAAGTAATCAAAGAGTTGAAAAGGGAACACACCATGCATGCAGATGCAGGAGTGTCTGTGTGTGTGAATTTGTGTCAGAGTCAGTTTCAAGATAACTCCTTGTCTGGGTACTAAAAGCTACTTTGGAGAGCTGCAGCCATAATTGGCACTTTTCCTCCATTCATTGTACATGTGCCTTGTCATGGTGCATGTAAAGCCTTCCTGTCACAGCAGCATGGAGGGAGTAAGCTCGCCACCAAGTGTCTACATTAATAACCACCTCATTCAGCTGACAGGTTGCTCGGGGCTAACCCCCGAGAAATGTAGATATACGTACCCTAGGAGAAGATGCATGGTAAACTAAATGTTGACACTCAATAAAAATGAGCTCTTCGGCTCAAATGGCTTTTTTTATGTCAAGATTGAACCCTCAGTGGATACAAACAAATGACTGAGAGGGGGATGACTTTGCAAAGTCACAGATAGCTTAACCCTCCTCCCACAAATCCCCATATGATTTATTCGGTTCAAAATGAAACAAGGCCAAATAGCAATCTACTCCTCTGGGCCTGATGACCACAGAATAAATCCTGGGATTTGGGTAAAACAGCGCACCTGGTTTTCTTGCTAATGGGCACGCTCACATTCCCTCCAAAAAGTGTTTCCTGCAGCCAATTTAGTCACTGGCAAGGATATTCCCAGAGGTGGCAATCGTAGCAGGCAAACACTGAGAATGTGTGTGTGCTTCTTTGACCGGTTCCCCCTCTGGAGATGAGGCTGAAGCGTGATGGATAACCGCTCTGCCAAGAAGCCGTTCTTTTCTACAAGCCCGGGTCCTGTCCCCAGGGCTGTGGCAACACAAAACTGGGCTGGAAAGGTAAATTCTACACAATTTCCACTTGCTCATACCATATATTTTAAGGTCAGAGCAGTGAATGCTAATTTAATTCACAAGACAGATGTTCCACCTTTTAAAGGCAGCCTAACCATTGGTGGCCTAATGGTTAGGGATGTGGACTGGTAAGTGGAGGGTCGCGGGTTTGATCCCTGTACCGACAGGATTAGATCTGGGTGGGACAGATGACATAGCAGTGTTTGCCTCACCCTCCTTAACCCCACTGTGGTGCCCTTGAGCAAGGCCCTTAATCCCAACTGCTCCAGTGGAGCTGCTCAGTGGCCACATGTCAGTCTGGGATTGTACTGGGCAGCTTCCTGGTATGAATGTGAGTGTGAACAGGGTGTCCTTGAAAAAAAGAGAGGTTGCCTCTCAGTGGAACTACCCTGGACAAATAAAGCAGGATTAATCTCCAGAGAGGCTAATATTTTTTTACATGATATAAATTCCAAAATAAGTGTAAAATTTCTGCACCTTTTGCTAATGTTAATAATGGACAGAATTTACAGATATTAAAAAATAGCACAAATATTTAAGATTTCAAAGGTTAGATGATTAAAAAATACAGAGTTTGATTCAAAATATATTTAATTTTTAGATGAAAACAGCAATGTTTTCATGCCATGATGTATGGCTAAACTGTAATTAATTTATTCATTGCACTAAAGAAAAGTCCAGGGACAAAGATTTGAATCTTTTGCATTACAGCAACAATTATCTACAATACCCTTTGTTAGCGCTTATACTTACTGACAGCACCAATATTTGGCTATGAGAACGGGTGGGGGAAATAATCATTTTAGATGCATGTGAAAGATTCTGAACTGATGTCTTAGGCCTATAGTTAAAAATGTTGACGCTGCCAGGCCTTCACACGCATGTGGAGCTTAACTCGGCTTGATAGTGGAAGGTTGTTAATGTTACTGTTGAACTGTATTTGCTATGTTTGTTTTGAATGTAGCTACTGCCAGGCCTCCTACTTTTTACCTCTTTTTTTCAACCCAGCCGGTTGAGGCGGATGGCCGCCCTCTATGAGCTATGGTTCCGCCTGAGGTTTCTGCCCGTTAAAGGGAAGTTTTTCCTCGCCTGTGTCGCCACAGTGCTTGCTCTTAGGGGTCTCTGCTGGGTTCTATAAATTTGAGAGCATGGCCTAAACCAACTCTTTTTTGTAAAGTGCCTTGAGATGACCTATGTTGTGATTTTAATAAAACTGAATTGAGGTCCTGTGTGAAGTTTCCAGAGTCAGTGATGATTTGGGGAAAATGTCATTAGTGATGTTTGCCAACTGTGTTTTATCAAGTCCAAAGTCAGCACAGTCATCTTCCATGAAATTTTAGAGCACTTCATGCTTCCCTCTGCTGACAAGCTTAAAATGACCGTACATGGAGCATGCCAAAAGCATGCCATTCAGTAGCGTTCTGAATGATTTCTTTTGCTCAGATGTGGAGCCCAAATTCCAGTTGACCACTCCTTGTGAGATTACTCACTGATTGAGTTATTCCACCCATGAGGTGCATGGAGCAATAATGCAACAATGTGGTGGTCAGTCAGTGTAACCATCCACAGACAATCCTTCCACTGTCGACAATAAAAGGTTACCCAAAAATGTGGACTTTTGTCACAAGTCACAACTGAATGTGTCTTATTCAACCATCAGAAGCTTGAGGAGTCATATTTGAAAGAGAGGCAGCACTGTGAACCGCCCACATGCCTGATGACCGTGTGTGACGACGCCCGCTTGGGATTGTCACGTTCGGCTTGGAATGGCATTCCACGGGAGACTATCGACAACCAGGGGAACTCGATGCACTCGAGGTGTATGGCTCTGTGTGACGCCAATGGTGGACACACTCAGTACTACTGAGTGCTGTGAACCCTGACCACTCAGTGTTTAAGCTGCCATAATTGGTGAATTGTTGGCAGAAAAGTGAAAATGTTGGGGGAAAGTTAATTTAAGGCACGGTACAAAAATGAATGGTCACCATAATTGTTATGCTGAAATATGTGAATATTGTTCAAAAAAGAGAAAAAAACGTGACTTTGTGCATTTATGTTTTTGTTGAGTGTACTAAAAATTAGTTCTACCCTGTTTACATTTTTCCAAAAAATAATCACTTTCAAGAGTCAAGTACATCATGCTATTACATAAATACAATATGCAATTAATGTTTAAATCTGATAAGACATACAGCTCTGGAAAACATTAAGAGAACAAAGAGACTGCAAAATTATCACATCTGGTTTTACTATTTAGACATATGTTTGAGTAAAATGAGCAATTTGGTTTATTCTGTATCTTACTGAAAACAGCTCACCCAAATTCCAAGTCAAAATATCATCATTTAGAGCATTTATTTACAGAAATTGACAACCGGCTAAAACAACAAAAAAAGATGTTGCTTTGAGATCAAATAATGCAAAGAAAACAAGTTCATGATCATTCTTAAACACTACAATACCTTAAGTTTTAGCTTAGGAAGAACTCGGAAATCTGTATTTGTGGAATAACTGATTTTTATTCACAGCTTTCATGCTTAGATGATAACCTAATCAGTGCCTCCTTAAGTAGACTGAGGTGTCCTTGTGTTGGAATTGAACAGATAGTCAAACTGAATGGCTGCCATACATGTAGAGACAGTAATTAAGGAAAGATTTTGCAGTGATCATATTTTTTCCAGAGTGGTACATATAAACATAGAATTTACTACTGCAGAGAAATAGATTTGTTTCAAATACAGTACTTTTGTTCTCTTTGATGCCAG
This sequence comes from Pholidichthys leucotaenia, assembly GCA_020510985.1. NCBI lineage: Eukaryota > Metazoa > Chordata > Actinopteri > Cichliformes > Pholidichthyidae > Pholidichthys > Pholidichthys leucotaenia. The sequence goes on along the minus strand of CM035845.1, from coordinate 250,059,445 downwards.
TTTGAGTCCAGCATTTTAATTTTGTGCACACACTCCAACTCGTTCCAGTGCCCTTAGTCTACACCAATGTTAAGCATCAACTAAATATGTAAGTCACCTTCTCAACTGTCATCAAAAAACAATCAGTTCCACTAAACCAACAGGCAGTGCTCTGCTGCCGCATAATGAAAATGTGACATTGAAGACCGATACAGGAAAAGTCACAGAAATCAGAGCCAAATCATACCCGCCTACAAAGAAAGGACAAATGCAAATCCAAAATTTTAAATGGAAAGTATATTTCACCTACAATCTCCTCTGACTTGGAGTTTCAATCCCTGAACAATGACAAATGTTTAACAGCTTTTCGCTTAACTGTTCTTCCTCAAACGCTTGCAATATCTCAGCAGGGGACCTTGAGCCTTGTGATACTGTGCCACCGAAAAGCCCAGATGAATCGAATCAAGTTGACACCCTATAAAACCCAAGGACACAAGTCTCTGCAGGTAGCTCATGTCTTTCTCCTATTTTACACTGCCCAGAGTGGCCTAAGTGCTCCGTCAGTATGTTGAAATGACATGTTGGTGTAATGGTTTGATGATGGGAACAACACAGAGCAGAACAAAGACTTTTTTTCTTCATGAGGCAATGGGCCATAATCCTTCTGTTTGCATCAACAAGAGGGTATATTAAGACTTGAATGGACGTTAAATAACTCTCCCTGTCCCCCTCTACCAGTGAAGTGTTCTTGACAGAGTTCTGCTGAACAGGGAAGTGAAGCGAGACAAATAAACTCAGGTTGAGAATGGAATTACACAGATATCCTTGTGGATATCCAGTGTTTAAAGGGCAACCAAATGTATGTTGGTTTTTAACTATATACGCTTTCTAATTTCTTTCCCAAGAGGAGCTGGACACTGTGCACTGCAGTTAATGTGCGCTGGATCAAATATTCAATAGTATATGTTCCATCATTAAAGGAAACTCATTGATTGTCAGTGGCTAACCATAGCAAATGAAATCCCTTGTGTTTGCATGACTGGCAAAAAAAATGAATCTACTCTTCGATGTATTTGATTAACAATGACTAAAAAAAGTCTGCGATCACAACCACAGAAGTGCACACACAAATACAACCCACTGACAACGTCTGATTGTTCGCAGTCCGCCCACTCTCCTCCCTTCTCCTGCTTCATCCCTCCTTCACTGACACTCCGTTCATCTTATCTGTGTCGACCCATGCCTCCCTTGCTCACACACCGCTGCCTCTCCTGTTAAGAGGCGGGCCCACTGTGAGTGAACAGGCCCTTCCTCTGTACGGTGCTGATAGAGCCTTAATCTGAGGGCTGATACTCGGGAAGCGACTGATTGAAGGGGACCGATGAGGAAGAGGCAGGGGCTTATCATGGCAAGTGAAGGCATCTCAACCTTCTGGGCTAATTGGCCGGGGAGCAAGTGGCCAGCTGCGAGGAAGAGATTGGGTCACCTGATGGCGTGCCTTTCACGCTGTCGCCTGGTGTACTTTTCTCACTCTCCCCCTTGAGTTTGCTCCCATTTAATGAACTCAACCTTGTGATCTGCTGAGTTCTCTTAAAGCCAGGTGGGGTGTAGCCTGCCAGGCCCCCTCTGACTCCATCCCACTAGACACTACATGAAGAGGATGAGAAGCCTTGCATATTTTCTGAAGAACTAACACGTAGGAGGGGAGAGCATATTAGAGCTACAACACAGGTAAAATGATTAATTTGGCTTAACAATAGAGCTTGTGAATCACTCATGGGATCACTGATGGAAATGTTTTGTTTACAAAGAAACATGACCTCATGACAGCCCCCTGATATTCACATGCAACAATACAAGATTTACCCTTCTATAATGTATGTGTATCTTAAGGCCTCATGGTAATGTAGGTTTGGGTTAGAAGTGGGGCAAGAAATTAATTACCTTAATCCTTTGTGATTTCTCTTCCTACACCACCTTACTTTGAGGATGCAGGACATCAAGTTGAGCTTGCAGAAAAGCAAGACTAATAATTAAAGCTGCAAGCAGCTGTAAGCAGGCCCTCGCCCCCCACACAACCGTGGACCCCGGCGCCCATCGTACCTAGCTGGCTCAGAAAATTTCCCGTTGTTGCGGCAAGCACTGCCTGAATAATAAAGTTAACCATTTGGCACAGTACTTCCTGTGAGCAGTAGGCGGCGCTATAACTTTTGTCAATCATTTTTATGTAGGAGTGTGTGGGGCATTACTAATATCCATCATAGAAAATTTGGGGAAAATCAGACCAAGTTTGTCCAAGTTACAACTTCCTGATGTTCAATGGCGAGGAGTCAACCTTCACCATGTCTCCATGGCAACACTTCTGTCAGTTATGTGTTGCCCACCCATATAGGACTACATATTACAGTCACCTTAACCTATGTTCCAGATTTCATGACTCCAGGTCATTCCCAACCCTCCCAACAAGATCACAGATTGAATGGCGAGGAAGGTGTGTTCATGGTAACAGCAGTGACGCCATGCTAAAGGTGATGTGCAGTTATGATCAACCAGGTGGTCTGATAAACCTCAGAAAATTACACATCATTCTGGCAAGCGGCGCATGACTATGGCATGTGAGTTATGGCAACTTCCTGTCCATTGGCGGTAGGGGGCGCTGTCACTATGTGCCATTCTTTATTATAGAAATTATCAGTATTGGCTACCTATTCACCACACAAAATTTGGTTGAAATTAGTCAATGTATGCCAGAGTAAAAGCAATTGGAAGCGTGATGACGATACTGCAACCTTGGCCACGCCCCTTCTGCCAAACCATTGGGCATTTGGAAAAGTTTTCAACAGCTTTTGATGGTACATGGATATAGATGATTGTCACCAAAAATGGTACCAATCAGACTATTTATTTCAGAGATATTGAAGAAAACCTTTGGTGTAACCTTCATGTCTCCAAGAGAGGGCGCTATTGCTACTCATGAATATTCATAGCTGTAATTGTTCGGAGGTGTACCCATATACATCATAACTATCTTGTTGCCAATCCAACATTCCATTCCCAAGGTATTAAAAAAACAACATGATGTAAACTTTCTGATGCAAAACTTTCTGCCTCCTATAGGTGGCGCTGTAGATTTCTATGAATATTGTTTTATAGAACTGTTTGGAATTGGACTGATATCCACAATATTGAATTTGGTTGAAATCCGACAATGCATACCAGAGTTATTGCTGTCAGAATGGTCAAAGAATGATCATGGCGAGGCATCAAACTTTGCCACGCCCCTACGGCCAAACAGTCAAGCTTTTGGAAAAGTTTTCCATAACTTTTAGTGGCACATGGGTAGAGATGATAGTCACCACAAATAAGCTCAACAAAAACCCTAGGACGAGTTTGATCAAATGCGCGAGGTGGAAATCAGGTCACTGCCACTTCCTGCCAAAATGGCCTACTTCCTGTTGGGTGTGGACCATCACTTCTATGGAGTTTTTTTGCATGTCTTGAAATGATAAACATCTCACCTGATTTTCATCTTTCTACGCAAAAGTAAGTGTGTGCCACTCCCCATTGACTTCACATGTTAGGTGGCGCTGTAGAGCCATTTTTGTGGGGTCATTCATATTTCCTCCAAAATATTAAATTTTTTGCCAGTCTTGAGGTCCCTGCAAAAAATAGTGAGTTTTCATGCATGTTCACTACCCCAAAAATGAGATCTTAAATGGAAAAGAAAAAAAAAATTCTAACAAGTACAATAGGGCTCTCGCCCACTGATGTCAAAGTCTCGGACCCTAATAAACAAAATGCAACATCATGAAATGGGGGAATACCAGAGTGCTTGGGGTGTCAGACAGTAGGTTACCTTACAACTTACTGAAGACCAAAAATGCCAAAATTCTGAATGAATAAGAACTGCACAAGTCAATAAATGAGTAAAATGAACTAATATGACATCACATACACTAGAAAGAATGTATGCACTAGATAGAGGTAACACTAGAATTTAGCGTTGTCCAGTATTCATTTCAGTCACGCAGGGAAAATCCATTCCCAGAGAAGAGAAGAGATTTCCTTTAGGATAAAAGTTTTATCTGCTGTAGATTAACCGGATCCATCTTGATGGGTGCTGGATCTGAGCAGCAGTGGACAGGGACCTCACCCAACAGTGAGCACTTAGCAGCATGTAATGGACTGAAAAGTCAAATGGTTTTTATTACTATGGTATTTAAACAGGGGCAGCGCGGTGGCGGAGAGGTTAGCACTGCGGCAGCACAGCACTCACCCTTGGCCGGGGATCCTGGGTTCAATCCCAGCCCCTGACCAACGGTGATCTGTGTGGAGTTTGCATGTTCTCCCCGTGTCTGCGTGGGTTTACTCCGGGATTTCTCCGGTTTCCTCCCACATGCCAAAAACATGCAAGTTAGGTTAACTGGCATCAAACTGGGGATTCTAAATTGTCCTTAGGTATGACTGTGAGAGTGAATGGTTGTCTGTCTCTCCGTGTTGACCCTGTGATGGACTGGCGATCTGTCCAGAGTGTACCCTGCCTCTCGCCCAAAGATGCTGGGATAGGCTCCAGCCCCCCCGCGACCCGAAAAGGATTAAGCGGAAGAAGATGGATGGATGGATGGATGGTATTTAAACAGGTAAGTACCACGGGGGGACATGCATGCAAACACGTCCCACTCTTTAAGTTAAGCTTCCTTTCAGTTGTCATTATTGTTATTTGATTTGGGGGCGGCGGTGGCGCAGGTGTAGTGTGACTGACTACTGATCGGAGGGTCATGGGTTCAATTCCCGCTCTGTCTGCTGTCCGCTTGTTGAAGTGTCCTTGAGCAAGACACTGAAGCCCCAGTTGCTCCTGGTGGCCTGGTTAGCGCCTGTGTGTATGGCAGCTCTGCTGCCATCAGTGTGTGAATGTGTGTGTGAATGGGTGGACTGCAGGATCTGTAAAGCGCTTTGGTCATCCTAGATGAGAAGAACTATATAAGTGAATGCCATTTTGCCTTCGCCTTTAGTTCCGGTTCATTCTGTGCATTATTATCACCCTTGTTCTGTCCTTCTTTGCAGCTTGTGTCCTTGTTATGACAGCACCCTCAGTTAATTCCTGTTCCCCGTGATTGCTCTTTGTTGTTAACTGTTCATGGCTGTGCCTCCTCTGTTAATCATTGCCAGCCCTACTTATACAGTGCATCTGGAAAGTATTCACAGCGCTTCACTTTTTCCACATTTTGTTATGTTACAGCCTTATTCCAAAATGGATTAAATTCATTTTTCCTCAAAATTCTACACACAATACCCCATAATGTCAGCATGAAAAAAAGTTTTTTTGAGATATTTGCAAATTTACTAACCCCCCCCCCCCCACCCCCCAAAGAAATCACATGTACATAAGTATTCACAGCCTTTGCCGTGAAGCTCAAAATTGCAGTCAGGTGCATCCTGTTTCCTTGAGACATTTCTACAGCTTAATTGGAGTCCACCTGTGGTAAATTCAGTTGATTGGACATGATTTGGAAAGCCATACACCTGTCTATATAAGGTCTCACAGTTGACAGTGCATGTCAGAGCACAAACCAAGCAGGAAGTCAAAAGAATTGTCTGTAGACCTCCGAGACAGGATTGTCTTGAGGCATAATTCTGGGGAAGGGTACAGAAAAATTTCTGCTGCTTTGAAGGTCCCAATGAGCACAGTGGCCTCCACCTCCATCATCCATAAATGGAAGCAGTTCGGAACCACTAGGACTCTGCTGGCCGGCTGCCTAAACTGAGCGATCAGGGGAGAATGGCCTTAGTCAGGGAGGTGACCAAGAACCCGATGGTCACTCAGAGCTCCAGTGTTCCTCTGTGGCGAGAGGAGAACCTTCCAGAAGGACAACCATCTCTGCTGCATTCCGCCAATCAGGCCTGTATGGTAGAGTGGCCAGACATAAGCCACTCCTTAGTAAAAGGCACATGACAGCCCACCTGGGGTTTGCCAAAAGGCACCTGAAGGACTCTCAGACCATGAGAAACAAAATTCTCTGGTCTGATGAAACAAAGATTGAACTCTGGCGTGAATGCCTGGCGTCATGTTTGGAGGAAACCAGGCACCGCTCATAGCCATGCCAATAGTAGTGGCAGCATCATGCTGTGGGGATGTTTTTCAGCAGCAGGAACAGGGAGACTAATTAGGATAAAGGGAAAGATGAATGCAGAAATGTACAGAGACATCCTGGATGAAAACCTGCTCCAGAGCGCTCTTGACCTCAGATTGGGGTGACGATTCATCTTTCAGCAGGACAACGACCCTAAGCACACAGCCAAGATATCAAAGGAGTGGCTTCAGGACAACTCTGTGAATGTCCTTGAGTGGCCCAGCCAGAGCTCAGACTTGAATCCAATTGAGCTCAATTTTGAGCTTCATGGCAAAGGCTGTGAATACTTATGTACATGTGATTTCTTGGTTTTTTATTTATAATAAATTTGCAAAATTCTCCAAAAAAAAAACAACCCAAAAACCTTTTCACGTTGTCATTATGGGGTATTGTGTGTAGAATTTTGAGGAAAAAAATTAATTTAGTCCCTTTTGGAATAAGGCTGTAACATAAAATGTGGAAAAAGTGAAGCGCTGTGAATACTTTCCCGATGCACTGTACACTTCAGCCCTACTTTGTCAATTATCTCCAGACGTATGGAACGTATTATTTTTCTGCCACGTTTTTCTGTGTTGAGTCTCCCATTATGGCTTTATTTTCTGTTTTAGCCCACGAGCAGTGTTTTCTTTCATTGTGAATAAAAATGCCTAAACGTTGCCTTGCTGTTCAGTCTGTCCTTAAGCCCCGTAGGGGCAAACCTGACAGTAAGCATGTATTCACAAAATCTGCAGGAGCCCTTAAATACATGACTTACTCCATTATTAGCTCAACAGCGCCCCCCAAGTTTGTACTCACAATATTTATTCATAATTGTAATAATAAGTAACAATAAGTAATAAGTAATAAGTAACACACACACTAACTAGATCAGGACAAATATAACTACAGAAATTACAGTAATAATAATAATAATTAACCACTACACCCTAAATGCATCAAAATATACATTTATTGCTGCCGTTTCATGGCATATTTATCAGATCGGTGACACATTTAACACATTTCTGCTTTGGACTTTGGTAGGTTTGGTCCTCCACAAAAATTTCCAAAGGTTCTGTCTAACCAACATACAAGCTAACCTAGCTTGACTAATTGCCTGTATTAATTGGTAGTTATGGTAATGATTTCCCCCCTTTTTAATCTATGTAATTTTCACTGAGATATGGGAGAAGACAGGGAGTACATTTTTTACAATCTGTCTAACCCTTTGTACTTTACATTGTTACTTTCTGGCAGCTTGTGAATAATTAGCCTGTAATAGGACTGCGATGGACATAAAAAGACAGGTCTTAAACCTCAGATGAAGTGTGTAGCTGTGTTAAACATGGTACCAGAAGAAGATGTCTGCAGGATGAATCTGACTCCCTTGTCATTAGCCCCCATCCCCACCTTCCCAAACTGCTTGCATACAGTATGTATAAAACTCTTGCTAGATAGCATGCAGGAGCAAAACTAAGACTAGAAAAAGATGCATCTCTTGTCAAAAAAAAAAAAAGGAAAAAAAAAGAGAAAAAAGTGAAAGAACAGAGTGCTAGACTAGCATTGTGTCTATGGAGGAAAAACTAATTTCCCCAACCCAGATCTGCACCACAAGCAGAAAGGATGCAAAGCTCCCTTAAATGTGCCAAGTTCAAGCCCATTTCAATATTCTCTCTTCAGCAAATCTAATACCTGTGACATTAAAATAAAGCTGCTTTTGCTGGATTTGTGCTCTGGCTTTGCTGTTAAGATCAACAGGGCAAAGCAACACTTGAATACTGACAAAGGAAAAATTGGCTGTGAATGCACTTCAAATCCATATGAAAGTGAGACCAGACATTCAGTCTTCTTGAACACACAATTTAAGGCATAAAATCCAGGTAAATGTCTTGAAGAGAGAACTGATTACTAAGAACTTGTGCTATGACAGGAAAAATAAATCACTATCCACTGTCTCCAGGGGGCAAGCCTTTCATAGAAGATCCTTGTGTCAGGCTCAGAAAGAGCCTTTTTAATAACTCGAGTTTTTGTGAATGTTTTACATGATAACTGCTGAGCTCGAGCATTTTCCCTTATTCTGATGATATATTTGAAGGTGAAGCCCAACAATTCCCTGGTCACAGTTGAAAACTGCATATCAGCAGGAAATCCAGAAAAGATATCAAAGATGAAACCGTCAGAAATCTCTGGTTTAACAAGCAGCATGCATTCGCTCACTAAACCTGAACGACTGGGGTTGAACAAAAATAATGAAAGGCATGGGGATACCCACAGAGGTTTATGTGTCCATTTTGTATGCACAGAGTAAGCCTGCACTCATCTCAGGGAGCCTTATCCCATGATTTCCACACCAAACAGTGATGGAACCGTTTATTTTTATTCACTGTGCCTTCTTGCAGAGCTTCTTTTATGGTGAGGATAATTGAGCCTATAAAAACAAATGCATCACCTGAAAAGGAGAACAACATTTCACTTCGCTACCTGCTATGTACTTCTTCATAAAATCACCAAAAATCATGTGTTATTTAGCCAGCAGTCTGTTGGTGGCTTAAAGAATATTGTCATTTGGTTTTCTATTTTTCACAGTTATAAACTTTAATTGACTCTTTAAAAAAGGTTTAACTAATAAAGACAGCAAATAGCATTAAATCCTCTAAAGATGTGAAGCTTTAGCTAAAGTGACTGAGACTCTAGATGAAACATCCCATTTAACAGTTTAAAGATTCTCTACCATGAGGCAAACCTGACCAGCAGATTGAAAATATACACTTTTTTATTCACAATGCAGCCCTCTTCCAGATATGGACAGATGAGCGAAAAATACATTTATACAGGCACAGATGTCATGTCAGAGAAATGAGCAATAAAAAGCAAAATGGGTATCGTGCCAGGCTGTAAAGATGTTCATTTCCGCTGTGAAGTTGGGTACTCAACATGGGAGACTACAATGACTGACTATAAACCACACGCTGGTAAATACACATTATCAGTCAAAAGTCTGGACACACCTATACGTTCATTTTCAACGGGCAGATGTGTCCAACCATTTGACTGCTGCTGTCCCCACTGCCACAATTGGTCCCCAGAATATCTCATTCCATCCTTTATACAGAATCTTGAGGCTAATGTTTTGTTATCTAATCCAATGTAATGTATTTTATCAGACAATGGGCACAATGTCAGCTAATAAAAATGTTAAAATTCCCCTCATATCTAGGCACCCTTTTTGAATCCACTTATCACATTTGTGGCCCTTCACATACCCAATAAATTCAAAGTGCCCACCTCTGCAATAGTCTCCACATAAAGCCACCATGTTGCCACCGTGACATTTAACTTTATGGTCATAAATGATCAAATTAAGACTGGAGCAGAATGCATCCATAAACTGTACAGGTGAGATAAAAGAGACATTCATATGTACACACCTGTTAATTAGTGCTCATTAAAAAAAGCATGTGCAGGATTATGCCTGAACACCAATAAGACAGAATCCTGCAGGCAGATCTTCAGTGGGTCTTGGCTCTGACATGAACTGTTGAGGGTGTACCTTGCCTTTTGTCCTGAGAGCTAATATAAACCATGAACTGGATCAAGTGGCAAAAATAGATGGATGGAATCAGCATTAAAAATATTCAGAAGTATCAGCAACATATGAGGTCTAGTTCAGTGACCTGAAATGAAGGTGCCACATATTTTTTTTGCAGCTGGTTGTAAACAGAATTTCTGATACATGGTTTTGCTGTACAGTTCTTTTTTGTCTAGTGAATAAGTCCCACCAATGCCTCTTGCTTCTTAGGAGGTTGAAGCAGGCAGGGTTGAGAAAGTTAGTCCTGACAGCCTTCTACCGGGGCGCAGTGTAAAGTGTCCTCACCTCCTGTATCACTGTGTGGTACAGCAACTGCTCAGCTACAGATGGAAAGGTTCTGCAGAGAGTAGTCAATTCTGCACAAAAGATCACCAGCAACAGCCTGCCCACAGTGACTGACTGCAGTGAGTGACAGCAGGAAAAGGACCGCCTGCTTCATGAAGGATCCCTCCCACCATGCACACACGGTCGGTCGGTAGGTAGATGTACTTTATTGATCCCAAAATGTGAAATTACAGTGTAACGGCAGCATGACAGTCGACGATCAAAATGACAGAAGCACACACAGCATAACAGACAAAGGGATTACCCAGGGAAAGTAAAACTGCCTAGATAACTTTATATACATCGCAGATGATGGCCCGTATAGATACATGAATCATACTCGCTGTACAATGCAAGACTATCGGGCACAGGGTGAAATGTGAGGCACCAATGAGACTGCAAGGTGCAGTATGGCAGCAGACAATAGTTATGATCAGAATTCAACATCAGCATGAGTTATTGTACAGTGAAATGGCATGTGGCAGGAAAGATTTCCCGTATCTAACCGTTCGGCAGCAATGTTGTAGCAGTCTGCTGGAGAAAGTGCTCCGGTGTCTGTCCAGTGTGTGGTGGAGGGGGTGATCAGGATTGACCATGAAGGAGTTGTTCAGAACACCTTATACAAAGATATAGAGTGATGATAATCAAGTCAGTGGCAGTAATGCACCTGTAAGCTGGTTGCCAACCGCCAATCCACTCTAAAAGAAGAAGAAGAAAACCATGATGGATAACAGTTTGTTCAGTGTCCTCCTCTCACCACAGTCTCAAAAGCCTCCAGCCTGAGACCAATCACAGAGCCAGCCCTCTTGATAATCTTGTCAAGTCTGTTGGTGTTGTAGGTACCGTTGATGGTGTAATAGCAGCTAAAAGTGCACAATAATCTGTTATATCACTTTGTCTATATTCACAACTTCCTCTATGTTATTGTTATTTTACAATTTTTTACCTTTATTTAGGATTTTATTAGTACTACTATGGGAGTTTTCTTTTTTCTGATGTCTTCTTTTCAACTAAATTTCACTATTGACGAGTCCCACATTCTGCATGACGATAAAGCATCTTGAATCTTGAACCTTATTTTTTTTAACCATTACAGTTTATGGTGAAGTCACTTTGGAAGTTAGTACAATAGGAGCAATACATGCAGGGATAAGCCAGAAACTGCTGACAATAAAATATAAAAGAACCCAGTAATCATAAAAATATTTTATTCCATAGATATTATTTGAAAAATTGTTTAAAAAATATAACCCAGACAAGTGTTTTCATGGTTTTCTATTTGCTAAATTGCAGACATCAGTATGGCTCTAGATAACTCAAGCAGCATACCACTGACTGAATTTAGTGTCTTTCTTGTCTGGGGGAAAACAAGTCAAAAGCAAGATGTAGAGGTGGGCACTATCCCCACTGACATCAGCTTAATGTTTGCACGTGTTTCGTCGTCATCTGCTGATGCGCTAGGACATTAAATGATGATTTAAACAGCAGAGAGTAAAGGACTGGCTCTGGTCAAATGATTGTGTTCTTGCAAATAGTTGACAGACATGTAGCAAGTGTTACAATAGCAGAGACACTAAGGGAGACAGACATTTAGAATTAGAGATACACAGAAGCTGAACAAGGCAGAAAGAGAGGGGTGTGGGGGTGAGAGATGCTTTGCATGGTATACATCACGAGGCATGAAACATGACGTCAGGCTAGCCAAACAGATGCTTGGTATGCAGCGTGGAAAGCCTGTTCTCTATTGGTGCTGACATTCTGGGTAGAGGAATTATGATGAGAAATGATTGTATCATGACTGTAATTGTATATGTAAATCCTGCAGTGGCTACCATCTTTTTTGGGCTTAAAGATGAGTTGCACAAACAAAATTTATATTCCACTTCATGTCATTTGGTGACTGCATTACTTTGACAAACAATAACCACTGACAAATGAATAACATAAAAGGAGATGATTAACTCCAGAAAAGCAATCTGGGCAGATAATATATGTCGTGCTCCACAGTGAAGGTTCCTAGTCTTTTTTTTTTTTTCTCCTTTCTATGCATCGCTAAGGCTCTTCGCTGTATAAATAATTCATATTGTGTACAGTTAGTGCTCAATGTTATTAGCACATTAACTTACAGTGAACTTACAATAACCTGGTTGCATAAATATGCACACCCTGTTATAATTGAGGGTGTAGCTGTGTTCACAATTAACCAATCACATTCAAACTCATGTTAAATGGGGGTCTGCACACACCTGCCACCATTTAAATTGCCTCTGATTAACCCCAAATAAAGTTCAGCTGTTCTAGTAGGCTTTTCCTGACATTTTTGTAGTCACACCTTACAGCACAAGGCCATGGTCCGCAGAGAGCTTCCAAAGCATCAGAGGGATCTATCTCATTGTTCAAAGATATCAGTCAGGAGAAGGGTACAAAAGAATTTCCAAAGCATTAAATATACCATGGAACACAGTGAAGACAGTCATCATCAAGTGGAGAAAATATGGCACAACAGTGGCATTACCAAGAACTGGACATCCCTCCAAATTTGTTGAAAAGACGAGAAGTCAGGAAGGCTGCCAAGAGGCCGACAGCAATATTGAAGGAGCTGCAGGAATTTCTGGCAAGTACTGGCTGTTTAGTACATGTGACAACAATCTCCCATCTTCTTCATATGTCTGAGCTATGGAGTATGGTGGCAAGACGGAAGCCTTATCTTACAAAGAAAAACATCCAAGGCCGGCTACATTTTGCAAAAACACATTTGAAATCTCCCAAATGCATGTGGGAAAATGTGTTATGGTCCGATGAAACAAAGGTTAAACTTTTTGGCCATAATTCCAAAAGGTATATTTGGCACAAACACTGCTCATCACCAAAAGAATGCCATACCTATAGCGCTGTAATAAAAGCCAAAGGTGCTACAACAAAGTATTAGTTTCATCATCATCATCATCATCATAGCAGTCTGTCGGGGGCGACAATGACTGTTTCATTTAGGTCTGATCAGGTTTCTCCACAAACCTCTGTCCTTCACCTTCCGCTGCAAGAAACTCCTGACCTTGTTAACCCGGGCAACATCCGAGCCGGTATGAGTTGCTTCTGACTGACCATTTCATGAAACTGCTTGCAAAGTATTTGAGTACTGCTAGCTTTTGCTGGACCAGCGGCACGTTCTTGGCAGATAGAGGTATTACCAGTGGCAAGGACAGGCCAAGACAAACTGACTCCAGTGTTTGTTGCAGTGACTGACCAGATGATAGGTTTGTGTATCTCTGCTCTTTGTGTAGTGCATGTCACAATGCACTGACTGGCAAAAGTCCACCACAGACCTTGCGACAGATGTGCTTATCTACCAGGATGTCCAGTCTCACCCTGTGTAACTGGGAGTGGTCCACCACAGACTTGTAACATATTGTTTTTAGTTTTGCCAGGATGCCCAATTTCACCCTCCACGCCCTCAGAAGAGTGGGGTTGCCGGTTGAGTCGCCGACCACCCAACCCATGAGACAGGTAGTACCGGTTTTCATGGTTATCCAGTGGCAAGCAAACCGATGCCTGACCTGACATAGAGTATTAGTTTAAGGGTGTGCATATTTATGCAACCAGGTTATTATAAGTTTTTTACTTTTTATTTTTCCCCTTAAAAGATTTTAGTTTGTTTTTCAATTGGGTTGTAGAAGTTATAGGTCACATTAATGGTGGAAAAAGTTTTGAAATGATTTATCTTGGTCTCATTTTTTTACATCACAAAAACCTTGCATTTGAACATGTGTGTGTAGACTTTTTTATCCACTGTATCGCACTACCAGCCTCAAATTAAACATCACTTTCCTGGTGTCATCATTTACGTAGCTCAAAAGCTAATCATATCCAAGTACTGAACATAAAATGCAACATGCATGATGAAGCAGCTACTAATCCCTGTTATTATCCAACAAAAAATACAACAAATGGGTGCCACAGTAATTAGTGAAGTTGTGGTGCTGGTCTGTGCTGATTACACAGGAACATTAACAGAACAGAATGTATGGATTATCCCCTTCTGTATTGGCATCAATCTCACACAGACAGACAAGGAGACTCAATTTTACTTTGATACAGCAACTACAATTAGCATACACAAGCAGCCGTGTGCTGCTGTGCATTTTTCATTGGTCAAAGAGGTAAAAGAATAAAAAAACTTTGGACGAAGTATTTAGATTAAAGAAGCTAATCAAGCCTCTTCTTTTTAGACAGCCCATCCCTTCTGTGAATGACGGTATGCAGTGCTGCGTAGATGCTGTAATGAGCAAAATATCAGTGTGCTTGATTGGCCAGCAAACTCTCCTGACCCAAATCTCATAGACAGTCTATGGTGTATTGTCAAGAGGAAGATGAGAGACACCAGACCCAACAATGCAGACAAGCTGAGTTCTGCTATCAAAGCAAGCAGGGCCTCAATAACACCTTAGCAGTACTACAGGCTGATCACCTCCATGCCACGCTACACTGATGCAGTCTTCTTCTTTCAGCTGCTCCCTTTAGGTGTCACCACAGCGCACCATCTGCCTCCATCTCACCCTATCCCTTTCATCTTCCTCTGTAACACCAACCCTCTCCATGTCATCCTTCACTACATCCATGAATCTTCACTGTGGTCTTCTTCTTTTCCTCCTGCCTGGCAGCTTCATCTTCAACATCCTTTGTCTAATATATCCACTATCCCTCCTCTGCACATGTCCAAACCATCTCAGCCTTGCCTTACTTTGTCTCCAAACCGCTCAACCTGAGCTGTCCCTCTGATATACTCATTTCTAATCTTGTCCCTCCTAGTCACTCCCTATGAAAATCTTAGCATTTTCAATTCTGCCACCTCCAGCTTCTGTCCTTTTGTCAGCGCTACCGTCTCTAAACAATACATCATAGCATGTCTCAATACCGTCTTGTAAATCTTCCCTTTCACTCTTGCTGCTAGCCTTCTGTCACAAGTCACCCTTGATACTCGTCTCCACCTACTCCACCCTGCCTGCACTCTCTTCTTCACCTCTCGTGCATTTTCCATTGCTTTGGATGGTTGACCCCAAATATTTAAACTCATCAACTTTCACTACCTCTACTCCTTCCATCTTCGCCATTGCACCTGCCTCCCTCTCATTCACACTCATGTATTCTGTCTTGCTTCTACTGACTTTCATTCCTCTTCTCTCCAGAGCATACCTCCACCTCTCCAGGTTCTCTTGCACCTGCTCTCTACTCTCACTACAGACCACAATGTTGTCTGCAAACATCATGGTCTACGAGGACTCCTGCCTGACCTCATCTGTCAGCCTGTTCATCACCATGGCAAACAAGAAGAGGCTCAGAGCTGATCCCTGATGTAATCCCACCCCCACCTTGAACCCATCTGTCACTCCTACAGTACACCTCACCACCGTCTCGCGGTCCTCATACATGTCCTGCACCACCCTCACATACTTCTCTCCCACTCCTGACTTTCTCATAAAGTACCACACTTCCTCTCTTGGCACCCTATCATATGCTTTCTCTAGATCCACACAGACACAGTGTAACTCCTTCTGACCTCCTCTATGCTTCTCCATCAACACTCTTAGAGCAAACATTGCATCTGTAATACTCTTTCTTGGCATGAAACCATACTGCTGCTCACTGATTGTCACCTCTCCTCTTAACCTGGCTTCAACAACGCTTTCCTATATCTTCATAGTGTGGCTGATCAACTTTATACCTCTGTAGTTACTACAGCTCTGAGCATCACCTTTATTCTTGAAAATTGGTACCAAAACACTTCTTCTCCACTCCTCAGGCATCCTCTCACTCTCCAAGATTGTGTTAAACAATCTGGTTAAAAGGTCCACTGTCATCTCTCCTAAACATCTCCATACCTCCACAGGTATGTCATCTGGACCAACTGCCTTTCCATTCTTCATCCCCTTCAAAGCTGCTCTCATTTCTGCCTTGCTTATCCTCGGGACTTCCTTGTTCACCATCTTTGCTTCATCCATCCTCCTTTCTCTCTCATTTTCTTTATTCATCAGCTCGTCAAATTGCTACTTCCACCTTCTCAACACACTCTCGTCATTTGTTAGTACATTACCATTTATGTCCTTAATCAGCCTAACCTGCTGCACATCTTTTCCAGCTCGATCTCCCTGTCTAGCCAATCGATACAAGTCCTTTTCTCCTTCCTTAGTGTCCAGCCTCTCATACAACTCACTATATACCTTTTCCACCTCTCTCTTTGCCATGCACCTAGATTCCAAATACTCCTGTCTACTTTCTTCATCTCCCTGACTATCCCACCTTTTCCTTGCTAACCTCTTCCTTTGGATACTTTCCTGTACCTCCTCATTCCACCAACAAGTCTCCTTGTCTTCCTTCCTCTGTCCACTGGATACACCACATACTTTCTATCCATTTCCTTCAGTACTTTTGCTGTACTTTCCCAGTCTTTTGGTAATTTTTCCCTACCACCCAGAGCCTGTATCAACTCCTTCCTGAACTCTGTACAGCCTTCTTCCTTCTGTAATTCCCCTCACTTAATGTTTGGTTCTGCCTTCACTCTCTTCCTCTTCTTGCTTTCCAAAGTCATCCTACAGACTACCATCAGATGCTTCCACCACCTTGCAGTCTCCCATCTTTTTCAGATTTCTCCTTCTGCATAAGAGGTAGTCCACATGTGTACACTTTCGCCCACTTTTGTACGTCACCCGATGTTCCTCTCTCTTCTTAAAGTATGTGTTCACCACAGCCATTTACATCCTTTTAGCAAAATCCACAACCATCTGTCCTTCCACATTTCTCTCCTTAAGACCATACTTGCCCAGAACCTTCTCATCACCTCTGTTCCTTTCATCTATAGTAGATGTCCATTAAAGTTCGCTCCAATCACCACTCTCTCCCCCCTGGGAACACTCCCTACCACCTCATCCAACTTACTCCACAATTCCTCTTTCTCTTCTACTTGATATCCAACTTGTGGGGCATATGCACTGACAACATTCAACATCACACCTTTGACTTCTAGCTTCAAACTCACGATCCTGTCTGACTCCCTCTTTACCTCCCGAACACTCTTCACATACTCTTCCTTCAAGATTACTCCTACTCCATTTCTCTTCCTATCTACACCATGGTAGAACAGTTTAAATCCACCTCCAATGCTCATAGCCTTGCTTCCCTTCCATCTAATTTCTTGAACACACAGTATATCTGCCTTTACCAGTCATAGTCCCGACAATTAACGTCCCTACTCTCACCTCCACACTTCTGCCTTTCCTTTTCTCTTTCTCCCTCCTAACACACCTTCCCCCACTCCTTCTCCTCAATCTTCGAGCAACTTTAGCCCAATTTCCACTGGCACCCTGACGCTTAACAGCACCGGTGGTGGTCATTGTTAACCCGGGCCTCGACCAATCCGGTATGGAAGTCTCATTTGTCATGATCTGCATATTTGATTTGGCAAAGGTGTTACGTTGGATGCCCTTCCTGACACAACCCTCCCCATTTACCCAAGCTTGGGACTGAAACTATGAGTACACTGGCTTGTGCACCCCCTGTGGCTGGGTTACACTGCACTGATGCAGTCATTCATGGAAAAGGAGACCCAACCAAGAACTGAGTGTATACATGGATATATTTTTCACTCAGCCAAGATTTGTATTAAAAATCATTTAAAAAAAATAATTTTATGTAATCCATCCATCAATCCATCCACCCATTTTATACCTCTTTTCTGGAAGTCTGGGTCGCGGAGGCAGCAGCTCAAGCAGAGAAGTCCAGACCTCCCTCTCCCCGGCCACCTATTCCAGCTCTTCAGAGAGGATACCAAGACAATCCCAGACCAACTAGGAGACGTAGTTCCTCCAACGTGTCCTGGGTCTGCCCCAGGGTCTCCTCCCAGTGGGACATGCCCGAAACACCTAAAGTGGGAGGTGTCCAGGAGGCATCCTGATCAGATGCCCAAACCACTGCAACTGGCTCCTTTCAATATGGAGGAGGAGCGGTTATACGCTGAGTCTCTCCCGGATGACTGAGCTCCCCACCCTCTCTCTGATGGTGAGTCCAGCAATACTACGGAAAAGCTCATTTCAGTCGCTTGTATCCGCAATCTCATTCTTTCGGTCATTTACCAAAAGCACATGGCCATAGGTCAGGGTAGGAATGTAGACTGACCGGTAAATTGACAGCTTTGCTTTAGAGCTCAGCTCCCTCTTCATCATAACAGATTGGTACAATGTCCGCATCACTGCAGAGGCTGCTCTGATCCATCTATCAATATCTCACTCCATTCTCCCCTCACTCATGAATGAGACCCTGAGATACTTAAACTCCTCCACTTGGGGCAGGAGCTTGTTCCTGACCCAGAGAGGACAATCCACCTTTTTCCGGCTGAGGACCATGGACTCGGAGTTGGAGGTGCTGATTCTCATCCCAGTCGCTTCACACTCAGTAGCAAACTGTCCCAGCAACGCCTGTACATCATTGGTTGATGAAGCCAACAGGACAACATCATCTGCAATCAACAGAGATGAGATCCTGTGGTCATCAAGCATGATACCCTCCGTTCCCTGGCTGCACCTAGAAATCCTGTCCATAAAAATTATGAACAGGATCAGTGACAAAGGGCAGCCCTGGTGGAATCTAACTCTCACTGGGAATGAGTCCAACCGAGAGTTGGCAATATGAACCAAACTCTCACAACAGTCGTACAGAGACCGGATAGCTCGTAAAAAGGCTGATACCCCATACTCCCAAAGCACCCCCCACAAAAAAACCACAAGGGACGCAGTCTAATGCCTTCTCCAAGTCCACAAAACACATGTAAACTGGTTGGGCAAACTCCCACGAACCATCGAGGATTCTTGAGAGGGTAAAGAGTTGGTCCGATGTGCCACGGCCCAAACGAAAACCACATTGCTCTTCCTGGATCCGGGATCAGGTGGCAGGCAAAGGCAG
Organism: Pholidichthys leucotaenia; assembly: GCA_020510985.1. NCBI lineage: Eukaryota > Metazoa > Chordata > Actinopteri > Cichliformes > Pholidichthyidae > Pholidichthys > Pholidichthys leucotaenia. The sequence continues at coordinate 250,040,494 of CM035845.1, read as the reverse complement.
AGACCTTCGCGGTCTGATCTTCGGCTTTCAAAAATGGCAAATTTTATGTAATATTCTATTTTTTTTGAGAAACTGAATTTGGGGTTTTCATGAACTATAAACCAGAACCATCAAAATTAAAAGAAATGCTTGAAATATTTCACTCTCTGTGTAATAAATCTATCCAACATGAATTTCATTTTTTGAATGGAATTACTGAAATAAATCAACTTTTTGATGACATTCTAATTTATTGAGGTGCACCTGTAGACAGAGAAGACAATAGGCCCTATTTTGATAGTCATTAGCAGACTTTTCCGCCAGACTTTCCACCGTACACCAGTGCTTTTGTTAGTTTCTGTCAGCGCATTGTCTGTTTTTTATTCTTTGCATCACACCATCTAATTACCAGTAGACAGTGTGCCTGTTTTGCACTGAGAGGAGGAGGCTCATTCATTTATCCACATTCTTATTTTAATTGCGGACTTAATGTTGAAGTCTATAGATTAGGCATTAATGTATGATTTTTTTTTTAGGGGAATAAATGAATTAACAGGGAGCGTGCCTGTATTCTGGTGTGGGTGCGCGGCACACGGGGGAAAGTAGGTTACTTTGAGTCTGAAGATTTTAAACTACAGACCTCTTCTTTGAAATGTTTTGTCCACTAATCTGTCGTGTGTTGAGTCATCATATCGCATCATCACTCAGCTGGTGTTTTCTGTTAAATCAGGAGTTAAATACGAACTATTTGAAGACACAATGGGGTTTTTCATTACACAGAGGGAAAAAAAAAGTGTTATGTGGGTTTATGATTCAGTTCTCTACCGGACCAGTCTGTCCTACTGGGAAAACAGCTGTCACCACAACCCCGGAGAAGAGCTGGTAGGTGCACACAATCCCAATATTGATTATCTCATGACAGTTTTTACAATTTTAACCTCATTCACTGTCATTCTTTTAAAAGAAAAATACAAAATAAAAATACCCCAACAGCTGTTTTGAATTAAATCTACAATTTTGCATTCATCAGAGCAGATTAATACAGCTCAGGCTGCAAGGAGTGGCTCCTCTCTTGTTTTAAGACAGGAACAACAAAAACTGGCTTAGCAGCTCTGTTCTGTTTAGCAGCTGATTCTTAAAGTGCAGAATAAAAACTATATACAAACACTACTGTATATAAAACAACTATCACACAATATAAGAACACACAAAGGTTAAAAACAAGGTGCACGAGTCAATGAACACTGCATTGCCCATTAGACTGAGGGTGGATGGCTATTCAGTTAGTAGGAGGGCTGGGGGTGTGGATGCATTTAACAGTTTGTGGATAGAAGCTGTTTTTGAGTCTATTTGTCTTTGTCTTGAGTGTCCTGTATCTTCTACCAGAAGGGAGGGGGAGAAAAGGGAGTGCCCAGGATGTGGGGGTCTCTGATTATACTACCGGCTTTCCTCTGGAGTGTGCCAGTGCAAATGTCACTGACGAGGGGTAGTGTTGTCCCGATCACCCACTCTGCTGCTCTCACCACCCGCTGCAGGTCTTTTCTGTCCTCTGCAGTACAGCAGCTGAACCACACTCAACAGCAGTAGGTCAGGAGGCTCTCAGTGGTGGAGCGGTAGAAGTTATTCAGCAGGGGTTGTGGTAGATGGCCTTGACAGAGCTTGCTGAGGAAGTAGTCTTTGTTGTGCCTTCCTCACTTGGTGAGAAATATTTGTGAACCAGGTGAGGTCGGCTGAGATGTGGACTCCAAGAAACTTGAATCTCTACACCCTCTCCATTGACATAGAGGGGGGAGTGCTTAGTTTGTTTGGCTCTCCTGAAATCCATTATCATCTCCTTGGTCTTGGATGTGTTCAAGTCCAGGTTATTGTCGTCCCACTATCATCGCAGATGCCGAACCTCCTCCCTATAGGCTGACTCACTGTTATCCTTAATCAGCCCTATGATGTCATCGATATTGTGTCGTCAGGTGTCGTCGATATGTCGATATGGTGTCGTCAGCAAATCTGATGATGGTGTTGCTGGTATGGATTGAGGAACAGTCATGCATGAAAAGGGAGAAAAGAAGGGGGCTGAGGACACAACCCTACGCGTGACAGTGTTCCGGATAAGAGTAGAGGAGATGTGGTCTCCTACCATTCTGAGGTTTATTACTGAGAAAGTCCAGTATCCAGGTGCACAGTGAACTGCTCAGCCCAAGTTGCCAAACTTCTGAACCAGTTTATGGGGTAGAACTGTATTAAAGGCAGAACTTAAGTCCACAAACAGCATCCTCACATAGCTGTTATCCAAGTGTGTGAGGGCTGTGTCAAGGGCTGTTATGATGGCATCGTCTGTCGACCTGTTTGCTCTGTATGCAAACTGATGTGGCTCAAGGTCAGCAGAAATTACAGCCTTAATATGAGGCAAAATGAGACAAAACATTTGGTGATGATGGGGGTTAGGACAACTGGGCGTTAGTTATTCAGGCAGATCACTGTGTCCTTCTTGGGGACTGGAACTATGTTGGCTGACTTAAGGCAGGTGGGAACCACAGACTGCAGTAGCAAAAGGTTGAAGATGGTGGTAAAAACCCCCACTAGCTGGTCTGTGTATGCCCAAGTATCCTTCATGTGACTCCATCTGGACCTGCAATGTTCCTCACGTTGATTCTGTGCAGAATGGTTCTGACCTGATGGTGCTGCAGCTGGATGGGGGCATCGCTTGTCTCCAGAAGAGGAAGACAGGTGCGGGCTTCTTCATTGCAAAGAGAAGCTCTGATGAATGATAATACGTTTTTTTAGTGTGATCGGGTTGACGATAATATAACTGAAAGAAACTCTGTCAATCTCATCGACAAAGAGAAAGACTGGCGTGATCTTTGAATTGTAGCTGACAGCTCTCATCCATGGGCAAGCAAGGCTGTGGAGTTAAAAAGCTCCTTGCTTTTAAATGCATTTTCACTTTGTGAAGTACTCACCTTTACATATTTTTTGTAATACACATTGTTATATTCCAGATTATACAATAGTTATGTCATAAGCTGGACTTTTTCACTCACCTGCCACTTTAATAGGTACACCTTGTCATAACTGGGTTGGATCCCTATTGCCCTCAGAACTGTCCAAATTTTTGTGAAATACATTCAACAAGGTGCTGGAAACATTCCTGAGAGACACTGGTCCATATTGATAAGGAAACATCACACAGTTGCTGCATATTTGTTGGCTGAACATCTATGAAGCCCCATGTGTGCAACTACTGTATTCTTTCATGCTTTTTATGCCTAATTAAATTTTGTTGAGCCTGTGTGAATTGTAAACCCAGTTTCCCGTTCTTAACAGGAGTGGCACCAGTTGAGGTCTTCTGTTGCTGTAGCCAATCTGCTTCAATGGTCAATGTGTTGTGCCTTCAGAGATGCTCTTTCGCATACCTCAGTTGTAATGAGCGGTTATTTGAGTTACTGCTGTCAGCTTGAGCCGGTCTGACCATTGTCTTCTGACCTTCGGAATCAACAAGGCATTTGGGTCCAGTGAACTGCTGCTCACTGGATATCTTCTCTTTTTCAGAACATTCTCTGTAAACCCTATAGATGGTTATTTCTGAAAATCCCAGTAGAACAGTAGTTTCTGAAATACTCAGACCAGCCCATGTGGCACCAACAACCAGGTCGCTATCTTCAGTGGGGTAAAAAAGTATTTAGTCAGCCACCAATTGTGCAAGTTCTCCCACTTAAAAGATGAGCGAGGTCTCCAATTTTCATCATAGGTATATCTCAACTATGAGAGACAAAATAAGAAAAAAAAATCCAGAAAATCACATTGAAGGATTTTTAATGAATTAATTGGTAAATTCCTCGGAAAAATAAGTATTTGGTCAATAACAAAAGTTCATCTCAATACTTTGTTATATACCCTTTGCTGGCAATGACAGAGGTCAAACATTTTCTGTAAGTTTTCACAAGGTTTTCACACACTGTTGCTGGTATTTTGGCCCATTCCTCCATGCAGATATCCTCTAGAGCAGTGATGTTTTGGGGCTGTCGCTGGGCAACACAGACTTTCAACTCCCTCCAAAGATTTTCTATGGGGTTGAGATCTGGAGACTGGCTAGGCCACTCCAGGACCTTGAAATGTTTCTTACGAAACCACTCCTTCATTGCCCGGGTGGTGTGTTTGGGATCATTGTCATACTGAAAGACCCAGCCACATTTCATCTTCAATGCCCTTGCTGGTGGAAGGAGGTTTTCACTCAAAATCTCACGATACATGGCCCCATTCATTCTTTCCTTTACACGGATCAGTCGTCCTGGTCCCTTTGCAGAAAAACAGCCCCAAAGTATGATGTTTCCACCCTCATGCTTCACAGTAGGTATGGTGTTCTTTCTCCTCCAAACACGACAAGTTGAGTTTTTACCAAAAAGTTCTATTTTGGTTTCATCTGACCATATGACATTCTCCCAATCCTCTTCTGGATCATCCAAATGCTCTCTAGCAAACTTCAGGCGGGCCTGGACATGTACTGGCTTAAGCAGGGGGACACGTCTGGCACTGCAGGATTTGAGTCCCTGGCGGCGTAGTGTGTTGTTACTTTGGTCCCAGCTCTCTGCAGGTCATTCACTAGGTCCCCCTGTGTGGTTCTGGGATTTTTGCTCACCGTTCTCGTGATAATTTTGACCCCACGGGGTGAGATCTTGCGTGGAGCCCCAGATCGAGGGAGATTATCAGTTGTCTTGTATGTCTTCCATTTTCTAAGAATTGCTCCCACAGTTGATTTCTTCACACCAAGCTGCTTACCTATTGCAGATTCAGTCTTCCCAGCCTGGTGCAGGTCTACAATTTTTTTCTGGTGTCCTTTGACAGCTCTTTGGTCTTGGCCATAGTGGAGTTTGGAGTCTGACTGTTTGAGGTTGTGGACAGGTGTCTTTTATACTGATAACGAGTTCAAACAGGTGCCATTAATACAGGTAACGAGTGGAGGACAGAGGAGCCTCTTAAAGAAGAAGTTACAGGTCTGTGAGAGCCAGAAATCTTGCTTGTTTGTAGGTGGCCAAATACTTATTTTACTGAGGAATTTACCAATTAATTCATTAAAAATCCTTCAATGTGATTTTCTGGATTTTTTTCTCATTTTGTCTCTCATAGTTGAGAGACAAAATGACTGCAGCGGGTGGTGAGAGCAGCAGAGTGGGTGATCGGGACAACACTACCCCTCGTCAGTGACATTTGCACTGGCAAACCACTGCTGCACGGTGGCGCAGTGGTTTAGCACTGTGGCAGCACAGTTTTACCCTCGGCAGGGGGATCGCGGGGATTATGAGATCGTGGGTTCGATCCCAGCCCCCGACCAACAGTGAGCTGTGTGGAGTTTGCATGTTCTCCCCGTGTTGCGTGGGTTTACTCCGGGATTTCTCCGGTTTCCTCCCGCACACCAAAAACATGTAGGTTTAGGGCGCTCGCGCACGCAGCGACCAGCAGCCGGTGGCTTGTCACCAGACTGCAAACCAAATCTACCTACGGGTACAAATAAGTAACAAAAAAAAAAAAAAATAGTTGAGGTGTACCTATGATGAAAATTGGAGACCTCTCTCATCTTTTAAGTGGGAGAACTTGCACAATTGGTGGCTGACTAAATACTTTTTTTCCCCACTGTAAGTCAGTTAAATCACCTTTCTTCTCCATTCTGATGCTTTGGACTTCAGCAGTTCAACTTGTCCATGTCTCCATTCATTGAGTTGCTGCCATCTGATCTGGCTTATTAGATATGTAATTGTAGTAACACACAGTTTGGCCAGTGAGTGTATTTTAACAATGTTCATTTTGAAAAATAAAACCCCACCTCAACTGGACTAAAAAGAGAAGAAAAATTAATAAAAATAAATTGTTGTAAACAAAATTTTAATCCAGTTTTATCACAGGACAGAACTAACAAAAAACTTATCAGGAATTATGTGCAAATGGATAAAGAATTTTTATTCATTCTGCAAATGAATAAAAGAGTAGTAAGTTTTCATATTTCTCTATACACACAATTTCATCGTACTTTACAAATGTACAATGACAACGCCTATTCTATTCCATTCTATTCTATACCACTGATTACTTACAGTATGACTGGTGACACCCATACCAAAAAGAATGACAAAATTGCAAGACTAAATCTAATGAATTTCTGTTGACTCAAACATGTAAGGAAAAGATAAAAATTAGACATAAAAATGTACAATTTAAAAATGTACATTAAAATGCCTGAAGTAAACCCAGAAATCTTTTTGTTGGCTCCAACTAAATTGTCAGGGAGCTAATATTTTAAACCACTCTTCACAAGTATCAAACAAAAAAAACAAAAACAAAATAGATTTGCTATTCCAAGCTATCTTGTCCAACTTGGCAGTACCCACGGTGCCAATCAGTGCCGAAACCAAAAAGAGACAACTCCTATTTCTTTTGGTCCATAACCTGATCATTGTGAAGTGACTGGCAGCTCTAGTAAAGTCTGTGACCCAGAGTCCAATTACATGGAAGGTGCGTATAAAGTATAAGACTCTGATTACAGGCCCATCTTCCCAGAAATAAGGACTCTGTCACCTGGGAGCTTGGGCCTCATGAAGCCAGCCAAGCCTGGCTACGAGCAAGAGCAGTATTCTCTCCTCTGTCACTTTTCATTGCAGTGAAGCTGCTGCTGAGCATGCAAGCAAAGTTACCTGTGAAATAGGCAACACAGCAGAAAGTCCAATGACATACTTTCCTATTTACTTTAATCAAAACATATAAGCACAAACATATAGAAAAAACAACAACACTGTTTTCTTCTCATTTTATTAAGTGACACGCATTACTGCGCATGCAGGTGTATTTGAACCTAAGCTGCCTATTTTTAAATGTTAAACTGCATTCCAGGGGAGCACCGTTATACGTGCAAACAGAACATCAAGCGAACATCAGCCTTAATAATGCAGATCCCATCACAGTGGTTAGTCCTATGTATGTATAGAAAATGAAGTCCGTAGCAAACTGCACCAATACTAAAAAGCAATTATTCCTCTCAGCTGTGGTGAGCCCCAAATTAATGAGGGAGAGTTAGTCAGAGGATATTTAGACAAAAAGAAAAAATAATAATTTGTTTAGAACACTGAGGAAAATAACTCACTGAAAAAAAAATCTACTTAATTATACTCCTCTGGTGAAATCATTAAGTGCAAAGGTAAGAGCGTTCTAAATATACAGTTTAGCTTGAAGAACACAGAAAAATTTACTCATGGCATTAATGATAGTGGCATAGTCCTTTATGGATCGTTACATGTTCTATTGCTGTGATTCTAAAATAGCCTCCCCTGAATAATGAGCAAATCATCGCTTGCCCTGTCTCGCCGACAAAGTCAGGCTCTCAACAGTGTGAGTATCCCTTATACTGGTACCACTGGGGCCAGAGGAAGCTGACTTTCAAGAGGGGGCACCGAGGCAGAGCTAAAGCCTTCTTTGTATCCCTTGGGTTCAAAGCTTAGGTTGCGTGCACACATATCTGTGCATGAGTGAGTGTTTATGTGGGAGGGGTGTGCACTGAAAGGTCAAGATTCAGCCTACATCCTCCCTCTGAAGGAGAAGAGGAGAACATAGAGTTGGGTGCTGCTTGTGGGTGGGCAACTGTATAAATACAACAAACAGCATGAGAGCATGCCTACCCTGTTCTCACACTTATTTCTCTGCAATGAGCAAGTATGCAATGGGAATTTATCAGCTTTCATATGCTATAAACATATGCACACATTACTGAACAAGCACTACAGGAAAATCCCTGCCCTCATTAATATACAATACAGATGACTGTATTCTGATGAGTGTCACAGGGTATCAATAACAGAACATGGATGACTCTTTACACTTTCTGACCTATTATAAACAACATCAGCAAAAGAACTAGAGTTTTTTTTTTCCTCAAGCTAAAACACCCCATCTGGTGAATCTCCAAGTCTAAAAAGAATCACGTTTACTCCAACACTAAATAAGCTAAAAGCACAGCATAACTGATTGAAGAAATGTGTAATAAATCACTTTTTTTTAGCTATTCTCATAAAAAAGCTTTTTTATTGTATAGGCCTCATCCAACAGCTTTGCTTCAGTGTACGCAAACAATGCTAAATATCTGTCAAAAGTGGTGCCCAATTTCGGTTTTATAAATCTACAACCTGTTCATTTCCTAGCAGCCACTCAGTTCTATAGAGAAGGGATCTGAAGCATTGATGAATACTAGTGCATACCCATGCATGCCCATAGGAACCAAGTATAAGCAAGTATTTCTGCATGCCTGCAGAAAGCAAGTGTAAGCAAACATTTCTGCATGCCCATAGAAAGTTACTGTTACCATGGCAACAGTAACCATGGTGAAACCTGCCTTTGACCTTTGATGTCACCACTCGTTCAGTGATGCCTGCCTTTGATCCTTGATGCGTCTGCCTGGCAACAGTAACCATGGCGACATCTGTGCATCTATAATGTCATAGCTATGAACGCCCATAGCTCCCATATGGATGTTCAATAAAGATTTCCCCTCCTAAACTTCTGCATATCTGGGGAGGCTGAAATTCAGGGATGCACACCCTTGTAACCTCAGCACAGCACGCATCAAATCTGAGGCCAGTCCAATGAACGGTTCGGGAGATACACGCGGAACACACACACACAGGCAGAGATTTCTTGCATTATAATATGATAATTTTGACAGCTCTATACAGTACATACAGCACAAGATGTGTATTATGTACAAGATTTGACAGTGCATTAGATGACATAATACTTAAAATCAAAGCATTGAGAGTTATACTTGGGGTGATCTATTTGACTATGAAGCAGGCCACAGCCTGTCAATACTGTGGCTATGGTAACATGTTTATAAAAAATCTGTTAAATGGATCCTTCCGATTTTAAAACTGACTCTTTGTGACAGCTTCACTGTGTTACATGAATAAAAATATCACTACACTGTATCATTTGCGATGTAAAACATGATCAGTTGTCACTGACACAGAATGCATTTATGGGCATTTCCAAGTTCATTTTTATGCCTTGGTGAAATGGAAGCATACAGTAATAGGTTAGTGTGTCTGTTTGTGGCTGTGTGTGTCTGTCCGCCTCTCTGTTTCAGCTCGCCTGGTCAAAATTAAGTGCAACTAAAGGCTTGTATCATTGTATCACCATATCTTCTCGACTTCTAATTTGCCAGAATTTTGAAATAACACTGTTTTTGAAATAAACACAAATTTAACTTGCCATTTCTGTTAATGCTGCAGCGAAAAAAGGAATTGTGATAAATATCCTGGGCCAGTAGAGTGTAGCATTGTTATTTATGCCATTATTGTGAAGTGTGGTGTAGTGGCGGCCACTTCCTTCTCCGCCACTGCTGCACCGCTCCTATAAATACCAGTGGGTATCGTCATTTGGCCTCTTTGCCGATGCCCCTGCCTGGTGGCTGTGATGTATGTTACCAACCCCTGTTAATAAAGCTGAGTTCTATTGTGCACCTGGCCTCGTCATTGGAGAGGTAATTCCATACATAACATTTTGGCGACGAGATAAAAATGGAGGTGTGTGTTTCACTGCTCTGGCCCTTCACAGCTCCTGGGCAAGCCACCTGTGCCTTGGTCAAGATGGTTTGCCGCCTTTCAAAACTACATCGCGGCGCTCGACCTGGGTGAGGTAGATAGACGGAGAGCACATGTGGTTCTGGTGCATAATTTGGGGTTCAAGGGCCAGCGCATCCTGCGTACACTCGGGGCTACTGACTCGTATGAGGATGTGGTCGAGTTGCTAGTGCACCATTTCCACACTTTGGACAACGTCACCATCTGGAGGATGCGGGTCCGACAACGACACAAGCGAGTGGGTGAGCCTGTCCACCAGTTTGTCGCCAACCTACGGCAGCTGGCTAGCGAGTGTTGTTTTGGGACATTAGAGGAGGGAATGGTACGTAATCAGCTGGCGGAACACACAACCAGCAATGCTTTGCGAGCTAGGCTGCTTTCGGCGCCGAGTGACCTGACGTTAGCCGAGGGTGTCGAGCTAGCTCTCCAGGTGGAGACCGCAGACAAGCTAGCTTCAGAGCTAAAGTGGTGCTAATCACAAAGGCAGCTGGGACCTGCCGCCGCAGCATTAGTAGTGGACTCTGACAGTGAGGATAGCGCGGCCGACGACAACGCGGAAACCTACGCCATCAACCGTCTGCCCCGAGAAAGCCTGTGTATATGGGCTGTGGGTCTGTGAAGCACCAATACAAGGCTAGGGAATGCCTGGCTAGAGGGAAGTGCTGTGGCATGTATGGACACTTGAACCATTATGCCAGGGTGTGTTGTGCATCCGAGCAGGAGAGCCCACGGAGAATAACAACTGTACCCGCCCCAATGATGGTCCATGCGGTGTCCCTGAATACCAACGTGTTCAAGTACTGTATGATGACGAGGAGGTGCCGCTGCTGATCGACACGGGGGCAGAAAGATCATTAATGAACTGGGCCACGGTGAGGAAATTTTTCCCCTACTACAGAATAAGAGAAAGCCCAGCGCTGCTCTACGGTTATGGAGGTGGCAGACGGCGCACGATTGGAACGCTGGAGCTGACGGCCCGGTACAAGTCGGCGGTGATGACTGACTGCACGTTCCACGTGACAGCCCGAGGCAACAACATTATGGTCTGTGACCTGTTTTATGGACTGGAGTTCGCCATTAGAGACAACGCTGGGAAAGAGTGGACTGCTTGTGGCCGGCGGAACCGTCCGGTTCCGGTGGCGGAGGATGACATGGTGTGGGGGAAGGATTTATCTTGCACCACGGCGGCCAAGCAGGACCAGCCTCACTCAGATTGGACACAGGAGGGTCTCAGCGCCAGCACTCGGAATACCTTGGACGAAGGTACCAAGTGTGACGGCGAAGCGCCTGCATCAGAGAGTGAAGCCGACGAGCGAGGCTCAGTTTCCTCCAAAGATCAGCCACAGTGGGCTGGAAGATCTGGAGCTTCAATGGCGACTGCTGCAGCAGCTTTGCAAAGAGTTGGGGCCAGACCAATAGGCACCGAGGGACTGAGTGCCGATCAGCAACACTGCAGGCCAAGCAAAGCTCCCCTGAGAGTTATGGACCTGGTTCGGGTTCATGGAACGAGATATTCACGGCAGATGTGGGCCAAACAACAGTCAGAGGGTCACTAGGAGCGGCTGCGCATTGTAGCTAAGCATGGCGCAGCCTACTTGCAGCTGTCGGATGGCTCATGGAGACATGCCAATGAGCTGCGGCGTGCTCGGGAGGAGGCTTCAGATGATCCTTTTCGGGTATTGGGGAAAAAGATGTTATGGGACTGTTTTATGCATTTTTACTTTTTCTTTTCTTTAGTCTAGGAACATGGCAGTATTCTGAGTTTAATGAACTTTTATTTAGTTACAGGTGGCAGAATAATCTGCCTTGCCATGTGGGGTAGGACGGTAGTCCACCCGTCCTCTCTAGTTTTAGATTTTGTTGTATGAATGTGATAGGCCATTAAGTGATTTCAGTTTAGTTCTGTTAGTGTGTGATTCAGGTCCTAAATTGGGGAGGGTCTTAATTGCAGGGATGGCAACAGGAAATTCTGATTTCAGCTGAAATCTAATTTGGTCGATTGACTTATTGGGGGGGCTGGGGGGGGGCGCAGCCCCCTCTGAAGCTGGGAGGTTTTCAGTAAAACAGAAATAATATAGACTGAAAAAAATGATAAAAAATGAAATACTAGACTTAGATAAATCATTAAATTTAATGAAAAGTTAACTTACTTTTTCTTCAATGTTGTCTCACTGTCTTTAGTCCAACATATTTAACAGTTCTATAAGAGTTTATTACACTATTTACACTGGTCACCAAGTCATTTCTAATGTGAAACTTTATTTCTTTTGGCAGCAAGCTGTGTCAGTCTCTGAACTTTGAACTTCATCTCCTTTTCTGGTTTCTTCAGAAATTGTCCGAGTGTTTCTGTTACCTGTTCGAACTTTGAGCCAATTTTCACCTTTACCATCACTTTTCTCTCAAGCCAATTCCATCGGAACTTATTTTTGACACTTTTGTCTATTTCTAGCACTGATGACTCCTGATCCTTCGATAAAAATCTCATAATTCCGCTGAAAACAATACCGAAAGCTCAGAATTCCAACACGAACCAGGGATGTGATTTGGGGTTGGGGAAATTATCTGAAAATTCAGTAGGGGGTCTGGGGGACACAGTCCTCCAGTGGGGTCTGGGGCAGAGCCCCGTTGGGGGGGGGAGTGAAGCCCCCCGAAGCTCCTGGGTTTTTATGATTTTTAAGTACCAGAACTGTGCTTAAATGACATAAAACAAACAGCTGAATGCCACTTATTACTGTATAATATTGACTTATGTTCCAAGAAGATAGCATTCCTAAAATATTCCAACAAGCATTATCCATCACATGCTTTAACACTTGATCAAATCAAAATCAGTTAATTTTATCTATTCCATAATAGAAATAAAATTCCAACATACCATTACTTTTTATAATTTCAGCATTCATTTCAGATCACCAGTTTCAATCTCCATTGAGACTTGAGCAGTTCATTTTGCACAATCACTGATGTAGCCAAGTCTTAGAAATATTCAAAAGTTATGAGTCAATGTCCACTGTGCACTGTCAATTTCAAACTGTTTGGAATCATAAAAGGGGATGGTTAACTTTTATTACCGTTTCCTCCCCCGTGCAGCCCAGTTCATACAGCCGTTGCATGCCGTCAGTAACAGAGAGTTAATGGCTCTCCACCTGGCCATACGCCACTTCCAGTTCTGCCTTAAAAAGCGTACCTTCACTGTGTTCGTGGACCACAAGCCGCTAACGTACTTAACGTATTTTATCTTCCTGGAAGATAAAATAAAGTGGAATTCGGCAAATTAGCAGAAAATCACATGCCTGAGAACACGCCGCCATGAATTTTTGACAAAGCATACAACGAGCCATTTGATTGGTCCAATCGTTAACAACTATCCAATCACAGGGCTGTTTACAATACAGCAGTAGCTTGAACACAACACATCCGGGTTATCGCGGGAGACGACTTCCGGGGAAGCGCCGAGCGCTTATGTAATCGTGTTGATTTTCGCTAAAATCGGTAACAATAAGGTACCTTACCCCCCCTAAAATTTTCTCAACGGATTTAGACGATTCACAGAAATGATCAATTTGAAAATAAATCGGCGGAAACCCGCAGCTCGGCGGAAAATTGCCATCCCTGTAATTGTATATCTGTTTTTGGACTTTTCTGGGGGAAGGGGGGGTGTAGCATTGTTATTTATGCCATTATTGTGAAGTGCGGTGTATTGGCAGCTACTTACTCCTCCACCACTGCATCCCCCCATAAATACCAGTGGGCATCTTCATTCGGCCTTTTTGCCAATACCCCTGCCTGGTGGCTGTGTTGTATGTTACCAACCCCTATTAATAAAGCTGTTTTATCGTGCACCTGGCCTCGTCATTGGAGAGGTAATTCCATACATAACATAGAGGTCGTAGTGCGGCTTTTTTTTTTACAGCCGCCCATACTACCATACCACAGGCACCAAGGTACAGCACTTTGGTGATTCCATTTTATCACGGCAGTGCAAAAACAAATTTTCTGCCGGGTGCAAGGTGCAAAGAGGTTGGTCTAATTATTCAGAGGTGTGTTTTGGATAATCTAATCCAAAGCACTCCTGCCCATATCTTTAATGTACAGAGGCACATTATCTAAAGTGAACTCTGATCATGATGGCTTGTTTAAGATGGGTTTTGTGCTGGCCAAAGCCTGTGTGGGTGAGCAGAAATGCACGCGATAGTAATCCTGCTTGGCAATAAGGAAGGCATCAATCACAGCTGATGTCCAGTTATTTTAGAGAGAACAAACGTGTTATCATTTGCCCTTGGCAGGGCAAAGATGAGACGCCACAAGCCAACAGTGAGTTTTGTTATTTTATTAAAAAGTACAAAATAATGTGCCTCGAGGGGCAAAACACATAACCTATAACACTCGACTACGATGGGTCAAAATAACTAAACAAATACAAAGAATCAAAGAGTCACTTACACTTTATACAGCGAGGGCGAAACCTAAAAGAGCCGGACGTGGGGACTCAAGCCTGATAGGGTGTGAGATCGCAGTGAAGAATGAATCTCCACAGAGATCTTAAATAGTGCACACAATAAACCACAAACAGGTGAGACAAATAATAAGAGATTAAGAGCCTGCAGCTGTGACAGTCCACGAGCAGCCTGACAGGAGGAAGTGCTGCTGCGGTGCTGTCAAAATAAAAGCACAAAGTCAATCCCCTAACACAGTGGTCCCCAACCCCCGGGCCGCGGACCGGTACCGGTCCATGGGTCATTTGGTACCGGGCCGCACAGAAAAAATAAATAACTTACCTTACGTCCGTTTTATTTATTATCAGAGTCTGAATGATGTTTTATTTTGAAAAATTACAGGATTCTCTCCTTTACATCCGTCTATGGCTCACTCTTGACGTACGTCAAGATGCTTGTCTCGGTGACGTGATACGTTACCGCTAAAATTAAAGGCCGTTGCTGGACGGCAGACATTATGAGAGCTGCTGCAGAGATTTCTCTCAGAAAAGGAGTCACCGCTGGCAGCACATTTCAGTGACGGGGAATCAGTTGCAAAACTCGCTTACTTGTGCGACATATTCAGCCTGCTCAATGAACTCAATCTGTCACTTCAGGGGAAAATGACAACTGTCTTCAAGTTGGCAGATAAAGTAGCTGCATTTAAAGCCAAATTGGGTTTGTGGGGACAGTGTGTGAATGGAGGTATATTTGACATGTTTCAAACATTAGTGGGGATTTTGGAAGAGACTGAACCCGAGCCTTCATTCTCCCAGCTGGTGCACGAGCACTTGTCTTTGCTTTTAAAAGAGTTTGAGTGCTACTTCCCAATGACAAAAAATACACAAACTGCCAAAGAATGGATGCGCGACCCATTTCTCAACAAACCAGGTGACTCCAACATGTCTGTGCAAGAAGAAAAGCAACTGCTGGAGATTGCAAATGACGGCAGCCTTAAAAGTATGTTTGAGACAACAGCTCTGCCGGTGTTCTGGATTAAAGTCATGGCTGAATACCCTGAAATCGCCACAACAGCACTGAAAACCCTGTTGCCATTTCCAACGTCATATCTGTGTGAAGCGGGGTTTTCTGCAGTGACAGCAACCAAAACAAAATAACGAAGTAGACTGGACATAAGCGACACACTTCGAGTGTCATTGTCTCCCATTACCCCTAGATGGGACCGTCTCGTTGCTGAGAAACAAGCTCAGGGCTCCCACTGATTCAGCGTTTTGGTGAGTTGTATTTTTCATGCACTTTATATTTGTGTTTGTGGTGTATCTTATTTTGAAAGCATGTTTAAACGTTACCATAGTGACCAGAGAGTGTTGTGGGCAGAAAGGATGTTACTCATGTTATTACCTCCGCCAAGAGGAGGAGGTTATGTGATCATCAGCGTTGGTTTGTCTGTTTGTTTGTCTGTTTGTCCATAACTCAATCTGTCCATAACTCAAAAAGTTATGGATGGATTTTCATGGAATTTTCACAGATTGTCAGAAATGTGGTATCCTACAGATGATTAGATTTTGGTGGTGATCTGGATCACCGTCTGGATCCAGGAATTTTTTAAAGGATTCTTTTTTTTTTTTTTCAGGTTCTATAATATAAGGTTTTTGCGCAGCCGTAGTGGCTGCACAAAAACCAGCTCTGCCGGGGAAGCTTCCAGATCCTCTTTCGGCACGGAGCGCAACCCCAATATAGAACCCATGGCAGCCTGTCTACCCAATTTGCATCCGTCAATGAAGCCCTGAGTGCTGCTTTCAGTGATCTATGAAAACGCTCGCATAACCCATTGGCCTGTGGGTTGTACGCGGTTATGCAGTGAATTGTAACACCCAGCCAATTTTAGCAAACACGGGCGTATTGCCATTTCTGTACGCCAAAAAAAAAATAAAAATATACGGGTAAAAAAATTATTGACAGTGTGGAGGAACACCTTGTGTGTGACCCCCACAGCGTACGGGCCTGACAGAGCGCTCAGAGTGAGCAATTATCAGAACAATGAGAGGTATGGACTGATCATTATGCAGATGCACCTCCCTCCCTCTTTCGGCCAGTAATCCTGATATGTGTGACTCTAATGCAAATGTCCATGCTTTCCTGCTGTATACTGTGATGCTAATGTGCCATGCATGCATTGTCTGAGCTGGGTATATAAGTTAACTGCATATCTCTTGCTCTCTCTCTTTTTGATCACTCACATTGTTTGTTGCTGACTTTGAGACACATGGCTCGCTCCAGCACGCTGCCACAGCGCTGAGCCAGCCTCGTGGAGGATGAATAAAGCACCCTTTTAAAATTCAGTTTGCCGTGTAATGTAGGATTAATATTTATGATGTTAAACACTGTATGGGGGGAACTGTGGCGCTTGGCGGAGGTCTGCGCTCTCCGAGTGCTTTTCTAGTGTTGTTGTTGTCGCAATGTTAAGAGGACGCTGCTAAAGTTGCAAACGAGTACACAGTCGATTCATGTTTACTATTATATATAGAAAATACCACAGTTTTTATGCCGGTCGTATCATGTTCTTTGGTTGTATTTATCCACCATACCTTAAAGGCCGGTCCCTGAAAATACTGTCTGACATTAAACTGGTCGGTGGCGCAAAAAAGGTTGGGGACCACTGCCCTAACAAACAAGACTAAACAGACAGAAAAAGGAAGAATAATAAATGACTTGAGCGCGGACAGACCTGCGCTCTGGATCCCCACAAAACGGGGAAGATATACTGTAGCTAATGCTGGACTGAAGAATCAGCTGGTTTAATGTAGCGCTCATAGATGCAACTTCTGGAAAAGAGGATGATGCCTGTGTAACGGAAGGAGTGGTGGCTCAGTTGGTAGAGCATCCGCCCCACACCCGGGAGGCAGGGGTTCAAATCCCGGCCGGGTCATGCCGAAGACCATATAAAAGTGGAACTTCCTGCCATCCAGCTTGGTGCTCAGCAATAATGGAATGGAGGAGGGAAATCTGTGGCGGCGCCTTGCATGGCAGCAGCCCTCTGATTCTGCACTTGGGGTGTGTGTGATTAACACAGTAGATAGGTAAAGCACAATCTTGTTCTACTGTATATGATTGGTTGTACAGTTGAATGACAATAAGGGTGATTTAATTTTAATTTAATTAATGGTGAGCGAAAGTCGCTCCCGGCCCATGGGGAGATGGAGTGCTCCCTCTCCTGTTGCTTTCGTCAACTGAGAGTAGGAGACGTTTCGGTGCAGCATCCCATCCGCTGCTGACCCTCGCCATGAAGCGAGCCCGCTCTCAGCAGCCTGTCCCAGAGCTGATAGGTGACAGTCAGGGCATCTGCAGCTTGAGAACCCCGACTGTAGGAGCGCGGTGCGGGTGGCCTTGGCCCGGCTGGAAACCTGGGAGCGTGCAGCTGCAGGCAGTGTGAACATGTCTCCTGTCTCTCTGGGGGGGTTACAGTGAAAAGTAAAATCCTGTTCATTCATTCCTTCATTCCACTGAAAATAAACACATTAATGCCTAATAAATCTGTGATGAAAACAAAAATATAGACGGAATAAAAATCTTCAGACTGACACGCCTCCCCCAGTGCACTGCATCCACATCAGAATGCACACATAATCTCTGTTCATTCATTTATTCATTCCCCTAAAACAATCATACATTAATGCCTAATCTATAGACTCCAATGGTAAGTCCGCAATTAGAGAGTGTGGATGGGATAAAAAAAAATTTTTAGTGTATCATCATATAAATAAAATGATGGGTGATTATATCATGACTGTTACAACTTTCTCCATTAAAATAACAGAAAATACCAGCGTGTGCTGTTTCCTCATGAGTTTCGGAGCTGCACGATTTCCAAGCACACCGCTGAAATAACATTAAACAATGTGCTTCTAACGACAGACCTCCTTTTTCCTGATCAAAAGAATATTGTCCTAACGGGCACCATAATAAGATAAGATAAGATAAGATAAGCCTTTATTAGTCCCACAGTGGGGAGATTCCAGGATTGCAACAGCACAGGGATAGCAACACTCAGAGCAACAATCAGAAGACAAGAAAAAAACAAGAGCAGCGAGTATACATATGTACATATAAATATATAAATATATAAACACACACAGTGCGGAGCATTGTAGCTAGCTGGAATAAATATATAAATATATGGGGTAGCATATATATATAAATATGCTACCCCATCCCCCCTCCACCTCCTCCTGCACAGAGCTTTTCCCGCACCTCGCTTCCAAAGCCGGCCGATCGCCGCCTCTTTCCCCTGCTGAGCGCTCTGGGGGGGGGGGGGGCGGTGTGGGTGACCCACCACACTCTACTGGACAGGCAGAGCACTCAGCTTGAGCAATTAACAGAACAATGAGATGTATGGACTGATATCAATATGTAGATGTGCCTTGCAGCCTCTTTTATCCTACAGCCCCGGAGCAGAGAGGAATTCCGGCGCCAGTAATCTAGCTATTGATATGTGTGACTCTCATGTAAATGTCCAGTCAATTCCTGCTTGACTGTTATGCTAATATGCCATGCATGCATGGTCTGTATCTCAGTATAAAAGAGCTGACTGTATATGCCTCGTTCTCTCACTCGCATTCTGACACTCTAGAGACGCAGGGCTCACACCAGCGCGCTGCCACAGCGCTGGGTGAGCCTCGTGATGGAGGAAGAATAAAGCACCCTTTTAAACTTCAGTTCACCGTGTCCGCCTGCACTTATTTCATTCCTCCACAAAGCATTACCATTAATACTGGTGTGCATGAAATTGCAAGCCACCACACCTCTTTGAAATGACTCTCCACCTCCCAGTGCAAAGTCAGCGCACTGTCTACTGGTAATTAGATGGTATGACGCAAAAAACAGACAATGGAGAAACTAACAAAACAGCGAAAAGTCTGCCACAAATGTCCACTGATTACCGTCAAAATAGGGCCCTTTCTGTCAAAGATAATTTATTTGCAATAGTTAATAAAGTTAACTACTGTTTTGTCACATGTAACATGCTCAGTTCTCTCACTTTGGAAACACAGATGGATAATGTTGCTGTCTGATATTGAAGATATATAATAATCTATTAAAAAAAAAATTGATAGAAATAGAAATGGAGCCACCTGAAGATAAATTAAGACTTCAAGAAGCATCAACATATCACTATTTGATCTTGTTTCAGATTTTCTAACCGAAAGAAACTCATACCAACTGTGAAGATGGGGATGGAAATGTCACAGTTTGGGGCTGCTTTGCTGCTGTAGCAGCTGTCCAATTCACCAGCATAAAATCCAATATGTAAGGGTTAGGGATACAAGTTATCAGTTAATTCATTAATTGATAACTGATTCACCTTATTGATCAATTAATGATTAATTGATAAGTGGCGTTTTTCCCAAGAATCTGAATTTCCTCGGTACAATACAGTCTATCTTTAACATATAAAAAATTGCTGTTTTTTCATATACTGAATAGAACATGAACATCATATTCCTCAAAGATTTATTGTACCGTTTGCATTTTTTTTTTATTTTTTGCAGTTTAACAAATTTTACACTGCATTGCGTGCACTACGTACATACAGTATGTGCTGGTACATCTCAATAAATTACAGATGTCATGATTTTTTTTAATTTATTTTATAAACTACTACCAATATCATAAAATCTATCTTTTTTAGTTATATTAAAAAAAAACAAAACTTTCACATTCTAATTTACTGAGATGTACTGGTAGACTGTTTTAATAGGAAAATAAATTGTGAGCTGCTTCATCTATTTACGTGTATTTACCTGTATGCTGGACGTCTACCGTTGTCTTGGCATCAGGGGCAAGAGAGCATTAGGCTCTCTTGCCCATCTTGCGTACAGTGGTGTGAAAAAGTGCTTGCCCCCTTCCTGATTTCTCATTTTTTTTGTATGTTTGTCACACTTTAATGTTTCAGATCATCAAACAAATTTAAATATTAAACAAAGATAACACAAGTAAACAAAATGCAGTTTTTAAATGAAGGTGTTTATTATTAAGGGGAAAAAAGATCCAAACCTACATGGCCCTGTGTGAAAAAGTGATTGCCCCCTACACCTGATAACTGGTTGGGTCACCCTTAGCAGCAACAACTGCAATCAAGCATTTGCGATAACTGGCAATGAGTCTTTTACAGCGCTGTGGAGGAATTTTGGCCCACTCATCATTGCAGAATTGTTGTAATTCAGCCACACTGGAGGGGTTTCGAGCATGAACCGCCTTTTTAAGGTCATGCCACAGCATCTCAATCGGATTCAGGTCAGGACTTTGACTAGGCCACTCCAAAGTCTTCATTTTGTTTTTCTTAAGCCATTCAGAGGTGGACTTGATGGTGTGTTTTGGATCATTGTCCTGCTGCAAAACTCAAGTGTGCTTCAGCTTGAGATCACGAACAGATGGCCGAACAGTCTCCGTCAGGATTTTTTGGTAGACAGGAGAATTCATGGTTCCATTTACCACAGCAAGTCTTCCAGGTCCTGAAGCAGCAAAACAGCCCCAGACCATCACACGACCACCACCATGTTTTATTGTTGGTACAAAGTTCCTTTTCTGAAATGCTGTGTTACTTTTATGCCGGATGTAATGGGACACACACCTTCCAAAAAGTTCAACTTTTGTCTCGTCAGTCCACAGGGTATTTTTCCAAAAGTCTTGGGGATCATCAAGATGTTTTCTGGCAAAAGTGAGACAAGCCTTTATGTTCTTTTTGCTCAGCAGTGGTTTTCATGCAAGCCATTTTTGCCTAGTCTCTTTCTTATGGTTGAGTCATGAACACTGACCTTAACTGAGGCAAGTGAAGCCTGCAGTAGTTTGGATGTTGCTGTGGGGTCTTTTGTGACCTCTTGGATGAGTCGTCACTGCACTCTTAGGGTAATTTTTGTCAACCAGCCACTCCTGGGAAGGTTCACCACTGTTCCATGTTTTCGTCATTTGTGGATAATAGCTCTCGCTGTGATTCACTGGAGTCCCAAAGCTTTAGAAACGGCTTTATAACCTTTTCCAGACTGACAGATCTCAATTACTTTGTTTCTCATTTGTTCCTGAATTTCTTTGGATCGCAGCATGATGTCTAGCTTTTGAGGATCTTTTGGTCTACTTCACTTTGTCAGGCAAGTCCTATTTAAGTGGTTTCTTGATTGAGAACAGACGTGGCAGTAATCAGGCCTGGGTGTGGCTAGAGAAATTGAACTCTGCTTTCCAAAGATGTGATAAACCACAGTTAATCTGTTTAAACGGGGCGGGGGGTGTCACTTTTCCACACAGGGCCATATAGGTTTGAATTATTTTTTTTTACCCTTAATAATAAACACCATCAATTAAAAACTGCATTTTGTGTTTGTGCTATCTTTGTCTAATATTTAAATTTGTTTGATGATCTGAAACATTTAAGTGTGACAAACATACAAAAAAAATGAGAAATCAGGAAGGGGGTAAACACTTTTTCACACCACTGTACACCTGTTGCATGTTAAACATTACCACAGTACCCCGGCAATCCAAGCAAACCCAGTACGATCTGGGCTCCCTCTGTTGTCTGCTGCCTCAGTGGCAACTTGAGTCCAGTCTGCTTTCCCATCTAGTGGCAGGTTAAAGGGAGGCAGCAGGGATAGGTTTTTGCACTCGTGTAGTCTGCTGTAGATGGTTTCTCCACCCTGTTGATTTGACGGGTGGACCTTACATGCCATTGGAACTTGTTGTGGCTCTCCGATGTAGCCCGGAATGGCAAGCTTCTTTTTTTGCTCTGCCCAGCGTGCTTAGTGTCTTCTTCTGCTTTTTCGGTTGAAATGCGGCAGTGGGTAACCGTGTGCGCCCCCACCTGGACGGCGAAGCCACTACATTTCATAGAATAAGCTCCCATTGAAAAGGACTGCTGAGTTATCAGTTAATTGACAACTAATTTAATTTAGTTGACTAAATTCTTATTGACAGTTAATCAAAAGTCAATTAATCATTAACATCCCTAGTAATGTTAGGTTAATTGGCATAAAACTGGGGATTCTAAATTGTCCTTAGGTATGAATGTGAGAGTGAATGGTTGTCTGTCTCTCTGTGTTGGCCCTGCGATGGACTGGCGATCTGTCCAGGGTGTACCCTGCGTCTCGCCCAAAGATGCTGGGATAGACTCCAGCCCCCCTGCAACCCGAAAAGGATTAAACGGAAGAAGATGGGTGGATGGATGGATCCCTAGTAAGGGTAAATCAAAGAAAAGTGTGCATTGAATCATTTTAAGGTAAAACTGATGTGAAACAGAGGGTGACTCCATCTTCAAAGTGCCTAAAAGCATGTAATGCACACCTTCTAATTGATTAACCTGCTTATACCAAGATCATCTGCAATAATATGAAACACATGTAGTGTATTTAAAGATTAAGGTAAAAAAATAATTGATTTGATAAGAATGAGCTTATTGGCAACAACAAAGAATCATGCTCGTCCCTCTTCCATTTTCTCAAGCAGGCTGGAGTTTGTTGAAAAATCTTTTTGTTTTTGGTTTAACTAAGCTTTATCAACAGTTCTTTTTATAGTTGCTATGGTTACAGGGTTGTGGAGTAATTTCAGAATGTGATTAAACTTGAGCCGAACTACTGTAGGTGTGTGCATTAAACAAAGTTAAAAGCACACCTGCCAGCCAATCAGAACAGAGCATTCCGCCAGAACATGGTATAAGAACTGTTCAGTCTGTTGGTGGGTGCTGGAAATATTTTTTTGAACAATTTATCCCTCCCTTCCAAAAAAAAAAGAAAAAAGGGATGAGGTAGAGCATCTTCCATGATAATGGTAATCTTCAAGAGAAGATTTAAATAGACTGTCCATGCAAGAAACCCGTCAAATATTATCATAGTGCTGCAGCTGATTCTGCATTGATGAATGGGGAAGACTCTTAAAGCTGGTTATTGGAAATATCTCACTGAGGTTACTTTAGCATGAGGGGGAAAAAAACCTAGCTATTAGGGTATAAGGTGTCTTAACTTTTACTTAGTAAGACTTGGCATTCTTGTTAATTTATTTTTTCTAATAAGTGATTTTTGTTATTGCTTTCTGCATTGGTGATGCTGTCACATCGCCGTTACCATTATCTATAATCCAGAAGAAATCAAATGTTGATATGCTGATATTATATAGCAAAGACCAAAATATTTAATGGAGTGTCCTACATTTTTTCATGACTGTTTTCACACATCAGACGCATAATATGCCAGTGATGTTCAGCTTTGGCAGTCTGTGACAGAAAGCATCACAGGACCTTGGTCAATGGGTGAACATGTGACATTAAAATGAGAATGAGATGAGAAGCTTGACTGATTAATGGCTCTGACCAATTATCGAGACACATATTCACATGAGCACAATTATTGCTCTCTATTATTTTTTAATTAAGGAAGATAAATTGATTCTAAAGCACTCCAAATTTTGTAATCTGGGAAGAGGTAAGGTATATAAATTAACCATGGGTATGAGAAATCACAGACCAGATAAAACAATTACACTAACCCTGACTGGCACCGCTTGTAAAGATTATATTCAATTTTCCAAGTTGATAGATGAGTAAGGGAGGGCGGCCTCTCTGTCACTTCTTATTTGTGTCTAAAATTAATCATGAAGTCATGAAATCATGTATTACAGATTCCTACACACTCCCATCATAAAAAGTTAAATTCTAATAGGAAACTTGTTTCAGTTGCTTGTTCACAATTATATCCAGCAGAGCCAATAATTGTAGCAGGTGTGCTTTTGTTAAAAATAATTATTTCTTTATGAAGGATTTGTTTTCCTCTGATTTTTTTTTCCCCACAGTGAGATGAAGGTATTACATGAAACAAAGGATCTTTTTGAAACCTTTTTTAATTCTAGTAATTTTAATGCTTATTGTTTATTCATGATTGAAATGATTATTTTAAAACAATTTGTAACCTAATTAATAACCTACTTATAAACTATTTATAAATCCTTTTTAGGTTGGAAAGTGGAACAAATTTGGCTACAGTCATCATTTATTCATTAGGGTTCCAAGGAGCTATGCTGTGGGAAACCTATTGTTTTTGTTCTGATTCTTCTTGTTTCTCAACATGGCAGCCGGGATGGTCACACTTTTTCAGAGCTGAGACAAAATTGCTGATTTTGCCACTAAAATAACTAACCAACAGCGATCGGCATTTGTGACGCACACGCACGGGCTGAATTTCCACCTTGGTTGAAATACCCCTTTATTCGCCTTTCACCGGGCTCTGTGAGTAAACTGATAAGCGTTTCTTTTTGGGGTTCGCTGCTACGCTTTACCCGAAGCGTTTGCTGAGCTAACGCTAGTCGTAACACCTAACACCGACACGAAGCGACTCTGTCCCCGGTGACTGGGGCTCGCCGGAGGAGCTAACCGAGGCAACAGTTGGACGGGAGCCGGATCGGAGTTCGGGTGCAGCGGTGGTGGGAGACGGGGACCAGTGCAGGACCACCGGGGCCCCAGCCAGACAAGAGCCTGAATCGGAGCCCAGTTACAGCGGCGGGGCTCAGCGGAGGAACTACTGAGGCAGACGGCGGTAGGTGGTGGGGCTCAGCGGAGGATCTACCGGGACCCCGGCCGGACAGAAGCAGGATCGGAGCTCGGCTACAGCGGTGGTGTGCGGCGGGACTCGGTGGAGGAGCTGCCGGTACCCCGGCTGGACAGGAGCTCGGTTACGGCGGCGGTAAGCAGCGGGACTAGCAGCGGAGGGGGCTAGCTGAGGCCCAGCTGGATTCGAGGTCGGTCGGATCGGATACCGGCGACACCAGCAGAGATTGTTTTACTATCCACAGGTCAGTAAAAATGCCACCAAAGAAGGAGGAAATGGAAGAGATCAAAAAATCTCTGAACTTCTTGTCAGAAGAAGTGACCAAAATGGTTAGCCAGCAGGCTAAAATATTAGGCCTAATGGAAGAAGTCCGAGAATTAAAATTAACAATTCAGGAAAAAGACAAAAAAATTATGGACTTGGAGTGACGCGTCGAGGATCTTGAAAAATGTTCTCGTATGGATGATCTAATTATAAGTGGACTAGACATTAAATATCAATCATACGCTCATGCTACAACAGGACTGAGAGGTGAGGAGGCTCCCACAAGTGAATCAGTCTCCCTGGAAAATCAAGTGCTTCAGTTCCTTGATAGTAGAATATAAAGGTTGAAGCAAATGCAATTTCAGCCTGTCATGCTTTACCCAGAAAGGATAATAAAACAAAGAAATCAATTGTGATGCACTTTGTGAACAGAAGGGTAAAGCATGACCTACTGAGGCAGGCCAGAAAGCTACGGGGAACAGAAGTTTACCTAAATGAACATTTAACAAAGATTAATGCTGAAATAGCACGGCAAGCACGGATGCTGAAAAGACAAAATAAGATACAGGCAACATGGACAAGAAATTGTAGAGTTTGGATCAAACTAAATGGAACACCTGAAGAAGCGAAGAGTATAATGATCAGAGATGTTACTGACTTAAATAAATACAGATGAACACTGATTAAGAAAATTAAGAGACAATGATAATCCATATCCACACACAAGGCAAGAATAGTTCTTTTGACATACCATGTCAATGTACTTTAAAAAACAAAAAACAAAACGAAACAAAAAAAACTAAACAAAACAAACAAAAAAACTTATGACTGACTTGAGTAGACATCAATTATCCCCAGTTGAAGGAAGTCATTTGACACAGAGTGAGGAAACTCAAACTCTGAAAATATGCCATTATGCTGAACATAAACTACAAGAGACGGAGAATGATATTGATCCTGATAACCACTTTTTCAATAATATTCATAACCATCAGGTTCAGGTTACTTTATTTGTACCCGTAGGTAGATTTGTTTTGCAATCTGGTGACATCCATATTTACAAGCCACAAATTACATTCAACATAGACACAAACACAGGCACAACCATTGTGAATATTACACTGAAAAGCAATTCAAAAGTCAAGTGCAACTAGATGGTAAACTATCAATAATACACTTCAACAGCAGAAGTCTTAACAAAAACTTTCCATAGATTCAGGACTATTTAAAACAGCTAGACAGAAAATTTACAGCCATCGCAGTCTCTGAAACTTGGCTTAATGAAGAGCAGGCTCCCCTGATGGCAATAGAGGGATAACAGATGTTTCATATTAACAGATCTCAAAAAAGGGTGGTGGTGTTGCACTGTATATTGATGACCTGTATAGGTGTAAGCTTGTAAATGGAATGTCCTTTGCACTACCAGGGATTTTGGAATGTGTTACTGTTGAGATTGACCAAGATAAAACAAAAAATCTAATTATAAGTTGTATATATAGAATGCCGGGAACTTGCATTGAGACATTCAGAGATAAATTAGTCGAGCTGTACAATAATATTACTAGTAAGACTAGAAAAGCACTCGGAGAGCGCAGACCTCCGCCAAGCGCAACAGTTCCCCCCATACAGTGTTTGTGTGTACGTTTTCAGAGTCCTTGACCATGAAAACATATGACTAGCAATTGGATTCACAATGATTATTTGTTTATTTGACAGAGACAGTGGAATAAACATAGACAATTAATCAATGACAATCAATCTGATAGTGATAGGATTAGTGGTTCAGTAGTAAAAGCATTGCCTCCTTGGCGGAGGTAATAAACTGAAGTGTTGCTGTTGTGTCCATGTCCTCCACTGACGGATGCAGATTGGGTAGACAGGTTGCCGTGGGTTTTATTACCTCCGCCAGGACGAAAAGGCCAGGAGGAGGTTATGTTTTTGCCAGGGTTTGTGTGTTTGTCTGTTTGTCTGTCATTGTCAAGCATTTTTCAACACTGTGACATAGGGCCATGTGCGCAGGCGCAATGGAGGGCGCTGGTCGGCGCAATGGAGGGCGCTGGTCGTCGTGTCTGCAACACAAACTCTGCGTTCTTCAACGTTTTAGGCACAAAAGCACGCGGAAAACACTGCTGGCCTGGGCCCGCCAGCGTGCTCGTGTTTGCGCGCAACTGCAAAACCTCACACGGGCAGCTGTCCGCCGACGGATTCTTTGGCAGAAATTCCCCGGCCGGCCATAGGAGCTGCGCATTTGGCAGAAATTCCCCGGCCAGCCATAGGAGCTGCGCATTTGGCAGAAATTCACCGGCCAGCCATAGGCGCTGCGCATTTGGCAGAAATTCCCCGGCCAGCCATAGGAGCTGCGCATTTGGCAGAAATTCCCCGGCCAGCCATACGCGCTGCGCAATAACGAGCTCTCTGCCGGCGAAGCTTCTAAATTCTCGTTTGCCGCGGAGCGAAACCCCAAAATAATATAATATAAAACCCACGGCAACCTGTCTACCCAATTTGCATCCGTCAGTGGAGGAGATGGACACAACAGCAACACTTCAGTTTATTACCGCCGCCAAGGAGGCAATGCTTTTACTACTGAACCACTAATCCTATCACTATCAGATTGATTGTCAGTGATTAATTGTGTGTTTATTGCACTGTCCCTGTCAAGTAAACAAATAATCATTGTGAATCCAATTGCTACTCATATGTTTACATGCTCAAGGAATCTGAAAACGTACACACAAACACTGTATGGGGGGAATTGTGGCGCTTGGCGGAGGTCTGCGCTCTCCGAGTGCTTTTCTAGTATTATATTATATTATTGGGGTTGCGCTCCGCGGCAAAACAGAATTTAGAAGCTTCCCCGGCAGAGAGCTCGTTTTTGCGCAGCGCCTATGGCTGGCCGGTGAATTTCTGCAAAATGCGCAGCGCCTATGGCTGGCCGGGGAATTTCTGCCAAATAATCCGGCGGCGGACAGCTGCCCGTGTGAGGTTTTGCAGCTGCGCGCAAACACAGGCATGCTGGCGGGCCCAGGCCACCAGTGTTTTCCGCGTGCTTTTGTGCCTAAAACGTTGAAGAACGCGGAGTTTGTGTTGGTCAGACACGACAACCAGCGCCCTCCATTGCGCCTGCGCACATGTTGAAAATGGCCGTCTGTCACAGTGTTAAAAAATGCTTTAAAAAATTCCTGTATCCAGACGGTGATGCGGATCATCCCCAAAATTTAATCAGTTCTTCCTTGTACCATTTCCAACAACGCCTGAAAGTTTCATGGAAATCCGTCCAAAAGTTTTTGAGTTATCTTGCTAACCAACAGACAAACAGACAGACAGACAGACAAACCCCGGCAAAAACATTACCTCCTCCTGGCCTTTTCGGCCTGGCGGAGGTAAAAAAGGTAGTAATTTGTGGAGATTTCAATATTGATCTACTAAATCCATATCAACAAAATGCAATTAGAGTTCATGAACTCTATGTACAGCATGAGTCTATATCCCACAATAACACATCCCAGTAGAATCACAGTTCACACTGCTACACTTATTGACAACCTGTTTGTTAATATTATTGATAAGAAAATAGAAAGTGGATTATTGATAAATGATATAAGTGACCACTTGCCAACCTTTGCACTTATCCATGGCCACACGGGGGCCAATACAGAAAAAAATTTAAAATTGTTCAGATACAAATCACAAAATGCAATCAGTTCTTTTAAAGAGGACTTGCTGAAGCAAGACTGGACAGAAGTCTATGTATCAGATGTAAATGAAGCCTATGACACATTTATAAACATTGTAACCACTCTTTATGAAAAAAATTGTCCATTAGTAAAGAAAAAGCTTAAACATAAATTTGCAGATATGCCATGGTTAACCAAAGGATTACAAAAGGCATGTAAAAAGAAAAATTTATTATATAAAGCTTTCCTAAAAAAAAAGGACAAAAGAAGCAGAGCAGCAGTATAAAACATACAAAAATAAGTTAACATATATAATAAGATGTAGTAAGAGAGACTATTACAGTAAAGAACTGGAGAAAAACAGAGACAATATTAAAAATACATGGACAATACTTAACAATATTCTTGGAAATAAAAACAGAAATACAAGCTACCCAACTGATTTTTCAAACATTGCTATAAAAGACTCCATTTTCATAAAGAACACAGACAAGAGAGAGGTCATTGAAATTGTTAAATCGTTTAAAAGTAAAACATCTACGGACTGTGATGGTATTGACATGCTCTTAGTCAAAACTATTATTGAATGCTTAGTGAAACCACTGACGTATATCTGTAACCTGTCTCTCCAAACAGGTATATTTCCCAATGCAATGAAAATAGCTAAAGTAATTCCGATATACAAGACGGGTGACAGAGGGGAATTCTCAAACTATAGACCAATTTCACTATTGCCGCAATTTTCCAAGATACTTGAAAAAATATTCTATGAGAGAACTGACAACTTCATACTGAAGAATAATTTATTGTGTGAGCAGCAATATGGGTTCAGACACAAGAGGACAACTGCATTTAGAAAAAAAAAAAAGAAGACATTTGCTCTAATGGAATTTATAGAAAAAATATCAACTGCCATTGAAAATAAAGAGTATTCAGTTGGGGTATTCCTGGATCTTAAAAAAGCATTTGATACAGTGGATCATAATTTATTAATAAAGAAACTACAAAATTGGGGCATTAGAGGGGTAGCACTGTCCTGGTTATGTAGTTACTTAAAGAATAGATATCAGTATGTATGTGTTGGTAACAAAAACTCACAGTTACTGAAGGTTACTTGTGGAGTCCCACAGGGTTCAGTTTTGGGGCCATTGTTATTCAATATGTATATAAATGATATATGTAAAGTTTCAGAAAAAATGGATTTAATATTGTTTGCCGATGACACTAATCTATTATGCAGTGGAAGCAATTTGGAACAACTTTTGGATACACTCGGAAAGGAATTAGGAAAGTTTAAACTGTGGTTTGATTCAAACAAATTAACGCTCAATTTAAGTAAAACAAAATTTATAGTGCGGCTGCTGTTGCATTGTGCAAATTAGATGTGTAAATTTACTCCTAGCTCAAACTTTGGATCATATTCTACATCTTTCTTATTGACAATAAGCCATTATCGCTTACCACTTTCAAGTTACAGCCTTTGGAATTTGTCATATCTAAACTGAATATTTTCTTGAAAAAAAAAAACTTGACTTCCAGAGGGTGGTGAGCTGACGGGAGCACTGCTGCACCATAGACAGAAAATGGGTTAATGTTCAAAAATCCTGTTTATGAAATGTCTGTCAGCCATTTTGTCTTGTCAGGAACATTTTGTTAGTGTGAGGAAGTCGGTATATAACCCAAAGCAGTGTTGTGTAGAGGTTAAGACGCTTGTCTATCATGCAGGAGCCCTGGGTTCAAAACCTTCCAGCAATGTTCTTCTAAAGTGCAACATACAGTGGGGCAAAAAAGTATTTAGTCAGCCACCAATTGTGCACGTTCTCCCACTTAAAAGATGAGAAAGGTCTCCAATTTTCATCATAGGTATACCTCAACTATGAGAGACAAAATGAGAAAAAAAAAATCCAGAAAATCCCATTGAAGGATTTTTGATGAATTAATTAGTAAATTCCTCAGTAAAATAAGTATTTAGTCACCTACAAACAAGCAAGATTTCTGGCTCTCACAGACCTGTAACTTCTTCTTTAAGAGGCTCCTCTGTCCTCCACTCGTTACCTGTATTAATGGCACCTGTTTGAACTCGTTATCAGTATAAAAGACACCTGTCCACAACCTCAAACAGTCAGACTCCAAACTCCATTATGGCCAAGACCAAAGAGCTGTCAAAGGACACCAGAAACAAAATTGTAGTCCTGCACCAGGCTGGGAAGACTGAATCTGCAATAGGTAAGCAGCTTGGTGTGAAGAAATCAACTCTGGGAGCAATTCTTAGAAAATGGAAGACATACAAGACCACTGATAATCTCCCTCGATCTGGGGCTCCACGCAAGATCTCACCCCACGGGGTCAAAATTATCACGAGAACGGTGAGCAAAAATCCCAGAACCACACGGGGGGACCTAGTGAATGACCTGCAGAGAGCTGGGACCAAAGTAACAAAGGCTACCATCAGTAACACACTACGCCGCCAGGGACTCAAATCCTGCAGTGCCAAACGTGTCCCCCTGCTTAAGCCAGTACATGTCCAGGCCTGTCTGAAGTTTGCTTGAGAGCATTTGGATGATCCAGAAGAGGATTGGGAGAATGTCATATGGTCAGATGAAACCAAAATAGAACTTTTTGGTAAAAACTCAACTTGTCGTGTTTGGAGGAGAAAGAATGCTGAGTTGCATCCAAAGAACACCATACTTACTGTGAAGCATGGGAGTGGAAACATCGTGCTTTGGGGCTGTTTTTCTGCAAAGGGACCAGGACAACTGATCCATGTAAAGAAAGAATGAATGGGGCCATGTATCGTGAGATTTTGAGTGAAAACCTCCTTCCATCAGCAAGGGCATTGAAGATGAAACGTGGCTGGGTCTTTCAGCATGACAATGATCCCAAACACACCGCCCGGGCAACAAAGGAGTGGCTTCGTAAGAAGCATTTCAAGGTCCTGGAGTGGCCTAGCCAGTCTCCAGATCTCAACCCCATAGAAAATCTTTGGAGGGAGTTGAAAGTCCGTGTTGCCCAGCGACAGCCCCAAAACATCACTGCTCTAGAGGAGATCTGCATGGAGGAATGGGCCAAAATACCAGCAACAGTGTGTGAAAACCTCGTGAAGACTTACAGAAAACGTTTGGCCTCTGTCATTGCCAACAAGGGGTATGTAACAAAGTATTGAGATGAACTTTTGTTATTGACCAAATACTTATTTTACCGATGAATTTACCAATTCATTAAAAATCCTTCAATGTGATTTTCTGGATTTTTTTTTTCCTCATTTTGTCTGTCATAGTTGGGGTATACCTATGATGAAAATTGGAGACCTCTGTCATCTTTTAAGTGGGAGAACTTGCACAATTGGTGGCTGACTAAATACTTTTTTGCCCCACTGTACCTCTTCTTTGCATTTGAAAACTATGTGTAGTGTACAGAAAGTTTTAAATGCTGTACTACTGCTGTTGGGAATCCTTTCAATTTATCAACCGAGAAAGAGTGCAAACTATAGCAGTTGTGTGGTGTTGTGGTTAAGGTGATATACATAGCTATAAAGTTTGAGACAAAATACATATGCTGCTCTTGTTCTGATGTGTTGAGATTACTGACTGATGCACAGTGTTCAAATCTGATGTCTCTGAAGTAAACGCTGAAGTCAGACATATCTGAAACAATGTGTTGGGTTTAATCTTTTGATTTATGAGCCCCATAAATAAAATTCTCACTGCACTGTATTGGGTTGATCAAGTGTTGCACTACAGGGTATCTCAAAACCTTGAACTACGAAACCACAGCTATCCCTAGAAAACACTGAGGGCTCAATGTAAGAAAAAATATGTTTTTGTGTATTTTTTTAGTCTATACTTCCCATTCCCCTCTTTTGTTCAAGTATCTTACAATGACTCACTGTGTCTCCCTGCAGCATGCTTCATGCCAAATGTCACCATTACAATAATCTACTTGCTCATAAGGAACTTTGTTTCCAAGGCAGCGTGGTAATCTCTACAAACCAGACTCGTATATCAACGCCACCTTGCATTATCCCCAACAGACGACGGTGCTCTGGTAAAACATGAAATATAGTCTCATAAAGGTCTTATCAGGCAGACAAGTGGACCTACAAGCTCCAGACAAGTGCACTTTGAGGCTCACGGCGAGTTTAAAGGATTTAATGATGTTGTGCTATGAAATAATTTAAGATGGATGCCTGATACAAGGCTCTTCGGTAAGGAATTAAACACTTAGCTCTGTTCAGAAATTTAACAGACTTAAAAAAAGGCTCCCTGATTTCAGTCCAGACAAGGCCTCAAATAAAGCAATCTCAAAATCTCAAAATCTTAACAATATGTAGAAACAAATTACAGTACCCATTTATTTGAACTCATCCATTTAAATCTATGCTGTAATGGCCAAATGCCTCAGCTGCTCACCCTACTTAACACATAAGACCATTTTCAACAAGATCCAATCAGTCTGATTAAAGAGTGGACACAACCTCCTGCCGTGCAACAGTTTTCTGTTTACTTGTTTTAACAATAATTGCTATGTTTGTTTATCCTTTGCCATACCACCTGCTTCTCACCTCATCAGGCTCAATTCACTGCAAGCCAGATTAAAGAAAAGAGACAATTATCACTCGCTATGATGATTTTATTATTTCTACATCAAAATTATTTCTGTATCTGCTCATGACAGTCAAGGCACAAAGCTACAGAGATATCCTTTCAACACATTTGTACAAAAATAACAGTGGCATATACTACACTATCTCCTGTAAAGTGCAAAAAAGACACATTTCTTATTTAAGAACAAAAACAGTTATGCTGTAGTCGTGGTCGAGGCTGTCAAAAACAGCAACAACAACAATGTGACAGCACAGTTTGGGTTGCCAAGAAGGGAAATCTTTTGCACTGCACTGCACTGCATTAAATGAGATCTTGTTAAGTTATTAATGTGACTAAAACACAGCAGCAGATAATAAGATGGTAAATAAGAAATTGATAGACCATGAAGTGGCACAAGTAACTACACCATTGTGTATTCTATCATACAGTGGGGAAAATAAGTATGGAACACGTCAACATTTTTCTCATTAAACGTATTTCTGATGGAGCCATTGACCAGAAATTTTCACTAGATATCAGTAACAACTTAAATAATGCATATATACAAAGAAATCAAGGCAACTGTGTTCACAAAACAAGTTATATTTAATAAGGTGGAATGGCACAGGGAATAAGTATTGAACACACTTGGTGAAATTCATTTAACATTTAGTAGAAAAGCCTTTGTTGATTAAAACAGCTTCTAGACACCTCCTGTATGGAGAAACTAGGCGCAGACATTGCCCAGGAGTGATTTTAGCCTATTCTTCCACACAAATTGTCTTCAAATCTTGAAGGTTCCGTGGATGTCTTCTATGAACTCTGATCTTCAGTTCATTCCATAGATTTTCAATTGGATTCAGGTCAGGTGACTGACTGTGGGCCATTCTAGCAGCTTTATTTTCCTTCTCTGAAGCCAGTTGAGAGTTTCCTTGGCTGTGTGTTTGGGATCATTGTCTTGCTGAAATGTCCACCCTTGTTTAATCTTCAGCATTTTGGCAGATGGCAAAAGCTTCTTATCAAGGATATCTCTGTACATTTGTCCATTCATCTTTCTTTCAATTATATGAAGTCTGCCTGCACCATGTGCTGTAAAACACCCCCACACCATGATGGAATGTGCAGTGCCATTTCTCCTCCAAACATGCTGTGTGTTGTGGCATCCAAAAAGTTCAATTTTGGTCTCATCTGACCAGACTATATTTTCCCAGTATTTTACTGGCTTGCCCAAATGTTGTGCAGCAAACTTTAAACGAGCAACCAACAACATACTTTTTCTTCAACAATGGAGTCTTGTGAGGTGAACGGGCATAGAGTCCATGTCGGTTGAGTGCATTACTTATTGTTTTCTTTCAAACAGCAGTACCTGCTAACTCCAGGTCTTTCTGGAGCTCTCCACAAGTGGTATTTGGCTTTTGATAACTCTTCTGATAATTCTTTTGACTCCTCTGTCAGAAATCTTGCAAGGAGCTCCTGGTCATGGCCGGTTTATGGTAAAATGATGTTCATTCCACTTCCGAATGATGGTTCCAACAGTGCTCATTGGAACATTTAGCAGTTTATAAATGTGCCTGTAACAAATGCCATCATTATGTTTTGAAACGATAAGGTTGCGAAGGTCTAGAGAGAGCTCTTTGCTTCCACCCATCATGAGTTCTTTGTGGTGTGACAATCTAATATTCTCAGACTTTTTTAAAGGCCATCAGTCAGGACTTAACCAGCTGGAATTAATCTCTACAGATGGGGGATGGGATGGCTTCCTAACTTCTGATGGATTTCAGCTGTTTTCTTGGCTTTCTATGCCTTTTTGCTGTGTGATCAGGCGATCCCCCTCCCCTCCTGTTCCTGTCTTCCCGGCTCCGGAGTATTACCTACACCTGCGTGATAACACACCTGCCGCTTCCTAATTGTTCAATGTATTTAAAAGCCAGCGTGTGAGGAGCTCACCGCTGGATCGTTACGTTTGCTACCATCATTTAAACCACTGAAAATTATTTTTCTTCACGTCAATCTGTGTCTTTACCTCCTGTGTCATTCTGTCTCCTCAGGTTTGTTGCCACCATAGTGGTGTGTACTCTGGGGCTGATCACGCTCACCTGGCCAAGAAAACACCGGAACGTCCACCCAGGTCACTGTCTTCTCCCTTGTTCCCCTGTTTCACGCAGGAGTTCCTTGCTAGACTCCTCTGCTCATCGAGTAAGTTTGCTCTCCTGGTTTATTCTCCTTGTGTGGAGAGTCTGTCCCTAATAATCTCTTTTCTGCTCTCTTCCCATATGCTGCATGTGCTCCAGCAGGCACCAGTTTTGTGTAAATTTAAGTGTGTGTTTTTGTTTTTCCTATTTTCCTTAGTTTTGCACTTTTATTTAGAGTTGTGTGTTAGGTTTTGGCTTTTGCAATAAACTGGTTCATTTTTACTTCTGAGTCTGAGTGTTCGTTCTGGCAGCTCTGTGTTTGAGCCTCACCTGCTCTGAATCATGACGGAACGATCCACCCAAAATTGAGGCTCAGCGAGTGCTCAGCCAGGGGAACAGTCGGCACTCTGGCCTTTGGAAGCTACGGAATGCTGAGTCATGTTTCATTTGACCAGTCTGAAACAGTCACCCAGCAACTGGCCACCATCACCGAGCATTTGTGTCGGCTTCCTGGTGCGGCATCTCCCCCTGCACCTGCTGCTCCGGCAGTTTCTGCCATCCACAGGAACATTTCTGTTCTTTCGCCTGCCCCTTATGGGGGTGGTGGTGCAAAGTGTTCATACTCCACTGCCGGCTTTATTTCCAGCAGGTGTAAGGGGAGTATAGAGATGATTTGGCTAAAGTCCATTTCATGACCTTGTTGCTGCGCGACCAGGTGCTTAAGTGGGCATAGTCCATCTTGAGCAGCGTGGATGGCCCCCTATACACATATGAGCAGTTTGTGTGGGAATTCTTTAAGGCTTTCAACCATATGGAGAGTGAAGGGGAACACTGTTAGCCAGCTGATGGGACTCCAACAGGGAGACTGGTCTGTAGCTGATTTCTCCATCACGTTCCAGGTTGCTATGGCAGACTCGGGATAGAACGACGCTGCCCTGCGCAGCGCCTTCCTCTGGGGCCTGGATACGCACCTCCGTGACGAGCTGCCTATCCGTGTGTGCCCCTCCTCTTTAGATGAGATTATTGCGCAGGCAGTGGCTCTGGATAACTGGTTTAGGGAGCATGCGAGGGAACAGGAGACCGCTGCTCCTCCATTCGCTCCACAGCTGGCCCCCCTGGTCTCTGATGCTGTCCTGCCGGCGTCGTTACTGGAGCCGATGGACCTCGGCAGGGTCCGTCTGACTCCAAGGGAACGCCGGCGTCGCAAGAGGGCAGGGGGGTGTATTTATTGCAGGGTTCCTGGCTAATATTCCTGGCTAATATCGAAATGCCCAATTCAGCCCGAAAGACACAGCCTGCCAGTCGCCGTGTGTGTGTGTGTGTGTGTGTGTGTGTGTGTGTGGGGGGGGGGGGGGGGGTTGGGGGGGGGGGCTTTGCAAAACTCTCCCAACCATTTTGAACTCCCGGCTCTCATTCAGTTATCAGAGGTTGAGTTCAAAACCTCCACCCTGATTGATTCCGGAGCGGAGCAAGATTTCATCCAACAGGTACTGGTCAGAAGATACCAGATACCCACCAGGATTGTCCTGACACCTTTGAGTGTCTTAGCGGTCTCAGGCAGCAGCATCGCGGCAGTTACTGAACAAACTGAGCCCATTTTGGTCAGTTTGTCCAGTAATCACCGCGAGACTGTTCAGTTTTATGTCCTGCCTCAAACGACCACCTCCATGACTCTGGGGAATCCGTGGCTCCACATTCACAATCCAATTATAAATTGGAGTCAGGGCTCCATTTCGTCCTGGAGCTCTTTGTGTCTGTCATCGTGTCTCTGATCGGCCGCATGCTCGCCCTTGCTCCCGATCTCCTCCCCTCTGGCTGAGCTGGCGGATCTCAGCGCCGTGCCCAAGGTCTATCATGACTTAGGGGAGGTCTTTAGCAAGTCCAGGGCCCTATCTTTACCACCTCATCGGGCCTATGACTGTGCTATCGACCTCCTTCCAGGCGCGCGGCTGCCACTCAGCCGGCTCTACAGTTTATCTGGGCTGGAAAGGGAGGTGATGGAGACCTACTGTACATAAAAGACTCCCTCAGCACCGGCATTATTCGTCTGTCATCCGTCCCTTTCGGCGCTGGGTTCTTTTTTGCAGGGAAAAAGGACAGGACATTGCAGCCGTGCACTGATTACCGTGAACTTAACGCGATTACCCGTACGGATAAACATCCGCTGCCCCTTCTCAACTCAGCATTTGAGCTACTCCAACGGGTGCGTTACTTTACCAAGCTCGACCTCCATAATGCAAATCACTTGGTCCGCATTTGTGAGGGAGACAAGTGGAAGACAACATTTAAAACACCGCTGGGCCATTTTGAATATTTGGTCATGCCATTCGGGCTGAATTGCGTTCTGCCATTTTTTGGGTGCTACTGCCAGCCTGACGTCTAGATACCATCCACAAAGTAATGGTCAAGTCGAGCATGCCAATCAGTCCTTGGAGGCAACCCTAAGGTATAGCAGCCTGCAACCCATCCACCTGGAGCTCCCACCTGACCTGGGTGAAGTATTCACACAACTCTGCTGTCTCCTCCTGTACTGTGCTTACTCTATTCGAGGTCTCAATGGGCTACACATCACCTCTGCTGCCCATGACAGAGAGGGGCCTCGCCGTCCCATCCATGGAGGTCCACGTGCGCCGTTGTTGCCATCTGTGGAGGGCCACAAGAGCTGCCCTCCTTCGCTCTATGGAGCGGGATCAACACTATGCAAACCACAGACGTGCGCTGGTGCCGAAATACACGGTGGGAAAGAAGGTCTGGCTGTCTGCCGAACAGATCTCGCTCAAGATGGAGTCCCAGAAGCTCTTCCCGCGCTATCTGGGCCGATTCCCCATCAAGAAAATCATCAATGATGTCACTGTTCGGTTGGCTCTGCCACCTTCGATGCGGCTCCATCCCACCTTCCATGTCTCCTGCATCAAGCCCCTCTCCACCAGCCCTCTCTGCCCTCCTCTGGACCCCCCACCTCTCCCCCAGGTCATCAACGGTCAGACCACGTACACGGTGGAGAGGATCCTGGACGTTCGTCCTGGATTCCAGGGTCCTACATCTTGGACAAGCGGATGGTGTGGGCATTCCATCAAACACACCCATATAAGCCCAATGGGATGCAAGGAGGCACCCCTTGGGGGGGGGGCACTGTGATGATCAGGCAAGCGTGCTCCCCCTCCCCTCCTGTTCCTGTCTTCCCGGCTCCGGAGTATTACCTACACCTGCATGATTACACACCTGCCGCTTCCTAATTGTTCAGCGTATTTAAGAGCCAGTGTGTGAGGAGCTCACCGCTGGATCGTTAGGTTTGCTACCATCATCTAAACCACTCAATTATTTTCCCTTACGTCGATCTATGTCTTTACCTCCTGTGTCATTCTGTCTCCTCAGGTTTGCTGCCACCATAGTGGTGTGAACTCCGGGGCTGATCACGCTCGCTTGGCCAAGAAGACACCAGATCATCCATCTAGGTCACCATCTTCCCCCTTGTTCCCCTGGTCCACACAGGAGTTCCCTGCCGGACTCCTCTGCTCAATGAGTAAGTTTGCTCTCCTGGTTTATTCTCCTCGTGTGGAGAGTCTGTCCCTAATAATCTCTTTTCTGCTCTCTTCCCGTAGGCTGCGTGCGCTCCAACGGGCACCGGTTTCGTGTAAATTTAAGTGTTTTTGCTTTCCTCTTTTCCTTAGTTTTGCACTTTTATTTAGAGTTGTGTGTTAGGTTTTGTTTTTTGCAATAAATTGGTGCATTTTCACTTCTGAGTCTGAGTGTTTGTTGTGGCATCTCTGCGTTTGAGCCTCACTTGCCCTGAATCATGACATTTGCACCTCTTTTTCTTCATGTGTTCAATACTTATTCCCAGTGCCATTCCACATTATTAGAAATAACTTGTTTCGTGAACACAGTTGCCTTGATTTCTTTGTATGTATGGATTTCTTGGGTTGTTACTGATATCTGGTGAAAATCCCAGGTCAATGGCTCTATCAGAAATATATTTAATGAGAAAAATGTTGATGTGTTCAATACTTATTTTCCCTGCTATACATACTCTATGTAAATGTGATTGCCCACAAAATTGTTTCATAAGTTAAGTCATTCTCGTGCTACAGTATCTCCTCTTCAATAGCCTTAGGCCACATAGCTACTGTAGGTAGGGGAAGCTACAGTGTTGGGGGGGGTCAGTGTTCTGATAGTTTTTAGTGTTGAGGTGATTTTTCTGTTATAGTTAGAAAAAGATACAGAAATGTTTTTTGTGTTTGAATGAAATTCTGCTACACTGTAGATGGCAAAATATATAAAGTATGTGTAATTTCAAGTATTTCATGTAAGAAACTAGAGGGAACTCAGAGAGTGCATACCTGTGCCAAGGCTCTCTCTCTCAAAACATTTATTTGTTTGTCTCTGTGTTAGCATGATTACATAAAAACTACTGGACAAATTCTGATGATTTTTTTTTTTAACCAGAGGAGACTCTTGGGCGATGGATGACTCCATTAATTTTGGAGGTGATCCAGGTCAAGATGCAGATTCTAGATCACTTTTTCCACTTTCTCTAACATTGTGAGATGCAGCCTTGGTTCTGATAGCTCTCTGTTTCTTTACATATCATGAGCATGTATTCATGTAATTTAAAGAACAGAACCCTAAAACAACATGCTGATCCTGTGAAATCATAGGGGAATCTGCTAGTGTATTATCAGTGTATCTGTGCTGCATGAACTTATTTATTGATTTTCTTATGTGAATGTGCTGTTATGTATACTCTGTTAGTATAAACTTCCGGCGGACTTCCGGCGGTACTTCCGGTGCTGCACTTGTAATGCTTGATATGAGCCGAGAATTTTAAGCAAAACCATCAAAATAAGGACTTCTGTTGGCTACCAACAAACGTGGGGAATACCCTTACGACCCAGTGCTGACCTGGTGAAGGTTCTGGTAGATCTGGCTCCGTTTCGCCCCGTTTCCGACCTCTAAAGGCTCGCCTCTGATGCTAACCCAGATGCTAACCCAGAGTAACTGCAGCAGTGAGAAGGTATTCTTTACATCTGGCCATCTGGAGCCGAGGAGAGAAGGATTTAAAAGGAGGACGAACCAACCGAGGCGGCGATTGGGAGCTCGGGCGCGGCGTTGGTGAGAGACGGGGGCCACCTGGATCCAGCAGGACAGTGGTCTGAACCGGTGCTCAATTGCGAGGCCCAGCCGAGGAACGACCAGACTGACGGCGGTCGGTGACGGGGCCTAGACGGGGCCCAGCGGAGGAGCCGCCTAGCCAGACGGCGACGAGTGGCTGTGATCGGTGGATTCCGGCTGCGCCGGCGGTGCACGACACAACTGGCCAGGTAGACGGAGGCAGGCGATAGACGGCGGTGATCTGCGGAGCTGAGCAGCGTCACTCGGCGGAGAAGCTGCGCAGGAGCGGCGGGTCCAGTAGTGACCGAGCTAGTTGAGGCCTAGCCGGATTCTCTGCTTATTTCTATCCACAGGTCAGTAAA
The DNA here is from genome assembly GCA_020510985.1 of Pholidichthys leucotaenia. Lineage (NCBI taxonomy): Eukaryota > Metazoa > Chordata > Actinopteri > Cichliformes > Pholidichthyidae > Pholidichthys > Pholidichthys leucotaenia. Next base: position 249,999,752 of record CM035845.1, on the reverse strand, counting down.
ATGCCACCCAAAAAAAGAGGAAATGGAAGAAATTAAAAAAACTCTGAACTTTGTGTTAGATGAACTGGCCAAAGTGACTAGCCAGCAGGACAAAATATTAGACCTAATACAGGAGGTACAAGCCCTACATTCAATAATAAAAGAAAAAGACAAAAAAATTATGGACCTGGAGCAACACGGGCGTCTTTTGGAGCAACGCGTTGAGGATCTTGAACAAGGTTCTCGCATTGATGACCTAGTTATAAGTGGACTAGACATCAGATATCAGTCGTACGCCCATGCCGCTACAGGACTGAGTGGTGAACATGCTTCCATAAGTGAATCAATGTCCTTAGAAAACCAAGTGCTTCAGTTCCTTAATGATAAAGACATTAAGGTAGAAGCCAATGCGATCTCAGCCTGTTATGCTTTACCGAAGAAAGATAACAAAACAAAGAAATCAATTGTGATGCGCTTTGTGAACAGGAGGGTGAAAAATGACATACTGAGGCAGGCCAAAAAACTAAAGGAAACTCAAGTTTACCTAAATGAACACCTGACAAAAAAAAAACGCTGAATTAGCACGGCAGGCACGGATGCTAAAGAAACATAATAAGATACAGTCAACCTGGACAAGAAATTGTAGAATTTGGATTAAACTAAATGGAACACCTGAGCAAGCAAAAAGTATAATGATCAGAGATGCTACTGACTTAGATAAATACAGATGAACACTGACTATGAAACACAGAGTGAGGAAACTCAAACTCTAAAAATATGCCACTATGCTGAACATAAACCACAAGAGATGGAGAATGATATTGATCCTGATAACCACTTTTTCAATAATATTCATAACCACTGTGAATATTACACTGAAAAGCAATTCAAAAGTCAAGTGCAATTAGATGGTAAACTGTCAATAATACACTTCAATAGCAGAAGTCTTAACAAAAACTTCTCACAGATTCAGGACTATTTAAAACAGCTAAACAGAAAATTCACAGCTATAGCAGTCTCTGAAACCTGGCTTAATGCAGACCAGGCTCCCCTGATGGCAATAGAGGGATATCAGATGTTTAACATTAACAGATCTCAAAAAAAGGGTGGTGGTGTTGCACTGTATATTGATGACCTATATAGATGTAAGCTTGTAAATGAAATGTCCTCAGCACTACCAGGGATTCTGGAATGTGTTACTGTTGAGATTGACCTAGACAAAACAAAAAATCTAATCATAAGCTGCATATACAGAACGCCGGGAACTTGCATTGAGACATTCAGAGATAAATTAGTCGAGCTGTACAATAATATTACTAGTAAGAAAATGGTAGCAATTTGTGGAGATTTCAATATTGATCTACTTAATCCACATCAACAAAATGTAGTTACAGAGTTCATGAACTCTATGTACAGCATGAGTCTATATCCCACAATAACACATCCCAGTAGAATCACAGCTCACTCTGCTACACTTATTGACAACCTGTTTGTCAATGTTCTCGACAAGAAAATAGAAAATGGATTATTGATAAATGATATAAGCGACCACTTGCCAATCTTTGCACTTATCCATGGCCACACGGGGCCCAACCCAGAAAAAATCTCAAAATCGTTCAGACACAAATCACCAAACGCAATCAGTTCTTTTAAAGAGGACTTGCTGAAGCAAGACTGGACAGAAGTCTATGTATCAGATGTAAATGAAGCCTATGACACATTTATAAACATTGTAACCACTCTTTATGAAAAAAACTGCCCATTAGTTAAAAAAAAGCTTAAACACAAATTTACTGACAAACCATGGCTAACCAAAGGACTACAAAAGGCGTGTAAAAAGAAAAATTTATTATATAAAGCTTTCATAAAGAAAAGGACAAAAGAAGCAGAGCAGCGGTATAAAACATACAAAAATAAGTTAACATATATAATAAGATGTAGTAAAAGAGACTATTACAGTAAAGAACTGGAAAAAAACAAAGACAATATTAAAAATACATGGACAATAATCAACAGTATCCTTGGAAATAAAAGCAGAAATACCAGCTACCCAACTAACACTCCAAAAAATAATAAATCGACTCCGAATGTGAATATAGCTTCACCTGCAGATGAATTTAATAATTTTTTTGTTAACATTGGACCTAAACTGGCCCGAGAAATACCCACTACGGTGCCAACAGGTGATTCAATATGCAATAACACTGCTGTAAAAGACACCATCTTCATAAAGAACACAGACGAAAGAGAGGTCATTGAAATTGTTAAATCGTTCAAAAGTAAAACATCTACTGACTGCGATGGTATTGACATGCTACTAGTCAAAACTGTTATCGAATGCATAGTGAAACCACTGACGTATATCTGTAACCTGTCTCTCCAATCAGGTATATTTCCCAATGCAATGAAAATAGCTAAAGTAATTCCGATTTACAAGACAGGCGACAGAGGGGAACTCTCCAACTACAGACCAATTTCACTATTACCGCAATTTTCCAAGATACTTGAAAAAATATTCTATGAGAGAATTGACAACTTCATACTGAAGAATGATTTATTGTGTGAGCAGCAATATGGGTTCAGACACAAAAGGACAACAGCATATGCCTTAATGGAATTTACAGAAAAAATATCAACAGCCATTGAAAATAAAGAGTATTCAGTTGGAGTATTCCTGGATCTTAAAAAAGCATTTGATACAGTAGATCACAATCTATTATTAAAGAAACTACAAAATTGTGGTATCAGAGGGGTAGCACTGTCCTGGTTAAGAAGTTACTTAAAGAATAGATATCAGTTTGTATGTGTTAACAACAAAAACTCAGAGCTACTGAAGGTCACCTGTGGAGTCCCACAGGGTTCAGTTTTGGGACCATTATTATTCAATATGTATATAAATGATATATGTAAAGTTTCAGAAAAAATGGACTTAATATTGTTTGCTGATGACACTAACCTGCTATGCAGTGGAAACAACTTGGAACAACTTCTGGATACACTCGGAAAGGAATTAGGAAAGCTGAAACTGTGGTTTGATTCAAACAAATTAACGCTCAATTTAAGCAAGACAAAATTTATAGTCTTTAACAACCATCACAACTACCCAGTACCCAAACTCAGTGTAAATGGTGTAGAGATTGAAAGGGTATCCGAAACTAAATTCCTTGGAGTAATAATTGATAACAAACTGTGTTGGAAGCCACATATTAATTATATAAAAGGTAAAGTATCCAAATCAATTGCAATATTACACAGAGTGAAAAATTTGCTGAATCAACCCACACTATACACCTTGTATCATTCATTAATACTCCCATACATGACATATTGTAATGAAGTATGGGGAAATACATATAAAACAAACATATATCCACTCTTTATGCTTCAAAAGAGAGCTATTAGAATAATCAACAAAGCAGCTTACAGGGAACCAACAAACCCACTTTTTCTTAAACAAAAAACTCTCAAGTTGAAAGATCTGATCGACTTTAAAACCGCAATAATAATGTTCAAAGTGAAGAATCTATCACTGCCCGCAAATATCCAAAAGTTGTTCCAAACAAGGGAGAAACGATATCACTTCAGAGGAACATGTATATTTCAAAAGCCTACAGTGAGAACAACTACCAAGCAACACTGTATTTCAGTGCAAGGTGTCAGATTATGGAACGATTTTGGACCTGAATTAAAATCATGTACAACGCTTGGACAATTTAAACAAAAACTAAAGGAAGAAATACTCCAAACATATTTACAAGACGACATGTAAACTCACATAAGGATTGACATTTCCAGCCTGTGTTGTGTTATAGCTTAGTTTTTCTTTTTTCTCTGTGACACTATGTCTTAGATTTGTTTTTGAATAGTAACCGCTTAACTTAGACTAGCTCAGTTTTCTTTTTCTCTCAGTCATATTTTGTCTTAGCCTTGTTTTAAATTGTAATCGCTCTTGTCTTGTTTTCTCTTTTTTCTCCTTTGAATTCTTGGATGGAATATGGGTGGGCAATATAAGCTGCGGCTTCAGCCATCACCCATTTCGGATAACTCACGTGGAATTGTATAGTAGAAGGAGTCTTTGTCTAATTTGACCTTGTTGTTATATTATACAGTTTCTTTTAACCTGTAATGTACTATCCGAAATAAATTCATTCAATTCAATTCAATTATGTGAATGTGCTGTTATGTATACTCTGTTAGTATAAACTGCTTTGGTCCCCTGTAACTGTTGAAGACAAAAAAGTAACAAATGATCAACAAAGCACATGTTATGGCAAACGCAGGCGTGGTTAAGTGTCAACCAAAGTCTGGTTGGTGCATCTACTTCATTCTAAAAATATATATGCAATTGTCCTCTGACAGTCTCCAAAACAGTTTTACCCAAAAGTTCTTAAGATGGCCATCAGCTGAAAAGATGTAATACCCTAAACCACATTCACCTCTATCTTTAAAAATAAGGTTGCTCTGCTTTATTTTACAGTGACAATATCTATCGACCACTTGCATTTCCGCACTGGGGGCCGGTGGAGCCGTGACCCACCAGTGCCACCAGATGTCGCTGTTGAGCAATGCAGGAACAGTCAATATACATTTTCAACGCTATATGTTTTTCTTCACAGTTACGAAATATTGTGCATTTACCACATATTACGTAGCACTGCTGTCATACAGTCCGAATACCTTGCTATATTTCTTGCATCAAAGTCAGGATTTCTAGTAAATATTGCTATTCCATTGCATGTGGGTCTGGCCCTCCAAACGCCTGATAAAGTCATCCTGTGGGTTAAAAATGTATTGCTTATGCTACAGCTGCTATCGGTGTTAACCTGAAGGGCCCTCCATCCAGGCCTTACAGCCAATCAAAAGTACCTTATGGATTTGACGTACGTAAGGATGTTCATTGGTTCATTTTCATTGACTATCAAAAAAAAGAAACATTATCAACCTACGCTAGATATCCGCAGCCACCTAGCAGGACAATAAAATGAATCAAGTGGACAATTTATTAAAAGTTAGATTTAGCACCTTGCCATCTGAGCAGGAATTGGAGATTAAACATTTGGGACTGCACAAGCCACAGGATTTAAACACCACTCAGTCAGGAAAAGAAAAAACTGCTTTTTGATAGTGGAGTGGTTCAGAAGAAGTATGTGGCTAACTGCAGGCATTGCCAAAACATCACTTTTCTGCTTTCCTTGCATACACTACTTTTTTTTTTAACCTATTCTGTCCAGCAGCTTGGCAAGCAGAACAGACACTACTTTGACCAGCACTGGATTTGCAGATCTGAAGCATGTTTCTGAATGACTCACTAAACATAAAAGCAGCAGTTAATATTTTTAATTATTATTTTATCTGATTTTTATGTTTTTTATAATGGGGCAATGTTTTTATAAATGGGGCACTGACTGGAGAGCACTTTGAATTTCGTTGTACCTGTGACAATGACAATTAAAGATCTATCTATCAGTTCACATGTAGAAAATGCCATTAGACTTGACTTGTTTGGAAGAAGAGCTAATATAGCGGCTCGGATTGATACCACTTGCAAACGCACAATTGATCTTCACAATCAGCAGGTAGAAGAGAACAGGTACATTTTTGGTCAAACAACACTGAGTCAGAGAGTAACTTTTCAATGCTAAAAAAGATTAAAACATTTACATGCAGCACCATGTCACAGCAGTGGTTAAACGCACTTGCTATGCATAGATTGGTGAACTTTGACAAAAAAGTTACTGACAAGTTTACCAGATGAAAGAGTGACATGTAGCTTTTTATTTTTATTTTTTTTTATTTTTTGCAAATGAATGTAATTATTTGTAAGAGTTTTTTGTAAGTTGAGAATCTTGGGGTTCCCCGCCCTGAAATATTACTTTGGATGTGTTATACCTGAGCATTAACTGGCTAAGTTTGGATTTGAAATTTATTATTGTTTAACGGGGCAATAGCAGTTCAGTGAACGTCATTATCACTGTCTCCGCTTCCACTTAGCCCGTTACATTAATGTGTGCCTATGATATGAGGAGATGCATTTGTATCTATATTCATGGAGCAAGTAGTTTGTTTACTGCACCCCTCCAGACTTTCTGTGCCAGATATGCCACTGCTATCTACTGTATTGTACTGTAAGTATGCCAACATAAGCCACTGAGAACCATTACATCAAATACGGCTGTAGGCACCCAAGAACTAAAATGCGATGCAAACTTTCAAAAGCTTCAAAGTCTTTGTAAAAAGCAACAGTGAACAAATATTTTAATGAAACACATATCACTACTTTTTGGAAAAACAGGTCTTTCTATTAACCAATGAGCACAGTGAAAAGTCCTCATCTTGACCTCGTCAAACAAGCTCTGTCAAATACATTTTTTTCACGATTACACCAACACCTGAATTCTGTTAATTAGAAATGCTTTTGCTTGCTCACTTTCGCCAAGGACAGTTATTACACAAGAGCAGGTCAAATTGCTGTAACCTGGCACCTTATTATTTGAAAAGCTGCTGTGTAATCACCAACTGTCCAGAAACATCATCTCTGGTTAAAATTTCCCTGATGCTGCTGGAGCACTTGGACTAACTCAAAAATGTCCAAACTATTTGGTCACTCTGATAATTCACACTTCCTTCTCCTTTTTCAATATTTATTTTTGAAATTTGCCTTTATTGGAAAGAACAGTGGAGAGAGACCAGAACTGGGATGAGCAACAAGAAGACATAGGAAGGATTTCTCTGGCTGGGATTCAGACCTGGGACCACTGCAGATGAGCGGCACAGTCTAACAGAACACATCTTAACCCACAACTCCACTAGATATCCTCATCTTACAAAGGACCAACATGTTAATCAGACCACAGTATCTACAGCACAACACTGGTCAAAGCTCAAGTTTCTTTTTCCCTAGTGACTGACACCCAGCAGCAGAGAGTAAATGGATTCACATCAATACGGACTGTGTCTGACACCTCAGGATTTAAAGGTGAATCAAAAATGTACAGAGTTGGACTTCTGACCAAGAGAAGAACCCAAAATTTCAGCGTGATATTCAATATAAGATTTAACAAAGGCACCATTCATAGCATTAACTGAATATATAACAATAATGACAGAAGCATCTACCACATTTTGTTAAGACTGCACCACTGCCAAGTCACCAAGCACTGGAAGGAGTTTTCTTATTCTCACCATATATTACAAAAGGCCTTTAAACATCCCTCAGCTGCTGCAGTGGAGCTATTCAATGTCAAACAATGTAGAGGACTGTGCTTGTAAAAGTCACTTCCCAGGTGTGAAAGCATATAACTATGAAGTTGCTAAAGAAAGCACAGGGCCATAAACTGGCCTTGAGAATCAATGACACACTTTGGGCCTTGACACTCAATGGGATCTAAGAAAAAAATAGGGGTCGAACGAAGACCTTATATGAGAGTGAGGGAAAAGACATTGTGTTTCTGCTGGTGATACAAGTGTCAAAACAGTCTGCAGAACAGATGACATTTGGTAAAATCTGGGAGAACGTTGGAGGAAAAATAGATGTCAAGTGGGAATGTGTTATTTGCAATATTTTGATGGAAAAACTGATGAGGTTTTTGGACTAGTGAGATCATTATTATCAAAATATGATAACACAGAAAAAAATAATTTGAATGACTGTACTGTCAGTTTACAGAGTACAAGATCATATTACTCATGGTTCACACAGTGGGTAGACCAAACAGAGGCACCACGCACTCATAATTATGATGAATTGTTACACAGTAATACAACTACAGAGCACCGACTGCATTAGAACTGGGAGCCATGAATAAGCCACAGCCCCCCACCCCCCCACCCCGGCTATAAGATTATAAACCTCCTCTTAAACCCAGGGATAGTAAGAATTTTCTGTCCGCAAGGGTTCTGTGTTTATTAGAAAACACCTTCAAATTCTTTCCCTGTCTACCTGTGGCTATAGATATCTATAGATATAAGTTATCACAGTCCACTGTAACTGCTGCCACAAAGCCCCTGTTGCATCTAAAATACCTTAAACCCCAGTTCTTTGATACGACGGCCAAATAACCAGGCTGAGAGATGAAGTACATTTTCCTTTTTTTACTGAAAGTGCGATATGGATACAAGCAGCGCTGGAACACCACTCTTTAGGCAATTCCCCAAGAGAGTGTGTTATCCCAAAATTAAGCCCTATAGTTTTTATAAGCTTAACCACTCCCTCATGCAAGAGGGAGGGGTTTTACCTCATTGTATCAATAATACATTTCTGCATATGTGGCAGCTCTGCTGAGTGCAGAACTGATTCTGATTTCAGCAAATGAATTATAGGGTGCAAACTAAACTCTGCGGTGTAGCGTGTGAAGCAAGCAGATAAAGAAGTGTGAGAAAGACAGAGCAATCATGTCATTTTACCAACACCCCACAGAGCCATCTGTGTTTTAGATGTCCAGTTGATAAGAAAGAAACATGTACCTGTAGTGTCTACTGTTAACAGACACCATTTAATGCCACATTTAAAAATAACATGATTAAGATAAAGTTATCAGCAAAAATTAACCATTTGTTGTCAAGAAAGTGGAGCATTTAGCTACAGACCCCAATATTTACTTCAGTTGTGGTGGAAACTGTAATGTAAAACTACAACATGAATTTCTGACTATTAGAGATGAAAAGCCTGATATGACCAGTCCCTGGAGTACAATACAATACAATGAGGCAGTGGTGGCCTAATGGTTAGGGATGTGAACTGGTGAGCGGAGGGTTGCCAGTTCAATCCCCGGCTAGGCGGGATAAGCTGTGGGAAGGACAGATAATGCAGCAGTGTTTTCCCCACCCTCCTCAACCCCACTGTACTATCCTTGAGCAAGGCCCTTAACCCAAACTGCTCCAGTGGAGTTGCTCAGTGGCCGCAGGTCAGTCTCTGGTCATACTGGGCAGCTTCCTGGTGTGAATGTGTAAATGTGAACAGGGTGTCCTTGAAAAAGAGAGGTTGCCTCTCAATGGAACTACCCTGTATAAATAAAGGTTAAATTTAAAAAAATAAGCACAGAAACATTCATAAATGAGTGGCTAAACTGTTAGCTTCAGCTAGCTGCCTTTGGACCCAGTTATTGATAATACTACAAGAAAATAAACTAAAATACGGTCCAAGAATGACATCTATGGTCAAGTGTTGAAGATGAACAGGGATTCCAGTAGGGGTAAATAAAATTCATAGAAAATATTGATCAAAACTGGCCATACTGACAGTTAAAGTGGCAATTTATTGATTTTTAATTAGGCCAAATTTGGTATGTTTATGAAGGAAATTATATAATTTCCTTGAATATCACCATTTTTTGGAATAAATTGTGATCCAGAGAGACGGTTTCAGATGACAGAAATTTGCTAGTAATATTGGCCTGAAATGCATGACCTCAGCAGTTGAACAATGAATTAATTACTAGTCTTGTTACATCTGAAAACGAAGAGATTGCGTTCATATTTTGAGGAAAATAGAAGAAAGCATTCTCGAGCAGAGCTTTGAAGTGGATACCAGTGAAGAGGAAGATGAAGGTGAAGAGTGATTTAGCAGACAGCAATAATTATGACATAGATTTGAAAGATTTGGACACTGAAGCCGACGACAAAACCCAAGCTACTGCTGACACTGTGGCTGCAGTCCCTGCAGCTTATCTGCATGAACCGGGACCAAGACAGCCGGATGGTGAGTTCCTCTTTAATCCGTCTTGGAGGTTTTTTCACCATACAGCTGCTCCCTGTTAGCCGTTAGTTCCAGTCCTCCTGCACAACTGCTCCTCCCTCATTGTCCCGCAGCCGCCGGTGGCTGAAGCGGCTTTTAAACTTCCACCAAACCGATGTCTGAGTCCACTGGCCGTCCCTCCTTCACCTCTGAGCCCCGGTGACATGAGCCCCAGGGCAGCTGTTTGGTCCCGTGTGAATATTTACCGGGGAATGGGGGGCTGAAAAGTTCATAGTGGTCAATTTTGAACAAATGTGGTTTATTTTTCAACCGCAAAGATCCAAGCAGTGCAACACCGATGGAAGAAGTGTGTGGACTGAAGAGAAGGCTATGTTGAAAAATAAACCACATTTGGTCAAACTTTGACCATTATGAACTTTTCAGCTCCCCTCATATAATTACAGCAGCCTCTTCGGTCTTTAAAATGAATCATTTAAACACAAGGCAAACATGTCACCTGCAAGGATGCACTGCTCAGTATAATTTGATATGATCAAATAATTGTCCCCCAAAGCAGGCTTTTCTGCTGTACAGCAGGTCTACAGTGACTTGAAACTTTTCGTACATGAGGTCAGACCTGTTGTGGGATTTGAGTATACCGTACGGTCACATCTAGATTCATAAATATCAATGTTGGTGTTGAAATGATGGTACAACCAGTTATATGTCTTACGCATATTTGATAAATGAGGCCCCATGATATTTTATTGGACTGTGATTTCACTATGGAGACCATTTGACTTTAATGAACTGAATGTTTAATAAACAGTACAAGATAATATGACCTTTCTGCCATGGAATATTATCACATTGTAAGCAAAGATGACAGGATGGGCACACTGTGATCATAAAGGAATAGATATGGTCAGTAACAATACTCAGGTATGCAGTTAAATAAAGAACAACTGATACTAAGGAGCTCACAGAATGCCAAGAAAACATCCCCCACACAATTACACCACAAGCTACAATTGCTGACACAAAATATAACTGGATCTATGGTTTTCTGTTGCTTACACCAAATTCATACTCTACCATAAATTATGGTAATTATGAACTGGACAAACCAAGACTCATCAGACTATTCTCAGACTTAAACACCACAGCCAATGAGTCATGACCTTGACCCAAGTGGTTGAGTTCCAGCTACTACACTACTAAATCCTCATGGGGATGGGGGGCAGAAGCGACTGGCTGACCTGGATGCTAAACAGGGCACAAAATCTGCAATCATGTGCATTAAACGCTTCAATGTACGTATGAAGAGAAGCACCGAAAAGCACCGAATGATGCAAAAACTGAGACACCTCAAAGGAGAGAGAGAAAAAAGTCAGTCTAGTGGATGGACAAGTCTTTGTGTGATGGCATTAAAACAGAGATAAGAAAACATGTTTCTCTCTCATAAGCTATTATTTATAGCAGTTCATCAAAAAAAGAAAGATGGAAAACATGCCCTACTGTCCTACGGGTGCTGTTACTGACCACTGTAGCACTGATGACCAAATCAATTTCAATCAATACTCATAATAAGCCTCATTAAAGCTTTCTTATTAAATCTGTCTCTATATTCAATATGAAAGATAAATCTGCATTTTTTCTATCCAGCTGAGTAATGTTGGACTCTTCCATCACTGTCTACATTGTGTGCTGTGAAACACTCAGCTGCCTGAGCACCTTGAATCCATAACCTTGGCTGTATTTTAGCTAAAGTCATGGAGGCTGTAATGAAGCTTAACAGGCCATTAAGGTGATGGAGACTTCCAGAACAGTGTGGGTGACATGTCAGGGCTATGCCGCGGCTCTTAACACCCAAAGGAGCTCTTGCTCATGCCAGAAACATGGACCATAAATGTTAGATAATTTTTAAGCTATACAGTTGGTGCAGAAATTATCATTTTTGATACTGTTAATTATGTTTGGAAAGGAGAACGTTTTTACAGCATTTAAAAAGCCCTCAGTGGCTAGATATTATCTAGCAATTCCTGAAAACTGTGCATTTCCACAGATGCAGCGCCACACAAATCCTGGCTGAGTTTCTTTTATCTCTGCTCTATTGTTTCGTGACCTTAGTTGTATAAGAGGCTTGTTCTCCATTGTTTGCCGCAGCAGTGAAATTGATTAACATTAGACTATAATTACTGCAAAGATTTGAGGACAAACATCGGGCACCCATTATCTTTCACAGTGTGCGACAAAATGGAGCCGTAATTACTAGCAACCATTTCAGAAAACAACAAATGCAGTAGAAGTGCAGTCCATTATGTTTTATACACGTGTGCTTATCAGGGCTTCACATTAACTTTTTTACTCACCAGCCACTGTGGCTAGTGACTTTCCAAAGTTACTAACCACTCAGCCCTTTCACTAGCCATAATTCTGCGGTTGGAAAATTATGTTTAATATGATCAAATTTGACTATGGTGTGCTAAAATTTACTTGTACTAAACTTACAACTTTTTAAAATGTAAATGACCCTTATACATACATCAAAATAGCAAGAGAAACCCTGTTTAATTATTATGAATAGCAGTAAATACTGTAAAACATTAGAGAAAAATATATGTAATGTGAGAGTGAAGCAATTCTCATTTTTTACCCTTACCCCTTCATCTACCCCTATGAATTGTTACACCCCTTCATGGCTGCACATCATTAGTAGTTGCTGATGGATTTAACCTAACCTGTTTTCACCAGAAAAAAAAAAAGAAGAGAAAGAAAAGTAAAACTGATAAGAAAAAAGTCTCATCTTAAGGAGAAAAATGACTCAGATTTACATGAACGATCTAAATCAGTAGAAAAAGTCAGAAATTTCTGAGAAAGACAGCTATAAATTCAAAGAGAAAAATTTAAACTCCTTGGTGGGCAGGTTTTGGGTCATATGTTTGACACCCCTGGACTAGCCCATTGAAAATACATATTTAGAGGGTAAAACAGAGCCCTTGCTTTAAAAATAATCATATTTAACCACAGAGGGGGGAGGCGATGTGTGTGTGTGTGTGTGGGGGGGGGGGGTCACAGTGATTAGCTACTCACCGCTGGGACAACGGGGGATCAGGTGCAGTTCCCCCCGTTAATCTGATCGCTGAGAGCGGGGACAGGTATGTTCAGCTGGCTGTTGTCTGTTTGTCGCTGTTTCTCCAGACTGGCTGCAAAATGAACTCACCATGGGCAGAGTCTGGCTCAGTTCCGAACTCTGTACAGGAGAAGCCACCACCCACCACGACATTTCTTCTGACCGGGCTGAACAGGAGCAGGACAGAAGACCGTCCCGCGAAGTAGACCGTCTGTGGCTTTTCCAGACTCCATCCACGGTGACAGTGGACCAATGAGCACACACTGTGTGCACATAGTGCTTATGGGAGTTGTAGTTTTGTAGTCTGACATTGTGATAGGTTTATTATTTTAGATGCCATTTGAGAAAACAACAACCAGCCAAAGTGGTTAGTGGGAGTGGCTGTCTTACTGGCCACTACTGAAATCCATCCGCCCTTGGCAGGTTGGCAGGTGTTAATGTCAAGCTGTGGTAGTTATACTTAATTGACGATTACTCCTTGCTGATCAAAAGACACTTAATATTGGTCTTGAAGGGAATAGCAGAGGAGCATGAAGAAGTGGGAGAGTGTGAAGGCAAGGCTGCATAAAAACCAGAAAAATAACAAGCAACCAAAAGGTTAAGTGCAGATAAAGTCTAAGTTAATATTCACTTAAAGTGCATTTTGCTCCCTGTGTGAATCTAACATTTAAAATGATACAGATGTCTTGGATGCCAACAGATTCTCTGTTATTAGGTACACATAATTGACATACTGTAAACCCTTTTTCAGACAAAACATAAGCAACATCAGTTAAAATGGCATAAAATATCTCATCTATACATAACTATATAGATTATGCCACTTTAAAATGAATGTCACTCTTTCTTCCGTTAGTGAAACATTGACTGAACGAGACAGAGAGTTTGATGAACGGCAACATTTAACAAGTCATCAAGTGATACAATGCATGACATTTAGAGTTTCATTGACTTTGTGGCTGTATTTTGATCACTGCTTTGATAATTAGGGGCTTAATCCTGTAGTGTATGTGACAGTGGAAATACATCACACTTAAGTTAAAGTCAATAAATGGATTGGGCAACTGCTAAACTGTAGCTTTTAACAGTGACTCTTGTCTGTAGTAAAAACGCATGCCTTTCATTACATCCTAATCACTCCTGTCTCCATATCAAGAGCAGTTAATCCGAAGCAATACATGAGGAAGATATGGGTAACTCTGTCACTTTAGTGAATCTTAAAAAATGCTCTCTTGTAATAAATAAACAGCATGGCCAGAGTGGCTGAGGAATTGGCAGAAGACTGACTTTTCTCAAATTAACAGTCTTTATTGACGTCAGTGTAGGTGCAAAAACATATCCAAAATCAAAAGACATAACTAAAAGGTTAACTTGACAAAACTCAACATATCTGTCATGGTCCACTCTGCTCATTATCTGCAGCTGCACGCACACCTGATCCTCGTTAGGCTGGGACTATGTCTTCCACGCTGCCGGAGTGGCAGTGCGGAGATGTCTCACTGCGCTCCAAGAGAGCTTCATTGCCTAATCGTCTGTTACCAGAGCCACAGCCGAGCCAGCCCTCACCTATGCCGGAAAGAGCCAACCAGCCTTCCACATAAGCTCCAATAACAACTTACCACTTCCTACTAATCCCCTGTGCACAGGCGGAATCTGTGGCAGCAGACTTACCAGCCTCCTTCCCTCACCACCTTCACCTACACTCTCCTGTCGGGACAATACAACCATCTGAAGAGCAGTCTCCCTGGCCACAGCCGCAACGCTGAACCGGAGAAACGCACCATCAGTTCCCACAGGTAGCTACACAATAACGGTTTAACTCCAGTTGTGACGCCCAGTAACCATCTCTCTCTGTGTGTCTCCAGGGTTGCCAGGCCGTACGGTGTCTCGCTCAGTGTCCGGCAGTTCCAGTTAGCACTCACACCACTATTCATTCACACTGGCTGTTAATAAACATAATTGTATCAATTTGGAGTATGTGTCTTGTCACTGGGTCAGCAAACCATGTCAGTACATCTCCGCCAGAACGACCCAGCTGACAGCGCTTTGGTGCGCCGTGTCAACTGCATGGAGATTCAAATTGATCAATTGTTTTATCAGCAGCAGACCATTCTAAACCAGCTAACTCGTGCCACAGAACGGTTGGATAGACTAATTCCCAGCCCTTTTCCCAGGCCTTACGTGTCGCCAGCAGCTCCTCGACTCCCGCTAGCATTCCAGCTAACCAGCTCAGGCAGACTCCTTCTGTTCGGCTTACTCCCATACCAACTCCCAGCCATTTCAACGGTAAGTTGGGCAAAGCCAGGGGGTTCGTTATGCAATGCGAGGTGGTGTTTCAGCGGGTGCCAGAGGACTTCCCTTCCAACCATAGTAAGATCGGTTATGTTATTAATCTGTTGGAGGGGAGAGCACTAGCTTGGGCCTATGCGGTAATGGCTAGGGCAAATTATGCTAATCTCACTTTTGGCCAATTCATTAGTGAATTTAATGAAGTGTTTGATCATTCCGAATGAGATAGCATTCTCACCACCCGCCTATTAAATCTAAGGAAGGGGTCTAGGGCAGTGGCAGATTATGCCGTAGACTTCCGGGTGGCGGCTACTGAAGTAGGTTGGGAGGACGTTTCTCTTTGCTGTATTTTCATCAAGAGTCTCAGTGCTAGCCTTCGGGATGAGTTAGCCCCTTTAGAGAAACCAGCTAGGTTATCAGAGCTCATTTCTCTGGCCATTAGTCTGGATAATAGACTGAGGGAGTAAGCGGCGGAACGCAGGTCCTATGGACGGTCCGGGGAACCGTCTCGCCATTCTCCTCAGTCCTCAATATTGGCTTTTCCATCCTCTGAACCCTCAGCGCCCGTGGAGCCTATAACGGTGGGGCATTCTAGGTTATCTGCGGCGGAGAAACAGTGTCGCTGCGAGCTTGGGTTGTGCCTGTATTGCGGGAGCGGGGAGCATGAGGTCGGGTCGTGTCAGCTTAGGCCAAAAAGGGGAGGTCCGTGCGTTAGAGTAGGGGGACTCACGGACGTACCCTGGTCTAATCCCCTATCCAGTTTGCTTCTTTCCATTAGGTTCATACACAAACACACAGAGATACCTACACAGGCCTTAATCGACTCCGGGGCTGAGCAAATCTTTATGTCTAGAGACCTGGCAACCTGTTTGGGCCTTAGCTGCATTCCCCTTGAGTCTCCTCTCCGGCTGTTTGAGTTGTCCAACGCCCCCATGGCTGCAGTATTCCACCGGACAGCGCCAGTCTCCATTATTGTATCTGGGAATCATCGAGAGGAACTGTCCTTCTTTGTGTTGCCCGTCTCGACGTCTCCGGTCATTCTGGCTACCCCTGGCTACGCCTCCATAACCCGACGGTTGATTGGAGTGCAGGCAGTACTAAATCATGGAGCTCATTTTGCCTCAGCGCCTGTCTGCAGTCAGCAGCGTACTCACCTTCAGTGACCCTAGGGGTTCCCTCCGATCCCCCTCACGATTTGTCTAAAGTGCCTCCTGAATATCATGATCTCGGTGCCGTGTTCAGCAAGTTCCGGGCTCTGTCTCTTTCCCCCCACTGACCGTATGATTGTGCCATCAACCTTCGCCCGGGGGCTCCTCTCCCATCTAGCCGGCTGTATAGCCTTTCGCCGCTGGAGCGGGTGGCTATGGACACATACATCAAGGAGTCCCTGAGCTCTGGCATCATTCGCCCGTCCTCTTCGGCGGTGGGGGCGGGGTTCTTCTTTGTGGGAAAAAAAAGACGTCTCATTGAGACCATGCATCAATTTCAGGGAGTTGAATAATATTACTATCAAGGATAAATACACCCTCCCGTTGCTTAATTCTGCCTTTGACTCTCTCCAGGGGGCTTCCTGCTTTACCAAGCTGGATCTGCGCAATGCTTACCATCTGGTGCGGATCCGCGAGGGGGACGAGTGGAAGACAGGGTTCCGCACCCCTAATGGTCACTGAATATCTGGTGATGCCATTTGGTCTGACCAATGAGCCTGCTGTGTTTCAGTGCCTCATCAATGATGTTCTGAGGGATTTTCTAAACGTGTTTGTGTTCGTTTACCTGGATGACATCCTGATCTTCTCCCATTCCTTAGAAGAGCACCGGGTACACATGAGACGTGTTCTTCAGCGGCTATTGGAGAACCAGTTATTCATCAAGGCTGAGAAATGTGAGTTTCATACGTCCAAGACGTCCTTCCTGGGCTTCACTATTTCTCATAAGGAGATCCTTCCAGACCCAGGGAAAATTAAGGCGGTGGTGGAGTGGCCAGTCCCGTCCTCAAGAAAACAGCTTCCAGCAGTTCCTGGGATTTGCTAATTTCTACCGCCGATTCATAAAGAACTACAGCAGCCTGGCCCTTCCCCTGACGTGCCTTACATCCACGAAGGTTCCCTTCCGGTGGTTGGAGGAGGCGGCGGCGGCCTTTGCGGACCTGAAGAAGCAATTCTCTGATTCTCCGATCCTGGTGCAGGTGGATCCCAGCCTGCAGTGCCTCGTGGAGTTGGATGCCTTGGATTCTGGTGTGGGGGCGGTTCTTTCTCAACGTTCTCCGACGGATGGGTTGGTCCGGCCTTGTGCCTTTTTCTCCAAGCGACTATCTCCGGCGGAGCGGAACTATAGCATCGGTGACAGGGAGTTGCTGAACGTCAAACTGGCTCTGGAGGAGTGGCGCCATTGGTCGGAGGGGTCCTCGCAGCCTTTCGTGGTTTGGACGGACCATCGCAATTTGGAGTACCTTAGGACGGCCAAGCGCCTGAATGCCCGTCAAGCCCGCTGGTCTCTTTTCTTTGGTCGATTCGACTTTACTATCACCTACCACCCTGGGTCCAAGAATATGAAACCAGACGCTCTCTCCAGGCAATTCGCCACGGACACCCTGGAGGCTGAAGACCATCCCATCCTCCCTACTTCCTGTGTCGTGGGCGCCCTCTCGTGGGGAATTAAGGAGAGGGTCCTGAGGGTCCAGGAGTTGGAGAGGGACCCGGGTGGGGGGGCCAGTGGGGAAGCTGTTTGTGCCATCGGCCATCCGGGGTGATGTCATCCAATGGGCCCACGCATCCAAGTTTGTCTGCCATCCTGGAAGACGACGCATGGGGGAGTTGTTGCAACGCTCGTTCTGGTGGCCCTCTCTTCAAAAGGATGTCGGGAAGTACATATGGGCCTGTCCCCAGTGTTCCACCGGGAAGTCCCCATCATCCCCACTGGCAGGGTTGCTCCACCCCCTTCCGGTTCCTGGCAGACCCTGGTCCCATGTGGCGTTGGACTTCGTTACCGGCCTCCCTCCTTCCAACAATCACACCGTGGTTCTCACCCTTGTAGACAGATTCTCCAAGGCGGCCCATTTTGTTCCTCTTCCGGGTCTGCCTACAGCAAAGGAGACAGCTGACCTGTTGGTCCAACATGTGGTGAAACTTCATGGGATCCCCACGAACATTGTCTCGGACCGGGGGCCCCAATTTATTTCCAAGGTGTAGAGGTCCTTTTGCAACGCCCTTGGAGCCAAGGTGAGCCTGTCATCTGGATACCATCCACAGTCCAATGGCCAGTGCGAATGTGCCAACCAGGAGCTGGAGGTGGCGCTGCGGTGTGTGGCTTCTTCCAGTTCGACGGCATGGAGTTCCTTCCTACCATGGATCGAGTACGCCCACAATTTAACAGTCTCTTCGGCCATAGGTATGTCCCCGTTTCAAGCCTCTCTTTGGTATTCTCACCCTTTGTTTCCCGAGGAGGAGGGCGACATCGCCATGCCATCTGTGTGGGCGCACATGAGACGCTGTCATCGTCTGTGGGGGGCAACTCGGGCCGCGCTACATCGTACAGACAAACGCAATACTGCTGTGGCAAATCGTCATAGGACCCCAGCTCCGGCGTACCAGGTGGGTCAGCAGGTTTGGCTGTCTACAAAGAACATTAATCTGAAGGCTGAGCGTAGGAAGATGCAGCAGCGGTTTATTGGGCTGTTTGCCATCTCTCGCATCATCAACCCTGTGTCGGTACAGCTGGATCCCCCCCCCCCTCCTTCCGCATATGTCCCACATTTCATGTGTCACAAGTTAAACCTGTGTCTTCCAGCCCCCTGTGCTCTCCTCCCAGGTCGCCACCGCCCCCTAGGATGATCGATGGCAGCCCGGTGTGGAGTGTGACTGCTATCCTGGATGTCCGCCGCTGGGGTCATGGGCTGCAATACCTGGTGGACTGGGAGGGCTAATACCCGGAGGCCAGGTCCTGGGTGCGTCCTGCCTGTGTGCTCGACAAAGATCTCATCAGGGAGTTCCATCGGACGCATCCAGGTAGGCTGGAACGACCGCCAATAGGTGCTCATTAGTGGGGGAGTACTCGCCTCGTTAGGCTGGGACTATATCTTCCACGCTGCCCGGAGTGGCAGTGCGGAGATGTCTCACTGCGCTCCAGAAGAGCTTCATCGCCTAATCGTTTCAGTTACCAGAGCCACAGCCGAGCCAGCCCTCACCTACGCCGGAAGGAGCCAACCAGCCTTCCACGTAAGCTCCATTAACAACTTACCACTTCCTACTAATCCTCTGTGCAAAGGCGGAATCTGTGGCGGTGGACTTACCAGCCTCCTTCCCTCAACACCTTCACCTACACTCTCCTGTCGAGACAATACAACCATCTGAAGAGCACTGTCTCCCTGGCCACAGCCGCAACGCTGAACCGGAGAACCTCATCATCAGTTCCCACAGTAAGCTACACAATAAAGGTTTAACTCCAGTTGTGATGCCCAGTAACCATCTCTCTCTGTGTGTCTCCAGGGTTGCCAGGTCTTACGGTGTCTCGCTCAGTTCCCGGCAGTTCCAGTTAGCACTCACACCACTATTTATTCACACTGGTTGTTAATAAACATAATTGTATCAATTTGGAGTCTGTGTCTTGTCACTGGGTCAGCAAACTATGTCAATATCTAGTGAGGTTATGCTTGAAACCGCCTACTCAACCATGATTCGAGCAATATGAAACAAAAGTATCATGAGCTGTGTCTCGAGCACTGTGTCAGCATGCCCGCAGTCACGTGAACGTAGTGAGCGAGGCCTCGTTATGTCGGTCCAATAACGTAACTTGAGGGCTCACGGGAAGTTTGAGAGGGTTGGGCATTTCAATGGTACATCCAGGATTGAAAGGGGTCTGATTCACCACTCAAACTGTGGGTTTTTTGAGAGAAGCAGATTTGCTGTCATTATTGTGTTGGCTATTTGAATATAAGTCAGGAAGAGTATTACTCAAGTTAGAATTAGGTTCATTAAACAAAAACACATTACATTTACTAAATAATACACAGAGACACATACACACACTCATTCACACAAACACATTAGAAGACAGAGTGCTGTGAAAAACTATTTGCCCCTTCCTCATTTCTTATATTTTTGCATATTTGTCACACTTAAATGTTTCAGATCATCAAACAAATTTTAATATCATACAAAGATAACCTGAATAAATACAAAATACAGTTTTCAAATGATGATTTCATTTATTAAAGGAAAAAAAACTGTCCAAATCTACCTGGTCCTATGTGAAAAAAGTAATTGCCCTTTGTTTTTTCTTTTGAATTCTTGGATGGAACATGGGTGGGCAATATAAGCTGCGGCTTCAGCCATCACCCATTTCAGATAACTTATGTTGAACTGTATAATCAGAGGAGTTATTGTCTAATTTGACCTTGTTGGATTTTCTTTCCCCCTTTGTTATATTATTCAGTTTCTTTTAACCTGTACTTTTAATCTATCCGAAATAAATAAAGATTCATTCATTCATTCATTCATTCATTAATTCATCATGAATTAACTGTGATTAACCACATTTTTTGGAAAGCTGAGTTCAGTTTCAGTAGCTACACCCAAGCCTGATTACTACCAGACTTGTTGAATCAAGAAATCACTTAAATAGAACCTGTCTGACAACCTGAAGTAGGATAGAAGATCTCAAAAAGCAACACATCCCACTGTGATCTAAAGAAATTCAAGATCACATGAGAAACAAAAACCCTGAACAATGTCTAAAGAACTGCAGGCCTCACTTTGGACACTGGTCCATGTCTTGGTCACTGGTCCATAAGGAAGAGACTGGGCAAAAATGGAGTTCCAAGACAAAAACTGCTGTGGAAAAAAGGACACACAGACTCAGCTCACATTTGCCAGAAAACATCTAGATCAGGGGTGGGCAAACTTTTTGACTAGTGGGCCACAGTGGGTTCTAAAATTTGACAGAGGGGCCAGACCAGGAGCAGATGGATGGAGTGTTTTGGTGACCCACCTCATAGGAGAAAAAAATATATCATGGGATATGTAGAAAACATGTGCTTTAATATCAATTGAAAATGAACAAAGGCATTACGAAAAAATATCTCTTTGAAGCCCCACTGTACTTAGCTCTTTATTGAAATGACTCTTAAAACACTGAAAATTAAATGAATGAAATACAGCTTTTTTATTACTAACAGTTACTATTTAAAAGCACTGAAAGTTCTGTTATCCGTCAGAATATCATCATCATCACTCTCCTCCTGACGGTCTTTACTTCAAAAACGGTAGGAGATGCAGATGCACTTGACCTTCTTCTTCTATTCAATGTGTGTCCCCAGTGCCAAAACTCAACAACAACCAGCGCAAGGACGGAACAGAGTCACGGCGCGCCAGTATGCGGAGCGCGTTATATTTGATCTGGTGCGCATTGTTTATTTTGAGAACGTACGTGCACCTGTGCACCACTTATATGCACCCCTTAACAGAAATGATGTGTAACATGTAAGGCTTATTGAACAAATTATTTTTCAAATGCATTTTTTACATAACACAACAGAGAAACTTACTTTCAGTTTTAGTGGGAACAGTGTTGTTGGTCTCCCTTTTTAGCCAGCGCATCAAAGTCTGGAGTTAGTTTTGTTGTGGCGATTCTCAGGATGGATCTGAGGTGTTGGTCTGTTAACTTGGATCTGTGGCTGGCTTTGTTGATGTTCATGAGGTCTGCTCGTCTTTACAGAAGGGCTGAGGGGTCAAAGAGTAAAGCGCAAACGTGGAGTAATATGCCGCACCTCAACTCAAGATGGCGACCGGGATGGTCACACTTTTTCAGTGCTGAGACAAAGTCACTGATTTTGCCATTAAAAGTGGCTGGCCTGCAGCGATCGGCGCTCGTGGCGAACACGCACGGGCTGAATTGCCACCTCCGCTGGATTGCCCTTTAATCGCCTTTCTCCAGCGACTTCCTGAAGCGATTGCTAAGCTAACACTAGTTAGCTTAATGCTACCTGAAGCGATTGCTAAGCTAACACTAGTTAGCTTAATGCTGGCGCCAGTCTCTAAATAACTAACCTACAGCGATCGGATATACCTCCGGTGGATTACCCCTTTGATCGCTTTTATCCGGCCACTGTGAGTAAACTGACCAGCGATTCCAGCGCTTCCTTGTGATTCACTGATGTGCCCTACCTGAAGCGATTGCTAAGCTAATGCTAGTTAGCTTAATGCTGGCGCCAGCCATTCCACCTAACACCAGCTTGAATCAAAGCCCAGCTGCGAGGCCCAGCGGAGATACTACCAGGCAGGCGGCTATTTGTTGACGGGGCTCAGCAGAGATTTCACCCAGGCAGACGGCGGTAGGCGGCGGTGCCCAGCGGAGGACTTACCGTGACTGCAGTGGCGGTGTGCGACGAGACTACCCGAAGCGATTGCTAAGCTAACGCTAGTTAGCTTAATGCTGGCGCCAGTCATTCCACCTTACACCAGCCTGAATCGAAGCCCAGCTGCGAGGCCCAGCGGAGATACTACCAGGCAAGCGGCTATTTGTTGACGGGGCTCAGCAGAGATTTCACCCAGGCAGACGACGGTAGGTGGCGGTGCCTAGCGGAGGATTTACCGTGACCTCAGCGGAGCTCGGTGGCAGCGGCGGTGTGTGACGAGACTCGGTTGGAGGAGCGGGACGGGAGACCAGTTACGGCGACTATGAGCAACGAGACCAGCAACGGAAGGGGCTAGTTGGCTAGCTGAGGCCCAGCTGGATTCGAGGACGATCGGATCAGATTCTGGCGATATAAGCAGAATTTATTTTACTATCCACAGATTTTCCTTTTCCTTCTTTCCAAGAAAGACTGAAGATGGCTGCCACCGGATTAAAAAGTGGGCTGATGGGCACCACTAATAAGCCTTCTCTACTTCTCTACTTCCTCTTCGTTTTGTCTTTGTGTGTCTGGACCTGCAACAAGAAGGATTTTCCGACAAACTCAACCAAAGGTGAAGTTAAAAAGTTTTATCTGTATGGATTTGGGCTTGGACATCTCACCCTACACTCTATGTGGTCTTTAAAAGCCCTGAGCAAAAACTTCCAAATTAAGGCAAACATGGCTGTTAAGCAAAAATCACAATATGGCAGAGGATATACAGTTAAAGTTCTGTTAGTTCTGCTACTTCTGGCAGGAGATATTCACCTTAACCCTGGACCTGCCACTATTAAACAGCAGACCACTGGGTTAGCACAAAACCGAGCTGTACAAAAGCAAAAACAACATTTATTTTTCCAAACTGTTAATCATGCACGAGTTCTTTGGGACACCAAGGCTAAACCAAAGGGGATCCTCGGCGGTCATTTAAACATACGGAGCATAATCCCCAAAAGAGATGAGATTTCGGTGTTGCTGTTGGACTCAAATCTGGACTACCTTTGTCTCTCAGAAAGCTGGCTACACAGTAACATAGACACTAATATGATCGATATTGTGGGTTACCAGTGTTTTAGAAAAGACAGGCAGGTAGGGAGGGGAGGAGGTGTTTTAATTTACATCAAAGAGAAATATAAATGTCAACTGGTTGATTTGAATACTTCACTTGAATGTTTAGCTGTTAATGTATGTCTCTCTCCGGTAATGAATTTCAACATTGCAGTAGTGTACAACCCACCGTCACACAACTCTTCCTTTTATAATGAATTAAGTGATCTGGTTAAACAACTTGAGAAGAACAGAGAAACAATAATTCATGGTGACTTTAATATCAACTGGTCTGATAAAAAAGACAAACAAAAACTGAAAAGCCTCATGACTAAATTTAATTACCAGCAAATCATCAAAGGACCCACCAGGATAACCAAACAATCCAGAACACTTATTGACATGGTATTTACTAATAAACCAGAACGAATAACCAGAACCTATAATCTTGTAACTGGTCTCTCAGATCATAACATGGTTCTTGCTGTCAGGAAACTTACTAAAAAGCGACTACAGTATTTTGGGGGAGTCGATATTGACAAATCAAATTTTATTATCCCCAAATCAAAAAATGAGGAGTTTGAACATTACTTAGAGAATCAAAATTGGGAGCAGCTCATGTCAACATGTGAAGTAGATGATTGTTGTAATTTTATAACTGCAACAATCACAAAGTCTATAGAAAAATTTTCAAAGCAAATTAAAAGTAGACAACAGAAGATTAGCCTACCATGGTTAAATAATGAAATAAGAAAACTTATGAAGAGGCGAGACTATGCACTGAAAACATCACTAACCTCCAAACTACAAAATGATCACCTTGTGTACAAAAGTTTAAGAAATAAAGTGGTACATGAGCTGCGAAAATCAAAAATATCTTATTACAATAAACTGATAGATCATGCAAAGGGTAACAACAGTTCCCTATGGAGGCATTTAAATAACCTAACTAATAAAAAAAACGATCAGAAGGGGGTAAAGGAACTTAGAATCAATGGCAAGACCGTCAGTGACAAGGCTACTTTGGCAAATGAATTTAATTCACACTTTGTGGGCTCTGTGGAAGACTTAACAAAAATTTTTGTGCTGCCAAATGTGCTCAACAACACAAATTCCATACTTCCAACAGATACTTTTCACATCGATGAGGTAAATGAGAAGTTAATTGCTGGTATTGTTAAAACACTGTCAAACTCAAAAACTAATGATATCTACAATATGAGCACCTCCTTTCTCAAAATGCACAGCAAAATATTAATCAAACCACTGACTCATCTCATTAATCTCTCCATTAGGTCTAGTACATTTCCATCTGGCTGGAAAAAAGCTGTCGTCATACCAGTTCATAAATCAGGCAGTAA
Source organism: Pholidichthys leucotaenia (assembly GCA_020510985.1). Taxonomy (NCBI): domain Eukaryota; kingdom Metazoa; phylum Chordata; class Actinopteri; order Cichliformes; family Pholidichthyidae; genus Pholidichthys; species Pholidichthys leucotaenia. Next base: position 249,974,883 of record CM035845.1, on the reverse strand, counting down.
AGACGATATATGCAATTACCGCCCAATCTCTATTTTACCAGTCCTATCTAAGGTTCTTGAAAAAGTTGTAGCTACACAGCTGATAGACTACTTACAAGACAGTCAACTTCTTCATCCACATCAATTTGGTTTTAGACCAGGATACTCAACAGAAACAGCAAATTGTTGCCTTATTGAAAACGTCAAACAGTCCTTGGACAGGGGTAATGTGGTAGGAGCTGTTTTTCTAGATCTCAAAAAGGCTTTCGATACTGTAAACCACAGTTTGCTTTTATCCAAAATGGTATCTTTTAACTTCTCCCCAAATACATTAGAATGGTTTGCATCTTATCTCCAGAATAGAGAACAGTGTGTAAAAGTTCACCAGGATAAATCCTCATTTTTAAACAACCGCATGGGTATCCCACAAGGGTCCATTCTTGGTCCTTTACTTTTCAGCATTTTTATTAATGACTTGCCGTTACACTGCTCAGCTGCAACATGCCAACTTTATGCAGATGATGCAGTTATTTACACAGCTGCCAAGACTCCAGCACAGGCTGCAGATGTACTGTCTACAAGTATGGTTGATGTCCAAGAGTGGCTCCTCAAGAACCATCTATTGCTGAACCTTCAGAAAACAGTCTCAATGTGCTTTTCAATCAAAAAATGTAACCTGCAACATTTTAAAGTTAATATACATGATCATGACATCAGTTTAGCTACAGAATTCAAATACCTTGGCATTGTACTAGATCCTCAACTCAAATTTAATCTTCATATAAAGAAAATTTCAAAAACAGTAAAAAAAAATCTGAACTGCTTTAAATTAATTAGATATTACATACCTTACGAAGCAGCTGCACTGTATATGCATTCTATGGTTTTTTCTCATATATCATACTGTTTGACAGTCTGGGCTCAAGCAGCCCCTTCCACAATAAGACATATAGGTTCATTATATAATCAAACCCTAAAAATCTTGGACAAAAAGCCCATTAGGTGGCATCACTGTAATGTTCTAAAAAAATACAACCTATTGAGTTTTGAGAGCTTCATTGACCTCTGTCTTCTGAAATTAACGTTCAAATGTTTCCATAAATCAGCACCCGAGCCACTTGCTGGTTTCGTCCAAAGACAGGACAGCAGCAGAGCCACCAGGAGTTCTGTTAACAATAACTGTAAAATATTCCACCGCAGAACCACATTTGGACAAACAGCTTTCTCTATAAAGGGCAGTCACATCTGGAACACAATGCCAAATGAAATTAAAATAATAACGGACTTTAAAACATTCACTAAAAATGTTAAAAACTGGCTGAAAAATAAACAAGAATGTACTCATGTATGAATTATTTGTCTGCAAAGTGAGAGTGAATGAAGGGAAGGAATAAATGTGTTTGTTTATAGTGAGTGACGGAGGGAGGAAGGCCTGAAATAGGCAAATGTGAGTTATGTTATATGTGTTAAATGTGAGTCAGGCTGTTATATTTGTGTATTTATAATATTTATAATATTTATGTTAAATGTGAGTCAGGCTGTTATATTTGTGTATTTATAATATTTATAATTGTGTATTTATAATTTTTCTGCATTGATGTATGTGGTTATTGTGTATATTTTTTATCTTGATTCTTTTTTCTAAAGCCCATCCAGGGACAAGAGTTGCAAATTAGCTAATAGCTATACACTCTATGTGCAACACATCAGATTGATTGTCTTTGATTAATTGTCTATGTTTATTGCACTGTCCCTGTCAAATAAACTAATCTACTACTACTAACAAAGGTCAGTGTATCTAGAGTGCCCCATCTAGTGGGTAAACATAAGAATTGTAAGGAAAATAAAACACTAACAAGGTTTATTAATATAATTTCTTCAAGTTCGGCAGGCCAGATTAAAAAGCTTAACGGGCCGCATATGGCCCCTGGGCCGTAGTTTGCCCATGCCTGATCTAGATGATCCTCAAGACTTTTGGGAAAATATTCTGGGGACTGATGAGGCAAAAGTTGAACTTTTTGGAAGACATGCGTCCTGATTTATCTGACATAAAACTAACACAGAATTTCATAAAAAGAACATCTTATCAACAGTCAAACATGGTGGTGGTAGTGTCATGCTCTGGGGCTGCTTTGCTGCTTCAGGACCTGGACAATTTGCCCGAATTGACAGAACCATGAATTCTGCTCTCTACCAGAAAATCCTAAAGGAGAATGTCCGGTCATCAGTTCGTGAAGCCCTCCAGTGTGACTGAATTTAAACAATTCTGCACAATTCCTCAACAGCGATGTAAAAGACTCATTGCCAGTTGTTGGCACAACCAGTTATTAGGTTTAAGGGCAGTTAAGGGGCAATTACTTTTTCACATAGAGCCAGGTAGGTTTGGATACCTTTTTTCCCTTAATAAATGAAATCATCTAAAAACTGCCTTTTGTATTTACTCAGGTTATCTTTGTCTAATAGTAAATTTGTGTGATGATCTGAAACATTTAGGTGTAACAAATACAGTGGTGTGAAAAAGTGTTTGCCCCCTTCCTGATTTCTCTTTTTTTTGTGTCACACTTAAATGTTTCAGATCATCAAACAAATTTAAATATTAGACAAAGATAACACAAGTAACTACAAAATGTAGTTTTTAATTGATGGTGTTTATTTTTAAGGGTAAAAAAAATCCAAACCTACATGTCCCTGTGTGAAAAAGTGATTGCCCCACTGTTAAAACATAAATAAACTGGTTTATCACACCTTTGAATGCTGAGTTCAATTTTCTAGCCATTTCTAAAGCTTTGGGACTCCAGCAATCCACAGTGAGAGCCATTTTCCACAAATGGCGAAAACAGTGGTGAACCTTCCCAGGAGTGGCCGGCCGACCAAAATTACCCCAAGAGTGCAGTGACGACTCATCCAAGAGGTCACAAAAGACCCCACAATAACATCCAAAGAACTGCAGGCCTCACTTGTCTCAGTTAAGGTCAGCATTCAAGATTCCACCAAAAGAAAGAGAATGGGCAAAAATGGCCTGCATGGCAGAGTTCCAAGACAAAAACCACTGCTGAGCAAGAAAAGCAAAAAGAACATAAAGGCTCATCGCAGTTTTTCCAGAACACATCTTGATGATCCCCAAGACTTTTGGCAAAATACTCTGTGGACTGACGAGACAAAAGTTGAACTTTTTGGAAGGTGTGTGCCCCATTACATCTGGCGTAAAAGTAGCACAACATTTCAGAAAAGGAACATCATACCAACAGTAAAATATGGTGGTGGTAGTGTGATGGTCTGGGGCTGTTTTGCTGCTTCAGGACCTGGAAGACTTGCTGTGGTAAATGGAACCATGAATTCTCCTGTCAACCAAAAAATCCTGAAGAAGAATGTCCGGCCATCCGTTTGTGACCTCAAGCTGAAGCGCACTTGGGTTCTGCAGCAGGACAATGATCCATAACACACCAGCAAGTTCACCTCTGAATGACTTAAGAAAAACAAAATGAAGACTTTGGAGTGGCCTAGTCAAAGTCCTGACTTGAATCCAATTGAAATGCTGTGGCATGACCTTAAAAAGGCAGTTCATGCTCGAAAACCCTCCAATGTGGCTGAATTACAACAATTCTGTAAAGATGAGTGGGCCAAAATTCCTCCACAGTTCTGTAAATGACTCCTTGCCAGTCATCGCAAACGCTTGATTGCAGTTGTTGCTGCTAAGGGTGGCCCAACCAGTTATTAGGTTAGGGGGCAATCACTTTTTCCACACAGGACCACGTAGGTTTGGATTTTATTTTTCCTTAATCATAAGCACCTTCATTTAAAAACTGCATTTTGTGTTTACTTGTGTTATCTTTGTCAAATATTTAAATCTGTTTGATGATCTGAAACATTTAAGTGTGACAAACATGCAAAAAATGAGAAATCAGGAAGGGGGTAAACACTTTTTCACAGCACTATAGACAGATAGATGATAGACACAGACAGACAGATAGACAGATAGAGTTGTTTGTGTGGTTGAGAGAGTGTTATTTTTTGAGTGCAAGCTGTTTTTTTTTTGAGTGAGTGATTGCATGTGTGTAAGTGTAGCAAGGGACATAGAGGAAGAGACATGGAGGATCAACCTCATTTTTTGACCCACGATTTAAAACAGGTTTTGGCAATGAAACATGTGCACAAGAGAGGGACAAATACTTATTATGTATTCTACTGACTGCAAGCAGAAAGGCAATTACAAAAAAAATGGCTTTCACAGGAGAGTCCATCTCTTGATATGTGGCTGGACATTACAATGGACATTTATAAGATGGAGAAAATAACAGCTTGTGTCAATTACAAAAAGGATTTGTTTATGTCACAATGGGAAAAATGGACTAAATATGTAACACCACTCAGGCCAGACTTTCAATTTGCAGAATTGATATAGCAGACTTTGTTAATATATATACAAGAGTGTGTACATTAACAGTTACTCCCTATATGCAGATGTTTATGCTGACCCTCCCCCCTTTTTTTCCTTTTTTATTTTCTTTTTTCTTATTTCTTTTTCACCTCTAAAAAAAGGGGACATTCAAATGTAATTATCAAATGAAATGATGGCTTAAACCTACTTTCTAAAGAATGTCAATAAAGAGAAAATTACAAAAAAAGAAACGTGCACAAGAGGCCATGTCAAAATTGACTGCCGAATGCGCTGCAACCATGAGGATGGAGAAGACAATGCCATCAACAAAACAAGTAACCATTTATTATTAGGTTAGGTTACTACTCCTGCGGGGTGAGGGCTGGGTGGCCATCGCCATGCGTAGAGCCAATCAGGTTAACCAATGGGTGCCAACATTGCCGGTTTTGGGCAAGCTCCTCTGCGTCACCAACAGCAACTCTGAGCTGTCGAAGGTCTCTCTCCACCACATTGAACCATCTGGTGCATGGCTTGCCCCGTGATCTTTTCCACCCTGAGGCCCTGGGGTTGTACATGAGGATGGCTTTTGTCGAGTGTTCTGGCGGGAGGTGGAGGACATAGCCAAACCAGTGGATACGCTGCTGTGTAATAAGGAAGGATGCTGCAGGCTGATGTACTGTATGTGTGTTCGGAGTGCATCATTAGATGTGTGCTAGGGCCACCTGATGTTTTCGATGGTTCTGAGGGCCTGACTATCATACCCATCCACTCTTGAGGCCAGAGTCTTATTCAGTGGCCATGTCTCTGACCCACAGAGTAGGATGGAGAGGACTAACGCACTGTACTGTATATGTGGAGCTTCGTCTTTTGGGAGATTGAAACGATGGTGCCAGAGAGGTTTCCATAGTGCCTGCAGGGCTGATGCAGCGAGGCCACGTCTGTGGTTGATCTCTGGTTTCATGTCCCCGTTGATGGTCACTGTGGAGCCCAGACACACAAAGGAATTGATAAACTCAACGGCATCATTCCCGAGCTGTAAAGGGCAGGGGTCCGGTCCATTGCCGACATACATTAGCTTAGTCTTCGTCCAGCTCACCTGAAGGCGCAACTTCACTGTCTCTTCATGGTAGACAACCAGAGCATCTCTCAGCTGACTGTAGGATGGGCTGAACAGGATGGTATCGTCAGCATATTTATGGCCAGCCAGATGGTAGTTGCCAAACTGCATGCCAGGGACCTGCCCGCAGACCTTGGTCATCAGATAGTTTATGACACAATTGAAGAGATCAGGCGCGACCACACAACCTTGTCGGACCCGGCTGTTGATGGAGAACCAGCTGGACTCCTTTCCATTCACACGGACAGCTCTCCAAGCTGCCGTAGAGCTGCTTAAACAGGGCTACAATCTTGGGTAGGGCTCCGAGCATCTGCAGGATACTCCAAAGAGAAGCATGGTCCATGGTGTCTAAGGCAGCCTTAAGATCTATAAAGGCTATGTAGAGATGACTGTCCTTGCGGAATTCATAGGCCTTCTCAATTAATAGGCAAACAGCAGAGATGTGGTCTGAGGTTGAGAAGTTGGGCATGAAGCCTACCTGCTGAGGGCGACGGCTGCCTCTGATGGCTGGAAGGGCACGACTGAGGAGGATCCTGGTGAAGAGCATACCAGGAATGGACAAAAGGGAGATGCCTCTGTGATTGCTGCAGACGAGTTTGTCGCCCTTGCCCTTCCAGAAGACGAGGATGATTCCCCTGATTGAGTCACTGGGGAGCTGCTCTGTCACCCAAACATGATTGATGATGTGGCTCACCCACATCATCAATCATGTTTGGGTGACAGAGCAGCATTTATTATTTCATATTATTATTGTCTCTTCCAAACCTCTCTAACAACATATATTAAAATGTCATCAACTCCATAAGTCAGCAGCAGAGGAAGAACCTGGGCCTTCAGCAGAAGACAACTTGTGGGACCTTTTGGATAGCAGAGTTGGTTTGTATTATGTCATTACTTTAAGCATCATTTTCTTATTATAAAAGATTGCTAATTACATTTGTTTTTCTTTTTGTTTAGGTGAAACACGCCACTCTGAAAGTGCAACAGCAGATGCCACAGTGGAAGTTCAACAATATTTGTGTGAGCCCTATCTCTCCAGAGGAGAAGACCCACTCTGTTATTGGGCAACATGCAAAACTATATACCCAAACCTTAACAAGATGGCAAAAACGTATCTCCACCTGCCAGCAACATCAGTGTCATGTGAGCGGGTCTTCTCCAAAGCTGGAGAGGTAGTAAGCCAGAAGAGGAGCAGACTGAAACCACACACTGTTGAAATGCTTCTTTTTTGAATGAAAATCTTTAAACACACCCCATTTATAACACTCCCCAGATTTCCCCATGTGTGCTCGCTTTTCTAAATGGAAATGGTTGCTACCACAGCTGTCATATAGGGGAAGGGTTCTGGTCACCAATAATCTGGTCGCTTCGGCTCTTTGGCATAGGCTTATTGCTTTGACACCGCCCAGGAGCCTGGTTGAGGAGGTTCAGAAGATCATCGAGGATTTCTTTTGGTCTGGTCAACATTGGGTTCATGCGGCTGTTCTCTACCTGCCTGTTGCCGAGGGAGGACAGGGCCTGGTGGACATACAGTCCAAGATCACCTGTTTTAGGCTTCAGACTGTGCAACGGCTCCTTTATGGATGTGGCCCCTTCTGGATGGACACTGCAAAACTGCTCCTGAGGAGAGTTGGCCGCTTGGGCTATGATAAGCAGCTTTTCCTCGTGAAGTCCGGGGAGGTGGACCTTACTGGACTTTCTGCTTTTTATACATCTGTCTTGCATGCATGGCAAGTCTTCACCGTGGCCTGCATTCCTGAGGAGACACCAGGCATGTGGCTTTTCGAGGAACCACTGTTTTTCAATCAATTCATGGACACTCAAGTGCTGCAATCTGTTAGTCTGCGAACTTGTTTAAGAGAGGCAGGCTGTACCAAGCTTGGTCATCTTATCTGGCCTTTTTGATCTTCTGAAAGTGTGGTTTCATAATTTGGGTGACTGTTTCTCTTTTGGTTTGTTTATTTACAGTCCAAAGTATAAAGTGGCAAATAAGTCTGTGCACACTTTGATGAACTTCCTATCTGGCACTGCTAAACTTGCCATCTGGCTGACAAGAAAAAATCGGACTACTAACACTGGCAATGTGGATCCTGTGTTTGTTTTCAAGGCCTTGTTAAAAGTCAGACTCCAGGTGGAGTACTCTCACTATAAAATGGTGGACAATTTGGAGGTATTCACCAATAGATGGACTGTAGGGAATATTTTGTGTTCTGTGGGAGAGGGGGATGAGTTATGTTTGCACTTTTGAAATGTGAGACACTTGGTGGAATGATGGTGTCATGTGATCTCACATTTTTGAATTGTACAATAAAGGGATTTTTTAAAACTCAAAACTCTTTCTCTCTCTCTCTCTCTCTCTCTCATGTGTGAGCGTTTGTGGGAGCAGGTGTGTGGAGTGGCGTTGAGTGAGTACTCTAAACTTTGTTTTCTAGCTTTTCTCTATCTTGTGTATTGAGGTGTGTGTGTTTATTATATAGCGGTTTGAGTGTGTGTGTGCTTGTGTGTGAGTTTTGGAGTGTGTGTCGGGGGACAGTAGCTTCTGCTGCCCGTTTTTTTCCAGCCGGAATCATGCTGGTAGTTAATGGTGGTGTGGAGTTCGAGCGTTTGACCCGGAAGCATGGCGTGAGAATCCTCCCGACAGTTTCCTGTTCTGTGGAGGAGGCCGGCCTCGCAGTGGGACAAGTGGTTGGGCATGATAGCATAAAGTCATCATCAAGGATGAACAGCGCAATTGTCATTTCTTTTGGATCAAACTGAAAAAGCTGATCAGGTGGTGGAACAGGGAGTTGTCATAAATGACACTTTTACTCCTGTTTTACCCCTGATAAACCCTTTTAGGAGGATCACCATCTCTAACGCTCCTCCTTTCATTAAAAATGATCAGCTGATAAGAGAATTGTCCCGTTTTGGCCAAGTTGTTTCCCCCATAAGAATGGTCTCTCTGGGTAGTAAATCACACCTGCTAAAGCATGTCATGTGTCACAGGAAGCAGTGTTTTATGGTGTTAAAAAACAGCTCTGCAGAACTAAGCGTGTCTTTTAACTTCAGGATTGACGGCTTTAGCTATTTAGTCTTTGCAACATCTGAAACTATGAAGTGTTTTGCATGTGGTGCAGAAAGCCATCTTATTAGATCATGTCCTGAAAAAGTTAACATGAATAATACCGGGATCAAGAAAGGTGATGCTGGTATTTCTGGTGGTCCAGAAGGTAGCGCTACACGTGACGTGGCAGATGCCGATGCTGCATCTGTTTCTGCCGGGGTGGCGGCGCCTTGCGCCATGCCCATACCACACGCCACTGACGTTAACGGGGGCGCGGTGGGGGAGGTGGCGGTGGGCACAGTGGTTGCTCCTCCAAAAACTGATATTTGGAATTTTCTGTCTGGTGACAGCTCTGATCATTGTGACGAGCCTGTCACCCAGAGTAAAAAGGTGAAGGGCAAAAAGAGTGTAGTTAAAGAAAAAACGTGAATGAACAGATTTTGCAGGTGGAGGAGGAGCAGACCGAGGCTGGGACGGACACACTAAGTCAACACTGCACGGTGGCGCAGTGGTTAGCACTGTGGCAGCACAGTTTTACCCTCGGCCGGGGGATCGCGGGGATCATGAGATCGTGGGTTCGATCCCTGCCCCCGGCCAACAGTGATCTGTGTGGAGTTTGCATGTTCTCCCCGTGTTGCGTGGGTTTACTCCGGGATTTCTCCGGTTTCCTCCCACATGCTAAAAACATGCAGGTTAGGGATACGGGGCGCTTGCGCATGCAGCGACCGGCAGCTGGTGGCTTGTCACCAGACTGCAAAACAAATCTACCTATGGGTACAAAATAAGTACAAAAAAAAAAAAAACACTGCATGACAAACGCTGCAGTTGATGAAGAAATGCAGGAAAATGAATTTGTTGAGGAGGATCCTTTTAAGGCTGCACAAAAAAGAAAAAGTGCTGAATACTTGCAGAGCTCTGCTAAATCTAGTAGGGTGGGGAGTTTGGAAGTGCTGGATGAGAGTCTTCTGATGACAGTGAAGCTGAGTCTGGGTTGATGCAGACGCAGGAGTAGCAAAGCTCCTACTCTTTTACGAAGATCAGGAAGTTTCTTCAAGTGACTAAGGGGAGCAGAGCTGTGAAAGTACAAAATTACTTTCCAGATCTGGAATTATTTGTGGCATCAGCTCGCAAGTTTATGAAACTAAATGATGGGAATGAGACTTTCACTGATCAGAAAATATATTGTTTAAAGAAACTTGTGCTTAAACTGAAATCACATGTTGAAATCATGTTTTTTTTTTTACTGTACCTTATTTTTATCCTTTTTGATACTTCACCTTAGAATTGGCACTCTTAATATTAATGGGGCCAGGGATGACGTAAAAAGGGCCTCTTTATACAAGCTTTTTAATTTAAAGAAGCCTGATGTGCTGATGCTAAAGGAGACTCACCCCACTGTAGACATTGAGAGCCAGTGGAGAAAAGAGTGGGATGGCTGCATTTTTTTTTAGCCACAAATCTAATAGCAGTGGGGGGGGGGGGTGTGCTGTACTTTTCTCTAGGGGTTGTGCGCCTGTCTCTCATGAGGTAGACGAGGTGGTGAAAGGCCATTTACTCTTATTAAAGGTACAGTTTGAAAACGTGAAGTTGTTTTTTTTATAAATGTGTATGTGCCAACACAGAGAGCAGAGAGGATCAGGTTCTTTGATGTGTTATCGGATACGGTCAGATCCTGTAATTCGAATAGTTTTTTATTTCTGGGGGGTGATTTTAATTGTACATTAAACCACAGACTAGACAGGAACCATCAGGAGCCTCACCCTGCTTCTGCCAATAGGCTGAGGGAACTGGTGAAGGCACACGAAATGGCCAATGTGTGGAGATCACATCATGGCGACCAGAGGCAGTACACCTGGAGTCATGTTAAAGAGAACCTTTTATCTATAGCTAGGTTAGACCTTTTTATGATTTTAAACAACAAATGAGTATTTTTAAAAATAGTTGTATCTGTCCTGTTGGTCTCACTGATCATTTCCTGCTGCTTTGTTCTGTTTTTATTGAAAATGTAAAGTGTAAGAGTGCTTTTTGGCATTTTAATAATACATGTTTAAATGATGTGTCTTTTAAAGGAGTTTTTCATTGTTTATGGAAGTCACACAGGGAACAAAAAAGCTCTTTTAAATCTCTCCAAATGTGGTGGGATTTTGGTAAGGCACAAATAAAACAACTCTGTCAACAGTACACTTGAAATGTCACTCGTAGCTTGACCAAATCCTTGAAAGCTCTGGAGACTGAGGTGGTAGAGCTAGAGGAGTTGCTCAGTTCTACAGGAAAACAAGAGCACTTAGAGGCTCTTAAATCAAAAAGGTCAGCCGTGGCTAGCCTGCTAGGGGTCACTGCACAGGGAGCTCTGGTCCGCTCACGCTACATGGAGGTACAGTAGCTCTGATGGACTCGCCCTCCAAGTACTTTTTTGGACTGGATTGGAAAAATGGCCAGAGAAAGCTTATTCACTCCTTGTTGGACGATGATGGAAGAACAATCTCCACAGCAGCAAAGATCAGGAAATATGCTGCTTGTTTCTACAGCAAACTGTATAAAGCAGAGTGGAGGGAAGACATGTCACTGGGCCAGAGTTTCCTTGGTGGTCTTCCAGTACTCTCAGAGGACCTTGTTGCCGGCTTGGATGTTCCACTGTCTCTGTCTGAGCTGCATGCACTAATGAGCCTCCAGAATGGAAAGTCACCAGGCATAGATGGTCTCTCTGTGCACTTTTATAAGGAATTCTGGCCCTTGCTTGGTCCAACCATCATGATGCTGTTGCCAAAAAAAGGGGACCTGCAGAGCCTAAAGAACTGGAGGCCAGTCTCTTTGCTCTGCACAGACTACAAAATTATTTCAAAAGCTCTGGCCCTGAAAAAAGTGATGAGCGAGCTCATTCATGTAGACCAGACTTACTGTGTGCCTGGCAGGCTGATTAGTGACAATGTCACTTTAATTCAGGATGTTTTGGAGGTCTCTGGTTCATTGGCTGTGGAAACAGGTCTGATTTCAATAGGCCAGGAAAAGGCTTTTGACCGAGTTTTAGCTGCTTCTGGGTTCAGCCAAGGCTTCATAGCCAGGATACGGGTCTTGTACAGTGACATTGAGAGTGTACCGAAGATAAATGGGGGCCTGTCTGCCCCTTTAAAGTCCAGAGGGGGGTTTGGCAGGGCTGCCCTCTCTCAGGGATGCTGTACTCCCTCGCCATAGAGCCTTTGCTTCACCATCTGAGAAGGGACCTATCAGGAGTCACGTTTCCTGGCTGTGAAACCATGTTTAGGCTGTCGGCCTATGCAGACGATGTAGTCATTCTGCTACACAAGCTGAGTGACATTGACGTTTTGGTTAAGAGTGTTAATCTTTTTGTCTGTCTTGCTTCTACTGACTTTCATTCCTCTTCTCTCCAGAGCATATCTCCACCTCTCCAGGTTCTCTTGCACCTGCTCCCTACTCTCACTACAGATCACAATGTCGTCTGCAAACATCATGGTCCACGGAGACTCCTTCTGACTGTATACTTCTCCATCAGCACTCTTAAAGCAAACATTGCATTTGTAGTACTCTTTCTTGGCATGAAGCCATACTGCTGCAAGAAGTAGCTGAAACACGTTAAGGTAAAAACAACCTTTTTCACTGTCTAATAGAAAAGAAAGTATTTTTATAATTGTAATCAATTTTAAAGCAAAATACAAACACACCCAGGATAGTAAGTATTTGCAGACTACAGAATAAAATGTATACTGGTTAAAAACAAACTACTAAGAAGTATGGTAAACCTAGTTTATGAAAGGTGTTAACTGGTGACAAATTGTGCGCTCTCACTACAGTGCATCTGGAAAGTATTCACAGTGCTTCACTTTTTCCACATCTTATGTTACAGCCTTATTCCAAAATGGAATAAATTCATTTTTTTCCTCAAAATTCTACACACAATACCCCATAATGACAACGTGAAAAAAGTTTATTCTTGAGATTTTTGCAAATTTATTAAAAATAAAAAAACAACAACTAAGAAATCAAATGTACATAAGTATTCATAGCCTTTGCTCAATACTTTGTTGATGCACCTTTGGCAGCAATGGCGTCAAGTCTTTTGGAATATGATACCACAAGCTTGGCACACCTATCTTTGGGCAGTTTCGCCCATTCCTCTTTGCAGCACCTCTAAAGCTCCATCAGGTTGGATGGGAGGCGTTGGTGCACAGCCATTTTCAGGTCTCTCCAGAGATGTTCAATTGGATTCAAGTCTGGACTCTGGCTGGGTCTCTCAAGGACATTCACAGAGTTGTCTTGAAGCCGCTCCTTTGATATGTTGGCTGTGTGCTTAGGGTCGCAGTCCTGCTGAAAGATGAACCGTCGCCCCAGTCTGAGGTCAAGAGTGCTCTGGAGCAGGTTTTAATCCAGGATGTCTCTGTACATTGCTGCATTCATCTTTGCCTCTATCCTGACTACTCTCCAAGTTCCTGCCACTGAAAAACATCCCCACAGCATAACGCTGCCACCACTATTGGCATGGTTATGAGCGGTGCCTGGTTTCCTCCAAACATGACACCTGGCATTCACGCCAAAGAGTTCAATCTTTGTCTCATCAGACCAGAGAATTTTGTTTCTCATGGTCTGAGAGCCCTTCAGGTGCCTTTTGGCAAAACTCCGGGCAAGCTGCCATGTACCTTTTACTAAGGAGTGGCTTCTGTCTTGCCACTCTACCATACAGGCCTGATTGGTGGATTGCTGCAGAGATGGTTGTCCTTCTAGAAGGTTCTCCTCTCTCCACAGAGCAATGCTGGAGCTCTGACAGAGTGACCATCGGGTTCATGGTCACCTTCCTGACTAAGGCCCTTCTTCCCTGATTGGTCAGTTTAGACGGCCAGCCAACTTTAGGAAGAGTCCTGGTGGTTCCGAACTTCTTCCATTTACGGATAATGGAGGCCACTGTGCTCATTGGGACCTTCAAGGCAGCAGAAATTTTTCTGTACCCTTCCCCAGATTTGTGCCTCGAGACAATCCTGTCTCAGAGGTCTACACACAATTCCTTTGACTTCATGCTCGGTTTGTGCTCTGACATGCACTGTCAACTGTGGGACCTTATATAGACAGGTGTGTGCCTTTCAAATCATGTCCAATCAACTGAATTTACCACATTGGACTCCAATTAAGCTGTAGAAACATCTCAAGGATGATCAGTGGAAACAGGATGCACCTGACCTCAATTTTGAGCTTCATGGCAAAGACTGTGAATACTTATGTACATGTGATTTCTTAGTTTTTTATTTTTAATAAATTTACAAAAATCTAAAAAAAAAAAAAAAACTTTTTTCACATTGTCATTATGGGGAATTGTGTGTAGAATTTTAAGGAAAAAAATGAATTTAATTCATTTTGTTATAAGGCTGTAACATAAAAAAATGTGGAAAAAGTGAAGCGCCGTGAATACTTTCCGGATGCACTGTAACTTTGTCACACCCTCATTGCTGCCTGATGATGTGAGTGAGACTATTTATCACACTGCATACAGCATATGACAAGTTTTCATGAAGAAAGGGTTATGGGGCTTTTTTGAGATTAGTTGAAATGAGACCACAGAGACCAATGAATGGAATTTTGCTTTGTTTTTGGTTTTCTCCTGGAATAACAATTTAGGGTATTCTTCAAAACAATTATGACTTTTATTAGCAAACCATGTGGCTCAAGATTCTTCAGATATGTTTTTATTCTGGAATTATGTGTTGATGGCGATGCAATGTTTTAGGATAACTTTAGCTGATTAGTTAACTGGCTGAATATGATAATGCAAAAGTCCAACTAAAGCATGATCACAGGGAGGGGTGTGTTGTGAGTTCAACTCAACATCCATTTTTGTCAACAGGATATAAATAGTGATGTTCCACATTAAGCCGGAGATTGGACTGTCAAGGTCTCTGTCTTCTACTGCCACCTGATCCACATAGCACCGGACCCCCATGGTCCCTCCTGCAGGTGGTGAGCCCACTGGAAGGCAGACCCATGCGACTCATTTGGACTGAGCCTGGCTGCGTCCCATGGGCACCCGGTACTTGCCCTTGAGCCCCTCCTCCAGGCCCAGCTCCAGGGTGGGGTCCTGGCGATCCCACACTGGGCGTGGTACACTGAATCCTTCATTGTACATCCATCCTGAGAATCTATTGGATCGCTCTTTGTCTGGTCCTTTACCCAGGACCCGTTTGTCTTAGGAGACCCTACCGGGGCAAATTGTCCCCAACAACATAGCTCCTGGGATCACCCGGGCTCACAAACCCTCCCCTCACCACGATAAGGTGGAAATCCATGAGGGAGGAAGAGTTCAAGTATCTCAGGGTCTTATTCACAAGTGAAGGGAAAAACAAGTGGGAGACTAACAGATGAATTGGGACAGCATCTGCAGTGATGCGGACATTGTACTGGTCTGTCGTGGTGAAAAGGAGCTGATTTCTAAAGCAAAGCTGTCAATTTACAGCTCGATCCACCTTCCTACTTTTACCTATGGACATGAATTTTGGGTGATGACCAAAAGAATGAGATTACAGATACAAGTGGCTGAAATTAACTTTCTCCGTAGGGCTGCTGGACTCACCCTTAGAGATAGGGTGAGGAGTTAAGTTATCCGGGAGAGGCTCAGAGTAGAGCAACTACTCCTCCATGTTGAAAGGAGCCAGCTGAGGTGGTTTGTCCATCTCATTAGGATGCCTCCTGAACACCTCTCACTTGAGGTGTTTCAGGCATGTCCCACTGGGAGGAGACCACAGGTCAGACCCAGGACATGAATGTTGTCTCCAACAGCACTCATTGGAACATTCAGCAGTTTAGAAATGCACCTGTAACCAATGCCATTATTATGTTTTGCAACAATAAGGTTGCGGTCTAGAGAGAGCTCTTTGCTTCCACCCATCATGAGTTCTTTGTGGTGTGATAATCTGATACTCAGACATTTTTAAAGGCTGTCAGTCAGGACTTAACCAGCTGAAATTAATTTGCAGTGATGGGGGATGGGATGGCTTCCTGAATTCTGATGGATTTCAGCTGGTTTCTTGGCTTTCTATGCCTTTTTGCACCTCTTTTTCTTCCTGTGTTCAATACTTATTCTGTGTCATTCCACTTTATTAAATATAACTCGTTTTGTGAACATATTTGCCTTGATTTCTTTGTATGTATGGATTACTTGGGTTTAGGGCTGCAACTAAAGATGCAATAAAAGAAGTTCTTTTTATTTCCATCTGAAGCCTAACTGAACTTTTAAACTTCCAGACCCTGAAAGGTTTTTATCAGATGGACTGTTTTCTTTTTTACTTTTATGGATTTTAATGTTACTCTAGTTTGCTTTGAACATGCAGAGGTTACAACAGCTTTCCATGGTGCAGCAGAAGCTGCTTATTTGAGTTTTTGCACTTTATTTTTGGGTTAAAAGCCCGCATTTTAGTTTCGGTTATTTAATTGTGTTGCTCCAAACACTTTTTATTAAGCTTTCAAGTTCAAGTTTCCAACTTGTTTCATAGGTCATTATTCTATTTAGCTATGGGAACTTTTTATAATAGGCTACGTTATATTAAGACAGAGACTGACAAAGTGATTTTCATAGGTGTGCAGGCTTAAACAGGTGAGGTTAAACATGACTTGGAGCCCTGAACATGAGCCATGCCAACAGGAAGCAGAGATGGTGGACATGACAGAAATAATCGCGATTAGTCAACTAATCAAAAAAATAGTCTTTAGATTAGTCAATTACAAAAATAACACAGGGTTACAAAAATATTTTTTTTGTAAGTTGTCTGTGTTTTTCAGCTGATTTAAGACAATTTTGCACTGCTGAATCCGAAAATGACATCTGTTTCTCTCAATCAGGTGCTAAGTAAAAACCTGTACTTACTTAGTACTGTCCATGTACTTACCTTTATATAAAGGTAAGTACATGTAAACTGAATGGTATGTCATCATTGCTCAAAATTCAAAGAATTTCAAGACATAAAAAAGAATTTTGCATCAGATAAAGCGAAAATACCCTTACATGCAAACAAAAACGTATGAAACAAAAAAAAGTTGGCCTGATTGAGCAAAACCAACGTGATTTTTGGATTCAGCACATCAAAATTGTCCTAAATCAGCTAAAAAAAAAAAACTTAGACAATAAATTTGGTGTTGACCAGTGTAATCATTTAGTTGCAGCCCCACCCAGTCTGCAAACCTAGAGGAAACACTGTTATCAGGGTCAAAATATAACAAAATAAGTGAGAATCATTTGAGATATATAACTGCCTGTATATTAGTGAACTAACTCGACTAGTACAGTGAGAAATTTACAACATGAAAGCAACACAAAGTCCTTGGTTGTACCAATTTTGCATCACTGATATGCTATCGATCCCAGTACCAAAGTCAAGCATTCAAATAAAAAAAGCAAGGTAGGCCAAATGACGTAAATGATATGTCTAGTGGGGTGACTAGAATTTACATAGCACAGCCCTAAAAATCACTTTCAGGCTGCTGGCTAACTTGCTAGCTAAAGCTAGCTGCACTGTAGCTGTGTGAGTTCCAAGGCTCAGTGGGAAACATCTGTTCCTCATCTTCTCCAGATGTTTATGGGCATGACACACTAGCTACGGGATGGCTCTGTATCAGGTACAATAAGATCCTTAAGGTCATTAATGATGTGATAACTTCACAGAAGAGAACAACAAACCCAAACAAAACACAGATGTGTAGTCCTATGTTTTTGTGGGAGAGGAGGACTCCTGTGCAGGCAGACTTTGAGCTATTGCACTTTGAAGACCAGATAATGTCATGAAAGTTCTACATAATGCAGTAAAATAAAGGGACTACTGCAAAAAGCACAACAGGGACTTATTAAACTGGTGTTGAGGTAAGATAAGTGATTCTGTGTGTGTGGGTAACCACAAAGATATAAGATGTCCTTCTTCTGGGTTTCATTATCAAAAGTAAAGACTATTGTTCAGTTTCATACAACAATGATAGGTTACCCAAATTAATGTCTTTATGCTATTTTTTAATTGTCATTCAAACAGCTTTCCTGTCAAGAAGGTTTAATTCTAATATAAGTTAGGATGAGACAACTTTACAATCTTTCCTTTAGGAGAATGGAGGTCTGCTGTTTATCAGTTGAAGGCTTTATAGTCCACTGCCAGAATAATACTGGTCAGCATTTAGCATCAACAGGAGAGTACATCTTAACTTCAGAATAAATTTACTATGTAACAGTTAATACTGGATGTATCAAGGGCCTGATACTCATCTATTGATAGTATAACCTTTAATATGCAGAACATACATACACAGTGTCATAAGCCAAGTGCAGGAGTTCTCCGCCAGACTCGGTCTCATGGCTTTTTCTGCTTATTTACTCATTTGTTGCATTTTGTGCTTTTGGGTATTATTGTTCTGCTTGCCATTTTTCTGTTTGTGTTAATGTTATAATGATATTTTTTGTACTTATTTATAAATATACTTTGACATGTTATTGTTATTCTTTATATCCCAGTATGGTCCTTTTTTACTGTTGACAGCTGTCAGGGGCGTGAAGCCTCGTATGGGCGTGCCCTGTCAGCTGTCAGTGTGGGTTTGCCTCCCTCTCACTGCCTCAGCTGATCTCAGTCATGTATCCTTGTTTTCTCCTGCCTGTTCAGATACCCACACCTGTTGTTTATTGTGTTAATGGGTTCTGATCACTATTTAAGGGGCTGCACACTTTTGTCCAGCGCAGGACCCTACTCGCAGCTACTTGCAGCTTTTTCCATGAGCCGTAAGTGTTTTTCTCTCATTCTATTTTTTTCCCCTAGCGTGTGTCCCAAGACTAGTCTTCCAAGTTAGCCGGCGATATCCCTCACCTTAGCTTCAGCTATCTTGCTTGTCTGTTCATGAGTTGTTTTAGCTCCAGGCTTAGCCGGCGACTTCCCTCGCCTTAGCTTTAGCTATTTTGCTACCTGCTTCTTTCTCTCCACGAGTTTTTGTAACACAGTGTTCTTTCTTTCAATAAATTAGCAAACTCACAGGGCGCGTGTGGAGCCTTTTTCCCTGCCCTGAAGGGCAATTAGGACACACAGTTTATGAGATTACAGAATAAGGCTCTACTAATCTCATGTGACACAAATGTATCTTGCTGACTTGCAGGCAAACTTCGCAGCATTCACAAGCATTATTGATGATGGAAACACTACATCTATCAAGAACTGGCCCACAGGGCAGAGACAGAAGACCCATGCGCTGAACTGTGAGTTGTGAAGGTTTAATGAAGAACAAAATATACAAAGAACAAAAACACTTACAAAACTAGACAAGCAGGATGCAGGGATAGAACGGACATAGGATAGACATCTGAACATGGATTTAGGATATGGCACTGAGTGGAGAAGCTGCTGCCCTTAAATAGGACCAGAGAAATCACTGAAACTAATGACAGGTGTGGATCACAGAGCAGGAAGTAATCAGGCCAAGCAAATGACAGCTGTGCTAGGAGTGAACTTGGGAGACAAGGAAGCAATACAGCACACCGCCAACACAAAAGCACAAGGGAACATAAATACAAAATGGGAAATACTCAAGGTGCTGGAGATAATCATGAATATCACCCCCAGGACGGGGAACAACAGGTGGACAAGAAAACAGGTTCAAGTCCAAAACCAGAATATATAATAACTACACTAGACTACAATAATCAAAGATACAAAACCCAGAACTCAATACAAAAACAGAAGCAAACTCAGATGGCATGATAAAAATAAAGTACTAAACAGAAATGGGGAGATGCAGAAAATAACCGGAATAATCAAAGAAGCGTGAGCACAGTTTTCCAACCGTGCTCCGTACCATGACAACATCACACATACCTCAGATGCCCCTGAGTTCTGTTCCATTTGTTACTACTCAACTACACAGTGCATATTCACAGCGCTTCACTTTTTCCACATTTTGTTATGTTACAGCCTTATTCCAAAAGGGAATAAATTCATTTTTTTTCTCAAAATTCTATACACAATACTCCATAATGACAATGTGAAAAAAGTTTTTTTTTTTTTTTCTTAGATTTTTACAAATTTATTAAAAACTAGAAAAGCACTCGGAGAGCGCAGACCTCCGCCAAGCGCCACAATTCCCCCCATACAGTGTTTGTGTGTACGTTTTCAGATTCCTTGAGCATGTAAACATATGACTAGCAATTGGATTCACAATGATTATTTGTTTATTTGACAGGGACAGTGCAATAAACACACAATTAATCAATGACAATCAATCTGATAGTGATAGGATTAGTGGTTCAGTAGTAAAAGCATTGCCTCCTTGGCGGAGGTAATAAACTGAAGTGTTGCTGTTGTGTCCATCTCCTCCACTGACGGATGCAAATTGGGTAGACAGGTTGCCGTGGGTTTTATATTATATTGTAACGTGCTGCTTGACATGGCGACGTCCCACCGGGAGGTTCGAACTCACGCCTCCCGCTCCGGAGTCCCGCACTCTACCTGTGTCGCCAATAGGGTCAACCCACTTGGCAAGCCAAGTAGGGTGCTCATATTGAGTTCGCTACAATATTATTTTTTTGGGGGTTGCGCTCCGCGGCAAACGAGAATTTAGAAGCTTCGCCGGCAGAGAGCTCGTTTTTGCGCAGCGCCTATGGCTGGCCGGTGAATTTCTGCCAAATGCGCAGCTCCTATGGCTGGCCGGGGAATTTCTGCCAAAGAATCCGTCGGCGGACAGCTGCCCGTGTGAGGTTTCGCAGTTGCGCGCAAACACAGGCACGCTGGCGGGCCCAGGCCAGCAGTGTTTTCCGCGTCCTTTTGTGCCTAAAACGTTGAAGAACGCAGAGTTTGTGTTGCAGACACGACGACCAGCGCCCTCCATTGCGCCTGCGCACATGTTGAAAATGGCTGTATGTCACAGTGTTGAATGAAAAATGCTTTAAAAAATTCCTGTATCCAGACGGTGAACCGGATCACCCCCAAAATTTAATCAGTTCTTCCTTGTACCATTTCCAACAACGCCTGAAAGTTTCATGGAAATCCGTCCAAGATTTTTTGAGTTATCTTGCTAACCAACAGACAAACAGACAGACAGACAGACAAACAAACACACAGACAAACCCCGGCAAAAACATAACCTCCTCCTGGCCTTTTCGGCCTGGCGGAGGTAATAAAAAACGAAGAAATCACATGTACATAAGTATTCACAGCCTTTGTTCAATATTTTGTTGATGCACCTTTGACAGCAATTACAGCCTCAAGTCTTTTTGAATGTGATGACACAAGCTTGGCACACCTATCTTTGGGCAGTTTCGCCCATTCCTCTTTGCAGCACCTCTCAAGCTTCATCAGGGTGGATGGGAAGCACCGGTACACAGAGATTTTCAGATCTCTCCAGAGATGTTCAATTGGATTCAAGTCTGGGCTCTGGCTGGGCCTCTCAAGGACATTCACAGAGTTGTCCTGAAGCCACTCCTTTGATATCTTGGCTGTTTGCTTAGGGTCGTTGTCCTGCTGAAAGATGAACTGTCACCCCAGTCTGAGGTCAAGAGTGCTCTGGAGCAGGTTTTCATTCAGGATGTCTCTGTACATTGCTGCATTCATCTTTGCCTCTATCCTGACTAGTCTCCCAGTTCCTGCCACTCAAAAACATCCCCACAGCATGATGCTGCTACCAACATTGGTATGGTTATGACCGGTGCCTGGTTTCTTCCAAACATGATGCCAGGCATTCACGCCAAAGAGTTCAGTCTTTGTTTCATCAGACCAGAGAATTTTGTTTCTCATGGTCTGAGAGTCCTTCAGATGCTTTTTGGCAAAACTCCAGGTGGGCTGCCATGTGCCTTTTACTAAGGAGTGGCTTCTGTCTTGCCACTCTACCATACAGGCCTGATTGGCGGATTGCTGCAGAGATGGTTGTCCTTCTAGAAGGTTCTCCTCTCTTCACAGAGCAATGCTGGAGCTCTGACAGAGTGACCTTTGGGTTCTTGGTCACCTCCCTGACTAAGGCCCTTCTCCTCCGATTGCTCAGTTTAGGCGGCCGGCCAGCTCTAGGAAGAGTCCTAGTGGTTCCGAACTTCTTCCATTTACGGATAATGGAGGCCACTGTGCTCACTGGGACCTTCAAAGCAGCAGAAATTTTTCTGGACCCTTCCCCAGATTTGCACCTCGAGACAATCCTTTCTCGGAAGACTACAGACAATTCCTTTGACTTCATGCTCGGTTTGTGCTCTGACATGCACTGTCAACTGTGGGACCTTATATAGACAGGTGTGTGCCTTTCCAAATCATGTCTAATCAACTGAATTTACCACAGGTGGACTCCAATTAAGCTATAGAAACATCTCAAGGATGATCAGTGGAAACAGGATGCACCTGAGCTCAATTCTGAGCTTCATGGCAAAGACTGTCAATACTTATGTACATGTGATTTCTTAGTTTTTTTTTATTTTTAATAAATTTGCAAAAATCTAAAAAAAAACCCAGACATTTTTCACATTGTCAATATAGGGTATTGTGTGTAGAATTTTGAGGGAAAAATTAATTTAATCACTTTTGGAATAATTCTGTAACATAAAATGTGGAAAAAGTGAAGCGCCGTGAATACTTCCCGAATGCACTGTAGGATGTGGGGTTCTGCAGTGCATTAACTAGGAGTTACACAACCTGGTTTTGAACTACCAGCTTGGAGAGAGGGTTGACAGCAGAGTTGCCACTAAACCACATCACATTCCTTGACTTAAGGACACATGTGCAGTGTGAAAAGACAAAGACGTTTCAGCTGCATACTGTGGTGCTTTCTTTTATGCAGCTTGACACATTTGTTTCATTGCTTCAGGCACTGACCGCATTTCACTACTGGAAAAAAGGAAGATCTCCATGGCAACAACTTGTGCAGTTTGTAGGTTGTAGTGTGTGTGATGACGTCACCCAACACCACAGACTAGAGATACCTGCTGATGTGAACCCCCTCATCTGCCAGTCCAAACCTCATGTGCCATATCAAGCAAAAAGAAAATTATTTGGAAAAGAGATATCAATGATCAATGATGTTCAACATGGGCCTACAAATTCACACAATAAAGTTAGTTTAGGAGACTGTCCTCCAACAGAAAATACCCTTAATGGTTGTTTTTACCAGTAGTCTTATGATCTATATATATGTTTTGACACTGAGTGACCTCTGGTGGCCATGTACATAATGACATGAAGTGAATTGGTGGTGGGTTACTGTTGCAACATGTTTAAAGATGACCCTTACCTTTTTTTTTCTAACATTAACCATTTCCTTTACTACTCACAGGTGAGTATTTAGTGCTTAAAGAAATTAAAAATGAAACTGAAAGTGAGCTGTGACACAAACATGAGATTACGGGGTACAAACTTCAGTCTTCAGGGTGGGACCACTAATTTTTGTACTGTCTCCATCCCCCAGCACATCCATACTTGCATTTAAATAGTTTTGAAAGGGGAATACGCTGTCTGACAAAGGAAATTTGGTCATATTGAGATGTTGGGGAGGCACAAAATATTTACATGTACTAATTTGAGCACTTGTTAGAATTTAACACAACAGATATGTAGAATTGGATACCTGAATAATATATATTTTCATAAAAAACTAGTATTTACTGTAATATCAGCCATCAGGCAGATTGAAAAACTGTAATGGTCAGGAGGCAAAATGCACATGTGAGATTTTATTTGAAAGGTCCTGTAGAATTTAGCCACTTCTGTGCATGGTCTTGTTTAACATTTGGTACAATTCTAGCATACCTCTAAATATCCTGGTTGCTTAAACATTTTATTTGTTTAGAGATTAATTTAGCTTCACTCCTAGAGTCAAGTGAGACATCTTGCAATTATTTACGTAGAAGAAATATTTAATATAGAAACACTTTCAAAATTCAGAATTTAGGGGTGTTGCACTGGACTGGTTTCATTGATGCACAGAGACCCAGTTATGGTATAATTTTGGTTTCATGTTGAGCTAAACACAATGATTGCTCATTGTTTTGACAGTGCATCTCTGTCCAATATGTCTCCTGCTCTCATCAAGAGAGTTGTATTATATTTCTGGCAGATGACAAGATGTACCCACACTGTGGATCTTTTGTTTCTCAGTTATCGGGCTGCTCTTTCACAACCCATTAAGAGTATTTGTTAAATTTGTATACTTTTGTAAAGCTCATTCGTACTGTACTTAACAAAAAAACATTTTTCATGTTTTAATAATAATAATACATTAGACTTATACAGTATAGCGCTTTTCTAGGACCTCAAAGTCCCTTTTCATGCATCATCACTCTTCTAAAAAAAAATCTCTGTGTCTGTGTGTGTCTGTCACGTTTATAGGACATCATAGGGCGGCCTATGATCTCTGCCTGAACATCATAGGACGTCCTATGAACACAGGCATCATAGGACTTGCTATGCTGTCATAAAGATATGATGTCTATATGACGGCACATAGACAAATGTGTCTTTATGATGTCATATAGACCATCACTCACGATGCATAGACTAATATGTCTTTATGTCATCAGCAATGTTATTTTTAAAGAGGTGCTGACACAATAAAAATGTGTAACCTTGAAGAATGCCAGTCTACACTACAAATGTGTAAAATGCCAAGCAAAGTGCTGATTTTCTTGGGGTGCTCCGGTTTCTTGGTTTCTACGGGCATGCATGGGCCTTCCTGAACAGGGTCGAAAGGCACTTTTTGCTCAGATCTATTTTCATGATCCTGCCCATGAACTGGAACTATGACGCACCCATCCCTCAACCAGTGGTCTGAACGAAGAAGAAGAAGACCCACCAGATGGAGAGCAATAGAATGAGGAGAACTGCTGCACGTCAGAAAAGATGTCGTGAACATGAAACACCTCAGGTTCCAGCAGTATGCCGCAGGCATGACTGTGAACAGGACAGCCGTCTGAGATAGGAGGAGACCCTTCAGCAATGGGTATGCAGAAATACTTGCTTATACTTGGTTTCTACGGGCATGGATGGGTATGCACGGGTATGTACTAGCTTTTCTGGGACCTCAAAGTCCCTTTACATGCATTTATGAAAAAAAAAATTACAGTGAGATTACATTCCATTAACAGTTGAAAGATTTCTTGAAAATGTGTTTTTTAAGCTTACTCTTAAAGGAGTGGAGTGAGTCCGTATTGCAGATTTCTGAGGGCTGGGAGTTCCAGAGGGTTGGGGCGGCAATGGCAAAAGCTTGGTCCTCCACTGCACTTTGTTTATTCCTGGTGATGGGGGTCAGGAGGTTTGCATTGGATGATCTGAGTTGGCGAGTGGGGGCGTGACGTTGAAGGAGGTCTGTTAGGTATGGAGGGGCGAGGTTGTTGAAAGCTTTGTAGGTGATGGGCAGGATCTTGAAGTGAATGCGTTGTTGTACCAGTAACCAGTGTAGGTTTTTCAAAATGGGTGTAATGTGGTCTCTGGAATGGGAGTGGGTGAGCAGTCTTGCATCAAGGTTCTGTACATATTGCAGTTTTTGGTGGACAGAGGAGGGGGAGCCATAGAGTATGCTGTTGCAGTAGTCCAGTCTGGAGGTTATGAATGTGTGAATAAGAATTTCAGCAGCAGAAGAAGAGAAAAGGGTGGACCGGAGACATGCAATGTTATGAAGATGGAAAAAAGATATTTTTGTGACATTGTTGATATGTTGTTCGAAGCAGAGAGCTGAGTTCATGGTGATGCCAAGGTTTCTGACCAGAGGGTAGGAGGTGACAGTGTGACCATCGATGCAGAGACAGAGATTCTTTGAAGAAGGGAAGAGGGAGTTGGGGCCAATGATGAGAATTTCTTATTTATTGCGGTTAACTTTAGGGAAGTTAATGCTCACTCAGGTTTTTATGTCATGGAGGCAGTCTGTGAGGATGGAGGGGTGACAGAAGTGATGGATTTTGTTGATAAAGTTCGGTACCATCGGCGTATAAATGGGAATTTTAGACCATGGTGACGTCTGATGTGTCCGAGAGGTAGCATATACAGAATGAAGGGGGGGGGGGGTGCTGAGCACTTAGCCTTAGGGGACACCATGAAGAACTGGGGTAGTGTGGGATTTACAGTTATTTAATGAAATATATTGGAATCTGTGTGAAAGGAAGGATTTAAACCAGGAAAGAGCAGAGCCAGTTATGCTGATGGATGATTGCAGGCGACAGAGGAGGATGGAGTGGTCTATGGTGTCAAAGGCAGCTTCTGAGATCAAGAAGGAGGAGGATGTTGAAGAGACCGGAGTCAGGGGCAAGCAGGAGGTTGTTGGTGACTTTAAGCAGAGTAGTTTCAATACTGTGACGGGGTCGGAAGCCGGATTGGAATGTCTCATATAGCTGATTTGAGTGGAGATACTGTTTGAGCTGAGAGGCAACAGCATATTCCAGTATTTTGGAGAGAAATGGGAAGTTAGAAGTGGGTCTGAAATTGTCAGGGTTGACTGGGTCGAAGTTGGGTTTCTTGAGGATGGGTGTGATAGCGACAAGCTTGAGAGGAGGAGGAATCGTACCAGTGGTAAGGGAGGAATTTAGGATCCTGAGGATAAGTGGAGTGAGACAGGGAAGACAGGCTTTGACGAGAGAGGAGTGGATGGGATTCAGGGGGCAGGTGGTGAGTTTAATGCCAGAGAGAATGTCAGTCAGGTCAGATGAATTTATAGGCAAGAAAGAAGAAAAACAAAGGTCTGTCAGCAGCAGTGTTGGGAGTAACGCGTTACAAAGTAATGCGTTACTGTAATGCGTTACTGTAATGCCACTACTTTTGCAGTAACGTGCTGTGTAACAAAATTACTGTTTAAAAATTAAATGTATTACAGTTAAAATTTGATCAAATGCGTTACTCATTACTCATTTAATTAATATGGATAGATATTTTAGCGCAAATAAATGAATATACAAATTAACCCTACCGTAGCGGAGATGAGCTGTCAGTCCAAGTGACGTGTTGCAAAGAGTCTGAATCTTCACTATTGAGCGGATGAAAAAATAAAGCTTCTTTGCTTTTGTGGAAATAGACAGATTATTTTTCCTTTGTCACGTTAAAGACAAAAGCATATTGATGGGTTGCAAACTAAGTGCCAGTTGAGACCTACTGCAATCTTCAGAAGCGCCTCAAAACAGCAACAAGCTCTGACAAAGCTAGTGCTAAGTAATGGTTAGCTATGCTTACAACTAACACTGTGTTAGTTAGTGGATCTACTGTATTCTGAACAGCCACGGCTGGATGTAAAGTGGAACTACTCTTGTCTCAACTCCCATGGCTGGATTTCAAGCACAGGTGTGCATTTGGACAGTTTGTGACCCAGCAAGAATTAAACCGGCTGATTGCCAAATACATCGTTACAAACTGAAGTTGTGATATAAACAGTGACTTTCCATCACACAGCTGAGACTGTGAACCACTGAAGTTAAAACACATTTACTTGCTACCTGGATAAAGATTATTCAAAAATGGATTTTGATCTCCAAAAGGAAGTTGAGGGACTTTGAGGGACTCTGTCACAGCAGACATTTGGACTGTGGATAATGGGCATTTTCTTTGGATTACTGCACATTGGATTAAATCCATATTATAAACGTAAGATAAACATGGACAGCTTTATGCAGTGTTGCCAACTCTCATTGGTTCCAAGGTTGTCATAGCCAGGAGCGGCACTGGGGTTAAGCTCCCAGTGCTCATAAAATGCTCCTTATGGCGTGCGTGCGTCTCGAAAAGCCTCTGACAGCTAAGTCCAACTCCTAGCCTGCCCGTGTGGTTTAGTCTCTAAGACCGGCGGAACTGCTTTTACTAATAGGAGAAGGGGCGGGAGCGGATCTCTGGCGCCTTAAAACCAGATGCTTCGGGTAGATGGTGGCTCGTCAACCTGGGAAGGTAGCCCATCTAGGGGAAGGTAAACCCTGATTTCAAACCTCAGCTGCCTTGCGGCACACCCGGTCACGGGAAAGGCTTCGGGAGTCAACCCTGAGGAAAAATCCGGAGTCGGAGCCCCTAAGGCAGTTCTCTGTTGTGCTCAACATCGTTCTGGCAGCTCCTGTGACGGTGCTGGTGCCAAACTATAGCAGCCCTGCTGTTCCTTTGGATTCATCAGTGACGTGGAGAGGGGGGACATGCTGAATGGGTAACATCTTGTCCTCCATATCTTCCTGCCCAGGCTTGAATCCTACCAATGCCCAACGCTGGAAGGTAGCACACCGGTGCGCATCGGCCTGTTCAGCCACAGGCGGTGCTGTTCCAGCAGAGTAGACGTTTAGGATTCTCTTCCATGGTCATCATAGACCGACGGAGGCCGACGAATCAACTCTCATTCTTTTGGAGTAAGTCTCACTCTTTTCCCCCTTTCTCTCACTCCACAAACCCTATTTCTCACTCAAAAATGAGGAAATTACTGGCAATTTTGTACTGATTTTCTTCAGATTTTTCCCACAATAAGAGCTCTCAAGGCAGAATAAAGCAGACTGAACATGTTCTAAAAGCTCGGTCTGAAACAGTCTGTTTTCAGCCTTACATTAATGAGCCCATAATGTAATCCATGCATTAAATGATCCTGCTATGTGCGCAACATGATTTACTGTAAGTATGCATTTAAAAGTAACGTGAAAGTTACTTTTCCAAGTAACTAATTACTTAAATCATGTAGCGCTTGGTAAAGTAACTAATAACTAATTATTGAGTATTTTTTAGTAACTTGCCCAACACTGGTCAGCAGATGAAGGAAAGGTTCTGGGTCAGGGAGGAGAGATGAGGAGGCAGATAGCTGTGAGTGGATGTTTTCAATTTTGAAGCATAAAGGTGATAAAGCCTTATTCATGCTGCATTTCCCCTCTATTCAGCTTTGGTACGCGTGCGTTTTGGACGAGCCCGGCATGCATGCGGCGCTCTACATGCTCACTTTTTTCATCTACCCAGGCCAAGCGGTTGATGCATGCGCACAGCCACCATTTGTAGTTTCACTCCCGCCCTACAGATAGCGTCAATGCGCTGACGCGCCAGGATTTTCACCAACAAAGAAATGCTGCTTGCTTTCTGCTGCTTGACTTCCCGGTTTTCACTCCTTTTCCATGAAGATGCTGCTGCTGCTGCTGCTGAAGTATGTATGTATGATTCATGTATGTTTATTCTCGTCTTCCGCTTCCTTGTTGTCTTCTTCGTCTACTTTGTCTTAGTATGCTGTGTTGATATCGCCACCTCGTGAATGGGATGTTCAGTCTTGTGCATGCACTTTTCAACGCATTCAGGTCGTGGGCAGGTGGTGTGGTCACAAAATTTGGGCTGCACGTGGTCGTCCGCAGTTGAGCACTGCGGACACTAGCGGAGTGGAGACGATGATGTAAATTTTGTCACACGAGGTTTCCGGTTACACGTACGCAGACAGCAGAGGTGCAGCATGAATCCAGCTTCAGACATGGTTACATTTTTCTGGGGTGAAGGAATGTAAGGTATTGTCCTTTGGCTTGAGGAGAGTATTTATGGTGGAAAACAGAGTGCGTGGGTTGGAGGAACTGGAGTGGATGATGCCAGAGTAGAAAGTGGAGCAGGCTTTGTTGAGTGCATATTTGTAGAGATTGATGTATTCTTTGTAGGCTTGGGCATGTACAGTCAGTCCAGTTTCTTGTGTAAACATTTCAGTTTTCTGCACTATGTTTTGAGTTTGAGTAGTTCCGGTATATACCAGGGAGCAGAATGGATAAATGTGACAGATTTTGTTTTTATGGGGGCAGGATGATTGAGGGAAGTAGACAGTGTATTATTGTAGATATGTATGAGTTCAGTTGGAGTAGAATTGTTCAGAAGAGTGGGGTCAGCTATGGTATTAGATGCATGTAGAAAAAGAGATGGGACAAAGAGACTTAAGATTATGGAAAGTTATTGTGCGACTAAGCTTGGGTTGGGAGTGGGAATAGCAATGTTCATAGTGATAGCCAGATGATCTGAGATAGTGAGATCAGTGTGTGAGAGCTTTTCAATATGGAGAAAGGTGGAGCAAACTAGGTCCACAATATGTCCTTGGCTGTGGGTAGGGAAGTTAATGTGCTGAGTGAGGTTGAACCAATTCAAAATGTCCAAGAAGTCTATTGTATTTTTGCAACCTGGGGAGTCAATGTGGATATTAAAGTCACCTAAGAGTAAAATGGATGATGAAGTTGCAGACAGCTGTGTGAGGAATT
Organism: Pholidichthys leucotaenia; assembly: GCA_020510985.1. Classification (NCBI taxonomy): domain Eukaryota; kingdom Metazoa; phylum Chordata; class Actinopteri; order Cichliformes; family Pholidichthyidae; genus Pholidichthys; species Pholidichthys leucotaenia. The sequence continues at coordinate 249,945,230 of CM035845.1, read as the reverse complement.
CAGAGAGATCAGACAGGAAGGAGGGATGGGGCTTAGGAGGTCGGTTGCTAACGGCGACGGCAAAGGATTTTGGGCCAGAGAGTTTAAATGCAAGGTGTTCAAAAGATGTTGTAGGGAAACGGAGAGAGGCCTTGTTGTATTGAGGTCTTGTTGGTGTATGGTGGCAATTCCGCCTCTGCATCCTTCAGAGCAAGGATTGTCCAGTTTGGTTTTAGTTCCGGTTTGGTTTTAGCCCAAATAGTCCAGAGGTTTCTGCCAGGTTTCTGTAAGACACAGTACTTCCAGTTGTTTGTCTGTAATAAATTAATTTAAGATGAGGCTTTTATTGCTGAGGGATCTTGTGCTTAGCAAAGCCATTTTGAGTGACTTTTGTTTTGAAGTTTGCACGGCGGAAGCAGGAACACAGCGGAGGTCGAAAGCAATCACATGGAGGTTGTTCCAATGATGTGTCCGGTTGTTGTGATCACTTGATGAGGAAGTAATGGCGCTGTAGTCAGACCAAAGAACTGGGATGTTGTCAGCCACAGTGGATTTACAGATATATTTAGGACATGAGACTCTGTGTCTGTAGCGGTGATGTCGTAATAGTTTACAATCTTTTAGTGCAGCAATGAGCTCCTTGGCAGGTGGCGTTCGGAGATGTAGCTGGAGAAGTCGTGCTGCTGTGTACCGGAGAGCCATGGCCATGTTACAGGAGGCAGTGGATGACTGTAGCACACTGAAAGGTTGCAACAGGCAGAAGAAAACCCACCACAGCATAGTGGTAGATGAGCCAACCCAGTCCCAAGCCAAAACTCGACTTCAGGTAAGAGTCATCGTAGAATGAACTTTTTCTGACCTTTTTCAGAGGGAGAAGCGGCAGCCAAATGCAATGAATATGCACTTTTAAAATTTTTAAAGATTTTTTTTTCCAAACATAAGGAAAAAATAGAAAAGCAAAAGAAGGAAAAGAAGAGAAATGTGTAATAAATAAAAGTTCAGATTTCTCCGGTTTCCTCCCACATGCCAAAAACATGAAAGTTAGGCTAACCTCTTGCACTTCAGTGTACCGTGGACGGGCACGTCTCTGCATCCTAGAGTGCACGAGGGCGCACGAGGGCGCACGAGGGCGCTGTGTCCAAGAGCGCGCTGAAAAAAAAAGCTGCATTTCCGTTCTTCCACTACAGACACAGCCGCGAACAGATTAGATATGATTGACCTCTCATTCGACTAATAAGAGCCTTGAATTGGGTTTCTGAAACCTTGAAGAACCAATGACTGAAAACCTAGCAAGAAGGACCCGCCTACCGACGCTGCGAATGCAGCGAGCCAATTGATGCACAGAAGTTCGAAAGCTGTTTTGTGTAAGGCTGGGTGGAGAGACTGACTGCTGCAGCAGATGAAAAAAGGACCCGCAGGAAGAACCGCCACAGACCTAGCAGCACGGAGACCACTCACAAATGCGACCTGTGTGACAGGGACTGCCATTCATGCATCAGCCTGTTCAGCCACAGGCGGTGCTTCTTTTTTTAAATTCCAGCAGAATAGACGTTTAGGATTCTCTTCCATGGTCATCATAGACCGACGGAGGCCAACAACGAAGGCTGGGTGACACACACGTGTTCGCCAGTCTTTTTTTCTTACTACTGTTCTTATTTGTTTTGAAAAATCGTTCGCCAAAACCGCAATCATGGAAGCGCAAAACCGCAATAATGGAATTATGTTTTGACCGGGTCGCGAGACCAGAACCACGAGTCCGTAATAAGCGGACCAGCTTCTTGTTCGTCTGACAATGAGGAAGAGAAGTTCGCCAGCTACGCTGCTGCTGTGAACAGGTAAGTGTTATAAGCTAAATTATTCTTTATCCCTGAAAATTGTAATCAAAAATGACTTTTGACCAATCGGTAAATTACAACTGTGCGGCGCACGAAGTCCGAAGTCCGTGCACCGCGGTACACGGTTCGTGCGCCGCGTCCGGACCGTGAACGGACTCTTCTGTAGCGGGGGGGGGGGGGGGCTGCGGTGACCGCGGTGACCGTGCGCCGCGGTCGCCACATGACTATTCCGTCATGTAGCGATGGCAGATGTCTGTTCTCTGTAGCGGGGGGGTGGGGGGGTGGGAGTTGTTATCTTCTACATTACAAATATTTTAGAATAATTTTTAGTGCACTGTAGGTTATTTTTTCTTGTAAAAAAAAGCCACACATTTTTTACGTGGCATGCTTCTTTGTGTGTGGGGGCTTGTATGGTCATTCATTCATGAATGAATGAATAAACACCCCCCCCCCCCACACACACACACACACAGCCCTGAGTGTCACCTTTCATTAGAGTCCAAGATGAAGCTTCTATATTGAATCATTCAAAAGTTACAGACGTTTTTCCAAACTGTGCCATTTGGCACAATTTGATACAGTTCAAAAACGCCTGGGAACTACCTGAGAACAAAACTGTGTAATATATTCATTTTTTGTGGTATTGTTACAAAATTTTGACCTCAGCTGAATAACACTTGGTTCTACATTTCTGTTGCATTTTCCAGCCCGGATCTGAAGCTGTGTGTTATTCGCAAGCATTTGTATCCAAAAAAACACCCAGGCCAAATTTATTTTCTTCAAGTTCAGTATGTTTAGATGACTGTTACTCAGTGGCCGGAGCACTTAGAGAGATTATGACTGTTTTGCCAAAAAATTCAAAGTGTTTTCTTTTAAATGAGACCAACCCCATGAAGATGCTGCAACTGGTTGAAGAACAGCTTTTGATTTACTTTGGGCACGTTATTTTTTGGCGTTTTTAGGGAAATTGACCGGAGTTCAAGGGGTTAACTGGCATCAACTGGGGATTCTAAACTGTCCTTAGGTATGACTGTGAGAGTGAATGGTTGTCTGTCTCTCTGTGTTGGCCCTGTGATGAACTGGCGATCTGTCCAGGGTGTACCCTGCCTCTCGCCCAAAGATGCTGGGATAGGCTCCAGCCCCCCTCGCAACCCGAAAAGGATTAAGTGGAAGAAGATGGATGGATGATGGAAAAGTTCATATTCAATAACAAATGAAAACAAAAACAAAACACATAATCAAAATTTTCCAACAGTCATTTTCTTTAAATCATTGTGGTCCAAAAAGGAGGAGGCAGAAGTAAGAACTTATCTACCCCCCTTTTACTTTTTATGTTTGTGTCATAATCTAGTTCATTTTATGAGAATATTCAATATATCAAACAACCTGTGTCCATATCAAGTCAAAGAATATAATACATGCACCCCTACAGCAGCAAACAATTAATGGTCAGAAAATCATTTTACTCCAACAATAAAACAAACAGTGATGTGTGGTGAGGTTCATGGCTGGTGAGGCACTGACGCTTTCAGAGCCAGATTTACAAATTCGTCATGCTGTTGAAAGCTTGCATGGTTTTTACCGCCCGGGTCACAGCAAAGACCATATAAAAATGGTACTTCTTGCCTTCTAGCTTGCTGCTTGTCATAACAGAATGGAAGAAGGAAAGTTAGTTACCCAGCCACAGGGTTACTTTCTGTGTCAGTCCCAAGCCCAAATAAATGGGCAAGGTTGCGTCAGGAAGGGCACCCAATGTAAAAAAAAAAATCCTTGCCAAATCGACATGCGGATCATCGCAATATCAGGTGATGATGTGCTGTGACGACCCTGAAAGGGAGCAGCCGAAAGAAGAAGAGGAATAAGAAGAATGATCAGAGGACAAATAATAATATTTATCATTATGTCTTATTTTTCATGATGACACCTTCCCTGACTTCACATCACCTAAAACAACATGACAATAGACCAGGGCTCACCAACTGGTGGACTCTGGTCTGGATCCGGACCTCGAGAGTCCTCCGTCCGGATTCTGAAGCTTTTTAATATAATTTGGGGAAAAATTATACTGCTATGTTTTAACTGAACGAAAAAGCGGAACTGAGGTGCTGTTTTGGTGGTGGCCGCCCAGACATTTTATGGCGTGAGACCTTGAACGTTCTCCGTGGGATACAGCGGGAGGTAAAATCACTGTTTACTGTGGCCGGACAGCCACGCTTCCTTCCTGGTGTAACCCGCAGAATGAAACGCTGCTGTGAAATGGTGTCCACCGCCATTCTGGTTGCCTGCGATGGTACGGGTCCACCCGGGGTTTGTTGACGAAAGGTCCCCGCGGCTCGTCACACCTTCCTAGGACAGCATGTTGGGCTGCACAATGTTGGTTATGGAGGTAATTTCTGTCACCCTCGGATATCATGTCAAAACAATAATTTGCTCTGTGTGTTACTGAACATGAAAAGTTCCACACACATCCACCTCTTCTCTCCCTGTGACGGAGTTACCCAGACAGACCCAGACCAGGTTAAAAAGATAAAAACATTGTTGACATAAAAAACCTCCAAAGGAATTCTGTAGTGTGGAATGAATTATATTTTCTGTCCCTTTTTAAGGCTTTTAGTTTGAAACATTTTTTAAAGACTGAAAATATAGTATAGAGGCGGACTTTTGTGACATTTTGTTTTTTAAATATTAATCTTTTTAAATCTATGTAGGTTAGTTTGTGTGCTCCTGTAAAACTTTCCATTTTTAGGATTTAAGTTGTAGATTTTATAATTTTAGAGCTATTTATTTGGAGTCAAAAAACACATTTAGTGTTCCCCTGTATTATTATGATTAACTTATTATGTTTTATTTGAAACGGAGCCAAGAATTTATTTGATTTTTTTTGTTGTCTATTATTACACCAAGAAATGTGATTACAGTTGCACTTCCGGCGCCACACGAGTCGGCTGCCTTTTGCAACAGCGGCTCAATTCTGAGTTTTTTTTTTCTTTCTTTCTTTACACACTTTATACATCACGGACATACAGATCGCCCCAAAATGCCTCCCGAGCCGGCAGACGGAGCCACTGTTTACAGCAGGAGACGGTACAGCAGGGAACAGCTGCTTGCACTTAATCGCCACTCGGTGCTGACGAAATAACTCGACGTACCGAGAGAAATAAGGCGAAAACGACGTGGTTGTTGGGCTGGTGTTAGACGGCGGACAAGGAGTATAAGGTACAGACCCACCTTCCCATCCGTTATTATGGGGAATGTACGTTCTATACTGGGAAAGGTAGATGAGCTAGCGGCTATCTGCCATTACGATAGCACATACCGGGAGTGCTCTCTCCTTTTGTTTACTGAGACGTGGCTAACTGAACTAGCAGCAGATGCCAACATTGAGCTGGAGGGTTTCCACATGATATGGGCAGACCGAACACCAGACAGTGGCAAAGCAAGGGGCGGTGGAGTGATAATGTATGTTAACAACAACTGGTGCAGACCGGGACACATCACTGTTAAACAACGTCACTGCAGCAAAGACATTGAGTTGCTAGCTGTTAGCATGCGGCCTACATATCTCCCGAGAGAACACTCACACGTGATCTGCATTGTTGTTTATGCAAATCCGACGGCGAACGCTGGGACAGCGCGTGACGTCATCCATTCAGTAACCAGCAGGCTGCAGACAGAACACCCAGATGCACTTCTCCTCATCTCAGGCGATTTCAACCATGTTTCACTGTCTCCCGTTCTACCCACGTTTACCCAGTATGTCACATGCCACACTAGAGACAATAAAACACTGGACTTATTCTACGCAAACACTAAGGAGGCGTACACCTCATCACAACTCCCCCAACTCGGGAGATCGGATCACAACTTGGTTCATCTCCGGCTGGTGAACAAACCCCTAGTGCACAGACAACCCCCGGCCATGCGCACAGTGATGTTATGGTCTGAGGAGGCAATGGACACTCTAAAGGGCTGTTTTGAAGCCACCACCGGGAAGCAGCTCTGCGATCCACATGGTGAGGACATCGATGGCCTCATTCACACCTTCACGGGCTACCTCAGCTTCTGTGCGGACAAATCCGTTCCCACCAAGACCATACGGTGTTGCTCAAACAACAAACCCTGGATCAACCCTGAGATTAAAACACTTCTGAGAGAGAAGAAGAGGATCTTCAGGTCAGGGAACAGGGAGATGCTGAAGTCCGTACAGAGGGAGCTGAGGAGAAAGATCAGAGAAGGCAAGGACAGCTTCAGGAGGAAGATGGAGGACAAGCTGCAACAGAGCGACATCAGCGGGGTCTGGAGAAACCTCAAAACCATCTCTGGGCTCCAGAATACCTCCCCCCAGGCCACGGGGGGCAGGGAGTGGGCGAACAATCTGAATTTGTTTTTCAATAGGTTTGACCAACCGCCCTCCCCCCTGACTGCACAACAACCACTGCTGCCTGTAAAGACATCAAGTCCTGCTGCCCACTCCCCACTCCACCAACACCCCCCCCCCACTCCCAACACACAGCCCCCCATCCTGACCCTGACCAGGACCCAGGTGAGGACGGAGCTGAGGAAGATCAAGGCGAGGAAGGCGTCGGGACCGGACGGCATCAGCGCAAAGCTCCTCAAGTCCTGTGCAGACCAGCTGTGTGGGATTGTGACGTATATCTTCAACCTGAGCCTGAAGCTGGGGAGGGTACCACAGCTGTGGAAAACATCTTGTGTGGTACCTGTACCAAAAACTTCCCACCCCAAAGACCTGAACAGCTACAGACCGGTGGCCTTGACGTCCCACTTGATGAAGACCCTGGAGAGACTGCTCCTTGCTCACCTCCGCCCCCTGGTGGAACCAGCGATGGATCCACTCCAGTTCGCCTACCAGCATGGCATTGGCGTGGAGTATGCGGTGATCTTCCTCCTTCACCGTTCTCTGTCCCACCTGGAGAAGCCCAGGAATGTGGTGAGGATCATGTTCTTTGACTTCTCCAGTGCTTTCAACACCATCCAACCGATGATCCTGAAGGACAAGCTGCTGCGCGCAGGGGTGGACCAGCACCTGTCATCATGGATCCTGGACTACCTCACGAACTGGCCTCAGTTTGTGAGAACCCGGGACTGTGTGTCCGACACGATCATCAGTAGCACGGGGGGCCCCCAGGGAACGGTGTTGGCTCCCTTCCTGTTCACTCTTTATACTGCGGACTTCTCACACAACACAACACACTGCCATCTACAGAAGTTCTCTGATGACTCTGCGATCATTGGCCTCATCTCCAATGGAGATGAAGCTGAGTACAGAGGGCTTATCCAGGACTTCGTGGACTGGTGCCATCGGAACTGCCTCCAGATCAACGCGAGGAAAACTAAGGAGCTGGTGGTGGACTGCCGCAGGCAAGGACAACCCCTCACAGCACCAGTAAATATACAGGGAACAGACATCGAGATGGTGACATCCTACAAGTACCTGGGTGTTCATCTGAACAATAAACTAGACTGGTCACACAATACTGACGCACTCTACAAGAAGGGACAGCGCAGGCTGTTCCTACTGAGGAGACTCAGGTCTTTTGGTGTACAAGGGGCGCTGCTGAAGACATTCTATGACACGGTGGTGGCATCAGCCATCACTTTTGGAGTGGTCTGCTGGGGCAGTGGCATTACTGCAGCCGATAGGAAGAGACTGAACAAACTGATCAAGAAAGCTAGCTCCGTCCTGGGGCAGCACCTTGATCCGGTGGAGGAGATAGGAGAGAGAAGGACGGTGGCTAAACTGTCATCTCTGCTGGAGTCCGAGTTCCACCCTATGCAGGACATACTGAATGCACTGAGGAGCTCATTTAGCAGCAGACTACATCATCCCAGGTGCACAACCGAGAGGTTTTGCAGGTCCTTCCTACCAACGGCTGTCAGACTGTACAACCTAAGCAGGGCTGCTCGCAGAGATAGCAAAAAGACGTAACAACCTAATAGTTTTTTGAATGCAAAAGATGCAATAGACTTACACAATGGTCCCCTCCGGCATACAACTAGGAAAATACCGGTAGCTACGGAGGGTGAGAATATGTATGGGCACATAATCATACCATGTAGGATAACTAAGTAGACGGTTATGCTGTTTCATCCCATCTAGCAACAATGCTCTGCACTGTGTGTGTTTATACATTTACATATTTATTCCATCTAGCTACAATGCTCCGCACTGGGTGTGTTTATGTTTATGTTTATATTTATATATCTATATATTCATTCCATCTAGCTACAATGCTCTGCACTGTGTGTTTATATATCTACATATTATTCCATCTAGCTACATTGCTCCGCACTGTGTTTATATATTTACATATTTTTTCCACCTAGCTGCAATGCTCCGTACTGTGTGTTTATATATCTACATATTATTCCATCTAGCTACAATGCTCCGTACTGTGTGTTTATATATCTACATATTATTCCATCTAGCTACATTGCTCCGCACTGTGTGTTTATATATTTACATATTTATTCCATCTAGCTGCAATGCTCCGTACTGTGTGTTTATATACTCATATATTTATCCCATCCAGCTACAATGCTCTACACTGTGTGTCTGTGTGTATATATATATATATATTTATAGTAATATGTACATATGTATATTAGCTGCTCTTGCTTGCTTGCTTTTTTTTTCTTGCCTTCTGATTGTTGCTCTGAGTGTTGCTATCCCTGTGCTGTTGCAATCCTGGAATTTCCCCGTTGTGGGACTAATAAAGGCTTATCTTATCTTTCAATTTCTATATTATTTATCTGTCATGAACCGGCCCTCCCTGAAGGTAAACAGGATGCCACGCACACACTGAGTTTTAAGTTTTATTAACAAAAGAAACACAAGTAATGGAACACCAAAACAACAAAAAACACAGCGCTAACGCTGGAGTCCAAAAAGCAAGGAGAACCAAGGACATGGATAAAGGCAGATGAAATAACGAGAGCAGACAATAACCCTAGCAGAGGCAGGTAAACAATAACTTAATTTGGCTTGAAAGCCCTCGGGTTACTGAACGGAGTAGTTAATGATGCCACTGCACCAGGGAAATGGTGCCCACGGCTGGAATAGGCCACCCCTGATCACCAACACCTGTGGGGTCCTGAGTGGCGATTATTGCTGGCAGCCATGACAGAGCACGAACAAAGTTTGACAGCAGGAAGTGACATGCAAGCTATCACAGCGCCAGCAACAATCAAAACAAAACCCAAAGAAGGAAATCCAGACTCTAATAACGAAAAAACCAAAACATAAACTAAATACAGTCAAACAGAAAAATAAACAAACAGAAAAACACAAAATAAATTAATAACTAAGCACAGCCCCTGCCCGTGCACCGGATCATGACAGAGATCCCCCCTCAAGGGGTGGACCCCAGACACCCCTGGGTACCATCACAACCCCCCCCCCCCCCCACACACACACACAGAAGACCCTCCCCCAAGCACAACACGTAACCCAACATGATACTAAGACCAAGACTAAAACAGGGGAAAAATGTACATACCAAAGGAGGGCGGAGCTCACGACCAGGGGGAACATAACAGCCCGGAAGCACCGCGGCTGAGGTGCACCCATACGCTGGGGAACCTGAGACAACTTAATCTGGAGCACAGCGGGGCTCGAAGACTGAGGGAAAAAGGGGAAAGAGACAAACCCTGGTCGGAGCTCAATGCACTCTCCTCAACGGCAGACCAACTGAGGACGTCTCCCAAGGGCGCGGACAGATCCTGATACAAAAATAAAACAAATCTAACCATAACATTGAAAACAAATACTAATAAATAAGCAAAGAATTAAACTAAGACCAAGGTATAATCAAACTGAGGGTGAACATACAAAATACAACAAAAAGAAAATAAAGCCAGTCTAAAATGAAATATGAAAATGCTCCATACTAGAAACAATAACTAAAAACAAATTAGCAACTAAATTTCCTCAATTGCCAAAAGAAAAGAGACAAAAAGAACAGAAAAACAATAACCAGCAACAACAAACAAACAAAACAAGCAGTTCATAGTCTTAATAAGAACTCAACATCTGAAAGGCAGGGAGAAAAAATAAGAACTAAGCATATACAGGGGAAATAATGATGAGAATAGAAAATAACCCGAGCAGAAATAGGTAAACAATAACTTAACTTGGCTTGGAAGTCCTCGGGTTACTGAACGAAGTAGTTAATGATGCCCTGCACCAGGGAAATGGTGCCCTCGGTTGAAGCAGGCCACTGCTGATCACCAACACCTGCGGGATCCTGAGTGGCGATTATTGCTGGCAGCCATGACAGAGCGAGAACAGAGTTTGACAGCAGGAAGTGACGTGCAAGCTGTCACAGCACCAGCAACAATCAAAACAAAACCCAAAGAAGGAAATACAGACTCTAATGATGAAATAACCAAAAACAGAAACCAAATACAGTCAAACAGAAAAATAAACAAACAGAAAAAGACAAAATAAATCTACTAAGCACAGCCCCCACCCGTGCACCGGATCATGACATTATCCTGATTTCTTTTCTTTTTTCTTTTTTTTTTTTAAATTTTTGGGAACAATTTGACAGTTGTCAAAGATTATAAATTTTGTTTTACTTAAATTCAATGTTAGTTTTCATCAAACCATCTCTTCAACATTGTCAGTTCCCTTTCCACAGTGTCCAGGAGTTGTTGCAGGTTCTCCCCCCAGCAAAATATATTTGTCATCTGAATATAATATGGTTTTCAGGCTTTTTGTTAATTCACATAAATCATTAATGCATAAAATAAAAAGGAATGGTCCCAGCACGGACCCCTGTGGGACCCCACAGATAACATTCAGCATATTGGATTTGTCACGATCTGAGCGCGGGGGGGATTCTGCCGGTTTCAGTTTTTGTTTTTTGTTTTTTTAACCTTTTTTTTCATATTTGTATGGTGTTGTATTTTTGAGTTCTTATTTCTGTTATTTTAATTTTGGTTATTTTTCACTTATCTTGTATTGTTTCTTTGTATGAATTCTTTTCCCGTTGCGTTCATTGTAGTGTTGCTGTTTATCTGTTTGGGTGTATTTGTCTTTGTTATCTTATTGTATTTATATTCAGTTTTATCTTCTCTCTTCCTGGGACTGCATCTGTCAGTTGCACATCTGGGTTTTTTGCTCTGTGTGGGCAGTGCTCCTGTCAGCTGTCAGTCCCAGCTTTCCCTCTCATTGCTCCCAGCTGATCCCAGTTGTAATCTTGGATACCTCCTGCCTGCTCATGTGACCCACACCTGTCATCTCTTGTATCATTTGTTTCTGACCCTCTTTAATCCTCTAACTGTCCACATTAAATGAACAGGTCGCGCATCCCCAGTGGCACAGCGCAGCAACTGCACCGGTCAACTTACTGACGTCCCCCGGCTATACTGAGAATTTGTACTAATCTGTATTGATCTGACAGTTTAGAAGGCGGCAGACATGCGCCAAAGGAATCGTGGCTGACATGGAATACAGCAAAGAAAAAGAAATCCTCATTATTATTCTTCCTTTTTCTGCTTTGAGCTCACAGCACCAATGTGGATGTCTTCACAGTAGGTCATCGCAGCAGCGATGATGACTGAAACTGCATGAAACGGGGAAAATAGCCGCGTAATACAAACGAAATTCACGTGGGATAATCATAAGAGTTTGTAGATGTGGAAGTGGGTGTAAATTACTAAGTAAACGCGATACATTGACCACAATAGACGAAAAACTGAACTCCCATTACTAAGATGGCAGCGCCCACGAGCAGCTGGATTCCACCAAACAGAAAAAATAGCCATGTAATACAAATGAAATTCATGTGGGATAATCATAAGGGTTTGTAGATGTGTAAGCAGGTGTAAATTACTAACTAAATGCGAAACATCAACCACGATGGACAAAAATGGACTGGTCACGTGGGTGAGTGAGTCCCCCACACCCCCAACAGGTAAGAGAAATGTTTTTTTGACATTTTATTGATTTTCTGGTTCATATACTTTGAAGATTAGATAAAAACATATCCCTGTAGACAAATCAACGTAAAAAAAAACAGACCGTTCTTTGTGTAAATGTGTCCAAAGTCCACTTTTGACTGAGTTATGTAATTTATATAGCTGCTGCAACATTATGCAAATTAGATGCGTAAATTTATCTGAAACTTTGGATCATATTCTACATCTTTCTAATTGACAGTGATCCATTATCTCTTACAACTTTCAAGTTATAGCCTTGGAAATCTGAACTATTTTATTGAAAAAAATTTTTTTTACCACTCTTGACCACTTGGGGGGGGGGCTTGACCACCCTTTAAGCATTCCTGTCGCCATACAGCGCCTGGGGCAGTTAAAAGTTTAAGGGCTGTTATTTTCATTTCTCTTTGCTGGTGTCTCATGAAGAGTCGCTGTGCCAGAACCCTGCCCCCGTTCTGGCATTTACTTTGTTCCTGTGATCTCTGCTGTGCTCGAAAGTTTTATGCACCTTTTGGATTTTTGTGTTCGTACACTAATTGGATTTTTGTTTTTTGTTAATAAATTTCACGAACTGCAGTCCCGCGGGTGGGTCTCTCCTCTCTGCCCCAAGGGGCAATTCATGACAGGATTTTGCATCTAGTAATTGCACATATTGTTTTCTGTCCTGTAAATAGCTGCTTGTCGTTATATGTGACTCCTCTAACTCCGCACCTTTGTACTTTTATCATCAATAGTTCATAATCTATGGCATTAAAAGCTTTTTTTTTTCAAATCTAGAAATACCCCTATTGCATATTTTTTCTTTTCAACGGCTGCTATTTTTTTTTCTACAAAATTTATAAGTGCATGAGTAGTTGTATTATTTTTGTTCGGGAAATTGTTAGGATAGTCTGCCTTCCCAGTTCTTTTAATATTATTAAGTACGTCCTATATGTTTTTAAGTATTATTTTGATTGAGCTCAAGTAATTTACTGTAATGATCCTTTTTACTGTTTCTTATTATTATTGTTAATTTGTTTTTATATACCTTATATTTTTGTCCGTCTTCTTTGGTTCTTTTCCTTAAGAATTCTTTGTATAGTAAATTTTTCTTCCTACGTGCATTTAATATTCCTTTGGTTGTCCATGGTTTATCAACATCAACGTACTGAGATTGTGTAAGGATTTCAAGCTTTAAAAATCTTTTTTTTTTTTTAAACTGGTTACAGTCTACAGTTAATATACATCCATTCACTGTATGAAACACACGTCTTACTGAATAGTGTTAGCCTCCAAAATATAGTGTTGCAATATTAACACCCAAAGGGTTAATATTTAATCTATCAAACTTCAGAGTTTGGCTGCATAATGTTAGGTATTATGACATACACATTAACCTAGAATAATAGACATACTCTTCTTCCTGCCAACCTCTGCCTTTTTATCACAGCCAGGATGTTACCAAAAATACTGTCAGAGAAGAAAATAATTCTAAACTAGAAAAGCACTCGGAGAGCGCAGACCTCCGCCAAGCGGCACAGTTCCCCCCATACAGTGTTTGTGTGTACGATAGGATTAGTGGTTCAGTAGTGTAAAACGGGGCTATAAGGGACGGCGGGTTAATAAGGGACACTTTTCTGGGAAATGTTTTAAATGTAATTCTGCTTTTTTTATTTTGAGCAGGACGCTGAGTTGTGTTGTTATTGTCAAATATCCATGAATCCTTCATCAAATCTAGGCGGAAGCAAAATTAAAAAAGCAGAATTACATTTAGAAAAGTGTCCCATATTACCCCGCCGTCCCTTATAGCCCCGTTTTACGGTAGTAAAAGCATTGCCTCCTTGGCGGAGGTAATAAACTGAAGTGTTGGTGTGTCCATCTCCTCCACTGACGGATGCAGATTGGTTAGACAAGTTGCCGTGGGTTTTATATTATATTGGGGTTGCGCTCCGCGGCAAAACAGAATTTAGAATCTTCCCCGGCAGAGAGGTCGTTTTTACGCAGCGCCTATAGCTGGGCGGGGAATTTGTGGCAAATAATCGGGCGGCGGACAGGTGGCCGTGTCAGGTTTTGCAGCGTGGCGCAAAAACAGGCACGCTGGCGGGCCCAGGCCAGCAGTGTTTTCCGCGCGCTTTTGTGCCAAAAACGTTGAAGAACGCGGAGTTTGTGTTGGTCAGACACGACGACCAGCGCAATGTGCGCAGCGCCTATGGCTGGCACAGGCACGCTGGCGGGCCCAGGCCAGCAGTGTTTTCCGCATGCTTTTGTGGCTAAAACGTTGAAGAAGGCGGAGTTTGTGTTGGTCAGACACAACGCCCAGCGCCGTCCATTGCGCCTGCGCACATGTTGAAAATGGCCGTATGTCACAGTGTGGAAAAATGCTTTAAAAAATTCCTGTATGCAGACGGTGATGCGGATCATCCCCAAAATTTAATCAGTTCTTCCTTGTACCATTTCCAACAACGCCTGAAAGTTTCATTGAAATCCGTCCAAAAGTTTTTGAGTTATCTTGCTAACCAACAGACAAACAGACAGACAGACAAACAGACAAACACACAGACAAACACACAGACAAACCCCGGCAAAAACATTACCTCCTCCTGGCCTTTCGGCCTGGCGGAGGTAAAAACACATCTGAGTGATAATGTTTATTAGCATTAGCTGAGGATAGCTTCACCATTTACCTGTCCAGGGGTCTCCTGAACTTTAATGCAGTACTCTGGTGTCTTTAATCATTTTCCTTATTGTTAACTATAAATACTTGCTTTGTAGAGTCACGGGTATACAGGTAATACTCCCCAAAGCCAGAGGCCAATTAACTGCTGGTCACTTGGTCCCCACATAGAACTGCTCTAGTCAGATTTGTTCCCCCTGCTGATGCCCCAGACAGCAGTAAGCAGTCAAATATCAAGAACTAAAGATAGCAATTTGAATCTTCATAGTATGGTGTGGCTTGAAGGTGTTAACACTTAAAAAGTAGGAAAGACACCACAAAAAAAAAAAAAAGCTCAGCCCTACAGAGAGTGCTGCAGTCATATGCTGCTCACCAGCATTATTATTACTGCAGTTATGTTGCTATATAAACTAGAAAAGCACTCGGAGAGCGCAGACCTCCGCCAAGCACCACAATTCCCCCCATTCAGTGTTTGTGTGTACGTTTTCAGATTCCTTGAGCATGTAAACATATGACTAGCAATTGGATTCACAATGATTATTTGTTTATTTGACAGGGACAGTGCAATAAACACACAATTAATCAATGACAATCAATCTGATAGTGATAGGATTAGTGGTTCAGTAGTAAAAGCATTGCCTCCTTGGCGGAGGTAATAAACTGAAGTGTTGTGTCCATCTCCTCCACTGACGGATGCAAATTGGGTAGACAGGTTGCGTGGGTTTTATATTATATTGTAACGTGCTGCTCGACATGGCGACGTCCCACCGGGAGGTTCGAACTCACGCCTCCCGCTCCGGAGTCCCGCACTCTACCTGTGTCGCCAATAGGGTCAACCCACTTGGCAAGCCAAGTAGGGTGCTCATATTGAGTTCGCTACAATATTATTTTTTTGGGGGTTGCGCTCCACGGCAAACGAGAATTTAGAAGCTTCGCCGGCAGAGAGCTCGTTTTTGCGCAGCACCTATGGCTGGCCGGTGAATTTCTGCCAAATGCACAGCTCCTATGGCTGGCCGGGGAATTTCTGCCAAAGAATCCGTCGGCGGACAGCTGCCCGTGTGAGGTTTTGCAGTTGCGCGCAAACACAGGCACGCTGGCGGGCCCAGGCCAGCAGTGTTTTCCGCGTCCTTTTGTGCCTAAAACATTGAAGAACGCAGAGTTTGTGTTGCAGACATGACGACCAGCGCCCTCCATTGCGCCTGCGCACATGTTGAAAATGGCTGTATGTCACAGTGTTGAATGAAAAATGCTTTAAAAAATTCCTGTATCCAGACGGTGAACCGGATCACCCCCAAAATTTAATCAGTTCTTCCTTGTACCATTTCCAACAACGCCTGAAAGTTTCATGGAAATCCGTCCAAGATTTTTTGACTTATCTTGCTAACCAACAGACAGACAGACAGACAAACAAACACACAGACAAACCCCGGCAAAAACATAACCTCCTCCTGGCCTTTTCGGCCTGGCGGAGGTAATAACAGAAAACTGGGAAAGAATTTGTAATAAAAGAGAACAGTGAGTTTGTCATTGATAAAGTTTTGCCCAGTCAATGAGAGGCATGGATGCGGCTCCACAGATGCTCTTGGCTTGATGTTGTGCAATGTGTGTGAGTACCTGAGTGTGCTGCAGCCTGCAGCACATTAGAGCAGAGACAGGGTGAAAATGTCTGCATCAAAGACTCTTAAGCTCTTAAAGGTCTGATGACACGATTCTGACTTCATCTAATTTTGCAACACATAATTTCAATATGACAAAATAGGTTGGTCTGTGCAGTTCTAAGTCAAACATCCTTTTTTTTCACGCAAAAACATAGACGATGGTTCCAGCACATGTAGTCTGGAATTGGTTTGTGTTGTCCAATCTTCAGACGATTATAGCTCAGAAGAATGGGATGATAATGAAGAATCTGGGGGCATCAGACCTTATAGGTTTGAGCCGTGCTAAGCAGGCATCGTGCCTAGCGAGTGAGACTCAGAGAGTGACAGTGGAGAGGCACACATGCCCGCCACAGCAGCAGTGACCAACACACGGCAGGGGAACACCAATTGGTGTGCTTTTGTTACAGATAATGCAACAAATTATTTGTTCATAAATATTAAAACCCGATTTTTCAGTAAAATCATAGCAGTGTATTCTCTGTGGCTCAGGCATCAGGTTTATTATGTATTATCTTTTGATTTCTTGTTGTTTTTATGTTTTGTACATGTGGTTAATGTGTGTTTTGAGCCACTTTCAGGTGGGCACTGTCCAAGATTCGCTGGTCTGACTACGCCCCCTCTCTCTTTGACAGTTCATGTTTTGTGTGCATCATCTGCCGTGTTGTCAGCCAGCCAATATTGCCAACACTATCACGACATGTTAGCCACTCCACACAGCCGTGGTTCTGTTGCGCCCTTGTAGCAACGTCAGCTCTGGGGTGCAACTGTGGTTAGGGATAAGGGGGGGATAAGGACCTGTACTTATATAGCGCTTTTCTAGTCTCAAAGACCACTCAAAGCACTTCACTAGTACTATCCCTCTATTCTAAGGGCCTATAGGAGACAGATACCTAGGGACAATTTAGAAGAACCAATTAACCTAACATGCATGTCTTTGAATTGTGGGAGGAAACCGGAGCCCCTGGAGTAAACCCACGCAGCACAGGGAGAACAGACAAACTCCACACAGAAAGGTTCCTACCCCTGCCAGCCTGGGGATTCGAACCTGGAACCTTGTAGCTGTTAGGCAACAGTGCTAACCACTGCACCACAATAATAAATAAATAAATAAATAATAAAAAAATGCTTTTTTTTTAATTTTAGCATTTATTGTTGTGATTTATGAAAGAAAAAAAACATGAAATCACTGTATGGATCACGTTATGAATATATTTTTTGATTCAGGGAATAGATCAGCAAAAAAGTAAGTAAAGGGAGGGTGGAGTGGACTGCAGCTCATTTAATGCACATGCTTTTTATAGACATATTCAGAAAGCAATGTATAACAAAACCGAATAAAAAAAGAACTAGGTAGAAACACAATAGAAAATAGAAATAAAAACAAAGTTTGCAAAAATACAAAAACCAATAAACAAAAGATTAAATAATTAAAAAATATGAGACCAATAAAAAGCAGTTGATTTGCAACAACAGGAAGCCTGATTAAACACAAATGTTTTCAGCTATTTTTTAAAACAAATAGAACTGAAACAGTTGTACACATGCAATTCAAATTTACAGACATGGACAAGATTGTTGGCACCCCTCTGTTAATGAAAGAAAAACCCACAATGGTCCCCCTAGAGACCCCCTAGAGAATGCTGCCCTGGGAATCTGCCCATGTGACCCATATGAAAAACCACCACTGCCTCCTAAATACCACTAAACACTGAGATATTGACTATTAATGCCTAGGAGAGCGGATCCCCCCCCCCCCAAAAAAAAAGTAGTATCACAGCAGTAAACAGCTGCGATACTGCCATGGATGAATCAACAAAAGAAAAACAACACAAGAGGGAGCAAGGATAAAATTTTGGGAGAGTTGAAATGAAAAGAGTGAAATATGGCAGGGAGGGAAGATAGAGAGATGCCACAAGCATGAACAGATGGCTGTGAAGAGAGTCGCAAAGAGTGAGACAGTGAGGGAGGGAACGGTAGGCAGGCAGAGACAGAGAGAAAGAGAGAGAGAAGGAAGGGGAGAAAAATCTGGATCAGGCTGAAAAAGACCTCGAGTTCACTTTGGGGAATGCAGTAAGTAGGACAGGCAGAACTTAAATTACAAAATATGAGACCCAAAAATACGGCAAAGGAGAACAAGCCCCTCAAGACTGGGAGCTATGTGAAGTGGTCAGTCAAAACATGGTTGACTGAAGAATCACTCTCTCTTTAGGATTCATAATCTACCTGACGCTGGGCAAAAATCTTAACGATAATCTATGCAAATTTCACTACTCGGTTCGGGGTGAATAATAAACAGGGACTGTCCTGATGCAAATCAACCCTCCTACAGGATATTCATCAATATGTATGTAAAAGCTGAGCAATATTCTGTACTATATACAATCCAAGATTGAAGAAACTAAGCAGAATTTACTTCAAGGTGGGGGGCCTTTATGCCTGCAGAACAGCATTGCTTCAACCTTGTCTACCCTACATCTTTATGCTTTAAGCCGATAAAAGAATAATCCTTACACCCCCCACTTCCCCAAGCTCCAGGCTATGGTAATATAAGATATAAGAGCTGGTCATTAACTGAACAATTCCTTTCTATAGTGAAAGTCCTGAGAACAAATTTAAATGTAGAAAATTAGATGACTCGTTAAGTGGGCAGAACCAACATCATTACATTATAATATGAAACCAACCCCCATGGCTTATATACATTAAAGTGAGCCTGTGATACTCAGCTACCCCTCTTAACTGAATCTTGTGCTGGCCCATCTCCTCTTTGGATGCTTTACTATGCGATCTCTAACACAGTCATCTCACTCACACATACCACAGGAGGTAACACGCCTTGGTACTTTCAGCAGACGTGGGATGGGACTAGACCAGCTGGCAGACTGACAGCTGCTGGATGAGTGCAGATATACTGCATTATGCTCCTTGACAAAAATGACACAGAGATATGAAGATGCAATTCCACTGTGTATGTAAGCAACCATCACAATTACAGCAGAAACCCTGTAGAACCCAGATCCAATCGGATTCAGTATTTACAGTGCCTGCCTTTGGGAATGTGTTGGTGTTTGCTTTAACTTGATGAGTAATTCACATTTCTAGCCAGGCTCAGACTGTACGAGTTTTGGACTGATCTCTCTCCCCTCTGCTGACAGTTGGAGGACCTTGACTGGTAATGTTCTGCCAATGTGAGGAGTTTCCAGAATCATTCTGGGGCTTCGTAGATCACCTTAACTTCTCAAGGTCTGTGATCTCTGTCTTTTTGAAATGATGAAACATGTTTGATAACATAAAATTGCTGGGGTCTTTCTGCAATTGTGGGGATTTCCCCTACAGTTTGATAGTGCTATGAGAGGACCGTTGTTGTGAAATGGCGCTACATAAATAAAGTTGAATTGAATAAAAGAGATGACATTTCAAATGGGGTATGTCAAACAAATGGCTGCATAAGTGGATGGTTCCACAATTAATAGAAATCTTAAAAGATGATGCACCTAAAGGTAACAGTAACGGATGTCGATATACTGTATACTAAAATAAGGGAGCATAAATGAATGTCTTATAGTAGTATTTAAATATTGTCTAACAAAGAATCAGAGCTATAATAAATAAAGGCACTGTTGATTTATTTGCATCCTTGAAACAAAAGTTAAAAAAAATATCAATATTGGTTTTACAGACGTGGACAAAATTGTTGGTACCCCTCTGTTAATGAAAGAAAAACCCACAGTGGTCACAGAAATAACTTGAATCTGACAAAAGTGGTAATAAATAAAAATTCTATGAAAATTAACCAATGGAAATCAAACAATGCTTTTGAATTGTGGTTCAACAGAATTATTTTAAAAAACAAACTCATGAAACAGGCCTGGACAAAAATGATGGTACCCTTAACTTAATATTTTGTTGCACAACCTTTTGAGGCAATCACTGCAATCAAACGATTTCTGTAACTGTCAATGAGACTTCTGCACCTCTCAGCAGGTATTTTGGCCCACTCCTCATGAGCAAACTGCTCCAGTTGGCTCACGTTTGAAGGGTGCCTTCTCCAGAAGGCATGTTTCAGCTCCTTCCACAGATGTTCAATAGGATTTAGATCAGGGCTCATAGAAGGCCACTTTAGAATAGTCCAATGTTTCGCTCTTAGCCATTCTTGGGTGTTTTTAGCTGTGTGTTTTGGGTCATTATCCTGTTGCAAGACCCATGACCTGCCACTGAGACCAAGCTGTCTGACACTGGGCAGCACATTTCTCTCTAGAATACCTTGATAGTCTTGAGATTTCATTGTACCCTGCACAGATTCAGGACACCCTGTGCCAGATGCAGCAAAGCAGCCCCAGAACATAATAGAACCTCCTCCATGTTTCACAGTAGGGACAGTGTTCTTTTCTTGGTATGCTTCATTTTTGTGTCTGTGAACATAGAGCTGATGTGCTTTGCTAAAAAGTTCCAGTTTTGTCTTGTCTGTCCATAGGACATTCTCCCAGAAGCTTTGTGGCTTGTCAACATGCAGTTTGGCAAATTCCAGTCTGGCTTTTTTATGATTTGTTTTCAACAGTGGTGTCCTCCTTGGTCATCTCCCATGAAGTCCACTTTGGCTCAAACAACGACGGATGGTGCGATCTGACACTGATGTACCCTGACCTTGGAGTTCACCATGAATGTGTTTAGAGGTTTTTCTGGGCTCTTGTTACCATTCATATTATCCGTCTCCTCCTGCGGCCACGTCCAGAGAGGTTGGCTACAGTCCCGTGGATCTTAAATTTCTGAATAATATGTGCAACTGTAGTCACAGGAACATCAAGCTGCTTGAAGATGGTCTTATAGCCTTTACCTTTAACATGCTTGTCTATAATTTTCTATCTCCTGAGACAACTCTCTCCTTTGCTTCCTCTGGTCCATGTTTAGTGTGATACACACCATGTCACCAAACAGCACAGTGACTACTTGTCACCCTTTAAATAGGCCGACTGACTGATTACAAGTTTGTAGACACCTGTGATGTTAATTAGAGGACACATCTTGGTTGAACATGTCCCTATGGTCACATTATTTTCAATCTTTTCTAGGAGTACCATCATTTTTGTCCAGGCCTGTTTCATGAGTTTGGTTTTTTAAAATAATTCTGTTGAACCACAATTCAAAAGCATTGTCTGATTTTCATTGGTTAATTTTCATAGAATTTTTATTTATTACCACTTTTGTCAGATTCAAGTTATTTCTGTGACCATTGTGGGTTTTTCTTTCATTAACAGAGGGGTACCAACAATTTTGTCCACGTCTGTAGGTATGGGATGGAACAGTGGCTTAGGGCCCCTTTACACAGCAGTGGAGATTGTTGGGTGACCAGTGAGAGATTACAAATTGTCCTGATTGCTCAACAATTTCTTAAAGCTTTGAAAAAGCAGTTTCTATGAAAATGGTTGGGCGATTGTGTGCGATCAAAAATTCAATTTTTAGGCAACTTTCATGTTGAGCTATAGAGCTCTTTGAAAGATCCTTGACAGATTGCTGAGGGACCAGGAGAGATCACTGAGGGATCAACAAAGTTTCTTGGGTGACCAAGGAGATTGCGGAGTGTTTCTTGGGCAACAGGGAGCCTGTGGATATGCAGTATATTTGAGAAGTTTCTAGTGCTTTTCTAGCCCCTTTACACAGATCTCTCAAACATCGTTCAATGAGTGCCCAGCGATCTCCCAAATCTCCAAATGACCTCTCAGCAGTCTTTCAATGAATGCCAAATGCTTCAAAGTTATTGCTGAGCGTTCGATGAAAGACCAACAGAGTTCATTGAAAGACCACGGCGGAGATGTTAGTTAATTCCCTTCCACAGCATGTGGGACACCGTGTGGTGTATGGGGCACCGCCTAGCTCCATTTCTCTGACCCTAGGCCACACAGCTACTGCAAGTAGTGAACGCTACAGTGGGGGGGGGGGGGGGGTGTCAGTCCTCTGGTAGCTCTGTGCGTTAACTTTCCTTTCCCCATTCAATTATGCTGAGCACCAAGCGAGAAGGTGGAAAGTACCATTTTTACATGGTCTTTGGTATGACCCGGCCAGGATTTGAACCCACGACCTCCTGGTTGTGGGGCGGATGCTCTATCAACTAGGCCACCATTCAGGTTTCGGCGGAGATGGCTGAAAGATAATTGGGAGGGCGATGAGATCGTTGAGCACTCCTTTTTTTTTTTTTTTGACTTATTTTGGACCCATAGGTAGATTTGTTCTGCAGTCTGGTGACAAGCCACCAGCTGCCGGTCGCTGCGTGCGCAAGCGCCCCTTAACTCCCTAACCTGCATGTTTTGGCATGTGGGAGGAAACCGGAGAAATCCCGGAGTAAACCCACGCATACACGGGGAGAACATGCAAACTCCACACAGATCACTGTTGGCCGGGGGCAGGGATCGAACCCATGATATCATGATCCCCGCGATCCCCCGGCCGAGGGTAAAACTGTGCTGCCGCGGTGCTAACCACTGCGCCACCGTGATTCAATTCAATTCAAAACTGTTTATTTATCCCCGAAGGGCAATTAAAAGGCACCGAGAGGACCATACAGGACACAGACAGGACATAAGAAATCAAAAACATACAACAATGTAAATACTGTCCGCAGAGATCAATCACAGCTAAAGTGCTAAAGATGAGATGAAGTGCTATGTGCAGTTCAGTCATAGAGGAACTGTCTGTGGGGGAAGGAGCAAGTTACTGGGGGCAAGCCTTCTGCTGGTGTTTATTCACTGTGTCTTATCAAGCCCAGAGTCAGTGCAACCATCTACCAGGAAATTTTAAGAGCACCTCATGCTTCCCTCTGCTAACAAGCTTCATGGAGATGCTGATTTCATTTTCCAGCAGGACATGGCACCTGCCCACACTGCCGAAAGTACCCAAACCTGGCTGCACGGTGGCGCAGTGGTTTAGCACTGTGGCAGCACAGTTTTACCCTCGGCCGGGGGACCGCGGGGATCATGAGATCGTGGGTTCGATCCCAGCCCCCGACCAACAGTGAGCTGTGTGGAGTTTGCATGTTCTCCCCGTGTTGCGCGGGTTTACTCCGGGATTTCTCCGGTTTCCTCCCGCACACCAAAAACATGTAGGTTTAGGGCGCTCGCGCACGCAGCGACCAGCAGCCGGTGGCTTGCCACCAGACTGCAAACCAAGACTACCTACGGGTACAAATAAGTAACAAAAAAAAAAAAAAAAAAAAAAAAAAAAAAAAAACCTGATTCAATGACCATGGTATCAGTGTGCCTGATTGGCCAGCAAACTCTTCTGACCTAAACCCTACAGAGAATCTATGGAGTGTTGTCAAGAGGAAGATGAGAGGCACCAGACCCAACAATGCAGACGAGCTGAAGGCTGCTATCAAAGCAACCTATGCTTCCATAACTCCTCAGCAGTACCACAGGCTGATCGCTTCCATGCCACGCTACACTGATGCAGTAATTCATGCAAAAGGATCCCCGACCAAGTATTGAGTGTGCACATGAACATACTTTTCAGTCAGCCAACATTTCCATTAAAAATCCATCCATCCATCTTCTTCCACTTAATCCTTTTTGGGTCGTGGGTGGACTGGAGCCTATCCAGATCAACGCGAGGAAAACTAAGGAGCTGGTGGTGGACTGCCGCAGGCATGGGCAGCCCCTCACAGCACCAGTAAATATACAGGGAACAGACATCAAGATGGTGACATCCTATAAGTACCTGGGTATTCATCTGAACAATAAACTAGACTGGTCACACAATACTGACGCACTCTACAAGAAGGGACAGCGCAGGCTGTTCCTGCTGAGGAGACTCAGGTCTTTTGGTGTACAAGGGGCGCTGCTGAAGTCATTCTATGACACGGTGGTGGCATCAGCCATAACTTTTGGAGTGGTCTGCTGGGGCAGTGGCATTACTGCAGCCGATAGGAAGAGACTGAACAAACTGATTAAGAAAGCTAGCTCTGTCCTGGGGCAGCGCCTTGATCCGATGGAGGAGATAGGAGAGAGAAGGACGGTGGCTAAACTGTCATCTCTGCTGGAGTCCGAGTTCCACCCTATGCAGGACATACTGGATGCACTGAGGAGCTCATTTAGCAGCAGACTACATCATCCCAGGTGCACAACCGAGAGGTTTCGTAGGTCCTTCCTACCAACGGCTGTCAGACTGTACAACCTAAGCAGGGCTGCTCGCAGAGATAGCAAAAAGACGTAACAAACTAATAGTTTTTTTGAATGCAAAAGATGCAATAGACTTACACAATGGTCCTCTCCGGCATACAACTAGGAACATACCGGTCGCTATGGAGGGTGAGAATATGTATGGGCACATAATCATACCATGTAGGATAACTAAGTAGACGGTTATGCTGTTTCATCCCACCTAGCAACAATGCTCTGCACTGTGTGTGTTTATATATTTACATATTTATTCCATCTAGCTACAATGCTCAGCACTGGGTGTGTTTATATTTATATATCTATATATTTATTCCATCTAGCTACAATGCTCCGCACTGTGTTTTTATATATCTACATATTATTCCATCTAGCTACATTGCTCCGCACTGTGTGTGTTTATATACTTGCATATTTATTCCACCTAGCTGCAATGCTCCGTACTGTGGGTGTTTATATATTTACATATTTATTCCATCTAGCTACAATGCTCTGCACTGTTTGTTCATATATTCATATATTTATTCCATCCAGCTACAATGCTCTGCACTGTGTGTCTGTGTGTGTGTGTGTGTATATATATTTTATAGTAATATGTACATACTGTATGTATATTAGCTGCTCTTGCTTGCTTGTTTTTTTTCTTGCCTTCTGATTGTTGCTCTGAGTGTTGCTATCCCTGTGCTGCTGCAATCCTGGAATTTCCCCGTTGTGGGACTAATAAAGGCTTATCTTATCTTATCTTATCTTATCCCAGCATCTTTGGGCGAGAGGCAGGGTACACCCTGGACAGATCACCAGTCCATCGCAGGGCCAACACAGAGAGACAGACAACTAGGTCAGGTTTGATTCCAGCGCCTGACCAACAGTGATCTGTGTGGAGTTTGCATGCTCTCCCCGTGTCTGCGTGGGTTTACTCCGGGATTTCTCTGGTTTCCTCCCACATGCCAAAAACATGCAAGTTAGGTTAACTGGCATCAAACTGGGGATTCTAAATTGTCCTTAGGTATGACTGTGAGAGTGAATGGTTGTCTGTCTCTCTGTGTTGGCCCTGCAATGGACTGGCGATCTGTCCAGGGTGTACCCTGCCTCTCGCCCAAAGATGCTGGGATAGGCTCCAGCCCCCCCGCGACCCGAAAAGGATTAAGCAGAAGAAGATGGATGGATGGATGGATGGGTTCTTAGGGGTTAAAATATTGTGTATGTTTTGGACACATTCACTTCCTACCTTAGTTGCATGGAAGAACCTACAGTAATGTGAACACATTTTGCAAAGGTATTGTCTCAATGTGGTTTTGCCATTGATTTGTTCATGATTTTAATCTTGGGTGGCTTATAATGGATGGATTGCATGTTTCAGGTTTTATATAGAAAAAAGTTATACTGTATTTTCTGTCAGTAAAGGTTCATGCTTACAGTATATTTAAGTGGCCGTAATTTTATTTAATCTGAGCATGAGCTTTGTAAAGCTTGTGCATATTTTTGAATCAATTAACTGCTAATATTCAGGGCCCAACACTGGAAATCAAGTGCTTTTATCAGACATATGACCCTGACCATTCATTATTTTTCAAATAACTCAATTATGTCAATAATAATTAACTTTATTTTATAGCATTTTGTGGTTGGGTCAGGTTGAATTAAAGGATTTGTACATACATGCTACTGACACCTTTCACTGCCACAAAGCTCCCTCTTTAAAGCCAAAAGTTTTATTGAGCCAAACTGATGTTAAACTGACAGTATTACCCAGCTTTAGAGAATGCAGGCTAACATATTCTGGTAAAGGCCAAGTTCAGATAGCAGTAATCATGACAGCCCATCAGAATGTGTCTAGTATATACATCCTGTCTGACAAGAGAAGGAAAAAATCAATATAGCAAAAGCCAAAACCCATCACCGGTATCAGTCAAATTCAAAAGCAAGCGCTCTGCTACTCTGTTTATAATGCATATTTGGCTTTTCTCAGCTAGCCTTCAGATAAGCAGCTTCATCTTATGTATAAAATATATAAGCTGTGAAAATACTTTACACAGTGAAATATAACAACTGCCAATCAAAGATCTGAAGTCACTGACAGATCCCTCGTGTTCCTAGTCAGACTTTTTCTGTTTTTTCGGTTGAAATACAAGAACATTGCATTAAAAATGTTGCAACTGATGGTACATTTTGACAATCACAAATCAAAGTAATCAAAAATCTATTACAAAGACCAACACTTTCCTAATGCAAGTTCATCATGTTAAGTGTTCATTTCCTCAGTAGTGCTAGGGCTGTTCAAAATAGAGTTTAGCCTAAATTGATATACTTTTCATTTGCGGTATAGGGTGGGCAAACTCATATACAGTATATTCAGAAAACTAGATGTACTGTCTCACTCTGCAAGAACTGAACACATGCTGCTACCAGAAGTGAACTTTCAAAATAAAAGCATGAAGCTCACATATAATCTGCGCAAAGTTTTGGGGAAAAAAAAACAAAAAAAAACCATCTGTGAAAAGTGGCAGCTCATCATTAAGTCCAGTTCACAAAAATACACTCATTACCTCCACCAAAGAGGTAATGTTTTTACCAGGGTTTGTCTGTTTGTCTGTTTGTCTCTCTGTTTGTCTGTTACCAACATAACTCAAAAACTTATGAACAGATTTTGACCAAATTTTCAGGAAAGGTGTGAAATGGCACGGGCAACAGATGATTAGATTTTGGTGATGATCTGAGAGTGTATACCTCCACCAAGGGCTTTGTTTGTATTTGTGTAGCAGGATTACACAAAAACTACTGGATGGATTTGGATGAAATTTTCACCAGAGGTGGTTCTTGGTCTACAGAGGAACCCATTATATTTTGGTGATGATCTGACAATGCATACCTCAGCCAAGGCTCTTATCTTCTCACGGTGTGTTAGCAACAATACTCCAAAACTGAGGGACAATTTTTCATGCAATTTTCACCACAAGTGGCTATAGGCCTACACACAAACCCATTACATTCTGGAGGTCATCCATGAGAAACAGAAGGAGCCTTGCCGGAGGTATGCGCTCTATGAGTGCTATTCTAGTTTATACATATATTACAAATTGAGAAAGGGAATAATTATATTGGGACAGAATTTTTGACCCATATTGCTCAGACCTGATTTTAGCAAAAAATAAGTGTCACAAATGGACTTAGGGAAAGTGACAAGGAGAGAGCCCACACAAGAGGTTAACTAAAATTAAGTACAATTTGGGTAGGAAGAACAAATTTAAGTTTAACCATCAGGTTATTGTACTAGTTCATAATAACTACAATATCATGATTTGTATTTTAATTAAAAAACAGCCATTATCATCAAAACCAGACTGTCAATGATGGAAGAGCTCATACCCTCAAACCATATCGCATATGGAGACTACTATATGTCTCCCAACTGGCCTGGGGACACCTTGGTATCCTCTCTGAAGAGCTGGAGCAGGTGGCCACACTACCGTTCAAAAGTTTGGGGTCACCCAGACAATTATTTTGTGTTTTCCATGAAAAGTCACACTTATTTACCACCATGAGTTGTAAAATGAATAGAAAATATAGTCAAGACATTGACAAGGTTAGAAATAATGATTTGTATTTGAAATAATAATTTTTTCCTTCAAACTTTGCTTTCGTCAAAGAATCCTCCATTTGCAGCAATTACAGCATTGCAGACCTAACATGATTGCACAAGGGTTTTCTAATCATCCATTAGCCTTCTGACGCAATGAGCAAACACATTGTACCATTAGAACACTGGAGTGATAGTTGCTGGAAATGGGCCTCTATACACCTATCTAGATACTGCACCAAAAACCAGACATTTGCAGCTAGAATAGTCATTTACCACATTAGCAATGTATAGAGTGTATTTCTGATTAGTTTAAAGTTATCTTCATTGAAAAAAAGTGCTTTTCTTTCAAAAATAAGGAAATTTCTAAGTGACCCCAAACTTTTGAACGGTAGTGCAGGCAGAGGGAAGACTGGGCTTCTCTGCTTGAACTGCTTTCTCTGTGACTTGGACCTCTGTAAAAGTGGTAGAAAATGGATGGATGGGTGGATAATAATAATAACTAGAAAAGCACTCAGAGCACATACCTCTGCCAAGGCTCCTTCCGTTTCTCATGGATCACCTCCAAAATGTAATGGGTTTGTGTGTAGGCCTATAGCCACTTGTGGTGAAAATGGCATCAAAGTCTGTCCATCAGTTTTGTAGTATTGTTGCTAACACACTGTGAGAAGATAAGAGCCTTGGCTGAGGTATGCATTCTCAGATCATCACCAAAATATAATGGGTTCCTCTCTAGCCCAAGAACTACCTCTGGTGAAAATTTCGTCAAAATCCATTCATATGTTTTTGAGTTATGTTGGTAACAGACAGACAGACAAACCCCGGTAAAAACATTACCTCCTTGGCGGAGGTAATAATAATAATAATAATGATAATAATAAATCAGATTTCTATAGCACTTTTCAAGGACACTGAAAGACACTTTTCAAGGACACTGCAGCATCGTGCACTACCCCAACTTTTTCAGAGGGATGAGGAGTCAATGTACAGGGAAGAAGTTAGAGACCTGGAAGGCTGGTGCAGAGAGGACAATCTGGCGCTCAACGTGGACAAAACGAAAGAGATGATTATCGACTTCCGGCGGTCACGACCTGAACACGTCCCTCTCTGCATCAGCGGCCGTTTGGTGGAGAGAGTGGAGAACATCAAGTTCCTCGGAGTGCAGATCTCGCAGGACCTGACCTGGAGCAAGAATTCCTTGGGGATCAGGAAGCGGGCCCAGCAGAGACTGCACTTCTTGAGGAAACTCAAACAGGCCTCTCTCCCCATCTGCATCCTCAGGAACTTCTACAGAGGTGTGGTGGAGAGTGTTCTGACGTACTGCATTGCAACATGGTACTCCAGTTGCAGTATGTCAGACAAAAAAGCTCTGCAGAGGATAGTTAAGGGAGCTGAGAAAGTAATTGGAGTTTCCCTCCCCTCTGTTCAAGAACTTTTTCAGAGCCGTTGTAGGTGCAGGGCACTGAACATTGTTAAGGACCACTCTCACCCTCTGTACAAACACTTTGAACTGCTGCCATCTGGCAAACGATTCCGGAGCATCAGAGGCAGAACCACCAGACTGATCAACAGCTTCCTTCCACAAGCTGTTAGGATGCTGAACAGTTGATCCGGAATCCTTTCCACATATTACTGCACTTTATGGACATTATGTATATTATATGTATATTATAGTTTTAGTCAGTTTTAAGTATTTTTTTCTCTTAGCTACTTAGATTCACTTAGCCATTTTAATTGTTTTATATATACATAGGCAGTTATCATTTTAACTGCAACTGTAATAAGTTAACATTACTGTAATATCCAAATGTGTCTCAGGGATGTGTGAATGGCTGTTGGGGTTGGGGGGTGCGAGTGTGTTTTTAAATTATGTTCTTTTTACAATACGGATGCCTAGAGAAATGCAATTTCATCTTGCTTGCACTACAGTTGTATGCATAGCATCATGACAATAAAGGTTGATTGATTGATTGATTGATCATGCATGAGTTTGCAGAACAATGGGACAATGGCCTAGGAGTAGTAATACCCGCTTTAGACAGGCATGGAGATCACAGAGATCGTTTACAAATCTGGTCGATTTTTGAACTATCAATGATCTTCAGTGATCTCCACAGTTGCCAAGGTGCCCTGAAAGTTTTGACTCGGTCCAATATACACAAGGATCTCCCAAATGATCCCAAAGATCAAAAACTGCCCTAATCTCTCAATGATCTCTGTACTGTGTAAAGGGGCCCTTGCGATCTTTGTGAAATCAGAAATACCCAGATCTCCTGACCTCTGACAATGGCCTAGATGCTGAGCTCAACCTCAATGCAGACCCACCTGAGGATCATTGTGAGTGAATTTGGTGACCATCTGGGCAACTGTCTAGGAGGAGTAGCAATCCCCATAAAATGTGGACAGACGGACAACATACACTGCGCCATCACATTAGCTTTGCTGGAATGAGCTAATAATAAAAAGCTTTAAATATTTCCTTGTGTACCATCAATACCGAATGTAGGAAAGTTTGTTTTTTGGATATACATTGCAACACCCCCCCAACCCCCCTAAAAAAATCAAGCTAGCATGTAGCTAGTACGGCAGGGAGCACCAAACGCTGCACATTTTGGGTTTTGCAGGGTCCATAGAAGGTTGCAAAACAGTCCGCACACAGTCTTTAAGTTAGTGAACAGTTTTGTTGTAAAGATTCTTAAACAGATGCTAGCGTTGGTGAACCAAAAAGAACTTTAGCAACACGTGTTACAATCCTTTGCAAACATGTTACAACCGTTTGCAAAAAATACATTTGCATAAAAATTTAGAATTTTTTTAAATTTTGAATTTAAAAACTCAACTTAAAAAAAAAACTTTAAAAAACTGCCAAAGTGTGTGACAACATTTTGTGAACCCTGATAAACCCTGATGAAACCCAAAAAGTGCAACATTTGCCATTTTCACTCCTCTGTGAGATACGACGAAAAACACAGATATGTATGAAGAGCCAGAGCCCATGCTCCCTAGCTAAGACAACATATCCCCTTTTCTAACTAATCCCAACCCTAGTCTTTGGACATAGGGTGGATACTTGCATGCGCTGATTCCATCCATCCATCCATCCATCTTCTACCAGAGGTCCGGGTCGTGGAAGCAGCAGCCCAAGCAGAGAAGCCCAGACTTCCCTCTCCCCGGCCACCTGCTCCAGGTCTTCAGAGAGGATACCAAAACATTCCCAGGCCAGCTAGGAGACGTAGTCTCTCCAGCGTGTCCTGGGTCTGTCCCGGGGTCTCCTCCCAGTGGGACAAACCCGAAACACCTCAAGTGGGAGATGTCCAGGAGGCATCCTGATCAGATGCCCAAACCACCTCAACTGGCTCCTTTCAGTGTGGAGAAGCAATGGTTCTATTCTGAGCCTCTCCTGAATGACTGAACTCCTCACCCTTTCTCTAAGGGTGAGTCCAACAATCCTACAGAGAAAGTTCGTTTCAGCCACTTGTATCCGCAATCTCATTCTTTCGGTCATTACCCAAAGCTCAAGACCATAGGTGAGGGTAGGAACCTAGACTGACCGATAAATCGACAGCTTTGCCTTAGAACTCAGCTCCCTCTTCACCACAGCAGACCAGTACAACGTCCGCATCACTGCAGAGGCTGCTCCAATCCATCTGTCAATCTCTCTCTCCATTCTCCCCTCACTCGTGAATGAGACCCAAAGATACTTAAACTCCTCCACTTGGGGCAGGAGCTTGTCCTCAACCTGGAGAGGACAATCCACCTTTTTCAAGCTGAGCACTATGGACTTAGAGGTGCTGATTCTCGTCCCACCCGCTTCACACTCTGTGCCAAACCGTCCCAGCAAGACCTTCAGGTCATTGCTCGATGAAGCCAACAGGACGGCATCATCTGCAAACAGCAGAGATGAAATCATGTGGTTACTAAGCATGACACCCTCTGATCCTTAGCTGCGCCTAGATATACTATCCAAAACAATTATGAATAGGATCGGTGACAAAGGACAGCCCTGATGGAGTCCAACTCTCACTGGAAACGAGTTTGACAGGGTGTTGGCAATACGAACCAAACTCTTGCAACAGCCGTATAGGGACCGGATAGCTTGCAACAACAAGCCTGATACCCCATACTGCTGCAGAAAACCCACACAAGAAACCACGGGGGACGTGGTCGGATGCTTTCTCCATGTCCACAAAACACATGTGGACTGGTTGGGGAAACTCCCACAATCCCTCAAAGATTCTCAGCAGGGTAAAGAGTTGGTCCATTGTGCCATGGACAGGAAGAAAACCCCATTGCTTCTCCTGAATCCAAGGTTCAACCAGTGGTCGGACTCTCCTCTCCAGTACCCTGGCACAGACCTTCTCAAGGAGGCTGAGAAGTGTGATCCCTCTAAAGTTAGAACACACCCTCCGGTCCCCCTTTTTCAAAAAGAAGAACCACCACCCCGGTTTGCCATGCCAAAGGTACTGTCCCCGACCTCCACGCAATGTTGCAGAGGCGTGTCAGCCATGACAGCCCTACAACATCCAGAGCCTTGAGGTACTCAGGGCGAATCTCGTCCACCCCTGGGGCCCAGCCACCAAAGAGTTTTTTAACCACTTCGGCAACCTCAGCACCTGTGATGGGTGAGTCGTCCCCTCATCCTCAAGCCCTGCTTCCTCTGTGGAAGGCATGTCAGAGGGATTGAAGAGATCCTCGAAGTATTCCTTCCACCGCCTGATGATGCTCCCAATTGAATTCAGCAGCGCCCCATCCACACCATACACAGTGTGGATAGGGAGCTGCTTCCCCCTCCTGAGTCGCCGGACAGTTTGCCAGAATACCTTTGAGGCCGACTGAAAGTCCTTTTCCATGGCCTCACCAAACTCCTCCCACACCCGAGATTTTGCTTCAGAAACCACCCAAACTGTACTCCGTTTGGCCTGCCAGTACACCTCAGCTGCTTTGGGAGTCCCAAAAGTCAACCGAGCTCCATAGGATTCCCTCAGCTTGATTTTCCCACTCACCACTGGTGTCCACCATTTGGTTCAGGGGTTGCCACCATGAGATGCACCAACGACCTTGCAGCCGCAGCTCTGGCCAGCTGCTTCAACAATCGAGGTGGAAAACATGGCCCATTCAGACTCCATGTCTCCAGACTCCCTCGGAATGTGGTCAAAGTTCTTCCGGAGGTGGGAACTGAAGACCACCCGGACAGGGGCCTCAGTCAGACGTTCCCAGCACACCCTCACTACACGTTTAGGTCTACCGGGTCTGAGTGGCGTCCACCCCTGCCATCGGATCCAACTCACCACCAGGTGGTGATCAGCTGACTGCTCTGCACCTCTCTTTACTCGAGTGTCCAAGACATATGGTCGCAGGGGACAATAATAAAATCGATCATCGCCCTGTGACCTAGGGTGTCCTGGTGCCAGGTGCACATATGGACCCCCTTATGCTTGAACACGGTGTTCGTTATGGACAAACTGTGGTTGGCACAGAAGTCCAATAACTGAACACCATTCGGGTTCAGATCGGGCAGGCTGTTCCTCCCAATCACACCCCTCTAGGTTTCAATGTTGTTGTCCACATGTGCATTGAAGACCCCCAGTAGGACAATGAAGTCTCCAAGAAGAGTACTCTCCAGCACCCTAGACAGAGACTCCAAAAAGGGTGGGTTCTCTGAACCATCATTTTGTGCATCGGCACAAGTTAGAACCAGTTTCCCAACCCAAAGGCATAGGGACCCTTTCGTCCACCGCGGAGAACTCCAATGTCGAGGCAGCAAGGCAGGGGTGAGGGTGGGGGTACAAGAATACCAACCCCTGCTTGTTGCCTCTCGCCTGGGGCAACTCCAGAGTAGGCCACACTCCAGCCCCTCTCCAGGAAACTGGTTCCAGAACCGGAGCTGTGTATTAAGGTGAGCCCAACTATATCCAGCCGGTATCTCTCAACCTCATGCACCAGCTCCAGATCCTTCCCCACCAGAGAGGTAACATTCCACGTCCCAAAAGCCAGTTTCAGAAGCCAGAGATCAGACCGCCAAGGTCTCTGCCTTTGACCATCACCTGATCTGCATTGCACCGGACTCCCATGGTCCCTCCTGCAGGTGGTGAGCCCACTGGAGGGCTCACCACCAGATTCCACTAAAAGGCTGATTCCACTGAAATTTTAAAAAAAGCAACCAGAAACTGGTGACCATCTGGTAGCAGGGAACTGATCCCAACATAGCTATCTCTGGCTTACTAAGAGTATGGAGCATCTGTGGGCTTGATTATAATATCAAAATGAAACTGAAAAACACTGTCCTTCTGAAAAGTCAATATTTATATCATAAGAGAGGAAGACTCTGCATTACTCCCTTAGGAAACCAGAATAATGTTACTCAGTTTAATGAAGCAGCAAGTTAAGGATCTGTGAGGTGATTAATGTAGTCTATATTATTTTGTAAAGAGAGATACACACTGTTATGTTCAATCTACATTTACCAATAAAAACATTTGCTTTCAGATTAAAGTTCCATTTTGTTTTACCCATATTTACACTATAATCAAAACCAAAAACATAAATACTTCACTCAGCTAACCCAGTACACTTTGTTTATCAGCAGAAGAGTGCTGTGACCAGTTAGCCTTTTACAATCATAAAATTCACATTAGGCAACACCCTGTGACATAAAAAATACAAACTTAAATACCAATCATGCAACATTTACCAAATGATGTATTTTATCTGGATAGACCATATCATTTTCGAGAGAGTCCAAAATGAAAAGTTTACAGTGGCAGTGTTTTTCTCATAATGTCAAACACAAAACCACGAGTCATGCATTATGTTACAGTGTGTTTAGTTAAGTAGATAAATGTTTCATTGCTTTATTTGTCTGATTTTTTATGTTGGAACAAGTCCAGCACACAAAAGGCATTCCCCCTTTCTCCCCAAAAACACTGATAATAATGCAAACTATCTTCAGTATGGTGAGGTTTATTCCACATTGAGACACAACACAATCACAGTTAAGCTATGATTTTACCTATTAGTGGTAGGCCCGTTAATCATGAATAAATGCATGCCCTGTTGATCATAAACATTTTTTTATATCATGATTAGTCATGATTAATCACGGTGGAACAAAAAAGTGGAACTCTTAAATGTGCCTACTGTTCCAGTCGGAAAGTCAATGGGGCAACTCAGAACACAGAAGCATACACAAACTCCTCATTTTAATTAATTTGGGACATTCAAATCAGTTTGCTGGAGTATCACTGTCATACTATGTGGACATGTGGACCATGTCAATTCACAATCCTGACTTGAAGGCTGGAGAGAAGAGACCGATGGAAGAGGCTGCTGTGTGTGGCATATGGGTGGGACCTAGGTGGTCGCTGTTCGCCGCCACTGCTGAAGCAGATGCCTGGAGCTTCCAGGGTTCGGGTCTTGGACAATGTTGGTCTGGTGGTTTGTCTCTTTAAAAATGCTCTGCAATCCAAACGGTGCCTACTAAAACATGAAACAAATGGTACAGAACATTCCGTTGGCATTCCGTACAGAACATGTTCCATACATGTTCCATACGGGACATCTACCAATCCTGCCTGCTATTAGTGCTATGTCAATGTGCCTTTGTTATGAGCTGCAGTCCGCTCTTAGCACATAGCATGTTCCGTACATACACCGCGCATGTTTTAGACCTGACGGCTGTAAATAAACACAATAGCAATTTTCAACAATAAATACATGCAATAAGAAATTAAGGAACATACCAAAAGGTTTGTTGGTTGGCAGGTTGCCCGGTTGTGTCTGTGCATGAATCCATTAATGATTAAACCAAGTAGTCAGGAAAAAAAACACAAAAAAAACATGGTAGGGCCAGTTTAATTAAAAAATGCTTTATAAAGAAACTGTCCCTGTAAAATGACTATCTAAAAGATACATCACAAAAAGCAGTTTTTTTCAGGAGGTCCTGTTTTATTAAAAAAAAATGCTTTATAAAAATGTCTCTGATGCCTAGTATGCACGGAACATGTAGGGACCACTAGCATACGGAATGTTTCATACGGAATGCGGACAGAAGTAACGTAGCTTGACTGCTAGCATTCCATTAGGAAGTTTCCGTATCTAACATTACATGTACATGTTCGTAGCACACTTCACACCGTTAGCTAGTAGGACTTCTCTGTATGGAATGCATACAGAACAAATACAGCAGGACCACTAGTGTCACGTAAGGAAGGTTCCATATCTAATGTTACATGTACATGTTCGTAGCACACTTGTAATACTACTATACGTACAGGACATACAGGAGAACTGAAATGGTGTTTCTCTCTCTCTTCAGTGGTGTGCACAATATAAAAAAGAAAAGGAATAAGGCTGGAATAAAGTAAACAACAATAATGTTAGCATTGGTTACAGGCACATCTCTAAACTGCTGAATGTTCCAGTGAGCACTGTTACAGGGTTTCCTATGGTAACATGCCACACTGGGAATTATGCCACCATGCCAAGGAAATATAAATTTAATAAAAAATATGAAGGACTGATGCTCCCCAAGTGTGCACACGAACAACGCACGTGAACATCATCCGTGTGGAGTTCGGCAGCATGCCGCCCGCATGACCGTTCCTCCCAGTCAGCAGGCAGAGTGTCTCGCTAGCGTCACTGTCCAAGAGAAGCATGAGCTTGTTAAAGTACTTTAAATGCGGAAAAAAGCAGAAGAGGTATGTAAACAGTGGAGGCATTTATCGTGGAACAATAATGAAGAGTCGCTTAGCAAACAGGTGGGGTTTGGCTTCATATGCAGGCTAATTGAGGGAAAGGCAACAGTGACTGATGAATTGCTGAGGATTTACTTCACCAGCCACTACAATATTAACTAATTCATGTTCATTATTATGTACCTGGTAAATTAAGGTGACCGAAATTCACGAAGTCAATGACTTTAATCTGTCAACAGCCTTCAGACAAACTAAACGTGCCAACATTTGGATTTCAAAATAAGGGAGGCTTTTCTTCCTGTCTGGTTGGTAAGGAAAGTTCTAAAAAACTATAAATATATAGAAATATTATAACAGAAATAACTACATCTTTGGCAATTTAAGTTAATTTATTTCATTAAATATAATTTTTTTTCCTTTGAAATCAAAATTAAATTATTGTTCTGACTATGCAAAATTATGGTGTAAATTGTATAAGGAAAAAAAGTCAAAATTTTGCCACAATATGTTTCAAATTTATATTAAAAAAACAGTAATTTTTATAAAAAAGGACAAAAATTAGCTATAAAATAATCCAGAAGTTTAAAATAAAGTCTCAAATATACAGGGAAAGTCAATTTTACAAGAGGAAATTACAAATGAGGAAAATGGTTGCAAATTTATATAGATTTACAGAGAAAAGTAGAAAACTATAAGAAAATTGTTATAAGTTTAGGAGAAAAACCTCAAACCTTCAAGATTGAAGTCATTACTCAAGTTTTTAAGTAGGTACTCGTTGTATCCTTAACTCAACTAGAAATTTGTGCTTGTCTACTTTAATGATTAATTTCAAAGCACTGCTTTTACATGAGTAAAATTTCTGGCTACTATACCCACCTCTGATCATATAATTTAAGTATGCATGAGTAAATTACTATTATGAATGTTTTTTTCCCTTCTCTTTCCAACTCTTTCTCAATGGAAAAAAAATGGAATAAAAATATAAAAAATACACATATTTTTGTCATTTATGCAAACCATGACAAAAAAATCCTGCAGGACAAAATGTGACGCTTGGTATTTTCTAACCTGTCTGTACACCACCACAGAGAGAGAAAACCTGAATTAGACAGGGCTCAGAGAGGGAAAGATGAGACAGACAAGATGAGCCAAGGAGAGGAAAGTGTTCAGGCAGAGGGTCCAGGAGAGGTGAGAGTAGAGGAAGGAGAGAAGGCTAACACCA
This sequence comes from Pholidichthys leucotaenia, assembly GCA_020510985.1. Classification (NCBI taxonomy): domain Eukaryota; kingdom Metazoa; phylum Chordata; class Actinopteri; order Cichliformes; family Pholidichthyidae; genus Pholidichthys; species Pholidichthys leucotaenia. The sequence goes on along the minus strand of CM035845.1, from coordinate 249,907,488 downwards.
ACAAAAAGTCAAAAAACAGGACATCTGGGTGGGACCCCAACGGGCCCAATATTCCAACATTCAAGCCCTGGTTGTACAGTTCTTTAAATGGTAAGTTCAATATGCAAAGTTACTGTGCAAAAATAAAAAAAAGAAGTATAAAATTAACATATTACAATAATAGTGTCATGTGTTTTCTGCCACCCCCCACACATACACACACCCCGAAAAATACGTTGCCACTGTGCCAAGGTCATTAAGCCAGAGGAAACACTGGATGAAGTCATCATTCAGAAGTGGAAAGAACATCATTTTCCATAAACCGGCCACAACCAGGAGTTCCTCAAGTTTTCTGACAGAGGAGTCAAAAGAATTATCAGAAGAGTTATCCAAAAGCTAAAGACCACTCATGGAGAGCTCCAAAAAGACCTGGCGTTAGCAGGCACTGCTGTTTCAAAGAAAACAACAAGTAATGCACTCAACTGACATGGGCTCTATGCCCACTCACCTCGCAAGACTCCATTGCTGAAGAAAAAGCATGCTGAAGCTTGTTTACAGTTTGCTGCACAACATTTGGGTAAGCCAGTAAAATACTGGGAGAATATAATCTGGTCAGATGAGACCAAAATTGAACTTTTTGGATGCCACAACATACAGCATGTTTGGAGGAGAAATGGCACTGCACATCAGCCCAATAACACCATACCAACAGTGAAGTTTGGAGGTGGGAGAATCATGGTAGCATGACTGTTTAGTTTAGCATGTATCTCTACCAACCAGTTAGTACATGAGTAAGTGTGACACCTACTGGCCAGGAGGTAAGAATGTTGTCTCTATCACCTTTAAAGTGTGTACCCTCTATCGAGGCTAACACCTTTCACATTATATAGAAGCTGGGAACTGACTAGTAAATCTGACTGGGTGGTGTGTGTATTTACACAAATAACTGGTGTAATAATGCTCAAGTAGTTGCTAGTTGTTTGCACGTGCAGTTAAGTATTTCTGCAGTACTTGTGAGGTTTTTTTTGGAGAATATTCTGGATAGTTGAAGTCAATATTGACATACTGAAAGCTTTAAATAAACCTGCACTTGCAGAAAGCAAGTATATTTGTCCACTCCTGTGTTCACAAGAGTACAAAAAAACTTGAAATATGACAAGTTTAAGGTGCATTACATAGAGAAAAAAAAGTTCACTTTTAATTAATAGCAAATAAACAAAATTTTGGGGGGTGATTAAAAATTTTCATCGTCTCCCACAACTAGTATGTATTATAATAAACACATTAAGTACTATTAGCATAAACATCAAGCTGAGATTTCTAACATACACTATCAACTAGAGATATGATGTGGTTGTTAGGGACATAACAGCACAGTAAATGGCAGCTAGCACAATGTTTTCATTTTACACTTCTAATAGGGTAAATCATGAAGGGACATTTTCTATATTAACAGAAAAGGAAGAAGAATTTCAACCGTCTGTGGTTACATGAGCACCAGATGCCCTACTGACAATACTAAGGCAAGCCCATCATGGATCACAGACGCTCTTCTTTTCCCCCCTTTAAGACACACACACACGCACGCACGCACACACACACGCAGCTTATACAACAGAGCACCAGAGAAACACACATGCACACAGTCCCAATTTGGCAGCCACCAACTCCAGCCTGGGGACTCTGAAGCTATGTGGTGTTGATAGGTTAGTGCTGTTTTGCTTTCACACATTAGAAAAAAATGTGCTCTTCTGAATATCGGTGCCACCTGCTTCTTCCATGAAATAGGCTAATTAAGTATATTCAGGGAAAAGCTTACTTATCTACACCGTCCTACCACTGGCTGCAGTTACACTATTGACTGTGCAAAGACACTCTGTATTAAGAGTGGGCCATCTATTCAGGAAAAAGAAAAAAATCCCTGGGGGCATCAATAGAATCCAAAATTGGCCTCAGTCAGAGATGCTTTTTTCCCATTGAACTGATGTATTTATTATAATTTGATGCCACTTTGAAATTTTAATATGTTTGTCTGTACAAAAGCAAGTCCACAACAAGACAGTCTGGCCAAGTTCTGTTGCTGTTTGCCAAATAAACTAAACTCAGTGTTTGTTGGGGAGTGCAAACACCAGTTTTTTTATGCTGGTAAAGCTGCATTGGGCACTTTTGTTCTTTGACAGCCCCATGTGGCAAATACGATAAAGCAATGTTTGGATGGACACAAAATGTATATGAGGTTGGGAAGAGAACGACTACTAGAATTTAAAAGTAAAATGTGTTGTTTTTCTTTACTGCTGAAGTGGGAGATGGTGAAAAACAGTTTTTGGTAGAAGAGTAAGTACAGATTTTGGGTGAGTTTGAGCCATATTTAACTGCTGGTGGGGTTGGGGTTTGTATCGCGCTTTAAAGTTTTTAATCTGTTGAAGCATGAGTGAGTGTGCAGTGCCACTTACTGTGCAGCTAAATATTGAGCCAGATACAGGGCTGAAGTTAATTTGCAGCATATTCTGTTCATGCTGATAAAGACAGGCTTATTTCTACTTAAAGCAGTGACTGAAAAAATATAAATCACGGCTTTTGGTATGAAAAAGACACAATTATGAGTTTACAGACAATCTGAGCAACTCGGTCTGTTTAATGATTCCAGAATACTACTCATCTGCTGATATTTGTTTGAATATTGAGTGACAGCAGAGCAGGTGTAAATAAAACAGTGAAGAAAGAGGAAACAAGAGCACTCTGAGGTGAGTGCAACATCCCTCGCCTTTGTCCTCTTTGAAGATCCCAGTATCTTCCTGAAGAAGTTTTCAACGTGTTCATATAATTACTGGGGCAGAACCAAATTATGATAAGCCCATCATTCAGGAATATACAACAAAAATAGTTTTACAATGTGAATTTATCATGAGACTTTCATTAGTCAACACAAGCAGCATCAGTCAAACAAAGTGAAATAAGCATATCACGTTATGGGGCAAAATTATTAACTGAGGTAAAAAATAACATTGTAAGTCAGGGGCTACAACTAGGGGTGGGGGAAATAATCCTTTCTTTGATGTATCGCGACTGGTACGCAAACGATTCTGAATCGATGAATAAATGTCAAGATTCCAATTCATAAATATTAATTTTTAACGTAGTAAATTTTGACGGAACGAAAAAAGTGGAACCCGGAAATGCAAAACTGGAGCGTCAGACAGTTTATGGTGTAACATGCAATATTTCCAGCCTGTTGCTGAGTGTGACCATGATCTCTATCAGTGTGACTGCAAGCAAACCGATCCAAAACTCCCAAAACACAAAACCACACCAGAGGCCCCCGCACCCCCCCCAGCCTTCGGTGCCCTCTGGACTGGTTCCATCAGCTGCTGCTTGCGGTGTCCCGGGTTCAGCGGGCGATCCAGTGGCTCATCTGGCTGCGAGGCGGATGAAGGAAAAACAGTTGAGCCGGTAACGGCGCGACCCTCAGCACCCTGCCGAGCTTTGCTTGGAGGAGATGGCAGCAGAAGCCGGGGCCTGGTGAAAGCTGACTGGTGGACCACTTCAGCAACATATTAGCAGTGACCCATGAATTTACTTCCCATGTATTTTAAAAAAACAAATGGAACAGAGAGCTTGGGGAGGACCGCTCCCTGCCCAAGCTCTCGGTTCCATTTGTTTTATTAAAATACATGGGAAGTAAATTCACGGGTCATTGCTAATATGTTACTTAAAAAGTATGAGGTTGTCACATATAGAGGGCCAGAAGTGACAAAATAAAGTGAATAAATACACTATAAGGCTGACAGATAAAATAAATCCATGAACACACTGAAGCACAGGAATCATGAAATAATTAAATATATATGGTGAAATAATTGCGTGTTTAAATGAATTAAACAATAATTTAAGTAATACTTGTATACATATTTAAGAAATTAAAGATTTATTTCCAGTTGTTTAATGAAAGAGTGCTTTGTTTCCAATTATAAATAATTCATCATACATTTGTGTAATTAATTAATCGTGGATTTATTTATTTCATTTAGTCATTGCTGACCCTCAATAGTCACACAGTGGGAGCAAAACAAGTCCTGGATGGGAAAAAAAAAAGATGCCTTGCGATGCATCAAGAATCGCAATTGGCTCAAATTGTGAGGTGCCTAAAGAGGTTTCAAAACATCTGGAACAAAACTGTAGGGGGAGTTGATCTCACACAAAAAAAAGATACCTATTGTGGGACAGATGCACAGATGGACAATCTTAAAATTAAGTAGGAAAGAAGAGGAAAAAAGAGCTATACATTATATAATACACATACTATGTATATAAAGTATATACGTCGCCCGCGACAGACTGCTATGATGATGATGACCAGCTAGTCCGCATCTGTGCCAGACAAGGTTCAGGCAGTAAATTAACACTTTTTCATGCTTAGAGCAGTCAATCATTTCTTACTACTTGCAGTTTTTTTTTCCATGTGTGAGAACAGCTCACATGCAACTGTTAACATGGAACTGCTGCCATGATTATGATCTTTCTCTAACTTATCTGAGCAGTTTTATTTGCCCAGTCTTACCCATATACATGCCCAAGACGACCTAGATTGTGACATTATTCCTCGTAGTACAACATGTCTGCATCTTTTCAGAAAATTCAGTAGATCTACCAAAGTCTTTAAAAAGCACCGACTAGACTCGTGTGGGCCGGTTAAAGTGACTACACATGAGAAAAAGAAAATCCATTGTTGATGTCTTTTCGACTCATTAAATCAGCAGCTGCAGCAACTAATGGACCACGGACCTGATGGTGCACAAGTCTCCTGAAAAACACTTTGTCTAACTATGTTGCTGTCATAATTGAAATCAATATCAGTACAGTTTGGGTGGACGGGAGGACGTGCAATTTCTTCTATCTGGCCTGTGCTCGCAAGTGACAGTGAACAGCCATGTGTGCGAATGCTCACTAAACAAAAGAGGGAAGCCTGTATATTACGGTTAGCCTGAGTCTCAGAGATTACACCTGAGTTCTGCCAAGACAGCTGGCACAGTGGCTGCGGTTTCTCTCACTGGGATCCAGGAAAAGAAACAAAATCTTTCGAGAATAAAACATTTTCTGGGCACTTTGGTTTCATTGTGGAGAACCTTTTTGTGCCTTCCAAAAGCAATATGTTGAACAGGAAGGTAAAAAATTTTGAATCCCACATGGGCAAGAGTGTTTCATGACTGCCTGCTCATAATCTGTATTCGAATCCTGCATAACTGGGCGAACCGATTTAGTCAGACTGTGTCTTCACAAAGGAAAAATGGCAGCTAGTGGTTCCACCTTGCATGCAGAATGTCTATTTTTTAGGGGAATGTTAATGTGATCTTTGCAGAATGTGCAAGGATGTCCATGACACTGGGCATGAATGTGTATAAATGTTCAATAGTGGTCAGAGAGGCCGCTGGTGTGAATTGGCAGCCACGTTTCCATCAGCCTGCCCCAGGGCAGCTGTGGCCACAGTAGTGGCTTACCACTATCATCGTCTGTGCACTGAATGAATTATGTATCCATTGTAAAGTGTCTTTGAGTGTCTATGAAAAGCACTATATAAATCTGATGCATTATTATTATTATTATTATTATGTGGTGAATTTCCATTGGAACAATCCACATATGACAAATATTAATATCTTGGTGCTTTCTTGACATTCCCCCTATACACCGTAAAAACTAACAATACTAACTGTAGAAGAGCTTGGAATAACGAGGCGATGTGACTTATAAACCAAAGTTTATTATCAGCTTCGCTCCTCTAACAAGTCTCATCTAGTGCAGCAGCAGAAGAAGTAAGAGATCGAACACATTCGGCTCTACATACTTATACTCACACATAACAAAAGACATGCATATCAAAGCTGACATCCCTCATTATCTTAATCCCCCTCCTTTGTCTTGATACCCCTCCACCTGGCCCTGGGAGGTCAGGGCGACCTATCTGGTCTCCACCGCAGCGCCTCGGATGCTCTTTGATCTTCACTGGCGGTTGAGACCTTTTGTCCTGTTCTGAGGTGTGAAGTCGCTTTACATATGTAATCACCAAACATTCTCACATGCTTATACTTATACATATGCAGGTTATGGGATATATGATTAATATAGACCACACTAACAACATTAAATTTTCAATACTACTTAATAAAAGAAGTTTATTTCTATAAATTTAATATTACTCAAAAATATACATTTGTACTAGTAACTCAGCTGCTGAGTGCTCTTGCATTTTAGGGGCATTTTAAGTACTGGTGACATAATTCCAGTTTGTTGCATTTTCTCATTTCATCCAAGTTATCTTCAATATAACTTCAGTAGAGCATCAACTGTACAACAGTACAATTGACGCTGGCACACGTCAAATAGGTTCATTTTGTCTTCTTTTAATTATTTATCTTTTGTTCATATAAAAGACAAAAAATAAAATAGAAAGATGTCTTTACCTTCTTTACATGTTTCAGCTGCACTGCAGCCTTCTTCAGGCTTCGTCAGACGAAGGCTGCAGTGCAGCTGAAACATGTAAAGTTGTAGATGCAGATGATCACAACAGTCTGTTGTAGATGCAGTACAGATGGCCCCTTGCATCTGTCCCTACCAGCTCCGTTTGTGTTTTGCAGCGGCATGGATAAGAACAGAGTTTGAAATACAAGATTGTGTGAGAATTATACAAAGTAATGCGAGATCTCGAGAAAGACCTGAGAGTGACCAAGATGAACCGATCGTGATCATGTGAAAACAACAAGGAAGTGTGATGTAGCGGCTCTCCACCTGGATTTCTGGGCTGTAAATAAAACGTAAGTAGCCCGTTGCTTTTAATTCTATGAAGTGTTTGCATGTTAAGTCAAGTTTTTACTTTCTCTGACACAGTAGTGGAGGAGTAGACCTCAGAAAATAACTGACGATCCTTAAATAAGATAAGATAAGCCTTTATTAGTCCCACAATGGGGAAATTCCAGGATTGCAACAGCACAGGGATAGCAACACTCAGAGCAACAATCAGAAGGCAAGAAAAAAACAAGAACAGCTAGTATACATATGTACATATTACTATAAATATATATATATACAATATATATACATATATATATATATATATATATATATATATATATATATATATATAGACACACAGTGCAGAGCATTATGGTTGGTGAATGTGCAGCAGAAAGTCTAAGCTCTCTCTCCCTCCGCGGGTGCGGCGGGCCAGCTGGATGTCTTTGGGCATGATGGTGGTGACCCTCTTGGCGTGGATGGCGTACAGGTTGGTGTCCACGAAGAGACCTACCAGGTAGGCCTTGCTGGCCTCCTGCAGAGCCATGACGGCGGAGCTCTGGAAGCGCAGGTCGGTCTTGAAGTCCTGAACGATCTCCCTCACCAGACGCTGGAAGGGCAGCTTACAGATGAGCAGCTCCGTGGATTTCTGGTAGCGACGGATCTCTCTCAGAGCCACGGTACCGGGCCTGTAACGGTGAGGCTTCTTCACTCCACCGGTTGCCAGAGCGCTTTTTCGAGCAGCCTTGGTGGCTAGCTGCTTCCTGGGGGGCTTTTTCCTCCAGTAGATTTATGGGCGGTCTGCTTGGTTCTTGCCATCGCTCTTTATTAATCTGTCTTATATTTCTTGCACGCCGCCTAAACTCCAGCCCGGCACCCGCGTCGTTTTCGCCACAGATCCTCGGCATGTCAAGCTTCTCCGTTAGCACTGGGTGGCAGTTGGAGCTAGCTAGCCAGCTAGCTAGCTCTTCCCTGCTGTATCGTCCCCCGCTGCAAACAGTGGCTCCGTCCGCCGACTCGGGAGACCCTTGGGGCGATCTGTGTGTCCGTGATATATATGTAGAGTGAAAGGTGTAGAAAGAAGAAGGAAGATAAGAAAAGGGCAGTTGCAAACGGCAGCCAACTCATGTGGCGCCGCCGGTCCAGCGGAACCGGAGTAAATAGTTTTTAATGAACAAATGGCTATTAAACATGGCGAGATACCATGGGATTTCCTTGCGGATTGGATTCAGCATCTGTCAAAAATAGACTCCTTGCGTTTCATTAGCAAATCAGACAAACCAACCCCCGCCTGTGGTGACCGGCACACCCCCTCACAGGGAGGGACAAAACAGGGAAGACCCACCAGAACTCATCAGTTTTTCCAGTGTTTGTACAAACGGCAACAACTGTGATAATATAACAAAGCTAACATTTTTTTTTTTTTTTGTATTTCTGAAGTGTTTCACATCCCTCTAATAAATAAATGATCTGGAAGCAATATTCTTACATTTATCAGTGCATGAGAATGCATGTTTTTGCCTGTGGTGTCTTAATCAGATAAAAGAAAGACCCTGCTTCACTAAATACTTATTAGAATTGGGCTGCAAAAGCAGGTCTCAAATGGTGACATCATAATTGTCCCTATTATCTCCAATTTTGGGAGGATTTAAACAGAGCATCTCATATCCTGGACAACAAACAGACTCAACACATTTGGGAAATAAAAACATAAGCACGTACTTACAAACACCCAATTAAAACAGCCACAAAAGAGGACTTATTAGCTTAACATGGGATAACTCCCCTCCTCAGAGAGAGTAATCAAGAAGCGGATTAGGAAAACAGTTCGGCAGAGCCCAAACACGCAGTAAGCATTTACAATTTTAAATTTAAAATGTTAGTTTATTCATGCCACAATATCAAGGTCAGCCTGTTGTAGATGCTGGACCATCCTGCAGTTATAGCTCATAAGACTGCTAACCTGCCTAAGCTTCTCAACACCACTACTGCTGCTGCAAACCCCTGTACAACCCACCTTCAACCAAGATCTATGTATTAATATATTAATAAGGACTTTACAGCATACTTTGTAGTTAATAAATTATTAGTTATAAGATTATAAAAACAGTGTTAACAAGGCAGTCAGGGACAGTGGACTTCACTAGCTGGGCCCTCATTTTTTTTTTTTTTTACAGGTGTGGAAACAAAAGCAGACGCATGAATCATGTTACTTTGTAATCTCCTCTGAGGGTAAAGTAAGCAAATACCCTTCTTAACCCAGATACTTATAACAGCAAGGACACAATAATAGCACATTATGGCAGCAGTTGGTTCATGAAATACCAGGATTCATACAAGGAAGCTGTAGAAGAACAACAAGCATCTGTTGTGTAAATTCATGTTCTATTTTACCTAAGTTTATTCTAGTGTGTAGAGAGGTCAGTGAGAGCTAAGCGTGTCATCAGCCCTCCTACCACTGAACAAAAAATACTGTTCCTTTATCAAAAGGTACAGAAGCAAGGTGTCGCCTGACTCATCGCAGTTATGAGGCAAAATATCCACATTTCATTTGACATACGTATTTTTATTCCCAGAAGGGCAGCCGCCCACAGACCAAACAGAGGACCACTCTTGTAGGTATAATGGACCAACACAAAGCAGGCAAAAGCCTGTATAAGGAGGACAAATCTGCTCATATCAGATTGCTTTAGCACATACGTAATCCCCTGAGGATATCGGGTGAGGCGGCAAAAGCTGCACAAGACCTCTGTGTGTGAATATGTGGAACATTAGCTCTTAAGAATGTTACATTTTGCCGAGCCACGTCATGATGTTACACATCTGAGTTATCTCTCCAAGTGTGCAGCCACTGCCATCCCCCTCTCCTCCTGCTTCTGATCCTGGCCCTCCAGCTCTTGGCTGGTCACCAGAGGACGCTCTCTCTCTCTCTCTCTGTCACCCCCACCCACCCCACCCACCCAATCAGAAGCTGGCCCAAAAGGCCAATGTGAGACCAAAGGCAGAGCAGAGGAAGCATCGTCAAACCAAGGTCACGCTCCGGGCAGAGAAGGGACTCTGTCATCTCTGTCCAACCTGGATGCACAGTCACATAAACAAAGCCAGAAGGAAACCAATATGGCCACCTGTTCAGCTGCAAATGTAGCAAGGGCAATTAGTTCAACCAGGAAACACACACACATGCTGCCAAGGCAATGATCATGACAGTGAAGAGTTTGCAGGGTTTATATTTATTGTGGAACTGGATTTTGTGCAGGGGCATCTAGAAAAATGTAAAGGTCAGTCCTCTGTAGACTGAAAATGTCAGGAACTGAAATAAACTTATAAAGAAAAGGCATCAGACAATCTTGAAAATAAAATTGAATGTTTTTCCTTGAAGTCACTAAAGAAAATTAATTTCTCCTGTGTCTGTTGGCAGTTTGAAATTGTGGAAAAGAGACTCAGTAAACACTAAGTGATCCTCTGTGTTGAGGTTAAATTCAGAGCTAATCTGATGACTGTTAAAATCACTGTGCTTAACAGCAACTCCGAAAGGTGCATTTAAATCTAAAGCAGGTGTCTCTTGGGTGCCAGGCTGTCACAAATTGCTGAACATGTTGCTGCCGTTGGTAATCCATATGCTGGTGCTTGAATGTGGTCGACTTTTTTAGCTGCTGAAACGTGACAGGACTGGAAGGAGAATTAAGAAAACAGGAGAAAGGAGGTTTGATTTTTTTCCCTCCTCAGCTTTAAAGTACACAGCTGTTGACGGAGAAACAGCTGGATGCTAACAGCACTGGCTGCACTCTGTCCGGACATGTGCTGCTGAAGCACTGAGGCATCAGCCAGGGGAGGGAAAACGAAAGGCAAAATCTCTTGGTTCAAACTTCTATTACTCAGTGACAGGCACTCAGAAAAAATAACAGTGTAACCTTTCAATAAAGAGCAGTTTGCACTCAAGTCTACTTTGGGTATGTTACTTTAGGTATTTCAGGGGACAAATCACTGGATTTGAAAGATGTTAACATCCAAATATTTCCTGATACCTTGTGTTGAACCTAGATCCACACACTGAGCAACAGTGACACAGAGTCCAACACGTACTACTCTGTGGCTTTAAAGTGAGGTAGTCGGATACCCAAAAGCCGATGGTGTATAGAACACGTATATTAGGATTTGTATGTGAAATTTCGGCATCAAAACTGCTCCCGTTTAGCTGTAGTTAATATTCAAAAATGATATTTTCGGGACGAAAGAATTCAAGCGTCCCTGCATTTGTTTACTTCTCGGGGTCGCCGCCGGTGAGTGAACCGTGTGCAAAATGCAATCGTGTTGTTAATATAGCACATTTTTTGTGGAAATGTTACTATTATTAGTTGTGAAATGTGTTATAAAACAATTAGACGACGATACTATGGCTCTTCCTGCTGTTCCTGTTTCACTGTTTTTTTTCCGGATGTAAAATACGGGATCCCTACGGCCCATCGGTGCATGAAGTATCCTGGCCGATGTAAACAGCCACGGACCAAAAAACGTACATTTGCTCATGGAACAGGTCATTCACACTCACAGACAATCGGGCTATATGTGTCTATAGGATTTTCTTTCCATGCATGCAAAAAAAATTTTTTTTCCCGGATCCAACTACCTCACTTAAAACCTCTTGCACTCCGGGATACCGCGGGCGGTCACGTCTCTGCGTCCTAGTGCGTCCTCGTGCGTCCTAGTGCGCACTGTGCGTCTCAGTGCACACTGAAAAAAGAAAAGCTGCATTTCCGTTCTTCCACTACAGACACAGCCGCGAACAGAAAGCCAAAGGAGTGTTTTGATTGGTTTAGATTTGATTGACCTCTCATTCGACTAATAAGAGCCTTGAATTGGGTTTCTGAAACCTTGAAGAACCAATGACTGAAAACCTAGCAAGAAGGACCCGCCTACCAACGACTGCGAATACAACGAGCCAAGTGAAGCAGAGAAGTTCGACGACTGAAAGCGTGCATCCCGTGCGTAAAATCTGTTTTGTGTAAGCCGCTGTGTGTAATGGTAGCGTTCGCCAGTCTTTTTTTATTACTACTGTTCTTATTTGTTTTGAAAAATCGTTTGCCAAAACCGCAATCATGGAAGCGCAAAACCGCAATAATGGAATCATGGTTTGACCGGGTTGCGTGACCAGAACCACGAGTCGTAACAAGCGGACCAGCTTCATGTTCGTCTGACAATGAGGAACAGATGTTCACCAACGACACTGCTGTTGTGGACAGGTAAGTGTTATAAGCTAAATTATTCTTTATCACTGAAAATAGTAATAAAAATGACTTTTGACCGATCGGTAATTACAACTGTGCGTCATCGCCACATGACGGACCATTGACGGACCGTTTTTTTTGTGCGCCGCGCTCCTCTGTAGCGGGGGGGGGAGTTGCTATCCTCTACATTGCAGATATTTTAGTATAATTTTTATTGCACTGTAGGTTATTTTTTCTTGTAAAAAAAAAAAGGCCACATTTTTTACGTGGCATGCTTCTTTGTGTGCGGGGGGCTTGTTTGTTCATTCATTCATTCATGAATGAATAAACAACTCCCCCCCCCCACATACACACAGCCCTGAGTGTCACCTTTCATTAGAGCCCAAGATGAAGCTTCTATATTGAATCATTCAAAAGTTACAGACGTTTTTCCAAACTGTGCCATTTGGCACAATTTGGCACAGTTCAAAAATGCCTGGGAACAACCTGAGAAAAAAGCTGTGTAATATATTCATTTTTTGTGATATTGTTACAAAGTTTTGACCTCAGCTGGATAACACTTAGTTCTACATTTCTGTTGCATTTTCCAGCCAGTATCTGACAGCTGTGTGTTATTTGCAAGCATTTGTATCTAAAAAAACACCCAGGCAAACTTTATTTTCTTCAAGTTCAGTATGTTTAGATGACTGTTACTCAGTGGCAGGAGCACTTAGAGAGATTATGACTGTTTTTCCAAAAAATTCAAAGTGTTTTCTTTTAAATGAGACCAACCCCATGAAGATGCTGCAAAGGGTTGAAGAACAGCTTTTGATTTACTTTGGGTACGTTATTTCTAGGCGTTTTTAGGGAAATTGACCAGAGTGCAAGGGGTTAACTGCCGCAGCTGCTAAATCACCAGTTACATGTAAAGCTGTAAATTATAGATGAATAAACAGCTATTTAACTGTTAAACTCATGGGTGGATATTTCATGTCACTGTTGGGGTGGGGGTAGGCAATATTCTCTCAAGAGTAAAGGTTGAAGGGGACACTACAGGTGTTATTGGAATCAAGATGAACAGAGAACATTTAAACAATTAAACAGAATAAAAATGTAACCAGCCTCCATACGAATGTAGCAAATTTAAAAGAAAAAAGTGTCAAATTTACAAGATAAAGTTGCAGATTCTTCTTCTTTCTCTTTTGGCTGGTCCCTTTCGGGGTCACCACAGCGTGTCATCATCACCTGATATGGCGATCATCCGCATGTCAATTTGGCAAGGGTTTTTATGCTGGATGCCCTTCTTGATGCAACCCTGCCCATTTATCCGGGCCTGGGGTGACCCTGCGGCTGGGTAATCATAAATGATGCAAAAACATTTTCGACTGGTGGGGTGCTGCAGTAAATTTTCAATGTAAGAAGGGTGCCGTGGCTCAAAAAAGGTTGAAAAACACTGGTTAAAACTATACCTGCTCATGCTGTCACTCCTATGTACTAATACCACACAAGAAAAGACAACAGACATAAAAGGGATTTAAAGAATGGCTCTCTGCTGAGTTTCCTTCTGAACAACAGAAGATCACATCTGCTCCACAGAATCTTCCATTTCATCTCCACCTTATTCCTGCATCTGAAGTCTTTGCATGCAAAGGAAATGTCACTTGAAATATTCAATTATTTCTTTCATCTGATTATGAATCAAGACGCCCTACAGTTTGAAGTTTGCTGATCTATATCACGCAGGACTTAAAGGTTCATTCCATGGGTGAAAAGTTTTTTCATGCGTAAACGTGAACATTTACACATTACTCATAGGTAATCATTTCAATTCACTACCTCCGTCTATCAGTGGAGAGTCATTAAAATGGCACTGAGTACGACCAACACTGTGGCAGTGGATAAACAAATCAACGTAGGGTTTCCTCTGGTAACATTTCTGGGTGGCGGCCCACCACGCCAGAAAAATTTCCGCTGCGCTTATGAGGAGATATAAATTTAAGAAAAATATATGAAGCAATGACTTTCCGCAAACGCGCACATGAACAACATATGTGACTGTCATCTGTGCAGAGTTGAGAAGCGCCTCGCCCACGCAAGCTTTCCAGTCAGTCACCAGGCAGAGTGTCTCGCTAGTGTGACTGTCCGAGGGAAACATAAGTTCGTTAAAGTACTTTAAACGTGGAAAAACTCAGAAGAAATATGTAAGCACTGGCGTTTATCATGGTTTTAACCCACTGGAAATGGGAGCTGTCATATCCGGCTCTAGGGAGCCGGGCAATCAGAGCCAGGGACAAGCCAGTGAGTCGAGATGGTTTATTTTGGGTAAGGGATAAGGGATGAGGAGAGCACAGATACTCATGCAGAGGTACACTCACAGGTTGCACAGCGCAGAGGTAAGCAGCTCGTACCGGACGTGGGGGTAGCAAGACGTACATCCTCACAGCGGGATACAAACACAGGAATGCTGCAAGGGGAGTTGAGGCTGACACCAGACGAAGGGGCTTCAGCCTAGCAGTGCTTATGTCGCAGCCCCGAGTCATCGAGGCTGCTCCTATTTATCCTCATTGGCAGCGCCCCAGCTGATGAAGACTAATTGGCCCCAGCCGTCCATAATGCTGCCAGCTGGGGGCCAGCTGAGACGCTGCTCAATGGGAGGCAGGGATGAGGGAAAACATGGGCTCAGTGCCGAGACGGCATCTCAACCCATGGTGACAGAGCCCCTCCCTCAAGGTCGGGCTCCTGAACGACCAGGAACATCCCAGCCCCCCCCCCCCCCCACACCTAGGGTGGGAGGAAGGGAGGCGGACCGGAGGGGAAGAAGCCAAGGGAAGGACAACACCAATGGGGCAATGTAGGGTAGCGGGAAAGAAAAACCCAAATACAATACTGACAACAGAACAATTAACCCAGGTACAGATGGGGAGAAGAACTGGGTCAGCACGCCGGTTACATACTACCCAGAGAGTACCAACCATGCGTGACCCAGAGCAAGAAAAAAAAAAAAAGAACCACCAAAAAGGTACAGGGCAAAAAATGCTGAGTATGGTCAAATAAAGGGAAAACACAATACACAGCACCAATATAAATACATACACACAGTCACCAAGAAAAGTGAGGGTGACTGGAACAAATGGACAATTACAGAGCATGGTGTTACGGAAAACAAGGCACATGACTCTATAATGAACCAACAGGGCATAAAAAAGAAATACTGAGTGCAGGCAAAGAAAAACCCACACACATGAATATATAAATACCCACAGTCACCTAAAGAAATGAAAGTGACTGGAATGAATGGGCAACTGCAGAGTATGGTCTGAAAGGGAACAAAACATAACTCTACAATGCAAAAACGAGACTAAAAACATGGTACAAAAAATAAAATGCTGGGTACGAGGGAAGGAAAACGCACAGCACTATAAATACACATCCACCAACAGGACAGACATTACACCCAAGTGACCTTAATAACGATAAAAGAAAAAGTGACACCCGAGGTGTATGGCAGGCAGAGTCCAAAAATAGCCGAGATGGCTCCGGATCTCCCCGCCCATTGTCCAGCTGGCGAATCAGGGGAAGAGAAATGTTCGGACGGCGAACTCTGGACCCAGATCCCAGGAATCCAGTCCAACGGCTGCCGAACCAGGCCGCCCAAAGGCAAACACAGACCAGTGGGGGGAAACCAGATCGCCGAACCGAAAGTTTTGCGGGTCGGGTCGTCGACCCGCATCACTCAACCACCAGGACCGTTGAGACGGACGAAGGGTCAGAGCGGATCCCGGTGGAAGAGGCTCAGGGGAGAGCCGATGACGAGGGCGGCGGGCCTCAGGGAAACGGCCACCTCCTCACCGGACCTGGACAACACTGGGGCAGCACCCACGTCGGACCCCGATCGGGCCTCAGGCGAACCCACGTTGGACCCCGATTGGGTCTCGGGCGAACCCACGTTGGACACTGCACCAGAACCGACCTCCAACGTTGAACCCGGACCCTCCAGCACCACGAGGAACAGCAACTCCTCGCCGGTGACCCTGGAAGAAGGCTCAGAAGAGAAAACAGAACCGGGATCAGGATCACCGGCAGCGCCAGAACCCGGCGAGACGAGCTCAGACGCAGCGGGCGGCTGCACCCTGCTCGTCTCCCCTGGAGATAGGCTGAAGTGCTCAAAGATAAAAAGAGAGAAAAGAAAGGAGAGCACTCGCCTGATCTCGGGTTCTGACGCCGTCCAGGACTGCGAAGATCCAGGATCCGTCGTCAGGAGGTCGTTGTCAGGCTCCCATCTAGCCGCGTCGGGCCCCGCAGCCAGCACGATGGTCAGCGCAGCTTGAGATTCCTCCAGCTCAGGTAACCCCGCCGACGACCCACTCGGCGTGAAGCCAGAAGAATCTCGTCCCGCTGGACCGAACCGCTCCTCCGTGGAGACCCGGGGACGCTCAGTCGTCGGCGTAGACTCCACGCAGCAGTCAGTCCCCCTCCTCCGTCCGCAATGTAGCTGCGGAACCACAGGCCCTCTCCATATCCCACCACGTTGACCCGGAGCCGGGGACCGCTCGGCGGAGAGAGACACAGAGGATGCGGGATTAGGAAAACAGGTTACAGCAGGTGGGGAGAGTTCAGGGAGCTGCGAACCCTGAACTTCTCCTCCAGGGATGTGACAGAGCAAATCATTAAGCAGGTGTGAAAAAACAATGACTTGCCTGCCCCCTGGAGGTTGAGTATCGCCTGCTGTAGTGGAATCTGCTTCTTCCTCTCCCCGCCCGGCGATAACGGAGGACCCCCCGGGAATTCGTCTGAGGATCGCTCGCGTTGTCTCCAGCAGAGAGCTCACCAGGCCGGGATTCCAGGCACACACAGCGGTCAGGAAGCGCGTCGAGGAGGAGGGGGAAACAGCCGGGGTGAGCCAGCCCGAATGTCCAGGAATGACAGCGGGGGAACGAGGCTCAGGGGACGAGGCTGTAGAATCTCCACACTGATGAGGCGAAGGGATGACAGCTGCGTGGGAGGAACGGTCCTGACGATGACCCAGAACTGGATCCGGACGAGGTTCGTGCAGAGGTGACTCGGCGATGTGATGACGACTACTCCCAGGGAACGAAGCGAGGGGGAGACCCAGGATTCGCCGCTCCAGATCGGAGATCGAGACGAGGGAGGCGTCGAGCACGGGAAAGCTTCGTAGCCCTGAAGTCCTCACCATCAATCTCACTGCCGCCGCCACATGCCTGAAGGTGGTGACAGGAAACACAGTAGAGCTCGCGACAGCCACTCGACCCCGGACATAACTGCTGTCAGCTGCGGCTCCTTGAAGGGAATCCCGAGTGACGTGACGCAGGTCGGGGGAAGTCCTCTGGTTGGCGCGAACTCCCGGACTGGAATGGCGGCAGGAACGGGACTCCGAAGCGGGGAAAGACGTCGCCCACTTCGACTCCCTGCCGGGATTTCCATCCACCCCGTGGAGCTTCTCTTGCTGTGTACCTGCAGCGTCTATCCTGGCACTGTCCTCCAGATGGTACAGAGAGTGAGGGTGACAGTCCAGGAGTTCCTCAGCACGGCCCGGATGCCAGCGTCTCGCGTTGGAGGCGTCGTGCAGGGTGAAGAACGTCCCGTCGACAGCCTCCGAGATGGACCTCAGCTCGTCGCCCTGGCGCCGGAAGTGACTCCTGGGAAACGGCATGCTAGCAGCGCTGACACCCGGACAGAAAGGTACATTTCCACAGCGACTCACGGCCGCCGGCAACTCTTCTGGCTGCGACATACTGTCATATCCGGCTCTAGGGAGCCGGGCAATCAGAGCCAGGGACAAGCCAGTGAGTCGAGATGGTTTATTTTGGGTAAGGGATAAGGGATGAGGAGAGCACAGATACTCATGCAGAGGTACACTCACAGGTTGCACAGCGCAGAGGTAAGCAGCTCGTACCGGACGTGGGGGTAGCAAGACGTACATCCTCACAGCGGGATACAAACACAGGAATGCTGCAAGGGGAGTTGAGGCTGACACCAGACGAAGGGGCTTCAGCCTAGCAGTGCTTATGTCGCAGCCCCGAGTCATCGAGGCTGCTCCTATTTATCCTCATTGGCAGCGCCCCAGCTGATGAAGACTAATTGGCCCCAGCCGTCCATAATGCTGCCAGCTGGGGGCCAGCTGAGACGCTGCTCAATGGGAGGCAGGGATGAGGGAAAACATGGGCTCAGTGCCGAGACGGCATCTCAACCCATGGTGACAGGAGCAATAATGGAAGAGTCGCTTAGCTAAGAGATGTGGTTAGAATTCATATGCAGCCGGCTTCATATGAAGGGAAAGGCAAGGGGGACTGATGAACTGCTGAGGATATATTTCACCAGCCACTACAATATTAAGTTATGTTCCCTATTATGTACCTGGCAAGTTGAGATGACTGAAATTCACAAAGTCAATGACTTTAATCCGTCAGCAGCCTTCAGACAAACTAAACGTGCCAACATTTGGATTTCAAAATAAGGTAGGTTTTTCCTGCTGTCTGGGTGGTGAGGAGAGTTCTAAAAAAAAAAAAAAAAACTATAAAGAAATATAACAGAAATAACGGCATCCTTGGTCATTTAAGTTAATTTATTTCAAAATACAATTTAATTAATATTTTTTCTTTGTAATCAGAGTTAAATTATTGTTCTGTTCGGACTGCAAAGTTATGGTCAAAAATGTAAATTGTTAAGGAAAAAGTAAAAAAAAAATACCACAGTCTGTTTCAAATTTATTTAAAAAAAAAACACAGTAATTTTATTTTAAAAAAACGGACAAAAATAAGCCATACAATAATCCACAAATTTATAATGAAGTTTCAAATGTACAAGAAAAGTCAATTTTACAAGAGGAAATTACAAATTTGAGGAAAATGGTTTCAAATTTTTACAGAGAGAAGTAGAAAACTATAAGAAAATTGTTATAAATTTTTAACAAACACCTCAAACCTTCAAAACTGAAGTCATTGCTCAAGTTTTTAAGTGGCTGCTCTTTGTACCCTTAACTCAACTAGAAATTTGTGGTTGTCTGCTTTTAATTATTAATTTCAAAGCACTGCTTTTACATGACTAGAATTTCTGGTTACTATACCCACTGTCATGACTTGAAGTGAGACGCTCACATGCAAGGCAGTGATCACCAGAGAAGACACTCAAACGCAGAATCGAAACATTAAACACAATTTTATTTGAAAAACACACAACTGAAGTGAAAGCGGCGCATGCCGAGGGAACACACTTCCTGTGGGGGGAGAGAGACGAGAGCTGGTTAGGGATGAGGAGTGAGACTGGGGATAATGGATTAAAGCAGGGGTTTATCTTACTACAGGTGAGCAGAGAGCCCGGCAGAGGAACCCAGCGAGGGAGTGGAGGAGCCAGCAGAGCAGAGCTGGCGGAGGAAGTGGAGAGGACAGGAGCTGGGGGGAGTCTGACCGGGTGGAGAAGGCAGTCCAGGGTGAAGATGATGAGGAGACAGGTGAGCGCACTACAATCCCAGAGACACACCGCTGAGATGCCAGCAACCTGGGGAGGGAGGAGGAAAAGGAGGATTAGGCTGAGTTCATAACGATACAATTCTTAACCTTGTTTCAGGCAACAGTACCCAACGGTCCAGCGCAGAAGTGTTCACAAGCACATCCTTTTAAGCGCTGGCAGTGATGAGGCAGCAGGTGCATCCACTCATGCAGGTGCGTTGATGACCTGTGGAGCTGGGAACCAGATGGAGAACCTCCCACAGAAAGGGAGGGGGAGCATGCTCACCCGATCATCACACCCACCTCTGATCATATAATTTAAGTATGCATGAGTACATTACTATTATGGATAATTTTTCCCTTCCCTACTCTCTCAATGGAAAAAATAAACACTAGAATAAATATACAAAAAAATATACATATTTTTGTCATTTATGTAAACCATGACAAAAAAATCCTGCAGGACAAAACGTGACACTTGATATTTTTTAACCTGTTTGTATACCACCATAGACAGAGAGAGAACCTGAATTGACAGGGCTCAGAGAGGGAAAGATGAGACAGAAGAGAGAAGCCAAGGAGAGGAAAGTGTTCAGGCAGAGGGTCCAGGAGAGGTTAGAGTACAGGAAGGAGAGAAGGATAACACCACTAAAAAGTCTAAACACAGGACATGTGGGTGGGACCCCAACTGACCCAATATTCCAAAATTCAAGCCTCGGTTGTACAATACTTCAACTGGTAAGTTCTATATGCAAAGTTACTGTGCAAAATTTTAAAAAAGAAAAAAATAGTATAAAATTAACATATTTCGGTAACAACCGTGTCATATGTTTACACCCCCCCCCACCCGGAAAAATATGTTGCCACCGTGCCAAGGTCTTTAAGCCAGAGGAAACACTGCAATGGCACCTTAATCTAAAGTTAAAACAGGCAAGATCACAACCTTGTATTCTTCATGATTTGCTCTTATTAAAGATATTTACAGAGTGCTTTAGAGGTTTTGCATCTTGCACATACAGCAGCAGCACTTTTTTGGGTGGAACACCTCCTTAATTTAATTGCTGTATTATGGCAATTTAAAATAGACTTCCATCTCTGAAGAAATTGGGACCAATAAGATCCATATTTATAGCAATGAAGCCCATGACTAATCAACACAAATTAATGACCATGGCTGGTTGCTGAGCTTATCTTATTGGTTTCTTTTCTTCAAACTCTTCTAGAAGAAGAAGAAGTCATCTCTGTTGTCATTCAATCCATCATGTACAGTAGAATGAAATTACGTTTCTCCTATCTACAATGTTAATCACGTATAGAATCAGAGGGGTCGCTGCCATGCAAGGCGCCGCCACAAGCAACTTCTCCTTTCCCCATTCTACTACACTGAGCACCAAGCTAGAAGGTGGGAAGTACCATTTTTATATGGTCTTTGGTATGACCCGGCCAGGACTTGAACCCCCAACCTCCCGGTTGTGGGGCGGATGCTCTATCAACTAGGCCACCACTCCGGTACTACTGTATGCTACACTGCTGTGCCAAAGTCTGGTAAGGATGGACGTCTTGTGACATTCCTCCATCGTTATGCAGGTGCAACGCAGCGACATTTAAGCAATTGTGCATAAAAACAGAAAACTTTAAACCAGATTGTCTTTAAACCACATGCCAAAACCCACTCTATGATTAATAGGTCTACCCAGAGATGGAGGGAATTGCTGGCACAGACAACAGGCAGTATATCTTAATGCTCACGTGCCTTGGCCGGTTTTTGATGCTATTTTCTGCTACGGGGAGCAAATGCCTTCAGCCATTTTTCCTCTTTGCTGAGAGGCTGTGGGTGGGAGCTGCTGACAAGAAGCGAGGCAGCGCCTGGCCAATGTGGTGCGATGGCTTGACTTCTAAGGTCAGTCACGATCTGAAACCTGAATGTGGTAAAAGCATTGCAGTCACCTATTGAATAAAATTAGCTGTCTGTGCTTCAGTGGGTCTGATCAGGTCTTGCGACAGTCTCCCTCATTAATGTACTTATGTAAAGCACTAATGGGAGTTTCCCTTTGCCAAGAATCCCAACCAATCACTACCAGCAACCCCCCCTCCCCCCATCAAGTATAGCAGTCAAGATTTATACCTCTACACTGCAGGGCATATTAACCATTTGGGACGATGTGCCATTTTGTACCCACTTTCATCTGTAACAACCCAAGGTAAGACACCATCATATTTCATCCCCACTGTGAATCTTAAATGAAGCTGCTCACTTTTCCTCCCTTCGCCCCCAAACTCCCCCTCCCCCCAACCTACATTTCTCTCATACCCCTCCCTCCTCTCTCTCTCTTCATCTTTATCTTGCTCAGTCTTCCCCTACCTCCAGGGGCCCTCCACTCATCTGGAGACTTGCCAGGAATGCAGATAGGATCACTCACAGATGTACAATAACTTGAAGGAAATAAATATGCCCTAATAGAGAGAAATGGTGTAATATTGATCCTGGGGCCTCTGAACCTTTGGCATCGACGCAGTGTTCTGCCGAGTGTGTGACATTTAGAGGGATTGCTGGTGTGTACGTGAGAGTGAATGTATGTGATACTGGGAATAGGTCATCCTGAACCTCTGCCGACTTTTTTCTTCTTTGTGAAACCTAAAATTTACCTTTGGTTGTATGAGAACTTTCTGTTTTAAAAGATAAGCCAAGAGTGAGGTGGACATACAAGGACAGGAATTCACAAGCGTTTCCTTCAACTTTACCAGAAGGTGTTACAACCTATCATTAAATTTGAAATTAAGCGACCTCTATTGAAGCTGTAAGCAGCATGGCATGGCAGAAAGTTGCAGCTGTAATGTGTTTAAAGTCGAGCCTCATCTTCTTCTAATGCTAACTCTAGCCATGACCCTAAATTTAACTAATTAGTTTTAGTTAACCCTTAAAAATATATTTAATGTGACTGAACACAGAAATTACACAGGTGAGCAAATTAAAAAACTTAACACTAAGATGAAAGCTCAGGTCTCCTACTTATAGGGTCGGCCACCACCCCCACCACAGCACATGGATTTGAGTCCTTTTGAAACTGAAACGATAAGACACCACCATGTTGGAAACGCTTGCCTGGGTCATAATTAGAAAGCTGGAACAAACAAGCTATCGGGTTGCATTGGTTAGAGGACTTGTTAGGTTTTGCTGCATGAATACAGAATGTGTCACAGCGGGATGAGGGATTCTCTTATGCAATATCGAATCAATACATCGTAGTATCGCAATATTCTAAGACTAACAGCAAGGACTGGAGACCAGCGGGAAGACAAGAGAGTGCTGTACCCTAATTTTCTGCGAAACCTGGCTTTCAGACAAAGTCCCGGAGAGCACTATTCAGCTACAGACCCACTCAACACACCAGGCAGACAGAACAGGAGACTCTGGTAAGATGAGGGAGAGTGTGTGTGTGTATTTATAAACCCCTCGTGGTGTGGAGATGTACAAACCGTCTACAAGCACTGCTCACCCGACGTGGAGTTTTTACTGCTGAAATGCTGTCCCTATTATTTACCGAGGGAATTTACCGCTGTGTTTTTGGTTGCTGTATACATCTGTCCACAGAGCAACTACACAGTAGCACAAAAACTCCACAACATCATCAGCGCAGTAGAGACGAAACATCCTGATGCTGTTTTTATTGTTGCTGGTGACTTTAACCAGTGCAATTTATGGAACATACTCCCCAAATATTATCAGCATGTGGACATTCCCACCTGCCATAAAAGCACATTGGATCATGTTTATTCCAACATAAGTGGCGCCTACACAGCGGCACCCCGCCCCCACTTCGGACAGTCAGATCACATCTCACTGTTTATGTACCCAGCCTACAGACAAAAGCTGAAACAAACAAACCCTGTTATTAAGCAAATTAAGCGCTGGACTCCAGAGACTGAGAGTACCCTACAAGACTGTTTTGCCTGCACAGACTGGGATGTGTTTAAAGCTGCAGCCACCTGAGAGGACTCTTCTGTAAACATACAGGATCATGCTGAATACGTGACTGGGTACATCAGCACGTGCGTCAATACCATCGTACCCACCATACAGGTCAGTAAGTTCCCCAACCAGAAGCCCTGGATCAACAGTCAGGTACGTCAGATGCTACATGCTCGCTCTCGTGCATTTAACTCAGGCTGTGAGGTCGAGTACAAAGCTGCAAAGTATGGACTGAGAGAGGCTATAGCAACAGCCAAGAGGCAGTACAGAGAAAAGATGGACAGCCTCTACTCCACTCCTGACCCAGGGCGCATGTGGCAAGGCCTGCAACACATAAACTACAAGAGGACCAACAGCAGCATCACAAGCTCCACAGACTGCCTGCCTAATGATGATCTCAACATCTTTTACACCCGCTTCAAGACCACCAGCCACAGGACAGAGACGAGGCACACACTCACGCACCCCCTCCCACCCACTAAGTCTCACCAGGCCAGATAAACAAAGCACTGAGGAATATCAACCCCCGCAAGGCAGCAGGACCAGACAACATACCTTGGCGGGCCCTCAGAGCATGCGCTGCTTTGCTGACTGACGTTCTCACAGCAATCTTAAACCTCTCCCTCAATCAGAACATAGTCCCCTACTGCTTCAAAATGACAACCATCATCCCCCTTCCCAAAAGGAGCCCGCCGACCTGTCTGAATGATTACAGACCGGTAGCACTCACTCCAATCATCACGAAGTGCTTCGCTGCCCCTCATTCAGGACGGCATACCGGGCACCCTGGACCCCCTGCAGTACACCTACTGGCACAGCAGGTCCACCTCAGATGCCATCGCTGCAGTATTCCATTATTCTCTCTCCCACCTGGAAGATAAAGACTCCTACATTAGGATGCTCTTTGTCGACTACAGCTCTGCCTTCAACACGGTCATCTCCCACAAACTCACCGACAAACTGTCTTCACTTGGCCTGCACCTCACCCTCTGCAACTGGCTACTGGACTTTCTAACTGGCAGGCCCCAGTCTGTCAGGATGGGAAACAGGACCTCAGCCAGCATCATCACAAACAGAGGTGTCCCACAGGGTTGTGTTCTCAGCCCCATCCTCTACAGCCCCTTCACCCATGACTGTGTTGCCTCCCACAAGGACAATATCATCCTAAAGTTTGCAGATGACACAGCAGTGATAGGACATCACTGGTGATGACGAAGCATCCTACAGGAGGGAGGTGGCCAGCCTGGTGTCATGGTGTGAGGACAACAACCTCACCCTCAACACGGACAAGACAAAGGAGATGATAGTGGACATGAGGAAAGGGAGGAGAAGACCCCATTGGCTGCTGTTCATCCGGAAGCTTGAGGTGGAGAGGGTTAGTAGCTTTAAATACCAGGGCATCCACATCAGCGAGGACCTTAAGTGAACACACAACACCACAGAGCTGGTTAAGAGAGCTCAACAGCGACTGTACTTTCTGAGGAGGCTGAATAAGTTTGGCATGTCTTCCAGGATCCTCAACAATTTCTGCAGCTGCATCATTGAGAGCATCCTGACCAACTGCATCACTGCATGGTACGGTAGCACCACTGCCCTGGAGTGCAAACGCCTGCAGAGAGTGGTGAAAACAGTAGAGAAGATCAGCAGGACTCCACTCCCCTCTCTGCAGAGCATCTACCACCACAGAGTCCAAAGGAGAGCTGAAGCCATCCTCCGGGACCCCACTCACCCCCAGCACAGACTGTTCACACTTCTACCCTCAGGCCAGAGGTACAGAAGTGAGAAATGCAGGACAACCAGACTGAAGAACTCCTTCTTTTCCACTGCCATCAGACTCCTGAACAGATAACTCCCAAAACTCCGTAACACAGCTTTGCATATAGGAACTCACACACCGGCTGCTAAATTTGCACACTGCTCACCTGTACAGTAGATATAGTATCACCTGTCTGATGTCCACATAATCTCTGCTGCTACTTATCATGCACAGTCTACTGGTATTATTGTTACAGAAATAATTTGTAATTTGTAATTATGCACTGCTCGTTGCACAATGCTCATTTGCACACTGTACATAAGTCTATGCCATCTCAGGTTCACATCATTTCTGATATCAACATACCACTATCACTTTAGTCATCCAGTGAATTTTCAGTTTCATTCCTCTACTGCCTAACTGTGTGTTGGTGTGTGTGTTATTAGCATCCATCAGTACTAGGATTGAGTTACTGTGTTAGTGTGTCGTGACCTATTAGAATTGTTGTTTCTGTACCTTTTACCTTGGCATTTGTTCGGAGAGCAAATGCCAAGGTAAAAGGCACTTTTGCACTTTTGAATAATGTTTTTTTTGTGTGTTTGGATTGTGAGTTTCTTGCAGTTTTCCACAGTAAAAAGTTTGGATGGGACTCACTAGAGGCCCCATGAAACAATATTATCATAAGTGTCAGCACCATAGAATATTCAAGATTCAAAGGAGATTCAAAGATTCAAAGGCTTTATTATCCGGTTCCGCCGGACCGGTGGCGCCACACGAGTAGGCTGCCCGTTGCAACAGCCTTTTTTTTATCTTCCTTCTTCTTTCTACACCTTTCACTCCGTATATATATCACGGACGCACGGATCGCCCCGGGGGTCTCCCGGGTCGGCGGACGGAGCCACGGTTTGCAGCGGGAGACGCTACAGCGGGGAGGAGCTAGTGCTAGCTAGCACTTGGCCACCGCCCGGTGCTAATGGGAAACTCGACATACCGGGAGCTGTAGCGAAAACGACGCGGGTGCCGGGCTGGAGTTTAGGCGGCGTGCAAGAAATATAAGACAGAATAATAAAGAGCGATGGCAAGAACCAAGCAGACCGCCCGTAAAATCTACTGGAGGAAGAAGCCCCCCAGGAGACAGCTAGCCACCAGGGCTGCTCGGAGAGGCGCTCCGGCCACCGGCAGAGTGAAGAGGCCTCGCCGTCACAGGCCCGTGGCTCTGAGAGAGATCCGTCGCTGCCAGAAATCCACGGAGCTGCTCATCCGTAAGCTGCCCGTCCAGCGCCTGGTGAGGGAGATCGCTCAGGACTTCAAGACCGTCCTGCGTTTCCTGAGCTTTGCCGTCATGGCTCTGCAGGAGACCAGCGAGGCCCACCTGGTGGTCTCTTCTTCGCTAAGGGGGTCACCATCATGCCCAAAGACTTCCAGCTGGCCCGTCGCATCCGCGGAGAGAGACCTTAGACTTTCTGCTGCACATTCACCAACCAACCATAATGCTCTGCACTGTGTGTCTATATATATACATTTATAGTAATATGGACATATGTTTACTAGATGTTGTTTTTTCTTGCCTTCTGATTGTTGCTCTGAGTGTTGCTGTCCCTGTGCTGTTGCAATCCTGGAATTTCCCCATTGTGGGACTAATAAAGGCTTATCTTATCTTATCTTATCTTAAAGTAAAAACTTCATTGCTCAAGAAATGTAGCATTTCTTTGCTGTGCACATGATAATAAAGCCTTTGAATCTCCTTTGAATCTTGAATATTCTATGGTGCTGACACTTATGATAATATTGTTTCATGGGGCCTCTAGTGAGTCCCATCCAAACTTTTTACTGTGGAAAACTGCAAGAAACTCACAATCCAAACACACAAAAAAAACATTATTCAAAAGTGCAAAAATATACAGTACTTT
The DNA here is from genome assembly GCA_020510985.1 of Pholidichthys leucotaenia. NCBI lineage: Eukaryota > Metazoa > Chordata > Actinopteri > Cichliformes > Pholidichthyidae > Pholidichthys > Pholidichthys leucotaenia. The sequence goes on along the minus strand of CM035845.1, from coordinate 249,880,417 downwards.
GAATACTGGATTTTAAACTAGCCTCAGGAGCAAAAATCACTCCTATACTAAGGGGTACAAACAAAACTGTTAAGAGAATTACTACTTATAAAGAAGACATTCTAAAATCACACTTTGTGATACTGAGTGATATTTGCTCTTCAGCACTGCAACAACCTGGTGGAATATTTCATGGGTGCCATAGTCACTACTTCGTCTGCTGTTAATTTATTGTTAAGGGAGCTTTCCATGAATAAAAAAAACAAAGGAGGAAGTGAAAAAGCAACTCAAGGTAAGTGTGTGGTGCCTGATCTTCCTTTGTATTAAAACATCATGGACATTTTAGAAGGGTCTGGCCTGGTGAACCCACCTCCCCACCTTTGACAAGAAGGGGTTACATCATTAGACAGTCAAAGATTATTTTTCGGGAATAGACCTGAGAATGATTATTGATTGATGACTTCATTTTCTTTCTTTCTTTCTTTTGAGAAGCACACTGAGCAATCACTTCACATATCCTGTGAAGGTGATACCTGGTATATCATGTGTGCTCTGATCTTGGCATTAACCATTTACTAACTTCAGGAAAACCTGGAGTTGCAGTATTCCCATTCATCATTTTTGTTTCCAATAAAACCAATGTGATCATTACTATCTTCCTGGCCCTTTAGCAATTACACCCATTCACCCTTGGAATTTACCTTGAAGATGATCTACACTACATATTTATGGGATGGCGCACTCTCATCCCACAGCAGGTTATCAGTGGGAAAGCCAAGACATCGATTCTAATCAATAAATACTGAATGTTGTGTTGTAATCAATGTGAAGCAATCTTAAACATCCTATCATCAGAAGATCATATCCATACTTCCATCTCGGGCAGTATAATAACAGGACTACATCCATAAAACCTAATTATAAATGCAATTTTACTATGTTAGTTTTTGTGTTGGTGCTGGTCTGTTCCAACTGGGTTCAGCTAGTGTTTACAATCAGAACACAAAGTCACGCAGCGAGCAATATGTAAAAAATCTATTCTCCAGTGCTAAGGACTAGTCATTGCCATTCTTCTTAATCACTGCAGCAGATGCTTGCTTATTCTGACATGAGCAACCCTTATTTGTCAGGTTGCTCATATTCAGGATATCCACACAACACTGACCAGAGTGTGTACTGATCTGACTCAGTTATTAGATGTGAATCTGGTTCAGTAACTGGAAGCACTTTTTTAAAGTCTTGTGTTACATTTTAGAACACTGTGGTAAGTAGTTTAGGGTGCTCCTTCAAAGAGTGACACTTTGGCAATGCTACATGTTTATTTGAATTGTGAGGTGCAGATCTATGGATCGTTGGTAAAACATTCTATTTATAAATAATACCATCTCAACTGTAGGCTCAGTGAGCAATTAGGTGACCAAAGAGGTACATATATATATATATATATATATATAAAGTGGTGTGAAAAAGTGTTTGCCCCCTTCCTGATTTCTCATTTTTTTTGTATGTTTGTCACACTTAAATGTTTCAGATCGTCAAACAAATTTAAATATTAGACAAAGATAACACAAGTAAACACAAAATGCAGTTTTTAAATGAAGGCGGTTATTATTAAGGAAAAAAAAAAATCCAAACCTGCATGGCCCTGTGTGAAAAAGTGATTGTCCCCTAAACCTAATAACTGCTTGGGCCACCATTAGCAGCAACAACTGCAATCAAGCGTTTCTGATAACTGGCAATGATTCTCTTACAGCACTGTGGAGGGATTTTGGCCCACTCATCTGTGCAGAATTGTTGTAATTCAGCCACATTGGAGGGTTTTCAAGCATGAACTGCCTTTTTAAGGTCATGCCACAGCGTCTCAATTGGATTCGGGTCAGGACTTTGACTAGGCCACGCCAAAGTCTTCATTTTCTTTTTCTTAAGCCATTCAGAGGTGGACTTGCTGGTGCGTTTTGGATCACTGTCCTGCTGCAGAATCCAAGTGTGCTTCAGCTTGAGGTCACAAACAGATGGCCGGACATTCTCCTTTAGGATTTTTTGATAGACAGCAGAATTCGTGTTTCCATTTACCACAGCAAGTCTTCCAGGTCCTGAAACAGCAAAATAGCCCCAGACCATCACATTACCACTACCATATTTTACTGTTGGTATGATGTTCCTTTTCTGAAATGCTGTGCTACTTTTACGCTAGATGTAATGGGACCCACACCTTCCAAAAAGTTCAACTTTTGTTTTGTCAGTCCACAGAGTATTTTTCCAAAAGTGCTGGGGATCATCAAGATGTTTTCTGGCAAAACTGAGACGAGCCTTTATGTTCTTTTTGCTCAGCAGTGGTTTTCGTCTTGGAACTCTGCCATGCAGGCCATTTTTGCCCAGTCTCTTTCTTATGGTGGAGTCATGAACACTGACCTTAACTGAGGCAAGTGAGGCCTGCAGTTCTTTGGATGTTGTTGTGGGGTCTTTTGTGACCTCTTGGATGAGTCGTCGCTGCACTCTTAGGGTAATTTTTGTCGGCCGGCCACTCCTGGGAAGATTCACCATTGTTCCATGTTTTCGCCATTTGTGGATAATGGCTCTCACTGTGGTTCACTGGAGTCCCCAAGTTTTAGAAATGGCTTCATGACCTTTTCCAGACTGATAGATCTCAGTTACTTTATTTCTCATTTGTTCCTGAATTTCTTTGGATCACAGCGTGATGTCTAGCTTTTGAGGATCTTTTGGTCTACTTCACTTTGTCAGACAGGTCCTAACTAACTAACTAACCTGCACTTATATAGCGCTTTTCTAGTCACAAAGACCACTCAAAGCGCTTTCATTAATACTAACCCTCTATTCTAAGGGCCTATAGGAAACAGATATCTAGGGACAATTTAGAACAGCCAATTAACCTAACATGCATGTTTTTTGGCATGTGGGAGGAAACCGGAGAAATCCCGGAGTAAACCCACGCAACACGGGGAGAACATGCAAACTCCACACAGATCACTGTTGGTCGGGGGCTGGGATCGAACCCACGATCCCACGATCCCCACAATCCCCCGGCCAAGGGTAAACTGTGCTAGTGATTTCTTGATTGAGAACAGGTGTGGCAGTAATCAGGCCTGAATGTAGCTAGAGAAATTGAACTCAGCTTTCCAAAGATGTGATAAACCAGTTAATTTATGTTTTAACAGGGGATGGGGGGCAATCACTTTTTCACACAGGGCCATGTAGGTTTGGATTTTGTTTATCCTTAATAATAAACACCTTCATTTAAAAACTGCAATTTGTGTTTACTTGTGTTATCTTTGTCTAATATTTAAATTTGTTTGATGATCTGAAACATTTAAGTGTGACAAACATACAAAAAAAGAGAGAAATCAAGAAGGGGGCAAACACTTTTTCACACCACTGTACACTTGAGGTTTCCTGTTCTTTTCTACCTCCTTTACACATCTTTTTTTCACCACAAAGGTAGAGCTGGCTGAGACATCAGTAAGGGATCACTAAGTGTTCAAAGACAAACAGAGTTCATTGAAAGACCGATGAGAGATCATTTTGAGATTTATGAGATCATTGAGCACTCCTCCTGCGCTCGTTGAGCGTTTGTTGGGAAATCACTTTCCTTTGGTCATCATTAAGGGATTGTATTAGCCTGAATCAAAACAATCCCTGAACTGTGGCGACCGTGGAAGATCATTGAGAGATTTGGCAATCACCAGCGACGTGCAATCAGGGGAGGCAGAGAATCACAATAAGAGGCTGTCCAGTACTGTTGCCCTAGTGGTGGTGGTGGTGGTGGGGTACTTGAGAACAATAAGCACAGGATTTTTTAAAACTAAAAGGACATTTTTTTAAACACCGTCAGCAATTTTTGTCCAGAAGGACAAACTTCATTTACAGGTACTTTGAGAACTGTGGCAATTACTGAAGATCAATGAGAGATCATTGAAAGATTGTTTAGAGAGCTGGACGTTTTGCCATCACTCAGAGATCTCTCACTGATCTCCACCCCTGTGTAAAGGGGGTATAAGAGGCTTTGTGAAATAATAATTGGAAGTAATTGAGTGTTCCGTGTCCATCCTATATATGGCAAATACAAGGAAAGTTAAATAAAAAAACATGGCGGCGTAAACAGAATCAGCTCTGCTTACAGACCTGCTGATAGGAAATAAATTGCACAGGCAGGACAGGAGGTAATGGTAACTAACAACTGAACTTAGAAAATAAGAGTAATGTCTCCTTGTTAATGAAACACCAGTAAACTTTTCATGAAGGAATCACTGAATTCACATCTAAAGCAGC